>BSBN01000916.1:0-5000000 GCA_027924645.1 Cunninghamia lanceolata
TTCGTAGATTTTGGTCAAATAACAAGATAAATTTGTTCAAGTGTGCAAGTTTCCGTAAGAATGATATGCATCTTCAGGCAGTGAAGAATCTAGGATTGTTAAATATTTGAGTAGGGATATGGTGGGCAAACGATGGATGAGAAGAGAAACTCTATAGGATGCTCAAAACATGAATTTAGGTGGGGATCCAGGGTCTGGACCTGGCCACTCCTATGCCTCAAAATTCCATGGATTGTCAGCAATGGATGGCTTCCTTACACCTAAGTTAAGGGAGAGTTTGGAGCAGGACTCTTGGATCTACATGCTATGGATGATTCGAGTTGTTTAATGAGAGTTAGCATCATTCATCCACTTAATTAGAATGAAATAGTCTATTTTATTAGCATGTAAATGCCCAGTAAGTTTTGAAAATGTCCCATAGCATGGTTGCAACTTTTGTAATGGACAAACTAGATAGAATTATGTTAAATGGGTACTGGATTATATCAAAACAAAATGCTTAACATCTCATTGCAATGAGCACCTTTATTAATGAAGAAATTAATTTGAAAACCTACTTCAATTTTGAATATTGCTATGCAACATTGATTTAATCTTTTTTAAAAAGCTTCTTAGAAAACTGAATTTCCTTTTTTTGATTTTTTATGTTCTCATGCTCTGATGCGGACATTTGGTATATCGAATGTGAATTTCAAGGATTAAATTGTCTAATACTTATAAAGGCACACTTGATTTTGGAAAATCTACTATTTGTTTGTTGGTAGTTAAGCTATTTTACTTTGATTTATGTTTTTATCCATGACGTTAAATCTTGTAGACACTTGTACTTTTTGAATTGATGAATCTGGGTTGCATATTAGAGAGAGAGAGAGAGAGAGAGAGAGAAGAGAGAGAGAGAGAGAGAGAGAAGAAGTGAGAGAGAGAGAGAGAGGAGAGAGAGAGAGAGAGGAGAGAGAGAGAGAGAGAGAGAGAAGAGAGAGAGAGAAGAGAAGAGAGAGAGAGAGAGAGAGAGAGAGAGAGAGAGGAGAGAGAGAGAGAAGATGAGAGAGAGAGAGAGAGAGAGAGAGAAGAGAGAGAGAGAGAGAGAGAGAGAGAGAGAGAAGAGAGAGGACGAGAGAGAGAGAGAGAGAGAGAGAGCGCTACTTCATAAAAAGTGGCTTGGCTACCATCTACAATGTAGCATGTCCATGGCAACCTTCTTGATTAAACAACATATTATCGTAACCTGCACATAGTAAAAAAATAGGCTCAAAACTTATTCAATAATATGATAAATCTATACACTTGGTTAATTTACTTGGATTACCTAGTTGCTAATACAAGTGTTTTTTTTAAACATAGCAAAATTACCCCATTCAAAACAATTGTATCAAGGAATGATCAACAGAATTTGGGAAACACATTAATATGATTTCCTTGATCCGTTATTCAAAATTAATTTTATAGGAGTAATTGTTCCTTTGATATTTTATTTGGAAATGAAATCATAGTGAAGGTAATCAAGTCTATGTTAGAATACGTGTAATCTCGACTTTCACTATTCATAGCTTGTGACAAACTCCAAATCCACTTATAATAATGTGTTGATACTGTGTGATTATTTATTGGGATTCAACTACTAGTTTTGAGTCAATTTTCTTCTACCCTTATTTAATGAGTTGTAGTTCACAAGAACCCATCTCTCATGACCATGTATGGTCCATTCATCACTTATTGCATATAGGCGAGCACATGTATTTGCTCACGATCTTCTATTCTTCATTAGGTTTGATCATGAGTAGGACAAATGTCTTGATTTGAGCAATTATTCATCAACCCATCTTCATGCTGATTAGAGACAACTTTGTGGGAGCCACTTTTGGTATCAAGTACTTTATGTGCTTCAGGAAGATCTTTGCCCACTGCTGCCATGGCAATTATTGTGTTTCTAACAAGCTAGTTATTCTCACAACAAAGAACTTGATAATGAAACAAAACATTCATTGGATGTATACAGGTTCCTATCCGCAAGCAACATGTATTTATCATGTACAGAGCTAAGAATTCCACAATATAGGAATAGTAACAACTTCATTGTTTGTGACTGCAATACATGGTTCTAGTATGTTTAGAAACTGGTTCATAGATTATACAAGACTAGTGAATGGAGAAGCCCAAATATATCAGTCCACCTTGCACATATAGGAAATGGGATGGTAGGTGTGATTAACCGCAATGATCCATATTTCCACAGCCTTACTAATCCATCATAAATCCAAAATTTAACTTAAGGATCACAATCCACAAGTACATTAAAGATTTGTATATTCATTGCTTTATGAACATTTGTTCTATATTTATTATCACTGCATTGAAGTACATGTTAGTAAAACTATTTTCTATAGTTGGCCTTGTATCTCTTATTAAATGCTTGTTCTTTTTGAATGTGAAAGCAATTTTATTCAAAAATTTTATTGTTTGGATGGCATATTAGAAAAAATCATCACCAACAAGCCTTCGATATTTTGTAGTTGATTGTAAATCTTATTCTGATCCAGAATTAGGATTTAAGTTCAAACCATAGTGTGGACTATGGAATGCTAGGATTTAAGAAAGATAACTTATTCTCGTCAGCTTTAAAATACTTAATTTTGATACATTAGTGGTAATTCAAAAACTTATATCTTGTATTCTAAACATTCTAATGATTCCATTATGTGGTTCCAGGGATGGAGTGAATATCAAACATGTTGAAGGAACATGTGGAGAAGTGCTGGTGAATTAAGTGAGGATACATTTAACAGTAGAAAGCCTGCTAAGGAACATACAGAAAATGGTAATGTAAGCAAAGATTTTGATCCTGAACGCACAGAAAAATTGGAATCTCTAAAAATGCCAAAAGTAGAAGAAAGTTTCCCCATGCCATCTGCTGAAAAATACATGTTGGGCATTCCCAGAAAAAGTATGCAATACTAATCATTATGCATTACATCTCATGATTTCATTTGAATGGTTTTCAAAAATAATCTAACATCATTGTCTCCATTGTTGAGATCATTTTGTCAAGTTTGTGTTCCTCAATATAGAGATAGTACACACTGTGCATGGTGCAAGCTAGCATAAACAATTTTTTCAAATAATATGACAAGTTTGGGATTTCTAGGTTCTTTTGAGAGAACAAAATATATGTATTTCAGAGATATGCATGTATATAAGTATGAAATATGAGTTATGATGCATATAGACTATCTAAGATAAATACAAAATTTCATGTCTAATGAAAGTCTATCAGCTTTCATAAATCACATATAAAATTTGATGTGTAGTGTATTAAGGGTACTTAAACCTTGTAAGGGAATTAGGGGTTACTAGGCAACACATGTAAATTGGTGATGCAAGGACATGATAATAAAATAGTCCCTAGACATGCCATGAACATTTGAATACAATGCAACACTTGAGACATACCAAATGATGTTGTATGAGGATTTGTAAAGCTGGGATTCAATTACTTTTTATGAATATCTTCTAAATTGCTTTTCATGCAGTTTATTGACTCTTCCCTTTCTTCTTTGCATTTGAGAGGTCAAGAATAGGGTAATGCTCCAGAGTGCTTCATTAGTTCAAAGATTTTGAGAGCATCCTTGCAAAATCCATTTTGTACATATCCTGCAATCATGGCATTCCATGAGGACCACATTTCTTTGAGGCATTTTGTCAAATAGGTCATGTGCCTTGTCTATACTTCCCACATTTTTTATACTTGTCTACTAGAGCATTTCGAACTATTAATTTCTGACAAAAATCCCCCTTCCATTATGCTTTGATGAATGTCCATACCCTATTCCAAAGCTCCCATTTTTGGCATAGACAGGGAGGATGCTGGCAAAGGTTATGGAATTTAGCTTTAGACCCGCTAATTGCATTTGCTTGAAAGTTTCTAAAGCCTTTTTCAAAAAATCCATTTTGTCCATATCCTGCAATCATGGCATTCCATGAGAACACATTTCTTTTAGGCATATTTTCAAACAGTTTACATGCCTTCTCTGTGCTTTCATCATTTTGCATACATGTCTACTAGGGCAGTTGCAACTACAACATCTGACATAATTCCTTTATCCTTTATGCTTTGATGGATGTCCATACCCTGTTCCAAAGCTCCCATTTTTGCACAGATGGGGAGGATGCTGGCAAAGGCTGTGGAATTTGGCTTTACACCTGCCAATTGCATTTACTTGAAAAGTTTCTAAATCCTTTTCAACAAATCCATTTTGTGCATATCCAGCAATCATTGTAGTCCACGAGAACACATTTCTTTGAGGCATTCTGTCAAACAATTCACATGCCTTATCTATGCTTCCACATTTTGATTACATGGCTACCAAGGCAGTTGCAACTACAACATCTGACAAAAGTCCTCCATTCTTAATGCTTTGATGGATGTTCATACCCTATTCCCTATTCCAAAGCTCCCATTTTGGCACAGGCAGGGAGGGATGCTGACAAAGGTTGTGAATTTGGCTTTAGACCTACCAATTGCATTTGCTTGAAAGTTTTCTAAGGCACTTTTCAACAAATCCATTTTGTGCCATATCCTGCAATCATTGGCATTCCATGAGACCACATTTCTTTGAGGCATTTTGGTCAAACAGGTCACATGCCTTGTCTATACTTCCACATTTTGCATACATGTCTACCAGAGCATTTCCAACTATAATTTCTGACAAAAATCCCCCTTCCATTATGCTTTGATGGATGTCCATACCCTGTTCCAAAGCTCCCATTTTGGCATAGGTAGGGAGGATGCTAGCAAAGGTTGTGGAATTTGGCTTTAGACCTGCCAATTGCATTTGCTTGAAAGTTTCTAAAGCCTTTTCAAAAAATCCATTTTGTCCATATCCTGCAATCATGGCATTCCACGAGACCACATTCTTTCTAGGCATTTTTTCAAATAGTTCACGTGCCTTCTCTGTGCTTCCACATTTTGCATACATGTCTACCAGGGTAGTTGCAACTACAACATATGACATAATTCCCTTTATCCTTTATGCTTTGATGGATGTCTATACCCTATTCCAAAGCTCCCATTTTTGCATAGGTGGGGAGGATGCTCGGTAGCATCATTTAAAGCACCCAAAACAATTGACACAATCCTCTATGGAATATATAGCTCCTTGTAGAAGTCTTAAGAATTTTTAAGCATCTCCTTGTGCATGTCCCAAGAGTCGTTTCCATTTGGGCTAGTTATGCAAAATTGTTCTAACTTAAACTGGTGTACTCTAAAAATTCCCAGTGTATCTTTTCCATGAGAACTCGCTTCTTTCCTAAAACAGGAAGAATATCCTACATACCTTATGGGTAGTGTTGTAGGATGAATCCAGTCACCCCGATGATAAAGAACACAATGGTTGCTCAGTTGTTTCAATGAGATACTTATCATCACCTTTGCCAGTTGACCTTGTTACAACTCTTCATCAAATTGTGCTAGCTGAGCACATTCCACCATAATTTTCTTTCGTCATAAAGAAAGGAGTCCATAAGGCTGCATATCCATGCTTCCTCAAAAATGCAAGGCCAAGATTTATAAATATTTGATTAAGTACACCATCACCTTTTAAATAGTATCCTCTCCCTCCTGCTACATCAACACCTTTCTTTAAGTCTGTAATACCACGAAGCTGAACAAGATCAACATGATTTTTTCAATTTCAGGCTCCTCCCTACAATTCTCCCCAAGTACGAATGACAACATTATTTTCATCATCATCACTGATAGGTACAGAGTCATGTACAAGGTTCCTAATGACTCCTAAAAGAGAATCTAGGGAAGCTTTTGCTTCTTGGACCTCTATTTCCTTCTTAGCTGATAATTTTTTGTTCTCTTCTATTTGTTTTATGACTTGAGATGCATCCTCCTTGGCAATTTTCAACTTTGGCAACCTCTTTATTCATCTTATTGAATTTCTTTTCGCAAAGTATCCAACATTTCACGTGTTGAGCCATTCCATCAAATAGTTCATGTGCCTTATCTATACTTCCACATTTTGCATACATGTCTACCAGAGCATTTCCAACTATAATATTTGACAAAAATCCCCCTTCCATTATGTTATGATGGATGTCCATACCCTGTTCCAAAGCTCCCATTTTGGCACAGGCAGGGAGGATGCTGGTAAAGGTTGTCAAATTTGGCTTTACACCTGCCAATTGTATTTGCTTGAAAGTTTCTAAAGCCTTTTCAAAAAATCCATTTTGTGCATATCCCGCAATCATTGCATTCCATGAGATGACATCTCTTTGAGGCATTCTCTCAAATAGTTCACATGCCTTGTCGATGTTTCCACATTTTGCATACATGTCTACGCAGGGAAGTTGCCACTACAACAAATGACAAAATTCCTTTATCCTTCCTGGAGATGCAGTCTAGGCTCTTCTTGCATCACCGCGGGAGCTATCCAGAGTCAGTGCGGGAGTGCGGGAAGCTTCTCATACTCCTGCACTGACCTCTGGATAGCTCCTGCGGTGATGCAGGAAGAGCCTATCCATAAACATTCAGACTCTATAAGGGTGCTCCTTGTGCAAGTGTAAAACTTAAGTTTTCAGGTATTAAAGGCTTTCAATAAAAAGTTTGATTCACAGGGCTACGCAATGAAGTTTACAGGGAAGCTCTCTACGTTGAGAGTTGTTCAAGCTTCAATCACTAGAAAAACCCTTAGTGCAATATGGCTACAGTTAAAAGTATGGTCATTCTTCTCGATTGCGATGCTATCTTGAGATCATCCTAAACTTTATCTTATCTTGCTATCAAAACCTATGGTGATTGGCTTAAGAAACTTATAAACAATAAGCTAAATTCTATGAACATAACTAATTATATGCAAATCGTCTGATAAATGTCTCATGGAGATGGCTTTTCTTGAAATGCAATGACTGTGCACAAGGCTATATTTGGTGCCAGGTTTATGTAGTTTTAGAATTGTAAGAGGAATGCTAATCAACCAGTTTGGGTTCCTTACAAATGGCTTCAACCAGTTTGAATGCGGGAAGAGCTTGCCCAGTTCTGAATGTTTAGAATTGGCTTTAAATTTGAAGATTCTTCTACAAAAATGCTCCTATTTTTGTGACCATGGTTATATTGTGTGTTGTATTGTACTTCACTGTAAAAGCTTTTCCCAATCTAGACCATGACCTGTATATTCAGAAATCATAAATCAATCAATTGCTTGTTCATGTGATTACATAGGGTCCAAAAGTGATTTCAAGAAGCCTTAGGGCCTTTTATGTTCAAGAATTATGACTTCTTCCTCAATGCATCTGGAAAGCATCTAATCTTTTTCATCTATCATGTTGCTTAAGTATCTTTTCATGAGATTTGGTGGTTTCATGAATGTGAAATGGTTCAATCTGCCATGAGTTTGTTGTTATTTAAAAATGACTTTTGAATTCTTCTTTTGATAATGAAGGTTATTTCCATTTGCCACCTGTTGAAATATTTTTATATCGCTCCATTATCTTATAAATTCATCTGCAATATTTTTGTGTGATGTATGTTTTGTTGCTGTGAATGTTGAATTTTTGTGTTGGAAATCCAAAGGCGTGGCTTGAAAGTGGTTGTTGCTAGAATTCCTAAGACCATTGATAATGATATTGCGGTATGGTGAACCTTAACTAACAATATTTGATATATAATCTCACAAATATGAATTTTAAGATTCCAATCTGGCTACCATTTCATTTATTTGGATTATGAACTTTCAAATTATCTCAGATCAGTTCATATTAGCTTGATGTGTTTATTTAACAATCTCATAAAGTCGTGAATGTGGATATTGTTCTTCATATGTCAACTCGTTTTCATTGGACCTAATTTTTAGGTCATAGATAAGTCATTTGGATTTGATACTGATGTGGAGGCTCTCTCTCTCAACAACAACAACGGAGGAGGAGGAAAAGAGAGAGAAGTGTTTAAAATGGTGTGGGTCTTGTGAAGCTTATGGGCCACTATAGTGGTAAGTTATGCATCCACTTGTCTTGGCCAAATTTTTGTAGGTCTCAATTCACAATGAAATAACTCAAATTAACAAGGACAATGTTTAAGTGCAAATATTTTTTTGGTATTAATTTTTGGAAACAAATCCACTATGAAATAGTCTTCAGATAAAATGGGAAGAATTATGGATTACTTTAGGGAACAAATAATTTCTTAGAGTTTAGAAATATATATCATATCTGATCAAAACCTTCTATGGATTGGGCTACATATATCAGAAATATAGTATTGGGCTACATAATTGATCAAAATCTTCTATGGATTGATTCAACAAGGCACATTTAGAAACAGAATGCCTACGGTGAAATACAACAACTTTATAAAGTCTGCTTGAACTTGCTATATCACATTGATCAATGGGTGGTATTTGTGATCTACTATGCTAGAATACAATAATCTACACCTCAAATTTAGATTACTCAAACCATGTCACATTGATCATATTGTTAAAATAATATAATATATTCCATAGCTTAAGATATTTTTTAGTTTCAGGGAACTTATCAACATCATAAGGAGTTGAAGGTTGCACAGGGAATCAAGATAACCGCTCAGGTATCGAATTTCAGGCTAATAATTTTATTTATATAAGCATAAGTTTATCAAATATATATGGACAATGAAATTTAGCTACAATTTATTGATTTTAGGGTCTTGAGCATGCCATAGCATGAACTCAGTTATATGTTGTTGGACCTGATGATGATTTAGAGGATATTAAGGAAGAAGCAATGCAAGCTATCAATAATGTAATGTCTCAGATTGACAAGAGTGGGGAAGGAGTTTATGTTCAAGCTTCAACTCTTGGATCTTTGGAGGCTTTACTTGAGTTCTTGAAGACCCCAGTTGTAAGCATCCCAGTTAGTGCAATTGGTCTTGGGCCTATGCATAAAAAAGATGTCATGTACAGTGCGAGTGTAATGCTTGAGAAAAAGAAGAAAGAGTATGCTACAATTTTGGCATTTGATGGCAAAATTACTCCTGAAGCTCGAAAGATTGCAGATGAATTCATATTTTACTGCAATTATACGAAACCAAAAACATTTCAATGTTGACGAGATGCCATACCAAATGGTGTCGATATTTATTGCCACTTTTCTTTGTCTTGTTTCATTTTCTTATTGACCGATTCTTAAATAGAAAGTGTTGGCTCAAATTTATCAATCTTTACTTGGTAGCATCATAAAATATATAGTTTTCCAAATTTATTTGCTTTTATGTTTTAATTCATATTTAATAATATGTTTTTTCTGCACTATAAAATTTATGGTATTTAATAAATTATTCATATCATGACTAAATTTACTACCAATTAATGGAAACCAATAAATAAAAATGACTACCATGACTAAATAAATGACCAGTTAACAACAATCAATGACTAAATGATTACAATGACTAAATAAATGACTAAATATACGTACTACCAAATTGATGACTAAATATACTACCAAATTACCAAATATACTACCAAATTGTTGACTAAATATACTACCAAATTAATGACTAAAATCTGTTTAGTCATAAATTTGGTCGCGAGATAAATGACTGGCAATAAACTACCAATGGTCACGTGACTAAATATACTACCAAATTGATGACTAAATATACTACCAAATTAATGACTAAATATACTACCAAATTAATGACTAAAATTTTTTTGGTCATAAATTTGGTCACGAGATAAATGACTGGCAATAAACTACCAATGGTCACATGACCAAACTACTGATCACATGACCAATTTTGGTAGTTTTTTTAGTCATTTTTTCTATTTTTCTACTAGTGTATGGACATATTAGATGTGGTGGATTAATTTAATTCAGAGCTTTATGTTTTATCTGATTATGATTATGATGCATTACTGGTAATGGACGTATTAGATCATTATGCAATTGATTATTTTATCCTGTTGAAAAGTACTAGAAGTTTATGCGTAATGTAGTTACCTGTAGACGTGTTTATGTGAACAGAATAGTGTCGCATTACTCATGTTTGAGTACCCTACCACACTGCGACTCTCGTTTACTATATGACTGTATGATGATCATATATATATATATATATTTTCACGGTTGATTGTGTGGTTTTCTGCAGGATGTAGGTATTAGGCATCAACTCCACCTGAATTAACAGGTTTGAGCGTGCCTTTACCAATGGATTTGTTGATCAGAGTTAGCATAAGGTTCCCTACTCAGTTAACATCCTCGAAGAGGATGAGTATTCTGTATCTTGTCCAGTCGTCACCGTCAGATGGACTGTTTGTCATCATTTTTGTTGTCATGTCTTGTGGTGTTGAATGGAGGTCAGGTATCTTTTTGTAAGCTAGGTTTATCTAATTTGAAGTGTTGATTTAAGCCTGGTTAGTACTTCATTAAAACAACATTAATTTCAAGCTAAAGTTAAATAAACATTTATTAGGGAAATTATGTGTTGTTACTTATTATAAATAATTTAATTGTTTACAATTAATAAAATTAATATGAAAATAGTAAATAAATAAATGAATTTGATAAATGATTAAATAAAATAATCAATTACAAGTTGTAAATTGATAAAATTAAAATGGAATTAAAATGCATAAATACATAAATATAAACAATTATAAATTGTGTTAAAATAAATTTATAGTTAAGATTAAAATAATAAAAATAATATTTTAATGACTAATGTTAATGAAAATATGGCTGTCGCTGGGTTGGGCTTTGGATGACGAGCCATGCCTCCTAAAATGGTGGGAAGGTTCTGGAAAGATGGAGAGGGATTAATTGGTGAAGTTGGAAAAATTTTAAAAAACAATTGGGTGTAGGAATAATTGTAGGTTTTTGGGGAAGATTGGATAGACTGATTGGGGCAACATTTGATCCAGCAACTAATCTTCACCAGTCAAACGTTGGTTTTTAGGTTCCATATGTTATGATCTCTCTCTCTCTCTCTCTCTCTCTCTGAAATTTAATAATTCTTTCAACAAAATCCATTTAGAGCAATTCGGCAATCATTTTACTTCATGTGAATTTGGTAGTGAATTAATTACACCTGCCAATTGCATTTGCTTTCAAAAGTCTCTTTTTAATCACTTCATTTTGGGTATAAATTACTTCAGCCTATTACTCTTTGATTTTAAAATTGCAACCCTTGAATTTGTCCTCACCATTATATTTAATGCAAGCTTCACCAGACTTCCATAGTTGCCTTCTTATATGTTTTTGATGGGTGTGATCTCTCAAATAATAACATTGCATTCTCTAAGAGCTAGCGGCTTGTATGGCCGATCTGCCCATTTCTGCATTGATGTTTGAGAGAAGAACAAGAGCCATGTAATATTGTTAGGGTCCAAATCAAAAGCAGTGTCGATGGATATATTTAAAGCCTATATTCAAATGTGATCTGCATTTACAAGAAAACACATCCATACGACCAACACAGATTTATCAGGTATGTCAATGACATAGTTTAGTGCATCCTCAATAGGGTCGTGCACCGATTAGCATGCCAATCGCAGGTGCTTAAAAGTTTCTAAAATCTTTTCAACAAATCTGTTGATGGTGGTTTTAGCACACAACAACGCAGGTGTGATTGTTGGTTTCACACATCTTGAAAAGTATCCTACCCTAGGTAAGACTACTCCAAGGATAATATAGCTAGGTCTTAGCTTGCTTGGAATCTCTCAGTTGGTATGTTCTAGCTGTGCCTACAAGGGGTATTGCATGCAATTTGTAGATTTTTAAGTTTGGGGCAGCAAACACACATAAACCCTTTTATGATTTTCAGTTGAAAAAACAATGTAAGATGCTGCTGGAATTCCTAATCTAATGATGGTTTTAAAGAAAAGTGCAAAAGGTTAGGGTTTGAGAGGAATCCTAAGTGACATTCACAATGCACAGGCTACCTTCAGTAGATAAATACTCTAAAACTTTTAACCAGTTTCCTGAGTTACCAAACTAAAATGGGTGTTATAGTGCTGCAGAAAATGGTGCTATCTTCAATGCAAGTCAATAGATTTTTAGATTACATTCATTTGTTAAATACCCAATAAACGACGCAACTCAACTTGTGAAATGCAATTAAACTTTAGCACAAATGATCATCCCAGACTAACTTTACACAGTTATCTACCATAAGCAAATAACTAAAAGTATGGACTTAGAGTATTCATCAGATACTTTAGCAAACCATGAACATTACAAAAGCACAACTAACTAACCATGGGAGAGCAAGAAGCAAACCATGAAACCAAGTAAGAAACACAACACACAAATCCTCAGAAAATCTGTAGAAACTTGCTTTGTATTACTTCAAATGGTAGAGTGTCAATAATTTGGCATCAAAATCTCTCTTACAAACAAAGGAAATGACAACCGTTTATATAGAAAAGCAGCGTACCGAGTTTTCAAATGAACGGTGGAGATTAACTCGACACCAACAGTTCAGATTACATCAATAAATACAATTGCAACAGCTCACATCAATTCTCAGATTACATTTTGTCTTCTATGAAAAAGATGAAAAACAACCTCCAGATACATTGAATCTAGTCAATTTGACTAGCCAACTCAATATATTAGTAGAAAAGAACATTTTATAAGCAGAGAAAAGACAAATAGAGTCACATGCTACCCCGAATGGAGCGATTTAAAATTATGATGGGATTACATCTGTAAAATATTCAAAATAATATCAGGATTCTTCATCTAAATCAATTTTGTCTTCGCCAGCCTGCTTGTTATGATAAGTCAACCACGCGTCAAGTACACGATTAATCTTTGATGGATCTGGATCCTTCAAATGATTGATTTGGTAGTCAAACATCTCCAGTTCTTGACTAAATTTATTGTATATTTTCTCTATCTCTGCACCTGCCTTTTGAAACGCCTTGAATTCGGCCCTGAGGTTGCTTACCTTGTCTAACCTATCCTCCATACTGAGCTTGACATCTTCAAAAATCACCTTATGCAACTTATCTTTACACTTTTTGACATCAAATGGGGCATAGTCATCATAGGATGCTTCCAGGCAATCCTTCAAAGAATCATTGATATCATATATAATTGATCTTAGCTCCTCATCGGCTGGCTTATATGCTTCTTTTATATTTTCAAAAGTTTCTTTTCTCAAAAGCAGTTGTTGATACCATTCAATGGCCTTAAGCAGCTGATACCCAGTCAAAATATTCTCTACGACCAGAGTTTGGGCAGGCAAATCATTGATGCTCTTTATCCGAGGATACATATGCGAGTAATATTCATCAAAGGAGTCACATTCCTCGCTCAAATCTTTTCATTTCTTGTGCAATTCTACTAGCTTCTTGTGCGCTTGAGCAGAGGCGTTGATAGTTTCACATCCCATCTCAAAAACTTTTGATAACCATTTTTCTATACCTTAGGATTTAGATCTTACCTCACCCAATCTAGCCATTTCATCAGTAGACAGGAAAGTGGGTATCATCCTTATATCTCCTCCTGCATCTACTATCTTAACCAAAAACTGAAGGCAAGTGCAGAGTTCTTTATCTTGCTGCTTCAAATCCTTCTTAGACGTCTCGTCCTTGTCTAGCCATTCCAAAATTGATGTAACTAATTCCTTAAAATCATCCACCCTTTGAGCATGAGTGGTGGGTCCCAGATGAATTGTAGATATGACATAATCCTCCATCCTGACATGTTCTTTTGCTATATTAGCTGGCGGGACTGCTACTTCTGCAATTCTTGATCCTGACTCATCTTTATAGATTCTGGACTGTATTTTGGCCTTCTTTTGTTTCCTAGGCTTCTTAAGCTTGTGACAAAATCATACTCAAATCCAACTGCATTATTTCCATCTATGGCTCAGGGATATACCATTCTGCTTTGCATCCATTCAGGTGCAGAAGATTTATTCAATTCAGTGGCTCCGTCATTATCAATTACCGCTAGCTCTTTGAGTGATTTCTGTTCTTGCTCTGGTCCTCATTCTTTTCTGTGTTTGTCTCTTCTTCCTTTTCTTCTTCTTGGGGCAAGTTTTCTAGATTTACCATTATACTTTCTTGAGCCGACTTAAAAACTTCCTCCGTTTGACCTTTATCTGGAGGACTATCAGATACATAAATGACTTCAACATTGACCAAAGGTTCATGGGAGTCTTTATCAATTACTTCAGCCAATATATCTTTCTCCTCCTCAAGTGCTATTTTTGGCTCATACAATCCCAACTCTGTGCATACTTTCTCAATCCCAGGCAGTAATGGTATGCCCAAAGAATCTGTAGGCATTTGTGAAATAGGAACAATAGAAGATATGGCTAGGGGAGGCACATTGACTTGCGTCAGATTAGTTAAAACTACCAATAAGAAAGAAGAGATGATAAGAGGTGAAGGAAAAGGTAGTGGAGGTAGAGGGAGAGGGGTGAAAGGATGGTGAAATGGGAGGTAATGCTGAGGGTAAGCAATTGAGGGGAAGAAGTAGAGAGTGTAAGTGTAGTAGTAGAAGGGCATGAAGTGAGGACAATGGAGGAGATAGGGCTGCTAGAGGTATTGGAAGAAATTGCTAATGACCAAGAATTAGCTACATTGGCAGAGGTAAGAAAGGTGACAAGGGATTTCTGAGTTATGGGAGCTAAGGTCATAGGTGAAGCGGATGCAGCAGTGGAAGAAGTGATGGAAGAAGAAGTGGCAGTAGCAGCGGCAAGGGTTGTTGGTAGCAGTGCTTATACTTTGGGTAGCGGGAGACAAGGAAGTTGGAGGACTAAAATCCTTCTTCGTTGTATCATCTTCCTTACTTACCTCTTTTTACCTTTACTTTCTTGGCCTTAGAACCTTCCCAGGGCCGCTTGGCATGTCTCTTTTCTTGGAGGCCCTTGTTCTAGTAGAGGAAGGCTGATCTTTCTTTGGAGGAGGCCTTGTAGATGGCTTCTTAATCTTCTTCGCCTTCTTAGCCAGAGATATATGTTCTTCATTGTCTGACTTTTGTCTCTCAGCTGGCTTTGCCTCATCTGTGACATTGATTGGTTCATCTTCTCCTTCGGAGTCCTTATCTGATTCTAATGTTGTATAAGTGAGTTGCATTCCCTGTCCTTCTAAAGCAGCCACCTGACCCCTTACCCAGGCTTTGCTCAATTTGATAGGTTCTCTATTAATAGTATCCAAGGAGCATTCTTCTACATTTGCCCAATTTGTTAATGAAATAGGTTGATGGTATTGAGCCTCCCAAGGTCCTCTGACCATAACATTTTCATCATCTTGTAACTGGTCTAGTACTGCCATAATGTGGAACTTCTTGATGAAAGTCAGAGGCAACCTTGAATGTGCCTTCTTCATAATCTCATAATCATCTGGGCAATTGGCCCAAAAATCTTCAATGTATATCTTGTGGACCAGCTTCTCACTCACAAATCTTTCCATCACATTATTTGGATCAAAATGATCCCTTGCATTGTAGTAGTGTAAGTTGAGGAGTTGAAGCTCTTTGTTAGAATGCTCTGCTGATGCCAAAGAAGGGCATGCATAGTTCCCCTTGCCAAACCGGATAGGAAACTGAACATTGGTTCTTTGCAAGTGTTTGAGTTTCTCAACACAGGGTATTAATTGTCTAGACAACTCCATAAGCACTATCTTGTCATCGGGATACCTGGGAAGTCTGTAAGCCATCCCAGTGAAGCCTTGCACTTTTAAATATGTGAATTTCTCAAACTAGATGTACCATCTACCATACTTAGTTATTTCATTCATTGCTTCAGTGGAAATCCTCAAGGCTATGTTACCTTGCAGTATTCTAGCTATATACATTGTGAAAGCATCATTTACCCTTTTAAAATGTATCAAAGATTGAGATGAGGTTAGCTGTGGGTAACATTCATATACCTTTATTTAGGTTTTCTCATCATTTCCAATTTCTCCAATCTTAGACAACCCAACATAGTGATTTCTCCTTGCTAATGCATAAACAATATAAGATGTCCATCTGAAGTACCTTCTATCCTTGAAATTTCTAAAGGCCTCATGAATGTTGTCACTAAGGATTTGGGCCTAGTGGAACTTAGTCCCTTTCAATATCTCAATGATGATAACATCCACCCTTTGAAAGTGGAAGCTGTATGTAAGCCATATATTCTGCTCAAGAAAGTTACTAAATCTCCAATTTCATCATGGAAATCACTTCTGTACAGTACTTGGGGGAATTTGCTGAGGGCAGACCTTCTATTTTTTGCCCAATTGTCATTCATGTGCTTTCTGCATCCTTCTACATCTTTGTTATAGGTCTCCTCTGATCCTTGTTTGTCTGGCATAGTCATGACCTTGTGCCATGGAATATCAAAGTCTCAGCTAGAGAGAGGGGACTTAAATCAGCCAAGATATCCCCATTGGTTGTTTGGATTGTCCTTGTCATGACATCATACCTATCTGCATAGGTTGCCATCAATTTTGCACATTGCATTAAGGTGGGGAAGGTAGCAGCTTGTGAAATACCACTGTTCATGAGTATTTTATCCCTAGGAGTTGGGTTTGGACCGAAGATCCTCAATCTGAAGTCATCTAAGTCTATGTGACCTAGGTCTGTATCTCCTACATCACTCCACCCGGAGTGAATCTTGGTCTCTGGAGGGATTCCCTTGAATTCGTACTTCATAGCTTGGGCTCGGGCAGTCATTTAATCTGCATGACTGGACCTTATAAGTTTGATACCTTGAGAATTCTTTTCACACACTCCTAAGTTTAAGATGAACTTTAATGAATTTGCTAGTACTACTGATATACCCTTTTAAAGAATCTCAAATCTAACAGTTATCACCATTGCACTTATAATAATCATCATTAATACATGCAAGGAAACACTTAATGTTGCAAGAAATCTTATGAAAAATCATCATTATCTATGCATTACAACATTAACTCTATCATTCTTGACACTTTCCTTTTGAAAATTCTTTGAAAGACAGTTATTTTGCATGATTTGCGCTATTTTTAGGGTCATCTGACTTGTAGGCAAAAATGTGGTAAACTTAGGGTATGCCAACCTTAACGGGAGAAATGGGCTTGTCTGACTCAGAGTTTTACTACTATCCATTCTTTTTGAACATTTGCACGGCTTTTAATTGTTACTGACATGCATGGGTTTTGAATGTCACCGACCTTCATTGGTTGTTAAGTTAGTCAGTTGTGTTTTAGCGCAAGTCCCTTTGAGATCATTTACATTACATTTGCGTGGAATTTAGCTTGGTCCAACTTGCATGAGTTTTGAGGTTGACCGACCAAGTTGGTGGGAGAGCGTTAAAGCGCGGGGTCGGAAGGAATCATTTTTAGCGCAAAGTGGATGTCTTGTTTTCAGCAGGACTTTAGGATGTCACTGATTTTGTGGAGATATTCGAGGTGTCCAACCAAGTTAGAGACGGGGTCATTTAGCGCAAGGTTAGCGCAAGAGATTTTCAGTGCAAAAATAGTTTTTAAGACTTGTGAGGTTTTGAGGTCTCGCCGACCTAATTGGTGAAACATGACACGGTGTGTAGGTCAGAGGTTGATGTTTTTAGTGCAAAACAGATTTCAAAGTCCAGTGCAGGTTTTAAAGGTCACTAACTGACTGAAGAATTGGCAAGTTTATAGGTCAGCCATATCCCATTTCAGTGCTAAAATTGAATGTCTTCCCAGCTAAACTTCGGTAATGTTTGTTTAAGTTATCATTCTTCTTCACTCATGACAATCTTTTTACGTTTTCAAAAGGGAATCGTAACGGGGTTTCGAAGGAAAACAAATAGTTCATGCACAAAAACCCTAGTTGTAAACCCTAAAGGTGCTCGCTTAGAAAATCATTCAATCAAACCCTAATTGTATACCGCGAAGGCTCAAAAGACAAGGTTTGGAAACCCTACCTGGCTAGTGCAAAAGATGTGTCTGGATTGTGCAGGTAGGGAGCAGTCGTGGATTGAACTCGGCAGACTTCGGCAAAGGCATTTAAAAATCACAAACAAAGCTCCAAAATCTTGATCAAATGCAAAAGACAGCGAAAACAGAGGAGTTTATTTTTTTTATTCCTTAGCCAAATCACCATTAATGCACAACATATAGTTGACAGATTAGGGTTTCAGCACGGTTTCTCATTTGTTTAGACTTGGTGGGCAAACTAGATGCAATGGACTTGGTTGGTGAGAGCTCCTTTTAGCACTGTGACTACAGGTTCAACTCGCGTAGTTTGCAGGCTTTTAAGGTCCTTCAGACTTGTGGGCATTTTGGCCTCGTCTGACCTAGTCAGTGATCGAATGATATAGCACAAGTCAGAGATGGTTTATTTCATCGCAAAAGTCTGTCGAGAGGAAAAGTAACGCTGAAGTCAGTGATAAAGGATTTTAACACTAGGTCAGTTGGAAGGCAAATCAGTGCAACGGTCGGACATATAGCAATTTGGCGCAAAAGTCAGATGGAGAGCAATTTAGCGTAAAAGGGCAATTCAAGGCCATCAAAAGGTATTTAAAAAATCCAACCTAGCAGATTCTTGAAGTGATTTCTCAATATCATCATTCAATCAAGGTCAAAATGTACTTTGACCACTCAACCACTCAGGAGATGAAAAAGATCTAATTGACATCCTAAGCCAAATTGAAAGAGGGGGTTCCCATTTTGGAATGGGACGTGTGTACGAGGCACAACAAATGGCGACTCTGCTTAGAAATGCTCCCGAGCATTTCGATGATAAACTTATAGTTCAGACCTGGAATCTCTATGTTCCCCACATATTAAACAAAAAAGCAAGATACCCCATCATAGAATCCAAGATCACCATCTAGTGCAACCATCCACATCTTGAAAACCTAAGTGTGTGTGATTGTATTCATTCCCATCCCTTGGCAACCAAGTTCATCCAAGATCCTATGTGACAAGCTAGGGAGTTGAGACCATTCTACCACTAAGAAATGCTCAAATATTTGAGATGTGATGAGCCTTGAGAAAACAAATGGTAGATAATACTTCTGACTTGGTGGTATTTGATGGTAATTATTTCTGGATAGTACCTTTTGTAAGTATTGTCAATTGGTAGTCTCTTGAAATTGCACTGCAACGGATCTAGTGTTGAAAAACACCTTTTATTTTCACCCCAATATAGGCTAGCAACACTTAGTGTCACCTACCTTCTTTCTTGATTGATAGTGCATGTGGTAGGAGTCAACCCTTTTACTTGACACAAGATTACTTAGACTCACCTAGCTACTTTAGGATTATTTAAAGTGCGAGAGATATATGGTTAGAAGACACTTCAGGCGCACCAACTAATGACTCATTTTCCATGAACATGCATCATACCTCTTAGCCTAACAGCGGAAACCACGGAGGGATTTAGGCTGAACCTTGGTTTCTCAAGGAAAACTCAAGATTATTCACCCATCAAAGAAGCACTTGTAGGTCCACACAACTGCCACCACATCCTAAAACAAAGACCCCATGAAAAAGCAAGCACAACAAGAAAAACCAAAAGGACAACTAATCTAAGCAAAGCATCTAACAACTAAGGAAAGCAAAAGCAAGAAAGCAATATTAAACTAAAGGCAACCTAAACTAACCAAAGCAAACAAACCCCTAACTATGTACACTGAGATGAGACATGACTGCCTCTCAGGCCTAAAAGTAGTGCTTTAGGAACTGACCATTGATAGGCAATGGAAGCTCCTCACCAGTAAGGCTCTTGAGTTGATACGTGTTGTCTCCAAGGATCTCACAGATCTGATAGGGATCCAACCAAAGTTTATCGAACTTACCATGTTCTCTTTTCTTTTCATGTGCTTTATCCCAACATAAGACTAAATCATAAATGCGGAAGGCTTTGACTTTAGCTCTCTTGTTGAACCATCATTTTACTACTCCCTAATGTTTAGCAAAGTTTTCTATAGCAGCATCACATTTCTGTTCAAGGTGCAGTAATTGGGCTAATCTAGAGGACAACTGATCATCAATTTCAAGGTAGTCTTGCATGAATTGTAGTACAGGGATCCTCAAATGGATGGGAAAGATGGGTTCAATCCCATAGACTAGGTGATAAGGTGATGTGCCTAAGGCTTCTTTGTGTTGGATTCTATTAGCCCATAAGGCAAACTTAAGCTAAGTATACCAGTCTCAGGTTTTTGTCTAATAGTTTCTTAATGACCTCAAGCAGATTTTTGTTCATTGATTCAGTGACCCCATTCCCTTATGGATAATAATTAGACAAGAACTTGAGAGTAATCCCATAATCAAATGCCCAGTTAGAAAAACATAATGATGAAAAGGCAGGGCCATTATTACAAACTAAAGCAAATGGACAACTGAATCTAGTGATAATATGCTTTTCAACAAATTCAATAACTACCTCTGTGGTGCATTATTTACAAGCTATTGCTTTGGATCATCAGGTGCAATAATCAGTAGCGGTCAGAATATACCTATGGCCTGTAGAGGAAGGTGGATTGATCATACCGATAAAGTCGAGGCCCCACTGAGCAAATGGTTGTACCTCCACTACTAGTTGCAAGGGCATGGCTACTTGTCGCTCTCTGTGTGCAGCGGTTTGGCATATATGACAAGTTCTCACATGTGAATATGCATCTTTGAACAAAGTTGGCCAATAATATCTGGCACGAAGAACCTGATTAGCTGTTGAGTGGGCTAATCCATGACCTGTCCCAAATCTCTCATGAAAACTGGTCAATACTCAAGATTGACTTCTGACTTATCCAAACACCTTAGATAGATGCCTTCGTGATTCTTCTTGTAAAGGACTAATCCTTTTATATTGTAACTACTTCTCTTTAGTCTAAGCGCTCTCCTTTGAACTGAATTTAGCTGTGGTGGACAACATTGATTGAGTAAGTAAAATATGATATCTCCGTACCACTCATCTTTTGAAACGTCTTCTAACAGGTATTGTTGGGAGACTAGGCCTGGCCCCACTTCAGCCATTATTCTAGTTGGGGCTTGACCTCTTACCAATTTCATAGGTTGAATATCTATATCAAACTCTTGCAAGATGGTGACCCACTTCCCTCTTGTTTCTCCTAATTCACTTTGCATCAGTATTGCTTTGACTGTTGCATCTGGGACTATAGCAATTACTTGAATCCTCAAGATGTAGTGATGGAACTTCTTGACTACCTTTACCAGAGCGTATGCTTGTTTTTCCACATTTGGATACCTTAGTTCTTCTTCTTTTAATGGAGTACTCATGAAAGTGATGGGCCTTTCATCATCAACTGATCTCTTCTGCATCAACATTGCAGCGCAAGTATGTTTAGAACCAAACGAGTATATTTGAAATGGCAAAGTGTAATTGAGACTTACCAAGATAGGTGCATTGGCTATAGCTTGTTTAATTTCTATGAAGGCAGCCTTGGCTTTTAAAGTCCAATCCATTTTAGCATCCTTCTTCAACATGGCGTTGAGAGGTTGAACAATCACAACAAATCCCATGATAAATTTACATACAAAGTTGATCTTACCAAAATATGACTTAAGCTCCTTCTTGCTAGCTGGGGGAGGTACTTTGATTATTGCTTGGATCTGGTCTGGGTTGATAGATATTCCTTACTCAGATATTACATGTCCCAGCAACTTCCCCTCAGTTACTCCAAAGATGCACTTCTTGGGATTAAGTGATATACCATAATCTTTGCATCGCTGCAACACCTTCCTTAAATCTGCTACATGGTCTTCTTGCCTTTTAGAGAATACTGTGAGGTCGTCCATGTAGATGATAATACATTTTCCAACTAATCCCTTAAAAGCAAAGTCCATTGCATGCTAAAAAGTTGCACCAGCGTTTATTAAACCAAATGGCATGCGGCGATATGCATAGATGCCCCATTTGCAGGTGAAGGACGTCTTCAATATATCTTCATATTCTACCATCACCTGGTTATAACCAAAATACCGGTCCAAGAATGACAACATTTGGGACCCATTAACAATCTGTAACACTTCATCCAAAGAAGGCAGCGGGTAATTATCCTTTTCAGATGCTCTGTTTAAGTTATGGAAGTCAACACAAAGTCTGATTTCTCCATTTTTCTTTCAAACTGGAACTAAATTTGCTACCCACGTAAAATGTCTGACTGGAAATATTGTCCTTGTTGATAGCAGTTTCTAAATTTCTTTGAAAATTAGTGGTTCCAGTAGAGCATTCACTAGCCGCTGCCTTTGTCTGAATGGCTTTGCTCCTGGCTTCAACAGGATTGTGTGCATGATGATCAAGGTATCGTATGTCTTTAGATCTTCATAGCTCCATGCTATAACCTCATGGTAATCTTTAAATGCATGTATGATTCTTGTCTTTTCTTCTTCAGTACTAGCTTTCCCAATGAACACATTCTTAACATTTTCTTCTATTCCCAAGTTAAACGGGTCACACTTTCCCCCCTGGAGATTCTCCTTCTTTCCTTTGGGTTCCTAAATTGTCTACATCAAACAATCTTTCCAATTCTACCATTCCTCATGGAATCATATTTTTTTTTAGGTTTAGTACTCCTTCTAAATCCATTTCAGCAGGCTCCATTTCTTCTTCATCTATTATCTAAGCAGTGAAAACATCATATGAAGTAAGGAAATTAATAATGTGCTAGTCATCTTCAAAAACTTGAAAATTGGTAACATTATTAGGTATAGACAGGGTAGCGACAAATTCAATAGAAAACTTCTTTAATCCTATAATGGATGTTGGCTCTAACATACTTATTGTCTGAGCTAGAGCATTTGCAACATGATTTTGTCTCCTTGGGATCAATTGGATGTTAAAACCATCAAAGCATTCTATCAAATCCCAGACTCTATTCCTGTACCTATTCATCCTCTTATCATTGCATGAGTACTACTTTCTTACTTGTTTTACTACTAGTTCAGAATCACCGAACACCTGGATAATTCTGAGCTACTTCAGCAGTGCTAACAACAACCCTTGCACTAATGCTTCATACTCTGTTACGTTGTTTGTGCATGGAAACTATAGCCTCTGTAACACCAAATATGAGCTCCCAATGGGACTAATCAACTTGACCCCTATGCCGGACCCTTGTCTACATCTTGAGCCATCAAATCTTAAGGTCCATAAGCAAAAATCTCTGCTTCTATCATTCTATTTTATTGATTTCTTCTTATCAAGCAGAGGCTCTAGTTCTTCCTTCTTTTCAATAGCTGATACCTTCTTTGGAATTATGGAGATCTTTAATTGTCTTTGTACTTGTTTCACTGCCTCCTGACACAGCTGGCAAGTAAATTCAGAATGCGATGTATCATGTATGCGGCACCAGTTGGGTAGCAATAACTCCTCCATTTTAACCTATTTTCCAACATCAGTTTGATCCTACATAAATTTGGCTATGAAATCACAGAATCCTTTGAATACCCCCAGTTCATCCTCTTTGGAAGAGTCTCCTCAATCTGATTGAACATATGCTTCTATACTTTCCAATTTTTTTGTAAGTGGTTTGAGGGGTCTTAAGCAACTCAACATAAGGACTTCCTCTAATTGACTGACATGTGGAAGATAAACTCCCAAATCAACTTCTGAGAACAAAATCTCATTGGGTTGATTATACTCTGTGATCATATGCTTCATCTTGGGTTCTCTTTCAATACATATCTGATTGGCCAACCCTTTCCATGGTAGCCACATATGAGAAAAGTCGGTTGCCATGTAACAGTTTAAAGTTCTAGACCAATCTCTACTCAAAAGCATACCATATTGATCTGGGATGTCCACTACTTGAATATCTATATATTGTTGTACCTTAGGATTAGAAGCCAGCTACATGTGTATCCTATTCAACTCATCTACTACATTCACTTTAGTCTTATCTAATTATGTCACCTTTCTGGAAGACTTGGATGGAGTGAGCCCAAGTGCTTTACAGACTAATAATGGCATTACATTCATGGAAGCACCAGAATCTACTAAACAATTGTGAAGGTTTCTGTTGAATATCCTAAGTGTTAAGAGGAAAGGAGGACTTTCCCTCTCGTCTTTATACAATGTTATCTTTTGGTCCACATCAGTCACATGTATTCTTTCTTTCCCTTTATCAATGCTATCTTTGGTGACATTCTCCTTTTGTACATAATCAATTTTGGTTCTAGCACCCATGTCTTGGAAGAAAGATGTCCTAACCTTGGGTATTTTAAGTAGCTTATATACAGAAAGACTAACCTTCATTTTCTTAAGTTCCTCAACTACATACTGCCCCATTTTTACTATGTTAGATCGTTGAGAACTTTCAGCAGTTGTAGCACCCTGATATACTGGTTGATGGGTGACTTTTGAGGGTTTGGGGTTATTAGAAGCTTTTGGATCTAGTGGGATCTGATAGCTGTTTGGAGGGATGGAGGTGGTGAAAGGGCCTTTAGGCTTGCCACTTCTTAGGTTGTAAGGAGTCTTATTATATTGCTGATATGCATTGACTTCTTCAGACTCTTCTTCCTCAGGTTGATTATCATCTTGAAATGGAAATGTATAACTATCAAGAACTAGAGCAGCATCATACCTCTGAGAAGGAACAATTGCATACCTTGTTGGTGGAGTCTCTTAAGTTTTAGCATTTTGAATCTCTATTTGGAAGATACTAGATGCAATCTAAAATTTTAGGTAGTCTAGTTCAGCTAACATCACATGACCAGGAGGTCTAGTATCATTGTTCTGATTCTCCAAGGGTGATGGTACTCCTCCATTATTCGGTTTGGTGTTCCAGGATTGGTTTGGCCATTGTTGAAAGTTTTGATTTTGGAACTGATTTTGATTCTAATTCTGGGAGTACTGCTAATTTTGAAAATGTTACTGATTCTGTCCCCTTTGTTGTAGATAAGCATTCTGATTCTTGAGGTGGGTAACCTCAGTAATAATCTTCTTCATTTGCTCAACCAGTTCCTTGATGTCATCTCTATCCTCTTTGGCTTTGGCTATTTCTAAAGACTATAGGAAAGGCATTTCAGCTACTGGGTAGCCTGAATGGATTAGTAAAGCTTGCTTTGTAGCTGGGTTTGGAATCGGATTCATCACAGGAGTATGATTAGTCAATGTGTGATTTATCATAGGTATTTGATTTGGCATGGCTACAGGTCCAACATGGCTCAATGGACCAGAGGCTGTCTGTCCTAGTTGGGTACTCACAGTGACAACTGCAGAATATGCTTGGGCTAAAGTAGCAGGGATTGGGTTAGCTCTCCTTGCGAACATGGAGGTAAGTTTGTCTAGGGCAGCATAGTAAATGGGCAAGGTAGCGGCTTGACCTATAGAGTAAGGATCTTGCAAATGACTGAAAGCTTTCTGGAATCTATTATTAAAGGAAATTATCATCTCTCCTTTGCCTCAGCGAATTTCTACAAAAGATTGATAAAGATTAGTTGGAGTGGTAGGCATTCGAAACCTATCTAGAAATGCATTCTTCAGGTTCAGCCATGAATTTATGGATGCTGCAGGGAGGTTAGTGAACCAATAATAAGCTTCATCCTACAAAGAATAAGGGAACAACCTGCATATCACATCCTCATACTATACTTACAACATGAACATGTTAGCCTCAAAGATTTTAATGTACTCATCTGTAGTCCTATCTGGATCGTTTACTCTGAACTTTGAACATAACTTATCTGGGTTCTTCGGCATATCATGGTAATCGTTGAACAGAAAAGGAGACTGGTTATTTCTTGCAAAGAAGGCCATGTTGGGAGGATTGAAAGGAGCTGTAGCTATGTTCCTTGGGGCTATTTGAGCTCTTGGGGCTCTCGATATCCCTTGATCCCTTCTTGTTTGTCTAAATGTTGTCAGAAACAACAACTCTTCTCCAGCTGAGTTGGATCTAGTATGTCTCTATCTAGTCCCCAAACTTGCTAATTTTTAAGCAGAGGAAAAATAGTTCTCGGAGGCCCTCCTTCTAGCACCAATTATGTTGATGGTGGTTTTAGCACACAACAACACAGGTGTGATTGTTGGTTTCACACCTCTCTTGAAAAGTATCCTACCCTAGGTAAGACTACTCCAAGGATAATATAGCTAGGTCTTAGCTTGCTTGAAATCTCTTAGTTGGTATGTTCTAGCTGTGCCTATAAGGGGTCTTACATGTAATTTGTGGATTTTTAAGTTTGGGGCAGCAAACACACATAAACCCTTTTATGGTTTTCAACTAATAAAACAATGTAAGATGCTGCTGGAATTCCTAATCTAACGACAGTTTTAAAGAAAAGTGCAAAAGGTTAGGGTTTGAGAGGAATCCTAAGTGACATTCACAATGCACAAGCTACCTTTAGTAGACAAATACTCTAAAACTTTTAACCAGTTTCCTGAGTTACCAAACTGAAATGGGTGTTACAGTGCTGCAGAAAATGGTGCTATCTTCAATGGAAGTCAATAGATTTTTAGATTACATTCATTTGTTAAATACCCAATAAACAACGCAACTTAACTTGTGAAATGCAATTAAACTTTAGCATGAATGATTAGCCCAGACTAACTTTACACAGTTATCTACCATCAGTAAATAACTAAAAGTATGGACTTAGAGTATTCATCAGATACTTTAGCAAACCATGAACATTACAAAAGCACAACTAACTAACTATGGGAGAGCAAGAAGTGAAACATGAAACCAAGTAAGAAACACAACACACAAATCCTCATAAAATCTTTAGAAACTTGCTTTGTATTACTTCAAATGGTAGAATGTCAACAATTCGGCATTAAAATCTCTCTTACAAACAAAGGAAATGGCAGTCCTTTATATAGAAAAGCAGCATACCGAGTTTTCAAATGAACGGTGGAGATTAAATCGACACCGACGGTCCAGATTACATCAATAAATACAATTGCAACAGCTCACATCAATTCTCGGATTATATTTTGTCTTCTATGAAAAATATGAAAAACAACGTCCATATACATTGAATCTAGTCAATTTGACTAGCCAACACAATATATTAGTAGAAAAGAACATTTTAGAAGCATAGAAAAGACAAAATAGAGTCACATGCTGCCCCAAATACAATGATTTACAATTATGATGGGATTACATCCATAAAATATTCAAAATAATATCAGGATTCTTCATTTAAATCAATTTTGTCTTCGCTAGCTAGCTTGTTACGGTAAGTCAGCCACGCGTCAAGTGCAGGATTAATCTCTAACGGATCTGGATCCTTCAAATGATTGATCTGGTAGTCAAAAATCTCTAGTTCTAGACTAAATTTACTGTATATTTTCTCTATCTCTGCACCTACCTTTTGAAACGCCTTGAATTCAGCCCTGAGGTTGCTTACCTTGTCTAACCTATCCTCCATACTAAGCTTGGCATCTTCAAAAATCACCTTATGCAACTTATCTTTACACTTTTCAATATCAAATGGAGCACAATCATCATAGGATGCTTCCAGGAAATCCTTTAAAGAATCATTGATATCATATATAATTGATCTTAGCTCCTCAGCGGCTGGCTTATATGCTTCTTTTATATTTTCAAAAGTTTCTTTTCTCAAAAGCAGCTGTTGATACCATTCAATGGCCTTAGGTAGCTGATTCCTAGTCAAAATATTCTCTACGACCAAAGTCTGGGCAGGCAAATCCCTGATGCTCTTTATCCGAGGATAGATATGTGAGTAATATTCATCGAAGGAGTCACATTCCTCTCGCAAATCTTTCCATTTCTTGTGCAATTCTACTAGCTTCTTGTACGCTTGAGCAGAGGCATTGATAGTTTCACATCCCATCTCAAAAACTTTTGATAACCATTTTTCTGTACCTTGGGATTTGGATCTTACCTCACCCAATTTGGCCATTTCATCAGTAGATAGGAAAGTGGGTATCATCCTTATATCTCCTCCTGCATCTACTGGATTAACAAAAAACTGAAGGCAAGTGCGGAGTTCTTCATTCTGTTGCTTCAAATCCTTCTTGGACATCTCATCCTTGTCTAGCTATTCCAAAATTGATGTAACTAATTCCTTAAAATCATCCACCCTTTGAGCATGAGTGGTGGGTCCCAGATCAATTGTAGATATGACATAATCCTTCGCCCTGACATGTTCTTTTGCTGTATCAGCTGGCGGGACTGCTACTTCGGCAATTCTTGATCCTGACTCATCTTTATAGATCCTGGACTGTATTTTGGCCTTCTTTTGTTTCCTAGGCTTCTGAGCTTGTGAGAAAATCATACTCAAATCTAGCTGCGTTATTTCCACCTGTGGCTCAAGATATGCCATTCTGCTTTGCAGCCATTCAGGTGCAGAAGATTTATTCAATTCAGTGGCTCTATCATTATCAATTACAGCTAGCTCTTTGAGTGATTTATGTTCTTGCTCTGGTTCCTCATTCTTTTTTGTGTTTATCTCCTCTTCCTTTTCTTCTTCTTGGGGCAAGTTTTCTAGATTTACCATTATACTTTCTTGAGCCGACTTGAAAACTTCCTCCGTTTGACCTTTATCTGGAGGACTATTAGATACATCAATGACTTCAACATTGACCAAAGGTTCACGGTTATCACTTACTTTAGCCTATATATCTTTCTCCTCCTCAAGTGTTATTTCAGGCTCATGCAATCCCAACTTTGCACATACTTTCTCAATCCCAGGTAGCAGTGGTACGACCAAAGACTTTGCAGGCATTTGTGAAATAGGAACAACAGAAGATATGGCTAGGGGAGGCACATTGACTTGCGTCAAATTAGCTAAAACTGTCGATAAGGAAGAAGAGATGACAAGAGGTGAAGGAAAAGGTAGTGAAGGTAGAGGGAGAGGGGGTGAACGGATGGTGGAAATGTGAGGTAATGCTGCAGGGCTAAGCAATTGAGGGGAAGAAGTAGAGAGTGTAAGTGTAGTAGTAGAAGGGCATGGAGTGGTGACAATAGAGGAGATAGGGCTGCTAGAGGTATTGGAAGAAATTGCTAATGAGTAGGAAGTAGCTGCACTGGCAGAGGTAAGAGAGGTGGTAGGGGATGTTTCCTGAGTTATGGCAGTTGAGGTCATAGGTGAAGTGGATGCAGCAGCAGAAGAAGTGATGGAAGAAGAAGTGGCAGTAGCAGCGACAGGGGTTATGGCAACAGTACTTATACTTTGGGTAGCGGGAGACAAGGAAGTTGGAGGACTAGAATCCTTCTTTGTTGTATCATCTTCCTTACTTACCTCTTTTACCTTTACTTTCTTGGCCTTAGAACCTTCCCTAGGGCCGCTTGGGATGTCTCTTTTCTTGGAGGCCCTTGTTCTAGTAGAGGGAGGTTGATCTTTCTTTGGAGGAGGCCTTACAAATGGCTTCTTAATCTTCTTTGCCTTGTTAGCTAGAGATGTATGTTCTTCATTGTTTGACTTCTGTCTCTCAGCTGGTTCTACCTCATCTGTGACATTGATTGGTTCATCTTCTTCTCCTTCAAAGTCCTTATCTAATTCTAATGCTGTATAAGTGAGTTGCATTCCCTGTCCTTCTAAAGCAGCCACCTGACCCCTTACCCAGGCTTTGCTCAATTTGATAGGTTCTCTCATAATAGTATCCAAGGAGCTTTCTTCTACATTTGCCTAATTTGGTAATGGAATAGGTTGATGGTATTGAGCCTCCCAAGGTCCTCTAACCATAACATTTTCATCATCTTGTAACTAGTCTGGTACTGCCATAATGTGGAACTTCTTGATGAAAGTCAGAGGCAGCCTTGAATATGCCTTCTTCATAATCTCGTAATCATTTGGACAATTGGCCCAAAAATCTTCAATGTGTATCTTGTGGAACAACTTCTTACTCATGAATCTTTCCATCACCTTATTTGGATCAAAATGATCCCTTGCATTGTAATAGTGTAAGTTGAGGAGTTGAAGCTCTTTGTCAGAATGCTTTGCCGATGCCAAAGAAGGGCATGCATAGTTCCCCTTGCTAAACCGGATAGGAAACTGAACATTGGTTTTGTGCAAGTGTTTGAGTTTCTCATCACAAGGTATTAATTGTCTAGACAACTCCAGAAGCACTATCTTGTCATCGGGATACCTGTGAAGTCTATAAGCCATCCCAGTGAAGCCTTGCACTCTTAAATATGTGAATTTCTCAAACTAGATGTACCATCTGCCATACTTAGTTATTTCATTCATTGCTTTAGTGGAAATCCTCAAGGATGTGTTACCTTACAACATTCTGGCTATATACATTGTGAAAGCATCATTTACCCTTTTAAAATGTATCAAAGATTGAGATGAGGTTAGCTGTGGGTAACATTCATAGACCTTTATTTAGGTTTGCTCATCATTTCCAACTTCTCCAATCTTGGACAACCCAACATAGTAATTTCTCCTTGCCAATGCATAAACAATGTAAGATGTCCATCTGAAGTACCTTCTATCCTTAAAATTGTTAAAGGCCTCATGAATGTTGTCACTAAGGATTTGGGCCTAGTGGAACTTAGTCCCTTTCAATATCTCAATGATGATAACAAACATCCACCCTTCAAAAGTGGAAGTTGTAGGTAATCTATATATTCTTCTCAAGAAAGTTACTAAATCTCCAATTTCATCATGGAAATCACTTCTATATAGTACTTGGGGGAATTTGCTAAGGGCAAACCTTCTATTTTGGGCCCAATTGTCATTCATGTGCTTTCTGCATCTGTCTACATCTTTGTTATAGGTCTCCTCTGATCCTTGTTTGTCTGGCATAGTCATGACCTTATGCAATGGAATATAAAAGTCTCAGCTAGAGAGGGGGGACTTAAATCAGCCAAGATATCCCCATTGGTTGTTTGGATTGTCCTTGTCATGACATCATACCTATATGCACAGGTTGCCATCAATTCTGCACATTGCACTAAGGTGGGGAAGGCAACAGCTTGTGAAATACCACTGTCCCTGAGTATTTTGGCCCTAGGAGTTGGGTTTGGACCGAAGATCCTCAATTTGAAGTCATCTAGGTCTATGTGACCTAGGTCTATATCTCCTACATCACTCCACCCAGAGTGAATCTTGGTCTCTGGAAGGATTCCCTTGAATTCGTACTTCATAGCTTGGGCTCAGGCAGTCATTTAATCTGCATGACTGGACCTTATAAGTTTGACACCTTGAGAATTATTTTCACACACTCCTAAGTTTAAGATGAACTTTAATGAATCTACTAGTACTACTGATATACCCTTTTAAAGAATCTCAAATCTAACAGTTATCACCATTGCACTTATAATAATCATCATTAATACATGCAATGAAACACTTAATGTTGCAAGAAATCTTATGAAAAATCATCATTATCTATGCATTACAACATTAACTCTATCATTCCTGACACTTTCCTTTTAAAAATTCTTTGAAACACAGTTATTTTGCATGATTTGTGCTATTTTTAGGGTCATCTGACTTGCAGGCAGAAAAGTGCTAAAATTAGGGTATGCCGACCTCAGCGGGAGAAATGGGCTTGTCTGACTTAGAGTTTTACTACTGTCCATTCTTTTTTAACATTTGCGTGGATTTTGATTGTTACCAACTTGCACGGGTTTTGAAGGTCACCGACCTTCATTGGTTGTTAAGTTAGTCGGTTGTGTTTTAACGCAAGTCCCTTTGAGATCATTTGCATTACATTTGTACAAAATTCAGGTTGGTCTGACTTGTATGAGTTTTGAGGTTGACTGACCAAGTTGGTGGGAGAGCGTTAAAGCTCGTGGTTGGAAGGAATCATTTTTAGCGCAAAGTGGATGTCTTGTTTTCAGCGGGACTTTAGGATGTCACTGATTTTGTGGAGATATTCAGGGTGTCTGACCAAGTCAGAGACAAGGTCATTTAGTGCAAGGTTGGCACAAAAGATTTTTAGTGCAAAAATAGTTTTCAAGGCTTGCGGGGTTTTGAGGTCTCACCGACCTAATTGGTGAAACATGACATGGGTGCATAGGTTGGAGATCGATGTTTTTAGCACAAAATGGATTTCAAAGTCTAGCGCGTGTTTTAAAGGTCACCGACTGACTGAAGAATTGATAAGTTTACAGGTTGGCCGGACCCTAGTTCGGCACTAAAATTGAATGTCTTCCCAGCTAAACTTCAGTAATGTTTGTTTAAGTTATCATTTTTCTTCACTCATGACAATCTTTTTACATTTTCAAAAGGATATCTTAATGGGGTTTTGAAGGAAAACAAATAGTTCATGCACAAAAACCCTAGCTGGAAACCCTAAAGGCGCTCGCTTAGAAAATCATTCAATCAAACCCTAATTGTATACAGCGAAGGTCAAAAGACAAGGTTTGGAAACCCTACCTGGCTAGTGTAGAAGATGCGTCTGGATTGTGCATGTAGGGAGCGGTCTTGGATCGAACTTGATAGATGGTGGCAAAGGCATTCAAAAATCGTAAATGGAGCTCCAGAATCCTGATCAAATGCAAAAGATAGCTAAATTGGAGGAGTTTATCTCTTTTATTCCCTAGCCAAATCACCATTAATGCACAACGTACTGTTGACAGATTAGGGTTTCAGTGTGGTTTCTCATTTGTTTAGAATTGGCAGGGAAATTGGACGCAACGGACTTGGTCGGTGAGAGCTCCTTTTAGCACTGTTAATACAAGTTCAACTCATGCAATTTGCGGGCTTTTAAGATCCTTTCAACTTGCGGGCATTTTGGCCTCGTCCGACCTAGTCGGTGATCGAATGATATAGCGCAAGTCAGAGATGGTTGATTTCATCACAAAAGTCCGTCGAGAGGAAAAATTACATTGAAGTCGGTGATAAAGGATTTTAATGCTAGGTCAGTTGGAAGACAAATCAGCACAACGGTCTGACAGATAGTAATTTGGCACAAAAGTCAGATGGAGAGCAATTTAGCGCAAAAGGGTAATTCAAGGCCATCAAAAGGGATATAAAAAATCCAACCTAGCAGATTCTTGAAGTGATTTCTCAATATCATCATTCAATCAAGGTCAAAATGTACTTTGACCACTCAACCACTCTGGAGATGAAAAAGATCTAATTGACATCCTAAGCCAAACCGAAAGAGGGGGTCCCCATTTTGGAATGGGGTGTGTGTGCAAGGCATAACAAAATCCATTTTATGCATTTTCCTCAGTCATCGCATTTCATGAGACTTTATCTCCTTAAGACAAACTACTAATCAGATTTACGCCTTATCTATGCGATTAATATGGCAATCTAATAAACTTTGCCTATTTTCTGGAAAGATGAAATCAACTTTTTAGTTTAAATGAGCAAGAAACTGAATGGATTAACCATTTATGTCTTTCCTATTCTAATGCCTGGGATCAATTTCTCAAAAGGTGATTCTTATTTTCTGTGTTGCGTTTTCCTTTCAACTCACAACAAGGTAATAACGTTTGTAATTTGATGTGATGGCCTGAGTTATTTGCTTTCAACCATTTTCCTTTTCCTATTAAAAAACAAAGTTGTCAAAATTGCTCTCACCTGTAGCTTTAATCTGAGGTCTAGATCTAGCCATTCTTTGAGTTGTCCAAGCAATATATTTTTATCATGAAATTAAATCTATCTCTTAAGATTATAATTATTGATTAAAGAGAAAAAGAATGCGTATTACCAGAAGCAAATGGTGTCGTCAGCAATAAAACATAGCTATTAGTTTCAACACATTTCATGGCTATAATGAGGAAAGTGTCCCATTTATGCATTCCATGTTAGACTAAGTTAAAGTATATTAATGCCTTAAGAAAATATATTTCTGTATTAAAGCATATTCCTCTACTATGCGTCTATCATAATCTATATTCTCAATGCGTCTCATGGCTATAATGAGGAATTTGTTCCACTTAGGTGTTTTATTTTAGGTAAGTTAAAGCACATTAATACCTTAAGAAATTATATTTTCTAAACTTAGTGTTCATTAAAACCTAAAATTTGATCAATGTAAAAATTAAATTTCCTTTGAAAATTAGGCGCCCCAGACGTCCCATTATCCGGTTGCTTTCCCGTTTTCAAGACATTCCATAATTCGGGCAGAAGTAAATTGCAGTAGAAAATGAGTGTAAAGTATATCTCTGTGGCTATTTATTTCATCTTCAGTTGAATAACTCAAATAAAATGTTCTAAATTAGGTATATAGAAAATTAAACCTTCAAATACTATAGATATAGTTGTAAAATACAACTAAAATTTCAAAGAACTATATTGTATGAAAAAGTAATTTGGAACAATCTATCAAAATTTATATCTAGGTTTAAGATGATATGCAAATTAGGTTTTAAATAATTTATTTATATTAAAGTAGGTTATAGTAATTTTAATAGCACAATTGAATAGATAACTGTCATGTAAATATATATATATATATATATATATATATATATATATATATATATATATATATATATATATATATATATATATATATAAACTAGATTGTTTTTCAATGCCCGTTAATTCTCTTTGGATGAAAAATATTTACTATCCAATGACCCATGTAAATAATAATTAGTAGTAGTAGTGGTAGTGGTAGTGGTAGTGGTAGTGGTAGTGGTGGTAGTAGTAGTGGTAGTGGTAGTGGTAGTGGTAGTGGTAGTGGTAGTGGTAGTGGTAGTAGTAGTCGTAGTCGTAGTAGTTGTAGTGGTGGTGGTAGTAGTAGTAGTAGTCATAGTGGTAGTAGTAGTAGTAGTAGGTAGTAGTAGTAGGTAGTAGTGGTAGGTCGTAGTAGTAGGTAGTGGTAGGTTGTAGTAGTAGGTAGTGGTAGTGGTAGTAGTAGTAGTAGGTAGTAGTCATAGTAGTAGTGGTGGTGGTGGTGGTGGTGGTGGTGGTGGTGGTGGTGGTGGTGGTAGTCGTAGTAGTAGTGGTAGTCGTAGTAGTACTGGTAGTAGTTAGTAGCAGTGGTAGTATTGGTAGTAGTAGTAGTAGTAGTAGTGGTAGTAGTAGTAGTGGTGGTGGTGGTGGTAGTAGTAGTCGTAGTGGTGGTAGTCATAGTCATAGTAGTGGTAGTCATAGTCGTGGTAGTGGTAGTAGTGGTAGTGGTAGTAGTGGTAGTAGTGGTAGTAGTGGTAGTAGTAGTAGTAGTAGTAGTAGTAGTAGTCATTCCCAAGCAATTAGAGAAGATATGAAAGTGAGTTCAACCCTAGGTTTGAAAACTCAACTAATTACTAAAAATATAACTATTTAGACTATTGAACTATTAAGAAACGTGGATGATATTAGTTACAATGGTTTAATTTGAAATATTGTGATTACTATTGTTTAATTAAATTTAATTTTGATATCGATTTTAATACAATATCTTTATGAAGATTTATTAATTGAATTTGATTAAATAGTTTTGATATTGGATTTATTAACATTGTATGAAGATAGGGGTTAAGAGTATAACATTTGGGAAAAAATAGACTAGTAGACAATTTGTTTGAAATTTAACTTGTAAGTTTAATTATGAGAGGTAAATGAAATTGTGTAAGTTGGTTTGTTTTCAAGTAATGTGTTATTATGTGTTTTGGATTTGTGGCTTCGTAAGAAGCATGTTTTACCTAGTTATGTATAGGATAAAAGACAATGTGAATGATGAATGTATTTTCTTGGGGATGTATTGTTGTCCATTTAGTTGTATTTGTCTAGTATTGAGTCTTGTGGTGTGTTGTGGAATGGGGAGACATGGTAATCATTAATAGGTAATGAATATGTGTTGTTATGGGCAATGGTTTAGGAGTTTTGCCCTTATGATTATGTTTTGGTATGCAAGAAGGTTAATGTTTTGCAATGATCATGTTTGCCTATTGTTATGATGTTACATGTCTTTCTTGAAGGTTCAGGTTTACATGTGCAGGTAGGGGAGTGGTTTTCAATGCGGGGCCGGTGCCCAAAGTGGCTGTCAGGATAACCCATTGAAAGTTGTTAATTAAGTGAAAACCTAAAAATGAACTGGGGGGAAAGGGTAGATTACACATTAAATAAGATAAATGGATTTCCTCTCCCATGCCTGTAGTGCTTGTTTAGGCTAAGGATGGGTTGAGAAGGCCTGATTGGCATAATCAACTTCAATGTCATCACGAAAGGAAGGTTGATTCCGCATGTGTCACCCTATGGGGCCGACGCCTAGTGAGAGGCTGTTAAGATAACCATAGATGGGGGCCGGTGCCTAGTGAGAGGCTGTCAGGATAACCCATTTAGGACCATGTGATGACACTCTCCCTACTACAGCCTAGTATTCCCTGGTTGGTCTCTCCCATTCGATGTGTGTTGCCTCTGGATATGTGTCGTATTGATTGTGATAATGTCATGTGTTGTATTAGAGTCTTGAATAGACCTTGTTTCTATTATTGTTGTCTACCTGACTATTTGAAGTAGTGGGACCTTATGTTAACTCCTAGCACGGGGGGTGGACCTCAAGGTTCCACATGGTCAGGTGGATATGCTTATTTCCATTGTTTTTTCCCTTGCCATTATTCATGTGCAAGGAGGATGTATCTTGTGTATCAGACATTAGATCTTGTACCTATTTATGAAGACAATGTTTTATGCTCTTGTACTAGTTCTATGTACCAGTTGAGATATAATGTATGTAATCAGGTGTATTCAGGAGATAATAGAATGTAAAATGAAATGTTGTACTCATATGTAAAGGAAATTGTATATGCACATGTAATCCTGATCTTGATGATCATTTATTTGATGTCATGATATGGAAATGTATATGTTTATTCAATTAATGCAATAGATTTTGATTGATCTACAGATGTTGTTAATGATGTATGTTAAATCATGTTAATTGATTTGACAAGTAATGCAACCATGGAACCTTAGAGTAACAAGTTGATAGTTTAATGATGTGTATTGGTTTGTTAAACATTACTTTGTTATCTTGTTCATTTAAAAAAAAAAATTATCCTGTTTTGCATAGGAAAGATGTGTTGTTTTCTAAGGTGTTCATGGCGGGTGTTACATCCCAAACTAGTTAACACAAAGTTTCATCTTAAAATGTCAAATTTCTAAAAAACAACTATAAAATTTAAGAGCCCACTTCATTATTAAACAAAATAATCTAATTTGCATCATTTTTTCACTATTTGAAACTGATAGACAAAACATCCACTAAGAGGAAATTCCATCTTCAAATGTTAAAAATCTATAGTAAGCAATCCAATCCACATGAAAATCCAATGAAGGCTTCCATAAAAATTCTAGCACCCATTTCATTATTCAACAAAAGCATCTAATTGCAATATTTTTATTTTAAGGATTTGATAAACAAGCATCAGATTGAACGATTTATTTTTCCTCAAAACATTACAAATATCAAATCGTCACCAGAAATGTGTTGCAGTAAACACATTACATAGTTTGTTTTCACAAATTCTAAATAGTGTATTTGACATTAAAACATGAAAAAGATTGTACAGTATAGAAGTTACCAATTTTTCTGCAAACTCTCCAAGCATAACTTTGAAGAAAGAGGCACACCCATTAAAAACTCTTTCTCATAGTATTTTACATGAATTTTATAACATTTCTAATGGCATACCATGCATAGTATGAAAATCCCCCCTGTTTCTTCATCCTCCATGATAAACTCAAATGCAAAGCCTATAAAGATAACCCAGAAAACTATTTAAAGTACTAGACCCAGGAGAATCAAACTTCTATGGCTTGGGTTGGGCATTCATATTTGAGGTTTTGAGACTATTTAGTGGGGCTAAAACCACCATCACATTCTTGCATGCATGAATATAACAACAAGTGGATTTTGTACAAATTCAGTCAAGACTTTAAATATAGCTAGTCAGTATGATTGACGTGCACTTGAATTTGATGGGTACAAAATGTTAGATTTCTACCCAAGCATGCAAGTGATTGAGAGAATGCAAAACATTACAATAGAATGGGGTGCTCATATGAGAGCAAGAGGTGGGTATATATAGGATATTCCACCCAAGAGACTCAATACACAACCAATGTGGGATAAAGTGAAAAAGCCCCTAAGTAAACTTAATCTAGTGTGAAAAGAGCTAAGGTGGAGAACAAGCTAAGAAAGAGCTAGATAGCAAAGTAACCTTGTTCACACTAACACAAAATAAGTAAAATTAGCCTGGCATGGAGAAAAAATGATGCAGCCTGCAATGATATATTTTGTACTCATTCTTTCTATCACAAGCCAAAGGAAACATCAAAAACTTGAAAATAAATTGAGATTGAAAAATAAAAATTAATGAAATAAATAGTGAACTAAGAAAGGAAAAAGCCAACAAAAGTGAGCACACCTTGCTCTACCCTAGAAAAATTGGTCTCTTCTTGTTACCAAAAACTTTTGCTAGCCCTCCTATCCATCTTCTCGCACAAGTTTTTGAACTCTGAGCATGACTTCACGTCAATTTCTGTGGTCTTTTCTTTAACCTTTTTAGCCTCGGTAGGACTTGAACCCTGGGCAATTGCTTGGAGTTTTGTAAAAAAATATTCGCTGAAGTTGCCTACATCTCCACTAACTTTGTTTCAAGTCTTCAACCACCATGAGCTTCTCATCTTCAGAATAATGGAGAAATTATTAACTTATCTAGCTTGCATTGAAAGCTTTGTTTTCCTCAAGGCATTAACTGCACAGAATCACACAATATATTACTCACTAATTTGACACGTGAACGACCAAGATGCATCCGATGGTCGTCCCTATACCTGTGCTTGCACAGAGACTACCGACCTTAACCTGACATTATACGGGAGGTCAACTCTCTCAGTGAGTGAAACATCTATCGACGTAATTAATTGAAATTTAAAATCATGTTATATTTTGAATTTTATTTATTAATAAATATGTTTAAATGTCCATCCAAAATGTTAGATAGACAATATGGATTTTGAAGGTATCTTCAGAGTCTATACAATCATTGTTAACTTGTACTAATTTTTATAAAGTCAAGGAAATTTTGGCGGAGTATACTATTGGAGAGAAATTTATGCAACTCCAAATAATCACTTGTTCAAATAGATTAATGGCACATTAAGTTGTATTTATTGCTATAAAAGATTGTCAAAATCTTTGCTATAAATTTTACTAGTAGATCATAACAATCTACAATACAATATAAATCCATCCATTGAATAGCAATTTTGTTCAAAAGAATTTTATCATCATGTCAATTTAGAGATCAATGCCAATAATAGTAGCAAGGTTTTTTTTCTCTTTATTTTATGTTTTTCTCTTTGTTTTAGCATAGATATTTTAAGATATAACAATAGTTTTGTTCAAAGGAATTTTACCCTACTATCAGTTTAGAGACTAGGGGCAATAGAAACAAGGTTTTTCTCTTTCTTTCTAATGCCTAAAAAATGTTGGATATCCTCAATTTTTTTTTGATTGGTGTAGTTTAGGTAGAAGACTTTTGAGATGTTCTCTCTATATAATGTTTTCAATAGCTTCTCTATGCAACTATTACAAGATTACACATGTATATTTTGTATATATATATAATGTTTTTGATGGATATGCATTGTGTATATATATTATTTTCTCTTTTTTGCTTTATTATCCTATATACCATACAATACCATATAGCTACATGGTCAATACATTCCTATATTCCACAACTGTAATGTTTGATGGTGTTTTCTCATGTTTCTTAAAATGAGAGACCAAAATAGTATGTAAGATAATGTGGGCTATAAAATGATGGTCTTTCATAGACTAGTGGTAGGTATTATTACTTGAGCTCAAAATTCAAATTAAATGTGAGGTTGGCATATGTTTGTTTGACTGGGATGGCCTCCACAAGCCAAAATTAAACTAGCCACTTTTAAAGGGTCACACAATGACAACTTCTCTCTATAATAGATTTCAGCTCTTGTGTGTATAACTACTAGGGTGGAAATGTCCACACATTGGAGTACTTCATATTATATAATTTATTTTTCCTATGACAAATGTAAAAAGTGAGTACAATAAATACCTTGCAAATTTTGTCATGAAGTGTAAGAGGTTGTCAAAAAAATTTATGATCATTTAAAGTTGAATATAAGTTGTATTTTAAATAAGAATGTGTTGTTTTTATAACAATAAATTTAGTATTTTATGTTCAATGATTATGTGATTTGTGTTGGATATAAAGGTTAGAGATAACAAGATTCATGGTTATCAAAAGGCATTGAGATCATTAAGGTTGCATATAAGTTATATTCTAAATAATAATATAATGTTGTTTTAACAAGTAATATTTTTTTGTTCAACTACTAGGGATTTCATTCTAAAGTTTTGGTCAAACCTTTAAAAATTTATTTTAAGGACACTTCTCACTAGATGTGTTGATGTGGTGAGTTGCATGATGAGTCACACCTCCAAGCTTTAGTTGTAGATATATAAGAGTCCATACTACATTCTAAAAAAATTCCATGTAATTGCTGCATGGTTACAACTTTAGCCCTAATGACTATTGGCTCCTCTCCCCTAATTTTAATAATCTAAATGATTAAATTGAGGCATTGCTTCATCTCAAAGGATTTCCTTTACTTTGATTAACCTGTAAAACTATATCTTTAGCTTGTGGATCAAATTTTCTTGTATTTTAGTCCATGAATCTAAGTCTACTTCTTGTTTTGAATAGATATTTTAGGGTTTATAATTTATAAACTAGGGTCTTAAATAGACATTTTGGAGTTTTAAATTTAGAAACTAGGGTTTTACATCCACATTTTAGGGTTTTAATTACGTGTTTTAGGATTTCACCTTTAGACATTTTAGGTTTTCAAATAAAAGTTTTAGGGTTTCAAATAAATGTTTTAGGGTTTTAGGTCTAGACATTTTAGGGTTTATTTTTTAGAAATTAGGGTATAAAACATTGAGTAAATAAAATTTACAATATTACAATTTATCAAATACTGTAAATGAAGTTAAAATATTTGAGTAGATAACCATATGGTTTTGAGAAATACCTGGTAAAAAATAGGCAAATTGATGATGTATACCTAGCCCTCTCGCTATCCACATTAGCTACAACACATTGAAGACCTCCGTTCAAAGCCATGTGGCGCAATATGGGAGAATTGAGTTGGTTTCATGGAGAAGAGCTATGAGCAACATGTGGGTTTAATATGAAGGTGTAGGTTCATTTTCTATAGTCCTTTGGAAAGTAAATTGAGAAGTGTAAAAGTCATTTCTCTTGGCATATAATTTCTTTCAAAGGTATTATTTTATTGTCTCAAAATCAATAAAATAATTCCTTCAAATGAAGGTGATATTCATTCAAAGGTAACTTACACTTTACCTTCAAATGAAGGCCCCTCCATTCAAAGAAATATCTTCAAATGAATATGTTTTCTAATATTCTTCCCCACCCAAATTCATAAATCTAATGTCCCAAGTTTGGGACTCACTATTGTGGCTTTACTCCACATGGTAGTCTTGATTTTTTTATATGATTTTTACTTCCTTATTAGTGTTTGGGAATTCTTGTCTAGTAATGTCCCACTTATTCATCTCCTTGTCATATTGTTTCATCCACATCTTCTTTCTTCTCCTTAGCTCTTAATAACCAACCTAGGCCAATGGTGATCCTCCATATTTTGAGCCTTTTTTGGTAGCTTAGCAACTAGACCATCGTTAATGCTTCTAATAGGAAAGTACGAGTTTTAGTTAGTAAAATCTTGTATGGAACTAAAGACTTAGTTTTGAGGTTTCTTATGATTAAGTACTTTGGATTCTTTTCACTAGCCTCCATTTTGATTTGACATGCTACTACCCCAAATTTCATAGCCATAAAAAAACATAAAAGCAACAAGAAAACTAAATAGAATTATTTTGATTTTCCAATCCCATAATTTTGCACTCCTGCATCTATTCTAATATAGTGAGTATAAATCTTTCCAACCCCATTGGATTCTTTTTGCTCTACATGTTTCCCAATTGAGATTGTTTGTCAAAATCAAGGGCCTAAGGTACTTGCATTCTTCCACTATTTCTAGTGGGCTACCTTTGAAAATAAATTTAACTTGTGTCATGACATGTCCACATTTGTCATGTGGTCATGACACGAAATATAAATTTTTTTTTCCCACCTGACTCTAAAACCCCCTCGCGCACATCATGCACTCTTGGTGACACATGCACGTAATGTAGTTGCATTTGCAACCCACATTAGGCATGTCGCCCAAAGGCGGGGAAGTTAATCACAAATGGGATAATGTGAAATTCCTTTCGCAATCCCTACGAAATGATAGCCACTAAGGGGGTGTGCATCGCAAGGAGTGACACTAAGAGGGTTGGTTTCCATTTCAGAATCCAACCCTAGGGTTTATTAGGTGGGGTAGAATGATTTTGATATGAATCAAAATCTAACCCTAGAAGCAAACTATTGACTTAAAATAACATTAAATTAATGCAACTAACATGATTTCAACTTAAAATATTTTATCAATTAACTAAGGCAAAAAAGTAAGTATTTGAATTGAAATTAAAAGAATAACTGTAACATTAATCTAGGAAAAATCTGTCAGCATAACCGGTCAAAAGGGATAATTTTCATAGATTTTTTGACATCATAACGCCATCTCATCAACTATGGGAGAATTGAAAATAAATTAAAAGAACATAATTAACAAGATGCCTTTTCAAGATTTACTATGAATTAAAATAATATTCACTAAGTACTTTTCAAAATTTAAAATGAAATTAAATAAATTAACTAAAGGGTTTTATAAATTAAATCTAAGCATTTAAATTGATTGATTAAAATAACCATAGAGAGTAAATAAATAAATGCGAGGCACTAAAATAAATTAAATCATATAGTTTGAAATATATTCTCTCCATAAAGATCAAATGATAAATAAAAATAAAATACATTGATTAAAACACCCTTAACAATACAAAAGGAAAATAATCCCCACCCACTCACTAAGTGGGATTAATTAATTTAAAGTTAGTTTAAGTTGCCAAAACACTTCCCTAAACTTTAGGGCACCAAACCCTAGAAGAAGGTTATAAAAACCACCCCAAATCCCATTTGTCTACACAACTAACATTTTGACTTTATTTTCAATTAGGTGCAGGTTTCCAAGTGGTGAGAGAAGTGGGAAAGTACCTTCCCAAGTGGAAGGTATTTTCCCTAAATGAAGATTCAAAGAAATGTTTATTTGCTTTCTAAAATATGTTTTCCTTATTTGCTACAGGTTGATCTTTTTTTTTTCTCTAACATATTTATTTTGTTCTCTAATTTGTTTCATGCACAGGTTCCTAAGTTTTAATTTCCTAATAATCTCTTATTCTATGTTTTCTATTGTTTCAAGTTTAACATATGAAACTCTTTGGTTTTTTTTAAAAATAAAATATGTAAAGTTTTAAATAGAGATTTTAAATGCAAATATATATATATATATATATATATATATATATATATATATATACGTATATATATATATATATACATATATATATATATATATATACATATATATATATACATATATATATATACACACATATATATATATACAAAGAGTATATATGTAGAGTATATATATCAATATATTTACAGAGAATATATATATATAAGTGCACAAAGATGAGGGATCAAATTGGGGTCTTAAGATTCCACTTTTTTTTTTTGAAATCAAGAAACATTGATGTTGGATAAGAAATTGAAGATATATATATATATATATATATATATATATATATATATATATATATAAGTGCACAAAGATGAGGGACCAAAATGGGGCCTTAAGATGCCACTTTTTTTTTTTCTGAAATTAGGTAACATTGATGTTGGATGAGAAATTGAAGATAGCTACATTAAAATTTTGAAGATGGAACAAAAACAAGAGTCATAGTACTCAGAATCTAGTTTCTAAATTACTTTTTTTTCCAAAAATGGTTGAGATTAAGGGGTTCAAAAAGGGGGAGCACACAAATTGGTCTTGTTTTTCTCAAAAAAACACAACATAGCATCTGGTGTGCTCTCCCTAAAATGTTAACTTTTTTTCAGTATTTCAATAATCGCTCCAGTGAAAAATTAGCTAACACCATGTAGTTTATCCCTGATTTTTCTGATAATTTTTTCATGAGTAATTAATTTTTTACTAATTTTCAAAGTGGACACATCCTAAAAAATAGAAAATTGAGCGTGCCTCCCCCCTAAATTTTTTGAAAACTAATTGAAAATCAATTTTTTTTAACACATGTAGAATGGAGTCTAGTTTTTAAAAATGTAATTTATTTAAAATTTTGATGAATGATTTAAAAAAAAGTCAAAAATGCTAGACATTGGTTTTTGACAAAAAATGGATACACTAACAAAAGAAATTCAAGATGAAACCCTTAACATACTCAAAATGTGAAAACAATTATATGGTTAGATAGCTAACAAAGAGCTTCAAATTATGGTGGTATTTTTTTTGAGTTTTCATTGAAAAAAGTGCCATCCTGATGGGGAGTACACTCCAGATTATCTCTAGATTTTGCTAAAAACTAATAAAAACACATCTAAGCATGCTTAGCATAACATGAGTGTGTTATAATGCGATCACATTATGTGAGTTCATATAATGCAAGTGCATTATAACACACTTGCGTTATGTTGAGCAAAATTGGATTTACACATGCCAATTGCATTTGCTTGAAAGTTTCTAAAGCCTTTTCAACAAATCATTTTTTTGCTTATCTTGCAATCATTGCATTCCATTATATAACATCTCTTTGAGGTGTTATGTCAGTCAATTGACATGCCTTTTCTATGCTTCCACACTTTACATACATGTCTACAAGGGTAGCTGCACTACCTACCGTCTCTCTCACTCTCTACTTCCCTCCCCTCTCTACCTCCTACCCTCTCTCTGAGTCTTTGCTTCCCTCACCTCTCTACCTCCTACCTTCTCTCTCACTCTCTTCTTCCCTCCCCTCTCTACCTTCTACCCTCTCTCTCACTCTCTACTTCCCTCCCCTGTCTCCCTCCTACCCTCTTTCAGAGTCTCTTCTTCCCTTGCCTCTCTACCTCCTACCTTCTCTCTCACTCTCTACTTCCCTCCCCTCTCTACCTCCTACACTCTCTCTCAGTCTTTTCTTCCCCCCTCTCTACCTCCTACCCTCTCTCTCAGTCTCTTGTTTCTTCCTCTATCTACCTCCTACCCTCTAACACTCTGTACTTCCCTCTCGTCTCTACCTCCTACCCTCTCTCTCTCACTCTCTACTTCCCTCCCGTCTCTACCTCCTAACATCTCTCTCTCACTATCTACTTCCCTCCCCTCTCTACATCTTCACATAATTCTTCCCATCTAATGAAATTTCATAAATTATCTTGTTTCCATTTCATCATCCCAATTTATATCCTCATCCATCTTTGCATGTCCTAGTTTTCTTGTTTCCATGTTCTTTATTGAAAAGGGAGAGGAGACGGAGGAAGAGGGAGAGAGGATGGAGATGGAGGGAAGAGAGAGGGGAGAGATTGGGTGATAAGGAGAGAGAGAGAGTCCTACTTTTCTTATTTTGGAGAGAGAGAGAGAGAGGATTGGTCAGGTTTATGAGTTTAGGGTTTAGGGGAATTATTTAGGGTTTAGGGTTTCTCAGGTTTATGGTTTAGGGGCATTATAATTTAGGGTTTTGGGGTTTTGAGAGAGAGAGAGAGGCATTATTTAGGGTTTATGAGTTTCTAGGGTTGCTCAAGTTTAGGGTTTAGAGGTTAGGGTAAAGGGGAATTATTTTATAATTTCCCTCCAGTCCTCCTAATCCTAACCCATTAGTCCACCCATCTCCTAATCCATCAATTCATATAATCCATCCACCATATAACTCACCATATAATCCACTATCAAACATTCTAAGCTATAATCCATCAACCCATGAACCCTTGAAAAGTTTTCTCCAACGACTCTTTACAAAATCCAAAAATAAAAGCAAAGATATGGAGCCATCCAAATCCACTGATCCAATTTCATCCCCCTCTGACACTCCCAATCCCAATCCATCCCCTCCTATATCCATTCAGTCGATCCTAATCCTAACCCCACAACATCTTCCATCATTGTCCATCAACTATATGCATATCCTAGTCCATCAACCCCTGAAGCCATGAATGATGTTACCCAAGGACTATTGGCAAGGAATATTAGAAAAACATCATGTACTCAAATTCCTATCCTTAAGCAGGTAACAAAGAACCTCCTAGTAACATGTCTACCACTCCAACACCATCATCCACTCCTATGTCTATCCATTTCATTGAAGAGTCTCCTACCATAAGTCCAAGTCAAACCCCATCATGTAGCCATGTTGTCAAACATCCAAAGATTATTGATCTCATCGAAGAACCCATCACATCCATCTAAGAAACCCAATAGCCATGTTAAGAGCCTAGTCCAAAGCATGTGGAAACACCAACCACCCATCCTAATCAAAATCCAAACATCGCATCTAATCCCATGTCCCAGATCCCTTACCTTATCATGGTCAACCCATCTACACCAATCCCATCATTGATCCTCCAACATCTCCTAGTGAACCCCCATCACTACCTATTACTCCCCAATCCAATGAATATCAATGCATCCCCACTTACCCTATCCATATATAATATTGTGCTATCCATGCTTATTCTCCTTGTGATCAAGATATTATATATGATCAAGATCTTATCCATGAGAAAGTAACCCACATCACTCCTATCCATCATCCCATTAGCCCTATCCATCATCCCACTAGTCCTATTCATTATTCATCAATATCCCATGATGAGACAAATTGGTTCGGGCAAGAAAACATAGATAATCAAACAAATAACTTGGATCCTATCAAATAGTTCATCCTAATGAGGATAATGATAATCAAGATCCAAGAATTCTACATCCATTTCCCATTGATCCTCCATCATCTCCTATCAAACTATATGTTTAGGGGTTTAGCTTGGTTGCTCAAGTTTTGGGTTTAGGGGTCAGGGGCATTATTTGAGGTTTATGAGTTTAGGGTTGCTCAAGTTTATGGTTTATGGTTTAGGGGTTAGAGTTTAGGGGTTTAGGGATGCTCAAGTTTAGGGTTTATAGGTTTAGGGTTTCTCATGTTTAGGGTTTAGGGGTTTAGGGTTACTCTCTCTATTGATCCCCTCTCTCTAACCGTACCTTTCTATCTCTCCCTCCCTCACTAACTCACTCCCCCTCTCTATCACTCTTAATCCCTCTACCTCAGATCTATCTCCGTATGTCTCTGTCCACATGTCTTGATCTCTTTCCCTATCTCTATCTCTCCACATAGATCCCTATCTCTTAATCTATCCCTCTTTACCTCTCTCTCCCTCCCTCTCTATGTCTCTCCTCCTCTCTATCTCTCTCCCCATCCCTCTACCTCTTGAAATGTCTCTCCAGGTATGTCTTTGGACGTCTCTCCATCTCTTTCCCTATCTCTATCTCTCCCCATAACCCTATCTCTTAATATATCCCTCTCTACCTCTCTCTATATTTCCCTATCCATCTCTCCCTCATTCTCTATCTCCCTATATCTCCCCTCTCTATATATCTATCTCTATCTCCCTCTTTATCTATCTTTCTCCTTCTATCTAGATCCCTTTGTCTATCTCAATTCCCCTCTCTCCCTCTCCTCCTCTCTATCTCCACCTATCCCTCTCTATCTCTCTATTTGCCACTCTTTCTATATTTTTTCCTTTCTCTAACTCTATCTCTATCTCTCCATATCTTTCCATGTCCCCCCTCTCTCCCTATCCATGTCCATGTCCCTCTCTATCTCTCCATGTCTCTCTCTCTCTCTCTCTCTCTCTCTCTCTCTCTCTGTCTCTATTTATCCCTCTCCCCCTCCCCCTTTCTATGTCTCCCTCCCTCTCTATATACATACCTTTCTATCTATCTATTTTCTTTCTTTATCTCTTTATTTATCTATCCCCCCTCTATCTAAATATATGTACCTCTCTATCTCTATATCTATCTCCCTCATATTCGAAGGGGTCGATAGAGAGAGGGAGAGAGATATAGAGAAAGAGAAGAAGATAGAGTTGTAGAGAGGGAGGATAGAGAAATCTTAATCTTTTTATGCTTTCCTATCTATCTCTATCTCTAAAACATTGAGAAGGTTATGATTTTAGGGTGTATGAAGCTTAATATTTTTATGCTTCCCATAATGCACTTGCATTATGGGAAGCAAAAAAGGGACAAAAAGCATGTGGGATCTGTGATTCATACCCCACATGCCTGTTATTCCTACTTTTCATGTAGTATATCAGATAAAAAAATGCTTTTGCATGTTCTTTGACATATTAACAATCATTTTTGGATCAATCCACCACCTTTTTTGTTTTTTCAATGTAGAATAACTGATTTTGCATGTTTTTGGAGAAAAAATAATTATTTAAACATAAAGTTTCATGTTTCATGTGTGATATTGTTTCAAAGCTAATTACCATTGATATATAGATTGAATTTGATGATATATGTTTGTTTTTTCCATAAATTTCACTAATCCTATTGGAGAGTTATATAGAATTCATAATCAAACTTGCGAAAAATAAGAATTTGAGGATTTTGAAGCCAAAATTTGGAGAATTGGTCAACTCCAATATCCAAGTCTAAGGTATGTTCTTTATATCCATTTTAATTCACTTATATATGTTCTTATGTTCTTTATGTCTTTATGTCTTTATGTCTTTAGCTCATGATGCAATAGCGAGTTCTTCACCAAGCGTCTTGCAATTGCTACCATAGCAACTATTGGTTGTAATAAATCTCCATGTCATAGCACAATGTCCAACCTATATCTCATCATTATATTCTTCTTCCTTCTTATCTTCTCATCATTATATTTTTCTTTAATAACCTATCTCACCATTTATCCTTTAATGATCTTGTGATTGCTAGGTTGTAATGCACCAATTTACTTATGAAACTCCTAGGGTTTGATCATTCTTATTTTGGACTACTGTTTGAACAATGTCATGTGTGATATTCCTAAGGTTACAATGACCATCCTATACATTTATGATTCCTAGAAATCCCCTCCTTTACACCTTGACAAGATATATCAAATTATCTTCATACCTAGTTTGATTTGTTCCTATTAACTGTTATGATAGTCCTAGTTGTGTTGATAGTACATTTAAGGTGCTTGAGAATTCTAATCTATATATAAGATTAGTCCTTTTCATCATGTTGACATCTCTTACCTTATGAATAGGGTAGTGAGAGCCTATTTCATGTTTTGTTCATAACTGAGCCTAATAATCCTTATGCATAATGTCACATAGCACATGAGTATCATTGTCATAATAGTTAAGATAGGTTTCAGGATTGATTATTCTTTTGTTGATAAGACTGCCCTTTAACTATCCAAACATTTAGTTCCTATAACAGTCCTAAGTGTTCTCAATAAATTCTATCCTTGTTTAGAGATCTCACATCAAGTTTTCCAAATTTGACACTCATATTGCTCTTCATCTTTCTCTCCTAAGAGTAATCTCTTTATTTTCCATTTTATTCCTCATAAAACTTTAACTGTATATTCACATGCTACACTTTCTACCCAACAACCTCTTTGTTGGAAGATTCCTCTACTAATTTCTACCCACAGTCAAATGTGGAAAAAAGACTTCTAAATTTGTAGGTTAAACCCTATTATCTGAAAACAAATGATGTATTCATGGTTAGGGATCCTAATGAAGAGGATCATTATACCACACATTCATTAAAGTTATGTAGTAGAATATCTCAAGTATCATATATTCAAATGGTAAGATTAAAAACTGTTTTATATAAAAAGAGGTGTTTGATGGTTTTATGTGTTTATGATCAATCCTCCTTTCACATCAAAACAATCCAAGGGCTTTTCAATCGAGTTGATTCTTCACTAAGCGGAAGCAATCACTTATTAGATTGGGTTGCCACTTGGTTTGCTGTGGAAATTCATATGTTTACAAACAAGGTCTCTATTCTATGTTTTAATGCTCTTAAAACCCCAATTTAAGCAAAATAGTAAGTAAATTGATAAATTATAGAAAATACTTTTAAGACAAGGTGAAGGGCAGAGAACCTTAACTCACTATTTTTCAAAGTTTGGAGAATGGAAATGTCGAGGACACCTCCATTAGCACCCAAGTCCAAGGTAGGGTTTTCTTCAAGGAATCTTGATCTCCTTTCGGCACTGATGTTCATTGTAACTTTCATTTCTACAAATTTTGACACAGAGACAATGCCACTAGTGCCCTTGTCCCAAAATGTTGAACAGTGCAACTCCACTTCTTCTAGATGTGACACTTGTAACTTGAAATCACAAGGAGAATGGGAGGAGGTTATGGTGTTTAGAGGCTTGCCTCGGTCAAGCCTCAAAGAGACATTCAAGTCTTCTGAACACCATTGTTAGATAAGAGTGTGTATCCCTATGGGATAGAGGAAAAAACACAATGATAGATTGATAAATTGATAAAGAAGCACAATAAGATGTCACCTTGATGATGAAGCTCTCATGGAAGAAAGATGCTCTTCATGCCATGAGGAGATGGAATCAAATCTGCAGCAAAAACACAATAACTATGGTTTGCTCTACAACACAATGAATGTATTGATCACTTTAACATAAGCTCATGAATCACAATGTCCATCTAATTTGCAAATGAAAACCTAAACATGCTTATAAATGCAACTACAAAGATTTCTGCCAAGAATTTTGTAATTCAAACTTGAGGCGTCAGCCTGGGACCCAAATAACAGCCACAAAACTAACATAAAAGTTTAGGGCAGACCCAAAATAGGGCTGGACTAGGGTACTAGCGCCCAAGTTCACCCACTCATTTCCACTTTGGAATTATAAAAGTGGCATCCCTAGGTTCTATTTGTCACAAGACCCAAGGAAATCTCATCGGGAGTTTGAATTAACATGCAAGATGCTCTAAATGCATTCTAAGGACTTGGGAGCTAAACCTTAAGAGAGAAAAGCCCCCAAGGGACATTTTCTGACATAGCAAAAACAATCCATAGAGGGACAACTACAACTATAATAGATCTCTATACATATATCTTGATGACACAATATCAATGTCTTAAGCTTAGCTCTACAACTATCTCCTAATAATTCCCTACTCTTTCTCATAACTAACTCTCTTTTATCTTAGACACATAACTCTATATTTTCTTATTTTTTGAACCATCACCAATCTCCACCATCTTCATTCAATGTCATTAAATCGCCCTAATTTTGGTACAAAAAGTAGTTTGATAAGTAAATACTAATTCACTACCCAAACATTTAGTGCCTATAATAGTCCTAAGTTTGTCCCAAACAACATTTCATTCTACACAACTCCCTTTATGGCAATGCCTCCAATGATTATGACAATCATAGCTCATAATTGACAACAAATCTCCTTCACCAACTTGCAATCCAAGGTTATAATGAGAGTCCAACACAATAAAGATGATCTCAACAAGATATATATGGTTATGCACTTAACATTCCTCTTGACATAACAGCACCACATCATCTTATATCAATAATAAATGACAACTACATGCATAGGACAACACACCAATCCACTAAGTGTTTGCTCCAACACTCCATCCATGTCTAGAATATGGGCCCTTGAATGACTCTCCAAAATATGTGATACCAACCCCTTATGTGGCAAGCAATGTGAACAAACAAAGATTTCTAAATCATACCTCGTACCATTGTAGCTTGCAGGCCAGAATGACTGGGATGCTTGGCACACCAAACAAGACCTCCCCTAGCATTTACCCACCCACCTTGACATGTTGGCATAGTCAGTTCAGCCCCACGATGAGCAGAACAAAAAATATGGCACCTGGCAACCTTTCCACAGCATGAAATTGAAGCATTTTACAATAATATGTTTGATTCTAGCATGATCAAATAGACTAGAGTTGAATGAAAATGAGAGAGGTTATTGTAGACAGAACCCACATGCTTCGTCAAAGTTGGCAGTTTTTTTGTCTTAGGAATCTTAAGGGACTTTGCCGGTAGCCTACTGCCCCAAACGAATGGGGCACTTGGCACATGAAACAAGACCTCCCATGGAATTTAACTGCTCACCTTGATGTGTTGACACTGTTGGTTTGGCCCCATGATGAGCAGAACAAAATATATGGCACCTGGCAACCTTTCCACAACATGAAACTAAAGCATTTTGCAAGAATGTGTTTGATTTTGGCATGGTCAAATGGATTGGAGTTGATTGAAACTGAGAGAGTTTATTGTGGATGGACCCCACATGCACCTGTAGGTCCAAACAGAATGTTCCCAACTAACACTAATTTTGAGAACTACTCCATCAAAGTTTGGCAATTTTTTCATCTTAGGGATCTTAAGGGACATTGTCGGTAGCCTACTGCCTCGAACGACTAGGGTACTTGGCACACAAAAAGAGACCTCTCCTAGCATTTACCCACCCACCTTGATGTTTGTGTGTAATTGGTTTAGCCCCACGATGAGAAGAACAAAAAATATGGCACCTGATAACCTTTCCACAACATGAAACTGAAGCATTTAGGAAGAATGCATTTGATTTTGGCACGGTCAAACATACTAGAGTTGACCAAAATTGAGAGAGGTTATTGTGGATAGACCCCATGTGCACCTATAGGTCTAAATAAAACATTTCCAGCTACCATGAATTATGAGAACTACTCTGTCAAAGTTTGGCAGTTTTTTCATCTTAGGGATCTTAAGGGACTTTATCGATAGCTTGTTTCCCTAAACACTTGGCACATGAAACAAGACCTCCCATGGCATTTACCTGCCCACCCTGACGTGTTGGCACAATCAGTTCGGCCCTATGATGAGCAGAACAAAAAATATGGCACTTAGCAACCTTTCCATAGCATGAAACTGAGGCATTTTGCAAGAATACATTTGATTCTGACATGGTCAAACAGACCAGAGTTTAATGAAATTGAGAGAGGTTATTGTACAGGAACCCCACCTACATTTGTAGGTCTAAACAGAACATTCCTAGCTGCCACGAATTCTAAGAACTGCTCCATCAAAGTTTGGTAGTTTTTTTGTCTTAGGGATCTTAAGGGACTTTGTCAATAGCCTTGTTCAGGACACTTGGCACACGAAATGAGACCTTCCCTAGCATTTACCCACCCACCCTGATGTGTTGACATAGTCAGTTCAATCCCACAAGCTATGAAATGCAAAATGTCACTCCTAGCATCTTTCCACTGCATAAAATTGAAGCATTTTGCAAGAATGCGTTTGATTTTGACATGATCAAACAGACTGGAGTTGAACTAAATTGAGAGAGGTTATTGTGGATGGACCCCACATGCACTGGTAGGTCCAAACAAAACATTCCTAGCTACCATGAATTCTAAGAATTACTCTATCAAAGTTTGGTAGTTTTTCATCTTAGGGATCTTAAGGGACTTTGCCGATAGCCTGTTGCCCTGAACGACTGGGGTGCTTGGCACATGAAATGAGACCTCCCCTGGCATTTTCCCACCCACCCTAACATGTTGGCAAAGTCTGTTCAGCCCCACAAGCTATGGAATGCAAAATGTCACTCCTAGCCCTAATGATTCAATCAAGTAGTCCTTACGTTGTTATGACCATTCTAAGCTTGACATATGACTGCTACCATTTGCATATAACTGTACATTTATAAAATAAGTGTTCTAAAATATTTATAATAGCCTTCTCTATTTTGCTGGGACATCACTGTCCTAATATGTGTTGACAGTGCTAAAATGTGAATAATGGTATGATGATTAGTAAATACTCTTAGGACCTTGATGGTTGTTCATGATTGTAACAGTCCTAAAAAAAGATCATGGAAAAATCTCTTATTTTAGTGTTTGATCTTCCTTGAAATCCCTTTGATTACCCCTCATACCCTAAGAAAACTCCTTAACCTCATTTTCATGGCGATTTCTTGAGTCATAGGGTCTCTAAGATGGCATAATGATAGTCTTTCATGATTGTGACAGCAACAGATACTCTTTTGAAACCTTCTTTGAAACTAACTTCTCACATTCACCCAGTAACTTCACCTTTTTGACACATCATGGCCTTGATAAGGAGCAATTTAGCATGGTCATACATCTCTCAAGGCAATCCCCCTATGGATAACAACCTTATGATTTCATGATAGTCCCTTGACCGTCCATGCTTTTGATTGTTTTGTGCCTTCTTGTTTGTGTACGATGGTAGGGTTTGGAAAGATGGAAATTTGTTGTTGAAATTCTCAACATCTTGATAGTATTATGACCATAAACCCCTCATATGACATGACAAGAGCTATTCCATAACCTTGTTGTCTCATAACCTTGATTATTATGATTAGAAGCATGGAAACAAACCCTACAAGAAATAACACAATGATTAGATCTCAATATGATCATGAGATACCCAAGCATATGTATTAGTCTAAATCATAAAATCTCTTCAAATAAAAATTGATCCAAGGGTTTGGTGAGTTTCCATTGGCACCCAAACCCTAGGTCTTCATTAGAAATCCTTGAATGCTAATTATTGCCATTATGCTTCTTTCTTATTAATTTTTACTAATTAGGGTACAATCATATAGAAATATATAGTATCTCATGTATTCTTACAAAATGCATATGGGAATTTTATCAAATGTTGTAGTTGCACTGAATGATGCCTCAAAAAAATGTGGTCTATTGGAATTTTGAAAAATGTTGTAGTTGCAATTGCCCTAGAAGACATGTATGTAATATGTGGAAGCATAGAGAAGGTGAGTGAACTGTTTGACATGATGCCTCAAAGAAATGTGGTCTCATGGAATGGTATGGTTGCAGGATATGCAAATAATGGATTTGTCGATAAGGCTTTAGAAACTTTCAAGCAAAACCAATTGGTGGGTGTAAAGATAAAATCCACAAGCTTTGACTACATCCTTTCTACTGGTGCCAAACTAAGATCTTTGCAACACAGTACATGGCCATCCATCAAATCGTAAAGGATATCGGAATTTTATAAGATGTTGTAGCTACAACTGTCATAGGAGACATGTATGCAAAATGTGGAAGCATAGAGAAGGCAAGTGGATTGTTTGACATGATGCCTTAAAGAAGTAGAATCTAATGGAATGCCATGATTGTAGGATATGCACAAAATGGTTTTGTTGATAAGGCTTTAGAAACTTTCAAGAAAAAGAAATCAATGGGTGTAAAGCCAAATTTCATGCTGCATCCTCTCTACCTATACCAAAGTGGGATCTTTGGAACATGGTACATGGATATACATCAAAGCATAAAGGATATGGGAATTTCAATAGTTGTTGTAGATACAACTTCCCTAGAAGACATGTATGCAAAATGTGGAAGCATAGACAAGGCAAGTGAACTATTTGACATGATACAAAAAGAGTCTAGTACAACAACTATGTATGCAAAATGTGGAAGCATATGGGAATTTTATCAAATACTGTACTTGCATGGAATGATGACTCAAAGAAATGTGGTCTCATGGAATGCCATTATTGTAGAATATGCACAGAATAGATTTGTTGATATGGCTTTAGAAACTTTCAAGCAAAAGCAATAGGTGGGTGTAAATCTAAATTCCACAACCTTTGACTACATCATCTTTGCCTATGCCAAAATGAGATCTTTGGAACATGGTACATGGTACATGTTGTAGTTGCAACTGCCCTAGAAGACATATATGTAAAATGTTGAACCATAGATAAGACAAGTGAGTTGTTTGACATGATGCCTCAAATAAATGTGGTCTCATGGAATGCCATGATTGTAGGATATGCATAAAATGGATTTTTTGATAAGGCTTTAGAAACATACAAGAAAAAGTAATTGACAGGTGTAAATGCCAAAATGGGATATTTGGAATAGGGTATGGACATCCATCAAAGAATAGTGGATATGGGAATTTTGTCAAATGTTGTAGTTTCAAATGTCCAAGGAGATCTGTATGCAAAATTTGAAAGAATAGACAAGGCGCGTGAACTGTTTGGCATGCTGCCTTAAAGAAATGTCGCCTCATGGAATGTAATGATTGCAAGATATAAACAAAATGGATTTTTGGATAAGCCTTTAGAAAGTTTCAAGAAAATGCAATTGGTGAGTATAAATCCAAATTCTAAAACATTAGAAATGGTATCTTTGGAGCATGGTATAGACATCCATCAAAGCATAAAGGATATAGGAATTTTTTCAAATGTCGTAGTTGTAAGTACCCTGCAAGACATGTATGCAAAGTGTGGAATCATATACAATGAACGTGAACTGTTTCACATGATGTCTCAAAGAAATGTTGTCTCATGGAATGCAAATATTGCAAGATATGCACGAAATGGATTTGTTGAAAAGACTTTAGAAAATTTTAAGTAAATGCAATTAGAATGTGTAAAGACAAATTCCACAACCTTTGCCAACATCCTCCCCATCCGTACACCAAAATAGAATGTTTGGAACAACGTATGGATAGCCATCAAAGCATAAAGGATATAGGAAATTTGTCACATGCTGTAATTGTAGTTACCCTTGTAGACATGTATGCAAAGTGTGGAAGCATAGACAAGGTATGTGAATTGTTTGGCATGATGCTCCAAAGAAATGTCACCTCATTGAATGCAATGATTGCAAGATATGAACAAAATGGATTTTTTGATAAGGCATTAGAAACTTTCAAGAAAATGTGATTGGTGGGTGTAAAGAAAAATTCCACAACCTTAGCCAGTATCCTCCTTGCCTATGCCAAAATGGACATCCATCAAAGAATAAAACATATGAGAATTTTGTTAGATGTTGTAGTTGCAACTACCCTTAGAGATATGCATGCAAAGTGTGGAAGCATAGACAAGGCACATGAACTATTTGGCATGATGCCTCAAAGAAATGTTACCTCATGGAATGCAATGATTGCACGATATGAACAAAATGGATTTTCTGATAAGCCTTTAGAAAGTTTCAAAAAATGCAATTGGCGAGTGTAAAGCCAAATTCCAAAACCTCAGTAATGGTATGTTTGGAGCATGGTATAGATATCCATCAAAGCATAAAGGATATAGGAATTTTGTCAAATGTTGTTGTAAGTACCCTCCAAGACATGTATGCAAAGTGTGGAAGCATATACAACAAATGTGAACTGTTTGATACGATGCCTCAAAGAAATGTTGTCTCATGGAATGCAATGATTGCAAGATATGCACGAAATGGATTTTTCATAAGGATTTAAAAAGTCTCAAGAAAATGTACAAAAGTAAATTTCAACCATTTACACAAATTTTGGCACATCTAAAACCAAATTGCACAACCCTATCCAACTTTCTCCTTGCCTATGCCAGAATGGGATCTAGGGAACATGGTGTGGACAACCATCAAAGCATAAATGATATAGGAATTTTGTCACATGTACTGTATTTGTAGCTACCCTTGTAGACATGTATGGAAAGTATGGAAGCATAGACAAGGTATGTGAACTATTTGAAATGATGCATAAAAAAAATGCATAGTCCCACAGAATGCAATGATTGCAAGATATGCACAGAATGGATTATTTGAAAATGATTTATAAACTTTCAAGCAAATGCAATTGGCACGTGTAAAATCAAATTCCTGTAATGATAATTAATTATAATATTAAATATTTAATATAAAGTGTTATATACATAATGTCATGAACATAACATCTAGTTTATTTACAAAGCCATAGAGGCATGTCCAAACAAAGCTATACAGGCATATATACAAAAATATACATCAGTAACATACAAAATTATGTATACAAAGCCATCTAGGAATACAAAAAATTTCCCAAAAATAAGTTTCCTATGGACTTTTATGAAATAATTGGCAGCCCTTCCTTGACTGTGAAGATGGAGAGCCAATCAGTGACTCATCCTCTCTCTGCCGTTGAGTAGACCTCTTTGACAGAAGTTCATCCAGCTCCACCTATTAATACAATCAAACAATATGCACATTAATATAGAAAATGTATGAAATATATAGCATCACATATGTAATTGATCACTTACCATCGCCCAATGATCACACTCCATCATCTTGTCTCTCTCTTCGTCCATAGTTGGATGGGCTAGAGTTGTGACCTCCTGTGAGAAGCATCAAGAAGCAAAATTGACTAAACATAAATATCATTTATGTACATCAAATGACATGAGATAAAACAAGAAATACAAAATTATGACATTTTCATGTTATTGGCTCATACCTCAGTCAAAGGATTTGAAGACATTATGGCTGCATCAATGCCTACCTATGCTAACTCATGAAGATGAGGAGAAGTCTCCATATTCAACATCTAAAAATCAAGTTCAAGATTATTCAACCAAAATAAATACATAACATTATTTTAAAAATGCATAATGATTAGAAATGGTTAAATTTACCTCCATATAAGTGGTGGATTGGCGTCTAGGGGACCAAGGAAACTGTGTAGGTGTCGGTGACTATTGAAATCATCAAATTGTCACAAAATATTATTACCATAGACATATCTACAATAATTACGATCATGTGATAAATTACATACCTACTGACTTGACCACCTCTCATAACCCGCTAGTGGATGGCTAACGGAGGTAGGATAAAGACTCTGACCCTATTATTTCATTACACAAACAATTACATACATTTGACTTATAATATAGATAATCATATAAAATTAATTACAAATTTCAAATAACAATATATTAAATCAAGATGAAACTTGCAACAAATTACCTAAGAGTCAATACCAAATGTATACTATAAGATATCGTCACTGAGAACAAGATCACCCAATATGGATGACTCCATCAATGGATGCTACCCCTGCATCACAACATCCTGCTGAGAGTCTTTCCATGCATCCTGCGTCCCATAATCACACAGGTTCCCACATGAACTGCACAAATGTGGGGATACATGATGTCTACTACTCTCACCCTCATCAACTTGGGTAAGATCATTGACATGCTGTGATAGAGATTGGGTGAGAGTAGTCAATGAATGTAATGTCTCCACCTCAACACTCTCCTTCAAAGTCGAAGTGAGTGACCTACATTCTAGCCTCAATAGGGGTACAAGCACACAGTTTTCATCTCACTGAGCCCCAACTCTATCTTGGGTAGAGCCACCACCTCTACCCTGGAACTCTTGAATGTCAAAATAATTAGGAATCTTCTTGAGGATGAACTCGCAATGGAGCTTCCTCAAGAATGATTGTGGTATCTCATCATTGTTGCATGGGTGCTCATCGAAGACCATGTACCATCTATCCCAAAAGTTTTGGGATATTTCTTCATTCCTACACTAATGAATAGGAAACCATTTGCAAGTTTCTTCTAATCTTTGGCCAGTTTTGGGATTAATAAAGTGTACACATAATTGAGATTTTGTAATTTTTTCATTCTTCACTTGTTCATATGACAACTTGTTGGCATAGTATTGCTGACACCTCTCCCTATAGTCTTGGAATTTGGTGATTTGTTTTGTCACTGATTCAATGTGGGAAACAATCTCCTCTAGTGACTTTGCAAGCACCCTCCTACAATCAGTACTTGCACTTGGATTGTTTAGCATTTGAATAAGAGTTTGAAGATGCTTCTTGTTTTCTTCTATTATCTGTAGGTAGTTTTCTTAAGTATCCCTTACATTGTGAGGATGTGAAGGTAGGTTTTGAGGGTTTGGAGGGTTTTGGGGGTTGTTTTCACCCTCATCACGTGGATTTGGGTTTTCTCTTGCCTTAATAACTATAAATGTAATGTAAAAACTAATCAAACATTGCAAAATTCAAAAATTCTTCTCAAACTAACAAAAAATGATCAAACCCTACCTTCTTCGGCTCTTAGACCCTCCAAATTTGCTACACATCTTTGCCGGTGAGGTGGCATCATGAAAATGACATTTTCTCTCTTACACGTGCTTGGAGAGGCTTTCCTTGAATGTGCTAATGCTTTCTTCTTAGTTTTTTTGGGACATAAACTCCTTTAGTCATGGTGAAATGGTAGAAATGAGGTTATTTTGTACTTTTATGTTAAAGCAAAATGTGAGCATTCTATAATGCGCTTTTGTTTTTTCTTGTTTTGGACCAAAAAGTCCCATGGTGGTAACTTTTTGGTCCCCCATCTTTGTGCATACACCTATATATACACACACACACACTAGTTGAACTATTAACAAGGTCGAATGACTTAAAAGATATAGAGGCTATGTTTTAAAAATAATATAATAGAGTAATAGAAATAACTGAGGGTTCATAGATTTAAAAAGGGCAATAAACATTTTGAAATATTTCTTAATAGGCGTTATTGTTTTTTTTGTTCACAGGTGCTTCCTTTTACTATTAATAATGATGATGGCAGGAGGGGCAAGGCTCCCGCCCCACCCATCGCAGGGGGTTTCAACCCCTTGCACAGGGTTTGGCCTTGCGCAAGGTGGCCAAGCCCGCCCCTGCCGCTTTACTAAAAAAAAACTTTGAAACCATCAAAAACAAAACCTAACATGATATGCATCATTTACTTTTTTTTTTTCTTCTATTTTTATCATTTAATTCTTACTATAATATAAGGCATGAATATATATATATATATGTGTGTGTGTGTGTGTGTGTGTGTGTGTGTGTGTGTGTGTGTGTGTGTGTGTGTATTAATATATCTCTGCAAAAAAAAGTACTTCTCTGTGTTTTCTTTGACAGAGAATTAAAATAATTAAGATAGCAAATGACATATATATATATATATATATTTGAAACAACCATAGTAAAAGCATAATGTTTCTCTTCAAGCAAACATGTATACAATAATATGACAAAGGGGAAGAGTGAGAGAGAGAGAGATTTCTTTTCATACAAAGTATTCCCAAATAACTCAATAGAATAAAACTTTAACACACCCATTTTCATTATTCCAAAGATCACATATAAACAACTTTGATGCCATACATTTATTTGAAGGAAAACCAATGTTTTTACAAGGAATGTAGAAATACAAAAAAACTCTTAAGAGAGGATAAATCTCATTACAACAAAAATCCATTACAAGGCCAAATAGGCCAAGGCATCATAATGCCATAACTCTTACAATACACCAAAAAGATAATATTCTTTCCAAAACTCCAAGTACTCCCCCAAGAGCCACCAAAACCTACAAAAACCACAAGTTTTCCAAGCCCATGGAGAGCTCACCTCCCAACCATAGGCTTGCAAGAAATCTACCCCCAAGCTAGGAGGCCATCCAAATAACTGATTTCAAGCACAACAAGGGTTACAAACACACATAAACACTCACATAAACCACATCAACACCCTCCTATGGAACTCACAAAAGAAATCCATTCAACAATGGATTTTAGGTGTGAGATAGTGGACAACTCTCTACTCAAAAGGAAAAATCACAACCAATTCCAACCAAAATGAACTCAAATCTCAAGGCCTCTTGCCCTTATGAACTTATAATACACAAAAATGTTTCAAAGGCACTCTTTCCATAACCATAACACCAAAAAACTTCACAAATAAGGCCCATGGCCATCAAACACCTCCAAAAGAAGAAGGTTATCCTTGAGGAGGTTCACACCTCTCTCATCCATTACAAGGTGAGCTCTCTCACATGGAGAGCTCACCAAAACAACTCATAAAACCCATACAACATAAAAATAAGAACTCAAGATCATAACATACATTACACATGCATAAAGAAGAGCAAAAATAAAGTAAATGAAGGCTTGAAGCTTTAAGAGCTTACCTCTCAATCTCCAAGTGTAGAAGGTGATGGTGAAGAGCTCCCAAGAGTCTTTCCCCAAGATCCTTCCAAGTATCTCCAAACTTCTCCAAGTCTATTTCTCCTTCCCAAAGTCAACCAAAAATACAAAAAGTAAGAACCCTTTCCTCTTCACAAAGAGAGAGATAAATAGGATTTTCCAACAATACTTGATGAATGAGAAGGTGACACTTGTCACATTCTCCTTCATCCACACAACCCTCTCACAACCCCACAAGAATGAGAAGGTGACACTTGTCACCTTCCTATTCAAGCAAGCTACACACTCTCCCACAAATGCTTTCACACGTGTGAGAGCATAGGGAGAGGGGATCACACATGGGAGACCCCACAAGAATGAGGAGGTGACACTTGTCACCTTCTCATTCAACTATGCTACACACTCTCCCACATATGATTCTCACACGTGTGAGAGCATAGGGAAGAGGGGATCACACAAATGAAGGCATTGGAAGCTTACAAAGCACTCAAGGACAAGGGTAACCTTACCCTAGGTGAGTGGGGTTAGTTAAGGTGGGATAAGGACTTGCCAACCACCTTGCACATCTCCCAATTTCGTCACTTTACTCAAGGGCCAAGTTAAGTTGACCATACAAGGGTTACACCAAGTGTTAACATGCTAAGAATGGCCCTAGACCCTAGGGGTATGACCTAGGTTTGTTAATTAACCATAATTAACACAAGGGGACTCATAAATCCATATAAAAAGGGCTCATAAATATTTAGTACCAAAATTGTGCAAATCAAACAATACAACATTACAACACTATAAGGTGATAAATCAAAAAAGGTGAAACCTTACAAAAATATCATCAATTAAAAGACAACACAATACATCATTCTCCATCATGTAAATAACCTTAGTCCATCCTAGGGACTAGCTTGTCTTAACATGGAAAATACCTACACACTAACACAAACACGTTAATAGCATGAGATATATATAATTGAAGTGAAATGAATTACACACACATAAGATTGCATAAGCACATATATTCTCAATTATAACACATGCTAACATTTACATGATTCTCAATCCATTCATATTTCACAAAATATAATTAGGATCATAAACTACATAAGATTTCATCAATTCAATTATCACTAAATATTTCAATTGCATCCAATTCAATATAGCATTAAACATCATAGAATAAAATGTAATCTAACATGCAAGGTCATAACATCATCACATCATAATCCATCTAACTAATCAAAGCATAAGATAAAGTCAATGAATATCTAGATGATGGGATCAATAGTCCCCAAATGTCCACATGTCCATCATAAAATCCATACAGTAAGTATCATAAGAAAAATAATAAGGTGAGATTAAAGTAGGCCTCACATCCTCGCCCCTATGACTAAAATTCCTCCTAGAAGTCAGTAAAGAGGTGAGGGTAGAGTGCCCTCAATCATGTAGCATCCTCCCAAGTAGTTGAAACCTCATCATAGTGGTCCCACTGAACTCTGACCTGGTCTAGTTCTCGACCTTGAAGGCCCAATGTCTAACAAGCCAAGATGTGAATGGGCTCCAAAGCCAGCTTCTTGTCTAACTCTACCTATAAGGAATCACAATCCAAAACATGAGCTACATCAGATACATAATGTCTCAATATAGATATATGAAACACATTGTGGATGCACAATAGGTTAGGTGACAAAGAAAGATGATAACCTACAAGTCCTATCTGCTTCAGTATCTCAAATGGTCCAACAAATCTAGGTGCAAGCTTAGAGCCCTTTCCATAATGGATTGGACTCTTATGTAGCCACACTCTCAAGAACACCTTGTCACCAACCGACAAGCTCTGATCCAATCTCTTGGCATTGGCATACTTCTTCTGACGATCTTGTGCCTCCTACAATCACTGCCTAATCAAAGTGACCTGCTACTCCATATCCTATACCAACTTAGGTCCAATAGCAACTTGGTCCTCAATGCGGTCCCAACTCAAAGGAGTCCTACAAGGCCTGCCATACAAGGCCTGATAGGGAGGCATACCTAACGAGTTGTGATGCCCATTATTGTAGGAAAACTCAACTAGATACAGATAGTCCCCCCATCTAGACTAATGATCCATCACATACATGTGAAGCGTGTCCTCTAAAACTTGATTCACCCTCTTAGTCTACCCATCTATCTCAGGGTCATACACTGAACTAAAGTTGAGTTGAGTGCCCAATGCCTGCTGTAATGCTCTCCAAAAAGATGATGTAAACATGGAATCTCTATTTAAATGATGCAATAAGGAACTCCATGAAGTCTCACTATATCATTCAAGAAAACCATTGCCACTATAGGTGCATTGTATGTCATACGCATTGATGAAAAATGTGCTACCTTGGTCAACTTGTCAACTCTCACCATGATGGCATCATGGCGGTGAGATGACAAAGGTACACCAACTATGAAGTCCATGGAAATGGTATCCCATTTCCACTTCGGTATCTCATGAGGATAAAGAAGTCTTGTTGGATGCTGATGCTTGACCTTGACCCTTTGGCACTCAAGGCAATGAGCTACAAACTTTGTTATGTAACATCTCATCCCTGCCCAATGATATAACTGTCTCAAATTAGCGTGCATATTCTTCACCCTAGGATGTGTTGCATAAGGTGCTCTATGAGCCTCTAATAAAACCACTGAATGAAGATCACCTATAAGGGGAACATAGGTGTGAAGTTGATGTCATAGAAGTCCATCTTCCTCAAGAGAATATCCTACAAACTTTCCCTTAAGGGCTCTCTGGGACTAAATCTCCAGCTAAACCTCAAGAAACCACTCATCCTTTAGTAGATGCGCCCTCTCAAGTCCATACTCAAAGTCAAGGTTAGGATCTCATGTCACCTCTAACTCAAGGCATCAGCAACCACATTCTCCTTCCCTTTGATGTAATGCACATCAAAGTTATACTCACATAAGAACTCCATCCAATGTCGTTGGCGAGCGTTTATATTTAGTTGTGTGAAGATGTACTAAAGATTATGATGGTCAGAGTGTAACTCAAAATGACATCCTAAGAGGAAGTGTCTCCATCTAACAAGAGCGTGAACCACTGCTACAAGCTCCAAGTCATGATTAGGCTAGTTCAACTAATGGCTCTTAAGATTTCGTGACTCATATGCAATCTCTCGACCATCATGCATAAGGACTGCACCTAGTCCCTCTAAAGATGCATCAGTGCATACCATGAAATCTATTGCTAGATTGGGTACTGCTAGAATAAGAGCACTAGTGAGATGCTCCTTGAGGGCCCCAAAGGCCCTCTCACACTACTCTGTCCACAAGAAGTTCTTCCCTTTCCACTGAAGAGAAGTGCTAGGATGAGCTATCCTAGAAAATCCCTCAACAAACTGTTGATAATAACCTACTAATCCCATGAAGCTCCTAACTTCTGTCACACTAGTAGGTGCTAGCCAATCCATGAGCACTCTAATCTTTGATGGATCTATGTAGATACCATCACCAAATAGAACATGCCCCAAATACTGAACCTCTGTACAAAATAAGACACACTTCGCCAAGTTGCCATAAAGCTTCTGATCCCTCAAACACTGTAAAACCTAGTGGAAGTGCTCCTCATGCTCCTCCTCAGTCCATGAATAAATCAATATGTCATCAAGGAAAATCAACACAAATCGATCTAGGTATGTGTGAAACACCCTATTCATGAGACTCATGAAAATTGCAGGGGCATTCGTCAAACTGAAGGGTACCACGGTGAACTCATAGTGACCATAGCAAGTCCAAAAGGTGGTCTTATGGATATCCACCTCTGTAATAAGGAACTGGACTTCAGGTCTATCTTAGAGAACACTCTAGCTCCCTGTATTTTATCAAACAAATCATCGATCCTAGGCAAAGGATAATGATTATTTCCCATCACCTTATTCAGCTACCTGTAATCCATACATAATCAAAGAGACCCATCCTTCTTCTTCATGAAGATGACTGATGCACCCCAAGGTGAGACATTAGGTTGGATGTTCCCTTTTGTTAGCAACTCCTCTAGCTGAAACTTGAGCTCTATTAGCTCATGAGAGGTCATCTTGTATGGTGTATGAGACACTAGCTTGGCACCTGGTACAAGATCTATGTGAAAATCTACCTCTCTATGAGGTGGCATCCCTGGAAGCTCAGGTGGAAAAACATTTGTGAACTCCCTAAGGATGGGATGGTCATCAAGCAAAAACTCTGGCTCATCCTTTGATCAATCACTAACTATGATCGTAAACATTTGACATCCCTTTTGCATACAGTGCTTAAGATATTTTGCAGAAATCATACGTACTGCTATGGGCTTTTGAATGCTCGCAATCTCTATTGTTGTGCTATGGTCGTCGAGGAAACCTATCACCTTCTAGCAACAATCAAGCTTGGCTCTATGAGACACAAGCCAATCCATGCCTAACACTACTCCATATGACCCTAAGGTCTACAATTGGAGAAAGCAAGAAAGAATTTAGCATGGTCGGACAAGAGAACAAATGATGGCAGGTTCCCTGCTCTCCTGGCTCATCAGTGAAGGCTCCAAGTGCTAGCTCACAATCTTAAACCACTAAATCTACAACCATCTTGGCCCCTATGGCTAACTTGAACTCCCACCTAATGTCCTACCTAGAGGCCGCTAGCCTGCAACGCTCCACTAACGATGGAGAAATAAAGGAGTATGTAGCTCCAGAATCAAACAAATTAGTAATGGGAACATCTCCAATCGTACCTAGAGTCTCAATGATGGAGGCCTAAAAGTCATCCTAATGGTTATCAACTGCTACAAATACATGATGGGATCTACCCACGTCTCCAACCATCTGTGCAGAACCACTAGCACGTTGTCCTCCTATTGTAAAACCCTATGGACACTCCCTAGCCAAGTGCCTTGTGCCACCACATACATAGCAAGGTCCTTGAGTCTGAATGTGCATTGACTGAGTTCGACTAGACTGTTGTGCTCCTGATTGTCCTATACTACTCTGAATGCCTCTAAAAGATTGTTGTGACCTAGCTGGTCCTACAGCTGGTGCATGCTAATGTTGGTCGCTCCGTAGACCCTGCGAGTGCCATCCTTGATTGTGGCCACCCTACGCTCTCTACTGTGGCCTTGACCTCTGCTGATACTATTGTTTCTATGGAGGCTTAGGAGGTAAGGATGCAGATCTAAAATCAGCCCTCTAAGGTGGTGGGGGTCTACAGAAACCCTAGTCCTGATGCTGGGTACGGTCCTGAAACTGTGGTCGTGACCCATGGCTCCGCCCATGGATCTCCTTAGCAATAAACACCTTCTCAATGACCTCACTCATAGTCTGGGGATCTTCCATGTGTGCAAGTCCTACTATCCTAGGATTCAAGCCTCTGATAAATCTACAAATGAGAAGCTTTTCATCCTGAAGATATTCAATGTAATGTGACATCTTCACAAATTTGCTCTCATACTATGCCACTGTGGATCCCCTCTACTACAAGTCATGAAACTCATTGATGCATGGTGCTATCTATAGTACTCTAAAAGGTATCATGTCTTATAGCACTCAAGAAATGTGCTCCAAGTAAGAGTGTCTAAGTAGAGGTGGTGCTTGTGCTCCTTAATGCGCCACCATGTCGCTACATCATTGCATAACAAATGGACTGTGACTCATTCTTTTGTGCTTCTCCCATAAGGATGCAACACAAAGCAACAATCTAAGCTAATGAGCCAAGCCTCAGCCTCAGCTCCCACTATAGTCCCCACAAATGTAGGTGGATTTAGCTGAAGCAAATCCCTGTGGTGATCTCCATGATCATGGTGTCCTCAAATGGGAACATCTGCCTCATCCCATTGCCCATATCCAAAAGGGTTGTAATGAACCGACTCCACTACAACCTCCTCCTCACAATCCTCATGATGTGGTGGTGGACTCCTACTACATTCCCTATGGTGTAGGGACACCTAGTCTACATTTTGTAAATATGGGTCAAATATGAGTTTTTATGTGTTGAGTCATGTTTTTGAGGGAATTGTTAGATTTCGGGGAGACAACTAAGAGGGGGGGTGAATCAGTTGTCTAAAACTTTCTTCCAATTAAAAACTTAAATCCACTTTGTAATTCAGCAGCATAATAATAAATCAATCATGGAAACATAATGCTTTAAATCAAGAGTAGAAACACATTAACACACATGACACCAAGATTTTGACATGGAAAACCCAGTTAAGGGAAAAACCACGGGGTGATTAACCCAAGATTGTATTCTCTATTAGAAGAATAGAAAGAACAAAATGGCACATGCCAATTAGGGCTCACTACCTGAGCACACTACTCACAAGAGGCTTACTGCCTACAAGAGACACACTGTCTACAGAATAATAAGTATCACATACTTGAACTGGAGAATAGCATCTTCACCATGCTTGAGTCAGTTCCATTAAGCTCAAAACTTTTGTTTTGCTTTTTGCTCTGCTCCTCTCTACCACACTCTCATCACCACAAGATACTTTGAAATGACTTAACAACTCTTTATTTATACAAGACATCAACTTAGGAATTATCATCCAAGTCAGCATACATTACAAAGCAAATACATAAATACAACATGACTTATTACAAAAGACTTCATGCGGATCAACACATAGTCAGCCACACAGATCTAAGACTAGAATACTTCTTTAGGAACACACCATTCTTCACAAAACATCTCCAAGATCATCCGTAGGGTGTGTAACTCATTCGGTTGGCCAGACTTAGAAAGAACATCATCATCTGGAAGTAATTCTTCAATTCAAGCTCAATCTTCAATGTGGATCACCAAAATGAATTGGACACAATCCAAAGACTTCCACAAGCTTGCCTGAACCACCAAGAACATCCACACTACTAGTGTCTACTGAAATCATTCTCTCCTTCATCGGAACCTCAAGAACATAGTCTGTCATCACTGTCATATTGGAATAGATGCTTATAGACCTCCAGATCATGAACCAATTGAGTTGTCACTTCACACGGACTTCCTAAACACTCCACCAAATCCGTAGAATAGGATATTGCATTTCCCGATCTCACCGGACCTATCTGTATCAATCTGTTACCTCTGAACATCTGTCAGAACTAGTTTTACTTAAGTGGCCATAACTTCTTCAAATCTTCATGCGGACCTCTGAAATCTTTATTGGATCATCTCAAGAGACATATCTACAAACCCTTTGAAGCGCATCCTCTGATCTTTATCTTAACTAGGATCTTTACCTCACTATCTTCACTATTCTTCTCTGTTTGTGATTAGGACTAATTTTCTCAATATCCTCAACACACAACTCATCCAATCCTTATCATTAATGCAATAGGAGTATGTTGACATCAATGACAACACCAGTTAGGCCCATACTTGCAACAATCTCCCCTTTTGTCATTGATGGCAAAATATGATGTGAAAAACTATTTTAACCATCAAAATAAGAACTTCTCCTCACTGTCACAACTCCCCCTATCAGCAACAACCATTCACATGTCTTCTCTTTCTTTCCTGCTCCCGCTTTGATCAGCAATCACTTATTTTTCACATGTATTCTCTCCCCCTTTGACATCAATAACAAAGGGCACATACTTGTATGACTTCATAATCATACTAGCTGCTCCCCTTGAGTGGCAACTTCTCAAACATCAATTTGGATCACAAGATATGACTGTAAGATCCATCAGACTGATGCACATCAGTGCACCTTAATTTAGAACCGGAGGGGTAATAACCCCTAACTTCTCCCTGAGATACTCAAAAGAGTCCTTAGGTAGAGCTTTAGTAAAGATATCTGCAATCTGATCTTTGGAAGGCACAAACTCCAAACTGACTTCATTCTTGTTTACTTTCTCAAAAAGTGAAACTTTATGAATATATGTTTAGTCTTTGAATGCAATACCATATTCTTAGATATATTTATTGCACTTGAATTATCACAGAGGATTGTGATAGGTTCCTCATACTCCACTCTGATGTCTCTTAGCATTTGCTTCATCCACAAAACTTGAGTGCAACTACCTACTGTTGAAATATATTCTACTTCAACTGTGGACAGAGATATTGCCTCTTGTTTCTTGCTTAGCCAAGAAACCAATCTCTTCCCTAAAAAGAATGCTCCACCACTGGTACTCTTCCAGTCATCCACATCTCCTGCCCAATCTGCATCTATATATGCATGAAGAGAAAAATCATGATCTTTGGGATACCACAATCCAACTCAACTGTCCCTTTTAGATATCTAAAAATCCTCTTGATTGCCATGATATGAGATTCTCTAGGATCATCTTCGAATCTGGCAACAAGACCAACAACATTCATAATATCAAGTGTAGTTTGAGTGAGCTACAATAGTCCTCCAATCATTGACCTGTACTTTTTCTGATCAGTCTTAGGAGAGTAATCATCTTTGCTCAATTTACATCTGGTTGCCATGGGAGTATTCATTGGTTTTGAGTCTTCCATTCCAAATTTCTTCAACAATTCTTTCACATATTTGGTTTGAGAAATAAAGATTCCTTTCTTTGTTTGAATGATTTGTAGACCCAAGAAGAAATTCATTTCCCCAAACATGGACATCTCAAATTCACTTTTCATTTGATTTGCAAAGATTTTGTACATACTATCTTTTCCTCCAAAAATGATATCATCAACAAACACTTCAACTAACAAGATATTTTCATGATCAATTTTGAAATACAAATTACTGTCAGCAGTACCTTTGTTGAAACCAATCTTTAAAAGATGCTTATCCAATCTTTCATACTAGGCTCTTGGGGCTTGCTTCAGTCCATACAGTGCTTTCTTCAACATGTAGACCATATCACCATGATCAGACAATTGAAATCCATCCGGTTGCTCAATGTATACTTCTTCTTCCAAGTCACCATTCAGGAAGCCAGATTTGACATCCATCTGATATACTTTGAAATCCTTAAAGGTAGCAAAAGCAAGAAATAAGCTGACTGCTTCAATTCTTGCCACCAGAATAAAAGTTTCTTCAAAATCAACTCCTTCTACTTGGGAATAACCCTTGTAAACCAATCTGGCTTTGTTTCTAACTACTTCACCATCTTCATTCGGTTTGTTTTGGAAGACCCATTTGGTTCCAATCATATTCTTATTTTTAGGTCTAGGAACAAGATCACAAGTGTGATTTTTCTAAATTTGCATTAGCTCTTCCTCCATTGCTTTAGTCCAGTTTTCATCATTGCAAGCTTCATTCACTGTCTTAGGTTCAATCTTTGAAATCAGACAAAACTCTTCTGAATCTTGAGCAATCCTTCTTCTTGTTTGCACACCTTTGCTTTTATCACCTATGATCTAATCTTTAGAGTGATTTAGTCTTACATACCTGGGAACTTTGGGAGTTTTTTGCACTTCTGATTCTTGAACAGGTTCAGTCAAACTTATCTCTTCTTCCTGATTTATTGGATCAGTTTGAATCTAAATTTCAGAGGGAGCTTGGACTTCTTGAACAAAATATTATTTTGATCATCTTCATCATATTCATAGAACCTTAAGGGTTTTTCAATACATTCATCAACCTTCACATTTGTGCTTTCCACAATCTTCCTTAATCTCTTGTTATAACACTGGTATGCTTTGCTTTGAGTAGAATAACCCAAGAATATTCCTTCATTACTTCTAGCATCAAATTTTCCTAGATCTTCATCTTTTTTAATGTAACATTTTCTACCAAAGACTTTGAAATACCTCACAGTGGGAGTGATGCCAAACCAAAGTTCATAAGGAGTCTTACCGGTATTGCTTCTGATTTGTACTCGATTGAGAGTATAGAATGCAGTGCTTACAACTTCTCTCCAATAGATCTGAGGAACATTTGTTTCCATCATCATGGTTCTAGATGCTTCTTGGATGGTCCAATTTTTTCTCTCCACTACTCCATTCTACTGTGGAGTCTTAGGAGTAGACAACTGTCTTTTTATTCCATGTTTCTCATAGAATTCTATGAACTCACCGGATGTAAATTCTCCACCTCTATCAGACCTCAGACATTTTAATTTTATTCTAGTTTCATTCTCTACCATAGCTTTGAATATTTTGAATTTCTCAAGAGCTTCTGATTTCTCTTTTAGAAAAGTAACCCACATCATCTGGGAATAGTCATCAATTAATAGCATGAAGTATCTATCACATTGTACACTTCTGATTCTTGTCGAACCACATAGATCAGTATGAACTAAGTCCAATAATCCAGTAGAAGATTGTTCCTTGCTTTTGAATGAGACTCTGCTTTGTTTACCCAACTGACATTCTTTGCACAAACTATTTATAGGTCTTACAAGTCTTGGAAGATCTCGTACAGCCTAAGTGTTGCTTATCTTGATGATATTATCAAAATTCACATGACACATTCTCCTATGCCATAACCAACTTTGATCAATTTGAACAAATAAGCAACTTTTACCAATAACAACCAAGTGGAAGATATTACCTTTAGTTTGAGTACCAGATGCAATCTCTGTTGTATAACTTTCAAAGATCTTGCATTTTCTATTCTTGAATTGGAGATCATAGCCTTTGTCCACCAATTGTCCAACACTGAGAAGATTGTGCTTCAGACCTTCAACATATAGTACATTACTGGTTTTGTTCTTTCCATCAAAAGAAATGGTTCCTCTTCCTTTGATTCTACTAACAGAATTATCACCAAACTTTACCACTCCTCCTTCATACCTTTCCAAATCTATGAACTTATTTTTGTCACCTGTCATATGGTGAGAACATCCACTATCAATGACCCAATCATTCTTTTCTTCAACTTGGGCAGCCAGGGCTCTTTCTACAATTTTATGATTGACAGATTCAGAGGGCATTGGATCTTCTTCCTTGATGGCAATAAACACCCAGTCACTTCCGGATTTGTTTCCTGTCTCCGATTCATCATCTGTTACTCCTTCATTATCATCATCTTCATGAACATAGTAACAATTTTTCTAGAACCTTGAACTGTTAGGATTTAGCCTTGAAAATCTTTCCAGACACCTTGAGGGAAAATGACCAATCTTATTGTAGTTAAAACATTTAAAAGGCAATTTCCCTTTATACTTACTAGATCCTCTTGGCAACCTTTTTGCAATAAGGGCTTCAAGTTGAGCAGCTTCTGCTTCATCTTCTTCCAGGTCTTTTCTTGCTTTTTCATACCATGATAGTTTCCTTGAAGAGTTCTCTCCTGGATCAATCCTTTATTTTCCTTTTATAGAGGCACTAGCTTTGAATGCAAATTCAGTCTTGGGGGGGGCATCTCCAAACTCGGTCAATTCAAATGCATCCAATTTGCCAACCAATTGATCTCTTGTGATACCTGAATAGGATCTGAATTCTTCAATGGTAGCAACCTTCTATTTGTAAGAAGCAAGAAGGGATCTGAGAACTTTTCCAACAATCTCATCTTCATCCAAGACTCCACTAGCACATCTAATGCCACAAACAAGCTCATTTACTCTTGGCATAAAAGTAGTGATATTTTCATCTTCTCTCATCTTCAGATTTTCATATTTTCCTTTTAGACTCTGTAGCTTGGCACATTTAACATACTTGTCTCCTTCATGCAAAAGTTCCAGTTTTTCCCAAATCTCAAAATCATTTTGCAGGTCAACAACATTTGTCAACTCTTAATCAGACAAGGCACTTAGAAGAGCTTCTTTAGTCCACAGATTGTTTTCAGCATCTGTGATTTCATCTACAGATTTTGGACCATTCTGTGGAGAAGTATACTTCTTTGAAGCCATGGTCTAATACAGCATTCCCATACATTGCAAGTGACATTTCATGTGACTTTTCCAAAGAGTAAAATTGGTTCCATCAAACTTTAGACTATCCTTCTTGTAGGATGACATCCTGGATCTCCTCAAGTGTTTAAGCTCTTTTAGAGGAACTTAGCTTTGATACCACTTGTTAGATTTCAGGTAGACAACTGAGAGGGGGGTGTGAATCAGTTGTCTAAAACTTTCTTCCAATTAAACACTTAAATCCACTTTGTAATTCAGCAGCATAATAATAAGTCAATCATGGAAACATAATGCTTTAAATCAAGAGCAGAAACACATTAACACACAGGACACCAATATTTTGATGTGGAAAACCCGGTTAAGGGAAAAACCATGGGGTGATTAACCCAAGATTGTATTCTCTGTTAGAAGAATAGAAAGAACAAAATGGCACATGCCAATTAGGGCTCACTACCTGAGCACACTGCTCACAAGAGGCTTACTGCCTACAAGAGACACACTGTCTACAGAATAATAAGTATCACATACTTGAACTAGAGAATAGCATCTTCACCATGCTTGAGTTAGTTCCATTAAGCTCAAAACTTCTACTCTTCTTTTTGCTCTGCTCCTCTCTACCACACTCTCGTCACCACAAGATACTTTGAAATGACTTAACAACTCTTTATTTATACAAGACATCGACTTAGGAATTATCATCCAAGTCAGCATACATTACAGAGCAAATACATAAATACAACATGAATTATTACAAAATATTTCACGCGGATCAACACATAGTCAGCCACATAGATCTGAGACTCCAATACTTCTTTAGGAATATGCCATTCTTCACAGAATGTCTCCAAGATCATCCGTAGGGTGTGTAACTCATCTGGTCAACCAGACTTAGAAAGAACATCATCATCCGAAAGTAATTCTTCAATTTCAAGCTCAATCTTCAATGTGGATCACCAAAATGAATTGGACACAATCCAAAGACTTCCACAAGTTTGCCTAAATCACCAAGAACATCCACACTACTAGTGTCTACTGAAATCATTCTCTCCTTCATCCGGAACCTCCAGATCATGAACCAATTGAGTTTTCACTTCACATGGACTTCCTAAACACTCCACCAAATTTGCAGAACAAGATATTGCAATTTTAGATCTCACCAGACCTATCTGTATCACTCTGTTACCTCTGAACACTTATCGGAACTGGTTTTACTTAAGTGGCCATAACTTCTTCAAATCTTCATGCGGACGTCTAAAATCTTTACTAGATCATTTCAAGACACATATCTACAAACCCTTTGAAGCGCATCCTCTGATCTTTATATTAACTAGGATCTTTACCTCATTGTCTTCACTGTTCTTCTCTGTTTGTGATTAGGACTAATTTTCTCAATATCCTCAACACACAACTCATCCAATCCTTATCATTAATGCAACAGGAGTATGTTGACATCAATGACAACACTGGTTAGGCCCATACTTGCAATAGGAATAAGGTCTATTAAGACCAAATGTGATGTTTTAGCCATGTAGGGTCAGTTTTGAGTCATATTGTCAAGTTTTGCAATGTTGCATTTTTGGTGAGTATGGGAAGTTGAAGAGTCAAGTGATTGACAAATAGTTTTGAACCATTGGTTTTGGTTTTTGAAGTGTTCATATATGCCTTGGGATGTTTGAGGTAGTTGGTTGGAGACATTTGAAGACATTTGGAGATCAAAACAATAACAAAATACCCCATTTTCCTGATTTTTTTTGTGTTTTGTTGTTGCAGACGTTGGTATGGCCCTGTAGGCCTAGAATTGAGGTAAAACTAATTGGAATCAATGGTATATGGAGTCTTCTCTTATTTTTAGTTGATTACATGTGTTCTTATCAAGTTTAAAGAAAGTTAAAAGGATTTCATTGCAAATGACCCCTAGGTAGACATAGGGTTTTATAGTTTGGTGATTTAATGATAGCTCTAGTTGATAAAATTGGTATATTCTACACCTAAGTAATGTGAGGAAATATTTCAAGAGAAATTTTGTTATCTGGGTTTTGAATTTCATAGACTTGCTTTGGAAAATAGGCCTAATTTGACCTAATTACAACATAACAATCAAAATTTGAGGGCTCTATTCCAAAACAACCCTATCTATAAATTTGGTATGTTGAAAAGAGGCATAAAGGATATCCTAAATGATGTTTTAAAATTTGGGTTTGAAGTCTGAGTGGAAAGTTATGTTGAAAAAACCTCATTTGCTGTACTACTAGGGAAGTCGAAGAGTTGGTGAGCAAATAACCAAGTTAGGGTTTCGGATTGCAAAGTTTGTTTTAGATTGTGATTGTATAGTCTATTTTAGCCTAATCTACATCATAGTGGTATAAAAGAATAGGTTTTGATCAATAAGGGAAAAGGTTGAAGATTGAAAGAAATAAAGATGCCTCCTAAAAGTAATCAAACTACTAGAGAAGTAAGAGAATTAAAAGAAAAACATGCCAAGGAGTTGAGATAGGTAAAAGAGGCTCAGGAAGCTATCCTTGCATGGCTTGCAACACTTGAATCAAATCAAAGAAGAGGTGTGGTCACCAGAGACCAAAGTGATGAAGAGGAAGAGGAAGGGGGTGAGAATGAGAACCCTCAAGAAGGAATCCAAGAGGAAGAGGTGGACCCTGATGAATTGAGAATGACCAAGTTGCTGAAGGCTATGAGGGGAGATACTCCTAAGGTGAAGATATAATTGTCCATGTATGGTGGGAAGATGGATAGTGAAGAGGTGCTAAGTTGGATTGATGCACTTGATAACTATTTTGATTAGAGGAGGTGGCAGAAAACCAAAGAGTGAAATTTGCCAAAACAAAGTTGAAAGGCCCTGCCTTAACTTGGTGGAATTATGTGCATGAAGAGAGGTTGAAGAAGGGTAAGTCAAAAATAAATTCATGGGACAGAATGGTGTCTAAAATCAAGAGCCAATTTCTACCCAGAGATTATGCAATTTAGACATTTAGAAAACTTTAGAACATCAAACAAAAGGAGATGGATGTGATGGATTATACTGAGGAGTTTCACAAGCTAATCATAAGGACAGATCATGTTGAGGATGAGGTGGAAAAAGTAGCAAGGTACATAAATGGGTTGAGGTTAAGTATATAAGATGAGTTAAGCCTTACCCCTCCTAGAATAGTTGAAGAATGTTTTCAAATAGCAATCAGGGTAGAAGAAAGGTTGAATAGAAGGTAGGAGAAACACAATGGAGGTAGAGGAAAGAACTTCAGGGCTAGAGGAACATTTGGAGGAAGAGAATAGTCCACAAAGCCACAAGGAGAGTCAAACAATAGTCAAGAACAAGGGGTAGATTAGAGAGGTGGATTCAGGGGAAGAAGACCAAACAATAGAGGCAGATTTTGTGGTCAAGGTAGAGGTTCAAATACATTCTCAGGTACATGCTATCAATGCAATCAGTTTGGCCATCAAGCATGGAATTGTCCAGATAAGCAACCTTCTACTTCACATGGTGGAGAAAGGAGAACTCAATTGGTGCAAGAGGAAGATAGTAACAATGTCAACTCTCCATCTCAGCTTACTGTTCCAGAAATTGGAGAGACTCTAATGATGAGGAGAACATAACTCAAAGTCCCTCTGGTGAAAGACCCTCCACAAAGAAAAACTCTATTTAGAACAACATGCAAATCTCAAGGTAAGGTGTGTAAAGTTGTTGATTTCAGTTCCACAAATAATTTGGTTTCTTTAGAGATGGTTGAAAAGTTAAAACTAAAAAGAATCCCACATCCCACTCCCTACAAGGTTTCTTGGTTGAATAAGGGTCAGCATGTCCTAGTTAATGAGCAAACATGGGTTGAATTGAACATAGGAGCATACAAAGATAAAATATTGTGTGATATCATCCCAATGGATGTTTGTCATATACTTTTAGGGAGACCATGGTAGTATGAAAGAAAGGCTAATCATGATGGGCAAAAGAACACTATTGTGATTGAAAAGAATGGGGTCTCATTCACTCTAATTCCATTAGATGAAGGTGTAGATACGCAAGTTGGGTCTAGTGTAATGCTGGTTGGGGAAAAAGAGTTTTTGAAAACCATGAAGGAGGAAGGTGGAGAAGGTTATGCCATTCTAATCAGACCAAAATCTATCATGACAGCAACAACAAGGGTTGAAGATGTACCTAAAGAGGTCCAAGTCTTCTTGAACAAGTATAAGGACATAGTGGTAGATGAGCTCCCTAGTTCTTTACCACCAATAAGAGATGTGAGACACCACATATATTTTATACCAGGAGCAAACCTACCTAACAAAGCTGCATATAAAATGGCCCCTCAATAGAATGAAGAGATTAAGATGCAAATTCAAGAGTTACTTGACAAAGGCCTAATAAGGGAGAGTCTTAGCCCATGTGCCGTCCCCACTGTTTTGGCACCAAAGAAAGGGGGAGATTGGAGAATGTGCACCGACTCAAGGGAAATTAATAAGAACACCATAAGTTATAGGTTTCCCATACCAAGAATGGAAGACTTGATGGATTGTTTAGGAGGGGCATGTTATTTTTCTAAGATTGACCTCAAAAGTGGCTATCATCAAATCAGAGTTAGAGAGGGAGATGAGTGGAAAATTGCCTTCAAAACAAATGAGGGGTTGTATGAATGGCTTGTCATGCCATTTGGGCTTTCAAATGTAACAAGCACTTTTATGAGATTAATGAATGAAGTTCTGAAAACCTTCATAGGTGAGTTTGTGGTTGTCTATTTGGATGATATTCTTGTGTTTAGTAAGACTAAAGAGGAACACTTGCAACATCTAGACTTGGTTTTTAAGAGGCTGAATGAATAAAAGCTCATGATCAATTTGAAAAGTGTGAATTCATGAAGGAAGAGGAGGAACACTTGCCGCATCTAGACTTGGTTTTGAAGAGGCTGAATGAAGAAAAGTCAATGATCAATTTGAAAATTGTGAATTCATGAAGGAAGATTTAGTCTATCTTGGATTTGTGATCTCCAAAGGCTCTTTGAAGATGGACCCTAGCAAGGTGGAAGCAATTCTCAATTGGCCTACTCCAACATTAGCAAGTGAGGTAAAAAGTTTTCATGGTCTAGCTACTTTTTATAGAAAATTCATTAAGAATTTTAGTCACATATGTGCTCCCATTGACACAATTAAAGGAGATAAAAGGAAAAGGTTTGTATGGGCTAATGAGGCAGAAAAAAGATTTCAATATCTGAAAAACGGAGTGACACAACAACATATTTTGGCATTACCTGACTTTAACAAAGTTTTCACCATTGATTGTGATACAAGTGGGTATGCAATTGGGGTTGTATTGAGGCAAGAGGGTAGGCCTATTGCATTTTTCAATGAGAAGCTCAATGAGGTAAAGAAAAAGTATTCCTCTTATGACTTGGAGTTGTATGCCATGGTGCAATCATTGAAGAAGTGGATACACTATCCCCTACCTAAGGGATTCATTATTTTCACTGACAATCATGCTTTGTAGTTCTTGAATAGCCAAGACAAACTTAGCCATAGACATGTGAAGTGGGTGGAGTACCTACAAAGTTTCACCTTTACCATCAAACACAAAAAGGGGCAGTCAAACAAGGTGGCAGATGCTTTGAGCAGAAGGACATTGTTGATCCAAGAAGTTCAGTTGCAAAGTGTTGGAATTGATACTTTGAAAGGTATTACTAAGGTATTACTATTGGCCCAAGATGCAAAGTGATATCAGAAAATTTGTTAAAAAGTGTGTTGTATGTAAAAAAGCCAAGGGTTATAGTACAAATGCAGGTCTCTATCAACCATTACCAATCCCAAATAGGCCATGGGAATCCATCAGCATGGATTTTGTGTTGGGGTTGCCCAAAACTCAGAGAGGCTATGATAGTGTGTTTGTTGTTGTAGATTGGTTTAGCAAAATGACTCATTTTATACCCTGTAAAAGCACAAATGATGCCTCATACATTGTTGGGTTGTTTTTCAAGGAGGTGGTTAAGATTCATGGGTTACCATTGACAATTGTTTCTGATAGAGACAACAAATTTATAGGTCACTTTTGGAGAACCTTTTAGAAAAATTTGGGCACAAACTTGACCTTTAGCTCTGCCTATCACCCACAAACAAATGGGGAGACTGAAGTAGTCAATAGAACCCTTGGAAATCTATTGAGATGCCTCACAAATGAGCATGCATAACAATGGGACTTGATTCTTCCATAGGCTGAGTATGCATACAATGATTATGTCAATAGAAGTGTTGGAAAAAGCCCATTTGAGATTGCATATGGATTGAAACCTGAGGAGTGTTTGAACTTAGAGATTTGAGTGATATGGAGAGGAGTGCTGAAGGAGAAGAGTTTGTAGTGGCAATGAAAGATATACATCAATAGGTCAGAGAGAACCTTCAAAAGAGTGTGGATAAATACAAGCAACATGTAGAATTGAAATAAGAGAGGTGCATTTCAAAGTAGGGGACTTGGTCTTAGCTCATTTGAGGAAAGAAATGCTACCAAAAGGGAAGTATTCAAAGCTACAAATGAAGAAGATAGGGCCATGTAGGGTGGTCCACAAATTTGGAGCCAATGGCTATGAGATAGAAATTCCTTCTGGAGTGGCTATCTCTCCAATTTTCAATGTTTCTGACCTACTCCAGGTGAGGATGCAGGTATATTAGGAGTTTCAGATGAAGATTGGGTCAAGGATTTACCACCAAGTCAACCATTGAAGCTTGAATGTATCTTGGACACAAATGAAGATTAAAGAACAAGGCATAAGGTGTACAATGAGTACCTAATAAAGTGGCAAGGCCTTCCAATGGAGGATGCCACCTGGATGATAGAGGAAGACATTAAGAAACATGGTACAATAATTCAAGATCTGATCTCAAGTGGGGCTTGAGATTTTGTTCTCCCCGGGTGTATGGTGTTGACATTTCTTCTGAATCAGCATTAGGGTTTGCCACTTCTAATGCAGAGGCAGATTCAGGCCAACTGAATACAGGAGGTTGCGTGAGCTCCTCCCCTTCACTTCTGGTTCTGCCGCACCAAGGGGGGTATCCCTATAACTCAAGATGTAACCTTGACTAGCTCAAAGATAGAAGGATCTAACTTGACAACAACAGGCAGAATACTCTCATGTATGGACCAAGATTTGCATGATAGATCACAAGGCTGGCAACATTCTTGGACATGATGTCTGGTTGGGAATGAGAGCATGCAGGGGGTTCCTAATCCTACTCCTACAACTAACAGGTGGAAAGATGAAGTGTTTTAGTTTGAATTTGGATGCAAAGCTGGACATGGTGTATAACACAAGAACACAGCATGATTGGTGCCTATCTAGGGCTTGGAGTCGGTAGACATACACCTATGAATGATCAGCATGAATAGCTAAAACTGGATTTCAGGGGGATACACATGATATCTGCCTTACAGATATCTCCCAATATAGAGTGTTGAGCTATCTCTACTTATGGCATCCCTACTGCAGTATACCCTTCCCAATGTTCAACCTGAAAACAGTTTAATCTGCCCCTTGAGCAGAGGTTAAAAGATCAGACATTCAACATAGGAATTCTATGCTCTAGAATCTAAACATAAGCAAATATCCAGATCCAGAAGAAGAATACATGCAATACTGGAGACAGAATTAACACAACACATGCTAAGATAGCATTACTCATATAAGATCAACCATGAAACCAGTGGATTCATGCCAAGTCCTACAACAGGAGATACATAAACTCACAAGATCAAGCTGTACAGAGCAACCAGATCAGCTGGTTTTGGATTACAGAGCCAAAAATCCACAACTTTCAACAACCTTCAAATGAGCAACACAACCTGCTTATAATAGCCAGGTAGGTTCTCAGCAATTAATCACATAGTTGACCAAAAATCCCGCCAGATACACAGTATCATGAAAATGGTGCTCAAACATTAATGCAGCAGGTAGGGGAGGAGACAGGAAGATTTTTCGAGCCCTGCGCCACCGCCTAGGGATCCAGATCTTCAACCGGGTACTAGATCAGCCCACGCCATCGCCCATACCTCTGCAACAATCGCCATTGATGGCGCACCAACCCGCGGCCTTGGGAAGAACATCAGACAGTTAATCGCAAACATTTCCCGCCGAGATTCATCATCATGATATTTCGAATATGTAGGATAACATTATCCCACATGCACCCCGCAGCAACCTCCTTAACACTTTATATACTAGGTCATGAGCATATATCATGTCGGTGCTTTTGCTCCTGACGACACTAGTATAAGACTTCATCATCATCATCCTCCAGCAGCATATTATCCTGTTGCCCGAAATATCACCCTGACGTCATCATCATATTGCAATACAACTGCATGATATTCGCCTTCACCCGCACAACCGGATCCATCGGAGGAACATCCTCCTGCTGAGCTTATACCAAAAGTCTGGCCGATGAACATCCTGATGACATCATCATCATATCCTGCTGACGTCATCATCATATCTGCCTACTGCGCACCTCCTCATATCCGGATGATGTCATCATCATGTTTGCAAATGTCGGGAGATCTCCTCAAGATGATCAGTGTTAGAGATATGACCCCCCCGGACCTTGATGATGTCATCATCATATCGACATCAGGATGATATTCGGAAGACAACCGGATATTTGGAAATATCATCCTGATGCACGAAAATCATGTTGCACTGTAACTCCACTATAAGATCGGGGCGATTGATGAATATGATGATGCTTGAAAAGATCACCCCCCACTAGATAATGCACGGAGCCGACAGGCAGATATCTCCTTGATATCAGCATCATCATGATGCTGGAACAAACACACACTCGAGTGATATGAAAATATCACCCCCTCCTTCGGAAATATCATGATGCAGATAGGCAGAGAAAAAGATATCACCCTGATATATGGATGACGTCAGCATCATCAGGATGACAAAACTACCAACAAGAGGTGATACAACATCATCAGGATGATATTGACTAAGATCATCCTGACGTTCAAAATATGATGACCCCAGTGAATATCGGGTCGCACTTAGAACTCTTCAACATCATCATCAGGATGATCATAACCAAGATCACCCGATGATAGAAATATCACCCCGGCGAAATATCATGAAGGCAGAAAATATGATGGCCCTCGCAAGCAACACGGTGATAACAGGAAATATGATGATGATGACGACGACCCTTAAGAAAGAACAAGTCTGGTCGAACAACTCAAAGAATAACCCCTTCAGAATATCGGGGCAACATCATCATCATGTTTGGGCAAGGTGATAAGTGCAAGATCACCGGAGACTTGAAAAATCACCTCCGCCAGCAAATCAGGGCGCACTGTAGCACATCAGCATCATCAGGATAATAACCAAACATCACCCGATAGCTGAATATGATGATGACGATGAGAAACCGGTCGATGGAGAACATGATGATGCTGACCTCCATCGAAACAAAGATGATGATGATGACCTCCTCCTCAAGAAAATATGATGATGCAGCTGAAAACTGCTGAGGAGGTCCAACACTTAGAACACTTTTTTGGATACTTAGGGAGAGTGCCTGAATGAAAATTGCTCAAAAAACTACCAGTCAATTCAGGCGCTAACAGTGGCTCTGTCTGGGGACGTGCAGGTGAAAACCTGCAGCGAGAACCCCAGATCTCTGGGATGCAGACCAGTCCCTCATCCATTGGGCACAGAGTCAAATACTGCACTGACCTACATCACCACACACACTTGATGGCCTAAGGCCACCAAGAAAAGAAAAACATGTATCTCCCTTTGTCAAATATCTTGTTTTCATCTGCATGCACTAGGTCAAGCTTGGAGATACTACAAAGATCCACCCACAAACAAATCTTGTCATCTGCATATTCAACCTTTTGATTTAGCTTGTCATTGTCAAACCTGTGCAGATAACCTTCAGCATCATGTGACATGTGGGTGCAGAATATATCAAACAATGCATGTTCATATGGCATATAGCACTTATCACCTATATCATCATCATGCATTGCAATATGATCTCGTAGCTGGACTGCAAATAGGAAACACTTGGAGTCCACCTCAAAACTAGGAAGATCAAGGCTCATTGTATTATATGCTGGCTCATCAAAAGAAAAGCTTTCAAAATCACAATTATGTACATCATGTACACAACCATCTGGTACACCAGGCTGGAAAAGATCAGGCTCTGGCATCTCTTTTAAGTCAGGCACACTTTCACAGTCACTTACCTGATGTATGTTGTTTCCTCTTTCATCAGGATGAGAAACAGAATCCAAGCCAAAAATAATGTCTAGATCCTCACCATACTCAGACAGATCCTCATCACCATATGTGTCATAAATGGGTGACCCAGGTGCATCAGTTTCATCATAGTATGCCATTTGTTCATGGGCAGCAGAGCACACCTCTTCATCATCAATGGATTCACTCTGTGGAGGAGCATCAGCCTGTGTGTCATAAGCAAAACAGCCATCAAATGAAAAACAATCATGCTCTGAACTAGCATTTATTTCAATTTCTGACTGCTCTTCATGATCTCCATGTGTTTGAAAGGTAGGCAATGGGTCACACATAGGACTACTTCTCTGTTTGCTTATATCTTCTCTGTCTTGAGTACAATACTCACAATTGTCTCCACAAGTCCATTCTAAAAATTGCTCATTGCTGTCCACAACCTCGTTACTGTCTTCATGGTCAGCTGCCTCATCATTGCAATGGGAATCCTCATTAATCCTTTCACTGGCATCCTCAACTGGTGAACAATCCAGTTGAGCAGTAGTGTTAGCATTATGTTCAAATACAGCAGTCTCAACCTCTATGCTTTTATTTTCATTTTTATCTGCACATGATGCCATAATCATTTGGTCATTTGCAGCTTCATAACCATTATTCACACCAAGGCCTGGGGACAGGGGTTTCAGCAGGTACACATTTCTCATTTCTTCTACATTTTCTAAAAATTTGTATGCCATCTGCATACTTGTCACCTTGAAATCCCTCAGTAATGCACTAGAGCCCTCCTCAAAAGCTTCAAAGAATATGCCAACACAGGCTGAAATATCAGGTCTGAAACTTTCAGGGACATGTGAAAGGGCTACTGCAAACCTATGACTGAAATCAACACATGGCTCTTCATCTTGTTTTCTGATTCTCATCAATTCTGCAACAAGATCAGCCGGTTCTTTTGCAAATTCTTCCTTGAAACAGTCAGCAAGCTCATCCCAACAGGCAAAAAATTTCTTTGGAAAGCTCAAATACCAGTCTTTTGCTTTTGCATCAAAGGACCTAACAAGAAACCTCATCCACATATCCTCATCTCTGAATGAATATTTTCCCATAAAACTTTGAAAATTTTGGATATGTGCATTCCCATCACATACATTGTGACCACTAAATCTAGGCATCTGACAGTATATCCTAGCAGGCATAATTTCTACTTTATAGTCCACCCATGACAAATCCAGTTGGTCATACAAAGGATCAAAAGGGCTGACAGGAGGTTTAGCTTTCTGACAGGCAGACACAACAGGGTTAGTGCTTTTTAACTGGGCCTGCTCAGCCTCTAAGAATATCAACCTATTTCTTAGCTCTTCTATTCCTTTATCCAACATTTCACCACTGAGTGTGGGATAACTCATACTTGGATTCATAAAAATCTTACTCTTAGACATCCTTTGTCTGTCTAAGACCTAAGGCTCCCCCTGGCATCTAACTTATGCAGTAAAACAACAAATAAAGGGGAAGGAACAAGGTACCTTTTCTCATACAGATGCAGAAATATGTACATCTTTCAACCAATAACATACATCTATCTTTCATGTGCATTTAGATCTTTTTTGCAGAGTCGCCACCTCTCCAGAGAGGACAAAATTTTCAATAGCTGAAAGCTACTTTTCCAGGTTCATTCCACCAGCAGAGCATCATTTTGTTAGTGACTCGGATGGGCCACAAGTATATCATTTTTTAGTCCATTCCCAGCGGAGTCGCCATTTTGTTGACATTTCTTCTGAATCAGCATTAGGGTTTGCCACTTCTAATGCACAGGCAGATTCAAGCCAACTGAATACAGGAGGTTGCGTGAGCTCCTCCCCTTCACTTCTGGTTCTGCCGCACCAAGGGGGGTATCCCTATAACTCAAGATGTAACCTTGACTAGCTCAAAGATAGAAGGATCTAACTTGACAACAACAGGCAGAATACTCTCATGTATGGACCAAGATCTGCATGATAGATCACAAGGCTGGCAACATTCTTGGACATGATGTCTGGTTGGGAATGAGAGCATGCAGGGGGTTCCTAATCCTACTCCTACAACTAACAGGTGGAAAGATGAAGTGTTTTAGTTTGAATTTGGATGCAAAGCTGGACATGGTGTATAACACAAGAACACAGCATGATTGGTGCCTATCCAGGGCTTGGAGTCGGTAGACATACACCTGTGAATGATCAGCATGAATAGCTAAAACCGGATTTCAGGGGGATACACATGATATCTGCCTTACAGATATCTCCCAATATAGAGTGTTGAGCTATCTCTACTTATGGCATCCCTACTGCAGTATACCCTTCCCAATGTTCAACCTGAAAACAGTTTAATCTGCCCCTTGAGCAGAGGTTAAAAGATCAGACATTCAACATAGGAATTCTATGCTCTAGAATCTAAACATAAGCAAATATCCAGATCCAGAAGAAGAATACATGCAATACTGGAGACAGAATTAACACAACACATGCTAAGATAGCATTACTCATATAAGATCAACCATGAAACCAGTGGATTCATGCCAAGTCCTACAACAGGAGATACATAAACTCACAAGATCAAGCTGTACAGAGCAACCAGATCAGCTGGTTTTGGATTACAGAGCCAAAAATCCACAACTTTCAACAACCTTCAAATGAGCAACACAACCTGCTTATAACAGCCAGGTAGGTTCTCAGCAATTAATCACATAGTTGACCAAAAATCCCGCCAGATACACAGTATCATGAAAATGGCGCTCAAACATTAATGGAGCAGGTAGGGGAGGAGACAGGAAGATTTTTCGAGCCCTGCGCCACCGCCTAGGGATCCAGATCTTCAACCGGGTACTAGATCAGCCCACGCCATCGCCCATACCTCTGCAACAATCGCCATTGATGGCGCACCAACCCGCGGCCTTGGGAAGAACATCAGACAGTTAATCGCAAACATTTCCCGCCGAGATTCATCATCATGATATTTCGAATATGCAGGATAACATTATCCCACATGCACCCCGTAGCAACCTCCTTAACACTTTATATACTAGGTCATGAGCATATATCATGTCGGTGCTTTTGCTCCTGACGACACTAGTATAAGACTTCATCATCATCATCCTCCAGCAGCATATTATCCTGTTGCCCGAAATATCACCCTGACGTCATCATCATATTGCAATACAACTGCATGATATTCGCCTTCACCCGCACAACCAGATCCATCGGAGGAACATCCTCCTGCTGAGCTTATACCAAAAGTCTGGCCGATGAACATCCTGATGACATCATCATCATATCCTGCTGACGTCATCATCATATCTGCCTACTGCGCACCTCCTCATATCCGGATGACGTCATCATCATGTTTGCAAATGTCGGGAGATCTCCTCAAGATGATCAGTGTTAGAGATATGACCCCCCGGACCTTGATGACGTCATCATCATATCGACATCAGGATGATATTCGGAAGACAACCGGATATTTGGAAATATCATCCTGATGCACGAAAATCATGTTGCACTGTAACTCCACTATAAGATCGGGGCGATTGATGAATATGATGATGCTTGAAAAGATCACCCCCCACTAGATAATGCATGGAGCCGACAGGCAGATATCTCCTTGATATCAGCATCATCATGATGCTGGAACAAACACACACTCGAGTGATATGAAAATATCACCCCCTCCTTCGGAAATATCATGATGCAGATAGGCAGAGAAAAAGATATCACCCTGATATATGGATGACGTCAGCATCATCAGGATGACAAAACTACCAACAAGAGGTGATACAACATCATCAGGATGATATTGACTAAGATCATCCTGACGTTCAAAATATGATGACCCCAGTGAATATCGGGTCGCACTTAGAACTCTTCAACAGCATCATCAGGATGATCATAACCAAGATCACCCGATGATAGAAATATCACCCCGGCGAAATATCATGAAGGCAGAAAATATGATGGCCCTCGCAAGCAACACGGTGATAACAGGAAATATGATGATGATGACGACGACCCTTAAGAAAGAACAAGTCTGGTCGAACAACTCAAAGAATAACCCCTTCAGAATATCGGGGCAACATCATCATCATGTTTGGGCAAGGTGATAAGTGCAAGATCACCGGAGACTTGAAAAATCACCTCCGCCAGCAAATCAGGGCGCATGTAGCACATCAGCATCATCAGGATAATAACCAAACATCACCCGATAGCTGAATATGATGATGACGATGAGAAACCGGTCGACGGAGAACATGATGATGCTGACCTCCATCGAAACAAAGATGATGATGATGACCTCCTCCTCAAGAAAATATGATGATGCAGCTGAAAATTGCTGAGGAGGTCCAACACTTAGAACACTTTTTTGGATACTTAGGGAGAGTGCCTGAATGAAAATTGCTCAAAAAACTACCAGTCAATTCAGGCGCTAACATATGGTGCAGGGGCACCTAGTCTACATTTTGTGAATATGGGTCAAATGTGATTTTTTATGTGTTGAGTCATGTTTTTGAGGGAATAAGGTCTATTTAGACCAAATGTGATGTTTTAGCCATGTAGGGTCAGTTTTGAGACATATTGTCAAGTTTTGCAATGTTGCATTTTTGGTGAGTATGGGAAGTTGAACAATCAAGTGATTGAAAAATAGTTTTGAACCATTAGTTTTGGTTTTTGAAGTGTTCATATATACCTTGGGATGTTTGAGGAAATTGGTTAGACATTTGAAGACATTTGGAGATCAAAACAATAAAAAAATACCCTATTTTCCTGTGTTTTTCTTGTGTTTTGCTATTACAGACATTTGTATAGCCTTGTATGGCCTAGAATTGAGGTAAAACCAATTGGAATCAATGGTATATGGAGTCTTCTCTTATTTGCAGTTGATTTCATGCATTCTTATCAAGTTTAAAGAAAGTTAAAAGGATTTCATTGCAAACAGCCAGGAAAACCTAGGTAGACATAGGGTTTTATAGTTTGGTGATTTAATGATAGTTCCAGTTGATTAAATTGGTATATTCTGAACCTATGTAATGTGAGGAAAGCCTTCAAGAGAAATTTTTTGATCTGGATTTTGAATTTCATATACTTGCTTTGGAAAATAGGCCTAATTTGACTTAATTGCAGCATAACAATCAAAATTTGAGGGCTTTGTTCCAAAACAACCCTATCTATAAATTTGGTATGCTAAAAAGAGGCATAAAGGGTATCCTAAAAGATGTTTAAAATTTGGGATTGAAGTCTGAGTGGAAAGTTATGTTGAAAAAACCTCATTTGTTGTACTACTAGGGAAGTTGAAGAGTTGGTGAGCAAATAACCAAGTTAGGGTTTTAGAATTGCAAAGTTTGTTTTAGATTGTGATTGTATAGTCTATTTTAGCTTGCTCTACATCACCCTATGAGCTGATGCGTGACCCTTAGCTGATGTCACTAGAATCTCAACATGCGGTCCCTCCATGATTAGTGGTAACCTTGCCAAAATTGCATGTAGTGCCTTAAGTATCTAGGGCCCAATGTTAGGAGGTATCTCTAGATTTCAGACCTTGGATGGTGAAGAAGCTCACACACTAGCTCCCCCAGGCTCACTAGCGCATGAGTGTTCTCTCCTAGATCTAGGTGGCATCCTACACGAACAAGGTGCCTGAAATTAAAACAAAACTGCAAAATAAACAAGTGTCACCTCCTCATTCTTGTGGGGTCTCCCATATGTGATCCCTTCTCCCTATGCTCTCACACATGTGTGAGAGCATTTTTGGGAGAGTGTGTAGCTTTCTTGAATGGGAAGGTGACAAGTATCACCTCCTCATTCTTGTGGGGTTGTGTGGATGAAGGAGAAGGTGACAAGAGTCACCTTCTCATTCATCACGGCTTGTTGGAAAAGCCTATTTATCTCTCTCTTTGTGAAGAGGGAAGTGTTCTTTCTTCTTGCATTTTTGGTTATTGACTTTGGGAAGGAGAGATAGACTTGGAGAAGTTTGGAGATACTTGGAAGGATCTTGGGGAAAGACTCTATTTTCCTTATATGCTCCCAAAACCCATTTTATTTTCTCATTTCTTTTATTTTCTTTATTTCCCATTCCCAAATATCTATTCCAAAATACATTTGAAACAATAGGAAAGTAACTAATTAAATTAATGCAAATATTTCTACAAGGTAATCGTAATATAATTTAACCGCATTCCATAAAATCCAAACACTCACATAATTAAATTTAATTTTCTTTATAGAATTATTTTACATAAGGCAAAAGTATAGAAATATATAATTCTAATAAATAGGAATTAATCTATTTCCCAAGCACATAATAATGAAATATAATACATTTTCCACAATTTTAATATTTCTAACTTACGAAAATTAACTTTAATAATTAAATTAGAATGCATTTCACCTAAAAGCATAATTTTTGAAACATAAATAAATAAAATACAAAGTCTTCCCTAAGGCACATAATAATTACATATAATATCTATTCCACAATTAAATCTAGTAACTCAAATTAGATAATCCATTTTCTTGTTTCTAACCATTTAAATATTTTAAAAACATAGGAAACACATTTTTTTGAAATAAATTAAAATATAATGCAAAAAGCTAGAAGAAACACACACAAAGAACTCACTCACACTTTACGGGTTTAATCACAAGGCAAAGGTCCAGAATCACAACAGATTCAGATGAGAGGCAAATTGCATAGACACCAAAAACATCCTTCAATTAACAACTAAATAGGATGGGTTAAGCAGCCAACCTACCACAAGAAACACAGGGTCAACAACTTGACCACTAGGACTAGGTAAGGAGAGATGACTAAGTGTCCCATGTCAACTTCTCCACATCCCACTCATTGGTCAAGCACTTGTAAAAATATATCCTGCACACTCAAGGCAACACATCAAATCCAACAATGGAGTCATAGTCGAAGCAACATATAATGACCAATGATGATGCATAATCTAGAAAGGCACATATCTATCTTGCAATTACATCATATAATAATCAACTCAATAAATATCCTTTAATCTAACCATAAGAAATAATAGGACACAATAAGAGATGCACATGGGTGGGCACTACATCCTCCCACCCTAGGGATTGACTTACTCCTGGAAGTCATCATGATAAGGATAGAAGCACCACACCAAAACTAATTCACACCAAACAAGGGAAGCAACATGAAAAACAACCATAAGATGGAAAATATCACATGCAATATAGAGCTACTCATAAGAATATAAAGCATGGTAAACTAAATGCCATAAAAGGGTAATTATTTTCACAAAACACATTCTATTGATTGAAACTCAACACAAAGAATTTCATGATCGTCAATAATTTTCACACATGCATAGAGGAATTCACACATCGTACAACATGTTTATATAGAAAACATCAACTCATATGCAGATACACCCATTACAGAGTTTACATATTAACACATATTTTCATTCACCACATCACAAAGGATAACAACACAAGGTTCACATATAGGTCCATGGGGATGCCATGGTCACATCATAGGACCAAGTCACTAAGAACCAATGCCATGTAACCAAAGATTCAAGAACTAGGTGGAATGATGGTCTTAGGGCCATGTGCTTGGGGGCCCCTCCATACATTTCTACAAGTGCCCTACCTCTTGTTTTTATAAGGGGATTAGCCTGCAAGAGATAGTCAACAAGAACACATCACTAGGAAGGTAAGTGGATGATGACTGTCCCATACCAGTCCACACTTACCCCCATCCTCAAAAGTTTCCCATGTCTACTTCCTTATATACACTCAACTAGAGGTCGCTCCATCGACATGGTGAGAAGAACATCACAACATAGGACCAACACTTGCAAAAAGAAATAATCTCTAGCTGAGCCACAACAAATATATATAAAAAATTACCAAAAGAAAGGAGTTTCCAAATCCAACAATAAATAAATAAATGTGCACACTTTCAACAATAAATCGAATGTAACCACAAGAGTTACATGAAAATAGAATACTTAAAGATTTGTGGCTAAGCTACTTTCAGAAAAGATAAAATAACATTGTTGGTCCACACAAGCAAGATAAAAAGGTCACCAATAACCGAAAAAAAAGATCACAATTCATGAAAGTGCACATTACTTCACTATGTGACTAATATCAAGTCACCAATAAGGAAGGAGGGAAACCACGGTCACTACATATAACATGCAAACACAACTAATGCAATAGCATCATGTAGGCAGGTAGTATCAAATGTACCTTCATGTATGACTACGTGGAATCATGCCCTCCTTAGAGTGACACATCATCACCACTAACACTATGTTGGAACATCAATGTGGTGTGGTATCACATCTATTTGTATCACGTCAAACAAGTGTAGACGAAAGTAAATACCATAACATAGCATAAGTAAAATGCAACTCAATTTAAAATCTAATATGATTAAATTAAACATTTTTTTATAAATGCTAACTCTATCATAGTGTCTATGTTTCCAAAAATACTACACATCCAACTCAAAATAAGATACCACAAGTAAGAGCAAACCTACACCAAGTAACATGGCCTTGAACAAATCACCTGCCCATACTAAACCATAACCAAGATCCCAAGTCAGATGCCAATGGTACCATCAAGGAAACAATGCATGATAGGATAGCACTATGAACCTCTCCAGTGTCCATTCAATAAGGAGAAGTAGGGGGTACTCTTACATAGAAAGGTATGGTTAGTTGGGTGACCCCAACTAATGCCACAACATGTCACCATAGCTTCCTAAGTTTTCCTCTCCACTACTTAACTCCACAATGTAAGGTCTCCAACTCTAGGGTTGGACCTTACAAGGTGTAAAAATAAGCAAACACACAAGCATGACTCCACCATACTCATAGCTATGCACTCAACCTATGGATGGATACCCAGTATCACAAGCTCATGGGTACACAAATCATGTACAAGATGTTCACAACATATAACAAGTACAATCATAATGGGGTAATCACATCCACAAGGGAACACATAACATAAATTTCTTTATTGTCCATTACTTAGTGAAGAAGAACATCTTTCATACACAAAATCACATAATAATTACCATCAAGGTTTCTAAGAAGTCTACCAAACATCAATTAGAATTAACCTTTCTAAGGCATAAATGGAATCTAACCGTAACTTTACATTTAGAGACAATGCAATGCACCCCAACCAAGTATACCAACATACTAGCATTTGCATACTAGGCCATAATTGAATAAAAACAAGGATATTTCAACTCACAAGGTGGTGCATCACAACACAACACACATCAAGGAGTTCTCTATAGATAAACATAATACTAAATATGCACCAAGTATGGTAAACATACTTAACAACAAAATTCATTAAATAATGGCACACAACAAAGATAATTCCAATTGGGGACTTAAGTCTTTACCCAAACATTCTACCATAACAATGTCAAACATTTCTTCCACATGATGGAATACATAATTTTCTATAAGATCCATGCAAGATCAAGAGTACAAAATACAAAATTCACATCATGGAAGTACAAAATTGAATGATCAACACCATACACACAAACATTCAAACCTCATACAAAAGGAGAAATACAAATAGGAACTCCCAATCAAGCACTAAAGTAACTCCTAGCAATAAATTATTTTCATGCCCACATACACACAATGCAAAACAATAATAAATAGATCACACAAAGATATGCACTCATAGAAGGCAATTGCAAGATACACTTCATGCAAGCATCCCAACTAGTCACCATATGAAAGAGGCAATTACTAATTCCAAATACCAAACATATGAATAAAGCATCATCTCTTTCAACAAATAGAATACATCAATCACAAGAGAGTGCATAGCAACTCATCCCAAGCATTCAGGACCATACAAAGGTCAATCACGTAAAACACACCACCAAGGATCCTTTTAAAGAACCCCAAGAAGAAAGAAGATCCACCACACAAAAATAATCATAACAAAAGGCACAAGACATACCTAACTATCCCCACAATGATAACCTCCAATCCTAACCACATGGAGAGTGTACCAGGGAACAACAACACACTTCACAAAAAATCACAAGGCCAAGAAAAAGGCCCAACACAACCTACAAACTTTTAGACCAACCTACTCAAGAGTAGAATCAACAAGGAGGAACACAACCATAATAAAAACACAAGCGGAAGACTTCAATAATCATGTGACAAAGCCACCATGATAAATAGACAAGAGGATGGAGCTTTCTCCAATAAAAAGGTTTTATGTCAATCCACAACCTCACTCTCTCACAACCACATAGAGTAGGAAGAGGGTCACAACTACCTCAAATCCATTTAATGACGACCAAACAAACATACAAATACCCCAGAGCTCCCAATGCTGCAACCTGGGCTTTGATACCAAATGTCATGCCCACATTTGCCATGTGGTCATGACATGAAATATCAAAATATTTTCCCACCCAACCCTAAAACCCCCTCGCACGCAACATGCACACTCAGTGACACACACACGTAATGTGGTTGTATTCACAACACATGTTAGGCGCATCACACAAAGATGGGGAAGTCAAACATGGTATGGGGTGATGGAAAACTCCTTTCACCATCCCCACGATAATGATAGAAACTAAGGGAGGTATGCGATGTAGTAAGCAGCACTGAGAGGGGTGGTTTCCATCCAAGAACCATCCCTAGGGTTTCCTAAGTGAAGGTAACAAATGGTTCAAACCTAAGTCAAAACCCTAACCCTAGAATTAAACTATCAATTTTAAATAAAATTAAAATGCAAGAAATAAACATGCTAAAGATAGATAAATCTATTTTAACCTTTAAAATCCAACCAAGATAATAGTTAATGTCTAAAGCCTTTATAAAAACATCTAACTGCACAAATTTAAAATGAGAAGCTTAAAAACTAAGTAAATTAATTAATAACTAATGCTCGAGACAAAATGACAAAAAGACCATACAGACTACAGGAGGAGACAACTACGAAACCTCACCAGGGAAGAACATACAAAGGGAATCCAAACATATAGCATCGAAAAATTACCCATGGATCAACATGCTAAATGACCCAAAGCATGAGAACAATTCAAATAAAGGTAATTTATAATTTCTAGTCCAAAATAATATACATGTCAAATATGAGAAATATCACAGAAAATGATGCGCTCGTTAGACGCCAACATCGAGGCAGGCTAAAAATAATAGTGGGAATCTCAACAATAATGTGGGAACATTACAATCCAAATCATAAACATAGCATAAGATATCATTAGAACAATTAACAGAGGACTCCAACATCCTAATTTAACCATTTCCATCAAAATAAACTATGCTAAAGCAAGATAAATTCCTTTCTAAACAAGGTTCATTTTCTAACCAAATGAAATCATAATACAATTACATGACAGAGGCTACATCGCAAACATGGAAGGACCACACTCCAATAATTAAATTACATAAATGATAATATTACAACATTAATAAATCACCTCCAAAGTGCTGCAGTAGGCACGCGATACAACATGATCACAAAGTAAACAATACACAAGGAACTCTTCCAGCTCCCAAGAGATCTTCTTGTAGGACCAATGGGGAAATGTTACCCACCACCCTACCATATTGCCATCATCGAGTGCAATAGTTGTCTATGCCACTCTAGGCAACCCCCAAGCTACGAAGAAGAAGATCATGGCAACACTGCTATCTAGCCATCTCACACAAACAAGGGTTTCAACAAGACTCCAAGGTAATTCACGCAATGTTGAACATGGGTTCCACACACACCCAACACAACACCAATGAGATAAAATAACTAGTAGAATTCAATGCACACCCACACATGAATATACACATATCACGGTCCAATGCATGATTCAACATAGGGTCACTCATGACCCAACCAAGCAATAGAAAAGAAAGAGATTAAAACAAGAGCATCAATACTTTTAAATTCATACACATCCTTCTTTAATACATCATCACTAACATACCATTTTGATGTAGTGGAGAAGAGAAGGGAAACTACTTCAAATCCATAATACAATTCAATCAATAATGCATACCAAACATCATTTTCTTAAAATGGAAATAGCACACAAAATAAGGTATGACATCATCATGTTAATAACCATACATACAATCATCAAGATCAAACAATGATGCAAGGGTATTATGGCCTTCTAGAGGCAACCCATATGAATACTAAGTATCCATTCCTAAGTTCAAAACTGAACTTTGACCGAAAGTCAACTTTGACCAAAAGTCAAAACATGGAGAAATGAGGTCAAAACACATAACACTCATAACCACATAACTAAAGTATACAATTCTAACATAAGGCCTACAAAAAGGTCAACTTTGACCAACAAGTCAACTATGACCCAAAAGGTCAAAACATGGAGAAATGAAGTCAAAACACATAACACTCATGACCACATGGCCAGAATCATACAATTGCAACATAAGGCCTATACAAAGGTCAAATTTGACAAAAGTCAACTATGGCTCAAAAGGTCAAAACATGGAGAAATGAGGTCAAAACACATAACACTCATAACCACATGGCCAGAATCGTACAATTCCAACGTAAGGCCTATACAAAGGTCAACTTTGACCAAAAGTCAACTATGACCCAAAAGGTCAAGACATGGAAAAATGAAGTCAAACCACATAACACGCATAACCACATTGCCAGAATCATACAATTGCAACATAAGGCCTATACAAAGGCCAAATTTGACCAAAAGTCAACTTTGACCAAAAAGTCAACTATGACAGAAAATGTCCAACCATAGGGAAATGAGGTCAAAACACATAACAACAATATCCATGTGGCCATAAGTATACAATTCAAACATAAGACATAAAAACGTCAACTTTGACCAAAAAGTCAAAGCACAAAAAAATGAGGTCAAATATGCGACACTCATATCCAATAATTAGGCAATCCTATTTCCCTTAGGAGACTTTTTGTCTCACAAAATAATAATAAAAACTGAGGTTTAAAACATAATTTTCATTTTTCAATAAAAGGGGAAAAAAATCATAAAACCCCCAATTTCACCATTTGGAGACCTCCCTCAAGAACACCCAAATTCCTAACTCCCATAATACTTAAAATTTCAAAAATTTGAAAGTGCCTTTTTGGTTCTAATATGCACAACATTCTTTTCAACTCAAAAATTCTTTCCTACTCAACCCATTCTAAGAAAATTTTGCCATAACTTGGCTTCTTTTTTCATGCATTTTTAAAATAAATTTGAATGCAATCCAAAAACATATTCAAACTAATTCTAATTTGCATCATTGAATTCTATTCATTGCTACAATGAAGAGACCATAAACATCCACCTATTGTGGGCATGGTAAATGCAAAATTTGAATTAAAAAAGAATCAAACCACAAGAAAAATACCTCCTTCCAAGCAAGCTTTCAAATGAAAAAATCTCTTCTTGAGAATTATGAATCGAATAAGAATTTCTTCCTACATTGAAGCAATCCCAAGACCATTCCAATGCACTCCCACCCACAAGTAGAATCCAATTGTACCCACCTCCATGAATTTTTCTTTCAAAGGAGAATAAGAAAGAGAGAGGGAGAAAAATACAATAGAACACATAAAAAAAGAAAATAGAACTCTATTTTTCTTATATGCTCCCAAAACCCTTTTTATTTTCTCATTTCTTTTATTTTCTTTATTTCCCATTCCCAAATATCTATTCCAAAATACATTTGAAATAATAGGAAAGTAACTAATTAAATTAATGCAATTATTTCTACAAGGTAATTGCAATATAATTTAACCGCATTCCATAAAATCTAAACACTCACATAATTAAATTTAATTTTCTTCATAAAATGATTTTACGTAAGGCAAAAGTATAGAAATAGATCATTCTAATAAATAGAAATTAATCTATTTCCCAAGCACATAATAATGAAATATAATGCATTTTCCACAATTTTAATATTTCTAACTTACGTAAATTAACTTTAATAATTAAATTAGAATGCATTTCACATGAAAGCATAATTTTTGAAACATAAATAAATAAAATACAAAGCTTTCCCTAAGGTACACAATAATTACATATAATTTATATTCCACAATTAAAACTAGTAACTTAAATTAGATAATCCATTTTCTCATTTCTAACCATTTAAATATTTCAAAAACACGATCCAAAACACATTTTTTTGAAATAAATTAAAATATAATGCAAAAAGCTAGAAGAAACACACACTAAGAACTCACTCACACTTTACGGGTTTAATCACAAGACAAGGGTCCAAAATCACAATAGATTCAGATGAGAGGCAAACTGCATAGATGCCAAAAACACCCTTCAATTCACAACTGAATAGGATGGGTTAAGCAGCCAACCTACCACAAGAAACACAGGGTCAACAACTTGACCACTAGGACTAGGTAAGGAGAGATGACTAAGCATCCCATGTCAGCTTCTCCACATCCCACTCATTGGTCAAGTACTTGTAAAAATATATCCTGCACACTCAAGGCAACACATCAAATCCAACAATGGAGATCATAGCCGAAGCAACATATAATGACCAATGAGGATGCATAATCTAGCAAGGCACATATTGATTTTGCAATTACATCAACTCAATAAATATTCTTTAATCTAACCATAAGAAATAATAGATACAATAAGAGATGCACATGGGTGGGCACTACAACTTGTTTATTTTTTCTCTATGATGAAAAGATCATGACTTTGGTTTTGTTGGTGTTTACTTGCATCCTAACCTCATGATAGAAGATTTCTAGAGCTCTCAAGTGCTCTCTCAAACTATGGGCTATTCTTATAATTAGAATGAGGTCATCTACATATAAGAGTAACTTTATTATGTATTTAGCAAGATAAACTCCCTCACCAATAGCTTTGTTTATCCACTTTTTTAACTTATCAATGTATAATCCAAAAAAAGTTGGGGAGAGTGGGCAACCTTATTTAATGTAAATATAAATATCAAAGCACTTAGACATTACATCACTTGTTCTAATTTTACCCTTGAGTTGTTCATAAAGCCTATGAACTACTGCTTTAAAGTCATCTAGAACTTTGAGTTCCTCCATCCTATTCTAAATTTTGTCATAAGGAACCATGTCAAAAGCCTTTTAAAAGCTCGCAAAGTAGAAAAAAAACCTTATCACATTAGATGTCACATATTTTTCAATCAAGTACTTATGGTGACACAATGATCTATTGTGAGTGTGTTGGTGCCCATATTTTATGGCTCCCAAACTTGTAAAATTACACCCAAAATCATCAAAAAATTCCCAAGTGAGCCCCCTTGTGTCTTTCATTGCTTCAGTGCCTACAAAATTCCCTCAAAGTCCTGAAAAAATCCAAAAACATCTAAGTGTTTGGCCTTTGTCGGCCTTTTGGGTGTTCCTAATAACTGTTTTAGGGGTTTCCATGGTTCTCGAAACCATGGAAAACCCCAACAGGTTCCTCAAGTCTTGGTTTTCAGCGAGTTGTTGGGTGGCAAGAACTCACCTAAAAGTTAGAACAAAGAAAAGAGAAGGCATCATAGATTCTTTTCGTTCCTGGAACCAAGGAAATCCCTGGTTTCAATGTTCCCACTTACCAATGAACCCCTAACAAAAAGTAAGAAAGGTCACCTTTTGACGATTTCCTCGGTTCCTAGAACCAAAGGAATCACCAACTTGCCAGTGAAAGATAAGAAAATGGTGATTTCAACATTTCACTTGGTTCTTGGGACCAAGGAAACCCCCAAAGTGTTCTTGGTGCTTACCCAACCTCTAATTAGTTCCTAGTGGATCCAAAAGCTTCAACATGCAAAGGGAAAAGAATGAAAAGTTTCTAGGTAAATACAAAGAAGGCAAGAAGGAAAAAAAGGAAGAAGATAAAGATTTCAATTAGTCCTTGGGGTTGCAAGACCTCAATGACAAAGTGGAAAAAGAATTGTTCCTAGTTCTTGGTTCCTAGCCGATCACCAACCAAGTGAAAGAAAATTTGAACAAGGCAAAGAAACAATATTGTGGTGAGTTCCTGGTTGGCAGGAAATCACTGACAAAGAAGACAAAGAAGAAGGAAGCAAGAGGAATTCAACGAATTCCTAGTCGATAGGAAAATCCCTGAAAAAGAGGAAAAGAGGAACAAAAGAGATTTCAATGAGTTCCTAGAAGGAAGAAAAAGGATTCCAGCGAGTTCTTGGTTAGTGGGAAAACCCCCAACAAAGAGGAAAAGAGGAACAAAATAGATTTCAATGAGTTCCTAGTGGATAAGAACTCACCGATAAAGTTTTTGATGAGCCTAAAATCATCAACAACATAGAATTAAAGTTTTTAAAGAATTTTAAATGGGTTTTTCATGGGTTCATCTATTTGAACATGTCCCTACCTCCTAGAAATCACCATTAATGCCCATTTTGATGAAATTGGAGGTAGGTGGAGTTTAATGGAACCAAATTGGAGGTAGGTGATTGGGTAGAAGGAAATTTATTATAGAATGTGGGTGTCCTAAGTGTGTTTCCCACTCAAAATCCTGTCACTAATAGCAAGTGAGAATGTAATGCTATATACATGAAAATAATATGTAAAATGGGTTGGTTGTTGAACCAATGTTTTAGAGATGTAGGAGCTCATGGTGATTTTAGGGCATCAAGAAAAACAAATTTTTGGGCTGCAAATAAAAGAATGCATCTGATACAACTTAGGAAGAATCTTCAATGCACAACTTCATGTGATAATATCTTTCCATGGAACAGTGCAATTGTTCAGGGGGTGTTTGAACCTAGTTACTCATCCTCTCTTGCCACACTTTCTAGTATGATTGTAACAGAGATTTGATAATGTGTGAAAACATTTAAATCAATACAAACTCTTTTGTATGGGTCATTCCTTTATTTCAAATGGATCATTACATCTCTTTTCTAGATTATTAAGTATGTTTATCATATGAGACTTAATATGAGATTTGTATGTGAATACATTTCTATTTTTGTTGAGGTTTTATTAGATGCATCTCTTCCCTCTTTATTGTTCTTGACTCTGTTGCCTAATTTAGTAGGCACCAGTCCATATTGGGGAAGAATCAACCACCTTTCATTTAACTCTCTTCCTATTAGCTATAGGAGTAGGATTATATTAGGTTCCACATGTTGTTTGTGATTCAATATTATAACCAGGGATTAATCTAAAGAAATATAAAACTAGATTTTAATCATTTGTGAATCATGTTCATGCATGCCTACACCTTGTAACTTGTGTATGTAAAGTTACGTGGATTAACCTTGTGAGATATTATGTTGTCATTTTAGGTGCTTGTGCAAGGTACAATAATCAATTTTATTAAAGGTTTGTACAGCCAATTTATCTTGGCCTAGTGATAGCTATGGGGGTCAAGTGTACATTGGGTATGGTTGTGAATGTTTATTTGTGTTCCATTACTACTTCTATTGTTTTGGGAAAGAAATCACCATATTTCAACTCCTCTGGATCCAAAAACAATGTGAATGTCATATTAGTGAAGATACCATAGAGAATGCTAGCTAAGGTAGATTTGGCATCTGGTCTGTGATAATTGATGAATATATTATAGGATATATTTTTAATGCATTTTGAGGTAGAAGTAGATTCAAATAGTACTATTCCATAAAATCCCTTGTAACCTCATTTCTTCTTTTACTTCCATTTGTAAAAGTAGATGCCATGTAACTAAGCCTTGGTGAAAGGGTATAGAAAAAGAAAGAAAGCAAAGCAATGGAAGTAGGCTTAGTGTTGGGGAGGTGAAGGGCTAAGTAATTGTTAAATAGAGGAGGTTGCACGTAATGAAGATGAGAAATGATCAAACACATAGATTGAGTAGGGGTTGTTTGTGTATGAAACCACATGGAAGACGTGGAATCATGTAGGTTGGTGTGATTTGTGTTTGAAACTTTGTGGAAGAAATATAGAATCATGGTAGATACGAACCTAGATTTAGTAGAGGAAAGGATGTGGATAAGAGAAAGGGTAATCAATGTTGAAGATAACAAGACTAAACAAGTTACATTTATGGAAGAAAGGCAAAATAAAGAGAGAGGTGGAGCTAGTTAGTACTAGAAAGCATATAGAAGATAGAAGAGACAAGTAAATAAAGGAGCACAGTGTCAGAGAGGGACCATCAAATAAAGAAGAGGGGTAAATAATGGAGCATAGTGTCAGAAAGTGGGACCATCACAATAAAGAATAGGCTAGGTAAATAATGGAGCATATTTTCAAATAGTGGGACCATCACAACAAAGAAGAGTCATGTAAAGAATGGAGCGAAGAGTGTGACCATTTCGTATTTATGATTTTTCTTATTTTGAGCTCCATATGAAATAAAATGGTCACACATTCAAATCCTTTCCTTTTCTTTATGGAATATTAGCAGCCCACTTCTGCCATCTCACTTTTACCTCTAGCTAAGTAAGTTGATCTTTGTACTAGTAATCATACTGTAGTGTGTAATGGGTACGTCGAGATAAAATGTAGATAAAAGTAATAAGTAATTTATTTAGAAGAGGGCATGCAATTATGTTGATGGTGAATGGTTGTTGTCCATCAACCAGAACAATTCAAAGATTGTGGTGATACATTTTGTTGAGACACTTTTGAAAATAGAAAATCATTAGCCATCATGGATTATAAAACTAGGCTTAATTGCATAAACATAGTGGCAAAAAGTATTAATTGTATGACAGACTTGGGGCTATGGTCAAGCATTCTAATGGAAAATGCCAATTGAAGTTTAGGCTACGATACTTTTACAATGTAAAAAGTGAAGCTTGGTATAAAATGACACTTTTACAAAAATAGAGAGATAGAGAGATAGATATTAATAGAGTAAGAGAGATAAAGTGCGATAAATAGAGATAAGAGACATAAAGAGAAATAGAGATAGAGAAAAGAGAGAGTGACTTTCCCTTTATATTTATTCTCTCTCTCTCTCTCTCTCTCTCTCCCACTCTCTCTCTCTCTCTCTCTCTCTCTCTTTTAGTGGAGATAGATTGGAGGATCATAATAATTGTTGCACTCAATTTTCTACCATCAACAATGGATTAAGATAAATGGGACAAGTTGGATAGAAGAGATAGATCTACTATTAGGTTGTGTCTTTTTAATTCATGCTTGATGAATGTTTTAGTTCAAAACATTGCGAAGAGTTTACGAGATAAAATTATTGCATTAAATATCAAACTAGTGTCTTGCAAATAAGTTATTTTTGAAAAGTAATTTGTATTCTTTAAATATGCATGAAGGAGACTTTGTAACCAAAAATTTAAATTATTTTCATCTAGTAGTGATTCAATTGGCCTCCATAGATGTAAAAATAGAAGAAGAGGAAAAATGTATCGCTTTGATTGTTCATTAAAGGATATCATATTTATGTTTTGAAGCCTATGTATCTAAATGGGATCAATATGTTTTCTTTTTTCACTAGAATCAGGGGTGTAGAAATTACTTTGCATCATTTGGGTATGTCAACCAATTATATTGTAGATGCAAATAAATTGTAGAGAAAACAAGATTATCCTCAAAAGTTCGGTGGAAAAAACATGTCAAAAAGGTAAATTGATTGAGGTGGAAGATGTGCAAAATTTGACAAAAGAAATACTTGATAAAATGATTAATTGAATTGGAGGTTTTGATCTAATAATAGGTCGAAGCCCCTATTCCATATTTTTTAGCTCCTAGACTTTCCTTATTTTTCCCAAGTCCCAAGATCCATCAACAGTCTCATGTTTGGTGCCCTCCCTATTGCAGTTGTTGTGTATAACCCATCACTAATATCTGATTGGAGAAACCTTCAATGGGTCATATCTTTTTCATCTTTTCACATTCATGTTGTCTTTGGTCTCCCCATGTGCCCATCATGTGTAGCTTCATTGAAAAATCTAAAAAATTCTAAGTTTGGGGATTTTTCTTAGCCATTTTTACTCATGTAGGTTTTATGTTTTTGCAGGAACTGGTGGAGGTTCGAGCCAAAATTTGTTCCTGACCTAGACCCTTTTATCTCCATGGTGCTTAAATCTATAATTCCTCTAGGATCCTGAGCCCTACTGGCACTCTCTTTCAGCTTCATGGGTGGTGGTGACATCAACAAGACATTAACTTTGGCGATGGTAAAATTTTCTAAGTGTTGGCATTTTTTTCATCTCTTTCAGTGCTTTGGCTAAACTCTAGGTTTTCCTTACCCCTTGGAACTTTTTCCCAAAGTTCTAGTTTCCCTCACTTTTTCTCTTTCCTATTTTCCCCTTTTTCTCACCTGCCTGGGTTGGAACATTTCCTCGGCCCTATAAGCACAAAAATCATGCACAGCCTCCATGAGGACCCCTATGATGATTTTAATCCTTGTCACATACATGTAAGTGTGAAATAACATCCTCTCAGCAACAATTCTTTTGGTTACGTGTCTTCTCTTTCGTCTTGTGTTGCTCCCCCTCTATCATTTTCTCTCTCTATTGTCGACACTTTTTGACACTTTTGCGATACTTGTCGATTTACATTTTCTGAGCTTGTGACCCTGTTCCTAAGCCTTGTGAGCATCTTGTAGGTGATATTTCACCTTTCCCCTATGTTTTTCATCTTCTCCACCCCTAGAATCCTTTTATAGGTCCCCCAAACCATCTCCCACTTTCAGTTTTTAGTTTCACTCAACCAATCCAAATCTTCCCCTATTTTTCTAGATATCTCACTAGGAGATCCTACTTTGCAAGTGGAATTTTAGATTCTTGCACATGACTGACCTATTTACTGAGGTAAAACCCCTTCTGTTCCTCTCCTCTTCCATCTCCCATCCTGCAAACCAACCTAGGTGCCCTCCTTAGTGGGTCTTCCATGGGTCACCCCTCGGGCGGCCCTACTGGTGAAAGGGGCAACCCTTGGGCGACCCTATTGTGTTTCTAGCTGTGGAAAAACTTGAGTTTCTAACTCGAGAAAGCTCCGTTTTTGCCTATTTTTCTTCCTATTTGCATGGATTTTTGAGCTTAATATGTAGTTGACTTTTCCATGTACCTACACATGCATAATTGGCTCCATTTGATCTAAAATTAACAACTCATGCACTCCCATGCATCTCTTCTTCTTCACTTCTTCTTGAGTGATAAGCTTTTACTGGGTAGATCACTCTAATTTTAGCCCATATCACTCTTGAATCCTATTAATGCCTCAACAACTCTCGAGATCACCATTAATGTTCAAATTAAACTTCTACAACTTCTTAGTGGTCATTTGCATGACTAGGTATATCTATTCTTCCATGGGTATGAATTCAAAAAATTCATATACATTTTTTGAATTCATGGTTGGTGAAATTCATGGGTTTCTTGGCTTCTTTTTCTCCTTCGCATTCATTCCAATAATTGATTTTGAATGTGCCAAATATTTTGATCTTTTCCCACCCTTAGATTTGACCACATGATTGACGGATATAAATATTGAGTCTTTTCTCATTCAAAGGGTTGGTTGTTGAACCAATTAGCTAGTCATGCATCTTCTCATGGTGATTCTAGGGCATCAAACAACTCTAGTTTGGTTTACACATGAAGGGAATCCATTCTATATATCGAAGGAAATATCATCAATGAACATTTCTTGTAATGGTATGTCTCCATGGAATTTTTTGATGATTCAAGGGAATATGTAATCAATTCATGTATTTTCTTTCACCATATTTGTTGGTACAATTGTAACCAAGGTCAGATGTATGTGTGACAACATCTAATGCAATGCAAAACCTTTGTATAAAGGGCCCTCCTTTGTTGCAAGTGGATTATTGCAGTTATGTTAAGGATCATTAAGTATGTCCATTACAACTTATGAAATGTATTTTGGATTTGTATGAAAATGCATATCAGATTCTATTGATGGTTGCTGGATGTTTTTCCCTTTTCCTACATTCTATGGCTATGTTGCCCAATGGAGTAGGGATCGGTCCATATTGGTGAAGGATCTATTATAGGTTAAAAAAAGAGATGATGGAATGTGTATGAGTACACTAGATCAAACCCTTCTTTCACTACAACATTCAAGGACAAAACTGAGCCAAGCCACTACAAGATGGAAGAGGGCTCAACTACTGATTTTGTGCTCTTGTTTACAGAGGAAAGATGTGATTCAACAAAGTCTTTTATCAAACCCTAGGCTCATCAATGCTCTAAACCCTAGATCTATGATAATCAACTTATAACAGTAAAACTGAAACAACAAATCAAGATCTAAGAGTGCCAAGATGATCAATGAGTTATCCAAACCTATCCTTTAGAAGCTGAAATGTCGAAGGACATGGGGGCTAGTGCCTGAGTTTGGAAAGTTCAAATTTGTGATAACTCAAAATTGCAAAAATATCACAGAAGATGCTCTAATGCTGAATTTTAGGTTTATTTAGCCTGTTGGACACTAGTGCTAGCGCCCTAGTCTGCTACAGTGGATTTTCCAAACTCCATTTTTGGATCTGGAATATTTATCCTTCAAACAACTCCCCTGTACTTTCACTTTTGTAACTCCTGCATCTGTAATCTGCACAAAAGGAGAAAGGGGTTTGGGGGTTGTGGTGTTTAGGGATTTGCCTCAGTCAAATCTTGGGTTAGCATTCAAGCTTTCCCAACACTGTTGTTAATGAGAGAGTGTGTCCTAGTAGAGCAAAGGATGAAGATAATCTAAATGATAATGAAATGATTCAAACACAATGATGATGTCACCTTGGTGATGAAGCCCTTAGGAGGATGAAATCTCTTCAACTCATAAGGAGATGAATGATGATGCCAAATCTGCAACAAATACACAATTCTACAACAATAACATAATGAATGCCTTTAATGCTCTTTGCTCCAATATCACAAGTTCATGTTATCCATCTAGGTTTAAAATGAAGTCATAAACTCACTTATATATGCTTATATGTTAAACTTTCACAAATTAATTGAAAGAGACAACAAGGGAGGACCCATTTAAAAGTCATAGGCTAACATACATTTAATTTCACCCTGACCAATCAAGGTGGACGTGGGTGTGAGCGCCCAAGTTGAGGGGCCTTTTTTGATCAGGACCTAGACATAAAATGGTCCCCTAGTCTCCATTTGACATGGGTTTCAAGGGATTTCTCATCGGGAGGAATAATTTGCTCCTAAAGTGTAAACACGGGGACCTAGGAGGTAAACTAGGAGGTAAAAAGGCATGTGTCCACTTTTTACTCCATAACATTTAACCCCCACTTTATTGTATGTACGATCCTAAAATAGAACATAGACATTAAAGTATGGTCAAAGCATATCTAAACATATCAAACACATCAAACACTAGAATAAGACACACCCTAAGCTCGAAGGATTATTTCTAGCCCCCAGACATAGGCAAACATAAGAAAACACTGAATAGTCACATAAGACATAGTGAATACAGTAAGGAAGCACACAATACACAAAGAATATAGTGGAAGCACATAATATGTGGAGAAGACATAAATACAGTCACACAAGACACAAAGAGGACATGAAGAGAAGACATGATTAAGCAATTACATATCTATATATAATGCTAAGTGAAGTAAACAAAACACACATGTAAAGACACACAAAACACATACAGCGTGGGGAGTGACTCATCACCACACAACTTTAGGCCATGCCAAAAAAATACAAGAAATGTAAGGAAGACACATAAAACACATGGAATACACGGACGTTGCATAGTATGCCATAGACACACTATACGTCTTATACACAACAAACATGAGTGATAAGGAGGAGCTCATCACTACTCCACTATATAAAACATGCGAAACACACCTGATGGTTGAGCTACGCTATCAAAACCACCAAAGACACATTTAAGGGTGAATGACTCAAGATCCAACCCCACCTCACGATGAGGACTTTGTATAAAAGGGTGTGCACTAGCTCAAGAGATACACCATCCTGCCTCACGATGAGGGATTTGTATAAAAGTATATGCACTAGCTCAAGATATACATCATCCCGCTTCATGATGAGGGCCTTTTTCTTTTAAAAGGATGTGCACTAGCTCAAGAGATACACCATCCCACCTCGTGATGAGGGCTTTCAAACACGCTTTATCAGTGTCAAAGATAATCAAGTAGATACCATTATATATGCCCCCACCTTAAGGTGGTTGATCCCACTTACCAGTATCAAGGACATTAAGGTAGAGTGAAAATAGGCAAGGGAACAAAAGCTTTTGCAAAGCCCATGCCCCCAAAGTGACATATGCCATGATTGCCGAATTTTCCCACAAACACATTGTTATGATTTGCTAAGATAATCAACAAGATAGAATCTTTGGTTAGAGAATCTTATTCTAAGATAATAACCAAATCAATTCATGAAAGCTATGCATAAGTCATGTATTATATCACATTAGAGACCAAGGCTACACTTGCGGGTTTGAAACTGAGTATAGACGTTGGGCTATAATGTAGGTATCTCATAACTGAGTGTAGAAACAAGGTGAGATACAAAACAATCCAAAGTGTATGGAGTAGATTGAGAGTATTGTAAAAGGTTTGTTACAAGAGGTTTCACAACATGAATCACAACACGGAGTGATTCTACTAGTCAAGTGTCAGATATATATATCAACCCCATCTTCATATATGGATTAGGTCCATTTTTTCTTTCTTGCTGAAGGGACACACGGTTCTTATCAGTATTTGTTTATTTTTGTCATCCACTAACTAGGTAGAGTCACTGAAGAATGTAAACAATAAAATTGAGAGAAGAGACAAGAGTGACTTGGGTTTACAACATTCCTCCACAATGTTATGTCCCCAAGGAACAACACACAACCATAAAATAGAGGAGAGAAAAGTAGAAGAATGTAGAGACAAACAGAAGAATGTTCACAATAGAGGTGGTCTCCTTGTATCCTTGACCTTACAAGAGTATCAAGGGTCCTCCAAAGAGACCTAAACAACACATAACACAACACGAGGGAGTGCAACACATAAGAGGAGGCCACGTAAGCAAGCAAAGATATGCTACAACAAAGGTGGCTAAAAAGGGTTAGAAATACTTACCTGTTTACACAACCGAGCTAGCAGTTATCATTGAGCAAATCATCTTGGACTCCAAATCTTGAATGCAAGAGGAAGTAGGTACATAAGGTACAAATGCCTGACTTAAATCATCTTCCTTTAACTCTTCAACCTTTGGCTCTTATTTGTGTGATTCAATAGTAGTTGGCAGAATGTTTCCTTGTTGAGGTGTTTCTTGTCGAGCTAAGGCTTGTCTCTTCCTCCTTTCTCTTGTTTGCCTATTCCTTTTTGTTTTATTCATGATGATTGCAAAAGTATTTTCATGATTTTCCATAGTCTTCAACATCTCAGACGAGGAAGGTGGTACAATAGTGACTTTATGTGATGAAATGCTTTTTTCTTTATGGGTATCTCCCAATCCTTGTAAGGATGGTGGAGGACGAACCTCGGCAAAGACACTCTTACCTTGTGGTCTAGGGGGTTCTTTCAATTCAGCTGCCCTACTTATGATTTGTACAATAGGAAGTCCAACCAATTTTGTTATTAACTTTTCTTTGTATCTTTGATACCCCAGGAAGAATTGATCTTCTCTTGGTTGAGGAGGCTCAGTAGGTTGTGGCCAAAAGTCATCTAGGTTGAAATTTGTTGACAGAAATGAAGATAGAGGTTGTTGGGTTCGATGAGCTCAAAAATTTGTATCCTAAAGATCTAGATTTTGTAGAGGCTTGGAAAGCCTGTCTGGAGCCTGTTACTCTAGATAGGACAAGATGGTTGGATTTCATAATCCAAGATGGCATGTTGTTTAGAGGAAGCCAGTTGTGCATTCCGAAGAGTTCCATGAGAGAGAACCTGATTAAAGAGAAGCATAGTGGAGGATTGGCTGGACACTTTGGTTGAGCTAAGACCATTTCAATTGTTGGTGAAAATTATTATTGGCCACAATTGCAGTAGGATGTGAGGAAGGTTGTGCAAAGTTGCAGAGTATGTCATATGGCAAAAGGAACAAGTCAGAATACAGGGTTGTATCAACCATTACCTATACCAGAGAAGCCCTGGGATGATGTCGGTATGGATTTTGTTCTTGGTTTACCAAGGACACAGAGAGGACATGATTCTATTTTTGTGGTGGTTGACAGATTCTCAAAAATGACACATTTTATTCCTTGTAAGAAGACTAATGATGCTGTTCATATTGCAGAGTTATTTTTCAAGGAAGTGGTGAGACTACATGGTCTACCAAAAAGCATAGTTTCAGACCGAGATACCAAGTTTGTTGGTTATTTCTGGAGGACATTGTGGAAGAAGTTGAAGACAGACTTGAAGTTCAATTCTGCACACCATCCACAGACTGATGGATAAACTGAAGTGGTGAATAGGAGTTTGGGTAACCTACTACGCTGCTAGGTAGGAGATAAGCCCAAGGGATGGGATTTGATTTTACCACAGGTAGAATTTGCATACAATAATTCTGTCAATAGGAGTACTGGTAAATCACCATTCTAGATTGTATATGGCAATAGTCCAAGAAATGCTTCAGAGTTAAGGAATCTGGATAAGGGAGAAAAGACAAGTGCCGAGGCTGAAAACTTTGCATAACATATGAAGAATTTATATGAAGAGGTGAGAAAGCACATTAATAAGATGACTACTCAGTACAAGGTTAAGGCAGATCAGAAGAGGAGGTATAAGGAGTTCCAGGTGGGAGATGAAGTCATGGTTCACTTGAGAAAAGAAAGGTTCCCTGTTGGAACATACCAGAAATTAAAAATGAAGAAATTTGGACCATGCAGAATCCTGAAGAAGCATGATTCCAAAAATGTATATGAGGTAGAGCTGCCAAGTGGGATCAACATTTCCCCTATTTTCAACATCGCTGATTTAACAGAATATCATGAAGGTGGAACAGAGGATGGACCAACAGAAGTGCAGTGGAGTATTCTGGCATCTACTTCAATAGAGGAGATAGAAGAGATCTTGGATAGCCGTGTGGGAAGGAGTACTCGAAACAGGCAATATGAAGAATATCTAGTGAAATGGAAAAGAAGGCCTATTCAAGATTCTTCTTGGTTATTTAAGGCAGAGGTTGACCATTTGGGTTTTCCTCACACAAACACCTGAGACGTGACAAGGTCACTTCTCAAATTACCCTGGGTGTCTGATGCAGGAGCATCCAGTGGTGTAACGGCAATCTTGCATCACCCAAAAAAAAATGTGTTTCAAAACTGTTGATGTTCTACCCATTTCTTCTCAAAATCTGTGGTTCTGGTCCCATAATTGCCTGAATAATAATGTAGAACTTTCAGTTTTCCCAAACTGCTAAAAATAGTCAACTGCTATTTTTATAAAGTTTGCATTTGGGCATGGAATGAAGTCAAAATTTACAGGAAGTTACATAATGCAAATATAAGACCTTTGGCGAAGGAATCACATGAAGATCATTTGCGAGCTGAAAGATATTAAAGTTTCTGTTTGTCAAAAAATGCCTGAAAATTATTCAAACTCAGGTTTGAGGCACTAAATGGCCCCGTACGGGCCCGAAAATGGCCAAAACTAGCAGACCTAGTTTTTAGCACATAGAGCACTCTGCGAACTTTCTGACGCATAAAACAGTTTGTCAATCATAGTCCCGGATCAAAAGTTATGGCTCCTGGAAGTTGACCTATTTTTGGAGGGAGATGCAAAATTCAAAATTAGGTTGTCCGCCGCCAAAAAGGCTATTAATAACCATTTTTGGGAACTCTGGGTAGTAGGAGAGTTAAGGGGGCAAGTGTAGAGTCAAGAATAGGCAGGAAAATAGAAACCCTAGCTAATTTGGGGGTTACAGAAGGCGGAAGATTCTAGAGCCTGGTGATGGTAGCTGTAGTGTGTTGCAGCCTATAGAGGACTGATTCTTCTGATTGTAATTAAGCTTCTATAATGTAAGGAGTTGCCCAGATCAATAAAAGAAAGTTTTATTCTCTGTGTTCAATTGCTATTATTGTGTGTTTTATGATTTACCCCCTTCATCAAGTGGTATCAGAGCGAGGGTTCCTGAGTGTGTAGATAGATTGCCGACCTCGATGCAGTTTGCACCAGGACCTGAGGTTGTGGGTTTGCTGCGCAAACCAAGATGCCTCCACGAAGAAATCATGTTGGGAGGAATGCTTTGACAGAAGAATGTTTTAGAGCCCTACAAAGGCAGATTGATGCATTGCAAGAGGAGCTATGAAGAGGGTTTGAGCCGAGGACAAGAGAAGAAAGTGAAGATGAAGTTGAAGAAGAGCTATCTGAGGAAGAACAAGAAGTTGCCAAAGATACTGTAGAAGTAAGGTTGTTGAGGGTCATTTCGAAGATCGGAAAGAGGCCCAGGATTGAAGTTTCTACATATTCTAGAGATTTGAATCCAGAACAGCTTATTGATTGGATCAATGACATGGAGGAGTATTTTGAGTATGAAGATGTGGAGGACTCAGATCGGGTTAAGTTTGCAAAAACAAAGTTGAAGGGCCATGCCAATATTTGGTGGAAGGAGGTCTAATTAGAGAGGAACAGAAGAGGAAAAACAAAGATCACCAGATGGGATCGGATGGTGGAGAAACTAAAGAAGCAGTTCATTCCTGTGGACTATGAGATGGAGTTGCTGAAGAAGCTGCAAGGATTGAAGCAAGGTAACAAATCTGTTAAGGAGTATACAGAAGAGTTTTATAAAATTACTATCAGGACAGGCCATGCAGAGCCCAACAAGGAGAAGGTAGCCCATTACATTAATGGGTTGAGGCCGAGTATTCAAGAGGAGTTGAGCCTAGTCAGAATGACCACCATAGAAGATGCGTACCAATTTTCCTTGAAGGTGGAAGAAAAGTTGAACAAAAGATTTGATAGCAAGCAAAGGGGAAGAGGTTAAGGTGGAAGGACTGGTGGAAGACCCTATAGAGGCCGTAATGAAGATCAAAAGAAAAGTGAAAAGCAGGCACCAGTCAAAATTAAAGAGGGGATAATACCTACCGCCCTCGTGACTAGAACAATGGTGATCAAAGAGGAAGAGGAAGAGGCAGACTTGGAGCCTGTTTCCAATGTGGAGAAGAAGGGCATCGAGCATATGAGTGTCCGCAACATCAAGGAAGGACAAATAGAAGACCTGAAGGTAATGCATGAGTTGCACATGTAGATGAAGATGTACATTCTGAGCATTCTGAAGATGCTGAAAGGGGAGAAACCCTAGTTGTCAGAAGAACCTTGCTAAATGAGGAGAAAGAACCCAATCAGAGGAAGAGTTTATTCCGCATAAGGTGCAAATGTGAGGGTAAGTGTTGTGATATTATTATTGACAGTGGAAGCACTGATAATTTGGTTTCAGAAGAGATGGTTGACAAGTTGAAGTTGACAAGAAGAAAGCATCCACATCCATATCAGATTGCATGGTTGCAGAAGGACCATAGAGCTTTGGTCAATGAGCAGTGTTTAGTGAAGTTCAAGATTGGTGACTACCATGATGAGGTGCTGTGTGATGTCATACCGATGGATGCATGTCATATGCTATTGGGGAGGCCGTGGCAGTCTGATAGGAGCGCTGTCCATGATGGCCGTGCAAACACATATTCCCTAACAAAGGATGGAGTTCGTCATAAGTTGAAGCCCTTGAAGGAGGTGGAAGAAAAGGTATGTAGTACTGCCAGAATTTGTTTGGTAGATGGTAGGAAATTTTTGGAGGGTATGAAGCATGAGCGTCATTGCTTTGCATTGATTCCTAAGATTAGTCAAGAGAAATGTGAAGATGTACCAGTAGAAGTTTCAGATATGTTGGAAGAGTTCTCAGACATTATCTCTGATTATGTACCAAAAGGTTTACCACCAATAAGGAAGATAAGTCATCAAATGGATTTGATACCAGGAGCCAGTTTGCCAAACAAGGCAACCCATAGAATGATCCCTGCAGAGAATGAGGAGCTGAATAGACAAGTTCAAGAGTTGTTGAGGAAGGGACTGATAAGGGAGAGCCTGAGTCCATGTGCGGTACCTATAGTACTAGCACCAAAGAAAGATGGAGAATGGAGGATGTGTATAGACTCTCGAGCCATCAATAAGATAACGATCAAGTATAGATTTCCATTGCCAAGAATGGATGACATCATGGACTGTTTGAGTGGAGCTAAGTACTTCACAAAAATTGACCTGAATAGTGGGTATCACCAAATCTGTATCAGAGAAAGGGATGAATGGAAGACAGCCTTCAAGACAAAGGAAGGTTTGTATGAGTGGTTAGTCATGCCATTTGGGCTAACCAATGCACCGAGCACATTCATGCGGCTCATGAACGAGGTATTGAAAGAATTTTTGGGAAGTTTTGTTATTGTTTATTTGGATGATATTTTGATTTTCAGTAAGACTTGGGATGAGCATTTGATGCATATCAGAAGAGTTCTAGAGAAGCTGAGTGAGGAGAAGTTGTTGACTAATCTGAAGAAATATAGTTTTGCAAAGGAGTTGGTATACCTGGGATTTGTTGTCTCAGAGGAAGGTCTTAAGATGGACCCAAAAAAAGTAAAGGCTATCATTGAGTGGCCTATGCCAAGGAGTGCAACGGAGGTAAGATCTTTTCATGGTTTGGCAAGATTTTATAGAAAGTTTATCAGGAATTTTAGTAGCATTTGTGCACCCCTAACTGAAACAATGAGAGGGGATAGAAAAGAGTTTAGATGGACTAAAGGGGCAGACAAGAGCTTTGATACATTGAAGTAGAAAGTCGTAGAACAACCTATTTTGGCACTTCCAAATTTTAGTAAGGTATTTCAGGTAGATTGTGATGCCAGTGGTAGTGGTATAGGAGCTGTTTTGAGCCAAGAAGGTAAGCCCATTGCCTATTTTAGTGAGAAGCTTAATGATGCCAAGAAAAAATATTATGTTTATGATCAGGAATTTTATGCAATAGTTCAGGCTTTGAAGAAATGGAGACATTATTTGTTGGCAAAAGAGTTTGTTTTATATACTGATCATCAGGCTTTGCAGTATCTTAATAGTCAAGGAAAGTTGAACCAAAGGCACTTAAAATGGGTTGAGTTTTTGAAGAGTTACACCTTTGTTTTGAAGCACAGGAGTGGGAAGTCCAACAGAGTTGCAGATGCCTTGAGCAGAAGGCAAAATTTGTTGACAGAAATGAAGATAGAGGTTGTTGGGTTCAATGAGCTCAAAAGTTTGTATCCTAAAGATCCAGATTTTGTAGAGGCTTGGAAAGCCTTTCTGGAGCCTGTTACTCTAGACAGGACAAGATGGTTGGATTTCATAATCCAAGATGGCATATTGTTTAGAGGAAACCAGTTGTGCATTCTGAAGAGTTCCATGAGAGAGAACCTGATTAAAGAGAAGCATAATGGAGGATTGGCTGGACACTTTGGTCGAGATAAGACCATTTCAATTATTGGTGAAAATTATTACTGGCCACAGTTGCAGCAGGATGTGAGGAAGTTTGTGCAAAGTTGCAAAGTATGTCAGATGGCAAAAGGAACAAGTCAGAATACAGGGTTGTATCAACCATTACCTATACCAGAGAAGCCTTGGGATGATGTCAGTATGGATTTTGTTCTTGGTTTACCAAGGACACAGAGAGGACATGATTCTATTTTTGTGGTGGTGGACAGATTCTCAAAAATGACACATTTTATTCCTTGTAAGAAGACTAATGATGCTGTTCATATTGCAGAGTTATTTTTCAGGGAAGTGGTGAGACTACATGGTCTACCAAAAAGCATAGTTTTAGACCGAGATACCAAGTTTGTTGGTTATTTCTGGAGGACATTGTGGAAGAAGTTGAAGACAGACTTGAAGTTCAGTTCTGCACACCATCCACAGACTGATGGACAAACTGAAGTGGTGAATAGGAGTTTGGGTAACCTACTACGCTGCTTGGTAGGAGATAAGCCCAAGGGATGGGATTTGATTTTACCACAGGAAGAATTTGCATACAATAATTCTGTCAATAGGAGTACTGGTAAATCACCATTCTAGATTGTATATGGCAATAGTCCAAGAAATGCTTCAGAGTTAAGAAATTTGGATAAGGGAGAAAAGACAAGTGCCGAGGCTGAAGACTTTGCAGAACATATGAAGAATTTACATGAAGAGGTGAGAAAGCACATTAATAAGATGACTACTCAGTACAAGGTTAAGGCAGATCAGAAGATGAGGTATAAGGAGTTCCAGGTGGGAGATGAAGTCATGGTTCACTTGAGAAAAGAAAGGTTCCCTGTTGGAACATACCATAAATTGAAAATGAAGAAATTTGGACCATGCAGAATCCTGAAGAAGCATGATTCTGAAAATGTATATGAGGTAGAGCTGCCAAGTGGGATCAACATTTCCCCTGTTTTCAACATCGCTGATTTAACAGAATATCATGAAGGTGGAACAGAGGATGGACCAACAGAAGTGCAGTGGAGTATTCCGGCATCTACTTCAATAGAGGAGATAGAAGAGATCTTGGATAGCCGTGTGGGAAGGAGTACTCGAAATAGGCAATATGAAGAATATCTAGTGAAATGGAAAGGAAGGCCTGTTCAAGATTCTTCTTGGTTGTCTAAGGCAGAGGTTGACCGTTTGGGTTTTCCTCACACAAACACCTGAGACGTGACAAGGTCACTTCTCAAATTACCCTGGGTGTCTGATGCAGGAGCATCCAGTGGTGTAATGGCAATCTTGCATCACCCAAAAAAAAATGTGTTTCAAAACTGTCGATGTTCTACCCATTTCTTCTCAAAATCTGTGGTTCTGGTCCCATAATCGCCTGAATAATAATGTAGAACTTTTAGTTTTCCTAAACTGCTAAAAATAGTAAACTGCTATTTTTAGAAAGTTTGCATTTGGGCACGGAATGAAGTCAAAATTTATAGGAAGTTACATAATGGAAATATAAGAGCTTTGGCGAAGGAATCACACAAAGATCATTTGCGAGCTGAAAGATATTAAAGTTTTTGCTTGCTGAAAAATGCTTGAAAATTATTCAAACTTAGGTTTGAGGCACTAAACGGTCCCGTACGAGCCTAAAAATGGCCAAAACTGGTAGACCTAGTTCTTATCATGTAGAGCACTCCACGAGGTTTCTGACGCATAAAATGGTTCATCAATCGGAGTCCCGGATCAAAAGTTATGGCTCCCGGAAGTTGACCTATTTTTGGAGGGAGATGCAAAATTTGAAATTGGGTTGTTGGCCACCAAAAAGGCTATTAATAACCATGTTTGGGAACTCTGGGTAGTAGGAGAGTTAAGGGGACAAGTGTAGATTCAAGAATAGGCGGGAATATAGAAACCCTTGCTAATTTGGGGGTTACAGAATGCTGAAGATTCTAGAGCCTGGTGATGGTAGCTGTAGTGTGTTGCAGCCTGTAGAGGACTGATTCCTCTTATTGTAATTAAGATTTTGTAATGTAATGAGTTGCCTAGATCAATAAAATAAAGTTCTATTCTCTGTGTTCAATTTCTATTATTGTGTGTTTTATGATTTACCCCCTTCATCATTGCATGATAATGGAACCTCTAGATGTAAGACCTAAAAGGCATAAATAATGTTGAAAAAAAGGAATACTAAGAGGGGGGATGAATCATTATTCTATGAAACCATTCATTCACATGTTCTTCAATCCGTTTGTAGAATTCAATAACATGAAATCAAATTAAACATAAGAAGAGAAGCAATAAAGTCATAACACATAGACACTAGGATTTTTACATGGAAAACCCAAAAAGTGAAAAACCATGGTGAGTGTTAGCTCACAATATATTATGATATCAAAATTGGATTACATAAGGCTCACTGCCCAAGGACTCATTGTCCAAAGAAATGCTCACTGTAGGTGGACTCACTGTCTAGTGAGAAAGAAGTAGTGAAGAGAGAAGGGAAATGACTCACTGCCAATAAGGAATTGCTACATATGCATCTACTGAATGTTGGAATGCAGTTCCATTGATCACTCAAAACACAGACTCAAAACTCTTCATCCTGATTGCCTTGTTTCTCTGCTCTATTTTACATATGCTCTGTTCTTCTTCCTTTTGCACTCTTACTGCTCTTGTCAGATCACAAGAAGGGTGTTAGATCACACACACACTAACTTCGCAACTTGTTCCATACCTTCAACATTGAAATCCATCAAGTATTTATATCCATAACAAGATTTAACTCAAAATTAGGTTAGCTTGCCAGAGATAAAATGAGTATATAAAAGTTATACCTTGTTAGCTTGAATTCATTAACCAAGAAGTTATGCGAACCAATGAATTCTTTCTAGAAGATTCATATAGATGTGGACCTATAGTATAATCACTTAGAATGATGATCCAAACAATATAACTCTACCGCACATCGATCCAACTTGCATGTCGGCTTCATCCTTAAGTATGTACTTAACCAAATCAACTATCATACCACAACATCTACTGTGGACCACATAGGACTCCAAAATTCATATCAATTATTCATTAGGCATCACCAATCATACCTTCATAATCATAGATCATAATATTCTTATATGGCAAGATGTAGAACTCAGAACTACTGACTCTATTTTTGTGAAACACTGTTAAATTGAATGTTGATACTTAGGAGCTTGTAGATGATCAACCGGTGAATCTCAGACTCTACAAATCTAGAATTAGATGCTCCTTATATGTGTTTACAATAGCCCCAAACTACAAATCGAAACAACCAACAATGGAGGAATGCGGAGTGAAATACTTAGGTGTTCTGCACTGTTCTTGATTGAACTTTGTTTATCCAGACTTAGGCAATTCATAGTATGTCTTTTAGAGATTGTCAAGACATGATACTTGGAATAAACATTATATAATAACTATGTGTAACATACTAGAACCACACACCAAAGTCTACATCTGCAGAGGAGTACTAGCTGAATCACTATCATTGTCTTAGTAAACTGCCAATACTTAGTCAATTTGACTAAGCCATTCTTTTCGGACCAAAAATACTATGCATAACCTGTCTCAAGAACTATCTCCACTCATATCTAGTTGTCGCCATCAATGACAACATCAAATCTCTAACATATTAGTAGTGTCTCTTGACCATGTTGCCAACAATCTCCCTCTTTAGCATTGATGGCAACACTTAGTGAAAAATGCTCACATTGCTCCCCCTTACTATGTGCACTCTATTTTTCTTCTTTCCTTAAGATGTTTTTCCATTTTTCACCAGTTCTTCTTCTCCCTCTTTGACATCAATGGGAAAGGTGTATGTACAAATAAAAAAATTGTATCAAAATTGTTATACTTGGCCACAAATATACAGATGAAATCATATAGCTTACTTACTAAAAGGTGGAGAGGATGTCTAAGTATATGACTTTCAATTGAGCTATCTCTCCATCCCACTTGACCTTAGCACTGTTGAAAATTTGAATGTTTCCATTCACTTGAAACACTAATTCCTCTGCTTTGTCTACTGTGGTAGGCACATCAACTATTGTCTTTACCTTAGTTGCCTCTGCTAGAAGACTAGTTATAGTATCAATCTTGGATTCTATAATTTCTCTAACTTGGCACATTCTACTTTTAGTGGCCTCTTTCTTATTCTGTAGACTGTTTATCTTTGCATGAATGCCTTCAATTTCTGCCTTTTTGTTGCTGATGGAGTCAGATGCAAGATCAAAGGTTTCTGAGATTTTTATCAATTGAAGTTCTAAGTCATCTATTTTCTCCTTCATTTCCTTTGTTGTCTTAGGCCATGTTAGACAAAATTTGTATATATCACTAGCATCCTTAATAGCAGTATCTATGTTCTTGATGCGATTGTCTAATAGAATTGCATCTTTAGTTAGCTTATTCTTTAACTCAACTAACCTTGTATCATGAATTTTTGTTCTGACCTTATTATCAACAGCCTTTTCAAAAGATTCAAAATGTGAACTTATAGAATTTATGAGCCTCTTTAGTTGCTCAGATGGTGCTAGAGATGTATCTTTCTGCAGTCTAGGCATCAATTTCTCCAAAACATCAAATGCTTTGTCAATAAGCTCATTGTCTTGAATGCAGGACTTCAAAATTTATTCTTGAGCCTTTGCTTGGACAATTGATCATAATTTCAGTTTCTACAGGGGTGACATTGAATCCAAGTTTATTGGACCTTGCAGAAACTCGAGTGAATCCAAAATCTATACACCTTGCTACTTTTCTAAAAATTCTCTAACAGTGTCAACCAGATCTTGAGTGGTAGTAGTGTCTCTTGCTACTTCTTCTTCTTTGTTATGCTCTGGTGGATTTAGGTCCATAACTTCTTGTTCATCAGTTTTTTGTTCTAGAGGAGGGCTCTTCTTAGCTTGTTCATCTTCCTCATTTCATTGATCAACATTTTCATTTTGCTCCAGAGGGGTTTCAACATTCTTAGGAGACTTATCCTCTTCTTGTTCCTTCATCTCTTCAACTTTTCTTGGGCTTCCTGGAGGAGTCTTTGTTTGATTCAAGTCTTGCTCAGAGTTGACTTCTGGAAGGGGAATGCCATCACCAACATTTGTTTCTTCTTTGTCATAGATAGTTGGGATTTTAAAATCTCTTAAAATGTCAAGAGTTCCTTTCTCTATGTCTTTAACCAATTTTCTTGTATCTCTAGTCATCAAGGTGTTAATCCTTCTCTTAATTTCAAGTATTTCTCCAAGTATCTTGGTGACCTTGGTTTTCTCTTCAGTAGTTATGTCTGGACATAGCTTTAGCAGGGCATATTCTCTTAACTCCAAATCTTTAGTCATTGCTGCTTCCTTCTTAGCAGACAATATGCTTCCCAAGTTGTCTAGGAGATTAGTGATTACCTCAATGTGGGCTTTATTGTACAACTTCAAATACCTGACCATAATAGTCTCAATGATGTCTTTATCCACATCACTATATTCATCGTATAGTTGTGCTATAGGCTTTAGATTTCCATCGACTGTTATAGCATTTAGGACTTCTTCCAGGTTTATTGTAGCCTCTACAATCTCAGGCTCTACTTGCCTTGGCTTTTTCCTACTTTTGCTTTTACCGAAGGGCTTGTCCTGTTTGTTCTCTAAGGTTTCAGTAGCCTTAGCTTTCATTTTCTTCACTTCCTCATCTAATTTAGTTCTTCATCATCAGCTCCTATACTAACATGCATTCTTTTGGATTTTGTTTTCATTTTGTTGTGCTCTTTTGTAGTAGTTACCTTTATAGGAACTTCCACACTCACAGAAGGTGTGGGACTAAAGGATGTAGTTGCCGTCTCAGAAGTTGAACTTCTTGTTTTCCTCTTTGTTGTTGTAGGCTCCTTCACTTTCTTCTCAGGATCTTCCAAAGCCTTAACTGGTTCATCTTGTTTTTCCTCTCTTGCTGCCCTTTCTATTTCAGCCCTTGTCCTTATTTTCATAATTTGTTCTTATGTGAATCCCTTGCTTTGGGCATATTCCTCCACCATTTTCCTAACCTTCTTTTGAGATTCATGCTTTCTCAATTCAACATGTACTTTTACAGAGATTTCCTCATAAGTGCCAAATCTTTCTTCTATGGTGTCTTTGGGTTTGCTCAACATGAGCTCAGCATAACCATCCAACACATTTTCAGGTACTTCATATCCCATTGGAAGGATCCAAACTCTCTTAGGCTCTACAGCCTCCATCATGCATTGGTCTTTATTTACAATGAAACATATATCATTTTTGTATGTTTCAACTATTGATTCAGGTATCCTCTGCCTAGATTGCATGGCCTTTTGAAATTTTTTGTAGTAGCCCCACAAGGCTGCATTCTGTGCATCACGAAACTACCTATACTATTCATATTATTCCTAATTTATACGGCAACTGGTTGGTCACTAGTCTAGAACAAATTCTTCATCCCTGGTAACTCTTGCATAAAATAGAAGAATAGGGAGATGATTAACGTACCAAACTTGAACGGATACTTATGCTCCTTGGTCTTCTTTAGATTTTCCATTATTTGTTGCCAGAGTAGCTCACAGAGATCATAATTAGCATTTTTCTTGATCATCTCATAGGCGGTGTAAATGGTTGTACCAGAGACAGAGTTCTCCCAGTTGGTGAAATATATCTTGTAACTGACTACCATTGATGCAAATCTCACTGCATGGTCTTCAATTATGGTAACTATCAGTGCCCTTTTATCAAATTGAGCATCGATGGCTTCCATTACAATGCTATTCTTTACTGCTTTCAGTAAGGGCACGTTTCCAGTAGAGTTCAATCCTGTTATGACCCTTATAGCATCCTTTGTGATTATAAAGGGTGTGTTAAGGGTCATAAACTCATCATGAATTTTGCTCAATACATACCAGACCCATTCGTCCTCAGCAAATGTTGGAAAGTCTATGTATTGTACAAACTTCTTTTCTACCAATGCCTTATACTTTTCCTTCAATTCATAACTACCATCACACAAATTCTTTAGATACAGATATCCAAGTTTCCTATCTCTATGCTCATCTATGGAAACATGGATGTAAGCCCTAATGTCCTCCTCATGCATCACACCATAGGGCACTTCTAAAAAAAGCACCATCAGGATTGACTTCCATAGATTTGAATGGATGTTTCTTAAATTTTGGTTGAGGTCTTTCAATGATCTCAATTACTTGTGGTGTCATCATTTCTCCATAATAATTCAAACAAGTTCACAGTAGGGTTTTAAACTATGAATACCTCTTTTGCCAAATTAGGGTTTTCTCTACTTAGAATCACTGGAAATTACTGATGTTGCTTAGGGTTTTGCTTCTTCTCTCCTTAGATACTTGAAGACTGGAATGTAAAGTGATTAATCCTTCAAATGCAACCCTTTTTCTTCTATGTTAGCAAAAACCTAATTGTCATAAATGCTCTTTTCTAAAAAGCTTTCAAACACTTCACTATTAAGCACATTCGATCAAGATTTCTCTGCAATGTGCTACATTAGATGTTTTTTGGTCAGTTTCTTCTCTAAATGATTCATCCAATACTTCTTTAACTCATACCTTAGTGCTGGATCTCAGCACCCACTATCTGGCTAGGGGATCAGGATATTCAATAAAAGCTCCCCCTGAGCTAGAGCTCCCAATTTAATTCTTAGAGGAAGTATCTACACTAGAGGCTGGTGTGGATCCATCCTTGACCTAATTTACATCCTTCTTAATCTAGATTTTGCTCATCTCCTTCTTGGTTTCTACCAAATCAACCTTGTTCTTTCCTTTGTCTTCCCTCTGCTCTATTTTCTTCTTCTCAGGATAGTTTCCCTTCTCATTCTTACTTCTATAGAATTTTGCAACATGTCTAGATCTATTGCAATTGTAACAAACACCATTCCTCTATCCTTGGTTGCTTCCATTGATTGGATTGATTCTTGATCTACATTGGTTAGCCATATGTCCAAATCTATTGCATGTAAAGCACCTTCTATTGAAAGACTGAGTGTTCCTTTCAATGTTGAAACCACTTCTTATTTGACTTCTACATTCATTTGCTCTATGACCAATTATTTTGCAATTGAAACACTGACTAGAGAATGATGGAGCATTTTGATTCATTCTACTCCTACATTGAGTAGCCCTATGACCAAACTTATTGCATTTAAAATAATACCCATTGAAAGATGGGTACCTTTGAGCATTTGGTTGCCTGACTAGAGGTCTTCTGGGTCTGTTTCTCTGATTTTGGACCTAGTTACCTTTGCCTTTCTTCATCTTAGTATTAACTTGTCCTGATTTAGAACTTTCTCCTTTTTCAAATCCCAAGCCTTGCTTGTCATCTGGACTTTTCTGGCTATTAATCAACTTATCAAGATTTGCAGAGCTTATCCTAAATTTTTCTTTGTAACTATTAGCTTCTTCCATATCATATTTCAGAAGCAAAACATCTTTTCCTCAAATTTACACATTCCTCAGACTTGTCTTTCACAACTTGATTTAGATGCTCCTTAACCTTTGTTTTCTCTTCAATCAGCATTGATAAACTATTTAGGGTTGCATTTGCTACTTTCAATTGCTCACTTAGCTCTTTCCTCCTTTCCTGGGGTTTCTTGACTTGCTCCTTTAGTTTCAGGATGCATTCATCAGCTTGCTTTACATTCTCCATCAGATCCTAGATATATACATCAGACTTGTCAAGATCTTCAAGAGCAACTTGCAGTTGTTCATTGTTGACAAATATGCAATCACAGATTTTAATGCTACCTAGATGACTTGCTTCTAGAGAAGTGAGATATCTTCTTGCTACCATGTGTTCACTTTCCCAGATCTTCCTCAAGCTATTAAACTTTTTCCAAGGAACCTTTCTCTAATACCAATTGTTGAACACAAGGAATACTGAGAGGGGGGTGAATCAGTATTCTAAGGAACCATTCATTCACATGTTCTTTAATCCATTTGTATAACTCAATAACATGAAAGCAAATTAAACATAAGAAGAGCAAAAATAAAGTCATAACACATAGACACTAGGAGTTTTACGTGGAAAACCCAAAAAGGGAAAAATCATGATGAGTGTTAGCTCACAATATATTATGATATCAAAACTAGATTACATAAGGCTCACTGCCATGGGGCTCACTACCCAAGGACTCACTATCCAAAGAAATGCTTACTGTAGGTGGACTCACTATCTAATGAGAAAGAAGTATAGAAGAGAGAAAGTAAATGGCTCATTGCCAATAATGAACTGCTACATATGCATCTACTGAATGCTGGAATGCAGTTCCACTGTTTGCTCAAAACAAATACTCAAAACTCTTCATCTTGACTGCCCTGTTTCTCTGTTCTGTTTTACATATGCTCTATTCTTCTAACTTCTGCACTCTTACTACTCTTGTTGGATTTCAAGAAGGGTGTTAGATCGCACACACACTAACCTCAATATCCGCAACAAGATTTAACTCAAAACTGGGTCGGCTTGCCAGAGATAAAATGTGTATACAAAAGTTATAGCTTGTTGGCTTGAATTCATTATCCAAGAAGTTATGTGAACCAATGAAATCTTTCTAGAACCTTCATATAGCTGTGGAACTATGGTATAATCACTTAGAATGATGACCCAAACAATATAACTCTACCACACATCGATCCAACTTGCATGTTGGCTTAACCAACATGTACTTAACCAAATCAACTGTCATACCACAACATCTATTGTAGACCACATAAGACTCCAAAATTCATATCAATTATTCATTGGGTGTCACCAAACATACCTTCATAACCATAGATCATAATATTCTTATATGGCAAGCTGCAGACCTCAAAACTACTAACTTTGTTTTTGTGAAACACTTTTAAACTAAATGCCAATACTCAGGAGCTTGTAGATGATCAATCGGTGAATCTCAGACTCTACAAATCTGGAATTAGATACTCCTTATATGTGTTTACAACACCCCCAAACCATAAATCAAAACAACCAACAACAAAGGAATGCGGAGTGAAATACTTAGGTGTTCTGCATTGTTCCTGATTAAACTTTGTCTATCCGGACTTAGGCAATTCATAGTATGTCTTTTAGAGATTGTCAAGACATGAGACTTGGAATATAAAATTATATAATAACTATGTGTAACATACTAGAACCACACATTGGACTCTGCATCTGCGGAGGAGTACTAGCTGAATCGCTGTCATTGTCTTAGTAAACTACCAATACTTAGTCAGTTTGACTAAGCCATTCTTTTCAGACCAAAAATACTATGCATAACATGTCTCAAGAACTATCTCCACTCATATCTAGTTGTTGCCATCAATGACAACATCAAATCTCCAACATCTCAATAGTGTCTCTTAACCATGTTGCCGATAAATAAGACCTCTAGGCATTATATATAACCCCTCTAGACGTAAGACCTAGAAGGCATAAAGTAAGATTTCTAGGCATTATATATAATATATATAGCTAAATAATTAGATGTAAGACCTAATAGGCATAACATAAGACCTCTAGGCCTTATATGTATAAGTGCTTCGAGCATATTATAAATTATTCTCTCTACAAATCTTCTACTTGTAAAATCATTATATTATATAAGAACCACAAGAACTATGTAATAAACCTAGGGGAGGCTAGTTTGAGGAGTCCTTAGCTCCATTAAAATGATTATAAGACCTCATTTAAGCATCAATTTTTAAAACATCAAGGGATTATAAATTATGACAAGATGACTTTTATGTAGTTTGAAATACATGATCTTCATTTTGGCATATATTTGTGACCCTATTTATCACTATCAAAGAAGATCTACATTACTAGGGTACTTCATTTTTCTTTTATAGAAATTGATAAGTGATTCCCCTATTAACATTAAGGGGGAGTGTTAGAACATAATGTTATTAGGGGTCATACCTAGGTATAAAATTTATATATTATTTTAATATAAGGTTATAAAACTTCATTTTTTATATGCTTTATAAAGCATAAACCGTTTAATAATTAATAATCTAATAACTATTAAATTATTAATTAATTATGTATTAGGGGAAAAATTAGAGCTATGAATCACAAACAACAATCATTAAACCTTAACAGCACAATGGAGTACAAGATAGACATAGAAATCCAAATGACAAAGCAAACCAAAACCAAATCTCTATGCTAAGCTTTATTCTCCTCCATTGCTCTTCTCAATCTTGCATAGGAATGTAAAATATCGAAGGATGAATGTTGTTTGGCAAATATTTTAGAAGCATAACAATGGAATGAAAGAGGAATGATGGATGATTCTAGAGGAAATTCGATAGCATAAGGCTACTTCAAGATTGGATCCCCCAAATGGCTTGGGTGAGGGTTGATTTATAGGAAATGAGTGACTTGAATGAAGGGCTATGATTGAAAGTTGATTTGAATGATGTGGATGGTTGACATTGAATAGGGTTTCCCACTCCATAAGGAGTTGTAGTCATGTGACAAGTGTGCGAGTAGGAATAGGGTTGGCCTAATTTAAATAAATATTATTTAAATTAGTTACACATGTGAAGAGTATTAAATGAAAAATGTAGTATGTGACACATGTGTTGGAATGAGATGAAAGGTGAGAACTAATTCAAATATTTTATTTAAATTTGTTGAAAAATGAGAAAGGAAAGTTAATTAAATAAATAGGATTTATTTAATTAATTGGCTAGGTGGGATAAATAGGATTAGGAATGGGAAATTAATTAAATAAATCATATTTATTTAATTAATTGGCTAATGAAGGGATCATGAAAGGGATCTAGGACCAAATGTCACAAGATTTCTTACTCAAAGTATCGACAAGGTGATGTTTTAAGACATAGACAAATTTAGGTGTCTACATTTTGCTCCTCTTTGAGATGATGTTCATAACTAAGAGAAGTAACATCATTTCAAAGAAGCTAAGGTATAGATAGAGGAAAAGGATGATGATGCCCCCTTGAGAGTATAGGTGGGTTGGATGAACACGGATATGCTCTCGAAATGGAATGAAAGGGATTGGTCAAAGAAGAAAGATAAGGGAATGGATGGAAGAAATGAAGGATACATTATGCTACAATGAAAGTGAGCAACCATGAAGTTTGATATAACATTAGATGTTATGCACCAAGGTATAAGGACCAGGGTGACAATCTGTCTTGTGCAGCCAGTGTAATACAACCTTGTCTAAACGTATGCGGAAGTAACTTAGAGCATTGAAGTACTAATTAACAAAAGGTATGATATGACCTTAGATGCAAAGGATAATGCAAAAATCTATTCCAACATACACAAGATATGAATACTAGCTAGAATGATATGGATGTGATACAAATGCAAGATGAAAATGATAACACACAAGCAAGCAAGCAAGCATACACAAATGATACAAAAACAAACAAGGTATTGCCCCTGTCAAGATGTAAACCAATGATTGATTGATTGATGATGTCTAGTTTTAGGAAATAAAACATGTTGTATAAGACGCCTGTTCTGGTTTTGACAATGCAACACCCTATATAGGACAATTGATATGATTGATTGATACTAGTGTTGTTGGCCATGCATATCAACACCAGAATTTGATTAATGATTGACTGATTGATATGGTTTATGTCAAGATTAGGATCAAGACCAAAGGATGCAATTGGATAATTTTACAAGATTGATTAACTTGATTGGTATGGATTAAGGATGATTTTCATTTGGATCATTACTTGGAGTTTTGATGGATTTGATTTGATGAATGATGGAATTGATTGAAAGAATTGATTTGATAATTTGAGGAGATGATTAATGTGATTGATTGGAAGAATTGATTTGGTTGGACTAATTTGATTGGATGATTGGAAGAATTGATTTGATTAGAATGATTTTCAAGGAATTGATGAATTGATTTGATGATTGGATTGGATGAATGAGATTGATTTGATTTGTTTTGAAGAATGATTTGGAATTGATTTGATTTGAAGGAATTGGATAATTTGATTGATTGATCGGAAGAACTAATTTGAAGAATTGATTAGGTGATTGGATTGATTAGATGAATTGATTTTGAAGAATTGTTTTGGTTGGAATGATTGGATTTGATTGATTGGAAGAATTGATTTAGTTGGAATGATTGGATTTGATTTGATGAGTTGATTTTGAAGAATTGATTGAATTGATTTGATTGAATGGATTTGATAAATTAATTTGATTGGAAGAATTGAATTGATGATTGGATAGATTTTATTTCTTATATTTTTTTTGGATAGTTGATTTTTTTAAAAATTTTTGTGGAATGTTTTGATTTTTTTTGTGTTTTGGGAATATGTGATTTTTTTGTATTTTTGAAATGTTTTGTTTTTTTTAGATTTTTGAAATGTTTTGATTTTTTTGAATTTTTGACATGTTTTAATTTTTTGGATTTTGACATGTTTTGATTTTGATTTTATTGTTTGGGATGGTATTGGATGACAATTTGGGTAGCCTTTGTGCTAGACACCAATGACAAGGGAAAACCAAGTCTAGATGCAAGGATTAAGGTAGGATGTGTGGGTAAAAGGATGGGCAGTAGTGGATGGGATGGATGGGTGAATCATAAGGGAGCTAGGATGTGATCTCTAAAGACTATGTCGCATAGGAATAACATGCCCCATTCTAGGTGTAATGCTTAGGATTTTTCATGACAAAACTTATGACAATAGGATGATAGGACTGATTTGGAAAGGATGAGGTATATCAAGAGATATCCAAAACATATTTCAACATTTTGCACCCATATCTTTATCAAGATCAAAAGGAGGAAGGGTGGATGAATGGATTCAATATGATAGGTATATGTATGTAATGGCTAAATATGGTAAGATGGTATGGAAATGGTATGAAAATGGTATGATAGTTTGGATGAGACAATGTGCCCCCAAGTGTGAGTGACATAGAATATCAACCTACACATGACATCAATTTGACAGGTTTTCATCATGGTACTTATCGAAGGTGCCACCAAGGGTGGTTTTCACCATTGGATGAAGGGATTTCTCTTTACTATTTTGATTTTCTTTTTCACTCTTTTTTTTGGAATATTTGGATGGGATAGGGAGAATATGGATAGGATGGACTCAAGCATCTAGTTCCATGAAAGGTGATAGTCTCATTAGAGATGGATGCTGTCACATGGACCATGTCAAATGCCATTATGCTCATAGATGTTGGTAGGGGATTGCTTGAGAGAGGGAGATGAAGTAGGTGGATAGTGGATTATGATGTGGATTATGAAGGAAAGAATAGTGGACTATGATGTGGATTATGTAGGACTTATGCAAAAGGATGGATGAAAGATTTATCCAAAATCATGGACCATAAGAAGGTGATGGGTGAAATATGTAGGATAGTGGATAAAGGATGGGGAGATGGAGGTATGTGGGAATGTTGTGGAATGGAAGGGAATCAAGACCAATGGTTGCACACACTATGATAAATATTGAAGCTTTTGATTTGGAGGTGTAGGAAGCAATGAAGATGTTTGCTTAGGGGATGGTCGATCTAGTGCTCTAGGTACCCACATAGACTTAAGATTTTTATGATTTTTGTTTTGTTTGTGGGATGAAGGAATTTCAGACTTTTGAATGGAATGAGATTTTTGGGATTTTTGAGATGTGGATGCTTCATTTGACTTGACTTCTTTTTTCTTAGTTACCCAAACCATTTTAGTTTTGGACTTTTCTTTTGGAGGTATGGGCTTAGGTAGCTTTTTAGATGTACTTTGCTTTGTTTCTTTCCATTTGTGCTCTAAGGAATGAAGATCCTTAGGATTTTTTGCTTTAAGGAAGGAGACACCCAAATTTTTATTTTTGAATCCCATGGGTTTTGTGGAAGCTTCATGATTAGACAGTGTGTGCATTGATTGGTCATGATTAGGATTGTGAGGGAATTTATGGATGGAAGGATTTAAAGTGGATTTTTGGATAAATGGATAAGGGGATTGGATGATAGGGATATTAGGCATTGGGAGAAGTGGAGGTAAAGTGTATGGAGGGATATTAGGAGTTGGAAGTAGTATGGTCACATGATTTTGGGATTTATAGGACAATGGAGGTGGAATGACAACATATGTTTTGGGAGCATGACAAGATTTGTGATAGAAAGAGGTGGACTTAAGAGGAATGGAGGAAGTACCAACATCTTGAGATTGTTTATCTTGGGTTGTATATACAAGGCCATATGAGCGTGGAGGGAATTTGACATGGATGGGCTCCAAAATACCTTGTTCATGAAGGCCTAAGCCTTTACCTTGATAGTTAATTTTTTGGAGTATGTGATGGACAATGGGACTAGGGGTGCTTTGAACACTATACATGAGCTCATTATTTGATGGAGAAGGTGAGGTGGTGGACAAAGGTTGTTGCTTTCCTAAGGAGAAACACTCATGTATAAAGGTGGTAAGACCAATAGAATATGATGGTGGACTTGAAATGGGGTTGATAGTGGATGATGATGATCATTAGGATCTTGATTATCATTATGTTCACTAAGATCCAAGGTATTGGTTTGATCTTCCATGTTTGCTTGGAAGCCAAGTGTCTCATCAAGGGAAGTGGATGTTTGTGCATCATGTATAGTGCTAGATGGAAGAGAAGTTTCTTTGCTTTGAAGGAAGGCCATGAAGTGGGGTGAGTGCTCAAGTAAGTCAACAAGATTTTCCTTAGATTGAGCATGTAGGTCTTGGGTATCTTTCTCATGAATGGTTGTGGGGGTGTGAATAGGATCAAGTTGTTCATGGATAGGTTCTTCATCATGAATAATATCTTGATCATGGAAAAGATAAATTTTATGTATGGGTTGGATGAAAGTGATTTGATCTTGATTAGAATGAGGGATTGATGTTTCCACATGCTTAGGATTAGACCCTTGACATAACTCTTGACTTTCTTGAATGGAAGTGGATGTGGGATACTCTTGGAGAGGCTCAATATGTTATAGATGGTCAGAAACATGAGGGCATGATGGGCCTTGATGTGGACTCATGGGAGGAGACTCTTCAATAGGCTCAAGGGGTTGTGGACTATATGATGGGTTGTAGAAATAGACATGGTGTTGGAAGACTCTTTTATAGGATCAAGGATAGGAATTTGGTGACATGGTTGACTCCTTTCTAGTAGCTCTTAGATCACATCCTTTGTAGGTGTATGAGTAGATGAATGATGTAATGGATGGGAGGATTTCAATAATTCCATAGGTTTACTTTTGTAATGTTTGAATTTAGGGCATGGAGTTGATGGAGGATTAGATGACGATGAGGGTAATGAAGGATTTGATGGGTTAGAAAGTGGAGGGGCCAATGGATTAGGATGAGGAGAACATGGTGGTGATGGTATAGGACTAGTAGTCTTTAGGATAGGCATTTGATTAGATGGTGGTAGAATATACCTATAGGTCCCACAAGCTAGAGTGGTGTTCCCTTTGTCAAAGGTAGAATGAGGGCTTGAAGACACTTGATCTTGTTTCAAGGGGTGACTTAGGATCACATGTTCTTGTTGTGGAATGAATGTATAGGTTGATGTAGGATTGACATGATAGGTGGATGGATTAGGTAGGTATGATGATGGAGGTGACACATAGGGTTGATGTGGAATTTGTTGATGTTGTGGTTGAGTGGGAGGTGGTATGGTGGCTATGGATTGTTGGGCTTGTGCTAGGAGTTGTATTTGAGGTGATGGATTTTGTTGAAGTTGTTGGATGATGGCTTGGAGTCTTTGTATGGTTTGTTGGTCTAAGGGTTGTGGTATTTGGTGAAGTTTTTGGATGAGGTCTTGCAGTTGTGGTGTGAGGATCTTGTTTTCTAGTGTTGGCATGGTGTCACACATGTGTTTGAGACTTTGCATTTCATCTTGTTCCTCAAGGTATGCCACATGATTCTTGTCATCATTAGAAGTAGGAGGAGGGTCCCATCCAAGTATGAGTTTGGGTCTAGGATTTGTCTCCTCATTAGGACTAGAAGAAGGGCCTCCTTGAAGTATGAGTTTGGGCTTAGGATTTGAATCATCGTTAGCACTAGAAGGATGGCTCCATCAAAGTATGAGTTTAGGATTTGGATTTGAACTAGGTTGGTCAAGGATTAGGACCATTTTGACTAGAGATTGACTAGAACTAGGATGATGATGTGGAATGATTGGGATATGATTAGAATAGGGCAAGTAGGATGATTAAGATGTGGATTAGGTGAATGAAAAGGATGATTAGGGTTTGATTAGGATGAAAGGTGATTTAGAATGAATGTGATAGCAAGAATGTTTAGAATGATGTATTTATGTGTTTGTGTTTATAGTTTGATTTGGCAATTTGCAAATAAATGATTTCACATGTACACACATGAATCACACACGCAAGACACATAAGCAAGTTTGACTTTGAAATTTGAATATGATGATTAGGGAAACATTTGAAGACACATAAAAAATCCTAGGATTAGTTAGGTAGGTGTGGCCAAATAGGTCTTACTCTAGGATGCACAAGTTTGACTAAGAATGTCTCCAATATACTCAAGTTATGGAGGGCATAATTCCATGAAATGAAAGCAAAATAATGCCAAACAGCCAAGAGAAAGGGGTAACCCACCCTTCACCTTCACTTCCCCAAGGTATAAAGTTCTTGGGGGCTTAGCCTAAATGACAATATTTTGACTTCCAAGAGGGTATCTTTTGATTCACACCTCACTATTTAGACTCTGTTGGAATGCTAGAGTTGAGGTCATCCCTTGGAGTGGTGTGTCTCCAAGAAGGCCTCCTAGAAAGGGTGACAAAATCAAATCTAGTGGGTGCTTTTGATCTCCAAGATCACCTTGCAATGCGAAGAGAGAGCATACACATGCACAATAGATTTACACTCACAATATATATTTCCCTTAGAAAATGAAATGTGTGGTGTGAAAGTGAATGGATGAAAGGTGTTTTTGATTCTCAAGATCAAATGAAGTGCATGAGAAGAGCATACACATCCTTAACCACACTCAAGTTCACCAAGCAATGAAAGCACTTGTTCTTTTTAAACCAAAGCCAAAGGTGTGAATGAAGACACTAGTTCATTTTAAGCCCAATTTTGATGTATGATTGCAAGCAAGAGTTTGTTTTAAGACCCAAATCCAAATTTGAAGGCAAACAAGATGTTTATTTTATTGCCCAAATTGAAATGTGAAGATAAGCAAGTTGATTTGATCAAATGATGAGAGAATGAAATGAGTGCACCTAGAAATTTTTTCTTTAGATCTACTTTTGTGACTGATATGGATGCTGCTACAATGCCTTGAGATCACCTAGAAGCCATCAAAATGAAGAAAAGACAAGAAACTTGAAAAGCAATGTGTTATGATGAAAATGAGCAATTTGATAAAAATATGATGTAGATGAATAGTGACAGAAAAATGAATAGCATGAGTAGATTCTAGATGAAATTCTATGTTGTTTGAAATTTTTTTTCATGAAAATCAGATCAAATTTGCAAGAGTTATGTGCATTTGAAGTTCAAAAGTAAGGTTGACTTTGACTAGAAAAATGTTGATGAAAATGGTAGAATCACCTAATGAAACCTTTGCCATAGTGAAGATGGGTGAATGAACATCCCAACACCGCAAATTTAATGAAAATCCAACCTATTTTACAAAAGTTATGAAAGTTTGAAAAAAAAATTGCCTATTACGGTATGAAGATGAAAAAAAGACAAGCCTGATTGTTTGGATAAACTGCTAGCGAGTAGGTGCTCAGCGGTCACATGCTAGCAGTTAGTGTTGGTGGTTATGGTTTGCAGTTAGGGGCTTCAGTCAGGCCCTTGGTCACCTATGTGACCAAGGTGAGAAGAAAAGAAAAAAAGAAAAGGAGATAAAGATCCCGCGGGTCTGGTCATGAATGTGGCCATAGGTAGTGGGCTAAGGGAACTAGGGGCTAAGTGCTAAGGCCAAAGCTAATAGTGGCTAGATCTCTAGCCATAGGAGACCACTGGAGGCTAGGGAAAGTGATGGTCAAAGATTAAGATTGGTGGTTTGAGGGTTAATAGTCGATAGCTTAGGGTTTAGGATTGACGGTGAGCGGAGGGGAATTGACTAGTGCAATAGAGGCTGCAATCACTATGCAAGGGGTAGCTATTAGGGCTAGATGGTAGAAGATATCAACTAAATGCAAATAAGATTAAACAAAGGAATGAAAAATACACAGAAATAATAACAACGAGAGACAATTTTAACATGGTTCACCCAAACTCAGGATACATCCACCAACAAAGAGTCCAATATTTTATCTAGTAAATCAAACCGATTACAACCAGCAATCTCTACAACTCAATACTGCTGCAAATGCTACAATACAATATCAACAGAAACCCTAAGCCTTAGTCATTTTTATCAAGACTTATGTTAGTTACAAAATAAGGTTTTTTATTTCAGCCAATGGAAAAATAACTCCCAACACTACCCCTTGACCCCATCTTGGGGGCGCTACACCTAAACCCCCATTAAATAATTTGGGAGCAAACCACGCTAATAAAAGAGGGGAAAATTTAACCTCTGAGTCTGATTAGGCTCCATATAACAATAATCTCCCACTTGGAGACTGATCAAACTCCACACCATATCATCTACCACTTTGAGACTGATCATAAGACCGATGACCCTATAGCTTCCACTGGAAATAAGCACCCTGGACCCTATTGTTCTGATTTTATTTTTTTCAGTCTTGAAGACAAACTGAAACTAAAGAGGAGCTTAGCTTCTCCTTTGTCACTGCCCTTGTAAACATATCTGCTAGATTTTCATCTGTATGTATCTTTTCCATCCTTAACTGTCCATCATCCAACACTGACTAGATGAAGTGATACCTTAGCTATATGTGTTTGGTCTTTGAATGCAAGGCAAAATTCTTTGCAAGATAAATGGCACTCTGACTGTTTGTAAACAAATAACTATTAGCCTATTGTTTGCCTAATTCTTCCATGAAAGATTACAGTCATATCATCTCCTTGCTTGCCTATCTTGTAGCTACATACTCTACCTCTGTGGTGGATAAAGTAGCCACCTTTTGCAACCTAGAGATCCAACTCACCGCTATCCCACCTACAGTAAAGACATAACTTGTAGTACTCCACTGGGTATCAATATTCCCTACCAAATTTGAGTCCACATAGCCTGCTAAATTAGTATTAGAGCCCCCGAAACATAAATGTTTATTGGATGTACCTCTCAAATATTTAAGAATCTATTTTACTGCATTCCAATGCTCCAATCCAGGATTACTCATATACCTACTTACAACTCCTACAACATGTGCAATATCTGGTCTCGTGCATACCATGGTGTACATTAAACTTCCTACAGCTAAAGCATATGGTAGCTTGGACATTTTTTCTTCCTCCTCTTGTGTCTTAGGACACATCTCTTTAGTCAATTTCAAATGACTAGGCAAAGGTGTGCTGACAAATTTTGCATTCTCCATATGGAATCTCTGCAACACCTTTTCAACATAATTAGCCTAAGATAGAGTCAATTTTCTATTCTTCCTATCTCTGCAAATTTCCATACCAAGGATTTGTTTTGCTATCCCCAAATCCTTCATAGCAAATGATTGTGCTAACTGTTGTTTTAACTCTCTTACATGATCCATGTTAGACCTTGCTACAAGCATGTCATCAACATATAAACATAAAATAATGTAGCTGTCATTATCCAACCTCTTAAAATAAATAGAATGGTTAGAATTACACCAGCTATAGCCTTGCTCAACCATAAAACTATCAAATTTTAGATACCATTGCCGAGGTGCTTGTTTCAAGCCATATAAACTCTTCTTCAATCTGCACATCAATTTCTCCTTACATTTGACCTCAAATCCCTATGGTTGTTCCATATTTACCTCCTCCTCCAAATCATCATGGAGAAAGGTAGTTTTCACATCTAGCTATTCCAAATACAAATCTTTAGCAACCACAATACTTAAAACAGTATGAATAGAAGCCATCTTAACAACCAGAGAAAAAATATCATCAAAATCAATACCTTTTTCTATGCAAATCCTTTTACAACTAACCTGGCTTTAAATCTTTTCTTACCTCCATCTTCCTCTTTTAGCCTATAAACCCATTTGTTTGGTAAATCCTTTTTACCTATAGGCAACTTACATAATTCCCAAGTCTGATTTTTTAGCAAGGAGTCCATTTCTTCTTTCATTGCAATCTCCCACTGAACCTTTGTATCCACCTACATAGCTTCATCATACCCTTCTAGTTCACCAGCATCTATTAATAAAATAGAATACAAAGAGGGAGACAACCTTTTAGGAGGTCTACTTAGCCTTGTTGACCGTCCAACATTCACTGGAGTTTGTGGTATTATTTTTTGTTATTGTGGAGCATGAGGAACCACTGGAACATCACTATTTGGAGTATCATCCAACACCACATAATCATTTTTTTTCTTCTCATGTTGCTAAAACTAATCTTTGTACAATACCTTCTCATTGAATACAACATCCCTGCTTCTCACAATTTTTAAATTTTCAACATCCCACAGCCTATAACCAAATTCATCAATGTCATATCCAATGAAAATACACTTTTTGATTTTGCATCTAGCTTAGTTCTATTTTTAGAATCTACATGTGCAAATGCTTCACATCCGAAGGTTTTGAGAAAATAATAACTCACTTTCTTACTTGTCCATGCTTCCTCTGGAATAACACAACCCAAAGGAACTGAAGGACCTCTATTAATTAAATATACAATAGTGTTGATAGCCTTTGTCCACATGTTTAAAAGCAACCCAAAATGCAATCTCATGCTCCTTGCATGCTCCATTATTGTCCTATTCATGCGCTAAACCACTCCATTTTCTTGTGGAGTCCCTGGAACCATTTTTTGCCTACGAATTCCATTAAAGGAACAATAATCCTCAAATTATTTGCTAGAAATCTCACCAGCATTATTAGATCTGAGACATTTTAATCTATTACCCATCTCATTCTTAACCAAGCTTCTCCATTTCTTAAATGTTTCAAATACATCAAATTTATGCCTAAGGAAATAAATCCAAACCTTCCTAGTTGCATCATCTATGAATGTAACATAATGCTGAGAGCCACCAAGAGAAGATACCCGAGCCAGTCCCCATACATCTGTATGCATAAGCTCTAAATTTTCATCTTTCTTTTGCTTCCCATCCTTGAGAAAACTAACTCTCTTTTATTTTCCATACACACAACTTTCATAGAAATCCTTATTAATACATTTTAGACCTGGTAAAACTTTCTTAGAATGAAGTAACTTCATACCTTTTTCACTCATATGACCAAGTTTGTTATGCCACAATGTTGTCTGAGAACCTGTAGCAACTGTTTCAGTCTCTTCCTGCAAACCTGTAGCAACTATTCCTGAACCTATTTATTTTTTCTCTGCAACAACTAAAGTAGAAGGAACAGTATGACCTATTCAAAGATATAAGGTGCCTACTTTCGTACCCTTTTCTACTATTAAGGCACCTCTTGAAACCTTCCAATTTTTATCATTAAAAGTAACTGTGCAACCTTCATCACCTAGCTGCCCTGCTGAAATTAAATTCCTAAGTTTAGCCTTGGAATGTGCCTTACCTCTTGTAGTAGCCAATGATTCCCATTCTACAACTTAATCTTAATTCTTCCCTTTCCAACAATCTGACAGGGTTCATTATCTCCCAAATAAACCAACCCAAAATCCTCTTGGACATAATCAAGAAAATAATTTATATGAGGCGTAGCATGAAATGAGGCCCCTAAATCCAAAACCCATGAATCATCAACATTATCTAGGGAAAGAATCAAACCATCATCTTCAGATTTATTACTTACCACATTTACCTCCTTATTGCCTTCTTGTTTGTCTCTTTCTTTATTCTTCTAAGACCAACAATCTTTCTTCAGATGACTTGGTTTCCCACGGTACCATCATTCTTTCTATCGTCTGGATTGGGACCTCTTGTCCTTTGATTTTCCTCATGACTTCCCATGACCTCCAAAACCTTTTCGTCTTTCCTTTGATCTGCCCCTACTTTCTACATTCAAAACACTACTTGATGTGGACCCTCCTGATCTTTTCCGTCGCATTTCCTCGCTAAGGATAACACCAACACCATCATCAAATTTTAAAGTTTTTGAACCAGAGATAGAGTTACTTACAACCATTACCAATCTATTCCAGCTTTCTAGTAAAGAACATAAAACCAAGAGAGCCCTCACCTCTTCATCAAATTTCACTTTTACAGAAGTTAACTGACTGGTAATCATATTAAACTCATTTAAATGATCTGTCACAGATCCACCTTCAATCATTTTCAGATTAAACAAATGCTTCATGAGAAATACCTTATTTGAGGTTGAGGGTTTTTCTTACAATTTAGCCAAAGCTTTCATCGGTTCATTTGTTGTCTTCACTTTTGTTATATTAAATGCCACAAATGGTGCTAGGCACAACCAAATGGTTCCCAGTGCCTTTCTGTCTAGAAGTTCCCAATCCTCATCAGTCATTATTGTTAGTTTCTTGGCTATTCCTTCCAACAGCCTCCATAAATCCTTTTGATAGAGATAATCCTCCATCTACATCTTCCATAACTGATAATTCTATCCATTGAATTTATCTACCTTCAATTTACCCTCATCTACCATTGCTCCCACTTAACCGTGAAACCCCCACTCAGCCGTGTGACCTTCTTGCAGACGATAATCAAACACAACCTGCTCTGATACCACTTGTTAGGGTTAGATGACAGAAGATATCAATTAAAGGAAAATATATATTAAATAGAGGAATGAAAAATATGCAGAAATAATAATAGTGAGATAATTTTAACGTGGTTCACCCAAACTCGGGCTACATCCACCAATAAAGAGTCCAATATTATTATCTAGTAAATCAAACCGATTACAACCAGTAATCTTTGTAACTCAATACTGCTAGAAATGCTACAATATAATATCAATGGAAACCCTAACCCTTATCCATTTTATCAAGACTTATGCTGGTTACAAAATAGGTTTTTTTATGTTGGCCAATGGAAAAATAACTCCTAACGCCTTTATAAAATAATAAAAAAATATCTGAGGTTTCAGGGGCGTTGCCTCTTGACCCCACCCTGTATCGCAACAAGGAGCGCGCTAGGGGCATTGTCCTTTGACCCCGTCTTGGCAGCGCTGCCCACAAACCCCCATTAAATAATTTGGGCAGAAACCACACTGATAAAAGTGGGGAAAATTTAACCTCTAAGTCTGATTAGGCTCCATATAACAATAGCAGTGACATGAATTCAAACATAGGCGTAGGGTAGGCTTGAGTGAGCATCGACGAGCAGGGGCAGTGATGGAAGTGGTAGAGGGAGAGTCTTTAGGTGGTGATAAGGAGTTGGTTTCCACCAATGGAGGCAGCGAGTTTGCAAATGGGAGGTGGTGCTTAGGGTTTAAATGCAGGGGCTAAACAATGGCGACGATGGCAAAACAATGGCAGTGATTGAGATGATGCAAGAGTAGGTATGACAGGGAGGACTGCAAGAGGTGCCAGTCGATAGGAGTATAAAAACCCTTTTCTTTTTCTTTTCAATAGTCAACCATGAATTTGAAAGCAAAACCAGGCTTGTAAAACAAAACATCAACTAGGATCAATATCAATAGGGGGTCTACAGATCCATACTGTATGGATTTGCAACCCTATTTTTTTTTTAAATTGCTAAAAAAAATTGGAAGTGTGATAAATTTTATGTCCATTTTTGCCTGTGAGGCCTCTCAGATGCAATGTCAATGTTTGTTTTAGGCCAGGAGATCACTTGCAAAATTTGACTTCCTAAAATTGACAAAAACATTAGATTCATGTTAGGTTCACCAAATGTATGAGGGGAAAATCAAAGCTATGAATCACAAACAATAATCATTAAACCCTAATAGCACAATGCAGTACAAGATAGACATAGAAATCCAAATGACAAAAAAAACCAAAACTAAATCTCTATGCCAAGCTTGGCTCTCCTTCGTTGCTCTTCTCAATCTTGCATAGGAATGCAAAATATCGAAGGATGAATGTTGATTGCTCACTTTTCAGTAGCATAACAATGGAATGAAAGAGGAATGATGGATGATTCTAGAGGAAATTTGATAGCATAAGGCTACTTCAAGATTGGATCCCCCAAATGGCTTAGGTGAGGGTTAATTTATAGGAAATAAGTGGCTTGAATGAAAGGCTATGTAATGAGGAGCCAAAAAGAATAAATATTCTTACTCTTTCAACTTAGGAGAGGATGGGTAAATATTTTATATCTTTCATATAGTTCTATTAGGACTTCCTTCTTATTGCCATTGGCAACAAAATAAACTATCGGCGACCTTTGGAACTATTTTGTTGAACACCAAGTATGTCTGATACCTCCTATCGGTGAGACTTCTTCGTTTGGGCTGACAGTTAGTTCAACAGTAACCAATCGCTCATCACTATGACCCTTATCATCAGCGAATGCTTACAAACTTAGGCCGATGTGTCGATGGACCAACCACTCATCGGCATGATTTCAACCTTTGGTGAACTTCATTTTTGTGTCTCCGATATGTTAGTCACTCTGATCACTCATTGGCCAAACCTTAAGATCTCTTACCGCTAGTCGATTCCTCCTGATGGACCTCCGTTGGTATCACTTATCCCTTATCACCCCGATGTAACTACGACAATTAGCATTTGTCGTCCCAGCTTTGGCAAGACATGCACCTATTGGTGGAGCCAAGAATTATCAACCCGATACTCCGATAACGTCCTCACTTTGCTATCGGCCAGAGTCCTTTAGGTTGCCAGGACTTGTCTCTTTGTTGGTCCAATCCAATGACACCACTAGCAGTTAGTGACTATCTTTGGCCATGACTCTGCATCACAGCGATACACTGATAGGGTTGTCACTCTCACACAGTCTGATCTACACTCTACGCCTAGCACATAGAGATGCTAGGGCATGCTACTATGTACACTCCTCAGTCTGGAACATCTGCCCCGCCAAACAGGTAAATGAAAGGAAAAACAAATAGAAATATGTACAGACTGATGCCATTCCACTGATTTCTTTGGAAATCCACAAGTGGAATGGTTATTGACTCATCTTCGACAATTTAGACTAAACTATTTCAATTGCAGAGAACAGAAAGCTATTATGAACAAATAGGAAATATTTACGGCACAGATCAAACACAACAAATGATGGACAAAAGTTATTATTGTTCAGATGATTTTCGAATCACAATCTTCAAATTTTTAGAGCCCCCTCTCAGTTTCTCCTCTGTGCTTTTATTAAGCCAGAGTTGGAAGATCAACGGTTGCTCAATGGTTAGGGAAGGCCAACTGCCCTGAATCCCAATCGACTCCTGTTGACCGTTTCAGATTCTATTAGATACAAAATGTGTCCATTATTTGCCAAATGGAATACAAGGACTTCTAGGTGTTTAGAAAAACAAAACATGAACAAGATGACAGGGCCAAATTGGCCTTATTTCAACATTATAGATTTTACTATGGTGCCCCTGCACCATACTCCCCAGAAGAAAAATGTCTCAAGTCCTCTTAGAGACCAATTCTTGTACATCTCCACCTTTCTTTAGAATGTCTTCCTCCAACATCCATGTAGCTTATGAATCTGGAAGCCCTTGCCACTTAACCAGATGTTCAAAGTATGTTTTGTGCCTTGTCTTCCTAGCTTCTTTGCTTTCCAAAATGTACTCCATTTTGGGCAGCTCCCTAGAAGGTAAGTGCTTTAGCCAGCCTTCATTTTCCTAGATAGGGTCTTTTGCATTCTCCCCTATATTAGGACTTTTGTACAATGTCAAATCAGCAATGTTGAATATGGGTGAAATGGCAATATCATCAGGAAGCTCAATCTTGTAAGCATTTGGACCGTACTCTAAAATCTGATAGGGTCCAATCTTCTGCATCATCAGTTTGTTGTGGTCTCCTTTTGGCAACCTATTTTTGTTTAGATGAACCATGACCAAGTCACCTACCCGATACTGCACATCCCTCCTCCTTTGATCCATTCGAGCCTTCATCTTCTAACTATTCTGGTGTAAAGTATCTCTGACCTGTTGGTGTATTTCTCTCATGGCTTCTGCAAATGCATCATCATGACCACTCCTTTTATCCAACCCCTGGACATCTCTCAATTCAAAAATACCCCTGGGGTGACTACCATATACAATTTCCAAGGGACTCAGACCTGTGCTCTTGTTTGTTGAGTCATTATAAGCATATTCTGCTTGTGGGAGTATCACATCCCAACTGCTACCATGTTCTTTTATTAAGCATCTAAGGAGATTGCCCAAAGATCTATTGACCACCTCAGTTTACCCATCAGTTTGAGGATGATAGGCTGAACTGAAAGACAAATTTGTTCCCAATCTTTTCCACAAAGTCCTCCAAAAATGTCCTACAAATTTGTTATCCCTATCAGACACAATGCTCAAGGGTAGCCCATGAATCCTGACAATTTCTTTAAAGAACACCTGCAATGTTTCTAGCATCATTAGTGGTCCTACAAGGAATGAAATGAGCCATCTTGCTAAATCAGTCTACCACTACAAACACATTGTCACAACCTGCCCTTGTTTTGGGTAAACCCATCACAAAATCCATAATCAGACATTCCCAAGGCCTGTTGGGTATTGGAAAAGGTTGATACAATCCTGCATTGGTCGAGACCCCCTTTCCTCTTTGGCATACTATGCAACTTTCAACAATTTTTGTGATGTGAAACTACATTCTTGGCCATAAATAAAATATCCTTACCAGATGTAAAGTCTTATTCAACCCAAAATGTCCACCCAATCCACCACTATGTTTTTCCTTCACAATATTATCCCTCATTGAACATTTAGGGATACACAATTGACATCCTTTGAACAATAGTCCATTCTGCAATGTAAAATCTGAAAACTCACTATGAAAAGTATTGGCAAATTCATTACACACCTTGTAGATTTCTCTAAAATCCTGATCTTCTTCATACAATTCTTTGAGTGACTCAACACCCATGCTTTGCAACTGCACTTCTTGGACTATCAACACCCTCCTGGTGAGAGCATCTGTAACCTTACTTGTGACCCCTTTCTTATGCTTAATGGTGAAAGTGTATGCTTGCAGAATTTCCACCCACTTCATGTGTCTATGGCTGAGCTTTTCCTGTCCATTCAAAAAACTGAGAGCATGATTATCAGTGTACATAATGAATTCTTTGGGAAGCAAATAATGCCTCCACTTTTTTAGGGCTTGTACTAAGGCATATAATTCTAAATCATAAGGGGAGTACTTCCTCTTAGCTTCATTTAACTTTTCACTGAAGAAGGCCACTGGTCTTCCTTCTTGGCTCAACACTTATCCAATGGCCAGCCCACTTGCATCACATTCAATGGTAAAAACCTTATTGAAATCAGGAAGTACTAAGACAGGATACTTGGTAACTTTCTGCTTTAGACTTTTAAAACTCTGGTCTGCCACTTTTGTCCACACAAACTTCACCTTACCTCCACCCTTGATGGTCTCCAACATAGGTGCACAAATATCACTATAATTCTTAATGAATTTCCTATAGAATGTGGCCAAACCATGGAAACTCCTTACCTCCCCTGCTGTCTTAGGTGTAGGCCAATTCATAATAGCCTCCCCCTTTGAAGGATCCATCTTTAGATCACCTTTGGAAATGACAAAACCCAAGTAGATCAACTCTTGTTTCATGAAATCACATTTGTCCAATTTTATCAACAACTTCTGGTCTTTCAGCCTCTTCAAGACTATATCTATATGTTTCAAATGCTCTTCTTTACTTTTACTAAATATCAAAATGTCATCTAGGTATACTACCACAAACTTACCTATGAAATCCTGCAATACTTCATTCATTAGCCTCATGAAAGTGCTAGGAGCATTAGACTGACCAAAAGGCAATACAAGCCATTCATATAACCCTTAATTGGTTTTGAATGTTGTTTTCCATTCATCACCTTCTCTTATCCTTATCTGATGGTACCCACTCTTCAAGTCTATCTTAGAGAAATAGGTAGCACCCCCCAAATAGTCCATTAGGTCTTCAATTCTAGGAATAGGAAACTTGTATCTGATGGTTATCCTATTTATTGCCCTGGAATCAGTACACAGTCTCCATTTCCCATCTTTCTTTGGTGCCAAAACAGTGGGGACTGCACATGGACTCAAACTCTTTCCTATCAACCCCTTGTCTAAAAGTTCTTGAACCTATCTGGCTATCTCCTCATTCTGCTAAGGGGTCATCTTATAGGCTGCCTTGTTGGGAAGTACAGCTCCTGATATGAGATCAATCTAATGGCTGATATCTCTAATGGGTCGTAGTGAGTCTAGTATATATGCTGCAATTACTTCCTTATAACTCTCAAGTAGTTCTCTGACCTCCCTAGGCCCTATCTCTCTCATATTTTCTCTTTTCTTCTCCTTAGGTTTCACAACCAGAGCAAAACCTACTCCACCTGATTCTTCTACTATTTCAAGGAATTCCTTTTCTCCTACCAACATTACACTAGACCCTACATCATGTGGATCCTCTTATACCAATGACTGTATCCTATAAGTCACACCATCCTTTTGGAATAAGTAAGCATTCTTTTCTCCATCATGATGAGCCTTTCTATAAACTGCCATGGTCTACCCAGAAGAAGATGGCAAGCATCCATTGGAAGGATGTCACACAAAATCTTGTCTCTATACCCCCCAATACTTAATTCTACCCATGCTTGTTCATTGATGACTATATGCTATCCCTTGTTTAACCAACTAACCCTATGTGGACAGCTATGGGTTATCTTTTCTAATTTTAATTTATCTACTGCTTCCAAAGATATAATATTGTTAGTAGAACCAGATTCAATAATAACTTTACAAACCTTACCTTGGATCTTGCAGTTGATTCTAAACAAAGCCCTTCTTTTAGATGGTTCAATCTGCATTGGTTCCTTGAGCAAGGTCCTCTTTATCATCAGATTTTCTCCCATTTCTGATGCTAGATTCACTTCAGGAGATGTCACACTCCTTGCATCCTCTTGAGTCAATGTGGTTCTTCTCTCATTACCATGAGAAGTTGAGGCCTTCTCTGGACACTTGTAGGCTGGGTGCCCTATTTGATTGCAGTTATAACATCTCATATTGGAGAACTTGGACCCTCTACCTGATCCATTTGTCCCACCTCTTCCATTAGGCCTTCTTCCTCGGTAGCCTCCTCTACTACTTGAGTCCCCAACTTGCTCTTCTTGGTTAGACTCACCATTAGGCCTCTGGTTAGGACTTCTTCCTCCAAAACTGCCTCTGCCACTAAAATTTCTGCCACCTCTTCCTCTACCTTGCTACTCACCTTTTCTCTTCAGCTTCTCTTTAGCTCTTAATGCTACTTGAAAGCATTTTTCCACGGTTTCAGGGGTCAATAAACTTATCTCATCTTGAATATTGAACCTCAGACCATTTAGATACCTGGCCACCTTAGCTTTTTCCTCCTCCAAGTACCCACAACGAAGAGTGTATATGTGAAACTCCTCGGTGTAAGTAGCTACATCCATAACTTTTTGCTTGAGGTTCTGCATTTTCTTGTAAATCTGCACCTCATAGTCAGATGGAAGGATCTGGGACTTGATCTTCTCTAGCATCCTGCTCCATGAAGAGATCATACTCTTCCCATTCTTTACCCTCTCTCCTTTGGTGTAATTCCACCATGTAAGGGCAGTACCTTTGAGTTTAGTTTTTGCAAACTTAACTCTCTTACTTTCAGGAACTTCTTTGTACTCAAAATAGTTGTTTAGAGCCTCAATCCACTCCATGACTTCATTAGCATTCATCTTTCCACTGAACATGGGGTTATCTATCCGAGCCTTTGAAGAGTCCTTGCCAATAGCCTTAATGGCTTCTAGGAAATGCTTTTGATCAGCTAGTATCTCTGCCTCTTCTGGTTCCTCTTCTTCTTCATCTGAACCTTCATCTATCCTTTTTCCTATCTTCAATGCCTTCAATTCTACTTGGAGTGCTTCCCTAACTCCAGTTTTGATCTTCTCTTCCATCTCCTTAAATTTCTTAACCACTTCGGTGGTCATCCCCTTTGGAGGCATATTGCTAGCCTCTCCTTTGCTCTCCTCTACTAACATATACCAGATCCACAATAGAATCTTTTATGGCTCTAATACCAATATGATGAGGAGACAAAAAGAATAAATATTCTTACTCTTTCAACTTAGGAGAGGATGGGTAAATATTTTATATCTTTCATATAGTTCTATTAGAACTTCCTTCTTATTGCCATTGCCAATAGAATAAACTATCAGCGACCTTTGGAACTGTTTTACTGAATGCCAAGTCTGTCCGATACCTCCTATTAGCGAGACTTCTTCTTCATTTGGGCCGACAGTTAGTTCAATAGTAACCAATCACTCATCACTTTGATCCTTATCATCGGCGAATGCTTACAAACTTAGGCCGATGTGCCAATGGACCAACCACTCATCGGCGTGACTTCAACCTTCGGCGAACTTCATTTTTGTGTCTCTGATACATTAGTCACTCCGATCACTCATTGGCCAAACCTTAAGATCTCTTGCCGCTAGTCGATTCCTCCCGATGGACCTCCATCGGTATCACTTATCCCTTATCACCCCGATGTAACTACGACAATTAGCATTTGCCATCCCAGTTTTGGGAAGACATGCACCTGTCAGTGGAGCTAAGAATTATCAACCCGATGCTCCGATAACGTCCTCTCTTTGCTATTAGCCAGAGTCCTTTAGGTCACCGGGACTTGTCTCTTTGTTGGCCCGATCCAACGACACCACTAGCGGTTAGCGACTGTCTTTGGCCATGACTCTGCGTCACAGTGATACGTCGATAGGGTTGTCACTCTCACATAGTCTAATCTACACTCTACGCCTAGCACATAGAGATGCTAGGGCATGCCACTATGCACACTCCTCAGTCTGGAACATCTGCCTCGCCAAGTAGGTAAATGAAAGGAAAAACAAATAGAAATATGTACAGACCAATGCCATTCCACTGATTTCTTTGGAAATCCACCAATGGAATGGTTATCGACTCATCTTCGATAATTTAGACTAAACTATTTCAATTGTAGAGAATAGAAAGCTATTATGAACAAATAGGAAATATTTATGGCACAGATCAAACATAGAAAATGATGGACAAAAGTTATTATTGCTCAGATGATTTCTGAATCACAATCTTCAAATTTTTAGAACCCCCTCTCGATTGCTCCTCTGTGCTTTTATTAAGCCAGAGTTGGAAGATCAATGGTTGCTCAATGGTTAGGGAAGGCCAACTGCCCTGAATCCCAACCGACCCCTATTGACCATTTTGGATTCTATTAGATACAAAATGTGTCCATTATTTGCCAAATGGAATACAAAGACTTCTAAGTGTTTAGAAAAACAAAACATGAACAAGATGACATGGCCAAATAGGCCTTATTTCAACATAGTAGATTTTACTATGGTGCCCCTGCACCACTATGATTGAAAGTTGATTTGAACGATGTAGACGGTTGATATTGAATAGGGTTTCCCACTCCACAAGGAGTTGTAGTCATGTGACAAGTGTGTAGATAGGAATAGGGCTAGCCTAATTTAAATAAATATTATTTAAATTAGTTAGACATGTGAATAGTATTAAATGAAAAATGTAGTATGTTACATGTGTTGGAATGAGATGAAAGGTGAGAACTAATTCAAATATTTTATTTAAATTAGTTGAAAAATGGGAAAGGGAAATTAATTAAATAAATAGGATTTATTTAATTAATTGGGTAGGTGGGATAAATAGGATTAGGAATGGGAAATTAATTAAATAAATATGATTTATTTAATTAATTGGCTAGTGAAGGGATCATGAAAGGGACCTAGGACAAAATGTCGCAAGATGTCTTACTCAAAGTATTGACAAGGTGATGTTGTAAGACATGGACAAATTTAGGTGTCTACAAATTACAAATAGTTTTGAATAGGTGTGACTAATACCCCTTTAGGTATTTTGCCACCCCTTTTCCTATATTTAAGGAGCTTCTCTCTCATTGAGAGATAAGTGAATTTGGAGGTTTATAGTGAATTCTATCACTATGCACATGAGGTATTATTGACCATATGGAAGTGAGGAGAAGTGTATCCCTAGGTTCTATCTATAACTTTGTAGACAAGTTTGTAAGTGTTTTATACTAAAATGATGATTTATGGGGTTCTCTACCCAAAAGGGTTTTTTCCATGTACATGTTGTGTAATGTGTTAAATCTATAATTCTAATTTTCATTTTATTAGTTTTACATTTTATTTATGATGATTAGTATCCTAAGATCGAAATTTCTAACATCTCTCCTTCTCTCAATTCCCAATTTCTCATTAGCTTATCTTTTCAGAATCCTGCATTTTTACTTACTACACTATCTAAATATTTGCACTAAGTTCAAATGTTTTAGTTTTTAAATGGGGTTAATAAACCCTAAAACCCACCATTAATTTTGACCCTTATATTTGATAATTTAAGTTAAAAATGAGGTTGTTGAGTCAACATCTCAAGAAACATAGCACCTTTGCTTTCGTGCCCTGGCTGAGCACTAATTATCCAAATCTTTCCTTCCAGTAACTCTCTAAAACCATCATATTCCTTAATGTATTTTATCAATCTAGTTAGATATTTAGTTGCTTTGTTGAGATAGTTGTTTAGTTTCTCATATGTATCTTTGTTATTGAGTAGCACAACTACTATATGTCCCTCTATTAGCATAATCTCAATACTTCTCATAATCACAATATTCTCAAAATCCTCAGAATTCTCCATATTCATTAAATTCTCTGTTGGGATAAGTTGTCATTAACTTTGCAATCCTAACCAAATTCATGCATCTCCAAAGTTCTTGGAAAGTGTTCTCTAACACATAGGAACTTGAGAGACGAAATAATATTTAATTTGGCTAAGAGGCCATTCTATATGTGTACGCATTTTGTAACTGCCAAAAAAAATTAGTAGTCCTAATAAAAAATAAATTTTTTGGTAGTCCTTCCTTTTTTCCTGGTCCAAAAAATTTAAAATAAAAAATATAAAAATAACCCCACACACAAAAAAAAACTAATATTTCTTTAGCCGATACTTTAGAATTTTCCTATTTTTGGGTTTCACTTGGTATTATATTTGTGCTGCAGATTATTTTTTGGTAAGAATCATGGTTCCTTCAATGTTGATCCTATTGAGAGGGGAAAAATGGAGGTAGCCCCAGAACAAGCTTTCAACTGTTAAAAAAATGGTGGTAGAATATTCGTTGCTCTTTGACAAATACAGGAGCGCTTGGTAGAGAATATAGAAGGACCACCTCCAGGCCACAGGTATCTCATCCCATGTATCTTCATCAATCTGTTTGGTATGCATATGCAACCATTGCATAAGATGTCATCTCTTTGCAAAAAGTTTGAGTTCCTTGTTTGTGTTTCTACATTATGCAATTATAATGTCTATCAAATATTAATCCGTCATATGCTTGATAGATGCCTGTACCTTATTCTAATGCCCATTCTTGCAGACCGTCACTGTCTTGGAAGTGAATTATTTTTGTAGCATCACTGATTTGTTTAGATTTATAAAATACCTATAATGTTGATCCAATGATCTTTGCCTTCTAATCTTCATTTTTTTTAAGTAACCTTTGTCCATTTTTTTCTAACATCCCTAAAGGAAGAATTTCCTTAGACTTCAGAGGGATCCATTTTTATTTTGATTTCTTTTCAAATCAAATCAGACCTATGAGTATGACTGCATTCTTAGAACCTTCTAAGTTAGGAATCTAATCACTTATCCAGGCATGTAGTGTCACTTCACCATAGTTTCCTTCTAGTGGTGTTTAATTTTACTTAACTAACCATAAACATTCCTTATGAATTATAGTAACGCTGATTACATTTAGAAATTCATATAGACAACTCCATAGAAGGTGATGTATAGTTCGAATTTCCTAAACTTAGAACCTTCTCTTGAGGATGTCATCTTTTATTTTAAGTTTATAGTGTTTAAATGTGCTTCATATTGGTAACAAACTGTGTTGAATGGAATTTGGCTTTATTTAGCATTCTTGGTGATGATATGTAGCAATATATTTATGATTTCATTTATATCATAATGTTTTTTTACATACTGCTTAGCCAAATATTCTATGTATTACGGTTATGTGAGCTTAGCTGGATATGTATATGGCATGTGTGTGAGATTGAATTTATGATAAGGTAGTAGGCTAGCCGCCGTAAACACAAGGAATATATATCTAGCACCATTCTTTTCTTAGGAGTTATAATTCAGAATTATTGTGTTTGTATAAGGAAAAAATTTGTTAGTTATCATATTATGGTGGTAAGAATGGAATGTTATGTTGTTAAATATTGGCAATAAGATCTTCTTCATTAAGTACCACATATAGTGGCATTGGATTCTCCGTTAATCCTTTGTTATGGCATTACTTTTTAAATAGCATATAAATATTTCAGTCTGCCTTGTGAGGGCATTAAACTTTATATTCAATATGTATGCCTTATTATCTTAATGGCATTTAAATTTGATATGTGTATATATTTATATGTAATGGCTGTCAGTTGATAGATAATTTTGTTATATGCTTTTATTGTCATCAATAGTTGTCGACCTTATTTAGTTTCTTATAACCGTTGAAAATTAGTAAGGAAAGCCTTCCTTTTATTATTTATGACTAGCTCATTTTCTTATATAAGCATGAAAACATTTTAGAAGAATAAAAGAATAAGTTATTTCTTTTTAGTTTCTTCTATATCTTTAAAACCTTATAAGGCCAATGTGGTTTTAAGTTAGTAAGTTTATAATAGTAATTTCAGTAGGTAACTCTAGATTATATTTTTATTCTATGAACAAGAGGGTGATGTAATTAAGGTTTTTTTTAGAAATTGAATTAAATTTGTTATTAAACTCATGAAAAATGTGTAAAATAGTTTAATTATGTTTATTTTTAGTCCTTGAGATAGAACAAAAGAGTGTTAATAAATCAGTAATAGTTGATTTGAAAATTTAATAAGGCATACTTTAAAAAGTATTATTTTAATAAGGCAGTTGAATTGCAAGTATTTTCTTCCATCTTTTAAAAATTATGCTTTAGAAATAAAATGATCAACTAATCAAATCATGATGATACATTACAAAGAATAGTTACAGTGTGCATATCAAAATATAAATATATACTATTTATTGATATGCCCATGAATATTTGTGCGTCATTATCTTTAACAGACTTTCCACCATGGGATGCCTACCTATCCAATGCATGTGAAAAAATCTCTTTAGGTGTAAATCCTGGGGCATAATATTTTATTTATGTAGTGCTCATAATGATGAGGAATATGTTTGTATTGCATGCTTTATAGATCAATTATAGTTTAGGAGTTTTAATTATAGTTTAGGAGTTATAATTTTATTTCTAATAATACCACAATGTAATCTTCAGTGCATCCCCTCGTTGATTGCGAGTCTATTTTGAATAATATTTCCATTTTTAGAAGCTGATTATGCAGTTTATTTACAAGATATACAAAGGTGAAAGCACAAATGAGGAAGGCGGCAGTCTATTAAAGATGAAATATTCTAAATGTTGAAAAGAAAACATTATCTTTTGATACAGTTTGTAGAATAGGCACAAAATGGACTTCTTGGAAGTGGTTCGAATTAGTATGAATGCAAGATGTGGGAGATCCCCAAAATTATGGCTCATTTATGAGAATAGAAATGTTTTCTTAGGAGATGCACAAGCACAAGATATACACAAGTTGGATTCATTGGATTTGTTGAAAAGGATAGAAACTTTCAAGCTGATGCAATTGGCATGTACTATGATTAGAAATGCTCTTACAAGTGCACATGCAAATGTTGGAGTGTAGAGAAAGTTTCAAGTTTGGTTCTAAGAGGAATATTGTTCTTTTGCGTGTAATAAGGATATGTCCAAAATGGAATTGTTAAAAAGAAATTAATAAAGTAGGGATAAAAGTTTCCTTTAATTTTTCTTAAGAGGATAGCTACTTCCAAGCCCACTCATGTCAAGTAAATATTATTATTAGTTTTTATTGTGATTGGAGTTGCTTAAATTTTCTCTTATTATGGATTTGCTTACAATTAAACTTTTTATAAGACTATTTGATAATGAAATATGTGATGAGCTAAACATAATTAATGGTGCTGATATTTTAATAATATTATATGTTTTTCTTTTCCTAAAGTTGAATTGGTTTTAATAATATAGCCAAGAATTGTATTTACAGTTTATTTTACATTGAGAAGAATTACAAAATAAAAATGAATGATATGATATTATTTTTTACATGTTTTTAATAAAAAAATGGTAGAAAGGAAAATGAAGTTCATGCCCATATATGGTCGCTTGAAAGTCCATTTATCCATCAATCCCAGTATTGTTGATTAAACACAATTACAAATATTTAATATGACGTGTTGGTAATTTGTTTAGTTTTTAGTTTTGTTTTGATTGTTTTGTTTTTTATAATTAGGGTTAGAGTTTATAATTTTATAATTTTTTATCAAGTAAATGCCAAAGTTCATTCACATAAACATGTGCACACACAGTGAATACCAAAGCTAACTTTCAAACCTACCCACCCACACACAATAAAAACCATAGTTAATTGACACACACATACACTTGACACAAAGTGAACATTAGTGTTTTTGTACACACATAGAGTGAGTGCCAAAGCTCATTCACAGACACATGCATGCACACACAGAGTGTGACAAATTTCATTCAAATACATAGGCACACACTTCACATGTAAACTGAATGACAAAACTAAATATCTTTCATACACACACACACACTTCATATTAAGTGAATGCCAAAGTTAACTTTCAAACATGCACACAATGAATGTCAAAGTTTATTCACACACACACACACACAATGAAAGTCAAAATTTATTCAAACACACATAGACTCACAATGAACATCATTGAAGTTTGTTTGTAGACACATTTCACAAAAAGTGAAAATAAAAGTTTATTCGTACATCACACAAAATGATATCCAAAGTTTATTCATGCACACATACAAAAAAGGAATGTTAGTTATTTCAAGCACATTCCACATAAAGTGAACATCAAAGTTCATTCATACACTCTACACAAAATGATATCCAAGGCTCATTTGTACACACAAAATAAAGAATTTCAAATCTTTCAATTGCATTCTACACAAAGTGAATATCAAAGTTTGTTCATACACTCCACAAAATGTGATAACTTTGAACTTCATTCACTCCACAAAATGTGTTAGCTTAAGTTCATTCATAAATAAAGAAAAACTAAATGTAAAAGTTCTTTCAAGCTCACATAGATACACAACAAATTCCAAAGTTGGTTCAAACACATATACCACACAAAGTGAATACCAATTTTTTTTAAAAAACACACACTACAAAGTGAATGCCTAAATTAACTTTCCACACACACACATAATTTACATAAACAAAAAGTGAATATGCCAATGTTCAAACATAATTCATTCACACAAATTTAGTACAAGCATGCATTAACACTTAAGTTCAAACATTCCCAACTCTGAACACACTCATAAAGTGGGTGCCTAATTTATAAAACATGGTAAAGTTCAAATACACACAATAGACAAAGTGAATGCCCAAATTAAATTTCACACACACAATTCACATAAAATGAATGTCAAAGTTAAAACACACACTTCACACATAGAAAGTGAACATGTGCCAAATTTTAAACATGCTTAATGCACAAAGTCAGTTCAATCACACACAAGTAAACACTCGAGTTCAAATATGCCAAAGAACAAACACACACAAAGTGAATGCTAAAGTTAAAGCACACTCTTCAGACAATGTTAGTTCAATCACTTCACACATAGTTGATTCAAACACACACTTCATACATATATGTTTTTAAGAGTTATTTTGTGCAATGCTTGGTCAATAGGAAATTAGTAATTATTTAGGTACTGCATGGTTGATCTAATCACTTGATTGCTTAGAATTTATTTAGTTCATTCACAATTACTTCATGGGCTTATTCATTTAATACCACTCAATTATTTTTATTTGCAAAAAAGTAATTGAATTTCTTATTGTATTTATAGCCTTGTCTACCAACAACTACATGTAATGACTTTCCATAAAAATAAAAATATAAAATATTTAGTGATAGGCCTATAAATATTTGTGCCTATCGGCCATTTGATAGCACCTTTGGTGCTTTTACTAGTTATAGCACTATGACATGTTGATAACTCCTATGAGGTAGTACCCAATTTGGGTGACCACTTTGAAGTGGAGCCCATGGAGACTTGTAGTTGACTCTTTGATGTCTATCTTGACTTGGTGATACTTCCTAGGAAGTGGGAGCTAATTTGGGCGCTCACTTTGGAGGTGTTTCCAATGAAGACTAGGAGTTTTCTTTTTTGTGTGCATGAGTGAATAATGTTGATACAATTTACATGAACATGATGTAGCAGTTAACAACAAAGTTAGAGATGCATGATAGTTGCATGAACATGATAAAGTAGTTAACAATGGGTTCAGAGCTGCATGATATTTGCATGAATATGATGTCACAGTTAATAGTGGAGTTAGGGATGCATGATATTTGTATGAATATGATGTGGTAGTTAACAGTGAAGTTAGAGATGCATGATATTTGCATATTGCTTGCATGAACTCATAAAAGATTGCATGGACTTGCATGTTGTTACATGTTACTTGCATTGCCTTTCATGTTGTTCCATGTCACTTGTATGAGTTTGCATGTGCTTGCATGTGTTGCATGTTACTTACATGGACTTGCATGTTGTTTCATGTTGCTTATATGAACTCGCATGTGCTTGCATGTTGTTGCATGTTACATGCATGTTGTTGCATGTTGTTGCATGTCAATTATATGATCTTGCATGTGCTTGCATGTCACTTGCATATTGTTGCATGTCAGTTATATGAAATTGCATGTTGTTGTATGTCACTTATATGAACTTGTATATTGTTGCATGTCACTTATATGAACTTGCATGTAATTGCATGTCATTGCATGTCACTTGCATGTGCTTGCATGTTGGTGCATGTTAGTTATATGGACTTGAACATTGTTGCATGTCAGTTATATGGACTTGCATGTTATTTCATGTCATTTATATGGTGTTGCATATACCTTGCATGATACTCTAACTTAGGATCAGTTTTGGATAACTCTTGCATGGTTCTACAAGTGGTCACATGACTCTTGTATGTTATAGAACAAGTTGTTATAGAATAATATTGGGGACATCAATGATGCATGTTGTTTGCATGACATTGGTGTATGTTGGTACTTCAATGATACTTTAGTTGACTATGTCTAATTGGGAGGTACTAGGCACTCATGAAGAAGCTTTTAGTTCAACATCAATATTGTCACATAACACTTCAGTTGACTGAGTTTGAGTTTGACTTCTCGGGTGCCCATGTTGAGACTTTTAGTTGTGCTTTGTTATTGTCACATAACACTTTAGTTAACTAAGTTTGTTTGGGACTTCTTGGGCACCCATGTTTGAGACTTGCAGAACTTAACAGTTGATTTTTACCATGCAGCTTTGGAGTTCACTATATTGAGCACTTGGATTTGCATGAGGTTTCTTCTCATGCTATTGGATATAGTTTATTGTATGTTTGAGATCCATGGATTCTATATAATGATGCCTTGAGTTGGTAGAAAGTATGAGAGATCATCACATGAATTATAGGTTAATGACAGGTATTTAAAGTTGAAGAAGTAATGGAGTGTTGGCATAATCCAAAGAAGATTTCAGTATTATTGTAAACTCATTTACATGAAGTAATATAAGAATAAATCTCTTTGGGTGTGGAGTTTTTTCTCGCAAGGGTTTCTCCATATAAATTTCATGTCTACTTCTATCATGTTTTTTTTCTTCTACTACATTAATTAAATTCGAGAAATACTATTACATCTAAATTGAAAGTAATTTTCAAATTTACACATGCCTTTATTTCAGATTTGAAAACATTTAAAAACTACATAGTTGCAACTTTATCTTGTTCTCTCTCCCTTTTTCTAACATTCTCAACATCCTCAACAGTCACCCCCTAGAGTGCTCAATTATAACTAACTATCCTTCTAGTGGTGGATTCTTAAGATTCTCATCATTCTTAATACTTTCAATAACAACCCTCCATACATTCTCCAAATCACCTTATCGCACCTTTTCCATTCTCTTGTGATATCTTTCTTGCCTTTCTAAAACCTATTTCAACCTCTTTTCCTCCATGTTTATTTCTATAGCCATCTTAATTTCTTCCATAATCTCTCTTAAATGCTTATTATCTCCTTTTGTCATAGCTTTTTTTAATTTGGAATTTCATTGATCCTTCTATTCCTCCTTAGTGGCTCAATTAAGACTTTCCTTTAGAGGTTGCATCTCTTTGGGATCCTTTTCAAGATTACGCCTTTCCATTCATCATCCCTTAGGTATTAAACCCCTCTCACAAATAGAACCTAGTGTATCTTACCATTTATTATATAAAAAATTAAACCATTTATGATCACCCTCAGTTCAATGAATAATCTTAACCCTTATTATTCAAACCATTAAAACCATTTAAGTTATGAATACATACAAAATATTTATATATTGATTTGGATAAGTTCAAGATGGTGTATATTATGTCATCAAAATGTCACACAGTGTCATGAGGCCAACATTATCTCTCAGACTACAAAATATCATCAATATATAGCCATATAAATTGTTAAAAATGTGCCATATAGGCATACAAAATGTCTTTGTGTATGTAGCAAACTATTCCTGAAATACTTGGCCTCTCTTTGCCTAGCTAGAAAGTGAAGCTTGAACCTCTGAATCTATAATTTCCTTGTGTTGTTATATTCTCCTTCACTCTATGCTAGCTTGCAACTCAAAATTTGTAACTAAAAAACATTATTTTTAAATAAAATAAGATTTAATAAACACACTTACAACATACTAGTAGTCTAATTGTTCTTGCCTCTAATGCTCAACATCATCAAGAGAGGCATGTCCTTAGATTGAAGTGCTTGCATCGATCTATAGCCTAATAGAAGCAGTATATATAAGTTATTTGCAAATACTTAACAATGTCAATTGAGACAAAATGATCATAATTAAATGTATACATTCATATTTATATTTGTGTTAGAGACATTGAGGATGAAATTGTAACAATAACATTGACATCCATTTCTTCTTGTATACTAGGAGGTGTGATAGTTGATCTCATCAATTAAACAAACAATAATAGATTTAACTAAGAAATTCAACCGTGCATACACAATAATATTAAATTTTGTGTTTAAAATTTTTAAATCTGCTACAACATACCTTAGTAAATCTGATGTCACAACTGGCACTACCAACGTTCTCCTGTATTTAAGAAGCTTCTCTCTCATTGAGAGGTACGTGAATTTGGAGTTTTATAGTGAATTCTATCACTTTGCACATGAGGTGTTATTAGCCATGTGGAAATGAGAAGTGCATCCCCAGGCTTTGTCTATAATTTTATAGAGAAGTTTGTAAGTTTTAGAATAAAATGATGATTTATGGGGTTTTTTTTACCCAAAAGGGTCTTCTCCCTATATATGTTGTGTAATGTGTTAGATCTATGCTTCTAATTGTCATTTTTTTAGTTTTACATTTTATTTATAATAATTAATATCTGAAGATCCTAATTTCTAACATCTTCTCTCCTCTCAATTCTCAAATTCTCATCATCTTAACTTTTTAGAATTTAACTTACCACACTATCTAAATATTTTCTAGTAAGGTCCAAAGGTTTTAGTTTCGTAAATAGGATTAATAAACCCTCAAACCTATCATTAATTATGACCCTTCTATTTGACAATTTAGGTTTTAAAATGAGGTTGTTGAGTCAACATCTCAAGTGGCATAGCATCCTTTCTTTCATGCTCTGGTTGAGCACTAATTCTCCTAATCCTTCCTTCCAATAACTCTCTGAACACATCATATTCCTTAATGTATTTTGTCAATCTGGTCAAATATTTAGTTGCTTTGTTGAAATGCTTGTTGAGTTGCTTAGATGTATCTTTGTTATTTAGTGACACAATTATTATACATCTCTCTATCACTAGAATCTCAATACTTTCCATACTCACAATATTCTCAAAATCCTCAAAATTCTCCATATTAACTAAATTCTCAACATCTTCAGTAGTAGCCCCTTGGTGCACTCAATTGTAACTAACTATCCTTCTAGTAGTGGATTCTTAAAATTCTCATCATCCTAAATACTTTCAACAATAACCCTCCAGACATGTTCCAAATTAACTTATCTTGTCTTTTCCATTCTCTTGTGATATCTCTCTTACCTTTCCCAAACCTATTTCAATCTCTTTTCCTCCATGTTCACTTCCATAGCCATCTTAATTTCTTCCATAATCTCTCTTAAATTCTTATTATCTCCTTTTGTCATAGGTGTTTTTTATTTGGAATTCATTAACCCTTTTATTCATCCTTAATGGTTCAATTAAGATCTATCTTTAGAGGTTGCATCTCTTTTGGAACCTTTTCAAGATTGCCCCCTTTCTATTCATCATCCCTTATGTGTTGAACCTCTCTGAAAAAATAGGGCCTAATGTATCTTACCATTTATTATATAAAAAATTAAACCATTTATGATCATCCTCAATAATGAATAATCTTAACCCTTATTATTCAAACCATTAAAACCATTTAATCTATGGATACATACAAAATATTTATTTATTGATCTCGATAACCCCAAGAAGGTGTATATATAATGTCATATAGTGCCATGAGGCCACCACTGTCTCTAAGACTACAAAATATCATCAATATATTGCCATAAAAAAATGTTAGGAATGTGCCATATAGGCATATAATATGTCTTTGTGTATGTAGCAGACTATTCCTAAAATATTTGGCCTCTCTTTGCCTAACTAGAAAGTGAAGCTTGAACCTTTGAATCAATTGTTGCCTTGTGTTAGTCTGATCTCCTACACTCTGTTGGTTCCCAAATCTACAGATTTCAAAACCCTAAAAGTATGCTAGGATTTATAGTTAGGTTTAACAATTGATTTGGCCAACAACTGGAATCAACCAAGATGGTTGGAATTCCCTACACTTCATGCCCTTCTTTGCCTAGGTGGGTGTACCTTTTCATCACCAATAAATATGAACTCCTCAAAACTAATTGGTGATGATTAAGCAGATTGTGAATTTCATACAATTTTGTTAATTAAATCATCCTTTTCAACCAAATTCAAACTGGCATGAAATTTGAAAATGGATTTACTCAATTACTCTAACCACTACTACTCCTACAATAGAAAATCAAAATTATGTACAATGATTTTATTAGTTCTAGAGAATAACATCTGATCAGTGCCTTATTTGTTGGGTATTGGGCTCGTAATGGGCTTTTTCCCATCCAATGGTCTTAAATTCTAACTATTTAGCACAATTCATGTTTATGCCTTGCATAAATGTGCAAGAATTTTAACCATGAAAACCATACTTCTTAATCCAAACTGATTTCTCTAAATCATAGTAACAAACTCAACAGAATTTAATCTCTACTTGAGAGAACCCATAAAAAATGTTACACAAAAGCATTTAAAGATGTAACGACAAATCAATAAGTACCTGACAAATTGATTCATATGATTAAAAGAAAACAATTTGGAGACAACTTCACAATTTCTTTTCATTCAAATTGAAAAATAGTTGCAACTATTTTCAGAGAAAATACATTTCCACACAATCTCATCTCAAATCTTCATAGGTACACCAATCTATTCTGCCCCCTTCCTCTATTCTCTAACCCTCTCTAATTAGGCCCTTGAAAAAATATCAAATCATGTCCTAGAGCACTGAAATTGAACAGGGGTGTGTATGAATATGTGGAGAATAACTAGAACCAATTCACTTCTCCTAGTAATGACCCAGCTTCAAAGTATCAACTCTCAAAGTTAGCTCTCTGACAAACTTGACACTGTGCATACAACAAATGTCAACAAACTGCATTTTCTTTTGATATATGAAAAATATCAAATGAGATGCTGGGGCTTTGAAATTAGACATAGAAGCACATTAACATGGGAACAATTGCAAGCACCAATTGGTTTGTCATGAAAATCACCCAACTCGTAAATATTGATCTCCAAAGTTGAACACCCTGGTAGATGCAATAATATGGGGACAATAAACTCTTCCAGAACCCTCCAACTTGGTGCTTCAAAACCCTGTCAAATCTAAACATAGGAGGCTGAAATCAAAAATACATACTTACATATGGTAATTGAATGTGCCTACCAAGTGATTTGGTATAAAAGCGAATAGGCTTCAAATTATGATCCTCCCAAGTAGGCTATTGGGACAGATTTCACAAGTGTATTTTTGAGTGTTGCAATCAATTTTCTCATTATGGAAACTTCAAATTTAGCCAAAATTTGAAGGTGCCAATAGTGGCTCTGTTTGGGGATGTATGCCCCTTGTGGGCACAGAAAGAATTCAGATCTCTAGGGAGTAGACTGGGTGTTTTATTCATTGGGCAATAGAGTCAAACCTCTCCTCTGCCCTAAACTGGTATGATTTGAAAAATCACACCACACCTGATGGCATAAGGCCACTAGAAAAGAAAAGCTACTATTTACCTCTATCATATACCTAGTTTTCATCATGCTATACTGAAGCCTTTCTAAAAATATCATTGAAATTTGTTTGACAGAATATATTGAGATCTTTCATCAACCTACCATGCTCAATATTGCCATTGCATCTTCCATTATTGTGAATCTGGAAATTAGGCATATTCTAAATTTTTTTATTATCATGTGACAAGAAGAAGTCACAACCACCAAACAAGCCAGACCCATACTCTATGTGATACCTTGTTTTATCATATTCATTGTCATTCACTAAATGATGACTCTCTAACTGAATTGGGAAGAAGAACAAATCATACTGCAACAATTGTGAACCTGAAACTCTATCATTAGTTGCCTCAACAATTTATAGATTTGACAAACTTGAATCATCAACACTCCAAGATTTAATAGAAGCATGCATTTTTGGAGCACTACTGTAATGAAATTCACAACCACTAGATGTCCCTTCACTATCAAAGCAAATGTGTGCTGGGGATGAAATTTCATAATCATTCTCATGTGTATATCTCTGATATTCAATGGTTAGCAAATTTGAAATTTGTTCACTACTGAGTGAACATGCCTCTTCATTCACCTCATTATTGATATATTTACAATACTTAGGAAATAATAAATCAAATGTATTATTTTCATCAGCATAGTTATTTGATTTGCAAGTTGATACAACATCCTGATCATCTGGAAATGCTTCATCCTCATCATAGAATGGATTTGAATACACATGAAAATAATGTTTTGACACACCTTGGAAAAATATCATTTGATTTTCTTCTATCATTTCATCATACAATGGGTTTGAAAAACTTTGAAAACAATTCTCTGATGTACATACCTCTTCTTCACCAATTGTGGTTGTTAATGGATGTGTTATTTGTTCATTGCCGAATGGACTTGCCCCTTCACTTACTTGATTGTTGTGCACTCCCCATGCATTGTGTCCTCAAAAGCATCTTCAATATTGTAGTCCTCCTCCAAGGTGGAGAGTTGGCCTTCCACGATTTCATCTTCATTCAAATATGGAATATTACTATTGAAAATTTCATCTGCACATGTTTCCTCTATTAGCTGATCAAAAGTAGCTAAAATCATTGTAACTTTGGGATGTCTTCTTACAAATGGATTTTGTCCTTGATGAGGCTAATATTGCTGATATTGATATCCCTGTTGCTGATATAGCTGATGCATACCTTGATGCATATTTTGGTTAACACCTCCATGAAGATTCATACTACCTTGCACATTTTGATTTGGATATTGGTGTTGATAGTGATACTACCCCATATGCTAATTATATCCCTGGTTTTGAATTTTCACTCCTCCTTGACCAAGGGGAAAAGGATAAGCACCTCCAATAGGATGATTACAATCAAATCTATATTGTGGTACATTTGAAATAATCTGAGCCCTCAATTGAAGCAACTCTTGCTCCAATTCTTGTTTTTGTCTTATCAACTTGAGCCTTTAAACTTGTGCTCATTTTTGTTCTATCTCCATTCGAGGTGTTTGTTCCCTAGGCCTATGTTGTGAATATTGCTAGGCCATTTTCTCATCAAGTTCTTAACAGAGTCACCACCAATTTTCAAACAGGAATGGATTTTATTTTATGGGTCTTCCCAACAATAGAGTCATTCTCATATCAATTCCCCTGTACTGCAACATATCTCTCATTCAATTCATCCCCAACAGACTCACCATTTTGTTGGTTCCCAAATCTGCAAATTGCAAAACCCTAAAAGTATGCCAAGCTTTATGATTAGGTTTAACAACTGATTTGGCCAACAACTAGAATCAACCAAGATGGTTGGGATTCCCTGCACTTCAGGCCCTGCTTTGCCTAGGTGGGTGTACCTTTTTATCACCACTGAATATGAACTCCTCAAAACTAATTGGTGATGATTAAAAGGAGATTGTGAATTTCATACAATTTTATCAATTAAATCATCCTTTTCAACCAAATTCAAATTGACATAAAATTTGACATTGGATTTACTCAATTACTCTAACCACTACTCCTCCTACTCCTACTCCTACTCCTACAACATAAAATCAAAATTATGTATAATGATTTAATTAGTTTTGGAGCATAACATCTGATCAGTGTCTTATTTGTTGGGTATTGGAGTTGCAATGGGCTTTTTCTCATCCAATGGTCTTACATTCTAACTGTTTAGCACAATTCCTATTTATGTCTTGCATAAACATGCAAGAATTTCAACCATGAAAACCATACTTCTTAATCCAAACTAACTTCTCTAAATCATAGTGACATATTCAATAGAATTTAATCTCTACTTGAGAGAACCCATCAAAAATATTACATAGAAGCATTTAAAGATGCAACAACAAATCAATAAGTACCTAACAAATTGATTCATATGATTAAAAGAAAACAATTTGGAGACAGCTTCACAATTTCTTTTTATTCAAATCAATAAACAATTGAAACCATTTTCAGAGAAAATACATTTTCACACAATCTCATCTCAAATCTTCATAGGTACACCAATCTGTTCTACCTCCCTTCCTCTATTCTCTAACCCTCTCCAATTTGGCCCTTAAAAAAATATCAAATCATGTCCTAGAGCGCTGAAATTGAACAGGGGTGTGTATGAATATGGGGAGAATCACTGGAACCAATTCACTTCTCCTGAAAATCACCCAGCTTCAAAGTATCAATTTCAAAGTTAGCTCTCTAACAAACTTGACATTGTGCATACGACAGATATCAACAAACTACATTTTCTTTTGATATATGAAAAATATCAAACAAGATGCTGGGCCTTTGAAAATGGACATAGAAGCACATTAACATGGGGACAATTGCAAGCACCAATTGGTTTGTCATGACAATCATCCAGCTCATAAATATTGATCTCCAAAGGTGACCACCCTAGCAGATGCAATAATGTGGGGATAACAAACTCTTCAAGAACCCTCCAACTTGGTGCTTCAAAACCCTGTCAAATTTGAACATATGAGGCTGAAAGCAAACATCCATACTTAAATTTGGTAAGTGAATGTATCTACCAAGTGATTTGGCATAGAAGCGAATAGGATTCAAATTATGATTCTCCAAAGTAAGCTACTGGGACAGATTTCGCAAGTGTATTTTTTGAGTTGCAATCAATTTTCTCATCATGGGCACTTCAAATTTAGCCAAAATTTGAAGGTGCCAACACATTCCATGCTAGATTATAACTCACCTTGTATATATAAATTATAAAATTAGATACTATACCAAAATCTGTAACTAATAAGCATTAATTTTTAAATGACAAAAATAAGAAACACACTTACAACATACTAGTAGTCTAATTGTTCTTGCCTCTAATGCTCAACATTATCAAGAGAGGCATGTCCTTAGACTGGAGTGCTTGCATTGATCGATAACATAATAGAAGCAGTATATATCAGTTATTTGCAGATACTTAACAATGCCAATTAAGATAAAATGATCATAAATAAACGTGTACATCCATATTCATACTTGTGTTAGAGACATTGAGGATGAAATTGCAACAACATTGACACCCATTTTTCCTCGATATACTAGGAAGTGTGACAGTTAATCTCATCAACTAAAGAAACAATAACAAATTTAACTATGAAACTCAAGTACACATAAACAATAATGTCAAGTTTTTGATCTAAAGCTTTAAAATGTGCTATAATGTACCTTAGTAAGTATGATGTCACAATTGGCACTACCAACATGCATGTTGGATGATGGTGTAATACCCATCTATTAAACCAAAAAAATACATTTTCAAAAATTCAACACTATTATGAATACAAACTAACTACTAATTTATTGTGATATATAAGGAATTTACCTCTGAGATAGATGAAATCATAAAACTCATTAGTGGAATGGTTGATGTCATACTACCCTGCATGGTTAGACCCTAAAATATATAATATATTCACACTTTTAATTCAATTCTAGAATTAAAAATTGATTTACATGTTAAAATCTTAAGTATAAAAGGTAAAATTTATATGTTATAAATTAGTATAAAGATACCTCTACATGATCACCAAACAAATTGTGTATTAGATCATCAATGATTGGCATATTATTTGATTCTCTGAGTTGTACTACTTGTCACTAAGTCAACTCACTTCATCATAGGTTCCAATGTACTTGCAAGTGATACATGGTTGGGGTTTTCTATGGATGCCCTCAATGTTTGAATTAATTTGGCAATTTGAATTTTGTTTTGTTGTAAATGTCCTAATAAATCTTCTTGACTTTGTAGAGGGTAAGAATTTGAGGAGATTTAGGTGATTTGGGGTTCTCTTCGAGTAATTCTTCATCTAAATTAGGCTTTGAGTTAGTTTTTATAGAAGCTGGTATAAAAATAACAAAAAATAAGAAATGTAATCTAAAAAATTAAAATTTATGAAAATACAAACAAAATTTGATTAAAAAATGAAAATCCTAATTACTTACTTCTCTTATGATGTGGCATTGCAAAGTAACTTTGGACAGGGCTTGCAAATGCTATCAATGTGTAAAACACACTCATGTTCATCTTGCTTAACTCCTCTTGACCGCAACACACAAATGACTAGATGGTTATAACTTAACAAGTGCACTTTCTTTAACACAAATGCATTACATAACATGTGCATGTTATGACTTGGTAATTACTAAGCCATAACACACTTGCATTATGTTTTATTTAACATAATGCAAGTGTGTTTTGTACAAAATCAAGGATTTGGCCACTTTTTTGTCCCCCAATTTAGTGTACTTGCCCTACAATGGTGTTTACGAACGTTATTGAGAAGTTATTTTATTTGGTAAGTGAATGTTTGTCCTAGTTTAAACTCCTTGGTGGACAAATTAATGGCAATGAGAAAGATCGAAGACAACATTCACAAACATGTAGATGATCTATATGATGATGATGTGGATTAGATTCCCTTTAATGCCTTTAGAATTGAATTGTGCTCAAAAAATCGACCTTGTCCCCATACAAAACAAGTGTACAATGAATGCCTTTAAATACCATGACATAGCAACATGTCACATGAAACATGTGCTAGGTTAGCTAATGATGACTACTATAAGCGGGTTGGAAAGTTAGAATTTGAATTTAAAATTTTGAATTTTGGGTGTCATCTCCAAGCTACTCAGAATTGTCTTGGGTCAAATCTTGTGTCCATCGAAGATGAACTTAAGGTTTGATGAAGAGTTAATTTTGAGGTAAGGAGTGAACATATGAGAATCTGTATAAATGTTAGGATTAAGGTGCCATCAACCTTGTAAATCCTATGTTATTTATTATTCCTAGTACTATTTGTAAATCACCCATAAGGGATGAAACGTTTCACCTGTAGTGATCTTGTTTTAGCTGCATGTTTATATCCGATACCTGATGCTAATTTGTCTGCGACGAGGGGTTGCATGGGGGTTTCCCCCTTGCAAGGGTTTATCATTGTAAATCTGGACCGTTTATCATCATTAGGTCATAGATTTGACGGTCGATATTATGTTGGTTTTCTTGCCCTAGAAGGCAACTCCCTTTTATAAGGATATTTGTACTATGTTTTTATCAGAGTTGAGAGTCACAGGGGTCGCTGAATTGGAGATTGAAGAAGAAGAGGAAGTGCATGTATTGTAATCTCATATTTGAAGATAATACAACTTGGAGCCTCTTTTCTTGGTGGAGTTTTTTACCCGAAAGGGTTTTCTCCACATTACATATGGTGTTATGCATTCAGTTCTTAATGCATGTTATTTCTGTGTAGTGGGTTTTATTTCTGTTGCAATCTCCATTGATTCTACATTGTTTAGAGGACATAAATAAGGTTTGAATAAGATTTCTGTTGTGTGGTTTGCACCTTCATTTCTAACAATAAATGATAGTGAAATAGAGATACATAGTCCAATCAGTTTGTGAGCCTACTCTACAGTTCTCAATATATTATTACATTCAGGGATTAAATTTGACGGTCAACCTGGGTTGTCCAACAATTTTTATATAACAATTATCTATTCAATGGTGCCTTTAAAATACTATGACATACTTTAGTATAAGTAAATTGTCCAAAATCTCTCCTTTCATTTGATACAGTTTTTTCAAAAATTCAGTTGTATTTTACAACTAAAATGTCTAAATACAACTATACCACTGTCAAATTTAAGTCCCCATTACATTAAAACATTCAAATCAACATACACATAAAAATAAATAGAAAATATTATAAATATACAAATTTCACCATTACAATTCTATAAAAAACTATTTTTCTATTATAAATCAAACAAAACAAATTTTTTCTCATTTTTCCTATTATCGAATGAAGGACCACTTTATTAAAAAAAAACTGGCTTGACAACGACTCATTTGTATTTATTCTATTAAAAAACTTAAAAAAGAGTAGAAGGAAGTTGTAAATTTGTAATGAACACAAAAGAAAAGTCTAGAAAATGTTCGGAGACTTTCCATAATCTCGAAGCGTACGTAATCGTAATCTCGAAGCGTACGTAAATTGTTTAGAAATAATCTTGTTGACGAGAACGGCACGGCAATGAGTAATGACACCGTAGGAAATAGAGATTGCCGCTTTCGGCGGTCCCCGTCCACACATACAGAGAAAATAAATGAATTTTTCTACCAAGGTTGAGTCAGAAACTTCAATTCAAACTTTGGGAATATGGTTTTCTATTTTCATAATATTCTCTCTCATTACGTACTCATTCACCAAACTATTTCTAAACAATTCCCTCCAACAACTAAATTGAGCTTATGTGTGTGTCGATTATGGAAAGTTTCAAACACGTTTTGTAGAATTTCCTTTTGCATTAATTACAACTTCTTTTTCTTCTAGTCTCGGGATTTCTAAGTTTTTTAAAGTAGAAAGTGGTTAATTGTTAGACAGTTTTTTAATTATAAAAAGTGGTCCAAAGTCTATGAAGCTTTCTATTTCTTTGGGGTTAAGATTAGCAATCGCATCTTAGTGTGCAATGGGTACACCGATATTGAAATAGTATTGGAATGCTTGACCGTAACCTCAAGTCTATCACACAATGGAATATTTTTTTTGTCACTATGTTTATGCGCTTAAGCTTAGTTTTGCAATCTCATGATGGGTAATTATTTTTTGTTTAAGGAAATGTCTCTTCAATTGTGATGGGTGGTAAAGGTAAAATTTGGAAATAATTATTCATAGGAAGGTTATGCATGTAGCCATGCTCTCTCTCTCTCTCTCTCTCTCTCTCTCTCTCTCTCTCTCTCTCTCTCGGCCTTTATATATATCTCTCTGTCTCCCTCTCTAGCTCTCTATTTTTTTTAATCTCTTTCTATTTCCCTCTCACACACTTCATCTCTCTGATATTTCTCTCCCTATCTTTCTCTCTCCTCTCTCTGAGATTTCTCACTCTAGACCTCTCTCTCTCTCTCTCTCTCTCTCTCTCTCTCTCTATATATATATATATATATATATATATATATATATATATATATATATAAATCTTTTTTGTCTTTCTCTATTTTCACTCACTCTCTATCTCTCTTTACCTCTCTATACATTTGTCTCTATATCTTCATCTATGTCTTTCGCCCTCTCTCTCTCTCTCTCTCACTCCTCCCTCCCTTGCTCTCTTTGTTTCTCCATCTCTATCTCTCCCTTCTCTGTTCCTCTCTCTCTCTCTCTCTCCACATAACATCTCAAGGGTAAAATGATTAAGGTGGAAGATGTGCAAAATTTGACAAAAGAAAGACTTGATGAAATGATTAGTTCAATTGGAGGTTCTGATCTAACAATAGGTGGAAGCCCCTATAATAATTTAATAGGAAACAACAAAATCTCTCTCTCTCTCTCTCTACTTTTCTATTTCTCTTTATCTCTCTTCATCTCCATCTCCCTCCTCCCTTCTCTCTCACACACTTCATCTCTATGAGATCTCTCTCTCTCCCTATGTTCTTCTCATGTTTCTCTCTTCCTATGTTTTCAAAAAGACACTCCAAGAACACTATTGGTGCATCAGAGAGATTTCCAAAGAATAGGTCAATACTCTTGCATGGAGTTATGATGTTTGTATTCTTTTCTTCATCACTTTAGGCATTTGAATCAAAATATTGTTTTCAAACACAAGAAATTTAAACACAAGAAAGTAAATGAAACCATTATATAATTCTATTAATAGCATATATAAATAATAACAAATGACAACACATAGTAACAAGAAATTTCATCCAATCAACCTATACAATGACAATAATCTACTCATGCTATTCTTCTAGGTGCATTGACATGAGTGATGTGTTGGTTCGTTAACCTTAACCCATTTGTTGCTTTCTGGTGTATCATAAATCCTAGTTAATTCATTGGTAGTCGCACTTCTTTGTATCCCTAGATATTAAGAATTAACTTTTTCTTCTGGTTTGGGACATTTCCTATTTTGTCCTAAAGCCCATTGTTAGTTGTGAAGAATTGTTTTGATTTAGTTTCTTTCAAGAAGACAAAGAGTGGAATAAAAAATAATGTAATCTACAATTGATAACCTATGTATCTAGTTTCTCCATTTATAACTGGCTAACCTTAGATTTTTTTTTTCTTCTTAGTGGAAAGTTATATTTCTTAGAAGTGTTTTTCCCATGATAATAAGTAGTTAGAAAATGAGGGGATCTCCTTGCCTTACTCCTCTACAACTATTTACCCTTTTGAATATTTATTATGATGGAGAATGAGGGGGTGCAAATAAAACATTGTATCCAATCAATCATCTATTTGTTGAATCTAAACTTTTATAGAATCTTTAGGAGGAAGTTTGAATCACACTTGTCAAATGCTTTAGATATGTCAACCGTTATAACAATCCCTAACCAATGTTGTTTTGGTTGAGTGGAGTTGTTAGTTAAGATCATATCCTTCATATTGCATGTATTGGTTGTTCATCCACTTACAATAACTTTATAAATTAGTGAATGTTCTAGCTCTTCCTATCTCCATTTTTTGTAGATACAACATAACTTAGTGGTATACCCAAATGATACAAAGTAACTTCTATACCCCTAATTCTAGAGAACCTAAAAAGGATATTGATACACTTTATATATTTTGAAAACAAAAAGATGGTATCCTATAATGAACAATTTCACATCTATGGAAGCAAGATTTTAAATATTTGGTTACAAAGTTTGTTGAACACAAAGAAGTGCTAAGAGGGGGACTTGAATTGGCACACACAAAAACTTAAACAGATATTTGTAGATTAAAACTGAATAACTTAGAGAATATAAAGTAAATCATGCAACACAGAATCAACACAAGAACACTAAGATTTTACATGGAAAACCCAAAATAGGGAAAAATCATGGTGAGTGTTAGCTCACAATTTATTATGCTCACTGCAATAAGTATTACAACTTTATTTTAGGGCTACAACCCAAGGAAGCTACTACTCCCTAAATATAGCTTTTAGGGTCACTCCCAAGGAAGCTACAACTCCCTACAGATTCACTATCTTGATATAAGAATTACAGAGATAGTGAATACATGAACTGTTGTATAGAAAAAATTTGACTTATGTTGATATTGCAGTCCTCATTTTTTGCACAATTACTCTATCATACTAATGCTGCACACTTCATACTTCTTATTCTTCTCTTTTACTTTCACATCTCACATCTATCTTTCACAAATGAATTTCTTCTCCTATAAATACCCTCCACAACACATCACAATATTGATTAGGTCGGCACCATGAATATATTTGAGATGAAACATGTAGTTCTTCAAAGGTCAGCTTTAATACATATAATATGTCAAGGAAACTTGTTGTGGACCTTAGGACATCATGAAAGGATTCAAGGAACATCACATCACATCTTCCAAAGTCAAAACAATTGATCATGATCCACCGCATATAATAGAAACTAATCTATTAGCCCAAACTATACAAACACTACTAACTGTTTATCTTCATGCCACTGGAGAGAAGCCAAAAACATCATGCGGACCAAGAATTCAACATTGACCACCTCAACATCATTCAACCACCTTTCTACTAAAGTATCAGATCAATCTATACATCCGCACGACAAGAGATATGATGAACTAGTGGAAATAAAGTATTCAGGACTAACTACACCATGAATACTCCACTATTCAAGATATGGTATTGTGGTACATTAAAAACCCTAAAACCTTTAGAGATGAACTTAAACATCATTACATGCATACTCCTAAATCCGCACATCTGTTGCAAGTGTGTGCTAATCGGTGTTGTCATTGATGTCAACACCTAAGGAATTTGTTTGGAAGAGTTTTGAGCAAGTGAATGAGAGGTTAATACAATTGTAGAGTTATTCTGTCTCCTAGAAAAATGCAGTGTTTTGCTCCGCATATCCTATATATTGAATATCTTTATCTGCGGTTTGGAAGTTATGATAAGGAATGTCTATAGTTGCTATGTTTCAAGTTTGAGCCTCCGGTGTGAAGATTTGAGTGAGTTATGTTCACTAGAGTAGAAACTATTTTTCTGAGTATCTAATGGTGATAGGGAGAATGTATTCTACTCTGCATTTAAGTTTTATTGGTTGCAGTTATAGAGTTAAGTTTCAGATGATGTTATGTGTCTTCAGTTCAAATGGTTCATGATTTGGTGCTCTACAAACAATCTTTTCTTTGTGACAGTGGCTGACAGTAATGTTTAAGTGGTCCAGTTTGAAGAATCTTTTGGATAAAGTGATTGGAGGTTGTGTGGAAGTTCTTGGTGATTGTAAAGTGCTTGTGGTTGTCTCTAGATCATGTTCTTTCTTTTTGATTGGTCCACAAAGTGTGATTTGGATCGTGGTTGAAGCATGTTCGTAAAGGTCTTAGTGTTAACTCCTGTTTTGGCCTACCTGGTTGTTTTCACTACTTGTGGTTATGCTTTGGAGATTGTGGAAGCGTGTTGTTGCATGGGAGATTGCATTTGAGTCCCAACTAAGGTGTGGTGTGGTTCGTGTTCATTCTTTTCCTTCAAAAATCTGTTTAGGTCCAGACCGATTCTAATATATGTATGTATGCTAACCTTGGAGATTGTTACAATGGTTGATGATTGTAATGCTGACCTTGATGTACATTCCAAGGTTGATGAATTGTATAAATACACGTAATGAAGTAGTGAATAATGCATGCATGTGCAATGATGCGAAGATAATTGTGTTTGTGTGAAAAAGGTAGAAAATAAGAAGAATATGTGTGCTTCAATAGAACTGAACCTTGGCATGGTGTAGCTGCTACTATCTCAGTTCACCAAGTTTTGGCAGTGAGCCTCTTTCTTTGGCAATGAGCCCCTTCTTTTGTAGTGAGCATTCTGGGAAGTGAGCCTCCAATAGTGAGCCTTGTTGTAACTTTTGATATATCATTTATATTATGCATTAATCCTTACCATGGTTTTTCCCTTATTGGGTTTTCCATGTAAAATCTAGTGTCTCATGTGTTGAATGTGTTATTATGCTTAAGTTTCTGATTTCATGATTTCATGGTTAAATCATAATAATAATGATTAAGTGGTTGAAGTGTTGATGTTTATAAGAAGTTAAGTTTTGGTTACAATTGATTCACCACCCCTCTTAGTTGTCTTGTGCATTTCAATAATTGGTATTAGAGCGAGGGTTCCTTGGAAAAAATCCTAACAACTTGAGGTCGATCCGGGATGGCGCACAAGAAGGATACTCTGCAGTTTGATGGAGTGGATTATGCTCTCTAGAAGGTATGGATGAAAATTCATCTCATTTCTCTTGGTTATAGTGTCTGGAAGATGACAGATACAAAGTATTCTAGTCCTCTAAATGGTCCATCATCTGAAGATGAAGTCAAATGGTATGAGTTAAATGGAGAATCTAGAGATGCTCTTTTGAGTGCTTTGTTCAATACTAAGTTAGTGAAAGTTTTGGAAATAGAAACTGCTTATGAGATCTAGGATAAGTTGAAGAATTTGTATGAAGGAGATGAATCTGTAAGGAGTACAAAATTACAGAACCTGAAGGTGAAGTATGCAACTCTCAAGATGAGTGATGATGAGAACATAACAGTCTACATGCAAAAGGTTGATGAAATTGTCAATGGAATCAAATGTCTTGGAGGAACTATTGATGAGAATGAGGTTGTGTTGAAGATTCTTAGGTCATTGCCTAAATCCTATAGTCACAAGGTGTCTGCAATTGAAGAATTTATGAGTGTGAACAAGATTACAAAGGATTGATCAGTTGCTTGGAAAGCTTACTTCTTTTGAGATGAGAGAGTTTGGTGATGCCCTGTTGAGGATTGAGACTGCTTTCAAAGCCAGCACTTCAGAGAAGACTTCAAGATATGAGAAGTATGTTGTGGAACCTGATGATGACCTTGATGAAATTGAAGCCAACTTTGTGGATAGAACGCAAAGAAGTACTAGTAAGTTCAAAGGTAAATTACCATCCAAATGCTTTACTTGTGGTAAGATTGGTCACTATGCTTCTAGGTGTCCAGAGAGAATTGAGAAGAATAGAAAGAAATTTGAGAGTAGGCCTAGGATCATAAAGAAATGCTATTATGTTAGATATCTTGATGATGATGGTGTAACAGATGATGAGTCCGATGATACTAGTGTAAATGAATGCTTGTTTATTGCTATTAAAGAAGAACACATGTCTATTGATCTTACTAGCTATGTGAAGGAAGAAAAACTAGTAGAAGAGAGTGCCTTGTCTATTTGCCAGGTTGAGAAAGATAAGGATGAATAGATTATTGGCAGTGGACGTTCATATCACATGGCCGGGGATAAAAGTAAGTTTGTGAGTTTGGAAAAGTATGATGGAGGACTGGTTAGGTTTGGAGATGATGTAGCTAGTAGGATTTGTGGAAGAGGATCTATTTCTTTTGATGGAAAGCACAATATTGATGATGTTCTATATGTGAAGGGTTTAAAGCATAATCTTTTAAGTGTTGGTCAGATGTGTGACAAAGGGTATGATTTGAGATTCAAGGATAATGGATGCAAGATCATGGAAAGCTCCATAACAATGATTGCTACTGGTAAGAAGACTAGAGGTAATGTTTATCACTTGAGAGGAACTAATGATTGTTGTTTGTTGGCTTAGATAGATGAGAGTTGGCCGTGGCATAGAAAGATGTGTCATATAAATTTTGACAACTTGGTAAAGATAAGTTCAGTGCAAGCTATGAGAGATCTGCCTAAGCTTGTGAAACCTGCTAATACTATTTGCAAGGAATGTCAATTGGGGAAACAAACAAGGACAAGTTTCAAGAGTAAGGAACAATTTTCTTCTAGATTGCTGGAGCTAGTGCATATAGATGTGTAGTCCTACAAGAACAAGAAGTTTGCAAGGTGACAGGTACTTTATGTTGCTTATTGATGATTATTTTAGAATGACTTGGGTCACTTTTCTAAAAGATAAATCAGAAGCCCTAGACAAATTCAAAGCTTTCAAGGTAATGGTTGAGATAGAACTGAGGATCAAATGCTTAAGGTCTGATAGAGGAGGTGAGTTTACATCAAATTGATTTAATATTTTCTGTGAAGAACAAGGGATAAAGAGACAGTTGTCTGCTCCTAGGACTCTTTAGTAGAATGGAGTTGTTGAAAGAAAGAACAAGACAATTCAAGAAGCTGCTAGGACTATGATGATGGAGACTGACCTACCAGAAGTGTATTGGAGAGAAGCTATATATACTGCTATCTACATTCAAAATAGAGTTCAAGTCAAAGGTAATGGTACTAAAACTCCTTATGAATTATGGTATGGAAGAGTTCCTACAGTGAAATATTTTAATGTTTTTGGAAGAAAATGTTATATCAGAAGAGAAGAAGAGCTAGGTGAGTTTGATGCTAGGTGTGATGAAGGAATTTTCCTTAGATTAAGAGTAAGTCCTACTAGTCCTACAATAAGAGACTGAGAAAGATCATTAAGAGTGCTAATGTGAAGGTTGATGAAGACAAGGAAAGAATATCAGATCTGAGTGGCTATGAATTAGATGAACCTATTGCTACAATCAATGAAGAAAAAGTTGAACAAGAAGACAGTCAAGTTGAAGAAGAAAAGGCTTCAGAAAGTGTTGTTAAGACTCCTAGGTATGTAAGGATTAATCATTCTAAAGATCAGATTATTGGTGACAAAAGCAAAGGGGTATTGACAAGGAAAAGAGCTGCAGAAGAGTAGGTGAACTATTGTTTACTTTCAAATATTGAACCTAAAATTGCAAGTGAAGCTTGCAAAGATGAAAATTGGGTAAAAGCTATGGAAGAAGAGATGATGCAGATAGAGAAGAATCAAACTTGGGAATTAGTTCCTAGACCTGCTGATAATAATGTGATTGGAACTAAATGGGTTTTCAGGAACAAGATGAATGAAAATGGAGTAGTAAGAAACAAAGCAAGATTGGTATGCAAAGGATGTTTTTAGGTTGAAGGTATAGATTATGAGGAGACTTGTACTCCTCTGGCAAGGATTGAAGCAATAAGAATGTTTGTGGCATTTGCAGCATACAAAGATTTTAAAGTGTACCATATGGATGTAAAGTCTACATTCTTGAATGGTGAGCTAGAAGAGGAGGTTTACATTGAACAACCAAAATTATTTCAGTTATTAACCAAGATGACATGGTGTGCAGATTGAAGAAAGCCTTGTATGGACTAAAGCAAGCTCCTAGAGCTTGGTATGCAAGGTTGGATAAGTATTTGTTGCAATTAGGGTTTAGTAAAGGTACTACAGACAGTAATCTTTATTTCAAAATTAATGATGATCAAATTCTAACTATTGTAGTCTTTGTTGATGATATTATCTTTGGAGGTAGTGAAGGTATGTGTAAGAAATTTGCAGAGGAAATGCAAAAGGAGTTTGAGATGTCTATGTTTGGTGAAATGAATTTCTTTCTAGGACTGCAAATTACTCAATCAAATAAAGGAATTTTCATTACTTAGTCCAAGTATGTGAAAGAGTTATTGAAAATTTTTAGAATGGAGGATTCTAAACCAGTATGTACCCCTATGGTAACTGGTTGCAAGCTGAGCAAGAATGATGAATCACCTAAGACTGACAAAAAAAAGTATAGGTCTATGATTGGAGGATTATGTTATCTTACCTATACTAGACCAGATATAATGCATGTGGTTTGTCTTGTGGCAAGATTTCCAGAAGATCCTAGAGAGTCACATGTGATGGCAGTTAATAGAATCATGAGTATTTAAAATGCACTTTAGACTGTGTATTGTGGTATCCTAAAGATACTAATTTCACTCTTAGTGCTTATATAGATGTAGATTGGGCTGGAGATGTTGATGATAGAAAAAGTATAGGTGGAGTTGCTTTCTTCTTAGGTAACAGATTGGTTTCATGGTTGAGCAAGAAGCAAGATTTAATTTCTTTGTCTACTGTAGAAGCAGAATATATTGCTGCAACATGTTGTTGCACTCAAGTGTTATGGATGAAGCAAACATTGAAGGATATAAGAGTTGTGTATGGAGAACCAATCTCAATCTTCTGTGACAATACAATTGTTATAAACATTTCAAAGAATCTAGTGATGCACTCAAGAACAAAGCATATATCAATAAGGTATCACTTTCTGAGAGAAAAGGTAATAGAGAATGAAGTAAAAATGGATTATGTGTCTACAAAGGATCATATTGTAGATATTTTTACAAAGCCTCTGCCTAAGGATACTTTTGAGTATCTTAGGGAGAAGTTAGGGGTTATTACCCCTCCTACTCTAAACTAAGATGCATAGGAAGTGCATCAGTCTAGTGGTACCCAAAGTCTCATTCTTGGATTTGGATTGATGTTTTGAAGGCTACCTCTCATGAGGAGTAGGTAGATGTTGCTGATATGAATTCTTGATAAAGAGTAGTAAGTGTCATAGTATTGATGACAAAGGGAGTGAAAGAGTAATTCTAGTTTTGATTAGAGCAGTAGTGTGCAAGTATGTGCAGAGGAAGAGAAGTGATGTCCTTTGCCATTAATGTTAAAGAGGGAGAGAAATCATGTGAAAACTCAGGGGGAGAAAGAATTTAGATGTATAAAGAGAAAGGGGGAGAAGTTGATGATGTTATGGTTTTTCACATAAATATTGCCATCAATGACAAAGGGGGAGATTGTTGCAAGTATGTGCTAACCGGTGTTGTCATTGATGTCAACATATTAGTGTTGTCATTGATGTCAACACCTAAGGAATTTTTTTGGAAGAGTTTTGATGTAGGAGCAACCAGAGGTGTAAGAGCAATCTTGCATCACCCAAAAAAGATGTGATTCAAAATTATTGATGTTGTTTTCATTTCTTTTCAAAATCAATGTTTCCGGTTCCATAATCGTTTGAATAATGATGTAGAACTTTCAGTTTTTCCAAACTGCTATTTTTGGAAAGTTTGCATTTGGGCACGGATTGAAGTAAAAATTTACAGAAAGCTTCGTAAATGAAAAATAAGACCTTTGGAGAAGGAATCATGCAAAGATAATTTGTGAGCTGAAAGATATTAAATTTTCTGTTTCCCAAAAAATGCTTGAAAATAATTCAAATTCAGGTTTGACACACTAAATGGCCCCGTACAAGCCCAAAAATTGGTAGAACAAAAAGATCCCATTCTTAGCATGTAGAGAACTCTGTGAGCTTTTCGGTGCTTTAAATAGTTCATGAATCAGACACCCGGATGAAAAGTTATGGCTACTAGAAGTTGACCTATTTTTGGAGGGAGATGCAAAATTTGAATTTTGGTTGGAGGCCACCAAAAAGGGCTATTAATAAACATTTTTGGGAACCCTTGGTAGTAGTAGAGATCAAGGGGAAAGTGTAGAGTCAAAAAAAGGTAGGAAAATAGAAACTGTAGTTGATTTAGGGTTATAGAAGGCAGAAGATTCCAAATCCTGGTGATAGGTAGCTGTAATGTGTTGTAGCCTGTAGAGGATTGATTCCTTTGATTAGATTTGAGCTTCTATAATGTAATGAGTTATCCAAATCAATAAAAGAATATTCTATTTTCTATGTGCAATTTCTATTTTTGTGTGTTTTGTGATTTACCCCCTTCATCAAGTGGTATCAAAGCAAGGGTTCCTGAGTGTGTAGATAGATCGCTGACCATGAGGCAGTTTGCACCAGGACCTGAGGTTGTGGGTTTGCTGCAAAGATCAAAATGCCTCCACAAAGAAACCATGTTGGGAGAAATGCTTTGAGGGAAGAGGGTTTTAGAGCCCTGCAAAGGCAAATCGATGCATTGCAAGAGGAGTTGTGAAGAGGTTTTGAGATGAAAACAAGAGAAGAAAGTGAAGATGAAGCTGAAGAAGAGCTATCTGAGGAAGAACAAGAAGCTACAGGAGATCCTACAGAAGTTAGGTTGTTGAGGGCCATTTTAAAGATTGGAAGGAAGCCCAAGATCAAATTTTCTATCTATTATAGAGATTTGGATCCAAAAAAGTTTATTAATTGGATCAATGATATGGAAGAATATTTCGAGTATGAAGATGTAGAGGATCCAGATAGGGTCAAGTTTGTAAAAGCAAAGTTGAAGGGCCATGCCAGTATTTGGTGGAAGGAGGTCCAGATGGAAAGAAATAGAAGAGAAAAAGGAAAGATTACCAGATGGGATCAGATGGTGGATAAGCTAAAGAAGTAGTTCATTCTTGTGGACTATGAGTTGGAGTTATTGAAGAAGATACAAGGATTGAAGCAAGGTAACAAGTCTGTCAAGGAGTATATAGAAGAGTTTTATAAGATTACTATCAGGATAGGCCATGTAGAGGCCAACAAGGAGAAGGTAGCCCATTATATTAACAAAGTATTCAAGAGGAGCTAAGCCTGGTTAGAATGATCACCATAGAAGATGCATACCAGTTTTCCTTGAAGGTGGAGGAGAAGCTGAATAAAAGATTCAAAAGCAAGCAAAGAGGAAAAGGTCAAGGTGGATGGGGTGGTGGAAGACCCTATGGAGGCCTAAATGAAGATCAAAAGAAAAGTGAAGAAGCTGACATTAGTCAAAATTAGAGAGGGGATAATACCTATCGCCCTTATGACCAAAACAATGGCGAGCAAAGAGGAAGAGGGAGAGGTAGACCTGCGCAAGGGCCTGCAAGAGGAGTTTTCAGAGGAACCTATTTCTAATGTGGAGAAGAAGGGCATTGAGTATACGAGTGTTCGCAACATCAAGGAAGGACAATTAGAAGACCTAAAGGTAATACACGAGTTGCACATGTAGATGAAGATGCAAAGTCTAAGAATTCTAAAGATGTTGAAAGCGGGGAAACCCTAGTTGTCAGAAGAACCTTGTTGAATGAGGAGAAAGAACTAGATCAGAGGAAGAGTTTATTCCACACAAGATGCAAGTGTGAAGGTAAGTGTTGTGATATTATTATTGATGGTGGAAACATTGACAATCTTGTTTTAGAGGAGATGGTTAACAAGTTGAAGTTGACAAGGAGAAAGCATCCACATCCATATCAGATTGCATGGATGCAAAAGGACCATAGAGCTTTGATCAATGAGCAATGTTTAGTCAAGTTCAAGATTGGAGATTACCATGATGAGGTGAGATGTGCCATCATACTGATGGATGCATGTCATATGCTATTGGGAAGGCCATGGTAGTATGATAGGTGTGCTGTCCATGATGGCCATGCAAACACCTATTCTTTGACAAAGGATGGAGTTTGTCATAAGTTGCAGCCCTTGAAGGAGGTAGAAGAAAAGGTATGTAGTATTGCCAGAATTTGCTTGGTAGATGGTGGGAAATCTTTGGACGGTATGAAGCATGAGCGTCATTGCTTTGCATTGATTCCTAAGATCAGTGAAGAGAAATGTGAAGATGTACTAGGAGAGGTCTCAGATATGTTGGAAAAATTTTAGGATATTGTCTCTGATAATGTACCAAAAGGTTTACCATCAATGAGGAAGATAAGTCACCAAATGGATTTGATACCAGTAGCTAGTTTGCCAAATAAGACAGCCCATAGAATGACTCTTGTAGAGAATGAAGAGCTAAACAAACAAGTTCCCAAGTTGTTAAGGAAGGGACTGATAAGAGAAAGCCTAAGTCCATGTGTAGTACCTATAGTACTAGCACTGAAGAATGATAGAGAGTGGAGATGTGTACAAATTATTGAGCCATCAATAAGATCATGATCAAGTACGGATTTCTATTGCCTAGAATGGATGACATCATGGATTTTTTGAGTGGAGCCAAGTACTTCATGAAGATTGACTTGAAGAGTGGGTATCACCAGATCTGAATTAGAGAAGGAGATGAGTGGAAGATAGCCTTCAAGACAAAGGAAGGTTTGTATGAGTGGTTAGTCATGCTATTTGGGCTAACCAATGCACCGAGCACATTCATGTGGCTCATGAACAAGGTATTAAAAGAGTTTTTGGGAAGTTTTGTTATTGTTTATTTAGATGATATGTTGATTTTCAGTAAAACTTGTGGTGCAAGAGCACCAAGACATCTAGGTTTTGTTTGATCTTCAAGTTGGTTGTTTTGTTTAATAAGGTCTTTGAGACCATCTACATGTTGTAATAAGACTTGCATGCCATACTTGTAATGGACTATATCCAAATGTCTAAAAAAAACTATTGTCTTGTGGACAGTCATATGGTAAAGGGCAGTCATATAAGTTTGTAGCCCTCCTAATGTGTGTAGGAGGCAAAACTTCTTGGTTGTTAGCATGTAAAAGGTTAGGAGGAATGTTAAAACCTTGTCCAAAGGTTAACCTAAATGTTAGAAAGCTCATTTTTAGACAGAAACAGTCAAGACAGTCCAAGATTGGACAGTTACAAAACTGTAACAGTGGTAGCCGGGCAGTTGATGGTTTTGGGACGGTTGTTTACTCCCTCCATCAGTTCAAATGCCCCCCAGCATGTGCAAGGCATCGAGGAGGCTTCAAAAAGCCAAGAAACAATTCATTTTTCAGTAGTGTGAAGGAGTATTTGAAGCAATACAATAGAGTTCCTTGTTTTTCCTATGTATTTTCTGAGTTTTCTGTGCATAAAGCCCGTACTTCCCTGTGGTATGGCACTGCCAAGGAGGTTGGAATGTATGGAAGTGTGATGTGATGAGATAGATACCAAACAAATCTAACTTGAGTTCTTGACATCAAGTATAGGGCCTTCTACATTCAATTGTTATCAAGACACTCGCTGAAGTCACTGTCCACAGAAGAAACCGATGTTCCTATACTTGCCCCGTACCTATATGATCAACTGGTGTGTAAAGGTTATGATGGGAAGATAGTATGGTGAGTCATATTTCATATGCAAGTAATTTGAATTCTTGACACTCATCTGTATTGTTACATTCCCCTTTCTTTTGTGAGTGGTCTGGAAACCCTGAACTAGGGTTCTGATAGTAAGTTTATGATGTTTCCCTCATTCCACGGAACCCATAGCCCTCGTGATCAGTGGAATGAGTCCTTCAAGGTCTATTTTAATGTCTTGTGAGGATTGTGGAGGCAGGAGAATGGCCTAAGGTGAGTTTGTCATGTTGATGGCTCTGCAAATCCATGGGTTGGAAGTTAGAGAAGGACATCAGTCACTACAAAGAAGGTAATAGGTTTGTTTGTCATTGCTTTGTCAATGAAGACATTAGGTGCTTGGTAAGTTATTTGGTATGCTGCAATGAGATTGAGTTTATGGATGGAGATCATCCCAAGGAGGATGCTGTGACTGTGGAGTAGAGATAATGTGTGACTGTCTTTAGTAGACATTGTTGAAGGCTATTGTCCTACAGACCTTGTATAGTGGGTTGGATGAAACCTTGAATGGAGTTAGGCATCTTGGGATAGGTGTCCTAGAGTCCTCTCACCTTGTGTCATGAACATGTGTAGTTTGGAGTTAATACCCTACCTTATGTGAAGTTTGATCTCTGTCAAAGAAAACAGTGAATCTAGTGAGCCATTTCATTGAAGGTCTAAATTGTGCTTCTGCTGTCCTAGATGCTCTACAGCAACCTGGGAAGAGCATATGATGCAGATCAGAAAAGTTTTAGAGAAGCTAAGAGATGAGAAGTTACTGATTAATATGAAGAGATGTAGTATTACAAAGAAGGATTTGGTATACTTAGGATTTGTTGTCTTATAGGAAGCTCTTAAGATGGACCCATAAAAAGAAAGGGCTATCATCGAATGGCCAACACCAAGGTGTGCTATAGAGGTATGATCTTTTCATGGTTTGGTAAGTTTTTGTAAAAGATTTATTAGAAATTTTAGTACCATTTGTGTACCCCTAACTGAAACAATGAGAGGGGATAGAAAAGAGTTTAAATAGACTATAAGAGCAGCCAAGAGTTTTGATACATTGAAGAAGAAAGTCATAGAGCAACCTATTTTGGCACTTCCAGATTTCAACAAGGTATTTCTAGTAGATTGCGATGCTAGTGGTAGTGCTATAGGAGTTGTTTTGAGCCAAGAAGGTAAGCCCATTGCCTATTTTAGTGAGAAGATTAATGATGCCAAGAAAAAGTATTCTATTTACATGATCAGGAGTTTTATGCAATAGTTTAGGATTTGAAGAAATAGAGACATTATTTGTTGTCAAAAGAGTTTTTTTATATATTGATCATCAAGCTTTACAATGTCTTAATAGTCAAGGAAAGTTAAATCAAAGGCACTTAAAATGGGTTGAGTTTTTGCAAAGTTATACTTTTGTTTTGAAGCACATGAGTGGGAAGTCCAACAGAGTTGCAGATGCCTTGAGTAGAAGGCAAAATTTGTTGACAAAAATGAAGATAGAGGTTGTTGGATTTGATGATCTCAAAAGTTAGTATCCTAAGGATGCAGATTTTGTAGAGGCTTGGATGGTTTGTTTGGAACCTATTACTTTGGATAGGACAGAATGGTTGGATTTCATAATCCAATATGGCATGCTATTTAGAGGAAGCCAGTTGTGCATTCTGAGGAGTTCCATGAGAGAGAACTTGATTAAGGAGAAGCATAATGGGGGATTAGTTGGACACTTTGGTTGAGATAAAACCATTGCTATTGTTGGTGAGCACTATTATTGGCCATAATTGCAGCAAGATGTGAGGAAGTTTGTGTAGAGTTACAGAGTGTGTCAGATGACAAAAGGAGCAAGTCAAAATACATGGCTATATCAACCATTACATGTACCAGAGAAGCCATGGAATGATATTAGTATGGATTTTGTTCTTGGTTTATCGAAGACACAGAGAGGACATGATTCCATTTTTGTGGTGGTGGACAAATTCTCAAAGATGGCACATTTTATTCCTTTTAAGAAAACTAATGGTGCTATTCATATTGCAGAGTTATTTTTAGAGAGGTGGTGAGACTACATGGTCTACCTAAGAGCACAATTTCAGATCGATATACCAAGTTTGTTGGTTATTTATGGATGACATTATGGAAGAAGTTGAAGACAAATTTGAAGTTTAGTTCTGCACACCATCCATAGACTGATGGATAGACAGAAGTGGTGAATAGGTGTTTGGGTAACCTACTATGATGCTTAGTAGGAGATAAGCCCAAGGGATGGGATTTGATTTTACCACAGATAGAATTTGCTTACAATAATTCTGTCAATAGGAGCATAGGTAAATCACCATTCAAGATTGTTTATGGGAGTAGTCCAAGAAATGCTTCAGAGTTAAGGAAGCTAGACAAGAGTGAAAAGACAAGTGCTAAAGTTGAAGACTTTGCAAGAAGAGGTGAGAAAGAACATTAATAAGATCAATGTTCAGTACAAGGCTAAGGCAGATTAGAAGAGGAGATATAAGGAATTCTAGGTAGGAGATGAAGTCATGGTTCACTTGAGAAAAGAGAGGTTTCCAATCAGAACATATAATAAGTTGAAAATGAAGAAATTTGGACCATGAAGAATTTTGAAGAAGCATGATTTAAGAAATGCATATGAGGTAGAGCTGCCAAGTGGGATCAATATTTCCCCTATTTTCAACATTGCTGATTTAACAAAATATCATGAAGGAGGAAAAGAGGATGAACCAATAGAAGAACAATGGAGTATTCTAGCATCTACTTCAAAGGAGGAGATAGAAGAGATCTTGGATAGTCATGTGGGAAGGAGTACTCAGAATAGGCAATATGAAGAATATTTGGTGAAGTGGAAAGGAAGGCCTATTAAATATTCTTCCTAGTTATCTAAGGCATAAGTTGACCATTTGGGGTTTTCCTCAAACCCCTGAGATGTGACAAGGTCACTTCTCAAAAAATACCTTGAGTGTCTAATGCAGGAGCATCCAGAGGTGTAAGAGAAATCTTGCATCACCCAAAAAATATGTGATTCAAAATCATTGATGTTGTTTTCATTTCTTTTCAAAATAAGTGTTTATGGTTCCATAATCGCTTGAATAATGATGTAGAACTTTCAGCTTTTCCAAACTGCTATTTTTAGAAAGTTTGCATTTGGGAATGGATCAAAGAAAAAATTTATAGGAAGCTTTTTAAATAAAAAATAATACATTTGGTGAAGGAATCACGCAAAGATTATTTGTGAGATGAAAGATATTAAAGTTTTTGTTTCCTAAAAAATGCTTAAAAATTATTCAAATTCAGGCTTGAGGCACTAAATGGCCTTGTACGGGGCCAAAAATGGGTGGAACTAATAGATCCCATTATTAACACGTAGAGCACTCTACAAGTTTTCTAGCACTTCAAACGGTTTGTCAATCAGACACTCGGATGAAAAGTTATGGCTCTTAGAAGTTGACCTATTTTTGGAGGTAGATGCAAAATTTGAATTTTGGCTGGAGCCTGCCAAAAAGGGCTATTAATAACCATTTTTGGGAACCCTTTGTAGTATTAGAGATAAGGGGGAAAGTGTAGAGTCAAAAAAAGGTAGGAACATAGAAACCCTAGCTGATTTGGGGTTATAGAAGGTGGAAGATTCTAGAGCCTGATGATAGGTAGCTGTAATGTGTTGCAACCTATAGAGGATTGATTCCTCTAATTGTATTTGAGCTTCTGTAATGTAATGAGTTGTCCAAATCAATAAAAGAATATTCTATTTTCTATGTGCAATTTTTTTTGTTGTGTGTTATGTGATTTACCCGCTTCATGAAGTTTTGAGCAAGTGATTGAGAAGTTAATACAATTGCAGAGTTGTTATGTCTCCCAGAACAGTGCAGTGCTTTGCTCTGCCTACCCTATATATTGAATATCTTTATCTGCGGTTTGGAATTTATAATAAGGAATGTCTGTAGTTTCTATGTTTCAAGTTTGAGCCTCCGGTGTGAAGACTTGAGTGAGTTCTATTTACCAGAGTAAAAACTATTTTTTTGAGTATCCAATGATGATAGGGAGAATGTATTCTACTCCACATCTCTTTGCATTTAAGTTTTATTGGTTGTGGTTCTAGAGTTAAGTTTGAGATGATGTTATGTTTCTTCAGTTCAAATGGTTCATGATTTGGTTCTCCACAAGTGATTTTTTCTTTGTGACAATGGCTGGCTGTAATGTTTAACTGGTCGCATTTGAAGAACCTTCTGAATAAAGTAATTGGAGGTTGTGTGGAAGTTCTTGGTGATTGTAACATGCTTGTGGTTGTCTCCAGATCATGTTCCTACTTTTTGATTGGTCCATAAAGTGTAATTTAGATTGTTAACAATCAAGCTTAGATGCGATAATTCACACTTACACATATTTTATGATTAGACATTAGTAACTCTAACCTTTTACTTAAATAATAATTAACTAATAAATATACTTTCATCCAATTATCAAAATGGCTTTCATATAAAAAGACCTATAATATTGATAATTTAGGAGATAATAAATATGAGTTAATCTTCTCAATATATTCTCCTTAAAAGATCAAAACTATATCTCTAACTTGACAAAATAGAATGACCATCCAATCCAAAATAATGACATAGTTTATAATTCATTACATCGAACTTCAAATCGTTTTACATCTAAATACCATAAATAGTACTATCTTACACTAATTCTATCATTGTAAAATTTAGGCCATCATATCACAAACCTTTATTAAACTAACTACATAGTTTACAATTAGTAATAAAAATCAATGGTCTAGCCATTCTAAGAGTTATCAAAGTTGTCCCTAGAGTCATAAAGTCATTCAAAAACTCATCCACTCCACTATAATGGGCTGGCTGGTCTAAACCATGGTAATCCTTACCAATCTTGGGAATATTCATAATAGTGTTCCCATCCCTAAATATTCTTCTTTGATGCTATAATCAAGATACAAACCTTGAATATTTCAAGAATAAGAATTCTACCAATGAGATTTACTAAGTCTTTGGAGCCCCCCAACTGCGATTTACTTAGGTCATCGTCTATTCATCTTGACTTCACCTAGAATTCTCTCACAAAGTGCCACAAGCCAAGAGGTAGACTAATGTACCATGTCGATCAAGGAAAGTATCCCTAGTCATAACCTTTCTTTTGGTACTTTTTGAAGCATTAGATAGCGTAGTATTGCTCTTTACTTTACTTCTATCTTCTATAATGTTGTTATCTATAGTCCTTACATATCACCTAATGGCACAATATAGGCTCAGAGCACTTTGGGGATTGGCATTCATAAATTGTGTTGCATCTAGAATGGTCTTTTACTATTTAGAGGATCGTCATATTATGGAGGCCTATTTTAGGCCCGACACCCATCTCGTTTGGCACTTTGCACTGAAAATGAAGGGGAATTAACTTATACAAATGGAATCAATTATCATTGGATCTATGTAGTTAACTCCCCTTAAAATATTAATTGCATAAGAGTAGGTTATGGTAGTTAACTCTGCTTATTGCATTGTATCTAAATTGGCTAATTACTTCTATGCACACTAGAACACATCCTAACATTGTAAGCTTTGTTTGTTTCTAGATGCACGCTACCATGTAGGTTTGTGGTAAAAGCTGCACATACTTCAATCACATGTCTAATCCTTATTGCATTATACCTTCAGTTGATCATTATGTGAGCGGTTGTTAATATGATTTATCTGACAACCGTTTCTTCTAGTTTACAGATTGTCTTGAATCACAACTATAGTACTTAAGGAGAAAAAGTCTTACGATTCACATGATTTAAGAGTCTATTTATGAATAACTCAAAAACAATGAAATAAGTAATAATAGAAGGTGCTAATGAAACATCCTAAACAACTATGTACTCGTATAACTCATCGCTGAGTTTAATAGAAATCTTAATCCTTTATGTAGCTTTCAAAGCTAGAGTGAAGTTATATAGCACTAAAAGTATACAATCAAAATGATAGGTTGAAGACTTAGAAAATTCTAGGGAAAAAGCATTAGGCAGAGATTGCATGGTGTGCTACCACTAAAAGACAACACCAATGCACTTATCTATAGATGTTTGAGAGATCAACAATAACATGTAGTACTTTGGGATCCAAAATCAGAGGCTACGACGATGAAGATACTACTAAGCGTATTTTCATATGTGATCTTCATGCACCAAGATAAAACTATCTTTAAAACATGAAGGCTGGAGTAAGCTATCAGGTGTAGTAGATACAAACACCTTGATAGACATGCACGCAAAACAAAACAAAGCATGGTTAAACAAAGAGGAGCTCACAATTGTTTGACAAAATCCCTCAAAAGAAATCTCATCTCATGAAATGAGGATATTACAGGATTACTCAAAATGGATTTGTTGAGAAGGCTTTAGAAATGTTATAGCAGAAACTTAATGTCAACTTTAGCCATGCACGCCATAGTATATTCAATTCTTTTAAGTTGTACATGTCATTGTCCATCAAACAAGCAAATTATAAGGAAGGCCGTTTGATAAATTCTCAAATAAAATTGTTAAAATAGCTTATAATACTTTAGATATAATCATTTCTACTACAACTATAAACATCGAGGCCTAATATGTGATGGTAGCTAAGAACAAATATCAGATAAAAGGCTACAAGTGAGTGATTTTGACAATTTTTACAGCAAGTTGATTAAATGATTGTGCAACATAGGTTTTTCATGATCTTAGTGGTTGTGGTAGTTGTATATTTGATCTGTATCATAAATCCTAAACTCTATTCCTTAACAATTCAGGTTCTGTAGAAGGAATGTTCAAGCCTCGATTTTATGTGAATATGTCCAGAATTTTAGTACTTATCACAGCACAATATCTCATAGATAATTTGTTGTTGCCTAGCATTAGTTATTGACATTTTGATTTTCACATTTATTTACAATTTTTTTTAAAAAATGGCACAGAATAATCAAATCAGTAGTATTCAAGTACATGCTAAGATGAAATTTTAGTATGAGACATTCACCTTAAACCTTCTTGTATTGCATCAAGCCCTCAAATATCCTTATCTTAAACAGTATAAGATACAACTTACGGCTTAATATTCTAAAATTTGGAGAAATTGTGTACCTGTACAACATCCTTAGCGATTCAGAGGCTTCTATCTTCTTTCATTAATTTACCAAAGAAAGTCTCTCGTTGAAACCTTTGGGTAGTCTAGATCTATGTGAGTGATTGTGCACTAGCTACAATCTGCAATGGTTGAATGGATGTGTTTCCCTTGGTGTCGGTAAATCACATATGAATACAGGATGATTTATTGTTGAATAGACTTTAGAAAATTTCCAACAAATGAAATCTCTAGCGGAGATTGTATGCAAAAAAAACCTAGACTCATAGTCAAAGTATGCGATCTTTAAGCATACACAATTAGAAAGTGTAAAACTAGATCAGCAACCTGTGCCCGCATCCTTACTAGTGTGCACCAGAATGGGAGCCTAGTGTAGGTGATAAGACTCCATTACAAGATAACTACATGCTTTTAAAGTAAGAGACAGATTGCACAAGATATCAAAGCAAGGTTGGAGAATTTGGCTTGGTGCAGCAACCCACCCTGAGAGCTATGAATCAGCACTACCGAAGGCATCCATTTCATGGAAGGTAACGATACAGACTTGCACCCACTGGATCTGATGAAAAGGTGACTGAAACCCCCAACCCTTTTGTCAATGATATCTATTTATAGGTAATATGATTTTGGAGTCTACAAGCATAGTGAGGACCAAGAAAATTAAGCAAACAACTTCAATGAATTTTGGATTTGTATGACGTGGTGTCATAACCATTTGTCAAAGGTCAAAAATGGATTAGAGGTAAGGAACATAAGTTACAAGGTCAAGCAACTTCTAAGGCCGCTTCAAGAAAAGGTCACTAGTGTGGCCATACAATCATGAGAGTGACCTTCAAGATCAAGAGTGTGACTTCCAACTTGGGACCATTTGAAACATTTCCAATTTCCTAGAAACCATTTCTAAACATCTATTAGTCATTCCTCTAGTCTTCTAGGGAATCCCTTTTGATTCAATCCTTCTCATAATGGCAATTCATTCAATGTAATTTATTTTTCCATTCAAATGGTCATGTAAGGCTATTCCTTATAGATGTGTCTTAGGCAATGTGAGGCCTACCTATTCACTCCCTGACTATGTTCATTTTACATTACTGTTGGAGACATATTTTAGACTTATGGGACTATTGATCCTAATTTGTAGGACTATTAGACTATATGTTTTATTTTGATTTATTATGTTTAGCATGATTGTGATGAGACTAGATGTTGATTCGATTACTAATGATGAGTTGACATATGATTTGCATTATGATGTTATTTAGATACTAGTTATGTGAGTATGTGATGGAATGATTATGCGATGTTATCTTGTGATGGATTCTTGAAATACAAATGATGAATTTAATTATGATGTGATTTTATGATGTTTATATGATCATGAGATGATGTGAGTGTATGTGTTACTTTGCTTCGGCTATGATATACATGGATTAATATTTCATTTAAGTGCCTAGGTGTTTCTAACCAAGCCACGGATAATCAGAGATGATCCCACACACTTTGTGATTTCCCATGTAAAGCCAATCTAGTTCCAAGAGGAAACAAGATCAACTGTGTATGCATGATGAAATTTTCGAAATGTTGTTGGGTAAGTGCAAAAAGTTGGGGGACCAAAAAGTGGCCAAATTTTTTTCAAAAAAGTTTAACACATAATGCAAGCGCATTATAACACGCTTGCGTTATGGTTTGGTAATGACGAGCCTAAGGCTTATCAAAACCAAACCATAATGCGCTCACGTTATAATGCAAGCATGTTATGACTAACTATAAATTAAAAAAAAGAGCATTTGTGCTCATTTTATTTCTTTGTTTTCCTCTACACCCGCAGCCTGCAAACCCTAAGAAGCGCGCTCGCATTTTGAAAAAGTTGATTCAACACCAAAATCTTACTGATTCATTACCAAAATATCATCACGACGTCGAACAGGCCAAAGGAGTGAGTTTTATTTGTTTTTTTATTTGAATTTGTTTCTAAATAGGTAGGTTTGAGTTAATTTTTGATGTAAATTTCACTAATTGTCAGGAAATGTTAATGCACCTCCTCCTCCTCCTCAAAATCCATAAAATCCTGAAGAAGAAATACCTGCCGAACAACAAACTTCTCCATCCGTTCCTTGACATGCCCCTGGAACACAAGAAAATCTAATGGGGCAAATTGAAAACAATAAAAAAGAAATTGAAGACATAATTGCAAGGTTGAAAGATCCTTCCACTTCAACCTTGCATAGGTCCACGCTTGCTGAATCTCTTGAATCTATGTTATCAAATGTAGATTCAATTAGCAAGCAAATATCTAGTTGGACTTGTGTTCCATTTTCACAAACCCACAAACAAATCAACCTCCACCCATTACATGCAAGAGGTTCCCTATCCATTGGTGCAACAACCAAGCAATAAGGGACAATTTTGGGCAGAGGTGGTGGATGATTTTTGACCATCCTCCATGCAATAATAATGAGGTCCCACAATACTTTTTGATTAAACTCTACTGTGAGTTTGTCCTCAATAAAGTGCTAAACTATTTTGATATGCGGGACTTCTAGGGTAGAGGTGGGGGGTCAGCACAAGATAGACCAGGGGCACGTGTTGACCCACAGTGGGTAGTGAGACAAGTAATTAGCAAACCAGCCCATGAGCATGTTTCTATCCCTTCCATTGTGAAGGAGAGTGTTGAGGTCGATACACTTCAGTCCATTAGTGCCTTGACCCAAAGTGTCATAGAGCATGCCAGTCCTGTAGTAAAGAGTGGGTTGGGAGATAGTGCGAGGAGTAGGGTCCCACCCCATGCTTGTCAAACTTGCGGGCCAGCCTGTGGTTATGACCCCATGAATAGTCAGGACGCAGGTGCATAGGCTACATCTATAGCTAAGCAGATGGTGATGACAGATACCCTTCTGAGTGAGACTTTCGGCCTTGATACTCAGGTAAATATTAGCAAGTTTATTGAATTTAATTTATTAAAATTTATTTTTGAAATGTAAGATTAACTAATTTAGTTTGATGATTTTAATGAAATTTCAGGGTCATAGCATTGATGCAGTTTTAAGTGGTTCTCCACCTACATATTACACTAGATCATCTACTATCAAGGTATGTAACTAGTAAATAATTATAAATATTACATGTGAATAGCATCGTTATATGAATGGTATTCTAATATCTAATTTTGGATGTTGAATAGGTTAATATTGGAGATTTTATGGCAACACTTGCTAGTGGTGGTGGACTTCAAAGCTTCACAGAGGTAATAAAATAAATAGTTTAATAAATGAATTGTACCTACTAGATTTTTGTATGTGACTTGTGTGCTTTATTATGTGTACTTCCATGTTTTGATGAACGTGTGTGTATGTTAAGAGCCATGATTTGCATCACTATTATAGTTTTCGTAATTGAATAATCTTGTTTTATTTCCAGATGATGTAGGCTACGGAGACACCTCCCGATGTTCATAGGGCAATGGAGCATGGTGTGATCTCTGCGATTCATAGCTCCATGCCATTGACAAGGTTATGAGGCAGATTAGTAAATTTTAGTTTACATTCATTGTTATAGTTGTTTATTTTTGAAAAATCAAAAGATTATTGATTTGAAGTTTAATTTCTATCTGGATGGTTTCTATAGGACATGACATCACCACGGCCTATTCTTGCTATTGAGGCAAGTGAGGAGATAGATTATATGGTAGCGGTAAGTGATTATTTATTTAAATGTTTCATTTTTTATAACATGTAATTTCTTTATATTAATGTCTATACTTTTTATTGTAACGACGAAAGATGCAGGAAGAACTAAATAGGAGTAGCAGCCCTCAGGTTCATAGTAGACCACCCACATACGCGTCTCCAACCCCTAGAAGATCAAAGGCTACCTGTGATCTATTCTCTTCACCAACCAGAGGGGAATGACTTTTTATTGTGTTCCTTTGTTGTATGCCTATATGGCATTTGTGGACATATATTTTGTATTGCATATAGTTGACATTGTATGCCTATATGGCATTCTTGTAAGCCTAAATGGCTATTTTGTAGATATGTTATACTTATATCCACAGATATTGATGTATGCCTATATGGATATTTGTTTAATACAAATCTTTTTTATTGATGGCATCCATACTTGCATTATAAATCCACATTTGAATGGATATTTGTAGATGGCTACTTCAAATATTTAAAGTCCAATTGTATTACATAGGATGTTTGTTGATCCAATAAGCTAGCTATTGTTATTCAAGTATCACCTAAACCTCATTTTGGAATTAAAATTTGTATTTAAAAAAAAAATGAATCATCATATTGAATAGAAAATATTAATAATTTTTATGAGTTGCTCAATTGAAAATATTCAAATGAGTATGTTGATCCATATTCTTTATGAGTTGGTCAATTGAAAATATTTCTTAATTTCTTGTTATTATACCATATTGGGATGCAAAGAATATGTTTGTTGTTTTGAATAAGTTAGTCAAAATCATATACTTCTGAGCACCTGATGACCATTGTGGTTATTAAATGTAATTCCTCTTGCATATAAGGCGAGGTTATGAGATTACATTAAAAATTACCTAATTTTAGTATGCAACATCACATTGGGGCTATAGGCTTCCATAAGTCATACCTTGGGGATTTTCAGTTTTAGGCACAAATTTTCTTTAAGACCTTAGGCGCATTTCTCTACTTGCACAACCTCAAAACTCTGCCTAGAACTCAAGGTGCCTTTCATCATCCAAACAACCTCAAAATTGTGCCTTGATATTGAAAGGATGTTTCAAAGTATAAAGGAGGGCACCTTAAGGGAGGCAATTCATCTTGATTATCAAAGTTGATCAAACACATCAAACTGAGCATCATACCTCTAGGTGCATTTTTGCCTCTCTCTAAACTATCCATTTTGGTGCCTTGATGTAAAGTGAAGTCTAAACTTAGTGAAGATTGCACCTAGAAAGATATCACCTTGGATATGTGCCTAGAGTCATCCTAGATCATCCATTTGTTCCTAAGGGTCAATATAATATAATATAACTTAGGAAGACTTTGAAAATCATCAAAAGAAGTCTAGGTGCCTTTTCTTGTCTCCACCATCCATTTTGGGCACCTAGAGAAAAAAGAACTTCAAATCACTTCCAACTGTAGCGCCTAGTGTTAGAACCTTCAAAATGACTAAATCTTACCAAAGGAAGTCTAGGTGCGTATTGTCACTTGGATCATCATGAATGAGCGCCTAAGTGGAAGGAGAATAAGCATCTTGTATGGAGGTGCACTTTTGTGTCTAAATAACCTCATTTTGGTGCCTTGAAGGAAGATGTTCTAAATCCTAAGATCTAGCGCCTAAGTGTGAAATGGTCTCCTATAGGTTTGAACAAGTGATTGAAGCCATCAAATTGCCAAGAAATGAGCTAAGTATACTAAGGCACCTTTTCTTGTCTAAACTATCCATTTTGGTAAATAGGAGGAAGGAGATTCAACATCATGAATCAAGGCGCCCTTTTCCATCAAAACAACCTCACATTGGCACCTTGGAGGAAATCAACTTAAAACTACAAGTCTTGGAGTTTTTTCATGTTTTGATGATGTCTTTTGAGAACAATTATAATGATTGAAGGATGAGGTAGGTAAAAAGTCTTCATCCAGCTTAGGCGCCCATTCAATATTTAGTTTTTCAACATACCTTAATTTGTGCCTTGACTTGGAGGAGTTAGTTTATGATTTAAAATGATTTCTATGTGTTTCTATGATTCAATATTTGTCAATAATTTAATATGCCAGTACAATGTAGCTTAGACTGTTTTGACATGTTTGGGTGTAAAATAGGACCATGCCTAGCCTAAACGTACCCATCTAGATGCGTTGGAACTGTCAGTTTGGTCACATGAGGAGAAGAACAAAAGTTACACCCCTTTGCAACTTTACATTGCCTCCTTCTGACAATTTTTGGGGCAGTAGAAAACCTTTCACCACGGGTAAATGCCTCAGAGATATAAAAACTGAGAGAAGTTATTATAGAGGTACTCTACATGATTGCGTTGCCTCAGACAGAATGTCTCTAAGTGACACAGTTTTTGAGTAAAATCTCATCAAAGATTGCTACCTTTTTGCACTTTGGAGTCTTCAGGGATATCATCGATACAATGTAGCTCAGACTGTTTCAACATGTTTGGGTGAAAAATAGGACCATGCCTAGCATAAGTGTACCCCTCTATATGTGTTGGAATAGTTAGTTTGGTCACATTAGGAGTAGGACGAAAGTTACACCCCTTTGCAACTTTACACTGCCTCTTGATAATTTTTGGGGCAGCAGAAAACCTTTCACCACAGGCAAATGCCTTAGAGATATAAAAAACTGAGAGAGGTTATTGTAGAGACACTCTATATGATTGTGTTGCCTTAGATGAAAGTGACATGGTTTTCAAGTAACATCTCATCAAAGATTGCTGCCTTTTTGCACTTTGGACTCTTCAGGGATATCGTCGATACAATGTAGCTCGGATTGTTTTGACATGTTTGGGTGAAAAATAGGACCATGACTAGCGTAAACGTACCCATCCAGATGCGTTGAAATAGTTAGTTTGGTCGCATCAGGAGTAAGACAAAAGCTACACCCCTTTGCAACTTTACACTGCCTCCTTCTGACGATTTTTGGGGCAGTAGATAACCTTTCACCATGGGCAAATGCCTCAGAGATATAAAAAACTGAGAGAGGTTATTGTAGAGGCACTCTATGTGATTGTGTTTCCTTAGACAGAATGTTTCTATGTGACATGGTTTTTGAGTAACATCTCGTCAAAGATTGCTGCCTTTTTGCACTTTGGACTCTTCAGGGATATCGTCGGTACAATGTAGCTCGGACTGTTTCGACATGTTTGGGTGAAAAATAGGACCATGCCTACCATAAATGTACCCATCCAGATGTGTTGGAATAGTTAGTTTGGTTGCATCAGGAGTCGGATGAAAGTTACACCCCTTTGCAACTTTACACTACCTCCTTTTGACGATTTTTGGGGCAGTAGAAAACCTTTCACCATGGGCAAATGCCTTAGAGATATAAAAAATTGAGAGGTTATTGTAGAGGCACTCTATGTGATCATGTTCCCTTAAATGGAATGTTTCTAAGTGACACAATTTTCAAGTAACATCTCGTCAAAGATTTCTGCCTTTTTACACTTTGGACTCTTCAGGGATATCATCGGTACAATGTAGCTCGGACTATTTTGACATGTTTGGGTAAAAAATAGAACCATGCCTAGCCTAAACATACCCATCCAAATGCATTGGAATTGTTAGTTTGGTCGCATCAGGAGCAGGACACCAAAAATGCAAAAGTTGCTTTGTGCAACTTGACAACATTGACACTTTTTTGCAACAGGACTCAAAGACTCAAACTGACCCCAAATGACTCAAAGTGACTTAAAAACAAATGCAATGGTCTTAGAAGACCTTGTTACATACAATTGACTCAATCAAAACAAAATTTCATTTTTTGACCCCTCTTGGAGGCATGACAACCTAGGTGCCCCTGCACCATTAGTGCAACTGAAGTCGATAAAGTTTTCCTATTAAGAAATAGCACTTCCCTTAGCTTTAAGAAATATAAATATTCTATACTGACAAGGTGAAACACGTGAAGGTGGAAGCTTATGTGGCCTCACCTAAGACCTAAGACACATGTAGTCTAGTAGACGTAGGACACCTAAGACACCTATTTTCTAGTCTCTATCTACCTAGTTGATATATTGTATATACCTAAGACACAATTTGGTGCAGGAGCACCAAGAAGACTAAGGTCTTGAGTTCTCTTGTTTTTGTTGTTTATTTTGTTTTTTGGATTCAATAAGGTCTTAGAGTCCATTCTCATGTTGTAATAAGGGCTATAATGCCATGTTTGTAATAACCCATCATACAATCATACATTGTATAGGAGGCAGTCATAAAGTCTTAAGGGGCTATCATGTAAAACCTCATGTTGTAAGCCTTGCAAAGGCATGTCAAAGTGTTAGAAAGGCATGTCAAATCTTATAAAAGGTTTAATACAATTTTCAAGTGTTTTGAAGGCTTCACTAAGCCTAAACAAGTCGCTGCAGTCCTAATTAGGACAGTTGCAACAATGGCAAGTAGTTGATGTTTTGAAACTAACAGGGTAGTTTGATGGTGGAAGAATAGTTATACACCCTCCATCTAACCCAATTGCTTCTCAATCCATTGCATATACTTTCTAAGACTTTGGACTTGGAGGAGAAGTCTTGGAGAAGTCTTTTGGAGGAGAAACAGTAATAAAAACTCAAAAATTCTACATTTTCTCTATAATTCCGCTGTAGTAGTCCATAACCTGTTTCTGTACAGATAGGTTGTGAAGGACTATGGTGGTGGCATGAAACTAGAGTGAGTTGACATTCATTTTCATCTAGTTTGACATCTTGAAACAATTCTAAAGTAGACTAAGACTCATTTTCCTTAAAATAGTTTAAGAAACCCTTATCTAGGGTTTTGGTAAGAATCATGCATTTTTTGGCCATTCCACTGATTTGATTCACTTTAGATCAGTGGAATGGGTTGTAGTCAGTCTATTCTAGTATGCTATGATGAGTTTTTGGTAGGAAATCTGAGGAGAAGAAGGTTTCTTTGAGGAAACCTAACAAAACCATGTGTTAGGTGATGTTTAGAGACATAGAGAAGGAACCATAGAGGCATTTTTGGGAACAACAAATTGTAGGAGGACAAAACCCACAAATTTAATAGTTTTGGCATGAATACTAAGTTCTCAAGTCATTGGTTGATTTTTGTGTGTGAATTTAAGGGGGGTCTCTTTGTATTTTAGGCCTAATTGGGGCTCTAGGTTATTGAGAGGAGTTATAGGTAAGGGTATATTGTCCAAAACAACCTATACCTAGTTTTGGATATGTGATAGGGAGTCCAAATGGGTATCTACAAATTTTCCAAGTTCTATGTTTGAAGATCTATATCAAAATTTATTAGGACTGTTCTCCTGTTTTAGGGCTATAAGCCATTTCTTGGGTTTGTGAAGGAAGTGTTAATCCTAAGTTTGGTCTGCCTTTGGCAATGATTGCAATGGGTCCCATAGCATTTGAAATCACCTTTTCCATGAAGAATTTAGAGTCTCTAACTGTTGTTCCCATTTTTGTATAATGATCATGAAATTTGGGCTTTAGAGCATAAGGAAACCTTGTCTAGTTTGCCATCCTCCAACTATCCCATTGCCTCTACATCACAATTAGTGACACCTATTATCTAGTTAGAAACCAAGACACCTAGAGACGCCTATATTTTATACATTACCTAGATTTTATACATTATTCTCAAAATCAACTTCATCCATCACTTAGGTCTAACCCCATGAAGCATAACATGATGATGTAAAAATGTGTATATGTGTAAAAGTGTAGCAAAAAATAAAAAAAAGACAAACCTTACAAATTAATGTAACATGAATTTACAAAATCAATGTGAATAATTACAAATTAATCCAATGAACCATCCAGGTCTGCTCTACTCTTTATTGTGTCAAGTATTGCTTCATGTTCAGACTCATGCACCTTCCACAAGATTTTGTTCAAAGGTCTACCCCGATACTATATCAAATGAACATTGGATGCCATGAAAAGGTTTGAGTAATAAAGAATCTTCTGATGCGTGTCAAAGTCCTAAAAGAGCCAAACATTAACACTCTTATGTGGGTACCTTCTAAGCCATGTCCTAGTAATAACCACTGAGCTTGTAGGGTATTCGATGTTTTCTCCATCTGTAACTGGGGCCTCTAATTTCTTTTTGGCCTCAACACAATGACATAAGTAATAATCTATTCCCTCTTCATTATCTTCATTTGCAATAACTACATATACGTGCTCTACATTGATATGTGTAGCAAATTAGATGAAATTAGTCAACATTACAAAAACACTACAAAGTAAGATGACATTAGGAATTTCAAAAACTATGCAAATAGATATATTACCTAGTTGAACTAGATCTAATATATGGTCAAAGTCAACTGATGATTCCATCTGTGTTAGTTCCAGTGTCGTCGGGGGTCAATATGTGTCAAGTGGGCTAAGATAACTTAACTGCCATTTGTCAACCCACTCCTTTGACTCACTCATCCCAGGCTTGAATTGTATAAGAAGAACAAAAGCATGACATCTTTCGCGTATGGATACTCCATGAACCTACAATTGAGCTTCTGAAAGAGTGGATCTCACTTGATCCTATCAATGTAGAATAATCCTCATATGGTGCAATGTTAGTATCATCTATCAACCAAAAAAATCTACGAACTGAAGACTTACCTTCATTACCTAGACCCATGGAAGCATTACACCACTCGATAATCGATTTTGCATCTATCAACTTTGCATTGTCTTTATACTTTAACTCTTCTCGTGCTATGGCTCTTTTGATACATGCTCCTGCACCATCATGCTCCCCCTTTCCATGCTCGATGTCACAAAAGTTCCATATATGTTGAATACCTATAAAATTATGCCTCTTACTCAGCCAATAGAAATTTCATGAGTTCTTGAATTGTGACGCACAGTTATCTGACTATATGATATGCTGATTGAACGATATGCCCCTTCTAACCAAATCATTGTAGAACACCTGAAAGCAACTTTGCACAAATTCCATAGAATGTGTGCGATCATCACTAATATGGAAATTATACTCCCTTTTGATCTTTCTGTCATCCTCTGTACTATCATTCGCATGAATGAATGTGATGTGCACAAATATAGAAACTTGTTCTTTAAAATATCCTATCCCTAAACCCTCCAACCCTATCCCAAAACCCTCAACCCTCAAACCTCTAATGTACTCAACCCTCAATGTCAAACCATAATCCCTCAACCCTTAACTCTAGTCCCTCGACCCCCAACCCTATCCCTAAACCCTAAACCCTAAACCCTAAAGCCTCAACCCTCAACCCTCAACGTCAAATCCTAATCCCTCAACCCTTAACTCGAATCCCTCAACCCTAAACCCTATCCCTAAACCCTAAACACTATCCCTATTCCTAAACCCTCAACGAGCTTGATACTATACCTTAAACCCTAATCCCTTATCCTTAAACCCTCCAACCCTATTCCTAATCCTTATACTGTTGACACTCTACTTTAACCCTAATCCCTCAACCCTCAAACCTATCCCAAAACCCTTAACCCTCGAACCTCAATGCACTCAACCCTCAACATCAAACCCTAATCCCTCAACCCTTAACTCTGATCCCTCGACACTCAACCCTATCCCTAAACCCTAAACCCTAAAGCCTCAACCCTCAACCCTCAACGTCAAATCCTAATCCCTCAACCCTTGACTCTAATCCCTCAACCCTAAACCCTATCCCTCAACCCTAAACACTATCCCTATTCCTAAATCCTCAACAGGCTTGATACTATACCTTAAACCCTAATCCCTTATCCCTAAACCCTCCAACCCTATCCCTAATCCTTAAACCCTAGACACGCCAATTTAACCCTAATCCCTCGACCCTCAACCCTATCCCAAAACCCTTAACCCTTGAACCTCAATGTACTCAACCCTCAATGTCAAACCCTAATCCCTCAACCCTATCTCTAAAATGTAAACCCTAAAGCCTCAACCCTTAACCCTCAATGTCAAATCCTAATCCCTCAACCCTTAACTCTAATTCCTCAACCCTTAACCCTATCCCTAAACCCTAAACACTATCCCTATTCCTAAACCCTCAATGAGCTCGATACTATACCTTAAACCCTAATCCCTTAACCCTAAACCCTCCTACCCTATCCCTAGTCCTTATACCCTCGACACTCTTCTTTAACCCTAATCCCTTGACCCTCAACCCTATCCCTAAACCCTCGACCCTCAAACCTCAACCCTCAACCCTCAACATCAAACCCTAATCCCTCAACCCTTAACTCTAATCCCTCAACCCTCAACCCTATCCCTAAACCCTAAACCCTAAATCCTCAACCCTCAACCCTCAACGTCAAATCTTAATCCCTCAACCCTTCACTCTAATCCCTCAACCCTAAACCCTATCCCTAAACCCTCAACACTATACCTTAAACCCTAATCCCTCAACCCTCAACCCTAAACCTTATCCCTAAACCCTAATCGCTCAACCCTCAACCCTAATCCATCATCCCTCAACTCTAACCCCTCATCCCTAAACCCTAAATGCTATCCCTATTCCTAAACCCTCAATGGGCTCGATACTATACCTTAAACCCTAATCCCTTATCCCTAAACCCTCCAACCCTATCCCTAATCCTTATACCCTTGACACTCTACTTTAACCCTAATCCCTCGACCCTTAATCCTCGAACCTCAATGTACTCAACCCTTAATGTCAAACCCTAATCCCTCAACCCTTAACTCTGATCCCTCGACAATTAGCCCTTAAAACTTGAACCCTAAAACCTATCCCTACACACTCTACACTTGACACTATATCTTAAACCCTAATCCCTTAACCCTCATCCCTAAAGCCTCAACCCTAAATCCTTAAACCTTCAACCTTCAACCCTATCCCTAATCCCTCTACCTTCGACACTCTTCTTTAATGCTAATCCCTTGACCATCAACCCTATCCCTAAACCCTAATCCCTAAACCCTCAATCCTCAACCCTCAACTCTCACCATTAAACCCTAATTCATCAACCCTAAACCCTAATCCCTCAAACCTAAACCCTATCCCTAAACCATCAACCCTCAACACTATACCTCAAACCCTAATCCCTATCCCTCAACCCTTAACCCTTAAAACTTAAACCCTATCCCTACACCCTCAAAACTTGACACTATATCTTAAGCCTTAAACCCTCATCCCTAAAGCCTCAACCCTCAATCCTTAAACCTTCAACCCTAAACCTTATCCCTAATCCCTCTACCCTCAACACTCTAACCCTAACCTCGACATTAAATGCTAATCCATCAACCCTAAACCCTATCCCTAAACCCTCAACCATCAACACTATACCTTAAACCCTAATCCATCAACCCTAAAACCTAATCCCTCAACCCTCAACTCTAAACACTATCAATAAACCCTCAACCCTCGACACTATACCTTAAACCCTAATCCCCCAACCCTCAACCCTAATCCCTCATCCCTAAACCCTAAATGCTATCTCTATTCCTAAATCCTCAACCCTCGACAGTATACCTTAAACCCTAATCCCTTATCCCTAAACCCTAAACTCTATCCCTCAACCCTTAACCCTTAAAAATTAAACCCTAAAACCTATCCATAAACCCTCGACGCTCAACACTATATTTTAAACCCCAATCCCTTAACCCTCAGCCATAAAGCCTTAATCCTCAATCATTGAACCTTCAACCCTAAACCCTATCCCTAATCCCTCTACCCTCAACACTCTAACCCTAATCCCTTGACCATCAACCCTATCCCTAAACCCTCAACCCTTAACCCTCAACATTAAACCCTAATCCGTCAACCCTAAACCCTAATCCGTCAACCCTAAACCCTATCCCTAAACCCTCAACCCTCAACACTATACCTTAAACCATAATCCCTCAACCCTCAACCCTAATCCCTAAACCCTAAAACCTATCCCTAAACCCAACAAAACTACTTTGCCTTATGTTAGGTTGTTAAACCCATAATTTTTTACACTCTTCTCTCAAAGATATATGAGTTGTAAGAATATGTCAAAAAATGGCTATGAACTTTTTTAATGTTAGTAATGTTATATGGCATGTTTTTCTGGCCCATCTGGGGTTCATTATGCCAATAGGTGTACACACTATGAGAAAAGCTTTGCGTATGGTATATCCACAGTGAGTAATTAATAGTTGAAATCAGAAGGATGATCATTATGAGAAAAGCTTTGCATTGGGGTACATCTATGTTTCTTGTTGTCCACCCTGCACTTAGGGGAGGTATATTGTTATGAAATAGACAAATAATCTCCCATTGTTTATTGGTTCTATCCACAAGAACTGTTAAACTTTTTTCTCTTGGTAATTGTAGAGGACATTCACCTATTTTTGGCAACTCTTGCATTCCCAAACCATTACAAAAACTAAGTTATTTTAACCCAATAAATAGTTGATTGCATTGATTTAATACTCTACTATATTAAAGCTTAGCATTCACACAAATGCAGATGTTCATATTATAGAAGACTGCATTATATTAGACTATTAGAGATCCCTCAGAAAAATGTAATAACAAAACTGCTTTGCCTTATGTTAGCTTACAATTAAACCCATTCTTTTTGACACTCTTCTCTTAATAAAGTAAGAGTAATAAGAATAGAAGTCAGAGAATTTGATCTTACTAGTATGCATGGTCGGTTTACATTTCGTGACTTCATTTTCATTGAATAAAAAGGTAAATATCTGATTTGAAAGGTGGGGCAGAGTTCACTGTCATGTGCTTTTCTAGATGATAGGGTCCATAATGTCTAGGGTTCTTCAAAGAAAAGCTTGTAACATAATTAAGTTTTTGTTATACCGATCCTCTAGGTAAAGCTACAATTCAAATGCCTACTTTGAAAGTTGAAGTAAATAAAATTAGACTTACAATTTTGGTTTTCTTCCATTGCTTCAACAAAATCATTATTTTCTTCATCAGAAACCAATTCAAGATCAACAACTTGCTGCCCATTGGTTGACTTGAATTGCATCCTCTGTTAGAAGAAGGGCATTTTTATCTATATCAATGTTGGTATTCATAAGCTGAAGACCATTGATATTTTTCACACACCTTGTTCTTTGAAATATCTTAACCTTAAAATATGACTTGGATATGTACTTGAACACAGCAAAATCTCCAATCTCCAGCCCATGATGATTCACAAAATTTTCCCAACCTTGCCTAAATTCTAATTTGTTTATGGTACCCATTAATTGTACATCCCACTCTTGCCCACCTGGGCCTTGAAGAAGGAGGCACGCCCATTAAACCAACTCATTCGACAACTTGCTACCCATTGGTTGACTTGAACTGCATACTCTATTAGAAGAAGGGCATCTTTTATCTATATCAATGTTAGTATTCATAAGCCGAAGAGCATTGATGTTTTTCACACACCCTATTCTTTGAAATATCTTAACCTTAAATTATGACTTGGATATGTACTTGAACACAACAAAATCTCTAATCTCCAGCCCATGATGATTCACAAAATTTTCCCAACCCTTCCTAAATTCTAGTTTATTTATGGTACCCCTTAATTGTACATCCCTAAACCCTAAACCCTAATCCCTTAACCCTAAACCCTAATCCCTAGTCCCTAAACCATAAACCCTAATCCCTAACTATAATTTATGGTACCCTAATCCCTAAACCTTAAACCCTAATCCCTTATCCTTAAACCATAAACCCTATCCCTAAATCCTCAACCCTTAACACTTAAACCTTAAATCCTAAACCCTATCCCTAAACCCTCAACCCTTAAAACTATACCTTAAACCCTAATCCCTCAACCCTAAACTTTCAACCCTAAACCCTATCCCTAATCCCTCTACCCTCAACACTCTACCTTAACCCTAATCCCTTGACCCTCAACCCTAAACGCTATCCCTAAAGCCTCAACCCTAAACCCTAATCCCTCAAGGTCCTAAACTCTAATCCCTTATCCCTAAACTCTAAATCCTATCCCTAAACCCTCAACCCTCAACCTTAAACCTTAATCACTCAATCCTTATCCACCCCTCTCCTGCCCTATCTAGCTCACCCCCATCTCTACCCTCGACACTATACATACATATAGGCATACATAGATACATACATACATATAGGCATACATACATACATACATACATACATACATACATACATGATTAATAACATTGAACATAAAAAATTCAAGGGAGACATAACACGAGTGCATTATAATGCACTCGTGTTATTGCAAACATGACAAACAGTGCATAAACTTCTGCAGAAAAGGAAAAATGCAAAGTTGAACATAACGTGAGCGCGTTATAATGCGCTCGTGTTATGTTTTGCTTTAGGAATCCCAAGCCTTGGGTTTGGGATTTGCTTTAGATTTCCAACCCAAAGGGTTGGAGTGCCTTCCCAATGTCCAGAGACGTGTTTTTCCATATTCTATAGGATTTCACATAATTTCATTCGTGCTAACCCTCAAATTTGCACGTGTTTCAAGGTTGAACAAATTGAACACTTGGGTAATGTTAGGATTTCTCTTAGCTATTTGACAATGTGATTTTTTTCACATTTTGACAATGTTAAGCCTTTCATCTTTAATTTCTTTTGTTTGTGTGTCCGTTTTTGGGAAAAAACCACAGTTTGGTCTTTTTTTCATTGTAAATTAACTATTCATTGAAATTTTTAAAAAATTGCATATTTAGAAACTAGACTCCATTCTACACATATTAAAAAATAAAAAAAATATTTTCAATTAGTTTTCAAAATTTATAGGGGTAGCATGGCCAAAATTCTATTTTTTAAGATGTGTCCACTTTGAAAATTAGTAAAAAATCAAATATTCATCAAAAAATTATCAGAAAAATTGGGCATAAACTACATGCTGTTAGCTAATTTCTCACCAAAGTGATTTTAAAAAAACTAAAAAAAAGTTGACCTTTTGAGGGAGCCACAAAACATGCTATGTTATATTCTTTTGATAGAAACAACACCAATTTCTATGGCTCCCTCTTTTGAACCCCTTAATCTATACCATTTTAAAAAAAACTTAGTAGTTTAGAAAGTAGACTCGGAGTACTACGAACATTGTTTTGGTTGCATCTCCAAATTTTGAGTGTAACTATGCTCAATTTCTCATCCAAGGCTAGCATTTCCTGATTTCAGGAAAGAAGTGGCCACTTAAGACGCCTTTTTGGCCCCCCATCTTTTTGCACTTACCCTGTTGTGTGATGTTGTTTGGGTTAGGTCTACCACTTTTATATTTGACTTTTAATGAGTGTTGTAAAGATGTAATGTTCATTTGAATTTTATTTTGAGTTTATATTTTTGAGACCCCTTTTTTTATCTATTTTTACTCAAAATGAGTTAAAAGTGACCTTGGGTTATACCCCTAGGGTCTAGGGACCATTTGAGCTTGTCTAACCTTAGGTAGACTCTCATTTGGTCACTTAAACTTCACCTTGAAGTAAAGTGATGAAAATGGAAGTTTGGGAAGGAGAGGAAGAGTGGGTCAAACACTCAACCTCTTCCATTCCTCTTTCCTAGGTTGGGGGAGTCTTCAAGACCCCTAACTTGTGGACTCAACTCCAAGCTTCTCCCACAATTGGTGAGGTTACCTTGGGGTTGTGTGGGCTTTCTTAGGAGGAAATGATTGGAGCACATGTGGTACCCACTCCTTCTTTGGCTCCACCTTTCTCTCCCACATGTGTGAGAGAGAGCAAGTGGAGGGGGAAAGACTTGGTGGAATGGGTGGATGACATGTGTCACCACCCCATTCCAAGAGTCTTGCAAGTGGTTGTGTGGAGTGAGGAGGTGACATGTGTCACCTCCCCATTCCTCAAGGCTCATGAGAAGAGCCTGTTTTAATACCTCTTGAAAAGAGGGAGGGGGTTGTTGAATCTTTTTCAATTTTTGAATTTTAATTGATTTGGGAAAAGAATTGGAGGGGATTTTGGAGGCTCAATTTGGAGAAGAAGTTAGAGGTGGAGTTGGAGGATCTCTTCTCAACTATCTTCCATTTGGGATATTAAAGGTAGGATTCAAGGCTAATGCCTTTCCTTATGTATTTTTATTTCTTGTGTGTTGCTATGTGAGTGCTTCCTTATTGTGTTTTACATTTGTTGTTGTGGGGAAAATTGTATGGGTGTTGTGAGAGCCTATCCATTTGGAGAAAATGCTCAACATTTCTGGGGTGGGGGAGGAGTGAACCTCCTTAGGGTCACATCTTTGTTTCTTTTGTGGTATTCTTAGCCTTGAGGGCAAAATAAAAAAAAATGTGCATTTTGAATGGCTTGAGAGCCATGGGAAAACTATGTGGAAAAATGGTATTTTTGTGATGGCTAAAGGCCTTGAGAAATTTGGTTTTGGGAGTTCTTTGGAGTGGCACTATTAAGTTGAGTGATGTCCACTCCCCTACCCCATTAAACTCATTTTGGTGAGTTTTGTGTTTGTGCAAGCCAAGGCAGTGTTTCTTGGTTTTGTGTTAAGTGATTTTGTTGTGAAGTGGTGTGTGTTTCTTGTGTGAGGATGACCTCCAAGCTTGGGGGTGATCATGAGTGAGTCTGTGGTAGGGAGGAGAGTAGTTTTGTGGCTTTTTCCCCCTTCTATGTGTTTATTGTAGGTTTTTTTTTGGAGCTATGGAGTGCGGAAGAAAATGTGACATTGTTGTGGTTTTGTTCATTTCCATTTGGGCTATTGAAAGCCATGGCCAAATTGGCCCATTTGTATATGTGTTTTTGAAGAGAGAGTGGATTGTTCTCTCTTGTGTTGTAAAAGTAAATGTTTCAATTTTGAAGTTGTATCTATTTTACTTGAACAAAAAAAATTGGTGGTTGATGTATTTATGTAAATATGAGAAATGTGTAAAGAAAGAAATTTAGCAAGTAAATCTTTACCTTGGTTGTAATTAAATGGTTAAATCTATTTTTTCTCTCCCTTATGTTGTTTACAAGCAAATGGCTTAAATGTAGTTGCTGTTTTAATTGTATTATTGCTTTAAAAAAAAAGTTATGTTGTTGTTTTGGGATAGAGTATTTCACTATATATATATATATATATGCTTTTGCCTTCTTTTAAAAAAAAAATGCCTAATTAGATTACCATTATCTTTCAAAAAAAATTATATATATATGTTGTGGAGGGTAGATTTGCATTGAAGAAAATGTTTAGTAAAAAGAAAAAGAATATATATATATATATATATATATATATATATATATATATATATATATATATATATATATATATATATATATATATATATATATATATATATATATATATTACCTTCATTTATATTATTTACACGTATTTTTAGCTTACTGGTAGATTGGCAATATAGAGAAAATTGTGTATTTAAATATATATATATATATATATATATATATATTTAAATACACAATTTTATATATATATATATATATATAACTAAAATATATATATATTTTAATCAAACTGAAAAGAAAATAATAAGCATCTGAGAAAAATCTGTGTATCTAATGAACACACACACACATATTTATAATTAAAAATACTAAGTTTTTCGTATAACAAAAAAAGGTATTGAAAGCTGAAAGTAAATAAATTTCTTAGAGAATACAGATGTGTCAGAATAGGGAATTAGCATTCCTTTTAGGTTTTTTTTTACTAATTGAAATTTTAGGTAGGGATCCCCCTCACTACCCCTTGTAACTCTTGGGTGGGGGATGGATCCCCCACCTACTCCCCACCAAATGGTGGGGGTGGGTGGGTGGTCCCCCCCCCCCCCCAAACACCTCTCTTGTCCCCCTTATAATATTAAAACCCTGCATTCTTTTTAAATTAAAAAAAACTAGTATGTATCATGGTGGCGGCAGCGGCATCCGTCGCTCCTCCATTCGGCCTTGGCTGCTAAAAATGTTGCCTACAACTCAATCCTTCAGTATTATTCTATGTATATATATATATATATATATATATATATATATATATATATATTTGGGTGTATATATATACCCTGCTAAAAAAATGGTTCAATCTTTGTTTCAAACCCAGATTAAAAATGTGTGTATATATATATATTAACACAAAAAAATATATAAATAAATAATGTATATACCTAGTGTATATACTCCTTAGTGTGGCGGCCATGAAAGCACCTCCAACTGCAACACAAATCCAAAACAGAGAAGAGAGAAAAAGAGAGAAGAAAAGAAATGGGGAAGCATTGGAGGCTAGGGTTTAGTTACATTCCATAATGATAATATTATCTTATTGTGGAGCTTTTTAGGGCAAGTGTATTTAAAATTGTTTTTATTAATTTCCCTCTTCTTTTATTATAACACTATGGGTATTATTATTTTAAATGGGGATTTAGGGAAAAATTAGTAAGGGTGAATAAATTTAATTAGTTTAGTTAAAATCCTCTAGAAGTGTTATTTTCTTTAAGTGGGCATTTAATTTATCTAGTGATGGGAACTATTTTTCTTTAAATATTTATTTAGCTCTTTTTTGATTATTTAAATGTACTAGGGGAAATTAAATTAAATTAGTCTAATTTAACTAATGAGTTTTGGGGTTTTTAATTAATCTATTTAATTTTTCTTCCAATTTAAATATTGTAACATAGGTAATTTAAAACCTTTTTGAGATCAATTTTAGTGTATGTGGACATTAACTTATGACTTTAATTTTATTTTATTTTTAAGTAAATTACCTGCATTAATTTATTTATTCTAGCGTGTAGCAAATAATTATTAATTAGTTGTTTTCACTCACTTAGTAAAACTAGAACCTTTGACCAAAATTTATTTAGTAGAATAAACCTTATGCACACCTGTGAGGCGTTATGCTGCCGGATTTTTCCAGAATCTAGGGTTAAGTTAATTTAGCAATTTTAAACCTTGCATAGTGTTAATTCATCATTTCCGCAAACTTGTTGATTTTAAATTAATCCATTAATTTATTCTTATGTATTGGAGTTAGGCTTTTGGTTTTGACTTGTGTTGAAATCCTTCCATCCACTTAGGTAAACATAGGGTTCTGATCTTTTGGTCCTAACCCTGTTAGCGACGTTTCTCATGTCACATTGACCCCCTTAGTTGGCTTCCATCGTTTAAGGGAATGTGCATGTGGTTGCATAACCCCACATTTGATTGACATGTTACGCATTACACGTATTGCCACTGAGCATGTTGACACGTGCGAGGGGGTTTCTAGGGATGCGTGGAAATTTTTTGATATTTTGTGTCATGACCACATGACAAATGTGGACATGACACATGTGTTGTGTGTTGTGACCGCATGGGAAATGTGGGCATGACAGGAAACTCATGTGAGAAGTTATTTGCACTCCCCATACATTTTTTCAAATTCTCATGCCCCCAAAGTTCGTTAATGACAACCAATTCCCATCTTTTCTTCCGCACAATTAGCTATTTATTTCATTTACAACTAGACAATGCAAATTTTTTTTTTAATTTATTTCAATATTTACTATATATATTTGTTTTATAACAAATTATAATTATGAATAAATTTATTTTCATACCAATTAAACAAAACATATACTTGTTTAAATAATTTATTTTCATATTAATTATTAACTATATTCTAATTAAGTTGTTTATATTTAATAAACAACTTCATAATTCCACCTCATGATATTAATTTATCTCCTTGTTATTACTATATTTTTAACTTTAGTTTTGCATTTAAATTTATTTTAATGTAGAAATAAACTAGAACTTAAATCAAATGCACCCGATTTAAATAAATCCAAATTACCTAATAGTACCTGACCTCTATGCACGATCGAAAAGCACAACCACGACAGACTGTCATGTCCATACTAATGACACTGACTGGGTACAAAACTGAAGACTCATCCTCTTCAAGGAGGATGAAAACTAGGGACCTTGTGTTAACTCCATTCAACAAATTTCCATTGGTTAAGGTACGCTTAGGCCTATTAATTTAGGTGGAGTCAATGCCTGATACCTGCAACCTGCAGCAACCAACAGGGTTGAACATAAAGATATATAATCGTACAATCATACACACTGTGAAAGGAAATCACAGTGTAGTGGGGTACTCATGCATGCGTAATGTGACATTGTTCCTTTCACGGAACATATCAAACAAGTAACTGCATTATGCATAATAATCAGTAGCTGATCAACTAGATAAGGAACATCATCAGATAATCATGTGATGCACATAATAAGATTGATCCCCATAATCAATTAAGTCCATAAAGTTGTCATAACATATGCATAACTCAAGTAAATATCAGTGTCTCAACAAAGATTATCAATAAAACATACTAATTGTCATATGAAACCACATGAGGATAATCAGGAATGTCACCAACATGAATGTAGCATCTACCAACATCATATAATGTACAACATCAACTGTCTAACATATCCTAAATATTCCTATTATTTTACCTTCACCTTCATGCTCCTTAACCAGACCACCTACACATCCAAGGTGAGAATGGAGGGGCACTACAACTCAACCATGTGTTCTGAGGCTTCCAGACCAGTCTATATTATCTTTGTTACTTGAATGCTAACCTTGCCGACCACCAGACCACTTGAAGCTTCAATATAGCATATCGTATACATCCTTGAGCCTATCCTCAAAATTGCATGACCAAACAATTTCTTCCAGAGGAATGTGGAGCATTCCAATAGGTCTCCACCATTGCTTTACCCTATCTAAGTAGTAACCGATACTCTGTCACTTGTAACTTTTTTTGCTGAAGGTGTGGTGACTTGAAATCTTGACTATATCATGTTAATATCAGAATAGACTTATCTTCTAAACCACAAAACTAAATCTTGCTCTACGAAGAATGTAGACCAAAACATTGTGACTCTGCCTTAGGATATGCACTATGAATGCCTTAGTCAAGTTTCTGCTACTTATTACTAAGTGTGATACTCCAAGCTGGTGAGATATACATGTAGGAATACAAGAAACATGTTAGGACATAAGTGTTTACCTCTGCATCATGCTTAGACATAAGACTAATCACCACATCACACTTAGCCAGTTTTCTCTTTATCTGCTAAGTCTTCCGGACTAGTTTTCCTTAAGCAACCTAACCCTAAGTCTTTAGCTTAGTCAAGCCGTCTCTCTCAAATCTTCCATTATCCATCAACTTCCCAAAAGTGATTGTTTCTAATCAAATGTGATTTTTTGTCAATCGAATGCACTCAGCATATCTAGACTTCAAAAAACAACTATTCAAAGAAAAACTTATCAAGGACGTGGGTCCCACCTGGCATGCCAAAATGTGTGAGCAGGAAAAATTAGGTTAATAAGACAAGAATTGCAAATCAAACCCAATCCTACCACCTTCAAATAATTCATCTAAATGAGACAAAATGAAAGCAAATCAAGAATAATGTCACCTAGATTGTTTGATTCCTTGGTTGTAATGTGGATTGCTTCTTAATAATGAACAACCATATTTGTCAGAGTTGCCATGATGATAGATGATATGCTCAAAGTGCTCAATGGATGCTCAAAGAACTCAATACGCATAAGATGATAATCTAGATGCTATATGATAGTGGTATGCTTTAGGATGAAATGAAGGGGTGTATATATAGCCCAAAGCCAAGATTGATCAATGATGGAGGAAAAGAGATGAAATCAATGGTTGAGATAAATCAAGAGAATAGATGAACGTGTACAAGACAAGTGTCCATAGGAAAATTTTTTATTAAATGATTTGGTTGGCTTTGTTGGAGATGATAAGATTGATTTTTTTAAAATAGGATGCTTTTCTATTTTAAGGATTTGATGACAAGGATAATTGATTTTTAGAACCAATTAAATCATTTTTATATTTAAATGAAGATAGCACCCATCTTGTACACATAGAAGAAAGTGAAATGATAAGATAGATGATGGAGGAAAAAGTTATTTTTAGAAAATTAGAAGAAAAGATATAAATTAAATAAATAAATTTATTTAATTTATATACATGATGAGAGGATAATTAAATAAAATATTAATTTTATTTATTCAAGAAGAATCAAATTAAATAAATTTAGAAAATTTATTTAATTTTGGAAGAATAATGAGATAATTAAATAATTAAAAATTATTTAATTATAGATAGAAGAAAATAGATGAAATAAATATAATTTATTTAATTAATGATAAAAGGGGATGATTTAGAAGAAAATAGATGAATGATGCAAGTATGCTAGACAAAATCGACATATGCAATGGTGAAAATGCAACAAATTAATAAATGATATGAAGGGTCAATTTTGGGTGTCTACAATATTATGTTGCTTATTGATGATTTCTCTAGGATGACATGGGATACATTCTTAAATAAAAATCAGAAGCCTTGAGTAGGCTTATGATCTTCAAATCCATGGTTGAAAATGAAATAAATTCTAGAATCATGTCCTTAAGGTATGACAGAGGTGGAGAGTTTACATCAAATGAGTTCGATGAATTTTGTGAAGAACATGAAATAAAGAGGCATCTATTTGCTGCTAGAACTCCTTAGCAAAATGGTGTTGTAGAAAGGAAGAATAGAATTGTCCAAGAGATGGTCATAATAATTTTGATCGAAGCTAAGCTACCTGATATATATTGGAAAGAAGCAATCCATACCATTGTCTACATTCTTAACAAAGGACAACTAAGAGTGAACAATACCAATACATCATATGAATTATGGAATGGAAGACTAGCTTATGTCAAGCACTTCAAAATTTTTGGAAGCAAATGATACATCAAAGAGATGAAGAAGGTTTAGGAAAGTTTGACTCAAGGTTAGATGAATGAATTTTCCTTAGGTACTCAACTAGGAGAAAAGCTTACAAATGTTACAATAGAAGACCGAGGAAGATAGTTGAGAGTGCAAATGTTAAGATTGATGAAGAGTCACATCCAGTCACTCATGAGAAAGAAAAAGACTATTGTCCAAATGAATCTACATGAACAAAAGAAGAGGAAGATGTTGAAGAAAAGGAAGGAACACAAGGAAAGATCACCAAGGCTCCTACCAAGTATATTCATAAGAACCACTTGAAGGATCAAATAATTGGAGACAAGAATTAAGGAGCATTGACTAGAAGAATATTTTCAAAGGAAAATGAATAGGTAAACTTTGCCTTACTGTTAAGAATAGAGCCTAAAACATTTTCTGATGATAGAAAGGATTAAGGATGGATCCAAACAATGGAGGAAGAACTAAATCAGATAAAGAGAAATCAAACTTGGGAATTAGTGCCAAGACTTGCAGATAAAAATGTGATAGGTAGAAAATGGGTGTTTAGAAACAAATTGAATGAAAATGGAGAAGTGGTCAGAAATAAAGCTGGGTTGGTGTGGAAGGGCTAATCATAGGTAGAAAGAATTGAATTTGAGGAGACATTTTCTCCAGTAGCAAGTATGGAAGCTATTAGGATGTTTCTTGCTTTTGCAACCCACAAGGATTTTAAGGTGTATCAAATGGATATCAAATTTGCTTTCTTGAATGGTGAATTAGAAGAGGAAGTTTACAGAGAGTAACCTGAAGGATTCCAGTTATTAGAAGATCATAACATGGTGTGTAGACTTAAGAAGGCTCTGTATGGTCTCAAACAAGCCCCTTGGGCTTGGTATGCAAGATTGGACAAGTACTTAGTCTAGAAAGGATTCAAGAAAGGTACCATAGATAGTAATTTATACATCAAAATTGAGAATGAGCAAATATTGATAGTAGTAGTGTATGTTGATGATGTAACCTTTGGAGGCAATGATGAAATGTGTAAGAAGTTTGCAGAAGAGATGTAGAAGGAATTTGAAATGTCTATGATAGGTGAGCTATAATTCTTCCTTGGACTCCAACTCAATCAATCAGATGAAGGTATTTTTATCTCTCAAGAAAAGTATTTTAGGGAATCGTTAAAAAAGTTTGGCATGGAAGATGGCAAACTGGTGAGTACTCCTATGGTAATAGGTTTCCATTTGAGTAAAGATGATGAGTCATCTTAGGCTAATTAGACTCTGTATTGGTCTGTGATTAGGGGCCTACTATACTTAACAACATCAAGGCTTGACATTATGTAAGTTGTTTGCATGGTTGCAAGGTTTCAAGTTGATCCAAAAGAAACTCATGTGAAGGCAGTCAAAAGAATTTTAGATATTTGAAGAACACTCCAAATTTTGGACTATGGTATAAAAAATGTAATGACTTTTCTCTGAGTACATATATTGATGCAAATTGGGCTGGTAGTGTTGATGATAGATGAAGTACCCATGGAGGAACTTTCTTTTTAAGGGACAGATTGGTCTCATGGTTTAGTAAAACACAGGATTCAATGTCCTTATCAATAACAAAAGAAAAGTACATAGTTGTAGCATCTTGTTGCACTCAAGTGTTGTGGATGAAGCAAACATTGAAGGATATCAATCTTTTTTAATGTAACATTTTCTACCAAAGACTTTGAAATACCTCACAGTGGGAGTGATGCCAAACCAAAGTTCATAAGGAGTCTTACCGGTATTGCTTTTGATTTGTACTCAATTGAGAGTATAGAATGCAGTGCTTACAAATTCTCTCCAATAGATGTGAGGAACATTTGCTTCCATCATCATGGTTCTAGATGCTTCCTGGATGGTCCAATTTTTTCTCTCCACTACTCCATTCTACTGTGGAGTCTTAGGAGTAGACAACTATCTTTTTATTCTATGTTTCTCATAGAATTCTATGAACTCACCAGATGTGAATTCTCCACCTCTATCAGACCTCAGACATTTTAATTTTAATCTAGTTTCATTCTCTACCATAGCTTTGAATATTTTGAATTTCTCAAGAGCTTCTGATTTCTCTTTCAGAAAAGTAACCCACATCATTTGGGAATAGTCATCAATTAATAGCATGAAGTGTCTATCACATTGTACACTTCTGATTCTTGTCGAACCACATAGATCAGTATGAACTAAGTCCAATAATCCAGTAGAAGATTGTTCCTTACTTTTGAATGAGACTCTGCTTTGTTTACCCAACTGACATTCTTTGCACAAACTATTTATAGGTTTTACAAGTCTTGGAAGATCTCTTATAGCCTAAGTGTTGCTTATCTTGATGATATTATCAAAATTCACATGACACATTCTCATATGCCATAACCAACTTTGATCAATTTGAACAAATAAGCAACTTTTACCAGTAACAACCAAGTGGAAGATATTACCTTTAGTTTGAGTACCAGATGCAATCTCTATTGTATAACTTTCAAAGATCTTGCATTTTCTATTCTTGAATCGGAGATCATAGCCTTTGTCCACCAATTGTCCAACACTGAGAAGATTGTGCTTCAGACCTTCAACATATAGTACATTACTGGTTTTGTTCTTTCCATCAAAAGAAATGGTTCCTCTTCCTCTGATTCTGCTAGCAGAATTATCACCAAACTTTACCACTCCTCCTTCATACCTTTCCAAATCTATGAACTTATTTTTGTCACCTGTCATGTGGTGAGAACATCCACTATCAATGACCCAATCATCCTTTTCTTCAACTTGGGCAGCCAGAGCTCTGTCTACAATTTTATGATTGACAGATTCAGAGGGCATTGGATCTTCTTCCTTGATGGCAATAAACACCCAGTCACTTCCAGATTTGTTTCCTGTCTCCGATTCATCATTTGTTACTCCTTCATTATCATCATCTTCATGAACATAGTAACAATTTTTCTAGAACCTTGAACTGTTAGGATTTGGCCTTGAAAATCTTTCCAGACACCTTGAGGCAAAATGACCAATCTTAGTGCAGTTAAAACATTTAAAAGGCAATTTCCCTTTATACTTACTAGATCCTCTTGGCAACCTTTTTGCAATAAGGGCTTCAAGTTGAGCAGCTTCTGATTCATCTTCTTCCAGGTCTTTTCTTGCTTTTTCATACCATGATAGTTTCCTTGAAGAGTTCTCTCCTGGATCAATCCTTTATTTTCCTTTTATAGAGGCACTAGCTTTGAATGCAAATTCAGTCTTGGGGGGGGCATCTCCAAATTCGGTCAATTCAAATGCATCCAATTTGCCAACCAATTGATCTCTTGTGATACCTGAATAGGATCTGAATTCTTCAATGGCAGCAACCTTCTATTTGTAAGAAGTAGGAAGGGATCTGAGAACTTTTCCAACAATCTCATCTTCATCCAAGACTCCACCAGCACATCTAATGCCACAAACAAGCTCATTTACTCTTGGCATAAAAGTAGTGATATTTTCATCTTCTCTCATCTTCAGATTTTCAAATTTTCCTTTTAGACTCTGTAGCTTGGCACATTTAACATACTTGTCTCCTTCATGCAAAAGTTCCAGTTTTTCCCAAATCTCAAAATCATTTTGTAGGTCAACAACATTTGTCAACTCTGAATCAGACAAGGCACTTAGAAGAGCTTCTTTAGTCCACAGATTGTTTTCAGCATTTGTGATTTCATCTACAGATTTTGGACCATTCTGTGGAGAAGTATACTTCTTTGAAGCCATGGTCCAATACTGCATTCCCATACATTGCAAGTGACATTTCATGTGACTTTTCCAAAGAGTAAAATTGGTTCCATCAAACTTTAGACTATCCTTCTTGTAGGATGACATCCTGGATCTCCTCAAGTGGTTAAGCTCTTTTAGAGGAACTTAGCTCTGATACCACTTGTTAGATTTCAGGTAGACAACTGAGAGGGGGGTGTGAATCAATTGTCTAAAACTTTCTTCCAATTAAACACTTAAATCCACTTTGTAATTCAGCAGCATAATAATAAGTCAATCATGGAAACATAATGCTTTAAATCAAGAGCAGAAACACATTAACACACATGACACCAATATTTTGATGTGGAAAACCCGGTTAAGGGAAAAACCATGGGGTGATTAACCCAAGATTGTATTCTCTGTTAGAAGAATAGAAAGAACAAAATGGCACATGCCAATTAGGGCTCACTACCTAAGCACACTGCTCACAAGAGGCTCACTGCCTACAAGAGACACATTGTCTACAGAATAATAAGTATCACATACTTGAACTGGAGAATAGCATCTTCACCATGCTTGAGTTAGTTCCATTAAGCTCAAAACTTCTACTCTTCTTTTTTCTCTGCTCCTCTCTACCACACTCTCATCACCACAAGATACTTTGAAATGACTTAACAACTCTTTATTTATACAAGACATCGACTTAGGAATTATCATCCAAGTCGGCATACATTACAGAGCAAATACATAAATACAACATGAATTATTACAAAATATTTCATGTGGATCAACACATAGTCAGCCACATAGATCTGAGACTCCAATACTTCTTTAGGAATATGCCATTCTTCACAGAACATCTCCAAGATCATCCGCAGGGTGTGTAACTCATCTGGTCAGCCAGACTTGGAAAAAACATCATCATCCGAAAGTAATTCTTCAATTTCGAGCTCAATCTTCAATGTGGATCACCAAAATGAATTGGACACAATCCAAAGACTTCCACAAGCTTACCTAAATCACCAAGAACATCCACACTACTACTGTCTACTGAAATCATTCTCTCCTTCATCTGGAACCTCAAGAACATAGTCTGTCATCACTGTCATATTGGAATAGATGCTTATAGACCTCCAGATCATGAACCAATTGAGTTTTCACTTCACATGAACTTCCTAAACACTCCACCAAATTTGCAAAACAAGATATTGCAATTTCAGATCTCACCGGACCTATCTGTATCACTCTGTTACCTCTGAACACTTGTCGGAACTGGTTTTACTTAAGTGGCCATAACTTCTTCAAATCTTCATGCGGACATCTAAAATCTTTACTAGATCATCTCAAGAAACATATCTACAAACCCTTTGAAGCGCATCCTCTGATCTTTATATTAACTAGGATCTTTACCTCATTGTCTTCACTATTCTTCTCTGTTTGTGATTAGGACTAATTTTCTCAATATCCTCAACACAAAACTCATCCAATCCTTATCATTAATACAACAGGAGTATGTTGACATCAATGACAACACTGGTTAGGCCCATACTTGCAATAGGAATAAGGTCTATTAAGACCAAATGTGATGTTTTAGCCATGTAGGGTCAGTTTTGAGTCATATTGTCAAGTTTTGCAATGTTGCATTTTTGGTGAGTATGGGAAGTTGAAGAGTCAAGTGATTGAAAAATAGTTTTGAACCATTGGTTTTGGTTTTTGAAGTGTTCATATATGCCTTGGGATGTTTGAGGTAGTTGGTTGGAGACATTTGGAGATCAAAACAATAACAAAATACCCCATTTTCCTGCGTTTTTCTTGTGTTTGATTGTTGCAGACATTGGTATGGCCCTGTAGGCCTAGAATTGAGGTAAAACTAATTGGAATCAATGGTATATGGAGTCTTCTCTTATTTTTAGTTGATTGCATGTGTTCTTATCAAGTTTAAAGAAAGTTAAAAGGATTTAATTGCAAATGACCCCTAGGCAGACATAGGGTTTTATAGTTTGGTGATTTAATGGTAGCTCCAGTTGATAAAATTGGTATATTCTAAACCTAAGTAATGTGAGGAAATATTTCAAGAGAAATTTTGTGATCTAGGTTTTGAATTTCATAGACTTGCTTTGGAAAATAGGCCTAATTTGACCTAATTACAGCATAACAATCAAAATTTGAGGGCTCTATTCCAAAACAACCCTATCTATAAATTTGGTATGTTGAAAAGAGGCATAAAGGATATCCTAAATGATGTTTTAAAATTTGGGTTTGAAGTATGAGTGGAAAGTTATGTTGAAAAAACCTCATTTGCTGTACTACTAGGGAAGTCGAAGAGTTGGTGAGCAAATAACCAAGTTAGGGTTTCAGATTACAAAGTTTGTTTTAGATTGTGTTTGTATAGTCTATTTCAGCCTAATCTACATCATAGTGGTATAAAAGAATAGGTTTTGATCAATAAGGGAAAAGGTTGAAGATTGAAAGAAATAAAGATGCCTCCTAAAAGTAATCAAACTACTAGAGAAGAGAATTGAAAGAAAAACATGCCAAGGAGTTGAGATAGGTAAAAGAGGCTCAGGAAGCTATCCTTGCATGGCTTGCAACACTTGAATCAAATCAAAGAAGAGGTGTGGTCACCAGAGCCCAAAGTGATGAAGAGGAAGAGGAAGGGGGTGAGAATGAGAACCCTAAGAAGGAATCCAAGAGGAAGAGGTGGACCCTGATGAATTGAGAATGACCAAGTTGCTGAAGGCTATGAGGGGAGATACTCCTAAGGTGAAGATATAATTGTCCATGTATGGTGGGAAGATGGATAGTGAAGAGGTGCTAAGTTGGATTGATGCACTTGATAACTATTTTGATTAGAGGAGGTGGTAGAAAACCAAAGAGTGAAATTTGCCAAAACAAAGTTGAAAGGCCCTGCCTTAACTTGGTGGAATTATGTGCATGAAGAGAGGTTGAAGAAGGGTAAGTCAAAAATAAATTCATGGGACAGAATGTTGTCTAAAATCAAGAGCCAATTTCTACCTAGAGATTATGCAATTTAGACATTTAGAAAACTTCAGAACCTCAAACAAAAGGAGATGGATGTGATGGATTATACTGAGGAGTTTCACAAGCGAATCATAAGGACAGATCATGTTGAGGATGAGGTGGAAAAAGTAGCAAGGTACATAAATGGGTTGAGGTTAAGTATATAAGATGAGTTAAGCCTTACCCCTCCTAGAATGGTTGAAGAATGTTTTCAAATGGCAATCAGGGTAGAAGAAAGGTTGAATAGAAGGTAGGAGAAACACAATAGAGGTAGAGGAAAGAACTTCAGGGCTAGAGGAACATTTGGAGGAAGAGAATAGTCCACAAAGCCACAAGGAGAGTCAAACAATAGTCAAGAACAAGGGGTAGATTAGAGAGGTGGATTCAGGGGAAGAAGACCAAACAATAGAGGTAGATTTTGTGGTCAAGGTAGAGGTTCAAATACATTCTCAGGTACATGCTATCAATGCAATCAGTTTGGCCATCAAGCATGGAATTGTTCGGATAAGCAACCTTCTACTTCACATGGTGGAGAAAGGAGAACTCAATTGGTGCAAGAGGAAGATAGTAACAATATCAACTCTCCATCTCAGCTTGTTGTTCCAGAAATTGGAGAGACTCTAATGATGAGGAGAACATTACTCAAAGTCCCTTTGGTGAAAGAGCCTCCACAAAGAAAATCTCTATTTAGAACAACATGCAAATCTCAAGGTAAGGTGTGTAAAGTTGTTGATTTCAGTTCCACAAATAATTTGGTTTCTTTAGAGATGGTTGAAAAGTTAAAACTAAAAAGAATCCCACATCCCACTCCCTACAAGGTTTCTTGGTTGAATAAGGGTTAGCATGTCCTCGTTAATGAGCAAACATGGGTTGAATTGAACATAGGAGCATACAAAGATAAAATATTGTGTGATATCATCCCAATGGATGTTTGTCATATACTTTTAGGGAGACCATGGTAGTATGACAGAAAGGCTAATCATGATGGGCAAAAGAACACTATTGTGATTGAAAAGAATGGGGTCTCATTCACTCTAATTCCATTAGATGAAGGTGTAGATACGCAAGTTGGGTCTAGTGTAATGCTGGTTGGGGAAAAAGAGTTTTTGAAAACCTTGAAGGAAGAAGGTGGAGAAGGTTATGCCATTCTAATCAGACCAAAATCTATCATGACATCAACAACAAGGGTTGAAGATGTACCTAAAGAGGTCCAAGTCTTCTTGAACAAGTATAAGGACATAGTGGTAGATGAGCTCCCTAGTTCTTTGCCACCAATAAGAGATGTGAGACACCACATATATTTTATACCAGGAGCAAACCTACCTAACAAAGTTGCATATAAAATGGCCCCTCAATAGAGTGAAGAGATTAAGACGCAAATTCAAGAGTTACTTGACAAAGGCCTAATAAGGGAGAGTCTTAGCCCATGTGCCGTCCCCACTATTTTGGCACCAAAGAAAGGGGGAGATTGGAGAATGTGCACCGACTCAAGGGAAATTAATAAGAACACCATAAGTTATAGGTTTCCCATACCAAGAATGGAAGACTTGATGGATTGTTTAGGAGGGGCATGTTATTTTTCTAAGATTGACCTCAAAAGTGGCTATCATCAAATCAGAATTAGAGAGGGAGATGAGTGGAAAATTGCCTTCAAAACAAATGAGGGGTTGTATGAATGGCTTGTCATGCCATTTGGGCTTTCAAATGTAACAAGCACTTTTATGAGATTAATGAATGAAGTTCTGAAAACCTTCATAGGTGAGTTTGTGTTTGTCTATTTGGATGATATTCTTGTGTTTAGTAAGACCAAAGAGGAACACTTGCAACATCTAGACTTGGTTTTTAAGAGGCTAAATGAATAAAAGCTGATGATCAATTTGAAAAGTGTGAATTCATGAAGGAAGAGGAGGAACACTTGCCGCATCTAGACTTGGTTTTGAAGAGGCTGAATGAAGAAAAGTCAATGATCAATTTGAAAATTGTGAATTCATGAAGGAAGAGTTAGTCTAACTTGGATTTGTGATCTCCAAAGGCTCTTTGAAGATGGACCCTAGCAAGGTGGAAGCAATTCTCAATTGGCCTACTCCAACATTAGCAAGTGAGGTAAAAAGTTTTCATGGTCTAGCTACTTTTTAGAGAAAATTCATTAAGAATTTTAGTCACATATGTGCTCCCATTGACACAATTAAAGGAGATAAAAGGAAAAGGTTTGTATGGGCTAATGAGGCAGAAAAAAGATTTCAATATCTGAAAAACGGAGTGACACAACAACATATTTTGGCATTACCTGACTTTAACAAAGTTTTCACCATTGAGTGTGATACAAGTGGGTATGCAATTGGGGTTGTATTGAGCCAAGAGGGTAGGCCTATTGCATTTTTCAATGAGAAGCTCAATGAGGTAAAGAAAAAGTATTCCTCTTATGACTTGGAGTTGTAATCCATGGTGCAATCATTGAAGAAGTGGATACACTATCTCCTACCTAAGGGATTCGTTATTTTCACTGACAATCATGCTTTGTAGTTCTTGAATAGCCAAGACAAACTTAGCCATAGACATGTGAAGTGGGTGGAGTACCTTCAAAGTTTCACCTTTACCATCAAACACAAAAAGGGGCAGTCAAACAAGGTGGCAGATGCTTTGAGCAGAAGGACATTGTTGATCCAAGAAGTTTAGTTACAAAGTGTTGGAATTGATACTTTGAAAGGTATGTATGAAGGGGATGATGACTTCAAAGATATTTATGATGTTTGTAATCAGTTTAATGGTGCTTTTCATGAAGAATACTCTAACTTTCTATTACAAGATGGCTTATTATTTAAAGGGGCTCAGTTGTGTATTCCCAAATACTCTATGAGGACTAATCTGATTAAGGAAAAGCATTATGGTAGCTTAGGAGGTCACTTTGGTGTGGATAAGACTTTAGAACAGGTGAGAAGGTATTACTATTGGCCCAAGATGCAAAGTGATATCAGAAAATTTGTTAAAAAGTGTGTTGTATGTAAAAAAGCCAAGGGTTATAGTACAAATGCAGGTCTCTATCAACCATTACCAATCCCAAATAGGCCATGGGAATCCATCAGCATAGATTTTGTGTTGGGGTTGCCCAAAACTCAGAGAGGCTATGATAGTGTGTTTGTTGTTGTAGATTGGTTTAGCAAAATGACTCATTTTATACCCTGTAAAAGCACAAATGATGCCTCATACATTGTTGGGTTGTTTTTCAAGGAGGTGGTTAAGATTCATGGGTTACCATTGACAATTGTTTCTAACAGAGACAACAAATTTATAGGTCACTTTTGGAGAACCTTTTAGAAAAATTTGGGCACAAACTTGACCTTTAGCTCTGCCTATCACCCACAAACAAATGGGGAGACTGAAGTAGTCAATAGAACCCTTGGAAATCTACTGAGATGCCTCACAAAAGAGCATGCATAACAATGGGACTTGATTCTTCCATAGGCTGAGTATGCATACAATGATTATGTCAATAGAAGTGTTGGAAAAAGCCCATTTGAGATTGCATATGGATTGAAACCTGAGGAGTGTTTGAACTCAGAGATTTGAGTGATATGGAGAGAAGGAGTGCTGAAGGAGAAGAGTTTGTAGTGGCAATGAAAGATATACATCAATAGGTCAGAGAGAACCTTCAAAAGAGTGTGGATAAATACAAGCAACATGTAGAATTGAAAATAAGAGAGGTGCATTTCAAAGTAGGGGACTTGGTCTTAGCTCATTTGAGGAAAGAAATGCTACCGAAAGGGAAGTATTCAAAGCTACAAATGAAGAAGATAGGGCCATGTAGGGTGGTCCACAAATTTGGAGCCAATGGCTATGAGATAGAAATTCCTTCTAGAGTGGCTATCTCTCCAATTTTCAATGTTTCTGACCTATTCCAGGTGAGGATGTAGGTATATTAGGAGTTTCAGATGAAGATTGGGTCAAGGATTTACCACCAAGTCAACCATTGAAGCTTGAATGTATCTTGGACACAAATGAAGATTAAAGAACAAGGCATAAGGTGTACAATGAGTACCTAATGAAGTGGAAAGGCCTTCCAATGGAGGATGCCACCTGGATGACAGAGGAAGACATTAAGAAACATGGTACAACAACTCAAGATCTGATCTCAAGTGGGGCTTGAGATTTTGTTCTCCCCAGGTGTATGGTGCAGGGGCACCTAGTCTACATTTTGTGAATATGGGTCAAATGTGATTTTTTATGTGTTGAGTCATGTTTTTGAGGGAATAAGGTCTATTTGGACCAAATGTGATGTTTTAGCCATGTAGGGTCAGTTTTGAGTCATATTGTCAAGTTTTGTAATGTTGCATTTTTGGTGAGTATGGGAAGTTGAACAATCAAGTGATTGAAAAATAGTTTTGAACCATTAGTTTTGGTTTTTGAAGTGTTCATATATACCTTGGGATGTTTGAGGAAATTGGTTAGACATTTGACGACATTTGGAGATCAAAACAATAACAAAATACCCTATTTTCCTGTGTTTTTCTTGTGTTTTGCTATTGCAGACATTTGTATAGCCTTGTATGGCCTAGAATTGAGGTAAAACCAATTAGAATCAATGGTATATGGAGTCTTCTCATATTTGCAGTTGATTTCATTTATTCTTATCAAGTTTAAAGAATTTAAAAGGATTTCATTGCAAACAGCCAGGAAAACCTAGGTAGACATAGGGTTTTATAGTTTGGTGATTTAATGATAGTTCTAGTTGATTAAATTGGTATATTTTGAACCTATGTAATGTGAGGAAAGCCTTCAAGAGAAATTTTTTGATCTGGATTTTGAATTTCATATACTTGCTTTGGAAAATAGGCCTAATTTGACTTAATTACAGCATAACAATCAAAATTTGAGGGCTATGTTCCAAAACAACCCTATCTATAAATTTGGTATGCTAAAAAGAGGCATAAAGGGTATCCTAAATGATGTTTAAAATTTGGGTTTGAAGTCTGAGTGGAAAGTTATGTTGAAAAAACCTCATTTATTGTACTACTAGGGAAGTTGAAGAGTTGGTGAGCAAATAACCAAGTTAGGGTTTTAGAATTGCAAAGTTTGTTTTAGATTGTGATTGTATAGTCTATTTTAGCTTGCTCTACATCACCCTATGAGCTGATGCATGACCTTTAGCTGATGTCACTAGAATCTCAACATGTGGTCCCTCCATGATTGGTGGTAACCTTGCCAAAATTGCATGTAGTGCCTTAAGTATCTAGGGCCCAATGTTAGGAGGTATCTCTAGATTTCAGACCTTGGATGGTGAAGCAGCTCGCACACTAGCTCGCCCAGGCTCACTAGCACATGAGTGTTCTCTCCTAGATCTACGTGGCATCCTACACGAACAAGGTGCCTGAAATTAAAACAAAACTGCAAAATAAACAAGTGTCACCTCCTCATTCTTGTGGGGTCTCCCATATGTGATCCCTTCTCCCTATGCTCTCACACATGTGTGAGAGCATTTTTGGGAGAGTGTGTAGCTTTCTTGAATGGGAAGGTGACAAGTGTCACCTCCTCATTCTTGTGGGGTTGTGTGGATGAAGGAGAAGGTGACAAGAGTCACCTTCTCATTCATCACGGCTTGTTGGAAAAGCCTATTTATCTCTCTTTGTGAAGAGGGAAGGGTTCTTTCTTTTTGCATTTTTAGTTATTGACTTTGGGAAGGAGAGATAGACTTGGAGAAGTTTGGAGATACTTGGAAGGATCTTGGGGAAAGACTCTATTTTCCTTATATGCTCCCAAAACCCATTTTATTTTCTCATTTCTTTTATTTTCTTTATTTCCCATTCCCAAATATCTATTCCAAAATACATTTGAAACAATAGGAAAGTAACTAATTAAATTAATGCAAATATTTCTACAAGGTAATTGTAATATAATTTAACCGCATTCCATAAAATCCAAACACTCACATAATTAAATTTAATTTTCTTTATAGAATTATTTTACATAAGGCAAAAGTATAGAAATATATAATTCTAATAAATAGGAATTAATCTATTTCCCAAGCACATAATAATGAAATATAATACATTTTCCACAATTTTAATATTTCTAACTTACGAAAATTAACTTTAATAATTAAATTAGAATGCATTTCACCTAAAAGCATAATTTTTGAAACATAAATAAATAAAATACAAAGTCTTCCCTAAGGCACATAATAATTACATATAATATCTATTCCACAATTAAATCTAGTAACTCAAATTAGATAATCCATTTTCTTGTTTCTAACCATTTAAATATTTTAAAAACATAGGAAACACATTTTTTTGAAATAAATTAAAATATAATGCAAAAAGCTAGAAGAAACACACACAAAGAACTCACTCACACTTTACGGGTTTAATCACAAGGCAAAGGTCCAGAATCACAACAGATTCAGATGAGAGGCTAATTGCATAGACACCAAAAACATCCTTCAATTAACAACTAAATAGGATGGGTTAAGCAGCCAACCTACCACAAGAAACACAGGGTCAACAACTTGACCACTAGGACTAGGTAAGGAGAGATGACTAAGTGTCCCATGTCAACTTCTTCACATCCCACTCATTGGTCAAGCACTTGTAAAAATATATCCTACACACTCAAGGCAACACATCGAATCCAACAATGGAGTCATAGTCGAAGCAACATATAATGACCAATGATGATGCATAATCTAGAAAGGCACATATCTATCTTGCAATTACATCATATAATAATCAACTCAATAAATATCCTTTAATCTAACCATAAGAAATAATAGGACACAATAAGAGATGCACATGGGTGGGCACTACATCCTCCCACCCTAGGGATTGACTTACTCCTGGAAGTCATCATGATAAGGATAGAAGGACCACACCAAAACTAATTCACACCAAACAAGGGAAGCAACATGAAAAACAACCATAAGATGGAAAATATCACATGCAATATAGAGCTACTCATAAGAATATAAAGCATGGTAAACTAAATGCCATAAAAGGGTAATTATTTTCACAAAACACATTCTATTGATTGAAACTCAACACAAAGAATTTCATGATCGTCAATCATTTTCACACATGCATAGAGGAATTCAAACATCGTACAACATGTTTATATAGAAAACATCAACTCATATGTAGATACACCCATTACAGAGTTTACATATTAACACATATTTTCATTCATCCACATCACAAAGGATAACAACACAAGGTTCACATATAGGTCCATGGGGATGCCATGGTCACATCATAGTACCAAGTCACTAAGAACCAATGCCATGTAACCAAAGATCCAAGAACTAGGTGGAATGATGGTCTCAGGGCCATGTGCTTGGGGGCCCCTCCATACATTTCTACAAGTGCCCTACCTCTTGTTTTTATAAGGGGATTAGCCTCCAAGAGATAGTCAACAAGAACACATCACTAGGAAGGTAAGTGGATGATGACTGTCCCATACCAGTCCACACTTACCCCCATCCTCAAAAGTTTCCCATGTCTACTTCCTTATATACACTCAACTAGAGGTCGCTCCATCGACATGGTGAGAAGAACATCACAACATAGGACCAACACTTGCAAAAAGAAATAATCTCTAGCTTAGCCACAACAAATATATATAAAAAATTACCAAAAGAAAGGAGTTTCCAAATCCAACAATAAATAAATAAATGTGCACATTTTCAACAATAAATCAAATGTAACCACAAGAGTTACATGAAAATAGAATACTTAAAGATTTGTGGCTAAGCTACTTTCAGAAAAGATAAAATAACATTGTTGGTCCACACAAGCAAGATAAAAAGGTCACCAATAACCGAAAAAAAAGATCACAATTCATGAAAGTGCACATTACTTCACTATGTGACTAATATCAAGTCACCAATAAGGAAGGAGGGAAACCACGGTCACTACATATAACATGCAAACACAACTAATGCAATAGCATCATGTAGGCAGGTAGTATCAAATGTACCTTCACGTATGACTACATGGAATCATGCCCTCCTTAGAGTGACACATCATCACCACTAACACTATGTTGGAACATCAATGTGGTGTGGTATCACATCTATTTGTATCACGTCAAACAAGTGTAGACGAAAGTAAATACCATAACATAGCATAAGTAAAATGCAACTCAATTTAAAATCTAATATGATTAAATTAAACATTTTTTTATAAATGCTAACTCTATCATAGTGTCTATGTTTCCAAAAATACTACACATCCAACTCAAAATAAGATACCACAAGTAAGAGAAAACCTACACCAAGTAACATGGCCTTGAACAAATCACCTGCCCATACTAAACCATAACCAAGATCCCAAGTCAGATGCCAATGGTACCATCAAGGAAACAATGCATGATAGGATAGCACTATGAACCTCTCCAATGTCCATTCAATAAGGAGAAGTAGGGGGTACTCTTACATAGAAAGGTATGGTTAGTTGGGTGACCCCAACTAATGCCACAACATGTCACCATAGCTTCCTAAGTTTTCCTCTCCACTACTTAACTCCACAATGTAAGGTCTCCAACTCTAGGGTTGGACCTTACAAGGTGTAAAAATAAGCAACCACACAAGCATGACTCCACCATACTCATAGCTATGCACTCAACCTATGGATGGATACCCAGTATCACAAGCTCATGGGTACACAAATCATGTACAAGATGTTCACAACATATAACAAGTACAATCATAATGGGGTAATCACATCCACAAGGGAACACATAACATAAATTTCTTTATTGTCCATTACTTAGTGAAGAAGAACATCTTTCATACACAAAATCACATAATAATTACCATCAAGGTTTCTAAGAAGTCTACCAAACATCAATTAAAATTAACCTTTCTAAGGCATAAATGGAATCTAACCATAACTTTACATTTAGAGACAATGCAATACACCCCAACCAAGTATACCAACATACTAGCATTTGCATACTAGGCCATAATTGAATAAAAACAAGGATATTTCAACTCACAAGGTGGTGCATCACAACACAACACACATCAAGGAGTTCTCTATAGATAAACATAATACTAAATATGCACCAAGTATGGTAAACATACTTAACAACAAAATTAATTAAATAATGGCACACAACAAGGATAATTCCAATTGAGGACTTAAGTCTTTACCCAAACATTCTACCATAACAATGTCAAACATTTCTTCCACATGATGGAATACATAATTTTCTATAAGATCCATGCAAGATCAAGAGTACAAAATACAAAATTCACATCATGGAAGTACAAAATTGAATGATCAACACCATACACACAAACATTCAAACCTCATACAAAAGGAGAAATACAAATAGGAACTCCCAATCAAGCACTAAAGTAACTCCTAGCAATAAATTATTTTCATGCCCACATACACACAATGCAAAACAATAATAAATAGATGTATCACCAAGCACACAAAGATATGCACTCATAGAAGGCAATTGCAAGATACACTTCATGCAAGCATCCCAACTAGTCACCATATGAAAGAGGCAATTACTAATTCCAAATACCAAACATATGAATAAAGCATCATCTCTTTCAACAAATAGAATACATCAATCACAAGAGAGTGCATAGGAACTCATCAAAAGCATTCAGGACCATACAATGGTCAATCACGTAAAACACACCACCAAGGATCCTTTTAAAGAACCCCAAGAAGAAAGAAGATCCACCACACAAAAATAATCATAACAAAAGGCACAAGACATGCCTAACTATCCCCACAATGATAACCTCCAATCCTAACCACATGGAGAGTGTACCAGGGAACAACAACACACTTCACAAAAAATCACAAGGCCAAGAAAAAGGCCCAACACAACCTACAAACTTTTAGACTAACCTACTCAAGAGTAGAATCAAAAAGGAGGAACACAACCATAATAAAAACACAAGCGGAAGACTTCAATAATCATGTGACAAAGCCACCATGATAAATAGACAAGAGGATGGATCTTTCTCCAAGAAAAAGGTTTTATGTCAATCCACAACCTCACTCTCTCACAACCACATAGAGTAGGAAGAGGGTCACAACTACCTCAAATCCATTTAATGACGACCAAACAAACATACAAATACCCTAGAGCTCCCAATGCTGCAACCTGGGCTTTGATACCAAATGTCATGCCCACATTTGCCATGTGGTCATGACATGAAATATCAAAATATTATCCCACCCAACCCTAAAACCCCCTCGCACGCAACATGCACACTCGGTGACACACACACATAATGTGGTTGTATTCACAACACACGTTAGGCTCATCACACAAAGATGGGGAAGTCAAACATGGTATGGGGTGATGGAAAACTCCTTTCACCATCCCCACGATAATGATAGAAACTAAGGGAGGTATGCGATGTGTAAGCATCACTGAGAGGGGTGGTTTCCATCCAGGAACCATCCCTAGGGTTTCCTAAGTGAAGGTAACAAATGGTTCCAACCTAAGTCAAAACCCTAACCCTAGAATTAAACTATCAATTTTAAATAAAATTAAAATGCAAGAAATAAACATGCTAAAGATAGATAAATCTATTTTAACCTTTAAAATCCAACCAAGATAATAGTTAAAGTCTAAAGCCTTTATAAAAACATCTAACTGCACAAATTTAAAATGAGAAGCTTAAAAACTAAGTAAATTAATTAATAACTAATGCTCGAGACAAAATGACAAAAAGACCTTACAGACTATAGGAGGAGACAACTACGAAACCTCACCAAGGAAGAACATACAAAGGGAATCCAAACATATAGCATCGAAAAATTACCCATGGATCAACATGCTAAATGACCCAAAGCATGAGAACAATTCAAATAAAGGTAATTTATAATTTCTAGTCCAAAATAATATACATGTCAAATATGAGAAATATCACACAAAATGATGCGCTCGTTAGACGCCAACATCGAGGCAGGCTAAAAATAATAATGGGAATCTCAACAATAATGTGGGAACATTACAATCCAAATCATAAACATAGCTTAAGATATCATTAGAACAATTAACAGAGGACTCCAACATCCTAATTTAACCATTTCCATCAAAATAAACTATGCTAAAGCAAGATAAATTCCTTTCTAAACAAGGTTCATTTTCTAACCAAATGAAATCATAATACAATTACATGACAGAGGCTACATCCCAAACATGGAAGGACCACACTCCAATAATTAAATTACATAAATGATAATATTACAACATTAATAAATCACCTCCAAAGTGCTCCAGTAGGCACGCGATACAACATGATCACAAAGTAAACAATACACAAGGAACTCTTCCAGCTCCCAAGAGATCTTCTTGTAGGACCAATGGGGAAATGTTACCCACCACCCTACCATATTGCTATCATCGAGTGCAATAGTTGTCTATGCCACTCTAGGCAACCCCCAAGCTACGAAGAAGAAGATCGTGGCAACACTGCTATCAAGCCATCTCACACAAACAAGGGTTTCAACAAGACTCCAAGGTAATTCACGCAATGTTGAACATGGGTTCCACACACACCCAACACAACACCAATGAGATAAAATAACTAGTAGAATTCAATGCACACCCACACATGAATATACACATATCACGGTCCAATGCATGATTCAACATAGGGTCACTCATGACCCAACCAAGCAATAGAAAAGAAAGAGATTAAAACAAGAGCATCAATACTTTTAAATTCATACACATCCTTCTTTAATACATCATCACTAACATACCATTTCGATGTAATGGAGAAGAGAAGGGAAACTACTTCAAATCCATAATACAATTCAATCAATAATGCATACCAAACATCATTTTCTTAAAATGGAAATAGCACACAAAATAAGGTATGACATCATCATGTTAATAACCATACATACAATCATCAAGATCAAACAATGATGCAAGGGTATTATGGCCTTCTAGAGGCAACCCATATGAATACTAAGTATCCATTCCTAAGTTCAAAACTGAACTTTGACCGAAAGTCAACTTTGACCAAAAGTCAAAAACATGGAGAAATGAGGTCAAAACACATAACACTCATAACCACATAACTAAAGTATACAATTCTAACATAAGGCCTACAAAAAGGTCAACTTTGACCAACAAGTCAACTATGACCCAAAAGGTCAAAACATGGAGAAATGAAGTCAAAACACATAACACTCATGACCACATGGCCAGAATCATACAATTGCAACATAAGGCCTATACAAAGGTCAAATTCGATAAAAGTCAACTATGGCTCAAAAGGTCAAAACATGGAGAAATGAGGTCAAAACACATAACACTCATAACCACATGGCCAGAATCATATAATTCCAACGTAAGGCCTATACAAAGGTCAACTTTGACCAAAAGTCAACTATGACCCAAAAGGTCAAGACATGGAAAAATGAAGTTAAACCACATAACACTCATAACCACATTGCCAGAATCATACAATTGCAACATAAGGCCTATACAAAGGCCAAATTTGACCAAAAGTCAACTTTGACCAAAAAGTCAACTATGACAGAAAATGTCCAACCATAGGGAAATGAGGTCAAAACACATAACAACAATATCCATGTGGCCATAAGTATACAATTCAAACATAAGACATAAAAACGTCAACTTTGACCAAAAAGTCAAAGCACGAAAAAATGAGGTCAAATATGCGACACTCATATCCAATAAGTAGGCAATCCTATTTCCCTTAGGAGACTAATAATAAAAACTGAGGTTTAAAACATAATTTTCATTTTTCAATAAAAGGGGAAAAAAATCATAAAACCCCCAATTTCACCATTTGGAGACCTCCCTCAAGAACACCCAAATTCCTAACTCCCATAATACTTAAAATTTCAAAAATTTGAAAGTGCCTTTTTGGTTCTAATATGCACAACATTCTTTTCAACTCAAAAATTCTTTCCTACTCACAACCCATTCTAAGAAAATTTTGCCATAACTTGGCTTCTTTTTTCATGCATTTTTAAAATAAATTTGAATGCAATCCAAAAACATATTCAAACTAATTCTAATTTGCATCATTGAATTCTATTCATTGCTACAATGAAGAGACCATAAACATCCACCTATTGTGGGCATGGTAAATGCAAAATTTAAATTAAAAAAGAATCAAACCACAAGAAAAATACCTCCTTCCAAGCAAGCTTTCAAATGAAAAAATCTCTTCTTGAGAAGCATGAATCGAATAAGAATTTCTTCCTACATTGAAGCAATCCCAAGACCATTCCAATGCACTCCCACCCACAAGTAGAATCCAATTGTAGCCACCTCCATGAATTTTTCTTTCAAAGGAGAATAAGAAAGAGAGAGGGAGAAAAATACAATAGAACACATAAAAAAAGAAAATAGAACTCTATTTTTCTTATATGCTCCCAAAACCCTTTTTATTTTCTCATTTCTTTTATTTTCTTTATTTCCCATTCCCAAATATCTATTCCAAAATACATTTGAAATAATAGGAAAGTAACTAATTAAATTAATGCAATTATTTCTACAAGGTAATTGCAATATAATTTAACCGCATTCCATAAAATCTAAACACTCACATAATTAAATTTAATTTTCTTCATAAAATGATTTTACGTAAGGCAAAAGTATAGAAATAGATAATTCTAATAAATAGAAATTAATCTATTTCCCAAGCACATAATAATGAAATATAATGCATTTTCCACAATTTTAATATTTCTAACTTACGTAAATTAACTTTAATAATTAAATTAGAATGCATTTCACATGAAAGCATAATTTCTGAAACATAAATAAATAAAATACAAAGCTTTCCCTAAGGTACACAATAATTACATATAATTTATATTCCACAATTAAAACTAGTAACTTAAATTAGATAATCCATTTTCTCATTTCTAACCATTTAAATATTTCAAAAACACGATCCAAAACACATTTTTTTGAAATAAATTAAAATATAATGCAAAAAGCTAGAAGAAACACACACTAAGAACTCACTCACACTTTACGGGTTTAATCACAAGACAAGGGTCCAAAATCACAATAGATTCAGATGAGAGGCAAACTGCATAGATGCCAAAAACACCCTTCAATTCACAACTGAATAGGATGGGTTAAGCAGCCAACCTACCACAAGAAACACAGGGTCAACAACTTGACCACTAGGACTAGGTAAGGAGAGATGACTAAGCATCCCATGTCAGCTTCTCCACATCCCACTCATTGGTCAAGTACTTGTAAAAATATATCCTGCACACTCAAGGCAACACATCAAATCCAACAATGGAGATCATAGCCAAAGCAACATATAATGACCAATGAGGATGCATAATCTAGCAAGGCACATATTGATTTTGCAATTACATCAACTCAATAAATATCCTTTAATCTAACCATAAGAAATAATAGATACAATAAGAGATGCACATGGGTGGGCACTACAACTTGTTTATTTTTTCTCTATGATGAAAAGATCATGACTTTGGTTTTGTTGGTGTTTACTTGCATCCTAACCTCATGATAGAAGATTTCTAGAGCTCTCAAGTGCTCTCTCAAACTATGGGCTATTCTTATAATTAGAATGAGGTCATCTACATATAAGAGTAACTTTATTATGTATTTAGCAAGATAAACTCCCTCACCAATAGCTTTGTTTATCCACTTTTTTAACTTATCAATGTATAATCCAAAAAAAGTTGGGGAGAGTGGACAACCTTATTTAATGTAAATATAAATATCAAAGCACTTAAACATTACATCACTTGTTCTAATTTTAGCCTTGAGTTGTTCATAAAGCCTATGAACTACTGCTTTAAAGTCATCTGGAACTTTGAGTTCCTCCATCCTATTCTAAATTTTGTCATAAGGAACCATGTCAAAAGCCTTTTAAAAGTTCGCAAAGTAGAAAAAAAACCTTATCACCTTAGATGTCACATATTTTTCAATCAAGTACTTATGGTGACACAATGATCTATTGTGAGTGTGTTGGTGCCCATATTTTATGGCTCCCAAACTTGTAAAATTACACCCAAAATCATCAAAAAATTCCCAAGTGAGCCCCCTTGTGTCTTTCATTGCTTCAGTGCCTACAAAATTCCCTCAAAGTCCTGAAAAAACCCAAAAACATCTAAGTGTTTGGCCTTTGTCCGCCTTTTGGGTGTTCCTAATAACTGTTTTAGGGGTTTCCATAGTTCTCGAAACCATGGAAAACCCCAATAGGTTCCTCAAGTCTTGGTTTTCAGCGAGTTGTTGGGTGGCAAGAACTCACCTAAAAGTTAGAACAAAGAAAAGAGAAGGCATCATAGATTCTTTTTGTTCCTGGAACCAAGGAAATCCCTGACATGGTTTCAATGTTCCCACTTACCAATGAACCCCTAACAAAAAGTAAGAAAGGTCACCTTTTGACGATTTCCTCGGTTCCTAGAACCAAAGGAATCACCAACTTGCCAGTGAAAGATAAGAAAACGGTGATTTCAACATTTCACTTGGTTCTTGGGACCAAGGAAACCCCCAAAGTGTTCTTGGTGCTTACCCAACCTCTAATTAGTTCCTAGTGGATCCAAAAGCTTCAACATGCAAAGGGAAAAGAATGAAAAGTTTCTAGGTAAATACAAAGAAGGCAAGAAGGAAAAAAAGGAAGAAGATAAAGATTTCAATTAGTCCTTGGGGTTGCAAGACCTCAATGACAAAGTGGAAAAAGAATTGTTCCTAGTTCTTGGTTCCTAGCCGATCACCAACCAAGTGAAAGAAAATTTGAACAAGGCAAAGAAACAATATTGTGGTGAGTTCCTGGTTGGCAGGAAATCACTGACAAAGAAGACAAAGAAGAAGGAAGAAAGAGGATTTCAACGAATTCCTAGTCGATAGGAAAATCCCTGAAAAAGAGGAAAAGAGGAACAAAAGAGATTTCAATGAGTTCCTAGAAGGAAGAAAAAGGATTCCAGCGAGTTCTTGGTTAGTGGGAAAACCCCCAACAAAGAGGAAAAGAGGAACAAAATAGATTTCAATGAGTTCCTAGTGGATAAGAACTCACCGATAAAGTTTTTGATGAGCCTAAAATCATCAACAACATAGAATTAAAGTTTTTAAAGAATTTTAAATGGGTTTTTCATGGGTTCATCTATTTGAACATGTCCCTACCTCCTAGAAATCACCATTAATGCCCATATTGATGAAATTGGAGGTAGGTGGAGTTTAATGGAACCAAATTGGAGGTAGGTGATTGGGTAGAAGGAAATTTATTATAGAATGTGGGTGTCCTAAGTGTGTTTCCCACTCAAAATCCTGTCACTAATAGCAAGTGAGAATGTAATGCTATATACATGAAAATAATATGTAAAATGGGTTGGTTGTTGAACCAATGTTTTAGAGATGTAGGAGCTCATGGTGATTTTAGGGCATCAAGAAAAACAATTTTTTGGGCTGCAAATAAAAGAATGCATCTGATACAACTTAGGAAGAATCTTCAATGCACAACTTCATGTGATAATATCTTTCCATGGAACAGTGCAATTGTTCAGGGGGTGTTTGAACCCAGTTACTCATCCTCTCTTGCCACACTTTCTAGTATGATTGTAACAGAGATTTGATAATGTGTGAAAACATTTAAATCAATACAAACTCTTTTGTATGGGTCATTCCTTTATTTCAAATGGATCATTACATCTCTTTTCTAGATTATTAAGTATGTTTATCATATGAGACTTAATATGAGATTTGTATGTGAATACATTTGTATTTTTGTTGAGGTTTTATTAGATGCATCTCTTCCCTCTTTATTGTTCTTGACTCTGTTGCCTAATTTAGTAGGCACCAGTCCATATTGGGGAAGAATTAACCACCTTTCATTTAACCCTCTTCCTATTAGCTATAGGAGTAGGATTATATTAGGTTCCACATGTTGTTTGTGATTCAATATTATAACCAGGGATTAATCTAAAGAAATATAAAACTAGATTTTAATCATTTGTGAATCATGTTCATGCATGCCTACACCTTGTAACTTGTGTATGTAAAGTTACGTGGATTAACCTTGTGAGATATTATGTTGTCATTTTAGGTGCTTGTGCAAGGTACAATAATCAATTTTATTAGAGGTTTGTATAGCCAATTTATCTTGGTCTAGTGATAGCTATGGGGGTCAAGTGTACATTGGGTATGGTTGTGAATGTTTATTTGTGTTCCATTACTACTTCTATTGTTTTGGGAAAGAAATCACCATATTTCAACTCCTCTGGATCCAAAAACAATGTGAATGTCATATTAGTGAAGATACCATAGAGAATGCTAGCTAAGGTAGATTTGGCATCTGGTCTGTGATAATTGATGAATATATTATAGGATATATTTTTAAAGCATTTTGAGGTAGAAGTAGATTCAAATAGTACTATTCCATAAAATCCCTTGTAACCTCATTTCTTCTTTTACTTCCATTTGTAAAAGTAGATGCCATGTAACTAGGCCTTGGTGAAAGGGTATAGAAAAAGAAAGAAAGCAAAGCAATGGAAGTAGGCTTAGTGTTGGGGAGGTGAAGGGCTAAGTAATTGTTAAATAGAGGAGGTTGCACATAATGAAGATGAGAAATGATCAAACACATAGATTGAGTAGGGGTTGTTTGTGTATGAAACCACATGGAAGACATGTGGAATCATGTAGGTTGGTGTGATTTGTGTTTGAAACTTTGTGGAAGAAATATAGAATCATGGTAGATACGAATCTAGATTTAGTAGAGGAAAGGATGTGGATAAGAGAAAGGGTAATCAATGTTGAAGATAACAAGACTAAACAAGTTACATTTATGGAAGAAAGGCAAAATAAAGAGAGAGGTGGAGCTAGTTAGTACTAGAAAGCATATAGAAGATAGAAGAGACAAGTAAATAAAGGAGCACAGTGTTAGAGAGGGACCATCAAATAAAGAAGAGGGGTAAATAATGGAGCATAGTGTCAGAAAGTGGGACCATCACAATAAAGAATAGGCTAGGTAAATAATGGAGCATATTTTTAAATAGTGGGACCATCACAACAAAGAAGAGTCATGTAAAGAATGGAGCGAAGAGTGTGACCATTTCGTATTTATGATTTTTCTTATTTTTAGCTCCATATGAAATAAAATGGTCACACATTCAAATCCTTTCCTTTGCTTTATGGAATATTAGCAGCCCACTTCTGCCATCTCACTTTTACCTCTAGCTAAGTAAGTTGATCTTTGTACTAGTAATCATACTGTAGTGTGTAATGGGTACGTCGAGATAAAATGTAGATAAAAGTAATAAGTAATTTATTTAGAAGAGGGAATGCAATTATGTTGATGGTGAATGGTTGTTGTCCATCGACCAGAACAATTCAAAGATTGTAGTGATACATTTTGTTGAGACACTTTTGAAAATAGAAAATCATTAGCCATCATGGATTACAAAACTAGGCTTAATTGCATAAACATAGTGGCAAAAAGTGTTAATTGTATGATAGACTTGGGGCTATGGTCAAGCATTCTAATGGAAAATGCCAATTGAAGTTTAGGCTACGATACTTTTACAATGTAAAAAGTGAAGCTTGGTATAAAATGACACTTTTACAAAAATAGAGAGATAGAGAGATAGATATTAATAGAGTAAGAGAGATAGAGTGCGATAAATAGAGATAAGAGACATAAAGAGAAATAGAGATAGAGAAAAGAGAGAGTGACTTTCCCTTTATATTTATTCTCTCTCTCTCTCTCTCTCCCACTCTCTCTCTCTCTCTTTCTCTCTTTTAGTGGAGATAGATTGGAGGATCATAATAATTGTTGCACTCAATTTTCTACCATCAACAATGGATTAAGATAAATGGGACAAGTTGGATAGAAGAGATAGATCTACTATTAGGTTGTGTCTTTTTAATTCATGCTTGATGAATGTTTTAGTTCAAAACATTGCGAAGAGTTTACGAGATAAAATTATTGCATTAAATATCAAACTACTGTCTTGTAAATAAGTTATTTTTGAAAAGTAATTTGTATTCTTTAAATATGCATGAAGGAGACTTTGTAACCAAAAATTTAAATTATTTTCATCTAGTAGTGATTCAATTGGCCTCCATAGATGTAAAAATAGAAGAAGAGGAAAAATGTATCGCTTTGATTGTTCATTAAAGGATATCATATTTATGTTTTGAAGCCTATGTATCTAAATGGGATCAATATGTTTTCTTTTTTCACTAGAATCAGGGGTGTAGAAATTACTTTGCATCATTTGGGTATGTCAACCAATTATATTGTAGATGCAAATAAATTGTAGAGAAAACAAGATTATCCTCAAAAGTTCGGTGGAAAAAACATGTCAAAAAGGTAAATTGATTGAGGTGGAAGATGTGCAAAATTTGACAAAAGAAATACTTGATAAAATGATTAATTGAATTGGAGGTTTTGATCTGATAATAGGTCGAAGCCCCTATTCCATATTTTTTAGCTCCTAGACTTTCCTTATTTTTCCCAAGTCCCAAGATCCATCAACAGTCTCATGTTTGGTGCCCTCCCTATTGCAGTTGTTGTGTATAACCCATCACTAATATCTGATTGGAGAAACCTTCAATGGGTCATATCTTTTTCATCTTTTCACATTCATGTTGTCTTTGGTCTCCCCATGTGCCCATCATGTGTAGCTTCATTGAAAAATCTAAAAAATTCTAAGTTTGGGGATTTTTCTTAGCCACTTTTACTCATGTAGGTTTTATATTTTTGCAGGAACTGGTGGAGGTTCGAGCCAAAATTTGTTCCTGACCTACCCTTTTATCTCCATGGTGCTTAAATCTATAATTCCTCTAGGATCCTGAGCCCTACTGGCACTCTCTTTCAGCTTCATGGGTGGTGGTGACATCAACAAGACATTAACTTTGGCGATGGTAAAATTTTCTAAGTGTTGGCATTTTTTTCATCTCTTTCAGTGCTTTGGCTAAACTCTAGGTTTTCCTTACCCCTTGGAACTTTTTCCCAAAGTTCTAGTTTGCCTCACTTTTTCTCTTTCCTATTTTCCCCTTTTTCTCACCTGCTTGGGTTGGAACATTTCCTCGGCCCTATAAGCACAAAAATCATGCACAGCCTCCATGAGGACCCCTATGATGATTTTAATCCTTGTCACATACATGTAAGCATGAAATAACATCCTCTCAGCAACAATTCTTTTGGTGACGTGTCTTCTCTTTCGTCTTGTGTTGCTCCCCCTCTATCATTTTTTCTCTCTATTGTCGACACTTTTCGACACTTTTGCGACACTTGTCGATTTACATTTTTTGAGCTTGTGACCCTGTTCCTAAGCCTTGTGAGCATCTTGTAGGTGATATTTCACCTTTCCCCTATGTTTTTCATCTTCTCCACCCCTAGAATCCTTCATAGGTCCCCCAAACCATCTCCCACTTTCAGTTCTCAGATTCACTCAACCAATCCAAATCTTCCCCTATTTTTCTAGATATCTCACTAGGAGATCCTACTTTGCAAGTGGAATTTTAGATTCTTGCACATGACTGACCTATTTACTGAGGTAAAACCCCTTCAGTTCCTCTCCTCTTCCATCTTCCATCCTGCAAACCAACCTAGGTGCCCTCCTTAGTGGGTCTTCCATGGGTCACCCCTCGGGCGGCCCTACTGGTGAAAGGGGCAACCCTTGGGTGACCCTATTGTGTTTCTAGCTGTGGAAAAACTTGAGTTTCTAACTTGAGAAAGCTCCGTTTTTGCCTATTTTTCTTCCTATTTGCATGGATTTTTGAGCTTAATATGTAGTTGACTTTTCCATGTACCTACACATGCATAATTAGCTCCATTTGATCTAAAATTAACAACTCATGCACTCCCATGCATCTCTTCTTCTTCACTTCTTCTTGAGTGATAAGCTTTTACTGGGTAGATCACTCTAATTTTAGCCCATATCAGTCTTGAATCCTCTATGTTAACTCTCCAATCAAATGGAGTTAACTCTCAATCAATTCCACCCCTCATCCCTTCTTCTAAGCTATAAATACCCCCCTCCCTCAAGCACAAGAGAGGCAATTTCATTGTACACACAACTCTTGCAATTATTGCTCTCCATTCAACATTCTCATGCTCACATAGGATGAAGGTGCCTTTTGTTTTGTTCATTATTCATCAAGATTTCACATAAAGCTCATCAAGTGTCTATACGCTACTCGAATCAAGCCATCATGCTCATCAATAGCTCTCATTGAGCTCTCTTTGCAAAGCTTCTAAAGATTCTTTCACTTCTTTTTGTCATCTTATCGCCAAGAGGATTCCCTGCTGGTACAAGAGGATATGAGGTTGCCATCAAGGATTTATAAGGGTAGTGGAGGCTCACATGTCTTCTTTATTTCAAGTTCCTTTATGCTTTTTGTGAATTGATAGTAATTAGATAACTAAAATTGCTCTTGGGATTCATAATTTTATTGATTTTTCCTTGATAGAATAGCTAGATCTAGCATTCCTAGAGTAGTTTGCTTTCATAGTTTAGTTCATTTACATGCAATTTCCCTTTCTTAGATTAAATCATTCTAAATATTCATAAAACCCCTAAAACATGGAATAGTTGCATTAAGAAAGTTTATTATAGTTGTGTTCATTCTTTGATTCCTAGATTAAAAAGCATCTTTTATTTCTAAAATTACCAAAAAAGCACAAAAAACAAGTTTTGCATTTCATATAGTATTGCATTCATAAAACCCAACAAAAGAACAAAAAAATTAGGTATTTAGATAAATTGCAAACCCTTGATAGCATCACAAGGTCAACCATGGTCAACTATTTGGTCAAACCCTTGATACCATCACAAGCACAACAAAGGTTAAATGCATAATCAAACCTTAGGTTGATCAAAACCCTAAGTAAAACCCAAGGTCTAGTCAAGGTTAGTTTGCATACACTTATCTCTTGTCTCAGCTCTTGAATGTGCCCAGGATTAAGAGGTGAGTGGGTGAGGGAAATCCTTGACGAGATTGAGGAGATCCATCTGTGACCACAACAGGACCCACTTGTCCTACAATAATAAGAAGCCTTTAGAAAACTTTTAGTGCAACAAGCAGTCATTGAATGTTTTGAAAGACAACAAGCAATCAATGAAAACAATAGCTTACCCACACAAAGGTGGAACATTAGAAACCCTAACAAAAGAAGAGTGACTAGTGACCCTTTGGGTCATACGGTTATCTCTACAACAACGATCATTAAACAAGACATCTACATTAGTGCACAACAACAAAGGCCCCAAGACATGCCAACCCCTCTCTGTGAAGTCCAGCGCTCCAACGAGCTAGACTAGCCCCATGTCTCACCTCCTCTCAACTGGCTACTTCCATGAGAGCGAGAGTGACATGGTGGTTCACCCTGTGGCAAGGAGGGAAGGGTCCGTGTGTGTGCCGAAATATGAATTGATAGCCCCAAGCAATTGAGGTCATGATTTTGAGCATACAAGCTTGAACCCTTCCATCTCCTGAGTCCTATCCAAAGCTAAAACTTTTCCCTAGCTTGGATCTTTTTCCTTTTTGGATGTTTAGGCCCTCCTAAAACTTTTACGTTGTTTCGTAGTTCCCTTAGTTCCCTAGTTCCCCAAAAACCTGATTCATGCACCCCCCATTTTCTTCTTTTCCCCACTTCCCTTTCCTGCCCAGGCTAGAACCTTTTCATGACCTATACCCCATTGTTTTCATCCCTTTTTATCGGTCCTCCTACTTGATTCAAGTTGTAACTTTTTCCTTGGCCAGACCTATTCCTATTAATGCCTCAACAACTCTCGAGATCACCATTAATGTTCAAATTAAACTTCTACAACTTCTTAGTGGTCATTTGCATGACTAGGTATATCTATTCTTCCATGGGTATGAATTCAAAAAATTCATATACATTTTTTGAATTCATGGTTGGTGAAATTCATGGGTTTCTTGGCTTCTTTTTCTCCTTCGCATTCATTCCAATAATTGATTTTGAATGTGCCAAATATTTTGATCTTTTCCCACCCTTAGATTTGACCACATGATTGACGGATATAAATATTGAGTCTTTTCTCGTTCAAAGGGTTGGTTGTTGAACCAATTAGCTAGTCATGCATCTTCTCATGGTGATTCTAGGGCATCAAACAACTCTAGTTTGGTTTACACATGAAGGGAATCCATTCTATATATCGAAGGAAATATCATCAATAAACATTTCTTGTAATGGTATGTCTCCATGGAATTTTTTGATGATTCAAGGGAATATGTAATCAATTCATGTATTTTCTTTCACCATATTTGTTGGTACAATTGTAACCAAGGTCAGATGTATGTGTGACAACATCTAATGCAATGCAAAACCTTTGTATAAAGGGCCCTCCTTTGTTGCAAGTGGATTATTGCAGTTATGTTATGGATCATTAAGTATGTCCATTACAACTTATGAAATGTATTTTGGATTTGTATGAAAATGCATATTAGATTCTATTGATGGTTGCTGGATGTTTTTCCCTTTTCCTACATTCTATGGCTATGTTGCCCAATGGAGTAGGGATCGGTCCATATTGGTGAAGGATCTGTTATAGGTTAAAAAAAGAGATGATGGAATGTGTATGAGTACACTAGATCAAACCCTTCTTTCACTACAACATTCAAGGACAAAACTGAGCCAAGCCACTACAAGATGGAAGAGGGCTCAACTACTGATTTTGTGCTCTTGTTTGTAGAGGAAAGATGTGATTCAACAAAGTCTTTTATCAAACCCTAGGCTCATCAATGCTCTAAACCCTAGATCTATGATAATCAACTTATAATAGTAAAACTAAAACAACAAATCAAGATCTAAGAGTGCCAAGATGATCAATGAGTTATCCAAACCTATCCTTTAGAAGCTGAAATGTTGAAGGACATGGGGGCTAGTGCCTGAGTTTGGAAAGTTCAAATCTGTGATAACTCAAAACTACAAAAATATCACAGAAGATGCTCTAATGTTGAATTTTAGGTTTATTTAGCCTGTTGGACACTAGTGCTAGCGCTCTAGTCTGCTACAGTGGATTTTCCAAACTCCATTTTTGGATCTGGAATATTTATCCTTCAAACAACTCCCCTGTACTTTCACTTTTGTAACTCCTGCATTTGTAATCTACACAAAAGGAGAAAGGGGTTTGGGGGTTGTGGTGTTTAGGGATTTGCCTCAGTCAAATCTTGGGTTAGCATTCAAGCTTTCCCAACACTGTTGTTAATGAGAGAGTGTGTCCTAGTAGAGCAAAGGATGAAGATAATCTAAATGATAATGAAATGATTCAAACATAATGATGATGTCACCTTGGTGATGAAGCCCTTAGGAGGATGAAATCTCTTCAACTCATAAGGAGATGAATGATGATGCCAAATCTGCAACAAATACACAAATCTACAACAATAACATAATGAATGCCTTTAATGCTCTTTGCTCCAATATCACAAGTTCATGTTATCCATCTAGGTTTAAAATGAAGTCATAAACTCACTTATATATGCTTATATATTAAACTTTCACAAATTAATTGAAAGAGACAACAAGGGAGGACCCATTTAAAAGTCACAGGCTGACATACATTTAATTTCACCTTGACCAATCAAGGTGGACTTGGGTGTGAGCGCCCAAGTTGAGGGGCCTTTTTTGATCAGGACCTAGACATAAAATGGTCCCCTAGTCCCCATTTGACATGGGTTTCAAGGGATTTCTCATCGGGAGGAATAATTTGCTCCTAAAGTGTAAACACGGGGACCTAGGAGGTAAACTAGGAGGTAAAAAGGCATGTGTCCACTTTTTACTCCATAACATTTAACCCCCACTTTATTGTATGTACGATCCTAAAATACAACATAGACATTAAAGTATGGTCAAAGCATATCTAAACATATCAAACACATCAAACACTAGAATAAGACACACCCTAAGCTCGAAGGATTATTTCTAGCCCCCAGACATAGGCAAACATAAGAAAACACTGAATAGTCACATAAGACATAGTGAATATAGTAAGGAAGCAGACAATACACAAAGAATACAGTGGAAGCACATAATATGTGGAGAAGACATAAATACGGTCACACAAGACACAAAGAGGACATGAAGAGAAGACATTATTAAGCAATTACATATCTATATATAATGCTAAGTGAAGTAAACAAAACACACATGTAAAGACACACAAAACACATACAGCGTGGGGAGTGACTCATCACCACACAACTTTAGGCCATGCCACAAATATACAAGAAATGTAAGGAAGACACATAAAACACATGGAATACACGGATGCCGCATAGTATGCCATAGACACACTATACGTCTTATACACAACAAACACGAGCGATAAGGAGGAGCTCATCACTACTCCACTATATAAAACATGCGAAACACACCTGATGGTTGACGTATGCTATCAAAACCACCAAAGAAACACTTAAGGGTGAATGACTCAAGATCCAACCCCACCTCACGATGAGGACTTTGTATAATAGGGTGTGCACTAGCTCAAGAGATACACCATCCTGCCTCACGATGAGGGATTTGTATAAAAGTATATGCACTAGCTCAAGATATACATCATCCCGCTTCATGATGAGGGCCTTTTTCTTTTAAAAGGATGTGCACTAGCTCAAGAGATACACCATCCCACCTCGTGGTGAGGGCTTTCAAACACGCTTTATTAGTGTCAAAGATAATCAAGTAGATACCATTATATATGCCCCCACCTTAAGGTGGTTGATCCCACTTACCAGTATCAAGCACATTAAGGTAGAGTGAAAATAGGCAAGGGAACAAAAGCTTTTGCAAAGCCCATGCCCCCAAAGTGACATATGCCATGATTGCTGAATTTTCCCACAAACATATTGTTATGATTTGCTAAGATAATCAACAAGATAGAATCTTTGGTTAGAGAATCTTATTCTAAGATAATAACCAAATCAATTCATGAAAGCTATGCATAAGTCATGTATTATATCACATTAGAGACCAAGGCTACACTTGCGGGTTTGAAACTGAGTATAGACGTTGGGCTATAATGTAGGTATCTCATAACTGAGTGTAGAAACAAGGTGAGATACAAAACAATCCAAAGTGTATGGAGTAGATTGAGAGTATTGTAAAAGGTTTGTTACAAGAGGTTTCACAACATGAATCACAACACATAGTGATTCTACTAGTCAAGTGTCAGATATATATATATCAACCCCATCTTCATATATGGATTAGGTCCATTTTTTCTTTCTTGCTGAAGGGACACACGGTTCTTATCAGTATTTGTTTATTTTTGTCATCCACTAACTAGGTAGAGTCACTGAAGAATGTAAACAATAAAATTGAGAGAAGAGACAAGAGTGACTTGGGTTTACAACATGGGAAGATGCACCCAAGAAATCCTCCACAATGTTATGTCCCCAAGGAACAACACACAACCATAAAATAGAGGAGAGGAAAGTAGAAGAATGTAGAGACAAATAGAAGAATGTTCACAATAGAGGTGGTCTCCTTGTATCCTTGACCTTACAAGAGTATCAAGGGTCCTCCAAAGAGACCTAAACAACACATAACACAACACGAGGGAGCGCAACACATAAGAGGAGGCCACGTAAGCAAGCAAAGATATGCTACAACAAAGGTGGCTAAAAAGGGTTAGAAATACTTACCTGTTTACACAACCGAGCTATCAGTTATCATTGAGCAAATCATCTTGGACTCCAAATCTTGAATGCAAGAGGAAGTAGGTACATAAGGTACAATTGCCTGACTTAAATCATCTTCCTTTAACTCTTCAACCTTTGGCTCTTATTTGTGTGATTCAATAGTAGTTGGTAGAATGTTTCCTTGTTGAGGTGTTTCTTGTCGAGCTAAGGCTTGTCTCTTCCTCCTTTCTCTTGTTTGCCTATTCCTTTTTGTTTTATTCATGATGATTGCAAAAGTATTTTCATGATTTTCCAGAGTCTTCAACATCTTAGACGAGGAAGGTGGTACAATAGTGACTTTATGTGATGAAATGCTTTTTTCTTTACGGGTATCTCCCGATCCTTGTAAGGATGGTGGAGGAGGAACCTTGGCAAAGACACTCTTACCTTGTGGTCTAGGGGGTTCTTTCAATTCGGCTGCCCTACTTATGATTTGTACAATAGGAAGTCCAACCAATTTTGTTATTAACTTTTCTTTGTATCTTTGATACCCCAAGAAGAATTGATCTTCTCTTGGTTGAGGAGGCTCAGTAGGTTGTGGCCAAAAGTCATCTAGGTTGAAATTTCCATGAGTAACCATAGGCTTCCATTGACTATGGTGGACAACATACACCCTCCCTTGATGAGGAAATTTTAGACATTTATGAATAGTAGAGGGGACCGTTTTCATGGATTTGAGCCATGGATGGCCTAGTTTCACACGAAATAGGTCGGATGTAGGAATGATGTCAATGATTGTTCTAAAGATTTCTCTACTACTTTAATTAAGAATGTAATCTTCCCTAACTTAGCTGGGAGGAAGCTCTAGTATGTGTCTTAATCCTCATTTATGTGGGCTCATAAGATTCTTGTATCAAATCATGCACATATAGGAACTCTTCAATAATCACATTTGTCATACAGTTAGGATCAATAAGGACCCCTTTAATAGGATCTCCACTTATACATGTGGTGATGTAAAGAGGTCCCTCAATGTCTCCAATTGTTTTATTATGTGGTGTAAATTTTATTTTAGGTTTAGGAGTCTTCCTCTTCCTATAAACTCAAGGAGGGACCATAGCATTATTGTTGTGACGAGAAGCCATGTATGTGAGATTGTTTCACACCAAAGCACTTGTTTGAGGAAATCAGGTTTTTAAATAGCAAAAATACATGGATTTCATGACAAACAAAGTAAGATGGAAATAGTGCTACACACCTAGGTAAGATGAATGATTTAAAAGTTTACTTAAAGAAGTGTGAAGAAAGTGTGTAAAACCCTTAATGTTGAAATACACACTATGTAATTGTAAGATTTGAAATTTAAATGAAAGAAAGCACAATGAAGCAACACTACAACTCAAAATAAGATTTGAATGAGTTTTTAAAGGATCAACAAAATCTGAAATAAGATTTTGACTACTAACCCTAGGTTTTTGCACAAACTAGGTTATATTAAAAATGCAAAATTTTCAATAAAACCCTAGCAAATGAGCTATGCAAATGCAAGGTGTGGGATCATGAAATGATTGATTACTGTAATTTGTCTCAAATATAATGTAAAAATCATATTTTCAAATGCTTCTACTGATATACAATGAAGATAATGCAAAACTATGTCTTTATGCAAGCCTAGAATGCTTATGTTTTTCAAATTTTTCAAATGTACGCAAGATTTTCCAATGAAGAATGACAAATATGATATGATGTAATGGAAAAACTAATTTCAACACTTAGAAAGATGCAAGTTCATTAAAAATATGGGTTCACCAAAATGTTATAGGTTAAAAAGAGAGATGATGGAATGTGTATGAGTACACTAGATCAAACCCTCCTTTCACTACAAAATTCAAGGACAAAACTAAGCCAAGCCACTACAAGATGGAAGAGGGCTCAACTACTAATTTTGTGCTCTTGTTTGTAGAGGAAAGATGTGATTCAACCAAGTCTTTTATCAAACCCTAGGCTCATTAATACTCTAAACCCTAGATCTGTGATAATCAGCTTATAATAGTAAAACCAAAACAACAAATCAAGATATGAGAGTGCCAAGATGATCATGAGATATCGAAACCTATCTTTCAGAAGCTAAAATGTCAGAGGACATGGGGGATAGCACTCAAGTCTAGAAAGATCAAATCTCTAATAAATCAAAATTGCAAAAATGTCATAGAAGATGCTTAGATGCTAAAGTTTAGGTTTATTTGGCCTATTGGACATTGGTTCTAGAGCCCTAGTCTGCTATAGTGGATTTTTTGATCTCTATTTTTAGATCTAGAAACTTTATTCTTCAAATAGCTCCCTTGTATCTTCACTTTGACAACTCCCACACCTATAATCTACACACAAGGAGAAACAGGTTTGGGGTTTGTGGTGTTCAGGGATTTGCCTTAGTCAAATCTCAGGTTAGCATTCAAGCTTTCCCAACATTGTTGGTAATGAGAGAGTGTGCCCTAGTAGAGTAGAGGATGAAGATAATCCAAATGATAATGAAATGATTCAAACACAATGATGATGTCACCTTGGTGGTGAAGCCCTTAGGAGGATGAAATCTCTTCAACTCATAAGGAGATGGATGATGATACCAAATTTGCAACAAACACACAAATACAAACACAAATCTTCAACAATAACATAATGAATGCCTTGAATTCTCTTTTCTCCACTATCACAAGTTCACGTTATCCATCTAGATTTAAAATGAAGTCATAAGCTTACTTATATATGCTTATCTGTTAAACTTTCACAAATTAATTGAAAGAGTAGACAAGGGAGGACTCATTTAATTTCATCCTAACCAATAAAGGTGGACTTGGACATAAGGGGCCTTTTTTGGTCAGGACTTAGACATAAAATGGGCCCCTAGTCCCCATTTGACATGGGTTTCAGGGGATTTCTCATCGGGATGAATAATTTTCTCATAAAGTGTAAACATGGGGACCTAGGATCTAAACTAGGAGGTAAAAAGGCATGTGTCCACTTTTTACTCCATAACAGGACCAATCACTTTTCATTTTAAACCCTCATCCTATTAGTTATAGGAGTAGGATTAGGTTTACATTAGTCTTTGCATGTTGTTCATGGTTCTATATTATAACCAAGGAATCATCTTATGCAATATAAAATAGTTTCAATCCTTTGTGAATCTTGTCATGTATGTTTACATGTTTACATCTTTCCATTGTCTATAAAATGTCAACTGGGTGTATCTTATGGGGATATAAATGGTGTTATTTATGGGTGCATGTGCAAGATGTATCATTAGATTAATTTGAGGTTTGTGTAGCCAATCGTCTTGGCCTAGTGACAGTTATGGGGGTCAAGTGTGCATTGGGTATGGCTGTGTGTGTCTATTTGAGTTTCATTTCATGTCTCTAGGAATATCCCTCATGGGTCTAGCTGAGCCCAAAGTGTAGGAGAACATGCCCACTCTCATTAGTTGGCCTTAACCATCCTAAATTATTAGATGAGTCTCTTTCTCACCTTCCTAATGACACCCCTAGTTTGGATGGTGGAGATATGCTCTAGGATATCAGACCTGTAGTTTTTGGACCCAAAAATCCCTATAATAGTGTAACAAGCAACAATAGGAACACAAGGTATGGGCTATAGATGAAGCATTCCTCTATTTTCTATGAATTTCCATAGATTGTGAATTATATAAGGCATGCAAATCATTCAAGTGTAACTTGAAATAATAATGAAAACATCATTTTGTACTAATCTAGACTTCAATAGATTATAAATTCCTTATTTTTCATAGCCAAGTTCCCACTCAAAGTGAAGAGACTACCAAAAATAACTATTGAAAATTATGGATATTATTATTTTGATTCTATGTAGCAAATTTGTTTGTAGAGTTACCATGGGACTAATTGCAAGTATGGATGTTGCCAATTATAGACCCATATGGACATTATTTTGAGTATATGGAGCAAATTTGTTTGTATAATAAACATGGGACTAATTGTAAGCTTAGATGTTGCTAATTACAATCCTAGGGTTATTAGTTCAATTAGTCATGCTAACCATGGTTTCCTTTTGCAAGGATTGAAAAAATCAAATGCCATAAAAGAAAGCACTTAGACCTAGAAAAGGATTACTACAGAACCCATCACAAGAAACCATTTTAGAAGATAAAGCTCAATGAAAGTATTTCTTCAAAATATTTTTCTATAGAAAATAAAGATATAAATTTTTGCTTACCACAACATGTTAAAGGTTTGGTTGGATTTGGAGTTGTAAATCACCTTGTGGGTCGGTAGTGGAAGTTTAAAGAGTTTGAGCAAGACCTACCATACTTTTACTTTGAATATGCATATAGTATGTCAAAGGGTAACTAAATTTATGGATTCAAAGTACTTTTTAGTTTCAAGTAGAAAACATGGCTACATGCATAACCTTTGTATGAATAATTAGTTTTAGATTTACTATTAGGTTATGTATTTCTAAATCATTCTTCTTGAATGGTTTAGTTCAAAACTTTGCCAAGAGCTTATGAGATAAAATTATTGCATTCTATCAAACTAAGTGTCTTGTAAATAAGTTATTTTTGAAAATAATTTTGTGTTCTTTAAATATGTATTTAGGAGACAAAACTAAGTTTAACTATATAAACATATTGGTAAAAAGTGTTTCATTGTTTGATAGACTCAGTGTTAAGCATTCTTTGCATTTTTTGGACTTTAAAGTTAGCTATTGCAAATGTTCATTTTTGAGCCACTTAAATTAGTAACATTATTTCCAATTGTATAGGTCATACAATCTATGAATGAATGAAGCATAGAGATGAGATGTTTCCATTGTTAGAGATAGCTACACTTTAGTGTGGAATAGGTACACTGAAGAGGTCTCAAAGGTGAATTATCAGGTCTTTAAGCAAATGACATGTTTCACTAATATATTAAGGTTTTCTTTTGGTGGTGGGTCTCTTACTTAGAAGGGTTTTCTTAATTATATATGTTATCTTATCTTCTCTATCTCCTTCACTTATTCATCTATGCTTAATTAAGGTTGCATGTGTTTTAGATCAACAAATTTAATATAATTAAATTATAAGTAACATTTTACCACAATTCTTTATATTAATGAATGTGAATAAGAAACTTCTATAGGTCATAGACATGGATTAAATATTTCTGTTCTTCAACTTTGAAATAAATTTGTAATAGGAATGGTTGTGGTATAAGTTGTGATAAATAGAGAGCTATCTGTTATACTATGAAATGAATTTGCACCAACCATCCTTGGGATGGGGTTGAGAGTGTTGGTTTTTTCCCAGACTGGATGCTTATTCCCAGATTTCCCTACAAGGTAGCCATCAATGATCAATAGGATCTCTGGGCCAGGGGCCAACAGTGTAGGAGATAGACTCTATATTTTATCTCCTCTTCTTCTTCAGGCTCTGCAAAACTTAGGGGGGTATTCCCTACTCAACATCCATAAGGATATACATACGAAGGCTGGGATGCTGACAGAAAGCAGATAAGTCCTCCTGTAAGTAGACCAAAACTAAAAGATAAGAGCAAAGGGGCTAGCTTTGGGCCTATTTGTAGTTGTAGACAGAGGACTAAGGATCCTAAAACTAATTCTAATGTCCTAAATGTTGTTTTAGATTTTGATTTTGATTTTAAGTTTGGATGAAAAGCTGGACATGGTTGTAACACAAACACAAAGCAAGATTGGTGCCTATCCAGGGCCTGGAGTCAGTAGACATACACCTGTGAATGATCAACATGAACAGCTAAAACTGGATTTCAGGGGGACATGTGTGATACCTGCCTTACAGATATCTCCCAATACAGAGTGTTAAGCTATCTATACTTATGGCATCCCTACTTCAGTATACCCTTCCCAATGTTCAATCTAAGAACAATTTAATCTACCCCTTGAGCAGAAGTTAAAAGATTAAGCATTCAACACAGGAATTCTATGTCCTAGAATCTCAAACATTGTTTAAATATCCAGACTCAGAAGAAAGATACATGCAATACTGGAGACAGAATTAACAAAACACATGCTAACATAGCATTTCTCATATAAAATTAACCATGAAATCAGTGGATTCATGCAAAAACATACAACAAGAGATACATAAACTCACATGTTTAACTGTACAGAGCAACCAAAATGAACTGTATTGTGTTACAGAGCTAAATATTCAACTTTCAACAACCGAAAATGAGTAACACTTCCTGCTTAAAACAGCCAGAAGGTGTACTCACAGAAATTAATTACATGATGGACATCAAAAAACATCAGATACAGTCCATGAGAAATGGCGCTTAGAAGATATTAATGCAGCAGACAAAGAGGGGCCTCGATCCATGCGCCACCATCTAGAAATCCTCATGCTAAAAATCAGGTACATGACTGTTCAACAAGTCGTCCATGCCTCAACACAGTCGCCATTGATGGCTCAACCACCCGCAGCCATCAAGAAAACAGTCGCATCAATCAAGAAGGAAATTCTTGCCAAAACACTTCTTCACAGGTTCAAACTACACAGGGGAATAATCCCACATGCATGGTGAGGAGATCACTTCATTAGTTTATAAACAGGGCCACAAACATAATAGGTGTCGAGCATTTTTGCCACGCTCCACACACGCTCCTTCACCCAAAGCCCCATCGGCCAACCCCGCAGATCTCTTGCCAACATCACTAGTCTCACTGATGCGAACTACATTCACGCCCATCGCCAAGACAAAAACCATCGGCCAAGTCAAACGAACTCTCACCGATCTATCAAGTCCCTCTGATGGCTAAGCAAAATACACCATCTTTGGCAAGACATAGACCATCGGCAAAACAAAATTAACGCTTGCCGATCTCAAAGGTCTTGCCGACGAACACCCCAATCTTCCTCAGAGCTTCCCATCGGCCAGAGACAGACCGTCGGCCAAGCAATCCACAGTTCACCCGATACACAAAGTCACACCGACAACATACCACATCTGGGTCTTTGGTGAGACACACGCCGATGACATCTCATCAGCCAAACCTACGCCGTCGGCACAACTCAGAAATCCTTCGTCGATCGCACATGTTACGCCGATGAACACAACTTCTAAAACATCATCGGCCAAACATAGACCGTCGGTCTGGTATGAAATTCCTCTGCCGATGAAGAGTGCTACACTGGTAACCTTCAAAACCCTAGTCGGCGAGACACACGTCGATGACTCCTCATCGGCCAAACATACACTATCGGCCCAACACTTGCCCGCTCACCTGATATTCAATGTTGTGTCGATGGCACATCAAAACCCTCACTCCCATCGGCCAGACACATATCGTCGGAGCAACAAAAGGAACCCTGGTCGATAGCACTAGTCACAGCGATGACCAACAAGCCTCACTCTGCCCCCTTGTCGGCTAGACACATGCCCATCGAGAAACTAGAAAGAAGATATGCCGATGACAGAAATCATCCTGATGGCACATCACCACCACATCGGTGGAACCAAAAATACTCCAGACAATAGACCAAGCTCTTGCCGATGGACAAGAAGACCTAGGGTTTAAATGAAGAAAACCTCCAACATGCAAGCTCAACCTCTAGGCCAAAATGGGTACCAACACAGGCTCTGTCTGGGGACGTGCAGGTGCAAAACTGCAGCGAGGACCCTAGAATCTTTGGTTTCGCAGATTGGGCCATATCTATTAGGCAACAGAGTCAATCATTGCACCTACCTGCACAAAAACTATATTTTAGTCATCACTTGGGTGGCCCCAGGTAGCCAAAAAGGAAGAACCAAAATTTTTTCCTGCCAAATGCCTGATTCCAAACTGAAAGATCCCAATCCCAACTGAAAAGATTGGCATAATCTGCCCATAATGTCATCTGCTCAATTAGATACTCCACCACTTTTGAAAGCTTATCACTATCACTTTCACCTCTGTCATATTGGATTTCAAAATTAGACATAGAATCATACATATTATATTCTTCAACATTAGGTAACATATGTATGTTATATCCCTCAGATAGTGCATCATGTTGCTCTTGGCAATCCTCATCACCTACCTGGCTGCTGCATACCATCAGGCACTCATCCAGCTGATCCAAAAATTGAAAGTACTCAGAAAAAATGAGACCCCCAATACTTAATGATATTGAAAACAAATCCTAATCCACACACCCAATGTCACACATGTCTGGATCAAGTGATGATGAACATCCATTATTCACAGTTTGCAAACCCATAGTATCTTCACAAGAACTGAAGATATCTGATTCATATGCCCCCCACTCACAAACTGATGTAACACCAAGGTCAATAGTCTCCTTATATTCATCATCATCCTCAAAAAGAGGATTAATCCTACACCACTGAAAGTCAAGATTCACAGCATCAAAGGCATCTGTAGACTCATCATAAAGGGGATTAACACTCACCGTGTTGGGACTGAAATTCCCAAGATATTTTTGCAAAAGTTTTATCCAATTTTAGGGTAAAATTTTGGGTCCTCATGTGTGAAATCAATTGCAGAGCTGCAAATGTTGCTAAAATACAAGTAATGTTGCATGTTTAGATCCTTTTTTGAAAGAAAATAGAACCATTTTGCTTTCATCACTCAGGATGACCTGTATTATCTCAAGCAACTGATGCAAGCTAGAAAGGAGGATGTTGATGCTATTCTAAGGAGTCCTTGAGGCCTTATAGCAGTATGAATGTTGAAAGGACATTTCTATGAGGGACTTAACAAATAATAATATATATATTGTGTGTGCTCTAGTCATAGTTATAAAACCTACATTTTCAGGGAAGCATTTTTACAAAGCAAAGAAGTCCAATCTTTTATCGCCCACAGACAATTTTCATTTGCTGCACATTTACGTGTATGTCAAGTGCAGAAGTTTTGGCACATACTCACAAAATGTTGGACCACATGAAAGAACGAGACATTGTCTCATGGAATACGATTATCACAGCTTACAAAAAACATGCTGCTTCTCATAAGGCAGTCACACTGTTTTACCATATACAGCAAACAGGTTTCCAGCCCGATCAGTGCACATTTGCCAGCATCCTCCTAGCTTGTTCCAACGTGAGAACTCTGAAATAAGATTGCCCTAACAAGGATGTTGTCAAGTGAAACGTGATACACAAAATAAGTGTAAGATGAAATTACTCAGAAGCAATAATATTCAATATCTAATAAAGGGGTATTTCGGATGTATTCACAACAAGAAACCATGGCGAGCACTGAAGTGCTATATGGCCTTGAAAGCAAATGGTAGATGCTTTACGCAAACTCTCTAGAATATACACTGCCATCATTAGACATTCATACCATTTCTCTTCCAGAGGAGACATCGAACATGATTCTTAGCCAGAGAAAATCAATTACATCATTTTTGATTATGAGCAATGGAGGAAATTCTGCAAGTGGTATAAACAGAGGCCATGTGCTCAATCTCAAATCTAGCTGAGGGCTGTATTTCCAGTACGAAAGAAATCAAATTTGCTTTAATGGTGATTTGAAATACATATAGTATTTGATCAATCAATTTCGTCTATGGAACGGCGGTGGGAATAGATCCTCGAAAATCCTGGGAAGATTTCTTGATAGTAATGATGATGATATTATCCCGATGAAGGTGCACATAAAAGGCATTTTGCCCGATGATATGGTAAATATTCTGCCAAATATAATGAGTTTGGATACCATGAGATGAGTGAAGATGGAAAGAAGTGGCGACGCAACATCCGCAAGTGGATCTTCCTCAAAAATTCGTGAAGTATGGAAGCTGCTGCCCACAAACAATATTGCCAGGTACAAAAAGCACACCACAGCCCATTGAACTGATGGAAGAGCTCATTCCAACACTATGGAGAATATCATGGAGGCATTAAGATCTCAAGGTTCATTTCAAAAGGTTTTGACCTACTGATTTGCAAACATACAGTTAAAATTCTGTGGCTTGCTCGCATTTTTTACAAGATACTAGTGGTGTTTGCAATCCTTCACATATAGCCATTTGAATGCAAATCCAATCGAGATGAGATTAGTGAACAAAATAATTGAAGTGCAAATCCACTTGACTATTCTTGCAGTGATTTTGATAATCAGGGTTGGATGATATAATGGGTTATTTGTGCCCAATATAGAACACTTGTAGGGATCTCCTCTTGAGAGATACCCTAATACAATTCTTAAGAGATATAACCTATCTCCTTCAAACCTGGTCATCACGAAGAGGATGATAATTAAAATGTTGAGACAACTAACAGTAATTCGTCAACTAAGAAGAATGCTATGCTTAGCGGACATGTCTCACGCCCTAAAAAAAATTCAACGCCGCCTTAAAAAAAAATTAACGCTGGGAAATTTCTAAACTCGTCAGTTGTTCTCACAAAATCGTCTCTTGTCGTTTAACTATTCGCTGCTGGATGCTCTGAGATAATCTACGGTTTAAAGCTAATAACTCAGGTGAGCATATCAAATTGCAAGATTTGAGGTGAGCTGAAGGGGAGTGCGAACAGAAAACAAAAGAGGCTTGCAGATTATAGAGGGCAATGGAGCAATCTCACAAGGCTCATAGAGGCCGACAATCGGGACCTTCTGTAAAGAAAAAGGAGAGAGCAGACAAGAAGAAACATGGCATTTCTAATGACAAGCATAATCCCAAGCTTGTGGAAATTGGAAAAAGCTGAAAATTTAAAACCGCTTGGAGGAATTGAAATCTGAAATACTGTGTAAGCCTAGTGATAACTGAAATAAGAAATTTGGAAAACTGTGTAAAGTTTGAAATCTGAAATCTGTTAAAAAAGTGCCAAAAATAAAAATATGGAACTACATAATGAAGTTTTTATTTTGCAAAACAGGAAAGAGAAGAGAACTGTAAGGTTGTTAGAAAATAGATTTGACAGTACATAGAAGAGGAGATAAGGTATAGATGTTGAATGAAGCCAAACGGGTCATCAAGAACAATACTACCGTTGCCTTGGCTGAAACACAACTTCAGACCTCTGCACAAAGAACTGTTTGCGATTTCTTAGAAGATGTACATTGCTGCACCCAGTCAGATGAAAAGAAAGTACAAGTGAGAATTAAAAAAATTTCTAATGGGCCCACAAAACCGGGTCCAATGAACCGTCCCAAAAATCCATATGGCACCAATAACTAATGCTGAAGCTATTGCTTTTTTTTTTACAATTGTGATTCATCAGATGGATCTTCAAAAGTAGAAACTTCATCAGAATTTGTCTACAAGCCTGCAGATATTTTCTTCAAGTGCAGAAGTCTGGTATATGCCCATAAAGTGTTTGACCATATGAAAGAACAAGACAACGTATCACAGAATATGATTATTGCAGCATAAAGAAGACATGAACACTCTCACGATGCAGTCACACTGTTTCACCAAATACAATAAACAAGTCTCTCATCTGTAATTTATGCCAGTGTCTTCTATACCAGTGCCGAAATGGGAGATACAAAACAAAGAAATAGTGGAAAGAAGCAGAAAAACTAGGCAAAAACCCTAAATGTCATCGGCAACAAAATAGCTATCGGAGTGAAATTTTTTAAATGTGCCGATCTTATGCTTCTAGTCGATGGACTCTTTTTCGGGGAGACAATTACTATCTGCAGAGACTATTTAGATCACACCGATTTTATAACTCTTCCCGATGGAGCCCCGTGAGGTGCTATTAAAGAAAAAACAAATATTTTCAAAAGGTACCAACAAAAATGATAATATGTGGTAAAGGGGAATTTCACCTTATTTCAAAGGCAGAATATTTTACAGAAAAGTTAAGAGGGTGATTATTTTAAAATACATATAACGTATTTATATTCTCACCTAAGAAGTTAGAGAATGGTCAATTATTTTCACTCGGATGGAATTTTTGTCAAACAAAAGTGAAAAGCACAAACATATAAAATTCAAAGCAAATTATTTGCAAACCAAACCTTAAAGGAATATTTTGCCATGGAATATTTTTCACCGAGAAAGTAAAGACACGGATGATGATTTTCACTCAAATAAATATCCTTGTGAGATAACAGTGGAAAACATGCTGGGAAATATAATCAAGAAATAAATAGAGATTAAACTATTATGTGAAGATCAAAAGGCCAGATTAAATATTTAATTATTGCCAAAGGCAATTAAATAAACGAAAGGTATACCAAAGGTTACAATGGAAAAAATAAAGGGTTGTAACCCTAGAGTCCAAAGGATATTTATCAGAGAAGAAGAATCGAGCAGGAGGAATCATCAGTAGATTAGGATCAAGAGTAGATTAGGAAAAACATCAGTTAGATAACTGAATGGATTGACCAGTTGCCAAAATAAAATGTTATGTTGTACATTGTAAAATCTTTTGAAACTGTATAGTGGAGAAAATGTATAAATAAATGATTTAATATTGGTGTCTATTGTTTGTTGAGCTGAGCAATTATTTGGTTGTCTCCATACTGTTATTTCTTTGTTATTTGAATCTGAGTTTCCAAGTTGATATTTCAGTTTCATCGAGACACACTTGTTGTTTTCGTGTAATCAAATTAATTGGTTTCCATTACAGATATAAAATCCTTTTGATTGATTACAGTAACCTGGAGGTAGCATTTGGATAGGTAAGAGCAGCCCTATAATTGTCAAGATTGCCATACTGTCTCCAACTCGATATTGTCTTATTATTCAAATTGAGCATCAACTCCATTTGTCAATACACATTTGCTGTCATTGTGTGATTCTTTTGATCAGTTCCTTCAAGCAAGGATTAAAAAATCCTTTCAATAAGTCACAGTAACCTGGTAAGATTCGAGTGGATCACTAAGTAGAGTTTGTCAGTCACATTCTTGCACGTTTATACAAGCTATAAACAAACACAAGTGCCAAACAATTAGGATTGTAACCTATAAGTAAATCATATATCATATACACCTTGACTCCATTAGCCCAACAGAAATAGGCACTGGTCATACCAATTCCATTTTAGGATTCCATAAAATCTCATTCAAACAATTACATCTCAGATCTTAGTATTAGGAGTAGAAGTAGTTTAGAAGCTTGCATCTATTACATTTTATGCCATTGTGATAGATTTACTAATCCAATCAAGTCATATAGTGTTAAATCTGCTTTAGTCACAAAGGTACACCCGCCTAGGTTTGCAGGACCTGAAGTGTAGGGAGCTAATAGCTCTGTCAATTGGTCCAAAAACGTTGCAAATCCAAACATAGACTCTAGCATCCTCTTAGGGTTAGCAACCTGCATTTTTGGGAACCAACAAAATGGCGACTCTGCTGGGGAGAACACATAGAGAAACTTGGTAGTGGACCATGTTATTAGAGTCAGAAAATTAAAAGGCATAACTCTACTGGTGGAAGGAAAAACCCAGAAAAATTGATTAGTCCTCTAAATAGGGGTGGCGACTCTACACAAAATTCAAATATAGATTGGTAGACTCTACTAGCAAGAACCCAGAAAGATGAAATTTTCCTCTTCTCATAAGAGGTGGCGACTCTGAAAATAAAATTGATGAAATATGAAAAAATATAACATACCCCCTTTAGATGCGTTCTTTGAAATAAGGAAACATGAAGGAGAATCTGGATATGAGTTATACATCAGGTTGGCGGATATCTATGAACAGATACCTTTTCATCTCAAACCTAGTAAATCCTTATTCATTAAAATGTTCATGCTTGCTTATGTGCCTATGTCAACTAATTGGCCTGAATCATTAAAGCCAGTTACTCTAGACCAAGTGGTTCAATTGATTCATAGCATAGAAAGGACAAGGCCTAAGGATATTATCAATATTGAATCCGATGATATTGAATATGAAGAAACTGATATAACAATGCAACCAAATATGGATGGACTAGCAACATACCAAGAAAATGAATACTATCCGCCACCTGGACAGCGATATGCTCCACAATATCATCATCTACATATGTCATATCAGAATCTATACTCTCATCAACCCACCCAACAAAATGTTTATTATCAGCCTCCATATCAGACAAATTTTATCCCAGCCCACCCACCGCAATATATGAATCAGCAGTGTTGGGAGGAAGAAGAACATTGTTTTCAAAAGATGGGTATACCAGAACATGAACTCCAGGTGTTTCCAAACCCATGCTATTCTAAGGATGAAATCTTTTCAGATAGCCAGGGTGAATATTTTCAACAAGCAGAACAAAATCTTGATCAAAGGGAAATACCCATAGCAGAAAATAATCTTCAGTCCTGTTCAAAATCATTGTATAATGATATAGCACAAGAAGATGGAGAGGATGAAAGGCATTCAGACAGTTAGGAAGGTGGATATTCTGATAAAGAATCTATAATTGATCATGTTGATGAACTATGTACATCAAATTTTGAGCATTACAGTAGTGATGAAAAGAGTGATGAAAATTTTAGTGAGAGGGTTGATAAAGAAACGTGCTCACCTGACAGTGAGCAAATTTCAGAATTGCTCACCAAAGAATATCAAAGATACGTACATAGAGATGATACCCAAATACTATGTCCAGCACATATATCTTTTGACAGTGAATGCATTCAACATGGTAGGGATGGTGAAATATGTGAGGCCATATTTTCCAAGTCACATTTTTGTAAAGAAGAGACAGATAGTGGTTATGAGTTCTCTTGTGACACTAATCTAGAGATAAAGATGTCCATTGAACCACAGGAGGTTGATGATTCCAGTATGTATGATTGGCAGATTATTGACTCTCAAGCATGTGGGGAAGATGATTGTGCTAAGGGAAAGGATACGGTGTTTTATATTGGAGCTAGCATTGATGATAGCATGTGTCAGAAGCAGCTTGATTTATTCCATTTTCCAATTCATTTAAAAAACCAACATTTGATGAATAACAATAAAAATAATAAAGTAAGACATCCTACAAGGTCTGACAATTATGATTTCCTTATGTCATACAAAGATGAAGGTGGTCAGACTATGCTTGACTTCCAGATACCGAATAATATAGAACACACTTGCAGCATAAACTATGATGTGTTAATGAACTATACAAATAGATACAGTCAAGCAGATGGAGTATCATTACAACATGATCAGAACAAGGTTTTTGATAGGGCAAAGACATGGATTTTTTTTTCTGATATGGTCTTTTGACCATATCAATTTTGGGGCAAAAAATAGAATCTATTACCCAATGGATAAGGTACCGATCTGCTACCCCAGAGATCTAGGGATCTTACTATGCCCACAAGGGGCATACATCCCCAGAAAGAGCCACTGTTGGGACTGAAATTCCCAAGATATTTTTGCAAAAGTTTTATTCAATTTTAGGGTAAAATTTTGGGTCCTCATGTGTGAAATCAATAGCAGAGCTGCAAATGCTGCTAAAATACAAGTAATGTTGCATGTTTAGATCCTTTTTTGAAAGAAAATAGAACCATTTTGCTTTCATCACTCAGGATGACCTGTATTATCTCAAGCAACTGATGCAAGCTAGAAAGGAGGATGTTGATGCTATTCTAAGGAGTCCTTGAGGCCTTATAGCAGTATGAATGTTGAAAGGACATTTCTATGAGGGACTTAACAAATAATAATATATATTGTGTGTGCTCCAGTCATAGTTATAAAACCTACATTTTTAGGGAAGCATTTTTACAAAGCAAAGAAGTCCAATCTTTTATCGCCCACAGACAATTTTCATTTGCTGCACATTTACGTGTATGTCAAGTGCAGAAGTTTTGGCACATACTCACAAAATGTTGGACCACATGAAAGAACGAGACATTGTCTCATGGAATACGATTATCACAGCTTACAAAAAACATGCTGCTTCTCATAAGGCAGTCACACTGTTTTACCATATACAGCAAATAGGTTTCCAGCCCGATCAGTGCACATTTGCCAGCATCCTCCTAGCTTGTTCCAACGTGAGAACTCTAAAATAAGATTGCCCTAACAAGGATGTCGTCAAGTGAAACGTGATACACAAAATAAGTGTAAGATGAAATTACTCAGAAGCAAAAATATTCAATATCTAATAAAGGGGTATTTCGGATGTATTCACAACAAGAAACCATGGCGAGCACTGAAGTGCTATATGGCCTTGAAAGCAAATGGTAGATGCTTTACGCAAACTCTCCAGAATATACACTGCCATCATTAGACATTCATACCATTTCTCTTCCAGAGGAGACATCGAACATGATTCTTAGCCAGAGAAAATCAATTACATCATTTTTGATTATGAGCAATGGAGGAAATTCTGCAAGTGGTATAAACGGAGGCCATGTGCTAAATCTCAAATCTAGCTGAGGGCTGTATTTCCAGTACGAAAGAAATCAAATTTGCTTTAATGGTGATTTGAAATACATACAGTATTTGATCAATCAATTTCGTCTATGGAACGGCGGTGGGATTAGATCCCCGAAAATCTTGGGAAGATTTCTTGACAGTAATGATGATGATATTATCCCGATGAAGGTGCACATAAAAGGCATTTTGCCTGAAGATATGGTAAATATTCTACCAAATATAAGTGAGTTTGGATACCATGAGATGAGTGAAGATGAAAAGAAGTGGCGATGCAACATCCGCAAGTGGATCTTCCTCAAAAATTTGTGAAGTATGGAAGCTGCTGCCCACAAACAATATTGCCAGGTACAAAAAGCACACCACAGCCCATTGAACTGACGGAAGAGCTCATTCCAACACTATGGAGAATATCATGGAGGCATTAAGATCTCAAGGTTCATTTCAAAAGGTTTTGACCTACTGATTTGCAAACATACAGTTAAAATTCTGTGGCTTGCTCGCATTTTTTACAAGATACTAGTGGTGTTTGCAATCCTTCACATATAGCCATTTGAATGCAAATCCAATCGAGATGAGATTAGTGAACAAAATAACTGAAGTGCAAATCCACTTGACTATTCTTGCAGTGATTTTGATAATCAGGGTTGGATGATATAATGGGTTATTTGTGCCCAATATAGAACACTTGTAGGGATCTCCTCTTGAGAGATACCCTAATACAATTCTTAAGAGATATAACCTATCTCCTTCAAACCTGGTCATCACGAAGAGGATGATGAATTAAAATGTTGAGACAACTAACAGTAATTCATCAACTAAGAAGAATGCTATGCTTAGCAGACATGTCTCATGCCCTAAAAAAAATTCAACGCCGCCTTAAAAAAAAATTAACGCCAGGAAATTTCTAAACTCGTTGGTTGTTCTCACAAAATCGTCTCTTGTCATTTAACTGTTCGCTGCTGGATGCTCTGAGATAATCTGCGGTTTAAAGCTAATAACTCAGGCGAGCATATCAAATTGCAAGATTTGAGGTGAGCTGAAGGGGAGTGCGAACAGAAAACAAAAGAGGCTTGCAGATTATAGAGGGCAATGGAGCAATCTCACAAGGCTCATAGAGGCCGACAATCGGGACCTTCTGTAAAGAAAAAGGAGAGAGCAGACAAGAAGAAACGTGGCATTTCTAATGACAAGCATAATCCCAAGCTTGTGGAAATTGGAAACAGCTGAAAATTTAAAACCGCTTGGAGGAATTGAAATCTGAAATACTGTGTAAGCCTAGTGATAACTGAAATAAGAAATTTGGAAAAATGTGTAAAGTTTGAAATCTGAAATCTGTTAAAAAAGTGCCAAAAATAAAAATATGGAACTGCAGAATGAAGTTTTTATTTTGCAAAACAGGAAAGAGAAGAGAACTGTAAGGTTGTTAGAAAATAGATTTGACAGTACATAGAAGAGGAGATAAGGTATAGATGTTGAATGAAGCCAAACGGGTCATCAAGAACAATACTACCGTTGCCTTGGCTGAAACACAACTTCAGACCTCTGCACAAAGAACTGTTTGCGATTTCTTAGAAGATGTACATTGCTGCACCCAGTCAGATGAAAAGAAAGTACAAGAGAGAATTAAAAAAATTTCTAATGGGCCCACAAAACCGGGTCCAATGAACCGTCCCAAAAATCCATATGGCACCAATAACTAATGCTGAAGCTATTGCTTTTTTTTTTACAATTGTGATTCATCAGATGGATCTTCAAAAGTAGAAACTTCATCAGAATTTGTCTACAAGCCTACAGATATTTTCTTCAAGTGCAGAAGTCTGGTATATGCCCATAAAGTGTTTGACCATATGAAAGAACAAGACAACGTATCACAGAATATGATTATTGCAGCATAAAGAAGACATGAACACTCTCACGATGCAGTCACACTGTTTCACCGAATACAATAAACAAGTCTCTCATCTGTAATTTATGCCAGTGTCTTCTATACCAGTGCCGAAACGGGAGATACAAAACAAAGAAATAGTGGAAAGAAGCAGAAAAACTAGGCAAAAACCCTAAATGTCATCGGCAACAAAATAGCTATCGGAGTGAAATTTTTTAAATGTGCCGATCTTATGCTTCTGGCCGATGGACTCTTTTTCGGGGAGACAATTACTATCGGCAGAGACTATTTAGATCACACCGATTTTATAACTCTTCCCAATGGAGCCCCGTGAGGTGCTATTAAAGAAAAAACAAATATTTTCAAAAGGTACCAACAAAAATGATAATATGTGGTAAAGGGGAATTTCACCTTATTTCAAAGGCAGAATATTTTACAGAAAAGTTAAGAGGGTGATTATTTTAAAATACATATAACATATTTATATTCTCACCTCAGAAGTTAGAGAATGGTCAATTATTTTCACTCGGATGGAATTTTTGTCAAACAAAAGTGAAAAGCACAAACATATAAAATTCGAAGCAAATTATTTGCAAACCAAACCTTAAAGGAATATTTTGCCATGGAATATTTTTCACCGAGAAAGTAAAGACACGGATGATGATTTTCACTCAAATAAATATCCTTGTGAGATAACAGTGGAAAACATGCTGGGAAATATAATCAAGAAATAAATAGAGATTAAACTATTATGTGAAGATCAAAAGGCCAGATTAAATATTTAATTATTGCCAAAGGCAATTAAATAAACGAAAGGTATACCAAAGGTTACAACGGAAAAAATAAAGGGTTGTAACCCTAGAGTCCAAAGGATATTTATCAGAGAAGAAGAATCGAGCAGGAGGAATCATCAGTAGATTAGGATCAAGAGTAGATTAGGAAAAACATCAGTTAGATAACTGAATGGATTGACCAGTTGCCAAAATAAAATATTATGTTGTACATTGTAAAATCTTTCGAAACTGTATAGTGGAGAAAATGTATAAATAAATGATTTAATATTGGTGTCTATTGTTTGTTGAGCTGAGCAATTATTTGGTTGTCTCCATACTGTTATTTCTTTGTTATTTGAATCTGAGTTTCCAAGTTGATATTTCAGTTTCATCGAGACACACTTGTTGTTTTCATGTAATCAAATTAATTGGTTTCCATTACAGATATAAAATCCTTTTGATTGATTACAGTAACTTGGAGGTAGCATTTGGATAGGTAAGAGCAGCCCTATAATTGTCAAGATTGCCATACTGTCTCCAACTCGATATTGTCTTGTTATTCAAATTGAGCATCAACTCCATTTGTCAATACACATTTGCTGTCATTGTGTGATTCTTTTGATCGGTTCCTTCAAGCAAGGATTAAAAAATCCTTTCAATAAGTCACAGTAACCTGGTAAGATTCGAGTGGATCACTAAGTAGAGTTTGTCAGTCACATTCTTGCACGTTTATACAAGCTATAAACAAACACAAGTGCCAAACAATTAGGATTGTAACCTATAAGTAAATCATATATCATATACACCTTGACTCCATTAGCCCAACAGAAATAGGCACTGGTCATACCAATTCCATTTTAGGATTCCATAAAATCTCATTCAAACAATTACATCTCAGATCTTAGTATTAGGAGTAGAGGTAGTTCAGAAGCTTGCATCTATTACATTTTATGCCATTGTGATAGATTTACTAATCCAATCAAGTCATATAGTGTTAAATCTGTTTTAGTCACAAAGGTACACCCGCCTAGGTTTGCAGGACCTGAAGTGTAGGGAGCTAATAGCTCTGTCAATTGGTCCAAAAACGTTGCAAATCCAAACATAGAGTCTGGCATCCTCTTAGGGTTAGCAACCTACATTTTTGGGAACCAACACACCGCAAAGGCCTCTGCTTCTTCTTCATGATACTCCAATTCTTCTTTAGTACTATTAGATCCAGAGTCATAAGAAGAACAAACCTGATCCATGAATTGATCATGGATATCATTTCTATCAACTGATTGCCCCATATACAAGATTTCTGCTATTTCAATGTACTCTGAAGTTGAACTATCTGCATCATTCTCCATCCCTCTAATACTTCCTGATGAAACTGATACTGACTGTTGATCCACAATGTCACAACCTTGCACAACTGGATCATTTAAACATGATGGCTCTTTGATAAGGGCTGGTATGTAATATTACTTGAAAAATCATTGTTTTCAACTTCATTTGTTGGGCAAAACAAGACATTCTCCTTTATAACAGAAACATCATCAACTTGAAATGATGCAAAAACTGGGACAACAGGGGTGTGAATACTTTGACATTCATTGTCAACTCCTGAATTAAATCTTTCATTAACATTGGGGGCTGCAGGACAACAAATTTTTTTAGAAAAATAACCCTTTTGTATTCCATACCTCCAATTGTTTTCAATATCTATTGCAAACTGATGTGCCTGATGCAATTTGGTGGGCTCCTTGTCTCTTAATTTGTAACTCATTTTCTTATCAAAAGCTCCCAAATAGACAACTAAGCATAGTGCATCATTAGGTCTCATGCATTCTGGAATTCTATTCAATGCCCTCATAAATCTGAGGTTAAAGGTTGGGATCAACTCACCTTCTTCAATATGGATGTACATAAAATTACTAATAACTGCATATTCAGAGATTCTTTCACCATATTGTACTAGAAATGCAGATTTAAAACCATGCCAAGAGCTGACAGAGTGAGCTGGAAGGTAGGAAAACCAGTCCCTTGCATCTTCATCTAGAGATTGAACAAATAATCTCATAACCACATCCTCATGGTCAATCTCAAAGTCATCTATCACATTCATAAACTGCTGCAAGTGTCTCTCAGCTGATTCACCCTTTATACCATTAAATTTAGGCAAGAAAATTCTGATTTTAGGTGGAAGAGCATTTGGATAGCCACAAATGCCACTGAAATTTATGGGCTTATATCTGTCTATGTTGAAACTTCTTTTATTACATTGTTGGGACTGACTACTATACATTTTTGTACTTGACACTTCACAAGGGTGCATAGGCTGATAATACATCCTTTATGTTTTTGCAACCCTCCTCTCTACTCAGATTTTCTACAAACAATGACTTTAGGCACTCAAAATTTAGACTATTTTTTCAAACTTTCCTAAAGTCCTTTAAATGAGTCTTTTTAGCAACATTGCATGCCCTTTGAAATACAGAATAAGTTCTAATAAAAGCATGCAAGCTCTGCTTTCACCAATGTTTCCCTTTTAACCAGTGCTATCTCACCAAATAGGGAGTCTGTCAAACAATATGAAATACCTGGATATGTTGCAGGAGCTGCAAATTCTTCTCTGACTGATTTTGTTCTTTTATCAGGTTCTTTGATGCAGAGTCGCCACCTCCTTGAAGAGGAATGAGCTTCAAACAAGCTGAAGCTGCAAATTGATTTCTTTCTTTCTGGGTCATCCATCAGCAGAGTCACATATACAACCTTTTTCTCTGCTGCAACAAACACATCCAGGCCTAATTCTTCAATCTCGTAGACTCAAACTTTCATGGATATGACATTGATTTCCCCAGTAGAGTCGCCAATTTCTATTGGTTTTTTCCCAAACTAGATGCTTATTCCCAGATTTCCCTACAAGGTAGCCATCAATGATCAGCAGGATCTCTGGGCCAGGGGCCAATAGTGTAGGAGATAGACTCTATATTTTATCTCCTCTTCTTCTTCAGGCTCTGCAAAACCTAGGGGGGTATTCCCTACTCAACATCCATGAGGATATACATACAAAGGCTGGGATGCTGACAGAAAGCAGATAAGTCCTCCTGTAAGTAGACCAAAACTGAAAGATAAGAGCAAAGGGGCTAGATTTGGGCCTATTTGCAGTTGTAGATAGAGGACTGAGGATCCTAAAACTAATTCTAATGTCCTAGAGGTTGTTTTAGATTTTGATTTTGATTTTAAGTTTGGATGCAAAGCTGGACATGGTTGTAACACAAACACAAAGCAAGATTGGTGCCTATCCAGGGCCTGGAGTCAGTAGACATACACCTGTGAATGATCAACATGAACAGCTAAAACTGGATTTCAGGGGGACATGTGTGATACCTGCCTTACAGATATCTCCCAATACAGAGTGTTAAGCTATCTATACTTATGGCATCCCTACTGCAGTATACCCTTCCCAATGTTCAATTTGAGAACAATTTAATCTACCCCTTGAGTAGAAGTTAAAAGATTAAACATTCAACACAGGAATTCTATGTCCTAGAATCTCAAACATTGCTTAAATATCTAGACTCAGAAGAAAGATACATGCAATACTGGAGACAGAATTAACAAAACACATGCTAACATAGCATTTCTCATATAAAATTAACCATGAAATTAGTGGATTCATGCAAAAACATACAACAAGAGATACATAAACTCACAGGTTTAACTGTACAGAGCAACCAAAATGAACTGTATTGTGTTACAGAGCTAAATATTCAACTTTCAACAACCGAAAATGAGTAACACTTCCTGCTTAAAATAGCCAGAAGGTGTACTCATAGAAATTAATTACATGATGGACATCAAAAAATGTCAGATATAGTCCATGAGAAATGGCGCTCAGAAGATATTAATGCAGCAGACAAAGAGGGGCCTCGAGCCATGCGCCACCATTTGGAAGTCCTCATGCTAAAAATCAGGTACATGACTGTTCAACAAGTCGTCCATGCCTCAACATAGTCGCCATTGATGGCTCAACCACCCGCAGCCATCGAAAAAATAGTCACATCACTCAAGAAGGAAATTCCCGCCAAAACGCTTCTTCGCTGGTTCAAACTACACAGGGGAATAATCCCACATGGATGGTGAGGAGATCACTTCATTAGTTTATAAACGGGGCCGCAAACATAATAGGTGTCGAGCATTTTTGCCACGCTCGACACACCCTCCTTCACCCAAAGCCCCATCGGCCAACCCCGCAGATCTCTTGCTAACATCACTAGTCTCACCGATGCGAACTACATTCACGCCCATCGCCAAGACAAAAACCATCGGCCAAGTCAAACGAACTCTCACCGATCTATCAAGTCCCTCTGATGGCTAAGCAAAATACACCATCTTCGGCAAGACATAGACCATTGGCACAACAAAATTGACGCTTGCCGATCTCAAAGGTCTTGTCGACGAACACCCCAATCTTCCTCAGAGCTTCCCATCGGCCAGAGACAGACCGTCGGCCAAGCAATCCACAGTTCACCCGATACACAAAGTCATGCCGACAACATACCACATCTGGGTCTTCGGTGAGACACACGCCGATGACATCTCATCAGCCAAACCTACGCCGTTGGCACAACTCAGAAATCCTTCGTCGATCGCACATGTTACGCCGATGAACACAATGCCTAAAACATCATCCGCCAGACATAGACCGTCGGTCTAGTATCAAATTCCTCTGCCGATGAAGAGTGCTACACTAGTAACCTTCAAAACCCTCATCGGCGAGACACACGCCGATGACTCCTCATCGACCAAACATACACCGTCGGCCCAACACTTTCCCGCTCACCTGATATTCAATGTCGTGCCGATGGCACATCAAAACCCTCACTCCCATTGGCTAGACACATATCATTGGAGCAACAAAAGGAACCCTGGCCGATAGCACCAGTCATAGCAATGATCAACAAGCCTCACTCTGCCCCCTTGTCGGCTAGACAAATGCCCATCGGGAAACCAGAAAGAAGATACGCCGATGACAGAAATCATCCCGATGGCACATCACCACCACATCGGTGGAACCAAAAATACTCCAGCCGATAGACCAAGCTCTTACCGATGGACAAGAAGACCTAGGGTTTAAATGAAGAATACCTCCAACATGAAAGCTCGACCTCTAGGCCAAAATGGGTACCAACACTGGCTCTGTCTAGGGACGTGCAGGTGCAAAACTGCAGCGAGGACCCCAAAATCTCTGGTTTCACAGATTGGGCCATATCTATTGGGCAACAGAGTCAATCATTACACCAACCTGCACAAAAACTATATTTTAGTCATCACTTGGGTGGCCCTGGGTAGCCAAAAAGGAAGAACCAAAATTTTTTCTACCAAATGCCTAATTACAAACTGAAAGATCCCAATCCCAACTGAAAAGATTGGCATAATCTGCCCATAATGTCATCTGCTCAATTAGATACTCAACCACTTTTGAAAGCTTATCACTATCACTTTCACCTCTATCATATTGGATTTCAAAATTAGACATAGAATCATACATATTATATTCTTCAACATTAGGTAACATATGTATGTTATATCCCTCAGACAGTGCATCATGTTGCTCTTGGCAATCCTCATCACCTACCTGGCTGCTGCATACCATCAGGCACTCATCCAGCTGATCCAAAAATTGAAAGTACTCATAAAAAATGAGACCCCCAATACTTAATGATATTGAAAACAAATCCTGATCCACACACCCAATGTTGCACATGTCTGGATCAAGTGATGATGAACATCCATTATTCACAGTTTGCAAACCCATAGTATCTTCACAAGAACTGAAGATATCTGATTCAGATGCCCCCCACTCACAAACTAATGTAACACCAAGGTCAATAGTCTCCTTATATTCATCATCATCCTCAAAAAGAGGATTAATCCTACACCACTGAAAGTCAAGATTCATAGCATCAAAGGCATCTATAGACTCATCATAAAGGGGATTAACACTCACCGCAAAGGCCTCTGCTTCTTCTTCATGATACTCCAATTCTTCTTTAGTACTATTAGATCCAGAGTCATAAGAAGAACAAACCTGATCCATGAATTGATCATGGATATCATTTCTATCAACTGATTGCCCCATATACAAGATTTCTGTTGTTTCAATGTACTCTGAAGTTTAACTATCTGCATCATTCTCCATCCCTCTAATACTTCCTGATGAAACTAATACTGACTGTTGATCCACATGATCACAACCTTGCACAACTGGATCATTTAAACATGATGGCTCTTTGATAAGGGCTAGTATGTAATATTACTTGAAAAACCATTGTTTTCAACTTCATTTGTTGGGCAAAACAAGACATCCTCCTTTATAACAGAAATATCATCAACTTGAAATGATGCAAAAACTGGGACAACAGGGGTGTGAATACTTTGACATTCATTGTCAACTCCTGAATTAAATCTTTCATTAACATCGGGGGCTGCAGGACAACAAATTTTTTTAGAAAAATAACCCTTTTTGTATTCCATACCTCCAATTGTTTTCAATATCTATTGCAAACTGATGTGCCTGATGCAATGTGGTGGGCTCCTTGTCTCTTAATCTGTAACTCGTTTTCTTATCAAAAGCTCCCAAATAGACAACTAAGCACAGTGCATCATTAGGTCTCATGCATTCTGGAATTCTGTTCAATGCCCTCATAAATATGAGGTTAAAGGCTGGGATCAACTCACCTTCTTCAATATGGATGTACATAAAATTACTAATAACTACATATTCAGAGATTCTTTCACCATATTGTACTAGAAATACAGATTTAAAACCATGCCAAGAGCTGACAGAGTGAGCTGGAAGGTAGGAAAACCAGTCCCTTGCATCTTCATCTAGAGATTGAACAAATAATCTCATAACCACATCCTCATGGTCAATCTCAAAGTCATCTGTCACATTCATAAACTACTGCAAGTGTCTCTCACCTGATTCATCCTTTATACCATTAAATTTAGGCAAAAAAATTCTAATTTTAGGTGGAAGAGCATTTGGATAGCCACAAATGCCACTGAAATTTATGGGCTTATATCTGTCTATGTTGAAACTTCTTTTATTACATTGTTGGGACTGACTACTATACATTTTTGCACTTGACACTTCACAAGGGTGCATAGGCTGATAATACATCCTTTATGTTTTTGCAACCCTCCTCTCTACTCAGATTTTCTACAAACAATGACTTTAGGCACTCAAAATTTAGACTGTTTTTTCAAACTTTCCTAAAGTCCTTTAAATGAGTCTTTTTAGCAACATTGCATGCCCTTTGAAATACAGAATAAGTTCTAATAAAAGCATGCAAGCTCTGCTTTCACCAATGTTTCCCTTTTAACCAGTGCTATCTCACCAAATAGGGAGTCTGTCAAACAATATGAAATACCTGGATATGTTGCAGGAGCTGCAAATTCTTCTCTGACTGATTTTGTTCTTTTATCAGGTTCTTTGATGCAGAGTCGCCACCTCCTTGAAGAGGAATGAGTTTCAAACAAGCTGAAGCTGCAAATTGATTTCTTTCTTTCTGGGTCATCCACCAGCAGAGTCACATATACAACCTTTTTCTCTGCTGCAACAAACACATCCAGGCCTAATTCTTCAATCTCGTAGACTCAAACTTTCATGGATATGACATTGATTTCCCCAGTAGAGTCGCCAATTTCTATTGGTTTTTTCCCAAATTGGATGCTTATTCCCAGATTTCCCTACAAGGTAGCCATCAATGATCAGCAGGATCTCTGGGCCAGGGGCCAATAGTGTAGGAGATAGACTCTATATTTTATCTCCTCTTCTTCTTCAGGCTCTGCAAAACCTAGGGGGTATTCCCTACTCAACATCCATGAGGATATACATACAAAGGCTGGGATGCTGACAGAAAGCAGATAAGTCCTCCTGTAAGTAGACCAAAACTGAAAGATAAGAGCAAAGGGGCTAGATTTGGGCCTATTTGCAGTTGTAGACAGAGGACTGAGGATCCTAAAACTAATTCTAATGTCCTAGAGGTTGTTTTAGATTTTGATTTTGATTTTAAGTTTGGATGCAAAGCTGGACATGGTTGTAACACAAACACAAAGCAAGATTGGTGCCTATCTAGGGCCTGGAGTCAGTAGACATACACCTGTGAATGATCAGCATGAATAGCTAAAACTAGATTTCAGGGGGACATGTGTGATACCTGCCTTACAGATATCTCCCAATACAGAGTGTTAAGCTATCTATACTTATGGCATCCCTACTGCAGTATACCCTTCCCAATGTTCAATCTGAGAACAATTTAATCTACCCCTTGAGCAGAAGTTAAAAGATTAAACATTCAACACAGGAATTCTATGTCCTAGAATCTCAAACATTACTTAAATATCCAGACTCAGAAGAAAGATACATGCAATACTGGAGACAAAATTAACAAAACACATGCTAACATAGCATTTCTCATATAAAATTAACCATGAAATCAATGGATTCATGCAAAAACGTACAACAAGAGATACATAAACTCACAGGTTTAACTGTACAGAGCAACCAAAACGAACTGTATTGTGTTACAGAGCTAAATATTCAACTTTCAACAACCGAAAATGAGTAACACTTCCTGCTTAAAATAGCCAGAAGGTGTACTCACAGAAATTAATTACATGATGGACATCAAAAAACGTCAGATATAGTCCATGAGAAATGGCGCTCAAAAGATATTAATGCAGCAGACAAAGAGGGGCCTCGAGCCATTCACCACCATCTAGAAGTCCTCATGCTAAAAATTGGGTACATGACTGTTCAACAAGTCGTCCATGCCTCAACACAGTCGCCATTGATGGCTCAATGACCTTCAGCCATCGAGAAAACAGTCGCATCACTCAAGAAGGAAATTCCTGCCAAAATGCTTCTTCGCAGGTTTAAACTACACAGGGGAATAATCCCACATGCATGGTGAGGAGATCACTTCATTAGTTTATAAACGGGGCCGCAAACATAATAGGTGTCGAGCATTTTTGCCGTGCTCGACACACGCTCCTTCGCCCAAAGCCCCATTGGCCAACCCCGCAGATCTCTTGCCGACCTCACTAGTCTCACCGATGCGAACTACATTCACACCCATCACCAAGACAAAAACCATCGACCAAGTCAAACGAACTCTCACCGATCTATCAAGTCCCTCCGATGGCTAAGCAAAATACACCCTCTTCGGCAAGACAATCGGCACAACAAAATTGACGCTTGCCAATCTCAAAGGTCTTGCCGACGAACACCCCAATCTTCCTCAGAGCTTCCCATCGGCCAGAGATAGACTGTCAGCCAAGCAATCCATAGTTCACCCGATAGACAAAGTCACGCTGACAACATACCACATCTGGGTCTTCGGTGAGACACACGCCGATGACATCTCATCGGCCAAACCTACGCCGTCGGCACAACTCAGAAATCCTTCATCGATCGCACATGTTATGCCGATGAACACAACGCCTAAAACATCATCGGCCAGACATAGACCGTCGGTCTGGTATGAAATTCCTCTACTGATGAAGAGTGCTACACCAGTAACCTTCAAAACCCTCGTCGGTGAGACACACACCGATGACTCCTCATCGGCCAAACATACACCGTCGGTCCAACACTTGCCCGCTCACCCAATATTCAATGTCGTGCCGATGGCACATCAAAACCCTCACTCCCATCAGCCAGACACATATCATCAGAGCAACAAAAGGAACCCTGGCTGATAGCACTAGTCACAGCAATGACCAACAAGCCTCACTCTACCCCCTTGTCGGCTAGACACATGCCCATCGAGAAACCAGAAAGAAGATACGCCGATGACAGAAATCATCCCGATGGCACATCACCACCACATCGGTGGAACCAAAAATACTCCAGCTGATGGACCAAGCTCTTGCCGATGGACAAGAAGACCTAGGGTTTAAATGAAGAAAACCTCCAACATGCAAGCTCAACCTCTAGGCCAAAATGGGTACCAACAGAGAGGAGAGTGGGTAGTGGTATGTGTCTTTACACAAGATTTTCATCTTATTAAAAAGGCAATGAAAGTCCATCCTCTCAAAATATCACTCTCTACTAAGTTTCCAACATACTAGGACTATTCATACTATGATGTAATTGGTGAAATATTGATGACATATTCTTAGCTAATGCTTATGGATATATTTAATGAAAATTTTCCCTTGGTGTTTTCTTTAATTTTTTTTCTCATGTTATGATCTAAGCCAAAATAAAAAAGTATTTAGTAGGGTTTAAAAGTAATTGAGAGAAAAAAGATGTTCAAGGTTTTTATACATATTTCTCTTATTTGTATGGAATAGTTTGATTGGTAATGTGATATGAAGTTCATATCCTCACCCTTGGTGTAGACATGATGTTTTTGGGTTATATTATATATATTTTTAAATTTTTTTGATTGATTATTCATGTGGCATGGGTTTAGCTTCATCATTCTCGAGTTACCTAGGGTTGCCTTTCAACATATCCTTGAATCACTCTTCCTTCATATTCATTAGTTATAATGAATGTCTTATGGAATTAATGGGGATTTGAACTTAGGAAATGCTCTTATGAATGCTCTTCATTGTGCCCCACAATCATTTCATATGCTTATATAGATCAAATTTGAAATTAGACACTTTTAGTCACCTCCAAATGACTTACTTTTAGGAATGTTTTAATCAAAATATGCATATGTATACCATATTATACAAAAATGTAAATGTTGTAGTCTCTTCTCTTGAAGAAACCTAAAACAATTTTATGTATTTCCCTCTTTACTATACATTAATATCGTTGCTATGACCATGGACAATGTGATGTTTAGATGCAACTTGATGAAACAAATGGAGTTCTGACTGAATGGGTTCTCCTTGTGCATTGAAGGTAGATCTTATTTGCTAACCTTCTAGAAGGTGGCATCAAATTTTCCATATCAGAGATCTCCTTAGTCTAATTCATCATGAACTCCTTGGAATATTTTTTTTAAACATTTGATTAACCATCTTTATTTATTTTTTCTAAGTTTATAATTATAATTAAGAAGAATAGTGTTTCTAACATGTGGTTAATTTGGTATGTTTGTTGGTTCAATTGGATTGAATTGACTTAACACTAAGCACATGGCCACTTCAAGCAAGATTCACCATTCTTACGATTAAATTTCCAACTTTCCTAAGTCATTTAGATTTGGTAGCAATATTTAGGATGGAGATGTTTGGATTTCTTAGCTCCCTTTGGTTCACTCATCTAGTAGTCTCATGAACTATAGGACTATGGTATGATGCCAATTAAAATGCCTAACACATACATTAGAGAGACCATAAATGGAAATCCTTCCATCACTAGAGAGCTATGAAAGTTGAAGGACTGACTTCACTAATTATAACCTAACATCTCTTATGAGCTACTAAAGCTAAATGAGCTAGACTCAATTGTGATCTATGCTTGAACATTTATATATTGAAACTAACTTGAGAGATATATATGTACTATTATATAGACAATAATAGTTGATAAATCCTTGATATTTATGCTTTTTAAAAGATGCAAGCAATGCCTAGAATGTTTTATCTTGGATGTTAAATAGAATTGTAACCTCTAAAATAAGAGATGCCATATAATTTGAATTGTCATGCATATAAGATATTGCCATATGTAAAGGATCCAATTTTAGATAACTACCTTGTATGTGAAATAATTTGATAAAAACCTTCTAGGACGAGTTTGCATGACTAGGGTATTGACAACATTTAATATTAGTTATTTGAAGATTGTTTTAATTAAGAATAAATTTTATCCTATATGTAATGGAGAAGAGAGGTCCATTGAGTGGAAATACTACAAACTAAAAAGGTGCCCAAATGAGTAAATAAATCCAAGAAGATGATATTTTGATACAATACAAATGTGTTTTTCACAACTATTTAAGGAGGTCAATATTTCTCTAAAAACTCTAATTTTTTGGGTGTAAAAGCACCTAGTTGTAATGGGTGGTTGTCTCCCTAATAAACTATTTGGGGAGAAATCCTAGAAAGGATAGCTCACCAGTTTCTTTAAAAATTTTATGGATCACTACTATATGTTTAGTAGGGTGCCTATTTTTTCCTTTAGAAACATGACAAATTATACATACTTATGCTTATGAAAATCCCATATGATCTCCTTTCAATAAGATCATCTAATTAGTTTTTAAGTATTTTCATAGCATATTATATCTTACTTCTTATTAAATTAATTATGGGCTTTATTATTCCTGCATTAAAAATAAAATTTATTGATTAATGTGTTACTAACTATGTTTGTGATCCTATTGGTAGGACATATACCTCAAACTATGTCTTCAAAATATGGCACAACTTCTATCACATGGATGGAGTAATATTTAAATAGCTACCATCTATATCCCTTTAATCAAATGTTAACTACAAAAATAGCTACATGAGAATCAATGAGGCTCAAGATATTATTCGAAGAGTTTTTCATCTGGGTAATAGTACAAGTCCCACTTTATTATATGATAACCAAGATATTTATTCTTACCGAAGAATCCTATTTCTAGAAATAAAGTAAATTTGAAGCTCATGAGCACTTCATTCAAGGAATATCTTTCCATCATAATATTACTCTCTAGTTCTACTAGATTGATTATTAGATGAAAGATATACAATAATAAAGAACTAGGATAGGCTCCAAGTAATCAAAAAAGATATCATATATGCAATATAGCATCAAACCTCTACATAGTACCAAATTTTCCAAATTCAAATTAATGCTTGGACATAAGGAGTTTCCATTGAGGGGCGTTTGCATGATGTAGGAGCATCCAGTGGTGTAGCGGCAATCTTGCATCACCCAAAAAAAAAATGTGTTTCAAAACTGTTGATGTTCTACCCATTTCTTCTCAAAATCTGTGGTTCTGCTCCCATAATCGCCTGAATAATAATGTAGAACTTTTAGTTTTTCTAAACTGCTAAAAATAGTAAACTGCTATTTTTAGAAAGTTTGCATTTGGGCACAAAATGAAGTCAAAATTTACAGGAAGTTACATAATGGAAATATAAGACCTTTGGCGAAGGAATCACACGAAGATCATTTGCGGCTGAAAGATATTAAAGTTTTCGTTTGCCAAAAAATGCCTGAAAATTATTCAAATTCAGGTTTGAGGCACTAAATGGCCCCATACGGGCCTAAAAATGGATGGAACTGGCAAAGCTAGCTTTTAGCACGTAGAGCATTCCGTGAGTTTTCTGATGCATAAAACAGTTCTTCAATCGGAGTCTCGGATCAAAAGTTATGGCTCCCAGAAGTTGACCTATTTTTGGAGGGAGATGCAAAATTTGAAATTAGGTTGTTGGCCGCCAAAAAGGCTATTAATAACCATTTTTGGGAACTCTGGGTAGTAGGAGAGTTAAGGGGGCAAGTGTAGAGTCAAGATTAGGTGAGAAAATAGAAACCCTAGCTGATTTGGGGGTTACAGAAGGCAGAAGATTCTAGAGCCTGGTGATGGTAGCTGTAGTGTGTTGCAGCCTGTAGAGGACTGATTCCTCTAATTGTAACTAAGCTTCTATAATGTAATGAGTTGCCCAGATCAATAAAAGAAAGTTCTATTCTCTGTGTTCAATTTCTATTATTGTGTGTTTTATGATTTACCCCCTTCATCAAGTGGTATCAAAGCAAGGGTTCCTGAGTGTGTAGATAGATCGCCAACTGTGAGGCAGTTTGCACCAGGACCTGAGGTTATGGGTTTGCTGCGCAAACCAAGATGCCTCCATGAAGAAATCATGTTCAGAGGAATACTTTGACAGAAGAAGGTTTTAGAGCCCTACAAAGGCAAATCGATGCATTGCAAGAGGAGCTATGAAGAGGGTTTGAGCCGAGGACAAGAGAAGAAACTGAAGATGAAGTTGAAGAAGAGCTATCTGAGGAAGAACAAGAAGTTCCTGAAGATGCTATAGAAGTAAGGTTGTTGAGGGTCATTTTGAAGATCAGAAAGAGGCCCAGGATCGAAGTTTCTACATATTCTAGAGATTTGAATCCAGAACAGCTTATTGATTGAACCAATGACATGGAGGAGTATTTTGAGTATGAAGATGTGGAGGACCTAGATCTGGTTAAGTTTGCAAAAAAAAAGTTGAAGAGCCACACCAATATTTTGTGGAAGGAGGTCCAATTAGAGAGGAACAGAAGAGGAAAAGCAAAGATCACTAGATGGGATTGGATGGTGGAGAAACTGAAGAAGAAGTTCATTCCTGTGGACTATGAGATGGAATTGCTGAAGAAGCTGCAAGGACTGAAGTAAGGTAAAAAAATTGTTAAGGAGTATACAGAAGAGTTTTATAAAATTACTATCAGGACAGGCCATGCAGAGCCCAACAAGGAGAAGGTAGCCTGTTACATTAATGGGTTGAGGCCGAGTATTCAAGAGGAGTTGAGCCTAGTCAGAATGACCACCATAGAAGATGCGTACCAATTTTCCCTGAAGGTGGAAGAAAAGCTGAACAAAAGATTTGATAGCAAGCAAAGGGGAAGAGGTCAAGGTGGAAGGACTGGTGGAAGACCTTATGGAGGCCATAATGAAGATCAAAAGAAAAGTGAAGAAGCAGGCACCAGTCGAAATCAAAGAGGGGATAATACCTACCACCCTCGTGACCAGAACAATGGTGATCAAAGAGGAAGAGGAAGAGGCAGACCTTGAAGAGGAGGTTTTAGAGGAGCATGTTTCCAATGTGGAGAAGAAGGGCATCGAGCATATGAGTGTCCGCAAAATCAAGGAAGGACAAATAGAAGACCTGAAGGTAATGCACGAGTTGCACATGTAGATGAAGATGTACATTCTAAGCATTCTGAAGATGCTGAAAGGGGAGAAACCCTAGTTGTAAGAAGAACCTTGCTAAATGAGGAGAAAGAACCCAATCAGAGGAAGAGTTTATTCCGCAGAAGGTGCAAATGTGAGGGTAATTGTTGTGATATTATTATTGACAGTGGAAGCACTGATAATTTGGTTTTAGAAGAGATGGTTGACAAGTTGAAGTTGACAAGAAGAAAGCATCCACATCCATATCGGATTGCATGGTTGCAGAAGGACCATAGAGCTTTGGTCAATGAGCAGTGTTTAATGAAGTTCAAGATTGGTGACTACCATGATGAGGTGCTGAGTGATATCATACCGATGGATGCATGTCATATGCTATTGGAGAGGCTTTGGCAGTATGATAGGAGCGCTATCCATGATGGCCGTGCAAACACATATTCCCTAACAAAGGATGGAGTTCGTCATAAGTTGAAGCCCTTGAAGGAGGTGGAAGAAAAGGTATGTAGTACTGCCAGAATTTGTTTGGTGGATGGTAGGAAATTTTTGGAGGGTATGAAGCATGAGCGTCATTGCATTGCATTGATTCCTAAGATTAGTCAAGAGAAATGTGAAGATGTACCAGGAGAAGTTTCAGATATGTTAGAAGAGTTCCAGGACATTATCTCTGATAATGTACTAGAAGTTTTACCACCAGTAAGGAAGATAAGTCATCAAATGGATTTGATACCAGGAGCTAGTTTGCCAAACAAGGCAACCCATAGAATGACCCCTGCAGAGAATGAGGAACTGAACAGAGAAGTGCAAGAGTTGTTGAGGAAGGGACTGATAAGGGAGAGCCTAAGTCCATGTGCGGTACCTGCAGTACTAGCACCAAAGAAAGATGGAGAATGGAGGATGTGTACAGACTCTCGAGCCATCAATAAGATAACGATCAAGTATAGATTTCCATTGCCAAGAATGGATGACATCATGGACTATTTGAGTGGAGCCAAGTACTTCAAAAAAAATTGACCTGAAGAGTGCGTATCACCAAATCCATATCAGAGAAGGGGATGAATGGAAGATAGCCTTCAAGACAAAGGAAGGTTTGTATGAGTGGTTAGTCATGCCATTTGGGCTAACCAATGCACCGAGCACATTCATGTGGCTCATGAACAAGGTATTGAAAGAATTTTTGGGAAGTTTTGTTATTGTTTATTTGGATGATATTTTGATTTTCAGTAAGACTTGGGATGAGCATTTGATGCATATCAGAAGAGTTCTAGAGAAGCTGAGGGAGGAGAAGTTGTTGATTAATCTGAAGAAATGTAGTTTTGCAAAGAAGGAGTGTTATACTTGGGATTTGTTGTCTCAAAGGAAGGTCTTAAGATGGACCCAGAAAAAGTAAAGGCTATCATTGAGTGGCCTATGCCAAGGAGTGCAACGGAGGTAAGATCTTTTCATGGTTTGGCAAGTTTTTATAGAAAGTTTATCAGGAATTTCAGTAGCATTTGTGCACCCCTAACTGAAACAATGAGAGGGGATAGAAAAGAGTTTAAATGGACTAAAGGGGCAGATAAGAGCTTTGATACATTGAAGCAGAAAGTCGTAGAACAACCTATTTTGGCACTTCTAGATTTCAATAAGGTATTTCAGGTAGATTGTGATGCCAGTGGTAGTGGTATAGGAGCTATTTTGAGCCAAGAAGGTAAACCCATTGCCTATTTTAGTGAGAAGCTTAATGATGCCAAGAAAAAATATTATGTTTATGATCAGGAATTTTATGCAATAGTTCAGGCTTTGAAGAAATGAAGACATTATTTTTTGCCAAAAGAGTTTGTTTTATATACTGATCATCAGGCTTTGCAGTATCTTAATAGTCAAGGAAAGTTGAACCAAAGGCACTTAAAATGGGTTGAGTTTTTGCAGAGTTATACCTTTGTTTTGAAGCACAGGAGTGGGAAGTCCAACAGAGTTGTAGATGCCTTGAGCAGAAGGCAAAATTTGTTGACAGAAATGAAGATAGAGGTTGTTGGGTTTGATGAGCTCAAAAGTTTGTATCCTAAAGATCCAAATTTTGTAGAGGCTTGGAAAGCTTGTCTGGAGCTTGTTACTCTAGACAGGTCAAGATGGTTGGATTTCATAATCCAAGATGGCATGTTGTTTAGAGGAAGCTAGTTGTGCATTCTGAAGAGTTCCATGAGAGAGAACCTGATTAAAGAGAAGCATAGTGGAGGATTGGCTAGACACTTTGGTTGAGATAAGACCATTTCAATTGTTGGTGAAAATTATTATTGGCCACAGTTGTAGCAGGATGTGAGGAAGTTTGTGCAAAGTTGCAGAGTATGTCAGATGGGAAAAGGAACAAGTCAGAATACAGGGTTGTATCAACCATTACCTATACCAGAGAAGCCCTGGGATGATGTCAGTATGGATTTTTTTTTTGGTTTACCAAGGACACAGAGAGGACATGATTCTATTTTTGTGGTGGTGGATAGATTCTCAAAAATGACACATTTTATTCCTTGTAAGAAGACTAATGATGCTGTTCATATTGCAGAGTTATTTTTCAAGGAAGTGGTGAGACTACATGGTCTACCAAAAAGCATAGTTTCAGACCGAGATACCAAGTTTGTTGGTTATTTATGGAGGACATTGTGGAAGAAGTTGAAGACAGACTTGAAGTTCAGTTCTGCACACCATCCACAGATTGATGGACAAACTAAAGTGGTGAATAGGAGTTTGGGTAACCTACTATGCTGCTTGGTAGGAGATAAGCCCAAGGGATGGGATTTGATTTTACCACAGGAAGAATTTGCATACAATAATTCTGTCAATAGGAGTACTGGTAAATCACCATTCCAGATTGTATATGGCAATAGTCCAAGAAATGCTTCAGAGTTAAGGAATCTGGATAAGGGAGAAAAGACAAGTGCCGAGGCTAAAGACTTTGCATAACATATGAAGAATTTATATGAAGAGGTAAGAAAGCACATTAATAAGATGACTACTCAGTATAAGGCTAAGGCAGATTAGAAGAGGAGGTATAAGGAGTTCCAGGTGGGAGATGAAGTCATGGTTCACTTGAGAAAAGAAAGGTTCCCTATTGGAACATACCATAAATTGAAAATGAAGAAATTTGGACCATGCAGAATCCTGAAGAAGCATGATTCCAAAAATGTATATGAGGCAGAGCTACTGAGTGAGATCAACATTTCCCCTATTTTCAACATCGCTGATTTAACAGAATATCATGAAGGTGGAACAGATGGACCAACAAAAGTGCAGTGGAGTATTCCGGCATCTACTTCAATAGAGGAGATAGAAGAGATCTTGGATAGCCATGTGGGAAGGAGTACTCGAAACAGGCGATATGAAGAATATCTAGTGAAATGGAAAAGAAGGCCTATTCAAGATTCTTCTTGGTTGTTTAAGGTAGAGGTTGACCATTTGGGTTTTCCTCACACAAACACCTGAGATGTGACAAGGTCACTTCTCAAATTACCCTAGGTGTCTGATGCAGGAGCATCCAGTGGTGTAATGGCAATCTTGCATCACCAAAAAAAAAATGTGTTTCAAAACTATTGATGTTCTACCCATTTCTTCTCAAAATATATGGTTCTGGTCCCATAATCGCCTGAATAATAATGTAGAACTTTCAGTTTTCCCAAACTGCTAAAAATAGTAAACTGCTATTTTTAGAAAGTTTGCATTTGGGCACGGAATGAAGTCAAAATTTACAGGAAGTTACATAATGCAAATATAAGACCTTTGGCGAAGGAATCACATGAAGATCATTTGAGAGCTAAAAGATATTAAAGTTTCTGTTTGCCAGAAAATGCCTGAAAATTATTCAAACTTAGGTTTGAGGCACTAAACGGCCCCGTACAGGCCCAAAAATGGCCAAAATTGGTAGACCTAGTTTTAAGCACATAGATCACTCCGCGAGCTTTCCGACGCATAAAACGGTTCGTCAATCAGAGTCCCGGATCAAAAGTTATGGCTCTTGGAAGTTGACCTATTTTTGGAGGGAGATGCAAAATTTGAAATTAGGTTGTTGGCCGCCAAAAAGGCTATTAATAACCATTTTTGGGAACTCTGGGCAGTAGGAGAGTTAAGGGGGCAAGTGTAGAGTCAAGAATAGGCAGGAAAATAGAAACCCTAGCTGATTTGGGGGTTACAGAAGGCGGAAGATTCTAGAGCCTGGTGATGGTAGCTGTAGTGTGTTACAGCCTATAGAGGACTAATTCCTCTGATTGTAATTAAGCTTCTGTAATGTAATGAGTTGCCCAAATCAATAAAAGAAAGTTCTATTCTCTGTGTTCAATTTCTATTATTGTGTGTTTTATGATTTACCCCCTTCATCAAGTGGTATCAGAGCGAGGGTTCCTGAGTGTGTAGACAGATTGCTGACCATGAGGCAGTTTGCACGAGGACCTGAGGTTGTGGGTTTGCTACGCAAACCAAGATGCCTCCACGAAGAAATTGTGTTGGGAGGAATGCTTTGACAAAAGAATGTTTTAGAGCCCTACAAAGGCAAATCGATGCATTGCAAGAGGAGCTATGAAGAGGGTTTGAGCCGAGGACAAGAGAAGAAAGTGAAGATGAAGTTGAAGAAGAGCTATCTGAAGAAGAACAAGAAGTTGCCAAAGATGCTGTAGAAGTAAGGTTGTTGAGGGTCATTTCGAAGATCGGAAAGAGGCCCAAGATTGAAGTTTCTACATATTCTGGAGATTTGAATCCAGAACAGCTTATTGATTGGATCAAAGACATGGAGGAGTATTTTGAGTATGAAGATGTGGAGGACTCAGATCGGGTTAAGTTTGCAAAAACAAAGTTGAAGGGCCATGCCAATATTTGGTGGAAGGAGGTCCAATTAGAGAGGAATAGAAGAGGAAAAGCAAAGATCACCAGATGGGATCGGATGGTGGAGAAACTGAAGAAGTAGTTCATTCCTGTGGACTATGAGATGGAGTTGCTGAAGAAGCTGCAAGGACTGAAGCAAGGTAACAAATCTGTTAAAGAGTATATAGAAGAGTTTTATAAAATTACTATCAGGACAGGCCATGCAGAGCTCAACAAGCAGAAGGTAGCCTGTTACATTAATGGGTTGAGGCCGAGTATTCAAGAGGAGTTGAGCCTAATCAGAATGACCACCATAGAAGATGCGTACCAGTTTTCCCTGAAGGTGGAAGAAGAGCTAAACAAAAGATTTGATAGCAAGCAAAGGGGAAGAGGTTAAGGTGGAAGGACTGGTGGAAGACCCTATAGAGGCCGTAATGAAGATCAAAAGAAAAGTGAAGAAGCAGGCACCGGTCGAAATCAAAGAGGGAATAATACCTACTGCCCTCGTGACCAGAACAATGGTGATCAAAGAGGAAGAGGAAGAGGCAGACCTGGAGCCTGTTTCCAATGTGGAGAAGAAGGGCATCGAGCATATGAGTGTCCGCAAAATCAAGGAAGGACAAATAGAAGACCTGAAGTTAATGCGCGAGTTGCACATGTAGATGAAGATGTACATTCTGAGCATTCTGAAGATGCTAAAAGGGGAGAAACCCTAGTTGTCAGAAGAACCTTGCTAAATGAGGAGAAAGAACCCAATCAGAGGAAGAGATTATTCCGCATTAGGTGCAAATGTGAGGGTAATTGTTGTGATATTATTATTGACAGTGGAAGCACTGATAATTTGGTTTCAGAAGAGATGGTTGACAAGTTGAAGTTGACAAGAAGAAAGCATCCACATCCATATCGGATTGCATGGTTGCAGAAGGACCATAGAGCTTTGGTCAATGAGCAGTGTTTAGTGAAGTTCAAGATTGGTGACTACCATGATGAGGTGCTGTGTGATATCATACCGATGGATGCATGTCATATGCTATTGGGGAGGCCATGGCAGTATGATAGGAGTTCTGTCCATGATGGCCGTGCAAACACATATTTCCTAACAAAGGATGGAGTTTGTCATAAGTTGAAGCCCTTGAAGGAGGTGGAAGAAAAGGTATGTAGTACTGCCAAAATTTGTTTGGTAGATGGTAGGAAATTTTTAGAGGGTATGAAGCATGAGCGTCATTGCTTTTAATTGATTCCTAAAATTAGTCAAGAGAAATGTGAAGATGTACCAGCAGAAGTTTCAGATATGTTGGAAGAGTTCTAGGACATTATCTCTGATAATGTACCAGAAGGTTTACCACCAGTAAGGAAGATAAGTCATCAAATGGATTTGATACCAGGAGCCAGTTTGCCAAACAAGGCAACCCATAGAATGACCCCTGTAGAGAATGAGGAGCTGAACAGACAAGTTCAAGAGTTGTTGAGGAAGGGACTGATAAGGGAGAACCTGAGTCCATGTGCGGTACCTGCAGTACTAGCACCAAAGAAAGATGGAGAATGGAGGATGTGTACAGACTCTCGAGCCATCAATAAGATAATGATCAAGTATAGATTTCCATTGCCAAGAATGGATGACATCATGGACTATTTGAGTGGAGCCAAGTACTTCACAAAAATTGACCTGAAGAGTGGGTATCACCAAATCCGTATCAGAGAAGGGGATGAATGGAAGACAGCCTTCAAGACAAAGGAAGGTTTGTATGAGTGGTTAGTCATGCCATTTGGGCTAACCAATGCACCGAGCACATTCATGCAGCTCATGAACGAGGTATTGAAAGAATTTTTGGGAAGTTTTGTTATTGTTTATTTGGATGATATTTTGATTTTCAGTAAGACTTGGGATGAGCATTTGATGCATATCAGAAGAGTTCTAGAGAAGCTGAGGGAGGAGAAGTTGTTGATTAATCTGAAGAAATACAGTTTTGCAAAGAAGGAGTTGGTATACCTGGGATTTGTTGTCTCAGAGGAAGGTCTTAAGATGGACCCAGAAAAAGTAAAGGCTATCATTGAGTGGCCTATGCCAAGGAGTGCAACGGAGGTAAGATCTTTTCATGGTTTGGCAAGTTTTTACAGAAAGTTTATCAGGAATTTCAGTAGCATTTATGCACCCCTAACTGAAACAATGAGAGAGGATAGAAAAGAGTTTAGATGGACTAAAGGGGCAGACAAGAGCTTTGATACATTGAAGTAGAAAGTCGTAGAACAACCTATTTTGGCACTTCCAAATTTCAATAAGGTATTTCAGGTAGATTGTGATGCCAGTGGTAGTGGTATAGGAGCTATTTTGAGCCAAGAAGGTAAGCCCATTGCCTATTTTAGTGAGAAGCTTAATGATGCCAAGAAAAATTATTATGTTTATGATTAGGAATTTTATGCAATAGTTCAGGCTTTTGAAGAAATGGAGACATTATTTGTTGCCAAAAGAGTTTGTTTTATATACTGATCATCAGGCTTTGCAGTATCTTAATAGTCAAGGAAAGTTGAACCAAAGGCACTTAAAATGGGTTGAGTTTTTGCAGAGTTATACCCTTATTTTGAAGCACAGGAGTGGGAAGTCCAATAGAGTTGCAGATGCCTTGAGCAGAAGGCAAAATTTGTTGACAGAAATGAAGATAGAGGTTGTTGGGTTCAATGAGCTCAAAAGTTTGTATCCTAAAGATCCAGATTTTGTAGAGGCTTGGAAAGCTTGTTTGGAGCCTGTTACTCTAGATAGGACAAGATGGTTGGATTTCATAATCCAAGATGGCATGTTGTTTAGAGGAAGCCAGTTGTGCATTTCGAGGAGTTCCATGAGAGAGAACCTGATTAAAGAGAAGCATAGTGGAGGATTGGCTAGACACTTTGGTCGAGATAAGACCATTTCAATTGTTGGTGAAAATTATTATTGGCCACAGTTGCAGCTGGATGTGAGGAGTTTTGTGCAAAGTTGCAGAGTATGTCAGATGGCAAAAGGAACAAGTCAGAATACAAGTTTGTATCAACCATTACCTATACCAGAGAAGCCCTGGGATGATTTCAGTATGGATTTTGTTATTAGTTTACCAAGGACACAGAGAGGACATGATTCTATTTTTGTGGTGGTGGACAGATTCTCAAAAATGACACATTTTATTCCTTGTAAGAAGACTAATGATGCTGTTCATATTGCAGAGTTATTTTTCAGGGAAGTGATGAGACTACATGGTCTACCAAAAAGCATAGTTTTAGACTGAGATACCAAGTTTGTTGGTTATTTCTAGAGGACATTGTGGAAGAAGTTGAAGATAGACTTGAAGTTCAGTTCTGCACACCATCCACAGATTGATGGACAAACTGAAGTGGTGAATAGGCGTTTGGGTAACCTACTATGCTGCTTGGTAGGAGATAAGTCCAAGGGATGGGATTTGATTTTACCACAGGTAGAATTTGCATACAATAATTTTGTCAATAGGAGTACTAGTAAATCACCATTCCAGATTGTCTATGGCAATAGTCCAAGAAATGCTTCAGAGTTAAGGAATCTGGATAAGGGAGAAAAGACAAGTGCCGAGGCTGAAGACTTTGCAGAACATATGAAGAATTTACATGAAGAGGTGAGAAAGCACATTAATAAGATGACTACTCAGTACAAGGGTAAGGAAGATCAGAAGAGGAGGTATAAGGAGTTCCAGGTGGGAGATGAAGTCATGGTTCACTTGAGAAAAGAAAGGTTCCCTATTGGAACATACCATAAATTGAAAATGAAGAAATTTGGACCATGCAGAATCCAGAAGAAGCATGATTTTGAAAATGTATATGAGGTAGAGCTACCGAGTGGGATCAACATTTCCCCTATTTTCAACATTGCTGATTTAACAGAATATCATGAAGGTGGAATAGAGGATGGACCAACAGAAGTGCAGTGGAGTATTCCGACATCTACTTCAATAGAGGAGATAGAAGAGATCTTGGATAGTCATGTGGGAAGGAATACTCAAAATAGGCAATATGAAGAATATCTAGTGAAATGGAAAGGAAGGCCTGTTTAAGATTCTTCTTGGTTGTCTAAGGCAGAGGTTGACTGTTCGGGTTTTCCTCACACAAACACTTGAGACATGACAAGGTCACTTCTCAAATTACCCTGGGTGTCTGATGCAGGAGCATCCAGTGGTGTAACGGCAATCTTGCATCACCCAAAAAAAAAAGTGTTTCAAAATTGTTGATGTTCTACCCATTTCTTCTCAAAATTTGTGGTTCTAGTCCCATAATCGCCTGAATAATAATGTAGAACTTTTAGTTTTCCCAAACTACTAAAAATAGTAAACTGCTATTTTTAGAAAGTTTGCATTTGGGCACGGAATGAAGTCAAAATTTATAGGAAGTTACATAATGGAAATATAAGACCTTTGGCGAAGGAATCACATGAAGATAATTTGCGAGCTGAAAGATATTAAAGTTTCTGTTTGCTGAAAAATGCTTGAAAATTATTCAAACTCAGGTTTGAGGCACTAAACGGCCCCATACATGCCTAAAAATGGCTAGAACTGGTAGACCTAGTTCTTAGCATGTAGAGCACTCTGCGAGGTTTCTGACGCATAAAATGGTTCATCAATCGGAGTCCCAGATCAAAAGTTATGGCTCCCGGAAGTTGACCTATTTTTGGAGGGAGATGCAAAATTTGAAATTAGGTTGTTGGCCACCAAAAAGGCTATTAATAACCATTTTTAGGAAATCTGGGCAGTAGGAGAGTTAAGGGGGCAAGTGTAGAGTCAAGAATAGGCAGGAAAACAGAAACCCTAGCTGATTTGGGGGTTACAGAAGGCGGAAGATTCTAGAGCCTGGTGATGGTAGCTGTAGTGTGTTGCAACCTGTAGAGGACTGATTCCTCTGATTGTAATTAAACTTCTGTAATGTAATGAGTTGCCCAGATCAATAAAATAAAGTTCTATTCTCTGTGTTCAATTTCTATTATTGTGTGTTTTATGATTTACCCCCTTCATCATTGCATGATAATGGAACCTCTAGATGTAAGACCTAAAAGGCATAAATAATGTTGAAAAAAAGGAATACTAAGAGGGGGGGGATGAATCATTATTCTATGAAACCATTCATTCACATGTTCTTCAATCCGTTTGTAGAATTCAATAACATGAAATCAAATTAAACATAAGAAGAGAAGCAATAAAGTCATAACACATAGACACCAGGATTTTTACATAGAAAACCCAAAAAGTGAAAAACCATGGTGAGTGTTAGCTCACAATATATTATCATATCAAAATTGGATTACATAAGGCTCACTGCCCAAGGACTCATTGTCCAAAGAAATGCTCACTGTAGGTGGACTCACTGTCTAGTGAGAAAGAAGTATTGAAGAGAGAAGGGAAATGACTCACTGCCAATAAGGAACTGCTACATATGCATCTACTGAATGCTGGAATGCAGTTCCATTGAGCACTCAAAACACAGAATCAAAACTCTTCATCCTGACTGCCTTGTTTCTCTGCTCTATTTTACATATGCTCTGTTCTTCTTCCTTTTGCACTCTTACTGCTCTTGTCGGATCACAAGAAGGGTGTTAGATCACACACACACTAACTTCGCAACTTGTTCCATACCTTCAACATTGAAATCCATCAAATATTTATATCCATAACAAGATTTAACTCAAAATTAGGTCAGCTTGCCAGAGATAAAATGAGTATACAAAAGTTATACCTTGTCATCTTGAATTCATTAACCAAGAAGTTATGCAAACCAATGAATTCTTTCTAGAAGATTCATATAGGTGTGGACCTATAGTATAATCACTTAGAATGATGATCCAAACAATATAACTCTACCGCACATCGATCCAACTTGCATGTCGGCTTCATCCTTAAGTATGTACTTAACCAAATCAACTGTCATACGACAACATCTACTGTGGACCACATAGGACTCCAAAATTCATATCAATTATTCATTAGGCATCACCAATCATACCTTCATAATCATAGATCATAATATTCTTATATGGCAAGATGTAGAACTCAAAACTACTGACTCTATTTTTGTGAAACACTGTTAAACTGAATGCTGATACTTAGGAGCTTGTAGATGATCAACTGGTGAATCTCAGACTCTACAAATCTAGAATTAGATACTCCTTATATGTGTTTACAACAGCCCCAAACTACAAATCAAAACAACCAACAATGGAGGAATGCGGAGTGAAATACTTAGGTGTTCTGCACTATTCTTGATTGAACTTTGTTTATCTAGACTTAGGCAATTCATAGTATGTCTTTTAGAGATTGTCAAGACATGATACTTGGAATAAACATTATATAATAACTATGTGTAACATACTAGAACCACACACCAAAGTCTACATCTACAGAGGAGTACTAGCTGAATCACTATCATTGTCTTAGTAAACTACCAATACTTAGTCAATTTGACTAAGCCATTCTTTTCGGACCAAAAATACTATGCATAACCTGTCTCAAGAACTATCTCCACTCATATCTAGTTGTCGCCATCAATGATAACATCAAATCTCTAACATATTAGTAGTGTCTCTTGACCATGTTGCCAACAATCTCCCTCTTTAGCATTGATGGCAACACTTAGTGAAAAATGCTCACATTGCTCCCCCTTACTATGTGCACTCTATTTTTCTTCTTTCCTTAAGATGTTTTTCCATTTTTCACCAGTTCTTCTTCTCCCTCTTTGACATCAATGGGAAAGGTGTATGTACAAATAAAAAAATTGTATCAAAATTGTTATACTTGGCCACAAATATACAGATGAAATCATATAGCTTACTTACTAAAAGGTGGAGAGGATGTCTAAGTATATGACTTTCAATTGTGCTATCTCTCCATCCCACTTGACCTTAGCACTGTTGAAAATTTGAATGTTTCCATTCACTTGAAACACTAATTCCTCTGCTTTGTCTACTGTGGTAGGCACATCAACTATTGTCTTTACCTTAGTTGCCTCTGCTAGAAGACTAGTCATAGTATCAATCTTGGATTCTATAATTTCTCTAACTTGGCACATTCTACTTTTAGTGGCCTCTTTCTTATTCTATAGACTATTTATCTTTGCATGAATGCCTTCAATTTCTGCCTTTTTGTTGCTGATGGAGTCAGATGCAGGATCAAAGGTTTCTGAGATTTTTATCAATTGAAGTTCCAAGTCATCTATTTTCTCCTTCATTTCCTTTGTTGTCTTAGGCCATGTTAGACAAAATTTGTATATATCAATAGCATCCTTAATAGTAGTATCTATGTTCTTGATGCGATTGTCTAATAGAATTGCATCTTTAGTTAGCTTATTCTTTAACTCAACTAACCTTGTATCATGAATTTTTGTTCTGACCTTATTATCAACAGCCTTTTCAAAAGATTCAAAATGTGAACTTATAGAATTTATGAGCCTCTTTAGTTGCTCAGATGGTGCTAGAGATGTATCTTTCTACAGTCCAGGCATCAATTTCTCCAAAACATCAAATGCTTTGTCAATAAGCTCATTGTCCTGAATGCAGGACTTCAAAATTTATTCTTGAGCCTTTTCTTGGACAATTGATCATAATTTCAGTTTCTACAGGGGTGACATTGAATCCAAGTTTATTGGACCTTGCAGAAACTTGAGTGAATCCAAAATCTGTGCACCTTGCTACTTTTCTAAAAATTCTCTAATAGTGTCAACTAGATCTTGAGTGGCAGTAGTGTCTCTTGCTACTTCTTCTTCTTTGTTATGCTCTGGTGGATTTAGGTCCATAACTTCTTGTTGATTAGTTTTGTGTTCTAGAGGAGGGCTCTTCTTAGCTTGTTCATCTTCCTCATTTCATTGATCAACATTTTCATTTTTCTCCAGAGGGGTTTCAACATTCTTAGGAGACTTATCCTCTTCTTGTTCCTTCATCTCTTCAACTTTTCTTGGGCTTCCTGGAGGAGTCTTTGTTTGATTCAAGTCTTGCTTAGAGTTGACTTCTGGAAGGGGAATGCCATCACCAACATTTGTTTCTTCTTTGTCATAGATAGTTGGGATTTTAAAATCTCTTAAAATGTCAAGAGTTCCTTTCTCTATGTCTTTAACCAATTTTCTTGTATCTCTAGTCATCAAGGTGTTAATCCTTCTCTTAATTTCAAGTATTTCTCCAAGTATCTTGGTGACCTTGGTTTTCTCTTCAGTAGTTATGTCTGGACATAGCTTTAGCAGGGCATATTCTCTTAACTCCACATCTTTAGTCATTGTTGCTTCCTTCTTAGCAGACAATATGCTTCCCAAGTTGTCTGGGAGATTAGTGATTACCTCAATGTGGGCTTTATTGTACAACTTCAAATACCTGACCATAATAGTCTCAATGATGTCATTATCCACATCACTATATTCATCGTATAGTTGTGCTATAGGCTTTAGATTTCCATCAACTGTTATAGCATTTAGGACTTCTTCCAGGTTTTATTGTAGCCTCTACAATCTCAGGCTCTACTTGCCTTGGCTTTTTCCTACTTTTGCTTTTACCGAAGGGCTTGTCTTGTTTGTTCTCTAAGGTTTCAGTAGCCTTAGCTTTCATTTTCTTCACTTCCTCATCTGATTTAGTTCTTCATCATCAGCTCCTATACTACCATGCATTCTTTTGGATTTTGTTTTCATTTTGTTGTGCTCTTTTGCAGTAGTTACCTTTATAGGAACTTCCAAACTCACAGAAGGTGTGGGACTAAAGGATGTAGTTGCCATCTCAAAAGTTGAACTTCTTGTTTTCCTCTTTGTTGTTGTAGGCTCCTTCACTTTCTTCTCATGCTCTTCCAAAGCCTTAACTGGTTCATCTTGTTTTTCCTTTCTTGCTACCCTTTCTATTTCAGCCCTTGTCCTTATTTTCATAATTTGTTCTTATGTGAATCCCTTGCTTTGGGCATATTCCTCCACCATTTTCCTAACCTTCTTTTGAGATTCATGCTTTCTCAATTCAACATGTACTTTTATAGAGATTTCCTCATAAGTGCCAAATCTTTCTTCTGTGGTGTCTTTGGGTTTGCTCAACATGAGCTCAGCATAACCATCCAACACATTTTCAGCTACTTCATATCCCATTGGAAGGATCCAAACTGTCTTAGGATCTACAGCCTCCATCATGCATTGGTCTTTATTTACAATGAAACATATATCATTTTTGTATTTTTCAACTATTGATTCAGGTATTCTCTACCTAGATTGCATGGCCTTTTGAAATTTTTTGAAGTAGCCCCACAAGGCTGCATTCTATGCATCACAAAACTACCTATACTATTCAAATTGTTCCTAATTTATATAGCAACTGGTTGGTCACTAGTCCAGAACAAATTCTTCATCCCTGGTAACTCTTGCATCAAATAGAAGAATAAGGAGATGATTAACGTACCAAACTTGAACGGATACTTATGCTCCTTGGTCTTCTTTAGATTTTCCATTATTTGTTGCCAGAGTAGCTCACAGAGATCATAATTAGCATTTTTCTTGATCATCTCGTAGGCGGTGTAAATGGCTGTACCAGAGACAGAGTTCTCCCAGTTGGTGAAATATATCTTGTAACTGACTACCATTGATGCAAATATCACTACATGGTCTTCAATTGTGGTAACTATCAGTGCCCTTTTATCAAATTGAGCATCGATGGCTTCCATTACAATGCTATTCTTTACTGCTTTCAGTAAGGGCACGTTTCCAGTAGAGTTCAATCCTGTTATGACCCTTATAGCATCCTTTGTGATTATAAAGAGTGTGTTAAGGGTCATAAACTCATCATGAATTTTTCTCAATACATACTAGACCCATTCGTCCTCAGCAAATGTTGGAAAGTCTATGTATTGTACAAACTTCTTTTCTACCAATGCCTTATACTTTTCCTTCAATTCATAACTACCATCACACAAATTCTTTAGATATAGATATCCAAGTTTCCTATCTCTATGCTCATCTATGGAAACATGGATGTAAACCCTAATGTCCTCCTCATGCATTACACCATAGGGCACTTCTAAAAAAAGCACCATCAGAATTGACTTCCATAGATTTGAATGGATGTTTCTTAAATTTTGGTTGAGGTCTTTCAATGATCTCAATTACTTGTGGTGTCATCATTTCTCCATAATAATTCAAACAAGTTCACAGTAGGGTTTTAAACTGTGAATACCTCTTTTGCCAAATTAGGGTTTTCTCTACTTAGAATCACTGGAAATTGCTGATGTTGCTTAGGGTTTCGCTTCTTCTCTCCTTAGATACTTGAAGACTCGAATGCAAAGTGATTAATCCTTCAGATGCAACCCTTTTTGTTCTATGTTAGCAAAAACCTAATTGTCATAAATGATCTTTTCTAAAAAGTTTTCAAACACTTCACTATTAAGCACATTCGATCAAGATTTCTCTGCAATGTGCTACATTAGATCTTTTTTTGTCAGTTTCTTCTCTAAATGATTCATCCAATACTTCTATAACTCATACCTTAGTGCTGGATCTCAGTACCCACTATCTGGCTAGGGGATCAAGATATTCAATAAAAGCTCCCCCTAAGCTAGAGCTCCCAATTTACTTCTTAGAGGAAGTATCTACACTAGAGGCTGGTGCGGATCCATCCTTGACCTCATTTACATCCTTCTTAATCTAGATTTTGCTCATCTCCTTCTTGGTTTCTACCAAATCAACCTTGTTCTTTCCTTTGTCTTCCCTCTGCTCTATTTTCTTCTTCTCAGGATAGTTTCCCTTCTCATTCTTACTTCTATAGAATTTTGCAACATGTCTAGATCTATTGCAATTGTAACAAACACCATTCCTCTATCCTTGGTTGCTTCCATTGATTGGATTGATTCTTGATCTACATTGGTTAGCCATATGTCCAAATCTATTGCATGTAAAGCACCTTCTATTGAAAGATTGAGTGTTCCTTTCAATGTTGAAACCACTTCTTATTTGACTTCTACATTCATTTGCTCTATGACCAATTATTTTGCAATTGAAACACTGACTAGAGAATGATGGAGCATTTTGATTCATTCTACTCCTACATTGAGTAGCCCTATGACCAAACTTATTGCATTTAAAATAATACCCATTGAAAGATGGGTACCTTTGAGCATTTGGTTGCCTGACCAGAGGTCTTCTGGGTCTGTTTCTTTGATTTTGGACCTAGTTATGTTTGCCTTTCTTCATCTCAGTATTAACTTGTCCTGATTTAGAACTTTCTCCTTTTTCAAATCCTAAGCCTTGCTTGTCATCTGGACTTTTTTGGCTATTAATCAACTTATCAAGATTTGCAGAGCTTATCCTAAATTTTTCTTTGTAACTATTAGCTTCTTCCATATCATATTTCAGAAGCAAAACATCTTTTCCTCAAATTTACACATTCCTCAGACTTGTCTTTCACAACTTGATTTAGATGCTCCTTAACCTTTGTTTTCTCTTTAATCAGCATTGATAAACTATTTAGGGTTGCATTTGCTACTTTCAATTGCTCACTTAGCTCTTTCCTCCTTTCTTGGGGTTTCTTGACTTGCTCCTTTAGTTTCAAGATGCATTCATCAGCTTGCTTTACATTCTCCATCAGATCCTGGATATATACATCAGACTTGTCAAGATCTTCAAGAGCAACTTGCAGTTGTTCATTGTTGACAAATATGCAATCACAGATTTTAATGCTACCTAGATGACTTGCTTCTAGAGAAGTGAGATATCTTCTTGCTGCTATGTGTTCACTTTCCCAAATCTTCCTCAAGCTATTAAACTTTTTCCAAGGAACCTTGCTCTAATACCAATTGTTGAACACAAGGAATACTGAGAGGGGGATGAATCAGTATTCTAAGGAACCATTCATTCACATGTTCTTTAATCCATTTGTATAACTCAATAACATGAAAGCAAATTAAACATAAGAAGAGCAAAAATAAAGTCATAACACATAGACACCAGGAGTTTTACGTGGAAAACCCAAAAAGGGAAAAATCATGATGAGTGTTAGCTCATAATATATTATGATATCAAAATTGGATTACATAAGGCTCACTGCCATGGGGCTCACTACCCAAGGACTCACTATCCAAAGAAATGCTTACTGTAGGTGGACTCACTATCCAATGAGAAAGAAGTATAGAAGAGAGAAAGTAAATGGCTCACTGCCAATAATGAACTGCTACATATGCATCTACTGAATGCTGGAATGCAGTTCCACTATTTTCTCAAAACAAATACTCAACACTCTTCATCTTGACTACCCTATTTCTCTGCTCTGTTTTACATATGCTCTATTCTTCTAACTTCTGCACTCTTACTACTCTTGTTGGATTTCAAGAAGGGTGTTAGATCTCACACACACTAACCTCAATATCCGCAACAAGATTTAACTCAAAACTGGGTCAGCTTGCCAGAGATAAAATGTGTATACAAAAGTTATAGCTTGTTGGCTTGAATTCATTATCCAAGAAGTTATGTGAACCAATGAAATCTTTCTAGAACCTTCATATAGGTGTGGAACTATGGTATAATCATTTAGAATGATGACCCAAACAATATAACTCTACCGCACATCGATCCAACTTGCATGTTGGCTTAACCAACATGTACTTAACCAAATCAACTGTCATACCACAACATCTATTGTAGACCACATAAGACTCCAAAATTCATATCAATTATTCATTAGGTGTCACCAAACATACCTCCATAACCATAGATCATAATATTCTTATATGGCAAGCTACAGACCTCAAAACTACTAACTTTGTTTTTGTGAAACACTGTTAAACTAAATGCCAATACTCAGGAGCTTGTAGATGATCAATTGGTGAATCTCAGACTCTACAAATCTGGAATTAGATACTCCTTATATGTGTTTACAACACCCCCAAACCACAAATCAAAACAACCAACAACAGAGGAATGCGAAGTGAAATACTCAGGTGTTCTGCATTGTTCCTGATTAAACTTTGTCTATCCAGACTTAGGAAATTCATAGTATGTCTTTCAGAGATTGTCAAGACATGAGACTTGGAATAAAAAATTATATAATAACTATGTGTAACATACTAGAACCACACATTGGAGTCTGCATCTGCAGAGGAGTACTAGCTGAATCACTGTCATTGTCTTAGTAAACTACCAATACTTAGTCAGTTTGACTAAGCCATTCTTTTCAGACCAAAAATACTATGCATAACATGTCTCAAGAACTATCTCCACTCATATCTGGTTGTTGCCATCAATGACAACATCAAATCTCCAACATATCAATAGTGTCTCTTAACCATGTTTCCGACAAATAAGACCTCTAGGCATTATATATAACCCCTCTGGACGTAAGACCTAGAAGGCATAAAGTAAGATTTCTAGGCATTATATATAATATATATAGCTAAATCATTAGATGTAAGACCTAATAGGCATAACATAAGACCTCTAGGCCTTATATGTATAAGTGCTTCGAGCATATTATAAATTATTCTCTCTATAAATCTTCTACTTGTAAAATCATTATATTATATAAGAACCACAAGAACTATGTAATAAACCTAGGGGAGGCTAGTTTGAGGAGTCCTTAGCTCCATTAAAATGATTATAAGACCTCATTTAAGCATCAATTTTTAAAACACCAAGGGATTATAAATTATGACAAGATGACTTTTATGTAGTTTGAAATACATGATCTTCATTTTGGCATATATTTGTTACCCTATTTATCACTATCAAAGAAGATCTACATTACTAGGGTACTTCATTTTTCTTTTATAGAAATTGATAAGTGATTCCCCTATTAACATTAAGGGGGAGTGTTAGAACATAATGTTATTAGGGGTCATACCTAGGTATAAAATTTATATATTATTTTAATATAAGGTTATAAAACTTCATTTTTTATATGCTTTATAAAGCATAAACCGTTTAATAATTAATAATCTAATTACTATTAAATTATTAATTAATTATGTATTAGGGGAAAAATTAGAGCTATGAATCACAAACAACAATCATTAAACCCTAACAGCGCAATGGAGTACAAGATAGACATAGAAATCCAAATGACAAAGCAAACCAAAACCAAATCTCTATGCTAAGCTTTGTTCTCCTCCATTGCTCTTCTCAATCTTGCATAGGAATGTAAAATATCGAAGGATGAATGTTGATTGGTCACTATTTTAGAAGCATAACAATGGAATGAAAGAGGAATGATGGATGATTCTAGAGGAAATTCGATAGCATAAGGCTACTTCAAGATTGGATCCCCCAAATGGCTTGGGTGAGGGTTGATTTATAGGAAATGAGTGACTTGAATGAAGGGCTATGATTGAAAGTTGATTTGAATGATGTGGATGGTTGACATTGAATAGGGTTTCCCACTCCACAAGGAGTTGTAGTCATGTGACAAGTGTGTAGATAGGAATAGGGCTAGCCTAATTTAAATAAATATTATTTAAATTAGTTGGACATGTGAAGAGTATTAAATGAAAAATGTAGTATGTTACATGTGTTGGAATGAGATGAAAGGTGAGAACTAATTCAAATATTTTATTTAAATTAGTTGAAAAATGGGAAAGGGAAATTAATTAAATAAATAGGATTTATTTAATTAATTGGGTAGGTGGGATAAATAGGATTAGGAATGGGAAATTAATTAAATAAATATGATTTATTTAATTAATTGGCTAATGAAGGGATCATGAAAGGGACCTAGGACAAAATGTCGCAAGATGTCCTACTCAAAGTATCGACAAGGTGATGTTGTAAGACATGGACAAATTTAGGTGTCTACAAATTACAAATAGTTTTGAATAGGTGTGACTAATACCCCTTTAGGTATTTTGCCACCCCTTTTCCTATATTTAAGGAGCTTCTCTCTCATTGAGAGATAAGTGAATTTGGAGGTTTATAGTGAATTCTATCACTATGCACATGAGGTATTATTGACCATATGGAAGTGAGGAGAAGTGTATCCCTAGGTTCTATCTATAACTTTGTAGACAAGTTTGTAAGTGTTTTATAATAAAATGATGATTTATGGGGTTTTCTACCCAAAAGGGTTTTTTCCATGTACATGTTGTGTAATGTGTTAAATCTATAATTCTAATTTTCATTTTATTAGTTTTACATTTTATTTATGATGATTAGTATCCTAAGATTGAAATTTCTAACATCTCTCCTTCTCTCAATTCCCAATTTCTCATTAGCTTATCTTTTCAGAATCCTGCATTTTTACTTACTACACTATCTAAATATTTGCACTAAGTTCCAAATGTTTTAGTTTTTAAATGGGGTTAATAAACCCTGAAACCCACCATTAATTTTGACCCTTATATTTGATAATTTAAGTTAAAAATGAGGTTGTTGAGTCAACATCTCAAGCAACATAGCACCTTTGCTTTCGTGCCCTGGCTGAGCACTAATTATCCTAATCTTTCCTTCCAGTAATTCTCTAAAACCATCATATTCCTTAATGTATTTTATCAATCTAGTTAGATATTTAGTTACTTTGTTGAGATAGTTGTTTAGTTCTCATATGTATCTTTGTTATTGAGTAGCACAACTACTATATGTCCCTCTATTAGCATAATCTCAATACTTCTCATAATCACAATATTCTCAAAATCCTCAGAATTCTCCATATTCATTAAATTCTCTGTTGGGATAAGTTGTCATTAACTTTGCAATCCTAACCAAATTCATGCATCTCCAAAGTTCTTGGAAAGTGTTCTCTAACACATAGGAACTTGAGAGACGAAATAATATTTAATTTGGCTAATAGGCCATTCTATATGTGTACGCATTTTGTAACTGCCAAAAAAAATTAGTAGTCCTAATAAAAAATAAATTTTTTGGTAGTCCTTCCTTTTTTCCTGGTCCAAAAAATTTAAAATAAAAAATCTAAAAATAACCCCACACACACAAAAAAACTAATATTTCTTTAGCCGATACTTTAGAATTATCCTATTTTTGGGTTTCACTTGGTATTATATTTGTGCTGCAGATTATTTTTTGGTAAGAATCATGGTTCCTTCAATGTTGATCCTATTGAGAGGGGAAAAATGGAGGTAGCCCCAGAACAAGCTTTTAGCTGTTAAAAAAATGGTGGTAGAATATTCGTTGCTCTTTGACAAATACAGGAGCGCTTGGTAGAGAATATAGAAGGACCACCTCCAGGCCACAGGTATCTCATCCCAGGTATCTTCATCAATCTGTTTGGTATGCATATGCAACCATTGCATAAGATGTCATCTCTTTGCAAAAAGTTTGAGTTCCTTGTTTGTGTTTCTACATTATGCAATTATAATGTCTATCAAATATTAATCCGTCATATGCTTGATAGATGCCTGTACCTTATTCTAATGCCCATTCTTGCAGACCGTCACTGTCTTGGAAGTGAATTATTTTTGTAGCATCACTGATTTGTTTAGATTTATAAAATACCTATAATGTTGATCCAGTGATCTTTGCCTTCTAATCTTCATTTTTTTGAAGTAACCTTTCTCCATTTTTTTCTAACATCCCTAAAGGAAGAATTTCCTTAGACTTTAGAGGAATCCATTTTCCTTTTGATTTCTTTTCAAATGGAATTAGACCTATGAGGATGACTGCATTCTTAGAACCTTCTAAGTTAGGAATCTAATCACTTATCCAGGCATGTAGTGTCACTTCACCATAGTTTCCTTCTAGTGGTGTTTAATTTTACTTAACTAACCATAAACATTCCCTATGAATTATAGTAACGCTGATTACATTTAGAAATTCATATAGACAACTCCATAGAAGGCGATGTATAGTTAGAATTTCCTAAACTTAGAACCTTCTCTTGAGGGTGTCATCTTTTATTTTAAGTTTATAGTGTTTAAATGTGCTTCATATTGGTAACAGACTGTGTTGAATGGAATTTGGCTTTATTTAGCATTGTTGGTGATGATATGTAGCAATATATTTATGATTTCATTTATATCATAATGTTTTTTTACATACTGCTTAGCCAAATATTTTATGTATTACGGTTATGTGAGCTTAGCTAGATATGTATATGGCATGTGTGTGAGATTGAATTTATGATAAGGTAGTATGCTAGCCACTGTAAACACAAGGAATATATATCTAGCACCATTCTTTTCTTAGGAGTTATAATTCAGAATTATTGTGTTTGTATAAGGAAAAAATTTGTTAGTTACCATATTATGGTGGTAAGAATGGAATGTTATGTTGTCAAATATTGGCAATAAGATCTTCTTCATTAACTACCACATATAGTGGCATTGGATTCTCCGTTAATCCTTTGTTATGGCGTTACTTTTTAAATAGCATATAAATATTTCAGTCTGCCTTGTGAGGGCATTAAAATTTATATTCAATATGTATGCCTTATTATCTTAATGGCATTTAAATTTGATATGTGTATATATTTATATGTAATGGCTGTCAGTTGATAGATAATTTTGTTATATGCTTTTATTGTCATCAATAGTTGTCGGCCTTATTTAGTTTCTTATTACCGTTGAAAATTAGTAAGGAAAGCCTTCCTTTTATTATTTATGACTAGCTCATTTTCTTATATAAGCATGAAAACATTTTAGAAGAATAAAAGAATAAGTTATTTCTTTTTAGTTTCTTCTATATCTTTAAAACCTTATAAGGCCAATGTGGTTTTAAGTTAGTAAGTTTATAATAGTAATTTGAGTAGGTAACTCTAGATTATATTTTTATTCTGTGAACAAGAGGGTGATGTAATTAAGGTTTTTTTTAGAAATTGAATTAAATTTGTTATTAAACTCATGAAAAATGTGTAAAATAGTTTAATTATGTTTATTTTTAGTCCTTGAGATAGAACAAAAGAGTGTTCATAAATGAGTAATAGTTGATTTGAAAATTTAATAAGGCATACTTTAAAAAGTATTATTTTAATAAGGTAGTTGAATTGCAAGTATTTTCTTCCATCTTTTAAAAATTATGCTTTAGAAATAAAATGATCAACTAATCAAATCATGATGATACATTACAAAGAATAGTTACAGTGTGCATATCAAAATATAAATATATACTATTTATTGATATGCCCATGAATATTTGTGCATCATTATCTTTAACAGACTTTCCACCATGGGATGCCTGCCTATCCAACGCATGTGAAAAAATCTCTTTAGGTGTAAATCCTGGGGCATAATATTTTATTTATGTAGTGCTCATAGTGATGAGGAATACGTTTGTATTGCATGCTTTATAGATCAATTATAGTTTAGGAGTTTTAATTATAGTTTAGGAGTTATAATTTTATTTCTAATAATACCACAATGCAATCTTCAGTGCATCCCCTCGTTGATTGCGAGTCTATTTTGAATAATATTTCCATTTTTAGAAGTTGATTATGCAGTTTATTTACAAGATATACAAAGGTGAAAGCACAAATGAGGAAGGCGACAGCCTATTAAAGATGAAATATTCTAAATGTTGAAAAGAAAATATTATCTTTTGATACAGTTTGTAGAATAGGCACAAAATGGACTTCTTGGAAGTGGTTCGAATTAGTATGAATGCAAGATGTGCGAGATCCCCAAAATTATGGCTCATTTATGAGAATAGAAATGTTTTCTTAGGAGATGCACAAGCACAAGATATACACAAGTTGGATTCATTGGATTTGTTGAAAAGGATAGAAACTTTCAAGCTGATGCAATTGGCATGTACTATGATTAGAAATGCTCTTACAAGTGCACATGCAAATCTTGGAGTGTAGAGAAAGTTTCAAGTTTGGTTCTAAGAGGAATATTGTTCTTTTGCGTGTAATAAGGATATGTCCAAAATGGAATTGTTAAAAAGAAATTAATAAAGTAGGGATAAAAGTTTGCTTTAATTTTTCTTAAGAGGATAGCTACTTCCAAGCCCACTCATGTCAAGTAAATAATATTATTAGTTTTTATTGCGATTGGAGTTGCTTAAATTTTCTCTTATTATGGATTTGCTTACAATTAAACTTTTTATGAGACTATTTGATAATGAAATATGTGATGAGCTAAACATAATTAATGGTGCTGATATTTTAATAATATTATATGTTTATTTTTTCCTAAAGTTGAATTGGTTTTAATAATATAGCCAAGAATTGTATTTACAGTTTATTTTACATTGAGAAGAATTACAAAATAAAAATGAATGATATGATATTATTTTTTACATGTTTTTAATAAAAAAATGGTAGAAAGGAAAATGAAGTTCATGCCCATATATGGTCGCTTGAAAGTCCATTTATCCATCAATCCCAGTATTATTGATTAAACACAATTGCAAATATTTAATATGATGTGTTGGTAATTTGTTTAGTTTTTAGTTTTGTTTTGATTGTTTTGTTTTTTATAATTAGGGTTAGAGTTTATAATTTTATAATTTTTTATAAAGTAAATGCCAAAGTTCATTCACATAAACATGTGCACACACAGTTAATACCAAAGCTAACTTTCAAACCTACCCACCCACACACAATAAAAACCATAGTTAATTGACACACACATACACTTGACACAAAGTGAACATTAGTGTTTTTGTACACACATAGAGTGAGTGCCAAAGCTCATTCACAGACACATGCATGCACACACAGAGTGTGACAAATTTCATTCAAATACATAGGCACACACTTCACATGTAAACTGAATGACAAAACTAAATATCTTTCACACACACACACACACACACACACACACACACTTCAGATTAAGTGAATGCCAAAGTTAACTTTCAAACATGCACACAATGAATGCCAAAGTTTATTCACACACACACACACACAATGAAAGTCAAAATTTATTCAAACACACATAGACTCACAATGAACATCATTGAAGTTTGTTTGTAGACACATTTCACAAAAAGTGAAAATAAAAGTTTATTCATACATCACACAAAATGATATCCAAAGTTCATTTGTGCACACACACAAAAAAGGAATGTTAGTTCTTTCAAGCACATTCCACATAAAGTGAACATCAAAGTTCATTCATACACTCTACACAAAATGATATCCAAGGCTCATTTGTACACACAAAATAAAGAATTTCAAATCTTTCAATTGCATTCTACACAAAGTGAATATCAAAGTTTGTTCATACACTCCACAAAATGTGATAACTTTGAACTTCATTCACTCCACAAAATGTGTTAGCTTAAGTTCATTCATAAATAAAGAAAAACTAAATGTAAAAGTTCTCTCAAGCTCACATAGATACACAACAAATTCCAAAGTTGGTTCAAACACATATACCACACAAAGTGAATACCAATTTTTTTTTAAAAACACACACTACAAAGTGAATGCCTAAATTAACTTTCCACACACACATAATTTACATAAACAAAAAGTGAATATGCCAATGTTCAAACATAATTCATTCACACAAATTTAGTACAAGCATGCATTATCACTTAAGTTCAAACATTCCCAACTCTGAACACACTCATAAAGTGGGTGCCTAATTTATAAAACATGGTAAAGTTCAAATACACACAATAGACAAAGTGAATGCCCAAATTAAATTTCACACACACAATTCACACAAAATGAATGTCAAAGTTAAAACACACACTTCACACATAGAAAGTGAACATGTGCTAAATTTTAAACATGCTTAATGCACAAAGTCAGTTCAATCACACACAAGTAAACACTCGAGTTCAAATATGCCAAAGAACAAACACACACAAAGTGAATGCTAAAGTTAAAGCACAATCTTCATACAATATTAGTTCAATCACTTCACACATAGTTGATTCAAACACACACTTCATACATATATGTTTTTAAGAGTTATTTTGTGCAATGCTTGGTCAATAGGAAATTAGTAATTATTTAGGTACTGCATGGTTGATCTAATCACTTGATTGCTTAGAATTTATTTAGTTCATTCATGATTACTTCATGGGCTTATTCATTTAATACCACTCAATTATTTTTATTTGCAAAAAAATAATTGAATTTCTTATTGTATTTATAGCCTTGTCTACCAACAACTACATGTAATGACTTTGCATAAAAATAAAAATATAAAATATTTAGTGATAGGCCTAGTAATATTTGTGCCTATCGGCCATTTGATAGCACCTTTGGTGCTTTTACTAGTTATAGCACTATGACATGTTGATAACTCCTATGAGGTAGTACCCAATTTGGGTGACCACTTTGAAGTGGAGCCCATGGAGACTTATAGTTGACTCTTTGATGTCTATCTTGACTTGGTGATACTTCCTAGGAAGTGGGAACTAATTTGGGCGCTCACTTTGGAGGTGTTTCCAATGAAGACTAGGAGTTTTCTTTTTTGTGTGCATGAGTGAATAATGTTGATACAATTTACATGAACATGATGTAGTAGTTAACAACAAAGTTAGAGATGCATGATAGTTGCATGAACATGATAAAGTAGTTAACAATGGGTTCAGAGCTGCATGATATTTGCATGAATATGATATCACAGTTAATAGTGGAGTTAGGGATGCATGATATTTGTATGAATATGATGTGGTAGTTAACAATGAAGTTAGAGATGCATGATATTTGCATATTTCTTGCATGAACTCATAAAAGATTGCATGGACTTGCATGTTGTTACATGTTACTTGCATTGCTTTTCATGTTGTTCCATGTCACTTGTATGAGTTTGCATGTGCTTGCATGTGTTGCATGTTACTTACATGGACTTGCATGTTGTTTCATGTCGCTTATATGAACTCGCATGTGCTTGCATGTTGTTGCATGTTACATGCATGTTGTTGCATGTCAGTTATATGATCTTGCATGTGCTTGCATGTCACTTGCATATTGTTGCATGTCAGTTATATGAAATTGCATGTTGTTGTATGTCACTTATATGAACTTGCATGTTGTTGCATGTCACTTATATGAACTTGCATGTAATTGCATGTCATTGCATGTCACTTGCATGTGCTTGCATGTTGGTGCATGTTAGTTATATGGACTTGAACATTGTTGCATGTCAGTTATATGGACTTGTATGTTATTTGATGTCATTTATATGGTGTTGCATATACCTTGCATGATACTCTAACTTAGGATCAGTTCTAGATAACTCTTGCATGGTTCTACAAGTGGTCACATGACTCTTGTATGTTATAGAACAAGTTGTTATAGAATAATATTGGGGACATCAATGATGCATTGTTTGCATGACATTGGTGTATGTTGGTACTTCAATGATACTTTAGTTGACTATGTCTAATTGGGAGGTACTAGGCACTCATGAAGAAGCTTTTAGTTCAACATCATTATTGTCACATAACACTTCAGTTGACTGAGTTTGAGTTTGACTTCTTGGGTGCCCATGTTGAGACTTTTAGTTGTGCTTTGTTATTGTCACATAACACTTTAGTTAACTAAGTTTGTTTGGGACTTCTTGGGCACCCATGTTTGAGACTTGCAGAACTTAACAGTTGATTTTTACCATGCAGCTTTGGAGTTCACTATATTGAGCACTTGGATTTGCATGAGGTTTCTTCTCATGCTATTGGATATAGTTTATTGTATGTTTGAGATCCATGGCTTCTATATAATGATGCCTTGAGTTGGTAGAAAGTATGAGAGATCATCACATGAATTATAGGTTAATGATAGGTATTTAAAGTTGAAAAAGTAATGGAGTATTGGCATAATCCAAAGAAGATTTTAGTATTATTGTAAACTCATTTACATGAAGTAATATAAGAATAAATCTCTTTGGGTGTGGAGTTTTTTCACGCAAGGGTTTCTCCATATAAATTTCGTGTCTACTTCTATCATGTTTTTTTTCTTCTACTACATTAATTAAATTTGAGAAATACTATTACATCTAAATTGAAAGTAATTTTCAAATTTACACATGCCTTTATTTCAGATTTGAAAACATTTAAAAACTACATAGTTGCAACTTTACCTTGTTCTCTCTCCCTTTTTCTAACATTCTCAACATCCTCAACAGTCACCCCCTAGAGTGCTCAATTATAACTAACTATCCTTCTAGTGGTGGATTCTTAAGATTCTCATCATTCTTAATACTTTCAATAACAACCCTCCATACATTCTCCAAATCACCTTATCTCACCTTTTCCATTCTCTTGTGATATATTTCTTGCCTTTCTAAAACCTATTTCAACCTCTTTTCCTCCATGTTTATTTCTATAGCCATCTTAATTTCTTCCATAATCTCTCTTAAATGCTTATTATCTCCTTTTGTCATAGCTTTTTTTAATTTGGAATTTCATTGATCCTTCTATTCCTCCTTAGTGGCTCAATTAAGACTTTCCTTTAGAGGTTGCATCTCTTTGGGATCCTTTTCAAGATTACACCTTTCCATTCATCATCCCTTAGGTATTAAACCCCTCTCACAAATAGAACCTAGTGTATCTTACCATTTATTATATAAAAAATTAAACCATTTATGATCACCCTCAGTTCAATGAATAATCTTAACCCTTATTATTCAAACCATTAAAACCATTTAAGTTATGAATACATACAAAATATTTATATATTGATTTGGATAAGTTCAAGATGGTGTATATTATGTCATCAAAATGTCACACAGTGTCATGAGGCCAACATTATCTCTCAGACTACAAAATATCGTCAATATATAGCCATAAAAATTGTTAAAAATGTGCCATATAGGCATACAAAATGTCTTTGTGTATGTAGCAAACTATTCCTGAAATACTTGGCCTCTCTTTGCCTAGCTAGAAAGTGAAGCTTGAACCTCTGAATCTATAATTTCCTTGTGTTGTTATATTCTCCTTCACTCTATGCTAGCTTGCAACTCAAAATTTGTAACTAAAAAACATTATTTTTAAATAAAATAAGATTTAATAAACACACTTACAACATACTAGTAGTCTAATTGTTCTTGCCTCTAATGCTCAACATCATCAAGAGAGGCATGTCCTTAGATTGAAGTGTTTGCATCGATCTATAGCCTAATAGAAGCAGTATATATAAGTTATTTGCAAATACTTAACAATGTCAATTGAGACAAAATGATCATAATTAAATGTATACATTCATATTTCTATTTGTGTTAGAGACATTGAGGATGAAATTGTAACAATAACATTGACATCCATTTTTTCTTGTATACTAGGAGGTGTGATAGTTGATCTCATCAATTAAACAAACAATAATAGATTTAACTAAGAAATTCAACCGTGCATACACAATAATATTAAATTTTGTATTTAAAATTTTAAAATGTGCTACAACATACGTTAGTAAATCTGATGTCACAACTAGCACTACCAACGTTCTCATGTATTTAAGAAGCTTCTCTCTCATTGAGAGGTACGTGAATTTGGAGTTTTATAGTGAATTCTATCACTTTGCATATGAGGTGTTATTAGCCATGTGGAAATGAGAAGTGCATCCCCAGGTTCTGTCTATAATTTTATAGAGAAGTTTGTAAGTGTTAGAATAAAATGATGATTTATGGGGTTTTTTTTACCCAAAAGGGTCTTCTCCCTATATATGTTGTGTAATGTGTTAGATCTATGCTTCTAATTGTCATTTTATTAGTTTTACATTTTATTTATAATAATTAATATCTGAAGATCCTAATTTCTAACATCTTCTCTCCTCTCAATTCTCAAATTCTCATCATCTTAACTTTTTAGAATTTTACTTACCACACTATCTAAATATTTTCTAGTAAGGTCCAAAGGTTTTAGTTTCGTAAATAGGATTAATAAACCCTCAAACCTATCATTAATTATGACCCTTCTATTTGACAATTTAGGTTTTAAAATGAGGTTGTTGAGTCAACATCTCAAGTGGCATAGCACCCTTTCTTTCATGCTCTAGTTGAGCACTAATTCTCCTAATCCTTCCTTCCAATAACTCTCTGAACACATCATATTCCTTAATGTATTTTGTCAATCTGGTCAAATATTTAGTTGCTTTGCTGAAATGCTTGTTGAGTTGCTTAGATGTATCTTTGTTATTTAGTGACACAATTATTATACATCTCTCTATCATTGGAATCTCAATACTTTCCATACTCACAATATTCTCAAAATCCTCAAAATTCTCCATATTAACTAAATTCTCAACATCTTCAGTAGTAGCCCCTTGGTGCACTCAATTGTAACTAACTGTCCTTCTAGTAGTGGATTCTTAAAATTCTCATCATCCTAAATACTTTCAACAATAACCCTCCAGACGTTCCAAATTAACTTATCTTGTCTTTTCCATTCTCCTATGATATCTCTCTTACCTTTCCCAAACCTATTTCAATCTCTTTTCCTCCATGTTCACTTCCATAGCCATCTTAATTTCTTCCATAATCTCTCTTAAATTCTTATTATCTCCTTTTGTCATAGGTGTTTTTTATTTGGAATTCATTAACCCTTTTATTCATCCTTAATGATTCAATTAAGATCTATCTTTAGAGGTTGCATCTCTTTTGGAACCTTTTCAAGATCGCCCCCTTTCTATTCATCATCCCTTATGTGTTGAACCTCTCTCAAAAAATAGGGCCTAATGTATCTTACCATTTATTATATAAAAAATTAAACCATTTATGATCATCCTCAACAATGAATAATCTTAACCCTTATTATTCAAACCATTAAAACCATTTAATCTATGAATACATACAAAATATTTATTTATTGATCCCGATAATCCCAAGAAGGTGTATATATAATGTCATATAGTGCCATGAGGCCACCACTGTCTCTCAGACTACAAAATATCATCAATATATTGCCATAAAAAAATGTTAGGAATGTGCCATATATGCATATAAAATGTCTTTGTGTATGTAGCAGACTATTCCTAAAATATTTGGCCTCTCTTTGCCTAACTAGAAAGTGAAGCTTGAACCTTTGAATCAATTGTTGCCTTGTGTCAGTCTGATCTCCTACACTCTGTTGGTTCCCAAATCTACAGATTTCAAAACCCTAAAAGTTGCCAGGATTTATGGTTAGGTTTAACAATTGATTTGGCCAACAACTGGAATCAACCAAGATGGTTGGAATTCCCTACACTTCAGGCCCTTCTTTGCCTAGGTGGGTGTACCTTTTCATCACCAATAAATATGAACTCCTCAAAACTAATTGGTGATGATTAAGCAGATTGTGAATTTCATACAATTTTGTTAATTAAATCATCCTTTTCAACCAAATTCAAACTGGCATGAAATTTGAAAATGGATTTACTCAATTACTCTAACCACTACTACTCCTACAATAGAAAATCAAAATTATGTACAATGATTTTATTAGTTCTAGAGAATAACATCTGATCAGTGCCTTATTTGTTGGGTATTGGGCTCGTAATGGGCTTTTTACCGTCCAATGGTCTTAAATTCTAACTATTTAGCACAATTCATGTTTATGCCTTGCATAAATGTGCAAGAATTTTAACCATGAAAACCATACTTCTTAATCCAAACTGATTTCTCTAAATCATAGTAACAAACTCAACAGAATTTAATCTCTACTTGAGAGAACCCATAAAAAATGTTACACAAAAGCATTTAAAGATGCAACGACAAATCAATAAGTACCTGACAAATTGATTCATATGATTAAAAGAAAACAATTTGGAGACAGCTTCACAATTTCTTTTCATTCAAATTGAAAAATAGTTGCAACCATTTTTAGAGAAAATACATTTCCACACAATCTCATCTCAAATCTTCATAGGTACACCAATCTATTCTGCCCCCCTCCTCTATTCTCTAACCCTCTCTAATTAGGCCCTTGAAAAAATATCAAATCATGTCCTAGAGCACTGAAATTGAACAGAGGTGTGTATGAATATGGGGAGAATAACTAGAACCAATTCACTTCTCCTAGTAATGACCCAGCTTCAAAGTATCAACTCTCAAAGTTAGCTCTCTGACAAACTTGACACTGTGCATACAACAAATGTCAACAAACTGCATTTTCTTTTGATATATGAAAAATATCAAATGAGATGCTGGGGCTTTGAAATTGGACATAGAAGCATATTAACATGGGAACAATTGTAAGCACCAATTGGTTTGTCATGAAAATCATCCAACTCGTAAATATTGATCTCCAAAGTTGAACACCCTAGTAGATGCAATAATATGGGGACAATAAACTCTTCCAGAACCCTCCAACTTGGTGCTTCAAAGCACTGTCAAATCTAAACATAGGAGGCTGAAATCAAACATACATACTTACATATAGTAATTGAATGTGCCTACCAAGTGATTTGGTATAAAAGCGAATAGGCTTCAAATTATGATCCTCCAAAGTAGGCTACTGGGACAGATTTCACAAGTGTATTTTTGAGTGTTGCAATCAATTTTCTCGTTATGGAAACTTCAAATTTAGCCAAAATTTGAAGGTGCCAATAGTGGCTCTGTTTGGGGATGTATGCCCCTTGTGGGCACAGAAAGAATTCAGATCTCTAGGGAGTAGACTGGGTGTTTTATTCATTGGGCAATAGAGTCAAACCTCTCCTCTGCCCTGAACTGGTATGATTTGAAAAATCACACCACACCTGATGGCATAAGGCCACTAGAAAAGAAAAGCTACTGTTTACCTCTATCATATACCTATTTTTCATCATGCTATACTAAAGCCAATCTAAAAATATCATTGAAATTTGTTTGACATAATATATTGAGATCTTTCATCAACCTACCATGCTCAATATTGCCATTGCATCTTCCATTATTGTGAATCTGGAAATCAGGCATATTCTAAATTTTTTTTATTATCATGTGACAAGAAGAAGTCACAACCACCAAACAAGCCAGACCCATACTCTATGTGATACCTTGTTTTATCATATTCATTGTCATTCACTAAATGATGACTCTCGAACTGAATTGGGAAGAAGAACAAATCATATTGCAACAATTGTGAACCTAAAACTCTATCATTAGCTGCCTCAACAATTTATAGATTTGACAAACTTGAATCATCAACACTCCAAGATTTAATAGAAGCATGCATTTTTGGAGCACTACTGCAATGAAATTCACAACCACCAGATGTCCCTTCACTATCAAAGCAAATGTGTGCTGGGGATGAAATTTCATAATCATTCTCATGTGTATATCTCTGATATTCAATGGTTAGCAAATTTGAAATTTGTTCACTACTGAGTGAACATGCCTCTTCATTCACCTCATTATTGATATATTCTTTACAATACTTAGGAAATAATAAATCAAATGTATTACTTTCATCAGCATAGTTATTTGATTCACAAGTTGATACAACATCCTGATCATCTGGAAATGCTTCATCCTCATCATAGAATGGATTTGAATACACATGAAAATAATGTTTTGACACACCTTGGAAAAATATCATTTGATTTTCTTCTATCATTTCATCATACAATGGGTTTGAAAAACTTTGAAAACAATTCTCTGATGTACATACCTCTTCTTCACCAATTGTGGCTGTCAATGGATGTGTTATTTGTTCATTGCCGAATGGACTTGCCCCTTCACTTACTTGATTGTTGTGCACTCCCCATGCATTGTGTCCTCAAAAGCATCTTCAATATTGCAGTCCTCCTCCAAGGTGGAGAGTTGGCCTTCCATGATTTCATCTTCATTCAAATATGGAATATTACTATTGAAAATTTCATCTGCACATGTTTCCTCTATTAGCTGATCAAAAGTAGCTAAAATTGTTGTAACTTCAGGATGTCTTCTTACAAATGGATTTTGTCCTTGATGAGGCTAATATTGCTGATATTGATATCCCTGTTGCTGATATAGCTGATGCATACCTTGATGCATATTTTGGTTAACACCTCCATGAAGATTCATACTACCTTGCACATTTTGATTTGGATATTGGTGTTGATAGTGATACTACCCCATATGCTAATTATATCCCTGGTTTTGAATTTTCACTCCTCCTTGACCAGGGGGAAAAGGATAAGCACCTCTAATAGGATGATTACAATCAAATCTATATTGTGGTACATTTGAAATAATCTGAGCCCTCAATTGAAGCAACTCTTGCTCCAATTCTTGTTTTTGTCTTATCAACTTGAGCCTTTAAACTTGTGCTCATTTTTGTTCTATCTCCATTCGAGGTGTTTGTTCCCTAGGCCTATGTTGTGAATATTGCTGGGCCATTTTCTCATCAAGTTCTTAACAGAGTCACCACCAATTTTCAAACAGGAATGGATTTTATTTTATGGGTCTTCCCAACAATAGAGTGATTCTCATATCAATTCCCCTGTACTGCAACATATCTCTTATTCAATTCATCCCCAACAGACTCACCATTTTGTTGGTTCCCAAATCTGCAAATTGCAAAACCCTAAAAGTATGCCAAGCTTTATGATTAGGTTTAACAACTGATTTGGCCAACAACTGGAATCAACCAAGATGGTTGGGATTCCCTGCACTTCAGGCCTTGCTTTGCCTAGGTGGGTGTACCTTTTTATCACCACTAAATATGAACTCCTCAAAACTAATTGGTGATGATTAAAAGGAGATTGTGAATTTCATACAATTTTATCAATTAAATCATCCTTTTCAACCAAATTCAAACTGGCATAAAATTTGACATTGGATTTACTCAATTACTCTAACCACTACTCCTACTCCTACTCCTACAACATAAAATCAAAATTATGTATAATGATTTAATTAGTTTTGGAGCATAACATCTGATCAGTGTCTTATTTGTTGGGTATTGGAGTTGCAATGGGCTTTTTCTCGTCCAATGGTCTTACATTCTAACTGTTTAGCACAATTCCTATTTATGTCTTGCATAAACATACAAGAATTTCAACCATGAAAACCATACTTCTTAATCCAAACTAACTTCTCTAAATCATAGTGACATATTCAATAGAATTTAATCTCTACTTGAGAGAACCCATCAAAAATATTACATAGAAGCATTTAAAGATGCAACAACAAATCAATAAGTACCTAACAAATTGATTCATATGATTAAAAGAAAACAATTTGGAGACAGCTTCACAATTTCTTTTTATTCAAATCAATAAACAATTGAAACCATTTTCAGAGAAAATACATTTTCGCACAATCTCATCTCAAATCTTCACAGGTACACCAATCTGTTCTGCCTCCCTTCCTCTATTCTCTAACCCTCTCCAATTTGGCCCTTAAAAAAATATCAAATCATGTCCTAGAGCGCTGAAATTGAACAGGGGTGTGTATGAATATGGGGAGAATCACTGGAGCCAATTCACTTCTCCTGAAAATCACCCAGCTTCAAAGTATCAATTTCAAAGTTAGCTCTCTAACAAACTTGACATTGTGCATATGACAGATATCAACAAACTACATTTTCTTTTGATATATGAAAAATATCAAACAAGATGCTGGGCCTTTGAAAATGGACATAGAAGCACATTAACATGGGGACAATTGCAAGCACCAATTGGTTTGTCATGACAATCATCCAGCTCATAAATATTGATCTCCAAAGGTGACCACCCTAGCAGATGCAATAATGTGGGGACAACAAACTCTTCAAGAACCCTCCAACTTGGTGCTTCAAAACCTTGTCAAATTTGAACATATGAGGCTGAAAGCAAACATCCATACTTAAATTTGGTAAGTGAATGTATCTACCAAGTGATTTGGCATAGAAGCGAATAGGATTCAAATTATGATCCTCCAAAGTAAGCTACTGGGACAGATTTCGCAAGTGTATTTTTTGAGTTGCAATCAATTTTCTCATCATGGGCACTTCAAATTTAGCCAAAATTTGAAGGTGCCAACACACTCCATGCTAGATTGTAACTCACCTTGTATATATAAATTATAAAATTAGATACTATACCAAACTCTGTAACTAATAAGCATTAATTTTTAAATGACAAAAATAATAAACACACTTACAACATACTAGTAGTCTAATTGTTCTTGCCTCTAATGCTCAACATTATCAAGAGAGGCATGTCCTTAGACTGGAGTGCTTGCATTGATCGATAGCATAATAGAAGCAGTATATATCAATTATTTGCAGATACTTAACAATGCCAATTAAGATAAAATGATCATAAATAAACGTGTACATCCATATTCATACTTGTGTTAGAGACATTGAGGATGAAATTGCAACAACATTGACACCCATTTTTCCTCGATATACTAGGAAGTGTGACAGTTAATCTCATCAACTAAAGAAACAATAACAAATTTAACTATGAAACTCAAGTACACATAAACAATAATGTCAAGTTTTTGATCTAAAGCTTTAAAATGTGCTATAATGTACCTTAGTAAATATGATGTCACAACTGGCACTACCAACATGCATGTTGGATGATGGTGTAATACCCATCTATTAAACCAAAAAAATACATTTTCAAAAATTCAACACTATTATGAATACAAACTAACTACTAATTTATTGTGATATATAAGGAATTTACCTCTGAGATAGATGAGATCATAAAACTCATTAGTGGAATGGTTGATGTCATACTACCCTGCGTGGTTAGACCCTAAAATATATAATATATTTGTTGGCAAGAGACACTATATGGATTCATGGTTGTTGTCATTGATGGCAACAAAGGTCATCCCACATATCCGCAAGTCATAATGTGTCTCTACCGGAAGTCAGAATAAAGATTGTTGTGGTCCGGTGAACAAGAACAGAGCATGTGGCAAGGTCCGACAGATTGATCCGGATCTCTCAGAGGAAGTGTCTTGGTGCAGTGCGGATTTGGGGAAGTCAAGAGGACTACCTTGAGTGGTATATTCCAAGGATTTAGCCTCCGGTGATGGACAAGGAAAAAGATATGAATAGTTGAGTACCGGATTCCTGAGACACAGTCAAAACAGAGGAAGAACTGACTGACAGAGTATCAGACTACTTTCCGGATGTGTTACTGTTGATGATAAAAGTTGTGAAGGCATGAATCATGTTTGGCCGACATGATTAATGATATCTACTAGTATATGCTTGATCCGCATTGCTTGGTGAGCAAGGATTCAGCCGACAGAACAAAGTTTGTAAGAAACTAGACTGTTCCGGATGCCGACTAGAAAGGTGATGAAATTACTTGTGCGGATATATATAGAGGATGGATTTAGTTGTGAAGAGTGTGAAGGAATTAATATATATGCGAATAAGTCCAGAACAGAGCAGAAGTAGCAAAAAGGATCCGGTATGTGAAAGATAGCAGAATAAAGAACAGAGGAAAGATGAAGTGCAGCAGATCAGTGTACTGAGCCTAACCGGAACTGAACTCCAGCATATGCAGATGCTTCCAATCAGTTCAAGACTGTGATTCTTATCACTTTGTAGACAGTGTGTCTTCTTGTAGGCAGTGGGCCTCTTGTGAGCAGTGTGCTCGGGCAGTGAGCCCTAATTGGCAAGTGCCATTTTGTAAATTCCTATTCTTCTAACAGAGAATAATTCTAGGTTAATCACCCCGTGGTTTTCTCCCTTAACAGGGTTTCCACGTCAAAAATTACTGTGTCATATGTTTCTTATTTCATGGTAATGTTTTTGTGTTTGATTCAATGCTACATTAATTAATAAGAAAGTTCAAAAAGGGAAATAATTAGGATAACTGATTCACCCCCCCCCCCTCTCAGTTATCAACAATTGGTATCAGAGCTAAGTTCCTCCTAATAGAGCCTAACAGCTTGAGGAAGATCTGGGAACTCAAATGGATGCATATGGTTTAAGGGAGCAACTCAAGACTGCCCTTGAGGATCTTGAACAGTCAAATTCTGAAGTCAATGAATTAAAAGAAAGACTCAAACAGGCTGATGAATTCATGAGAGAATTAAAAGACAAATTAAGTCTCTCTATGAAAAAGAGAAAGGAGCTGCTCCAACAGTTGGCAAGACAAAGTGAAGAAAGCAATACAAATGAAGAATTGACTGAGCAAACCAAGTTATGTGAAAAGTTATCAAAAGAAGTCATTATGTTAAGACATGAAATGGAATCAGGAACTATAAAGTTTACTCAAGAGATTGAAGAAAAAAGAAAGGCTGAAGACAATCTAAGACAATCTCTTAAAGAAAAATCAGAAGAATGCCACTAGATGGACAGGATTATCAGACATCTTGAATCTGATCTTGAAGATGCCAAAGATAATGAAGAAAAACTTGAGGATCAAATTGCCTCTCTCAAAAGAGACCTTCAAACAGCAAATGAATATAAAGAGAAATTCAAGATAAGTTATGCTCAACATGAAGTTCTTCTTGGAAGTCAAAAGAGGACAGATGACAAGTATGGTTTGGGATATGAGAAAGGAGAAAGCTCCGGATCCGGTCAGAAGAATCTTGGATCAGAAAATCCAAGGAGCAGGCCTAGAAGACCTCCGGTAAGACAGCCAAATGCTCAAAGATATCCATCCTTCAATGGATACTGCCACAGCTGCAACCACTTTGGTCACAAAGCTAATCAGTGCAGAATGAGAATGAATCAGATTAATTCATCCTTCTCCGGACAGTGCTTCAACTGCAAAAGGTATGGACACAAATCCCATGAATGTAGAATTATGCAAGTAAACAAATCATTCAAAGGTAGATGCTTTACATGCAATAGAGTAGGTCATATGGCTAATCAATGCAGATCAAGAGGATATCAGTCAAATATGCAAAGAAATGTTATTTGCCAAAACTGCAATAGGTCCGGTCATAATGCTAAAGTCTGCAGAAACAAGAATCAGGACAAAAGAGGTCCGGTGTATAATCAGAATCAAGACAAGGGTAAACAAAAGATGAATGCGGATGAAGTTAGGAATCAGATGAGCAAGATTTGGGTGAAGAAAAGTTCAGAGAATGTAGAGGTTGGATCCGCACCAGACTCTGGTGCTGATATTTCTTCCAGAAATTAAAAAGTGAGCTCAGGCTCAGGGGGAGACTCAAAGAAAATCCTGTTCCCCCAGCCAAACAAGTGGGGCCGGATGTGGCACAAGATGCGGATTAAAGGGTTTGCAGATATGAGTCTTGAGATGCTTCAGTCAAGTTTTCAGAGGTCCGCATGGAGTTATGAAGAAGCTGTGATCGATCAAATAAGACCTGTTCAGGGAGATGCTCCGGTATGACAAAGGATTACAAAAAGGTCCGGAGAGATCCGGAAGTGCACTATCTTGTTCTGCGGATTGGACAGAGTGTTTGGGATGTTCTTGTAATATGTTACCTCGATTTATTCATGATTGAAAGATCCGGATGATATTCACAGATCAGGACTAATCCGGGATACTCCAAGCTATCCAGACAAGGCAAACTGGAATAATGTAGGTGAAGCATTTATTGCAGACAGATATTAGGGTTCGCGGAGCAATAAAAGGGATTTCTCAAAAGTCATTTGCTCATTCTGCACTCAAGAAGAAGCGAATAGTGGAGCTCTGCAACAAGATTCATCAAGCACACCAAGGATCTCTTGCCGAAGTCATTGCATAAAGAAATCAATCCAATCACTCCGTGCAAATCGAAGGCGCATAAGGTATTCTCCATTTTTCATTACCTCACTGCAAATCTTTGAAGAATGGCTACTCCAAATATAGTTAAGATCTCTGATAGACCTCGCCCCTCATTCAAGAAACATCCTTACAAATCATTGGAGGTAGATCCACTAGGAGCCTTCTCTAGTGTTCCTCATGGTGTATTGCATACGGAAGATATTAGGGTTTACATCCATGCGAATCTTGAAGACTTTGGAGAATCAAAACTGATGGATATCTATCACAAACAATTGATAGATGACTCCTTTGAGATCAAACCTCAGTATAAAGCCATCCACGACAAACACTTTGCACAGTGCATTCATTTCCCCTGTTTTGAAGAAGATGAATGGGTCCGGTATGTACTAAGTAGAGTACATGACAACTTCCTATGGTTGAACAAGCCCTTCAAGATCACCAAGGACGCAATTAGGGCTGTAACCGGTCTGCACTCATCCGGTGGATTACCTGTTCTCAAATCTGTCAAAAATCAGACAGTCAGTGATGCAACCGGATCCAAGTTTGACAAGAGAGCTATGACAGTTGATGACATCATTGAACCGGATGTCAAATTTGCAGCTATGATAATTGGTTACAAAATCTATCACTCCAGTAGGGAAAATTCAATACCGGGAACTGTAATCTACACAGCCTATCAGATGTTAAAGGAGAATGCAGACTATGACTTGTGCGAGCTTCTAGTAAACCAACTCTTTGAAAATCTGCAGAAGATTAAGAAGGACAAGAAAAACTCCTTCAAATATGGCAATCTGATCCTTTGTCTCTTCTTTTACTACATGAATGAGCTTCCCGGATCCAGTGGATGGATATGGCAGAATGACAGACCGGTTGCCATTCAAATCAGAGACTATTTGCATGGACTTGGGGATGCAAAAGCAAGAAATATAGCTCTATGGGGTTACTTCAAGAACTTCCAAAGCATGATGCATGCAAGAGAAAGAATACCCCAATCCCTTGTTGAAAAATACAAAGACACAGTATGCTTCATGGTAGAAACAGATCAGTGTCTGATGGAGGCAGTGGAGCCAAGGACTGTCTGGATCATGCCTATGGGGTATGAAGTGGATGAACAGATAGTAGAGCTGCATGTTCAACACATGCTAAGCCAGCCCAAAGATCCTAAGGCAGAAAGGTTTGGAACCTTTGAGGAACTGAGTGTAAAGTTACATGTAGAACTCAGGGAACCGGAGATAAAGAGGAAGGTAAGAAAATAAGTTGAGCATATTGCTCAAGGCCTAGGCATCTCAAAAGAGGCACTTGATGCCAGCCGGGAAAAGAGGAGGAAGGCTGAGGAAGAAGAGAAAAGTAAAGAAAGTGTTCCGGTTGAAACTCCCACCCGGACCAGATCATCAAAAAGATCTGCACCTCCCACAACCAAAAGTTCAAAACTGGAAGTCCAGGCATTTGGTAAAAGATCCAAGACAAAAGCCACAAGGGCTTATGAAAGCCAAAAGGATGAAGAGGAAATAGAGTCAGATGAGGGAGTAAAAGAAGTAAAGAAGCAGAAGAAGAAAGGATCCGGTAAACCCTTCACAGGCCAAGACAAGGATGAAATGGCAGAGGTATCTGTTGAAAAGCCCACTCTGTCTCTAGAGAGTGTAATCAAGTCAGTCACGGTAGATGGAAACCTTCAACCAATGATTGAATTTTATGATGACTACAATGAGGCTGACCAAAAGGTTCTGCAGGAAGCCACAGTCAAATATCTGAACATATACAATAAGGCCTTCATTGAGATCATATCTCTTATTCCTAAAAGCCTAGAAAAGGAATTAGAAATAAGAAAGAATAATGCTCATGCAAAAGATCTTGAGATCCGGGAGCAGATAGCTATTCAGCTATATCCTCAAATTGATCCCAAGACAATGAACATTATCTTTAAAGACTGCAAAGATGAGTTCAGAAGTAAAGCCAGGATGAATCAACTCATGCTTGGTGAGACTGACAAAGTGGCCCAAGAGACAGAAGAGATCCTCCGGAAGGCCTTCAAAAGGTTCAATCTTCCTGTTGTAGAGGACTTAGGTGCAGAAACAGCTGCGGATTTGGAATCATCTGTTCCGGAAGAAGTAGGCCCTGAACAGACAAACATCTCTCCTCCGGTTTCCCCTACAGTCTCCGGATCCAAAGAAGAAGAGAAATTACAGGAGAAGGAAGCAGGGGTGATAGATAAAGAGGTTGACAGTTCCCAGACTGCAGAAGAAAAGAAACATCTGTCTCTGGCAAGAGACACTGCACAAACTGTTCAACAATTTTTGAGCAAAGCCACTATAGAAATTGATGAACCGGACCTACTCAAAGGACCATTAGATTTTGACTCTTTGTCACCGGTGCAAACAATGAAAATAGCCTCATTTGCAAATGAGAAAGTCAAAGAGAAGCTGCTGAAATCTCACATGGAAGACTGTGAGCTTATGGAGGTAGCATCTGGAGTGCTAGAAAAGATCATGCCATCCTTTCAAAAGGATCCCACAGCCTCCTCTTCCGGTAATCTCAAAACCTTAGTCAGCAGTGTTAGTACACATTTTGAATCTCTAGAAAAATCTGCTGAAGAAAAGGTCCGGAAGGAATTTTTGGATAAGAGATTTTCAGAAGTATTAGAATTAATCTCTAAAGATAGGAAGATTGTGAGTATTGGAATAAAGAGCTTAGAGAATGCTCTTAAGGATGGCGGTGACATTTACAAATTTTGTATATCCTGGCCAAAGGCAACAGCAGCAATTGATAAGAAAATAAAAGAGGAACAGGACAAGCTACAAAGCTTATCTCAAAGTTTTGATCCTCTCTCTTCCTCCATAATAAATCAAGAATGTCAGACTATTGCAGTCTTGAATGAAATAAAGAATCTTGAGAAGGAAAGGAAGAATATCACTAACCGGATGGGAGAACTTAGAAGGATTATAATCCCTAAGTTGGAAACTATGCATGAGGCCATCAGTGATGCTCAGACCACCGCCCAAACAAAAGATCTGACAGATCTCAAGCGGACAGAAGCTTTTGCATTTTTGTTGAGTGGTCACATTTCAATTTTGGATAGAATGAAGCAAAGTTGGGCTACAGAAATGATCCAATTGCAGACATCCTTTGCAGACATTCTTCAGTATATGTGAGTATGTAAATATGCGGCTATGTATAGAAAATTTTTGAAAATTTTGGTGTGCGGACCCTACCCTTTGCCATTGATGTCAAAGGGGGATTGAGGAGCAGTGAAAAATGAGGAATCCAACTAAGGGGGAGTTCCAGAAATTGTATATAAAGACAGAGCATCAGCAAAGGGGGAGCATAGTGAAAACACTTAGTCATTTTTCACTAAGTGTTGCCATCAATGCCAAAGGGGGAGATTGTTGGCAAGAGACACTATATGGATTCATGGTTGTTGTCATTGATGGCAACAAAGGTCATCCCACATATCCGCAAGTCATAATGTGTCTCTACCGGAAGTCAGAATAAAGATTGTTGTGGTCCGGTGAACAAGAACAGAGCATGTGGCAAGGTCCGACAGATTGATCCGGATCTCTCAGAGGAAGTGTCTTGGTGCAGTGCGGATTTGGGGAAGTCAAGAGGACTACCTTGAGTGGTATATTCCAAGGATTTAGCCTCCGGTGATGGACAAGGAAAAAGATATGAATAGTTGAGTACCGGATTCCTGAGACACAGTCAAAACAGAGGAAGAACTGACTGACAGAGTATCAGACTACTTTCCGGATGTGTTACTGTTGATGATAAAAGTTGTGAAGGCATGAATCATGTTTGGCCGACATGATTAATGATATCTACTAGTATATGCTTGATCCGCATTGCTTGGTGAGCAAGGATTCAGCCGACAGAACAAAGTTTGTAAGAAACTAGACTGTTCCGGATGCCGACTAGAAAGGTGATGAAATTACTTGTGCGGATATATATAGAGGATGGATTTAGTTGTGAAGAGTGTGAAGGAATTAATATATATGCGAATAAGTCCAGAACAGAGCAGAAGTAGCAAAAAGGATCCGGTATGTGAAAGATAGCAGAATAAAGAATAGAGGAAAGATGAAGTGCATCAGATCAGTGTACTGAGCCTAACCGGAACTGAACTCCAGCATATGCAGATGCTTCCAATCAGTTCAAGACTGTGATTCTTATCACTTTGTAGATAGTGTGTCTTCTTGTAGGCAGTGGGCCTCTTGTGAGCAGTGTGCTCGGGCAGTGAGCCCTAATTGGCAAGTGCCATTTTGTAAATTCCTATTCTTCTAACAGAGAATAATTTTGGGTTAATCACCCCGTGGTTTTCTCCCTTAACAGGGTTTCCACGTCAAAAATTACTGTGTCATATGTTTTTTATTTCATGGTAATGTTTTTGTGTTTGATTCAATGTTGCATTAATTAATAAGAAAGTTCAAAAAGGGAAATAATTAGGATAACTGATTCACCCCCCCCTCTCAGTTATCAACAATATTCACACTTTTAATTCAATTCTAGAATTAAAAATTGATTTACATGTTAAAATCTTAAGTATAAAAGGTAAAATTTATATATTATAAATTAGTATAAAGATACCTTTACATGATCACCAAACAAATTGTGTATTAGATCATCAATGATTGGCATATTATTTGATTCTCTGAGTTGTACTACTTGTCACTAAGTCAACTCACTTCATCATAGGTTCCAATGTACTTGCAAGTGATACATGGTTGGGGTTTTCTATGGATGCCCTCAATGTTTGAACTAATTTGGCAATTTGAATTTTGTTTTGTTGTAAATGTCCTAATAATCTTCTTGACTTTGTAGAGGGTAAGAATTTGAGGAGATTTAGGTGATTTGGGGTTCTCTTCGAGTAATTCTTCATCTAAATTAGGCTTTGAGTTAGTTTTTATAGAAGCTGGTATAAAAATAACAAAAAATAAGAAATGTAATCTAAAAAATTAAAATTTATGAAAATACAAACAAAATTTGATTAAAAAATGAAAATCCTAATTACTTACTTCTCTTATGATGTGGCATTGCAAAGTAACTTTGGACAGGGCTTGCAAATGCTATCAATGTGTAAAACACACTCATGTTCATCTTGCTTAACTCCTCTTGACTGCAACACACAAATGACTAGATGGTTATAACTTAACAAGTGCACTTTCTTTAACACACATACATTACATAACATGTGCATGTTACGACTTGGTAATTACTAAGCCATAACACACTTGCATTATGTTTTATTTAACATAATGCAAGTGTGTTTTGTACAAAATCAAGGATTTGGCCACTTTTTTGTCCCCCAATTTAGTGTACTTGCCCTACAATGGTGTTTAAGAACGTTATTGAGAAGTTATTTTATTTGGTAAGTGAATGTTTGTCCTAGTTTAAACTCCTTGGTGGACAAATTAATGGCAATGAGAAAGATCGAAGACAACATTCACAAACATGTAGATGATCTATATGATGATGATGTGGATTAGATTCCCTTTAATTCCTTTAGAATTGAATTGTGCTCAAAAAATCGACCTTGTCCCCATACAAAACAAGTGTACAATGAATGCCTTTAAATACCATGACATAGCAACATGTCACATGAAACATGTGCTAGGTTAGCTAATGATGACTACTATAAGCGGGTTGGAAAGTTAGAATTTGAATTTAAAATTTTGAATTTTGGGTGTCATCTCCAAGCTACTCAGAATTGTCTTGGGTCAAATCTTGTGTCCATCGAGGATGAACTTAAGGTTTGATGAAGAGTTACTTTTGAGGTAAGGAGTGAACATATGAGAATCTGTATAAATGTTAGGATTAAGGTGCCATCAACCTTGTAAATTCTATGTTATTTATTATTCCTATTACTATTTGTAAATCACCCATAAGGGATGAAATGTTTCACCTGTAGTGATCTTGTTTTAGCTACATGTTTATATCCGATACCTGATGCTAATTTTTCTGCAACGAGGGGTTGCATGGGAGTTTCCCCCTTGCAAGGGTTTATGTTGGTTTTCTTGCCCTAGAAGGCAACTCCCTTTTATAAGGATATTTGTACTATGTTTTTATCATAGTTGAGAGTCATAGGCGTCACTGAATTGGAGATTGAAGAAGAAGAGGAAGTGCATGTATTGTAATCTCATATTTAAAGATAATACAACTTGGAGCCTCTTTTCTTGGTGCAGTTTTTTACCTGAAAGAGTTTTCTCCACATTACATATGGTGTTATGCATTCAGTTCTTAATGCATGTTATTTCTGTGTAGTGGGTTTTATTTCTATTACAATCTCCATTGATTCTACATTGTTTAGAGGACATAAATAAGGTTTGAATAAGATTTCTGTTGTGTGGTGTGCACCTTCATTTCTAACAATAAATGATAGTGAAATAGAGATACATAGTCCAATCAGTTTGTGAGCCTACTCTACAGTTCTCAATATATTATTACATTCAGGGATTAAATTTGCGGTCAACCTGTGTTGTCCAAGAATTTTTATATAACAATTATCTATTCAATGGTGCCTTTAAAATACTATGACATACTTTGGTATAAGTAAATTGTCCAAAATCTCTCCTTTCATTTGATACGATTTTTTCAAAAATTCAGTTGTATTTTACAACTAAAATGTCTAAATACAACTTTACAACTGTCAAATTTAAGTCCCCATTACATTAAAACATTCAAATCAACATACACATAAAAATAAATAGAAAATATTATAAATATACAAATTTCACCATTACAATTCTATAAAAAACTATTTTTCTATTATAAATCAAACAAAACAAATTTTTTCTCATTTTTTCTATTATCGAATGAAGGACCACTTTATTAAAAAAAACTGGCTTGACAACGACCCATTTGTATTTATTCTATTAAAAAACTTAAAAAAGAGTAAAAGGAAGTTGTAAATTTGTAATGAACACAAAAGAAAAGTCTAGAAAATGTTCAAAGACTTTCCATAATCTCGAAGCGTACATAATCTTAATTTAAGTTTTGGACTAGGTAAATTGTTTAGAAATAATCTTGTTGATGAGAATGTCACGACAATGAGTAATGACACCGTAGGAAATAGACATTGCCACTTTCGGCGGTCCCTGTCCACACATATGGAGAAAATAAATGAATTTTTCTACTAAGGTTGAGTCAGAAACTTCAATTCAAACTTTGGGAATATGATTTTCTATTTTCATAATATTCTCTCTCGTTACGTACTCATTCACCAAACTATTTCTAAACAATTCCCTCCAATAGCTAAATTGAGCTTATGTGTGTGTCGATTATGGAAAGTTTCAACATGTTTTGTAGACTTTCCTTTTGCAGTAATTACAACTTCTTTTTCTTCTAGTCTCGGGATTTCTAAGGTTTTTTAAAGTAGAAAGTGGTTAATTATTAGACAGGTTTTTAATTATAAAAAGTGGTCCCTAGTTGTAGGGCAAAGTCTATGAGTGTTACGGATAGATACATGTCACTAACTTTTCCATATAACAAAAAAAAGATTTCTATTTCTTTGGGGTTAAGATTAGCAATCACATCTTAGTGTGCAATGGGTACGCCGATATTGATATAGTATTGGAATGCTTGACCGTAACCTCAAGTCTATCACACAATGGAATATTTTTTTGTCACTATGTTTATGTGCTTAAGCTTAGTTTTGCAATCTCATGATGGGTGATGATTTTTTGTTTAAGGAAATGTCTCTTCAATTGTGATGGGTGGTAAAGGTAAAATTTGGAAATAATTATTCATAGGAAGGTTATGCATGTAGCCATGTTCTCTACTTGAAGCTGAAATGCTCTCTCTCTCTCTCTCTCTCTCTCTCAGCCTTTATATATATCTCTGTCTCCCTCTCTAGCTCTCTATTTTTTTAATCTCTTTCTATTTCCCTCTCACACACTTCATCTCTCTGATATCTCTCTCTCTCTCTCTCTCTCTCTCTCTCTCTCTCTCTCTCTCTCTCTCTCTCTCTCTCTCTCTCTCTCTCTCTCTCTCTCTCTCTCTCTCTCTCTCTCTCTCTCTCTCTCTCTCTCTCTCTCTCTCTCTCTCTCTCTCTCTCTCTCTCTCTCTCTCTCTCTCTCTCTCTCTCTCTCCCCCTTCTTCTTTTCTCTTCCTCTCTATCTCTCTTTCTCTCTCTATATATATCTTTTTTTTCTTTCTCTATTTTCACTCACTCTCTGTCTCTCTTTACCTCTCTATACATTTGTCTCTATATCTTCATCTATGTCTTTCGCCCTCTCTCTCTCTCACTCCTCCCTCCCTTGCTCTCTTTGTTTCTCCATCTCTATCTCTCCCTTCTCTATTCCTCTCTCTCTCTCTCTCCACATAACATCTCAAGGGTAAAATGATTAAGGTGGAAGATGTGCAAAATTTGACAAAAGAAAGACTTGATGAAATGATTAGTTCAATTGGAGGTTCTGATCTAACAATAGGTGGAAGCCCCTATAATAATTTCATAGGAAACAACAATCTCTCTCTCTCTCTCTCTCACACTTCATCTCTATGAGATCTCTCTCTCTCTCTCTCTCTCCCTATGTTCTTCTCATGTTTCTCTCTTCCTATGTTTTCAAAAAGACACTCCAAGAAGACTATTGGTGCATCAGAGAGATTTCCAAAGAATAGGTTAATACTCTTGCATGGAGTTATGATGTTTGTATTCTTTTCTTCATCACTTTAGGCATTTGAATCAAAATATTGTTTCCAAACACAAGAAATTTAAACACAAGAAAGTAAATGAAACCATTATATAATTCTATTAATAACATATATAAATAATAACAAATGACAACACATAGTAACAAGAAATCTCATCCAATCAACCTATACAATGACAATATTCTACTCATGTTATTCTTCTAGGTGCATTGACATGAGTGATGTGTTGGTTCGTTAACCTTAACCCATTTGTTGCTTTCTGGTGTATCATAAATCCTAGTTAATTTATTGGTAGTCGCACTTCTTTGTATCCCTAGATATTAAGAATTGACTTTTTCTTCTGGTTTGGGACATTTCCTATTTTGTCCTAAAACCCGTTGTTAGTTGTGAAGAATTATTTTGATTTCGTTTCTTTCAAGAAGACAAAGAGTGGAATAAAAAATATTGTAATCTAAAATTGATAAGCTATGTATCTAGTTCCTCCATTTATAGCTAGCTAACCTTAGATTTTGTTTTTCTTCTTACTGGAAAGTTATATTTCTTAGAAGTGTTTTTTCCATGATAATAAGTAGTTAGAAAATGAGGGGATCTCCTTGCCTTACTCCTCTACAACTATTTACCCTTTTGGATATTTATTATGATGGAGAATGAGGGGGTGCAAATAAAACATTGTATCCAATCAATCATCTATTTGTTGAATCTAAACTTTTATAGAATCTTTAGGAGGAAGTTTGAATCACACTTGTCAAATGCTTTAGATATGTCAACCGTTATAACAATCCCTAACCAATGTTGTTTTGTTTAAGTGGAGTTGTTAGTTAAGATCATATCCTTCATATTGCATGTATTGGTTGTTCATCCACTTACAATAACTTTATAAATTAGTGAATGTTCTAGCTCTTCCTATCTCCATTTTTTGTAGATACAACATAACTTAAAGGTATACCCAAATGATGCAAAGTAACTTCTATACCCCTAATTCTAGAGAACCTAAAACGGATATTGATCCACTTTATATATTTTGAAAACAAAAAGATGGTATCCTATAATGAACAATTTCACATCTATGGAAGCAAGATTTTAAATATTTGGTTACAAATTTTCTTGAACACAAAGAAGTGCTGAGACGGGGGCTTGAATCAACACACACAAAAACTTAAACAAATATTTGTAGATAAATACTGAATAACTTAGAGAATATAAAGTAAATCATGCAATACAAGAATCAACACAAGAACACCAAGATTTTACATGGAAAACCCAAAATAGGGAAAAACCATGGTGAGTGTTAGCTCACAATTTATTATGCTCACTGCAATAAGTATTACAACTTTGGTTTAGGGCTACAACCCAAGAAAGCTACTACTCCCTAAATATAGTTTTTAGGGTCACTCCCAAGGAAGCTACAACTCCCTACAGATTCACTATCTTGATATAAGAATTACAGAGATAGTGAATACATGAACTATTGTATAGAAAACATCTAACTTATGTTGATATTGCAGTCCTTATTTTTTGCACAATTACTCCATCATACTAATGCTGCACACTTCATACTTCTTATTCTTCTCTTTTACTTTCACATCTCACATCTATCTTTCACAAATGAATTTCTTCTCCTATAAATACCCTCCGCAACACATCACAATATTGATTAGGTCAGCACCATGAATATATTTTAGATGAAACATGTAGTTCTTCAAAGGTCAGCTTCAATACATATAATATGTCAAGGAAACTTGTTGTGGACCTTAGGACATCATGAAAGGATTCAAGTAACATCACATCACATCTTCCAAAGTCAAAACAACTGATCATGATCCACCACATATAATAGAAACTAGTCTGTCAGCCCAAACTATACAAACACTACTAACTGTTTATCTTCATGCCACTGGAGAGAAGCCAAAAACATCATGCGGACCAAGAATTCAACATTGTACCACCTCAACATCATTCAACCACCTTTCTACTGAAGTATCAGATCAATCTATACATCCGCACGACAAGAGATATAATGAACTAGTGGAAATAAAGTATTCAGGACTAACTGCACTATGAATACTCCACTATTCAAGATATGGTATTGTGGTACATTAAAAACCCTAAAACCTTTAGAGATGAACTTAAACATCATTACATGCATACTCCTAAATCCGCACATCTATTGCAAGTGTGTGTTAATTGGTGTTGTCATTGATGTCAACACCTAAGGAATTTGTTTGGAAGAGTTTTGAGCAAGTGAATGAGAGGTTAATACAATTGTAGAGTTGTTCTATCTCCTAGAACAGTGCAGTGTTTTGCTCCGCATATCCTGTATATTGAATATCTTTATCTGCGGTTTGGAAGTTATGATAAGGAATGTTTGTAGTTGCTATGTTTCAAGTTTGAGCCTCCGGTGTGAAGATTTGAGTGAGTTATGTTCACTAGAGTAGAAACTATTTTTCTGAGTATCTAATGGTGATAGGGAGAATGTATTCTACTCTGCATTTAAGTTTTATTGGTTTTAGTTATAGAGTTAAGTCTGAGATGATGTTATGTGTCTTCAATTCAAATGGTTCATGATTTGGTGCTCTACAAACAATCTTTTCTTTGTGACAGTGGCTGACAGTAATGTTTAAGTGGTTCGGTTTGAAGAATCTTTTGGATAAAGTGATTGGAGGTTGTGTGGAAGTTCTTGGTGATTGTAAAGTGCTTGTGGTTGTCTCTAGATCATGTTCTTGCTTTTTGATTGGTCCACAAAGTGTAATTTGGATCATGGTTGAAGCATGTTCGTAAAGGTCTTAGTGTTAACTCCTGTTTTGGCCTACTTGGTTGTTTTCACTACTTGTGGTTATGCTTTGGAGATTGTGGAAGAGTGTTGTTGCATGGGAGATTGCATTTGAGTCCCAACTAAGGTGTGGTGTGGTTTGTGTTCATTCTTTTCCTTCAAATATCTGTTTAGGTCCAGACCTATTCTAATATATGTATGTATGCTAACCTTGGAGATTGTTCCAATGGTTGATGATTGTAATGCTGACCTTGATGTACATTCCAAGGTTGATGAATTGTATAAATACACGTAATGATGTCGTGAATAATGCATGCATGTGCAATGATGCGAAGATAATTGTGTTTGTGTGAAAAAGGTAGAAAATAAGAAGAATCTGTGTGCTTCAATAGAACTGAACCTTGGCATGGTGTAGATGCTACTATCTCAGTTCACCAAGTTTTGGTAGTGAGCCTCTTTCTTTGGCAATGAGCCCCTTCTTTGTAGTGAACATTCTAGGAAGTGAGCCTCCGATAGTGAGCCTTGTTGTAACTTTTGATATATCATTTATATTATACGTTAATCCTTACCATGGTTTTTCCCTTATTGGGTTTTCCATGTAAAATCTAGTGTCTCATGTGTTGAATGTGTTATTATGCTTAAGTTTCTGATTTCATGGTTAAATCATAATAATAATGATTAAGTGGTTGAAGTGTTGATGTTTATAAGAAGTTAAGTTTTGGTTATAATTGATTCACCGCCCCTCTTAGTTGTCTTGTGCATTTCAATAATTGGTATTAGAGCGAGGGTTCCTTGGAAAAAGTCCTAACAATTTGAGGTCGATCTGGGATGGCGCACAAGAAGGATACTCTGCAGTTTGATGGAGTGGATTATGCTCTCTAGAAGGTATGGATGAAAATTCATCTCATTTCTCTTGGTTATATTGTCTAGAAGATGACAGATACAAAGTATTCTAGTCCTCCGAATGGTCCATCATCTGAAGATGAAGTCATACGGTATGAGTTAAATGGAGAATCTAGAGATGCTCTGTTGAATGCTTTGTTCAATACTGAGTTAGTGAAAGTTTTGGATATGGAAACTACTTATGAGATCTGGGATAATTTGAAGAATTTGTATGAAGGAGATGAATCTGTAAAGAGTACAAAATTACAGAACCTGAAGGTGAAGTATGCAGCTCTCAAGATGAGTGATGATGAGAACATAACAGTCTACATGTAAAAGGTTGATGAAATTGTCAATGGAATCAAAGGTCTTGGAGGAACTATTGATGAGAATGAGGTTGTGTTGAAGATTCTTTGGTCATTGCCTAAATCCTATAGTCACAAGGTGTCTGTAGTTGAAGAATTTATGAGTGTGAACAAGATTACAAAGGATTGATCAGTTGCTTGGAAAGCGTACTTCTTTTGAGATGAGAGAGTTTGGTGATGCCCTGCTGAGGACTGAGATTGCTTTCAAAGCCAACACTTCAGAGAAGACTTCAAGATATGAGAAGTATGTTGTGGAACCTGATGATGACCTTGATGAAATTGAAGCCAACTTTGTGGATAGAATGCAAAGAAGTACTGGTAAGTTCAAAGGTAAATTACCATCCAAATGCTTTACTTGTGGTAAGATTGGTCACTATGCTTCTAGGTGTCCAGAGAGAATTGAGAAGAATAGAAAGAAATTTGAAAGTAGGCCTAGGAATGAGAAAGATCAAAGGCAACATTCACAAATATGTAGATGATCTATATGATGATGATGTGGATTAGATTCTCTTTAATGCCTTTAGAATTGAATTGTGCTCAAAAAATTGACCTTGTCCCCATACAAAACAAGTGTACAATGAATGCCTTTAAATACCATGACATAGCAACATTTCACATGAAACATGTGCTAGGTTAGCTAATGATGACTACTATAAGCGGGTTGGAAAGTTAGAATTTGAATTTAAAATTTTGAATTTTGGGTGTCATCTCCAAGCTACTCAGAATTGTCTTGGGTCAAATCTTGTGTCCATCGAAGATGAACTTAAGGTTTGACAAAGAGTTAATTTTGAGGTAAGGAGTGAACATATGAGAATCTGTATAAATGTTAGGATTAAGGTGCCATCAACCTTGTAAATCCTATGTTATTTATTATTCCTATTATTATTTGTCAATCAGCCATAAGGGATGAAACATTTCACCAGCAGTGATCTTGTTTCAACCACATGTTTATATAAGATACATGATGCTAATTTGTCCGCGACGAGGGGTTGCATGGGGGTTTCCCCCTTGAGAGGGTTTATCATTGTAAATCTGGACCGTTCATCATCATTAGGTCACAGATTTGACGGTCGATATTATGTTGGTTTTCTTGCCCTAGAAGGCAACTCCCTTTTATAAGGATATTTGTACTATGTTTTTATCATAGTTGAGAGTCACAGGCGTCACTGAATTGGAGATTGAAGAAGAAGAGGAAGTGCATGTATTGTAATCTCATATTTGAAGATAATACAAATTGGAGCCTCTTTTCTTGGTGGAGTTTTTTACTCGAAAGGGTTTTCTCCACATTACATATGGTGTTATGCGTTCAGTTCTTAATGCATGTTATTTCTGTGTAGTGGGTTTTATTTCTGTTGCAATCTCCATTAATTCTACATTGTTTAAAGGACATAAATAAGGTTTGAATAAGATTTCTGTTGTGTGGTTTGCACCTTCATTTCTAACAATAAATGATAGTGAAATAGAGATACATAGTCCAATCAGTTTGTGAGCCTACTTTACAGTTCTCAATATATTATTACATTCAGGGATTAAATTTGATGGTCAACCTGGGTTGTCCAATAATTTTTATATAACAATTATCTATTCAATGGTGCCTTTAAAATACTATGACATACTTTAGTATAAGTAAATTGTCCAAAATCTCTCCTTTCATTTGATATAGTTTTTTCAAAAATTTAGTTGTATTTTACAACTAAAATGCCTAAATACAACTATACAACTATCAAATTTAAGTCCCCATTACAGTAAAACATTCAAATCAACATACACATAAAAATAAATAGAAAATATTATAAATATACAAATTTCACCATTACAATTCTATAAAAAACTATTTTTCTATTATAAATCAAACAAAACAATTTTTTTTCTCATTTTTAAGTGAAATCAACTTGAATGACATATTCTTTTAAAAAAAAAAAAAAAAACAGAAACTTTTGTTATCAAATGAAGGACCACTTTATTAAAAAAAAAAAACTGGCTTGACAACGACCCATTTGTATTTATTCTATTAAATAACTTAAAAAAGAGTAAAAGGAAGTTGTAAATTTGTAATGAACGCAAAAGAAAAGTCTAGAAAATGTATGGAGACTTTCCATAATCTCGAAGCGCACATAATCTTAATTTAAGTTTTGGACTAGGTAAATTGTTTAGAAATAATCTTGTTGACGAGAACGTCACGGCAATGAGTAATGACACCGTAGGAAATAGAGATTGCCGCTTTCGGCGGTCCCCGTCCACACATACAGAGAAAATAAATGAATTTTTCTACTAAGGTTGAGTCAGAAACTTCAATTCAAACTTTGGGAATATGGTTTTCTATTTTCATAATATTCTCTCTCATTACGTACTCATTCACCAAACTATTTCTAAACAATTCCCTCCAACAACTAAATTGAGCTTATGTGTGTGTCGATTATGGAAAGTTTCAACACGTTTTGTAGACTTTCCTTCTGCATTAATTACAACTTCTTTTCCTTCTAGTCTCGGGATTTCTAAGTTTTTTAAAGTAGAAAGTGGTTAATTGTTAGACAGTTTTTTAATTACTAGCAATTGCACTGTAGTGTGCAATGGGTACGCCGTGGAAAGTTGAAGTGACCTAAATTTGTTTAGAACCATTAAACTATTCGAACATGCTGAAATAAATTATACTATGACCGGTGGGGACGATGCAAAGTGAAATGCGAGTTTCAATATATTGATAAGGAAGGTTTAAAAGTAGTATGTAATTTTAAGGTAGATTTGAATCAATAATTTCGATCACATCCCTGAATCCTAAGAATATATAAGCAATACCTAATTTTTAAGGAGGATATAAGAAACAATAAGGAAACTAAAATTTGTGCATGCAAAAAATTAATTGAAAGGTAGATTGTAGTTTGTTATTTTTTATTTTTAATATCAGAATGCAAAATATAAAGTGAAAATATAAAATAAATAAAAATGCACAGATGCATTTATAAAATGGCAATTTCACAACATGTAAAATGGGATGCACTCAAGTTGTAAATCACCGAAGATTTCGTAGGGGAAACCCATACTTAATTCTTCAAGAGACATGTTAAATGCATATATGTACAAATGTTAAGTGTTTAATTGGGTAAACTACTAATCTCAAGTAATGGTAATTTCACAACATGGAAAATTGGATGCACTCAAGTTGTAAATCACCGAAGCTTTCATAGGGGAAACCCATACTTAATTCTTCAAGAGACATGTTGAATGCATATATGTACAAATGTTAAGTGTTTAATTGGGTAAACTACTAATCTCAAGTAATGGTAATTTCACAACATGGAAAATTGGATGCACTCAAGTTGTAAATCACCGAAGCTTTCGTAGGGGAAACCCATACTTAATTCTTCAAGAGACATGTTAAATGCATATATGTACAAATGTTAAGTGTTTAATTGGGTAAACTACTAATCTCAAGTAATGGTAATTTCACAACATGGAAAATTGGATGCACTCAAGTTGTAAATCACCAAAGCTTTCGTAGGGGAAACCCATACTTAATTCTTCAAGAGACATGTTAAATGCATATATGTACAAATTTCAAGTGTTTAATTGGGTAAACTACCAATTTACATATCCAAGTATTTAGTCCAACAGACAAAAACAGGTACAAGCGCTGGTAAATGTTATGTAATAGATACCCTTCAATCATGGCATTGCAAACAGGTAAAGGGTAGTTATCCTCTTTTGGTTTCCATTTTACCAATTTAATGGAATTTAAACTTTAAATGAAATCAATTCACGCTACACAGATATTTCAAGATATGAGTAATTTCATCTTGAAAATAATTAAAGCATTTCGCTTCCAATTAAACAGGAGAAAATAAACACAAGAAAAAGTAATTCAAACCCTGCCTACACGCACATGTCCATGCTCTGAATTCCAGAGCTATGACATAAAAAGCAACAAATTATATCTTTATATAGAATAATGCTTGGAATATAGTAAGTGCTTGGACGTAATATTTTTATTACTACGAAGGTACATTGGAATTTAGTTCAAATTGGCTAACTGTAAAGGTAAGTTTATAAAGCTACTGCAATGTTAGGGATGGCGTAAAGATAAGAGTCTCTACATGGATGAACTACTGAAGCAAGCTCTTTCAAATTGGCATGGATGAACTACTGAAGTCAGAAAGACCAGCGTGAGATGATTTTCTATTCATTCAACTACGTTTATGATCATCATCTATTTTGGTGGTCACAAGCTGTAAGTGAAATTCATTGTTTAGTAATAGCGGATTTAAAAAGGAGCTCATCACGAAAGAGACCATCCATAAATTCTGTTTTTGGTACATACGATCATTGCCCTCAACCACTAGCCTCCCTGTATAGTAATAACATTTAAATTATTGAAAATAATACAAAATAAAACAGTAAAATCGTAATACCTGGAAAAAATAAAATCTGTAAAGTTCCCTCTTTATGGGTATGGATGTTCAAATTTTCATGCAACCTGATATGTTCGAACTTTAAACATCATAATGCAGAGTAGATGTACATTTACCAAATACTAAATTACAATGTAAATTATATGCCATATTGAGATAAACATCAGTACTGACAAGAACAACAGAGCCCCATTAATTAACAGCACAAAATAAAATTTAGATTCACCTAGATCTGAATGGTCTCATTGGTCGTTCATCTGCAGAAATTGTTAACAGGTTCAGTAAAGTCTTAGAATTGCTTGGCTACAATTGTAATCAGTTTGTCTGTGTTGAAGATATTCAGAGAAGTGGGCAATGACAGGATAATGCTACCAATCCACCAAAACCAGTTTTGGTCACATAATGTTTTATATTACTCTAGCTTTGATAATAATCTGAATATTATGTCAAATACAAGTGAAGTTTTATGAATCACAATTAAAAAAAATGAATGTTTTGACGGCATTGCATAGCATTGTCGTAAAATGAAAGATATATATAAATTGTAAATCAATGTTTCTATAAGTGAATGCAAGAAAGTAATGGGAGTGGATGAACTAACTTGTTGTGCCTTTTTTTTTTTCATGATCATGCAGTCAAGATTGTGCGTGCGACAGCACTGACAAGCGTTCCTCCTCTTGTTTGCGAAGAGCAACATATGGGTTGTGTTGCATACGTGCATATCTTTGGAACGTGAAAGTCGGGCATATTCGAAGACATGCAAGGCTGCAGACTCTAGAAATAGCTATGAATGTCAGTCCCTGATGATCTATGTTGCCAATGTCGATTGTTGCTCGTGGAAGTGTAAGGCCTTGTGATTTGTGTATTGTTAAGGCCCATGCCATTTTCAATGGGATTTGGCGACGACCACCACGACTCAATGGTGTAATGGGCACATTTCTTGCATTATTGAGATCCCAAACTGGGCCTATGTATTTTTTGAACTGAACAACAACAAACAAAGGAAGTTGCTGTGGTTTATTGCCATCCTTGTATACAATGGCTTTCACCTGGCCTAGTGCACCATTCACAAGGCCTGCTTGCACCCACAAATTAGAACATAGCATAACTTCTTGGCCAACACTCAAGAGAATTTTAGCTTCAAGTTGTTCATCATCTAGATTTGGGCATGTTGCCCCTTTTAGTTGTTCTGCATTAGACAAGGCAATTGGCATTGCTAATGATTGCAACATATGTTTATTGTGTAGTGAAACCAATTCATTTGTTGGAAATAAATGTATGGAGGATAGGAACGGTGCTTGCTCTGCAAAGGTTAGTGAGGAATTTGAACGTGCCATGAGAACATGCCAATCTTCAACTGTAGGCTCTGCATTTCTTATATTTGAGAGAATTGAACGGAAGGCCATTTGTATAGGATCATCACCGATTTGCCAAAATATCTTGGTCAATGTAATAACTGTGGTGAAGCTTCGCCATAGTGTTCCTCCATAGGAGTTTGAAGCATACATGGGGATATCTTTGACTGGTGGGAGTTGGCCAAGGTCACCAAAGAGAATGATTGAGCGTCCCCCAAATGGGATATGATTGTGGCTAGGGAATGCCTCATGCAATCGTATGTCAATTCTTTGTATCAACTTTGGGCCAATAAAACTCATCTCGTCTATCAGAATGTAACGAATGAAGTACATGCTCTCCTGGAATGTTGCAAGTGTTTGTCCTTGTAGGGGATTCATTTCTCTGATCGGTATGTGGAGTGCAGAATGAATTATAGACGCCTGAATATTGAAAGCTGAAACACCAGTTGGTGCGAGGAGTAGCAAAGGTGATTGGCCATGTGGAGTTGCTCCCATGAGTGTGGATTTGATGCTTGAGATCAAATGTGACTTTCCAGTACCTGCAGTTCCTTGAACAATTATTTTTAGTGGTGGCTGGAAACAATTGGCAGAGAAGTGTGAAACAATAATATCATATGCTTTCTGTTGTTGGATAGAGAGGCTACTCTGTGAGGCTTGAGCAAAAACATGTTGGACTTGAAAGGTTGGCCGATAAGAGTCAATGAAATTAGTAGCTATAGCTTTTAGTATTGGATTAAAGCTTGGAGTTGTCCAGTCATTGTTCAGGTTAATGCCACGGCGACCAAGCATGTCAAGGCTGTCTAATTGTAATGATATGCCTGGATGCAAGCTTGATAACACTTGCCATTCATCAAGATTGTTATCTTCCATGACATATTCATTAGTTGAAGTACTGCCATCATCGGTATCATTGGTATCTGATAGTGGATCAGTCGGTGTGCGATGCACATGCCATTGATGGAAGTTGTATGAGAATCTTTCCCAATTTGCAATAATCTGTGGTGTTGATATGCCAATATCATCATGAATGCCACAAAATGGGTGGTAGAGCAGTAGTTCACTCCAGCAGAACGCTTCAAAACACCTGTCATCTTTTGCTGGGACAGTTGTGAACCGTGGGATTACATGGACAATCGCTGATGTGGAGCACTCTCTCCATTGTAAGTTTTTGTGTGATGCTTTGAAGGTCCATTTTTGTGTCATTTCAATGAGTGACAGAGCATCCAGCTCCATAGGTCGCACCATGTATGAGTCAATGTAAGTAGGGGAGGGGGTAGTGGAAGTGTTTGAGATTGTAACACGTTGGTAATGTTTTTGGCTAACATTCAAACATACAAATGGTCTGCTAGATATGGATAGGGGTAGTTTTTGCAGAAGGTGGCAAGTCTCTTGGGCACCAATGTCACGATCTACAAGGCTTTCAGATAGCATTTTGCGAAAAGCTATTGGTGCTGGCTTATCAGAGTCTGAATTGGTTGAAATGCGAGTCATCATATTGTGGTATGTTTCAGATTGGTGCTCAGCTTTTGTTGCATATTTTGCAATATATTTGAGCACTGCATTGGTTGAAAGAATAGGTTGGCAATCCACATTGGCTCTCCATATAGAAAGGATATATGGGTTGTGAAGATTCAAGCGATCATCATTGCGGGCAGGGGTGTGTTTAGGTTGCCCATTCTGAGCAATTGTAAGACTTGATCTCTCTTGTAAGTTCCAAGGGGCTTTATAACGACATGCAAGAGATGTCCCCTTCCTCCACAAGCATGTTAGCTGGGTACATTTTGTATGGCGTTGCACACGATTGACCAGTTCATTGTAATCAGTGGAAGGGCTCGTTGCTTTTATCATTCCTGTGTCCATCAAGCAAGGGTCATCCAAGATAGTTCGATGGAAATTTTGGTTCCTGAGTTGAAGACTGCGTGGGTTCCAGGCAGAGACATATCTATCAATGTAGTCAATTGTTCTTTGTACAGATTGAAGGTTGTTCCATTGTAATTTTGCAATGTCGGGTGCTTCTTGGAGCCAGAGGAAACCGTGAATATGTGCAGATCCTCTATGTTGCCATTCGTACCTAGATTTGAGAGTTTGTTAGGAAGAAGTAAAGAAAAAAAATAAGTGATTTTGGTAAGTGGAAGGCATATACCTGTACCAGTAGTCACTTGCACCGAGTAGTTTCTCCAAGACCTCTTCACGGAATGTTGTAAATCTATGGTGCATGTAGAGTGCAGCAAGGTGTGGATTGCGAATTATATTTTGTACCCTCCATCTAGAAGCCTTTGAAGGATCCGTAGGAATGGTAGTTGGCATAATGCAATGTAAGTCAGGCCATTTTGTATCTGCTGCACTTAAGGTGAAGAAAAGTGTTGGGCAACCAATTTGAATGACCATGTCAGAAAGCTCCCCTCTACATTTATTCCAAAATGGCCGTGTGCCACGAAGTGCTGAGCTAAAGTGCATGAGTTGATTAACGAGCCTTTCATCAGGTAGGTCCTTCAATCTTTGGCGGAGGTCAGCAATTGTTGTCGGAAGTGTATCATTTACTTGCTTGTTAACAAACACCGATGTTGTGGCTTGGCTACGATGGCGCATGATTATGTTGAGAAGGAAATATGTGAAGCGTGGGTGTTGGCCAAATCTATTATCATGATATCTTAGTAGATGAAGAGCATATTCATGTAGCTTAATTTCTTTCATGCGGTGTTGCTTGAAGGTGGCTGTGCCAGTTGGAAATAGAGCGGGGAATGCCATTGCAAACAAGCCTTCAGTGGTGTATTCATTTATTGGGGAGGTAGAAATGGGAGGCCATTCTATAGCAGGAGCTTGTCGTCCATTTCCTAGTTGTAAGTAGGCTCGCACTTCTTCCATTTCTCTACGTGATGGCGATAGGTTTGCTACAAATGAGGTTGTACTTTCAATTGTTTCAGCTTCATCAAAATTTGTTTGTAGGGACTCTAGATTTGTGGGAATAGGATTGGAAGTTGTTGCATATATAAGTTCTGGAATATCAGTGGATTCATGAGGCAAAGATGACAACGCATGCTCATTCAACTGCACATCTTTGTAGTATGGATCATTTTGGAGCTTATATGTCAATGCCTCATGAACACGTGACCTACTAACATAGAAGCTATACTTTTGTTGTTGAACATTTTTTTTGTTTATTATAATGATGTCTAGTTCATCTATACGCCTAGGCAATGAGGTTGCTATGCTAGAAATATCTTGTGGAAAGCAGATAGTGTGACCACTATACTTTAGTTGCCCCCCCTGTGCATATGTTACTTGAAGAACCGGGCTAATCTTTGCTATCAACATCTCCTCGATTTGACTTAGTTTTTGTAAACAAGTAGGTTGATCACCAGGGTCCATGTTGTTCCACTTAGAGAAGCGATGGCCATTTTTTTCTGATATGCATCTATAACAAGTAGGGACTCCATTTGATTTCCTAGTTTTAATGCGTGGATATTTTTCCATGTAAACTAAGCATGTTGACATTTTTGAGAGGCTATCCAATCTTGACCTAAATTTGTCTCTAGCAGTGTAATAATTTTCAGGGAAACATAGAGGAGGGCAAAGCTGGGTTGATGGGGTGGGTTGTACGCCATATTGTGACTGAGGGGCAAGTGTTTGAAGGTGCGGGACGTCGGAGGAAGGAGTTAGTGTTGGTGCTAAGGCCTCACTCTGGAGGATATGTTCGTTTTGTCGTCTTCTTTTGTTAATATTAGTTTTCCTTGCATGATATTGTATACGCTGCATTTCATTTGTACGGGTTCACTTTGCTAGCATCTTTGCATCTTCTACTTCCATTGTAGGGAATCTTGAATATTTGAGGGTTTTGAACTATCTATACATCATGCAGATTCAAATATATATCACATTTTGAAGCATGGGAATTGAAGATATAAAAGTATGCAAAAGCAATATTATAACATGGCAATCGACATTAATGTGTACAAAATATAAGAGACCAATAAGAAGGTAATAAACATAATGGAAATTATTTTTTGTTCAAAGAGAATTTTACAATCATTATAGACAATTTAAGAAGCAAATACATTGTTTAAAGCTAACAATGCAAATAGGAAAAATAGGGGAACATATCCCTATATATGTTTATATGAAGCTATCCATCTTTGAAAAAAGGGAAACGTACAATAGTTAGAAGTGAGCTTTACATTGTTTGAGGTACATAACATCAGAGGAGCCATTCAAATAGGTATGTTATTGTACAAAAAAAGAGTGCAGTGCATGTTTTAATTGAGTTGAATGGCTATAACAACAATGCTATGTGTTTCTTGTCCAAAAAATGAATTCATCTTGATAGAAAGATCAAGCAGGAATTGGCAACCAATAACACAATCTAAAATTTGTTTGGCTCCGTCAGGCTCTGCTAGGAGAAGCTGAAAGTTTTTTGCACCAACACCCAACAAAGCATTTGCTGGTCCTTCAAATGCAGTAACTTTAAGAAGTTCACCAGTGTCGTCCTGCAAGTCCATTTTAAGCATGTAGCTAAAATCACATGCTAAGAGATTAGTAGAACACTTTGGGCAATGAAAATGATTGGTGGAAACTTGAATTACTTTTTTCTTACATTTCTTATTCTCAACCAACAAGGGGTAAGAAAGGTAGTAGAAGTTGTCCAAGTGGAGCTTGGAGATAATGGCCTTTACACAAGCATTTTTTTTCTCAGCAAACCTTGTAGTAACAATCTCTGAAATATCAATAGGATTTGCAAATTTGTGGGGGTTGAGCGGGTTATTCGACAAGGTAATTAGAGGCTGGAGAAGCTCTAAAGTGGAATACCATGTCTTCAATGTTGAGGCCTCTAACAAGTTTGGATTGATTAGAATTGTAGTTGGGAAGATAGTGTCGATTGATTTTCCATGCCATGAGGTAATACGGCCAGATTTCACAAGAAGAATGGGGGGGTTTGGTTTAAGGCACATTCCTGAGATTTGTTTCCCCTCAATTTGACAATGGCGACCCCATAGTGTAACATCTATGCTACTACTTGACATGTCTATGATTGTAGCAATACATTTAATTGTTTCGGTCCCATCTCTTTTATGTATGGTTGATGTAGGTGAGATAGACAAAAACAAACCTATGACATCAACAAGGGAATTAATAGGCATTGACTCCAGTGTATCTATGCTCTTTATATGGTAACTATGAGTGGGTATGTTAGAGTCAATGCATGTGGAAGGAGTTATTGTTGATGAGTTGTGTAGGAATATCTCGAAAGGGTTTGTGGAGCTACTATATTTTGTGTTAGCCACTTTTACACGACCATTTGATACGAGGTAGAGGGCATCACTTTGAACAACATCATAGAACTCATCAACAAGTTCATTGAAGCAAGTTATATGTATTTCAGTTCCTGCTTTGTCTATGAAATCGAAGCCAAAAACTTTACCATCACGACCAGCATTTTGGAATTCATGGATTGGAGTTTTTGCCAAGGCCCTACCTTCGATGGATCATTGCCTATGGTATGTAGTCAACTTTAGAATTGGCATTATTTGAAAAGGGCCAATTTTTTGTTGGGATTCAAATTTGTTGCCTTCTTGGAGTGAACAACCTTCAGATCCATAAGGGGCCAATTTTTGTTTGAAGGTATTTTGTGGGAGGTACTCCTGAGCTTGGAGGAGAGGTATTGGAGTTCCAACTATTGTTTCACTATTTGAGATTATATCAAACTTAGTAATTATGATAGCCCTGCAACAAAAGGAAAATCAATAATTTAATAAGAAGCTATAAGTCAAACAGATAGAGCAATATAAATGAATCTTGAATGTTTGAGTGTACGTGAATTTGTGGAACATCTTGCAAGTGTAATCTCAAAGACAAATAATTGAGCCTTTGGCTAGGGCCTCTTTTATAACAAGATAGTTGAACTGCTCTGGAAGTATAGCATGGTGTGTGTGCATTCCATCAGAGAGTTGCAAGCGGTATTTGACAATTGCAGAGCGTTCTTGATGGATGGAGTCTATAGATGTAACTTGTAAACAAGGGTTTAGACTATCCATGCCTGCAAGTATGTTGGCTATGGCATTTGTAGTTAACATTGTTGCCACGAAGTTAAAATTGACAGAAAGCAATTGGCCTGTGAGTAAAATGGAGTAGGAAAGTTAGGGACAAAGATTAATCCACATATTATTAGGTGAAGAGTTCAAATTTACCTAATTGCATGTTGGTAGGCAAACATGTAATATGCCAATTAAAACTTGAACCTTCTTTATTTATTTCATGGTGCATTTAGATTGACAGGTATTTGAATGTCTAATCATAGGATTCAAATGCATTATTTCCTATTTTGGAGACCACTTACATATATTCGTGTAAAGAGGGCAACATTGTAAAAAAAGGTATAATACTTGTGCGTGCATTTGGCAAGAAAAGTTCAAGCGAGCAAATGTTATCAGGGGTTGCATTATTTCCATAGTAACACTCATTTAGATGTACATATATATGTATTAAAGGTACATTTCAAATAGAAGGTCTATACTTAATAGAAATATAAATAATATCTTGTTATTTAATAAAAGGTCTATACTTCAATTACATCTATGACAATCGATTTAGAAGCAAGTCGATAGACAAATTCAAATTGAAAATTATTACTACATATTTATGGTATATATTTTAAAAAATGTAAAACTAAGGTATTTAAATGCAAGATAACATTGGAAACATACCCGTCTTGTATCGGATTCAGCAATATTAAATTAGTTTGAAAAAATGTGTAAGAATGTGCCCAATTTTAACAAAAAATAGGCATCATGTTCTTATTGCGCGAAAAGTTCAAATGTACTCAACTGCATGTTGGTAGGCAAAGATATAATATGTCCTTTCAAACTTGATTTTTTTTTTTATTTCATGGTGCAGCTACATTGATAGGTATACAAATGTTGGATCGTAGGATTCAAAAGAAGTCTTTTCTAGTTCAGAGATCACTTACATATATCCTTGTCAAAAAGCATCATTGCAAAAATCGTATAATACTTGTGCAAACATTTGGCAAGTCAAGCTAATATGAGCAAATGTTATCAGGGGTTGCATTGTCTCCATAGTAATGCTCTTATTATAGATTTACATATATACGTATTAAAAATCTATATTTCAAAAAGATATAAGACTGGTCACATGTCTTTCAAGTACATCTCAAATGAGTGAATGATATGGGGGGTGCCATCTCCTCCATAGTATTTATCATAATATAGTTCCCTAAGGAAAGTGCAAAGGCCTTCTAGCTTAGTCGAGGTATCATGGAATGTTGACATGGTGTCATATAATGTTTCAATATCCAATGTTTCTACAAAAGGTGTTGTCTCACACACTTTTTTTGATTTGTGTACAATTTCTTGGCAGCTTGATGTTACATGCGCAGCAAGACGTTGGACGTCACTTCGAAAGTCTTCTGGCTTGTTCACTGATGAACATGACTCTGCTTGCATGTTTGGGGCATCAAGTGGTTTGAAGGGGTTCACTATGCTGTTGCTTTTATCTGTGCTAGATATCTCAATGGTGTCATTGGCATGTATGGGTTCAGCCATTTCCTGAGAAGAGTGCATAAATAAGAACATATAAGTAGTAAAGAAAATTTTTTTATTTGTAACACTAACATTATTTCATTTGTCAATTAAAACAAAATATTTATTTTAAATAAAAAAATTAACAATAATAATAATATTTATTTTTATAATATAATTCTTTTAGAGAAATTCAAAATATTTTATTGTTTTTCATGCATACAAGTCAAAACACTAGTAATTTTATTTTGCTCTTTCATGCCATAAGATTTTCCTATAAAAATAATCTACACTTATTTAAGTTTTATTTACTGCTCTCATGTGCCGTAGCTCTTTCCAAATTTTGAAGGCATGGAACCAAAGTTGTTGGAATCATTCTTCATCAAAGAAGAAGAATTCTTTTAAGAGAACCAAACAAAGTTTGAATTATCTAGGGAGTGAGTGCACTGAGTGTTTTATTTGACAAAAGCCTACTTTCCTTATTTGGTCCAATTAGTTGCACAAGCTTCTTTGGCAAGGAGCAAGTTTGGGTGTTCTGAGTTAATTCTATTTTTACTTCCCTATTTTACAATTAAATTATCTTGTTATTAATATTTGAAAACAAATTAAAAAACTTAACAAAGAAAATCACCATCAAATCAAATTCTAATATATATATATATATATATATATATATATATATATATATATATATATATATATATATATATATATATATATATATATAGTAAAACTTATATAATATGTATATAAATCTTAAATTTTCAACCTAAAAACCATGTACTTTTATAAATACTGCAAACACATGTGATAGTTAAACAGTATTTGAATTAGGCAAAGATATAATTTAAAATTACAAGGAAGAAGTAAAAAAATAATCCCAACAAATGGATTTGAAATAAAAGGGATAAATAAAAAATAATCTCAACAAATCCATGTCATCCACAAATAATATTATAAAATTGTATATTTAAAGTAAACATATTATATATTTAATATTTATATTTATTTATATTTCAATTGTATTTAATTTATATATATATTATTTTGAAATTAGACATGAATAAAACCTATGATAGGGTTTCATGGGATTTCCTGATTCAAGTTATGAGAAGGTTTAGGTTTACTGAGGATTGGCACAGATGGGTGTACAACTATATTTCTTTGGCTTCCTTCTCTATACTAACAAATGGGTCCCCCTCAAGGTTGTTTTATGACAAAAGGGGTCTTAGGTAAGGGGAGCCACTTGACTACTTGTTTCTGTTGGTTCCTAAGGTTTTGGCGATAGACATTAAAGTAGACATGTATTATTATCAATATCCTATCATATGTTTTATTTTATTATATATTGTATCACCCCTATCTCTCTCCCCGTTTTGGTAGATAAACACAAGGAATGGATGTAGTGACACCCATCATTTCTATTGTCTTGTATCATTATAACATGATGTCAAAACAATAAATATTTCTATTAATACATAGTTTATATATCAAATTTTATATAAAAACACATAAATAATATAAAACTATATTTTAATATTGAAAATAAATTAAATAATTATTTCTATTAAATAATTTATATATTATATGTAAATAATATAAAAATATATTTTAATATTGAAAATAAATTAAATTGTAACTCCATGTTTTTGGATTAAACTATGTGATGGCATTTTCTCTCTAACAATACCATCATCGAGTTACAATATTATGGACTTGATGTCTATTAATAAATTAAATTTTTATATTTCAATATTGAGATACCAAAAAAATTATTAGAATAAATCTTATAATATTAATAATTATATATTTTTAGTTCTATAAAACAAATAAATTATTTATAAATTTTCAATTATTAAATCAAAAAAAAAATTAAATATTCTATTGAGTATATAATATAATTATATTAGATATTATATATTTTAGATAAAATAAATATAATCAAATTATAAATTAATACAAATATTAAATATATAATATGTTTAATCTAAATATACAATTTTATAAAATTTTATAATATTGTATTATACTTTACTTATAAATATATAAATATATTTAAAATTTCAAAATCTTATAATACTAATAATTATATATTTTTTATTCTATAAAATAAATAAATTATTTATAAATATTTAGAATATCATATTTAATTATAAATATAAATTATATATATAAAATTATTATATAATAAAATAACAAATATATTTAAATATATAATATTTAATATAAATATATAATTTTATATAATTTTAAAAATATATTAAATAATTATTAAACTATTTTAAAAAATTAAATACTTTTTCGGCACTATGTATTCATTTTTACCTCGTTAAAATCAAATACACTGAATTAGTTTGTTAAAAATCATATTGAAGAGCTCAGGTTTGCAAATTTAGCAACTTTTAGTGAATGCATATTAAATTTGTGTTTATTAAATTCGAATTATACATGAATAAGAATAAATAAATGTATACAGTGTGGAAAACATAACAAAAGCTAAAAATATTAAACCTATTTACGTTTGTGGATACAAGCTCGTAAAAATGCAAATGAAGACCGAAAAAACAAAAAAAAATATAAACTATATAAGCATTAGGGTTTTCAAAATTTTCACTTGAGAAGTCCATACCCTCCAACCTCTTCATTCATTATTCATTATTAATGATTTCCCAAAGAACTATTCTTTTTTATTCATTTATAATACACCCCTAAAACGTCAAGATTAAATTTCACCTTTTATTTTTTAATATTTTTTACACATTAATAATACAATATTTAAAAACCTAAAAAAAGGTAAGAACACAGGTAAAAACAAAAAAAGAATAATATTAAAAAGAAAACATAAATTAAAAATTTCTCAGACTTTTATCAACATTTCCTTAGTAGAAGATAGTAAGTTTATTTCTTTCTAATTCGCTAGTAGCTAGTTTTGCTAATTCGTAGGTTTTATTTTGTTCGCTAATAGATTCGCTATGCTGCAACTGTACCCTAAAAAAGCAAGGGGAATTTGACTGCGTAAATCCTTTCAACGAAGGGATTGGACGGCTCTACCCAAATCTACTACCCCATAAAATATACCTTCTCACTTCAATGCTTCTATGTGATAAAGCTTTTATGGATGCACTGTTAATTTTTCGAATTCAACAGACGGAAAAAAAACAACAGAAAGAAATACACGTGAACTGGAAAAGAGAAGACCCCAAAAAACTTTGAAAAACAGGCCAAAAAAAACTGTGGACGAAAAATAGTGATGACAAACTGCACACGTATGGATATTTGAATACCAAGAGCTAAAACGGCAAATGATGAATATTTGGTGGATCAAACGGTTATGGAAGCTGCAATCATCTTGCACGCTTCTGCAGCATTGAGGACCATCGATTTCGAAAGTCAGCTCTTTCTGTTACAAAAGGAACACCTTAATATTATATACCATATCAAATTGAATATTTTTAAATTGTATATTTAGATTAAATATCTTAAGTATTAAATATTTATATTTTTTAATAATTTAGTTATATTTTATAGAACTAAAAATATATAATTATGAATACTATAAAATTTTAAGTTATTATACAAAGTTAATTCATTTGATATTCGACATGCTGTATATTTCATGCATACCTTACGACATTACAACAAAGTACATTATGCGGGTACAAGATGGTGTAGCCATCGGCATAACAATTAACATTGGCAATCTTATGGATTGTCTCCCCGAAGTAGAGTCTCTCACCGATGGCCTTTTGCCATCGGTGTAGCTTTAGCCATCGGTGGAGTTTGGATGAGTTTCTCCGATGTGTATTGTCTCTCCGATGGGCTGTGCTCATCGGTATAACATTCAAAGTCGGTGGAGTTTCAAATTGTCTCCCCGAAGGGAGGTTTCTTGGCAAAAGAACAAAGGCGATTGGCATAACTCTCAACATCGGTGTGCTTTGGAATTGTCTGGCCGAAGGGGGGTCTTTCGCCAATGGAAGGAAGAGGAACAGCGTCGGGAAGACTCACGCCGACACAATGTTCATCGGCGAAACGAATAGCAATCGGAGCAAGGTTTAAAGCCTTCGCCGATGGGATGGATCACGCCGATATAAGGCGATGGATGAAGTTGAGGTTGTCGGTAAGAGTCACAACGATAGGTAGTCATCGACCAGACAATAGCAATCGGTGAAGAAATTTTTTTGCCGATACCTGGTGTTACGCCGATAGGAATTTAGTGAAGGGTATCGGCGGGAGATAGGCAGTGTTTCGGCGATGGAAAGTAGGAAGTATATCAGCCAGAAAATAGAAATCGGCATATAGGTTTTATATGTGAGCATCATAGTGCTCGGAATTGTCTCACGCTGTAAAAAGAACGCCGAAAAATTTTCTAAACTCGTCGGTTGTTCCAATGGGGGCTAGAGATGAGAAGGATAAAGGATGGAGCCGATCGCTCCAAAAAGAGGGTGCATGAATTCACCAAATATATATGACTAAAAATAGAGCCTATACCAACTAATGGAGAAATCCAAGGAGAACAATGTTTAGACTGCTGACAAGATGCATTTTTTTATAATGAAATTGGTTGGTGCTACTCTCCTGTAACAGAATTTTGATGTAATATCTCTTGTTGACGCTGTTAGTAGTGCTGATATACTCTGATCCAGACTGGGAGTTAATTTTGATAGGTTTTTCATTGGTTATATCTGGCTTTGAGGGTGCTTATTTTTTGTTATATTTGTGCGGGTTGCTGCTCATTGACCTATATTTTTAAACCGTGTTCCAATATTAAAAAAATAACCACCACAGACACAAGTGACACTGACCTAGTCCAATAATGATATGGGCAATATCAAACACGATAAATATGATGCAAATAAGAAATCTATACAAGATTATGTACTAAATTTAGAAAATATTTTGACTCATTTGATAAATATGATCTTCACATTTGACAGCCACCATGAAATTGAGGGTCTGTGTGGTTTGTGATGGCACTTAAGAGAGCAATCAAACACCAAATTTAGAAAATAATCCAAGGGAATTTGACTGACTTCCAAACTCTTCTTTTTGAAATGTGAAAAAGTATTGTGCTTTCAACATTCAAAGTCCTTGGCAGAACAAATGACCAAAATCCATACTCTGCATTTGCTTTGTCCCAAAATAGTAAAGAGGAAAGAGTACATATAGTTATTTAATAATTAATAAAATCTAATAAGTTAAACCTAAATTTAATAGGTACACTTTGCATCATTCATCTTATATATATAAGAAATAAAAAATAAACTTAAAAAAGGCCAAAGTTCAATAACTAATTTCAATATTCTATTTTCCTTTACCCTCTACAACAATAACACTTTATATAATAATATTTTATATTTTTATGAACCCACTTTAATATCTTTATCATTTATTTTCAACATTATTGATTTACTTTAGCCACTATAGTAAAACCCTTTTGATAAAATCTCACATTCATAATGCAAATAAATAGTAATAGTTTAAAAATTGACTTGTAACCCTAATACTAATAATAATAATAATAATTATTATTATTATTTGATTAGAGTAATTTTTTTACTATATTTTCTTACCATAGATTAAATGGTGCCAAATAGGACCAATGGTGAATTTTATTTTATTGTAAAGTAATTTCAAGTTTATATATAATATCTTAAATACATCTACCTAATAATGTTCAAAATATTGAGAAATATCAATCTTTAGTTATTTATTTACTTAAAATGTTATTTATAAATTTATTTTAACTACTTAAGAGTTATCTTTATATATGTAAAAGGGGTTTATATATTTATCATGTATATGCTATGTTATTTTTGTTCACTTGTAAAGTAAAGTAATTTACCCTACCATTAATTTTCTTTGTGACTTTTAATGAGGCCTGTAAATACAATAAGAGTAAACAATATGCCATACCTAATCTAACCTTCTATAAATATTTTATCAAGAACAATTGGTGTTACCCTTGGGTAGAGTATCAAAATATTATAAATTTGAAGAATGAAATAGCACCAACTGGGCATCACTTCATAAATTCACTGTGCAACAAAAAAAGAAGAAAAAGATGGGTGTATAGTGGTGCCCTTAGGGCGCAATTCAATTTGCTCTATTTTTATTTGATTTGATTTTTTCTAAATTTATGTTCAAGTACTACTTGTATTTATACACGGCTATTTTTAGTTTTTATGTACAGGAAACAGTCTTAAAAAAAGGCTCTCAGTATTAATTAAAATTTAATAAAAAGTAAGGCATTTCAATATAGCTATCCATTTAAACAAAAACACAAATGAAGAAAGTAGAGTTTCTAAACAACTTGGAACCCAGTGTTGACAAACACAACAAAAAAAATTATAAACTGTTAAAATCAATCTTCAAACTTTAGTCTTTACTTTAGGTTTGTGGTACACATTTGGTATGATATGAGTAGAGCTAAAAAGTCACTATAAATAATCTTTAAAAAATAAAATATTAAACTATATCTACTGTTATTGATTTGTATTGGTTACTCATTATTACATGGGCATGCTAATTACTATAAATTTATAATGTAGCTACTACTAACATCTCACCTGAGGAAAAAACAACAACGTACATTTCCCCAACTACTGACCAAGCATTTTGTTGAGATAGGTGAACTTTCCATTATTGTGAGATGGATATTACTACCTAGGTATTAGTTGCTTCAATTGGTTACACTCAAAATGCAATAGAGAGCTTGAAAATTTTCACTTGTTCGACTAAAGATTGCCAGGCAAGATCTAGGAGAAAACGGACAAAGACGAGAAGTTTAATCAGAGCTAAGGAAGAGACCTATGAATTAAGATTGAGCAATCCCTCCAAATTAGGAGGCAAGATTACCTTGGAAGGTCAGCCAGAAAAATGGAAATGCAGGAGAGTTAAGAGCTTGGGATTGAGGAAAACACCGGGATTCACAAATCCAACCAACCCTTGTCCCAGTAAGTCAAAAGAACCAAAAGAACTAATTTTTTACTTCCAAAAGCATTCGCAAAATTGGGTGTACACAACGCAAGATAATCAACATATGAGCAAATTATTATCAGGTATATTTGTTGATGATCAAACACTTCCCTTCTTTCATGTTCTAATCTGTTGTTGTTTTTGGTGATATAGAAGGTTACTAAACTACAGGGATTAAGAACATAAATCTTATTTAGCAAGTACAGCAGTTCATTTCTGGCAATTGCCAAATGTCATATTACTTGTAAATTTGTAATGATAGAGAAGCCATTAGTAGAACAGCTTCATTAATGGAAACAGTTAATTTAAATGCAAGAGTGTCGTGGCATGAATCAATTTTTACTCAAGATAAAAATAAAGATTCATAAAGTTAAATCTGAACTAAATATAAAAAATAATCATTATTTAGAAATTATGTTTGGTGCATTCATTCATTTTCTTGAAAGGCTCATCTCTAGGTCAAATCAAATAACATAGAAGAGTGAGGGCCGATTGGTATAATTTTAACGATCGGAACAAAGCATTACACCCACCCCGATGGAGCCAGCTCATGCCGATGAAGGCGATCGGTGAAACGGATAACTATCAGAGTAAAACGATGGGCTCACGCCGATAAAGAGTGTCATCCCGATGGGAAGGAAGGAAAAATGAGCCGATAAGGCTATATCGGTGATACTAAAATTACAATTAGTCTAAACTTTGTAAATAGTTAATAACTAATGGAAGAAACCCCATATCAATAAAACAAGTATAACAAAAATCAAAATAGCATGAGAAAATCAATCTCCTGAAAAAATAGTGCAAAAGATTATGATTAGCAAGAAAAGATTATTACTTTCTAATCTTGATAAAAGTGAATTTTTGTATATATGTATTTAAATCTATCATATACTACCCAGTAAATCATAACTATGCCTCCCTTACATAATAATTCTTATATTACATAACAATCTATATTATATTTATTATGATCTTCTTCAAATGGAAACTACTCTTATTTTTTCTTGAAAACAAAAACATTAAAACCTAATCCCAATTAAAAGGCCCTAACAAATTTTCTAACTAAGTAATTTTACCCATATTACCAGTTTGAGAAAAAATAATAATTCAAACCCTAAAAAGAAATTTAAATTTTACAATTAAATGGAAAGAAAATGTATAGGAAAAATGAAATCAAACCCTAAAATGATCTTCTCAACTAATGGCAATTTCACAACATGTAAAATGGGATGCACTCAAGTTGTAAATCACCGAAGCTTTCGTAGGGGAAACCCATACTTAATTCTTCAAGAGACATGTTAAATGCATATATGTACAAATGTTAAGTGTTTAATTGGGTAAATTACTAATCTACATATCCAAATATTCAGTCCAACAGACAAAAACAAGTACAAGCCCTGGTAAATGTTATGTAATAGATACCCCTCAATCATGGCATTGCAAACAGGTGCAAGCCCTATGACACAGCTGAAAAAGAAATTACCAATAATAAAACTTACCCTCCATTCTGCTGTCCAAGTTACCAATTTGACAAAATATATATAAAGAAAATAATAATCAAACCCAAACAAGATGTGTTTAGCTAAAGTGTAGTTATCCTCTTTTGGTTTCCATTTTACCAATTTAATGGAATTTAAACTTTAAATGAAATCAATTTACGCTAGACAGATATTTCAAGATATGAGTAATTTCACCTTGAAAATAATTAAAGCATTTCGCTTCCAATTCAACAAGAGAAAATAAACATTAAAAAAATAATTCAAACCCTGCCTACACGCAATTTTAGCCTTTTTATTATCTTCCGATTCACCAGAAAAGAAAAAAATATAAAAACAAAAAATAATTCAAACCCTAGCATGAAATCTATTTTCTATTTTGGCTCTAGCTCTTCGTTGCAAGAAAAAAAATATATGTAGAAGGAAAAACAATTCAAAGCCTATCAAAATTTTATTTTTATTTTACGAATTCTATCATCGGCATGACTTATACCATTAGGAGGGCTTGTAAAGTGTTCGCCGATAGTAACATGTTATACCGATCGGTGTTTGGGGATGTCATGTCTTTGAGGCACCTTGTTCGGCACTCCACGTGCCCACCCATGCGCCTTGTCTTAGCTTGCATGCGTGCAACGAAACCATTACTGAGAAGCATGCTGTGTAAAAAATGGTGAGGGCACACTCATTAAGGGATTCAATGTCTTGATGTGTCAAGTTTTTGGTGGTTTCACAGTCGGTATGCATATGGAGTAGAGAATTTCTTATGACAATGTCTATCAAAATTAAGAGATATTCTCCTTGCAAACTCAGTGCATGCTGTGGTTTCTGAACATGAACAAGGGCGTCAGGAGCAGAGGCAATACAGACAAGTATAGTCTGCCTTACCAACTTATCATAGCGTACATCTCATTTATTCTCTATACGTTCTATTTTGTGCGGTTTTTCATTTTGTTTTTAATTTTATTGCAAATGTTTAGTGATCATGGAGACTGTTTTAAGAGTATTAGTGAATTCTGTATTAAAGGTGATGAGAAATGTTCCAATAGAGATGAACAAACATTTGGTTGGACTCAATGAAGCTGAAGGTCACCAAGGAGAAAGGTAATCTCGATTAAGATTTTATCTATATAAATTTTTAATGGAAATTCTATATAAATTTCTGTAAGACCTAAATGCCACAGATAATTAATGGGGCTCTATTGTTCTTGTCAGTACTGATGTTTTGAAGGAAATTACAAGACTTGAAAGTTTGGCTCTCTATTATTTCAGAATTCTTCTTTTGCTTTCCAGCTTTCAGTCAACAAATTCTCCATCTAAGATATTATTAAGGTGACTTTTTGTTAACAAAGTCGCACACTGGTGAAAATTGAATATCTTATGATCTGAAGAAGATAATTTCTTATCAGTAATTTTCCGAAGACACAAGATCATCCACAGGTTCATTTTGATGATATGGTTTATGTCGTATGTTTTTGCCAAGTCACATTTACCTGTGGTTAACTCAATATAAAATTTTCAGCTATATCAACGAAGTCAGTCTGCTTGCCTTTCTAATTAATTTTTTTTATATACGGTAGGCACAATAGTTATAAGGTTTCGCATAACCTTGTAATTTTTTCAATCACTACATGTTTGACCAAATCATATTCTTAGGTAAAAATAAAGAGTTAAACATCATATTTCTATTTTGCTTAGTAGGGTTTGTTGTTCAAGTCCAACATAAGGTTTTTAATAAGGTTTTTAACAGTCCATGGGATTGAGTAAAAAGTCTTCAAGAAAAATTGTGTTCAATTTTTATATCAACATTTTGGATCACATATCAAGATGAGCAAAAATTGAGGCTCTCTCTACCTTTCGTGAATGATGGCTGTCTGATTCTACCTCAGGCTTGCCAAAAACTATGATGAGGAAAAAACTGCTTATACCCCCCACAAAGCATCGAACTCTGGAGGTGGGAATCCTAGCGCCTCTTACTTATCTTTCTATACCAGTTTCTCAACCTGTCACTAACCATTAAACAAGCTCCTTTAGTTTATTTAACATTTTTAGTAAGCATCTAGGCTTTCTTCGCTATACCATCTTTGTTTGTCATGTTGTTAAGAGTACATTTGAAGATGCACCGTAGGTGGTTTAGCAGTTCATGAATTTCTTTAGCTACAGCCATTTGATTCTAGGTTTCCAGTTTTTGCTTTGTTAATTTGAATGTAGCTTATACGTCAGATCTAAAATTCATATCTAATGTAGTGGAATTTCACACTGAACAAAGTAGTATTATTATCCCAATAACTACATGCCAAACTAATTATTGCCTCATAAAGTTTTTTAATCTAATTACGTATAGTTTCTAATTTAGTTTCTAATATTTAGATAGTTTAATATATATTTTTTTAATTTTAGTTTAAAATCTTTTAACATAGTTTTAAATATTAACTTAGGTTTAATTTTAATTTTAATTTTGAACATCTATAGTTTGGTACTTTGTTCAGTGTGAAATTCTAAATATATAGAAAACTAATTATTGCCGCAGAAAGTTTTTTAACCTAATTACCTATAGTTTCTAATTTAGTTTCTAATATTTAGATAGTTTAATATAGTTTTTTTTTAATATATATATATATATATTCTATACCAATAAATAGATATTTATTAAAATATCAACTCTATATCATTTCTAATCAAATATTATAATATTTTCTACTAATAATATATTCAACTAATTTCAATAGGCACAAACTTACATTGGGGCACAGTTGTAGGGAACATGATAGGTCATAGCCATCTTGGAACGACCCAAAACCTATATACAATTCAAACGGCCATTCCATACAGGGTTGAGACCATGTTTGTTAAGGCTTAAATCATATAAATTATATTATAAAAATTTGTATAGGAAAAACTTATTATTATAATTAATCATAAGTAAGAAGGGCCAATAAATTTTTAGTTGATAAGCACAATAAATTTAAAATTCTAGGTATCACTCCATTTCATTGTCTGTTCAGGACTGGAATGTGAGTCAAATAGAATCCATCAAAGTTTACCAAAAAGCTTAAAACAGTTCACATATTGGATGAACAATTGCAAGATGTATTCAGCAATAAGAAAAGATGAACAATTGCAAGTTGTATACAGCAATAAGAAAAGATGAACAATTGCAAGTTGTATACAGCAATAATGTTATGTTATAAACAACTAAAGCCAACTTCATCTAATTTGTAAAAGCTAAACCAAACATACAGTGCCCTTAAGACATGATACAAAAATCAAAAGTTACAACTACAGAACAAAAATATTCAAAATGAAAAGTTTGTTTTGAGAGGCCTTCCTCATTCAATAAATTCAAAATATAAGATATGGGAAAATATTTCTATCCAAAACTACATATAGTTGAAACTTAGAAATAAAACATACCTCTATTATAAGCTTTACAGTAAAAGAGTGTAGTGATGAATGCAAATCTAATAAAAACTGTAAAACTAAGCGTATATATAAGCTTTTTTTCCAGTTTTGTCACCGCCTAAAGAGCATTGATTATACTGTAGATGGTACATATGTGGCTAAACAGGTTGGCAAAAAGTCATTTAATGCATAGAATAAAATATCTAAGATAGTAAATTTTGAATGGATCGTTGGGTCATAGAATTAATTGCATATCTTTATCACAGATATTTTCTTTGTTGGTAGATATTATCAAATTATAAAGATATTTTCTTTTTTGGTAGATATTATCAAATTATAAATATATTGTTATGGAATTTATAATAAATAATGTATAACTAAAATTTCATGTTATGTAAAATTAAAATATTAATAACTATATATATATTGATTTAATTAAACTATTCATTTATAAAATTTAAAAATCAATATATATTTAAAAAAATTGAATTCAACCTTTAAACTTAATCTAAATTATATTTTCTACAAATTTAGATGAATAAACGTATTAAAAATAAACTGTAAAACATATACATTAAATCTTTGTTTTTAATTACAAAAGCTCAAGCTAATAATTAAATTCTTTCAATGTCTTCATTCGTTAAGAGTAAACGCACTTTCTAAATTATAACCATCCAAATGCAGCCATCCTGCTAGAGCCTTTCACCGTTGATAAAATAGTTTGTGGGATTCGGTAAAAACAAAAATTCTAATACCTAAATTTGTTGAATGATTTTGCATAGTGGGAAAAAAAATGGAATCACAAAAATCAGGGATCAGAAAGACCACACCTTTCGCTGAGACAAATCCATCAAACTCCGATAGACCTTGTTATGCCGATAACCAAATGTTTCATCGGCGAAAGAACAACCTTCGGCGAGAAAACTTTGAACTCGGCCAATCATTCAAGTTATACCGATGGCCAATGGCCATCGGGGAGATCATACCTTTCGAGGAGACAATTCCTAACATTGCCGACAGGCAATGTTATACCGATGAATGCAAGCACTTGTTTCTGTTTTCGTTTAGAGCGTTCATTTCCTTTTGTGTTTATGGCAGCCCCTTTTGTCCTCGAAATATGCTCTTTTACCTGCATTGTTAATCCACTCCATGATGGGAAATCTCGCCAAGGTTTTCAAGAACTGCTGCCGGCGCATTTTTTCCGGCTGTCCGGTCTTCGATATTTCGGTCGCTCAAGAATTTTTACGGCATCAATTTGCAATTTTATTGAGTTTGTATTCACGTATGTGGGGAAGGTGAATAGGTTTAATGTTTTTTGATTTCTGTTAACGCCCTGGCCAATGCAGATTAATGGTGTGAATCTGAAATGCTTATTTTCCACGGCCATTTTTTCCCACTCTTCATTTTCTGCTGCCTTCGCTTGACAAAAATCACGCCGGGGAATTTTCTAAACTCGTCGGTTGTTCTCACACCAGAAAAAATTCTTGTCAGAATAAGTCTCATGTCGTTTAAATGCCCTCTGCCACTAATTTCGTTTGCGGTATGTGCATTTTACACCGTTTTTACTCCTCGTAGTGTGTCCAGTAGTATGCTTTTTGGGTGTGGCTCTTAAAAACCCTTTTAAAAATTTTAAATGTTTTGAAATCCGCCGTTGAACAGCGTTAAATTAGTTTTTTGAGGAGATTGACCGGAGGTAATTTCCAGATTGCCTTGGAATCTAACGTAACTTGTCCCTTGAAAAAAGGGAACTGGTTTAAATAAAAACTTGTCCATCGCCAATCAGATAGATGATTTGGTCTGCAGTACTATTTTGGCAGCAGAGTTTAATGACGAATAAATGCCCCCAGCCTCTCGAAAACGCGTGAGATAAATGAGAAATGCCTACCGTTGATGCGTGAACGGAAACGAAAAAAAACACCACGAAAAGAGAAAAAGCGGCAACGAAAATCTGGCAAAGAAAAATTGACGGTAAAATGGAAAACGAACGGTCGGATCTTTTTCAATCGTCTTGGCACTAATGTGGACAATTTTCAACCATAGATTCTAAAAGTCAGCCCTCTTGTTCACAAAGGGAACGCCTTCGGCATAATAAAAAGTGGTCCAAAGTCTATGAGTGTTACGGATAGATACATGTCACTAACTTTTCCATATAACAACAAAAAGCTTTCTATTTCTTTGGGGTTAAGATTAGCAATCGCATCTTAGTGTGCAATGGGTACACCGATATTGAAATAGTATTGGAATGCTTGACCGTAACCTCGAGTGTATCACACAATGGAATATTTTTTTGTCACTATGTTTATGCGCTTAAGCTTAGTTTTGCAATCTCATGATGGGTAATTATTTTTTGTTTAAGGAAATGTCTCTTCAATTGTGATGGGTGGTAAAGGTAAAATTTTGAAATAATTATTCATAGGAAGGTTATGCATGTAGCCATGTTCTCTACTTGAAGCTGAAATGCTCTCTCTCTCTCTCTCAGCCTTTATATATATCTCTGTCTCCCTCTCTAGCTCTCTATTTTTTTAATCTCTTTCTATTTCCCTCTCACACACTTCATCTCTCTGATATTTCTCTCCCTATCTTTCTCTCTCTCCTCTCTCTGAGATTTCTCACTCTAGACCTCTCTCTTTTTCTCGATCTCTTTCTCTCATCCTCTCTCCTCTCTCTATGTCTCTCTACCTATCTATTTCTCTCTCTCTCTCTCTCTCTCTCTCTCTCTCTATATATATATATATATATATATATCTTTTTTGTCTTTCTCTATTTTCACTCACTCTCTATCTCTCTTTACCTCTCTATACATTTGTCTCTATATCTTCATCTATGTCTTTCGCCCTCTCTCTCTCTCTCTCTCTCACTCCTCCCTCCCTTGCTCTCTTTGTTTCTCCATCTCTATCTCTCCCTTCTCTGTTCCTCTCTCTCTCTCTCCACATAACATCTCAAGGGTAAAATGATTAAGGTGGAAGATGTGCAAAATTTGACAAAAGAAAGACTTGATGAAATGATTAGTTCAATTGGAGATTCTGATCTAACAATAGGTGGAAGCCCCTATAATAATTTAATAGGAAACAACAAAATCTCTCTCTCTCTCTCTCTACTTTTCTATTTCTCTTTATCTCTCTTCATCTCCATCTCCCTCCTCCCTTCTCTCTCACACACTTCATCTCTATGAGATCTCTCTCTCTCTCTATGTTCTTCTCATGTTTCTCTCTTCCTATGTTTTCAAAAAGACACTCCAAGAAGACTATTGGTGCATCAGAGAGATTTCCAAAGAATAGGTCAATACTCTTGCATGGAGTTATGATGTTTGTATTCTTTTCTTCATCACTTTAGGCATTTGAATCAAAATATTGTTTTCAAACACAAGAAATTTAAACACAAGAAAGTAAATGAAACCATTATATAATTCTATTAATAACATATATAAATAATAACAAATGACAACACATAGTAACAAGAAATTTCATCCAATCAACCTATACAATGACACTAATCTACTCATGTTATTCTTCTAGGTGCATTGACATGAGTGATGTGTTGGTTCGTTAACCTTAACCCATTTGTTGCTTTCTGGTGTATCATAAATCCTAGTTAATTCATTGGTAGTCGCACTTCTTTGTATCCCTAGATATTAAGAATTGACTTTTTCTTCTGGTTTGGGACATTTCCTATTTTGTCCTAAAGCCCATTGTTAGTTGTGAAGAATTGTTTTGATTTAGTTTCTTTCAAGAAGACAAAGAGTGGAATAAAAAATAATGTAATCTACAATTGATAACCTATGTATCTAGTTTCTCCATTTATAACTAGCTAACCTTAGATTTTTTTTTCTTCTTAGTGGAAAGTTATATTTCTTAGAAGTGTTTTTCCCATGATAATAAGTAGTTAGAAAATGAGGGGATCTCCTTGCCTTACTCCTCTACAACTATTTACCCTTTTGGATATTTATTATGATGGAGAATGAGGGGGTGCAAATAAAACATTGTATCCAATCAATCATCTATTTGTTGAATCTAAACTTTTATAGAATCTTTAGGAGGAAGTTTCAATCACACTTGTCAAATGCTTTAGATATGTCAACCGTTATAACAATCCCTAACCGATGTTGTTTTGGTTGAGTGGAGTTGTTAGCTAAGATCATATCCTTCATATTGCATGTATTGGTTGTTCATCCACTTACAATAACTTTATAAATTAGTGAATGTTCTAGCTCTTCCTATCTCCATTTTTTGTAGATACAACATAACTTAGTGGTATACCCAAATGATACAAAGTAACTTCTATACCCCTAATTCTAGAGAACCTAAAAAGGATATTGATCCACTTTATAGATTTTGAAAACAAAAAGATGGTATCCTATAACGAACAATTTCACATCTATGGGAGCAAGATTTTAAATATTTGGTTACAAAGTTTGTTGAACACAAAGAAGTGCTAAGAGGGGGGCTTGAATTGGCACACACAAAAACTTAAACAGATATTTGTAGATAAAAACTGAATAACTTAGAGAATATAAAGTAAATCATGCAACACAAGAATCAACACAAGAACACTAGGATTTTACATGGAAAACCCAAAATAGGGAAAAACCATAGTGAGTGTTAGCTCACAATTTATTATGCTCACTGCAATAAGTATTACAACTTTGTTTTAGGGCTACAACCCAAGGAAGCTACTACTCCCTAAATATAGCTTTTAGGGTCACTCCCAAGGAAGCTACAACTCCCTACAGATTCACTATCTTGATATAAGAATTACAGAGATAGTGAATACATGAACTGTTGTATAGAAAACATTTGACTTATGTTGATATTGCAGTCCTCATTTTTTGCACAATTACTCCATCATACTAATGCTGCACACTTCATACTTCTTATTCTTCTCTTTTACTTTCACATCTCACATCTATCTTTCACAAATGAATTTCTTCTCCTATAAATACCCTCCGCAACACATCACAATATTGATTAGGTCGGCACCATGAATATATTTTAGATGAAACATGTAGTTCTTCAAAGGTCAGCTTCAATACATATAATATGTCAAGGAAACTTGTTGTGGACCTTAGGACATCATGAAAGGATTCAAGGAACATCACATCACATCTTCCAAAGTCAAAAAAATTGATCATGATCCACTGCATATAATAGAAACTAGTCTGTCAGCCCAAACTATACAAACACTACTAACTGTTTATCTTCATTCCACTGGAAAGAAGCCAAAAACATCATGTGGACCAAGAATTCAACATTGTACCACCTCAACATCATTCAACCACCTTTCTACTGAAGTATCAGATCAATCTATACATCCGCATGACAAGAGATATGATGAACTATTGGAAATAAAGTATTCGGGACTAACTACACCATGAATACTCCACTATTCAAGATATGGTATTGTGGTACATTAAAAACCCTAAAACCTTTAGAGATGAACTTAAACATCATTAGATGCATACTCCTAAATCCGCACATCTGTTGCAAGTGTGTGCTAATCGGTGTTGTCATTGATGTCAACACCTAAGGAATTTGTTTGGAAGAGTTTTGAGCAAGTGAATGAAAGGTTAATACAATTGTAGAGTTGTTTTGTCTCCTAGAAAAACGCAGTGTTTTGCTTCGCGTATCCTATATATTGAATATCTTTATCTGTGGTTTGGAAGTTATGATAAGGAATGTCTGTAGTTGCTATGTTTGAAGTTTGAGTCTCCGGTGTGAAGATTTGAGTGAGTTATGTTCACTAGAGTAGAAACTATTTTTCTGAGTATCTAATGGTGATAGGGAGAATGTATTCTACTCTGTATTTAAGTTTTATTGGTTGCAGTTATAGAGTTAAGTCTAAGATGATGTTATGTGTCTTCAATTCAGATGGTTCATGATTTGGTGCTCTATAAACAATCTTTTCTTTGTGACAGTGGCTGACAGTAATGTTTAAGTGGTCCGGTTTGAAGAATCTTTTGGATAAAGTGATTGGAGGTTGTGTAGAAGTTCTTAGTGATTGTAAAGTGCTTGTGGTTGTCTCTAGATCATGTTCTTTCTTTTTGATTGGTCCACAAAGTGTAATTTGGATCGTGGTTGAAGCATGTTCGTAAAGGTCTTAGTGTTAACTCCTGTTTTGGCCTACCTGGTTGTTTTCACTACTTGTGGTTATGCTTTGGAGATTGTGGAAGCATGTTGTTGCATGGGAGATTGCATTTGAGTCCCAACTAAGGTGTGGTGTGGTTTGTGTTCATTCTTTTCCTTCAAAAATTTGTTTAGGTCCAGACCAATTCTAATATATGTATGTATGCTAGCCTCGGAGATTGTTCCAATGGTTGATGATTGTAATGCCGACCTTGATGTACATTCCAAGGTTGATGAATTGTATAAATACACATAATGAAGTAGTGAATAATGCATGCATGTGCAATGATGCGAAGATAATTGTGTTTGTGTTGAAAAGGTAGAAAATAAGAAGAATATGTGTGCTTCAATAGAACTGAACTTTGGCATGGTGTAGCTGCTACTATCTCAGTTCACCAAGTTTTGGCAGTGAGCCTCTTTCTTTGACAATGAGCCCCTTCTTTTGTAGTGAGCATTCTAGGAAGTGAGCCTCCAATAGTGAGCCTTGTTGTAACTTTTGATATATCATTTATATTATGCGTTAATCCTTACCATGGTTTTTCCCTTATTGGGTTTTCCATGTAAAATCTAGTGTCTCATGTGTTGAATGTGTTATTATGCTTAAGTTTCTGATTTCATGATTTCATGGTTAAATCATAATAATAATGATTAAGTGGTTGAAGTGTTGATGTTTATAAGAAGTTAAGTTTTGGTTACAATTGATTCACCGCCCCTCTTAGTTGTCTTGTGCATTTCAATAATTGGTATTAGAGTGAGGGTTCTTTGGAAAAAATCCTAACAACTTGAGGTCGATCTGGGATGGCGCATAAGAAGGATACTCTACAGTTTGATGGAGTGGATTATGCTCTCTAGAAGGTATGGATGAAAATTCATCTCATTTCTCTTGGTTATAGTATCTGGAAGATGACAGATACAAAGTATTCTAGTCCTCTGAATGGTCCATCATCTGAAGATGAAGTCAAATGGTATGAGTTAAATGGAGAATCTAGAGATGCTCTGTTGAGTGCTTTGTTCAATACTGAGTTAGTGAAAGTTTTGGATATGGAAACTACTTATGAGATCTGGGATAAGTTGAAGAATTTGTAAGAAGGAGATGAATCTGTAAGGAGTACAAAATTACAGAACCTGAAGGTGAAGTATGCAACTCTCAAGATGAGTGATGATGAGAACATAACAGTCTACATGCAAAAGGTTGATGAAATTGTCAATGGAATCAAAGGTCTTGGAGGAACTATTGATGAGAATGAGGTTGTGTTGAAGATTCTTAGGTCATTGCCTAAATCCTATAGTCACAAGGTGTTTGCAATTGAAGAATTTATGAGTGTGAACAAGATTACAAAGGATTGATCAGTTGCTTGGAAAGCTTACTTCTTTTGAGATGAGAGAGTTTGGTGATGCCCTGCTGAGGATTGAGACTACTTTCAAAGCCAGTACTTCAGAGAAGACTTCAAGATATGAGAAGTATGTTGTGGAACCTGATGATGACCTTGATGAAATTGAAGCCAACTTTGTGGATAGAATGCAAAGAAGTACCAGTAAATTCAAAGGTAAATTACCATCCAAATACTTTACTTGTGGTAAGATTGGTCACTATGCTTCTAGGTGTCCACAGAGAATTGAGAAGAATAGAAAGAAATTTGATAGTAGGCCTAGGATCATAAAGAAATGCTATTATGTTAGATATCTTGATGATGATGGTGTAATAGATGATGAGTCTGATGATACTAGTGTAAATGAATGCTTGTTTATTGCTATTAAAGAAGAACACATGTCTATTTATCTTACTAGCTGTGTGAAGGAAAAAAAACTAGTAGAAGAGAGTGCCTTGTCTATTTGCCAGGTTGAGAAAGATAAGGATGAATGGATTATTGGCAGTGGATGTTCATATCACATGGCCGGGGATAAAAGTAAGTTTGTGAGTTTGGAAAAGTATGATGGAGGACTGCTTAGGTTTGGAGATGATGTAGCTAGTAGGATTTGTGGAAGAGGATCTATTTCTTTTGATGGAAAGCACAATATTGATGATGTTCTATATGTGAAGGGTTTAAAGCATAATCTTTTAAGTGTTGGTTAGATGTGTGACAAAGGGTATGATTTGAGATTCAAGGATAATGGATGCAAGATCATGGAAAGCTCCATAACAATGATTGCTACTGGTAAGAAGACTAGAGGTAATGTTTATCACTTGAGAGGAACTAATGATTGTTGTTTGTTGGCTCAGACAGATGAGAGTTGGCCGTGGCATAGAAAGATGTGTCATATAAATTTTGACAACTTGGTGAAGATAAGTTCAGTGCAAGCTATGAGAGATCTGCCTAAGCTTGTGAAACCTGCTAATACTATTTGCAAGGAATGTCAATTGGGGAAACAAACAAGGACAAGTTTCAAGAGTAAGGAACAATTTTCTACTAGATTGCTGGAGCTAGTGCATATATATGTGTAGTCCTACAAGAACAAGAAGTTTGCAAGGTGACAGGTACTTTATGTTGCTTATTGATGATTATTTTAGAATGAATTGGGTCACTTTTCTAAAAGATAAATCAGAAGCCCTAGACAAATTCAAAGCTTTCAAGGTAATGGTTGAGAATGAGATAGAACTGAGGATCAAATGCTTAAGGTCTGATAGAGGAGGTGAGTTTACATCAAATTGATTTAATATTTTCTGTGAAGAACAAGGGATAAAGAGACAGTTGTCTGCTCCTAGGACTCTTTAGTAGAATGGAGTTGTTGAAAGAAAGAACAAGACAATTCAAGACGCTGCTAGGACTATGATGACAGAGACTGACCTACCAGAAGTATATTGGAGAGAAGCTATATATACTGCTATCTACATTCAAAATAGAGTTCAAGTCAAAGGTAATGGTACTAAAACTCCTTATGAATTATGGTATGGAAGAGTTCCTACAGTGAAATATTTTAAAGTTTTTGGAAGAAAATGTTATATCAGAAGAGAAGAAGAGCTAGGTGAGTTTGATGCTAGGTGTGATGAAGGAATTTTCCTTGGATACTCTACTAAGAGTAAGTCCTACTAGTCCTACAATAAGAGACTGAGAAAGATCATTGAGAGTGCTAATGTGAAGGTTGATGAAGACAAGGAAAGAATATCAAATCTGAGTGGCTATGAATTAGATGAACCTATTGCTACAATCAATGAAGAAAAAGTTGAACAAGAAGACAGTCAAGTTGAAGAAGAAAAGGCTTCAGAAAGTGTTGTTAAGACTCCTAGGTATGTAAGGATTAATCATTCTGAAGATTAGATTATTGGTGACAAAAGCAAAGGGGTATTGACAAGGAAAAGAGCTGCAGAAGAGTAGGTGAACTATTGTTTACTTTCAAAGATTGAACCTAAAATTGCAAGTGAAGCTTGCAAAGATGAAAATTGGGTAAAAGCTATGGAAGAAGAGATGATGTAGATAGAGAAGAATCATACTTGGGAATTAGTTCCTAGACCTGCTGATAATAATGTGATTGGAACTAAATGGGTTTTCAGGAACAAGATGAATGAAAATGGAGTAGTAAGAAACAAAGCAAGACTGGTATGCAAAGGATGTTTTTAGGTTGAAGGTATAGATTATGAGGAGACTTATACTCCTGTGGCAAGGATTGAAGCAATAAGAATGTTTGTGGCATTTGAAGCATACAAAGATTTCAAAGTGTACCATACGGATGTAAAGTCTGCATTCTTGAATGGTGAGCTAGAAGAAGAGGTTTACATTGAACAACCAAAATTATTTCAGTTATTAGACCAAGATGACATGGTGTGCAGATTGAAGAAAGCCTTGTATGGACTAAAGCAAGCTCCTAGAGCTTGGTATGCAAGGTTGGATAAGTATTTGTTGCAATTAGGGTTTAGTAAAGGTACTACAGATAGTAATCTTTATTTCAAAATTAATGATGATCAAATTCTAACTATTGTAGTCTTTGTTGATGATATTATCTTTGGAGGCAGTGAAGGTATGTGTAAGAAATTTGCAGAGGAAATGCAAAAGAAGTTTGAGATGTCTATGTTTGGTGAAATGAATTTCTTTCTAGGACTGCAAATTACTCAATCAGATAAAGGAATTTTCATTACTTAGTCCAAGTATGTGAAAGAGTTGTTAAAAATTTTTAGAATGGAGGATTCTAAACTAGTATGTACCCCTATGGTAACTGGCTGCAAGCTGAGCAAGAATGATGAATCACCTAAGACTGACAAAAAAAAGTATAGGTCTATGATTGGAGGATTACTTTATCTTACCTATACTAGACCAGATATAATGCATGTGGTTTGTCTTGTGGCAAGATTTCAAGAAGATCCTAGAGAGTCACATGTGATGGCAGTTAATAGAATCATGAGTATTTAAAATGCACTTTAGACTGTGTATTGTGGTATCCTAAAGATACTGATTTCACTCTTACTGCTTATATAGATGTAGATTGGGCTGGAGATGTTGATGATAGAAAAAGTATAGGTGGAGTTGCTTTCTTCTTAGGTAACAGATTGGTTTCATGGTTGAGCAAGAAGCAAGATTTAATTTCTTTGTCTACTGCAGAAGCAGAATATATTGCTGCAACATGTTGTTGCACTCAAGTGTTATGGATGAAGCAAACATTGAAGGATATAAGAGTTGTGTATGGAGAACCAATCTCAATCTTCTGTGACAATACAAGTGTTATAAACATTTCAAAGAATCTAGTGATGCACTCAAGAACAAAGCATATATCAATAAGGTATCACTTTCTGAGAGAAAAGGTAATAGAGAATGAAGTAAAAATGGATTATGTGTCTACAAAGGATCATATTGTAGATATTTTTACAAAGCCTCTACCTAAGGATACTTTTGAGTATCTTAGGGAGAAGTTAGGGGTTATTACCCCTCCTACTCTAAACTAAGATGCATATGAAGTGCATCAGTCTAGTGGTACCCAAAGTCTCATTCTTGGATCTGGATTGATGTTTTGAAGGCTACCTCTCATGAGGAGTAGGTAGATGTTGCTGATATGAATTCTTGATAAAGAGTAGTAAGTGTCATAGTATTGATGACAAAGGGAGTGAAAGAGTAATTCTAGTTTTGATTAGAGCAGTAGTGTGCAAGTATGTGTACAGGAAGAGAAGTGATGTCCTTTGCCATTAATGTTAAAGAGGGAGAGAAATCATGTGAAAACTCAGGGGGAGAAAGAATTTAGATGTATAAAGAGAAAGGGGGAGAAGTTGATGATGTTATGGCTTTTCACATAAATATTGCCATCAATGACAAAGGGGGAGATTGTTGCAATTATGTGCTAATCGGTGTTGTCATTGATGTCAACATATTAGTGTTGTCATTGATGTCAACACCTAAGGAATTTTTTTGGAAGAGTTTTGATGTAGGAGCAACCAGAGGTGTAAGAGAAATCTTTCATCACCCAAAAAAGATGTGATTCAAAATTATTGATGTTGTTTTCATTTCTTTTCAAAATCAATGTTTCCGGTTCCATAATCGTTTGAATAATGATGTAGAACTTTCAGTTTTTCCAAACTGCTATTTTTGGAAAGTTTGCATTTGGGCACGGATTGAAGTAAAAATTTATAGGAAGCTTCGTAAATGAAAAATAAGACCTTTGGAGAAGGAATCATACAAAGATAATTTGTGAGCTGAAAGATATTAAATTTTCTGTTTCCCAAAAAATGCCTGAAAATAATTCAAATTCAGGTTTGACACACTAAATGGCCCCGTACAAGCCCAAAAATTGGTAGAACAAAAAGATCCCATTCTTAGCATGTAGAGAACTCTGTGAGATTTTTGGTGCTTCAAATAGTTCATGAATCAGACACCCGGATGAAAAGTTATGGCTCTTAGAAGTTGAGCTATTTTTGGAGGGAGACGCAAAATTTGAATTTTGGTTGGAGGCCACCAAAAAGGGCTATTAATAAACATTTTTGGGAACCCTTGGTAGTAGTAGAGATCAGGGGGAAAGTGTAGAGTCAAAAAAAGGTAGGAAAATAGAAACTGTAGTTGATTTGGGGTTATAGAAGGCAGAAGATTCCAAATCCTGGTGATACGTAGCTGTAATGTGTTGTAGCCTATAGAGGATTGATTCCTCTGATTAGATTTGAGCTTCTATAATGTAATGAGTTATCCAAATCAATAAAAGAATATTCTATTTTCTATGTGCAATTTCTATTTTTGTGTGTTTTGTGATTTACCCCCTTTATCAAGTGGTATCAAAGCAATGGTTCCTGAGTGTGTAGATAGATCGCTGACCATGAGGCAGTTTGCACCAGGACCTGAGGTTGTGGGTTTGCTGCAGAGATCAAAATGCCTCCACAAAGAAACCATGTTGGGAGAAATGCTTTGAGGGAAGAGGGTTTTAGAGCCCTACAAAGGCAAATCGATGCATTGCAAGAGGAGTTGTGAAGAGGTTTTGAGATGAAAACAAGAGAAGAAAGTGAAGATGAAGCTGAAGAAGAGCTATCTGAGGAAGAACAAGAAGCTACAGGAGATCCTACAGAAGTTAGGTTGTTGAGGGCCATTTTAAAGATTGGAAGGAGGCCCAAGATCAAAGTTTCTACCTATTATAGAGATTTGGATCCAAAAAAGTTTATTGATTGGATCAATGATATGGAAGAATATTTCGAGTATGAAGATGTAGAGGATCCAGATAGGGTCAAGTTTGTAAAAGCAAAGTTGAAGGGCCATGCCAGTATTTGGTGGAAGGAGGTCTAAATGGAAAGAAATAGAAGAGAAAAAGGAAAGATTACCAGATGGGATCAGATGGTGGATAAGCTAAAGAAGTAGTTCATTCTTGTGGACTATGAGCTGGAGTTATTGAAGAAGCTACAAGGATTGAAGCAAGGTAACAAGTCTGTCAAGGAGTATATAGAAGAGTTTTATAAGATTACTATCAAGATAGGCCATGTAGAGGCCAACAAGGAGAAGGTAGCCCATTATATTAATGGGTTGAGGCAAAGTATTCAAGAGGAGCTAAGCCTGGTCAGAATGATCACCATAGAAGATGCATACCAGTTTTCCTTGAAGGTGGAGGAGAAGCTGAATAAAAGATTCAAAAGCAAGCAAAGAGGAAAGGTCAAGGTGGATGGGGTGGTGGAAGACCCTATGGAGGCCTAAATGAAGATCAAAAGAAAAGTGAAGAAGCTGACATTAGTCAAAATTAGAGAGGGGATAATACCTATCGCCCTTGTGACCAAAACAATGGCGAGCAAAGAGGAAGAGGGAGAGGTAGACCTACGCAAGGGCTTGCAAGAGGAGTTTTTAGAGGAATCTATTTCTAATGTGGAGAAGAAGGGCATTGAGTATACGAGTGTCCACAACATCAAGGAAGGACAATTAGAAGACCTAAAGGTAATACACGAGTTGCACATGTAGATGAAGATGCAAAGTCTGAGAATTCTAAAGATGTTGAAAGCGGGGAAACTCTAGTTGTCAGAAGAACCTTGTTGAATGAGGAGAAAGAACTAGATCAGAGGAAGAGTTTATTCCGCACAAGATGCAAGTGTGAAGGTAAGTGTTGTGATATTATTATTGATGGTGGAAGCATTGACAATCTTGTTTTAGAGGAGATGGTTAACAAGTTGAAGTTGACAAGGAGAAAGCATCCACATCCATATCAGATTGCATGGATGCAAAAGGACCATAGAGCTTTGATCAATGAGCAATGTTTAGTCAAGTTCAAGATTGGAGATTACCATGATGAGGTGCTATGTGCCATCATACCGATGGATGCATGTCATATGCTATTGGGAAGGCCATGGTAGTATGATAGGTGTGCTGTCCATGATGGCCATGCAAACATCTATTCTTTGACAAAGGATGGAGTTTGTCATAAGTTGAAGCCCTTGAAGGAGGTAGAAAAAAAGGTATGTAGTATTGCTAGAATTTGCTTGGTAGATGGTAAGAAATCTTTGGAGGGTATGAAGCATGAGCGTCATTGCTTTGCATTGATTCCTAAGATCAGTGAAGAGAAATGTGAAGATGTACTAGGAGAGGTCTCAGATATGTTGGAAGAATTTTAGGATATTGTCTCTGATAATGTACCAAAAGGTTTACCATCAATGAGGAAGATAAGTCACCAAATGGATTTGATACCAGTAGCTAGTTTGCCAAATAAGATAGCCCATAGAATGACTCTTGTAGAGAATGAAGAGCTAAACAAACAAGTTCCCAAGTTGTTAAGGAAGGGACTGATAAGAGAAAGCCTAAGTCCATATGCAGTACCTATAGTACTAGCACTGAAGAATGATAGAGAGTGGAGATGTGTACAAATTATTGAGCCATCAATAAGATCATGATCAAGTATGGATTTCTATTGCCTAGAATGGATGACATCGTGGATTGTTTGAGTGGAGCCAAGTACTTCATGAAGATTGACTTGAAGAGTGGGTATCACCAGATCTGAATTAGAGAAGGAGATGAGTGGAAGATAGCCTTCAAGACAAAGGAAGGTTTGTATGAGTGGTTAGTCATGCCATTTGGGCTAACCAATGCACCGAGCACATTCATGTGGCTCATGAACAAGGTATTAAAGAGTTTTTGGGAAGTTTTGTTATTGTTTATTTAGATGATATGTTGATTTTCAGTAAAACATGTGGTGCAAGAGCACCAAGACATCTAGGTTTTGTTTGATCTTCAAGTTGGTTGTTTTGTTTAATAAGGTCTTTGAGACCATCTACATGTTGTAATAAGACTTGCATGCCATACTTGTAATGGACTATGTCCAAATGTCTAAAAAAACTATTGTCTTGTGGACAGTCATATGGTAAAGGGCAATCATATAAGTTTGTAGCCCTCCTAATGTGTGTAGGAGGCAAAACTTCTTGGTTGTTAGCATGTAAAAGGTTAGGAGGAATGTTCAATCCTTGTCCAAAGGTTAACCTAAATGTTAGAAAGCTCATTTTTAGACAAAAACAGTCAAGACAGTCCAAGATTGGAAAGTTACAAAACTGTAACAGTGGTAGCCGGGTAGTTGATGGTTTTGGGACAGTTGTTTACTCCCTCCATCGGTTCAACTGCCCCCCCAGCATGTGCAAGGCATCGAGGAGGCTTCAAAAATCCAAGAAACAATTCATTTTTCAGTAGTGTGAAGGAGTATTTGAAGCAATACAATAGAGTTCCTTGTTTTTCCTGTGTATTTTCTAAGTTTTCTGTGCATAAAGCCCATACTTCCCTGTGGTATGGCACTGCCAAGGAGGTTGGAATATATGGAAGTGTGATGTGATGAGATAGCTACCAAACAAATCTAACTTGAGTTCTTGACATCAAGTATAGGGCCTTCTACATTCAATTGTTATCAAGACACTCGCTAAAGTCACTGTCCACATAAGAAACCGATGTTCCTATACTTGCCCCGTACCTATACGATCAACTGGTGCCTAAAGGTTATGATGGGAAGATAGTATGGTGAGTCATCTTTCATATGCAAGTAATTTGAATTCTTGACACTCATCTGTATTGTTACATTCCCCTTTCTTTTGTGAGTGGTCTGGAAACCCTGAACTAGGGTTTTGATAGTAAGTTTATGATGTTTCCCTCATTCCACGCAACCCATAGCCCTCGTGATCAGTGGAATGAGTCCTTTAAGGTCTATTTTAATGTCTTGTGAGGATTGTGGAGGCAGGAGAATGGCCTAAGGTGAGTTTGTCATGTTGATGGCTTTGCAAATCCATGGGTTGGAAGTTAGAGAAGGACATCAGTCACTACAAAAAAGGTAATAAGTTTGTTTGTCATTGCTTTGTCAATGAAGACATTAGGTGCTTGGTAAGTTATTTGGTATGCTGCAATGAGATTGAGTTTATGGATGGAGATCATCCCAAGGAGGATGCTGTGACTGTGGAGTAGAGATAATGTGTGACTGTCTTTAGTAGACATTGTTGAAGACTGTTGTCCTACAGACCCTGTACAGTGGGTTGGATGAAACCTTGAATGGAGTTAGGCATCTTGGGATAGGTGTCCTAGAGTCCTCTCACCTTGTGTCATGAACATGTGTAGTTTGGAGTTAATACCCTACCTTATGTGAAGTTTGATCTTTGTCAAAGAAAACAGTGAATCTAGTGAGCCATTTCATTGAAGGTCTGAATTGTGCTTCTACTGTCCTAGATGCTCTACATCAACTTGGGAAGAGCATATGATGCAGATCAAAAAAGTTTTAGAGAAGCTGAGAGATGAGAAGTTACTGATTAATATGAAGAGGTGTAGTTTTGCAAAGAAGGATTTGGTATACTTAGGATTTGTTGTCTTATAGGAAGCTCTTAAGATGGACCCATAAAAAGAAAGGGCTATCATCAAATGGCCAACACTAAGGTGTGCTATAGAGGTATGATCTTTTCATGGTTTGGTAAGTTTTTGCAAAAGATTTATCAGAAATTTTAGTACCATTTGTGTACCCCTAACTGAAACAATGAGAGGGGATAGAAAAGAGTTTAAATAGACTATAAGAGCAGCCAAGAGTTTTGATACATTGAAGCAGAAAGTCATAGAGCAACCTATTTTGGCACTTCCAGATTTCAACAAGGTATTTCCAGTAGATTGCGATGCTAGTGGTAGTGCTATAGGAGTTGTTTTGAGCCAAGAAGGTAAGCCCATTGCCTATTTTAGTGAGAAGATTAATGATGCCAAGAAAAAGTATTCTGTTTACATGATCAGGAGTTTTATGCAATAGTTCAGGATTTGAAGAAATAGAGACATTATTTGTTGTCAAAAGAGTTTTTTTAATATATTGATCATCAAGCTTTACATTATCTTAATAGTCAAGGAAAGTTAAATCAAAAGCCCTTAAAATGGGTTGAGTTTTTGCAAAGTTATACTTTTGTTTTGAAGCACATGAGTGGGAAGTCCAACAGAGTTGTAGATGCCTTGAGTAGAAGGCAAAATTTGTTGACAAAAATGAAGATAGAGGTTGTTGGATTTGATGATCTCAAAAGTTAGTATCCTAAAGATGCAGATTTTGTAGAAGCTTGGATGGTTTGTTTGGAACCTATTACTTTGGATAGGACAGAATGGTTGGATTTCATAATCCAATATGGCATGCTATTTAGAGGAAGCCAGTTGTACATTCTGAGGAGTTCCATGAGAGAGAACTTGATTAAGGAGAAGCATAGTGGGGGATTAGTTGGACACTTTGGTTGAGATAAGACCATTGCTATTGTTGGTGAGCACTATTATTGGCCACAATTGCAGCAAGATGTGAGGAAGTTTGTGTAGAGTTACAGAGTGTGTCAGATGACAAAAGGAGCAAGTCAAAATACATGGCTATATCAACCATTACATGTACCAGAGAAGCCATGGAATGATATTAGTATGGATTTTGTTCTTAGTTTATCGAAGACACAGAGAGGACATGATTCCATTTTTGTGGTGGTGGACAAATTCTCAAAGATGGCACATTTTATTCCTTTTAAGAAAACTAATGGTGCTATTCATATTGCAGAGTTATTTTTAGAGAGGTGGTGAGACTACATGGTCTACCTAAGAGCACAGTTTCAGATCGATATACCAAGTTTGTTGGTTATTTCTGGATGACATTATGGAAGAAGTTGAAGACAAATTTGAAGTTTAGTTCTGCACACCATCCATAGACTGATGGATAGATAGAAGTGGTGAATAGGTGTTTGGGTAACCTACTATGATGCTTAGTAGGAGATAAGCCCAAGGGATGGGATTTGATTTTACCACAGATAGAATTTGCTTGCAATAATTCTGTCAATAGGAGCATAGGTAAGTCACCATTCAAGATTGTTTATGGGAGTAGTCCAAGAAATGCTTCAGAGTTAAGGAAGCTGGGCAAGAGTGAAAAGACAAGTGCTAAAGCTGAAGACTTTGCAAAAGACTTGAAGAGTTTGCAAGAAGAGGTGAGAAAAAACATTAATAAGATCAATATTCAGTACAAGGCTAAGGCAGATTAGAAGAGGAGATATAAGGAATTCTAGGTAGGAGATGAAGTCATGGTTCACTTGAGAAAAGAGAGGTTTCCAATCAGAACATATAATAAGTTGAAAATGAAGAAATTTGGACCATGAAGAATTTTGAAGAAGCATGATTCAAGAAATGCATATGAGGTAGAGCTGCCAAGTGGGATCAACATTTCCCCTATTTTCAACATTGCTGATTTAACAAAATATCATGAAGGAGGAAACGAGGATGAACCAACAGAAGAACAATGGAGTATTCTAGCATCTACTTCAAAGGAGGAGATAGAAGAGATCTTGGATAGTCATGTGGGAAGGAGTACTCAGAATAGGCAATATGAAGAATATTTGGTGAAGTGGAAAGGAAGGCCTATTAAATATTCTTCCTAGTTATCTAAGGCATAAGTTGACCATTTGGGGTTTTCCTCAAACACCTGAGATATGACAAGGTCACTTCTCAAAAATTACCTTGAGTGTCTAATGCAGGAGCATCCAGAGGTGTAAGAGCAATCTTGCATCACCCAAAAAATATGTGATTCAAAATCATTGATGTTGTTTTCATTTCTTTTCAAAATAAGTGTTTATGGTTCCATAATCGCTTGAATAATGATGTAGAACTTTCAGCTTTTCCAAACTGCTATTTTTAGAACATTTGCATTTGGGAACGGATCAAAGAAAAAATTTATAGGAAGCTTTTTAAATAAAAAATAATACATTTGGTGAAGGAATCACGCAAAGATTATTTGTGAGATGAAAGATATTAAAGTTTTTGTTTCCTAAAAAATGCTTAAAAATTATTCAAATTCAGGCTTGAGGCACTAAATGGCCTTGTACGGGCCCAAAAATGGGTGGAACTAATAGATCCCATTATTAACACGTAGAGTACTCTACAAGTTTTCTGGCACTTCAAACGGTTTGTCAATCGGACACTCGGATGAAAAGTTATGGCTCTCGGAAGTTGACCTATTTTTGGAGGTAGATGCAAAATTTGAATTTTGGCTGGAGCCTACCAAAAAGGGCTATTACTAACCATTTTTGGGAACCCTTTGTAGTATTAGAGATAAGGGGGAAAGTGTAGAGTCAAAAAAAGGCAGGAACATAGAAACCCTAGCTAATTTGGGGTTATAGAAGGTGGAAGATTCTAGAGCCTGGTGATAGGTAGCTGTAATGTGTTGCAACCTATAGAGGATTGATTCCTCTAATTGTATTGGAGCTTCTGTAATGTCATGAGTTGTCCAAATCAATAAAATAATATTCTATTTTCTATGTGCAATTTTTTTTGTTGTGTGTTATGTGATTTACCCGCTTCATGAAGTTTTGAGCAAGTGATTGAGAAGTTAATACAATTGCAGAGTTGTTATGTCTCCCAGAATAGTGCAGTGCTTTGCTCTGCCTACCCTATATATTGAATATCTTTATCTGTGGTTTGGAATTTATAATAAGGAATGTTTGTAGTTTCTATGTTTCAAGTTTGAGCCTCCGGTGTGAAGATTTGAGTGAGTTCTATTCACCAGAGTAAAAACTATTTTTCTGAGTATCCAATGGTGATAGGGAGAATGCATTCTACTCCACATCTCTTTGCATTTAAGTTTTGTTGGTTGTGGTTCTAAAGTTAAGTCTGAGATGATGTTATGTTTCTTCAGTTCAAATGGTTCATGATTTGGTTCTCCACAAGTGATTTTTTCTTTGTGACAGTGGCTGGCAGTAATGTTTAACTGGTCGCATTTGAAGAACCTTCTGAATAAAGTAATTGGAGGTTGTGTGGAAGTTCTTGGTGATTGTAACATGCTTGTGGTTGTCTCCAGATCATGTTCCTACTTTTTGATTGGTCCGTAAAGTGTAATTTAGATCGTGGTTGAAGCGTGTTTCTAAAGGTCTTAGTGTTAACTCTAGTTTTGGCTGACCTGGTTGTTTTTACTACTTGTGGTTATGCTTTAGAAATTGTGGAAGCATGTTGTTGTATGGGAGATTGTATTTGAGTCCTAGCTAAGGTGTGGTGTGGTCCACATTCATTATTTTCCTTCACAAATCTATTTAGGTCAAGACCTATTCTAATATATGTACGTATGTCGACCTTGGAGATTGTTCCAATGGTTGATGATTGTAATGCCGACCTTGATGTACATTCCAAGGTTGATGAATTGTATGAAGTCATGAATAATGCATGCATGTGTTATGATGCGAAGATAACTGTGTTTTTGTGAAAAAGGTAAGAAAGAAGAAGAATCAGTGCACTTCAATGGAACTGAACCTTGGCATGGTGGAGATGCTACTATCTCAGTTCACCCACTTCTGATAGTGAACCCCTTTTGGCAGTGAGCCTCTTTCTTTGGTAGTGAGTCCCTTCTTTTGCAGTGACCATTCTATTTAGTGAGCCCTAAGGCAGTGAGCCTCTGACAGTGAGCCTTGTTGTAACTTTTGATATATCATTTATATTGTGAGTTAATCCTCACCATTTCTTTTCCCTTATTGGGTTTTCAATGTAAAATCTGGTGTCTCGTGTGTTGAATGTGTTATTGTGTTTAATTTTCTAATTTCATGCTTTCATGGTTAAATCATAATATTAGTGATTAAGTGGTTGAAGTTTTGATGTTTATAACAAGTTAAGTTTTGTTTACAACTGATTCACCCCCCCTCTTAGTTGTCTTGTGCATTTCAACAACATCCTCATCTATCATTTTCAGAGAAAAACAAAAGCTAGACTAAGCTATACTGAAGTCTAGGGAACAGGGATATACAATTCTTCATTAACTGACTTACATATCTTGCGTGGTAATGAAAACAAGAGATATTTGAGTGTGGTCCAAACCTGAGGTATATTGGAGCATGTAGAACCTCCACATAATCTTTAGTGGCTGATCTGTATGTATTTCATCTTCCGCAAATACTCATGTAATACCCTACCATGGACACCCAGAGAACAACACAACTATGCTATAAAAACAAGACAATTTAAAAAAAAAATGATAACAAGTTACATATATCATAACTACACACATGTCGTTAAACTAAACTATGTCCTCTAAAGTTCCACAGCTGCATTACTAACAGAACTATCAATAAGAACTAACATTTATCATGAATTAACTAACAACCATAGTTCATTTCAAATCTATTGCATTAAATGATTAAACACATACATTTACATATTGTAGCATCAATTAAATAATCATTAGGATCATGCAAATAAAAATACAAGTACATATACAACTTTCCCTTACATGAGGGTATATTACATTGTTTACACTTTAACCTTTTAGTTACATTGGTATGCATACATCATAATTACATGACATGTTTCAACTGATACACAAGAATAGAATATGAACATGAATAGATCTATTCACCAACTAGTACAAGATCTGATATCTGATACACAAGATACATCCTCCTCACATACGAACAATGACAAGGAAAAAAACCAATGGAGATAAAGTACATCCACCTCACCATGTGGAACCCTGAGGTCCACCCCCCATGCTAGGAGATAACATAAGGTCCCACTACAATAGACTGTCAGGTAGACAGTAGACTATAAGGAACAAGGACTACACATGACTCCAACAACACAAGTCAATATCACAAGCAACTCAACAACACTTCTAGAGGCAATCATACAACGAATGGGAAAACACAATTAGGGAATGTTAGATTGCAGTAGGGATGTGTGTCATCACATGGTCCTAACATGGGTTACCCTGACAATCTCTCACCAAATGCTGGCCCCCATCTATGGTTACCTTGACAGTCTCTCACTAGATGCCAACCCCATAGGGTGACACATGTAGAACCAATATTCTTTTCATGAGGACAAGGAAGTTGGTCATGCCAACTAGGCCTTCTCATCCCATCCTTATCCTAAATGAGCACTATAGGCATGGGTGAGGCATCCAATTATCTTGATTAGTGTGAAAACTACCCAACCCCTAGATTTATTATTAGGTTATCACTTGATTACAAACTCCCAATGGATTACCCTGGCTAGCCACTTTGGGCACTGGCCCCACATTGGAAACCACTCCCCCTTCACTACATCTAGATTCTCAAAACCCATAACATAAACCAAGCATGAACTATCACATTTCTCATCATGATACATTTTCAACACAAAATATACATTGTTTCACATCACATAGAGCAAGGCATTACTCATCTTGCATAATTATCATAACCACATGAATAGGTACATTGAGAAAGGCATATCCATTTTGCATAGTCATCATAACCACATGAATCCATAAACAAAAAAAAGTCAACATTACATATAACCAATACATATTCAACCATTAGCAAGATTACATAATCACAAGAGTCATACACATGACTACCCCTCTTGGCATCTGAAATCAACTTTCCCAATGACATAGACACTTGACATCGGTGTAACACAATAGTCTCACTTTGACATTCACTCTCAAATACACATCATCGTCCAATAGACCAAACTAAGATCCTTCATCAATAATTCAATTACAACACCACAATTGCAACATATAATATGATGCACTAATTATGAGTCTTGACTAACTAATATTTACCCAATTAGGTTAAGAAATAATATATATAGGATCTGGACAAGGATATATGTGTCATTTGAACAATACACAATAATCTCTATAAGCAAATAATTTAATGGGTTCAATTATTCCATGCAAAATTAGTTAACAATCAAGCTTAGATGCGATAATTCACACTTACACATATTTTACGATTAGACATTAGTAACTCTAACCTTTTACTTAAATAATAATTAACTAATAAATATACTTTCATCCAATTATCAAAATGGCTTTCATATAAAAAGACCTATAATATTGATAATTTAGGAGATAATAAATATGAGTTAATCTTCTCAATATATTCTCCTTAAAAGATCAAAACTATATCTCTAACTTGACAAAATAGAACGACCATCCAATCCAAAATAATGACATAGTTTATAATTCATTACATCGAACTTCAAATTGTTTTACATCTAAATACCATAAATAGTACTATCTTACACTAATTCTATCATTGTAAAATTTAGGCCATCATATCACAAACCTTTATTAAACTAACTACATAGTTTACAATTAGTAATAAAAATCAATGGTCTAGCCATTCTAAGAGTTATCAAAGTTGTCCCTAGAGTCATAAAGTCATTCAAAAACTCATCCACTCCACTATAATGGGCTGGCTAGTATAAACCATGGTAATCCTTACCAATCTTGGGAATATTCATAATAGTGTTCCCATCCCTAAATATTCTTCTTTGATGCTATAATCAAGATACAAACCTTGAATATTTCAAGAATAAGAATTCTACCAACGAGATTTACTAAGTCTTTGGAGCCCCCCAACTGCGATTTACTTAGGTCATCGTCTATTCATCTTGACTTCACCTAGAATTCTCTCACAAAGTGCCACAAGCCAAGAGGTAGACTAATGCACCATGTCGATCAAGGAAAGTATCCCTAGTCATAACCTTTCTTTTGGTACTTTTTGAAGCATTAGATAGCATAGTATTGCTCATTACTTTACTTCTATCTTCTACAATGTTGTTATCTATAGTCCTTACATATCACCTAATGGCACAATATAGGCTCAGAGCACTTTGGGGATTGGCATTCATAAATTGTGTTGCATCTAGAATGGTCTTTTACTATTTAGAGGATCATCATATTATGGAGGCCTATTTTAGGCCCGACACCCATCTCGTCTGGCACTTTGCACTGAAAATGAAGGGGAATTAACTTATACAAATGGAATCAATTATCATTAGATCTATGTAGTTAACTCTCCTTAAAATATTAATTGCATAAGAGTAGGTTATGGTAGTTAACTCTGCTTATTGCATTGTATCTAAATTGGCTAATTACTTCTATGCACACTAGAACACATCCTAACATTGTAAGCTTTGTTTGTTTCTAGATGCACGCTACCATGTAGGTTTGTGGTAAAAGCTGCACATACTTCAATCACATATCTAATCCTTATTGCATTATACCTTCAGTTGATCATTATGTGAGCGGTTGTTAATATGATTTATCTGACAACCGTTTCTTCTAGTTTACAGATTGTCTTGAATCACAACTATAGTACTTAAGGAGAAAAAGTCTTACGATTCACATGATTTAAGAGTCTATTTACGAATAACTCAAAAACAATGAAATAAGTAATAATAGAAGGTGCTAATGAAACATCCTAAACAACTATGTACTCGTATAACTCATCGTTGAGTTTAATAGAAATCTTAATCCTTTATGTAGCTTTCAAAGCTAGAGTGAAGTTATATAGCACTAAAAGTATACAATCAAAATGATAGGTTGAAGACTTAGAAAATTCTAGGGAAAAAGTATTAGGCAGAGATTGCATGGTGTGCTACCACTAAAAGACAACACCAATGCACTTATTTATAGATGTTTGAGAGATCAACAATAACATGTAGTACTTTGGGATCCAAAATCAGAGGCTACGATGATGAAGATATTACTAAGCGTATTTTCATATGTGATCTTCATGCACCAAGATAAAACTATCTTTAAAACATGAAGGCTGGAGTAAGCTATCAGGTGTAGTAGATACAAACACCTTGATAGACATGCGCGCAAAACAAAACAAAGCATGGTTAAACAAAGAGGAGCTCACAATTGTTTGACAAAATCCCTCAAAAGAAATCTCATCTCATGGAATGAGGATATTACAGGATTACTCAAAATGGATTTGTTGAGAAGGCTTTAGAAATGTTCTAGCAGAAACTTAATGTCAACTTTAGCCATGCACGTCATAGTATATTCAATTCTTTTAAGTTGTACATGTCATTGTCCATCAAACAAGCAAATTATAAGGAAGGCCGTTTGATAAATTCTCAAATAAAATTGTTAAAATAGCTTATAATACTTCAGATATAATCATTTCTACTACAACTATAAACATCGAGGCCTAATATGTGATGGTAGCTAAGAACAAATATCAGATAAAAGGCTACAAGTGAGTGATTTTGACAATTTTTACAGCAAGTTGATTAAATGATTGTGCAACATAGGTTTTTCATGATCTTAGTGGTTGTGGTAGTTGTATATTTGATCTGTATCATAAATCCTAAACTCTATTCCTTAACAATTAAGCTTCTGTAGAAGGAATGTTCAAGCCTCGATTTTATGTGAATATGTCCAGAATTTTAGTACTTATCACAGCATAATATCTCATAGATAATTTGTTGTTGCCTAGCATTAGTTATCGACATTTTGATTTTCACATTTATTTACAATTTTTTTTAAAAAATGGCACAGATAATCAAATTAGCAGTATTCAAGTACATGCTAAGATGAAATTTCAGTATGAGACATTCACCTTAAACCTTCTTGTATTGCATCAAGCCCTCAAATATCCTTATCTTAAACAGTATAAGATATAACTTACAGCTTAATATTCTAAAATTTGGAGAAATCGTGTACCTGTACAACATCCTTAGCAATTCAGAGGCTTCTATCTTCTTTCATTAATTTACCAAAGCAAGTCTCTCATCAAAACCTTTGGGTAGTCTAGATCTATGTGAGTGGTTGTGCACCAGCTACAATCTGCGATGGTTGAATGGATGTGTTTCCCTTGGTGTCAGTAAATCACATATGAATACATGATGATTTATTGTTGAATATACTTTAGAAAATTTCCAACAAATGAAATCTCTAGCGGAGATTGTTTGCAAAAAAAACCTAGACTCATAGTCAAAGTATGCGATCTTTAAGCATACACAACTAGCAAGTGTAAAACTAGATCAGCAACCTGTGCCCACATCCTTACTAGTGTGCACCAGAATGGGAGCCTAGTGTAGGTGATAAGACTCCATTACAAGATAACTACATGCTTTTAAAGTAAGAGACAGATCACACAAGATATCAAAGCAAGGTTGGAGAATTTGGCTTGGTGCAGCAACCCACCCTGAGAGCTATGAATCAGCACTACCAAAGGCATCCATTTCATGGAAGGTAATGATACAGACTTGCACCCACTAGATCTGATGAAAAGGTATCTGAAACCCCCAACCCTTTTGTCAACGATATCTATCTATAGGTAATATGATTTTGGAGTCTACAAGCATAGTGAGGACCAAGAAAATCAAGCAAACAACTTCAATGAATTTTGGATTTGTATGACGTGGTGTCATAACCATTTGTCAAAGGTCAAAAATGGCTTAGAGGTAAGGAACATGAGTTACAAGGTCAAGCAACTTCTAAGGCCGCTTCAAGAAAAGGTCACTAGTGTGGCCATACAATCATGAGAGTGACCTTCAAGATCAAGAGTGTGACTTCCAACTTGGGACCATTTGAAACATTTCCAATTTCCTAGAAACCATTTCTAAACATCTATTAGTCATTCCTCTAGTCTTCTAGGGAATCCCTTTTGATTCAATCCTTCTCATAATGGTAATTCATTCAATGTAATTTATTTTTCCATTCAAATGGTCATGTAAGGCTATTCCTTATAGATGTGTCTTAGGCAATGTGAGGCCTACCTATTCACTCCCTGACTATGTTCATTTTACATTACTATTGAAGACATATTTTAGACTTATGGGACTGTTGATCCTAATTTGTAGGACTATTAGACTATATGTTTTATTTTGATTTATTATGTTTAGCATGATTGTGATGAGACTAGATGTTGATTCGATTACTGATGACGAGTTGACATATGATTTGCATTATGATGTTATTTAGATACTAGTTATGTGAGTATGTGATGGAATGATTATGCAATGTTATCTTGTGATGGATTATTGAAATGCAAATGATGAATTTAATTATGATGTGATTTTATGATGTTTATATGATCATGAGATGATGTGAGTGTATGTGTTACTTTGCTTCGGCTATGATATACATGGATTAATATTTCATTTAAGTGCCTAGGTGTTTCTAACCAAGCCATGGATAATCAGAGATCATCCCACACACTTTGTGATTTCCCATGTAAAGCCAATCTAGTTCCAAGAGGAAATAAGATCAACTGTGTATGCATGATGAAATTTTCGTAATGTTGTTGGGTAAGTGCAAAAAGTTGGGGGAACAAAAAGTGGCCAAATTTTTTTCAAAAAAGTTTAACACATAATGCGAGCGCATTATAACATGCTTGCGTTATGGTTTGGTAATGAAGAACCTAAGGCTCATCAAAACCAAACCATAATGCGCTCACGTTATAATGCAAGCGTGTTATGACTAACTATAAATTAAAAAAAAGAGCATTTGTGCTCATTTCATTTCTTTGTTTTCCTCTACACCCGTGGCCTGCAAACCCTAAGAAGTGCGCTCGCATTTTGAAAAAGTCGATTCAACACCAAAATCTTACTAATTCATTACCAAAATGTCGTCACGACGTTGAACAGGCCAAAGGAGTGAGTTTTATTTGTTTTTTTATTTGAATTTGTTTATAAATAGGTAGGTTTGAGTTGATTTTTGATGTAAATTTCATTAATTGTCAGGAAATGTTAATGCACCTCCTCCTCCTCAAAATCCACAAAATCCTGAAGAAGAAATACCTGTCGAACAACAAACTTCTCCATCCGTTCCTCGACATGCCCCTGGAACCCAAGAAAATCTAATGGGGCAAATTGAAAACAATAAAAAAGAAATTGAAGACATAATTGCAAGGTTGAAAGATCCTTCCACTTCAACCTTGCATAGGTCCACGCTTGCTGAATCTCTTGAATCTATGTTATCAAATGTAGATTCAATTAGCAAGCAAATATCTAGTTGGACGGATAAGAGAAAAGAGTTTAGAGACTATTATGCAGACAAGCTGTCATATGAAGATGTGAAAAAATTATAAATTACAAAATTAGACTTGTGTTCCATTTTCACAAACCCACAAACAAATCAACCTCCACCCATTACATGCAAGAGGTTCCCTATCCATTGGTTCAACAACCAAGCAATAAGGGACAATTTTGGGCAGAGGTGGTGGATGATTTTTGACCATCCTCCATGCAATAATAATGAGGTCCCGCAATACTTTTTGATTAAACTCTACTGCGAGTTTGTCCTCAATAAAGTGCTAAACTATTTTGATATGCGGGACTTCTAGGGTAGAGGTGGGGGGTCAGCACAAGATAGACCAGGGGCACGTGTTGACCCACAGTGGATAGTGAGAGAAGTAATCAGCAAACTAGCCCATGAGCATGTTTCTATCCCTTCCATTGTGAAGGAGAGTGTTGAGGTCGATACACTTCAGTCCATTAGTGCCTTGACCCAAAGTATCATAGAGCATGCCAGTCCTGTAGTAAAGAGTGGGTTGGGAAATAGTGCGAGGAGTAGGGTCCCACCCCATGCTTGTCAAACTTGTGGGCCAGCCTGTGGTTATGACCCTATGGATACTCAGGATGCAGGTGTACAGGCTGCATCTACAGCTAAGCAGATGGTGATGACAAATAGCCTTCTGAGTGAGACTTTCGGCCTTGATACTCAGGTAAATATTAGCAAGTTTATTGAATTTAATTTATTAAATTTTATTTTTGAAATGTAAGATTAACTAATTTAGTTTGATGATTTTAATGAAATTTCAGGGTCATAGCATTGATGCAGTTTTAAGTGGTTCTCCACCTACATATTACACTAGATCATCTACTGTCAAGGTATGTAACTAGTAAATAATTATAAATATTACATGTAAATAGCATCGTTATATGAATGGTATTCTAATATCTAATTTTAGATGTTGAATAGGCTAATATTGGAGATTTTATGGCAACACTTGCTAGCGGTGGTGGACTTCAAAGCTTCACAGAGGTAATAAAATAAATAGTTTAATGAATGAATTGTACCTACTAGATTTTTGTATGTGACTTGTGTGCTTTATTATGTGTACTTCCATGTTTAGATGAACGTGTGTGTATGTTAGGAGCCATGATTTGCATCACTATTATAGTTTTCGTAATTGAATAATCTTGTTTTATTTCCAGATGATGCAGGCTACGGAGACACCTCCCGATGTTCATAGGGCAATGGAGCATGGTGTGATCTCTGCGATTCATAGCTCCATGCCATTGACAAGGGTATGGGGCAGATTAGTAAATTTTAGTTTACATTCATTGTTATAGTTGTTTATTTTTGAAAAATCAAAAGATTATTGATTTGAAGTTTAATTTCTATCTGGATGGTTTCTATAGGACATGACATCACCACGGCCTATTCTTGCTATTGAGGCAAGTGAGGAGATAGATTATATGGTAGTGGTAAGTGATTATTTTTTTAAATGTTTCATTTTTTATAACATGTAATTTCTTTATATTAATGTCTATACTTTTTATTGTAACGACGAAAGATGCAGGAAGAACTAAATAGGAGTAGCAGCCCTCGGGTTCATAGTAGACCACCCACATATGCGTCTCCAACCCCTAGAAGATCAAAGGCTACCTGTGATCTATTATTTTCACCAGCCAGAGGGGAATGACTTTTTATTGTGTTCCTTTGTTGTATGCCTATATGGCATTTGTGGACATATATTTTGTATTGCATATAGTTGACATTGTATGCCTATATGGCATTCTTGTAAGCCTAAATGGCTATTTTTTATATATGTTATACTTATATCCACAGATATTGATGTATGCCTATATGGATATTTGTTTAATACAAATCTTTTTTATTGATGGCATCCATACTTGCATTATAAATCCACATTTGAATGGATATTTGTAGATGGCTACTTCAAATATTTAAAGTCCAATTGTATTACATAGGATGTTTGTTGATCCAATAAGCTAGCTATTGTTATTCAAGTATCACCTAAACCTCATTTTGGAACAAAAATTTGTATTTAAAAAAAAATGAATCATCATATTGAATAGAAAATATTAATAATCTTTATGAGTTGCTCAATTGAAAATATTCAAATGAGTATGCTGATCCATATTCTTTATGAGTTGGTCAATTGAAAATATTTCTTAATTTCTTGCTATTATACCATATTGGGATGCAAAGAATATGTTTGTTGTTTTGAATAAGATAGTCAAAATCATATACTTATGAGCACCTGATGACCATTGTGGTTATTAAATGTAATTCCTCTTGCATATAAGGCGAGGTTATGAGATTACATTAAAAATTACCTAATTTTAGTATGCAACATCACATTGGGGCTATAGGCTTCCATAAGTCATACCTCAGGGATTTTCAGTTTTAGGCACAAATTTTGTTTAAGACCTTAGGTTCATTTCTCTACTTGCACAACCTCAAAACTCTGCCTAGAACTCAATGTGCCTTTCATCATCCAAACAACCTCAAAATTGTGCCTTGATATTGAAAGGATGTTTCAAAGTATAAAGGAGGGCACCTTAAGGGAGGCAATTCATCTTGATTATCAAAGTTGATCAAACACATCAAACTGAGCATCATACCTTTAGGTGCATTGTTGCCTCTCTCTAAACTATCCATTTTGGTGCCTTGATGTAAAGTGAAGTCTAAACTTAGTGAAGATTGCGCCTAGAAGATATCACCTTGGATATGTGCCTAGAGTCATCCTAGATCATCCATTTGTTCCTAAGGGTCAATATAACATAATATAACTTAGGAAGATTTTGAAAATCGTCAAAAGAAGTCTAGGCACCTTTTCTTGTCTCCACCATCCATTTTGGGCACCTAGAGAAAAATAAACTTCAAATCACTTCCAACTGTAGCGCCTAGTGTTAGAACCTTCAAAATGACTAAATCTTACCAAAGGAAGTCTAGGTGCTTATTGTCACTTGGATCATCATGAATGAGCGCCTAAGTGGAAGGAGAATAAGCATCTTGTATGGAGGCGCACTTTTGTGTCTAAATAACCTCATTTTGGTGCCTTGAAGGAAGATGTTCTAAATCCTAAGATCTAGCGCCTAAGTGTGAAATGGTCTCCTATAGGTTTGAACAAGTGATTGAAGCCATCAAATTGCCAAGAAATGAGCTAAGTATACTAAGGCACCTTTTCTTGTCTAAACTATCCATTTTGGTACCTAGGAGGAAGGAGATTCAACATCATGAATCAAGGAGCCCTTTTCCATCAAAACAACCTCACATTGGCACCTTGGAGGAAATCAACTTAAAACTACAAGTCTTGGAGTTTTTTCATGTTTTGATGATGTCTTTTGAGAACAATTATAATGATTGAAGGATGAGGTAGGTAAAAAGTCTTCATCCAGCTTAGGCGCCCATTCAATATTTAGTTTTTTCACATACCTTAATTTGCGCCTTGACTTGGAGGAGTTAGTTTATGATTTAAAATGATTTCTATGTGTTTCTACGATTCAATATTTGTCAATAATTTAATATGCCAGTACAATGTAGCTCAGACTGTTTCGACATGTTTGGGTGTAAAATAGGACCATGCCTAGCCTAAACGTACCCATCCAGATGCATTGGAACTATCAGTTTGGTCACATGAGGAGAAGAACAAAAGTTACACCCCTTTGCAACTTTACATTGCCTCCTTCTGACGATTTTTGGGGCAGTAGAAAACCTTTCACCACGGGCAAATGCCTCAGAGATATAAAAAATTGAGAGAGGTTATTATAGAGGTACTCTACATGATCGCGTTGCCTTAGACAGAATGTCTCTAAGTGACATAGTTTTCGAGTAAAATCTCATCAAAGATTGCTACCTTTTTGCACTTTGGAGTCTTCAGGGATATCATCGATACAATGTAGCTCGGACTGTTTCAACATGTTTGGGTGAAAAATAGGACCATGCCTAGCATAAATGTACCCATCTAGATGTGTTTGAATAGTCAGTTTGGTTGCATTAGGAGTAGGACGAAAGTTACACCCCTTTGCAACTTTACACTGCCTCCTGATAATTTTTGGGGCAGCAGAAAACCTTTCACCACAGGCAAATGCCTCAGAGATATAAAAAACTGAGAGAGGTTATTGTAGAGGCACTCTATATGATTATGTTGCCTTAGACGAAAGTGACATGGTTTTCAAGTAACATCTCGTCAAAGATTGCTGCCTTTTTGCACTTTGGACTCTTCAGGGATATCGTCGGTACAATGTAGCTCGGACTGTTTTGACATGTTTGGGTGAAAAATAGGACCATGATTAGCGTAAACATACCCATCCAGATGCGTTGAAATAGTTAGTTTGGTCGCATCAGGAGTAAGACAAAAGTTACACCCCTTTGCAACTTTACACTGCCTCCTTCTGACGATTTTTGGGGCAGCAGAAAACCTTTCACCACGGGCAAATGCCTCAGAGATATAAAAAACTGAGAGAGGTTATTGTAGAGGCACTCTATGTGATTGTGTTTCCTAGATAGAATGTTTCTATGTGACATGGTTTTTGAGTAACATCTCGTCAAAGATTGCTGCCTTTTTGCACTTTGGACTCTTTAGGGATATCGTCAGTACAATGTAGCTCGGACTGTTTCGACATGTTTGGGTGAAAAATAGGACCATGCCTACCATAAATGTACCCATCCAGATGTGTTGGAATAGTTAGTTTGGTTGCATCAGGAGCAGGATGAAAGTTACACCCCTTTGCAACTTTACACTACCTCCTTTTGATGATTTTTGGGGCAGCAGAAAACCTTTCACCATGGGCAAATGCCTCAGAGATATAAAAAATTGAGAGGTTATTGTAGAGGCACTCTATGTGATCATTTTTCCTTAAATGGAATGTTTCTAAGTGACACAATTTTCAAGTAACATCTCGTCAAAGATTTCTGCCTTTTTGCACTTTGGACTCTTTAGGGATATCATCGATACAATGTAGCTCGGACTATTTTGACATGTTTGGGTAAAAAATAGAACCATGCCTAGCCTAAACATACCCATCCAAATGCATTGGAATTGTTAGTTTGGTCGCATCAGGAGCAGGACACCAAAAATGCAAAAGTTGCTTTGTGCAACTTGACAACATTGACACTTTTTTGCAACAGGACTCAAAGACTCAAACTGACCCCAAATGACTCAAAGTGACTTAAAAAAAAATGCAATGGTCTTAGAAGACCTTGTTACATACAATTGACTCAATCAAAACAAAATTTCATTTTTTGACCCCTCTTGGAGGCATGACAACCTAGGTGCCCCTGCACCATTAGTGCAACTGAAGTCGATAAAGTTTTCCTATTAAGAAAAAGCACTTCCCTTATCTTTAAGAAATATAAATATTCTATACTGACAAGGTGAAACACATGAAGGTGGAAGCTCATGTGGCCTCACCTAAGACCTAAGACACATGTAGTCTAGTAGATGTAGGACACCTAAGACACAATTTGGTGCAGGAGCACCAAGAAGACTAAGGTCTTGAGTTCTCTTGTTTTTGTTGTTTATTTTGGTTTTTGGATTCAATAAGGTCTTGGAGGCCATTCTCATTTTGTAATAAGGGCTATAATGCCATGTTTGTAATAACCCATCATACAATCATACATTGTATAGGAGGCAGTCATAAAGTCTAAAGCGGCTATCATGTAAAACCTCATGTTGTAAGCCTTGCAAAGGCATGTCAAAGTGTTAGAAAGGCATGTCAAATCTTATCAAAGGTTTAATACAATTGTCAAGTGTTTTGAAGGCTTCACTAAGCCTAAACAAGTCGTTGCAGTCCTAATTAGGACAGTTGCAACAATGGCAAGTAGTTGATGTTTTGAAACTAACAGGGCAGTTTGATGGTGGAAGAATAGTTATACACCCTCCATCTAACCCAAATGATTCTCAATCCATTGCATATACTTTCTAAGACTTTGGACTTGGAGGAGAAGTCTTGGAGAAGTCTTTTGGAGGAGAAACAGTAATAAAAACTCAAAAATTCTACATTTTCTCTATAATTCCGCTGTAGCAGTCCATAACCTATTTCTATACGGATAGGTTGTGAAGGACTATGGTGGTGGCATGAAACTAGAGTGATTTGACATTCATTTGCATCTAGTTTGGCATCTTGAAACAATTCTAAAGTAGAGTAAGACTCATTTTCCTTAAAATAGTTTAAGAAACCCTTATCTAGGGTTTTGGTAAGAATCATGCATTTTTTGGCCATTCCACTGATTTGATTCACTTTTGATCAGTGGAATGGGTTGTAGTAGGTCTATTCTAGTATGCTATGATGAGTTTTTGGTAGGAAATCTGAGGAGAAGAAGGTTTCTTTGAGGAAACCTAACAAAACCATGTGTTAGGTGATGTTTAGAGACATAGAGAAGGAACCATAGAGGTATTTTTGGGAACAACAAATTGTAGGAGACCCACAAAATTAATAGTTTTGGCATGAATACTAAGTTCTCAAGTCATTGGTTGATTTTTGTGTGTGAATTTAAGGGGGGTCTCTTTGTATTTTAGGCCTAATTAGGGCTCTAGGTTATTGAGAGGAGTTATAGGTTAGGGTATATCGTCCAAAACAACCTATACCTAGTTTTGGATATGTGATAGGGAGTCCAAATGGGTATCTACAAATTTTCCAAGTTCTATGTTTGAAGATCTATATCAAAAGTTATTAGGACTGTTCTCCTTTTTTAGGGCTACAAGCCATTTCTTAGGTTTGTGAAGGAAGTGTTAATCCTGAGTTTGGTCTGCCTTTGGCAATGATTGCAATGGGTCCCATAGCATCTGAAATCACCTTTTCCATGAAGAATTTAGAGTCTCTAACTGTTGTTCCCATTTTTGTATAATGATCATGAAATTTGGGCTTTAGAGCATAAGGAAACCTTGTCTAGTTTGCCATCCTCCAACTATCCCATTGCCTCTACATCACAATTAGTGACACCTATTATCTAGTTAGAAACTAAGACACCTAGAGACACCTATATTTTATACATTACCTAGATTTTATACATTATTCTCAGAATCAACTTCATCCATCACTTAGGTCTAACCCCATGAAGCATAACATGATGATGTAAAAATGTGTATATGTGTAAAAGTGCAGCAAAAAATAAAAAAAAGACAAACCTTACAAATTAATGTGCATACTTACAACTCAATGTAACATGAATTTACAAAATCAATGTGAATAATTACAAATTAATCCAATGAACCATCCAGGTCTGCTCTACTCTTTATTGTGTCAAGTATTGCTTCATGGTCAAACTCATGCACCTTCCACAAGATTTTGTTCAAAGGTCTACCCTAATACTATATCAAATGAACATTGGATGCCACGAAAAGGTTTGAGTAATAAATAATCTTCTGATGCGTGTCAAAGTCCTTAAACCTTCAATCCTAAACCCTATCCCTAATCCCTCTACCCTCGACACTCTTCTTTAACGCTAATCCCTTGACCATCAACCCTATCCCTAAACCCTAAACCCTAAACCCTCAATCCTCAACCCTCAACTCTCAACATTAAACCCTAATTCATCAACCCTAAACCCTAATCCCTCAAACCTAAACCCTATCCCTAAACCATCAACCCTCAACACTATACCTCAAACCCTAATCCCTATCCCTCAACCCTTAACCCTTAAAACTTAAACCCTATCCCTACACCCTCAAAACTTGACACTAGATCTTAAGCCTTAAACCCTCATCCCTAAAGCCTCAACCCTCAATCCTTAAACCTTCAACCCTAAACCTTATCCCTAATCCCTCTACCCTCAACACTCTAACCCTAACCTCGACATTAAACGCTAATCCGTCAACCCTAAACCCTCAACCATCAACACTATACCTTAAACCCTAATCCATCAACCCTAAAACCTAATCCCTCAACCCTCAACTCTAAACACTATCAATAAACCCTCAACCCTCGACACTATACCTTAAACCCTAATCCCTCAACCCTCAACCCTAATCCCTCATCCCTAAACCCTAAACGCTATCTCTACTTTAACCCTAATCCCTTGACCATCAACCCTATCCCTAAACCCTCAACCCTCAACCCTCAACATTAAACCCTAATCCGTCAACCCTAAACCCTATCCCTAAACCCTCAACCCTCAACACTATACCTTAAACCATAATCCCTCAACCCTAAACCCTAATCCCTAAACCCTAAAACCTATCCCTAAACCCAACAAAACTACTTTGCCTTATGTTAGGTTGTTAAACCCATCATTTTTTACACTCTTCTCTCAAAGATATATGAGTTGTAAGAATATGTCAAAAAATGGCTATGAACTTTTTTAATGTTAGTAATGTTATATGGCATGTTTTTCTGGCCCATCTGGGGTTCATTATGCTAATAAGTGTACACACTATGAGAAAAGCTTTGCGTATGGTATATCCACAGTGAGTAATTAATAGTTGAAATCAGAAGGATGATCATTATGAGAAAAGCTTTGCATTGGGGTACATCTATGTTTCTTGCTGTCCACCCTGCACTTAAGGGAGGTATATTGTTATGAAATAGGCAAATAATCTCCCATTGTTTATTGGTTCTATCCACAAGAACTGTTAAACTTTTTTCTCTTGGTAATTGTAGAGGACATTCACCTATTTTTGGCAACTCTTGCATTCCCAAACCATTACAAAAACTAAGTTATTTTAACCCAATAAATAGTTGACTGCATTGATTTAATACTCTACTATATTAAAGCTTAGCATTCACACAAATGCAGATGTTCGTATTATAGAAGACTGCATTATATTAGACTATTAGAGATCCCTCAGAAAATGTAATAACAAAACTGCTTTGCCTTATGTTAGCTTACAATTAAACCCATTCTTTTTGACACTCTTCTATTAATAAAGTAAGAGTAATAAGAATAGAAGTTAGAGAATTTGATCTTACTAGTATGCATGGTCGGTTTACATTTCGTGGCTTCATTTTCATTGAATAAAAAGGTAAATATCTGATTTGAAAGGTGGGGCAGAGTTCACTGTCATGTGCTTTTCTAGATGATAGGGTCCATAATGTCTAGGGTTCTTCAAAGAAAAGCTTGTAACATAATTAAGTTTTTGTTATACCGATCCGCTAAGTAAAGCTACAATTCAAATGCCTACTTTGAAAGTTGAAATAAATAAAATTAGACTTACAATTTTGGTTTTCTTCCATTGCTTCAACAAAATCATTATTTTCTTCATCGGAAACCAATTCAAGATTAGCAACTTGCTGCCCATTGGTTGACTTGAATTGCATCCTTTGTTAGAAGAACGGCAGTTTTATCTATATCAATGTTGGTATTCATAAGCTGAAGAGCATTGATATTTTTCACACACCCTGTTCTTTGAAATATCTTAACCTTAAAATATGACTTGGATATGTACTTGAACACAGCGAAATCTCCAATCTCCAGCCCATGATGATTCACAAAATTTTCCCAACCTTGCCTAAATTCTAATTTGTTTATGGTACCCATTAATTGTACATCCCACTCCTACCCACCTGGGCCTTGAAGAAGGAGGCACGCCCATTAAACCAAATCATTCGACAACTTGCTACCCATTGGTTGACTTGAACTGCATACTCTGTTAGAAGAAGGGCATCTTTTATCTGTATCAATGTTAGTATTCATAAGCCGAAGAGCATTGATGTTTTTCACACACCCTGTTCTTTGAAATATCTTAACCTTAAATTATGACTTGGATATGTACTTGAACACAACAAAATCTCTAATCTCCAGCCCATGATGATTCACAAAATTTTCCCAACCCTTCCAAAATTCTAGTTTATTTATGGTACCCCTTAATTGTACATCCCTAAACCCTAAACCCTAATCCTTTAACCGTAAACCCTAATCCCTAGTCCCTAAACCATAAACCCTAATCCCTAATTATAATTTATGGTACCCTAATCCCTAAACCTTAAACCCTAATCCCTTATCCCTAAACCATAAACCCTATCCCTAAATCCTCAACCCTTAACACTTAAACCTTAAATCCTAAACCCTATCCCTAAACCCTCAACCCTCAAAACTGTACCTTAAACCCTAATCCCTCAACCCTAAACTTTCAACCCTAAACCCTATCCCTAATCCCTCTACCCTCAATACTCTACCTTAACCCTAATCCCTTGACCCTCAACCCTAAACGCTATCCCTAAAGCCTCAACCCTAAACCCTAATCCCTCAAGGTCCTAAACTCTAATCCCTTATCCCTAAACTCTAAATCCTATCCCTACACCCTCAACCCTCAACCTTAAACCTTAATCACTCAATCCTTATCTACCCCTCTCCTGCCCTATCTGGCTCACCCCCATCTCTACCCTCGACACTATACATACATATAGGCATACATAGATACATACATACATATAGGCATACATACATACATACATACATACATACATACATGATTAATAACCTTGAACATAAAAAATTCAAGGGAGACATAACATGAGCGCATTATAATGCACTCGTGTTATTGCAAACATGACAAACAGTGCACAAACTTCTGCAGAAAAGGAAAAATGCAAAGTTGAACATAACGTGAGCGCGTTATAACGCGCTCGTGTTATGTTTTGCTTTAGGAATCCCAAGCCTTGGGTTTGGGATTTGCTTTGGATTTCCAACCCAAAGGGTTGGAGTGCCTTCCTAATGTCCAGAGACGTGTTTTTCCATATTCTATAGGATTTCACATAATTTCGTTCGTGCTAACCCTCAAATTTGCACGTGTTTCAAGGTTGAACAAATTGAACACTTGGGTAATGTTAGGCTTTCTCTTAGCTATTTGACGATGTAATTTTTTTCACATTTTGACAATGTTAAGCCTTTTATCTTTAATTTCTTTTGTTTGTGTGTCCGTTTTTGGGAAAAAACCACAGTTTGGTCTTTTTTTCATTGTAAATTAACTATTCATTGAAATTTTTTAAAAATTGCATATTTAGAAACTAGACTCCATTCTACACATATTAAAAAAATAAAAAAAATATTTTCAATTAGTTTTCAAAATTTATAGGGGTAGCACGGCCAAAATTCTATTTTTTAAGATGTGTCCACTTTGAAAATTAGTAAAAAATCAAATATTCATCAAAAAATTATCAGAAAAATTGGGCATAAACTACATGCTATTAGCTAATTTCTCACTAAAGTGATTTTAAAAAAACTAAAAAAAAGTTGACCTTTCGAGGGAGCCACAAAACATGCTATGTTATATTTTTTTGATAGAAACAACACCAATTTTTGTGGCTGCCTCTTTTGAACCCCTTAATCTATACCATTTTAAAAAAAACTTAGTAGTTTAGAAAGTAGACTCGGAGTACTACGAACATTGTTTTGGTTGCATCTCCAAATTTTGAGTGTAACTATGCTCAATTTCTCATCCAAGGCCAGCATTTCCTAATTTCAGGAAAAAAGTGGCCACTTAAGACCCCTTTTTGGCCCCCCATCTTTTTGCACTTACCCTGTTGTGTGATGTTGTTTGGGTTAGGTCTACCACTTTTATATTTGACTTTTAATGAGTGTTGTAAAGATGTAATGTTCATTTGAATTTTATTTTGAGTTTATATTTTTGAGACCCCTTTTTTATCTATTTTTACTCAAAATGAGTTAAAAGTGACCTTGGGTTATACCCCTAGGGTCTAGGGACCATTTGAGCTTGTCTAACCTTAGGTAGACTCTCATTTGGTCACTTAAACTTCACCTTGAAGTAAAGTGATGAAAATGGAAGTTTGGGAAGGAGAGGAAGAGTGGGTCAAACACTCAACCTCTTCCATTCCTCTTTCCTAGGTTGGGGGAGTCTTCAAGACCCCTAACTTGTGGACTGAACTCCAAGCTTCTCCCACAATTGGTGAGGTTACCTTGGGGTTGTGTGGGCTTTCTTAGGAGGAAATGATTGGAGCACATGTGGTACCCACTCCTTCTTTGGCTCCACCTTTCTCTCCCACATGTGTGAGAGAGAGCAAGTGAAGGGGGAAAGACTTGGTGGAATGGGTGGATGACATGTGTCACCACCCCATTCCAAGAGTCTTGTAAGTGGTTGTGTGGAGTGAGGAGGTGACATGTGTCACCTCCCCATTCCTCAAGGCTCATGAGAAGAGCTTGTTTTAATCCCTCTTGAAAAGAGGGAGGGGGTTGTTGAATCTTTTTCAATTTTTGAATTTTAATTGATTTGGGAAAAGAATTGGAGGGGATTTTGGAGGCTCAATTTGGAGAAGAAGTTGGAGGTGGAGTTGGAGGATCTCTTCTCAACTATCTTCCATTTGGGATATTAAAGGTAGGATTCAAGGCTAATGCCTTTCCTTATGTATTTTTATTTCTTGTGTGTTGCTATGTGAGTGCTTCCTTATTGTGTTTTACATTTGTTGTTGTGGGGAAAATTGTATGGGTGTTGTGAGAGCCTATCCATTTGGAGAAAATGCTCAACATGTGTGGGGTGGGGGAGGAGTGAACCTTCTCAGGGTCACATCCTTGTTTCTTTTGTGGTATTCTTAGACTTGAGGGCAAAATAAAAAAAAAATGTGCATTTTGAATGGCTTGAGAGCCATGGGAAAACTATGTGGAAAAATGGTATTTTTGTGATGGCTAGAGGCCTTGAGAAATTTGGTTTTGGGAGTTCTTTGGAGTGGCACTATTAAGTTGAGTGATGTCCACTCCCCTACCCCATTAAACTCATTTTAGCTTACTGGTAGATTGGCAATATAGAGAAAATTGTGTATTTATATATATATATATATATAACTAAAATATATATATTTTTTAATCAAACTGAAAAGAAAATAATAAGTATTTGAGAAAAATCTGTGTATCTAATGAACACACACACATATTTATAATTAAAAATATTAAGTTTTTCGTATAACAAAAAAAGGTATTGAAAGCTGAAAGTAAAAAAATTTCTTAGAGAATACAAATGTGTCAGAATAGGGAAGTAGCATTCCTTTTAGGTTTTTTTTTACTAATTGAAATTTTAGGTAGGGATCCCCCTCGCTACCCCTTGTAACTCTTGGGTGGGGGATGGATCCCCCACCTACTCCCCACCAAATGGTGGGGGTGGGTGGGTGGTCCCCCCCCCAAACACCTCTCTTGTCCCCCTTATAATATTAAAACCCTGCATTCTTTTTAAATAAAAAAAAAACTAGTATGTATCATGGTGGCAGCGGCGGCAGCATCCGTCGCTCCTCCATTCGGCCTTGGCTACTAAAAATGTTGCCTACAACTTGATCCTTCAGTATTATTCTGTGTATATATATATATATATATATTTGAGTGTATATATATACCCTGCTAAAAAAATGGTTCAATCTTTGTTTCAAACCCAGATTAAAAATGTGTGTATATATATATATATTAACACAAAAAAAAATATAAATAAATAATGTATATACCTAGTGTATATACTCCTTAGTGTGGCGGCCATGAAAGCACCTCCAACTGCAACACAAATCCAAAACAGAGAAGAGAGAAAAAGAGAGAAGAAAAGAAATGGGGAAGCATTGGAGGCTAGGGTTTAGTTACATTCCATAATGATAATATTATCTTATTGTGGAGCTTTTTAGGGCAAGTGTATTTAAAATTGTTTTTATTAATTTCCCTCTTCTTTTATTATAACACTATGGGTATTATTATTTTAAATGGGGATTTAGGGAAAAATTAGTAAGGGTGAATAAATTTAATTAGTTTAGTTAAAATCCTCTAGAAGTGTTATTTTCTTTAAGTGGGCATTTAATTTATCTAGTGATGGGAACTATTTTTCTTTAAATATTTATTTAGCTCTTTTTTGATTATTTAAATGTACTAGGGGAAATTAAATTAAATTAGTCTAATTTAACTAATGAGTTTTGGGGTTTCTAATTAATCTATTTAATTTTTCTTCCAATTTAAATATTGTAACGTAGGTAGTTTAAAACCTTTTTGAGATCAATTTTAGTGTATGTGGACATTAACTTATGACTTTAATTTTATTTTATTTTTAAGTAAATTACCTGCATTAATTTATTTATTCTAGTGTGTAGCAAATAATTATTAATTAGTTGTTTTCACTCACTTAGTAAAACTAGAACCTTTGACCAAAATTTATTTAGTAGAATAAACCTTATGCACACCTGTGAGGCGTTATGCTGCCGGATTTTTCTAGAATCTAGGGTTAAGTTAATTTAGCAATTTTAAACCTTGCATAGTGTTAATTCATCATTTCCGCAAACTTGTTGATTTTAAATTAATCCATTAATTTATTCTTATGTATTGGAGTTAGGCTTTTGGTTTTGACTTGTGTTGAAATCCTTCCATCCACTTAGGTAAACATAGGGTTCTGATCTTTTGGTCCTAACCCTGTTAGCGACATTTCTCGTGTCACATTGACCCCCTTAGTCGGCTTCCATCATTTAAGGGAATGCGCATGTGGTTGCATAACCCCACATTTGATTGACATGTTACGCATTACACGTATTGCCACCGAGCATGTTGACACGTGCGAGGGGGTTTCTAGGGATGCGTGGAATTTTTTTGATATTTTGTGTCATGACCACATGACAAATGTGGACATGACACATGTGTTGTGTGTTGTGACCGCATGGGAAATGTGGGCATGACAGGAAACTCATGTGAGAAGTTATTTGCACTCCCCATACATTTTTTCAAATTCTCATGCCCCCAAAGTCTGTTAATGACAACCAATTCCCATCTTTGCTTCCTCACAATTAGCTATTTATTTCATTTACAACTAGACAATGCAATTTTTTTTTTAATTTATTTCAATATTTACTATATATATTTGTTTTATAACAAATTATAATTATGAATAAATTTATTTTCATACCAATTAAACAAAACATATACTTGTTTAAATAATTTATTTTCATATTAATTATTAACTATATTCTAATTAAGTTGTTTATTTTTAATAAACAACTTCATAATTCCACCTCATGATATTAATTTATCTCCTTGTTATTACTATATTTTTAACTTTAGTTTTGCATTTAAATTTATTTTAATGTAGAAATAAACCAGAACTTAAATCAAATGCACCCGATTTAAATAAATCCAAATTACCTAATAGTACCTGACCTCTATGCATGATCGAAAAGCACAACCACGACAGACTGTCATGGCCATACTAATGACACTGACTGGGTACAAAACTAAAGACTCATCCTCTTCAAGGAGGATGAAAACTAGGGACCTTGTGTTAACTTTGTTCAACAAATTTCCATTGGTTAAGGCATGCTTAGGCCTATTAATTTAGGTGGAGTCAATGCCTGATACCTGCAACCTGCAGCAACCAACAGGGTCGAATATAAAGATATATAATCGTACAATCATACACACTGTGAAAGGAAATCACAGTGTAGTGGGGTACTCATGCATGCGTAATGTGACATTGTTCCTTTCATGGAACATATCAAACAAGTAAATGCATTATGTATAATAAGCAGTAGCTGATCAACTAGATAAGGAACATCATTAGATAATCGTGTGATGCACATAATAAGATTGATCCCCATAATCAATTAAGTCCATAAAGTTGTCATAACATATGCATAACTCAAGTAAATATCAGTGTCTCAACAAAGATTATCAATAAAACATACTAATTGTCATATGAAACCACATGAGGATAATCAGGAATGTCACCAACATGAATGTAGCATCTACCAACATCATATAATGTACAACATCAACTGTCTAACATATCCTAAATATTCCTATTATTTTACCTTCACCTTCATGCTCCTTAACTAGACCACCTACACATCCAAGGTGAAAATGGAGGGGCACTACAACTCAACCATGTGTTCTGAGGCTTCCAGACCAGTCTATATTATCTTTGTTACTTGAATGCTAACCTTGCCGACCACCAGACCACTTGAAGCTTCAATATAGCATATCGTATACATCCTTGAGCCTATCCTCAAAATCGCATGACCAAACAATTTCTTCCAGAGGAATGTGGAGCATTCCAATAGGTCTCCACCATTGCTTTACCCTGTCTAAGTAGTAACTGATACTCTGTCACTTGTAACTTTTTTTGCTGAAGGTGTGGTGACTTGAAATCTTGACTATATCATGTTAATATCATAATAGACTTATCTTCTAAACCACAAAACTAAATCTTGCTCTACGAAGAATGTAGACCAAAACATTGTGACTCTGCCTTAGGATATGCACTATGAATGCCTTAGTCAAGTTTCTGCTACTTATTACTAAGTGTGATACTCCAAGCTGGTGAGATATACATGTAGGAATACAAGAAACATGTTAGGACATAAGTGTTTACCTCTACATCATGCTTAGACATAAGACTAATCACCACATCACACTTAGCTAGTTTTCTCTTTATCTGCTAAGTCTTCCGGACTAGTTTTCCTTAAGCAACCTAACCCTAAGTCTTTAGCTTAGTCAAGCCGTCTCTCTCAAATCTTCTATTATCCATCAACTTCCCAAAAGTGATTGTTTCTGATCAAATGTGATTTTTTGTCGATCGAATGCACTCAGCATATCTAGACTTCAAAAAACAACTATTCAAAGAAAAACTTATCAAGGACGTGGGTCCCACCCGGCATGCCAGAATGTGTGAGTAGGAAAAATTAGGTTAATAAGACAAGCATTGCAAATCAAACCCAATCCTACCACCTTTAAATAATTCATCTAAATGACACAAAATGAAAGAAAATAAGAATAATGTCACCTAGATTGTTTGATTCCTTGGTTGTAATGTGGATTGCTTCTTAATAATGAACAACCATATTTGTCAGAGTTGCCATGATGATAGATGATATGCTCAAAGAACTCAATACGCATAAGATGATAATCTGGATGCTATATGATAGTGGTATGCTTTAGGATGAAATGAAGGGGTGTATATATAGCCCAAAGCCAAGATTGATCAATGATGGAGGAAAAGAGATGAAATCAATGGTTGAGATAAATCAAGAGAATAGATGAACGTGTACAAGACAAGTGTCCATAGGAAAATTTTTTATTAAATGATTTGGTTGGCTTTGTTGGAGATGATAAGATTGATTTTTTTAAAATAGGATGCTTTTCTATTTTAAGGATTTGATGACAAGGATAATTGATTTTTAGAACCAATTAAATCATTTTTATATTTAAATGAAGATAGCACCCATCTTGTACACATAGAAGAAAGTGAAATGATAAGATAGATGATGGAGGAAAAAGTTATTCTTAGAAAATTAGAAGAAAAGATATAAATTAAATAAATAAATTTATTTAATTTATATACATGATGAGAGGATAATTAAATAAAATATTAGTTTTATTTATTCAAGAAGAATCAAATTAAATAAATTTAGAAAATTTATTTAATTTTGGAAGAATAATGAGATAATTAAATAATTAAAAATTATTTAATTATAGATAGAAGAAAATAGATGAAATAAATAAAATTTATTTAATTAATGATAAAAGGGGATGATTTAGAAGAAAATAGATAAAAGATGCAAGTATGCTAGACAAGATTGACATATGCAATGGTGAAAATGCAACAAATTAATAAATGATAGGAAGGGTCAATTTTGGGTGTCTACAATATTATGTTGCTTATTGATGATTTCTCTAGGATGACATCGGATACATTCTTAAAATAAAAATCAGAAGCCTTGAGTAGGCTTAAGATCTTCAAATCCATGGTTGAAAATGAAATAAATTTTAGAATCATGTCCTTAAGGTATGACAGAGGTGGAGAGTTTACATCAAATGAGTTCGATGAATTTTGTGAAGAACATGAAATAAAGAGGCATCTATTTGCTGCTAGAACTCCTTAGCAAAATGGTGTTGTAGAAAGGAAGAATAGAATTGTCCAAGAGATGGTCATAATAATTTTGATCGAAGATAAGCTACCTGATATATATTGGAAAGAAGCAATCCATACCATTGTCTACATTCTTAACAAAGGACAACTAAGAGTGAACAATACCAATACATCATATGAATTATGGAATGGAAGACCAGCTTATGTCAAGCACTTCAAAATTTTTGGAAGCAAATGATACATCAAAGAGATGAAGAAGGTTTAGGAAAGTTTGACTCAAGGTTAGATGAATGATTTTTCCTTGGGTACTCAACTAAGAGAAAAGCTTAAAAATGTTACAATAAAAGACTGAGGAAGATAGTTGAGAGTGCAAATGTTAAGATTGATGAAGAGTCACATCCAGTCACTCATGAGAAAGAAAAAGACTATTGTCCAAATGAATCTACCTAAACAAAAGAAGAGGAAGATGTTGAAGAAAAGGAAGGAACATAAGAAAAGATCACCAAGACTCCTACCAAGTATATTCATAAGAACCACTTGAAGGATTAGATAATTGGAGACAAGAATTAAGGAGCATTGACTAGAAGAATATTTTCAAAGGCAAATGAATAGGTAAACTTTGCCTTACTGTTAAGAATAGAGCCTAAAACATTTTCTGATGATAGAAAGGATTAAGGATGGATCCAAACAATGGAGGAAGAACTAAATCAGATAAAGAGAAATCAGACTTGGGAATTAGTGCCAAGACTTGGAGATAAAAATGTGATAGGTAGAAAATGGGTGTTTAGAAACAAATTGAATGAAAATGGAGAAGTGGTCAGAAATAAAGCTAGGTTGGTGTGCAAGAGCTAATCATAGGTAGAAGGAATTGAATTTGAGGAGACATTTGCTCCAGCAGCAAGTATGGAAGCTATTAGGATGTTTCTTGCTTTTGCAACCCACAAGGATTTTAAGGTGTATCAAATGGATATCAAATTTGCTTTCTTGAATGGTGAATTAGAAGAGGAAGTTTACAAAGAGTAACCTGAAGGATTCCAGTTATTAGAAGATCATAACATGGTGTGTAGACTTAAGAAGGCTCTGTATGGTCTCAAACAAGCCCCTTGGGCTTGGTATGCAAGATTGGACAAGTACTTAGTCTAGAAAGGATTCAAGAAAGGTACCATAGATAGTAATTTATACATCAAAATTGAGAATGAGCAAATATTGATAGTAGTAGTGTATGTTGATGATGTAACCTTTGGAAGCAATGATGAAATGTGTAAGAAGTTTGCAGAAGACATGTAGAAGGAATTTGTAATGTCTATGATAGGTGAGCTATAATTCTTCCTTGGACTCCAACTCAATCAATCAGATGAAGGTATTTTTATCTCTCAAGAAAAGTATTTTAGGGAATTGTTAAAAAAGTTTGGCATGGAAGATGGCAAACTGGTGAGTACTCCTATGGTAATAGGTTTCCATTTGAGTAAAGATGATGAGTCATCTTAGGCTAATTAGACTCTGTATTGGTCTATGATTAGGGGCCTACTATACTTAACAACATCAAGGCTTGACATTATGTAAGTTGTTTGCATGGTTGCAAGGTTTCAAGTTGATCCAAAAGAAACTCATGTGAAGGCAGTCAAAAGAATTTTGGATATTTGAAGAACACTCCAAATTTTGGACTATGGTATAAAAAATGTAATGACTTTTCTCTGAGTACATATATTGATGCAAATTGGGTTGGTAGTGTTGATGATAGATGAAGTACCAATGGAGGAACTTTCTTTTTAAGGGACAGATTGGTCTCATGGTTTAGTAAAACACAGGATTCAATGTCCTTACAATAACAAAAGAAAAGTACATAGTTGTAGCATCTTGTTGCACTCAAGTGTTGTGGATGAAGCAAACATTGAAGGATATCAATCTTTTTTAATGTAACATTTTCTACCAAAGACTTTGAAATACCTCACAGTGGGAGTGATGCCAAACCAAAGTTCATAAGGAGTTTTACTGGTATTGCTTCTAATTTGTACTCAATTGAGAGTATAGAATGCAGTGCTTACAACTTCTCTACAATAGATCTGAGGAACATTTGCTTCCATCATCATGGTTCTAGATGCTTCCTGGATGGTCTAATTTTTTCTCTCCACTACTCCATTTTACTGTGGAGTCTTAGGAGTAGACAACTGTCTTTTTATTCCATGTTTCTCATAGAATTCTATGAAATCATCGGATGTAAATTCTCCACCTCTATCAGACCTCAGACATTTTAATTTTAATCTAGTTTCATTCTCTACCATAGCTTTGAATATTTTGAATTTCTCAAGAGCTTTTGATTTCTCTTTCAGAAAAGTAACCCACATCATCTGGGAATAGTCATCAATTAATAGCATGAAGTATCTATCACATTGTACACTTCTGATTCTTGTCAAACCACATAGATCAGTATGAACTAAGTCCAATAATCTAGTAGAAGATTGTTCCTTACTTTTGAATGAGACTCTACTTTGTTTACCCAATTGACATTCTTTGCACAAACTATTTATAGGTTTTACAAGTCTTGGAAGATCTCTTACAGCCTAAGTGTTGCTTATCTTGATGATATTATCAAAATTCACATGACACATTCTTCTATGCCATAACCAACTTTGATCAATTTGAACAAATAAGCAACTTTTACCAATAACAACCAAGTGGAAGATATTACCTTTAGTTTGAGTACTAGATGCAATCTCTATTGTATAACTTTCAAAGATCTTGCATTTTCTATTCTTGAATCGGAGATCATAGCCTTTGTCCACCAATTGTCCAACACTGAGAAGATTGTGCTTCAGACCTTCAACATATAGTACATTACTGGTTTTGCTCTTTCCATCAAAAGAAATGGTTCCTCTTCCTCTGATTCTGCTAGTAGAATTATCACCAAACTTTACCACTCCTCCTTCATACCTTTCCAAATCTATGAACTTATTTTTGTCACCTGTCATATGGTGAGAACATCTACTATCAATGACCCAATCATCCTTTTCTTCAACTTGGGTAGCCAGAGCTCTTTCTACAATTTTATGATTGACAGATTCAGAGGGCATTGGATCTTCTTCCTTGATGGAAATAAACACCCAGTCACTTCTGGATTTGTTTCCTGTCTCTGATTCATCATCTGTTACTCCTTCATTATCATCATCTTCATGAACATAGTAACAATTTTTCTAGAACCTTGAACTGTTAGGATTTGGCCTTGAAAATCTTTCCAGACACCTTGAGGCAAAATGACCAATCTTATTGCAGTTAAAACATTTAAAAGGCAATTTCCCTTTATACTTACCAGATCCTCTTGGCAACCTTTTTGCAATAAGGGCTTCAAGTTGAGCAGCTTCTGCTTCATCTTCTTCCAGGTCTTTTCTTGCTTTTTAATACCATGATAGTTTCCTTGAAGAGTTCTCTCTTGGATCAATCCTTTATTTTCCTTTTATAGAGGCACTAGCTTTGAATGCAAATTCAGTCTTGGGGGGGGCATCTCCAAAATCGGTCAATTCAAATGCATCCAATTTGCCAACCAATTGATCTCTTGTGATACCTGAATAGGATCTGAATTCTTCAATGGCAGCAACCTTCTATTTGTAAGAAGCGGGAAGGGATCTGAGAACTTTTCCAACAATCTCATCTTCATCCAAGACTCCACCAGCACATCTAATGCCACAAACAAGCTCATTTTGGTGCAGGAGCACCCGTACATGATCAGGATAAAGGTTAATTGTCCACATGATGACAGGGCATTAGTCTATTTTTAGTATGTTTGACTTCATCATGTAATAAGGTCCATTGGACCAATGCTATGTAATAGATTAGCCTAGGAGTGTGTGTAGGCAGTTAGAGATCAGTTACAGATCGTGATTAGGTAGTCTGAGCTGTCCTTCTCCCAGCCGCTTGGAAGCTCCCAGCCGCTGGGAAGTGAGTTGGTAGTACTCGAAGGATTTTGCTATTTATACCTTCGATCTGTTAGGGTTTAGGATATGACAGATGTTATGTTAGTTGCGTTATGTATTGGTGTTGTGATTGAGTTGAGATTTAGGAGAACAGTTCAGACATTGTGAAGCTGTATTCAGAACTTTTGAATTTCATTTGAATAAGATCTCATCATTTGCATTATCTGAGTTTATCAGCTGTATCTGTTTTGATTTCTTTTCTGTTTGCAAGTTGATGGATACTTTCAACCCTTCCACCGGTTGATCCTGTGAATTGGTGGAATGGTCCTGTATTATAGCTTAGTTTGCATTTGTGTTTTCTGTTTATGCATTGCATTGTTCAAGAGATCAGTTAGGAGCATGCTGTGAATCAGCCTAGCATCCTCATGTGCTAGGTCTAGAAAGATAAGCTGTTAAATTTTGGTTTGAAGGTGATCCGGCCCGATCATCATACTGTCTTTGTGAAATTGAGCGGTTCTGAGTGTTTACATGCAGCGGACGGATATACAGGAATCTACATGTGCGTTTCCAGTCGGAACGAGCCGCATCGTCATCTACGAATGCATCGCCATCAGGATCGGGTCATGAAACTGTTGAAGTTTGCATGTTGCAAGTGCATCAGGATGTTTTAAGTTAGATATATACTCAGTGTATATATCGCCGTCAGGATCATCTCTCGGGGGTGCCCATCATCTGCATATCGCTAGCAGATGCGGGAGTGAAAGTTCAGTTTTTTTTGACTAAGTGTTGAAGAGGTCATCAGGATATTGTGTGACGTCATCGTCATCAGGATATGACGTCATCGTCATCAGGATATTGAGATATCCCCCTATGCAAGTTTATCCTGCTGTCGTTAAGTGCTTAGGTATCGGCGTAAGTCCTCGGCAGAAAGTTGTGTTAACATCATCAGGAGGTTTCGAGAGAACCGGATAAATCATATCATGATGCTGTTGCTTGTATTGTCGGCTATCGGGGCATCGAAGGGAAGGTGCTAAAGTTGTCGTCATCAGGATATTTGGAGCAACCGGATATTTGATATCTTGCTGACGAAGGTGGTGTCGAATATCATGATGATGCCGATAGTGTTTGGCGCCTGATGAACAGTACAACAGGAGGATGTTTGCGCTCGTTGAGTATCATGATGATGATGATCGGCGACAGGCGGAGGAAGTGAACAGTAGTCGGCAGGAGGATAATTGTGCTCGTCTGAAATATGATGATGCTGTTCGTGTTTGTAGGAAATATGTTGATGATGCTGAGCCGATAGGGATTTTTATCATGCTGTTTGTATTATTGGCTCCTCCTTCCTGTTGGTAAGCTCCCGTTGCATTTAACTCTGCATCACATTTACTCTTGGCATAAAAGTAGTGATATTTTCATCTTCTCTCATCTTCAAATTTTCAAATTTTCCTTTCAGACTCTGTAGCTTGGCACATTTAACATACTTGTCTCCTTCATGCAAAAGTTCTAGTTTTTCTGAAATCTCAAAATCATTTTGTAGGTCAACAACATTTGTCAACTCTGAATCAAACAAGGCACTTAGAAGAGCTTCTTTAGTCCACAGATTGTTTTCAGCATCTGTGATTTCATCTACAGATTTTGGACCATTTTGTGGAGAAGTATACTTCTTTGAAGCCATGGTCCAATACTACATTCCCATACATTGCAAGTGACATTTCATGTGACCTTTCCAAAGAGTAAAATTGGTTCCATCAAACTTTAGACTATCCTTCTTGTAGGATGACATCCTGGATCTCCTCAAGTGGTTAAGCTCTTTTAGAGGAACTTAGCTCTGATACCACTTGTTAGATTTCAGGTAGACAACTGAGAGGGAGGTGTGAATCAGTTGTCTAAAGCTTTCTTCCAATTAAACACTTAAATCCACTTTGTAATTCAGTAGCATAATAATAAGTCAATCATGGAAACATAATGCTTTAAATCAAGAGCAGAAACACATTAACACACAAGACACCAATATTTCAATGTGAAAAACTCGGTTAAGGGAAAAACCATGGGGTGATTAACCCAAGATTGTATTCTCTGTTAGAAGAATAGAAAGAACAAAATGGCACATGCCAATTAGGGCTCACTACCTAAGCACACTGCTCACAAGAGGCTCACTGCCTACAAGAGACACACTGTCTATAGAATAATAAGTATCACATACTTGAACTGGAGAATAGCATCTTCACCATGCTTGATTTAGTTCCATTAAGCTCAAAACTTCTGCTCTTCTTTTTGCTCTGCTCCTCTCTACCACACTCTCATCACCACAAGATACTTTGAAATGACTTAACAACTCTTTATTTATACAAGACATCAACTTAGGAATTATCATCCAAGTTGGCATACATTACAGAGCAAATACATAAATACAACATGAATTATTACAAAATATTTCACGCGAATCAACACATAGTCAGCCACATAGATCTAAGACTCCAATACTTCTTTAGGAATATGCCATTCTTCACAGAACATCTCCAAGATCATCCGCAGGGTGTGTAACTCATCTGGTCAGCCAGACTTAGAAAGAACATCATCATCCGAAAGTAATTCTTCAATTTCAAGCTCAATCTTCAATGTGGATCACCAAAATGAATTGGACACAATCCAAAGACTTCCACAAGCTTGCCTAAATCACCAAGAACATCCACACTACTACTATCTACTGAAATCATTCTCTCCTTCATCTGGAACCTCAAGAACACAGTCTGTCATCACTGTCATATTGGAATAGATGCTTATAGACCTCCAGATCATGAACCAATTGAGTTTTCACTTCACATGGACTTCCTAAACACTCCACCAAATTTGCAGAACAAGATATTGCAATTTCAGATTTCACCAGACCTATTTGTATCACTCTGTTACCTCTGAACACTTGTCGGAACTGGTTTTACTTAAGTGGCCATAACTTCTTCAAATCTTCATGCAGACATCTAAAATCTTTACTAGATCATCTCAAGACACATATCTACAAACCCTTTGAAGCGTATCCTCTGATCTTTATATTAACTGGGATCTCTACCTCATTGTCTTCACTCTTCTCTGTTTGTGGTTAGGACTAATTTTCTCAATATCCTCAACACAAAACTCATCCAATCCTTATCATTAATGCAACAAGAGTATGTTGACATCAATGACAACACTGGTTAGGCCCATACTTGCAATAGGAATAAGGTCTATTAAGACCAAATGTGATGTTTTAGCCATGTAGGGTCAGTTTTGAGTCATATTGTCAAGTTTTGCAATGTTGCATTTTTGGTGAGTATGGGAAGTTGAAGAGTCAAGTGATTGACAAATAGTTTTGAACCATTGGTTTTGGTTTTTGAAGTGTTCATATATGCCTTGGGATGTTTGAGGTAGTTGGTTGGAGACATTTGAAGACATTTGGAGATCAAAACAATAACAAAATACCCCATTTTCCTGTGTTTTTCTTGTGTTTTGTTGTTGCAGACGTTGGTATGGCCATGTAGGCCTAGAATTGAGGTAAAACTAATTGGAATCAATGGTATATGGATTCTTCTCTTATTTTTACTTGATTGCATGTGTTCTTATCAAGTTTAAAGAAAGTTAAAAGGATTTCATTGCAAATGACCCCTAGGTAGACATAGGGTTTTATAGTTTGGTGATTTAATGATAGCTCCAGTTGATAAAATTGGTATATTCTAAACCTAAGTAATGTGAGGAAATCTTTCAAGAGAAATTTTATGAGCTAGGTTTTGAATTTCATAGACTTGCTTTGGAAAATAGGCCTAATTTGACCTAATTACAGCATAACAATCAAAATTTGAGGGCTCTATTCCAAAACAACCCTATCTATAAATTTGGTATGTTGAAAAGAGGCATAAAGGATATCCTAAATGATGTTTTAAAATTTGGGTTTGAAGTCTGAGTGGAAAGTTATGTTGAAAAAACCTCATTTGCTGTACTACTAGGGAAGTCGAAGAGTTGGTGAGCAAATAACCAAGTTAGGGTTTCAGATTGCAAAGTTTGTTTTAGATTGTGATTGTATAGTCTATTTCAGCCTAATCTACATCATAGTGGTATAAAAGAATAGGTTTTGATCAATAAGGGAAAAGGTTGAAGATTGAAAGAAATAAAGATGCCTCCTAAAAGTAATCAAACTACTAGAGAAGTAAGAGAATTGAAAGAAAAACATGCCAAGGAGTTGAGATAGGTAAAAGAGGCTCAGGAAGCTATCCTTGCATGGCTTGCAACACTTGAATCAAATCAAAGAAGAGGTGTGGTCACCAGAGACCAAAGTGATGAAGAGGAAGAGGAAGGGGTGAGAATGAGAACCCTCAAGAAGGAATCCAAGAGGAAGAGGTGGACCTTGATGAATTGAGAATGACCAAGTTGCTGAAGGCTATGAGGGGAGATACTCCTAAGGTGAAGATATAATTGTCCATGTATGGTGGGAAGATGGATAGTGAAGAGGTGCTAAGTTGGATTGATGCATTTGATAACTATTTTGATTAAAGGAGGTGGCAGAAAACCAAAGAGTGAAATTTGCCAAAACAAAGTTGAAAGGCCCTGCCTTAACTTGGTGGAATTATGTGCATGAAGAGAGGTTGAAGAAGGGTAAGTCAAAAATAAATTCATGGGACAGAATGGTGTCTAAAATCAAGAGCCAATTTCTACTTGGAGATTATGCAATTTAGATATTTAGAAAACTTCAGAACCTCAAACAAAAGGAGATGGATGTGATGGATTATACTGAGGAGTTTCACAAGCTAATCATAAGGACAGATCATGTTGAGGATGAGGTGGAAAAAGTAGCAAGGTACATAAATGGGTTGAGGTTAAGTATAGAAGATGAGTTAAGCCTTACCCCTCCTAGAATGGTTGAAGAATGTTTTCAAATGGCAATCAGGGTAGAAGAAAGGTTGAATAGAAGGTAGGAGAAACACAATAGAGGTAGAGGAAAGAACTTTAGGGCTAGAGGAACCTTTGGAGGAAGAGAATAGTCCAAAAAGCCACAAGGAGAGTCAAACAACAGTCAAGAACAAGGGGTAGATTAGAGAGGTGGATTCAGGGGAAGAAGACCAAACAATAGAGGCAGATTTTGTGGTCAAGGTAGAGGTTCAAATACATTCTCAGGTACATGCTATCAATGCAATCAGTTTGGCCATCAAGCATGGAATTGTCCGGATAAGCAACCTTCTACTTCACATGGTGGAGAAAGGAGAACTCAATTGGTGCAAGAGGAAGATAGTAACAATGTCAACTCTCCATCTCAGCTTGCTGTTCCAGAAATTGGAGAGACTCTAATGATGAGGAGAACATTACTCAAAGTCCCTCTAGTGAAAGAGCCTCCACAAAGAAAATCTCTATTTAGAACAACATGCAAATCTCAAGGTAATGTGTGTAAAGTTGTTGATTTCAGTTCCACAAATAATTTGGTTTCTTTAGAGATGGTTGAAAAGTTAAAACTAAAAAGAATCCCACATCCCACTCCCTACAAGGTTTCTTGGTTGAATAATGGTCAGCATGTCCTAGTTAATGAGCAAACATGGGTTGAATTGAACATAGGAGCATACAAAGATAAAATATTGTGTGATATCATCCCAATGGATGTTTGTCATATACTTTTAGGGAGACCATGGTAGTATGACAGAAAGGCTAATCATGATGGGCAAAAGAACACTATTGTGATTAAAAAGAATGGGGTCTCATTCACTCTAATTCCATTAGATGAAGGTGTAGATACGCAAGTTGGGTCTAGTGTAATGCTGGTTGGGGAAAAAGAGTTTTTGAAAACCATGAAGGAGGAAGGTGGAGAAGGTTATGCCATTCTAATCAAACCAAAATCTATCATGACAGCAACAACAAGGGTTGAAGATGTACCTAAAGAGGTCCAAGTCTTCTTGAACAAGTATAAGGACATAGTGGTAGATGAGCTCCCTAGTTCTTTGCCACCAATAAGAGATGTGAGACACCACATATATTTTATATCAGGAGCAAACCTACCTAACAAAGCTGCATATAAAATGGCCCCTCAATAGAATGAAGAGATTAAGACGCAAATTCAAGAGTTACTTGACAAAGGCCTAATAAGGGAGAGTCTTAGCCCATGTGCCGTCCCCATTGTTTTGGCACCAAAGAAAGGGGGAGATTGGAGAATGTGCACCGACTCAAGGGAAATTAATAAGAACACCATAAGTTATAGGTTTCCCATACCAAGAATGGAAGACTTGATGGATTGTTTAGGAGGGGCATGTTATTTTTCTAAGATTGACCTCAAAAGTGGCTATCATCAAATCAGAATTAGAGAGGGAGATGAGTGGAAAATTGCCTTCAAAACAAATGAGGTGTATGAATGGCTTGTCATGCCATTTGGGCTTTCAAATGTAACAAGCACTTTTATGAGATTAATGAATGAAGTTCTGAAAACCTTCATAGGTGAGTTTGTGGTTGTCTATTTGGATGATATTCTTGTGTTTAGTAAGACCAAAGAGGAACACTTGCAACATCTAGACTTGGTTTTTAAGAGGCTAAATGAATAAAAGCTGATGATCAATTTGAAAAGTGTGAATTCATGAAGGAAGAGGAGGAACACTTGCCGCATCTAGACTTGGTTTTGAAGAGGCTGAATGAAGAAAAGTCGATGATCAATTTGAAAATTGTGAATTCATGAAGGAAGATTTAGTCTATCTTGGATTTGTGATCTCCAAAGGCTCTTTGAAGATGGACCCTAGCCAGGTGGAAGCAATTCTCAATTGGCCTACTCCAACATTAGCAAGTGAGGTAAAAAGTTTTCATTGTCTAGCTACTTTTTATAGAAAATTGATTAAGAATTTTAGTCACATATGTGCTCCCATTGACACAATTAAAGGAGATAAAAGGAAAAGGTTTGTATGGGCTAATGAGGCAGAAAAAAGATTTCAATATCTGAAAAATGGAGTGACACAACAACATATTTTGGCATTACCTGACTTTAACAAAGTTTTCATTATTGAGTGTGATACAAGTGGGTATGCAATTGGGGTTGTATTGAGCCAAGAGGGTAGGCCTATTGCATTTTTCAATAAGAAGCTCAATGAGGTAAAGAAAAAGTATTCCTCTTATGACTTGGAGTTGTATGCCATGGTGCAATCATTGAAGAAGTGGATACACTATCTCCTACCTAAGGGATTCATTATTTTCACTGACAATCATGCTTTGTAGTTCTTGAATAGCCAAGACAAACTTAGCCATAGACATGTGAAGTGGGTGGAGTACCTACAAAGTTTCACCTTTACGATCAAACACAAAAAGGGGCAGTCAAACAAGGTGGCAGATGCTTTGAGCAGAAGGACATTGTTGATCCAAGAAGTTCAGTTGCAGAGTGTTGGAATTGATACTTTGAAAGGTATGTATGAAGGGGATGATGACTTCAAAGATATTTATGATGTTTGTAATTAGTTTAATGGTGCTTTTCATGAAGAATACTCTAACTTTCTATTACAAGATGGCTTATTATTTAAAGGGGCTCAGTTGTGTATTCCTAAATACTCTATGAGGACTAATCTGATTAAGGAAAAGCATTATGGTAGCTTAGGAGGTCACTTTGGTGTGGATAAGACTTTAGAACAGGTGAGAAGGTATTACTATTGGCCCAAGATGCAAAGTGATATCAGAAAATTTGTTAAAAAGTGTGTTGTATGTAAAAAAGCCAAGGGTTATAGTACAAATGCAGGTCTCTATCAACCATTACCAATCCCAAATAGGCCATGGGAATCCATCAGCATGGATTTTGTGTTGGGGTTGCCCAAAACTCAGAGAGGCTATGATAGTGTGTTTGTTGTTGTAGATTGGTTTAGCAAAATGACTCATTTTATACCCTGTAAAAGCATAAATGATGCCTCATACATTGTTGGGTTGTTTTTCAAGGAGGTGGTTAAGATTCATGGGTTACCATTGACAATTGTTTCTGACAGAGACAACAAATTTATAGGTCACTTTTGGATAACCTTTTAGAAAAATTTGGGCACAAACTTGACCTTTAGCTCTGCCTATCACCCACAAACAAATGGGGAGACTGAAGTAGTCAATAGAACCCTTGGAAATCTACTGAGATGCCTCACAAAAGAGCATGCATAACAATGGGACTTGATTCTTCCATAGGCTGAGTATGCATACAATGATTATGTCAATAGAAGTGTTGGAAAAAGCCCATTTGAGATTGCATATGGATTGAAACTTGAGGAGTGTTTGAACTCAGAGATTTGAGTGATATGGAGAGAAGGAGTGCTGAAGGAGAAGAGATTGTAGTGGCAATGAAAGATATACATCAATAGGTTAGAGAGAACCTTCAAAAGAGTGTGGATAAATACAAGCAACATGTAGAATTGAAAATAAGAGAGGTGCATTTCAAAGTAGGGGACTTGGTCTTAGCTCATTTGAGGAAAGAAATGCTACCAAAAGGGAAGTATTCAAAGCTACAAATGAAGAAGATAGGGCCATGTAGGGTGGTCCACAAATTTGGAGCCAATAGCTATGAGATAGAAATTCCTTCTGGAGTGGCTATCTCTCCAATTTTCAATGTTTCTGACCTATTCCAGGTGAGGATGTAGGTATATTAGGAGTTTTAGATGAAGATTGGGTCAAGGATTTACCACCAAGTCAACCATTGAAGCTTGAATGTATCTTGGACACAAATGAAGATTAAAGAACAAGGCATAAGGTGTACAATGAGTACCTAATGAAGTGGCAAGGCCTTCCAATGGAGGATGCCACCTGGATGATAGAGGAAGACATTAAGAAACATGGTACAACAATTCAAGATCTGATCTCAAGTGGGGCTTGAGATTTTGTTCTCCCCGGGTGTATGGTGCAGGGGCACCTAGTCTACATTTTGTGAATATGGGTCAAATGTGATTTTTTATGTGTTGAGTCATGTTTTTGAGGGAATAAGGTCTATTTAGACCAAATGTGATGTTTTAGCCATGTAGGGTCAGTTTTGAGTCATATTGTCAAGTTTTGCAATGTTGCATTTTTGGTGAGTATGGGAAGTTGAACAATCAAGTGATTGAAAAATAGTTTTGGACCATTAGTTTTGGTTTTTGAAGTGTTCATATATACCTTGGGATGTTTGAGGAAATTGGTTAGACATTTGAAGACATTTGGAGATCAAAACAATAACAAAATACCCTATTTTCTTGTGTTTTTCTTGCGTTTTACTATTGCAGACATTTGTATATTCTTGTATGGCCTAGAATTGAGGTAAAACCAATTGGAATCAATGGTATATGGAGTCTTCTCATATTTGCAGTTGATTTCATGCATTCTTATCAAGTTTAAAGAATTTAAAAGGATTTCGTTGCAAACAGCCAGGAAAACCTAGGTAGACATAGGGTTTTATAGTTTGGTGATTTAATGATAGTTCCAGTTGATTAAATTGGTATATTCTAAACCTATGTAATGTGAGGAAAGCCTTCAAGAGAAATTTTTTGATCTGGATTTTGAATTTCATATACTTGCTTTGGAAAATAGGCCTAATTTGACTTAATTGCAGCATAACAATCAAAATTTGAGGGCTTTGTGCTAAAACAACCCTATCTATAAATTTGGTATGCTAAAAAGAGGCATAAAGGGTATCCTAAATGATGTTTAAAATTTGGGTTTGAAGTCTGAGTGGAAAGTTATGTTGAAAAAACCTCATTTGTTGTACTACTAGGGAAGTTGAAGAGTTGGTGAGCAAATAACCAAGTTAGGGTTTTAGAATTGCAAAGTTTGTTTTAGATTGTGATTGTATAGTCTATTTTAGCCTGCTCTACATCACCCTATGAGCTGATGCGTGACCCTTAGCTGATGTCACTAGAATCTCAACATGCGGTCCCTCCATGATTAGTGGTAACCTTGCCAAAATTGTCTGCAGTGCCTTAAGTATCTAGGGCCCAATGTTAGGAGGTATCTCTAGATTTCAGACCTTGGATGGTGAAGTAGCTCGCACACTAGCTCCCCCAGGCTCACTAGCGCATGAGTGTTCTCTCCTAGATCTAGGTGGCATCTTACACGACCAAGGTGCCTGAAATTAAAACAAAACTGCAAAATAAACAAGTGTCACCTCCTCATTCTTGTGGGGTCTCTCATATGTGATCCCTTCTCCCTATGCTCTCACACATGTGTGAGAGCATTTTTGGGAGAGTGTGTAGCTTTCTTGAATGGGAAGGTGACAAGTGTCACCTCCTCATTCTTGTGGGGTTGTGTGGATGAAGGAGAAGGTGACAAGAGTCACCTTCTCATTCATCACGGCTTGTTGGAAAAGCCTATTTATCTCTCTCTTTGTGAATAGGGAAGGGTTCTTTCTTTTTGCATTTTTGGTTATTAACTTTGGGAAGGAGAGATAGACTTGGAGAAGTTTGGAGATACTTGGAAGGATCTTGGGGAAAGACTCTGTTTTCCTTATATGCTCCCAAAACCCATTTTATTTTCTCATTTCTTTTATTTTCATTATTTCCAATTCCCAAATATCTATTCCAAAATACATTTGAAACAATAGGAAAGTAACTAATTAAATTAATGCAAATATTTCTACAAGGTAATTGTAATATAATTTAACCGCATTCCATAAAATCCAAACACTCACATAATTAAATTTAATTTTCTTTATAGAATTATTTTACATAAGGCAAAAGTATAGAAATATATAATTCTAATAAATAGGAATTAATCTATTTCCCAAGCACATAATAATGAAATATAATGCATTTTCCACAATTTTAATATTTCTAACTTACGAAAATTAACTTTAATAATTAAATTAGAATGCATTTCACCTAAAAGCATAATTTTTGAAACATAAATAAATAAAATACAAAGTCTTCCCTAAGGCACATAATAATTACATATAATATCTATTCCACAATTAAATCTAGTAACTCAAATTAGATAATCCATTTTCTTGTTTCTAACCATTTAAATATTTTAAAAACATAGGAAACACATTTTTTTGAAATAAACTAAAATATAATGCGAAAAGCTAGAAGAAACACACACAAAGAACTCACTCACACTTTACAGGTTTAATCACAAGGCAAAGGTCCAGAATCACAACAGATTTAGATGAGAGGCAAATTGCATAGACACCAAAAACATCCTTCAATTAACAACTAAATAGGATGGGTTAAGCAGCCAACCTACCACAAGAAACACAGGGTCAACAACTTGACCACTAGGACTAGGTAAGGAGAGATGACTAAGTGTCCCATGTCAACTTCTCCACATCCCACTCATTGGTCAAGCACTTGTAAAAATATATCCTACACACTCAAGGCAACACATCAAATCCAACAATGGAGTCATAGTCGAAGCAACATATAATGACCAATGATGATGCATAATCTAGAAAGGCACATATCTATCTTGCAATTACATCATATAATAATCAACTCAATAAATATCCTTTAATCTAACCATAAGAAATAATAGGACACAATAAGAGATGCACATGGGTGGGCACTACATCCTCCCACCCTAGGGATTGACTTACTCCTGGAAGTCATCATGATAAGGATAGAAGCACCACACCAAAACTAATTCACACCAAACAAGGGAAGCAACATGAAAAACAACCATAAGATGGAAAATATCACATGCAATATAGAGCTACTCATAAGAATATAAAGCATGGTAAACTAAATGCCATAAAAGCTTAATTATTTTCACAAAACACATTCTATTGATTGAAACTCAACACAAAGAATTTCATGATCGTCAATCATTTTCACACATGCATAGAGGAATTCACACATCATACAACATGTTTATATAGAAAACATCAACTCATATGCAGATACACCCATTATAGAGTTTACATATTAACACATATTTTCATTCATCCACATCACAAAGGATAACAACACAAGGTTCACATATAGGTCCATGGGGATGCCATGGTCACATCATAGTACCAAGTCACTAAGAACCAATGCCATGTAACCAAAGATCCAAGAACTAGGTGGAATGATGGTCTCAGGGCCATGTGCTTGGCGGCCCCTCCATACATTTCTACAAGTGCCTACCTCTTGTTTTTATAAGGGGATTAGCCTCCAAGAGATAGTCAACAAGAACACATCACTAGGAAGGTAAGTGGATGATGACTGTCTCATACCAGTCCACACTTACCCCCATCCTCAAAAGTTTCCCATGTCTACTTCCTTATATACACTCAACTAGAGGTCGCTCCATCGACATGGTGAGAAGAACATCACAACATAGGACCAACACTTACAAAAAGAAATAATCTCTAGCTTAGCCACAACAAATATATATAAAAAATTACCAAAAGAAAGGAGTTTCCACATCCAACAATAAATAAATAAATGTGCACACTTTCAACAATAAATCAAATGTAACCACAAGAGTTACATGAAAATAGAATACTTAAAGATTTGTGGCTAAGCTACTTTCAGAAAAGATAAAATAACATTGTTGGTCCACACAAGCAAGATAAAAAGGTCACCAATAACTGAAAAAAAAGATCACAATTCATGAAAGTGCACATTACTTCACTATGTGACTAATATCAAGTCACCAATAAGGAAGGAGGGAAACCACGGTCACTACATATAACATGCAAACACAACTAATGCAATAGCATCATGTAGGTAGGTAGTATCAAATGTACCTTCACGTATGACTACATGGAATAATGCCCTCCTTAGAGTGACACATCATAACCACTAACACTATGTTGGAACATCAGTGTGGTGTGGTATCACATCTATTTGTATCACGTCAAACAAGTGTAGACGAAAGTAAATACCATAACATAGCATAAGTAAAATGCAACTCAATTTAAAATCTAATATGATTAAATTAAACATTTTTTTATAAATGCTAACTCTATCATAGTGTCTATGTTTCCAAAAACACTACACATCCAACTCAAAATAAGATACCACAAGTAAGAACAAACCTACACCAAGTAACATGGCCTTGAACAAATCACCTGCCCATACTAAACCATAACCAAGATCCCAAGTCAGATGCCAATGGTACCATCAAGGAAACAATGCATGATAGGATAGCACTATGAACCTCTCCAGTGTCCATTCAATAAGGAGAAGTAGGGGGTACTCTTACATAGAAAGGTATGGTTAGTTGGGTGACCCCAACTAATGCCACAACATGTCACCATAGCTTCCTAAGTTTTCCTCTCCACTACTTAACTCCACAGTGTAAGGTCTCCAACTCTAGGGTTGGACCTTACAAGGCGTAAAAATAAGCAACCACACAAGCATGACTCCACCATACTCATAGCTATGCACTCAACCTATGGATGGATACCCAGTATCACAAGCTCATGGGTACACAAATCATGTACAAGATGTTCACAACATATAACAAGTACAATCATAATGGGGTAATCACATCCACAAGGGAACACATAACATAAATTTCTTTATTGTCCATTACTTAGTGAAGAAGAACATCTTTCATACACAAAATCACATAATAATTACCATCAAGGTTTCTAAGAAGTCTACCAAACATCAATTAGAATTAACCTTTCTAAGGCATAAATGGAATCTAACCATAACTTTACATTTAGAGACAATGCAATACACCCCAACCAAGTATACCAACATACTAGCATTTGCATACTAGGCCATAATTGAATAAAAACAAGGATATTTCAACTCACAAGGTGGTGCATCACAACACAACACACATCAAGGAGTTCTCTATAGATAAACATAATACTAAATATGCACCAAGTATGGTAAACATACTTAACAACAAAATTCATTAAATAATGGCACACAACAAGGATAATTCCAATTGAGGACTTAAGTCTTTACCCAAACATTCTACCATAACAATGTCAAACATTTCTTCCACATGATGGAATACATAATTTTCTATAAGATCCATGCAAGATCAAGAGTACAAAATACAAAATTCACATCATGGAAGTACAAAATTGAATGATCAACACCATACACACAAACATTCAAACCTCATACAAAAGGAGAAATACAAATAGGAACTCCCAATCAAGCACTAAAGTAACTCCTAGCAATAAATTATTTTCATGCCCACATACACACAATACAAAACAATAATAAATAGATGTATCACCAAGCACACAAAGATATGCACTCATAGAAGGCAATTGCAAGATACACTTCATGCAAGCATCCCAACTAGTCACCATATGAAAGAGGCAATTACTAATTCCAAATACCAAACATATGAATAAAGCATCATCTCTTTCAACAAATAGAATAAATCAATCACAAGAGAGTGCATAGCAACTCATCCCAAGCATTCAGGACCATACAAAGGTCAATCATGTAAAACACACCACCAAGGATCCTTTTAAAGAACCCCAAGAAGAAAGAAGATCCACCATGTTAGTGCCTGAATTGACTGGCAGTTTTTTGAGCAATTTTCATGCAGGCACTCTCCCTAAGTATCCAAAAAATGTTCTAAGTGTTGGACCTCCTCAGCCTTTTTTCAGCTTCATCATCATATTTTCTTTGATGAGGAGGTCATCATCATCATATTTCCTTTGATGGTGGTCAGCATCATCATGTTCTCCGTCGACCGGTTTCTCATCATCATCATCATATTTCAATATCGGGTGATGTTTGGTTTTTATCCTGATCCTGCTGACGAGCTACAGTGCGCCCTGATTTGCTTGCGGGGGTGATTTCTCAAGTATCCGGTGATCTTCCAATTATCACCTTGCCCAAACATGATGATGATGTTGCCCCGATATTCTGAAGGGGTTATTCTTTGAGTTGTTCGACCTGACTTGTTTTCTCTTAAGGGTCGTCGTCATCATCATCATATTTCCAGTTATCACCGTGTTGCTTGCGAGGGTCATCATATTTTCTGCCTTCATGATATTTCGCCGGGGTGATATCTTTATCATCGGGTGATCTTGGTTATGATCATCCTGATGATGTTGTTGAAGAGTTCTAAGTGCGACCCGATATTCACTGGGGTCATCATATTTTGAACGTCAGGATGATCTTAGTCAATATCATCCTGATGATGTTGTATCACTTCTTGTTCGTTGTTTTGTCATCCTGATGATGCTGACGTCATCCTTATATCAGGGTGATATCTTTTTCTCTGCCTATCTGCATCATGATATTTCCGAAGGAGGGGGTGATGTTTTCATTTTTGAATATCACTCGGGTGTATGTTTGTTCCAGCGTCATGATGATGCTGATATCAAGGAGATATCCGCCTGCCGGCTTCGTGCATTATCTAGTGGGGGTGATCTTTTCAAGCATCATCATATTCAGTTATCGCCCCGATCTTATAGTGGAGCTACAGTGCAACCTGATATTTGTGCATCAGGATGATATTTCCAAATATCCGGTTGTCTTCCGAATATCATCCTGATGTTAATATGATGATGACGTCATCGAGGTCTGGGGGGGTCATATTTCTAACACAGATCATCTTGTGGAGATCCCCCGATATTTGCAAACATGATGATGACGTCATCCGGATATAACGAGGTGCGCAGTAGGCAGATATGATGATGACGTCAGCAGGATATGATGATGACGTCATCAGGATGTTCATCGGCCAGACTTTTGGTATTGGCTCAGCAGGAGGATGTTCCTTCGATGGATCCGGTTGTGCCGATGAAGGCAATTATCATGCAGATTGTGTTGCAATATGATGCTGACGTCAGGGTGATATTTCAAGCAACAGGATATCATGCTGCTGGAGGGTGATGATGATGAGGTCTTATACTAGTGTCGTCAGGAGCAAAAGCACCGACATGATATATGCTCATGACCTAGTATATAAAGTGTTAATGAGGTTGTTGCGGGGTGCATGTGGGATAATTGATATCCTGCATTTTCAAATATCATGATGATGAATCTCGGCGGGAAATGGTTGCGATTGACTATTAGATGTTCTTCCCAAGGCCGCGGGTTGGTGCGCCTTTAATGGCGATTGTTGCAGAGGTATGGGCGATGGCGTGGGTGGATCTGGTACCCGATTGAAGGTGTACATCAGCGGACAGTGGTGCAGGGCTCGAGAAATCTTCCTGTCTCCTCCCCTACCTGCTGCATTAATGTTTGAGCACCATTTTTATGATACTGTATATCTGGCGGGATTTTTGGTCAACCTGGTAGTTAATGCTGAATACACCCTCCTGCTATATAATGTAGATGGTGTTATTCATTCAAGGTTGTTGAAAGTTGAGGATTTTTGGCTCTGTAATCCAAAACCAGCTGATCTGGTTGCTCTGTACAGCTTTAACTTGTGAGTTTATGTATTTCCTGTTGTACGATTTGGCATGAATCCACTGATTTCATGGTTGATCTTATATGAGTAATGCTATCTTAGCATGTGTTGTGTTAATTCTGTCTCCAGTATTGCATGTATTCTTCTTCTGAATCTGGATATTTGGGTAATGTTTAGATTCTAGAGCATAGAATTCCTATGTTGAATGTCTGATCTTTTAACTTCTGCTCAAGGGGTAGATTAAACTGTTTTCAGGTTGAACATTGGGAAGGGTATACTGCAGTAGGGATGCCATAAGTAGAGATAACTTGACACTCTTTATTGGGAGATATCTGTAAGGCAGATATCATGCGTATCCCCCTGAAATCCAGTTTTAGCTATTCATGCTGATCATTCACAGGTGTATGTCTACCGACTCCAAGCCCTGGATAGGCACCAATCATGCTGTGTTCTTGTGTTATACACCATGTCCGGCTTTGCATCCAAAATTCAAACTAAAACATTTCATACTTCCACCTGTTAGTTGTAGGAGTAGGATTAGGAACCCCCTGCATGCTCTCATACCCAACCAGACACCATGTCCAAGAATGTTGCCAGCCTTGTGATCTATCATGCAGATCTTGGTCCATACATGAGAGTATTCTGCCTGTTGTTGTCAAGTTAGATCCTTCTATCTTTGAGCTAGTCAAGGTTACATCTTGAGTTATAGGGATACCCCCCTTGGTGCGGCAGAACCAGAAGTGAAGGGGAGGAGCTCACGCAACCTCCTGTATTCAGTTGGCTGAATCTGCCTGTGCATTAGAAGTGGCAAACCCTAATGCTGATTCAAAGAAATGTCAACACACCACACAAAAATAATCATAACAAAAGGCACAAGACATGCCTAACTATCCCCACAATGATAACCTCCAATCCTAACCACATGGAGAGTGTACCAGGGAACAACAACACACTTCACTAAAAATCACAAGGCCAAGAAAAAGGCCCAACACAACCTACAAACTTTTAGACCAACCTACTCAAGAGTAGAATCAACAAGGAGGAACACAACCATAATAAAAACACAAGTGGAAGACTTCAATAATCATGTGACAAAGCCACCATGATAAATAGACAAGAGGATGGAGCTTTCTCCAAGAATAAGGTTTTATGTCAATCCACAACCTCACTCTCTCACAACCACATAGAGTAGGAAGAGGGTCACAACTACCTCAAATCCATTTAATGACGACCAAACAAACATACAAATACCCCAGAGCTCTCAATGCTGCAACCTGGGCTTTGATACCAAATGTCATGCCCACATTTGCCATGTGGTCATGACATGAAATATCAAAATATTTTCCCACCCAACCCTAAAACCCCCTCGCATGCAACATGCACACTCGGTGACACACGCACGTAATGTGGTTGTATTCACAACACACATTAGGTGCATCACACAAAGATGGGGAAGTCAAACATGGTATGGGGTGATGGAAAACTCCTTTCACCATCCCCACGATAATGATAGAAACTAAGGGAGGTATGCGATGTAGTAAGCATCACTGAGAGGGGTGGTTTCCATCCAGGAACCATCCCTAGGGTTTCCTAAGTGAAGGTAACAAATGGTTCCAACCTAAGTCAAAACCCTAACCCTAGAATTAAACTATCAATTTTAAATAAAATTAAAATGCAAGAAATAAACATGCTAAAGATAGATAAATCTATTTTAACCTTTAAAATCCAACCAAGATAATAGTTAAAGTCTAAAGCCTTTATAAAAACATCTAACTGCACAAATTTAAAATGAGAAGCTTAAAAACTAAGTAAATTAATTAATAACTAATGCTCGAGACAAAATGAGAAAAAGACCATACAGACTACAGGAGGAGACAACTACGAAACCTCACCACGGAAGAACATACAAAGGGAATCCAAACATATAGCATCGAAAAATTACCCATGGATTAACATGATAAATGACCCAAAGCATGAGAACAATTCAAATAAAGGTAATTTATAATTTCTAGTCCAAAATAATATACATGTCAAATATGAGAAATATCACACAAAATGATGCGCTCGTTAGACACCAACATCGAGGCGGGCTAAAAATAATAATGGGAATCTCAACAATAATGTGGGAACATTACAATCCAAATCATAAACATAGCATAAGATATCATTACAACAATTAACAGAGGACTCCAACATCCTAATTTAACCATTTCCATCAAAATAAACTATGCTAAAGCAAGATAAATTCCTTTCTAAACAAGGTTCATTTTCTAACCAAATGAAATCATAATACAATTACATGACAGAGGCTACTTCCCAAACATGGAAGGACCACACTCCAATAATTAAATTACATAAATGATAATATTACAACATTAATAAATCACCTCCAAAGTACTCCAGTAGGCACGCGATACAACATGATCACAAAGTAAACAATACACAAGGAACTCTTCCAGCTCCCAAGAGATCTTCTTGTAGGACCAATGGGGAAATTTTACCCACCACCCTACCATATTGCCATCATCGAGCGCAATAGTTGTCTATGCCACTCTAGGAAACCCCCAAGCTACGAAGAAGAAGATCATGGCAACACTACTATCAAGCCATCTCACACAAACAAGGGTTTCAACAAGACTCCAAGGTAATTCACGCAATGTTGAACATGGGTTCCACACACACCCAACACAACACCAATGAGATAAAATAACTAGTAGAATTCAATGCACACCCACACATGAATATACACATATCACGGTCCAATGCATGATTCACCATAGGGTCACTCATGACCCAACCAAGCAATAGAAAAGAAAGAGATTAAAACAAGAGAATCAATACTTTTAAATTCATACACATCCTTCTTTAATACATCATCACTAACATACCATTTCGATGTAGTGGAGAAGAGAAGGGAAACTACTTCAAATCCATAATACAATTCAATCAATAATGCATACCAAACATCATTTTCTTAAAATGGAAATAGCACACAAAATAAGGTATGACATCATCATGTTAATAACCATACATACAATCATCAAGATCAAACAATGATGCAAGGGTATTATGGCCTTCTAGAGGCAACCCATATGAATACTAAGTATCCATTCCTAAGTTCAAAACTCAACTTTTACCAAAAGTCAACTTTGACCAAAAGTCAAAACATGGAGAAATGAGGTCAAAACACATAACACTCATAACCACATAACTAGAAGTATACAATTCTAACATAAGGTGTACAAAAAGGTCAACTTTGACCAACAAGTCAACTATGACCCAAAAGGTCAAAACATGGAGAAATGAAGTCAAAACACATAACACTCATGACCACATGGCTAGAATCATACAATTGCAACATAAGGCCTATACAAAGGTCAAATTTGACAAAAGTCAACTATGGCTCAAAAGGTCAAAACATGGAGAAATGAGGTCAAAACACATAACACTCATAACCACATGGCCAGAATCATACAATTCCAACGTAAGGCCTATACAAAGGTCAACTTTGACCAAAAGTCAACTATGGCCCAAAAGGTCAAGACATGGAAAAATGAAGTCAAACCACATAACACTCATAACCACATTGCCAAAATCATACAATTGCAACATAAGGCCTATACAAAGGCCAAATTTGACCAAAAGTCAACTTTGACCAAAAACTCAACTATGACGGAAAATGTCCAACCATAGGGAAATGAGGTCAAAACACATAACAACAATATCCATGTGGCCATAAGTATACAATTCAAACATAAGACATAAAAACGTCAACTTTGACCAAAAAGTCAAAGCACGAAAAAATGAGGTCAAATATGCGACACTCATATCCAATAAGTAGGCAATCCTATTTCCCTTAGGAGACTTTTTGTCTCACAAAATAATAATAAAAACTGAGGTTTAAAAAATAATTTTCATTTTTCAATAAAAGGGAAAAAAATCATAAAACCCCCAATTTCACCATTTGGAGACCTCCCTCAAGAACACCCAAATTCCTAACTCCCATAATACTTAAAATTTCAAAAATTTGAAAGTCCTTTTTGGTTCTAATATGCACAACATTCTTTTCAACTCAAAAATTCTTTCCTACTCACAACCCATTCTAAGAAAATTTTGCCATAACTTGGCTTCTTTTTTCATGCATTTTTAAAATAAATTTGAATGCAATCCAAAAACATATTCAAACTAATTCTAATTTGCATCATGGAATTCTATTCATTGCTACAATGAAGAGACCATAAACATCCACCTATTGTGGGCATGGTAAATGCAAAATTTAAATTAAAAAAGAATCAAACCACAAGAAAAATACCTCCTTCCAAGCAAGCTTTCAAATGAAAAAATCTCTTCTTGAGAAGCATGAATCGAATATGAATTTCTTCCTACATTGAAGCAATCCCAAAACCATTCCAATGCACTCCCACCCACAAGTAGAATCCAATTGTAGCCACCTCCATGAATTTTTCTTTCAAAGGAGAATAAGAAAGAGAGAGGGAGAAAAATACAATAGAACACATAAAAAAAGAAAATAGAACTCTATTTTTCTTATATGCTCCCAAAACCCTTTTTATTTTCTCATTTCTTTTATTTTCTTTATTTCCCATTCCCAAATATCTATTCCAAAATACATTTGAAATAATAGGAAAGTAACTAATTAAATTAATGCAATTATTTCTACAAGGTAATTGCAATATAATTTAACCGCATTCCATAAAATCTAAACACTCACATAATTAAATTTAATTTTCTTTATAAAATGATTTTACGTAAGGCAAAAGTATAGAAATAGATAATTCTAATAAATAGAAATTAATCTATTTCCCAAGCACATAATAATGAAATATAATGCATTTTCTACAATTTTAATATTTCTAACTTACGTAAATTAACTTTAATAATTAAATTAGAATGCATTTCACATGAAAGCATAATTCTGAAACATAAATAAATAAAATACAAAGCTTTCCCTAAGGTACACAATAATTACATATAATTTATATTCCACAATTAAAACTAGTAACTTAAATTAGATAATCCATTTTCTCATTTCTAACCATTTAAATATTTCAAAAACATGATCCAAAACACATTTTTTTGAAATAAATTAAAATATAATGCAAAAAGCTAGAAGAAACACACACTAAGAACTCACTCACACTTTACAGGTTTAATCACAAGACAAGGGTCCAAAATCACAATAGATTTAGATGAGAGGCAAACTGCATAGACGCCAAAAACACCCTTCAATTCACAACTGAATAGGATGGGTTAAGTAGCCAACCTACCACAAGAAACACAGGGTCAACAACTTGACCACTAGGACTAGGTAAGGAGAGATGACTAAGCATCCCATGTCAGCTTCTCCACATCCCACTCATTGGTCAAGTACCTGTAAAAATATATCCTGCACACTCAAGGCAACACATCAAATCCAACAATGGAGATCATAGCTGAAGCAACATATAATGACCAATGAGGATGCATAATCTAGCAAGGCACATATTGATTTTGCAATTACATCAACTCAATAAATATCCTTTATTCTAACTATAAGAAATAATAGATACAATAAGAGATGCACATGGGTGGGCACTACAACTTGTTTATTTTTTCTCTATGATGAAAAGATCATGACTTTGGTTTTGTTGGTGTTTACTTGCATTCTAACCTCATGATAGAAGATTTCTAGAGCTCTCAAGTGCTCTCTCAAACTATGGGCTATTCTTATAATTAGAATGAGGTCATCTACATATAAGAGTAAATTTATTATGTATTTAGCAAGATAAACTCCCTCACCAATAGCTTTGTTTATCCACTTTTTTAACTTATCAATGTATAATCCAAAAAAAGTTGGGGAGAGTGGGCAACCTTATTTAATGTTAATATAAATATCAAAGCACTTAGACATTACATCACTTGTTCTAATTTTAGCCTTGAGTTGTTCATAAAGCCTATGAACTACTGCTTTAAAGTCATCTAGAACTTTGAGTTCCTCCATCCTATTCTAAATTTTGTCATAAGGAACCATGTCAAAAGCCTTTTAAAAGCTCACAAAGTAGAAAAAAAACCTTATCACCTTAGATGTCACATATTTTTCAATCAAGTACTTATGGTGACACAATGATCTATTGTGAGTGTGTTGGTGCCCATATTTTATGGCTCCCAAACTTGTAAAATTACACCCAAAATCATCAAAAAATTCCCAAGTGAGCCCCCTTGTGTCTTTCATTGCTTCAGTGCCTACAAAATTCCCTCAAAGTCCTGAAAAAATCCAAAAACATCTAAGTGTTTGGCCTTTGTTGGCCTTTTGGGTGTTCCTAATAACCGTTTTAGGGGTTTCCATGGTTCTCGAAACCATGGAAAATCCCAACAGGTTCCTTAGGTCTTGGTTTTCAGCGAGTTGTTGGGTGGAAAGAACTCACCTAAAAGTTAGAACAAAGAAAAGAGAAGGCATCATAGATTCTTTTCGTTCCTGGAACCAAGGAAATCCCTGACATGGTTTCAATGTTCCCACTTACCAATGAACCCCTAACAAAAAGTAAGAAAGGTCACCTTTTGACGATTTCCTCGGTTCCTAGAACCAAAGGAATCACCAACTTGCCAGTGAAAGATAAGAAAACGGTGATTTCAACATTTCACTTGGTTCTTGGGACCAAGGAAACCCCCAAAGTGTTCTTGGTGCTTACCCAACCTCTAATTAGTTCCTAGTGGATCCAAAAGCTTCAACATGCAAAGGGAAAAGAATGAAAAGTTTCTAGGTAAATACAAAGAAGGCAAGAAGGAAAAAAAGGAAGAACATAAAGATTTCAATTAGTCCTTGGTGTTGCAAGACCTCAATGACAAAGTGGAAAAAGAATTGTTCCTAGTTCCTGGTTCCTAGCCAATCACCAACCAAGTGAAAGAAAATTTGAACAAGGCAAAGAAACAATATTGTGGTGAGTTCCTGGTTGGCAGGAAATCACTGACAAAGAAGACAAAGAAGAAGGAAGAAAGAGGATTTCAACGAATTCCTAATCGATAGGAAAATCCCTGAAAAAGAGGAAAAGAGGAACAAAAGAAATTTCAATGAGTTCCTAGAAGGAAGAAAAAGGATTCCAGCGAGTTCTTGGTTAGTGGGAAAACCCCCAACAAAGAGGAAAAGAGGAACAAAATAGATTTCAATGAGTTCCTAGTGGATAAGAACTCACTGATAAAGTTTTTAATGAGCCTAAAATCATCAACAACATAGAATTAAAGTTTTTAAAGAATTTTAAATGGGTTTTTCATGGGTTCATCTATTTGAACATGTCCCTACCTCCTAGAAATCACCATTAATGCCCATATTGATGAAATTGGAGGTAGGTGGAGTTTAATGGAACCAAATTGGAGGTAGGTGATTGGGTAGAAGGAAATTTATTATAGAATGTGGGTGTCCTAAGTGTGTTTCCCACTCAAAATCCTGTCACTAATAGCAAGTGAGAATGTAATGCTATATACATGAAAATAATATGTAAAATGGGTTGGTTGTTGAACCAATGTTTTAGAGATGTAGGAGTTCATGGTGATTTTAGGGCATCAAGAAAAACAAATTTTTGGGCTGCAAATAAAAGAATGCATCTGATACAACTTAGGAAGAATCTTCAATGCACAACTTCATGTGATAATATCTTTCCATGGAACAGTGCAATTGTTTAGGGGGTGTTTGAACCCAGTTACTCATCCTCTCTTGCCACACTTTCTAGTATGATTGTAACAGAGATTTGATAATGTGTGAAAACATTTAAATCAATACAAACTCTTTTGTATGGGTCATTCCTTTATTTCAAATGGATCATTACATCTCTTTTCTAGATTATTAAGTATGTTTATCATATGAGACTTAATATGAGATTTGTATGTGAATACATTTCTATTTTTGTTGAGGTTTTATTAGATGCATCTCTTCCCTCTTTATTGTTCTTGACTCTGTTGCCTAATTTAGTAGGCACCAGTCCATATTGGGGAACAATCAACCACCTTTCATTTAACCCTCTTCCTATTAGCTATAGGAGTAGGATTATATTAGGTTCCACATGTTGTTTGTGATTCAATATTATAACCAGGGATTAATCTAAAGAAATATAAAACTAGATTTTAATCATTTGTGAATCATGTTCATGCATGCCTACACCTTGTAACTTGTGTATGTAAAGTTACGTGGATTAATCTTGTGAGATATTATGTTGTCATTTTAGGTGCTTGTGCAAGGTACAATAATCAATTTTATTAGAGGTTTGTACAGCCAATTTATCTTGGCCTAGTGATAGCTATGGGGGTCAAGTGTACATTGGGTATGGTTGTGAATGTTTATTTGTGTTCCATTACTACTTCTATTGTTTTGGGAAAGAAATCACCATATTTCAACTCCTCTGGATCCAAAAACAATGTGAATGTCATATTAGTGAAGATACCATAGAGAATGCTAGCTAAGGTAGATTTGGCATTTGGTCTGTGATAATTGATGAATATATTATAGGATATATTTTTAATGCATTTTGAGGTAGAAGTAGATTCAAATAGTACTATTCCATAAAATCCCTTGTAACCTCATTTCTTCTTTTACTTCCATTTGTAAAAGTAGATGCCATGTAACTAGGCCTTGGTGAAAGGGTATAGAAAAAGAAAGAAAGCAAAGCAATGGAAGTAGGCTTAGTGTTGGGGAGGTGAAGGGCTAAGTAATTGTTAAATAGAGAAGGTTGCACATTGTTGACATTTCTTCTGAATCAGCATTAGGGTTTGCCACTTCTAATGCACAGGCAGATTCAGGCCAACTGAATACAGGAGGTTGCGTGAGCTCCTCCCCTTCACTTCTAGTTCTGCCGCACCAAGGGGGGTATCCCTATAACTCAAGATGTAACCTTGACTAGTTCAAAGATAGAAGGATCTAACTTGACAACAACAGGCAGAATACTCTCATGTATGGACCAAGATCTGTATGATAGATCACAAGGCTGGCAACATTCTTGGACATGATGTCTGGTTGGGTATGAGAGCATGCAGGGGGTTCCTAATCCTACTCCTACAACTAACAGGTGGAAGTATGAAATGGTTTGATATGAATTTGGATGCAAAGCTGGACATGGTGTATAACACAAAAACACAGCATGATTGGTGCCTATCCAGGGCTTGGAGTCGGTAGACATACACCTGTGAATGATCAGCATGAATAGCTAAAACTGGATTTCAGGGGGATACACATGCTATCTGCCCTACAGATATCTCCCAATATAGAGTGTTGAGCTATCTCTACTTATGGCATCCCTACTGCAGTATACCCTTCCCAATGTTCAACCTGAAAACAGTTTAATCTGCCCCTTGAGCAGAGGTTAAAAGATCAGACATTCAACATAGGAATTCTATGCTCTAGAATCTAAACATAAGCAAACATCCAGATCCAGAAGAAGGATACATGCAATACTGGAGACAGAATTAACACAACACATGCTAAGATAGCATTACTCATACAAGATCAACCATGAAATCAGTGGATTCATGCCAAGTCCTACAACAGGAGATACATAAACTCACAAGATCAAGCTGTACAGAGCAACCAGATCAGCTGGTTTTGGATTACAGAGCCAAAAATCATCAACTTTCAACAACCTCTGAAATGAGCAACACACACTGTTTATAACAGCCAGGTAGGTGCTCAGCAATTAATTACATGGTTGACTAAAATTTCGCCAGATACAGAGTATCATGAAAATGGCGCTCAAACACAACCGGATTGGCGCCCAAACTTGAATGCAGCAGGTAGGGGAGGAGACAGGAAGATTTCTCGAGCCCTGCGCCCCTGCCTAGGGATTCAGATCTTCAATCAGGTACAACATTCGTCCACGCCATCGCCCATACCTCTGCAACAATCGCCATTGATGGCACACCAACCCGCGGCCTCGGGAAGAACATCAAACAGACAGTCGCAACCGCTTCCCGCCGAGATTCATCATCATGATGTTTCGAATATGCAGGATCTCAATATCCCACATGCACCCCTCGATGACCTCATTAATACTTTATATACTAGGTCATGAGCATATATCATGTCGGCGCTTTTGCTCCTGACGACACTAGTATAGACTTCATCATCATCCTCCAGCAGCATGATATCCTGTTGCCCGAAATATCACCCTGACGTCATCAACATCTCGCAATACAAACCGCATGATAATCGCCTTCATCGGCTCAACCTGATCCATCGGAGAAACATCCTCCTGCTGAGCTTATTCTAAAAGTCTGGCCGATGAACATCCTGATGACGTCATCATCATATCCTGCTGACGTCATCATCATATCTGCCTACTGCGCACCTCCTCATATCCGGATGAAGTCATCATCATGTTTGCAAATATCAGGAGGTCTCTTCAAGATGATCAGTTGTTAGAAATATGACCCCCACGGACCTTGATGACGTCATCATCATATTAACATCATCATGATATTCGGAAGACAACCGGATATTTGGAAATATCCTCCTGATGTTCAAATATCAGGTTGCACTGTAGCTCCACTGTAAGATCGGGGCGATAACTGAATATGATGATGCTGCTTGAAAAGATCACCCCCAGTAGATAATGCGCGAAGCAAGCAGGCGGATATCTCCTTAATATTAGCATCATCATGATGCTCGAACAAACAAACATATATCCGGGTGATATGAAAATATCACCCCCTCCTTCGGAATATCATGATGCAGATAGGCAGAGAAATAGATATCACCCTGATATAAGGATGACGTCAGCATCATCAGGATGAAGAAACAACGAACAAGAAGTGATATAACATCATCAGGATGATATTGACTAAGATCATCCTGACGTTCAAAATATGATGACCCCAGTGAATATCGGGTCACACTTAGAACTCTTCAACAGCATCATCAGGATGATATTAACCAAGATCACCCGATGATAAAAACATCACCCCGGCGAAATATCATGAAGGCAGAAAATATGATGACCTCCGCACGCAGCAGGATGAAAACTGGAAATATCATGATGATGACGACGACCCTTATGATAAAACAAGTTAGGTCGAGCAACTCAAAGAATAAGCAACATCATCATCATGCCTGCGCAAGGTGATAAATGGAAGATCACCGGAGACTTTGAAGAATCACCCTCGTAAGCAGATCAGGGCGCACTGTAGCTCGTCAGCATCATCATGATAAAACCCGAACATCACCCGACAGCGAAATATGATGATGACGTTGAAAAACAAGTCGACGAGGAACATGATGATGATGACCATCATCGAAACAAACATGATGACGATGACCTCCTCCTCAAGAAATATGATGCTGCAGTTGAAAAATGCTGAGGAGGTCCAACACTTAGAAAAAAAATGGGCAAGAAGATGAAGGCTTCAAATGAAGAAACCTCCTGATCATGACAAATCAACCCCAGGTCAAAATGAGTGTCAACAGTGGCTCTGTCTGGGGACGTGCAGGTGAAAACCTGCAGCGAGAACCCCAGATCTCTGGGATGCAGACCAGTCCCTTATCCATTGGGCACAGAGTCAAATACTGCACTGACCTGCATCACCCAACACACTTGATGGCCTAAGGCCACCAAGAAAAGAAAAACATGTATCTCCCTTTGTCAAATATTTTGTTTTCATCTGCATGCACTGGGTCAAGCTTGGAGATACTACAAAGATCCACCCATAAACAAATCTTGTCATCTGCAAATTCAACCCTCTGATTTGGCTTGTCATTATCACCCTTGTGCAGATAACCCTCAGCATCATGTGACATGTGGGTGCAGAATATATCAGGCAATGCATGCTCAAATGGTATGGAATACAGGTTATCATCTGTATCATCATCTTGCATTGCAACATGATCTCCTAGCTGGACTGCAAATAGGAAACACTCAGAGTCCACCACACAACTAGGAAGATCAAGGCTCATTGTATTATATGCTGGCTCATCAAAAGAAAAGCTTTCAAAATCACAATTGTGTACATCATGTACACAACCATCTGGTACACCAGGCTGGAAAAGATCAGGCTCTGGCATCTCTTTCAAATCAGGCACATCTTCACAGTCACTTACCTGATGTATGTTGTTTCCTCTTTCATCATGATGAGAAACAGAATCCAAGCCAAAAATAGTGTCTAGATCCCCACCATACTCAGATAGATCCTCATCACCATATGTGTCATAAATGGGTGACCCAGGTGCATCAGTTTCATCATAGTATGCCATTTGTTCATGGGCAGCAGAGCACATCTCTTCATGACCAATGGATTCACTCTGTGGAGGAGTATCAGCCTGTGTGTCATAAGCAAAGCAGCCATCAAATGAAAAACAATCATGCTCTGAACTAGCACTTATTTCAATTTCTGACTGCTCTTCATGATCTCCATGTGTTTGAAAGGTAGGCAATGGGTCACACATAGGACTGCTTCTCTGTTTGCTTATATCTTCTCTGTCTTGAGTACAATACTCACAATTATCTCCACAGGTCCATTCCAAAAATTGCTCATTGCTGTCCACAACCTCGTTATTGTTTTCATGGTCAGATGCCTCATCATTGCAATGGGAATCCTCATTAGTCCTTTCACTGGCATCCTCAACTGGTAAACAATCCAGTTGAGTAGTATTGTTAGCATTATGTTCAAATACAGCAGTCTCAACCTCTATGCTTTTATTTTCATTTTTATCTGCACATGATGCCATAATCATTTGGTCATTTGCAGCTTCATAACCATTATTCATACCAAGGCCTGGGGACAGGGGTTTCAGCAGGTGCACATTTCTCATTGCTTCTACATTTTCTAAAAATTTGTATGCCATCTGCATACTTGTCACCTTGAAATCCCTCAGTAATGCACTAGAGCCCTCCTCAAAAGCTTCAAAGAATATGCCAACACAGGCTGAAATATCAGGTCTGAAACTTTCAGGGACATGTGAAAGGGCTACTGCAAACCTATGACTGAAATCAACACATGGCTCTTCATCTTGTTTTCTGATTCTCATCAATTCTGCAACAAGATCAGCCGGTTCTTTTGCAAATTCTTCCTTGAAACAGTCAGCAAGCTCATCCCAACAGGCAAAAAATTTCTTTGGAAAGCTCAAATACCAATCTTTTGCTTTTGCATCAAAGGACCTAACAAGAAACCTCATCCACATATCCTCATCTCTGAATGAATATTTTCCCATAAAACTTTGAAAATTTTGGATATGTGCATTCCCATCACATAAATTGTGACCACTAAATCTAGGCATCTGACAGTATATCCTAGCAGGCATAGTTTCTACTCTATAATCCACCCATGACAAATCCAGTTGGTCATACAAAGGATCAAAAGGGCTGACAGGAGGTTTAGCTTTCTGACAGGCAGACACAACAGGGTTACTGCTTCTTAACTGGGCCTGCTCAGCCTCTAAGAATATCAACCTATTTCTTATCTCTTCAATCCCTTTATCCAACATTTTACCACTGAGTGTGGGATAACTCATACTTGGATTCATAAAAATCTTACTCTTAGACATCCTTTGTCTGTCTAAGACCTAAGGCTTCCCCTGGCATCTAACTTATGTAGTAAAACAGCAAATAAAGGGGAAGTAACAAAGTACCTTTTCTCATACAGATGCAGAAATATGTACATCTTTTCGTCTCATCACATACATCCATCTTTCATGTGCATTTGGATCTTTTTTACAGAGTCGCCACCTCTCCAGAGAGGACAAAATTTACAACAGCTGAAAGCTACTTTTCCAGGTTCATTCCACCAGCAGAGCATCATTTTGTTAGTGACTCGGATGGGTCACAAGTATTATTCTTTATTTTATCAATCCTTCCCCAGCGGAGTCGCCATTTTGTTGACATTTCTTCTGAATCAGCATTAGGGTTTGCCACTTCTAATGCACAGGCAGATTCAGGCCAACTGAATACAGGAGGTTGCGTGAGCTCCTCCCCTTCACTTCTGGTTCTGCCGCACCAAGGGGGGTATCCCTATAACTCAAGATGTAACCTTGACTAGTTCAAAGATAGAAGGATCTAACTTGACAACAACAGGCAGAATACTCTCATGTATGGACCAAGATCTGTATGATAGATCACAAGGCTGGCAACATTCTTGGACATGATGTCTGGTTGGGTATGAGAGCATGCAGGGGGTTCCTAATCCTACTCCTACAACTAACAGGTGAAAGTATGAAATGGTTTGATATGAATTTGGATGCAAAGCTGGACATGGTGTATAACACAAAAACACAGCATGATTGGTGCCTATCCAGGGCTTGGAGTCGGTAGACATACACCTGTGAATGATCAGCATGAATAGCTAAAACTGGATTTCAGGGGGATACACATGATATCTGCCCTACAGATATCTCCCAATATAGAGTGTTGAGCTATCTCTACTTATGGCATCCCTACTGCAGTATACCCTTCCCAATGTTCAACCTGAAAACAGTTTAATCTGCCCCTTGAGCAGAGGTTAAAAGATCAGACATTCAACATAGGAATTCTATGCTCTAGAATCTAAACATAAGCAAACATCCAGATCCAGAAGAAGGATACATGCAATACTGGAGACAGAATTAACACAACACATGCTAAGATAGCATTACTCATACAAGATCAACCATGAAATCAGTGGATTCATGCCAAGTCCTACAACAGGAGATACATAAACTCACAAGATCAAGTTGTACAGAGCAACCAGATCAGCTGGTTTTGGATTACAGAGCCAAAAATCATCAACTTTCAACAACCTCTGAAATGAGCAACACACACTGCTTATAACAGCCAGGTAGGTGCTCAGCAATTAATTACATGGTTGACTAAAATTTCGCCAGATACACAGTATCATGAAAATGGTGCTCAAACACAACCGGATTGGCGCCCAAAGTTGAATGCAGCAGGTAGGGGAGGAGACAGGAAGATTTCTCGAGCCCTACGCCCCTGCCTAGGGATTCAGATCTTCAATCAGGTACAACATTCGTCCACACCATCGCCCATACCTCTGCAACAATCGCCATTGATGGCGCACCAACCCGCGGCCTCGGGAAGAACATCAAACAGACAGTCGCAACCGCTTCCCGCCGAGATTCATCATCATGATGTTTCGAATATGCAGGATCTCAATATCCCACATGCACCCCTCGATGACCTCATTAATACTTTATATACTAGGTCATGAGCATATATCATGTCGGCGCTTTTGCTCCTGACGACACTAGTATAGACTTCATCATCATCCTCCAGCAGCATGATATCCTGTTGCCCGAAATATCACCCTGACGTCATCAACATCTCGCAATACAAACCGCATGATAATCGCCTTCATCGGCTCAACCTGATCCATCGGAGAAACATCCTCCTGCTGAGCTTATTCTAAAAGTCTGGCCGATGAACATCCTGATGACGTCATCATCATATCCTGCTGACGTCATCATCATATCTGCCTACTGCGCACCTCCTCATATCCGGATGAAGTCATCATCATGTTTGCAAATATCAGGAGGTCTCTTCAAGATGATCAGTTGTTAGAAATATGACCCCCGCGGACCTTGATGACGTCATCATCATATTAACATCATCATGATATTCGGAAGACAACCGGATATTTGGAAATATCCTCCTGATGTTCAAATATCAGGTTGCACTGTAGCTCCACTGTAAGATCGGGGCGATAACTGAATATGATGATGCTGCTTGAAAAGATCACCCCCAGTAGATAATGCGCGAAGCAAGCAGGCGGATATCTCCTTAATATTAGCATCATCATGATGCTCGAACAAACAAACATATATCCGGGTGATATGAAAATATCACCCCCTCCTTCGGAATATCATGATGCAGATAGGCAGAGAAATAGATATCACCCTGATATAAGGATGACGTCAGCATCATCAGGATGAAGAAACAACGAACAAGAAGTGATATAACATCATCAGGATGATATTGACTAAGATCATCCTGACGTTCAAAATATGATGACCCCAGTGAATATCGGGTCACACTTAGAACTCTTCAACAGCATCATCAGGATGATATTAACCAAGATCACCCGATGATAAAAACATCACCCCGGCGAAATATCATGAAGGCAGAAAATATGATGACCTCCGCACGCAGCAGGATGAAAACTGGAAATATCATGATGATGACGACGACCCTTATGATAAAACAAGTTAGGTCGAGCAACTCAAAGAATAAGCAACATCATCATCATGCCTGCGCAAGGTGATAAATGGAAGATCACCGGAGACTTTGAAGAATCACCCTCGTAAGCAGATCAGGGCGCACTGTAGCTCGTCAGCATCATCATGATAAAACCCGAACATCACCCGACAGCGAAATATGATGATGACGTTGAAAAACAAGTCGACGAGGAACATGATGATGATGACCATCATCGAAACAAACATGATGACGATGACCTCCTCCTCAAGAAATATGATGCTGCAGTTGAAAAATGCTGAGGAGGTCCAACACTTAGAAAAAAAATGGGCAAGAAGATGAAGGCTTCAAATGAAGAAACCTCCTGATCATGACAAATCAACCCCAGGTCAAAATGAGTGTCAACACACATAATGAAGATGAGAAATGATCAAACACATAGATTGAGTAGGGGTTGTTTGTGTATGAAACCACATGGAAGACATGTGGAATCATGTAGGTTGGTGTGATTTGTGTTTGAAACTTTGTGGAAGAAATATAGAATCATGGTAGATACGAACCTAGATTTAGTAGAGGAAAGGATGTGGATAAGAGAAAGGGTAATCAATGTTGAAGATAACAAGACTAAACAAGTTACATTTATGGAAGAAAGGCAAAATAAAGAGAGAGGTGGAGCTAGTTAGTACTAGAAAGCATATAGAAGATAGAAGAGACAAGTAAATAAAGGAGCACAGTGTCAGAGAGGGACCATCAAATAAAGAAGAGGGGTAAATAATGGAGCATAGTGTCAGAAAGTGGGACCATCACAATAAAGAATAGGCTAGGTAAATAATGGAGCATATTTTCAAATAGTGGGACCATCACAACAAAGAAGAGTCATGTAAAGAATGGAGCAAAGAGTGTGACCATTTCATATTTATGATTTTTCTTATTTTGAGCTCCATATGAAATAAAATGGTCACACATTCAAATCCTTTCCTTTGCTTTATGGAATATTAGCAGCCCACTTCTGCCATCTCACTTTTACCTCTAGCTAAGTAAGTTGATCTTTGTACTAGTAATCATACTGTAGTGTGTAATGGGTACATCGAGATAAAATGTAGATAAAAGTAATAAGTAATTTATTTAGAAGAGGGCATGCAATTATGTTGATGGTGAATGGTTGTTGTCCATCGACCAGAACAATTCAAAGATTAGTGATACATTTTGTTGAGACACTTTTGAAAATAGAAAATCACTAGCCATCATGGATTACAAAACTAGGCTTAATTGCATAAACATAGTGGCAAAAAGTGTTAATTGTATGATAGACTTGGGGCTATGGTCAAGCATTCTAATGGAAAATGCCAATTGAAGTTTAGGCTACGATACTTTTACAATGTAAAAAGTGAAGCTTGGTATAAAATGACACTTTTACAAAAATAGAGAGATAGAGAGACATATATTAATAGAGTAAGAGAGATAGAGTGCGATAAATAGAGATAAGAGACATAAAGAGAAATAGAGATAGAGAAAAGAGAGAGTGACTTTCCCTTTATATTTATTTTATCTCTCTCTCTCTCTCTCTCTCTCTCTCTCTCTCTCTCTCTCTCTCTCTCTCTCTCTCTCTCTTAGTGGAGATAGATTGGAGGATCATAATAATTGTTGCACTCAATTTTCTACCATCAACAATGGATTAAGATAAATGGGACAAGTTGGATAGAAGAGATAGATCTACTATTAGGTTGTGTCTTTTTAATTCATGCTTGATGAATGTTTTAGTTCAAAACATTGCGAAGACTTTATGAGATAAAATTATTGCATTAATTATCAAACTAGTGTCTTGTAAATAAGTTATTTTTGAAAAGTAATTTGTATTCTTTAAATATGCGTGAAGGAGACTTTGTAACCAAAAATTTAAATTATTTTCATCTAGTAGTGATTCAATTGGCCTCCATAGATGTAAAAATAGAAGAAGAGGAACAATGTATCGCTTTGATTGTTCATTAAAGGATATCATATTTATGTTTTGAAGCCTATGTATCTAAATGGGTTCAATATGTTTTCTTTTTTCACTAGAATCAAGGGTGTAGAAATTACTTTGCATCATTTGGGTATGTCAACCAATTATATTGTAGAGAAAACAAGATTATCCTCAAAAGTTCGGTGGAAAAAACATGTCAAAAAGGTAAATTGATTGAGGTGGAAGATGTGCAAAATTTGACAAAAGAAATACTTGATAAAATGATTAATTGAATTGGAGGTTTTGATCTGATAATAGGTCGAAGCCCCTATTCCATATTTTTTAGCTCCTAGACTTTCCTTATTTTTCCCAAGTCCCAAGATCCATCAACAGTCTCATGTTTGGTGCCCTCCCTATTGCAGTTGTTGTGTATAACCCATCACTGATATCTGATTGGAGAAACCTTCAATGGGTCATATCTTTTTCATCTTTTCACATTCATGTTGTCTTTGGTCTCCCCATGTGCCCATCATGTGTAGCTTCATTGAAAAATCTAAAAAATTCTAAGTTTGGTGATTTTTCTTAGCCATTTTTACTCATGTAGGTTTTATGTTTTTGCAGGAACTGGTGGAGGTTCGAGCCAAAATTTGTTCCTGACCTAGACCCTTTTATCTCCATGGTGCTTAAATCTATAATTCCTCTACGATCCTGAGCCCTACTGGCACTCTCTTTCAACTTCATGGGTGGTGGTGACGTCAACAAGACATTAACTTTGGCGATGGTAAAATTTTCTAAGTGTTGGCATTTTTTTCATCTCTTTCAGTGCTTTGGCTAAACTCTAGGTTTTCCTTACCCCTTGGAACTTTTTCCCAAAGTTCTAGTTTCCCTCACTTTTTCTCTTTCCTATTTTCCCCTTTTTCTCACCTGCCTGGGTTGGAACATTTCCTCTGCCCTATAAGCACAAAAATCATGCACAGCCTCCATGAGGACCCCTATGATGATTTTAATCCTTGTCACATACATGTAAGCGTGAAATAACATCCTCTCAGCAACAATTCTTTTGGTGATGTGTCTTCTCTTTCGTCTTGTGTTGCTCCCCCTCTATCATTTTTTCTCTCTATTGTTGACACTTTTCGACACTTTTGCGACACTTGTTGATTTACATTTTCTGAGCTTGTGACCCTGTTCCTAAGCCTTGTGAGCATCTTGTAGGTGATATTTCACCTTTCCCCTATGTTTTTCATCTTCTCCACCCCTAGAATCCTTCTATAGGTCCCCCAAACCATCTCCCACTTTCAGTTTTCAGTTTCACTCAACCAATCCAAATCTTCCCCTATTTTTCTAGATATCTCACTAGGAGATCCTACTTTGCAAGTGGAATTTTAGATTCTTGCACATGACTGACCTATTTACTGAGGTAAAACCCCTTCAATTCCTCTCCTCTTCCATCTCCCATCCTGCAAACCAACCTAGGTGCCCTCCTTAGTGGGTCTTCCATGGGTCACCCCTCAGGTGGCCCTACTGGTGAAAGGGGCAACCCTTGGGCGACCCTATTGTGTTTCTAGCTGTGGAAAAACTTGAGTTTCTAACTTGAAAAAGCTCCGTTTTTGCCTATTTTTCTTCCTGTTTGCATGGGTTTTTGAGCTTAATATGTAGTTGACTATTCCATGTACCTACACATGCATAATTAGCTCCATTTGATCTAAAATTAACAACTCATGTACTCCCATGCATCTCTTCTTCTTCACTTCTTCTTGAGTGATAAGCTTTTACTGGGTAGATCACTCTAATTTTAGCTTAAATGGAGTTAACTCTCAATCAATTCCGCCCCTCATCCCTTCTTCTAAGATATAAATACCCCCCTCCCTCAAGCACAAGAGAGGCAATTTCATTGTACACACAACTCTTGCAATTATTGCTCTCCATTCAAGTGTCTATACGCTACTCGAATCAAGTCATCATGCTCATCAATAGCTCTCATTGAGCTCTCTTTGCAAAGCATCTAAAGATTCTTTCACTTCTTTTTGTCATCTTATCGCCAAGAGGATTCCCTACTGGTACAAGAGGATATGAGGTTGCCATCAAGGATTTATAAGGGTAGTGGAGGCTCACATGTCTTCTTTATTTCAAGTTCCTCTATGCTTTTTGTCAATTGATAGTAATTAGATAACTAAAATTGCTCTTGGGATTCATAATTTTATTGATTTTTCCTTGATAGAATAGCTAGATCTAGCATTCCTAGAGTAGTTTGCTTTCATAGTTTAGTTCATTTAAATGCAATTTCCCTTTCTTAGATTAAATCATTCTAAATATTCATAAAACCCCTAAAACATGGAATAGTTGCATTAGGAAAGTTTATTATAGTTGTGTTCATTCTTTGATTCCTAGATTAAAAAGCATCTTTTATTTCTAAAATTACCAAAAAAGCACAAAAAAACAAGTTTTGCATTTCATATAGTATTGCATTCATAAAACCCAACAAAAGAACAAAAAAATTAGGTATTTAGATAAATTGCAAACCCTTGATAGCATCACAAGGTCAACCATGGTCAACTATTTGGTCAAACCCTTGATACCATCACAAGCACAACAAAGGTTAAATGCATAATCAAACCTTAGGTTGATCAAAACCCTAAGTCAAACCCAAGGTCTAGTCAAGGTTAGTTTGCATACACTTATCTCTTGTCTCAGCTCTTGAATGTGCCCAGGATTAAGAGGTGAGTGGGTGAGGGAAATCCTCGACGAGATTGAGGAGATCCATCTGTGACCACAACAGGACCCACTTGTCCTACAATAATAAGAAGCCTTTAGAAAACTTCTAGTGCAACAAGTAGTCATTGAATGTTTTGAAAGACAACAAGCAATTAATGAAAATAATAGCTTACCCACACACAAAGGTGGAACATTAGAAACCCTAACAAAAGAAGAGTGACTAGTGACCCTTTGGGTCATACGGTTATCTCTACAACAATCATTAAACAAGACATCTACATTAGTGCACAACAACAAAGGCCCCAAGACGTGCCAACCCCTCTCTGTGAAGTCCAGCTCTCCAACGAGCTAGACTAGCCCCATGTCTCACCTCCTCTCAACTAGCTACTTCTGTGAGAGCGAGAGTGACATGGTGGTTCACCCTGTGGCAAGGAGGGAAGGGTCCGTGTGTGTGTCGAAATATGAATTGATAGCCCCAAGCAATCAAGGTCGTGATTTTGAGCATGCAAGCTTGAACCCTTCCATCTCCTGACTCCTATCCAAAGCTAAAACTTTTCCCTAGCTTGGATCTTTTTCCTTTTTGGATGTTTAGGCCCTCCTAAAACTTTTACATTGTTTCGTAGTTCCCTTAATTCCCTAGTTCCCCAAAAACCTGATTCATGCACCCCCCATTTTCTTCTTTTCCTCACTTTCCTTTCCTGCCCAGGCTAGAACCTTTTCTTGACCTATACCCCATTATTTTCATCCCTTTTTATCAGTCCTCCTACTTGATTCAAGTTGTAACTTTTTCCTCAGCCAGACCTATTCCTATTAATGCCTCAACAACTCTCGAGATCACCATTAATGTTCAAATTAAACTTCTACAACTTCTTAGTGGTCATTTGCATGACTACGTATATCTATTCTTCCATGGGTATGAATTCAAAAAATTCATATACATTTTTTGAATTCATGGTTGGTGAAATTCATGGGTTTCTTGGCTTCTTTTTCTCCTTCGCATTCATTCCAATAATTGATTTTGAATGTGCCAAATATTTTGATCTTTCCCACCCTTAGATTTGACCACATGATTGACGGATATAAATATTGAGTCTTTTCGCATTCAAAGGGTTGGTTGTTGAACCAATTAGCTAGTCATGCATCTTCTCATGGTGATTCTAGGGCATCAAACAACTCTAGTTTGGTTTACACATGAAGGGAATCCATTCTATATATCGAAGGAAATATCATCAATGAACATTTCTTGTAATGGTATGTCTCCATGGAATTTTTTGATGATTCAAGGGAATATGTAATCAATTCATGTATTTTCTTTCACCATATTTGTTGGTACAATTGTAACCAAGGTCAAATGTATGTGTGACAACATCTAATGCAATGCAAAACCTTTGTATAAAGGGCCCTCCTTTGTTGCAAGTGGATTATTGCAGTTATGTTATGGATCATTAAGTATGTCCATTACAACTTATGAAATGTATTTTGGATTTGTATGAAAATGCATATCAGATTCTATTGATGGTTGTTGGATGTTTTTTCCTTTTCCTACATTCTATGGCTATGTTGCCCAATGGAGTAGGGATCGGTCCATATTGGTGAAGGATCTATTATAGGTTAAAAAAAGAGATGATGGAATGTGTATGAGTACACTAGATCAAACCCTTCTTTCACTACAACATTCAAGGACAAAACTGAGCCAAGCCACTACAAGATGGAAGAGGGCTCAACTACTAATTTTGTGCTCTTGTTTGCAGAGGAAAGATGTGATTCAACAAAGTCTTTTATCAAACCCTAGGCTCATCAATGCTCTAAACCCTAGATCTATGATAATCAACTTATAACAGTAAAACTGAAACAACAAATCAAGATCTAAGAGTGCCAAGATGATCAATGAGTTATCCAAACCTATCCTTTAGAAGCTGAAATGTCGAAGGACATGGGGGCTAGTGCCTGAGTTTGGAAAGTTCAAATCGGTGATAACTCAAAACTACAAAAAATATCACAGAAGATGCTCTAATGTTGAATTTTAGGTTTATTTAGCTTGTTGGACACTAGTGCTAGCGCCCTAGTCTGCTACAGTGGATTTGCCAAACTCCATTTTTGGATCTGGAATATTTATCCTTCAAACAACTCCCCTGTACTTTCACTTTTGTAAATCCTGCATCTGTAATCTACACAAAAGGAGAAAGGGGTTTGGGGGTTGTGGTGTTTAGGGATTTGCCTCAGTCAAATCTTGGGTTAGCATTCAAGCTTTCCCAACACTGTTGTTAATGAGAGAGTGTGTCCTAGTAGAGCAAAGGATGAAGATAATCTAAATGATAATGAAATGATTCAAACACAATGATGATGTCACCTTGGTGATGAAGCCCTTAGGAGGATGAAATCTCTTCAACTCATAAGGAGATGAATGATGATGCCAAATCTACAACAAATACACAAATCTACAACAATAACATAATGAATGCCTTTAATGCTCTTTGCTCCAATATCACAAGTTCATGTTATCCATCTAGGTTTAAAATGAAGTCATAAACTCACTTATATATGCTTATATGTTAAACTTTCACAAATTAATTGAAAGAGACAACAAGGGAGGACCCATTTAAAAGTCACAGGCTGACATACATTTAATTTCACCCTGACCAATCAAGGTGGACTTGGGTGTGAGCGCCCAAGTTCAGGGGCCTTTTTTGATCAGGACCTAGACATAAAATGGGCCCCTAGTCCCCATTTGACATGGGTTTCAAGGGATTTCTCATCAGGAGGAATAATTTGCTCCTAAATTGTAAACACGGGGACCTAGGAGGTAAAAAGGCATGTGTCCACTTTTTACTCCATAACATTTAACCCCCACTTTATTGTATGTACGATCCTAAAATACAACATAGACATTAAAGTATGCTCAAAGCATATCTAAACATATCAAACACATCAAACACTAGCATAAGACACACCCTAAGCTCGAAGGATTATTTCTAGCCCCCAGACATAGGCAAACATAAGAAAACACTGAAAAGTCACATAAGACATAGTGAATACAGTAAGGAAGCACACAATACACAAAGAATACAGTGGAAGCACATAATATGTAGAGACGACATAAATACAGTCACACAAGACACAAAGAGGACATGAAGAGAAGACATGATTAAGCAATTACATATCTATATATAATGCTAAGTGAAGTAAACAAAACACACATGTAAAGACACAAAACACATATAGCATGGGGAGTGACTCATCACCACACAACTTTAGGCCATGCCACAAATATACAAAAAATGTAAGGAAGACACATAAAACACATGGAATACACGGATGCCGCATAGTATGCCATAGACACACTATACGTCTTATACACAACAAACACGAGCGATAAGGAGGAGCTCATCACTACTCCACTATATAAAACATGCGAAACACACCTGATGGTTGAGCTACACTATCAAAACCACCAAAGACACAATTAAGGGTGAATGACTCAAGATCCAACCCCACCTCATGATGAGGACTTTGTATAAAAGGGTGTGCACTAGCTCAAGAGATACACCATCCTGCCTCACGATGAGGGATTTGTATAAAAGTATATGCACTAGCTCAAGATATACATCATCCCGCTTCATGATGAGGGCCTTTTTCTTTTAAAAGGATGTGCACTAGCTCAAGAGATACACCATCCCACCTCGTGATGAGGGCTTTCAAACACGCTTTATTAGTGTCAAAGATAATCAAGTAGATACCATTATATATGCCCCCACCTTAAGGTGGTTGATCCCACTTACCAGTATCAAGCACATTAAGGTAGAGTGAAAATAGGCAAGGGAACAAAAGCTTTTGCAAAGCCCATGCCCCCAAAGTGACATATGCCATGATTGCCAAATTTTCCCACAAACACATTGTTATGATTTGCTAAGATAATCAACAAGATAGAATCTTTGGTTAGAGAATCTTATTCTAAGATAATAACCAAATCAATTCATGAAAGCTATGCATAAGTCATGTATTATATCACATTAGAGACCAAGGCTACACTTGCGGGTTTGAAACTGAGTATAGACGTTGGGCTATAATGTAGGTATCTCATAACTGAGTGTAGAAACAAGGTGAGATACAAAACAATCCAAAGTGTATGGAGTAGATTGAGAGTATTGTAAAAGGTTTGTTACAAGAGGTTTCACAACATGAATCACAACACAGAGTGATTCTACTAGTCAAGTGTCAGATATATATATATCAACCCCATCTTCATATATGGATTAGGTCCATTTTTTCTTTCTTGCTAAAGGGACACACGGTTCTTATCAGTATTTGTTTATTTTTGTCATCCACTAACTAGGTAGAGTCACTGAAGAATGTAAACAATAAAATTGAGAGAAGAGACAAGAGTGACTTGGGTTTACAACATGGGAAGATGGACCCAAGAAATCCTCCACAATGTTATGTCCCCAAGGAACAACACACAACCATAAAATAGAGGAGAGGAAAGTAGAAGAATGTAGAGACAAACAGAAGAATGTTCACAATAGAGGTGGTCTCCTTGTATCCTTGACCTTACAAGAGTATCAAGGGTCCTCCAAAGAGACCTAAACAACACATAACACAACACGAGGGAGCGCAACACATAAGAGGAGGCAACATAAGCAAGCAAAGATATGCTACAACAAAGGTGGCTAAAAAGGGTTAGAAATACTTACTTGTTTACACAACCAAGCTAGCAGTTATCATTGAGCAAATCATCTTGGACTCCAAATCTTGAATGCAAGAGGAAGTAGGTACATAAGGTACAATTGCCTGACTTAAATCATCTTCCTTTAACTCTTCAACCTTTGGCTCTTATTTGTGTGATTCAATAGTAGTTGGCAAAATGTTTCCTTGTTGAGGTGTTTCTTGTCGAGCTAAGGCTTGTCTCTTCCTCCTTTCTCTTGTTTGCCTATTCCTTTTTGTTTTATTCATGATGATTGCAAAAGTATTTTCATGATTTTCCATAGTCTTCAACATCTCAGATGAGGAAGGTGGTACAATAGTGACTTTATGTGATGAAATGCTTTTTTCTTTATGGGTATCTCTCGATCCTTGTAAGGATGGTGGAGGAGGAACCTCGGCAAAGACACTCTTACCTTGTGGTCTAGGGGGTTCTTTCAATTCGGCTGCCCTACTTATGATTTGTACAATAGGAAGTCCAACCAATTTTGTTATTAACTTTTCTTTGTATCTTTGATACCCTAGGAAGAATTGATCTTCTCTTGGTTGAGGAGGCTCAGTAGGTTGTGGCCAAAAGTCATCTAGGTTGAAATTTCCATGAGTAACCATAGGCTTCCATCGACTATGGTGGACAACATACACCCTCCCTTGATGAGGAAATTTCAGACATTTATGAATAGTAGAGGGGATCGCTTTCATGGATTTGAGCCATGGATGGCCTAGTTTCACACGAAATAGGTCGGATGTAGGAATGATGTCAATGATTGTTCTAAAGATTTCTCTACTACTTTAATTAAGAATGTAATCTTCCCTAACTTAGCTGGGAGGAAGCTCTAGTATGTGTCTTAATCCTCATATATGTGGGCTCATAAGATTCTTGTATCAAATCATGCACATATAGGAACTCTTCAATAATCACATTTGTCATACAGTTAGGATCAATAAGGACCCCTTTAATAGGATCTCCACTTATACATGTGGTGATGTAAAGAGGTCCCTCAATGTCTCCAATTGTTTTATTATGTGGTGTAAATTTTATTTTAGGTTTAGGAGTCTTCCTCTTCCTATAAACTCAAGGAGGGACCATAGCATTAGTGTTGTGACGAGAAGCCATGTATGTGAGACTGTTTCACACCAAAGCACTTGTTTGAGGAAATCAGGTTTTTAAATAGCAAAAATACATGGATTTAATGACAAACAAAGTAAGATGAAAATAGTGCTACACACCTAGGTAAGATGAATGATTTAAAAGTTTACTTAAAGAAGTGTGAAGAAAGTGTGTAAAACCCTTAATGTTGAAATACACACTATGTAATTGTAAGATTTGAAATTTAAATGAAAGAAAGCAGAATGAAGCAACACTACAACTCAAAATAAGATTTGAATGAGTTTTTAAAGGATCAAAAAATTCTGAAATAAGATTTTGACTACTAACCCTAGGTTTTTGCACAAACTAGGTTATATTAAAAATACAAAATTTTCAATAAAACCCTAGCAAATGAGCTATGCAAATGCAAGGTGTGGGATCATGAAATGATTAATTACTGTAATTTGTCTCAAATATAATGTAAAAATCATATTTTAAAATGCTTCTAATGATATACAATGAAAATAATGCAAAACTATGTCTTTATGCAAGCCTAGAATGCTTATGTTTTTCAAATTTTTCAAATGTACGCAAGATTTACCAATGAAGAATGACAAATATGATATGATGTAATGGAAAAACTAATTTCAACACTTAGAAAGATGCAAGTTCATTAAAAATATGGGTTCACCAAAATGTTATAGGTTAAAAAGAGAGATGATGGAATGTGTATGAGTACACTAGATCAAACCCTCCTTTCACTACAAAATTCAAGGACAAAACTAAGCCAAGCCACTACAAGATGGAAGAGGGCTCAACTATTGATTTTGTGCTCTTGTTTGTAGAGGAAAGATGTGATTCAACCAAGTCTTTTATCAAACCCTAGGCTCATTAATTCTCTAAACCCTAGATCTATGATAATCAGCTTATAACAGTAAAACCAAAACAACAAATCAAGATATGAGAGTACCAAGATGATCATGAGATATCCAAACCTATCTTTCAGAAGCTAAAATGTCAGAGGACATGGGGGATAGCACTCGAGTCTAGAAAGATCAAATCTCTAATAACTCAAAATTGCAAAAATGTCATAGAAGATGCTTAGATGCTAAAGTTTAGGTTTATTTGGCCTATTGGACATTGGTTCTAGAGCCCTAGTCTGCTATAGTGGATTTTTGAACTTTGTTTTTAGATCTAGAAACTTTATCCTTCAAATAGCTCCCTTGTACCTTCACTTTGACAACTCCCACACCTATAATCTACACACAAGGAGAAACAGGTTTGGGGTTTGTGGTGTTTAGGGATTTGCCTTAGTCAAATCTCAGGTTAGCATTCAAGCTTTCCCAACATTGTTGGTAATGAGAGAGTGTGCCCTAGTAGAGTAGAGGATGAAGATAATCCAAATGATAATGAAATGATTCAAACACAATGATGATGTCACCTTGGTGGTGAAGCCCTTAGGAGGATGAAATCTCTTCAACTCATAAGGAGATGGATGATGATACCAAATTTGCAACAAACACACAAATACAAACACAAATCTTCAACAATAACATAATGAATGCCTTGAATTCTCTTTTCTCCACTATCACAAGTTCACGTTATCCATCTAGATTTAAAATGAAGTCATAAGCTTACTTATATATGCTTATCTGTTAAACTTTCACAAATTAATTGAAAGAGTAGACAAGGGAGGATTCATTTAATTTCATCCTAACCAATAAAGGTGGACTTGGACATAAGGGGCCTTTTTTGGTTAGGACTTAGACATAAAATGGGCCCCTAGTCCCCATTTGACATGGGTTTTAGGGGATTTCTTATCAAGATGAATAATTTTCTCATAAAGTGTAAACATGGGGACCTAGGATCTAAACTAGGAGGTAAAAAGGCATGTGTCCACTTTTTGCTCCATAACAGGACCAATCACTTTTCATTTTAAACCGTCATCCTATTAGTTATAGGAGTAGGATTAGGGTTACATTAGTCTTTGCATGTTGTTCATGGTTCTATATTATAACCAAGGAATCATCTTATGCAATATAAAATAGTTTCAATCCTTTGTGAATCTTGTCATGTATGTTTACATGTTTACATCTTTCCATTGTCTATAAAATGTCAACTAGATGTATCTTATGGGGATATAAATGGTGTTATTTATGGCTGCATGTGCAAGATGTATCATTAGATGAATTTGAGGTTTGTGTAGCCAATCATCTTGGCCTAGTGACAGTTATGGGGGTCAAGTGTGCATTGGGTATGGCTATGTGTGTCTATTTGAGTTTCATTTCATGCCTCTAGGAATATCCTTCATGGGTCTAGCTGAGCCCAAAGTACAGGAGAGCATGCCCACTCTCATTAGTTGGCCTTAACCATCCTAAATTATTAGATGAGTCTCTTTCTCACCTTCCTAATGACACCCGTAGTCTGGATGGTGGAGATATGCTCTAGGATATCGGACCTGTAGTTTTTGGACCCAAAAATCCCTATAATAGTGTAACAAGCAACAATAGGAGCACAAGGTATGGGCTATAGATGAAGCATTCCTCTATTTTCTATGAATTTCCATAGATTGTGAATTATATAAGGCATGCAAATCATTCAAGTGTAACTTGAAATAATAATGAAAACATCATTTTTTACTAATCTAGACTTCAATAGATTATAAATTCCTTATTTTTCATAGCCAAGTTCCCACTCAAAGTGAAGAGACTACCAAAAATAACTATTGAAAATTATGGATATTATTATTTTGATTCTATGTAGCAAATTTGTTTGTAGAGTTACCATGGGACTAATTGCAAGTATGGATGTTGCCAATTATAGACCCATATGGACATTATTTTGAGTATATGGGGCAAATTTGTTTGTATAATAAACATGGGACTAATTGTAAGCTTAGATGTTGCTAATTACAATCCTAGGGTTATTAGTTCAATTAGTCATGCTAACCATGGTTTCCTTTTGCAAGGATTGAAAAAATCAAATGCCATAAAAGAAAGCACTTAGACCTAGAAAAGGATTACTACAGAACCCATCACAAGAAACCATTTTAGAAGATAAAGCTCAATGAAAGTATGTCTTCAAAATATTTTTCTATAGAAAATAAAGATATAAATTTTTGCTTACCACAACATGTTAAAGGTTTGGTTGGATTTGGAGTTGTAAATCACCTTGTGGGTCGGTAGTGGAAGTTTAAAGAGTTTGAGCAAGACCTACCATACTTTTACTTTGAATATGCATATAGTATGTCAAAGGGTAACTAAATTTATGGATTCAAAGTACTTTTTAGTTTCAAGTAGAAAACATGGCTACATGCATAACCTTTGTATGAATAATTAGTTTTAGATTTACTATTAGGTTATGTATTTCTAAATCATTCTTCTTGAATGGTTTAGTTCAAAACTTTGCCAAGAGCTTATGAGATAAAATTATTGCATTATATCAAACTAAGTGTCTTGTAAATAAGTTATTTTTGAAAATAATTTTGTGTTCTTTAAATATGTATTCAGGAGACAAAACTAAGTTTAACTATATAAACATATTGGTAAAAAGTGTTTCATTGTTTGATAGACTCAGTGTTAAGCATTCTTTACATTTTTTTGGACTTTAAAGTTAGCTGTTGCAAATATTCATTTTTCAGCCACTTAAATTAGTAACATTATTTCCAATTGTATAGGTCATTCAATCTATGAATGAATGAAGCTTAGAGATGAGATGTTTCCATTGTTAGAGATAGCTACACTTTAGTGTGGAATGGGTACACTGAAGAGGTCTCAAAGGTGAATTATCAGGTCTTTAAGCAAATGACATGTTTCACTAATATATTAAGGTTTTCTTTTGGTGGTGGGTCTCTTACTTAGAAGGGTTTTCTTAATTATATATGTTATCTTATCTTCTCTATCTCCTTCACTTATTCATCTATGTTTAATTAAGGTTGCATGTGTTTTAGATCAACAAATTTAATATAATTAAATTATAAGTAACATTTTACCACAATTCTTTATATTAATGAATGCGAATAAGAAACTTTTATAGGTCATAGACATGGATTAAATATTTCTGTTCTTCAACTTTGAAATAAATTTGTAATAGGAATGGTTGTGGTATAAGTTGTGATAAATAGAGAGCTATCTGTTATACTATGAAATGAATTTGCACCAACCATCCTTGGGATGGGGTTGAGAGGAGAGTGGGTAGTGGTATGTGTCTTCACACAAGATTTTCATCTTATTAAAAAGGCAATGAAAGTCCATCCTCTCAAAATATCATTCTCTACTAAGTTTCCAACATACTAGGACTATTCATACTATGATGTAATTGGTGAAATATTGATGACATATTCTTACCTAATGCTTATGGATATATTTAATGAAAATTTTCCCATGGTGTTTTCTTTAATTTTTTTTCTCATGTTATGATCTAAGCCAAAATAAAAAAGTATTTAGTAGGGTTTAAAAGTAATTGAGAGAAAAAAGATGTTCAAGGTTTTTATACATATTTCTCTTATTTGTACGGAATAGTTTGATTGGTAATGTGATATGAAGTTCATATCCTCACCCTTGGTGTAGACATGATGTTTTTGGGTTATATTATATATATTTTTAAATTTTTTTGATTGATTATTCATGTGGCATGGGTTTAGCTTCATCATTCTCAAGTTACCTAGGGTTGCCTTTCAACATATCCTTGAATCACTCTTCCTTCATATTCATTAGTTATAATGAATGTCTTATGGAATTAAGGGGGATTTGAACTTAGGAAATGCTCTTATGAATTCTCTTCATTGTGCCCCACAATCATTTCATATGATTATATAGATCAAATTTGAAATTAGACACTTTTAGTCACCTCCAAATGACTTACTTTTAGGAATGTTTTAATCAAACTATGCATATGTATACCATATTATATAAAAATGTAAATGTTGTAGTCTCTTCTTTTGAAGAAACCTAAAACAATTTTATGTATTTCCCTCTTTACTATACATTAATATCGTTGCTATGACCATGGACAATGTGATGTTTAGATGCAACTTGATGAAACAAATGGAGTTCTGACTCAATGGGTTCCCCTTGTGCATTGAAGGTAGATCTTATTTGCTAACCTTCTAGAAGGTGGCATCAAATTTTCCATTCTCCAAGGCTAATAAATTAGAGATCTCCTTAGTCTAATTCATCATGAACTCCTTGGAATATTTTTTTTAAACATTTGATTAACCATCTTTATTTATTTTTTCTAAGTTTATAATTATAATTAAGAAGAATAGTGTTTCTAACATGTGGTTAATTTGGTATGTTTGTTGGTTTAATTGGATTGAATTGACTTAACACTAAGCACATGGCCACTTCAAGAAAGATTCACCATTCTTACGATTAAATTTCCAACTTTCCTAAGTCATTTAGATTTGGTAGCAATATTTAGGATGGAGATGTTTGGATTTCTTAGCTCCCTTTGGTTCACTCATCTAGTAGTCTCATGAACTATAGGACTATGGTATGATGCCAATTAAAATGCCTAACGCATACATTAGAGAGACCATAAATGGAAATCCTTCCATCACTAGAGAGCTATGAAAGTTGAAGGACTAACTTCACTAATTATAACCTAACATCTCTTATGAGCTACTAAAGCTAAATGAGCTAGACTCAATTGTGATCTATGCTTGAACATTTATATATTGAAACTAACTTTAGAGATATATATGTACTATTATATAGACAATAATAGTTGATAAATCCTTGATATTTATGCTTTTTTAAAAGATGCAAGCAAAGCCTAGAATGTTTTATCTTGGATGTTAAATAGAATTGTAACCTCTAAAATAAGAGATGCCATATAATTTGAATTGTCATGCATATAAGATATTGCCATATGTAAAGGATCCAATTTTAGATAATTACCTTGTATGTGAAATAATTTGATAAAAACCTTCTAGGACAAGTTTGCATGACTAGGGTATTGACAACATTTAAAATTAGTTATTTGAAGATTGTTTTAATTAAGAATAAATTTTATCCTATATGTAATGGAGAAGAGAGGTCCATTGAGTGGAAATACTACAAACTAAAAAGGTGCCCAAATGAGTAAATAAATCCAAGAAGATGATATTTTGATACAATACAAATGTGTTTTTCACAACTATTTAAGGAGGTCAATATTTCTCTAAAAACTCTAATTTTTTGGGTGTAAAAGCACCTAGTTGTAATGGGTGGTTGTCTCCCTAATAAACTATTTGGGGAGAAATCCTAGAAAGGATAGCTCACCAGTTTCTTTAAAATTTTTATGGATCACTACTATATGTTTAGTAGGGTGCCTATTTTTTCCTTTAGAAACATGACAAATTATACATACTTATGCTTATGAAAATCCCATATGATCTCCTTTCAATAAGATCATCTAATTAGTTTTAAAGTATTTTCATAGCATATTATATCTTACTTCTTATTAAATTAATTATGGGCTTTATTATTCCTGCATTAAAAATAAAATTTATTGATTAATGTGTTACTAACTATGTTTGTGATCCTATTGGTAGGACATATACCTCAAACTATGTCTTCAAAATATGGCACAACTTCTATCACATGGATGGAGTAATAATTAAATAGCTACCGTCTATATCCCTTTAATCAAATGTTAACTACAAAAATAGCTACATGAGAATCAATGATGCTCAAGATATTATTCGAAGAGTTTTTCATCTGGGTAATAGTACAAGTCCCACTTTATTATATGATAACCAAGATATTTATTCTTACCGAAGACTCCTATTTCTAGAAATAAAGTAAATTTGAAGCTCATGAGCACTTCATTCAAGGAAAATCTTTCCATCATAATATTACTCTCTAGTTCTACTAGATTGATTATTAGATGAAAGATATACAATAATAAAGAAGAACTAGGATAGGCTCTAAGTAATCAAAAAAGATATCATATATGCAATATAGCATCAAACCTCTACATAGTACCAAATTTTCCAAATTCAAATTAATGCTTGGACATAAGGAGTTTCCATTGAGGGGGGTTTGCATGATGCAGGAGCATCCAGTGGTGTAACGGCAATCTTGCATCACCCAAAAAAAAAATGTGTTTCAAAACTGTTGATGTTCTACCCATTTCTTCTCAAAATCTGTGGTTTTACTCCCATAATCGCCTGAATAATAATGTAGAACTTTTAGTTTTTCTAAACTGCTAAAAATAGTAAACTGCTATTTTTAGAAAGTTTGCATTTGGGTATGGAATGAAGTCAAAATTTATAGGAAGTTACATAATGGAAATATAAGACCTTTGGCGAAGGAATCACACAAAGATCATTTGCGAGCTGAAAGATATTAAAGTTTCCGTTTGCCAAAAAATGCCTGAAAATTATTCAAACTCAGGTTTGAGGTACTAAATGGCCCCGTACGGGCCCGAAAATGGATGGAACTAGCAAAGCTAGCTTTTAGCACGTAGAGCACTCCGCGAGCTTTCTGATGCATAAAACAGTTCGTCAATCGGAGTCCCGGATCAAAAGTTATGGCTCTCGGAAGTTGACCTATTTTTGGAGGGAGATGCAAAATTTGAAATTAGGTTGTTGGCTGCCAAAAAGGCTATTAATAACCATTTTTGGGAACTCTAGGCAGTAGGAGAGTTAAGGGGGCAAGTGTAGAGTCAAGAATAGGTGAGAAAATAGAAACCCTAGCTGATTTGGGGGTTATAGAAGGCAGAAGATTCTAGAGCCTGGTGATGGTAACTGTAGTGTGTTGCAGCCTGTAGAGGACTGATTCCTCTAATTGTAATTAAGCTTCTGTAATGTAATGAGTTGCCCAGATCAATAAAAGAAAGTTCTATTCTCTGTGTTCAATTTCTATTATTGTGTGTTTTATGATTTACCCCCTTCATCAAGTGGTATTAGAGTGAGGGTTCCTGAGTGTGTAGACAGATCGCCAACCGTGAGGCAGTTTGCACCAGGACCTGAGGTTATGGGTTTGCTGCGCAAACCAAGATGCCTCCACGAAGAAATCATGTTGGGAGGAATGCTTTGACAGAAGAAGGTTTTAGAGCACTACAAAGGCAAATTGATGCATTGCAAGAGGAGCTATGAAGAGGGTTTGAGCCGAGGACAAAAGAAGAAAGTGAAGATGAAGTTGAAGAAGAGCTATTTGAGGAAGAACAAGAAGTTCCTGAAGATGCTGTAGAAGTAAGGTTGTTGAGGGTCATTTTGAAGATCAGAAAGAGGCCCAGGATCAAAGTTTCTACATATTCTAGAGATTTGAATCCAGAATAGCTTATTGATTGAACCAATGACATGGAGGAGTATTTTGAGTATGAAGATGTGGAGGACCTAGATCGGGTTAAGTTTGCAAAAAAAAAGTTGAAGGGCCATGCCAATATTTGGTGGAAGGAGGTCCAATTAGAGAGGAACAGAAGAGGAAAACCAAAGATCACCAGATGGTATCGGATGGTGGAGAAACTGAAGAAGCAGTTCATTCCTATGGACTATGAGATGGAGTTGCTGAAGAAGCTGCAAGGACTGAAGCAAGGTAACAAATCTGTTAAGGAGTATACAGAAGAGTTTTATAAAATTACTATCAGGATAGGCCATGCAGAGCCCAACAAGGAGAAGGTAGCCCATTACATTAATGGGTTGAGGCCGAGTATTCAAGAGGAGTTGAGCCTAGTCAGAATGACCACCATAGAAGATGCATACCAATTTTCCCTGAAGGTGGAAGAAAAGCTGAACAAAAGATTTGATAGCAAGCAAAGGGGAAGAGGTCAAGGTGTAAGGACTGGTGGAAGAACCTATGGAGGCCATAATGAAGATCAAAAGAAAAGTGAAGAAGCAGGCACCAGTCGAAATCAAAGAGGGGATAATACCTACCGCCCTCGTGACCAGAACAATGGTGATCAAAGAGGAAGAGGAAGAGGCAGACCTGGAAGAGGAGGTTTTAGAGGAGCATGTTTCCAATGTGGAGAAGAAGGGCATCGAGCATATGAGTGTCTGCAAAATCAAGGAAGGACAAATAGAAGACCTGAAGGTAATGCACGAGTTGCACATGTAGATGAAGATGTACATTCTGAGCATTCTGAAGATGCTGAAAGGGGAGAAACCCTAGTTGTCAGAAGAACCTTGCTAAATGAGGAGAAAGAACCCAATTAGAGGAAGAGTTTATTTTGCACAAGGTGCAAATGTGAGGGTAATTGTTGTGATATTATTATTGACAGTGGAAGCACTGATAATTTGGTTTCAGAAGAGATGGTTGACAAGTTGAAGTTGACAAGAAGAAAGCATCCACATCCATATCAGATTGCATGGTTGCAGAAGGACCATAGAGCTTTGGTCAATGAGTAGTGTTTAGTGAAGTTCAAGATTGGTGACTACCATGATGAGGTGCTGAGTGATATCATACCGATGGATGCATGTCATATGCTATTGGGGAGGCTGTGGCAGTATGATAGGAGCGCTGTCCATGATGGCCGTGCAAACACATATTCCCTAACAAAGGATGGAGTTCATCATAAGTTGAAGCCCTTGAAGGAGGTGGAAGAAAAGGTATGTAGTACTGCCAGAATTTGTTTGGTAGATGGTAGGAAATTTTTGGAGGGTATGAAGCATGAGCATCATTGCTTTGCATTGATTCCTAAGATTAGTCAAGAGAAATGTGAAGATGTAAGAGCAGAAGTTTCAGATATGTTAGAAGAGTTCCAGGACATTATCTCTGATAATGTACCAAAAGGTTTACCACCAGTAAGGAAGATAAGTCATCAAATGGATTTGATACTAGGAGCCAGTTTGCCAAACAAGGCAACCCATAGAATGACCCCTGCAGAGAATGAGGAACTGAACAGACAAGTTCAAGAGTTGTTGAGGAAGGGACTGATAAGGGAGAGCCTGAGTCCATGTGCGGTACTTGCAGTACTAGCACCAAAGAAAGATGGAGAATGGAGGATGTGTACAGACTCTCGAGCCATCAATAAGATAATGATCAAGTATAGATTTCCATTGCCAAGAATGGATGACATCATGGACTGTTTGAGTGGAGCTAAGTACTTCACAAAAATTGACCTGAAGAGTGGGTATCACCAAATCCATATCAGAGAAGGGGATGAATGGAAGATAGCCTTCAAGACAAAGGAAGGTTTGTATGAATGGTTAGTCATGCCATTTGGGCTAACCAATGCACCGAGCACATTCATGCGGCTCATGAACAAGGTATTGAAAGAATTTTTGGGAAGTTTTGTTATTGTTTATTTGGATGATATTTTGATTTTCAGTAAGACTTGGGATGAGCATTTGATGCATATCAGAAGAGTTCTAGAGAAGTTGAGGGAGGAGAAGTTGTTGATTAATCTGAAGAAATGCAGTTTTGCAAAGAAGGAGTTGGTATACTTGGGATTTGTTGTCTCAGAGGAAGGTCTTAAGATGGACCCAAAAAAAGTAAAGGCTATCATTGAGTGGCCTATGCCAAGGAGTGCAATGGAGGTAAGATCTTTTCATGGTTTGGCAAGTTTTTATAGAAATTTTATCAGGAATTTCAGTGGCATTTGTGCACCCCTAACTGAAACAATGAGAGGGGATAGAAAAGAGATTAAATGGACTAAAGGGGCAGACAAGAGCTTTGATACATTGAAGCAGAAAGTCATAGAACAACCTATTTTGGCACTTCCAGATTTCACTAAGGTATTTCAGGTAGATTGTGATGCCAGTGGTAGTGGTATAGGAGCTATTTTGAGCCAAGAAGGTAAGCCCATTGCCTATTTTAGTGAGAAGCTTAATGATGCCAAGAAAAAATATTATGTTTATGATCAAGAATTTTATGCAATAGTTCCGGCTTTGAAGAAATGGAGACATTATTTGTTTCCAAAAGAGTTTGTTTTATATACTGATCATCAGGCTTTGCAGTATCTTAATAGTCAAGGAAAGTTGAACCAAAGGCACTTAAAATGGGTTGAGTTTTTGCAGAGTTATACCTTTGTTTTGAAGCATAGGAGTGGGAAGTCCAACAGAGTTGCAGATGCATTGAGCAGAAGGCAAAATTTGTGGACAAAAATGAAGATAGAGGTTGTTGGGTTCGATGAGCTCAAAAGTTTGTATCCTAAAGATCCAAATTTTGTAGAGGCTTGGAAAGCTTGTCTGGAGCCTGTTACTCTAGACAGGACAAGATGGTTGGATTTCATAATCCAAGATGGCATGTTGTTTAGAGGAAGCTAGTTGTGCATTCTGAAGAGTTCCATGAGAGAGAACCTGATTAAAGAGAAGCATAGTGGAGGATTGGCTAGACACTTTGGTTGAGATAACACCATTTCAATTGTTGGTAAAAATTATTATTGGCCACAGTTGCAGCAGGATGTGAGGAAGTTTGTGCAAAGTTGTAGAGTATGTCAGATGGCAAAAGGAACAAGTCAGAATATAGGGTTGTATCAACCATTACCTATACCAGAGAAGCCCTGGGATAATGTCAGTATGGATTTTGTTCTTGGTTTACCAAGGACACAGAGAGGACATGATTCTATTTTTGTGGTGGTGGACAGATTCTCAAAAATGACACATTTTATTCCTTGTAAGAAGACTAATGATGCTATTCATCTTGCAAAGTTATTTTTCAAGGAAGTGGTGAGACTACATGGTCTACCAAAAAGCATAATTTCAGACCGAGATACCAAGTTTGTTGGTTATTTCTGGAGGACATTGTGGAAGAAGTTGAAGACAGACTTGAAGTTCAGTTCTGCACACCATCCACAGACTGATGGACAAACTGAAGTGGTGAATAGGAGTTTGGGTTACCTACTACGCTGCTTGGTAGGAGATAAGCCCAAGGGATGGGATTTGATTTTACCACAGATAGAATTTGCATGCAATAATTCTGTTAATAGGAGTACTGGTAAATCACCATTCCAGATTGTATATGGCAATAGTCCAAGAAATGCTTCAGAGTTAAGGAATCTGGATAAGGGAGAAAAGACAAGTGCCAAGGCTGAAGACTTTGCATAACATATGAAGAATTTATATGAAGAGGTGAGAAAGCACATTAATAAGATGACTACTCAGTATAAGGCTAAGGCAGATCAGAAGAGGAGGTATAAGGAGTTCCAGGTGGGAGATGAAGTCATGGTTCACTTGAGAAAAGAAAGGTTCCCTGTTGGAACATACCATAAATTGAAAATGAAGAAATTTGGACCATGCAGAATCCTGAAGAAGCATGATTCCAAAAATGTATATGAGGTAGAGCTACCGAGTGGAATCAATATTTCCCCTGTTTTCAACATCACTGATTTAACAGAATATCATAAAGGTGGAACAGAGGATGGACCAACAGAAGTGCAGTGGAGTATTCCGGCATCTACTTCAATAGAGGAGATAGAAGAGATCTTGGATAGCCGTGTGGGAAGGAGTACTCGAAACAGGCAATATGAAGAATATCTAGTGAAATGGAAAGGAAGGCCTGTTCAAGATTCTTCTTGGTTGTCTAAGGCAGAGGTTGACCATTTAGGTTTTCCTCACACAAACACCTGAGACGTGACAAGGTCACTTCTCAAATTACCCTGGGTGTCTGATACAGGAGCATCCAGTGGTGTAACGGCAATCTTGCATCACCCAAAAAAAAATGTGTTTCAAAACTGTTGATGTTCTACCCATTTCTTCTCAAAATTTGTGGTTCTGGTCCCATAATCGCCTGAATAATAATGTAGAACTTTTAGTTTTCCCAAATTGCTAAAAATAGTAAACTGCTATTTTTAGAAAGTTTGCATTTGGGCACGGAATGAAGTCAAAATTTACAGGAAGTTACATAATAGAAATATAAGACCTTTGGTGAAGGAATCACATGAAGATCATTTGCGAGCTGAAAGATATTAAAGTTTCTGTTTGCTGAAAAATGCTTGAAAATTATTCAAACTCAGGTTTGAGACACTAAACGGCCCCGTACGGGCCCGAAAATGGCCAGAACCGGTAGACCTAGTTCTTAGCACGTAGAGCACTCCGCGAGGTCTCCACGAGGTTTCTGATGCATAAAATGGTTCATCAATTAGAGTCGCGGATCAAAAGTTATGGCTCCCGGAAGTTGACCTATTTTTGGAGGGAGATGCAAAATTTGAAATTAGGTTGTTGGCCGCCAAAAAGGCTATTAATAACCATTTTTGGGAACTCTGGGCAGTAGGAGAGTTAAGGGGGCAAGTGTAGAGTCAAGAATAGGTAGGAAAATAGAAACCCTAGCTGATTTGGAGGTTACAGAAGGCAAAAGATTCTAGAGCCTGGTGATGGTAGTTGTAGTGTGTTGCAGCCTGTAGAGGATTGATTCCTCTGATTGTAATTAAGCTTTTGTAATGTAATGAGTTGCCCAGATCAATAAAATAAAGTTCTATTCTCTGTGTTCAATTTCTATTATTGTGTGTTTTATGATTTACCCCCTTCATCATTGCATGATAATGGAACCTCTAGATGTAAGACCTAAAAGGCATAAATAATGTTGAAAAAAAGCAATACTAAGAGGGGGGGGATGAATCATTATTCTATGAAACCATTCATTCACATGTTCTTCAATCCGTTTGTAGAATTCAATAACATGAAATCAAATTAAACATAAGAAGAGAAGCAATAAATTCATAACACATAGACACCAGGATTTTTACATGGAAAACCCAAAAAGTGAAAAACCATGGTGAGTGTTAGCTCACAATATATTATGATATCAAAATTGGATTACATAAGGCTCACTGCCCAAGGACTCATTGTCCAAAGAAATGCTCACTGTAGGTGGACTCATTGTCTAGTGAGAAAGAAGTATTGAAGAGAGAAGGGAAATGACTCACTGCCAATAAGGAACTGCTACATATGCATCTACTGAATGCTGGAATGCAGTTCCATTGATCACTCAAAACACAGACTCAAAACTCTTCATCCGGACTGCCTTGTTTCTCTGCTCTATTTTACATATGCTCTGTTCTTCTTCCTTTTGCACTCTTACTACTCTTGTCGGATCACAAGAAGGGTGTTAGATCACACACACACTAACTTCCCAACTTGTTCCATACCTTCAACATTGAAATCCATCAAGTATTTATATCCATAACAAGATTTAACTCAAAATTAGGTCAGCTTGCCAGAGATAAAATGAGTATACAAAAGTTATACCTTGTCAGCTTGAATTCATTAACCAAGAAGTTATGCGAACCAATGAATTCTTTCTAGAAGATTCATATAGGTGTGGACCTATAGTATAATCACTTAGAATGATGATCCAAACAATATAACTCTACCGCACATCGATCCAACTTGCATGTTGTTTCATCCTTAAGTATGTACTTAACCAAATCAACTGTCATACCACAACATCTACTGTGGACCACATAGGACTCCAAAATTCATATCAATTATTCATTAGGCATCACCAATCATACCTTCATAATCATAGATCATAATATTCTTATATGGCAAGATGTAGAACTCAGAACTACGGACTCTATTTTTGTGAAACACTATTAAACTGAATGCTGATACTTAGGAGCTTGTAGATGATCAACCGGTGAATCTTAGACTCTACAAATCTAGAATTAGATACTCTTTATATGTGTTTACAACAGTCCCAAACTACAAATCGAAACAACCAACAATGGAGGAATGCAAAGTGAAATACTTAGGTGTTCTGCACTGTTCTTGATTGAACTTTGTTTATCCAGACTTAGGCAATTCATAGTATGTCTTTTAGAGATTGTCAAGACATGATACTTGGAATAAACATTATATAATAACTACGTGTAACATACTAGAACCACACACCAAAGTCTACATCTGCAGAGGAGTACTAGCTGAATCACTATCATTGTCTTAGTAAACTGCCAATACTTAGTCAATTTGACTAAGCCATTCTTTTCGGACCAAAAATACTATGCATAACCTGTCTCAAGAACTATCTCCACTTATATCTAGTTGTCGCCATCAATGATAACATCAAATCTCTAACATATTAGTAGTGTCTCTTGACCATGTTGCCAACAATCTCCCTCTTTAGCATTGATGGCAACACTTAGTGAAAAATGCTCACATTGCTCCCCCTTACTATGTGCACTCTATTTTTCTTCTTTCCTTAAGATGTTTTTCCATTTTTCACCGGTTCTTCTTCTCCCTCTTTGACATCAATGGGAAAGGTGTATGTACAAATAAAAAAATTGTATCAAAATTGTTATACTTGGCCACAAATATACAGATGAAATCATATAGCTTACTTACTAAAAGGTGGAGAGGATGTCTAAGTATATGACTTTCAATTGAGCTATCTCTCCATCCCACTTGACCTTAGCACTATTGAAAATTTGAATGTTTCCATTCACTTGAAACACTAATTCCTCTGCTTTGTCTACTGTGGTAGGCACATCAACTATTGTCTTTACCTTAGTTGCCTCTGCTAGAAGACTAGTCATAGTATCAATCTTGGATTCTATAATTTCTCTAACTTGGCACATTCTATTTTTAGTGGCCTCTTTCTTATTCTGTAGACTATTTATCTTTGCATGAATGCCTTCAATTTCTGCCTTTTTGTTGCTGATGGAGTTAGATGCAGGATCAAAGGTTTCTGAGATTTTTATCAATTGAAGTTCCAAGTCATCTATTTTCTCCTTCATTTCCTTTGTTGTCTTAGGCCATGTTAGACAAAATTTGTATATATCACTAGCATCCTTAATAGTAGTATCTATGTTCTTGATGCGATTGTCTAATAGAATTGCATCTTTAGTTAGCTTATTCTTTAACTCAACTAACCTTGTATCATGAATTTTTGTTCTGACCTTATTATCAATAGCCTTTTCAAAAGATTCAAAATGTGAACTTATAGAATTTATGAGCCTCTTTAGTTGCTCAGATGGTGCTAGAGATGTATCTCTCTGCAGTCCAGGCATCAATTTCTCCAAAACATCAAATGCTTTGTCAATAAGCTCATTGTCCTGAATGCAGGACTTCAAAATTTATTCTTGAGCCTTTGCTTGGACAATTGATCATAATTTCAGTTTCTACAGGGGTGACATTGAATCCAAGTTTATTGGACCTTGCAGAAACTTGAGTGAATCCAAAATCTGCGCACCTTGCTACTTTTCTAAAAATTCTCTAACAGTGTCAACCAGATCTTGAGTGGCAGTAGTGTCTCTTGCTACTTCTTCTTTGTTATGCTCTGGTGGATTTAGGTCCATAACTTCTTGTTCATTAGTTTTGTGTTCTAGAGGAGGGCTCTTCTTAGCTTGTTCATCTTCCTCATTTCATTGATCAACATTTTCATTTTGCTCCAGAGAGGTTTCAACATTCTTAGGAGACTTATCCTCTTCTTGTTCCTTCATCTCTTCAACTTTTCTTGGGCTTCCTGGAGGAGTCTTTGTTTGATTCAAGTCTTGCTTAGAGTTGACTTCTGGAAGGGGAATGCCATCACCAACATTTGTTTCTTCTTTGTCATAGATAGTTGGGATTTTAAAATCTCTTAAAATGTCAAGAGTTCCTTTCTCTATGTCTTTAACCAATTTTCTTGTATCTCTAGTCATCAAGGTGTTAATCCTTCTCTTAATTTCAAGTATTTCTCCAAGTATCTTGGTGACCTTGGTTTTCTCTTCAGTAGTTATGTCTAGACATAGCTTTAGCAGGGCATATTCTCTTAACTCCACATCTTTAGTCATTGCTGCTTCCTTCTTAGCAGACAATATGCTTCCCAAGTTGTCTGGGAGATTAGTGATTACCTCAATGTGGGCTTTATTGTACAACTTCAAATACTTGACCATAATAGTCTCAATGATGTCTTTATCCATATCACTATATTCATCGTATAGTTGTGCTATAGGCTTTAGATTTCCATCAACTGTTATAGCATTTAGGACTTCTTCCAGGTTTATTGTAGCCTCTACAATCTCAGGCTCTACTTGCCTTGGCTTTTTCCTACTTTTGCTTTTACCGAAGGGCTTGTCCTATTTGTTCTCTAAGGTTTCAGTAGCCTTAGCTTTCATTTTCTTCACTTCCTCATCTGATTTAGTTCTTCATCATCAGCTCCTATACTAACATGCATTCTTTTGGATTTTGTTTTCATTTTGTTGTGCTCTTTTGCAGTAGTTACCTTTATAGGAACTTCCACACTCACAGAAGGTGTGGGACTAAAGGATGTAGTTGCCGTCTCAAAAGTTGAACTTCTTGTTTTCCTCTTTGTTGTTGTAGGCTCCTTCACTTTCTTCTCAGGCTCTTCCAAAGCCTTAACTGGTTCATCTTGTTTTTCCTCTCTTGCTGCCCTTTCTATTTCAGCCCTTGTCCTTATTTTCATAATTTGTTCTTATGTGAATCCCTTGCTTTGGGCATATTCCTCCACCATTTTCCTAACCTTCTTTTGAGATTCATGCTTTCTCAATTCAACATGTACTTTTACAGAGATTTCCTCATAAGTGCGAAATCTTTCTTCTGTGGTGTCTTTGGGTTTGCTCAACATGAGCTCAGCATAACCATCCAACACATTTTCAGCTACTTCATATCCCATTGGAAGGATCCAAACTATCTTAGGCTCTACAACCTCCATCATGCATTGGTCTTTATTTACAATGAAACATATATCATTTTTGTATTTTTCAACTATTGATTCAGGTATCCTCTGCCTAGATTGCATGGCCTTTTGAAATTTTTTGAAGTAGCCCCACAAGGCTGCATTTTGTGCATCACGAAACTACCTATACTATTCAAATTGTTCCTAATTTATACGGCAATTGGTTGGTCACTAGTCCAGAACAAATTCTTCATCCCTGGTAACTCTTGCATAAAATAGAAGAATAGGGAGATGATTAACGTACCAAACTTGAACGGATACTTATGCTTCTTGGTCTTCTTTAGATTTTCCATTATTTGTTGCCAGAGTAGCTCACAGAGATCATAATTAGCATTTTTCTTGATCATCTCATAGGCGGTGTAAATGGCTGTACCAGAGATAGAGTTCTCCCAGTTGGTGAAATATATCTTGTAACTGACTACCATTGATGCAAATCTCACTACATGGTCTTCAATTGTGGTAACTATCAGTGCCCTTTTATCAAATTGAGCATCGATGGCTTCCATTACAATGCTATTCTTTACTGCTTTCAGTAAGGGCACGTTTCCAATAGAGTTCAATCCTGTTATGACCCTTATAGCATCCTTTGTGATTATAAAGGGTGTGTTAAGGGTCATAAACTCATCATGAATTTTGCTCAATACATACTAGACCCATTCGTCCTCAGCAAATGTTGGAAAGTCTATGTATTGTACAAACTTCTTTTCTACCAATGCCTTATACTTTTCCTTCAATTCATAACTACCATGACACAAATTCTTTAGATACAGATATTCAAGTTTCTTATCTCTATGCTCATCTATGGAAACATGGATGTAAGCCCTAATGTCCTCCTCATGCATCACACCATAGGGCACTTCTAAAAAAAGCACCATCAGGATTGACTTCCATAGATTTGAATGGATGTTTCTTAAATTTTGGTTGAGGTCTTTAAATGATCTCAATTACTTGTGGTGTCATCATTTCTCCATAATAATTCAAACAAGTTCACAGTAGGGTTTTAAACTGTGAATACCTCTTTTGCCAAATTAGGGTTTTCTCTACTTAGAATCACTAGAAATTGCTGATGTTGCTTAGACTCAAATGCAAAGTGATTAATCCTTCAGATGCAACCCTTTTTGTTCTATGTTAGCAAAAACCTAATTGTCATAAATGATCTTTTCTAAAAAGTTTTCAAACACTTCACTATTAAGCACATTCGATCAAGATTTCTCTGCAATGTGCTACATTAGATCTTTTTTTGTCAGTTTATTCTCTAAATGATTCATCCAATACTTCTTTAACTCATACCTTAGTGCTGGATCTCAGCACCCACTATCTGGCTAGGGGATCAGGATATTCAATCAAAGCTCCCCCTGAGCTAGAGCTCCCAATTTACTTATTAGAGGAAGTATCTACACTAGAGGCTGGTGCGGATCCATCCTTGACCTCATTTACATCCTTCTTAATCTAGATTTTGCTCATCTCCTTCTTGGTTTCTACCAAATCAACCTTGTTCTTTCCTTTGTCTTCCCTTTGCTCTATTTTCTTCTTCTCAGGATAGTTTCCCTTCTCATTCTTACTTCTATAGAATTTTGCAACATGTCTAGATCTATTGCAATTGTAACAAACACCATTCCTCTATCCTTGGTTGCTTCCATTGATTGGATTGATTCTTGATCTACATTGGTTAGCCATATGTCCAAATCTATTGCATGTAAAGCACCTTCTATTGAAAGATTGAGTGTTCCTTTCAATGTTGAAACCACTTCTTATTTGACTTCTACATTCATTTGCTCTATGACCAATTATTTTGCAATTGAAACACTGACTAGAGAATGATGGAGCATTTTGATTCATTCTACTCCTACATTGAGTAGCCCTATGACCAAACTTATTGCATTTAAAATAATACCCATTGAAAGATGGGTACCTTTGAGCATTTGGTTGCCTGACCAGAGGTCTTTTGGGTTTGTTTCTTTGATTTTGGACCTAGTTATGTTTGCCTTTCTTCATCTCAGTATTAACTTGTCCTGATTTAGAACTTTCTCCTTTTTCAAATCCTAAGCCTTGCTTGTCATCTGGACTTTTCTGGCTATTAATCAACTTAGCAAGATTTGCAGAGCTTATCCTAAATTTTTCTTTGTAACTATTAGCTTCTTCCATATCATATTTCAGAAGCAAAACATCTTTTCCTCAAATTTACACATTCCTCAGACTTGTCTTTCACAACTTGATTTAGATGCTCCTTAACCTTTGTTTTCTCTTTAATCATCATTGATAAACTATTTAGGGTTGCATTTGCTACTTTCAATTGCTCACTTAGCTCTTTCCTCCTTTCTTGGGGTTTCTTGACTTGCTCCTTTAGTTTCAAGATGCATTCATCAGCTTGCTTTACATTCTCCATCAGATCCTGGATATATACATCAGACTTGTCAAGATCTTCAAGAGCAACTTGTAGTTGTTCATTGTTGACAAATATGCAATCACAGATTTTAATGCTACCTAGATGACTTGCTTCTAGAGAAGTGAGATATCTTCTTGCTGCTATGTGTTCACTTTCCCAGATCTTCCTCAATCTATTAAACTTTTTCCAAGGAACCTTGCTCTAATACCAATTGTTGAACACAAGGAATACTGAGAGGGGGGTGAATCAGTATTCTAAGGAACCATTCATTCACATGTTCTTTAATCCATTTGTATAACTCAATAACATGAAAGCAAATTAAACATAAGAAGAGCAAAAATAAAGTCATAACACATAGACACTAGGAGTTTTACGTGGAAAACCCAAAAAGGGAAAAATCATGATGAGTGTTAGCTCATAATATATTATGATATCAAAATTGGATTACATAAGGCTCACTGCCATGGGGCTCACTACCCAAGGACTCACTATCCAAAGAAATGCTTACTGTAGGTGGACTCACTATCCAATGAGAAAGAAGTATAGAAGAGAGAAAGTAAATGGCTCACTGCCAATAATGAACTGCTACATATGCATCTACTGAATGCTGGAATGCAGTTCCACTGTTTCTCAAAACAAATACTCAACACTCTTCATCTTGACTGCCCTATTTCTCTGCTTTGTTTTACATATGCTCTATTCTTCTAACTTCTGCACTCTTACTACTCTTGTTGGATTTCAAGAAGGGTGTTAGATCTCACACACACTAACCTCAATATCCGCAACAAGATTTAACTCAAAACTGGGTCAGCTTACCAGAGATAAAATGTGTATACAAAAGTTATAGCTTGTTGGCTTGAATTCATTATCCAAGAAGTTATGTGAACCAATGAAATCTTTCTAGAACCTTTATATAGGTGTGGAACTATGGTATAATCATTTAGAATGATGACCCAAACAATATAACTCTACCGCACATCGATCCAACTTGCATGTTGGCTTAACCAACATGTACTTAACCAAATCAACTGTCATACCACAACATCTATTGTAGACCACATAAGACTCCAAAATTCATATCAATTATTCATTAGGTGTCACCAAACATACCTCCATAACCATAGATCATAATATTCTTATATGGCAAGCTACAGACCTCAAAACTACTAACTTTGTTTTTGTGAAACACTGTTAAACTAAATACCAATACTCAGGAGCTTGTAGATGATCAATCGGTGAATCTCAGACTCTACAAATCTGGAATTAGATACTCCTTATATGTGTTTACAACACCCCCAAACCACAAATCAAAACAACCAACAACAGAGGAATGCGAAGTGAAATACTCAGGTGTTCTGCATTGTTCCTGATTAAACTTTGTCTATCCGGACTTAGGAAATTCATAGTATGTCTTTCAGAGATTGTCAAGACATGAGACTTGGAATAAAAAATTATATAATAACTATGTGTAACATACTAGAACCACACATTGGAGTCTGCATCTGCAGAGGAGTACTAGCTGAATCACTGTCATTGTCTTAGTAAACTACCAATACTTAGTCAGTTTGACTAAGCCATTCTTTTCAGACCAAAAATACTATGCATAACATGTCTCAAGAACTATCTCCACTCATATCTGGTTGTTGCCATCAATGACAACATCAAATCTCCAACATATCAACAGTGTCTCTTAACCATGTTTCCGACAAATAAGACCTCTAGGCATTATATATAACCCCTCTGGACGTAAGACCTAGAAGGCATAAAGTAAGATTTCTAGGCATTATATATAATATATATAGCTAAATCATTAGATGTAAGACCTAATAGGCATAACATAAGACCTCTAGGCCTTATATGTATAAGTGCTTCAAGCATATTATAAATTATTCTCTCTATAAATCTTCTACTTGTAAAATCATTATATTATATAAGAACCACAAGAACTATGTAATAAACCTAGGGGAGGCTAGTTTGAGGAGTCCTTAGCTCCATTAAAATGATTATAAGACCTCATTTAAGCATCAATTTTTAAAACATCAAGGGATTATAAATTATGACAAGATGACTTTTATGTAGTTTGAAATACATGATCTTCATTTTGGCATATATTTGTTACCCTATTTATCACTATCAAAGAAGATCTACATTACTAGGGTACTTCATTTTTCTTTTATAGAAATTGATAAGTGATTCCCCTATTAACATTAAGGGGGAGTGTTAGAACATAATGTTATTAGGGGTCATACCTAGGTATAAAATTTATATATTATTTTAATATAAGGTAATAAAACTTCATTTTTTATATGCTTTATAAAGCATAAACCGTTTAATAATTAATAATCTAATAACTATTAAATTATTAATTAATTATGTATTAGGGGAAAAATTAGAGCTATGAATCACAAACAACAATCATTAAACCCTAACAGCGCAATGGAGTACAAGATAGACATAGAAATCCAAATGACAAAGCAAACCAAAACCAAATCTCTATGCTAAGCTTTGTTCTCCTCCATTGCTCTTCTCAATCTTGCATAGGAATGTAAAATATCGAAGGATGAATGTTGATTGGTCACTATTTTAGAAGCATAACAATGGAATGAAAGAGGAATGATGGATGATTCTAGAGGAAATTCGATAGCATAAGGCTACTTCAAGATTGGATCCCCCAAATGGCTTGGGTGAGGGTTGATTTATAGGAAATGAGTGACTTGAATGAAGGGCTATGATTGAAAGTTGATTTGAATGATGTGGATGGTTGACATTGAATAGGGTTTCCCACTCCATAAGGAGTTGTAGTCATGTGACAAGTGTGCGAATAGGAATAGGGTTGGCCTAATTTAAATAAATATTATTTAAATTAGTTGCACATGTGAAGAGTATTAAATGAAAAATGTAGTATGTGACACATGTGTTGGAATGAGATGAAAGGTGAGAACTAATTCAAATATTTTATTTAAATTTGTTGAAAAATGAGAAAGGAAAGTTAATTAAATAAATAGGATTTATTTAATTAATTAGCTAGGTGGGATAAATAGGATTAGGAATGGGAAATTAATTAAATAAATCATATTTATTTAATTAATTGGCTAATGAAGGGATCATGAAAGGGACCTAGGACCAAATGTCACAAGATTTCTTACTCAAAGTATCGACACTAATAGAAGTATCGAATGTTCGTAACTAAGAGAAGTATCATCATTTCAAAGAAGCTAAGGTATGGATAGAGGAAAAGGATGATGATGCCTCCTTGAGAGTATAGGTGGGTTGGATGAACACAGATATGCTCTCGAAATGGAATGAAAGGGATTGGTCAAAGAAGAAAGATAAGGGAATGGATGGAAGAAATGGAGGATACATTATGCTGCAATGAAAGTGAGCAACCATGAAGTTCGATATAACACTAGATGTTATGCACCAAGGTATAAGGACAAGGGTGATGACGTGTCTTGTGCAGCCAATGTAATACAACCTTGTCTAAACGTATGCGGAAGTAACTTAGATCATTGAAGTACTAATGAACAAAAGGTATGATATGACCTTAGATGCAAAGGATAATGCAAAAATCTATTCCAACATACACAAGATATGAATACTAGCTAGAATGATATGGATGTGATACAAATGCAAGATGAAAATGATAACACACAAGCAAGCAAGCAAGCATACACAAATGATACAAAAACAAACAAGGTATTGCCCCTGTCAGGATGTAAGCCAATGATTGATTGATTGATGATGTCTAGTTTTAGGAAATAAAACATGTTGTATAAGACGCCTGTTCTGGTTTTGACAATGCAACACCCTATATAGGACAATTGATATGATTGATTGATTGATATGGTTTATGTCAAGATTAGGATCAAGACCAAAGAATGCAATTGGATAATTTTACAAGATTGATTAACTTGATTGGTATGGATTAAGGATGATTTTCATTTGGATCATTACTTGGAGTTTTGATGGATTTGATTGGATGAATGATGGAATTGATTGAAAGAATTGATTTGATAATTTGAGGAGATGATTAATGTGATTGATTGGAAGAATTGATTTGGTTGGACTAATTTGATTGGATGATTGGAATAATTGATTTGATTAGAATGATTTTCAAGGAATTGATGAATTGATTTGATGATTGGATTGGATGAATGAGATTGATTTGATTTGTTTTGAAGAATGATTTGGAATTGATTTGATTTGAAGGAATTGGATAATTTGATTGATTGATCGGAAGAACTAATTTGAAGAATTGATTAGGTGATTGGATTGATTAGATGAATTGATTTTGAAGAATTGTTTTGGTTGGAATGATTGGATTTGATTGATTGGAAGAATTGATTTAGTTGGAATGATTGGATTTGATTTGATGAGTTGATTTTGAAGAATTGATTGAATTGATTTGATTGAATGGATTTGATAAATTAATTGGATTGGAAGAATTGAATTGATGATTGGATTGATTTTATTTCTTATATTTTTTTTGGATAGTTGATTTTTTTTTAAATTTTTGTGGAATGTTTTGATTTTTTTGTATTTTTGAAATGTTTTGATTTTTTTGAATTTTTTACATGTTTTAATTTTTTGGATTTTGACATGTTTTGATTTTGATTTTATTGTTTGGGATGGTATTGGATGACAATTTGGGTAGCCTTTGTGCTAGACACCAATGACAAGGGAAAATTAAGTCTAGATGCAAGGATTAAGGTAGGATGTGTGGGTAAAAGAATGGGCAGTAGTGGATGGGATGGATGGGTGAATCATAAGGGAGCTAGGATGTGATCTCTAAAGACTATGTCGCATAGGAATAACATGCCCCATTCTAGGTGTAATGCTTAGGATTTTTCATGACAAAACTTATGACAATAGGATGATAGGACTGATTTGGAAAGGATGAGGTATATCAAGAGATATCCAAAACATATTTCAAGATTTTGCACCCATATCTTTATCAAGATCAAAAGGAGGAAGGGTGGATGAATGGATTCAATATGATAGGTATATGTATGTAATGGCTAAATATGGTAAGATGGTATGGAAATGGTATGAAAATGGTATGATAGTTTGGATGAGACAATGTGCCCCCAAGTGTGAGTGACATAGAATATCAACCTACACATGACATCAATTTGCCAGGTTTTCATCATGGTACTTATCGAAGGTGCCACCAAGGGTGGTTTTCACCATTGGATGAAGGGATTTCTCTTTACTATTTTGATTTTCTTTTTCACTCTTTTTTTTGGAATATTTGGATGGGATAGGGAGAATATGGATAGGATGGACTCAAGCATCTAGTTCCATGAAAGGTGATAGTCTCATTAGAGATGGATGCTATCACATGGACCATGTCAAATGCCATTATGCTCATAGATGTTGGTAGGGGATTGCTTGAGAGAGGGAGATGAAGTAGGTGGATAGTGGATTATGAAGGAAAGAATAGTGGACTATGATGTGGATTATGTAGGACTTATGCAAAAGGATGGATGAAAGATTTATCCAAAATCATGGACCATAAGAAGGTGATGGGTGAAATATGTAGGATAGTGGATAAAGGATGGGGAGATGGAGGTATGTGGGAATGTTGTGGAATGGAAGGGAATCAAGACCAATGGTTGCACACACTATGATAAATATTGAAGCTTTTGATTTGGAGGAGGTGTAGGAAGCAATGAAAATGTTTGCTTAGGGGATGGTCGATCTAGTGCTCTAGGTACCCACATAGACTTAAGATTTTTATGATTTTTGTTTTGTTTGTGGGATGAAGGAATTTCAGACTTTTGAATGGAATGAGATTTTTGGGATTTTTGAGATGTGGATGCTTCATTTGACTTGACTTCTTTTTTCTTAGTTACCCAAACCATTTTAGTTTTGGACTTTTCTTTTGGAGGTATGGGCTTAGGTAGCTTTTTAGATGTACTTTGCTTTGTTTCTTTCCATTTGTGCTCTAAGGAAAGAAGATCCTTAGGATTTTTTGCTTTAAGGAAGGAGACACCCAAATTTTTATTTTTGAATCCCATGGGTTTGGTGGAAGCTTCATGATTAGACAGTGTGTGCATTGATTGGTCATGATTAGGATTGTGAGGGAATTTATGGATGGAAGGATTTAAAGTGGATTTTTGGATAAATGGATAAGGGGATCGGATGATAGGGATATTAGGCATTGGGAGAAGTGGAGGTAAAGTGTATGGAGGGATATTAGGAGCTGGAAGTAGTGGAGGTAAATTAGATGGTGGAAGGTGTATGGTCACATGATTTTGGGATTTATAGGACAATGGAGGTGGAATGACAACATATGTTTTGGGAGCATGATAAGATTTGTGATAGAAAGAGGTGGACTTAAGAGGAATGGAGGAAGTACCAACATCTTGAGATTGTTTACCTTGGGTTGTATATACAAGGCCTTATGAGCGTGGAGGGAATTTGACATGGATGGGCTCCAAAATACCTTGTTCATGAAGGCCTATGCCTTTACCTTGATAGTTAATTTTTTGGAGTATGCGATGGAAAATGGGACTAGGGGTGCTTTGAACACTATACATGAGCTCATTATTTGATGGAGAAGGTGAGGTGGTGGACAAAGGTTGTTGCTTTCCCAAGGAGAAACACTCATGTATAAAGGTGGTAAGATCAATAGAATATGATGGTGGACTTGAAATGGGGTTGATAGTGGATGATGATGAAGGATCATTAGGATCTTGATTATCATTATTTTCACTAAGATCCAAGGTATTGGTTTGATCTTCCATGTTTGCTTGGGAGCCAAGTGTCTCATCAAGGGAAGTGGATGTTTGTGTATCATGTATAGGGCTAGATGGAAGAGAAGTTTCTTTGCTTTGAAGGAAGGCCATGAAGTGGGGTGAGTGCTCAAGTAAGTCAACAAGATTTTCCTTAGATTGAGCATGTAGGTCTTGGGTATCTTTCTCATGAATGGTTGTGGGGGTGTGAATAGGATCAAGTTGTTCATGGATAGGTTCTTCATCATGAATAATATCTTGATCATGGAAAAGATAAATTTTATGTATGGGTTGGATGAAAGTGATTTGATCTTGATTAGAATGAGGGCTTGATGTTTCCACATGCTTAGGATTAGACCCTTGACATAACTCTTGACTTTCTTGAATGGAAGTGGATGTGGGATACTCTTGGAGAGGCTCAATATGTTCTAGATGGTCAGAAACATGAAGGCATGATGGGCCTTGAAGTGGACTCATGGGAGGAGACTCTTCAATAGGCTCAAGGGGTTGTGGACTATATGATGGGTTGTAGAAATAGACATGGTGTTGGAAGACTCTTTTATAGGCTCAAGGATAGGAATTTGGTGACATGGTTGACTCCTTGCTAGTAGCTCTTGGATCACATCCTTTGTAGGTGTATGAGTAGATGAATGATGTAATGGATGGGAGGATTTCGATAATTCCATAGGTTTACTTTTGTAATGTTTGAATTTAGGGCATGGAGTTAATGGAGGATTAGATGACAATGAGGGTAATGAAGGGTTTGATGGGTTAGAAAGTGGAGGGGCCAATGGATTAGGATGAGGAGAACATGATGGTGATGGTATAGGACTAGTAGTCTTTAGGATAGGCATTTGATTAGATGGTGGTAGAATATACCTATAGGTCCCACAAGCTAGAGTGGTGTTCCCTTTATCAAAGGTAGAATGAGGGCTTGAAGACACTTGATCTTGTTTCAAGGGGTGACTTAGGATCACATATTCTTGTTGTGGAATGAATGTATAGGTTGATGTAGGATTGACATGATAGGTGGATGGATTAGCTAGGTATGATGATGGAGGTGACACATAGGGTTGATGTGGAATTTGTTGATGTTGTGGTTGAGTGGGAGGTGGTATGGTGGCTATGGATTGTTGGGCTTGTGCTAGGAGTTGTATTTGAGGTGATGGATTTTGTTGAAGTTGTTGGATGATGGCTTGGAGTCTTTGTATGGTTTGTTGGTCTAAGGGTTGTGGTATTTGGTGAAGTTTTTGGATGAGGTCTTGCAGTTGTGGTGCGAGGATCTTGTTTTCTAGTGTTGGCATGGTGTCACACATGTGTTTGAGACTTTGCATTTCATCTTGTTCCTCAAGGTATGCCACATGATTCTTGTCATCATTAGAAGTAGGAGGAGGGTCCCATCCAAGTATGAGTTTGGGTCTAGGATTTGTCTCCTCATTAGGACTAGAAGAAGGGCCTCCTTGAAGTATGAGTTTGGGCTTAGGATTTGAATCATCATTAGCACTAGAAGGATGGCCCCATCAAAGTATGAGTTTAGGATTTGGATTTGAACTAGGTTGGTTAAGGATTAGGACCATTTTGACTAGTGATTGACTAGAACTAGGATGATGATGTGGAATGATTGGGATATGATTAGAATAGGGCAAGTAGGATGATTAAGATGTGGATTAGGTGAATGAAAAGGATGATTAGGGTTTGATTAGGATGAAAGGTGATTTAGAATGAATGTGATAGCAAGAATGTTTAGAACAATGTATTTATGTGTTTGTGTTTATAGTTTGATTTGGCAATTTGCAAACAAATGATTTCACATGTACACACATGAATCACACACGCAAGACACATAAGCAAGTTTGACTTTGAAATTTGAATATGATGATTAGGGAAACATTTGAAGACACATAAAAAATCCTAGGATTAGTTAGGTAGGTGTGGCCAAATAGGTCTTACTCTAGGATGCACAAGTTTGACTAAGAATGTCTCCAATATACTTAAGTTATGGGGGGCATAATTCCATGAAATGAAAGCAAAATAATGCCAAACAGCCAAGAGAAAGGGGTAACCCACCCTTCACCTTCACTTCCCCAAGGTATAAAGTTCTTGGGGGCTTAGCCTAAATGACAATATTTTGACTTCCAAGAGGGTATCTTTAGATTCACACCTCACTATTTAGACTCTGTTGGAATGCTAGAGTTGAGGTCATCCCTTGGAGTGGTGTCTCTCCAAGAAGGCCTCCTAGAAAGGGTGAAAAAATCAAATCTAGTGGGTGCTTTTGATCTCCAAGATCACCTTGCAGTGCGAGGAGAAAGCATACACATGCACAATAGATTCACACTCACAATATATATTTCCCTTAGAAAATGAAATGTGTGGTGTGAAAGTGAATGGATGAAAGGTGTTTTTGATTCTCAAGATCAAATGAAGTGCATGAGAAGAGCATACACATCCTTAACCACACTCAAGTTCACCAAGCAATGAAAGCACTTGTTCTTTTTAAACCAAAGCCAAAGGTGTGAATGAAGACACTAGTTCATTTTAAGCCCAATTTTGATGTATGATTGCAAGCAAGAGTTTGTTTTAAGACCCAAATCCAAATTTGAAGGCAAACAAGATGTTTATTTTATTGCCCAAATTGAAATGTGAAGATAAGCAAGTTCATTTGATCAAATGAAAGATGAGAGAATGAAATGAGTGCACCTAGAAATTTTTTCTTTAGATCTACTTTTGTGACTGATGTGGATGCTTCTACAATGCCTTGAGATTACCTAGAAGCCATCAAAATGAAGAAAAGACAAGAAACTTGAAAAGCAATGTGTTATGATGAAAATGAGGAATTTGATAAAAATATGATATAGATGAATAGTGACAGAAAAATGAATAGCATGAGCAGATTCTAGATGAAATTCTATGTTGTTTGAAATTTTTTTTCATGAAAATCAGATCAAATTTGCAAGAGTTATGTGCATTTGAAGTTCAAAAGTAAGGTTGACTTTGACTAGAAAAATGTTGATGAAAATGGTACAATCACCTAATGAAACCTTTGCCATAGTGAAGATGGGTGAATGAACATCCCAACACCGCAAATTTCTTGAAAATCTAGCCTATTTTACAAAAGTTATGAAAGTTTGAAAAAAAAATTGCTTATTAGGGTATGAAGATGAAAAAAAGACAAGCCTGATTGTTTGGATAAACTGCTAGCGAGTAGGTGCTCAGCGGTCACATGCTAGCAGTTAGTTTTGGTGGTTATGGTTTGCAGTTAGGGGCTTCAGTCAGGCCCTTGGTCACCTATGTGACCAAGGTGAGAAGAAAAGAAAAAAAGAAAAGGAGATAAAGATCCCGTGGGTCTGGTCATGAATGTGGCCATAGGTAGTGGGCTAAGGGAACTAGGGGCTAAGTGCTAAGGCCAAAGCTAATAGTGGCTAGATCTCTAGCCATAGGAGACCACTGGAGGCTAGGGAAAGTGATGGTCAAAGATTAAGGTTGGTGGTTTGAGGGTTAATAGTCGATAGCTTAGGGTTTAGGATTGACGGTGAGCGGAGGGGAAGTGACTGGTGCAATAGAGGCTGCAATCACTATGCAAGGGGCAGCTATTAGGGCTAGATGGTAGAAGATATCAACTAAATGCAAATAAAGATTAAACAAAGGAATGAAAAATACACAAAGATAATAACAACGAGAGACAATTTTAACATGGTTCACCCAAACTCAGGATACATCCACTAACAAAGAGTCCAATATTATTATCTAGTAAATCAAACTGATTACAACCAGCAATCTCTACAACTCAATACTGCTGCAAATGCTACAATACAATATCAACAGAAACCCTAAGCCTTAGTCATTTTTATCAAGACTTATGTCAGTTACAAAATAAGGTTTTTTATTTCAGCCAATGGAAAAATAACTCCCAACACTACCCCTTGACCCCATCTTGGGGGTGCTACACCTAAACCCCCATTAAATAATTTGGGAGCAAATCACGCTAATAAAAGAGGGGAAAATTTAACCTCTGAGTCTGATTAGGCTCCATATAACAATAATCTCCCACTTGGAGACTGATCAAACTCCACACCATATCATCTACCACTTGGAGACTGATCATAACACCGATGACCCTATAGCTTCCACTGGAAATAAGCACCCTAGACCCTATTGTTCTGATTTTATTTTTTTCAGTCTTGAAGACAAACTGAAACTAAAGAGGAGCTTAGCTTCTCCCTTGTCACTGCCCTTGTAAACATATCTGCTAGATTTTTATCTGTATGTATCTTTTCCATCCTTAACTATCTATCATCCAACACTGACTAGATGAAGTGATACCTTAGCTATATGTGTTTGGTCTTTGAATGCAAGGCAAAATTCTTTGCAAGATAAATGGCACTCTGACTGTTTGTAAACAAATAACTATTAGCCTATTGTTTGCCTAATTCTTCCATGAAAGATTGCAGTCATATCATCTCCTTGCTTTCCTATGTTGTAGCTACATACTCTACCTCTGTGGTGAATAAAGTAGCCACCTTTTGCAACCTAGAGATCCAACTCACTGCTATCCCACCTACAGTAAAGACATAACTTGTATTACTCCACTGGGTATCAATATTTCCTACCAAATTTGAGTCCACATAGCCTGCTAAATCAGTATTAGAGCCCCTGAAACATAAATGTTTATTAGATGTACCTCTCAAATATTTAAGAATCCATTTTACTGCATTCCAATGCTCCAATCCAGGATTACTCATATACCTGCTTACAACTCCTACAACATGTGCAATATCTGGTCTCATGCATACCATGGTGTACATTAAACTTCCTACAGCTGAAGCATATGGTAGCTTGGACATTTTTTCTTCCTCCTCTTGTGTCTTAGGACACATCTCCTTAGTCAATTTCAAATGACTAGGCAAAGGTGTGCTGACAAATTTTGCATTCTCCATATGGAATCTCTGCAACACCTTTTTAACATAATTAGCCTAAGATAGAATCAATTTTCTATTCTTCCTATCTCTGCAAATTTTCATACCAAGGATTTGTTTTGCTATCCCCAAATCCTTCATAGCAAATGATTGTGCTAACTGTTGTTTTAACTCTCTTACGTGATCCATGTTAGACCTTGCTACAAGCATGTCATCAACATATAAACATAAAATAATGTAGTTGTCATTATCCAACCTCTTAAAATAAATAGAATGGTTAGAATTACAACAGCTATAGCCTTGCTCAACCATAAAACTATCAAATTTTAGATACCATTGCCGAGGTGCTTGTTTCAAGCCATATAAACTCTTCTTCAATCTACACATCAATTTCTCCTTACATTTGACCTCAAATCCCTATGGTTGTTCCATATATACCTCCTCCTTCAAATCACCATGGAGAAAGGTAGTTTTCACATCTAGCTATTCCAAATACAAATATTTAGCAGCCACAATATTTAAAACAGTATGAATAGAAGCCATCTTAACAACCAGAGAAAAAATATCATCAAAATCAATACCTTTTTCTATGCAAATCCTTTTACAACTAACCTGGCTTTAAATCTTTTCTTACCTCCATCTTCCTCTTTTAGCCTATAAACCCATTTGTTTGGTAAAGCCTTTTTACCTACAGGCAACTTACATAATTCCCAAGTCTGATTTTTCAGCAAGGAGTCCATTTCTTCTTTCATTGCAATCTCCCACTGAACCTTTGTATCCACCTACATAGCTTCATCATACCCTTCCAGTTCACCAGCATCTATTAATAAAATAGAATACAAAGAGGGAGACAACCTTTTAGGAGGTCTACTTAGCCTTGTTGACTGTCCAACATTCACTGGAGTTTGTGGTATTATTTTTTGCTATTGTGGAGCATGAGGAACCACTGGAACATCACTATTTGGAGTATCATCCAACACCACATAATCATTTTTTTTCTTCTCATGTTGCTAAAACTAATCTTTGTACAATACCTTCTCATTGAATACAACATCCTTGCTTCTCACAATTTTCAAATTTTCAACATCCCAAAGCCTATAACCAAATTCATCAATGTCATATCCAATGAAAATACACTTTTTGATTTTGCATCTAGCTTAGTTCTATTTTTAGAATCTACATGTGAAAATGCTTCACATCCGAAGGTTTTGAGAAAATAATAACTCACTTTCTTACTTGTCCATGCTTCCTCTGGAATAACACAGCCCAAAGGAACTGAAGGACGTCTATTAATTAAATATACAATAGTGTTGATAGCTTTTGTCCACATGTTTAAAAGCAACCCAACATGCAATCTCATGCTCCTTGCATGCTCCATTATTGTCCTATTCATGCGCTAAACCACTCCATTTTCTTGTGGAGTCCCTGGAACCATTTTTTGCCTACGAATTCCATTAAAGGAACAATAATCCTCAAATTCTTTGCTACAAATCTCACCAGCATTATTAGATCTGAGACATTTTAATCTTTTACCCATCTCATTCTTAACCAAGCTTCTCCATTTCTTAAATGTTTCAAATGCATCAAATTTATGCCTAAGGAAATAAATCCAAACCTTCCTAGTTGCATCATCTATGAATGTAACATAATGCTGAGAGCCACCAAGAGAAGATACCCAAGCCAGTCCCCATACATCTGTATGCATAAGCTCTAACTTTTCATCTTTCTTTTGCTTCCCATCCTTGAGAAAACTAACTCTCTTTTATTTTCCATACACACAACTTTCATAAAAATCCATATTAATACATTTCAGACCTGGTAAAACTTTCTTAGAATGAAGTAACTTCATACCTTTTTCACTCATATGGCCAAGTTTGTTATGCCACAATGTTGTCTCAGAACCTGTAGCAACTGTTTCAGTCTCTTCCTGCAAACCTGTAGCAACTATTCCTGAACCTATTTATTTTTTCTCTGCAACAACTAAAGTAGAAGGAACAGTATGACCTATTCAAAGATATAAGGTGCCTACTTTCGTACCCTTTTCTACTATTAAGGTACCTCTTGAAACCTTCCAATTTTTATCATTAAAAGTAACTGTGCAACCTTCATCACATAGCTGCCCTACTGAAATTAAATTCCTAAGTTTAGCCTTGGAATGTGCCTTAACTCTTATAGTAGCCAATGATTCCCATTCTACAACTTAATCTTAATTCTTCCCTTTCCAACAATCTGACAGGGTTCATTATCTCCCAAATAAACCAGACCAAAATCCCCTTGGACATAATCAAGAAAATAATCTATATGAGGCGTAGCATGAAATGAGGCCCCTAAATCCAAAACCCATGAATCATCAACATTATCTAGGGAAAGAATCAAAGCATCATCTTCAGATTTATTACTTACCACATTTACCTCCTTATTGCCTTCTTGTTTGTCTCTTTCTTTATTCTTCTAAGACCAACAATCTTTCTTCAGATGACCTGGTTTCCCACGATACCATCATTCTTTCTATCATCTGGATTGGGACCTCTTGTCCTTTGATTTTCCTTATGACTTCCCATGACCTCCAAAACCTTTTTCTCTTTCCTTTGATCTGCCCCTACTTTCTACATTCAAAACACTACTTGATGTGGACCCTCCTGATCTTTTCTGTCGCATTTCCTCGCTAAGGATAACACCAACACCATCATCAAATTTTAAAGTATTTGAACCAGAGATAGAGTTACTTACAACCATTACCAATCTATTCCAGCTTTCTAGCAAAGAACATAAAACCAAGAGATCCCTCACCTCTTCATCAAATTTCACTTTTATAGAAGTTAACTGACTGGTAATCATATTAAACTCATTTAAATGATCTGTCACAGATCCACCTTCAAACATTTTCAGATTAAACAAATGCTTCATGAGAAATACCTTATTTGAGGTTGAGGGTTTTTCATACAATTTAGCCAAAGCTTTCATCAGTTCATTTGTTGTCTTCACTTTTGTTATATTAAATGCCATGAATGGTGCTAGGCACAACCAAATGGTTCCCAGTGCCTTTCTGTCTAGAAGTTCCCAATCCTCATCAGTCATTATTGTTAGTTTCTTGGCTATTCCTTCCGACAGCCTCCATAAATCCTTCTGATAGAGATAATCCTCCATCTGCATCTTCCATAACTGATAATTCTGTCCATTGAATTTATCTACCTTCAATTTACCCCCATCTACCATTGCTCCCACTTAACCGTGAAACCCCCACTCAACCGTGAGACCTTCTTTCAGACGATAATCAAACACAACCTGCTCCGATACCACTTGTTAGGGTTAGATGACAGAAGATATCAATTAAAGGAAAATAAAGATTAAATAGAGGAATGAAAAATATGCAGAAATAATAATAGTGAGATAATTTTAACGTGGTTCACCCAAACTCGGGCTACATCCACCAATAGAGAGTCCAATATTATTATCTAGTAAATCAAACCGATTACAACCAGTAATCTTTGTAACTCAATACTGCTAGAAATGCTACAATATAATATCAATGGAAACCCTAACCCTTATCGATTTTATCAAGACTTATGCTAGTTACAAAATAGGTTTTTTTATGTTGGCCAATGGAAAAATAACTCCTAACACCTTTATAAAATAATAAAAAAATATCTGAGGTTTCAGGGGCATTGCCGCTTGACCCCACCCTATATCGCAACAAGGAGCACGCTAGGGGCGCTATCCTTTGACCCCGTCTTGGCAGCGCTGCCCGCAAACCCCCATTAAATAATTTGGGCAGAAACCACACTGATAAAAGTGGGGAAAATTTAACCTCCGAGTTTGATTAGGCTCCATATAACAACAGCAGTGACATGAATTCAAACATAGGCGTAGGGTAGGCTTGAGTGAGCATCGACGAGCAGGGGCAGTGATGGAAGTGGTAGAGGGAGAGTCTTTAGGTGGCGATAAGGAGTTGGTTTCCACCAATGGAGGCAGCGAGTTTGCAAATGGGAGGTGGTGCTTAGGGTTTAAATGCAGGGGCTAAACAATGGTGACGATGGCAAAACAATGGCAGTGATTGAGATGATGCAAGAGTAGGTATGACAGGGAGGACTGCAAGAGGTGCCAGGTGACAGGAGTATAAAAACCCTTTTCTTTTTCTTTTCAATAGTCAACCATGAATTTGAAAGCAAAACCAGGCTTGTAAAACAAAACATTAACTAGGATCAATATCAACAGGGGGTCTACAGATCCATACTGTATGGATTTGCAACCCTATTTTTTTTTTAAATTGCAAAAAAAATTTGGAAGTGTGATAAATTTTATGTCCATTTTCGCCTGTGAGGCCTCTTGGATGCAATGTCAATGTTTGTTTTAGGCCAGGAGATCACTTGCAAAATTTGACTTCCTAAAATTGACAAAAACATTAGATTCACGTTAGGTTCACCAAATGTATGAGGGGAAAATCAAAGCTATGAATCACAAACAATAATCATTAAACCCTAACAGCACAATGGAGTACAAGATAGACATAGAAATCCAAATGACAAAACAAACCAAAACCAAATCTCTATGCCAAGCTTGGCTCTCCTTCGTTGCTCTTCTCAATCTTGCATAGGAATGCAAAATATCGAAGGATGAATGTTGATTGCTCACTATTTCAGTAGCATAACAATGGAATGAAAGAGGAATGATGGATGATTCTAGAGGAAATTCGATAGCATAAGGCTACTTCAAGATTGGATCCCCCAAATGGCTTAGGTGAGGGTTAATTTATAGGAAATAAGTGGCTTGAATGAAAGGCTATGTAATGAGGAGCCAAAAAGAATAAATATTCTTACTCTTTCAACTTAGGAGAGGATAGGTAAATATTTTATATCTTTCATATAGTTCTATTAGAACTTCCTTCTTGTTGCCATTGGCAACAAAATAAACTATCGGTGACCTTTGGAACTATTTTGTTGAACACCAAGTATGTCTGATACCTCCTATCGATGAGACTTCTTTGTTTGGGCCGACAGTTAGTTCAACAGTAACCAATCGCTCATCACTATGACCCTTATCATCGGTGAATGCTTACAAACTTAGGCCAATGTGTCGATGGACCAACCACTCATCGGCATGATTTCAACCTTCGGCAAACTTCATTTTTGTGTCTTCGTTATGTTAGTCACTCCAATCACTCATTGGCCAAACCTTAAGATCTCTTACCGCTAGTCGATTCCTCCCGATGGACCTCCGTTGGTATCACTTATCCCTTATCACCCCGATGTAACTACGACAATTAGCATTTGTCATCCCAGTTTTGGCAAGACATGCACCTATTGGTGGAGCCAAGAATTATCAACCCGATACTCTGATAACGTCCTCACTTTGCTATCGGCCAGAGTCCTTTAGGTTGCCAGGACTTGTCTCTTTGTTGGTCCAATCCAATGACACCACTAGCAGTTAGTGACTGTCTTTGGCCACGACTCTGCATCACAGCGATACACTAATAGGGTTGTCACTCTCACACAGTCTGATCTACACTCTACGCCTAGCACATAGAGATGCTAGGGCATGCTACTATGTACACTCCTCAGTCTAGAACATCTGCCCCGCCAAATAGGTAAATGAAAGGAAAAACAAATAGAAATATGTACAGACTGATGCCATCCTACTGATTTCTTCGAAAATCCACCAGTGGAATGGTTATTGACTCATCTTCGACAATTTAGACTAAACTATTTCAATTGCAGAGAACAGAAAGCTATTATGAACAAATAGGAAATATTTACGGTACAGATCAAACATAACAAATGATGGACAAAAGTTATTATTGTTCAGATGATTTTTGAATCACAATCTTCAAATTTTTAGAACCCCCTCTCAGTTGCTCCTCTGTGCTTTTATTAAGCCAAAGTTGGAAGATCAACGGTTGCTCAATGGTTAGGGAAGGCCAATTGCCCTGAATCCCAACCGACTCCTGTTGACTGTTTCAGATTCTATTAGATACAAAATGTGTCCATTATTTGCCAAATGGAATACAAAGACTTCTAGGTGTTTAGAAAAACAAAACATGAACAAGATGACATGGCCAAATTGGCCTTATTTCAACATTATAGATTTTACTATGGTGCCCCTGCACCATACTCCCCAGAAGAAAAATTTCTCAAGTCCTCTTAGAGACCAATTCTTGTACATCTCCACCTTTCTTTAGAATGTCTTCCTCCAACATCCATGTAGCTTATGAATCTGGAAGCCCTTGCCACTTAACCAGATGTTCAAAGTATGTTTTGTGCCTTGTCTTCCTAGCTTCTTTGCTTTCCAAAATGTACTCCATTTTGGGCAGCTCCCTAGAAGGTAAGTGCTTTAGCCAGCCTTCATTTTCCTAGACAGGGTCTTTTGCATTCTCCCTTGTATTAGGACTTTTGTACAATGTCAAATCAGCAATGTTGAATATGGGTGAAATGGCAATATCATCAAGAAGCTCAATCTTGTAAGCATTTGGACCGTACTCTAAAATCTAATAGGGTCCAATCTTCTGCATCATCAGTTTGTTGTGGTCTCCTTTTGGCAACCTATTTTTGTTTAGATCAACCATGACCAAGTCACCTACCCGGTACTGCACATCCCTCCTCCTTTGATCCATTCGATCCTTCATCTTCTAACTATTCTGGTGTAAAGTATCTCTGACCTGTTGGTGTATTTCTTTCATGGCTTCTGCAAATGCATCATCATGACCACTCCTTTTATCCAACCCCTGGACATCTCTCAATTCAAAAATACCCCTGGGGTGACTGCCATATACAATTTCCAAGGGACTCAGACCTGTGCTCTTGTTTGTTGAGCATTATAAGCATATTCTGCTTGTGGGAGTATCACATCCCAACTGCTACCATGTTCTTTTGTTAAGCATCTAAGGAGATTGCCCAAAGATCTATTGACCACCTCAGTTTACCCATCAGTTTGAGGATGATAGGTTGAACTGAAAGACAAATTTGTTCCCAATCTTTTCCACAAAGTCCTCCAAAAATGTCCTACAAATTTGTTATCCCTATCAGACACAATGCTCAAGGGTAGCCCATGAATCTTGACAATTTCTTTAAAGAACAAACCTGCAATGTATCTAGCATCATTAGTGGTCCTACAAGGAATGAAATGGGCCATCTTGCTAAATCGGTCTACCACTACAAACACATTGTCACAACCTACCCTTGTTTTGGGTAAACCCATCACAAAATCCATAATCAGACATTCCCAAGGCCTGTTGGGTATTGGAAAAGGTTGATACAATCCTGCATTGGTCGATACCCCCTTTGCTCTTTGGCATACTATGCAACTTTCAACAATTTTTGTGATGTCAGACTACATTCTTGGCTATAAATAAAATATCCTTACCAGATGTAAAGTCTTATTCAACCCAAAATGTCCACCCAATCCACCACTATGTTTTTCCTTCACAATATTATCCCTCATTGAACATTTAGGGATACACTATTGACATCCTTTGAACAATAGTCCATTCTGCAATGTAAAATCTAAAAACTCACTATGAAAAGTATTGGCAAATTCATTACACACCTTGTAGATTTCTCTAAAATCCTGATCTTCTTCATACAATTCTTTGAGTGACTCAACACCCATGCTTTGCAACTGCACTTCTTGGACTATCAACACCCTTCTGGTGAGAGTATCTGTAACCTTATTTGTGACCCCTTTCTTATGCTTAATGGTGAAAGTGCATGCTTCCAGAATTTCCACCCACTTCATGTGTCTATGGCTGAGCTTTTCCTATCCATTCAAAAAACTGTGAGCATGATTATTAGTGTACATAATGAATTCTTTGGGAAGAAAATAATGCCTCCACTTTTTCAGGGCTTGTACTAAGGCATATAATTCTAAATCATAAGAGGAGTACTTCCTCTTAGCTTCATTTAACTTTTCACTGAAGAAGGCCACTGGTCTTCCTTCTTGGCTCAACACTTATCCAATGGCTAGCCCACTTGCATCACATTCAATGGTAAAAACCTTATTGAAATCAGGAAGTATTAAGACAGGATACTTGGTAACTTTCTGCTTCAGACTTTTAAAACTCTGGTCTACCACTTTTGTCCACACAAACTTCACCTTACCTCCACCCTTGATGGTCTCCAACATAGGTGCACAAATATCACTATAATTCTTAATGAATTTCCTATAGAATGTGGCCAAACCATGGAAACTCCTTACCTCCCCTACTGTCTTAGGTGTAGGCCAATTCATAATAGCCTCCCCCTTTGAAGGATCCATCTTCAGATCACCTTTGGAAATGACAAAACCCAAGTAGATCAACTCTTGTTTCATGAAATCACATTTGTCCAATTTTATCAACAGCTTCTGGTCTTTCGGCCTCTTCAAGACTATCTCTATATGTTTCAAATGCTCTTCTTTACTTTTACTGAATATCAAAATGTCATCTAGGTATACTACCACAAACTTACCTATGAAATCCTGCAATACTTCATTCATTAGCCTCATGAAAGTGCTAGGAGCATTAGACTGACCAAAAGGCAATACAAGCCATTCATATAACCCTTCATTGGTTTTGAATGTTGTTTTCCATTCATCACCTTCTCTTATCCTTATCTGATGGTACCCACTCTTCAAGTCTATCTTAGAGAAATAGGTAGCACCCCCCAAATAGTCCATTTGGTCTTCAATTCTAGGAATAGGAAACCTGTATCTGATGGTTATCCTATTTATTGCCCTGGAATCAGTACACAGTCTCCATTTCCCATCTTTCTTTGGTGCCAAAACAGTGGGGACTGTACATGGACTCAAACTCTTTCCTATCAACCCCTTGTCTAAAAGTTCTTGAACCTATCTGGCTATCTCCTCATTCTGCTAAGGGGTCATCTTATAGGTTGCCTTGTTGGGAAGTACAACTCCCAGTATGAGATCAATCTGATGGCTGATATCTCTAATGGGTCATAGTGAGTCTAGTATATATGCTGCAATTACTTCCTTATAACTCTCAAGTAGTTCTCTGACCTCCCTAGGCCCTATCTCTCTCATATTTTCTCTTTTCTTCTCCTTAGATTTCACAACTAGAGCAAAACCTACTCCACCTAATTCTTCTACTATTTCAAGGAATTCCTTTTCTCCTACCAACATTACACTAGACCCTACATGATGTGGATCCTCTTCTACCAATGACTGTATCCTATAAGTCACACCATCCTTTTGGAATGAGTAAGCATTCTTTTCTCCATCATGATGAGCCTTTCTATCAAACTGCCATGGTCTGCCCAGAAGAAGATGGAAAGCATCCATTGGAAGGATGTCACACAAAATCTTGTCTCTATACCCCCCAAATACTAAATTCTACCCATGCTTGTTCATTGATGACTATATGCTATCCCTTGTTTAACCAACTGACCCTATGTGGACAGCTATGGGTTATCTTTTCTAATTTCAATTTATCTACTGCTTCCAAAGATATAATATTGTCAGTAGAACCAGATTCAATAATAACTTTACAAACTTTACCTTGGATCTTGCAGTTGATTCTAAACAAAGCCCTTCTTTTAGATGGTTCAATCTACATTGGTTCCTTGAGCAGGGTCCTCTTGATCATCAGATTTTCTCCCATTTCTAATGCTAGATTCACTTCAGGAGATGCCACACTCCTTGCATCCTCTTGAGTCAATGTGGTTCTTCTCTCATTACCATGAGAAGTTGAGGCCTTCTCTGGATACTTGTAGGCCGAGTGCCCTATTTGATTGCAGTTATAACATCTCATATTGGAGAACTTGGATCCTCTACCTAATCCATTTGTCCCACCTCTTCCATTAGGCCTTCTTCCTCGATAGCCTCCTCTACTACTTGAGTCCCCAACTTGCTCTTCTTGGTTAGACTCACCATTAGGCCTCTGGTTAGGACTTCTTCCTCCAAAACTACCTCTGTCTCTAAAATTTCTGCCACCTCTTCCTCTACCTTGCTGCTCACCTTTTCTCTTCAGCTCTTAATGCTACTTGAAAGCATTTTTCCATAGTCTCAGGAGTCAATAAACTTATCTCATCTTGAATATTGAACCTCAGACCATTTAGATACCTAGCCACCTTAGCTTTTTCCTCCTCCAAGTACCCACAACGAAGAGTGTATATGTGAAACTCCTCGGTGTAAGTAGCTACATCCATAACTTTTTGCTTGAGGTTCTACATTTTCTTGTAAATCTGCACCTCATAGTCAGATGGAAGGAACTAGGACTTGATCTTCTCTAGCATTCTGCTCCATGAAGAGATCATACTCTTCCCATTCTTTACCCTCTCTCCTTTGGTGTAATTCCACCATGTAAAGGCAGTACCTTTGAGTTTAGTTTTTGCAAACTTAACTCTCTTACTTTCAAGAACTTCTTTGTACTCAAAATAGTTGTTTAGAGCCTCAATCCACTCCATGACTTCATCAGCATTCATCTTTCCACTGAACATGGGGTTATCTATTCGAGCCTTTGAAGAGTCCTTGCCAATAGCCTTAATGGCTTCCAGGAAATGCTTTTGATTAGCTGGTATCTCTGCCTCTTCTAGTTCCTCTTCTTCTTCATCTGAACCTTCCTCTATCCTTTTTCCTATCTTCAGTGCCTTCAATTCTGCTTGGAGTGCTTCCCTAACTCCAGTTTTGATCTTCTCTTCCATCTCCTTAAATTTCTTAACCACTTCGGTGGTCATCCCCTTTGGAGGCATATTGCTAGCCTCTCCTTTGCTCTCCTCTACTGACATATACCAGATCCACAATAGAATCTTTTATGGCTCTAATACCAATATGATGAGGAGACAAAAAGAATAAATATTCTTACTCTTTCAACTTAGGAGAGGATGGGTAAATATTTTATATCTTTCATATAGTTCTATTAGAACTTCCTTCTTATTGCCATCGGCAATAGAATAAACTATCAGCGACCTTTGGAACTATTTTACTGAATGCCAAGTCTGTCTGATACCTCCTATTAGAGAGACTTCTTCTTCATTTGGGCCGACAGTTAGTTCAATAGTAACCAATCGCTCATCACTTTGATCCTTATCATCGGCGAATGCTTACAAACTTAGGCCGATGCGCTGATGGACCAACCACTCATCGGCGTGACTTCAACCTTCGGCGAACTTCATTTTTGTGTCTCTGATATGTTAGTCACTCCGATCACTCATTGGCCAAACCTTAAGATCTCTTGCCGCTAGTCGATTCCTCCCGATGGACCTCTGTCGGTATCACTTATCCCTTATCACCCCGATGTAACTACGACAATTAGCATTTGCCATCCCAATTTTGGGAAGACATGCACCTATCAGTGGAGCTAAGAATTATCAACCTGATGCTCCAATAACGTCCTCTCTTTGCTATCAGCCAGAGTCCTTTAGGTCGCCGGGACTTGTCTCTTTGTTGGCCTGATCCAACGACACCACTAGTGGTTAGCGAATGTCTTTGGCCACGACTCTGCGTCACAGTGATACGTCGATAGGGTTGTCACTCTCACATAGTCTGATCTACACTCTACGCCTAGCACATAGAGATGCTAGGGCATGCTACTGTGCACACTCCTCAGTCTGGAACATCTGCCTCGCCAAACAGGTAAATGAAAGGAAAAACAAATAGAAATATTTACAGACCAATGCCATTCCACTGATTTCTTTGGAAATCCACCAGTGGAATGGTTATTGACTCATCTTCGACAATTTAGACTAAACTATTTCAATTGTAGAGAATAGAAAGCTATTATGAACAAATAGGAAATATTTACGGCACAGATCAAACATAGAAAATGATGGACAAAAGTTATTATTGCTCAGATGATTTCTGAATCACAATCTTCAAATTTTTAGAACCCCCTCTCGATTGCTCCTCTGTGCTTTTATTAAGCCAGAGTTGGAAGATCAATGGTTGCTCAATGGTTAGGGAAGGCCAACTGCCCTGAATCCCAACCGACCCCTATTGACCATTTTGGATTCTATTAGATACAAAATGTGTCCATTATTTGCCAAATGGAATACAAAGACTTCTAAGTGTTTAGAAAAACAAAACATGAACAAGATGACATGGCCAAATAGGCCTTATTTCAACATAGTAGATTTTACTATGGTGCCCCTACACCACTATGATTGAAAGTTGATTTGAACGATGTAGACAGTTGAGATTGAATAGGGTTTCCCACTCCACAAGGAGTTGTAGTCATGTGACAAGTGTGTAGATAGGAATAGGGCTAGCCTAATTTAAATAAATATTATTTAAATTAGTTGGACATGTGAATAGTATTAAATGAAAAATGTAGTATGTTACATGTGTTGGAATGAGATGAAAGGTGAGAACTAATTCAAATATTTTATTTAAATTAGTTGAAAAATGGGAAAGGGAAATTAATTAAATAAATAGGATTTATTTAATTAATTGGGTAGGTGGGATAAATAGGATTAGGAATGGGAAATTAATTAAATAAATATGATTTATTTAATTAATTGGCTAATGAAGGGATCATGAAAGGGACCTAGGACAAAATGTCGCAAGATGTCTTACTCAAAGTATCGACAAGGTGATGTTGTAAGACATGGACAAATTTAGGTGTCTACAAATTACAAATAGTTTTGAATAGGTGTGACTAATACCCCTTTAGGTATTTTGCCACCCATTTTCCTATATTTAAGGAGCTTCTCTCTCATTGAGAGATAAGTGAATTTGGAGGTTTATAGTGAATTCTATCGCTATGCACATGCGGTATTATTGACCATATGGAAGTGAGGAGAAGTGTATCCCTAGGTTCTATCTATAACTTTGTAGACAAGTTTGTAAGTGTTTTATAATAAAATGATGATTTATGGGGTTTTCTACCCAAAAGGGTTTTTTCCATGTACATGTTGTGTAATGTGTTAAATCTATAATTCTAATTTTCATTTTATTAGTTTTACATTTTATTTATGATGATTAGTATCCTAAGATCGAAATTTCTAACATCTCTCCTTCTCTCAATTCCCAATTTCTCATTAGTTTATCTTTTCAGAATCCTGCATTTTTACTTACTACACTATCTAAATATTTGCACTAAGTTCCAAATGTTTTAGTTTTTAAATGGGGTTAATAAACCCTGAAACCCACCATTAATTTTGACCCTTATATTTGATAATTTAAGTTAAAAATGAGGTTGTTGAGTCAACATCTCAAGCAACATAGCACCTTTGCTTTCGTGCCCTGGCTGAGCACTAATTATCCTAATCTTTCCTTCCAGTAACTCTCTAAAACCATCATATTCCTTAATGTATTTTATCAATCTAGTTAGATATTTAGTTGCTTTGTTGAGATAGTTGTTTAGTTCTCATATGTATCTTTGTTATTGAGTAGCACAACTACTATATGTCCCTCTATTAGCATAATCTCAATACTTCTCATAACCACAATATTCTCAAAATCCTCAAAATTCTCCATATTCATTAAATTCTCTGTTGGGATAAGTTGTCATTAACTTTGCAATCCTAACCAAATTCATGCATCTCCAAAGTTCTTGGAAAGTGTTCTCTAACACATAGGAACTTGAGAGACGAAATAATATTTAATTTGGCTAATAGGCCATTCTATATGTGTACGCATTTTGTAACTGCCAAAAAAAATTAGTAGTCCTAATAAAAAATAAATTTTTTGGTAGTCCTTCCTTTTTTCCTGGTCCAAAAAATTTAAAATAAAAAATCTAAAAAAAACCCCGCACACACAAAAAAACTAATATTTCTTTAGCCGATACTTTAGAATTTTCCTATTTTTGGGTTTCACTTGGTATTATATTTGTGCTGCAGATTATTTTTTGGTAAGAATCATGGTTCCTTCAATGTTGATCCTATTGAGAGGGGAAAAATGGAGGTAGCCCCAGAACAAGCTTTTAGCTATTAAAAAAATGGTGGTAGAATATTTGTTGCTCTTTGACAAATACAGGAGCGCTTCGTAGAGAATATAGAAGGACCACCTCCAGGCCACAGGTATCTCATCCCAGGTATCTTCATCAATCTGTTTGGTATGCATATGCAACCATTGCATAAGATGTCATCTGCTTGCAAAAAGTTTGAGTTCCTTGTTTGTGTTTCTACATTATGCAATTATAATGTCTATCAAATATTAATCCGTCATATGCTTGATAGATGCCTGTACCTTATTCTAATGCCCATTCTTGCAGACCGTCACTGTCTTGGAAGTGAATTATTTTTGTAGCATCACTGATTTGTTTAGATTTATAAAATACCTATAATGTTGATCCAGTGATCTTTGCCTTCTAATCTTCATTTTTTTTAAGTAACCTTTGTCCATTTTTTTCTAACATCCCTAAAGGAAGAATTTCCTTAGACTTCAGAGGAATCCATTTTTCTTTTGATTTCTTTTCAAATCGAATCAGACCTATGAGTATGACTGCATTCTTAGAACCTTCTAAGTTAGGAATCTAATCACTTATCCAGGCATGTAGTGTCACTTCACCATAGTTTCCTTCTAGTGGTGTTTAATTTTACTTAACTAACCATAAACATTCCCTATGAATTATAGTAACGCTGATTACATTTAGAAATTCATATAGACAACTCCATAGAAGGTGATGTATAGTTAGAATTTCCTAAACTTAGAACCTTCTCTTGAGGGTGTCATCTTTTATTTTAAGTTTGTAGTGTTTAAATGTGCTTCATATTGGTAACAGATTGTGTTGAATGGAATTTGGCTTTATTTAGCATTCTTGGTGATGATATGTAGCAATATATTTATGATTTCATTTATATCATAATGTTTTTTTACATACTGCTTAGCCAAATATTTTATGTATTATGGTTATATGAGCTTAGCTGGATATATATATGGCATGTGTGTGAGATTGAATTTATGATAAGGTAGTATGCTAGCTGCCGTAAACACAAGGAATATATATCTAGCACCATTCTTTTCTTAGGAGTTATAATTCAGAATTATTGTGTTTGTATAAGGAAAAAATTTGTTAGTTACCATATTATGGTGGTAAGAATGGAATGTTATGTTGTCAAATATTGGCAATACGATCTTCTTCATTAACTACCACATATAGTGGCATTGGATTCTCCGTTAATCCTTTGTTATGGCGTTACTTTTTAAATAGCATATAAATATTTCAGTCTGCCTTGTGAGGGCATTAAACTTTATATTCAATATGTATGCCTTATTATCTTAATGGCATTTAAATTTGATATGTGTATATATTTATCTGTAATGGTTGTCAGTTGATAGATAATTTTGTTATATGCTTTTATTGTCATCAATAGTTATCGGCCTTATTTAGTTTCTTATAACCGTTGAAAATTAGTAAGGAAAGCCTTCCTTTTATTATTTATGACTAGCTCATTTTCTTATATAAGCATGAAAACATTTTAGAAGAATAAAAGAATAAGTTATTTCTTTTTAGTTTCTTCTATATCTTTAAAACCTTATAAGGCCAATGTGGTTTTAAGTTAGTAAGTTTATAATAGTAATTTGAGTAGGTAACTCTAGATTATATTTTTATTCTATGAACAAGAGGGTGATGTAATTAAGGTTTTTTTTAGAAATTGAATTAAATTTGTTATTAAACTCATGAAAAATGTGTAAAATAGTTTAATTATGTTTATTTTTAGTCCTTGAGATAGAACAAAAGAGTGTTAATAAATGAGTAATAGTTGATTTGAAAATTTAATAAGGCATACTTTAAAAAGTATTATTTTAATAAGGCAGTTGAATTGCAAGTATTTTCTTCCATCTTTTAAAAATTATGCTTTAGAAATAAAATGATCAACTAATCAAATCATGATGATACATTATAAAGTATAGTTACAGTGTGCATATCAAAATATAAATATATACTATTTATTGATATGCCCATGAATATTTGTGCGTCATTATCTTTAACAGACTTTCCACCATGGGATGCCTGCCTATCCAACGCATGTGAAAAAATCTCTTTAGGTGTAAATCCTGGGGCATAATATTTTATTTATGTAGTGCTCATAGTGATGAGGAATACGTTTGTATTGCATGCTTTATAGATCAATTATAGTTTAGGAGTTTTAATTATAGTTTAGGAGTTATAATTTTATTTCTAATAATACCACAATGCAATCTTCAGTGCATCCCCTCATTGATTGCGAGTCTATTTTGAATAATATTTCCATTTTTAGAAGTTGATTATGCAGTTTATTTACAAGATATACAAAGGTGAAAGCACAAATGAGGAAGGCGACAGTCTATTAAAGATGAAATATTCTAAATGTTGAAAATAAAACATTATCTTTTGATACAGTTTGTAGAATAGGCACAAAATGAACTTCTTGGAAGTGGTTCGAATTAGTATGAATGCAAGATGTGGGAGATCCCCAAAATTATGGCTCATTTATGAGAATAGAAATGTTTTGTTAGGAGATGCACAAGCACAAGATATACACAAGTTGGATTCATTGGATTTGTTGAAAAGGATAGAAACTTTCAAGCTAATGCAATTGGCATGTACTATGATTAGAAATGCTCTTACAAGTGCACATGCAAATGTTGGAGTGTAGAGAAAGTTTCAAGTTTGGTTCTAAGAGGAATATTGTTCTTTTGCGTGTAATAAGGATATGTCCAAAATGGAATTGTTAAAAAGAAATTAATAAAGTAGGGATAAAAGTTTGCTTTAATTTTTCTTAAGAGGATAGCTACTTCCAAGCCCACTCATGTCAAGTAAATATTATTATTAGTTTTTATTGTGATTGGAGTTGCTTAAATTTTCTCTTATTATGGATTTGCTTACAATTAAACTTTTTATAAGACTATTTGATAATGAAATATATGATGAGCTAAACATAATTAATGGTGCTAATATTTTAATAATATTATATGTTTATTTTTTCCTAAAGTTGAATTAGTTTTAATAATATAGCCAAGAATTGTATTTACAGTTTATTTTACATTGAGAAGAATTACAAAATAAAAATGAATGATATGATATTATTTTTTACATGTTTTTAATAAAAAAATGGTAGAAAGGAAAATGAAGTTCATGCCCATATATGGTCGCTTGAAAGTCCATTTATCCATCAATCCCAGTATTATTGATTAAAGACAATTGCAAATATTTAATATGATGTGTTGGTAATTTGTTTAGTTTTTAGTTTTGTTTTGATTGTTTTGTTTTTTATAATTAGGGTTAGAGTTTATAATTTTATAATTTTTTATAAAGTAAATGCCAAAGTTCATTTACATAAACATGTGCACACACAGTGAATACCAAAGCTAACTTTCAAACCTACCCACCCACACACAATAAAAACCATAGTTAATTGACACACACATACACTTGACACAAAGTGAACATTAGTGTTTTTGTACACACATAGAGTGAGTGCCAAAGCTCATTCACAGACACATGCATGCACACACAGAGTGTGACAAATTTCATTCAAATACATAGGCACACACTTCACATGTAAACTAAATGACAAAACTAAATATCTTTCATACACACACACACACACACACACACTTCACATTAAGTGAATGCCAAAGTTAACTTTCAAACATGCACACAATGAATGTCAAAGTTTATTCACACACACACACAATGAAAGTCAAAATTTATTCAAACACACATAGACTCACAATGAACATATTGAAGTTTGTTTGTAGACAAATTTCACAAAAAGTGAAAATTAATCTTTATTCGTACATCACACAAAATGATATCCAAAGTTCATTCGTGCACACACACAAAAAAGGAATGTTAGTTCTTTCAAGCACATTCCACATAAAGTGAACATCAAAGTTCATTCATACACTCTACACAAAATGATATCCAAGGCTCATTTGTACACACAAAATAAAGAATTTCAAATCTTTCAATTGCATTCTACACAAAGTGAATATCAAAGTTTGTTCATACACTCCACAAAATGTGATAACTTTGAACTTCATTCACTCCACAAAATGTGTTAGCTTAAGTTCATTCATAAATAAAGAAAAACTAAATGTAAAAGTTCTTTCAAGCTCACATAGATACACAACAAATTCCAAAGTTGGTTCAAACACATATACCACACAAAGTGAATACCAATTTTTTTTTAAAAACACACACTACAAAGTGAATGCCTAAATTAACTTTCCACACACACATAATTTACATAAACAAAAAGTGAATATGCCAATGTTCAAACATAATTCATTCACACAAATTTAGTACAAGCATGCATTAATACTTAAGTTCAAACATTCCCAACTCTGAACACACTCATAAAGTGGGTGCCTAATTTATAAAACATGGTAAAGTTCAAATACACACAATAGACAAAGTGAATGCCCAAATTAAATTTCACACACACAATTCACACAAAATGAATGTCAAAGTTAAAACACACACTTCACACATAGAAAGTGAACATGTGCCAAATTTTAAACATGCTTAATGCACAAAGTCAGTTTAATCACACACAAGTAAACACTCGAGTTCAAATATGCCAAAGAACAAACACACACAAAGTGAATGCTAAAGTTAAAGCACACTCTTCAGACAATGTTAGTTCAATCACTTCACACATAGTTGATTCAAACACACACTTCATACATATCTATTTTTAAGAGTTATTTTGTGCAATGCTTGGTCAATAGGAAATTAGTAATTATTTAGGTACTGCATGGTTGATCTAATCACTTGATTGCTTAGAATTTATTTAGTTCATTCACGATTACTTCATGGGCTTATTCATTTAATACCACTCAATTATTTTTATTTGCAAAAAAATAATTGAATTTCTTATTGTATTTATAGCCTTGTCTACCAACAACTACATGTAATGACTTTGCATAAAAATAAAAATATAAAATATTTAGTGATAGGCCTATAAATATTTGTGCCTATCGGCCATTTGATAGCACCTTTGGTGCTTTTACTAGTTATAGCACTATGACATGTTGATAACTCCTATGAGGTAGTACCCAATTTGGGTGACCACTTTGAAGTGGAGCCCATGGAGACTTGTAGTTCACTCTTTGATGTCTATCTTGACTTGGTGATACTTCCTAGGAAGTGGGAACTAATTTGGGCGCTCACTTTGGAGGTGTTTCCAATGAAGACTAGGAGTTTTCTTTTTTGTGTGCATGAGTGAATAATGATGATACAATTTACATGAACATGATGTAGCAGTTAACAACAAAGTTAGAGATGCATGATAGTTGCATGAACATGATAAAGTAGTTAACAATGGGTTCAGAGCTGCATGATATTTGCATGAATATGATGTCACAGTTAATAGTGGAGTTAGGGATGCATGATATTTGTATGAATATGATGTGGTAGTTAACAGTGAAGTGATAGGGAAGACTCTAGGCTGCCTACTCTGCATCCTATAGGTGTACAAGACTGTTTGACAACACTAGCCTTCCTACCAATTCAAAGTGCTAAAAGACACACTCTTTGCAGAGATGGAAAACTCTACTTTTCTGCTTGGTGTGGGACACATACCTTGTCCTCACTACTTCCAAGATACTACCTAAATGGTACATAACTTTCTGAGCCCGTTGCCCACCCTTCTCACTTTGTTCAAAGGTCTGGACTGCTTGGTGCTCACTTTCCTTCCCTCCATTTTTCCACCCCTGCAAATCTATTTTTCCTACTTGTTTATCTAGCCAGACTCCTCACTGAGCTCACCTAGAACAAGCATGCATTGCCTCTAACCAGTGATCCAACCACCCCACAAAAGAAAAACAAACAAAGAGCATGGCTCTGTTTGATGACCTCCATACTGTACAATGGGATTTGAAGAATCATCAAAACAGAGTCATGGCTGGCAAAAGAAAACAAAATAGCAGAAACAGAAAAGACTAATCTACTTCAGAATGATAAAGTGAAAACAGAATAGAAAATACTAATGATCGAACTACTGTATTTTATTTCTGTTCAAAAATTTTGATTACATCAAAATGCTTCACACATCAAAATTTACTTCTTCGATTCTCCTTCTGAACTCCTTACAGAAAGAATGCTACATCTTATGTATTTGCTCATGTCCGTTATGTTAGTGCCTGAATTGACTGGCAGTTTTTTGAGCAATTTTCATGCAGGCACTCTCCCTAAGTATCCAAAAAATGTTCTAAGTGTTGGACCTCCTCAGCCTTTTTTCAGCTTCATCATCATATTTTCTTTGATGAGGAGGTCATCATCATCATATTTCCTTTGATGGTGGTCAGCATCATCATGTTCTCCGTCGACCGGTTTCTCATCATCATCATCATATTTCAATATCGGGTGATGTTTGGTTTTTATCCTGATCCTGCTGACGAGCTACAGTGCGCCCTGATTTGCTTGCGGGGGTGATTTCTCAAGTATCCGGTGATCTTCCAATTATCACCTTGCCCAAACATGATGATGATGTTGCCCCGATATTCTGAAGGGGTTATTCTCTGAGTTGTTCGACCTGACTTGTTTTCTCTTAAGGGTCGTCGTCATCATCATCATATTTCCAGTTATCACCGTGTTGCTTGCGAGGGTCATCATATTTTCTGCCTTCATGATATTTCGCCGGGGTGATATTTTTATCATCGGGTGATCTTGGTTATGATCATCCTGATGATGTTGTTGAAGAGTTCTAAGTGCGACCCGATATTCACTAAGGTCATCATATTTTGAACGTCAGGATGATCTTAGTCAATATCATCCTGATGATGTTGTATCACTTCTTGTTCGTTGTTTTGTCATCCTGATGATGCTGACGTCATCCTTATATCAGGGTGATATCTTTTTCTCTGCCTATCTGCATCATGATATTTCTGAAGGAGGGGGTGATGTTTTCATTTTTGAATATCACTCGGGTGTATGTTTGTTCCAGCGTCATGATGATGCTGATATCAAGGAGATATCCGCCTGCCGGCTTCGTGCATTATCTAGTGGGGGTGATCTTTTCAAGCATCATCATATTCAGTTATCGCCCCGATCTTATAGTGGAGCTACAGTGCAACCTGATATTTGTGCATCAGGATGATATTTCCAAATATCCGGTTGTCTTCCGAATATCATCCTGATGTTAATATGATGATGACGTCATCGAGGTCCGGGGGGGTCATATTTCTAACACAGATCATCTTGTGGAGATCCCCCGATATTTGCAAACATGATGATGACGTCATCCGGATATAAGGAGGTGCGCAGTAGGCAGATATGATGATGACGTCAGCAGGATATGATGATGACATCATCAGGATGTTCATCGGCCAGACTTTTGGTATTGGCTCAGCAGGAGGATGTTCCTCCGATGGATCCGGTTGTGCCGATGAAGGCAATTATCATGCAGATTGTGTTGCAATATGATGCTGACGTCAGGGTGATATTTCAAGCAACAGGATATCATGCTGCTGGGGGGTGATGATGATGAGGTCTTATACTAGTGTCGTCAGGAGCAAAAGCACCGACATGATATATGCTCATGACCTAGTATATAAAGTGTTAATGAGGTTGTTGCGGGGTGCATGTGGGATAATTGATATCCTGCATTTTCAAATATCATGATGATGAATCTCAGCGGGAAATGGTTGCGATTGACTGTTAGATGTTCTTCCCAAGGCCGCGGGTTGGTGCGCCTTTAATGGCAATTGTTGCAGAGGTATGGGCGATGGCGTGGGCAGATCTGGTACCCGATTGAAGGTGTACATCAGCGGATAGTGGTGCAGGGCTCGAGAAATCTTCCTGTCTCCTCCCCTACCTGCTGCATTAATGTTTGAGTGCCATTTTTATGATACTGTATATCTAGCAGGATTTTTGGTCAACCTGGTAGTTAATGCTGAATACACCCTCTTGCTATATAATGTAGACGGTGTTATTCATTCAAGGTTGTTGAAAGTTGAGGATTTTTGGCTCTGTAATCCAAAACCAGCTGATCTGGTTGCTCTGTACAGCTTTAACTTGTGAGTTTATGTATCTCCTATTGTACGATTTGGCATGAATCCACTGATTTCATGGTTGATCTTATATGAGTAATGCTATCTTAGCATGTGTTGTGTTAATTCTGTCTCCAGTATTGCATGTATTCTTCTTCTGAATCTGGATATTTGGGTAATGTTTAGATTCTAGAGCATAGAATTCCTATGTTGAATGTCTGATCTTTTAACTTCTGCTCAAGGGGTAGATTAAACTGTTTTCAGGTTAAACATTGGGAAGGGTATACTGCAGTAGGGATGCCATAAGTAGAGATAACTTGACACTCTTTATTGGGAGATATCTGTAAGGCAGATATCATGTGTATCCCCCTGAAATCCAGTTTTAGCTATTCATGCTGATCATTCACAGGTGTATGTCTACCGACTCCAAGCCCTGGATAGGCACCAATCATGTTGTGTTCTTGTGTTATACACCATGTCCGGCTTTGCATCCAAAATTCAAACTAAAACATTTCATACTTCCACCTGTTAGTTGTAGGAGTAGGATTAGGAACCCCCTGCATGCTCTCATACCCAACCAGACACCATGTCCAAGAATGTTGCCAGCCTTGTGATCTATCATGCAGATCTTGGTCCATACATGAGAGTATTCTGCCTGTTGTTGTCAAGTTAGATCCTTCTATCTTTGAGCTAGTCAAGGTTACATCTTGAGTTATAGGGATACCCCCCTTGGTGCGGCAGAACCAGAAGTGAAGGGGAGGAGCTCACGCAACCTCCTGTATTCAGTTGGCTGAATCTGCCTGTGCATTAGAAGTGGCAAACCCTAATGCTGATTCAAAGAAATGTCAACAAAGTGGCGACTCCGCTGGGGATGTTGATGTAAAGTGATATCCTGTAGTCTCTGGTGAAGTTTTGCTCTGCTGGTGGAATGAACTCAGAAACGTATTTGATGAGCTTTCAGCTGCTGTAAATTTTGTCCTCTCTGGAGAGGTGGCGACTCTGCAAAAAACATCCAAATGCACATGAAAGATAAATGTATGTTATTGGTTGAAAGATGTACATATTTCTGCATCTGTATGAGAAAAGGTACCTTGTTCCTTCCCCTTTATTTGCTATTTTACTGCATAGGTTAGATGCCAGGGGAAGCCTTAGGTCTTAGACAGACAAAGGATGTCTAAGAGTAAGATTTTTATGAATCCAAGTATGAATTATCCCATACTCAGTGGTGAAATGTTGGATAAAGGAATAGAAGAGATAAGAAATAGGTTGATATTCTTAGAGGCTGAGCAGGCCCAGTTAAGAAGCAGTAACCCTGTTGTGTCTGCCAATCAAAAAGCTAAACCTCCTGTCAGCCCTTTTGATCCTTTGTATGACCAACTGGATTTGTCATGGGTGGATTATAAAGTAGAAACTATGCCTGCTAGGATATACTGTCAGATGCCTAGATTTAGTGGTCACAATGTATGTGATGGGAATGCACATATCCAAAATTTTCAAAGTTTTATGGGAAAATATTCATTCAGAGATGAGGATATGTGGATGAGGTTTTTTTTAGGTCCTTTGATGCAAAAGTAAAAGACTGGTATTTGAGCTTTCCTAAGAAATCCTTTGCCTGTTGGGATGAGCTTGCTGACTGTTTCAAGGAAGAATTTGCAAAAGAACCGGCTGATCTTGTTGCAGAATTGATGAGAATCAGAAAACAAGATGAAGAGCCATGTGTTGATTTCAGTCATAGGTTTGCAGTAGCCCTTTCACATGTCCCTGAAAGTTTCAGACCTAATATTTCAGCCTGTGTTGGCATATTCTTTGAAGCGTTTGAGGAGGGCTCTAGTGCGTTACTGAGGGATTTCAAGGTGACAAGTATGCAGATGGCATACAAATTTTTAGAAAATATAGAAGAAATGAGAAATATGCACCTGCTGAAACCCCTGTCCCCAGGCCTTGGTGTGAATAATCGTTGTGAAGCTGCAAATGACCAGATGATTATGGCATCATACGCAGATAAAAGTGAAAATAAAAGCATAGAGGTTGAGACTGCTGTATGTGAACATAATGCTAACAATACTGCTCAACTGGGTTGTTCACCAGTTGAGGATGCCAGTGAAAGGACTAGTGAGGATTCCCATTGCAATGATGAGGCAGCTGACCATGAAAACAATAACGAGGTTGTGGACAGCAATGGGCAATTTTTGGAATGGACCTGTGGAGACAATTGTGAGTATTGTACTCAAGACAGAGAAGATATAAGCAAACAGAGAAGCAGTCCTATGTGTGACCCATTGCCTACCTTTCAAACACATGGAGATCATGAAGAGCAGTCAGAAATTGAAATAAGTGCTAGTTCAGAGCATGATTGTTTTTCATTTGATGGCTGTTTTGCTTATGACACACAGGCTGATACTCCTCCACAGAGTGAATACATTGGTGATGAAGAGGTGTGCTCTGCTGCCCATGAACAAATGGCATACTATGATGAAACTGATGCACCTGGGTCACCCATTTATGACACATATGGTGATGAGGATCTGTCTAAGTATGGTGAGGATCTAGACACTATTTTTGGCTTGGATTTTGTTTCTCATCCTGACGAAAGAGGAAACAACATACATCAGGTAAGTGACTGTGAAAATGTGCCTGATTGTAAAGAGGTGCCAGAGCCTGATCTTTTCCAGCTTGATGCTGCTGATTGTTGTGTACATGATGTGCACAATTGTGATTTTGAAAGCTTTCCTTTTGATGTGCCAGCATATAATACAATGAGCCCTGATCTTCCTAGGCTTGTGGTGGACTCTGAGTGTTTCCTATTTGCAGTCCAGCTAGGAGATCATGTTGCAATGCATGATGATGATACAGATGATAACCTGTGTTCTATACCATTTGAGTATGCATTGCTTGATAAATTCTACACCCACATGGCACATGATGTTGAAGGTTATCTGCACAGGGGTGATAATGACAAGCCAAACCAAAGAGTTGAATATGCAGATGACAAGATTTGTTTGTGGGTAGATCTTTGTAGTATCTCCAAGCTTGACCCAGTGCATGCAGATGAAAACAAGATATTTGACAAAGGGAGATACATGTTTTTCTTTTCTTGGTGGCCTTAGGCCATCAAGTGTGTTTGGTGATGCAGGTCAGTGTAGTATTTGACTCTGTGCCCAATGGATAAGGGACTGGTCTGCATCCCAGAGATCTGGGGTTCTCGCTGCAGTCTTGCACCTGCACGTCCCCAGACAGAGCCACTGTTAGTGCCTGAATTGACTGGCAGTTTTTTGAGCAATTTTCATGCAGGCACTCTCCCTAAGTATCCAAAAAATGTTCTAAGTGTTGGACCTCCTCAGCCTTTTTTCAGCTTCATCATCATATTTTCTTTGATGAGGAGGTCATCATCATCATATTTCCTTTGATGGTGGTCAGCATCATCATGTTCTCCGTCGACCGGTTTCTCATCATCATCATCATATTTCAATATCAGGTGATGTTTGGTTTTTATCCTGATCCTGCTGACGAGCTACAGTGCGCCCTGATTTGCTTGCGGGGGTGATTTCTCAAGTATCCGGTGATCTTCCAATTATCACCTTGCCCAAACATGATGATGATGTTGCCCCGATATTCTGAAGGGGTTATTCTTTGAGTTGTTCGACCTGACTTGTTTTCTCTTAAGGGTCGTCGTCATCATCATCATATTTCCAGTTATCACCGTGTTGCTTGCGAGGGTCATCATATTTTCTGCCTTCATGATATTTCGCCGGGGTGATATCTTTATCATCGGGTGATCTTGGTTATGATCATCCTGATGATGTTGTTGAAGAGTTCTAAGTGCGACCCGATATTCACTGGGGTCATCATATTTTGAACGTCAGGATGATCTTAGTCAATATCATCCTGATGATGTTGTATCACTTCTTGTTCGTTGTTTTGTCATCCTGATGATGCTGACGTCATCCTTATATCAGGGTGATATCTTTTTCTCTGCCTATCTGCATCATGATATTTCCGAAGGAGGGGGTGATGTTTTCATTTTTGAATATCACTCGGGTGTATGTTTGTTCCAGCGTCATGATGATGCTGATATCAAGGAGATATCCGCCTGCCGGCTTCGTGCATTATCTAGTGGGGGTGATCTTTTCAAGCATCATCATATTCAGTTATCGCCCCGATCTTATAGTGGAGCTACAGTGCAACCTGATATTTGTGCATCAGGATGATATTTCCAAATATCCGGTTGTCTTCCAAATATCATCCTGATGTTAATATGATGATGACGTCATCGAGGTCCGGGGGGGGTCATATTTCTAACACAGATCATCTTGTGGAGATCCCCCGATATTTGCAAACATGATGATGATGTCATCCGGATATAAGGAGGTGCGCAGTAGGCAGATATGATGATGACGTCAGCAGGATATGATGATGACGTCATCAGGATGTTCATCGGCCAGACTTTTGGTATTGGCTCAGCAGGAGGATGTTCCTCCGATGGATTCGGTTGTGCCGATGAAGGCAATTATCATGCAGATTGTGTTGCAATATGATGCTGACGTCAGGGTGATATTTCAAGCAACAGGATATCATGCTGCTGGAGGGTGATGATGATGAGGTCTTATACTAGTGTCGTCAGGAGCAAAAGCACCGACATGATATATGCTCATGACCTAGTATATAAAGTGTTAATGAGGTTGTTGCGGGGTGCATGTGGGATAATTGATATCTTGCATTTTCAAATATCATGATGATGAATCTCGGCGGGAAATGGTTGCGATTGACTGTTAGATGTTCTTCCCAAGGCCGCGGGTTGGTGCGCCTTTAATGGCGATTGTTGCAGAGGTATGGGCGATGGCGTGGGCGGATCTGGTACCTGATTGAAGGTGTACATCAGCGGACAGTGGTGCAAGGCTCGAGAAATCTTCCTGTCTCCTCCCCTACCTGCTGCATTAATGTTTGAGCGCCATTTTTATGATACTGTATATCTGGCAGGATTTTTGGTCAACCTGGTAGTTAATGCTGAATACACCCTCCTGCTATATAATGTAGACGGTGTTATTCATTCAAGGTTGTTGAAAGTTGAGGATTTTTGGCTCTGTAATCCAAAACCAGCTGATCTTGTTGCTCTGTACAGCTTTAACTTGTGAGTTTATGTATCTCCTGTTGTACAATTTGGCATGAATCCACTGATTTCATGGTTGATCTTATATGAGTAATGCTATCTTAGCATGTGTTGTGTTAATTCTGTCTCTAGTATTGCATGTATTCTTCTTCTGAATCTGGATATTTGGGTAATGTTTAGATTCTAGAGCATAGAATTCCTATGTTGAATGTATGATCTTTTAACTTCTGCTCAAGGGGTAGATTAAACTATTTTCAGGTTGAACATTGGGAAGGGTATACTGCAGTAGGGATGCCATAAGTAGAGATAACTTGACACTCTTTATTGGGAGATATCTGTAAGGCAGATATCATGCGTATCCCCCTAAAATCCAATTTTAGCTATTCATGCTGATCATTCACAGGTGTATGTCTACCGACTCCAAGCCCTGGATAGGCACCAATCATGCTGTGTTCTTGTGTTATACACCATGTCCAGCTTTGCATCCAAAATTCAAACTAAAACATTTCATACTTCCACCTGTTAGTTGTAGGAGTAGGATTAGGAACCCCCTGCATGCTCTTATACCCAACCAGACACCATGTCCAAGAATGTTGCCAGCCTTGTGATCTATCATGCAGATCTTGGTCCATACATGAGAGTATTCTGCCTGTTGTTGTCAAGTTAGATCCTTCTATCTTTGAGCTAGTCAAGGTTACATCTTGAGTTATAGGGATACCCCCCTTGGTGCGGCAGAACCAGAAGTGAAGGGGAGGAGCTCACGCAACCTCCTGTATTCAGTTGGCTGAATCTGCCTGTGCATTAGAAGTGGCAAACCCTAATGCTGATTCAAAGAAATGTCAACACGTTATAGGACGGTTCAACTTCCATACCGGTTGGTATTACAACTGTCCAGCAATTTGGTTACGCTCTGTCCAACTACCACTTGACAGTTCGCATTCATGAGAACTTTTAGTCCCACATGCACCCGTTCAAGTCAGACATTGCAGTTTATATATTTGACGGCTTAATAAACTATTGTCGGCACTTTTGCCGCCGACGACCCCTGTCTACCCCCATCGGCACAACCCAAACTATCGACCAACATTCAACCATGAACTCTGATAGTCCCTTGTCTCACCGATACCAAGTCTTCATCCTCCGTTGACGTGACCACTGTGCATCGGCCTCAAATCTTTAAGCTACGCCGACAGAAGTCCTCCCGCCGATGTCCTAAAGCACCATCGGTGTAATAGCCCATATCGGACAAGACCTCAAAAGTCACACCAAACCTTAGACTCCCGCTGATGTCATCTGGGTGACTACTCAGCATTGGACAAACCTTCGATACTTATTCCGATGGCCCTTGTCTCACCGACGCCTACAGAACGCCTTCAACGGAATGACCACAACCATCGGTGAAGCAAACAATACCTACGCCGAAGACCAATGTCTCACCGACCATTCTAACCCATCGGCTTGACATTCAACATTGGCCAATTCGTAACTCCCTTCGCCGATATGTCACCTCTCCCGATGGTTAGCACCATCGGCCAGCCGATACTATCGATATAACTTTCCACTCTTCTTCCGCTGCCTATTATCATGCCGATGTGCTTTTGTCAGTGTGACTCCCTACATCGGTCAGACATTCTCACTGTCTCCCAATATGTCTATTCACGCCGATGTGCCTTTGTCGGTATACCTTTGTCGGTATGACTTTAACTATCGATAAAGCTTGAAAACGTTGCACTGATGAGCTTGCTCACTCCGATGGGTTTACTTTGCACATGTATAAACTTCTTCCCGCTCTACCCTATTTTGAAAATTCAAAACATCACAACAAAATGCAAACTATATACACATGGGCTCTAAGCCCTTGGTGCTCCTACACCATACTCCCCTGTGCGGAAAAAAGCTATGTCACCTCTGGTGACAATGAGGCAAAATCAATGCCCCTCTTTTTGAATTCTGACTCTGCAACCCAGGTAGCTTCTACTTTAGGCAACTGTTTCCATTTGACCAAATGCTCCATGTAGACGCCATGTCTGGTCTGCTTTTGTACTCTTGAATCCAGTATTCTCTCTGCCTGTAGTTTGGGTTTTAGTGGCAAAGTCACATCTTTTACTGTCTGTTCCTTCTCTGAAATGGATCCATTTGCTACTGACTGAGGACCCCTACATTGCATGAGGTCTTGGACATTAAACACTGGTGAGATTGCCAAATCTTCTGGTAATTCAATTATGTATGCATTATTACCATACTTGTTCAGGATTCTGCAAGGACCAATTCTCCTCATCTGCAGTTTGGTTGGTGTGCCTTTCTGCATTCTGGCTTTGTTCAAGTGTACCATAACCAGATCACCAACCTTAAATTGAATATCCCTTCTATGGGCATCTACTCTGTCTTTGATCTTCTGTGTGTTCTCTGTCAAGGCTTTCTTCACCTGCTCATGCACTTCTTTCATAGATTGTGCAAAATCCTCTGCATGTCCACTTCTGTTCTCCATGTTTCCCATATTTTTGAGCTCACATATACCTCTGGGATGCATTCCATAGAATATTTCGAATGGACTCTTACCAGTAGTCCTATTCACACTATCATTATAGGCAAATTCTGCCTAATGAATGACAAGATCCCAACTCTGTCCATATTCTTTGGTTATACACCTTAACAGGTTGCCCAATGTCCTGTTTACCACCTCTGTCTGACCATCTGTTTGTGGGTGATATGCTAAACTGAATGACAAATTTGTCCCCAATCTCTGCCACAATGTTTTCCAGAAATGCCCCATGAATTTAGCATCTCTGTTAGACACAATGCTTGCTGGAAGTCCATGAATTCTGATCACTTCTCTAAAAAACAAGTGTGCTATATGACTGGCATCATGAGTCACTTTGTAGGGAATGAAATGACTCATCTTGCTAAACCTGTCCACAACTACATATATGCTGTCATAACCAGTCTTAGTCTTAGGCAAACCAACTACAAAATCCATACTTACACATTCCCATGGCCTGGAAGGAATGGGTAAGGGTTGGTACAGTCCTACATTTTAAGTGGTTCCCTTGGCCTTCTGACATACGATACACTGCTCTACATACCTTCTGATACCAATTTGATAGGGAAGACTCTAGGCTGCCTACTCTGCATCTTGTAGGTGTACAAGACTGTTTGACAACACTAGCCTTCCTACCAATTCAAAGTGCTAAAAGACACACTCTTTGCAGAGATGGAAAACTCTACTTTTCTTCTTGGTGTGGGACACATACCTTGTCCTAACTGCTTCCAAGATACTGCCTAAATGGCACATAACTTTCTGAGCCCGTTGCCCACCCTTCTCACTTTGTTCAAGGGTCTGGACTGCTTGGTGCTCACTTTCCTTCCCTCCATTTTTCCACCCCTGCAAATCTATTTTTCCTACTTGTTTATCTAGCCGGACTCCTCACTGAGCTTGCCTAGAATAAGCATGCATTGCCTCTAACTGGCGATCTGACCACCCCATAAAAGAAAAACAAACAAAGAGCATGGCTCTGTTTGATGACCTCCATACTGTACAATGTGATTTGAAGAATCATCAAAATAGAGTCATGGCTGGCAAAAGAAAACAAAATAGCAGAAACAGAAAAGACTAATCTACTTCAGAATGATAAAGTGAAAACAGAACAGAAAATACCAATGATCGAACTGCTGTATTTTATTTCTGTTCAACAATTCTGATTACATCAAAATGCTTCACACATCAAAATTTACTTCTTCGATTCTCCTTCTGAACTCCTTACAGAAAGAATGCTACATCTTATGTATTTGCTCATATCCGTTACAGGACGGTTCAACTTCCATACCGGTTGGTATTCCAACTGTCCAGCAATTCAGTTATGCTCTGTCCAACTACCACTTGACAGTTCGCATTCATGAGAACTTTTAGTCCCACATGCACCCATTCAAGTTGGACACTGCAGTTTATATATCTGACGGCTTAGTAAACTATTGTTGGCACTTTTGCCACCGACGACCCCTGTCTACCCCCATCGGCACAACCCAAACTATCGGCCAACATTCAACCATGAACTCTGATAGTCCCTTGTCTCACCGATACCAAGTCTTCATCCTCTGTCGGCGTGACCATTGTGCATCGGCCTCAAATCTTTAAGCTACGCTAACAGAAGTCCTCCCGCCGATGTCTTAAAGCACCATCGGTGTAATAGCCCATATCAGACAAGACCTCAAAAGTCACACCGAACCTCAGACTCCCGCCAATGTCATCAGGGTGACTACTCAGCATTGGACAAACCTTCGATACTTATTCCAACGCCCCTTGTCTCACCAACGCCTACAGAACGCCTTCATCGGAATGACCACAACCATCGGTGAAGCAAACAATACCTACGCCGAAGACCAATTTCTCACCGACCATTCTAACCCATCGACTTGACATTCAACATCGACCAATTCGTAACTCCCTTCGCCGATATGTCACCTCTCCCCGATGGTTAGCACCATTGGCCAGCCAATACTATCGGTATAACTTTCCACTCTTCTTCCACTACCTATTGTCATGCCGATGTGCTTTCGTCAGTGTGACTCCCTACATCAGTCAGACATTCTCGATGTCTCCCAATATGTCTATTCACGTCGATGTGCCTTTGTCGGTATACCTTTGTCGGTATGACTTTAACTATCGATAAAGCTTGAAAACGTTGCACTGATGAGCTTGCTCACTCCGATGGGTTTACTTTGCACATGTATAAACTTCTTCCCGCTCTACCCTATTTTGAAAATTCAAAACATCACAACAAAATGCAAACTATATACACATGGGCTCTAAGCCCTTGGTGCTCCTACACCATGAAGTTAGAGATGCATGATATTTGCATATTGCTTGCATGAACTCATAAAAGATTGCATGGACTTGCATGTTGTTACATGTTACTTACATTGCCTTTCATGTTGTTCCATGTCACTTGTATGAGTTTGCATGTGCTTGCATGTGTTGCATGTTACTTACATGGACTTGCATGTTGTTTCATGTCGCTTATATGAACTCGCATGTGCTTGCATGTTGTTGCATGTTACATGCATGTTATTGCATGTTGTTGCATGTCAGTTATATGATCTTACATGTGCTTGCATGTCACTTGCATATTGTTGCATGTCAGTTATATGAAATTGCATGTTGTTGTATGTCACTTATATGAACTTGCATGTTGTTGCATGTCACTTATATGAACTTGCATGTAATTGCATGTCATTGCATGTCACTTGCATGTGCTTGCATGTTGGTGCATGTTAGTTATATGGACTTGAACATTGTTGCATGTCAGTTATATGGACTTGCATGTTATTTCATGTCATTTATATGGTGTTGCATATACATTGCATGATACTCTAACTTAGGATCAGTTTTGGATAACTCTTGCATGGTTCTACAAGTGGTCACATGACTCTTGTATGTTATAGAACAAGTTGTTATAGAATAATATTGGGGACATCAATGATGCATGTTGTTTGCATGACATTGGTGTATGTTGGTACTTCAATGATACTTTAGTTGACTATGTCTAATTGGGAGGTACTAGGCACTCATGAAGAAGCTTTCAGTTCAACATCATTATTGTCACATAACACTTCAGTTGACTGAGTTTGAGTTTGACTTCTTGGGTGCCCATGTTGAGACTTTTAGTTGTGCTTTGTTATTGTCACATAACACTTTAGTTAACTAAGTTTGTTTGGGACTTCTTGGGCACCCATGTTTGAGACTTGCAGAACTTAACAGTTGATTTTTACCATGCAGCTTTGGAGTTCACTATATTGAGCACTTGGATTTGCATGAGGTTTCTTCTCATGCTATTGGATATAGTTTATTGTATGTTTGAGATCCATGGCTTCTATATAATGATGCCTTGAGTTGGTAGAAAGTATGAGAGAACATCACATGAATTATAGGTTAATGACAGGTATTTAAAGTTGAAAAAGTAATGGAGTGTTGGCATAATCCAAAGAAGATTTTAGTATTATTGTAAACTCATTTACATGAAGTAATATAAGAATAAATCTCTTTGGGTGTGGAGTTTTTTCTCGCAAGGGTTTCTCCATATAAATTTCGTGTCTACTTCTATCATGTTTTTTTTCTTCTACTACATTAATTAAATTCGAGAAATACTATTACATCTAAATTGAAAGTAATTTTCAAATTTACACATGCCTTTATTTCAAATTTGAAAACATTTAAAAACTACATAGTTGCAACTTTACCTTGTTCTCTCTCCCTTTTTCTAACATTCTCAACATCCTCAACAGTCACCCCCTAGAGTGCTCAGTTATAACTAACTATCCTTCTAGTGGTGAATTCTTAAGATTCTCATCATTCTTAATACTTTCAATAACAACCCTCCATACATTCTCCAAATCACCTTATCTCACCTTTTCCATTCTCTTGTGATATCTTTCTTGCCTTTCTAAAACCTATTTCAACCTCTTTTCCTCCATGTTTATTTCTATAGCCATCTTAATTTCTTCCATAATCTCTCTTAAATGCTTATTATCTCCTTTTGTCATAGCTTTTTTTAATTTGGAATTTCATTGATCCTTCTATTCCTCCTTAGTGGATCAATTAAGACTTTCCTTTAGAGGTTGCATCTCTTTGGGATCCTTTTCAAGATTACGCCTTTCCATTCATCATCCCTTAGGTATTAAACCCCTCTCACAAATAGAACCTAGTGTATCTTACCATTTATTATATAAAAAATTAAACCATTTATGATCACCCTCAGTTCAATGAATAATCTTAACCCTTATTATTCAAACCATTAAAACCATTTAAGTTATGAATACATACAAAATATTTATATATTGATTTGGATAAGTTCAAGATGGTGTATATTATGTCATCAAAATGTCACACAGTGTCATGAGGCCAACATTATCTCTCAGACTACAAAATATCATCAATATATAGCCATAAAAATTGTTAAAAATGTGCCATATAGGCATACAAAATGTCTTTGTGTATGTAGCAAACTATTCCTGAAATACTTGGCCTCTCTTTGCCTAGCTAGAAAGTGAAGCTTGAACCTCTGAATCTATAATTTCCTTGTGTTGTTATATTCTCCTTCACTCTATGCTAGCTTGCAACTCAAAATTTGTAACTAAAAAACATTATTTTTAAATAAAATAAGATTTAATAAACACACTTACAACATACTAGTAGTCTAATTGTTCTTGCCTCTAATGCTCAACATCATCAAGAGAGGCATGTCCTTAGATTGAAGTGCTTGCATCGATCTATAGCCTAATAGAAGCAATATATATAAGTTATTTGCAAATACTTAACAATGTCAATTGAGACAAAATGATCATAATTAAATGTATACATTCATATTTATATTTGTGTTAGAGACATTGAGGATGAAATTGTAACAATAACATTGACATCCATTTTTTCTTGTATACTAGGAGGTGTGATAGTTGATCTCATCAATTAAACAAACAATAATAGATTTAACTAAGAAATTCAATCATGCATACACAATAATATTAAATTTTGTATTTAAAATTTTAAATTGTGCTACAACATACCTTAGTAAATCTGATGTCACAACTAGCACTACCAACGTTCTCCTGTATTTAAGAAGCTTCTCTCATTGAGAGGTATGTGAATTTGGAGTTTTATAGTGAATTCTATCACTTTGCATATGAGGTGTTATTAGCCATGTGGAAATGAGAAGTACATCCCCAGGTTCTGTCTATAATTTTATAGAGAAGTTTGTAAGTGTTAGAATAAAATGATGATTTATGGGGTTTTTTTTACCCAAAAGGGTCTTCTCCCTATATATGTTGTGTAATGTGTTAGATCTATGCTTCTAATTGTCATTTTATTAGTTTTACATTTTATTTATAATAATTAATATCTGAAGATCCTAATTTCTAACATCTTCTCTCCTCTCAATTCTCAAATTCTCATCATCTTAACTTTTTAGAATTTTACTTACCACACTATCTAAATATTTTCTAGTAAGGTCCAAAGGTTTTAGTTTTGTAAATAGGATTAATAAACCCTCAAACCTATCATTAATTATGACCCTTCTATTTGACAATTTAGGTTTTAAAATGAGGTTGTTGAGTCAACATCTCAAGTGGCATAGCACCCTTTCTTTCATGCTCTGGTTGAGCACTAATTCTCCTAATCCTTCCTTGCAATAACTCTCTGAACACATCATATTCCTTAATGTATTTTGTCAATTTGGTCAAATATTTAGTTGCTTTATTGAAATGCTTGTTGAGTTGCTTAGATGTATCTTTGTTATTTAGTGACACAATTATTATACATCTCTCTATCATTGGAATCTCAATACTTTCCATACTCACAATATTCTCAAAATCCTCAAAATTCTCCATATTAACTAAATTCTCAACATCTTCAATAGTAGCCCCTTGGTGCACTCAATTGTAACTAACTGTCCTTCTAGTAGTGGATTCTTAAAATTCTCATCATCCTAAATACTTTCAACAATAACCCTCCAGACATGTTCCAAATTAACTTATCTTGTCTTTTCCATTCTCTTGTGATATCTCTCTTACCTTTCCCAAACCTATTTCAATCTCTTTTCCTCCATGTTCACTTCCATAGCCATCTTAATTTCTTCCATAATCTCTCTTAAATTCTTATTATCTCCTTTTATCATAGGTGTTTTTTATTTGGAATTCATTAACCCTTTTATTCATCCTTAATGATTCAATTAAGATCTATATTTAGAGGTTGCATCTCTTTTGGAACCTTTTCAAGATCGCCCCCTTTCTATTCATCATCCCTTATGTGTTGAACCTCTCTCAAAAAATAGGGCCTAATGTATCTTACCATTTACTATATAAAAAATTAAACCATTTATGATCATCCTCAACAATGAATAATCTTAACCCTTATTATTCAAACCATTAAAACCATTTAATCTATGAATACATACAAAATATTTATTTATTGATCTCGATAATCCCAAGAAGGTGTATATATAATGTCATATAGTCCCATGAGGCCACCACTGTCTCTCAGACTACAAAATATCATCAATATATTGCCATAAAAAAATGTTAGGAATGTGCCATATAGGCATATAAAATGTCTTTGTGTATGTAGCAGACTATTCCTAAAATATTTGGCCTCTCTTTGCCTAACTAGAAAGTGAAGCTTGAACCTTTGAATCAATTGTTGCCTTGTGTCAGTCTGATCTCCTACACTCTGTTGGTTCCCAAATCTATAGATTTCAAAACCCTAAAAGTATGCCAGGATTTATGGTTAGGTCTAACAATTGATTTGGCCAACAACTGGAATCAACCAAGATGGTTGGAATTCCCTACACTTCAGGCCCTTCTTTGCCTAGGTGGGTGTACCTTTTCATCACCAATAAATATGAACTCCTCAAAACTAATTGGTGATGATTAAGCAGATTGTGAATTTCATACAATTTTGTTAATTAAATCATCCTTTTCAACCAAATTCAAACTGGCATGAAATTTGAAAATGGATTTACTCAATTACTCTAACCACTACTACTCCTACAATAGAAAATCAAAATTATGTACAATGATTTTATTAGTTCTAGAGAATAACATCTGATCAGTGCCTTATTTGTTGGGTATTGGGCTCGTAATGGGCTTTTTCCCATCCAATGGTCTTAAATTCTAACTATTTAGCACAATTCATGTTTATGCCTTGCATAAATGTGCAAGAATTTTAACCATGAAAACCATACTTCTTAATCCAAACTGATTTCTCTAAATCATAGTAACAAACTCAACAGAATTTAATCTCTACTTGAGAGAACCCATAAAAAATGTTACACAAAAGCATTTAAAGATGCAACGATAAATCAATAAGTACCTGACAAATTGTTTCATATGATTAAAAGAAAACAATTTGGAGACAGCTTCACAATTTCTTTTCATTCAAATTAAAAAATAGTTGCAACCATTTTTAGAGAAAATACATTTCCACACAATCTCATCTCAAATCTTCATAGGTACACCAATCTATTCTACCCCCCTCCTCTATTCTCTAACCCTCTCTAATTAGGCCCTTGAAAAAATATCAAATCATGTCCTAGAGCACTGAAATTGAACAGGGGTGTGTATGAATATGGGGAGAATAACTAGAACCAATTCACTTCTCCTAGTAATGACCCAGCTTCAAAGTATCAACTCTCAAAGTTAGCTCTCTGACAAACTTGACACTATGCATACAACAAATGTCAACAAACTGCATTTTCTTTTGATATATGAAAAATATCAAATGAGATGTTGGGGCTTTGAAATTGGACATAGAAGCATATTAACATGGGAACAATTGCAAGAACCAATTGGTTTGTCATGAAAATCATCCAACTCATAAATATTGATCTCCAAAGTTGAACACCCTGGTAGATGCAATAATATGGGGACAATAAACTCTTCCAGAACCCTCCAACTTGGTTCTTCAAAACCCTGTCAAATCTAAACATAGGAGGCTGAAATCAAACATACATACTTACATATGGTAATTGAATGTGCCTACCAAGTGATTTGGTATAAAAGCGAATAGGCTTCAAATTATGATCCTCCAAAGTAGGCTATTGGGACAGATTTCACAAGTGTATTTTTGAGTGTTGCAATCAATTTTCTCGTTATGGAAACTTCAAATTTAGCCAAAATTTGAAGGTGCCAATAGTGGCTCTGTTTGGGGATGTATGCCCCTTGTGGGCACAGAAAGAATTCAGATCTCTAGGGAGTAGACTGGATGTTTTATTCATTGGGCAATAGAGTCAAACCTCTCCTCTGCCCTGAACTGGTATGATTTGAAAAATCACACCACACCTAATGGCATAAGGCCACTAGAAAAGAAAAGTTACTATTTACCTCTATCATATACCTAGTTTTCATCATGCTATATTGAAGCCAATCTAAAAATATCATTGAAATTTGTTTGACAAAATATATTGAGATCTTTCATCAACCTACCATGCTCAATATTGCCATTGCATCTTCCATTATTGTGAATTTGGAAATTAGGCATATTCTAAATTTTTTTATTATCATGTGACAAGAAGAAGTCACAACCACCAAACAAGCTAGACCCATACTCTATGTGATACCTTGTTTTATCATATTCATTGTCATTCACTGAATGATGACTCTCTAACTGAATTGGGAAGAATAACAAATCATACTGCAACAATTGTGAACCTGAAACTCTATCATTAGCCGCCTCAACAATTTATAGATTTGACAAACTTGAATCATCAACACTCCAAGATTTAATAGAAGCATGCATTTTTGGAGCACTACTGCAATGAAATTCACAACCACCAGATGTCCCTTCACTATCAAAGCAAATGTGTGCTGGGGATGAAATTTCATAATCATTCTCATGTGTATATCTCTGATATTCAATGGTTAGCAAATTTGAAATTTGTTCACTACTGAGTGAACATGCCTCTTCATTCACCTCATTATTGATATATTCTTTACAATGCTTAGGAAATAATAAATCAAATGTATTATTTTCATCAGCATAGTTATTTGATTCACAAGTTGATAAAACATCCTGATCATCTAGAAATGCTTCATCCTCATCATAGAATGGATTTGAATACACATGAAAATAATGTTTTGACACACCTTGGAAAAATATCATTTGATTTTCTTCTATCATTTCATCATACAATGGGTTTGAAAAACTTTGAAAACAATTCTCTGATGTACATACCTCTTCTTCACTAATTGTGGCTGTCAATGGATGTGTTATTTGTTCATTGCCGAATGGACTTGCCCCTTCACTTACTTGATTGTTGTGCACTCCCCATGCATTGTGTCCTCAAAAGCATCTTCACTATTGCAGTCCTCCTCCAAGGTGGAGAGTTGGCCTTCCACGATTTCATCTTCATTCAAATATGGAATATTACTATTGAAAATTTCATCTGCACATGTTTCCTCTATTAGCTGATCAAAAGTAGCTAAAATCGTTGTAACTTCAGGATGTCTTCTTACAAATGGATTTTGTCCTTGATGAGGCTAATATTGCTGATATTGATATCCCTGTTGCTGATATATCTGATGCATACCTTGATGCATATTTTGGTTAACACCTCCATGAAGATTCATACTACCTTGCACATTTTGATTTGGATATTAGTGTTGATAGTGATACTACCCCATATGCTAATTATATCCCTGGTTTTGAATTTTCACTCCTCCTTGACCAGGGGGAAAAGGATAAGCACCTCCAATAGGATGATTACAATCAAATCTATATTGTGGTACATTTGAAATAATCTGAGCCCTCAATTGAAGCAACTCTTGCTCCAATTCTTGTTTTTGTCTTATCAACTTGAGCCTTTAAACTTGTGCTCATTTTTGTTCTATCTCCATTCGAGGTGTTTGTTCCTTAGGCCTATGTTGTGAATATTGCTGGGCCATTTTCTCATCAAGTTCTTAACAGAGTCACCACCAATTTTCAAACAAGAATGGATTTTATTTTATGGGTCTTCCCAACAATAGAGTCATTCTCGTATCAATTCCCCTGTACTGCAACATATCTCTCATTCAATTCATCCCCAATAGACTCACCATTTTGTTGGTTCCCAAATTTGCAAATTGCAAAACCCTAAAAGTATGCCAAGCTTTATGATTAGGTTTAACAACTGATTTGGCCAACAACTGGAATCAACCAAGATGGTTGGGATTCCCTGCACTTCAGGCCCTGCTTTGCCTAGGTGGGTGTACCTTTTTATCACCACTAAATATGAACTCCTCAAAACTAATTGGTGATGATTAAAAGGAGATTGTTAATTTCATACAATTTTATCAATTAAATCATCCTTTTCAACCAAATTCAAATTGGCATAAAATTTGACATTGGATTTACTCAATTACTCTAACCACTACTCCTACTCCTACTCCTACAACATAATATCAAAATTATGTATAATGATTTAATTAGTTTTGGAGCATAACATCTGATCAGTGTCTTATTTGTTGGGTATTGGAGTTGCAATGGTCTTTTTCTCATCCAATGGTCTTACATTCTAACTATTTAGCACAATTCCTATTTATGTCTTGCATAAACATGCAAGAATTTCAACCATGAAAACCATACTTCTTAATCCAAACTAACTTCTCTAAATCATAGTGACATATTCAATAGAATTTAATCTCTACTTGAGAGAACCCATCAAAAATATTACATAGAAGCATTTAAAGATGCAACAACAAATCAATAAATACCTAACAAATTGATTCATATGATTAAAAGAAAACAATTTGGAGACAGCTTCACAATTTCTTTTTATTCAAATCAATAAACAATTGAAACCATTTTCAGAGAAAATACATTTTCACACAATCTCATCTCAAATCTTCATAGGTACACCAATCTGTTCTGCCTCCCTTCCTCTATTCTCTAACCCTCTCTAATTTGGCCCTTAAAAAAATATCAAATCATGTCCTAGAGCGCTGAAATTGAACAGGGGTGTGTATGAATATGGGGAGAATCACTGGAACCAATTCACTTCTCTTGAAAATCACCCAGCTTCAAAGTATCAATTTCAAAGCTAGCTCTCTAACAAACTTGACATTGTGCATGCGACAGATATCAACAAACTACATTTTCTTTTGATATATGAAAAATATCAAACAAGATGTTGGGCCTTTGAAAATGGACATAAAAGCACATTAACATGGGGACAATTGCAAGCACCAATTGGTTTGTCATGAAAATCATCCAACTCATAAATATTGATCTCCAAAGGTGACCACCCTAGCAGATGCAATAATGTGGGGACAACAAACTCTTCAAGAACCCTCCAACTTGGTGCTTCAAAACCCTATCAAATTTGAACATATGAGGCTAAAAGCAAACATCCATACTTAAATTTGGTAAGTGAATGTATCTACCAAGTGATTTGGCATAGAAGCGAATAGGATTCAAATTATGATCCTCCAAAGTAAGCTACTGGGACAGATTTTGCAAGTGTATTTTTTGAGTTGCAATCAATTTTCTCATCATGGGCACTTCAAATTTAGCCAAAATTTGAAGGTGCCAACACACTCCATGCTAGATTGTAACTCACCTTGTATATATAAATTATAAAATTAGATACTATACCAAACTCTGTAACTAATAAGCATTAATTTTTAAATGACAAAAATAATAAACACACTTACAACATACTAGTAGTCTAATTGTTCTTGCCTCTAATGCTCAACATTATCAAGAGAGGCATGTCCTTAGACTGGAGTGCTTGCATTGATCGATAGCATAATAGAAGTAGTATATATTAGTTATTTGCAGATACTTAACAATGCCAATTAAGATAAAATGATCATAAATAAACGTGTACATCCATATTCATACTTGTGTTAGAGACATTGAGGATGAAATTGCAACAACATTGACACCCATTTTTCCTTGATATACTAGGAAGTGTGACAGTTAATCTCATCAACTAAAGAAACAATAACAAATTTAACTATGAAACTCAAGTACACGTAAACAATAATGTCAAGTTTTTGATCTAAAGCTTTAAAATGTGCTATAATGTACCTTAGTAAATATGATGTCACAACTGGCACTACCAACATGCATGTTGGATGATGGTGTAATACCCATCTATTAAACCAAAAAAATACATTTTCAAAAATTCAACACTATTATGAATACAAACTAACTACTAATTTATTGTGATATATAAGGAATTTACCTCTGAGATAGATGAGATCATAAAACTCATTAGTGGAATGGTTGATGTCATACTACCCTACGTGGTTAGACCCTAAAATATATAATATATTCACACTTTTAATTCAATTCTAGAATTAAAAATTGATTTACATGTTAAAATCTTAAGTATAAAAGGTAAAATTTATATATTATAAATTAGTATAAAGATACCTCTACATGATCACCAAACAAATTGTGTATTAGATCATCAATGATTGGCATATTATTTGATTCTCTGAGTTGTACTACTTGTCACTACGTCAACTCAATTCATCATAGGTTCCAATGTACTTGCAAGTGATACATGGTTGGGGTTTTCTATGGATGCCCTCAATGTTTGAACTAATTTGGCAATTTGAATTTTGTTTTGTTGTAAATGTCCTAATAAATCTTCTTGACTTTGTAGAGGGTAAGAATTTGAGGAGATTTAGGTGATTTGGGGTTCTCTTCGAGTAATTCTTCATCTAAATTAGGCTTTGAGTTAGTTTTTATAGAAGCTGGTATAAAAATAACAAAAAATAAGAAATGTAATCTAAAAAATTAAAACTTATGAAAATACAAACAAAATTTGATTAAAAAATGAAAATCCTAATTACTTACTTCTCTTATGATGTGGCATTGCAAAGTAACTTTGGACAGGGCTTGCAAATGCTATCAATGTGTAAAACACACTCATGTTCATCTTGCTTAACTCCTCTTGACCGCAACACACAAATGACTAGATGGTTATAACTTAACAAGTGCACTTTCTTTAACACACATGCATTACATAACATGTGCATGTTACGACTTGGTAATTACTAAGCCATAACACACTTGCATTATGTTTTATTTAACATAATGCAAGTGTGTTTTGTACAAATCAAGGATTTGGCCACTTTTTTGTCCCCCAATTTAGTGTACTTGCCCTACAATGGTGTTTAAGAATGTTATTGAGAAGTTAGTTTATTTGGTAAGTGAATGTTTGTCCTAGTTTAAACTCCTTGGTGGACAAATTAATGGCAATGAGAAAGATCGAAGACAACATTCACAAACATGTAGATGATCTATATGATGATGATGTGGATTAGATTCCCTTTAATTCCTTTACAATTGAATTGTGCTCAAAAAATTGACCTTGTCCCCATACAAAACAAGTGTACAATGAATGCCTTTAAATACCATGACATAGCAACATGTCACATGAAACATGTGCTAGGTTAGCTAATGATGACTACTATAAGCGGGTTGGAAAGTTAGAATTTGAATTTAAAATTTTGAATTTTGGGTGTCATCTCCAAGCTACTCAGAATTGTCTTGGGTCAAATCTTGTGTCCATCAAAGATGAACTTAAGGTTTGATGAAGAGTTAATTTTGAGGTAACTAGTGAACATATGAGAATATGTATAAATGTTAGGATTAAGGTGCCATCAACCTTGTAAATCCTATGTTATTTATTACTCCTATTACTATTTGTAAATCACCCATAAGGGATGAAACGTTTCACCTGTAGTGATCTTGTTTTAGCTGCATGTTTATATCTAATACCTGATGCTAATTTGTCTGCGACGAGGGGTTGCATGGGGGTTTCCCCCTTGCAAGGATTTATCATTGTAAATCTAGACCGTTCATCATCATTAGGTCACAGATTTGACGGTTGATATTATGTTGGTTTTCTTGCCCTAGAAGGCAACTCCCTTTTATAAGGATATTTGTACTATGTTTTTATCATAGTTGAGAGTCACAGGCGTCGCTGAATTGGAGATTGAAGAAGAAGAGGAAGTGCATGTATTGTAATCTCATATTTGAAGATAATATAACTTGGAGCCTCTTTTCTTGGTGGATTTTTTTACCCGAAAGGGTTTTCTCCACATTACATATGGTGTTATGCATTCAGTTCTTAATGCATGTTATTTCTGTGTAGTGGGTTTTATTTTTGTTGCAATCTCCATTGATTCTACATTGTTTAGAGGACATAAATAAGGTTTGAATAAGATTTCTGTTGTGTGGTTTGCACCTTCATTTCTAACAATAAATGATAGTGAAATAGAGATACATAGTTCAATCAGTTTGTGAGCCTACTCTACAGTTCTCAATATATTATTACATTTAGGGATTAAATTTGACGGTCAACCTGGGTTGTCCAACAATTTTTATATAACAATTATCTATTCAATGGTGCCTTTAAAATACTATGACATACTTTGGTATAAGTAAATTGTCCAAAATCTCTCCTTTCATTTGATACGGTTTTTTCAAAAATTCAGTTGTATTTTACAACTAAAATGTCTAAATACAACTATACAACTGTCAAATTTAAGTCCCCATTACATTAAAACATTCAAATCAACATACACATAAAAATAAATAGAAAATATTATAAATATACAAATTTCACCATTACAATTCTATAAAAAACTATTTTTCTATTATAAATCAAACAAAACAAATTTTTTCTCATTTTTTCTATTATCGATTGAAGGACCACTTTATTAAAAAAACTGGCTTGACAACGACCCATTTGTATTTATTCTATTAAAAAACTTAAAAAAGAGTAAAAGGAAGTTGTAAATTTGTAATGAACACAAAAGAAAAGTCTAGAAAATGTTCGGAGACTTTCCATAATCTCGAAGCGTACATAATCTTAATTTAAGTTTTGGACTAGGTAAATTGTTTAGAAATAATCTTGTTGATGAGAACATCACGACAATGAGTAATGACACCGTAGGAAATAGACATTGCCACTTTCGGTGGTCCCTGTCCACACATATGGAGAAAATAAATGAATTTTTCTACTAAGGTTGAGTCAGAAACTTCAATTCAAACTTTGGGAATATGATTTTCTATTTTCATAATATTCTCTCTCATTACGTACTCATTCACCAAACTATTTCTAAACAATTCCCTCCAACAGCTAAATTGAGCTTATGTGTGTGTCGATTATGGAAAGTTTCAACATGTTTTGTAGACTTTCCTTTTGCATTAATTACAACTTCTTTTTCTTCTAGTCTCAGGATTTCTAAGGTTTTTTAAAGTAGAAAGTGGTTAATTATTAGACAGGTTTTTAATTATAAAAAGTGGTCCCTAGTTGTAGGGCAAAGTCTATAAGTGTTACGGATAGATACATGTCACTAACTTTTCCATATAACAAAAAAAAGCTTTCTATTTCTTTGGGGTTAAGATTAGCAATCACATCTTAGTGTGCAATGGGTACGCCGATATTGAAATAGTATTGGAATGCTTGACCGTAACCTCAAGTCTATCACACAATGGAATATTTTTTTGTCACTATGTTTATGTGCTTAAGCTTAGTTTTGCAATCTCATGATGGGTGATGATTTTTTGTTTAAGGAAATGTCTCTTCAATTGTGATGGGTGGTAAAGGTAAAATTTGGAAATAATTATTCATAGGAAGGTTATGCATGTAGCCATGTTCTCTACTTGAAGCTGAAATGCGCTCTCTCTCTCTCTCTCTCTCTCTCAGCCTTTATATATATCTCTGTCTCCCTCTCTAGCTCTCTATTTTTTTAATCTCTTTCTATTTCCCTCTCACACACTTCATCTCTCTGATATTTCTCTCTCTCTCTCTCTCTCTCTCTCTCTCTCTCTCTCTCTCTCTCTCTCTCTCTCTCTCTCTCTCTCTCTCTCTCTCTCTCTCTCTCTCTCTCTCTCTCTCTCTCTCTCTCTCTCTCTCCCTATGTTCTTCTCATGTTTCTCTCTTCCTATGTTTTCAAAAAGACACTCCAAGAAGACTATTGGTGCATCAGAGAGATTTCCAAAGAATAGGTCAATACTCTTGCATAGAGTTATGATGTTTGTATTCTTTTCTTCATCACTTTAGGCATTTGAATCAAAATATTGTTTTCAAACACAAGAAATTTAAACACAAGAAAGTAAATGAAACCATTATATAATTCTATTAATAACATATATAAATAATAACAAATGACAACACATAGTAACAAGAAATTTCATCCAATCAACCTATACAATGACAATATTCTACTCATGTTATTCTTCTAGCTGCATTGACATGAGTGATGTGTTGGTTCGTTAACCTTAACCCATTTGTTGCTTTCTGGTGTATCATAAATCCTAGTTAATTTATTGGTAGTCACACTTCTTTGTATCCCTAGATATTAAGAATTGACTTTTTCTTCTGGTTTGGGACATTTCCTATTTTGTCCTAAAACCCGTTGTTAGTTGTGAAGAATTGTTTTGATTTCGTTTCTTTTAAGAAGACAAAGAGGGGAATAAAAAATAATGTAATCTAAAATTGATAAGCTATGTATCTAGTTCCTCCATTTATAGCTAGCTAACCTTAGATTTTTTTTTCTTCTTACTGGAAAGTTATATTTCTTAGAAGTGTTTTTTCCATGATAATAAGTAGTTAGAAAATGAGGGGATCTCCTTTCCTTACTCCTCTACAACTATTTACCCTTTTGGATATTTATTATGATGGAGAATGAGGGGGTGCAAATAAAACATTGTATCCAATCAATCATCTATTTGTTGAATCTAAACTTTTATAGAATCTTTAGGAGGAAGTTTGAATCACACTTGTCAAATGCTTTAGATATGTCAACCGTTATAACAATCCCTAACCAATGTTGTTTTGGTTGAGTGGAGTTGTTAGTTATGATCATATCCTTCATATTGCATGTATTGGTTGTTCATCCACTTACAATAACTTTATAAATTAGTGAATGTTCTAGCTCTTCCTATCTCCATTTTTTGTAGATACAACATAACTTAAAGGTATACCCAAATGATGCAAAGTAACTTCTATACCCCTAATTCTAGAGAACCTAAAAAGGATATTGATCCACTTTATATATTTTGAAAACAAAAATATGGTATCCTATAATGAACAATTTCACATCTATGGAAACAAGATTTTAAATATTTGGTTACAAAGTTTGTTGAACACAAAGAAGTGCTGAGACGGGGGCTTGAATCAACACAAACAAAAACTTAAACAGATATTTGTAGATAAATACTGAATAACTTAGAGAATATAAAGTAAATCATGCAATACAAGAATCAACACAAGAACACCAAGATTTTACATGGAAAACCCAAAATAGGGAAAAACCATGGTGAGTGTTAGCTCACAATTTATTATGCTCATTGCAATAAGTATTACAACTTTGGTTTAGGGCTACAACCCAAGGAAGCTACTACTCCCTAAATATAGTTTTTAGGGTCACTCACAAGGAAGCTACAACTCTCTACATATTCACTATCTTGATATAAGAATTACAGAGATAGTGAATACATGAACTATTGTATAGAAAACATCTAACTTATGTTGATATTGCAGTCCTCATTTTTTGCACAATTACTCCATCATACTAATGCTATACACTTCATACTTCTTATTCTTCTCTTTTACTTTCACATCTCACATCTATCTTTCACAAATGAATTTCTTCTCCTATAAATACCCTCCGCAACACATCACAATATTGATTAGGTCAGCACCATGAATATATTTTAGATGAAACATGTAGTTCTTCAAAGGTCAGCTTCAATACATATAATATGTCAAGGAAACTTGTTGTGGACCTTAGGACATCATGAAAGGATTCAAGTAACATCACATCACATCTTCCAAAGTCAAAACAATTGATCATGATCCACCGCATATAATAGAAACTAGTCTGTCAGCCCAAACTATACAAACACTACTAACTGTTTATCTTCATGCCACTGGAGAGAAGCCAAAAACATCATGCAGACCAAGAATTCAACATTGTACCACCTCAACATCATTCAACCACCTTTCTACTGAAGTATCAGATCAATATATACATCCGCACGACAAGAGATATGATGAACTAGTGGAAATAAAGTATTCAGAACTAACTGCACTATGAATACTCCACTATTCAAGATATGGTATTGTGGTACATTAAAAACCCTAAAACCTTTAGAGATGAACTTAAACATCATTACATGCATACTCCTAAATCCGCACATCTGTTGCAAGTGTGTGTTAATCAGTGTTGTCATTGATGTCAACACCTAAGGAATTTGTTTGGAAGAGTTTTGAGCAAGTGAATGAGAGGTTAATACAATTGTAGAGTTGTTTTGTCTCCTAGAACAGTGTAGTGTTTTGTTCCGCATATCCTATATATTGAATATCTTTATCTGGGGTTTGGAAGTTATGATAAGGAATGTTTGAAGTTGCTATGTTTCAAGTTTGAGCCTCCGGTGTGAAGATTTGAGTGAGTTATGTTCACTAGAGTAGAAACTATTTTTCTAAGTATCTAATGGTGATAGGGAGAATGTATTCTACTCTGCATTTAAGTTTTATTGGTTGCAGTTATAGAGTTAAGTCTGAAATGATGTTATGTGTCTTCAATTCAAATGGTTCATGATTTGATGCTCTACAAACAATCTTTTCTTTGTGATAGTGGCTGATAGTAATGTTTAAGTGGTTCAATTTGAAGAATCTTTTGGATAAAGTGATTGGAGTTTTTGCGGAAGTTCTTGGTGATTGTAAAGTGCTTGTGGTTGTCTCTAGATCATGTTCTTGCTTTTTGATTGGTCCACAAAGTGTAATTTGGATTGTGGTTGAAGCATGTTCGTAAAGGTCTTAGTGTTAACTCCTGTTTTGGCCTACTTGGTTGTTTTCACTACTTGTGGTTATGCTTTGGAGATTGTGGAAGCATGTTGTTGCATGGGAGATTGCATTTGAGTCCCAACTAAGGTGTGGTGTGGTTTGTGTTCATTCTTTTCCTTCAAAAATCTGTTTAGGTCCAGACCTATTCTAATACATGTATGTATGCTAACCTTGGAGATTGTTCCAATGGTTGATGATTGTAATGCCGACCTTGATGTACATTCCAAGGTTGATGAATTGTATAAATACACGTAATGATGTCGTGAATAATGCATGCATGTGCAATGATGCGAAGATAATTGTGTTTGTGTGAAAAAGGTAGAAAATAAGAAGAATCTGTGTGCTTCAATAGAACTGAACCTTGGCATGGTGTAGATGCTACTATCTCAGTTCACCAAGTTTTGGTAGTGAGCCTCTTTCTTTGGCAATGAGCCCCTTCTTTTGTAGTGAACATTCTGGGAAGTGAGCCTCCGATAGTGAGCCTTGTTGTAACTTTTGATATATCATTTATATTATACGTTAATCCTTACCATGGTTTTTCCCTTATTGGGTTTTCCATGTAAAATCTAGTGTCTCATGTGTTGAATGTGTTATTATGCTTAAGTTTTTGATTTCATGATTTCATGGTTAAATCATAATAATAATGATTAAGTGGTTGAAGTGTTGATGTTTATAAGAAGTTAAGTTTTGGTTATAATTGATTCACCGCCCCTCTTAGTTGTCTTGTGCATTTCAATAATTGGTATTAGAGCGAGGGTTCCTTGGAAAAAATCCTAACTATTTGAGGTCGATCTGGGATGGCGCACAAGAAGGATACTCTGCAGTTTGATGGAGTGGATTATGCTCTCTAGAAGGTATGGATGAAAATTCATCTCATTTCTCTTGGTTATAGTGTCTGGAAGATGACAGATACAAAGTATTCTAGTCCTCCGAATGGTCCATCATCTGAAGATGAAGTCAAACAGTATGAGTTAAATGGAGAATCTAGAGATGCTCTATTGAGTGCTTTGTTCAATACTGAGTTAGTGAATGTTTTGGATATGGAAACTACTTATGAGATCTGGGATAAGTTGAAGAATTTGTATGAAGGAGATGAATCTGTAAAGAGTACAAAATTACAGAACCTGAAGGTGAAGTATGCAGCTCTCAAGATGAGTGATGATGAGAACATAACAGTCTACATGCAAAAGGTTGATGAAATTGTCAATGGAATCAAAGGTCTTGGAGGAACTATTGATGAGAATGAGGTTGTGTTGAAGATTCTTAGGTCATTGCCTAAATCCTATAGTCACAAGGTGTCTGCAGTTGAAGAATTTATGAGTGTGAACAAGATTACAAAGGATTGATCAGTTGCTTGGAAAGCTTACTTCTTTTGAGATGAAAGAGTTTGGTGATGCCCTGCTGAGGACTGAGATTGCTTTCAAAGCCAACACTTCAGAGAAGACTTCAAGATATGAGAAGTATGTTGTGGAACCTGATGATGACCTTGATGAAATTGAAGCCAACTTTGTGGATAGAATGCAAAGAAGTACTGGTAAGTTCAAAGGTAAATTACCATCCAAGTGCTTTACTTGTGGTAAGATTGGTCACTATGCTTCTAGGTGTCCAGAGAGAATTGAGAAGAATAGAAAGAAATTTGAAAGTAGGCCTAGGAATGAGAAAGATCAAAGGCAACATTCACAAATATGTAGATGATCTATATGATGATGATGTGGATTAGATTCCCTTTAATGCCTTTAGAATTGAATTGTGCTCAAAAAATTGACCTTGTCCCCATACAAAACAAGTGTACAATGAATGCCTTTAAATACCATGACATAGCAACATTTCACATCAAACATGTGCTAGGTTAGCTAATGATGACTACTATAAGCGGGTTGGAAAGTTAGAATTTGAATTTAAAATTTTGAATTTTGGGTGTCATCTCCAAGCTACTCAGAATTGTCTTGGGTCAAATCTTGTGTCCATCGAAGATGAACTTAAGGTTTGACGAAGAGTTAATTTTGAGGTAAGGAGTGAACATATGAGAATCTGTATAAATGTTAGGATTAAGGTGCCATCAACCTTGTAAATCCTATGTTATTTATTATTCCTATTATTATTTGTCAATCAGCCATAAGGGATGAAACATTTCACCAGCAGTGATCTTGTTTCAGCCACATGTTTATATCCGATACATGATGCTAATTTGTCCGCGACGAGGGGTTGCATGGGGGTTTCCCCCTTGAGAGGGTTTATCATTGTAAATCTGGACCGTTCATCATCATTAGGTCACAGATTTGACGGTCGATATTATGTTGGTTTTCTTGCCCTAGAAGGCAACTCCCTTTTATAAGGATATTTGTACTATGTTTTTATCATAGTTGAGAGTCACAGGCGTCACTGAATTGGAGATTGAAGAAGAAGAGGAAGTGCATGTATTGTAATCTCATATTTGAAGATAATACAAATTGGAGCCTCTTTTCTTGGTGGAGTTTTTTACTCGAAAGGGTTTTCTCCACATTACATATGGTGTTATGCGTTCAGTTCTTAATGCATGTTATTTCTGTGTAGTGGGTTTTATTTCTGTTGCAATCTCCATTGATTCTACATTGTTTAAAGGACATAAATAAGGTTTGAATAAGATTTCTGTTGTGTGGTTTGCACCTTCATTTCTAACAATAAATGATAGTGAAATAGAGATACATAGTCCAATCAGTTTGTGAGCCTACTTTACAGTTCTCAATATATTATTACATTCAGGGATTAAATTTGATGGTCAACCTGGGTTGTCCAATAATTTTTATATAACAATTATCTATTCAATGGTGCCTTTAAAATACTATGACATACTTTAGTATAAGTAAATTGTCCAAAATCTCTCCTTTCATTTGATATAGTTTTTTCAAAAATTTAGTTGTATTTTACAACTAAAATGCCTAAATACAACTCTACAACTATCAAATTTAAGTCCCCATTACAGTAAAACATTCAAATCAACATACACATAAAAATAAATAGAAAATATTATAAATATACAAATTTCACCATTACAATTCTATAAAAAACTATTTTTTTATTATAAATCAAACAAAACAATTTTTTTCTCATTTTTAAGTGAAATCAACTTGAATGACATATTCTTAAAAAAAAAAAAAAAAACAGAAACTTTTGTTATCAAATGAAGGACCACTTTATTAAAAAAAAAACTGGCTTGACAACGACCCATTTGTATTTATTCTATTAAAAAACTTAAAAAAGAGTAAAAGGAAGTTGTAAATTTGTAATGAACGCAAAAGAAAAGTCTAGAAAATGTATGGAGACTTTCCATAAACTCGAAGCGCACATAATCTTAATTTAAGTTTTGGACTAGGTAAATTGTTTAGAAATAATCTTGTTGACGAGAACGTCACGGCAATGAGTAATGACACCGTAGGAAATAGAGATTGCCGCTTTCGGCGGTCCCCGTCCACACATACAGAGAAAATAAATGAATTTTTCTACTAAGGTTGAGTCAGAAACTTCAATTCAAACTTTGGGAAATGGTTTTCTATTTTCATAATATTCTTCTCTCATTACGTACTCATTCACCAAACTATTTCTAAACAATTCCCTCCAACAACTAAATTGAGCTTATGTGTGTGTCGATTATGAAAAGTTTCAACACGTTTTGTAGACTTTCCTTCTGCATTAATTACAACTTCTTTTTCTTCTAGTCTCGGGATTTCTAAGTTTTTTAAAGTAGAAAGTGGTTAATTGTTAGACAGTTTTTTAATCATAAAAAGTGGTCCAAAGTCTATGAGTGTTACGGATAGATACATGTCACTAACTTTTCCATATAACAACAAAAAGCTTTCTATTTCTTTGGGGTTAAGATTAGCAATGGCATCTTAGCGAGCAATGGGTACACCGATATTGAAATAGTATTGGAATGCTTGACCGTAACCTCTAGTGTATCACACAATGGAATATTTTTTTGTCACTATGTTTATGCGCTTAAGCTTAGTTTTGCAATCTCATGATGGGTAATTATTTTTTGTTTAAGGAAATGTCTCTTCAATTGTGATGGGTGGTAAAGGTAAAATTTGGAAATAATTATTCATAGGAAGGTTATGCATGTAGCCATGTTCTCTACTTGAAGCTGAAATGCTCTCTCTCTCTCTCTCTCTCTCTCTCTCTCTCTCTATATATATATATATATATATATATATATATATATATATATATATATATCTTTTTTGTCTTTCTCTATTTTCACTCACTCTCTATCTCTCTTTACCTCTCTATACATTTGTCTCTATATCTTCATCTATGTCTTTCGCCCTCTCTCTCTCTTACTCCTCCCTCCCTTGCTCTCTTTGTTTCTCCATCTCTATCTCTCCCTTCTCTGTTCCTCTCTCTCTCTCTCTCCACATAACATCTCAAGGGTAAAATGATTAAGGTGGAAGATGTGCAAAATTTGACAAAAGAAAGACTTGATGAAATGATTAGTTCAATTGGAGGTTCTGATCTAACAATAGGTGGAAGCCCCTATAATAATTTAATAGGAAACAACAAAATCTCTCTCTCTCTCTCTCTCTCTCTCTCTCTCTCTCTCTCTCTCTCTCTCTCTCTACTTTTCTATTTCTCTTTATCTCTCTTCATCTCCATCTCCCTCCTCCCTTCTCTCTCACACACTTCATCTCTATGAGATCTCTCTCTCTCTCTCTCCCTATGTTCTTCTCATGTTTCTCTCTTCCTATGTTTTCAAAAAGACACTCCAAGAAGACTATTGGTGCACCAGAGAGATTTCCAAAGAATAGGTCAATACTCTTGCATGGAGTTATGATGTTTGTATTCTTTTCTTCATCACTTTAGGCATTTGAATCAAAATATTGTTTTCAAACACAAGAAATTTAAACACAAGAAAGTAAATGAAACCATTATATAATTCTATTAATAACATATATAAATAATAACGAATGACAACACATAGTAACAAGAAATTTCATCCAATCAACCTATACAATGACACTAATCTACTCATGTTATTCTTCTAGGTGCATTGACATGAGTGATGTGTTGGTTCGTTAACCTTAACCCATTTGTTGCTTTCTGGTGTATCATAAATCCTAGTTAATTCATTGGTAGTCACACTTCTTTGTATCCCTAGATATTAAGAATTGACTTTTTCTTCTGGTTTGGGACATTTCCTATTTTGTCCTAAAGCCCATTGTTAGTTGTGAAGAATTGTTTTGATTTAGTTTCTTTCAAGAAGACAAAGAGTGGAATAAAAAATAATGTAATCTACAATTGATAACCTATGTATCTAGTTTCTCCATTTATAACTGGCTAACCTTAGATTTTTTTTTCTTCTTAGTGGAAAGTTATATTTCTTAGAAGTGTTTTTCCCATGATAATAAGTAGTTAGAAAATGAGGGGATCTCCTTGCCTTACTCCTCTACAACTATTTACCCTTTTGGATATTTATTATGATGGAGAATGAGGGGGTGCAAATAAAACATTGTATCCAATCAATCATCTATTTGTTGAATCTAAACTTTTATAGAATCTTTAGGAGGAAGTTTGAATCACACTTGTCAAATGCTTTAGATATGTCAACCGTTATAACAATCCCTAACCAATGTTGTTTTGGTTGAGTGGAGTTGTTAGTTAAGATCATATCCTTCATATTGCATGTATTGGTTGTTCATCCACTTACAATAACTTTATAAATTAGTGAATGTTCTAGCTCTTCCTATCTCCACTTTTTGTAGATACAACATAACTTAGTGGTATACCCAAATGATACAAAGTAACTTCTATACCCCTAATTCTAGAGAACCTAAAAAGGATATTGATCCACTTTATATATTTTGAAAACAAAAAGATGGTATCCTATAATGAACAATTTCACATCTATGGAAGAAAGATTTTAAATATTTGGTTACAAAGTTTGTTGAACACAAAGAAGTGCTAAGAGGGGGGCTTGAATTGGCACACACAAAAACTTAAATAGATATTTGTAGATAAAAACTGAATAACTTAGAGAATATAAAGTAAATCATGCAACACAAGAATCAACACAAGAACACTAGGATTTTACATGGAAAACTTAAAATAGGGAAAAACCATGGTGAGTGTTAGCTCACAATTTATTATGCTCACTGCAATAAGTATTACAACTTTGTTTTAGGGCTACAACCCAAGGAAGCTACTACTCCCTAAATATAGCTTTTAGGGTCACTCCCAAGGAAGCTACAACTCCCTACAGATTCACTATCTTGATATAAGAATTACAGAGATAGTGAATACATGAACTGTTGTATAGAAAACATTTGACTTATGTTGATATTGCAGTCCTCATTTTTTGCACAATTACTCCATCATACTAATGCTGCACACTTCATACTTCTTATTCTTCTCTTTTACTTTCACATCTCACATCTATCTTTCACAAATGAATTTGTTCTCCTATAAATACCATCCGCAACACATCACAATATTGATTAGGTCGGCACCATGAATATATTTTAGATGAAACATGTAGTTCTTCAAAGGTCAGCTTCAATACATATAATATGTCAAGGAAACTTGTTGTGGACCTTAGGACATCATGAAAGGATTCAAGTAACATCACATCACATCTTCCAAAGTCAAAACAATTAATCATGATCCACCGCATATAATAGAAACTAGTCTGTCAGCACAAACTATACAAACACTACTAACTGTTTATCTTCATGCCACTGGAGAGAAGCCAAAAACATCATGCGGACCAAGAATTCAACATTGTACCACCTCAACATCATTCAACCACCTTTCTACTAAAGTATCAGATCAATCTATACATCCACACAACAAGAGATATGATGAACTAGTGGAAATAAAGTATTTGGGACTAACTGCACCATGAATACTCCACTATTCAAGATATGGTATTGTGGTACATTAAAAACCCTAAAACCTTTAGAGATGAACTTAAACATCATTACATGCATACTCCTAAATCCACACATCTGTTGCAAGTGTGTGCTAATCAGTGTTGTCATTGATGTCAACACCTAAGGAATTTGTTTGGAAGAGTTTTGAGCAAGTGAATGAGAGGTTAATACAATTGTAGAGTTGTTCTGTCTCCTAGAAGAATGCAGTGTTTTGCTCCGCATATCCTATATATTGAATATCTTTATCTGGGGTTTGGAAGTTATGATAAGGAATGTCTGTAGTTGCTATGTTTCAAGTTTGAGCCTCCGGTGTGAAGATTTGAGTGAGTTATGTTCACTAGAGTAGAAACTATTTTTTTGAGTATCTAATGGTGATAGGGAGAATGTATTCTACTCTGCATTTAAGTTTTATTGGTTGCAGTCATAGAGTTAAGTCTGAGATGATGTTATGTGTCTTCAGTTCAAATGGTTCATGATTTGGTGCTCTACAAACAATCTTTTCTTTGTGACAATGGCTGACAATAATGTTTAAGTGGTCTGGTTTGAAGAATCTTTTGGATAAAGTGATTGGAGGTTGTGCGGAAGTTCTTGGTGATTGTAAAGTGCTTGTGGTTGTCTCTAGATCATGTTCTTTCTTTTTGATTGGTCCACAAAGTGTAATTTGGATCGTGGTTGAAGCATGTTCGTAAAGGTCTTAGTGTTAACTCCTGTTTTGGCCTACCTGGTTGTTTTCACTACTTATGGTTATGCTTTGGAGATTGTGAAAGCATGTTGTTGCATGGGAGATTGCATTTGAGTCCCAACTAAGGTGTGGTGTGGTTCGTGTTCATTCTTTTCCTTCAAAAATCTGTTTAGGTCCAGACCGATTCTAATATATGTATGTATGCTAACCGTGGAGATTGTTCCAATGGTTGATGATTGTAATGCCGACCTTGATGTACATTCCAAGGTTGATGAATTGTATAAATACATGTAATGAAGTAGTGAATAATGCATGCATGTGCAATGATGCGAAGATAATTGTGTTTGTGTGAAAAAGGTAGAAAATAAGAAGAATATGTGTGCTTCAATAGAACTGAACCTTGGCATGGTGTAGCTGCTACTATCTCAGTTCACTAAGTTTTGGCAGTGAGCCTCTTTCTTTGGCAATGAGCCCCTTCTTTTGTAGTGAGCATTCTGGGAAGTGAGCCTCCAATAGTGAGCCTTGTTGTAACTTTTGATATATCATTTATATTATGCGTTAATCCTTACCATGGTTTTTCCCTTATTGGGTTTTCCATGTAAAATCTAGTGTCTCATGTGTTGAATGTGTTATTATGCTTAATTTTTTGATTTCATGATTTCATGGTTAAATCATAATAATAATGATTAAGTGGTTGAAGTGTTGATGTTTATAAGAAGTTAAGTTTTGGTTACAATTGATTCACCGCCCCTCTTAGTTGTCTTGTGCATTTCAATAATTGGTATTAGAGTGAGGGTTCTTTGGAAAAAATTCTAACTTGAGGTCGATCCGGGATGGCGCACAAGAAGGATACTCTGCAGTTTGATGGAGTGGATTATGCTCTCTAGAAGGTATGGATGAAAATTCATCTCATTTCTCTTGGTTATAGTGTCTGGAAGATGACAGATACAAAGTATTCTAGTCCTCTGAATGGTCCATCATCTGAAGATGAAGTCAAATGGTATGAGTTAAATGGAGAATCTAGAGATGCTCTGTTGAGTGCTTTGTTCAATACTGAGTTAGTGAAAGTTTTGGATATGGAAACTGCTTATGAGATCTGGGATAAGTTGAAGAATTTGTATGAAGGAGATGAATCTGTAAGGAGTACAAAATTACAGAACCTGAAGGTGAAGTATGCAACTCTCAAGATGAGTGATGATGAGAACATAACAGTCTACATGCAAAAGGTTGATGAAATTGTCAATGGAATCAAAGGTCTTGGAGGAACTATTGATGATAATGAGGTTGTGTTGAAGATTCTTAGGTCATTGCCTAAATCCTATAGTCACAAGGTGTCTGCAATTGAAGAATTTATGAGTGTGAACAAGATTACAAAGGATTGATCATTTGCTTGGAAAGCTTACTTCTTTTGAGATGAGAGAGTTTGGTGATGCCCTACTGAGGATTGAGACTACTTTCAAAGCCAACACTTCAGAGAAGACTTCAAGATATGAGAAGTATGTTGTGGAACCTGATGACGACCTTGATGAAATTGAAGCCAACTTTGTGGATAGAATGCAAAGAAGTACCAGTAAGTTCAAAGGTAAATTACCATCCAAATGCTTTACTTGTGGTAAGATTGGTCACTATGCTTCTAGGTGTCCAGAGAGAATTGAGAAGAATAGAAAGAAATTTGACAGTAGGCCTAGGATCATAAAGAAATGCTATTATGTTAGATATCTTGATGATGATGGTGTAACAGATGATGAGTCCGATGATACTAGTGTAAATGAATGCTTGTTTATTGCTATTAAAAAGAACACATCACTATTGATCTTACTAGCTGTGTGAAGGAAGAAAAACTAGTAGAAGAGAGTGCCTTGTCTATTTGCCAGGTTGAGAAAGATAAGGATGAATGGATTATTGGCAGTGGATGTTCATATCACATGGTCGGGGATAAAAGTAAGTTTGTGAGTTTGGAAAAGTATGATGGAGGACTGCTTAGGTTTGGAGATGATGTAGCTAGTAGGATTTGTGGAAGAGGATCTATTTCTTTTGATGGAAAGCACAATATTGATGATGTTCTATATGTGAAGGGTTTAAAGCATAATCTTTTAAGTGTTGGTCAGATGTGTGACAAAGGGTATGATTTGAGATTCAAGGATAATGGATGCAAGATCATGGAAAGCTCCATAACAATGATTGCTACTGGTAAGAAGACTAGAGGTAATGTTTATCACTTGAGAGGAACTAATGATTGTTGTTTGTTGGCTCAGACAGATGAGAGTTGGCCGTGGCATAGAAAGATGTGTCATATAAATTTTGACAACTTGGTGAAGATAAGTTCAGTGTAAGCTTGTGAAACCTACTAATACTATTTGCAAGGAATGTCAATTTGGGAAACAAACAAGGACAAGTTTCAAGAGTAAGGAACAATTTTCTGCTAGATTACTGGAGCTAGTGCATATAGATGTGTCGTCCTACAAGAACAAGAAGTTTGCAAGGTGACAGGTACTTTATGTTGCTTATTGATGATTATTTTAGAATGACTTGGGTCACTTTTCTAAAAGATAAATCAGAAGCCCTAGACAAATTCAAAGCTTTCAAGGTAATGGTTGAGAATGAGATAGAACTGAGGATCAAATACTTAAGGTCTGATAGAGGAGGTGAGTTTACATCAAATTGATTTAATATTTTCTGTGAAGAACAAGGGATAAAGAGACAGTTGTCTGCTCCTAGGACTCTTTAGTAGAATGGAGTTGTTGAAAGAAAGAACAAGACAATTCAAGAAGCTGCTAGGACTATGATGATGGAGACTGACCTACCAGAAGTGTATTGGAGAGAAGCTATATATACTGCTATCTACATTCAAAATAGAGTTCAAGTCAAAGGTAATGGTACTAAAACTCCTTATGAATTATGGTATGGAAGAGTTCCTACAGTGAAATATTTTAATGTTTTTGGAAGAAAATGTTATATCAGAAGAGAAGAAGAGCTAGGTGAGTTTGATGCTAGGTGTGATGAAGGAATTTTCCTTGGATACTCTACTAAGAGTAAGTCCTACTAGTCCTACAATAAGAGACTGAGAAAGATCATTGAGAGTGCTAATGTGAAGGTTGATGAAGACAAGGAAAGAATATCAGATCTGAGTGGCTATGAATTAGATGAACCTATTGCTACAATTAATGAAGAAAAAGTTGAACAAGAAGATATTCAAGTTGAAGAAGAAAAGGCTTCAGAAAGTGTTGTTAAGACTCCTAGGTATGTAAGGATTAATCATTCTGAAGATCAGATTATTGGTGACAAAAGCTAAGGGGTATTGACAAGGAAAAGAGCTGCAGAAGAGTAGGTGAACTATTGTTTACTTTTAAAGATTGAACCTAAAATTGCAAGTGAAGCTTGCAAAGATGAAAATTGGGTAAAAGTTATGGAAGAAGAGATGATGCAGATAGAGAAGAATCAAACTTGGGAATTCATTCCTAGACCTGCTGATAATAATGTGATTAGAACTAAATGGGTTTTCAGGAACAAGATGAATGAAAATGGAGTAGTAAGAAACAAAGCAAGACTGGTATGCAAAGGATGTTTTTAGGTTGAAGGTATAGATTATGAGGAGACTTATACTCCTGTGGCAAGGATTGAAGCAATAAGAATGTTTGTGGCATTTGCAGCATACAAAGATTTCAAAGTGTACCATATGGATGTAAAGTCTGCATTTTTGAATGGTGAGCTAGAAGAAGAGGTTTACATTGAACAACCAAAATTATTTCAGTTATTAGACCAAGATGACATGGTGTGCAGATTGAAGAAAGCCTTGTATGGACTAAAGCAAGCTCCTAGAGCTTGGTATGCAAGGTTGGATAAGTATTTGTTGCAATTAGGGTTTAGTAAAGGTACTACAGACAGTAATCTTTATTTCAAAATTAATGATGATCAAATTCTAACTATTGTAGTCTTTGTTGATGATATTATCTTTGGAGGCAGTGAAGGTATGTGTAAGAAATTTGCAGAGGAAATGCAAAAGGAGTTTGAGATGTCTATGTTTGGTGAAATGAATTTCTTTCTAGGACTGCAAATTACTCAATCAGATAAAGGAATGTTCATTACTTAGTCCAAGTATGTGAAAGAGTTGTTGAAAATTTTTAGAATGGAGGATTCTAAACCAGTATGTACCCCTATGGTAACTGGTTGCAAGCTGAGCAAGAATGATGAATCACCTAAGACTGACAAAAAAAAGTATAGGTCTATGATTGGAGGATTACTTTATCTTACCTATACTAGACCAGATATAATGCATGTGGTTTGTCTTGTGGCAAGATTTTAAGAAGATCCTAGAGAGTCACATGTGATGGCAGTTAATAGAATCATGAGTATTTAAAATGCACTTTGGACTGTGTATTGTGGTATCCTAAAGATACTGATTTCACTCTTAGTGCTTATATAGATGTAGATTGGGCTGGAGATGTTGATGATAGAAAAAGTATAGGTGGAGTTGCTTTCTTCTTAGGTAACAGATTGGTTTCATGGTTGAGCAAGAAGCAAGATTTAATTTCTTTGTCTACTGCAGAAGCAGAGTATATTGTTGCAACATGTTGTTGCACTCAAGTGTTATGGATGAAGCAAACATTGAAGGATATAAGAGTTGTGTATGGAGAACCAATCTCAATCTTCTGTGACAATACAAGTGTTATAAACATTTCAAAGAATCTAGTGATGCACTCAAGAACAAAGCATATATCAATAAGGTATCACTTTCTGAGAGAAAAGGTAATAGAGAATGAAGTAAAAATGGATTATGTGTCTACAAAGGATCATATTGTAGATATTTTTACAAAGCCTCTGCCTAAGGATACTTTTGAGTATCTTAGGGAGAAGTTAGGGGTTATTACCCCTCCTACTCTAAACTAAGATGCATAGGAAGTGCATCAGTCTAGTGGTACCCAAAGTCTCATTCTTGGATCTGGATTGATGTTTTGAAGGCTACCTCTCATGAGGAGTATGTAGATGTTGCTGATATGAATTCTTGATAAAGAGTAGTAAGTGTCATAGTATTGATGACAAAGGGAGTGAAAGAGTAATTCTAGTTTTGATCAGAGCATTAGTGTGCAAGTATGTGCAGAGGAAGAGAAGTGATGTCCTTTGCCATTAATGTTAAAGAGGGAGAGAAATCATGTGAAAACTCAGGGGGAGAAAGAATTTAGATGTATAAAGAGAAAGGGGGAGAAGTTGATGATGTTATGGTTTTTCACATAAATATTGCCATCAATGACAAAGGGGGAGATTGTTGCAAGTATGTGCTAACCGGTGTTGTCATTGATGTCAACACCTAAGGAATTTTTTTGGAAGAGTTTTGATGTAGGAGCAACCAGAGGTGTAAGAGCAATCTTGCATCACCCAAAAAAGATGTGATTCAAAATTATTGATGTTGTTTTCATTTCTTTTCAAAATCAATGTTTCCGGTTCCATAATCGCTTGAATAATGATGTAGAACTTTCAGTTTTTCCAAACTGCTATTTTTGGAAAGTTTGCATTTGGGCACGGATTGAAGTAAAAATTTATAGGAAGCTTCGTAAATGAAAAATAAGACCTTTGGAGAATGAATCATGCAAAGATAATTTGTGAGCTGAAAGATATTAAATTTTCTGTTTCCCAAAAAATGCCTGAAAATAATTCAAATTCAGGTTTGACACACTAAATGGCCCCGTACAAGCCCAAAAATTGGTAGAACAAAAAGATCCCATTCTTAGCATGTAGAGAACTCTGTGAGATTTTTGGTGCTTCAAATAGTTCATGAATCAGACACCCGAATGAAAAGTTATGGCTCCTAGAAGTTGACCTATTTTTGGAGGGAGATGCAAAATTTGAATTTTGGTTGGAGGCCACCAAAAGGGCTATTAATAAACATTTTTGGGAACCCTTGGTAGTAGTAGAGATCAGGGGGAAAGTGTAGAGTCAAAAAAAGGTAGGAAAATAGAAACTGTAGTTGATTTGGGGTTATAGAAGGCAGAAGATTCCAAATCCTGGTGATAGGTAGCTGTAATGTGTTGTAGCCTGTAGAGGATTGATTCCTCTGATTAGATTTGAGCTTCTATAATGTAATGAGTTATCCAAATCAATAAAAGAATATTCTATTTTCTATGTGCAATTTCTATTTTTGTGTGTTTTGTGATTTACCCCCTTCATCAAGTGGTATCAAAGCAAGGGTTCCTGAGTGTGTAGATAAATCACTGACCATGAGGCAGTTTGCACCAGGACCTGAGGTTGTGGGTTTGCTGCAGAGATCAAAATGCCTCCAAAAAGAAACCATGTTGGGAGAAATGCTTTGAGGGAAGAGGGTTTTAGAGCCCTACAAAGGCAAATCGATGCATTGCAAGAGGAGTTGTGAAGAGGTTTTGAGATGAAAACAAGAGAAGAAAGTGAAGATGAAGCTGAAGAAGAGCTATCTGAGGAAGAACAAGAAGCTACAAGAGATCCTACAGAAGTTAGGTTGTTGAGGGCCATTTTAAAGATTGGAAGGAGGCCCAAGATCAAAGTTTCTACCTATTATAGAGATTTGGATCCAAAAAAGTTTACTGATTGGATCAATGATATGGAAGGATATTTCGAGTATGAAGATGTAGAGGATCCAGATAGGGTCAAGTTTGTAAAAGTAAAGTTGAAGGGCCATGCCAGTATTTGGTGGAAGGAGGTCCAGATGGAAAGAAATAGAAGAGAAAAAGGAAAGATTACTAGATGGGATCAGATGGTGGATAAGCTAAAGAAGTAGTTCATTCTTGTGGACTATGAGCTGGAGTTATTGAAGAAGCTACAAGGATTGAAGCAAGGTAACAAGTTTGTCAAGGAGTATATAGAAGAATTTTATAAGATTACTATCAGGATAGGCCATGTAGAGGCCAACAAGGAGAAGGTAGCCCATTATATTAATGGGTTGAGGCAAAGTATTCAAGAGGAGCTAAGCCTGGTCAGAATGATCACCATAGAAGATGCATACCAGTTTTCCTTGAAGGCGGAGGAGAAGCTGAATAAAAGATTCAAAAGCAAGCAAAGAGGAAAAGGTCAAGGTGGATGGGGTGGTGGAAGACCCTATGGAGGCCTAAATGAAGATCAAAAGAAAAGTGAAGAAGCTGACATTAGTCAAAATTAGAGAGGGGATAATACCTATCGCCCTTGTGACCAAAACAATGGCGAGCAAAGAGGAAGAGGGAGAGGTAGACCTACGCAAGGGCCTGCAAGAGGAGTTTTCAGAGGAACCTATTTCTAATGTGGAGAAGAAGGGCATTAAGTATACGAGTGTCCGCAACATCAAGGAAGGACAATTAGAAGACCTAAAGGTAATACACGAGTTGCACATGTAGATGAAGATGCAAAGTCTGAGAATTCTAAAGATGTTGAAAGCGGGGAAACCCTAGTTGGCAGAAGAACCTTGTTGAATGAGGAGAAAGAATTAGATCAGAGGAAGAGTTTATTCCGCACAAGATGTAAGTGTGAAGGTAAGTGTTGTGATATTATTATTGATGGTGGAAGCATTGACAATCTTGTTTTAGAGGAGATGGTTAACAAGTTGAAGTTGACAAGGAGAAAGCATCCACATCCATATCAGATTGTATGGATGCAAAAGGACCATAGAGCTTTGATCAATGAGCAATGTTTAGTCAAGTTCAAGATTGGAGATTACCATGATGAAGTGCTATATGCCATCATACCGATGGATGCATGTCATATGCTATTGGGAAGGCCATGGTAGTATGATAGGTGTGCTGTCCATGATGGCCATGCAAACACCTATTCTTTGACAAAGGATGGAGTTTGTCATAAGTTGAAGCCCTTGAAGGAGGTAGAAGAAAAGGTATGTAGTATTGCCAGAATTTGCTTGGTAGATGGTAGGAAATCTTTGGAGGGTATGAAGCATGAGAGTCATTGCTTTGCATTGATTCCTAAGATCAGTGAAGAGAAATGTGAAGATGTACTAGGAGAGGTCTCAGATATGTTGGAAGAATTTTAGGATATTGTCTCTGATAATGTACCAAAAGGTTTACCATCAATGAGGAAGATAAGTCACCAAATGGATTTGATACCAGTAGCTAGTTTGCCAAATAAGACAGCCCATAGAATGACTCTTGTAGAGAATGAAGAGCTAAACAAACAAGTTCCCAAGTTGTTAAGGAAGGGACTGATAAGAGAAAGCCTAAGTCCATGTGCAGTACCTATAGTACTAGCACTGAAGAATGATAGAGAGTGGAGATGTGTACAAATTATTGAGCCATCAATAAGATCATGATCAAGTACGGATTTCTGTTGCCTAGAATGGATGACATCGTGGATTGTTTGAGTGGAGCCAAGTACTTCATGAAGATTGACTTGAAGAGTGGGTATCACCAGATCTGAATTAGAGAAGGAGATGAGTGGAAGATAGCCTTCAAGACAAAGGAAGGTTTGTATGAGTGGTTAGTCATGCCATTTGGGCTAACCAATGCACCGAGCACATTCATGTGGCTCATGAACAAGGTATTAAAAGAGTTTTTGGGAAGTTTTGTTATTGTTTATTTAGATGATATGTTGATTTTTAGTATAACTTGTGGTGCAAGAGCACCAAGACATCTAGGTTTTGTTTGATCTTCAAGTTGGTTGTTTTGTTTAATAAGGTCTTTGAGACCATCTACATGTTGTAATAAGACTTGCATGCCATACTTGTAATGGACTATGTCCAAATGTCTAAAAAAACTATTGTCTTGTGGACAGTCATATGGTAAAGGGCAGTCATATAAGTTTGTAGCCCTCCTAATGTGTGTAGGAGGCAAAACTTCTTGGTTGTTAGCATGTAAAAGGTTAGGAGGAATGTTAAAACCTTGTCCAAAGGTTAACCTAAATGTTAGAAAACTCATTTTTAGACAAAAACAGTCAAGACAGTCCAAGATAGGACAGTTACAAAACTGTAACAGTGGTAGCCGGGTAGTTGATGGTTTTGGGACGGTTGTTTATTCCTCCATCGGTTCAACTGCCCCCCCAGCATGTGCAAGGCATCAAGGAGGCTTCAAAAAGCTAAGAAACAATTCATTTTTTAGTAGTGTGAAGGAGTATTTGAAGCAATACAATAGAGTTCCTTGTTTTTCTTGTGTATTTTCTAAGTTTTTTGTGCATAAAGCCCGTACTTCCCTGTGGTACGGCACTACCAAGGAGGTTGGAATGTATGGAAGTGTGATGTGATGAGATAGCTACCAAACAAATCTAACTTGAGTTCTTGACATCAAGTATAGGGCCTTCTACATTCAATTGTTATCAAGACACTCGCTGAAGTCACTGTCCACAGAAGAAACCGATGTTCCTATACTTGCCCCGTACCTATACGATCAACTGGTGCCTAAAGGTTATGATGGGAAGATAGTATGGTGAGTCATCTTTCATATGCAAGTAATTTGAATTCTTGACACTCATCTGTATTGTTACATTCCCCTTTCTTTTGTGAGTGGTCTGGAAACCTTGAACTAGGGTTCTGATAGTAAGTTTATGATGTTTCCCTCATTCCACGCAACCCATAGCCCTCGTGATCAGTGGAATGAGTCCTTCAAGGTCTATTTTAATGTCTTGTGAGGATTGTGGAGGCAGGAGAATGGCCTAAGGTGAGTTTGTCATGTTGATGGCTCTACAAATCCATGGGTTGGAAGTTTGAGAAGGACATCAGTCACTACAAAGAAGGTAATAGGTTTGTTTGTCATTGCTTTGTCAATGAAGACATTAGGTGCTTGGTAAGTTATTTGGTATGCTGTAATGAGATTGAGTTTATGGATGGAGATCATCCCAAGGAGGATGCTGTGACTGTGGAGTAGAGATAATGTGTGACTGTCTTTAGTAGACATTGTTGAAGACTGTTGTCCTACAGACCCTGTACAGTGGGTTGGATGAAACCTTGAATGGAGTTAGGCATCTTGGGATAGGTGTCCTAGAGTCCTCTCACCTTGTGTCATGAACATGTGTAGTTTGGAGTTAATACCCTACCTTATGTGAAGTTTGATCTCTGTCAAAGAAAACAGTGAATCTAGTGAGCCATTTCATTGAAGGTCTGAATTGTGCTTCTGCTATCCTAGATGCTCTACATCAACCTGGGAAGAGCATATGATGCAGATCAGAAAAGTTTTAGAGAAGCTGAGAGATGAGAAGTTACTGATTAATATGAAGAGATGTAGTTTTGCAAAGAAGGATTTGGTATACTTAGGATTTGTTGTCTTATAGGAAGCTCTTAAGATGGACCCATAAAAAGAAAGGGCTATCATCGAATGGCCAACACCAAGGTGTGCTATAGAGGTATGATCTTTTCATGGTTTGGTAAGTTTTTGCAAAAGATTTATCAGAAATTTTAGTACCATTTGTGTACCCCTAACTGAAACAATGAGAGGGGATAGAAAAGAGTTTAAATAGACTATAAGAGTAGCCAAGAGTTTTGATACATTGAAGCAGAAAGTCATAGAGCAACCTATTTTGGCACTTCTAGATTTCAACAAGGTATTTCCAGTAGATTGCGATGCTAGTGGTAGTGCTATAGGAGTTGTTTTGAGCCAAGAAGGTAAGCCCATTGCCTATTTTAGTGAGAAGATTAATGATGCCAAGAAAAAGTATTCTGTTTACATGATCAGGCGTTTTATGCAATAGTTCAAGATTTGAAGAAATAGAGACATTATTTGTTGTCAAAAGAGTTTTTTTAATATATTGATCATCAAGCTTTACAATATCTTAATAGTCAAGGAAAGTTAAATCAAAGGCACTTAAAATGGGTTGAGTTTTTGCAAAGTTATACTTTTGTTTTGAAGCACATGAGTGGGAAGTCCAATAGAGTTGCAGATGCCTTGAGTAGAAGGCAAAATTCGTTGACAAAAATGAATATAGAGGTTGTTGGATTCGATGATCCAAAAGTTAGTATCCTAAAGATGCAGATTTTGTAGAGGCTTGGATGGTTTGTTTGGAACCTATTACTTTGGATAGGACAGAATGGTTGGATTTCATAATCCAATATGGCATGCTATTTAGAGGAAGCCAGTTGTGCATTCTAAGGAGTTCCATGAGAGAGAACTTGATTAAGGAGAAGCATAGTGGGGGATTAGTTGGACACTTTGGTCAAGATAAGACCATTGCTATTGTTGGTGAGCACTATTATTGGCCACAATTGCAGCAAGATGTGAGGAAGTTTGTGTAGAGTTACAGAGTGTGTCAGATGACAAAAGGAGCAAGTCAAAATACATGGCTATATCAACCATTACATGTACCAGAGAAGCCATGGAATGATATTAGTATGGATTTTGTTCTTGGTTTATTGAAGACACAGAGAGGACATGATTCCATTTTTGTGGTGGTGGACAAATTCTCAAAGATGGCACATTTTATTCCTTTTAAGAAAACTAATGGTGCTATTCATATTGCAGAGTTATTTTTAGAGAGGTGGTGAGACTACATGGTCTACCTAAGAGCACAGTTTCAGATCGATATACCAAGTTTGTTGGTTATTTCTGGATGACATTATGGAAGAAGTTGAAGACAAATTTGAAGTTTAGTTCTGCACACCATCCATAGACTGATGGATAGACAGAAGTGGTGAATAGGTGTTTGGGTAACCTACTATGATGCTTAGTAGGAGATAAGCCCAAGGGATGGGATTTGATTTTACCACAGATAGAATTTCCTTACAATAATTCTGTCAATAGGAGCATAGGTAAATCACCATTCAAGATTGTTTATGGGAGTAGTCCAAGAAATGCTTCAGAGTTAAGGAAGCTGGACAAGAGTGAAAAGACAAGTGCTAAAATTGAAGACTTTGCAAAAGACTTGAAGAGTTTGCAAGAAGAGGTGAGAAAGAACATTAATAAGATCAATATTCAGTACAAGGCTAAGGCAGATTAGAAGAGGAGATATAAGGAATTCTAGGTAGGAGATGAAGTCATGGTTCACTTGAGAAAAGAGAGGTTTCCAATCAGAACATATAATAAGTTGAAAATGAAGAAATTTGGACCATGAAAATTTTTGAAGAAGCATGATTCAAGAAATGCATATGAGGTAGAGCTGCCAAGTGGGATCAACATTTCCCCTATTTTCAACATTGCTGATTTAACAAAATATCATGAAGGAGGAAAAGAGGATGAACCAACAGAAGAACAATGGAGTATTCTAGCATCTACTTCAAAGGAGGAGATAGAAGAGATCTTGGATAGTCATGTGGGAAGGAGTACTCAGAATAGGCAATATGAAGAATATTTGGTGAAGTGGAAAGGAAGGCCTATTAAATATTCTTCCTAGTTATCTAAGGCATAAGTTGACCGTTTGGGGTTTTCCTCAAACACCTAAGATGTGACAAGATCACTTCTCAAAAAATACCTTGAGTGTCTAATGCAGGAGCATCTAGAGGTGTAAGAGCAATCTTGCATCACCCAAAAAATATGTGATTCAAAATCATTGATGTTGTTTTCATTTCTTTTCAAAATAAGTGTTTATGGTTCCATAATCGCTTGAATAATGATGTAGAACTTTCAAATTTTCCAAACTGCTATTTTTAGAAAGTTTGCATTTGGGAACGGATCAAAGAAAAAATTTATAGGAAGCTTTTTAAATAAAAAATAATACATTTGGTGAAGGAATCACGCAAATATTATTTGTGAGATGAAAGATATTAAAGTTTTTGTTTCCTAAAAAATGCTTAAAAATTATTCAAATTCAGGCTTGAGGCACTAAATGGCCTTGTACGGGCCCAAAAATGGGTGGAACTAATAGATCCCATTATTAACACGTAGAGCACTCTACAAGTTTTCTGGCACTTCAAACTGTTTGTCAATCGGACACTTGGATGAAAAGTTATGGCTCTCGGAAGTTGACCTATTTTTGGAGGTAGATGCAAAATTTGAATTTTGGCTGGAGCCTGCCAAAAAGGGCTATTAATAACCATTTTTGCGAACCCTTTGTAGTATTAGAGATAAGGGGGAAAGTGTAGAGTCAAAAAAAGGTGGGAACATAGAAACCCTAGCTGATTTAGGGTTATAGAAGGTGGAAGATTCTAGAGCCTGGTGATAGGTAGCTGTAATGTGTTGCAACCTATAGACGATTGATTCCTCTAATTGTATTTTAGCTTCTGTAATGTCATGAGTTGTCCAAATCAATAAAAGAATATTCTATTTTCTATGTGCAATTTTTTGTTGTTGTGTGTTATGTGATTTACCCACTTCATGAAGTTTTAAGCAAGTGATTGAGAAGTTAATACAATTGCAGAGTTGTTATGTCTCCCAGAACAGTGCAGTGATTTGCTCTGCCTACCCTATATATTGAATATCTTTATCTGTAGTTTGGAATTTATAATAAGGAATGTCTGTAGTTTCTATGTTTCAAGTTTGTGCCTCTGGTGTGAAGATTTGAGTGAGTTCTATTCACCAGAGTAAAAACTATTTTTCTGAGTATCCAATGGTGATAGGGAGAATGTATTCTACTCCACATCTCTTTGCATTTAAGTTTTATTGGTTGTGGTTCTAGAGTTAAGTCTGAGATGATGTTATGTTTCTTCAGTTCAAATGGTTCATGATTTGGTTCTCCACAAGTGATTTTTTCTTTGTGACAGTGGCTGGCAGTAATGTTTAACTGGTCGCATTTGAAGAACCTTCTGAATAAAGTAATTGGAGGTTGTGTGGAAGTTCTTGGTGATTGTAACATGCTTGTGGTTGTCTCCAGATCATGTTCCTACTTTTTGATTGGTCCATAAAGTGTAATTTAGATTGTGGTTGAAGCGTGTTTCTAAAGGTCTTAGTGTTAACTCTAGTTTTGGCTGACCTGGTTGTTTTTACTACTTGTGGTTATGCTTTAGAAATTTTGGAAGCATGTTGTTGCGTGGGAGATTGTATTTGAGTCCTAGCTAAGGTGTGGTGTGGTCCACATTCATTATTTTCCTTCACAAATCAATTTAGGTCAAGACCTATTCTAATATATGTACGTATGCCGACCTTGGAGATTGTTCCAATGGTTGATGATTGTAATGCCCACCTTGATGTACATTCCAAGGTTGATGAATTGTATAAATACATGTAATGAAGTCATGAATAATGCATGCATGTGTGATGATGCGAAGATAACTGTGTTTTTGTGAAAAAGGTAAGAAAGAAGAAGAATCAGTGCACTTCAATGGAACTGAACCTTGGCATGGTGGAGATGCTACTATCTCAGTTCACCCACTTCTGATAGTGAACCCCTTTTGGCAGTGAGCCTCTTTCTTTGGTAGTGAGTCCCTTCTTTTGCAGTGACCATTCTGTTTAGTGAGCCCTAAGGCAGTGAGCCTCTGACAGTGAGCCTTGTTGTAACTTTTGATATATCATTTATATTGTGAGTTAATCCTCACCATTTCTTTTCCCTTATTGGGTTTTCCATGTAAAATCTGGTGTCTCGTGTGTTGAATGTGTTATTGTGTTTAAGTTTGTAATTTCATGCTTTCATGGTTAAATCATAATAACAGTGATTAAGTGGTTGAAGTGTTGATGTTTATAACAAGTTAAGTTTTGTTTACAACTGATTCACCCCCCCTCTTAGTTGTCTTGTGCATTTCAACAACATCCTCATCTATCATTTTCAGAGAAAAACAAAAGCTAGACTAAGCTATACTAAAGTCTAGGGAACAGGGATATACAATTCTTCATTAACTGACTTACATATCTTGTGTGGTAATGAAAACAAGAGATATTTGTGTGTGGTCCAAACCTGAGGTATATTGGAGCATGTAGAACCTCCACATAATCTTTTATGGCTGATCTGTATGTATTTCATCTTCCGCAAATACTCATGTAATACCCTGCCATGGACACCTAGAGAACAACACAACTATGCTATAAAAATAGGACAATTTAAAAAAAAATGATAACAAGTTACATATATCATAACTACACACATGTCATTAAACTAAACTATGTCCTCTAAAGTTCCACAGCTGCATTACTAACAGAACTATCAATAAGAACTAACATTTATCATGAATTAACTAACAACCATAATTCATTTCAAATCTATTGCATTAAATGATTAAACACATACATTTACATATTGTAGCATCAATTAAAGAATCATTAGGATCATGCAAATAAAAATACAAGTACATATACAACTTTTCCTTACATGAGGGTATATTACATTGTTTACACTTTAACCTTTTAGTTACATTGGTATGCATACATCATAATTACATGACATGTTTCAACTGATACACAAGAATAGAATATGAACATGAATATATCTATTCACCAACTAGTTCAAGATCTGATATCTGATACACAAGATACATCCTCCTCACATACGAACAACGACAAGGAAAAAAACCAATGGAGATAAAGCACATCCACTTGACCATGTGGAACCCTGAGGTCCACCCCCCATGCTAGAAGATAACATAAGGTCCCACTACAATAGATAGTCAGGTAGACAGTAGACTATAAGGAACAAGGACTACACATGACTCCAACAACACAAGTTAATATCACAAGCAACTCAACAACACTTCTAGAGGCAATCATACAACGAATGGGAAAACACAATTAGGGAATGTTAGATTGTAGTAGGGATGCATGTCATCACATGGTCTTGACATGGGTTACCCTAACAATCTCTCACCAAATGCTGGCCCCCATCTATGGTTACCTTGACAGTCTCTCACTAGATGCCAACCCCATAGGGTGACACATGCAGAACCAATATTCCTTTCATGAGGACAAGGAAGTTGGTCATGCCAACTAGGCCTTCTCATCCCATCCTTATCCTGAATGAGCACTATAGGCATGGGTGAGGCATCCAATTATCTTGATTAGTGTGAAAACTACCCAACCCCTAGATTTATTATTAGGTTATCACTTGATTACAAACTCCCAATGGATTACTTGGCTAGCCACTTTGGGCACTGGCCCCACCTTAGAAGCCACTCCCCCTTCACTGCATCTAGATTCTCAAAACCCATAACATAAACCAAGCATGAACTATCACATTTCTCATCATGATACATTTTCAACACAAAATATACATTGTTTCACATCACATAGAGCAAGGCATTACTCATCTTGCATAATTATCATAACCACATGAATAGGTACATTGAGAAAGGCATATCCATTTTGCACAGTCATCATAACCACATGAATCCATAAACAAAGGGAAGTCAACATTACATATAACCAATACATATTCAACCATTAGCAAGATTACATAATCACAAGAGTCATACACATGACTACCCCTCTTGGCATCTGAAATCAACTTTCCCAATGACACAAACACTTGACATCGGTGTAACACAATAGTCTCACTTTGACATTCACTCTCAAATACACATCATCGTCCAATACTTCAATCACATGTCTAATCCTTATTGCATTATACCTTCAGTTGATCATTATGTGAGCGGTTGTTAATATGATTTATCTGACAACCGTTTCTTCTAGTTTACAGATTGTCTTGAATCACAACTATAGTACTTAAGGAGAAAAAGTCTTACGATTCACATGATTTAAGAGTCTATTTATGAATAACTCAAAAACAATGAAATAAGTAATAATAGAAGGTGCTAATGAAACATCCTAAACAACTATGTACTCGTATAACTCATCGCTAAGTTTAATAGAAATCGTAATCCTTTATGTAGCTTTCAAAGCTAGAGTGAAGTTATATAGCACTAAAAGTATACAATCAAAATGATAGGTTGAAGACTTAGAAAATTCTAGGGAAAAAGCATTAGGCAGAGATTGCATGGTGTGCTACCACTAAAAGACAACACCAATGCACTTATCTATAGATGTTTGAGAGATCAACAATAACATGTAGTACTTTGGGATCCAAAATCAGAGGCTACGACGATGAATATACTACTAAGTGTATTTTCATATGTGATCTTCATGCACCAAGATAAAACTATCTTTAAAACATGAAGGCTGGAGTAAGCTATCAGGTGTAGTAGATACAAACACCTTGATAGACATGTGCGCAAAACAAAACAAAGCATGGTTAAACAAAGAGGAGCTCACAATTGTTTGACAAAATCCCTCAAAAGAAATCTCATCTCATGGAATGAGGATATTACAGGATTACTCAAAATGGATTTGTTGAGAAGGCTTTAGAAATGTTCTAGCAGAAACTTAATGTCAACTTTAGCCATGCATGCCATAGTATATTCAATTCTTTTAAGTTGTACATGTCATTGTCCATCAAACAAGCAAATTATAAGGAAGGCCGTTTGATAAATTCTCAAATAAAATTGTTAAAATAGCTTATAATACTTTAGATATAATCATTTCTACTACAACTATAAACATCGAGGCCTAATATGTGATGGTAGCTAAGAACAAATATCAGATAAAAGGCTACAAGTGAGTGATTTTGACAATTTTTACAACAAGTTGATTAAATGATTGTGCAACATAGGTTTTTCATGATCTTAGTGGTTGTGGTAGTTGTATATTTGATCTGTATCATAAATCCTAAACTCTATTCCTTAACAATTCAGCTTCTATAGAAGGAATGTTCAAGCCTCGATTTTATGTGAATATGTCCAGAATTTTAGTACTTATCACAGCACAATATCTCATAGATAATTTGTTGTTGCCTAGCATTAGTTATCGACATTTTGATTTTGACATTTATTTACAATTTTTTAAAAAAAATGGCACAGAATAATCAAATCAGTAGTATTCAAGTACATGCTAAGATGAAATTTCAGTATGAGACATTCATCTTAAACCTTCTTGTATTGCATCAAGCCCTCAAATATCCTTATCTTAAACAGTATAAGATACAACTTACAGCTTAATATTCTAAAATTTGGAGAAATCGTGTACCTGTACAACATCCTTAGTGATTCAGAGGCTTCTATCTTCTTTCATTAATTTACCAAAGCAAGTCTCTCATCGAAACCTTTGCGTAGTCTAGATCTATGTGAGTGATTGTGCACCAGCTACAATCTGCGATGGTTGAATGGATGTGTTTCCCTTGGTGTCGATAAATCACATATGAATACAAGATGATTTATTATTGAATAGACTTTAGAAAATTTCCAACAAATGAAATCTCTAGCGGAGATTGTATGCAAAAAAAACTAGACTCATAGTCAAAGTATGCGATCTTTAAGCATACACAATTAGCAAGTGTAAAACTAGATCAGCAACCTGTGCCCACATCCTTACTAGTGTGCACCAGAATGGGAGCCTAGTGTAGGTGATAAGACTCCATTACAAGATAACTACATGCTTTTAAAGTAAGAGAAAAATCGTACAAGATATCAAAGCAAGGTTGGAGAATTTGGCTTGGTGCAGCAACCCACCCTGAGAGCTATGAATTAGCACTACCAAAGGCATCCATTTCATGGAAGGTAACGATACCAACTTGCATCCACTGGATATGATGAAAAGGTATCTGAAACCCCCAACCCTTTTGTCAATGATATCTATCTATAGGTAATATGATTTTGGAGTCTACAAGCATAGTGAGGACCAAGAAAATCAAGCAAACAACTTCAATGAATTTTGGATTTGTATGACGTGGTGTCATAACCATTTGTCAAAGGTCAAAAATGGCTTAGAGGTAAGGAACATGAGTTACAAGGTCAAGCAACTTCTAAGGCTGCTTCAAGAAAAGGTCACTAGTGTGGCCATACAATCATGAGAGTGACCTTCAAGATCAAGAGTGTGACTTCCAACTTGGGACCATTTGAAACATTTCCAATTTCCTAGAAACCATTTCTAAACATCTATTAGTCATTCCTCTAGTCTTCTAGGGAATCCCTTTTGATTCAATCCTTCTCATAATGGCAATTCATTCAATGTAATTTATTTTTCCATTCAAATGGTCATGTAAGGCTATTCCTTATAGATGTGTCTTAGGCAATGTGAGGCCTACCTATTCACTCCCTGACTATGTTCATTTTACATTACTTTTAGAGACATATTTTAGACTTATGGGACTGTTGATCCTAATTTGTAGGACTATTAGACTATATGTTTTATTTTGATTTATTATGTTTAGCATGATTGTGATGAGACTAGATGTTGATTCGATTACTGATGATGAGTTGACATATGATTTGCATTATGATGTTATTTAGATACTAGTTATGTGAGTATGTGATGGAATGATTATGCGATGTTATCTTGTGATGGATTATTGAAATGCAAATGATGAATTTAATTATGATGTGATTTTATGATGTTTATATGATCATGAGATGATGTGAGTGTATGTGTTACTTTGCTTCGGCTATGATATACATGGATTAATATTTCATTTAAGTGCTCAGGTGTTTCTAACCAAGCCATGGATAATCAGAGATCATCCCACACACTTTGTGATTTCCCATGTAAAGCCAATCTAGTTCCAAGAGGAAACAAGATCAACTGTGTATGCATGATGAAATTTTCGTAATGTTGTTGGGTAAGTGCAAAAAGTTGGGGGACCAAAAAGTGGCCAAATTTTTTTCAAAAAAGTTTAACACATAATGCGAGCGCATTATAACATGCTTGCGTTATGGTTTGGTAATGACGAGCCTAAGGCTCATCAAAACCAAACCATAATGCACTCACGTTATAATGCAAGCGTGTTATGACTAACTATAAATTAAAAAAAAAGCATTTGTGCTCATTTCATTTCTTTATTTTCCTCTACACCCACGGCCTGCAAACCCTAAGAAGCGCGCTCGCATTTTGAAAAGTCGATTCAACACCAAAATCTTATTGATTCATTACCAAAATGTCGTCACGACGTCGAACAGGCCAAAGGAGTGAGTTTTATTTGTTTTTTTATTTGAATTTGTTTCTAAATAGGTAGGTTTGAGTTGATTTTTGATGTAAATTTCATTAATTGTTAGGAAATGTTAATGCACCTCCTCCTCCTCCTCAAAATCCACAAAATCCTGAAGAAGAAATGCCTGCCAAACAACAAACTTCTCCATCCGTTCCTCAACATGCCCCTGGAACACAAGAAAAATCTAATGGGGCAAATTGAAAATAATAAAAAAGAAATTGAAGACATAATTGCAAGGTTGAAAGATCCTTCCACTTCAACCTTGCATAGGTCCACGCTTGCTGAATCTCTTGAATCTATGTTATCAAATGTAGATTCAATTAGCAAGCAAATATCTAGTTGGACGGATAAGAGGAAAGAGTTTAGAGACTATTATGCAGACAAGCTGTTGTATGAAGATGTGAAAAAATTATAAATTACAAAATTAGACTTGTGTTCCATTTTCACAAACCCACAAACAAATCAACCTCCACCCATTACATGCAAGAGGTTCCCTATCCATTGGTGCAACAACCAAGCAATAAGGGACAATTTTGGGCAGAGGTGGTGGATGATTTTTGACCATCCTCCATGCAATAATAATGAGGTCCCACAATACTTTTTGATTAAACTCTACTACGAGTTTGTCCTCAATAAAGTGCTAAACTATTTTGATATGCGGGACTTCTAGGGTAGAGGTGGGGGGTCAGCACAAGATAGACCAAGGGCATGTGTTGACCCACAGTGGATAGTGAGACAAGTAATCAGCAAACCAGCCCATGAGCATGTTTCTATCCCTTCCATTGTGAAGGAGAGTGTTGAGGTCGATACACTTCAGTCCATTAGTGCCTTGACCCAAAGTATCATAGAGCATGCCAGTCCTATAGTAAAGAGTGGGTTGGGAGATAGTGCGAGGAGTAGGGTCCCACCCCATGCTTGTCAAACTTGCGGGCCAGCCTGTGGTTATGACACCATGGATAGTCAGGATGTAGGTGCATAGGCTACATCTACAGCTAAGTAGATGGTGATGACAAATACCCTTCTGAGTGAGACTTTTGGCCTTGATACTCAGGTAAATATTAGCAAGTTTATTGAATTTAATTTATTAAATTTTATTTTTAAAATGTAAGATTAACTAATTTAGTTTCATGATTTTAATGAAATTTCAGGGTCATAGCATTGATGCAGTTTTCAGTGGTTCTCCACCTACATATTACACTAGATCATCTACTGTCAAGGTATGTAACTAGTAAATAATTATAAATATTACATGTGAATAGCATCGTTATATGAATGGTATTCTAATATCTAATTTTGGATGTTGAATAGGTTAATATTGGAGATTTTATGGCAACACTTGCTAGTGGTGGTGGACTTCAAAGCTTCACAGAGGTAATAAAATAAATAGTTTAATGAATGAATTGTACCTACTAGATTTTTGTATTTGACTTGTGTGCTTTATTATGTGTACTTCCATGTTTAGATGAATGTGTGTGTATGTTAGGAGCCATGATTTGCATCACTATTATAGTTTTTGTAATTGAATAATCTTGTTTTATTTCCAGATGATGCAGGCTACGGAGACACCTCCCGATGTTCATAGGGCAATGGAGCATGGTGTGATCTCTGCGATTCATAGCTCCATGCCATTGACAAGGGTATGAGGCAGATTAGTAAATTTTAGTTTACATTCATTGTTATAGTTGTTTATTTTTGAAAAATCAAAAGATTATTGATTTGAAGTTTAATTTCTATCTGGATGCTTTCTATAGGACATGACATCACCACGGCCTATTCTTGCTATTGAGGCAAGTGAGGAGATAGATTATATGGTAGCGGTAAGTGATTATTTTTTTAAATGTTTCATTTTTTATAACATGTAATTTCTTTATATTAATGTCTATACTTTTTATTGTAACGACGAAAGATGCAGGAAGAACTAAATAGGAGTAGCAGCCCTCAGGTTCATAGTAGACCACCCACATACGCGTCTCCAACCCCTAGAAGATCAAAGGCTACCTGTGATCTATTCTCTTCACTAGCGAGAGGGGAATGACTTTTTATTGTGTTCCTTTGTTGTATGCCTATATGGCATTTGTGGACATATATTTTGTATTGCATATAGTTGACATTGTATGCCTATATGGCATTCTTGTAAGCCTAAATGGCTATTTTATATATATGTTATACTTATATCCACAGATATTGATGTATGCCTATATGGATATTTGTTTAATACAAATCTTTTTTATTGATGGCATCCATACTTGCATTATAAATCCACATTTGAATGGATATTTGTAGATGGCTACTTCAAATATTTAAAGTCCAATTGTATCACATAGGATGTTTGTTGATCCAATAAGCTAGCTATTGTTATTCAAGTATCACCTAAACCTCATTTTGGAACTAAAAGATAAAATTTGTATTTAAAAAAAAAATGAATCATCATATTGAATAGAAAATATTAATAATCTTTATGAGTTGCTCAATTGAAAATATTCAAATGAGTATGCTGATCCATATTCTTTATGAGTTGGTCAATTGAAAATATTTCTTAATTTCTTGTTATACCATATTGGGATGCAAAGAATATGTTTGTTGTTTTGAATAAGATAGTCAAAATCATATACTTATGAGCACTTGATGACCATTGTGGTTATTAAATGTAATTCCTCTTGCATATAAGGCGAGGTTATGAGATTACATTAAAACTTACCTAATTTTAGTATGCAACATCACATTGGGGCTATAGGCTTCCATAAGTCATACCTCGGGGATTTTTAGTTTTAGGCACAAATTTTCTTTAAGACCTTAGGCACATTTATCTACTTGCACAACCTCAAAACTCTGCCTTGAACTCAAGGTGCCTTTCATCATCCAAACAACCTCAAAATTGTTCCTTGATAATTAAAGGATGTTTCAAAGTATAAAGGAGGGCACCTTAAGGGAGGCAATTCATCTTGATTATCAAAGTTGATCAAACACATCAAATTGAGCATCATACCTCTAGGTGCATTTTTGCCTCTCTCTAAACTATCCATTTTGGTGCCTTGATGTAAAGTGAAGTCTAAACTTAGTGAAGATTGCGCCTAGAAAGATATCACCTTGGATATGTGCCTAGAGTCATCCTAGATCATCCATTTGTTCCTAAGGGTCAATATAACATAATATAACTTAGGAAGACTTTAAAAATCGTCAAAAGAAGTCTAGGCGCCTTTTCTTGTCTCCACCATCCATTTTGGGCACCTAGAGAAAAATGAACTTCAAATCACTTCCAACTGTAGCGCCTAGTGTTAGAACCTTCAAAATGACTAAATCTTACCAAAGGAAGTCTAGGTGCCTATTGTCACTTGGATCATCATGAATGAGCGCCTAAGTGGAAGGAGAATAAGCATCTTGTATGGAGGCACACTTTTGTGTCTAAATAACCTCATTTTAGTGCCTTGAAGGAAGATGTTCTAAATCCTAAGATCTAGTGCCTAAGTGTGAAATGGTCTCCTATAGGTTTGAACAAGTGATTGAAGCCATCAAATTGCCAAGAAATGAGCTAAGTATACTAAGGCACCTTTTCTTGTCTAAACTATCCATTTTGGTACCTAGGAGGAAGGAGATTCAACATCATGAATCAAGGCGCCCTTTTCCATCAAAACAACCTCACATTGGCACCTTGGAGGAAATCAACTTAAAACTACAAGTCTTGGAGTTTTTTCATGTTTTGATGATGTCTTTTGAGAACAATTATAATGATTGAAGGATGAGGTAGGTAAAAAGTCTTCATCCAGCTTAGGCGCCCATTCAATATTTAGTTTTTTCACATACCTTAATTTGCGCCTTGACTTGGAGGAGTTAGTTTATGATTTAAAATGATTTCTATGTGTTTCTATGATTCAATATTTGTCAATAATTTAATATGCCAGTACAATGTAGCTCAGACTGTTTCGACATGTTTGGGTGTAAAATAGGACCATGCCTAGCCTAAACGTACCCATCCAGATGTGTTGGAACTGTCAGTTTGGCACATGAGGAGAAGAACAAAAGTTACACCCCTTTGCAACTTTACATTGCCTCCTTCTGATAATTTTTGGGGCAGTAGAAAACCTTTCACCACGGGCAAATGCCTCAGAGATATAAAAAACTGAGAGAGGTTATTATAGAGGTACTCTACATGATCGCGTTGCCTCAGACAGAATGTCTCTAAGTGACATAGTTTTCAAGTAAAATCTCATCAAAGATTGCTACCTTTTTGCACTTTGGAGTCTTCAGGGATATCATCGATACAATGTAGCTCGGACTGTTTCAACATGTTTGGGTGAAAAATAAGACCATGCCTAGCATAAATGTACCCATCTGGATGTGTTGGAATAGTCAGTTTGGTCGCATTAGGAGTAGGACGAAAGTTACACCCCTTTGCAACTTTACACTGCCTCCTTCTGATAATTTTTGGGGCAGCAGAAAACCTTTCACCACGGGCAAATGCCTCAGAGATATAAAAAACTGAGAGAGGTTATTGTAGAGGCACTCTATATGATTGTGTTGCCTTAGATGAAAGTGACATGGTTTTCAAGTAACATCTCGTCAAAGATTGTTGCCTTTTTGCACTTTGGACTCTTTACGGATATCATCGGTACAATGTAGCTCGGACTGTTTTGACATGTTTGGGTGAAAAATAGGACCATGCCTAACGTAAATGTACCCATCCAGATGCGTTGAAATAGTTAGTTTCGTCGCATCAGGAGTAAGACAAAAGTTACACCCCTTTGCAACTTTACATTGCCTCCTTCTGACGATTTTTGGGGCAGCAGAAAACCTTTCACCACGGGCAAATGCCTCAGAGATATAAGAAATTGAGAGAGGTTATTGTAGAGGCACTCTATGTGATTGTGTTTCCTTAGACATAATGTTTCTATGTGACATGGTTTTTGAGTAACATCTCGTCAAAGATTGTTGCCTTTTTGCACTTTGGACTCTTCAGGGATATCGTCGGTACAATGTAGCTCGGACTATTTCGACATGTTTGGGTGAAAAATAGGACCATGCCTACCATAAATGTACTCATCTAGATATGTTGGAATAGTTAGTTTGGTTGCATCAGGAGCAGGATGAAAGTTACACCCCTTTGCAACTTTACACTACCTCCTTTTAACAATTTTTGGGGCAGCAGAAAACCTTTCACCATGGGCAAATGCCTCAGAGATATAAAAAATTGAGAGGTTATTGTAGAGGCACTCTATGTGATCATGTTTCCTTAAATGGAATGTTTCTAAGTGACACAATTTTCAAGTAACATCTCGTCAAAGATTTCTGCCTTTTTGCACTTTGGACTCTTCAGGGATATCATCGGTACAATGTAGCTCAGATTGTTTTGACATGTTTGGGTAAAAAATAGAACCATGCCTAGCCTAAACATACCCATCCAAATGCATTGGAATTGTTAGTTTGGTCGCATCAGGAGCAGGACACCAAAAATGCAAAAGTTGCTTTGTGCAACTTGACAACATTGACACTTTTTTGCAACAGGACTCAAAGACTCAAACTGACCCCAAATGACTCAAAGTGACTTAAAAACAAATGCAATGGTCTTAGAAGACCTTGTTACATACAATTGACTCAATCAAAACAAAATTTTATTTTTTGACCCCTCTTCGAGGCATGACAACCTAGGTGCCCCTGCACCATTAGTGCAACTGAAGTCGATAAAGTTTTCCTATTAAGAAAAAGCACTTCCCTTAGCTTTAAGAAATATAAATATTCTATACTGACAAGGTGAAACACGTGAAGGTGGAAGCTCATGTGGCCTCACCTAAGACCTAAGACACATGTAGTCTAGTAGACGTAGGACACCTAAGACACCTATTTTCTAGTCTCTATCTACCTAGTTGATATATTGTATATACCTAAGACACAATTTGGTGCAGGAGCACCAAGAAGACTAAGGTCTTGAGTTCTCTTGTTTTTGTTGTTTATTTTGTGTTTTGGATTCAATAAGGTCTTGGAGGCCATTCTCATGTTGTAATAAGGGCTATAATGCCATGTTTGTAATAACCCGTCATACAATCATACATTGTATAGGAGGCAGTCATAAAGTCTTAAGGGGCTATCATGTAAAACCTCATGTTGTAAGCCTTGCAAAGGCATGTCAAAGTGTTAGAAAGGCATGTCAAATCTTATCAAAGGTTTAATACAATTGTCAAGTGTTTTGAAGGCTTCACTAAGCCTAAACAAGTCGCTGCGGTCCTAATTAGGACAGTTGCAACAATGGCAAGTAGTTGATGTTTTGAAACTAACAGGGCAGTTTGATGGTGGAAGAATAGTTATACACCCTCCATCTAACCCAACTGCTTCTCAATCCATTGCATATACTTTCCAAGACTTTGGACTTGGAGGAGAAGTCTTGGAGAAGTCTTTTGGAGGAGAAACGGGTAAAAGTACAATGCTGTGTCACACTTTTATAAAGGAAATGGCCAACGCTGATCCAACTTTTAAATTTGAATCACTAAAAAGTGACATATATGTTTTAAATTTTGAAATGATGTAAATTAATAAAATATTTATTTTTTAGTTATTTTATGTTTCTATTTTTTTGAAAAAATTAAAAATTATTTGAATATAGTTTTTAATAAATTGACACTATAATTTAGTTGCTGATAAAATGCTAAAAAATGAAGTTACGTGAGACATCAATCTTTATATAGTAAATTTTATTTGTTTTTCTTCAATTTTTTTGTCTGTATTTATAACTTGAAACTTTAGGGTATGGATATATTTTTTGTCAATTTTGATAAACATATATTTTTAAACAAATATTAACATGTGCGTGTATTAAAACATAATTGTTTCCAGTCGACATCAACTTTCATATTAACTATTTATCTAAAATAGAAAAAAAATTATACCATCTTGATATAGATTCTTTTATCTAGGGTATCACATTTTTTTCTATTTTTTAAAATAAGTTTTACTATTTTTCCTTGACATGGTAATTGACTTAATGTTTTGTGCTGATAACCTACTTTTAGTAAAAATAAAAAGTAAAATATAAATAATAATTAAACTATTAAAATATATTTTTTTTTGAAAACTAAACTTATAGATCTACAAAAGGGTATTTTTATATTTTAAAAAAAATATTATTTACACGAGTAGAAGTTGTTGAAATATCAAGTTTTTCAAATAATTTTATTTTTTTGGTAAATTGGCCTCATCATGGTGCTACATATGCATTTAGCCAACAATTTTAGTTGGAAAAGTTGTGCACATATCTAACTTAGCTAGAATGAATCTTACAAGATCATATGTTTGACCAAAATTAATTTTTAGTTAGAAATACTTAAATTCACTTGTGCTGATAAGTCAGCTGAAAGTGTGACACAGATTTGTGCTTTTACCCAAACAGTAATAAAAACTCAAAAATTCTACATTTTCTCTATAATTCCGCTGTAGCAGTCCATAACCTGTTTCTGTACGGATAGATTGTGAAGGACTATGGTGGTGGCATGAAACAAGAGTGAGTTGACATTCATTTGCATCTAGTTTGGCATCTTGAAACAATTCTAAAGTAGAGTAAGACTCATTTTCCTTAAAATAGTTTAAGAAACCCTTATCTAGGGTTTTGGTAAGAATCATGCATTTTTTGGCCATTCCACTGATTTGATTCACTTTTGATCAGTGGAATGGGTTGTAGTAAGTCTGTTCTAGTATGCTATGATGAGTTTTTGGTAGGAAATCTGAGGAGAAGAAGGTTTCTTTGAGAAAACCTAACAAAACCATGTGTTAGGTGATGTTTAGAGACATAGAGAAGGAACTATAGAGGCATTTTTGGGAACAACAAATTGTAGGAGGACAAAACCCACAAAATTAATAGTTTTGGCATGAATACTAAGTTCTCAAGTCATTGGTTGATTTTTGTGTGTGAATTTAAGGGGGGTCTCTTTGTATTTTAGGCCTAATTGGGGCTCTAGGTTATTGAGAGGAGTTATAGGTTAGGGTATATCGTCCAAAAAAACCTATACCTAGTTTTGGATATGTGATAGGGAGTCCAAATGGGTATCTACAAATTTTTCAAGTTCTATGTTTGAAGATCTATATCAAAAGTTATTAGGATTGTTCTCCTTTTTTAGGGCTACAAGCCATTTCTTGGGTTTGTGAAGGAAGTGTTAATCCTAAGTTTGGTCTGCCTTTGGCAATGATTGCAATGGGTCCCATAGCATCTGAAATCACCTTTTCCATGAAGAATTTAGAGTCTCTAACTGTTGTTCCCATTTTTGTATAATGATCATGAAATTTGGGCTTTAGAGCATAAGGAAACCTTGTCTAGTTTGCCATCCTCCAACTATCCCATTGCCTCTACATCACAATTAGTGACACTTATTATCTAGTTAGAAACCAAGACACCTAGAGACACCTATATTTTATACATTACCTAGATTTTATACATGATTCTCAGAATCAACTTCATCCATCACTTAGGTCTAACCCCATGAAGCATAACATGATGATGTAAAAATGTGTATATGTGTAAAAGTGCAGCAGAAAATTAAAAAAAGACAAACCTTACAAATTAATGTGCATACTTACAACTCAATGTAACATGAATTTACAAAATCAATGTGAATAATTACAAATTAATCCAATGAACCATGCAGGTCTACTCTACTCTTTATTGTGTCAAGTATTGCTTCATGGTCAGACTCATGCACCTTCCACAAGATTTTGTTCAAAGGTCTACCCCGATACTATATCAAATGAACATTGGATGCCACGAAAAGGTTTGAGTAATAAAGAATCTTCTGATGCGTGTCAAAGTCCTGAAAGAGCCAAACATTAACACTCTTATGTGGGTACCTTCTAAGCCATGTTCTAGTAATAACCACTGAGCTTGTAGGGTATTCGATGTTTTCTCCATCTGTAACTGGGGCCTTTAATTTCTTTTTGGCCTCAACACAATGACATAAGTAATAATCTATTCCCTCTTCATTATCTTCATTTGCAATAACTGCATATACGTGCTCTACATTGATATGTGTAGCAAATTAGATGAAATTAGTCAACATTACAAAAACACTACAAAGTAAGATGACATTAGGAATTTCAAAAACTATGCAAATAGATATATTACCTAGTTGAACTAGATCTAATATATGGTCAAAGTCAACTGATGATTCCATCTGTGTTAGTTCCAGTGCCATCGGGGGTCAATATGTGTCAAGTGGGCTAAGATAACTTAACTGCCATTTGTCAACCCACTCCTTTGACTCACTCATCCCAGGCTTGAATTGTACAAGAAGAACAAAAGCATGACATATTTCACGTATGGATACTCCATGAACCTACAATTGAGCTTCTGAAAGAGTGCATCTCACTTGATCCTATCAATGTAGAACAGTCCTCATATGGTGCAATGTTAGTATTATCTATCAACCAAAAAAATCTACGAACTGAAGACTTACCTTCATTACCTAGACCCATGGAAGCATTACACCACTCGATAATCAATTTTGCATCTACCAACTTTGCATTGTCTTTATACTTTAACTCTTCTCGTGCTATGGCTCTTTTGATACATGCTCCTGCACCATCATGCTCCCCCTTTCCATGCTCGACGTCACAAAAGTTCCATATATGTTGAATACCTATAAAATTATACCTCTTACTCAGCCAATAGAAATTTCATGAGTTCTTGAATTGTGACGCACAGTTATCTGACTATACGATATGCTGATTGAACGATATGCCCCTTCTAACCAAATCATTGTAGAACACCTAAAAGCAACTTTGCATGAATTCCATAGAATGTGTGCGATCATCACTAATATAGAAATTATACTCCCTTTTGATCTTTCTGTCATCCTCTGTACTATCATTCGATGTGCACAAATATAGAAACTTGTTCTTTAAAATATCCTATCCCTAAACCCTCCAACCCTATCCCTAATCCTTATACCCTCGATCCTCAACCCTATCCCAAAACCCTCAACCCTCAAACCTCTAATGTACTCAACCCTCAACATCAAACCATAATCCCTCAACCCTTAACTCTGGTCCCTCGACCCTCAACCCTATCCCTAAACCCTAAACCCTAAACCCTAAAGCCTCAACCCTCAACCCTCAAAGTCAAATCCTAATCCCTCAACCCTTAACTCTAATCCCTCAACCCTAAACCCTATCCCTAAACCCTAAATACTATCCCTATTCCTAAACCCTTAATGAGCTTGATACTATACCTTAAACCCTAATCCCTTATCCTTAAACCCTCCAACCCTATTCCTAATCCTTATACTATTGACACTCTACTTTAACCCTAATCCCTCAACCCTCAACCCTATCCCAAAACACTTAACCCTTGAAACTCAATGTACTCAACCCTCAACATCAAACCCTAATCCCTCAACCCTTAACTCTGATCCCTTGACACTCAACCCTATCCCTAAACCCTAAACCCTAAAGCCTCAACCCTCAACCCTCAACGTAAAATCCTAATCCCTCAACCCTTGACTCTAATCCCTTAACCCTAAACCCTATCCCTAAACCCTCAATAGGCTTGATACTATACCTTAAACCCTAATCCCTTATCCCTAAACCCTCCAACCCTATCCCTAATCCTTATACCCTAGACATGCCAATTTAACCCTAATCCCTCGACCCTCAACCCTATCCCAAAACCCTTAACCCTCGAACCTTAATGTACTCAACCCTCAATGTCAAACCCTAATCCCTCAACCCTCAACTCTAATCCCTTGACCCTCAACCCCATCTCTAAAATGTAAACCCTAAAGCCTCAACCCTCAACCCTCAAAGTCAAATCCTAATCCCTCAACCCTTAACTCTAATTCCTCAACCCTCAACCCTATCCCTAAACCTTAAACACTATCTCTATTCCTAAACCCTCAACGAGCTCGATACTATACCTTAAACCCTAATCCCTTAACCCTAAACCCTCCTACCCTATCCCTAATCCTTATACCCTCGACACTCTACTTTAACCCTAATCCCTTGACCCTCAACCCTATCCCTAAACCCTCGACCCTCAAACCTCAACCCTCAACCCTCAACATCAAACCCTAATCCCTCAACCCTTAACTCTAATCCCTTGACCCTCAACCCTATCCCTAAACCCTAAACCCTAAATCCTCAACCCTCAACCCTCAACGTCAAATCTTAATCCCTCAACCCTTCACTCTAATCCCTCAACCCTAAACCCTATCCCTAAACCCTCAACACTATACCTTAAACCCTAATCCCTCAACCCTCAACCCTAAACCTTATCCCTAAACCCTAATCGCTCAACCCTTAACCCTAATCAATCATCCCTCAACTCTAATCCCTCATCCCTAAACCCTAAATGCTATCCCTATTCCTAAACCCTCAATGGGCTCGATACTATACCTTAAACCCTAATTCCTTATCCCTAAACCCTCCAACCCTATCCCTAATCCTTATACCCTTGACACTCTACTTTAGCCCTAATCCCTCGACCCTTAACCCTCGAACCTCAATGTACTCAACCCTCAATGTCAAACCCTAATCCCTCAACGCTTAACTCTGATCCCTCGACACTTAGCCCTTAAAACTTGAACCCTAAAACCTATCCCTACACGCTCTACACTTGACACTATATCTTAAACCCTAATCCCTTAACCCTCATCCCTAAAGCCTCAACCCTAAATCCTTAAACCTTCAACCCTAAACCCTATCCCTAATCCCTCTACCCTCGACACTCTTCTTTAACGCTAATCCCTTGACCATCAACCCTATCCCTAAACCCTAAACCCTAAACCCTTAATCCTCAACCCTCAACTCTCAACATTAAACTCTAATTCATCAACCCTAAACCCTAATCCCTCAAACCTAAACCCTATCCCTAAACCATCAACCCTCAAAACTAAACCTCAAACCCTAATCCCTATCCCTTAACCCTTAACCCTTAAAACTTAAACCCTATCCCTACACCCTCAAAACTTGACACTATATCTTAAGCCTTAAACCCTCATCCCTAAAGCCTCAACCCTCAATCCTTAAACCTTCAACCCTAAACCTTATCCCTAATCCCTCTACCTTCAACACTCTAACCCTAACCTTGACATTAAACGCTAATCCGTCAACCCTAAACCCTATCCCTAAACCCTCAACCATCAACACTATACCTTAAACCCTAATCCATCAACCCTAAAACCTAATCCCTCAACCCTCAACCCTAATCCCTCATCCCTAAACCATAAACACTATCTCTATTCCTAAAACCTCAACCCTCGACAGTATACCTTAAACCCTAATCCCTTATCCCTAAACCCTAAACTCTATCCCTCAACCCTTAACCCTTAAAAATTAAACCCTAAAACCTATCCATAAACCCTCGACGCTCAACACTATATTTTAAACCCCAATCCCTTAACCCTCAGCCATAAAGCCTTAACCCTCAATCATTGAACCTTCAACCCTAAACCCTATCCCTAATCCCTCTACCCTCAACACTCTACTTTAACCCTAATCCCTTGACCATCAACCCTATCCCTAAACCCTCAACCCTCAACCCTCAACATTAAACCCTAATCTGTCAACCCTAAACCCTAATCCCTCAACCCTAAACCCTATCCCTAAACCCTCAACCCTCAACACTATACCTTAAACCATAATCCCTCAACCCTAAACCCTAATCCCTAAACCCTAAAACCTATCCCTAAACCCAACAAAACTACTTTGCCTTATGTTAGGTTGTTAAACCCATCATTTTTTACACTCTTCTCTCAAAGATATATGAGTTGTAAGAATATGTCAAAAAATGGCTATGAACTTTTTTAATGTTAGTAATGTTATATGGCATGTTTTTCTAGCCCATCTGGGGTTCATTATGCCAATAGGTGTACACACTATGAGAAAAGCTTTGCGTATGGTATATCCACAGTGAGTAATTAATAGTTGAAATCAAAAGGATGATCATTATGAGAAAAGCTTTGCATTGGGGTACATCTATGTTTCTTGCTGTCCACCCTGCACTTACGGGAGGTATATTGTTATGAAATAGGCAAATAATCTCCCATTGTTTATTGGTTCTATCCACAAGAACTGTTAAACTTTTTTCTCTTGGTAATTATAGAGGACATTCACCTATTTTTGGCAACTCTTGCATTCCCAAACCATTACAAAAACTAAGTTATTTTAACCCAATAAATAGTTGATTGCATTGATTTAATACTCTACTATATTAAAGCTTAGCATTCACACAAATGTAGATGTTCATATTATAGAAGACTGCATTATATTAGATTATTAGAGATCCCTCAGAAAAATGTAATAACAAAACTGCTTTGCCTTATGTTAGCTTACAATTAAACCCATTCTTTTTGACACTCTTCTCTTAATAAAGTAAGAGTAATAAGAATAGAAGTCAGAGAATTTGATCTTACTAGTATGCATGGTCGGTTTACATTTCGTGACTTCATTTTCATTGAATAAAAAGGTAAATATTTGATTTGAAAGGTGGGGCAAAGTTCACTGTCATGTGCTTTTCTAGATGATAGGGGCCATAATGCCCAGGGTTCTTCAAAGAAAATCTTGTAACATAATTAAGTTTTTGTTATACCGATCCTCTAGGTAAAGCTACAATTCAAATGCCTACTTTGAAAGTTGAAATAAATAAAATTAGACTTACAATTTTGGTTTTCTTCCATTGCTTCAACAAAATCATTATTTTCTTCATCGGAAACCAATTCAAGATTAGCAACTTGTTGCCCATTGGTTGACTTGAATTGCATCCTCTGTTAGAAGAAGGGCATTTTTTTATCTATATCAATGTTGGTAGTCATAAGCTAAAGAGCATTGATATTTTTCACACACCCTTTTCTTTGAAATATCTTAACCTTAAAATATGACTTGGATATGTACTTGAACACAACAAAATCTCCAATCTCCAGCCCATGATGATTCACAAAATTTTCCCAACCTTGCCTAAATTCTAATTTGTTTATGGTACCCATTAATTGTACATCCCACTCCTACCCACCTGGGCCTTGAAGAAGGAGGCACGCCCATTAAACCAACTCATTCGACAACTTGCTACCCATTGGTTGACTTGAACTGCATACTCTGTTAGAAGAAGGGCATCTTTTATCTGTATCAATGTTAGTATTCGTAAGCCGAAGAGCATTGATGTTTTTCACACACCCTGTTCTTTGAAATATCTTAACCTTAAATTATGACTTGGATATGTACTTGAACACAACAAAATCTCTAATCTCCAGCCCATGATGATTCACAAAATTTTCCCAACCCTTCCTAAATTCTAGTTTATTTATGGTACCCCTTAATTGTACATCCCTAAACCCTAAACCCTAATCCCTTAACCCTAGACCCTAATCTCTAGTCCCTAAACCATAAATCCTAATCCCTAATTATAATTTATGGTACCCTAATCCCTAAACCTTAAACCCTAATCCCTTATCCCTAAACCATAAACCCTATCCCTAAATCCTCAACCCTTAACACTTAAACCTTAAATCCTAAACCCTATCCCTAAACCCTCAACCCTCAAAACTATACCTTAAACCCTAATCCCTCAACCCTAAACTTTCAACCCTAAACCCTATCCCTAATCCCTCTACCCTCAACACTCTACCTTAACCCTAATCCCTTAACCCTCAACCCTAAACGCTATCCCTAAAGCCTCAACCCTAAACCCTAATCCCTCAAGGTCCTAAACTCTAATCCTTTATCTCTAAACTCTAAATCCTATCCCTAAACCCTCAACCCTCAACCTTAAACCTTAGTCACTCAATCCTTATCCACCCCTCTCCTGCCCTATCTAGCTCACCCCCATCTCTACCCTCGACACTATACATACATATAGGCATACATAGATACATACATACATATAGGCATACATACATACATACATACATACATACATGATTAATAACCTTGAACATAAAAAATTCAAGGGAGACATAACACGAGTGCATTATAATGCACTCGTGTTATTGCAAACATGACAAACAGTGCACAAACTTCTGTAGAAAAGGAAAAATGCAAAGTTGAACATAATGTGAGCGCGTTATAATGCACTCGTGTTATGTTTTGCTTTAGGAATCCCAAGCCTTGGGTTTGGGATTTGCTTCGGATTTCCAACCCAAAGGGTTGGAGTGCCTTCCCAATGTCCAGAGATGTGTTTATCCATATTCTATAGGATTTCACATAATTTTTTTCATGCTAACCCTCAAATTTGCACGTGTTTCAAGGTTGAACAAATTAAACACTTGGGTAATGTTAGGCTTTCTCTTAGCTATTTGACGATGTGATTTTTTTCACATTTTGACAATGTTAAGCCTTTCATCTTTAATTTCTTTTTTTTGTGTGTCCGTTTTTGGGAAAAAACCACAGTTTGGTCTTTTTTTCATTGTAAATTAACTATTCATTGAAATTTTTTAAAAATTGCATATTTAGAAACTAGACTCCATTCTACACATATTAAAAAAATAAAAAAAATATTTTCAATTAGTTTTCAAAATTTATAGGGGTAGCATGGCCAAAATTCTATTTTTTAAGATGTGTCCACTTTGAAAATTAGTAAAAAATCAAATATTCATCAAAAAATTATCAGAAAAATAGGGCATAAACTACATGCTGTTAGCTAATTTCTCACTAAAGTGATTTTAAAAAAACTAAAAAAAAGTTGACCTTTCGAGGGTGCCACAAAACATGCTATGTTATATTTTTTTGATAGAAACAACACCAATTTCTGTGGCTCCCTCTTTTGAACCCCTTAATCTATACCATTTTAAAAAAAACTTAGTAGTTTAGAAAGTAGACTCGGAGTACTATGAACATTATTTTGGTTGCATCTCCAAATTTTGAGTGTAACTATGCTCAATTTCTCATCCAAGGCTAGCATTTCCTGATTTCAGGAAAAAAGTGGCCACTTAAGACCCCTTTTTGGCCCCCCATCTTTTTGCACTTACCCTGTTGTGTGATGTTGTTTGGGTTAGGTCTACCACTTTTATATTTGACTTTTAATGAGTGTTGTAAAGATGTAATGTTCATTTAAATTTTATTTTGAGTTTATATTTTTGAGACCCCTTTTTTATCTATTTTTACTCAAAATGAGTTAAAAGTGACCTTGGGTTATACCCCTAGGGTCTAGGGACCATTTAAGCTTGTCTAACCTTAGGTAGACTCTCATTTGGTCACTTAAACTTCACCTTGAAGTAAAGTGATGAAAATGGAAGTTTGGGAAGGAGAGGAAGAGTGGGTCAAACACTCAACCTCTTCCATTCCTCTTTCCTAGGTTGGAGGAGTCTTCAAGACCCCTAAATTGTGGACTCAACTCCAAGCTTCTCCCACAATTGGTGAGGTTACCTTGGGGTTGTGTGGGCTTTCTTAGGAGGAAATGATTGGAGCACATGTGGTACCCACTCCTTCTTTGGCTCCACATTTCTCTCCCACATGTGTGAGAGAGAGAAATTGGAGGGGGAAAGACTTGGTGGAATGGGTGGATGACATGTGTCACCACCCCATTCCAAGAGTCTTGCAAGTGGTTGTGTGGAGTGAGGAGGTGACATGTGTCACCTCCCCATTCCTCAAGGCTCATGAGAAGAGCCTATTTTAATCCCTCTTGAAAAGAGGGAGGGGGTTGTTGAATCTTTTTCAATTTTTAAACTTTAATTGATTTGGGAAAAGAATTGGAGGGGATTTTGGAGGCTCAATTTGGAGAAGAAGTTGGAGGTGGAGTTGGAGGATCTCTTCTCAACTATCTTCCATTTGGGATATTAAAGGTAGGATTCAAGGCTAATGCCTTTCCTTATGTATTTTTATTTCTTGTGTGTTGCTATGTGAGTGCTTCCTTATTGTGTTTTACATTTGTTGTTGTGGGGAAAATTGTATGGGTGTTGTGAGAGCCTCTCCATTTGTAGAAAATGCTCAACATGTGTGGGGTGGGGGAGGAGTGAACCTCCTCAGGGTCACATCCTTGTTTCTTTTGTGGTATTCTTAGCCTTGAGGGCAAAATAAAAAAAAAATGTGCATTTTGAATGGCTTGAGAGCCATGGGAAAACTATGTGGAAAAATGGTATTTTTGTGATGGCTAGAGGCCTTGAGAAATTTGGTTTTGGGAGTTCTTTGGAGTGGCACTATTAAGTTGAGTGATGTCCACTACCCTACCCCATTAAACTCATTTTGGTGAGTTTTGTGTTTGTACAAGCCAAGGCAGTGTTTCTTGCTTTTGTGTTAAGTGATTTTGTTGTGAAGTGGTGTGTGTTGCCTATGTGAGGATGACCTTCAAGCTCGGGGGCGATCATGAGTGAGTCTATGGTAGGGAGGAGAGTAGTTTTGTGGCTTTTTCCCCCTTCTATGTGTTTATTGTAGGTAATTTTTTTGGAGCTATGGAGTGTGGAAGAAAATGTGACATTGTTGTGGTTTTGTTCATTTCCATTTGGGCTATTGAAAGCCATGGCCAAATTGGCCCATTTGTATATGTGTTTTTGAAGAGAGAGTGGATTTTTCTCTCTTGTGTTGTAAAAGTAAATGTTTCAATTTTGAAGTTGTATCTATTTTACTTGAACAAAAAAAATTGGTGGTTGATGTATTTATGTAAATATGAGAAATGTGTAAAGAAAGAAATTTAGCAAGTAAATCTTTACCTTGGTTGTAAGTAAATGGTTAAATCTGTTTTCTTTCTCCCTTATGTTGTTTACAAGCAAATGGATTAAATGTATTTGCTATTTTAATTGTATTATTGCTTTAAAAAAAAAGTTATGTTGTTGTTTTAGGATAGAGTATTTCACTATATATATATATATATATATATATATATATATATATATATATATATATATATATATATATATATATATATATATGCTTTTGCCTTCTTTAAAAAAAAAAATGCCTAATTAGATTACCATTATCTTTCAAAAAAAAATTATATATATATGTTGTGGAGGGTAGATTTGCATTGAAGAAAATGTTTAGTAAAAAGAAAAAGAATATATATATATTACCTTCATATATATTATTTACATGTATTTTTAGCTTACTGGTAGATTGACAATATAGAGAAAATTGTGTATTTAAATATATATATAACTAAAATATATATTTTTTTTAATCAAATGAAAAGAAAATAATAAGTATCTGAGAAAAATCTGTGTATCTATTGAACACACACACACACATATTTATAATTAAAAATATTAAGTTTTTCGTATAACAAAAAAAGGTATTGAAAGCTGAAAGTAAATAAATTTCTCAGAGAATACAGATGTGTCAGAATAGGGAATTAGCATTCCTTTTAGGTTTTTTTTTACTAATTGAAATTTTAGGTAGGGATCCCCCTCGCTACCCCTTGTAACTCTTGGGTGGGGGATGGATCCCCCACCTACTCCCCACCAAATGGTGGGGGTGGGTGGGTGGTCCCCCCCAAAACACCTCTCTTGTCCCCCTTATAATATTAAAACCCTGCATTCTTTTTAAATAAAAAAAACTAGTATGTATCATGGTGGCGGTGGCGGCATCCGTCGCTCCTCCATTTGGCCTTGGCTGCTAAAAATGTTGCCTACAACTCGATCCTTCAGTATAATTCTGTGTATATATATATATATATATATATATGGGTGTATATATATACCCTGCTAAAAAAATGGTTCAATCTTTGTTTCAAACCTAGATTAAAAATGTGTGTATATATATATATTAACACAAAAAAATATATAAATAAATAATGTATATACCTAGTGTATATACTCCTTAGTGTGGCGGCCATGAAAGCACCTCCAACTGCAACACAAATCCAAAACAGAGAAGAGAGAAAAAGAGAGAAGAAAAGAAATGGGGAAGCATTGGAGGCTAGGGTTTAGTTACATTCCATAATGATAATATTATCTTATTGTGGAGCTTTTTAGGGCAAGTGTATTTAAAATTGTTTTTATTAATTTCCCTCTTCTTTTATTATAACACTATGGGTATTATTATTTTAAATGGGGATTTAGGGAAAAATTAGTAAGGGTGAATAAATTTAATTAGTTTAGTTAAAATCCTCTAGAAGTGTTATTTTCTTTAAGTGGGCATTTAATTTATCTAGTGATGGGAACTATTTTTCTTTAAATATTTATTTAGCTCTTTTTTGATTATTTAAATGTACTAGGGGAAATTAAATTAAATTAGTCTAATTTAACTAATGAGTTTTGGGGTTTTTAATTAATCTATTTAATTTTTCTTCCAATTTAAATATTGTAACGTAGGTAATTTAAAACCTTTTTGAGATCAATTTTAGTGTATGTGGACATTAACTTATGACTTTAATTTTATTTTATTTTTAAGTAAATTACCTGCATTAATTTATTTATTCTAGCGTGTAGCAAATAATTATTAATTAGTTGTTTTCACTCACTTAGTAAAACTAGAACCTTTGACCAAATTTTATTTAGTAGAATAAACCTTATGCACACCTGTGAGGCATTATGCTGCCGGATTTTTCCAGAATCTAGGGTTAAGTTAATTTAGCAATTTTAAACCTTGCATAGTGTTAATTCATCATTTCCGCAAACTTGTTGATTTTAAATTAATCCATTAATTTATTCTTATGTATTGGAGTTAGGCTTTTGGTTTTGACTTGTGTTGAAATCCTTCCATCCACTTAGGTAAACATAGGGTTCTGATCTTTTGGTCCTAACCTTGTTAGCGACGTTTCTCGTGTCACATTGACCCCCTTAGTCGGCTTCCATCATTTAAGGGAATGCGCATGTGGTTGCATAACCCCACATTTGATTGACATGTTACGCATTACACGTATTGCCACCGAGCATGTTGACACGTGCGAGGGGGTTTCTAGGGATGCGTGAAATTTTTTTGATATTTTGTGTCATGACCACATGACAAATGTGGACATGACACATGTGTTGTGTGTTGTGACCGCATGGGAAATGTGGGCATGACAGGAAACTCATGTGAGAAGTTATTTGCACTCCCCATACATTTTTTCAAATTCTCATGCCCCCAAAGTCCGTTAATGACAACCAATTCCCATCTTTTCTTCCTCACAATTAGCTATTTATTTCATTTACAACTAGACAATGCAATTTTTTTTTTTAATTTATTTCAATATTTACTATATATATTTGTTTTATAACAAATTATAATTATGAATAAATCTATTTTCATACCCATTAAACAAAACATATACTTGTTTAAATAATTTATTTTCATATTAATTATTAACTATATTCTAATTAAGTTGTTTATATTTAATAAACAACTTCATAATTCCACCTCATGATATTAATTTATCTCCTTGTTATTACTATATTTTTAAATTTAGTTTTGCATTTAAATTTATTTTAATGTAGAAATAAACTAGAACTTAAATCAAATGCACCCGATTTAAATAAATCCAAATTACCTAATAGTACCTGACCTCTATGCACGATCAAAAAGCACAACCACGACAGATTGTCATGTCCATACTAATGACACTGACTGGGTACAAAATTGAAGACTCATCCTCTTCAAGGAGGATGAAAACTAGGGACCTTGTGTTAACTCCATTCAACAAATTTCCATTGGTTAAGGCACGCTTAGGCCTATTAATTTAGGTGGAGTCAATGCCTGATACCTGCAACCTGCAGCAACCAATAGGGTCGAACATAAAGATATATAATCGTACAATCATACACACTATGAAAGGAAATCACAGTGTAGTGGGGTACTCATGCGTGCATAATGTGACATTGTTCCTTTCACGGAACATATCAAACAAGTAACTGCATTATGCATAATAATCAGTAGCTGATCAACTAGATAAGGAACATCATCAGATAATTGTGTGATGCACATAATAAGATTGATCCCCATAATTAATTAAGTCCATAAAGTTGTCATAACATATGAATAACTCAAGTAAATATCAGTGTCTCAACAAAGATTATCAATAAAACATACTAATTGTCATATGAAACCACATGAGGATAATCAGGAATGTCACCAACATGAATGTAGCATCTACCAACATCATATAATGTACAACATCAACTGTCTAACATATCCTAAATATTCCTATTATTTTACCTTCACCTTCATGCTCCTTAACCAGACCACCTACACATCCAAGGTGAGAATGGAGGGGCACTACAACTCAACCATGTGTTCTAAGGCTTCCAGACCAGTCTATATTATCTTTGTTACTTGAATGCTAACCTTGCCGACCACTAGACCACTTGAAGCTTCAATATAGCATATCGTATACATCCTTGAGCCTATCCTCAAAATCGCATGACCAAACAATTTCTTCTAGAGGAATGTGGAGCATTCCAATAGGTCTCCACCATTGCTTTACCCTGTCTAAGTAGTAACCGATACTCTGTCACTTGTAACTTTTTTTGCTGAAGGTGTGGTGACTTGAAATCTTGACTATATCATGTTAATATCAGAATAGACTTATCTTCTAAACCACAAAACTAAATCTTGCTCTACGAAGAATGTAGAACAAAACATTGTGACTCTGTCTTAGGATATGCACTATGAATGCCTTAGTCAAGTTTCTGCTACTTATTACTAAGTGTGATACTCCAAGCTGGTGAGATATACATGTAGGAATACAAGAAACACGTTAGGACATAAGTGTTTTCCTCTGCATCATGCTTAGACATAAGACTAATCACCACATCACACTTAGCCAGTTTTCTCTTTATCTGCTAAGTCTTCCGGACTAGTTTTCCTTAAGCAACCTAACCCTAAGTCTTTAGCTTAGTCAAGCCATCTCTCTCAAATCTTCCATTATCCATCAACTTCCCAAAAGTGATTGTTTCTGATCAAATGTGATTTTTTGTCAATCGAATGCACTCAGCATATCTAGACTTCAAAAAACAACTATTCAAAGAAAAACTTATCAAGGACGTGGGTCCCACTGGGCATGCCAGAATGTGTGAGCAGGAAAAATTAGGTTAATAAGACAAGCATTGCAAATCAGACCCAATCCTACCACCTTCAAATAATTCATCTAAATGACACAAAATGAAAGCAAATCAAGAATAATGTCACCTAGATTGTTTGATTCCTTGGTTGTAATGTGGATTGCTTCTTAATAATGAACAACCATATTTGTCAGAGTTGCCATGATGATAGATGATATGCTCAAAGTGCTCAATGGATGCTCAAAGAACTCAATACGCATAAGATGATAATCTGGATGCTATATGATAGTGGTATGCTTTAGGATGAAATGAAGGGGTGTATATATAGCCCAAAGCCAAGATTGATCAATGATGGAGGAAAAGAGATGAAATCAATGGCTGAGATAAATCAAGAGAATAGATGAACGTGTACAAGACAAGTGTCCATAGGAAATTTTTTTATTAAATGATTTGGTTGGCTTTGTTGGAGATGATAAGATTGATTTTTTTAAAATAGGATGCTTTTCTATTTTAAGGATTTGATGACAAGGATAATTGATTTTTAGAACCAATTAAATCATTTTTATATTTAAATGAAGATAGCACCCATCTTGTACACATAGAAGAAAGTGAAATGATAAGATAGATGATGGAGGAAAAAGTTATTTTTAGAAAATTAGAAGAAAAGATATAAGTTAAATAAATAAATTTATTTAATTTATATACATGATGAGAGGATAATTAAATAAAATATTAATTTTATTTATTCAAGAAGAATCAAATTAAATAAATTTAGAAAATTTATTTAATTTTGGAAGAATAATGAGATAATTAAATAATTAAAAATTATTTAATTATAGATAGAAGAAAATAGATGAAATAAATATAATTTATTTAATTAATGATAAAAGGGGATGATTTAGAAGAAAATAGATGAATGATGCAAGTATGCTAGACAAAATCGACATATGCAATGGTGAAAATGCAACAAATTAATAAATGATATGAAGGGTCAATTTTGGGTGTCTACAATATTATCTTGCTTATTGATGATTTCTCTAGGATGACATGGGATACATTCTTAAAATAAAAATCAGAAGCCTTGAGTAGGCTTAAGATCTTCAAATCCATGGTTGAAAATGAAATAAATTCTAGAATCATGTCCTTAAGGTATGACAGAGGTGGAGAGTTTACATCAAATGAGTTCGATGAATTTTGTGAAGAACATGAAATAAAGAGGCATCTATTTGCTGCTAGAACTCCTTAGCAAAATGGTGTTGTAGAAAGGAAGAATAGAATTGTCCAAGAGATGGTCATGATAATTTTGATCGAAGCTAAGCTACCTGATATATATTGGAAAGAAGCAATCCATACCATTGTCTACATTCTTAACAAAGGACAACTAAGAGTGAACAATACCAAGACATCATATGAATTATGGAATGGAAGACCAGCTTATGTCAAGCACTTCAAAATTTTTGGAAGCAAATGATACATCAAAGAGATGAAGAAGGTTTAGGAAAGTTTGACTCAAGGTTAGATGAATGAATTTTCCTTGGGTACTCAACTAGGAGAAAAGCTTACAAATGTTACAATAAAAGACCGAGGAAGATAGTTGAGAGTGCAAATGTTAAGATTGATGAAGAGTCACATCCAGTCACTCATGAGAAAGAAAAAGACTATTGTCCAAATGAATCTACCTAAACAAAAGAAGAGGAAGATGTTGAAGAAAAGGAAGGAACACAAGAAAAGATCACCAAGACTCCTACCAAGTATATTCATAAGAACCACTTGAAGGATCAGATAATTGGAGACAAGAATTAAGGAGCATTAACTAGAAGAATATTTTCAAAGGCAAATGAATAGGTAAACTTTGCCTTACTGTTAAGAATAGAGCCTAAAACATTTTCTGATGATAGAAAGGATTAAGGATGGATCCAAACAATGGAGGAAGAACTAAATCAGATAAAGAGAAATTAGACTTGGGAATTAGTGCCAAGACTTGCAGATAAAAATGTGATAGGTAGAAAATGGGTGTTTAGAAACAAATTGAATGAAAATGGAGAAGTGGTCAGAAATAAAGCTAGGTTGGTGTGCAAGGGCTAATCATAGGTAGAAGGAATTGAATTTGAGGAGACATTTGCTCCAGCAGCAAGTATGGAAGCTATTAGGATGTTTCTTGCTTTTGCAACCCATAAGGATTTCAAGGTGTATCAAATGGATATCAAATTTGCTTTCTTGAATGGTGAATTAGAAGAGGAAGTTTACAGAGAGTAACCTAAAGGATTCTAGTTATTAGAAGATCATAACATGGTGTGTAGACTTAAGAAAGCTCTGTATGGTCTCAAACAAGCCCCTTGGGCTTGGTATGCAAGATTAGACAAGTACTTAGTCTAGAAAGGATTCAAGAAAGGTACCATAGATAGTAATTTATACATCAAAATTGAGAATGAGCAAATATTGATAGTAGTAGTGTATGTTGATGATGTAACCTTTGGAGGCAATGATGAAATGTGTAAGAAGTTTGCAGAAGAGATGTAGAAGGAATTTGAAATTTCTATGATAGGTGAGCTATAATTCTTCCTTGGACTCCAACTCAATCAATCAGATGAAGGTATTTTTATCTCTCAAGAAAAGTATTTTAGGGAATCGTTAAAAAAGTTTGGCATGGAAGATGGCAAACTGGTGAGTACTCCTATGGTAATAGGTTTCCATTTGAGTAAAGATGATGAGTCATCTTAGGCTAATTAGACTCTGTATTGGTCTATGATTAGGGGCCTACTATACTTAACAACATCAAGGCTTGACATTATGTAAGTTGTTTGCATAGTTGCAAGGTTTCAAGTTGATCCAAAAGAAACTCATGTGAAGGTAGTCAAAAGAATTTTAGATATTTGAAGAACACTCCAAATTTTGGAATATGGTATAAAAAATGTAATGACTTTTCTCTGAGTACATATATTGATGCAAATTGGGCTGGTAGTGTTGATGATAGATGAAGTACCAATGGAGGAACTTTCTTTTTAAGGGACAGATTGGTCTCATGGTTTAATAAAACATAGGATTCAATGTCCTTATCAATAACAAAAGAAAAGTACATAGTTGTAGCATCTTGTTGCACTCAAGTGTTGTGGATGAAGCAAACATTGAAGGATATCAAGGTAATTCATGATGAGCCCATTCCTATCTTATGTGACAATACAAGTTCCATCAATATTTCAAAGAAACTAATGATGCATTCTAGAACTAAACACATTTCTATCAAGTATTACTTCTTAAGGGAAAAGGTTGCAAGTCAAGATGTAAAATTGGAATATGTACCTACAAAGGATTAGGTTGTAGACATCTTTACAAAGGAACTTTGTAAGGACACATTTTAATATCTTAGGTAGAAGTTAGGGTTGTTGCCCCTCCTTCTAACTAGATGCATAGATGATGCATCTATCTAGGAGGAGTAGTACAAGACATATTTATTATCCCTGGATTAATGATGGCTCCCTCTTAGGAGGAGAAAGTAGAGAAGAGACTATGAAGGATGACAATGATTGAATAGTCAGAGGGAGCTGATAGATAAAGAGTAGTAAAGGAATATCAAAGTTGATTCAGACAGGGGGGGCTTGTATGCTTTATATAGAGGAAGCCCACTGTACTTTGCCCTTGATGTCAAATGCGGAGAAATTTTCATATCAGGTTAGTGTTGCCATCAATGACAAAGGGGGAGATTGTTGCATGTGTTACATCATTGATGTCAACATAGTGATGATCAATGATGCCAAAAGAGTAAATGATCAAAGGAGCAGACAAATGAGCAGTTTAGAGGAGCAAACAAAAGAGTGATGAATAAAAGTGGTATGATAGGATTGATTTCAAAGGAGTGGCAATGTGGAAAGCAAAGTAACAGAGGTTAGTGTTTCCATCAAAGATGATGATTAGAGGAACAATTGTGATGATGTTATTGTTGTCTGAGAATGATGATTAGAAATGTTGAGAGGTGAAGGTGATGATTGTCATGAGCTTGTTGTACATAGTTATACCTTATCTTCTGAAGTTCATTGATAGATGAAAGTTAATATGCTATGATTATTGCCTGTAGTGTTGTGTATGATGTATTGTTTATTTCTTGATAGAAAACATTGAATGGATATGAATAAATTTGTCTAAGAGAATCAAATTGTTAAAGGCACAGGTAGTTGCACTAAAGAAGCTTAGGAGAATGCTCTGCATTCCTCCGCATTTGAAGATATGGATATGTAGTTTGGAGGTTAGACAAAGACATATGTGATGTATGTGTGATCCTGATTTTAGAGCGCAAAAGTTACTACAAAAAATTCTAGAGCTAGCAGAGTGAAGACAATAATATAATGTTGTTGAAATCAAAGAGAGATAGTATAATTGTTGTCTCTCAGATTTGCACCCTTGCTGCAGTTGTGAAACCTCAGCAATCTGGAGTAACATGGGAACGATCTCTAAGTGTGGGACTTTGCTAAATGAGATCAGACCTCTGGAGAAGGCTGGCTTCCTTAATTGGTTATCACCTAAAACTACTAAATTTTAAGAGGAAAAAGGAGAAGGAATGCTTTTGAATGAAAAATGAAAAGAAATAACTTGAAAAGTAAACGGTGATCCACCAAGTTACATAAAAGAACTTCTACAACACTGAGAAAATGAACAGCATAACCAAATATAGCAAGTATGACATACATAGATTCAAGTGATCCTAGCAGAGGTGAGAAACTAAATGATTGAAAGGAACAGTGTGTTCACAGGCAATCACATGCAGATTCACACTAAATTAAAACTCAGTCCAAAGAGGCAAAAATAACTTCCATATATTTGACGGGAAGGCAAAGTTACAGTAGTAGAAAAACTCTGTTTGGAAATAGAAAAATCCTTAATGCTCAAAAAATTTCCAACCTTGTTTACATCACTCGAATGCATATATATAGCATTCCAAAACTAACCTAGGTCATTTACAAAATTTGCTCTAGGAGTTGCAGCAGGAAAAATATCTCCTCTGAATGACTGTCCATCTATAGAAGTTATGGCATCAAATATCTAGCACTGGGCAGATAAATATATTTTTGAGTCTTTAATGTAGTTGTTGCATCATCGATCTGAAACAAGGTGGTGGAGAGATATTTTTATCATTAATGCGAGTAGCTTCATCTTTGTGCAACAATGAATGCAAGAAATATTTGCATCTACTCAAAATGGTCACTGAGACGTCCATTTGCCCAAAGCATGCAAATCTAGATCTGAAAAATGAAAAGTGACAAAAACCCTTGAAAACCTTGCCAAATGAAAGAGGGGATGAAAACATGCATCTTTGCCTCTTGCAGCATGTCAAAATTTGCTAAAATGGAGGAGATACAGGCAGTCAAAGTTTCGATCAACTACTTGTATATATCGCTTTGCACCTGTGTATATATCACTTGAATTTGCCGCCTGAATCACCATTGAAAACCTTCTCTGCAACTCCTTTTGCATATGCCAGGCGCTTTGTATATCGGGCTATGAAATGTCTTTGTATGTTCAAAAGTGTGTCACCTCCTTGTATTTTAGATTGTGCGAGCCCCACTATTGTATATTAACTTTGTATCTTGCCCTTGTATATCGAAACATACAAGCAAACATACAAGCAGAAGATACATGCAAAGCGCTTGTGCCTTGGCGGACCCCACCAGTTGTGTCTCCCTTGTATCTGCAAACATACAAGCCGCAGACCCCAAAATGACCATTAGTTGTATTTGATTGCCCTGTTGGGTTTGGCTTGTATCATTCCTCTTTGTATATTTCTTTGTATGCACAAATATACAAAGCACTTATATATAGAAGCCGCGGACTTGACGCCTGAATATGCTAGATTTGATCTTCAAGTTAGGTCTGCCCTGCATACTTCCTTTGCACCTTTGACTTGTATATTGCAATATACAATTGTAAATATACAACCCAGACTTCAAACCTTTTATAAAGCTTTCTGAAAAATACCTTCGGGTTCGACTTGTATGCTAGGAATGCATGCTTTGCTTGTATGTCCAAACATAAAATCACAAAAAATGTACATTTGGTGGACCCCACCCTTTGCATCTCCTCCTTGTATGTGTGGCCCTTGTATATTTGACTTGCATCTTTTATTTGTATGTCGCGGATATACAAACACCTTTGTATATCGTGGAACCCATCATTTATATTCACTGTAGCCAATGCATATTATCTTTGTATATCGGCCTTGCATGTTGGACTTGTATATCGGCCTTGTATGTGTGAACATACAACCTGATATACATTCCACTATACATTCTCACTTGTATATCTTTGTATGTCGGCGATATACAAATGCCTTTGCATGTTTGGCCTTGTATGTTTCAATTGTATGTTGGCCTTGTATATCAACCTTGTATGTGTGAACATACAACCCGATATACATTCTCCCTTTGCACATGGACCCTTGTATATTTGCTTGTATGCCGCCAATGCATCTTTTCCTTTGCATATTGCGAATGTATATTGTGAATGTACATTCAAAAATGCATATTGAAATACAAGCATGAAACTAAGAAATCCCAGCGATAGAAAACACTTGAAGTTAAAAGATTCTGGGTTTTTTTGGGTTTCTTGCAAAGATTCTCAAAGTGAGACCTTTGGGAAATTTTGTCAAGGCATAATATAAATATTTGAATGGTTTAAGCCTTGTATGGGTATTTTCTAAAGATTTTCAAGAAAATACAAGGTGAACCTATTTAACTCTGAGCAAAGGAAAATAGGTCAACAATTTGGCGAACTCTATGGGGTGTTTGTCTGCTAAACAATTAGGCCATTGGCCTTAAGCATCCATTGGGCATGGAGTCATACCAAAACTAAAAATATATCTTTGACAAATGATTCTAACCTTAGCAACTCAGGATATGGGTAGTGAAGAACATCTTAAAGACCAAATCAAGAAAAAAATGTTGAAGGCAACCCCTCCAAATTGTGCTAGACAGCACTTAGGGAAAACAAACAAAAGGAATCCAAACTATTGTGCAGCAGCACTTATTTGAAAGCAAGAAATCTAATCTACTGCTTTAGAAGGTAGGTCATACCTTAAAACACCTCTTTAGGTGTATCCCATTGACTAGGATAGGTAAATTTTGTCCATCCATGCTTGAGAACTAAAATGCATTGTGCTCCTTGCATTCAGTAATGAGAAATGGGCCACTCCACATGTTGTCAAACTTGGAGTACTTTCTTGAGCACCATATCACCCTCTCTAAAGATTCTGGGAGTGGCCTTCTGATCAAAATTCCTTTTGGTCTGAAGCTGATGATACTCCATAGTTCTCATAGCCCTATCTCTAATTTCTTCAAGCTCCATAAGCTGAGCATATCTAACAGCCATGGGATCCTCTTCCTCAAACATCTCTAGTTGATTCATGATATCCAGTGCTGGCAACTCCATAGATATAGGCAATCTTGCCTCTTTCCCATAAACTAACATATATGGAGAGTTCCCAATAGACCTCTTGGGAGTTATTCTGTCTGCCCATAAGGCATATTTCAGACTAGTGTGCTAGGTCCTCTGGTTATCCTCCATTGATCTTTTAATGATTCTTATGAGATTCTTGTTTGTAGATTCAGCCAAACCATTACCCTATGGGTAATAATTTGATGAAGTATTCAGGTAGATCCCATTCTTAATAGCCCAATCAGTGGTCTTTAATCCAACAAAGGCTAAAGCATTGTCAGAGATGATTGACTCAGGCACTCCAAATCTAGATATCAAATCTTGGTAAAAATTCAAAATAGTATTTTCATTGGATTCCTTCGGAGCCACTGCTTTAGTCCACCTTGTGAAATAATCTGTAGCTGTAAGTATCCACCTATGGCCTGCACTTGATGGTGGGTTAATGGGACCTACAAAATCAATGCCCCATCTCATGAAGGGTTGTTCTACTTGGATTGGTTGTAGGGGTAGAGCTGGCAACCTTTCTTTGCCTGCAAAAATGGCACACTTTACACATTTTCTAGCCCATGCATGGGCATCCTTGAATAAGCTGGGCCAGTAATATCTAGCTCTCATTATTTTCCAAGCAGTGGTCTTTAGGGAAAAATGACCCCCTGCTGTTCCATCATGAAACTCATGAAGCACTTTACCAGTCTGATCATTATCGATGCATCTTAACAATACACCATTAAAATCTTTTCTAAAAAGGGTGCCATTTATTAAAACATATGGAATAGAATATAGTCTAAAGTACCTTCTCTTGGTTCTGTTTAAATCTATCAGACATTTGCCAGTTTGCAAAAATTGAGTCATGTTACTCACCCAACTTGTGCCCATTACTTCTGTATCATCCTGAGGAACATCTTCAATGGTTAGAAGCACATCCTCCTCCTTTTCTATTTCATTCTTAGAACTAGAAGCAAGCTGTTCACTGAGTCCTCTGCCTCTGACAAGCTTGGTTATCTAGATATCCACGTCAGATTCCATGACTTTGGTGATCCAACCAGCTCTTTTCTTATTTACATCTTTTCCTAACAGAAACTCTTTAACGCTAAGATGAGCGACCATCAAATGTATCTTGTTATTAGAAACAAGATGCCTAAACTTTTTTAGACTCCTTATCACTGCAAGGACATGCTTCTCCACGAAGCTATACCACTGCTCATACTCCTCTAGCCCCTAACTAAAGAATGCGATTGGTTGTTCAAAGCTGTCACTCTGCTGCTATACCAGAATTGTAGAGATTGTATCCAGGCTGCCATAAGCATTTAAATAAAATCTTTGGAGAAGTTAGGATTTACCAGAGGTGGCGCAGCTGACAATGCTTCCTTTATGGACTCGAAGCTGAGTTTGGCCTCCTTCGTCCAACTGAATGCCATACTCTTCTTCAACATAGACGTCAGAGGCTTCAATAGATTTGCAATATTGGGAATAAATCTTTGAAGAAAATTAATTCTGCCAATAAAACTTTGTAGTCCCTTCTTATGGCTAGGTAAAGGCAACTCCAGAATAGCTCTTACCCTTTCAGCGTCAATGGTAATGCCTTCTTTTGACACAACTTGCCCTCATGCACAACGAAAATGCATTTCCTGGGATTGAGAGATATCCCAAACTCTTTGCATCTCTCAAACACTAGCCTCAGATGGGATAAATGCTCAGATGCATTCTTAGAAAAAACTGTGATGTCGTCTAGGTATACCAACACCAATTTATACAACAAACCCTTGAAAGCCATATCCATAGCTCTTTGAAAGGTAGAGCCAACATTTGAGAGGTCAAAAGGCATCCTCTTGTAGGCCATGGTACCCCATTTGGTGGTGAAAGCGGTCTTGAACTGATCCTCTTTCTTGATTAACACTTGACTATAGCCAGAATATTCATCAAGCAAGGAGAACCTTTCAGAACTAGCCATTACCTATAAAATTTGCTCCATTGAGGGCAATGGGTAGTGGTCTTTTAGGGAGGCTCTATTGAGGTCTCTGAAGTCGACACATAGTCTAATCTCTCCATTCTTTTTTCTCATAGGGACAAGGTTGGAGACCCAAGAAGTATACTTGATCAAAAAAATGATCTTTCCCTTGATTAGCTTAGTCAATTCTTTAATCATCATGGGCTCTAGCTTCGGGTTTAGAGGTCTTTGCTTCTGCCTCACAGGTTTTGTGCCTAGTTCTAATTCTATGGTATGCTAGGCAATATGAGGGTCAAACCCCTTTAGGTCTGAATAATCCCAAGCAAACACATCTTCAAACTCTTGACAAATAGAAATAAAAAACTCTTCCATCCTCAAGCAAACAGATTTTCCCAATTTTGAGAAGCTTACCTTTGAATATTTCTAGCTTCTTGTAATGCTCCTCTTTAACCTGCATGCTAGTTTTGCTCTTCTTTAGCTGATCACCAGTCCCAAAAATGGATTCCAAGGTTACCAATCCCTTGGGCAACTTGTTTGTTCTTAACTGAATAACTTGACCATCCTCATATTGATGTTTGAGTTTATCCTGATTCATCATGGAAAACTCGTCCTCCTCTAACAGGAAACACAAGATCTACTCATTACTTTCAAAAACCTGCCAATGGATATTATTGTCAGGGATAGAAGGCCTGTCCACTATTTTTACATGGGTTTGCACCTTCTCTCTTTGAATATCGCTGGGGACGTCAAACTAGGCCCCAATTGCAGCTAACCTATCTTCATGGGAGTTCTGACTTCTTGGGATAGAGATCAGATTCAAAGCATCAAACTCTTCAATCATGTCCCATACCTTATGCTTGTAGCATTTCAGAACATCATTTTTTGTAACATGCAATCCTCTCACCTGATTTACAATAAGTTCACTGTCACCATAGAACCGTAAACAACAAATTTTCCTCTTTCTTGCCCACTGCAAACCTTGGATCAATCCTTCATACTCAACAGTGTTATTTGTGCATGAAAAAGCAAAACGAAAAGCAGCAGAATATTTTTCACCTTGTGGAGACATAAGCATTGCACCACCACCAGATCCATTCCTATTCCTTGAGCCATCAAATTACATTTTCCATACTTTGTTTTGTTGCTCTATCTGTTGTTCAACATCCTTTACCAAATTTGGAATTGTTGTTTTAGGATCATGTAGTATGTAAATTCCCATACCCATTTCTTGGATATGTCCCTAAGGATCATTAACAACATTTTCTAAGGCCCACTCCTTTAGAAGCACCTCTGGTATACTTTCTGTTGATAACTAAGAGGGGGGGTGAATTAGTTATCCTAATCTTGCTTCCAATTCAAACACTTAAATCCACTTTGTTATTTAATAGCATAGCAAATAATCATTCATGAAAGCATAAAGCATAAACACCAAAGCAGATACACATCAACACATGAGACACCAAGATTTTGATGTGGAAAACCTAGTCAAGGGAAAAACCATGTGGTGATTAACCCAAGGATTATTCTTTGTTAGAAGAATAAGGAAAATAGATGGCACATGCCAATTAGGGCTCACTGCCTACAAGAGACACACTGTCTACAAGGTAACAAGTATCACAAACTTGAACTGGAGATTGACATCTTTACCATGCCTGGATCAGTTCCATTTAAGCCCAAAAACTTCTGCTCTGCCTTTCGCATTCCTCTTCGCTACCTCACACTCATCACACCAAGACAGACTTCAAAATGAATTCACAATCCCTTATTTATACAAGGCATCGACTTAGGAATAATCATCTAAGTCGGCAAACATTTACAAGATCATCTGCAAGACATGTAATACATCCGGTCAGCCAGACTCAGGAAGAACACCAACAACCGGTGGTCTTTACATCAAATCTAAACTCTAACTTCCATGCGGACCACCAATAAGACTTGTGCATGATCCAAGGATCACCAAAACCTTTCCCAAGTCATCAAGAACGTCTGCACTTTATCAGCTTATTGGAATTCTTCTCTTCTTCATCTGAAACTTCAAGAACATAGTCTGTTGCCACTGTCACAAAGAAAAAGTTGCTTTTGGACCTCCAAACCATGAACAAATCTATTTGTCACTTCACACTGACTTCTTCAACACTCCCTCCAATCCGCAGAATGGGATAATGCAATTCTGGAGCTCACTGGACCAATCTGTGACACTTTGTCACCACTAAACATCTACCAGAACCGGTTCTACTGGAGCAACCATAACTTCTTCAGATCTTCATGCGGACCTCTGAAATCTTGATTAGAGCATCTCAAGACTCATAGCTGAAAACCCTTTAAACCGTATCCTTTGATCTTCATCTTATCTTGGACTTTTATCTTAATGTCATCACTGTTCTTCACTGTTCTTGATTAAGGCTAATTTTCTCAATATCCTCAACACACAGCTCATCCAATCCTTCTCATTAATGCAATATGAGTATGCTGACATCAATGACAACACTGGTTATCCTCATACTTGCAACAATCTCCCCCTTTGTCATTGATGGCAACATATGATGTGAAAAACCATCAAGACAAGAACTTCTCCTTTCTGTCACAGCTCCCCCTATCAGCAACAACTCTTCACATGTCTTGTCTTTCTTTACTCCTCCCCCTTTGATCAACAACCACTTGTTTTTCACATGTCTTCTCTCCCCCTTTGACATCAATGGCAAAGGGCTCATACTTGCAATTTCAACACATCAAAATCATACCAGCTGCTCCCCTTGAGTAGCAGCTCCCCATCATCAATCTGGGTCACAAGATACGACTGTGATATCCACTGGACTGATGCACATCAGTGCATCCTAGTTCAGCACCAGAGGGGCAATAACCCCTAACTTCTCCCTGAGAAACTCAAAGGAGTCCTTGGGAAGAGGTTTAGTAAAGATATCTGCAATCTGATCCTTAGAGGGCACAAACTCCAGTCTAACTTCATCTTTGTTCACTTGCTCTCTCAGAAAGTGAAACTTAATAGATATATGCTTAGTCTTAGAGTGCAACACCGGATTCTTAGAAATATTTATTGCACTTGAATTATCATAGAAAATTGTGATAGGCTCCTCATACTCTACTTTAATATCTCTTAGCATCTGCTTCATCCATAAAACTTGAGTGCAACTGCCTGCTGCTGCAATGTATTCTGCTTTAGTTGTAGACAAAGATATTGCATCTTGTTTCTTTCTTAGCCAAGAAACCAATCTCTTCCCCAAAAAGAATGCTCCACCACTGGTACTCTTCCGGTCATCCACATCTCCTACCCAATCTACATCTGTGTATGCATGAAGAGAGAAATCATGATCTCTAGGATACCATAAACCATACTCCACTATCCCTTTTAGATATCTAATAATTCTTTTTATTGCCATGACATGAGATTCTTTGGGATCAGCCTGGAATCTAGCAACAAGACCAACAGCTTGCATAATATCTGGTCTAGTTTGAGTGAGATACAATAATCCACCAATCATTGATCTGTACATTGTCTGGTCTGCCTTAGGAGAGTCATCATCTTTGCTCAACTTGCATCCGGTTGTCATGGGAGTATTCATTGGCATTGAATCTTCCATCCCAAATTTTCTCAACAATTCTTTTGCATATTTGGTCTGAGAAATGAAGATCCCTTTCTTTGTTTGAGTAATTTGCAGACCCAGGAAGAAATTCATTTCACCAAGCATAGACATCTCAAACTCACTTTTCATTTGATTTGCAAAAGTTTTACACATACTATCTCTTCCTCCAAAAATGATATCATCCACAAACACTTCAACAATCAAAATGTTTTCATGATCAATTTTGAAATACAAATTACTGTCAGCAGTACCTTTGTTGAAACTAATCTCCAAAAGATGTTTATCCAGTCTTTCATACCAAGCTCTTGGGGCTTGCTTCAATCCATATAGTGCCTTTTTCAACTTGCAGACCATATCACCATGATCAGACAATTGAAATCCATACGGTTGCTCAATGTATACTTCTTCCAAATCACCATTTAGGAAGGCAGACTTAACATCCATCTGATATACCTTGAAGTCTTTGAAGGCAACAAATGCAAGAAATAATCTGACAGCTTCAATTCTTGCCATCGGAGCAAAGGTTTCTTCAAAATCAATTACTTCTATTTGAGAGTAGCCTTTGTAGACCAATCTGGCTTTGTTTCTGATTACTTCACCAACTTCATTTAATTTGTTCTGGAAGATCCATTTGGTTCCAATCACATTCTTGTTTCTAGGTCTGGGAACAAGATCCCAAATGTGATTTTTCTCAATTTGCATCAACTCTTCCTCCATCGCTTTGGTCTAGTTTTCATCATTGCAGGCTTCATTTATTGTCTTAGGTTCAATCTTTGAAATCAGACAATACTCATCTAAATTTTGAGCAATTCTCCTCCTTGTTTGCACTCCTTTGCTTTTGTCACCTATGATCTGATCTTCAGAGTGGTTTAGAGTTACATACCTTGGAACTTTGGGAATTTATTGCACCTCTAATTCTTGATCAATCTCATTGACACTTATCTCTTTTTCCTGTCTTACCGGATCAACTTGACTTTGTTTCTCAGAAGGGGCTTGGATACTTTGAATCTGAACACCATTCTGATCATCTTCATCATATTCATAAAACCTTGAGGGCTTCTCAATTCCTTCATCAACTTTCACATTTGTACTTTCTATCATCTTTCTCAGTCTCTTGTTGTAACACTGGTATGCTTTGCTTTGAGTGGAGTAACCCAAGAAAATTCCTTCATCACTTCTAGCATCAAACTTTCCTAGATCTTCATCTCTTTTAATGTAACATTTGCTACCAAATACTCTAAAATATCTCACAGTAGGAGTGATGCCAAACCAAAGTTCATAAGGAGTCTTACCGGTATTGCTTCTAATTTGAACTCGATTGAGAGTGTAGACTACAGTGCTAACAGCTTCTCTCCAAAACATATGGGGAACATTTGCTTCCATCATCATTGTCCTGGATGCTTCCTAGATGGTCCGGTTATTTCTCTCTACTACTCCATTCTGCTGTGGAGTCCTAGGAGCAGACAATTGTCTCTTTATACCATGCTTCTCACAAAAGTCTATGAATTCACCGGATGTGAATTCACCACCTCTATCAAACCTCAGGCATTTCAGTTTTAATCCGGTTTGATTCTCTACCATAGCCTTGAAGATTTTGAACTTCTCAAAAGCTTCGGATTTCTCTTTTAGAAAGGTAACCCACATCATCTAGGAATGATCATCAATTAGTAACATGAAGTATCTATCACCTTGCACACTCTTGACTCTTGTCGGACCACATAGATCAATATGAACTAATTCCAATAATCCGGTAGAGGACTGATCCTTGCTTTTGACTGAGATTCTGCTCTATTTACCTAGCTGACATTCCTTGCACAAACTATTTGTAGGTTTTGCCAATTTTGGAAGATCTCTTACAACCTGAGTATTGCTTATCTTGATGATGTTATCAAAATTTACATGACACATCCTTCTATGCCATAACCAACTTTGATCAACTTGAACAAACAAACAACTTTTATTAGAACCAACTAGATGAAAGATATTACCTTTTGTTTGAGTACCAGATGCAATCTCAGTTTTAGAACTTTCAAAGATCCTGTATCTTCCATTTTTGAACCAAAGATCATAACCTTTGTCTACCAACTGTCCAACACTGAGAAGATTGTGCTTCAATCCTTCAACATATAGTACATTACCAGTTTTGCTCTTTCCATCAAAAGAAATAGTTCCCCTACCTCTGATTCTACCAGTAGAATTATCACCAAACTTTACCATTCCTCCTTCATACCTTTCCAAATCTAAGAACTTGTTCTTGTCACCTGTCATATGGTGAGAGCATCCACTGTCAATAACCCAGTCATCCTTTTCTTCAAATTGGGCAGCCAGAGCTCTTTCTACAACCTTATGACTGACAGATTCAGAGGATATTGGATCTTCTTCCTTGATGGCAATAAACACCCATTCATTTCTAGATTTGTTTCCTAACTCTGATTCATCATCGGTTACTCCTTCATTATCATCTTCTTTATGAACATAATAACAATTCTTTTGGAACCTTTGTCTATTGGAATCTGACCTTGTAGATCTTTCTGGACATCTTGAGGCAAAATGACCAATCTTATTGTAGTTGAAGAACTTAAAGGGTAATTTTCCTTCATACTTACTAGATCCTCTTGGCAATCTCTTTGCAATGAGGGCTTCAAGTTGAGCTACTTTTGCTTCTTCTACTTCCATGTCTCTTCTTGCTTGATCATACATGACAGCTTCCTTGAAGAGTTTTCTCTTGAATCAAATCTTTGTTTACCTTTCACAGAGGCACTGGCTTTAAATGCAGATTTAGTCTTGGGGGGATCATCTCCAAACTCGGTCATTTCAAATACAGCCAGTTTGCCAACCAATTGGTCTCTTGTGACAGTTGTATGGGCTCTGAATTCATCAATGGCAGCAACCTTGATTTTGTATGCAGTAGGAAGGGATCCAAGAACTTTGCCAACAATCTCATTTTCATCCAAGACTCCACCAGCATTCCTGATTCCACACACCAACTCATTTACTCTAGGCATAAAGGTACTAATATTTTCATCTTCTCTCATCTTCAGTCTTTCAAATTTCCCTTTTAGACTCTGCAACCTTGCACACTTAACATACTCATCTCCTTCATGCAGAAGTTCCAGTTTAGTCCAGATCTCATAGGCAGTTGGTAGGTCAATAATATTTGGGAGCTCTGAGTCAGTTAAAGCACTTAGAAGAGCCTCTTTGGTCTGCAGATTGTTTTCAGCATCTGTGAGTTCATTTAGGGTTGTCGGACCACCTTGTGGAGGAACATATGCTTTTGTAACCATGGATAGGTACTCCTTTCCCATACACTCCAAGTGACATTTCATGCAACCTTTTCAAAGAGAGAAGTTGGTTCCATCAAAATTCAGACTATCCTTCTTGTATGATGACATCCTGGACCTCCTCAAGTGGTTAAGCTTCTTTTAAAGGAACTTGGCTCTGATACCAATTATTGATAACTGAGAGGGGGGGTGAATTAGTTATCCTAATCTTGCTTCCAATTCAAACACTTAAATCCACTTTGTTATTTAATAGCATGGCAATTAATCATTCATGAAAGCATAAAGCATAAACACCAGAGCAGATACACATCAACACATGAGACACCAAGATTTTGACGTGGAAAACCTGGTTAAGGGAAAAATCACGGGGTGTTTAACCCAAGGATTATTCTCTATTAGAAGAATAAGGAAAATAGATGGCACATGCCAATTAGGGCTCACTGCCCAAGCACACTGCTCACAAGAGGCACATTGCCTACAAGAGACACACTGTCTACAAGGTAACAAGTATCACAAACTTGAACTGGAGATTGACATCTTTACCATGCCTAGATCAGTTCCATTTAAGCCCAAAAACTTTTGCTCTGCCTTTCGCACTCCTCTTCACCACCTCACACTCATCACACCAAGACACACTTCAAAATGAATTCACAATCCCTTATTTATACAAGGCATCGACTTAGGAACAATCATCTAAGTCGGCAAACACCTACAAGATCATTCGCAAGACGTGTAATACATCCGATCGGCCAGACTCAGGAAGAACACCAACAATCAGTGGTCTTTACATCAAATCCAAACTCTAACTTCAATGTGGACCTCCAATAAGACTTGTGCATGATCCAAGGATCACCAAAACCTTTCCTGAGTCATCAAGAACATCCACACTTTATCAGCTTATTGGAATTCTTCTCTTCTTCATCTGGAACTTCAAGAACACAGTTTGTCACCACTGTCACAAAGAAAAATGTGCTTCCAGACCTCCAAACCATGAACAAATCTATTTGTCACTTCACACTGACTTCTTCAACACTCCCTCCTATCTGCAGAATGGGATAATGCAATTCCAGAGCTCACTGGACCAATCTGTGACACTTTGTCACCACTAAACATCTACCAAAACCAGTTCTACTAGAGCAACCATAACTTCTTTAGATCTTAATGCAGACCTCTAATATCTTGACTAGAGCATCTCAAGACTCATATCTGAAAACCCTTTAAACCGCATCCTCTGATCTTCATCTTATCTTGGACTTTTATCTTAATGCCATCACTGTTCTTCACTATTCCTGATTGAGGCTAATTTTCTCAATATCCTCAACACACAGCTCATCCAATCCTTCTCATTAATGCAATATGAGTATGTTGACATCAATGACAACACTGGTTATCCTCATACTTGCAACACTTTTATCTTGTAGCTCTTGAGTAGCCACAAGTTCAGGATCATAAAAAATAATGCAATTTGTATTAACAACACTTGGAACATAGGGCTCTATGTGATGATTTGAAAGAAATTCATATTTTAGAGTCACTTTCGTGCCATATCTAGTCTTGAAAAACATGTAGGACCAGTCCGAGGATAAATATGCTCCTATCTTAGCTGTGAATTCTCTTGACAAACACATGGCAAAATAAGGAGGCAAGTATATAATAAACACCTCCTAGGAAATGGAAACATTTGGGCAAGTGTGTAGAGTGAGGCCTAGGGCTTTGATCACACCCATAGTATTAACAGTGGTGCCATCTAACTGAAGCACACCTTTCTCAAGGGGTTGGTACTTCAATCCTAATTGGTCTGCAATTTGTTTCGGCATTACAGAACTACTTGCACCACTATCCACCATACAGTTATGTACTAACTTGTCTATGATTATCAAAGACACATAAAAGGGAAGTGGTTTGGCACTTTTGTTTGGCTATTTGTTGTTGTCCTGGGGTGAATTGGTAAGGACAACCCTATTTGGGTCAGTAGTTGTATCATTGGACACTTTCAAATTAGACAAGATAGATTACAATATGTCCTTTTGGCTAGGGATGGATAGAGAATCCCACATGGACATTGTCACATTCATCTTCTTCATATTTTCAATAATATTGAAAGGTGGAGTAACACTTACCTTCTGTTGTAACTTTGTAGCAATAGTATCAACTTGCAAATGAGGCATTTCCCTTGCTATTGCTGAAGTGTCTCTTTGTAAAATATGGGGAATACGGGATGTAGAAGCACCAGCATGTCCTTTCTCTTTATTTGTTGCTTGATCTGCTTCATAACCCCTCTTCTTGGCTCTTGTATTGGATACAACTGGAGTATTATCACTGTTTACACCACAAAATTCACCTTCTTACCAATTTATGAAGGCAGAATCATTTTGAGGCTGGTCCTACTGTTGCACAACCCCATCATGAGGTGTATTTGGATGAGAGACTACAACATTATGTACCATCAGGGCCTAATTTATAACCCCATTCAAGAAGGTTGCCTAATTATGTGGCTGATTGCATGGAAAACACCATTCATACTCAGCTGCAAGGTTGTTCTGAGTAGGGACAAGGTCCCTTACTGCATTAATAGGTGCCAGATTGTAAGGCTGAAAAGGCCTTTGATTCACATTCTGCCTGGTACCTTGGTAATTGCTTTGATAAGGTGGCCTGTTAGCTTGGTATGGTTGGTTTTGCCATTGGAAAGGCTGATTTTGCCCTTGAAGTTGTGGTTGATAAGGCTATCTATTCTAGGATTACTGCTTTTTAATGTTTACTAGCTCATTCCCAAAAGTTTGTAGAATATTCTCTATTTTTTGTTGGCTATTTTTTATCTCTTTTAGCTCTTGAGATGAACTAGAGGCAGCAGGTTCAGAATTGGCAGTGTTTGGTAATGTTGCAGTAGTAGGTAAAGGGGCAAAATATGGAATTGGTAATGGCATTGAAGCTTGAATCTCAAGGAAGATGGGTGTTGGTGGTCTAGGTGCTATTTTTCCAACCTGAATCAGGCTATTCTCTGCTCTAATGATTATTTCATATGCATCAGGTAAACTAGTACCTCCTAATGATTGAATCATCACTGAAATATCAATATTTAGGGCTTTCAAAAAATACAGAAAAGCATATTCCGCTGGAGGCCTTACCATGGCAAGAATTCTGTCCCATGTCTTCTGAAATCTGAAGTTGAAATCCATCATTTGCTCTTGGGGAGCTCTCTTTATTGTAGTCATCTATTCAACCAGTGACAAGTTGTCTGATTTATCCTGAAATTGCTTATTTAAGTTGTCACCTAGATCATCCCAGGTTGTAATGGTTTGCATTGGTAAACTCCTAAACCATTGCAACGCTTTTCCCTTGAAAGAGGCAGCTAGCAACTTGATGGCTACATTTTCCTGGGTGACATGATGTACACCGCATAGAGATGCTACATATCTAATGTGCTCAATAGGGGTAGTTTGATTCTCCCCTGTGAAATAGGGTAGACTCTTCAAAGATGCCATAGGTATAACATCATGTACTATTAAATTCAATGGGCTGCCCCCATCAAAAGCCACAAATGGCTGATTCCTTGCCATTTGAATGGCTAGAGGTGGGATTGCTTGAGTTGCTATAGGAACTACAGGGGCAACTGGCCTAAAATTTGGTGGAGTTGATTGTATCCTTTTAGAGACCGGAGTCCTTACCATAGCCCTACTCTATCTTGTAGGTGGAAACAGCTGCAAGTAGTCAAATGTACTTGAACTCCTAGTTTGAATTTTTCACATATAATGTAGCAGCAAGACTGATCTGCTTGTTTCTCCTCAGTCTGAGTTGCCAGATATGCAAGTTTTAACCTCTTACAGGTCTAAAAATCACTTGCTACACATCAAAACTAGTAACAAAAGATAGTATTTGATTGTTTCTCTAACTCTCAATTCGACTGGCCGTGCCAAAAGTTGTTGTCTCTCAGATTTGCACCCTTGCTATAGTTGTGAAACCTCAACAATCTGGAGTAACATGGGAATGATCTCTAAGTGTGGGACTTTGTTAAATGAGATTAGACCTCTGGAGAAGGCCAGCTTCCTTAACTGGTTATCACCTAAAACTACTAAATTTTAAGAGGAAAAGAGAGAAGGAATGCTTTTGAATGAAAACTGAAAAGAAATAACTTGAAAAGTAAAGGGTGATCCACCAAGTTACATAAAAGAACTCCTACAGCACTGAGAAAATGCACAACATAACCAAATACAACAAGTATGACATACACAGATTCAACTGATCCTAGCAGAGGTGAGAAACAAAATGATTGAAAGGAATAGTGTGTTCACAGGCAATCACATGCAGATTGACACTAAATTAAAACTCAGTACAAAGAGGCAAAAATAACTTGCATATATTTGATGGGAAGGCAAAGTTACAGTAGTAGAAAAACTCTATTTGGAAACAGAAAAAACCTCAATGCTCAAAAAACTTCCAACCTTGTTTACATCACTCAAATGCATATATATAGCATTCCAAAACTAACCTAGGTCGGTTACAAAATTCGCTCTAGGAGTTGCAGCAGGAAAAATATCTCCTCTGAATGACTGTCCATCTACAGAAGTTATGGCCTCAAATATTTGGCACTAGGCATATAAAAGATATTTTTGAGTCTTTAATGTAACTGCTACATCATCAATCTGAAACAAGGTGGTGGAGAGATATTTTTATCATTAATGCGAGTAGCTTCATCTTTATGCAGCAATGAATGCAAGAAATATCTACATCTACTCAAAATGGTCGCTGAGATGTCCATTCACCCAAAGCATGCAAATCCAGATCTGAAAAATGAAAAGTGACAAAAACCCCTAAAAAACCCTACCAAATGAAAGAGGGGACAAAAACATGCATCTTTGCCTCTTGTAGCATGTCAAAATTTTCTAAAATGGAGGAGATACAAATGGTCAAAGTTTCGGTCAATTGCCTGTATATATTGCTTTGCACCTGTGTATATATCGCTTGAATTTGCCTGAATCACCATTTAAAACCTTCTCTGCAACTCCTTTTGCATATGCTAGGCGCTTTGCATATCGAGCTATGAAATGTGTTTGTATGTTCAAAAGTACGTCACCTCCTTGTATTTCAGATTTGTATATGCATACAATCACCTTTGTATGTGCGGGCCCCACCATTGTATATTAACTTTGTATCTTGCCCTTGTATATCGAAACATACAAGAAAACATACAAGTAGAAGATACATGCAAAGTGCTTGTGCCTTGGTAGACCCCACCAGTTGTATCTCCCTTGTATCTGCAAACATACAAGCCGCAGACCCTAAAATGACCATTAGTTGTATTTGATTGCCTTGTTGGGTCTGGCTTGTATCATTCCTCTTTGTATATTTCTTTGTATGCGCAAATATACAAAGCACTTATATATACAAGCCATGGACTTGATGCCTGAATATGCCGAAATTTGATCTTCAAGTCAGGTTCACCCTAGATACTTCCTTTGCACCTTTGACTTGTATATCACAATATACAATTGCAAATATACAACCCAGACTTCAAACCTTTTATAAATCTTTCTAAAAAATACCTTCAGGTTTAGCTTGTATGCTAGGAATGTATGCTTTGATTGTATGTCCAAACATACAATCACAAAAAATGTACATTTGGTGGACCCCACCCTTTGCATCTCCTCCTTGTATGTGTGGCCCTTGTATATTTGACTTGCATCTTTTCTTTGTATGTCGTGGATATACAAATTCCTTTGTATATTATGGACCCCATCATTTGCACATTCAGCCTTTGTATATTCACTGTAGCCGATGCATATTATCTTTGTATATCGGCCTTGCATGTTGGACTTGTATATCAGCCTTGTATGTGTGAACATACAACCCGATATACATTCCACTGTACATTGTCACTTGTATGTAGAACACATACAATCTCCTTTGTATACCTGTGGGCCCCACCTCTTGTATGTCGGTGATATACAAACACCTTTGCATGTTTGGTCTTGTATGTTTCAATTGTATGTTGGCCTTGTATATTGGCCTTGTATGTGCAAACATACAACCCGATATACATTCTCCCTTTGCACATGGACCTTTGTATATTTACTTGTATGCCGCCAATGCATCTTTTCCTTTGCATATTGCGAATATATGTTCCAAACATGTATTGGCGAATGTATGTTCCAAACATACATTAGTGAATGTATATTGCGAATGTACATTCAAAAATGTTCCAAACATACATTGGCGAATGTATATTGTGAATGTACATTCAAAAATGCATATTGAAATACAAGTATGAAACTAAGAAATCCCAGTGATAGAAAACACTTGAAGTTAAAAGATTTCTGGGTTTTTCTAGGTTTCTTACAAAGATTCTGAAAGTGAGACCTTTGGGAATTTTTTTCAAGGAATAACATAAATATTTGAAGGATTTAAGCCTTGCACGGGCATTTTCTAAAGATTTTCAAGAAAATACAAGGTGAACCTATTTAACTTTGAGCAGAGGAAAATAGGTCAACAATAATGCTCTGCATTTCTCTGCTATTAAAGATATGGTCTGGCAACTTGGAGGATGGTTGGATACAAATCAAAGGTATGAAATAATCAAGTTTGAGATGCCACAATGTACCACAATGATTTTCAGGGTCTGCTCAGTAAGGACAAGTATTGTTGCTAGTTAAGATTATCAAAGGGAGAAAGTACAAGCCACCACATTTCATTACATTATAATATTTGGCTTTGATATTTTAAGGTTAAGTTCAAATGGACTGTATGTTTGTTCAGTTCATATTTTAGGTGTTGTGAAGTATCACACGTATGTTTTTCATTGTTCTATATCTAGACTATGTGATCAAAAGTATGTTAAGGATACTGGCTTCAGTGTTCAAGTGTTTATGCCAGCATGAAGTAATATTTTTTGGTAAAGGAAGTGTATGAGAAGAATTTTCAAGTCATATAATGCTTTTTGTTTCATTCTTATGATGCAATTTTGTTTCTCTAGTACTGCTTTGGGTCTAGATCTATTGAATGAAGAGATAAGTGTTTGTGGATCTAACATGGTATGTTTTGGTGATTGTGCTATGTGTTTAGATGTGTGTGCCAACTTTGAGAAGTGTGTTAAGATAAAATAGGTCTTGATTATCACTTGGGTTGAACCGCATAATGTAATTTTATTCCTACAATACCGCATATGTTTTGAGAGCCGACTTGTTGTGGTTGTTGCACATTTCGTGCTACACATTTAATCTTAGGCTGACAAAGGAGAAGTTTTGAAGATTTGTTGAGCATATAAATGGAATATCAAATCTAATTGAAGTGTGTGTGCATTGATGAGCATGAGTATGTGTGTGAGAAAGTGCATGTGCACAAGGAAGAGTGTGAAGGTGTGAAAGTGAGATTGAGTGTGTGTGTGTGTGTGTGTGTGTGTGTGTGTGTGTGTGTGTGTGTGTGAAATGTAATAGTTCATCTGGAAGCAGAGGTATTGAAGTGTGTTGCAAAGATTGATAGAGCAGAGGTGTTGAAGCATTACTGAGGTTTGTTGATTAGAGTTGAAGTAGTAGTATTGAAGTGTGTTGCAGAAGTGTTGACAGAGCAGAGGTGTTCAAGGTTTTATTGAAGCAAATAAGTAATTGTTTTGTACAGAGGTTGAAACCTCCTTTTGTGAGTGGTGTAGCACTGTAGGGAGTTGTAGCTTCCTTTGGTTGAAGCTAGAGATTTGTTCATTAGGGAGTTGCAGCTTCCTTTGGGTTGTAGACCATAACTGATATTGTAAATCTATTTTATTTGTGAGGCTAGATTTGGATAGTAGATCCAAGTAGCTTGTTCACTATGGTTTCTCTCTTCTACAGTTTTCCACATAAATCTGGTGTTATGATTGTGTGCATGTATGGTCTTATGTTTCTCATGGTTTAAATGCTTCAATCTGCACGAATGTTTTTGAAAGAAAATAATTTGATTAAGTACTGATTCAACCCCCCTCTCAATACTTTTGTGTGTTCAACAATTCTTCCTAGACCAATAATTCATCCTTAATGTTGCCCTTCATTGTCTTAGTCACCTCCAACTCCCTTTCAGTGGAGTGATATATCTTTAAAGATTCCCTAATAGTTCTGTTAGATTCAAGGTAGACAACTGAGAGGGGGGGGTTGAATCAATTGTACAAAACTTTCTTCCAATTAAACACTTAAATCCACTTTTTAATTCAGTAGCATAAAGATAAATCAATCAAGGAAACATAATGCATTAAATCAAGAGTAGAAACACATTAACACATATGACACCAAAATTTTGACATGGAAAACCTGGTTAAGGGAAAAACCATGGGGTGATTAACCCAAGATTGTATTCTCTATTAAAAGAAGAGAAAGAACAAAATGGCACATGCCAATTAGGGCTCACTACCTGAGCACACTGCTCACAAGAGGCTCATTGCCTACAAGAGACACACAGTCTACAAAATAATAAGTGTCACATACATGAACTGGAGAATAGCATCTTCACCATGCTTGAATCAGTTCCATTTAAGTCCAATACTTTTGCTCTGCCTTTTGGTCTCCTCCTCGCTACCACAATCACATCTCCACAAGACACACTTTGAAATGACTTTACAATCCCTTATTTATACAAGTCATCAACTTAGGAATAATCATCTAAGTCAGCAAACATTCATAAGAACATCCGCAGGATGTGTAACTCATCTGGTTGGCCAGTCTTAGGAAGAATACCATCATCTGGAGTTATTCTTCAATTGCGAGCTCCAAGTTCAATGCAAACCACCAACATTAATTGGACATGATCCAAAGACCTCCACCAGCTTTCCTGAATCACCAAGAACATCCATACTTCATCTGCTTACTGAAATCCTTCTTTCCTTCATCCAGAACCTCAAGAACACAATTTATCATCACTGTCACAGAGCAATAGATGCTTGTGGACCTTCAAACCACAAACCAATCAAGTTGACACTTCACAAAGACTTTATTAACACTCCCTCAAATCTGCAGAATAGGATAATGCATTTCCAGATCTCACCAGACCTGTCTGTATCACTTTGTCACCTCTGAACACCTGCCGAAACTAGTTTTACTTGAGCGGCCATAACTTCTTCAGATCTTCATGTGGACCTCTGAAATCTCTACTGGATCACCTTAAGACACATATCTACAAACCCTTTAAACCACATCCACTGATCCTCATCCTATCTTGGACTTTTTCCTTACTGTCTTCACTGTTCTTCATTGTTCCTTATATGACTAATTTTCTCAATATCCTCAGCAAACAATTCATCCAATCCTTATCATTAATGCAACAGGAGTATGTTGACATCAATGACAACATTGGTTAGACCCATACTTGCAACAATCTCCCCCTTTGTTATTGATGGCAACATATGATGTGAAAAACTATTTTGATCATCAAGACAAGAACATTTTCTTACTGACACAACTCCCCCTATCAACAACAACCATTCACATGTCTTCTCTCCCTTTACTATTCCCCCTTTGATCAACAACCACTTATTTTTCACATGTCTTCTCTCGCCCTTTGACATCAATGGTAAAGGGCATATACTTGCAATTCCACCACTTCAGAATCATATTAGCTGCTCCCCCTAAGTAGCAACTTCCCATCAGCAATTTGGACCACTAGCTATGACTGTGATATCCACCAGACTGATGCACATTAGTGCACCTTAGTTCATCACCGGAGGGGCAATAACCCCTAACTTCTCCCTAAGATACTCCAAAGAGTCTTTAGGTAGAGGTTTAGTAAAGATAACTACAATCTGATTCTTGGAAGGCCCAAACTCCAATCTGACTTCATTCTTATTTACTTGCTCTCTCAAAAAGTGAAATTTGATGGATATATGTTTAGTCTTTGAATGCAACACTGGATTCTTAGATATGTTTATTACACTTGACTTATCACAGAAGATTGTGATAGGCTCCTCATACTCCACTCTTATGTCTCTTAGCATTTGCTTCATCCACAAAACTTGAGTGCAACTACCTGCTACTGCAATATATTCTACTTCTACAGTTGATAGAGATATTGCCTCTTGTTTCTTGCTTAGCCAAGAAACCAATCTCTTTCCCAAAAAGAATGATCCACCATTGGTACTCTTCTGATCATCCACATCTCCTATGGAATCTGCATTTGTATATGCATGAAGAGAAAATTATGATCTCTAGGATACCACAATCCATACTCAACTGTCCCTTTTAGATATCTAAAAATCCTCTTGATTGCCATGACATGAGATTCTCTAGGATCAGCTTAAAATCTAGCAACAAGACCAACAACATTCATAATGTCAGGTCTAGTTTGAGTGAGATACAACAATCCACCAATCATTGACCTGTACTTTTTTTGATCAGCCTTAGGAGAGTCATCATCTTTGCCCAATTTACATCTGGTTGCAATGGGAGTATTCATTGGTTTTGAGTCTTCCATCCCAAATTTCGTCAACAATTCTTTCACATATTTGGTCTGAGAAATGAAGATTCCTTTCTTTGTTTGAGTGATTTGTAGACCCAAGAATAAATTCATTTCCCTAAGCATGGACATCTCAAATTCACTTTTCATTTGATTTGCAAAAGTTTTACACATACTATCTCTTCCTCTAAAAATGATATCATCAACAAACACTTCAACAATCAAGATGTTTTCATGATCAATTTTGAAATACAAATTACTATCAGTAGTACCTTTGTTGAAACCAATATTCAAAAGATGCTTATCCAATCTTTCATACCAGGCTCTTGGGGCTTGCTTTAGTCCATATAGTGCTTTCTTCAACTTACAGACCATATCACCATGATCAGACAATTGAAATCCATCCGGTTGCTCAATGTATACTTCTTCCAAGTCAACATTCAGGAAGGCAGACTTGACATCCATCTGATATACTTTGAAGTCTTTGAAGGCAGCAAAAGCAAGAAATAATCTGACTGCTTCAATTCTTGCCACCAAAGCAAAAGTTTCTTCAAAATCAACTCCTTCTATTTGAGAGTAACCCTTGCAGACCAATTTGGCTTTATTTCTAATTACTTCATCAACTTCATTCAGTTTGTTCCAGAAGACCCATTTTGTTTCAATCACATTCTTATTTCTAGGTCTAGGAACAAGATCCCAAGTGTGATTTTTCTCAATTTGCATTAGCTCTTCCTCCATTGCTTTAGTCTAGTTTTCATCATTGCAAGCTTCATTCACTGTCTTAGGTTCAATCTCTGAAATCAGACAATACTCAACTAAATCTTGAGCAATTCTCCTTCTTGTTTGTACACCTTTGCTTTTATCACCTATGATCTGATCTTTAGAGTGGTTTAGTCTTACATACCTGGGAACTTTGGGAGTTTCTTGCATTCTTGATTCTTGATCAAGTTCATTCAAACTTATCTCTTCTTCCTGATTTATCGGATCAGTCTGGATCTGAATCTCAGAAGGGATTTGGACTCCTTGGATCAAAACATCATTCTAATCATTTTCATCATATTCATAAAACCTTGAGGGTTTCTCAATTCCTTCATCAACCTTCACATTAGTACTTTCTGTAATCTTTTTCAATCTCTTGTTATAACATCGGTATGCTTTACTTTGAGTAGAGTAATCCAAGAAAATTCCTTCATCACTTCTGGCATCAAATTTGCCTAAATCTTCATCTCTTTTGATGTAACATTTTCTACCAAAGACTCTTAAATACCTTACAGTAGGAGTAATGCCAAACCAAAGTTCATAAGGAGTCTTACCAGTATTGCTTCTTATTTGAACTCGATTGAGAGTATAGACTGCAGTGTTGATAGATTCTCTCCAATAGATCTGAGGAACATTTGCTTCCATCATCATGGTCCTAGATGCCTCCTGAATGGTCTGGTTCTTTCTTTCCACTACTCCATTCTACTGTGGAGTCCTAGGAGTAGACAATTGTCTCTTTATTACATACTTCTCACAGAATTCTATGAACTCACCGGATGTGAATTCTCCACCTCTATCAGACCTCAGACATTTCAATTTTAATCTGGTTTCATTCTCTACCATAGCCTTGAATATTTTTAATTTCTCAAGAGCTTCTGATTTCTCTTTCAGAAAAGTTACCCACATCATCCGAAAATAGTCATCAATTAGTAGCATGAAGTATCTATCACCTTGTACACTCCTGATTCTTGTCAGACCACATAAATCAGTATGAATTAAGTCCAATAATCTAGTAGAGGATAGTTCCTTACTCTTGAATGTGACTTTGCTTAGCTTACCCAACTGACATTCTTTGCACAAGCTATTAGTAGGTTTCACCAGTTTTGGAAGATCTCTTACAGCCTGAGTGTTGCTTATTTTGATGATGTTATCAAAATTCACATGACACATCCTCCTATGCCATAACCAACTCTGATCAACTTGAACAAATAAGCAACTTTTATCAATACCAACCAAGTGGAAGATATTACCTTTAGTTTGAGTACTGGATGCAATCTCTGTTCTGGAACTTTCAAAGATCTTGCATTTTCCATTCTTGAATTAGAGATCATAGCCTTTGTCCACCAACTGTCCAACACTGAGAAGATTGTGCTTCAATCCTTCAACATATAGTACATTACCAGTTTTGTTCCTTCCATCAAAAGAAATAGTTCCTCTACCTCTGATTCTACCAGCAGAATCATCACCAAACTTTACCACTCCTCCTTCATACATCTCCAAATCTATGAACTTATTTTTGTCCCCTGTCATATGGTGAGAGCATCCACTATTAATGAACCAATCATCCTTCTCTTCAACTTGGGCAGCCAGAGCTCTTTCCATAGTCTTATGATTGAAAGATATAGAGGACATTGGATCTTCTTCCTTGATGGCAATGAACACCCATTCATTTCTGGATTTGTTTCCTGTCTCTGATTCATCATCTGTTACTCCTTCATTATCATCATCTTCATGTACATAGTAATAGTTCTTTTGGAACCTTGGCTTGTTAGGATTTTACCTTGAAAATCTTTTTGGACACCTTGAGGCAAAATGACCAATCTTATTGCAGTTAAAACACTTAAAAGGCAATTTCCCTTCATACTTACCGGATCCTCTTGGCAGTCTTTTTGCAATAAGGGCTTCAAGATGAGCAGTTTCTACTTCTTCTTCTAGTTCTTTTCTTGCTTTTTCATACCATGATAGTTTCCTTAAAGAGTTCTCTCCCGGATCAAACCATTGTTTACCTTTTACAGAGGCACTGGCTTTGAATGCAGATTTAGTCTTAGGAGGGGCATCTCCAAATTTAGTCATTTCAAATGCAGCCAATTTACCAACCAATTGATCTCTTGTGACAGTTGTATGGGCTCTGAATTCTTCAATGGTAGCAACCTTGATTTTATAAGAAGTGGGAAGGGATCTGAGAATTTTGTTAACAATCACATCTTCATCCAAGACTCCACCAGCACATCTAATTCCACAAACAAGCTCATTTACTCTTGGCATTAAAGTAGTGATATATTCATCTTCTCTCATCTTCAGATTTTCAAATTTTCCTTTCAGACTTTGTAGCCTTGCACATTTAACATACTTGTCTCCTTCATGCAGAAGTTTCAGTTTTTCCCAAATCTCAAAAGCAATTGGTAGGTCAACAACATTTGAAAGCTCTAAATCAGATAATGCACTTAGAAGAGCTTCTATAGTCTGCAGATTGTTTTCAGCATCAGTGATTTCATTTGGGGCTTTAGGGCCACCCTGTGGAGGAGTATATTTCATTGAAGCCATGTTCTAGTACTGCATTCCCATACATTGTAGGTGACATTTCATGTAACTTTTCCAAAGATTAAAATTGGTTCCATCAAACTTCAGACTATACTTTTAGTAGGACAACATCTTGGATCTCCTCAAGGGGTTAATCTTTTTAGAGGAACTTAGCTCTGATACCAATTGTTAGATTCAGGGCAGACAACTAAGAGGGGGGTTGAATCAATTGTACAAAACTTTCTTCCAATTAAACATTTAAATCCACTTTGTAATTCAACAGTATAAAGATAAATCAATCAAGGAAACATAATGCATTAAATCAAGAGCAAAAACACATTAACACATATGACACCAAGATTTTGACGTGGAAAACCTGGTTAAGGGAAAAACCACGGGGTGATTAACCCAAGATTGTATTCTTTGTTAGAAGAATAGAAAGAACAAAATGGTACATGCCAATTAGGGCTCACTGCCCGAGCACACTTCTCACAAGAGGCTCACTACCTACAAGAGACACATTGTCTACAAAATAGTAAGTGTCACATACATGAACTGGAGAATAGCATCTTCACCATGCTTGAATCAGTTCCATTTAAGTTCAATACTTTTTCTCTGCCTTTCGGTCTCCTCCTCACTGCCACACTCACATCTCCACAAGACACACTTTGAAATGACTTTACAATCCCTTATTTATACAAGTCATCGACTTAGGAATAATCATCTAAGTTAGGATACATCCATAAGAACATCCGTAGGATGTGTAACTCATCCAGTCGGCTAGTCTTAGGAAGAACACCATCATCCAGAAGTTATTCTTCAATTGCGAGCTCCAACTTCAATATGGACCACCAACATTAACTGGACACAATCTAAAGACCTTCACAAGCTTTCTTAAATCAGCAAGAACATCCATACTTCATCTACTTACTGAAATCCTTCTTTCCTTCATCTGAAACCTCAAGAACATAGTTTGTCATCACTATCATAGAGGAATAGATGCTTGCGGACCTTCAAACCACAAACCAATCAAGTTGACACTTCACAAAGACTTTATTAATACTCCCTCAAATCCACAGAATAGGATAATGCATTTCTAGATCTCACCGGACCTGTCTGTATCACTTTGTCACCTCTAAACACCTACCAGAACTAGTTTTACTTGAGCAGCCACAACTTCTTCAGATCTTCATACGGACCTCTAAAATCTATACTAGATCACCTTAAGACACATATCTACAAACCCTTTAAACCACATCCTCTGATCCTCATCCTATCTTGGACTTTTGCCTTACTGTCTTCATTGTTCCTTATATGATTAATTTTCTCAATATCCTCAGTAAATAGTTCATCCAATCCTTATCATTAATGCAGCAAGAGTATGTTGACATCAATGACAACACCGATTAGACCCATACTTGCAACAAGTTCCATTCTCAAAGGTCTGTACTAAGTTTTTCCAAGTAGTTGTTGTAGGGAGAAAACCTAAGGGATCCATGACTTGACCTTCTTTGGTTATGGATTCTAGTAATGTTGGTGCATGAGCATTGAAATCAATGGGGTCTACAAGGTGCATAACATAAGTAGGCAACTAGGTCACTTTCTTTTTAAGATCTTCTTTGGTCACTTCATCCTTCTTCATCCTATCTAAAATGGTTGTGACTGCATCAATCAATGCATGCTTATCTCCTTCCCTAGTCTTAGAGTTGAGGACAACTTGCTGAATATTATAGTCTTGGGAGGTCATGGATGCCTCCTCTTTGTCTACCAATGGAGTGGCCACTTGAGTGATCCTTACTCCTTGCTCATTGGTAGAGATGTATGAATAGGTTTTGGCCCTCTTTCCTTTTGGGGGAGCCCCCAATACCTCTTCAACTATGGCTAGATCTTCTTCTTCCATATAAGTTATTTCTCTCTTCTCCATAGTCTTATTGAGCTAGACTGGAATGCCTATCTCTAACATTGCATCCTTTGGAGGAGAGGGTGTAGGTGTAGAGAGAGTTAAATCAACTATCTTTGAAGACTCTTCGGACTCCCCACTTGATTCCTCCTATAGTGTTGAGGTCATATCCTCAGCATCTCCCACTTGTGGTGTGCTCTTATCTTCCAAGTCTTCTTCATGTGTTTCATTTTCCTTGTACTGATCTTCCTTGATCTCTTATTCATCTGGTGGACTATCATCACTCTTAGGTTGTTCCTCCACAATTGGGATTTGTACAAGGGGAACTTCATTACTATGTGTAGTACTAGGAGGAGGAGTTTGTATTGGTGTAGAGGATGGAGGTTGGATAGGTGGAAGTTGTGAGGGTAGTGATGATGATGATGGTGGAGGTTCAATGGGAAGGATGTTTTCTAAAGAGTTGATGATGGGGGGGCAATGGATGAAGAGGAAAGATTTACCTCCATGGTAGAGGCAGTGGATATGAAGATGGGTGGAGTCATGGATAGTGGGATAGGGGTGATGGCTAGACTAGCTATGAAGGCCACTTCCACTTCTTTGGTGGCAAAAGTAGGGACCTTTCCTTGTAGATTTTGGCCCAAGGGAACAATGTCTTCTTCCTCTTCCTCAAATTCAACATTATAGGCACCACCTTAAGTTTTCCTTTGATTATAGTAGGGTCTTCTACCTCCTCCACCTTATCCCTTAGAGCTACAAAGGGTGCCCCCTTTTCTATTTTCTTCTTCTTGGGCCCCTTTGAACTTTCATTATCCTTGCTAGGATAGGGATTAATCATGGGATAGGGTTTTCTCATCTAGGCATTTGTCCTTTTAATCACTTCCTTAGCCCTATTTTCAATGGAAGTATCTTCTTGATCCCATCTAATAGGATCCAAGGGTTGGCTATAAACTTTCTTCTCCTCATAGGAGGAATCTAGTAAGGTTTCATCTTCCTTCATCCCCTTTGGAACCTTAGGGATTCCTAAGAGGTTCAATCCCTTCACCAAATGGAGGCTCAATCTGATGTAGTCACTTTTCCTTACCTCATGATCTCATCCATGCAATTCTCCTAGTGGTCCTCTAGTGCATACTCGTGGATGTACCAACTGATATATGTAAGTATTAGTTATTTGACTTTGGGATGTAGGGGAGTCTTAGACATTCTTCACAAAGTAATGGGTAAAGGGAAAGGCCCGACACCTAAACCTATGATATGAGTCAAATAACTAGAAGTTGACAGATGGGGCTAAGTATTGATAAACTTAAATAGAAAGGTGAAACCTAGGAAACCCAACACCCAAACTATGGTATAGGTTAAGTAATCGAGATTTGGAAGGTGGGGTGACTCGTGTTAAGTTAAAAATAGAAGTTGAAACCTGGAAATCCTAACACCCGAAATCATTACTATAATGGGACCAGTGAGAACAAAGCCAATCTTTAATCCCTTCAAAATTAAAAGGTGAAGATCAAGAACTCTGAACAGAGAAAGTCTAAAAGCGACTAAGTACATGGTTAGAAATATTTCTTAGGATTAGGGTATACCTTCCAAGACCTTCAAAATAGAGGGTGTAAGGTCCAGGATAACATCTCTGCCACTCCACAGACTCAGGTATTATCAAACAAAGCATTAGAGACTAGAACCAAGTCCTACTCAACTCCCAAAGGAAACATAGGTGGATCCCATGTCATCTAAACAAACTCTAAAGGTGAACTGGACATAAAAATGGATTTGATGATACAACAAAAAGGGGGAAAATAGTGAAAGCCTAGCATTAAAACCCAAAAGCATTTGTAGAAACAAGACATAAGATCCAACCCATATCACCAAAAACCAAACATTGATACAAAAACACAAAATCAAAGCAAATGTTCAAAACCAACCTAGAATTGTTGATCACAGTGTCGGTGAAGCAATTTGAAATCAAATATCACTCACACACTAGCTACCACTATCGTCAATCCATTTAGGATTTGCACAATAGAAGCAGGAAGCATAGAAATCAACAAAAAATAAATGAGAGTAGGGAGGGCAAACATAAATTACAACAAAGTGAAATGAGGAACAAATGAGCTTGAAATCTTTATAAAATGATTTTTTACATGCGTAGGGGAACTACCATTAATGCAACGCTGAGGGTAGGTGGAGGGAAATAAAATCCTATGCTGTGAGGTTCTGCCTCTTAGGAAATCTAAAGGGCCAACCATCGAAGGTGACTTACCACCTCCTCACTAGTGTCCTCAGAGACAAGATGTTGAGTATTCCTTTAAATCTTGCCAAGATGACTAACCTTGACAAACAAATAGACATGCAGGTAAATCAATAAAGGACAAGAGGAAATGTTAAAGTTCATGCTAGCATGACAAAACTTGAAATCCTGAAAAAGCAACAAAGCATCTCAGCACTCAAATATACAATCATGCTAAAAAAATTCCCAACAAACAGAACACAAAAAGGTAATGTGCAGGGTTTTGGGCTTGCCCTTTTTGGTATGCAAAAATGCCATAGTCTAAAAGTCCAAAAAACATAAAATCATTAAAAAATTAAGGACCATGCCAATAATTAATAGATAAAGCCAAAAAGCTCATTGATCTTAGGTAAAGCACACCAAAAACAAAAATATCATCAAATTAACTTAAAGGAGCATAACATCCTAAATACTTAAAGCAAGCAAAAAGGGGTCCATGCTTTGAAGCAAAATGAGATGTGTTGTGTAGGGCACAACAGAAAGGTGGCAAACATTATCAACATAAAAAAGGCCACAAAGACGGAAAACCTAAGAAAAAGAACTTTCACAAGAAAAAGAAAAACCTCTATTCCAAAAAGGAAAGTAGTTCATCCAAAGAGAGTTTTTCCACTAGCAATAGAGAAGAGTTTCTATTCATGGTGATAGAAACAAAAAAATATATCCTTGAAAATGAAGAAAAGGAAGAGAAGGAGATAGAAGGGGAAGAGAATGGGAAAATGGATGGGGAATCAGATTTTGAAGAGGAACTTATTTGTGCCCTAAGTCAAATAAAGAAACTTAAGAAGAAGAATTTGAAGCAAAAATTACAGCTTCAAGAGGATTGTGAATCTAAGGCAAAAATGTCACAAAGTCTTGAGGAGTCAGAGAAAATGATCATCGATCTAAAAATTGAAGAGGCAAAACGATTTGAAGAAGATGTAAGAATTAAATTAAAGGCAAAAAAAGAAAATTGTGAGAGGCTCGAGTCTGAAGTTATTTCCTTAAGGAAAGAATTAGAGAAAACAACTGGTAAGTTAAACAGGAGCCTCAAGTGTGAAAAGAGTACCAAGATATTGGATGATATTATAAATGGGTAGAGGTCACCACATATAAAGATTGGCCTTGGATATGAGGAAAATTAGATGGCTAACAAAGAAGATTTTAAAGAGCCTCTAAAGAAGGCAAATGAGGAAAAGACAAAAAGCTATATAGATGTACTCAAAAGTCCTATCAGTAAGAAGAAAAAGAATCAAGTCCCACATAAAAAAAACACTCCTCAAAAAGTTAACAAGGAAAAATTTAGAAAGTCCTTTCCTCCAAGGCAGGTGCATATGACCAGGTTCTAACACTCTTTCTTTGGTTATCACTTTTCATGTGATCACTTCAAGGTCATAAAGCAATAGACAATAGGACCTATGCAAGAAATTTTGGTTGGAACAAGAATAGAAGTCCTTATGGGTTCTCAAATAGGAAATATATTTCATTTGTTCCTTTAGTGGATTACAATGTCATATGCTATAAGTGCAACAACTATGAACATATAAGATGGATTTGTAGAAGTGGTTTTATGAAACCTCCTAGGTAGAATAATAAAGTGGAAGATATGAGTAAAAAAGGAAGAAACTTCAAAAGTATGGAAAAAGAAGTAGGAGCAAGAAAAGAAGGGAAGATATATGTGTTGGCTTTGGCATGATTGATTGTCATTGATGTCAAAAGAGATCATGATGTGTTCATGACAGGATTGTAGAAGAGATGTGATACCCATGCTATTGAATGCTATTGTGTTGTTGATCATATAGGAGTTCACATGGTTCAACATGATCATGGTTCAAGTAACACATGGTTTACATGCATGTTCAAGCAAGTAAGGTTTCATTCACAGCTTCAAAGATCATCAAAGGTTTAGATGATATGGTTGTATGATGTGGATGCTTCACTTCAAGATGCCTTTATGCTCAGGATCAGGATCATATGTGATGTTGTTGATCAAAGAGGTTTAGAGTCAGGATGTTCATGTTTTCCATGCTTCATAAGGTTCATGATAACTTAGTAATAGGTTCATGACAAGTGTGAATGGCAATGTGTTATTTCAGATCAATATGTCATGGTCTTCATTTGTTAATGTCAAGTTACTTCTTTGTCCATTGCATGGATTCATTTCATTTCATTTTGTAATATTTAGTGGTTGGTGCATGCCAAGAAGTGTGTCAAGGTGTAGGTTGTAGTCCTCAATTGTTTTGGTGAAATAAGACATTAGTCAAAGACAATGTTTGGTATTTGGAACAACTTGTTTGGTATTTAGAACAAGACCTCATTATATTGGAACATGACCTCAGTATAAACATGGTAATGATCACGGTGATGTATCAAGATGGTGATGTTTCTCATACATGTTGCTCATACATGTTCATATAATGCATCAGATATTTAGGACCACAGGAGTTCATATGCATTATGACATTGAGGTGTTTGTTGCTTGTCAAAGTTGTCAAAGATGACAGAGGAGTTGCAGTGGTATTAGTACTAGTGTGGATGTCTACTCATTCATACCTTCATGGTATTGATTCAAATGTTCTTGGATAAAGTTTATCATTGATGCAAAATTCAAGGTTACTTGGTTCTTCATTTCTTATTTCTTCATAAAGTGTTTGGTGTCAACTATGTGACAGATGTGACAGAGTTGCAATGCAATTAGCAAGTTGATGTGCAATTAAGGTGCTTGCTTATTCATGATGGTAGAGATGTTCAAAGTGTTTGATGCTAATCCCATGCAAGAGTTGCATCATAGTGTGTAAAATGGAATATAGTGATGTAAAAGAGACATTGATCAGCATTTGCCAAAAGTGGAAGTTGTTGAACAAATATACACTGAGTTTCAATGGAATAGAGATTCTTGAATACAGATGATAAGACTTTTTGCCTAACCATCATCACTTTATTTCTATTTATTCATTGACCCTCAATTGTCAGTGGTTATAACTTAAGTTATAACCTTGAGGGGTCTCCACTGTAGTTTAACTGCCCCCCCCCCAAGCTTGCAGAACTGGTCACTCCAGTCACATTGCATACAACGGGTGCCTTAAAGTAAATTGAGGGCTCCGATTTAATCTAAGAGAGGCATGAAAAAGTAAATCAAAGAATAGAATTTAAAGTATCTTTTGAATACAAACGGTTGCCTTTCTAAATCTAATTTGATGGGCAAAATGCTATTTAAAGTTCAAAAGCAACTTTTTGAAGGTTTTTAAGAAGGCAGTGGGCCAGGAAAATTATATATAAGAACTGTATGTCATTTTTAGAAGTTTTGATAAATGATATGTGATGAGGAAAGATAAATCAACATGTGAATGTGTAGATTTATTAGTTTTGTGAAGAAAATCTTGGTGTTTGGAGAGATTGAAGTTTGAAGAGCAGTTTAAAGAGTATAGAGGTTATTTTCAATGAAATTTTAGTTTGTAAATGATTGGTTATATAGATAAATTGTTGTTTATAGAGATTGAAGCAAGTTTAATTTGTTGGTACTAACATGGTGTTAATGGTCTATGATTGAAGGAGACTTTGTTGAGTGAAAACAAAGGAGTCATAAGGTTTTGTGACACAAAGAATGAGGGTAACCCCCTGAATTGTTTTTACTTGTATCCAAGGTAATTGTATTTTTCTAGTGAGGCATTTTTGTAAAGCTAGTAAGGTTGTAAAACAAATCAGTAATCAGTGAGATTCTTCAAAAAACTAGTGTGGCATTTTTTGAGTGGTTTTTCATTCCTATGAGGGTTTTCCACTCTTGAAAACCTTGTGTTATGGTTGATGTTCATTGTCTTCATGTGATGTAGGAGCATCTAGTGGTGTAAGCGAAATCTTGTATCACCCAAAAAAAAAGATGTGTTTCAAAATTGTTGATGTTCTTTCCATTTCTTTTCAAAATTTGTGATTCTAGTTCCATAATCGCTTGAATAATAATGTAGAACTTTCAGTTTTTCCAAACTGCTAAAAATAACAACCTACCATTTTAGGAAAGTTTGCATTTGGGTACAAATTAAAGAAAAAATTTATAGGAAGTTTCATACCTGAAAAATAAGACCTTTGGTGAAGGAATCACACAAAGATCATTTGTGAGATGAAAGATATTAAAGTTTTTGTTTTTCGAAAAATGCCTGAAAATTATTCAAACTCAGGTTTGAGACACTAAATGTCCCTGTACGAGCCCAAAAATGGCTAGAACTAGCAAAGTGCATTCTTAGCACATAGAGCACTTCGTGAGATTTCTGGTGCTTAAAACAGTTCATCAATAAGACACCTAGATCAAAAGTTATGGCTCCCGGAAGTTGATGTATTTTTGGAGGGAGATGCAAAATTCAAAATTTTGCTGATGGAAACCAAAAGGGGCTATTTATGACCATTTTTGGGAACCCTTGTTAGTAGTAGAGATAAGTGGGAAAGTGTAGAGTCAAGAATAGGTAGGAAAACAAAAACCCTAGCCTATTTGGGGTTACAGAAGGCTGAAGATTCTAAAGCCTGGTGATGTGTAGTTGTAGTGTGTTGCAGCCTATGTAGGATTGATTCCTTTGATTGTAATTGAGCTTATGTAATGTAATGAGTTGTCCAAATCAATAAAGAAATATTCTATTTTCTATGTACCATTTATGTTGTGTGTTTTATGCTTTACCCCCTTCATCAAGTGCTATCAGAGCAAGGGTTCCTGAGTGTGTAGACAAATCACCGACCGTGAGGCAGTTTGCACTAGGACCTAAGGTTGTGGGTTTGTTGCGGAGATCAAGATGCCTCCACAAAGAAATCATATTGGGAGGAATGCTTTGATCGAAGAGGGTTTTAGAGCCCTGTAAAGGCAAATCGATGCATTGCAAGAGGAGCTACAAAGAGGGTTTGAGCTAAGAACAAGAGAGGAAAGCGAGGATGAAGCTAAAGAAGAGCTATCTGAGGAAGAATAAGAAGCTGTGGGAGATCCTACAGAAGTTAGGTTGTTGAGGGCCATTTCTAAGGTTGGAAAGAGGCCTAGGATTGAAGTTTCTACATATTCTAGATATTTGAATCCGGAACAACTTATTAATTGGATCAATGACATGGAGGAGTATTTCGAGTATGAAGATGTGGGGGACCCAAATTGGGTCAAGTTTGCAAAAACAAAGTTGAAGAGCCATGCCAGTATTTAGTGGAAGGAGGTCCAGTTAGAGAGGAATAGAAGAGGAAAAGGAAAGATCACCAAATGGGATCAGATGGTGGAGAAGCTGAAGAAGAAGTTCAATCCTGTGGACTATGAGATGGAGTTGCTGAAGAAGCTACAAGGACTAAAGCAAGGTAACAAGTCTATTAAGGAGTATACAGAAGAGTTTTATAAGATTACTATCAGGAGAGGCCATGCAAAGGCCAAAAAGGAGAAGGTAGCTCGTTACATTAATGGATTGAGGCCAAGTATTCAAGAGGAGCTGAGCCTGGTTAGAATGACCACCATAGAAGATGTGTACTAGTTTTCCCTAAAGGTGGAAGAGAAGATGAATAAAAGATTCGACAACAAGCAAAGGGGAAGAGGTCAAGGTAGAAGGACTAGTAGAAGACCCTATGGAGGCTGTAATGAAGATCAAAAGAAAGGTGAAGAAGCTAGCACCAGTCAAAACCAGAGGAGATCATGAACAGAATAATGGTGAGCAAAGAGGAAGAGGAAGAGGTAGACCTAGGCAAGGACCTAGGAGAGGAGGTTTTAGAGGAACCTATTTCCAATGTGGAGAAGAAGGGCATCAAGCATACAAGTGTCTGCAACATCAAGGAAGGACAAATAGAAGACCTAAAAGTAATGCACGAGTTGTACATGTAGATGAAAATGCGCAGTCTGAGTGTTCTAAAGATGCTGAAAGGGGAGAAACCCTAGTTGTAAGAAGAACTTGTTGAATGAGAAGAAAGAACCCAATTAGAGGAAGAGCTTATTCTACACAAGGTGCAAATGTGAAGGTAAGTGTTGTGATATTATTATTGATAGTTGAAGCATTGACATTCTTGTTTCAGAGGAGATGGTTGACAAGTTGAAGTTGACAAGAAGAAAGCATCCACATCCATATCAAATCGCATGGTTGCAGAAGGACCATAGAGCTTTGGTCAATGAGCAGTGTCTAGTGAAGTTCAAGATTGGGGACTACCATGATGAGGTGTTGTGTGATATCATACTGATGGATGCATGTCATATGCTATTGGGGAGGCCATGGCAGTATGATAGGAGCACTATCCATGATGGCCGTGGAAACACATATTCTCTAACAAAGGATGGATTTTGTCAACAAGGAGGTGGAAGAAAAGGTATGTAGTACTGCTAGAATTTGCTTGGTAGATGGTAGAAAATTTTTGGAGGGTATGAAGCATGAGCGTCATTACTTTGCATTGATTCCTAAGATTAGTCAAGAGAAATGTGAAGATGTACCAGCAGAAGTCTCAGTTATGTTGGAAGAACTTTAGGATATTATCTCTGATAATGTACTAGAAGGTTTACCACCAGAAAGGAAGATAAGTCATCAAATAGATTTGATACCAGGAGCTAGTTTGTCGAATAAGGTAGCCCACAAAATGACTCCAACAGAGAGTGAAGAGTTGAATAGACAAGTTCAGGAGTTGTTAAGGAAGGGATTGATAAGAGAGAGCCTAAGTCCATGTACGGTACCTGAAGTATTAGCACCAAAGAAAGATGGAGAGTGGAGAATGTGTACAGATTCTCGAGCCATTAATAAGATCACAATTAGGTACAGATTTCCATTGCCCAGGATGGATGACATAATGGATTGTTTGAGTGGAGCCAAGTACTTCACACAGATTGACCTGAAGAGTGGATATCACCAGATCCATATCAGAGAAGGAGACAAGTGGAAGACAGCCTTCAAGATAAAAGAAAGTTTGTATGAGTGGTTAGTCATGCCATTTGGGCTAACCAATGCACCGAGCCATTCATGCAACTCATGAATGAGGTATTGAAAGAATTTTAGGGAAGTTTTGTTATTGTTTATTTAGATGATATTTTGATTTTCAGTAAGACTTGGGATGATCATATGATGCATATTAGAAGAGTTTTAGAGAAGCTGAAGGAGGAGAAGTTGTTGATCAATCTGAATAAATGTAGTTTTGCAAAGAATGAGTTGGTATACCTAGGATTTGTTGTCTTAGAGGAAGTTTTTAAGATGAACCCAGAGAAGGTGAGGGCTATCGTTGAATGGCCTACACCAAGAAGTGCTATAGAGGTAAGGTCTTTTCATGGTTTGGCAAGTTTTTACAGAAAGTTTATCAAGAATTTTAGTAGCATTTGTGCACCCCTTATGGAGATAATGAGAGGGGATAGAAAAGAGTTTAGGTGGACTAAAAGAGAAAACAAAAGCTTTGATACATTGAAGTAGAAAGTCATGGAGCAACCTATTTTGGCACTTCTAGATTTCAATAAGGTATTTCAGGTAGATTGTGATGCTAGTGGCAGTGCTATAGGAGTTGTTTTGAGCCAAGAAGGTAAGCCCATTGCCTATTTTAGTGAGAAGCTTAATGATGCCAAGAAAAAGTATTATGTTTATGATCAGGAGTTTTATACAATAGTTTAGGCTTTGAAGAAATGGAGACATTATTTGTTGCCAAAATAGTTTGTTTTATATATTGATCATTAGTCTTTGTAGTATCTTAATAGTCAAGGAAAGTTAAATCAAAGACACTTCAAATGGGTTGAGTTTTTGTAGAGTTACACTTTTGTTTTGTAACCCAGGAGTGGGAAGTCCAATAGAGTTGTAGATGCCTTGAGTAGGAGGCAAAATTTGTTGATAGAAATGAAGATAGAGGTTCTTGGGTTCGATGAGCTCAAAAGTTTGTATCCTAAAGATCCAAATTTTGCAGAGGCCTGGAAAGCTTGTTTGGAACCTGTTACTTTGGACAGAACAAAATGGTTGGATTTCTAATTTAAGATGGCATGTTGTTTAGAGGAAGCTAGTTGTGCATTCCAAGGAGTTCCATGAGAGAGAACCTGATTAAGGAGAAGCATAGTGTGGGGTTGGCTAGACACTTTGGTCAAGATAAGACCATTGCTATTGTTGGTGAGAATTATTATTGGCCACAGTTGCAGTAGGATGTGAGGAAATTTGTGCAGATTTGCACAGTGCGTCAGATGGCAAAAGGAACAAGTAAGAATACATGATTCTATCAGCCACTACCTATACCTGAGAAGCCATGGGATGACATTAGTATGGATTTTGTTCTTGGTTTACCAAGGACACAGAGAGGACATGATTCTATTTTTATTATGGTGGACAGATTCTTGAAGATGGCACATTTTATTCCTTGCAAGAAGACTAATGATGTTGTTCATATTTTAGAGTTAGTTTTTAGAGAGATGGTGAGATTACATGGTCTACCAAAGAGCATAGTTTCAGATCGAGATACCAAGTTTGTTGGTTATTTTTGGAGGATATTGTGGAATAAGTTGAAGATAGATTTGAAGTTTAGTTTTGCACACCATCCACAAACTAATGGACATACTGAAGTGGTGAATAGGAGTTTGGGTAACCTGCTACGATGCTTAGTAGGAGATAAGCCCAATGGAATGGATTTGATTTTACTGCAGGAAGAATTTGCTTACAACAATTCTATCAATAGGAGTACTGGTAAATCACCAATCCATATTATATATGGGAATAGTCAAAGAAATGCTTAAGAGTTAAGGAATCTAGACAAAGGCAAAAAGATAAGTGCCGAGGCTGAAGACTTTGTAGAACACATGAAAAAATTGCATGAAGAGGTTAGAAAGAACATTAATAAGATGAATATTCAATATAAGGCTAAGGTAGATCAGAAGAGGAGATATAAGGATTTCCAAGTAGGATATGAAGTCATGGTTCACTTGAGAAAATAAAGGTTCCCAATTGGAACATACAATAAGCTAAAAATGAAGAAATTTGGACCATGCAAAATTTTGAAGAAACATGATTCAAGAAATACATATGAGGTAGAGCTGCTGAGTGGGATAAACATTTCCCCTATTTTCAACATTCCTAATTTATTAAGTATCATGAAGGTGGAACAGAGGATGGACCAATAGAAAATAGTGGAGTATTCTGGCATCTACTTCAAGAGAAGAGATAGAAGAGATCTTGGATAGCCATGTGGGAAGAAGTACTCAGAACAGGCAATATGAAGAATATCTGGTGAAATGGAAAGGAATACCTGTTGAAGATTCTTCTTGGTTGTCTAAGGCAGAGGTTGACTGTTTGAGTTTTCCTCACACAAACACCTGAGACGTGATAGGGTCACTTCTCAAATTACCCTGGGTGTCTGATGCAAGAGCATCCAGTGGTGTAAGGGAAATCTTGCATCACCCAAAAAAAAAGATGTGTTTCAAAATCATTGATGTTCTTTCCATTTCTTTTCAAAATTTGTGATTCTGGTTCCATAATCACTTGAATAATAATGTAGAACTTTCAGTTTTTCCAAACTGCTAAAAATAACAACCTACCATTTTAGGAAAGTTTGCATTTGGGCATGAATTGAAGTGAAAATTTATAGGAAGATTCATAACTAAAAAATAAGACCTTTGGTGAAGGAATCACACAAAGATCATTTGTGAGCTGAAAGATATTAAAGTTTCTATTTCCTGAAAAATGCTTGAAAATTATTCAACCTTAGGTTTGAGACACTAAATGGCCCCGTATGGGCCTAAAAATGGCCAGAACTAGTAGAACAAGTTCTTAGTGCATAGAGCACTCTGTGAGCTTTCTAGCGCTTAAAACAGTTCATCAATTGGACAATTGGATCAAAAGTTATGGCTCCTAGGAGTTGACCTATTTTTGGACGGAGATGCAAAATTTGAAATTTGGCTAATGGCTGCCAAAAGGGGCTATTTATGACCATTTTTGGTAACCCTTGGTAGTAGTAGAGCTAAGGGAAAAAGTGTAGAGTCAAGAATAGCTAGGAAAATAAAAACCCTAGCTGATTTGGAGTTACAGAAGGTTGAAGATTCTAGAGCCTGGTGATGTGTAGCTGTAGTGTGTTGTAGCCTGTGGAGGATTGATTCCTCTAATTGTAATTGAGCTTCTGTAATGTAATGAGTTTTCCAAATCAATAAATAAATATTCTATTTTCTATGTACCATTTTTGTTGTTGTGTGTTTTATGATTTACCCTCCATCATCATGTTTTGTACCCTAATGTTTTGGTTCTTAAAGTCTTGTTCATACTACCCATCATCATACTTGTGCATATGTGTTTGATAGATCATTGAAGTCTCTCTCATTCTATATCTTGTAAGTTAAAAGGTGCAAAAGATTTTAAAAGTTTATAGACCACTGATTCACCCCCCCTCTCAGTGGTCCTATACTCCAACAAGTGGTATCAGAGAATAGGTTCCCTATAGAAGTCTAACAAGCTTGGGTAGGTACTGATAGTGGAGTACCATGGGAAAGTGTAAAATAAATAGAGAAAAGAAAGATGCTAAGCAAAAGGTTGAAAAACAAGCCCCTATCAAGTCAATCAATAAGTTGTTGCATGAGTCACCCCTGAATGTTAACACAAAGTGTGATAAAGAGAAAGGTCTTACAGTTGAGAAAGAATTTTCTGAGGTTCCTTTATTTGATGGTTTAGTTTTCTCTATTTGGTATATTAGAATGCAAGCCTATCTATCTGTTGGTGCCTGAATTCACTGTCAGTTAATTTAGCAATTTTCATGCAAGCACCATCCCAAAAAATCCAAAAAAGGTTCTAAGTTTTGGCACCCCTTCAGTGTTTTTCAGCATCTGCATCTCATTTCTTGAGGAGGGGTCTTCGTGTTTTCTCCATCGGCATGCGTTCGTTTTTGTGTCTTCGACATTTTGGTTTGAACTTGAACCCTTTTTTCTATAAGTTCAATGGTTCAGCAGTTCATGGTTCATTTATCTTCTAGCGGTTCATATTATGCATTTGCCTTGCGCAAATATTGTATCGTTGAACCTCCCGCTTGAACCCTTTTCTCAATGGTTCAAGGTTCAATAGTTCAATGCTTTGAGTTTTTTGCTCTCGGCTGGAGTGTTTTGCAGATGGAGTATTATTTTTGATGTTTGAACCTCAGTGTTGAACCATCAGGTTGAACCGGTTCATGGTTCGACGGTTCAACAGTTCAGCGCTTTGTGTTTTTGGTGTTCATCGGTGTAATACTCTTCATTGACAAGGGAATTTCATGCTAGGCCGACAGTTGGGAGTCTAGCCGATGGTGAGGTTGGTGTTCGACATATCGGGGTGATGAGGGAGTGTGTCTTGGAGATGAAAAGACCATTGGCGGGACTGTTGCTATCGGCAGAGGGGTTTTGGCCTCTGCCGATATCGTTACTTGGGCCGATGGGGATTTGGGCATATGTGTGGTCGCCAGGACTTTGATCTATCGGCGTAGTAATTTGTGGTCTTCCCGATAATTTTTGGTCATACCGATGGAGGAGGGTGGATTGGTAAACACTAACATAGTGTGTTTTGGTGGCCATTAGGGAGACGTGTATGGTCGGTGGGAATCTGGGAAGTTAGCCCGATGATCTTTCTCTGGCCGATGACAAGGAATATAGTGTAAGCGTCGGTGTGACTTTTACCTATCGGTGAGGAGGCTTTTTGGTTGGTCGTTGGTAGTAGTCTGGCCTACAGAGGATTGCGGTGGCTTCATCGGTGTAACTGATGAGATCGGCGAAGGTTTGGAGGGTCAGCCCGATGGTCTTTCTCTGGCCGATGAAGGGGAATGCGAAGGTAGCGGTCGGCGAGACCATTGAGATCAATGAGAGATTTTTGGGGTGAGCCGATGGCCTAGGTCTGGGCGATGGGCTTTGGGCTAAGAGGTGTGTGTCAAGCGTGGCAAAAGCGCTCGACACTTAGTATGTTAGTGGCCATGTTTTTAAACTATTGGAGGCTCTCCGTGGCACCAATGTGGGATTAATTTCCCTGCACATTTGAAACTTTAGAAAATGCATTTTAGCGGGAAATTTCTTTTTGAATGCAGTGACAGTTTTCACATAGCTGCGGGTGGTTGAGCCATCAATGGCGACTGTAGCAGGGGTAAAAGAAATGGTACACATGATCAGGTGGCCCGATTTATGGAGGAAGACTTCCTGATGGCAGTGCAGGGCTTGAGGCCACCATTATCTACTTTCTGTCTCTGCAGCAATAACTTCTGAGTGCCATTCTTCCTGTGTGATCTATATCTGGCAGATTTTTGAAAGCCATGTAATTAATTGCTATGAGGTACACTTTCTGGCCAATATAGGCAGACTGTGTTACCATTTTGTGGTTGTTGAAAACTGGACATTTTTGGCTCTGTAATAAGATACAACTAGTTTTGGTTGCTCTGTGCAGCAAAACTTGCGAGTTTATGTATCTCCTGTTGTACATTTGTTCATGAATCCACTGATTTCATGGTTGATTTTATATGAATAATACTATGTTTGCATGTGTTATGCTGATTCTGTCTCCAGTTTTGCATGTATCTTTCTTCTGAGTCCAGGCATTCAGGGACTGTTTGAGATTCTAGAACATAGAATTCCTGTGTTGAATGTTTAATCTTTTAACTTCTGCTCAAGGGGTAGATTAAACTATTTTCAGATTGAATATTGGGAAGGGTATACTGCAATAGGGATGCCATAAGTATCGACAGCTTAACACTCTGTATTGGGAGATATCTGTAAGGTAGATATCATGTATATCCCCCTGAAATCTAGTTTTAGCTATTCATGCTGATCATTCACAGGTGTATGTCTACCGACTCCAAGCCCTGGATAGGCACCAATCTAGCTCTGTGTTGAGGTTATATACCATGTCCAGCTTTGCATCCAAAAATCAAATCAAACCATTTCATCCTTCCACCTGTTAGTTGTAGGAGTAGGATTAGGATCCCTGCATGCTCTCATACCCAACCAGACATCATGTCCAAGAATGTTGCCAACCTTGTGATTTGTTACACAAATCTTGGTCCATACATGAGAGTATTCTGCCTGTTGCTATCAAGTTAAATCCTTCTATCATTGAGCTAGTCAAGGTTATACTTTTATCAAATAGGGACACCCCCCTTGGTGCGGCAGAACCAGAAGTGAAGGGTAGGAGCTCACGCAACCTCCTGTATTCAGTTGGCTAAATCTACCTATGCATTAGAACTGGCAAGCCCTAATGTTGATTCAGAAGAAAAAACAACAAAATGGCAACTCTACTAGGGAGAGAGAGAGTCAAGTAACCTGAGGGTTGGAAGATCTGGTTTCCAGTGAAGTTGTTGCAGCAAAAAGGAACCATGTGGTGCTCTACTGGGGTGATGAATCTAGAAAACAAAAGTGCCTTGCTGACATTCTGTCCTCTCTCTGAGAGGTGGCGACTCTGTTGAAAGAACCTATCAATGCTGCAACATATATCCAGGTATTCATCTTTGATTCAAAATGTTGAGTTTAGAACAGCAAGCCTGGTCGTGCTCTCAGAGAAGACCATTCTTTATTGAAAGATATAAAGCCCTAAATTTCACAGGGATATATGGTTACCCAAATATTATTCCCAATAAAATTAGAAGATGTTTGCCAAAATACAGTGGATCAGATTCTGAATCGGCAAACAAACATCTGCAAAGATTTTGTAATTTAATAGAAGATTATGAGGTAGAGGATGAAGATGTAGTAATGAGACTCTTTGTTCAGTCATTGGAAGATGATGCTAGGATATGGTTTTCAGACCTGCCTATTTGTTCAGTTTCTTCATGGATAGATTTAGAAGTTGCATTCTTAGGGCAGTTTTGTGAAAGGTTTGATGTGGCCTCATTGATCATACATTTTATGAATATCCAAAGGGAAGATGAGGAGCTGGTTCTAGCCTTTAATCTTAGGTTTATTAAATTGCTCAGGCAGATCCCTGAATATATGAGACCTAATAATGCATTGTGCTTGACAATTTATTTGGCTGCATTTGATGAAGAAATGAGTTATCTATTGAGAGATAAAGAACCAGTCACACTTCACCAGGCTTTCCAATTTGCTATGGACATAGAAAACAATGAGAAATATGGAATGCCAATAGGTTTCATGGCTGCAAGTTGTCAAAGCAGTTATCGAAGTGAATATATTTCAGCTCTCCCAGTATGTGCATTGAGAAATGATTGTATAGAGGGAAATATATTTCAGAATAATGTGTGCAGCCATGATGTGATGCATGAAGAAAATGTTGTAGAAAATGTAAACACATCTCGTAATAATGAAAACAAAGATTGTTATCAGCCTTTAGAAGACAAGCCTGCAGACACAAGGTGCCCTCCAATTGATCAAATGAGAGACATACATGAAGTTGTGTCTTGCAGCAGTGTGCATATCCTAGTTATGCCTGATTATTTATATGAAGTGGATATGCAGAGCTTCACTCTGAATATAGAAAACATTGATTCAAGGGATGGCAGTGAATATGCTAGTGATTACCAGCATTCAGATGCATATGTGAGCCTTTCAGATGATGAAATATATTTGGATACTGATTATGAATGTTTCCTTGAAGATTTTGGCCACCTTCATAGTGCAGAGGTTGAAAACTTTGCTTTTGATTATCAGGGCACTGGTGAAGATAAAAAACAAGGTCACTATTAAGAGGTGGATGGGAAAATTGCAGATGTGTGTGCTCATACAGTTGGGGATAGTGTTGATTGCATGGGTGACTATGAAGCTTTCAGTGTAGGGCTACATTCTGAGTTATTTCTGCCTTCTCTTGAGACATTTCAGGTGGACATTAATGACAAAACTGCCGTGCATGATGATGATGGATATCTGTATGTTCATCAAGATAAATTTGATTATGAGATGTTGCTTGTGCCTGAATATTGCATGTTTGATACAGAGGAGCTCTTATTTTTTGAGGAAGGGCAAAATTCTGATGTGGATTCATTTGTTTCATGTGAGTCTGTTATTTTTCCAAGCAACATCAGTGACTCATATGATGATGACATTCTACAACTGATAATTATATATGCTGATGAAGCTAGTTGTAGATTTGTTGAAGAAAAAAAAATGAGCAGCAGCACAAATAATTGCCAAGGGGCTTGCTGCAGACAGTTAAATGCTTTTAGGCTTCATTTGAAGAAATCAAAAGAAAATCAGGTGTTTGATGAAGGGAAATATTGGTTTTCCTTTTCTTGGTGGCCTTAGGCCATCAAGTTTGATTGGTGATGCAGATCATTATAACTTCATGACTCTGTTGCCCAATGGATAAGGCACTGGTCTGCATCCCGGAGATCTGGGGTTCTCGCTGCAGTCTTGTACCTACACATCCCCAATCAGAGCCACTTTTGGTGCCTGAATTCACTGTTAGTTAATTTAGCAATTTTCATGCAGGCACCATCCCAAAAAATCCAAAAAAGGTTCTAAGTTTTGGCACCCCTTCAGTGTTTTTCAGCATCTGCATCTCATTTCTTGAGGAGGGGTCTTTGTGTTTTCTCCATCGGCATGCGTTCATTTTTGTGTCTTTGACATTTCGGTTTGAACTTGAACCATTTTTTCTATAAGTTCAATGGTTCAGCGGTTCATGGTTCATTTCTCTTCTAGCGGTTCATATTATGCATTTGCCTTGCGCAAATATTGTATCGTTGAACCTCCCGCTTGAACCCTTTTCTCAACGGTTCAAGGTTCAATAGTTCGATGCTTTGAGTTTTTTGCTCTCGACCAGAGTGTTTTGCAGATGGAGTAATATTTTTGAGGTTTGAACCTCAGTGTTGAACCATCGAGTTGAACCGGTTCATGGTTCGACGGTTCAACAGTTCAGCGCTTTGTGTTTTTGGTGTTCATCGGTGTAATACTTTTCATCGACAGGGGAATTTCATGCTAGGCCGACAGTTGGGAGTCTGGCCGATGGTGAGGTTGGTGTTTGACATATCAGGGTGATGAGGGAGTGTGTCTTGGAGACGGAAAGACCGTCGGCGGGACTATTGCTATCGGCAGAGGGGTTTTGGCCTCTGCCGATATTGTTACTCGGGCCGATGGGGATTTGGGCATATGTGTGGTCACCAGGACTTTGATCTATCGGCATAGTAATTTGTGGTCTTCTCAATAATTTTTGGTCATACCGATGGAGGAGGAGGGTGGATTGGTAACCACTAACGTAGTGTGTTTTGGTGGCCATCGGGGAGACGTGTATGGTTGGTGGGAGTCTGGGAAGTTAGCTCGACGGTCTTTCTCTGGCCGATGACAAGGAATATAGTGTAAGCATCGGTGTGACTCTTGCCTATCGGCGAGGAGGCTTTTTAGTTGGCCGATGGTAGTAGTCTGGCTGACAGAGGATTGTGGTGGCTTCATCGGTGTAACTGATGAGATTGGCGAAGGTTTGGAGGGTCGGCCTGATGGTCTTTCTCTAGCCGATGAAGGGGAATGCAAAGGTAGCGGTCGGCGAGACCATTGAGATCGATGAGAGATTTTTGGGGTGAGCCGATGGCCTAGGTCTGGGCGATGGGCTTTGGGCTAAGAGGCGTGTGTCGAGTGTGGCAAAAGTGCTCGACACTTAGTATGTTAGTGGCCATGTTTTTAAACTATTGGAGGGTCTCTGCGGCACCGATGTGGGATTAATTTCCCTGCACATTTGAAACTTCAGAAAATGCATTTTAGCGGGAAATTTCTTTTTGAACGCAACGACAGTTTTCACGTGGCCGTGGGTGGTTGAGCCATCAATGGCGACTGTAGCAGGGGTAAGAGAAATGGTACACATGATCAGGCAGCCCGATTTATGGAGGAAGACTTCCTAATGGTGGCGCAGGGCTCAAGGCCACCATTGTCTACTTTTTGTCTCTGCAGCAATAACTTCTGAGCGACATTCTTCCTGTGTGATCTGTATCTAGCAGATTTTTGAAAGCCATGTAATTAATTGCTGTAAGGTACACTTTCTGGCCAATATAAGCATACTGTGTTACCATTTTGTGGTTGTTGAAAACTAGATATTTTTGGCTCTGTAATAAGATACAACTGGTTTTGGTTGCTCTGTGCAATAAAACTTGCGAGTTTATGTATCTCCTGTTGTACATTTGTGCATGAATCCACTGATTTCATGGTTGATTTTATATGAATAATGCTATGTTTGCATGTGTTATGCTGATTCTGTCTCCAGTTTTGCATGTATCTTTCTTCTGAGTCCAGGCATTCAAGGAATGTCTGAGATTCTAGAACATAGAATTCTTGTGTTGAATGTTTAATCTTTTAACTTCTGCTCAAGGGGTAGATTAAACTTTTTTCAGATTGAATATTGGGAAGGGTATACTGCAATAGGGATGCCATAAGTATCAACAGCTTAACACTCTGTATTGGGAGATATCTGTAAGGTAGATATCATGTATATCCCCCTGAAATCTAGTTTTAGCTATTCATGCTGATCATTCACAGGTGTATATCTACCGACTCCAAGCCCTGGATAGGCACCAATCTAGCTATGTGTTGAGGTTATATACCGTGTCCAGCTTTGCATCCAAAAATCAAATCAAACCATTTCATCCTTCCACCTGTTAGTTGTAGGAGTAGGATTAGGATCCCTGCATGCTCTCATACCCAACCAAACATCATGTCCAAGAATGTTGCCAACCTTGTGATTTGTTACACAAATCTTGGTCCATACATGAGAGTATTCTGACTGTTGCTGTCAAGTTAAATCCTTCTGTCATTGAGCTAGTCAAGGTTATACTTTTATCAAATAGGGACACCCCCCTTGGTGCAGCAGAACCAGAAGTGAAGGGGAGGAGCTCACGCAACCTCCTGTATTCAGTTGGCTAAATCTGCCTGTGCATTAGAACTGGCAAACCCTAATGCTGATTCAGAAGAAAAACCAACAAAATGGCGACTCTACTAGGGAGAGAGAGAGTCAAGTAACCTGAGGGCTAGAAAATCTAGTTTCCAGTGAAGTTGTTGCAGAAAAAAGGAACCATGTAGTGCTCTGCTGGGGTGATGAATCCAGAAAATAAAAGTGCCTTGCTAACATTCTGTCCTCTCTCTGAGAGGTGGCGACTCTGTTGAAAGAACCTATCAATGCTGCAACATATATCCAGGTATTCATCTTTGATTCAAAATGTTGAGTTTAGAACAGCAAGCCTGGTCGTGCTCTCAGAGAAGACCATTCTTTATTGAAAGATATAAAGCCCTGAATTTCACAGGGATATATGGTTACCCAAATATTATTCCCAATAAAATTAGAAGATGTTTGCCAAAATATAGTGGATCAGATTCTGAATCGGTAAACAAGCATCTGCAAAGATTTTGTAATTTAATAGAAGATTATGAGGTAGAGGATGAAGATGTAGTAATGAGACTCTTTGTTCAGTCATTGGAAGATGATGCTAGGATATGGTTTTCAGACCTGCCTGTTTGTTCAGTTTCTTCATGGATAGATTTAGAAGTTGCATTCTTAGGGCAGTTTGGTGAAAGGTTTGATGTGGCCTCATTGATCATACATTTTATGAATATCCAAAGGGAAGATGAGGAGCTAGTTCTAGCCTTTAATCTTAGGTTTATTAAATTGCTCAGGCAGATCCCTGAATATATGAGACCTAATAATGCATTGTGCTTGATAATTTATTTGGCTACATTTGATGAAGAAATGAGTTATCTGTTGAGAGATAAAGAACTAGTCACACTTCACCAGGCTTTCCAATTTGCTATGGACATAGAAAATAATGAGAAATATGGAATGCCAATAGGTTTCATGGCTGCAAGTTGTCAAAGCAGTTATCAAAGTGAATATATTTCAGCTCTCCCAGTATGTGCATTGAGAAATGATTGTATAGAGGGAAATATATTTCAGAATAATGTGTGCAGCCATGATGTGATGCATGAAGAAAATGTTGTAGAAAATGTAAACACATCTCGTAATAATGAAAACAAAGATTGTTATCAGCCTTTAGAAGACAAGCCTGCAGACACAAGGTGCCCTCCAATTGATCAAATGAGAGACATACATGAAGTTGTGTCTTGCAGCAATGTGCATATCCTAGTTATGCTTGATTATTTATATGAAGTGGATATGCAGAGCTTCACTCTGAATATAGAAAACATTGATTCAAGGGATGGCAGTGAATATGCTAGTGATTGCCAGCATTTAGATGCATATGTGAGCCTTTCAGATGATGAAATATATTTGGATGCTGATTATGAATGTTTCCTTGAAGATTTTGGCCACCTTCATAGTGCAGAGGTTGAAAACTTTGCTTTTGATTATCAGGGCACTGGTGAAGATAAAAACAAGGTCACTATTTAGAGGTGGATGGGAAAATTGCAGATGTGTGTCTCATACAGTTGGGGATAGTGTTGATTGCAGGGGTGACTATGAAGCTTTCAGTGTAGGGCTACATTCTGAGTTATTTCTGCCTTCTCTTGAGACATTTCAGGTGGGCATTAATGACAAAACTACCGTGCATGATGATGATGGATATCTGTATGTTCATCAAGATAAATTTGATTATGAAATGTTGCTTGTGCCTGAATATTGCATGTTTGATATAGAGGAGCTCTTATTTTTTGAGGAAGGGGAAAATTCTGATGTGGATTCATTTGTTTCATATGAGTCTGTTATTTTTCTAAGCAACATCAGTGACTCATATGATGATGACATTTTACAACTGATAATTATATATGCTGATGAAGCTAGCTATAGATTTGTTGAAGAAAAAGAAATGAGCAACAACACAAATAATTGCCAAGGGGCTTACTGCAGACAATTAAATGCTTTTAGGCTTCATTTGAAGAAATCAAAAGAAAATCAGGTGTTTGATAAAGGGAAATATTGGTTTTCCTTTTCTTGGTGGCCTTAGGCCATCAAGTTTGATTGGTGATGCAGATCATTATAACTTCATGACTCTGTTGCCCAATGGATAAGGCACTGGTCTGCATCCCAGAGATCTGGGGTTCTCACTGCAGTCTTGCACCTGCACGTCCTCAATCAGAGCCACTATTGGTGCTTGAATTCAATGTCAGTTAATTTAGCAATTTTCATGCAGGCACCATCCCAAAAAATCCAAAATAGGTTCTAAGTTTTGGCACCCCTTCAGTGTTTTTCAGCATCTGCATCTCATTTCTTGAGGAGGGGTCTTCGTGTTTTCTCCATCGGCATGCGTTCATTTTTGTGTCTTCAACATTTTGGTTTGAACTTGAACCCTTTTTTCTATAAGTTCAATGGTTTAGTGGTTCATGGTTCATTTCTCTTCTAGCGGTTCATATTATGCATTTGCCTTGCGCAAATATTGTATCGTTGAACGTCCCGCTTGAACCCTTTTCTCAACGGTTCAAGGTTCAATAGTTCGATGCTTTGAGTTTTTTACTCTCAGCCGGAGTGTTTTGCAGATGGGGTATTATTTTTGAGGTTTGAACCTCAGTGTTGAACCATCGGGTTGAACCAGTTTGTGGTTCGATGGTTCAACAGTTCAGCGCTTTGTGTTTTTGGTGTTCATCGGTGTAATACTCTTCATCGGCAGGGGAATTTCATGCTAGGCTGATAGTTGGGAGTCTAGCCGATGGTGAGGTTGGTGTTCGACATATCAGGGTGACGAGGGAGTGTGTCTTGGAGATGGAAAGACCGTCGGCAGGACTGTTGCTATTGGCAGAGGGGTTTTGGCCTCTGCCGATATCGTTACTCATGCCGATGGGGATTTGGGCATATGTGTGGTCGCCAGGACTTTGATCTATCGGCGTAGTAATTTGTGGTCTTCTCGATAATTTTTGGTCATACCGATGGAGGAGGAGGGTGGATTGGTAACCACTAACGTAGTGTGTTTTGGTGGCCATCGGGGAGACGTGTATGGCCAGTGGGAGTCTGGGAAGTTAGCCTGATGGTCTTTCTCTGGCTGATGACAACGAATATAGTGTAAGCGTTGGTGTGACTTTTGCCTATCGGCGAAGAGGGTTTTTGGTTGGCCGATGGTAGTAGTCTGGCTGACAGAGGATTGTGGTGGTTTCATCGGTGTAACTGATGAGATCGGCGAAGGTTCGGAGGGTCGGCCCAATGGTCTTTCTCTCGCCGATGAAGGGGAATGCGAAGGTAGCAGTCGGTGAGACCGTTGAGATCGATGAGAGATTTGTGGGGTGAGCCGATGGCCTAGGTCTGGGTGATGGGCTTTGGGCTAAGAGGCGTGTGTCGAGCGTGGCAAAAGCACTCGACACTTAGTATGTTAGTGGCCATGTTTTTAAACTATTGGAGGGTCTCCACGGCACCAATGTGGGATTAATTTCCCTGCACATTTAAAACTTCAGAAAATGCATTTTAGCGGGAAATTTCTTTTTGAATGCAGCGACAATTTTCGTGCGGCCGTGGGTGGTTGAGCCATCAATGGCGACTGTAGCAGGGGTAAGAGAAATGGTACACATGATCAGGTGGCCTGATTTATGGAGGAAGACTTCCTGATGGTGGCGCAGGGCTCGAGGCCACCATTGTCTACTTTCTGTCTCTGCAGCAATAACTTCTGAGCACCATTCTTCCTGTGTGATCTGTATCTGGTAGATTTTTGAAAGCCATGTAATTAATTGCTGTGAGGTACACTTTCTGGCCAATATAGGCAGACTGTGTTACCATTTTGTGGTTGTTGAAAACTAGACATTTTTGGCTTTGTAATAAGATACAACTAGTTTTGGTTGCTCTGTACAGCAAAACTTGTGAGTTTATGTATCTCCTGTTGTATGTTTGTGCATGAATCCACTAATTTCATGGTTGATTTTATATGAATAATGCTATGTTTGCATGTGTTATGCTGATTCTGTCTCCAATTTTGCATGTATCTTTCTTTTGAGTCCAGGCATTCAAGGAATTTTTGAGATTCTAGAACATAGAATTCCTGTGTTGAATGTTTAATCTTTTAACTTCTGCTCAAGGGGTAGATTAAACTATTTTCAGATTGAATATTGGTAAGGGTATACTACAATAGGGATGCCATAAGTATCGACAGCTTAACACTCTGTATTGGGAGATATCTGTAAGGCAGATATCATGTATATCCCCCTGAAATCTAGTTTTAGCTATTCATGCTGATCATTCACAGGTGTATGTCTACCGACTCCAAGCCCTGGATAGGCACCAATCTAGCTCTGTGTTGAGGTTATATACCATGTCCAGTTTTGCATCCAAAAATCAAATCAAACCATTTCATCCTTCCACCTGTTAGTTGTAGGAGTAGGATTAGGATCCCTGCATGCTCTCATACCCAACCAGACATCATGTCCAAGAATGTTGCCAACCTTGTGATTTGTTACACAAATCTTGGTCCATACATGAGAGTATTCTGCCTATTGCTATCAAGTTAAATCCTTCTGTCATTGAGCTAGTCAAGGTTATACTTTTATCAAATAGGGACACCCCCCTTGGTGCGGCAGAACCAGAAGTGAAGGGGAGGAGCTCATGCAACCTCCTGTATTCAGTTGGCTAAATCTGCCTGTGCATTAGAATTGGCAAACCCTAATGCTGATTCAGAAGAAAAAACAACACTATCTTCTTTAGGGTATGGTGTATGGATGTCAGTTGAGAATGTGGATTCTATTACTTCTCAATCACCTAATACTACAAGTAACAAAGAGGCTTATGAATGCAATCATATAGAAAAGAAGGCTATTCTGTCTGGATTATCTAATGAAGTTTCTTGTGAAGTTATGCATTATGAAATAGCTCAGGATGTGTGGAAGGAGTTGATTAGAATCTATTAAGGTGATTCACATGAAGAAGATGAGATCCAATCTGATATAGAAGAAGGAGATGACATTATATATGAACTAGAACTTGATGAAAGAAAAGGTGATTTTATTGTTGAGACTGATGATGAAGAAAGAGACCTGTTTATGGATGAAGATGGACAGGAGTTTGATGAAGATGATTGTGAAGTTAATATTGAAGGAGAACTCTTGTGTGCCCTGGACACAATCAAGCAGCTTAGAAAAAATAAATAAGAGACTAGAAGACCATCTTCAACAAGAAAAAGATTCCAAAGACAAGGTATGTTTAGATTTTGCAAGAGTTTCTTTAGAACTTGAAGAGGTAAGAAATCAGATTGTAGATTAAAGGAGTCATGTTGATGAATCTGACAAGTTGATTATCAATCTAAAGACTAAAATTGAGGAAGCCAAAAGACAAGAAGAAAGCAAAAGATAAAGTTGCATTGAATGTTTGAAATTAGATGTTGAAATTGTCAATCTAAGAACAGATTATGAAGGGGTCAAGGTTCTATCCAAGAAATATTAGGATTTTGAAGAAAGTACAAACAAGTTGCATGAAATTTTGGGCAAACAAAAGCATCATAAGGACACTAGTTGTCTAGGTTATGAAGAAGGAGAGTGTTCCAAAGTAAAAAATGCTCCTAGGTAGAAGATAGACTTGAATAAACATTTTGCTGCTCCTGAGGAAGACAAGAAGAAAGCAAAAGATAAAGTTGCTGATGTTGAAAGAGAAAGGACAAGTAGAACCTCAAGACCTCCACCTATTAGACAATCCCATTCAATAAGGTACAACCATTCTCAATTTCATGGATATTGCTATTCATGTCATGTTTATGGTCATAGAGCTAGAGATTGTAGAACTCACTCAAGAAATGGTCTTGGATGGAATAAGTATAAGAGTTCTAAGTATAGTTTGACAAATCAGGACTATAGCAATGTTTGTTATAACTGTAATAAAGTTGGTCACATAGAAAGGGATTGTTGGATGTATGCAAGGAAAATGAGATATAATAAGAACTCCTTTGAATGGTCAAATAGAAGAAACCAAATCATGTGCTTTAGATGTGATAACTTTGGACATATTGCTAGGTTTTATAAAAGTGATTCAATGGAATCAATCAATCACCATAAAATGATAGGTGTTAAGATGGTTTGGAGAAGAAAACAAGTGAAAGAGAAAGTTGAGCCTAATCTTGTGCATGTTGCACAAGAAACATTTATAATAGCTTGAAAGACGCAGCATGGAGTTAGGCGAAGATAAACACTGGTGTATCATTTACCCCATTGATAACAACAATGAAGTAAAAGAATAAGTGTTGTTAAGTTACCTTGTCCTTGTGATGACAAAAGAAGTGTTATCATGTTATTTTGTTAATAAAATGTTCAAAAAGTGAGATGTGCTCATAGAAGGAATCAAGAGTTCCTTGGTGTTGCAGTCATCTTCATGTATGTGCCTCAGATGTTGTATGCTTTGTATGCTTTCTTAATGATTTTTGTGTTCCTCATACAAGGTTGTTGGATCATCATGCCATTATACTTCAAGATTAGTTGATGAGGGTTGTTATGCTTCAAGTGTTCATGTTCAGTTGTCTTCATGTTCACCTCTTCATACAAGGGTTGATCTATCAAATGTTGAGTAGTATGTATAAAAATCAGTGTTGTTTACCATCTTTGACATAGAAAGGGAAATCTCAGTGAGTAAGGTTCAGGACATGATCACCAATGACAAGAGATTTTATAACTCATTGAGGAATATATAGGATAGCTTGGATATGTCCATACTTCAGATAGTGAGTATTCTCCCCTCTTTGAATCCCACTACAATCAGATCATGATAGTATGTAGATAAGGGGAGTAGTTTTGATAGTGTAGAAGAGTCATGCATGGAAACTTGAAACAAGAAAATGATTTTATTTGTTGCAGAAAAAGTTCACATGTTTCATTTTTTTATATGATGATTTGGTACGGTACAGATAGGTTGATGCAAATTGGCATAGAGATGGACAACAACATATTGTCATTGGCTTGGAGATAGGTTACATCTTCATATCATTAGAATTCATCATGACTGTCTAAGCTTAAAGTTATAACAAGTGCTTTATTAGTCAAATCATGACATGACAGTTTGTGATAGAGGACACAGTGCTATTAAAGATTCATAAAGACAGTACTTTGCCTTAGGAGTAATACTATGCAATCAAGTTTGTGTAGAGGCATGGAGCTTACAAGTATATGGTCACAGTGATACTATTCTAACATGGTGTGTTGATTTGGAAGCCAACTCTGTCATCAATATACTGTCACACGAATGCAATCCTTGTTTTATTTTTTGACATTAATGTTTGACCTTGCTTTCAAGTAGGAAGAATATCATAACAATAGTATAGTGTTTAAAGATTACTTGATGACAGTATGCTTGTCTGCTATATAGCAATGGTCATTTATTTCAAATTGCTTTCACAAGTGCAGTAATGAGTCATAGAGTTATAGGTGTTTTTGGTCATATGTCAATGATCTAATTCCTCACTAAGGTGGAAGTCCCATTTGAAGACTTTGCAAGTTTAATATGTAGAGGGAGTGCTTGGTTGTTTATTTCAAGTGTTGGTGTTTGCAAAACAATACATTTGGTGAGTACATTTTGGGAATGACAGTGCTTTCACAATGTATTCAGTGCAACAATTGGACAATTGCTTTGGCATGTTTGATAAAGACAGTGTAACACTACTTGATGACACTTTGGAATTGATGACAGTCAGTGACTTAATCATGATTTCATACAAGTGTTTCTTTTGATTGCTTTTGTAAATCAGTCAATTCTCATAGGTGAAATATCATGTTTGCCTTGCATAGTGATGATTTCATTGCAATGACCTAAAGCCTATGAAGGTTTATTTTTAAGAATTTGGTAAAGCTGCAACAATGATAGCATGAAGTATCCTTTACACAGTTAATGCACATCAGTGAATTATTTTGTTAATGTACAGATAATGTTAGTCATCAACTTGTAATTGTTGCAGTTGTCTAGTGGTAGTACTATGGCCTTATCATTTACATTGTTAATACTTTGGTCTCACTATTGCTCATGATGGATTTTGTTTGTTTGGGGAGTGATGCTTTGTCATTGTTGTCAAAAGGGGGAGAAGATGAAAAATTGTCAACGCAATATGCAATGGTAGTTTGACATCAATGCCAAAGGGGGAGCTTTTTGGCTTTGGCATGATTGATTGCCATTGATGTCAAAAGAGATCATGATCTGTTCATGACAAGATTGTAGAATAGATGTGATGCCCATGCTATTAAATGCTATTGTGTTGTTGATCATACAAGAGTTCACATGGTTCAAGTAACACATGGTTCACATGCATGTTCAAACAAGTAAGGTTTCATTCACAGCTTCAAAGATCATCAAAGGTTTACATGATATGGTTGTATGATGTGGATGTTTCACTTCAAGATGCCATTATGCTTAGGATTAGGATCATATGTGATGGTGTTGATCAAAGAAGTTTAGAGTCAGGAGGTTCATGTTCTCCATGCTTCATAAGGGTTCATGATAACTTAGTAACATGTTCATGGCAAGTGTGAATGGCAATGTGTTATTTCAGATCAATATGTCATGATCTTCATGTGTTAATGTAAAGTTGCTTCTTTTTCCATTGCATGGATTTGTTCTGTTTCATTCTGTAATATTCAATGGTTGGTGCATGCCAAGAAGTGTGTCAAGGTGCAGGTTGTATGTCCTCAGTTGTTTTGGTGAAATAAGACCTCAGCCAAAGATAATGTTTGGTATTTAGAACAAGACCTCATTATATTGGAATAAGACCTTAGTATAAACATGGTAATGATCATTGTGATGCAACAAGATGGTGATGTTGCTCATACATGTTGCTTATACATGTTGTTCATATTATGCATCAGATATTTAGGACCATAGGAGTTCATATGCATTATGACATTGAGGTGTTTGTTGCTTGTGAAAGTTGTCAAACATGACAGAGGAGTTGCAGTGGTATTAGTATTGGTGTGGATGTCTACTCATTCATACCTTCATGGTATTGATACAAATGTTCTTGGATAAAGTTTGTCATTGATTAGAAATTCAAGGTTACTTGGTTCTTCATTTCTTATTTCTTCATAAAGTGTTTGGTGTCAACTATGTGACAGGGTTGCAATATAATTAGAAAGTTGATGTGGAATTAAGGTACTTGCTTATTCATGATGGTAGAGATGTTCAAAGTGTTTGATGTTAATACTATGCAAGAGTTGCCTCATAGTGTGTAAAATGGAATATAGTGATGCAAAAGAGACATTGATCAACATTTTCCAAAAGTGGAAGTTGTTAAACAAATATACACTGAGTTTCAATGGAATAGAGATTCTTGAATATAGGTGAAGAGGTCTTCATATTAGGGTTTTACTTTAGTATGTTCAAAAACCCTAATTAAGAATATACAAGGCAATAAGACTTTTGCCTAACTATCATCACTTTATTTCTATTTCTTCATTGACCCTCAATTGTCAGTGGTTATAACTTAAGTTATAATCTTGAGGGGTCTCCACCATAGTTTAACCACCCCTCGACCTTGTAGAATTGGTCACTCTAGTCACATTGCATACAACAGGTGCCTTAAAGTAAATGAAGGGCTCCGATTAAATCTAAGAGAGGCACAAAAAACAAAACAAAAAATAGAATTTAAAGTGTCTTTTGAATACAAATGGTCACATTTCTAAATCTAATTTGACGGGAAAAATGCTATTTAAAGCTCAAAAGCAACTTTTTGAAGGTTTTTAAGAATGCAGTGGGCCAGGAAAATTATATATGAGAACTGTGTCATTTTTAGAAGTTTTGATAAATGATACATGATGAAGAAAGATGAATCAACATGTCAATGTGTAGATTTATTAGTTTTATGAAGAAAATCTTGGTGTTTGGAGAGACTGAAGTTTGAAGAGTAGTTTAAAGAGTATAGAGGTTATTTTCAATGAAATTGCAGTTTGTAAATGATTGATTATACAGATAAATTGTTGTTTACAAAGATTGAAACAAGTTTAATATGTTGGTACTGACATGGTGTTAATGGTCTATGATTAAAGGAGACTTTGTTGAGTGAAAACAAAGGAGTTATAAGGTTTTGTGACATAAAGAATCAAGGAAACCCCCTGAATTATTTTTACTTGTATTGAGGGTAATTGTATTTTTCCAGTGAGGCATTTTTGTAAAGTCAGTGAGGCTATAAAACAAATCAGTAATCAATGAGATTATTTAAAAATCTAGTGAGGCACAAAAATAGCCAGTAAGGCTTTATAAACAATGAGTTTCTGATTAAGCCAGTGAGGCATTTTTCATGTTTTTTCATCCCTATGAGGGTTTTCCACTCTTCAAAAACTTGTGTTATGGTTGATGTTGATTTTCTTCATGTTTTGTGCCCTAATGTTTTGGTTCTTAAAGTTTTGTTCATATTTTTCATCATTGTTCATACTACCCATCATCATACTTGTGCATATGTGTTTGATAGATCATTGAAGTCTCTCTCATTCTCTATCTTGTAAGTTAAAAGGTGCAAAAGATTTTAAAAGTTTATAGACCACTGATTCACCCCCCTCTCAGTGGTCCTATACTCCAACAAGTGGTATCAGAGCATACGTTCCCTATAGAAGTCTAACAGGCTTGTGTAGGTCCTGATAGTGGAGTACCATGGGAAAGTGTAAAAGAAATAGAGAAAAGAAAGATGCCAAGAAAAAGGTTGAAAAAATAACCCCTATCAAGTCAATCAATAAGTTGTTGCATGAGTCACCCCTGAATGTTGACACAAAGTGTGATAAAGAGAATGGTCTTGCAGTTGAGAAAGAATTTTCTGAGGTTCCTTTATTTGATGGTTCAAATTTCTCTATTTGGTATATTAGAATGCAAGCCTATCTATCTTCTTTAGGGTATGGTGTATGGATGTTAGTTGAGAATGGGTATTCTATTACTTATCAATCACCTAATACTACAAGTAACAAAGAGGCTTATGAATGCAATCATATAGAAAAGAAGGCTATTCTATCTGGATTATCTAATGAAGTTTCTTGTGAAGTTATGCATTATGAAACAACTCAGCATGTGTGGAAGGAGTTGATTAGAATCTATCAAGGTGATTCACATGAAGAAGATGAGATCCAATCTGATACAGAAGAAGGAGATGACATTATAGATCAACTAGAACTTGATGAAAGAAAAGGTGATTTTATTGTTGAGACTGATGATGAAGAAAGAAACCTCTTTGTGGATGAAGATGGATAGAAGTTTGATGAAGATGATTGTGAAGTTAATGTTGAAGAACTCTTGTGTGCCCTAGATACAATCAAGTAGCTCAAAAAAGAGAAATAAGAGACTAGAAGACTATCTTCAACAAGAAAAAGATTTGAAAGACAAGGTATGTTCATATTTTGCAAGAGTTTCTTTAGAACTTGAAGAGGTAAGAAATCAGATTGTAGACTTAAAGAGTCATGTTGATGAATCTAAAAAATTGATTATCAGTCTAAAGACTAAAATTGAGGAATCAAAAAGAATAACAGATGTAACAAAATCTAACCTTGAGGTGAAAAGAATTGAATGTCTGAAATTAGAGGCTGAAATTGTCAATATGAGAAAAGATTATGAAGGGCTCAAGGCTCTGTCTAAGAAATATCAGGAGTTTGAAGAAAGCACAAACAAGTTACATGAAATGTTGGGCAAACAAAAGCATCATAAGGACACTAGTGGTCTATATTATGAAGAAGGAGAGTGTTCCAAAGTCTGAAATGCCTCTAGGTAGAAGATAGACCTGAATAAACATTCTGCTGCCCCTAAGGAAGACAAGAAGAAAGTAAAAGATAAATTTGCTGATGTTGAAAGAGAAAGGACAAGTAGAACCTCAGGACCTCCACCTATTAGACAATCCCATTCAATAAGGTATAGCTATTGTCAATTTCATGGATATTGCTATTCATGTCATGTTTATGGTCATAGAGCTAGAGATTGTAGAACTCACTCAAGAAATGGTCTTGGATGGAATAAGTATAAGAGGTCTTACAGTTTGACAAATCAGGACTATAATAATGTTTGTTATAACTATAATAAAGCTGGTCACATAGAAAGGGATTGTTGGGTGCATGTAAGGAAAATGCGATATAATAAGAACTCCTTTGAATGGTCAAATAGAAGAAACAAAATCACATGCTTTAGATGTCATAACTTTGGACATATTGATAGGTTTTGTAAAAGTGATTCAATGAAATCAATCAATCACCATAAAATGATAGGTGTTAAGATGGTTTGGAGAAGAAAATAGGTGAAAGAGAAGGTTGAGCCTAATCTTGTGCATGTTGCACAAGAAACATTTATAACAACTTAAACGATGCAACATGGAGTTAGGGGAAGATAAACACTAGTGTATCATTTACCCCATTGATAACAACAATGAAGTAAAGGAATAAGTGGTGTTGAGTTACCTTGTCCTTGTGATGACAAAATAAGTGTTGTCATATTATTTTGTCAGTAAAATATTCAAAAAGTGAGATATCCTCATAGAAGGAATCAAGAGTTCCTTTGTGTTACAGTCATCTTCATGTATGTGCCTCAGATGTTGTATGCTTTGTATGCTTTCTTAATGATTTCTGTGTTCCTCATTATACAAGGTTGTTGGATCATCATGCCATTATACTTCAGGATCAGTTGATGAGGGTTGTTATGCTCCAAGTGTTCATGTTCAGTTGTCTTCATGTTCACCTCTTCATACAAGGGTTGATCTATCAAATGTTGAATAGTATGTATAAAAATTGGTGTTGTTTACCAACTTTGACATAGATAGGGAAATATCAATGAGTAAGGTTCAGAACATGATCACCAATGACAAGAGATTTTATAACTCATTGAGGAATATAGAGGATAGCTTGGATATGTCCATACTTCAGACATTGAGTGTTCTCCCCTCTTTGAATCCCATTGCATTGAGATCATGACAATATGCAAACATGCAAAGTAGTTTGGCAGTGTGTAAGAATCATGCATGGAAACTTGAAGATAGGATAATGATTTTATTTGTTGCAAAGAAAGTTCACATGTTTCATTTTTTTTATATGATGATTTGGTAAGGTGTAGATAGGTTGATGCAAATTGGCATAGAGATAGACAACAACATATTGTCATTGGTCTGGAGATAGGTTACATCTTCATATCATTAGAATTCATCATGACTGTCTAAGCTTAAAGTTATAACAAGTACTTTATCAGTCAAATCATGTCAAGATAGTTTGTGACAAAGGACACAATGCTATTAAAGATTCATAAAGACAGTACTTTGCCTTAGGAATAATACTATGCAGTCAAGTTTGTGTAGAGGAATAGAGCTCACAAGTATATGGTCACAGTGATACTATTCTAACATGGTGTGTTGATTTGGGAGCCAACTCTGTCATCAGTATATTATCACATCAATGTAATCCCTATTTTTTTTTTTGAAGTTAATGTTTGTCCTTGCTTTCAAGCATGAAGAAAATCATAACAATAGTACAATGTTTAAAGATTACCTAATGACAATATACTTGCCTGCTATATAACAATGGTCATTTATTTCAAATTGCTTTCACAAACTTGTAGTAATAAGTGACATAGTTATAGGTGTTTTTGGTCATATATCAATGATCTTTTTCCTTAGTAAGGTGGAAATCCCATTTGAAGACTTTGCAAGTTTAATATGTAGGGGGAGTACTTGGTTGTTTGTTTCAGGTGTTGGTGTTTGTAAAAAAGACATTTGGTGAGTACATTTTGGGAATGATAGTGCTTTCACAATGTATTCAGTACAACAGTTGGATAATTGCTTTGGCATGTTTGATAAAGACAGTGTAACACTGCTTTATGAGACTTTGGTATTGATGACAGTCAATAACTTAATCATGATTTCATACAAGTGTTTCTATTGATTTCTTTTGTAAATTAGGTAGTTCTCATAGGTGAAATATCATGTGTGTCTTTCTTAGTGATGATTTCATTGCAATGACTTGAAGCCTATGAAGGATTGTTTTTAACAATTTGGTAAAGCTACAACAATGATAGCATGAAGTGTCCTTTGCATAGTTAATGCACATCAATGAATTATTTTGTTAGTGTACATATAATGTTAGTCATCAACTTGTAATTGTTGCAGTTATCTAGTGTCAATACTCTACCCTTATCATTTACCTTGTTAATACTTTGGTGTCACTACTACTTTGGATCAACCATGTGTGATGGATTTCATTTGTTGGGGGAGTGATGCTTTGTCATAGTTGTCAAAAAGGGGAGAACATGAAAAATTGTCAATGCAATATGCAATGGTAGTTTGACATCAATGCCAAAGGGGAGTTTGTTGGCTTTGGCATGACTGATTGTCATTGATGTCAAAAGAGATCATTATGTGTTCATGATAGGATTGTAGAAGAGATGTGATGCCCATGCTATTGAATGCTATTGTGTTGTTGATCATACAGGAGTTCACATGGTTCAACATGATCATGGTTCACATGCATGTTCAAGAAAGCAAGGTTTCATTCATAGAGGTTTCATTCACAGCCTAAAAGATTATCAAAGGTTTACATGATATGGTTGTATGATGTGGATGCTTCACTTCAAGATGCCTTTATGCTAAGGATCAGGATCATATGTGATGGTGTCTGTTGGAGTTTTTCCCAAACTGGATGCTTCTTCCCAATTATCCCTACAAGGTAGCCATCATTGATCAATAGGATTTCGGGGCCAAGGGCCAACAGTATAGGAGATAGACTCGATAATTATCTCCTCTTCTTCATTAGACTCTGTAGGACCAAGGGGGTATTCCCTATTCAACATCTATGAACTTGCTGGGATGTTGACACAAAGCAAATAAATCCTCTCTTATGTAGACCAAAACTGTAAAATAAGTGCAAAGGGGCTAGCTTTGGGCCTATGTTCAATTGTGAGATAGAGGATTTTAGTCCTAAAACTACTTCCAATGTCCTAAAAGGTTTGTATTTGAAGTATGAATTTGTGTTTTATATTTGGATGCAAAACTGGGACCTTAGGTTGTAACCTCAATATAGGACTAGACTGGTGCCTATCTCAGGGCTTAGAGTCAATAGACATACATATGTGAATGATTACCATAAACTTGAATCAATAATTGAGTTTCAAGGGGATTTTGTAGTGTCTACCTTATAGATACTTCCCAGAAACTGAGTATTTAATCATTCATCCTTTATGATATCCTTACTGCAGTACACCTTTCCCAATGCTTAACCTAAAACATTTAATTTGTTCCTTGAATAAAAGTAAGAGATCAGACATTCAACACAAAAATTCTATGCTCAAGAATCCCAAGTAACCCTTAGTTATTCAGATTCAAATGAAAAGATGCCCACAACTTGGAGACAAACAATTAAATACATGCAACAGAGCATTTCTCATATGAAAATAGCATGAAACCAGTAAAATTATGTATAAAACATACAACATATGATTCATAAACTCACAAGGCACCCAAAACAACGTCACCAGCATAGTTGTATCTTGTTATAGCACCAAAATTTGTCCAATTTTCAACCAACCCAAATGAGTAAGACAATTTACTTCTTATAGCAAGACTATGTACTCAGCAATAATTACATGGCATTTTCAAAATCCTACCAAATACATTGCACCAAGAATGGTGCCTAAAACATTGAATGCAGTAGGGAGACAAAAGGAAAGAAATGGGTGGAATCAGGAGATGAGCCACCATTTGAAGATTTCCTTCACAAATTTGGTAGGTAACCTGTCAATTAGACCATGCCACTGCACTTCAGCCATAAATGTCAACCTACTCGCAGCCTTCTTGGAAACGCAGTAGCGAATGCATAGGAGATTTTCCCACTTGAAAAACTAGTTGCAGATACAAAGAAAATCCGTTTCCTTCTAAAATTTGAATTGGAGCCATCGATTTCCTCCCTATCACTGAGATACACAGCCTCAAATCGCTTGAAAAGTCAACAACTAATCAAAAGGTGCCATGTAGACAGTTTTACCCCTTTGATTTTTCCTACTGCAAACATACATTTTGCATTCTCCGCCTCTTGAAACACTCCAATGTATATGCCAATAAGATTATATATACATACAATCACAAACATACAAGACGGACCCCAAAACTCTATGAAACAAAACGCAATCACCATCGGGTCCTTCCTGCATCCTATCTTCTTCGTATATCAACATATACAAGCACCAAACATACAAGGCACGGACCCCAAATATTTATAGAGTAATTTGAAACCGCACTTGGGTCCAGCTTGTATCTCCTCCATTTGCATATTGCTTTGTATATTGCATATACAAATGCAATATACATGCCACAGACTCTAAATTTTATAAAGCACATTGAAAACATATTCGGGCCTAGGCCTTGCATCTTTTAGCCTTGTACATAACTAATGTATGTTGTATATGCAATGCGACCATACAAGCAAAACATGCATACAAACATCAGGCTTCATCTTTTATCAACCAGAATGCATGTTCACTTCAAATCCAGCTTGTAAGGTAGGAATGTATATTCGATTGCATGTGCAACATGCAATCGCAAATATATGCAATCGGTAGGCCCCACATGCTTTTGATTACTTTGACTTCAACCGGCCTTGTACATTCCTTTGTATCTCCACTTGTATGTCTGAATGTACATTGGGAACATACAATCCCAACATACAACCGCGGACTTCACCCTGTTTCACAAATATTGCAAATCCTCTGGCTGCGTCCACTTTGCATCTGTCCGCTTGCATAATTCTCTTGTATGTCTGACTTGTTGGCTGAACACATACAATCCCCTTTGTATGTTGTTGTTGTATGTGTGCCTTGTATATCAAATATACATTCACTTTTTTGCACATTAGCCTTATACATTACTTTGCATATCCTTCTTGTATGCTCAGAAATGCATATTTTTCTTTGTATGTCACGCATGTATGTGCGAACATACAACACAATATACAAGCAAACTTTCGATACATCTATAGAATATTCTGGGAATCTACAATGTATATTCCACCATTGTATGTTTAAAATGCACCTGAATAACACATACAAGCCCGATATCCAAGAAAAGATGCATACAATCAATTTTTTCCATTTTTCTGAAAGTTGATTGAACATTTTTGGCCCGCCAATGTACATTTGGACTTGTACATACAAAGACACACACATCAGACAGATTTTACCGTCGCATAGAGTGATTTTAAACTTAGCATTTTTTCTTAAACGTGACGGGAAAAAGCGGTAAAGCAAGGTCAACAAATGAGCACTAAGGCATGAAAATACAACTAGTGCAATCAGGAACCTGCTACAAGAAGTCAACAAGAAAATAGAAGATACAAAGCAGAAGGCTGAGGTAAAAATAAAACTCAAGGCAATAAGGGTTTGAGGGATTACAAATATAAGCATGCAAATTCGATTCAGAACCCTAACCCTAGGTGAACACCACCATTGGCTCTGACTGGGGACGTGCAGGCGCAAGACTATAGCAAGAACTAGACCACTCTGGGATAGACCAGACAAAACACAAAATGCAAAACACCACCGACTATACAAGGCATGTACAAACTATTTACACCTAATTTACAATGTGCACACAAGATATTCATACATGAAAAGTAGGGCTTTAGGAACTGACCATGCACAGGCAATTCGAGTAGCTCACCATTTAGGGCCTAGAGAAAGTAGGAATCTTCTCCATGAGTATTGTTGATTTGATATGGTCCCATCCATAAGGGCTCAAATTTACCATGTTTTCCCTTAGCCTGGTTCTTTGCATTCCAAACAAGGACCAAGTCACTTATATGAAACCTCCTTTCTATAGCCCTTTTATCAAACAAATACTTTACCTTTTGTTGTTTCTTGATATTTGTCTTATGTGCCTCTCTTCTAATTTCATCCAGTGCAACCAATTGATTTATCCTTTCATTCATTGAGTCCTCAATCTCTTCATTATTTTCTTATATGAATTTATAAACTGGTAAGAGATTATTCACAGGTAATTTAGCTATTGCACCATATACCAACTCAAAAGGTGATTTGCCAATTGCTTTTTTCACTATTATCTGGTCAGCCCATAGTGCCATCTTTAGCTTTGAATCCCATGTTCTTTTTTTCTTGTTTACCATCCTTTTGATGATTTTCATGAGGCTTTTGTTACTTGATTTAGCCTGACCATTTCCCTGTGGATGATATGGTGATGCATATGACAAATTAATCCCATAGTTGTTGCAAAAATCAATAAATTCACTAGATCTGAAACACATGGCATTGTCTGTGACCACTTTGACTAGCACTCCAAATTTGATAATAATGTGTTCCAGAATGAAATCCATCACCACCTTGCTTGTATCTTTCTTAGTTGGAATGGCTTCAATCCATTTGGTAAAATAGTCAATAGCAACCAAAATCCAACTATGTCCTCCACTTGATTTTTCTAAAATTTCCCCTATAAAATCAATTCCCCACTGCTGCAATGGAGCTTCTACAGTTACAGTTCTAAGGGGTAATGCACCTTCATACTTGAGTTTTCTTGAAAACCTTTGGTAGGAATCACATTTTTTTTCCAACTTTTGTGCATCTGAGAAAATGGTTGGCCACCAATAGCCTACTCTAAGAATTTTGTGAGCTGTGGTTTTGGCAGTGTAGTGTCCACCACACATTCCTTTGTGCATGTCATTTAAAATACTAGTAGCTTGATTTTCATCCACACATCTAAGTAGGACACCATCATGATTCCTCCAATACAATTCTCCTTGAACAATTATGTATTTGATTGTATGTAGCTTCAAGGTCCTTTTCTGACTATCATTGAGATGGGAAGGACAATTCAAATTTTGCAAATAATATACAATATTCTTGTACCATTCAGATTTTGACATATTAACAATTTCATTTTGAACTACATTCACTTGTCATGCTTCCAGATTTGACTGTGTCATCATCTTAGCCAAACCTTGTCCCCTTACCAATTTTGTGATCTGTATCTCAATATTAAACTCTTGTAATTTATTAATCCACCTACATCTTCTTCTCATCACTTCTTGCTGAGTGAAAATATCCTTGACTACTGCATGGGGCACATAGGCAACTATCTGAGATCCTACTAAATATGGCTTGAAGCTTTTGACTGCTTTAACCAATGCATATGCCTTCTTCTCCATTATAGCATACTTAAATTTAGTTGCCTGCAATGACATGCTAAAGAAAGCAATAGGTTGCTCAAAACCCTCTTCATTTTTCTGTAATAAACATGCAGCAATAGTATGAAAAGAAGCAAATGAGAATAACTGGAGTGGCTTAGAAAAATTAGGAGATTTTAACACAGGAGCCATCTTTATAGCTTCCTTGATGTTCTGAAATGATCTGGTTGCTTTATCTCCCCATTTGATGGTTTCAGCCTTCTTCAACATTTTATAAATATCTATTGTAATCTCTGCAAAGTTAGGAACAAATCTTCTAACAAAATTAATCTGTCCAAGGAAAGACTAAATGCCTTTCACTATCTTAGGAATTTGAATTTTGTCAATTGTAGCAACCCTTTCAAGATCAATCCTAACTCCATCCTTGGAAACAATGTGTTCGAATAGTTTTCCTTCCACTACCCCAAAAGTACATTTCTTTGGGTTAAGTGAAATGTCATATTCCAATGCCCTAATAAAAATTTGCTTTAGGTGCATGCAATGTTGCTCCTCTTTTTTTGAATAAGCAGTTAGATCATCCTGATATACAGCCAGAATTGAGTCAATCAATCCTACAAAAGCAACATCCATAGCCCTGTGAAATGTAGTACCTGCATTTGTTAGTCCAAATGGAATTCTTACATATACATAAGTTCCTCATGGAGTGGTGAAGGCAATCTTGTATTGTTTAGATTCTTTTACCTTCACCTGATTGTATCCTGAAAACCCATCCAACATGGATAAAAGCTCACAACCAGTTACCTTCTACAGCATAGCCTCTATGTTAGGCAGTGGATAATTATCCTTTAAAGAAGATACATTAGATTTCTAAAGTCCACATAGAGTCTAATGTCACCATTTTTCTTTCTAACTGGGACAAGATTGGACACCCAAGTTGAGTGTCTGATAGGCACAATTATTCCAGCTTCCATAAGCTTCATAAGTTCTTCTTGCATTTTTGGAGTCAAAGTTGGGTTAATAGGTCTTTGTTTTTGTCTGAATGGTATAGCTTCAGGCTTCAAAGGAATCTCATGCTGGAATAAATCCCCTCTCTAAGATTTTAGGTCCTCATATGACCATGTAAAAACATGCTTATATTTTTTTAATAAGGCAATCAACATGCTTTTGATGTGTGGCTTGAGTTGTTTGCCAATATATACCTTTTTGGGGGCATGACACGTCCCCAAGTTTATCTCCTCCAAGTCATCCTTGTTTGTGGGAGATGTCTTTGTAACAAATTGGTCTCTATTGTCAAATGCTCTTTCTAAAGCCACTAACCCTCTGGGGATTTTATTTGTTTTAAGTTGAATTACTTCCTTCCCCAAAAGAGTTTCTTTTCCATTCACAACTTCCACAAAATTCTGAAAGTCAATCTCATGGTTCTCATATTCATCTATGCAGTGACGGAACCTTAACAAATCTTTATCATCATTAAATACTTGCCAACCGCATATATTTTCTGGTACTGCAGGTCTGATTTTAACCTCAACATTTGTAACATCAGACAGAGTGATATCATCTAGCCTTATGGCAACATTAGCCAAAAAGTCTGCCATGACATTTTTTGATCTTTCTATCCAATTTACTGAAAAAGCGTCAAATAATTCAATTGTGTCCCATACAACATGCTTATACTGTTTTAACCTCTTATTTTTTGAAGCATATTTGTCTCTCACCTAGGAGAAAATTAACTCTGAATCTCCAAATACTTTTAGCATCTTGATCCCATGCTTCAAAGCTACATTCAATCCTAGTAACAGAGCTTCATATTCTGCAATACTATTTGTGCAGGCAAACTTTAAGAAGAAAGAAAATTTCAGGAGCTTACCTACTGGAGACAAAAATACAACTCTAGCACCAGAACCCTCCTTTGAGCAAGCTCCATCAAAATACATAGTCCAGAGACCCTGTTGGTCAAGTTCTTGAATGCAAATATCTCTCCCTTTACCTCCTTGATCATCTGAGACAATTCTAAAATTCTCACAGTCAGTATCCACAAAACATATATGCTCTTTTGAATCTTGATTTTCAACTGTTTCTGGTGACCTTTCTTCTCTGGCCAATTTGATATTTCTGCCATTCATTGGGATCATGGCATATGATAAATCTAGCTGCATACTTCCTCCAATTAATGCTACCCATCTTCTTGACAACAGCATACCATATTGTGGCTTTATGTCAACCACTGTTATGTTCATTCTATATGTCTTTTCTGGATATGCTTCTAGCATGAAATCTACATCCTTCATGATTCCAATAACTAGTACCTCCCTGGCATCCATTGCATAGCACTTTCCACACACCTTATCTATCTTCAATCTAGCTTGTTGCATGATAGCCAGAGGCATAATATTTGTTGATGCTCTAGAATCAAGCATACAATTCTTGATCACCTTTCCATTGATAACAAGGGAGACATAAAATGGTTCAACCTATGAAGGGCACTTTGTCATGGTCACCCTCAAATAGACTTTAGGAACCTCATCCTCGTCAACACTCAAGGCATGTTTCTTACCTTGAACCTCAACATTTTGCTCAGCTTGACAAGCTACTCCTGAGATTAAGGACAATGCCTTATTCTTGAATTCTTCAACCTTCATCATCTCCATCAATGGGACAGAGATCTTTACCTGGGATAAAACTTGAGTTATGTCAAAGGGAGCATAATTTTGTATAATAGTTGTAGCCTGAGCCATGGTTTTACTCTTATCCTGAGCTGATCCAACCTTGATTTTAATGGCCTTTTGACTGTCATCCATGACCTGAGAATTCTTATTTTGATCCTCATTTTGAGGGACTTTAATTTCTAGTCTTTGAGAATCATGACCTATTTTTTGCTTAAAATTTTGCTTATTGTTGTTCCATTGCTTCTTATGTGGTTCAGTCCCTTTATGATTATGCTTTGGTTGGTTCACAAAGGTATCTCTTGATTGACATGGATCACTTGCCTGAGCCTTACCTCTAAGGTTATAGTTGCTTTTGACTTGAGCTACTGCTACAGCTGTTTGAGCTCTAATATCTTCATCAGAAGGCCTTCTCAAATTATTCAGAAATATGTGTGAGTCCTGAGCATAAGCATAGCTATCTTCATCATCCTCATCATAGGAAATCTGCTGGTAGACCTAAGTCCCATAACTCGTACTTTCATTTGCATCATAGGAAGAACACTCCCTATTTGTGGACAACATATTTACACTATCATCCTCCATACAATGTGGCTCATTGCATTCATCATAGGCAACAACATTATTATACAGAGATTGAGCAATCATACATTGCGATTGTGAATGAGGCATTTGACATATTATGCACCATGGGGTGTCATCAACAATGTTAACATCTTTTTTCAGAGGATCAGTAGTCTCCTTAGCATTTTGAGCTCTTTGATTAGTGTTGCTATTTGGGAGAATGGGTTTACCATTATGCTAATTAGTGTTATATGACATATCATGCAATGATGGTCTCTTTTCTTGCCTTTGGTAAACCTGCCTGATAGGACCTATCCCTTTTTCATTTTTTACAAGTCTAAAACTTAGGTCCTTAACAACAGTTCTTAATTTATCCAATTTCTCTTCAGAAGTAGATGCATTACCTTGAGTACTTTGAGACTTGTTTGGATTTTGCAGAATCTTCACATCATCCCTTCTGTTTGTCTTACAAGATGCTTTCCTATTATTTTCAATATTTGTTGCAATCCTAAAAGCATCCCTAAGGCTAGTAGGACCCTTATCTCTTAACCCATAAGCTATTATAGCATCAAAAGCATTTATGTATAGCACCATGCACATTGGTTCATTAGGTCTCATGTGAGGTGGTAATTTGTTCAACACTTCAGTGAACCTAGCATTAAAATATGTAACCTGCTCATTTGACCCCTTAGTGATACTAGTGAATTCATTTACAAAAAATCTTGGATCAGTCTTATCACCATACTACTCCTTAAAAATCCTTGTGAAATCATGCCATGACGAGATACTCTAGTCAGGCAGACTTTTATACCATTCTCTAGCTTCATCAACCAAGGACTGCATAAACAATTTCATAAAAACATCTTCATGCTCAACCTCAAAGTTGTCCATAACATTCTGAAAGGCCTTCAAATGATCCTCACCTAACACAACATTATTTCCTAAAAATCTTGGTATATGAGGTCTTACATGTTTATCAATGGGGTTAGGGTAACCAGGAATACCATAAAAAACAAGTTGCCTGAATCTATCCAACTGCATAGGCTGCCTACCAAACTGATTAACATTTGCATTCCTATTAGCATTCTGATTTCTTACATTGTTCATTGGTACCTTAACATTATTTGCATTTTGTCTCTGATTATTCTGTTGACACTGGACTTCATTTCTTTGCTGGTTTCTCAGCAGATTTACATTGTCAAGGGTGGGAACTAAATCATGTTGAGCAATTTTCAAATCCTGCACCTTTTATTTCATATCATCTCTGATCTTCAAGGCCTGCAAATACTCTAATTCATCCCTCAGGCTCTTGATCTCTTCAGCTAATTGTTCATCTTTAGGCATAGAAGAGGATGGCCCCATTCCATTTTGGTCATCATCATCATCCCTTAGGGACTTAGTTTCTTCAAATCTATCTAAGGGATCTAAGAAAGGGTGTTCCTAAAACACCTTTGATCTCATTCTCAATCTATCACCTTGTTGTCTTTCATATACATCTTGAATATCAGCCTCTACATTTGAAAAATAAGGTTCCTGTTGCTCTGAAGATCCTTGATTATTTTGGGTATTATCATAGTTTCTAGGGCAGGGAGAACCATCTTAACTGGCTTGAATGGTCCCTTTTTTCCTATACATCATTTTTCTAGGTAATTCTTCAAACAAAGGATTACGTAGGGATCTTCTCCCTTGCATACAAATTTCACTTTACCGGTTGGGAGATTTTGTTCGGAGTCACCACCTACAACTAGGAATTAATTTTCATCAGGGTTCTTACACAAAGCTCCCTAGTAGAGTCGCCAAATCTATTGGAGTTTTTCCCAAACTGGATGCTTCTTCCTAGTTATCCCTACAAGGTAGCCATCATTGATCAACAAGATTTCTGGGCCAGGGACCAACAGTACAGGAGATAGACTCTATAAATATCTCCTCTTCTTCTTTAGGCTCTGCAGGACCAAGGGGGTATTCCCTATTCAACATCTATGAAATGCATCTATGAACTTGTTGGGATGTTGACACAAAGCAAATAAATCCTCTCTTATGCAGACCAAAACTGTAAAATAAGTGCAAAGGGGCTAGCTTTGGGCCTATGTTCAGTTCTGAGACAAAGGATTTTAGTCCTAAAACTACTTCTAAAGTCCTAAAAGGTTTGTATTTGAAGTATGAATTTGTGTTTTATATTTGGATGCAAAACTGGGACCTTGGGTTGTAACCTCAATACAGGGCTAGATTGGTGCCTATCTCAGGGCTCAGAGTCAATAGACATACATATGTGAATGATTACCATAAACTTGAATCAATAACTGAGTTTGAAGAGGATTTTGTAGTGTCTACCTTACAGATACTTCCCAAAAACTGAGTATTTAATCATTCATCCTTTATGATATCCTTGTGGCAGTACACCTTTCCCAATGCTTAACCTAAGACATTTAATTTGTTCCTTGAACAGAAGTAAGAGATCAAACATTCAACACATAAATTCCATGCTCCAGAATCCTAAGTAACCCTTAGTTATTCAGATTCAAAGGAAAAGATGCCCACAACTTGGAGACAAACAATTAAATACATGCAACATAGCATTTCTCATATGAAAACAACATGAAACCAGTAAAATTATGTATAAATCATACAACATATGATTCATAAACTCACAAGGCACCCAAAACAGAGTCACTAGCAAAGTTGTATCTTGTTACAGCACCAAAATTTGTCCAATTTTCAACCAACCCAAATGAGTAACACAATTTGCTTCTTATAGCAAGACTGTGTACTCATCAATAATTACATGGCATTTTCAAAATCCTACCAAATACATTACACCAAGAATGGCACCTAAAACATTGAATGCAGCAGGGAGACAAAAGGAAAGAAACGGGTGGAATTGGGAGATGAGCCACCGTTTGAAGATTTCCTTCACAAATTTGGTAGGTAACCTATCAATCAGACCATGCCATTGCACTTCAGCCATAAATGTCAACCTACTCATAGCATTCTTGGAAACACAGTAGCGAATTCATAGGAGATTTTCCCACTTGAAAAACTAGCTGCAAATACAAAGAAAATCCCTTGCCTTCTAAAATATGAATTGGAGCCATCGATTTCCTCCCTATCGTTGAGATAGACAGCCTCAAATCACTTGAAAAGTCAACAACCAATCAAAAAGTGCCACATAGATAGTTTTACCCCTTTGACTTTTCCTATTGCAAACATACATTTTGCATTCTCTACCACTTGAAACACTCCAATGTATATGCCAATAAGATTGTATATACATACAATCGCAAACATACAAGGCAGACCCCAAAACTCTATGAAACAAAATGTAATCACTATCAGGTCTGGCTTGCATCCTATCTTCTTTGTATATCAACATCTACAAGCACCAAACATACAAGCCATAAACCCCAAATATTTACAAAACAATTTGAAACCACACTCGGGTCCGGCTTGTATCTCCTCCATTTGCATATCGCTTTGTATATTGCATATACAAACGCAATATACATGCCACGAACTCCAAATTTTATAAAGCACATTGAAAACATATTCAGGCCCGGGCCTTGCATCTTTCAGCCTTGTACATAACCAATGTATGTCGCATATGCAATGCGACCATACAAGCAAAACATTCATACAAACATCGGGCTTCATCTTTTATCAACCTGAATGCATGTTCACTTCAAATCCGGCTTGTAAAGTAGGAATGTATATTTGATTGCATGTGCAACATGCAATCACAAATATATGCAATCGGTGGGCCCCACATGCTTTTGACTACTTTGACTTCAACCGACCTTGTACATTTCTTTGTATCTCCACTTGTCTGTCCGAATGTACATTGGGAACATACAATCCCATCATACAACCGTGGACTTCACCCTATTTCACAAATATTGCAAACCCTCTGGCCGCATCCACTTTGCATCTGTCTGCTTGCATAATTCTCTTGTATGTCTGACTTGTAGGCTAAACACATACAATCCCCTTTGTACGTCAATGTTGTACGTGCGCCTTGTATATCAAATATACATTCACTTTTTTGCACATCAGCCTTATACATTACTTTGCATATCCTTCTTGTATGCCTGGAAATGCATATTTTTCTTTGTATGTCATGCATGTATGTGTGAACATACAACACAATATACAAGCAAATTTTGATACATCTACAAAATATTCTAGGAATCTGCAATGTATATTCCACCATTGTATGTTTAAAATGCACCCGAATAATACATACAAGCCCGATATGCAAGAAAAGATGCATACAATCAATTTTTTCCATTTTTCTGAAAGTCGATTGAACATTTTTGGCCCGCCAATGTACATTTGGACTTGTACATACAAAGACACACACATCCAACATATTTCACCGTCGCATAGAGTGATTTTAAACTTAGCATTTTTTCTTAAACGCGATGGGAAAAAGCGGTAAAGCTATGCATAAGGGCTGGCCAACAAATGAGCGCTAAGGCATGAAATTACAATTAGTGCAACCAGGAACCTACTACAGAAAGTCAACAACAAAATAGAAGATACAACACAGAAGGCCGAAGGAAAAATAAAACTCAAGGCAATAAGGGTTTGAGGAAATACAAATATAAGCATGCAAATTTGATTCAGAACCCTAACCCTAGGTGAGCACCACCAATGTTGATCAAAGAGGTTTAGAGTCAGGAGGTTCATGTTTTCCTTGCTTCATAAGGGTTCATGATAACTTAGTAATAGGTTCATGACAAGTGTGAATGGCAACGTGTTATTTTAGATCAATATGTCATGATCTTCATCTATTAATGTAAAGTTACTTCTTTGTCCATTGCATGGATTGATTTTGTTTCATTTTATAATATTTAGTGGTTGGTGCATGCCAAGAAGTGTGTAGAGGTGTAGGTTGTATGTCCTCAGTTGTTTTGGTGAAATAAGACCTCAGTCAAATACAATGTTTGGTATTTGGAACAGCTTGTATGGTATTTAGAATAGGGCCTCCTTATATTGGAACATGACTTCAGTATAAACATCGTAATGATCATGGTGATGCAGCAAGATGGTGATGTTGCTCATACATGTTCATATTATGCATCAGATATTTAGGACCACAGGAGTTCATATGCATTATGACATTGAGGTGTTTGTTTCTTGTCAAAGTTGTCAAAGCTAACAGAGGAGTTGCAGTGGTACTAGTATTAGTGTGGATGTCTGCTCATTCATACCTTCATGGTATTGATGCAAAGGTTCTTGGATAAAGCTTATCATTGATGCAAAATTCAAGGTTAGTTGGTTCTTCATTTCTTATTCTTCATAACATGTTTGGTGTCAACTATGTAACAGATGTGATAGGGTTGCAATGCAATTAGCAAGTTGATGTGCAATTAAAGTGCTTGCTTATTCATGATGGTAGATATGTTCAAAGTGTTTGATGTTAATACTATGCAAGAGTTGCATCATAGTGTGTAAATGGAATATAGTGATGCAAAAGAGACATTGATCAACATTTGCCAAAAGTGGAAGTTGTTGAACAAATATACACTGAGTTTCAATGGAATAGAGATTCTTGAATATAGGTGAAGAGGTCTTCATATTAGGGTTTTACTTTAGTATGTTCAAAAACCCTAATTACTTGGTTATACAAGGCAATAAGACTTTCTACCTAACCGTCATCACTTTATTTCTATTTCTTTGTTGATCGTCAATTGTCGATGGTTATAACTTAAGTTATAACCTTGAGGCATCTCCACCATAGTTTAACTGGCCCCCCCGACCTTGCAGAATTAATCACTCTGGTTACATTTCATACAATGGGTGCCTTAAATTAAATTGAGCGCTCCAATTTAGTCTAAGAGAGGTGCGAAAAAGAAAATCAAAGAATAGAATTTAAATTGTCTTTTGAATACAAATGGTCACCTTTCTAAATCTAATTTGACGGGAAGAATGCTATTTAAAGCTCAAAAACAACTTTTTGAAGGTTTTTAAGAATGTACTGGGCCAAGAAAATTATTTATGAGAACTGTGTGTCATTTTTAGAAGTTTTGATAAATGATATGTGATGAGGAAAGATAAATGAACATGCCAATGTGCAGATTTATTAGTTTTGTGAAGAAAATCTTGGTGTTTGGAGAGAGTGAAGTTTGAAGAGTAGTTTAAAGAGTATAGATGTTATTTTCAATGAAATTGCAGTTTGTAAATGATTGGTTATATAGATAAATTGTTGTTTACAGAGATTGAAACAAGTTTAATCTGTTGGTACTGACATGGTGTTAATGGTCTATAATTGAAGGAGACTTTGTTGAGTGCAAACAAAGGAGTTATAAGGTTTTGTGACATAGAGATTAAGGGTAGCCCCCTAAATTGTTTTTTACTTGTATCCAAGATAATTGTATTTTTCTAGTGAGGCATTTTTGTAAAGCCAATGAGGCTATAAATCAAATAAGTAATTAGTGAGATTTCTCAAAAAGGTAGTGAGACTCAAAAATAGCCAGTGAGGCTTTGTAAACAGCGAGTTTCTGATTAAATCAGTGAGGCATTTTCTGAGTGGTTTTTCATCCCTATGAGGGTTTTCCACTCTTGAAAATCTTGTGTTATGGTTGATGTTGATTGTCTTCATGTTTTGTGCCTTAATGCTTTGGTTCTTAAAGTCCTATTCATACTATTCATCATTGTTCATACTACCCATCATCATACTTGTGCATATGTGTTTGATAGATCATTGAAGTCTCTCTCATTCTCTATCTTGTAAGTTAAAAGGTGCAAAAGATTTTAAAAGTTTATAGACCACTAATTCACCCCCCCTCTCAATGGTCCTGTACTCCAACAATATGCTTGTGCAAACTACATTTCATGCATAAGAGGTATCGCTAATTTCATAAGAAGAAATATGAATTTGGGGGGAGCTAATCATTGTATTATCTTTCAGCTCCGTGGAGAAGAAAAATCAGAGATAGATTGGCTGATGCATATTCTATATAAGGGTAATGAGCATCCCTTTGTCATTGATTTCAAAGGGGGAGAGTTGTGGAAAGGGTGAATATTATAGAAAGGGGGATTTTTCTTTGTGAATGTAATAAACTTCCCTTTTTCATTGATGTCAAAGGGGCGGAGATACAAAAAGGTGGAGCAGTGCAAAAAAGAAGGAGATTTATGTTCTTGTTGTATTCATAGATCATTTCTTTGCAAAGTTGCCATCAATAACAAAGGGGGAGATTCTTGGATTATTGTCATTGATGTCAAAAGAAAAAATTAGATTGTTGCCAAAATAATTCAAAGGCCAAAGGCCACTAATCATCATTCAAGAAAGATCTTAGCATTGAAGGGAGATTTCTTAATGGGTTGACCCATTGTGGAGCCACATTGGAGTTAAATAAGATAAATTTCATTTGTATTAATGTTGGTTGATCCCCCTTATAGAGCCACCCCTCCCTGGAGACTAAAATTAAATAAATTTATATATTATCTTAAGGGGCCGACCTCTCAGTATGATCGCCCATTTTTTTGGGAATTAAAATAAAATATTTATACTTCAAGTGTGACCAACCTCTCTTAGATAGGTCATGTCCTTTGGGCGATGGGGTACTTTGGAAGGTATATATGCAAGTTGTGTGAGGGAAGAATAAATCAAGCAATTAATGAAATATTTTTGAGATTAAGAGAAAAAATGTAATCTCCATCAACAAATTTATAGCAGATCTTTAAAGGAGATTTATAGTGGAGGTGATTTATAATAGGCTTGGAGTAGACCTAAGAGCATATTTATAGCAGACCTAAGACCAGATTTAGAGTAGACATATGAGCGGATTAGCAATAGACTTAAGAGCAGATTTGTAGTAGATTTATAGCATATTTTATGAAGAAGACTCTCATGATTTGAAGAAGCAATATCAAGAAGATGAAAGTTTTTGTTGTGTTAGAGGTTGGTTCCTCTCTATTGAAGAGATTGGTTTCTCTTGCTGGGTTTGTGCTCAGTAGTGGGGATTGGGGTCTCTAGTGGGTTGGTGCCTCGAAAGATTAAGTGGGGATTTGTGTCTCTGGTGGGTTGGTGCCTACAAAGATTAAGCAAGGATTGGTGTCTCTAGTAGGTTGGTGCCTACAAAGTTTGTAAGAGAATTTTATATAAGCAATATTTTGCTGTGTTTATCTCTCAAAAGGGTTTCTGCATAAATCTTGTGCTCTTAATTGTTAGCTCTTGTATGTTTGTGGTTGTTGTAGTTGATTAAATTTTGAAAAAGTAAAATATTACCTTATACTGATTCACTCTCTATTAGTATAAGTGTGTGTTCATTAAGTAAATTGAAAATATCATAAATATACTAATTTCACCATTATAGTTCTATGAAAACTACTTTTATAATCTAAATCAAACAAAACATTTTTTTTCTTTTCCATTTTAAAATGAAATCAACTTGAATGGCATATTCATAATCCCAAAGAAATTAGAAAACTTTTGTTGTATGGAGAAGTTAGTGACATGTGTCTATCCATAATGTTGGATAGATGTTACCTTGTCCACATAGGGACCACTTTTTATAATAAAAAACTAGATGACAATTACTCATCACTGACTTGTATTAATTGTACTTAAAAAACTTAAAAATCCTAGAGTAATCAATGCAAAAAGAAAAGTCTAGAAAATGTGCTGAGACTTTCCATAATCTCAAAGCACACATAATATTAATTTAAAATTGGAGCGAATTGCTTAGAAATATTATTATTAATGGGAATGTCATGGCAACGAATATTAATGTACAAAGAAAATAGACATTGTTGCTTTCACTGGTCCCTATCCAAAAACAAGTGCCACGTAGTGGCTAGTACCTACCATATGTTTTTGTTTGTATATGTATTGTAGTAGGAGTGATAGATATGAATGCATTTGAATGAGACATTGTAACATAATATATCTTGTAAACATTAACCAATGACTTGTATACAAAATGTCATGGTGTATTTCTTGAGTTGCAGTTGTTCCTATTAAGGAAGGAACTTCTAGATCACCTCATGCAAGGAGCCTATTTCTATATTAATACTATTGTTGTGAAGAGGAGGTTGGATAACTGAGACAGAGGAGGTGTCAATAGCAACATTCATTGTATTGTTTGTACTATCTGTAGGAAGAGACAGAGTTAGTTGAAATTTTTTTGAAGAACCTAGAAGAAATTGTTGATTGTTCTCTATCATTGTTGTTGAAGAGTGCAAGGAATTATTTTTTAGTAGCTCACTAGAGTTGTACATTTTAGCATCAATTGATGAATGTTTAATGTTTGAATTCCTGCATGTATAATCATTACAAGCATCTTGCAAGATATTGATAGGGTCAGTATAATTTGTATTCAATTTTGAATGAGAAATGAAAGTAGGGAAATGATGAGTGAATTGATTAGAAATGAACTTACCTGTGTTCAAAGTAATGTCAATGAAATTTGTAGTTGCTTTCATTCCTCTCATTGAAATGGTTGTAATATCATAGGCATATGCAGCCTCTTCTACTTTATCAAATGTTCCAAGCTTGGATTTTGGGTCATGGATTTCTGTACTATAATGACCCCATCAACTTTTTCTAACACCTCTATATTTAGGGATGTCGGTGGAATGTTTGCAAATGTTCATGCATGCCTCTAAATTTTTGTATGAGAAATTGGTCTTTACGTTAATGCCTCTGATAGATATAGCTACCTTATCATAAGCATACACATCTTCAGCTGTATCAAAGGTACCTAGCCATTTATGTTGGTTGGAATTACAGCCTTCGATTTCTACTTCATAATGACCATTTCCACATTTTCTAACACCTATAAATTTTACTTATTTTCTTGAATTTTTTAAGTTTGTAGGACTGATTGTCCAACCTATTGTAGGTTGATTATTTATCACATGGTTGGGTGTTGGCATTTGTTAATAGAAAAATGAAGCTATTTAGGAGATATAATATGCAATGAGTAGTTATTTAAATGTGGAGCAATAGAATAAGATGAGTAAGATGTAGATGGAGAATATTACAAAATGACCAATTTTATCAATTAAATAGATAGCTACAAAAAATATGAACAGTTCAATTATCACAATTACAAAGCTCAAAAATAGAGTTTCATTGTAAAGAGGGCTAGCCATCATGTTATCTGTTGCATATGTCAATTACAAATGCATAAGTACGATGAGGAATAGAAACAACATAATTTGAAATAAGTATGAAGATACTGCAATGAACATAACTACAACTATCTATAGTCATCTCTTATAATGTAACCTTTTTATACAATGACATTTTGGTATAAAGTTGACGTTTTTGGAAAGTAGATTTAGAGAATTTTCTACTAGGTACCTGCAACATGGGTTTGCAATTAGGTATAAGCAATATCTAAGAATCATTGTTGATGTTAGGTTGAATCACTTTTAGGCTTGCACTAAAATATATAAAACATTTTTTAATGTAGCAAAAATAATCAATAATATAATGATTTTTGCCTTTGTTAATAGGCTAAAGTAATAAGTGATCATGAGTTTGCATGAAAACAAAAGAGTAGTACAATACCTAACAAATTAAAACTATAATCTATGTTGCATGGTATTTGTATAGTAATCATGGAATCTAAACCAGAAGAGGGTAGGGAGTACCACCAATCAAAGGAAAAGAAGAATTCATAGACTGCAGACTCTATGAAATATATACACAGTAACAATTGTAAGCCCATATTTAAGGCTCTACCTTCTCAATTATTTGTTAGAACTGAGAAGTTTGTTGAGTAGCCTAATCAAACATGGTAGTTCTAGGAATTCTTGCATCATTTATCTTTTCTTTCTTGGTCAACACCTAGTTATGGTTGTTAAATATAGTTGGCAGAAGTAGATCCCTAATGTAATTTGTCATAAAGAGATGTTGATAGTTATGGTAGTCAAGTATATTTGACATTTTTTGGGGTGTACAAGAGGTTTTGAAATGCTCACTGCAACAATGCAAGCCTTTTATTGTAAAAGAAATTGGAGAATTCATATTATAGAAGTTTTGTTAAAAAATTCTATTTTAGATATAGTTGAAGGGAACATTTTTGTATGGTTAAATGATTAACATTCTAACATCAGTTCTAGCTTATGCGTAATTTCTAGGAAATTGAAATTTGATAACTTCCTATTGTTTTGGCAAACTGCTTCCTAGTTTATTTTTTTATCACTATCCATAAGCATTCATAATCTGTTATGATTTGTTTACTCATAGATGTCTTGTATGCCTTCAAAATAAGAGTGAGATTCACAAAAGGGAGATGTAGAAAAAGATGCATGAGACTGTAAGAATATATACTATGAAAGGAGTAGTTTTTAAGTGAGATAAAGGAGACAAAAATAACATGTTATGATCCTAGCTAGAGTGGAAGCTAAAGCAACACCTTTACCTTATACCTTCGTAATGGAAAATTTAGGAGGAAGTGTCATCTTCTATTTCATCTAAGTTATAGCCCTATAAATGCTTTGTTAGCAAGCTGTTTTTGCATGAGTCTATATTTGCAAATATGGCCATGTTTATTAGTGTATATAAGATAAATAAAAAAATTAATTCACTTGTGGCTTCCAAAGTGAGCTCTCCTACTTCTTATTATCAGATCAAGTAGAATGATGTGATTTAATGTTCCCGCAATCTAAATTTGCTCCCAACAAATTTGTAAAACATTCCTCAAGTTATTCTCCATTCAAGAATGTGCTCTCCCCTCAAAAGTGGCTAAGGTGAGGCAGATACATCCTAATGCTTGTACCTCTAAAAATATTGAAATATAGTTTATAGAAAGGATGGCATTCTCTTTGCCGATGATGAGCTGCTCCAGGTGAAGAAGCTAGATGTGGGCCAGTTCTTCTTTCGTGTGTCACTAGGGTCCATACTGGTGTGGGCCTTGGGCTGATACCTTTTGTACTCCAAGAATGTAGATGCCTAGAAATTATTGATTTCGTTAAGAGAATTAAATAGGCATAAACGCCTATAGTGACCGGATGCATGCGAAGCTTTCTATCTTGAGTGACGCCTTCAGAAACTATAGGCACTAAAAATCACTCGTTTTGAACTACTATAGATGGGTGGGTGTGTCAATCTGTGTTAGTGAGTAGAGAGAGAGGGAGGTTCCAAATCCATGAACACAACACGGGGAACATGCTTCCCACACCAATCTCATGAAGAATCCAGTGATTACCCATAAAGGCAGTCTAAGTCTGGAATAGTCAATATCAGCCAATCCTTTGTTTTAAGAAGCTAGAGTTTGAAGGGCACTATAAAAAAAACACGGTAGTAAAGTAATCTGTTGTTAGATGATCCATACCCCTATATTTGTAATGCCAAAGAAGTCCCCCAAAAAGTATAGATCCATTTTAATAGATTACAAGCGACTTTAAATTAAATACATAAAAAATAATCCCTTTGACAAAAACATTATCAATGATAGCTTTCAACTGCTAGGAAAATAAAAATAAAACACTAGTTAGAGCTACCTAGGCAATTCAACACTAGAGAAAAAATAAGACTCTAAATAGAAATGAGATTTCCTCTCTATGTTCATGTGAACGGAAAGAAACTTGTGGTTGGAAAATTGCCTGAAGTTTTTCTTGTAAGTGGAATTCTAATATCCCTAACTATGAACAAAAATATGACATATTTACTAGAATGAGGAGCCTAGAAGAATTAGATGCAAATGTAATGAAGCGTTGGAAGAGCTTGTTCATCTCAATAGAACTCCATTATTCCAATCATTGAAATAATCTTAAATAGGTATCCATGGCCACTCTTTCTGAATCACACAACAAAAGAAAGATTTAGACAATGACTTCCCAAACTCACAGCCTATGCAGGCGCTGTGTTTTGCTAGAATTGCATCATTGCACAATGGAGCAAACTAATGAGTCATTCAAATGTAGTATGCATCATGGTAAAGGAAATCAATAGAGGCCATAAGAACTGTAGCCAATCTACATCTAGTGCAGGGATGATAAGACAAAATCGACTATAGAAATTGTCCAATCTTTTAATATAGATGTCAAATCCTTATCCCTGGACACTATCTTTTAATTAATATTATTTGACTTTGGAAGATTGCTTTGATTTTAATTGATTTTGCATATCCTAAAAAATGAAATTGAAATAATTCTCGGTACAAGATATTTAATTGATGTGATTTAGATATGCACTATAAAGTCATAGTTTCATTTTGTAAACATTGATTTTATTTTTTGGGTATGGGCCTTTAACATGTATAGACTATATTTCTTTCAAGAATTGATTTTAGTTATGGACCACATTGGTTTCATTTAATTTTGGTATGGCTGATATTGACTTCAATATTAAATATTTGCCTTGATTCACGTGTAGGCAGCAATAAGAGGTGAAATCTCATAACCAATAAAATATTTTTGCATACTTTGCAAACTATAGTCCTCAAAAAAAAAAAATAGTATGATTGGTCAATAGTTTAGAAGACTAATACAACAGTTTCGCATATCGAATGCATTAGTACCCATGCTAAGGCATGTACTAATAAGGAGAAAATAAATGAATTTATTAGACAATATGCTTCTCTATGGGAGCTTTGCTCCTTGAAAACTTATCATTATCAGAAAAGTGTTATCCTGGTTTCTTGCTTATTGGCCAAAAAACTCCACTGTTGATGTCTGAGGAAATTATTTGATGCCATTTTCCTTATGTAATACAAAATAAATACTAAAAATTAAGTGGAAATAATGGAAATACAAAATTAAAAAAACACAAAATAAATTACCATGTGTTAGTGGGTGAAATTTGAAAACTGTTCTTGCTAAACACATGGGTAATGCAGTGATAGGTGCCTGACAGTGAGGAGTTTCTTGCCGTCTTTGACATTACCCATTGAATATTATGGAGGAAATTAACATTCATAGTTTACGTCATCTATACATAAAATGAACACATAGACAATTAATATAACACATCTTCTATGATTTTAAATACCATGCAAAATTTCACCTTAAAGTCATTGTATTGCAAAACAATCAACTCGAAAGAGATACCATGTTATTTTCCTTATTTGCTCTTGTAATTAAAGTCACTATATTGCAAAACAATCATCTGGAAAGAGAGACCATGTTATTTGTTTGAATCACCCAGCACAAGTGTTATTTTCTTACACAATGAAAAGGTAAAATTCACCCCATACAACCGAAAGGTGAATTTCACAGTGAATTAACACGAAAAATTAAGTGTGTTTACTCTTTGCATAAGCACTACTTGCCCTAAACTCCATTAATAGATAAATAAAAAATTAGATTGAATAAACTGATTTGATAAATTAATTAGTACTTAATGTCACGTTTACGCATCAAGAACATAGAAATCATAACAAAGTAATATAGATTCTTGACATTCAATAGCAACACAAAATGACCTAAAAAGCCATTTATGGGGATACAAATGTTGGGTTTAGTGTACATTAAAAAACATTTTAAAAATAATGGAATTGTAGGATTAAATATGAATATAATTTACATCCCATGTGTGTATAATTATTTTTATAGTTTTTCATCTTTGTTACAATTTTTAAAAACTCTTTCTCTGGTACTAAAACAACAAAAGATTTACATGAACACTCTTTATGTAAATATCTCAGATAACAAAGCTTCTGATTAAATAGTTGATGTTATTTATTGGGTCATCCCACAATAATGGGTTCCAATCTTGGGACATCAAATTTTAGAAATTGGATGAAAAGATTTTTAGCAGACATCTTCGTTCGAAGCAATTTCTTCAAAAAATGTACCTTTGCTCGAAGATTTTACTGAAATGACCTTTGAGCAAAGGTCGACCTTTGAACAAAGGTGACGTTTTCTTGAATAGGTGTATTATTTTATTGATTGTTAATCAATAAAATAATACCTTTGAGAAAAGGTCACCTTTGTTTGAAGGTATTATTTTATTGTTTTTAAAAAAAGGTATATGAAGTGAAAAACTTCAATTTTTTTGTCATTTATCTCCCACTCGCAAAGAGAAAACCACTGAACATAATAGTGTGACTTAGAGGACATTGGGGATGCTTTCCATAGACAAAACACACTAGAATCACCCCTAAAATTGGCACATGTCTTCGAACAAAAGTATCCATGATTCTATGGACATCATCTAACCAACATCCACTTGCAAGTTGCCTTTTTATCCAGCTACTACTCTTCTTTTGTTTAGTTTAAATTTTTAGTTTAATGGGAAACTATTTAGTTCAAATTTTCATTGGTGAAAGATTCAAATATGGACATGCATTTTCAATTTGTAATGTTTTGTGGGTAAATTTTAGATGAATTGAACCCTAAAACATCAAACTAGAACCCTAAAACATCAAATTCAAACCCTAGAATGTGCAATTGAAACCCTAGTACATGTATTTTGAAATCTTAAAATATAAATTTAAAATCCTAATATGTGAAACCCTAAAATATGGATGTGGAACCATTAGTTTTAAAATATAAACCATCAAAATCTAAAACCCTAAGTTTTTATTAAGTTTTTAATTGTATGTTTTAGGTTTTCAAATTTTAGGGTTTTACATTATGAAAGCCTTAGTTTAAAATATAAAACTTTAAAACTTGAAACCCTAAGTTTTAATTAGGGTTTCAAATTTATGTTTTAGGGTTTCAAATTTTAGGGTTTGACTCAAACCATAAAATTTGAAACCCTAATTTATGAAACCCTACAATATGAAACATAATTTTTAAACTCTAGAAGATAAATTTATAATGAAAACATATAGGCATCTCAACAATAGATCTAAGTTTCCTTTCCGCTACATAATTTTTTTCAATTGTAAAGGGAAATTAGACCATGTTTTATTCCAAAGGATTTTAAATAACCATTAAAGGCATTATGCACATATGCTTGGCCAATATCAATCCTACGGATGTGTTGAAAAGTTGGATTGCCTTCAACAAAAGAATGAAACTTAATAAAAGTTTCAAGAACTTGATCCTTCTTTATAAGAAAGTAGATCTAAGCTCTTCTTGAATGATGAAGAAATAAATAAATAAATAAGTGCATACCAAAACCATTAGATGGAATTATTTTCCATGGGTCTAAAAAGGTAGCTATGAGGTACAACTGTGATGTGCCCTCCATGCTTAACCTTATAGAAAGGGCTCCCTATACAACTTACTACACATACATCTTGTGCATACAAATTTAGATGCAATAATACTAGGCAAATCCTTCATTTTGGCACAATGAAATTTTTGATTCCCTTTATAAAAACAACATAGAAGAGTCGAGAATGAAGCTCTAGAATTATTGAAGAGAAAACACAATTTCAAGTTGGATAAACACTTGTCATAGGGCTAATAAAAAACAAATCAAATTTCTTATCTTCTAAGACTTTTTTTAAAATAATATTAATAATCAAAAAATTAATCCCTATTAATTAAATAGGATTAGTTTCAAGAAAATACAAAATTGATTGAAAAGTATTTATAATAATAAAAGAATGATTGAAAAATTTAAAAAAAAATTAAAAAATTATTAATTAAAAAAATGATATTTGATTTTTTAAAAAACTTAATTAAAAAGTTTTAATTAAAGAAAATTACATTAACTAAAAAAACAAAATTTATAAATATATATATTTAAATAAAAAACTATATAAAATTAATGAAAGAAACTAAATAAAAAACTTAAATATTAACAAATTGAATATAAGCATTTTAATTTAAATTCTTACATTTACATTTAAAACAAAATATGAATGCTACTCTTTGATAGTCACATAAAACATCTACCAAATAAGGAATCCATTTGCTAAAATTTGGGGATATGGTTTCTAAAAAGAAATATAATTTTAAAATATAGCATATAAAAATATATAACAAACCAATAAATTTAAATTCATATCACATAAAATAAGGAATAGTGGCTATTTTCTAGGGATACGATTTACATAATTAAATGATAAAATGCTATTTTAAATCTCACCTAAAAAGCATATAAAAATATTTCTTTAAATCTTTTCTTTCACAATTCTGCTCATTTCCTTTTTTAATTGTTCTTTATATTTATGTTGTAGGTAGGTTGGAGTATTAGAAATGCAGCTCCATGGAGAAACCATGGAAGCTACACAAACTCTCTTTTCATTATGCAATCATATTTTGATGGGTTTTCATTCTAATTTATTTTTTGATTTTTTTATTTGAATTTTTATAATTTTTAAAAAAAGCTTATATTTAATATCTTTTTTTTGTTGTTTGAATTGTTTTTTTAATATATAAATATGGTTAAGGGAACCATTCCCATAAGAAAGAATAGAGGACTACATGCCCTGTGTGGACAGGGGTGCCCAATCATTAGTGCCTTAAGGAGGAACGGGGGTCGTAAGTCCCTATATTGCCAGAGAAGAGATGAATATCTCATCGTCGGCCTGCCCATCGACAAAATTTGTTAAATGGTCCACTTCCATGTTCACCTCTTTGCAATAGTGGGCGATGGTGTAGTCTACTATACTAGTTAGGCAGCTCTAGACAGACTCTGCAATGTTATGAGTTTCTAGTCCGGGACTGTCTTCGTTGTGATGGCATTGACACATATGTGTGATTCACTTTCAATGTCCAACCCTGTAATTCAATCTTTGTTACACTTTTGGAGGCCTACTAGGAGTGCTTGGAAAGTGCCCAAATAAGATTTCCCTAATCATCTCTGAGAATGTAGCCTGCACTTGAGGTTTTAGGGTTTCATTTAGAGGCTCCATCGAAGTTTAATTTCAGCCTACCTGTTGGAGGATTACATTTAACTTTTGCCCTTTTGATCCTCTTGGTTATGTGTAGACCACCAGTAGAGAAGGAGTGGGGACTTCAACAGCCTCCACTTTTTCATGATTAGATCATCCCAGCTTTGAATGGCTTGGAGTTAGATTGTCCCAACTTCACCATAACCGTTTTGCATATATTCTCATTTCAATCTTCCTTTGGACATCAATGGTCATCAGCTTCATTTCTCTAAATATTCTATTATTTCATTCCCTTAATAGATGCCAAATCACAAGGGAGGGAGAGGCAATCCAAATTCCTTCCCAAAGAGAGTCCCTGAATCTTGGCCAAGATTGAAATAGGTCCAACAAGTCCATAGGAAGAGCACCTGACCAAACCAAATTATTAATCAACCATGTCCACCATTCTTTGGTGAAGTCATAATCGAGCAGTAGGTGATCAACTATTTCCTCATCCCTTTTGCAGAGAACACACTTTGATGGACCCATTATCCCTATTGTTCTCAACCTATCTCCCATCAAGATTCTTTTGTGGAGTGTCATCTAGGTAAAGGCACCTACCTTGGGGAGGCACCATTTGCTCTAATTGAGCTCTGCTGACCAGTCAGGGTTCCCTTGAGTTTCTCACTGATTTTTGTATCCCATCTTTGTTGTATATTCTCCTGATTTAGCCCCTATCCAAATCAAGAAATTGTATATTCTCCTGATTTAGCCCCTGTCTAGATCAAGAAATTATCTTTCGAATTTATAAATATTTTCCTTTCAGAGAGGATCTATTTAAGAAGATATTTTTGTTCCTCTAGCGCTGGGATGTTGTCAAGTGCCTTCCATTGCCATGTGCCCACCTTGGTCTGGAAGGGAGTGGTATAATCAATAGCCTTTGTGCCCCAAGTGTTGGAGAGGATAGCCCTAATGTCTTGTAGTCTCAGGTCATTTGCTAATGGGAGATATGCATTCCATGAGTCATCCCAGAAGCTTGTTGTGCAACCATTATTTATGGTCCATGAGAGATGGTCTATGATAATAGATCTGCATTGAATTAAAAAATTATAGATATGAGAACCCCTCGATAGAATGGGAGCTATGAGGATGCAGAGAGGATCCATGTTGTCTAGGTATTTATGTTGTAGAATTTTGCACCAAAGAGTGTCGGGTCTTTATACAATTTCCAAACTAATTTGTCTCGCAAAGTACAATTTTCTTGTTTGATTTTCCTAAATCCCAAGCATCCTTCTTCTTTGCTCTTACAAGCAGTCTCCCATCTAATTAGTGGAATAGGCTTGTGTTCTTACAACCCTTCCCATAGGAAATTCTTGAAGATTTCTTCCAACAATCTATTAGTGTTTCCCATAACCTAGGTGCTTGAGAGTAGAGAGATAGGTATTACTGAGAGAACTTCCTTAATCATGGTTATTTTCTTGGCCATTGAGAACCACTTGCCTTTCCATGTGGATGCTTTGCCATGACATTTCTCAACCATTTCCTCCTAGAGATTAGTTCTCATTACACCTTTGAAGAGGGCTACCCTAAGATATTTTCCTGATAGACTCAGTGTTGAACCCCATAATGTCCATGATTCTCTTTTTCATGCTTCACTTGGTATTGAAGAAAAAGATGCAAGATTTCTTACTGTTGATTCTTTGGCCAAATGCATGTGTATACTTGTCCAATCTGCTCTTGATGATACAGGCTTCATCAATGCAAGACTCACCATAGAGGATTGTATCATCTTTGAATTACTAGTGACTAAGGTTAGGGAAATTGTCCGCTATGTGGATACCTTTCCAGTTGTTATCACATGGCCTATAATCTGATCACTCATCCAAGTGCATCAACCATTATTACAAAAAGGAATGGAGAAAGAGGGTCCCCTTGATGAAGACCCTGTGTGGGTTCAAAAAATCCCACAGGGCTGCCATTAACAAGTACCAAATATCTTATTGTGGAGATACAATTGTACAACTAGGTAATCCATTTATTACAAAACCCTAGTTTCTTTATGATCGATTGAAGGAATCTCCAACAACTCAGTCACAGGATTTACTTATGTTGAGTTTGATGACCATACATGATTGGTTTGCGGCATGTATGGAGTGAATAGCCTCATGTGTTATGAAAATGTTGTTCATGATGGAGCACCTGGGGATGAAACCACATTGATCTTCTAAAATGATCCTTGGAAGGATGCTCTTCAATCTATTCGCCATCACTCTTGAGATGATTTTATAAATCAAGTTGCAAAGAGAAATTGGCTTAAAATTAGTGAGAACCTCCACATTATTGACTTTTGGGATTAGGGCAATTAGTGTTGTGTTGATATCCTTCACGATTTTTCTTGATGTTCAGGATTCCTCCACCATTTCCTAGACATCTTTACCCAAGATCTCCCAAAAGTGTTGGAAGAAACCAGCGAGAAATCCATCAGGCTCGAGAGATTTATCAGTTTGCATTTGGAAAACATCACTTTTGACTTCTTCCAGTGTGGTGCTTCTACAAAGCATCTCATTATCTTCTTTCTCTAGCAGTCTTGGTTATTTTGGCTTTGGGTAAAAGAACAAGCCTCTGTCACACTTTTATAAAGGAATCAGCCAACACAAACAAAAATTTTCAACTTCAACCTCATAAAAGTGGCATTTATGTTTTGAATTTCAAAAGGATGTAAACTAATGAAATGTAGAACTCATGATGAATTTTATGTTTGTAATTTTTCAAAAAATTTAAAAAATTATTTTGATATTTTTTCATAAATTTAAGAGCATATTTTGAATTGCTGAAAATTTTAAGAAAAAGTGATGTTGAGTCCACGTCACAAACAAAAAAGAAAACAATCTTTTTTTCCATAATTTTTTTTCCCAAATAGATTAGTTCAATATCTAATGCATTGAAAAAAACTAGTTTTCAATCCATATTTTTCTCATAATAACGTTTTAAAGTTAAACTTACTAGAATTTGATAATTTTCATTCCACGTCAACTTTTGTATAAGTTTTTTTGTCATTTTCAAAAAACTAATTATACCCTTTTGGATAAGACTCTTTCCTCTAGTGCACCATATAATTTAAAAAAAAAGATGATGTGGTTATATATATATATATATATATATATATATATATATATATATATATATATATATATATATATATATATATATAAAATTTCTAATCAGTGTCATCTTTGATTATAACAACCTACTTGCAATAGTTTAAAACAACAACATATTAAACCTAATACAAATATAAAAAATATATATATACTAGGATTGTAGACTTGGATCTCTACAAAAGGGTATTTTTAGATTTTCACATAATCCATTCTGACTGAAGAAATATTTAGTCCAATTTTAGAGTTTTAGATAATTCTAAAAAAGGACGAGGTCGTTGCCAAGTAGGATGCTACATAGATAGTTTTAGGTGAGTTGAACTAAGGTGAGTTAGATTCACCTGAATTTAAGTTAGGTGAGTTCGATTCACCAAAACTATACTATCCGATGTTGGCATGCCAATTTGGTCAGATGTGTTTTTTTTTTAAATTCAAACAAATTCATATAAATATAGGTTTATTTTTGCTTTTTTTTTTCAATTCAAACATTAGGAGAAAATACAAGAAGCAGTTTTTTTGCAATAAAGGCTACAAATTATTATTATTATTTTTTTCAATTCAAGCATTTGGAGAAAACACATGAAAGGAGTTTTTTTGGAAAAAGAGTTTTTTGGCAAGAGAGGCTACAAATTTTTAGGTACAATGATTCTCAGCTTGTCATTAATTAATTTTAAAAGTTTATGAGTGTATTTTTTGTTCATATATATTAGTCTTGAATGATAGATTAAAACCATGTAAAAATTGAGCTCCATGACTTATTTATTAGGATGTACATGCATGTGTATGCATGCATAGGTGAATTAAAACAAGCAATTTATGATGGCGAATAAAACAACTAGATCAAGGTTGTATGATTGAAAAAGAGATGAAAAAGAATTAAATAGGGGGAATTTGACTTTAGGATCATCTATTCAAGAAGAACCCATTCAAATTATTGATGAACAAGTTGAAGAGCATGTTAATGAACAAGTACAAGAATAAATTGGTACTAGTGATAGAAGTTTTTTGTATGGAATGGAAAAACTTATGGAGATGGATAAGCATTCTCTTTTCAAGAAGATTTCACCTGAACATATGTTACTTGAAAGCACAATAAAATTTCACTCAAAAAGAATTTGGGATGAATTTTTTGAAAATAAATCTCTAATTGGAAGAGCACAATTATGTGCAAAGTTATTTAGGCAAAAAGAAATGACCCCTGTTTTGGAGTTGTTAGGGGTTGATAATAATAAAAAACCTTCAAATTTATTAAATTAGATAGTAATTGGAAACTTGCAAGAAGCATTGGATTGTATTTAAACCAATAGTCGAGCTACTAATTTAAGTTTTGCACGTAGAGCATTGATGACTGCAATTTCTAGTAAACGATTATCACATAAAAGACAAGTTTAAGCAATTGCCCAATTAATTAATATATCTAGGAGAACTCTTCAAAGATATATAAAAAAGAGAAATAGATTAGATGAAAACATTAAAAATAATTAGGTAAATATTTGTCGACTCCCTTGGAAAGATAGAATTTTAGAAGATGTAAAGCAAAAAATAATTGGATATTGGACCAACCACTCCCATGTTTCTTCCAATAGAAGAGACACTATACAAATAAAAGACAAAGATGGTACAAAAATTTTTCATCCAAAACATTTTATAGATACAACACAAAGTAAACTTTTTGAAGCATTCAAGCAAGAATTTCCATAGGTGAAGATTTGTCAAAGGATGTTTGAGAGTTTATGACCATGTTTCATATGTATAAATAAAGCACATGAAACTTGTTGCTATCAAAATCATGTTCAATTTCATCTACACCTACACCCATATAAAAAAGTTATGGTAATAGTCAATCTAAATGTAGTTATCCCTAGAAGTATCATGCCCACATTTTCCATGTGGTCACGACATGCAACACATGTGTCATGTCCACATTTGTCATGTGGTCATGACACAAAATATCAAAAACTTTTCCACATATCCCTAAAAACTCCCTCGCACGTGTCAGCGTGTTCGATGGCAAACACATAAAGCGTAAATATGTCGATCAAATCTCAGGGTAGTGCGATTACATACACAATCCCCTACGTGATGATAGCTGACTAGGGGGCTATGTGACGCGATGAGTGTCACCACTAGGGTTAGGATCGATTTGACCTGAACGCTATGTTTCCTAAATGAGTGGTGTGATATTGACCTGGGTCAAAAGCAAAACCCTATTGCTAGAGCATAAAAGGATTACTTAACGATCTCAACTACACACAATTATTTTGCAACAACATTAATTTATTAAACAACGCATAAATTAAGGCGATTAAATGATGGCTCTAAAATCTTGGAAAAATCCGGCAGCATAACGCTTCAATAGCATTTATGGAAAATAATTTAATAAAAATTATCTTCTACTGAGCTAATAAAAAAAATCTAAATAAATATTAAAATACTCCTTTTAAAATAAATTTAAAATTAATTATGAACAATTAAATAATTACTCCCAAGTAACATTTTTAACTATACCCCTAGGATAATTAAATCAATAACACAGATCATTTAATTTAAAAACTCTTGTAAGTCTATGCTAATCAAGGCCTTAATAGAATCAAAATATACTTAATCTATTAGTTAAATTATTTCCAAATACAAAAAAAATTAAATGCCCATTAAGATTTCCCTCTATACATTATTAAGTCTCTAACAATAAAATTAAAAGGCAAAAATCAAATATCCTACTTAACAAATTAAAACAAGACCTAGAAAGGTATTAAAAAAAAAACACAACTCAATTTTAAAGTAGAAAATAAAAAGGCAAAAATCAAATACCTTATTTAATAAATTAAAAGAAGAACTAAAAAGGCATTAAAAAAAAACACAACTCAGTTTTAAAGTAGAAAATAAAAAGGCAAAAATCAAATACCTTATTTAATAAATTAAAACATGAATTAAAAAGGCATTAAAAGCACAACTCAATTTTAAAGTAGAGATGAGAGGGAAGATGTCACCTGCATAGGAAAAATCTAAAACTCTAAGAAAATTCCTCAAACTTATAATTCATTTTCACAAAACCTAATATGCCCTTACCAATAAAATATTTCTTTCTTATCCCAAAAGTTTTAATCTCATTTTCATTTTACATTCTTTCCAACCCTATTCTCCCTCCTCTCATTTTCTCCTTTTCTTTTTTTTTTTTGTTTGCAGGGTCAAGTTATGAAAACCATGGGAGAAAGACCACAGAGGTGAATACAAAGATGGATTTGTCAATCAATATTCCCTGATATAAGTGTATAACCCTTTTTTTTTAATTGGATTCACAGGAAGCCCTCTTTTTTTTAATTGGATTCATAGGAAGCCCTCTTTTTCTTTCATTTAAATCTCAGTGTAGAACACAGAGAAGAGCATTTTTATTTTATTGTCAGATCTTGTATCATTCTTTTCTTTTTTTTTTAAATTTATTAAATATATATTATTTTACTTATTTCTTTTGTGTTCTCATAACATCAGATATATATGATAGACATCAGATTTCCACAGTCCATAATGTATAAGATCATGCTTCAGGATTTAACTATGTGTGTTTTTGCCTCAGCGTTTCTCTTCTCTTGCTCTTTCTCCTAATGATGAATCAGGGAATATGATCTGAAACGTTGAGGCAAAAACACACACACAGTTAAATCCTGAAGCATGATCTTATACCAGATATATATTAAAATGTATGTTGAATGTAGGACTGGGAATGGTTGCCATGCGGCCGAGATAGAGGGTCTACAGAGCCATGGTGGCAGACTACCCCTCACACTCCATTATCATACAAAAAGATGGGGGTGGCCGCCATGGCGCCACCTCCACTTTCGTTTCCTTTTTTAAACAAAAAATAACAATACAGTCAAAGCACGAAATGGGGTCCGCTAGGGTTTTAACCCTAGCATAAAAATAGTTTAAAAATATTTTTCTTTGATGAATAAAATCTTTGTTAAAAACACAATTCGACCATATTCAAAATGATTTGACTTTATAAATTATATATCCTCAGTCAATTATATATTAGCATAAATACATTGCTCAATAACTTATATTTACATATATATATATATATATAATTATATATGTATATATATGTTTAAAAGCATATATATATATATATATATATATATATATATATATATATAACCCCATTTCTATTTAAGTTAAACCTACTGTCCTAAAATTTTAACCAGCAAATAAAAAAAGAAAACACATTTAAATATAAATATATTTATATATATACTCCATTGTATGTATATATAAAAAAAACTTATTTATATAAAACAATCAAAACTATATAGCCTCTATAGCAACTCAATACTTTTTTTTTTGGAAACATAAATTTCTTTTTGCAACATAAAATTAAGACAAAGTTTAACAGCACTCATAAATATAACTGTTTTTTTTTTTTTTCAATAACATTCTACTTACACATGGATATACACACTTTGAGATTATAGTAAGAGTAAACAACCTATATTTTTTTGAATAGGAACAAGTATAAACAACAACTTAAATGTTTTCCTCTTACAGCTAATTTCACAAAACCAACAACATAATAATTATTTTATAATTTTCCTTTCATTCCCTTTTTGGAAACAAGCAACCTATAGATTTAAATTCAATGACGTACATTCACATTCAATATAACATCTCACAACAAGGATAAAACCAATAAGTCTAAGATATTTTTGCAACTACAACAAGATAGAGTATAACCATTAAAATCATTTTAACAATACATTTAAAGAGATTGTTTTCTCTCTTTACATTTTATCCAACTACAAATAAGCCATTTTTGGTCAAGGCCCTCAAGTAGTCAAATCATCAATGAAGACATAAACTTAATGCACTCCCACCAAGCTCTAAAAGCCACCAATATAACCTGCAAGACTAAAACAAGGAGGGGCAACCAAGCCACAAAAACCACTCTCCTCCCTACCATAGACCCGCAAGTGGGTCACCCTCGAACTGGGAAATCATCTTCTCATAGGTTTAACACTCCACAAAACAACAATGAACAAGCCAATAAAAAATGAAGAACACCCATAGAATTAACACAACACAAAACTCATGGAAATAAGTTTGAAGGGGTAGGGGAGTGGACATCACTCAACTCAAGAGGACCACTCCAAAACTCTCAAAGTCTCAACATAAGCAAGGCCTCAAGCCCAAAATGATAAATCTAAGTATACATAGATTTCACCATGGCACTCATGCCAAACAAAATGCCACAAAATCAATATCTTGCCCTTAAGGCCATAAAAATACTAACACCAGGAGGGTGACCTCGAGGAGGTTCACTCCTCCCCCACCCCACACATGTTGAATATTTTCTCCAAATGGAGAGGCTCTTACAAACTCCTTCAAAACCCCACAACATCAAAATACAAAACACAACCACACAATGCTAGCACACAACAAAAAGATAAAAGCATAAGGAAAGGCTTAAAGCCTTGAATCCTACCTTGAAAAGCCCAACAATGGTAGGTAGTTGAAGTAGAGCCTTCCAACTCCACATCCAAGTCCTTCCTCCAAATGTGCCTCCAAAAACTCTCTAACTCTCTCCCAAAAACTCAATCAAAATAAAAATTGTAAGAAAAATCCAGAACCCTCTCCCTCTCTTCAAGAGGGAGTAATATAGACTCACTTCATAAGCCTTGAGGAATGAGAAGGTAACACATGTCACCTTCTCCTTCCTCCTCACATCCACTTTCAAGCTCCATGGAATGTGGGGGTGACACATGTCACCCTCCCATTCTACCAAGTCTTGCCCCCTCCACTTGTGCTTTCTCACAAATGTGTGAGAGCAAGGTGGAGCCCAAAAAGGATGAGGGTATGACAAGTGTCCAAATCCTATCATCCCATGAAAGCCCACAAAACCCCAAGGTACTCTCACCAATGTGTGAGAGCCTTGGAGTTGGGTCCTCCACAATTAGGGGTCTTGAAGACTCCCCAAGCCTTCAATGTAAGGTACCCCAATGTCTTGGAATGAGGTGTGGATAAGGTTGAAGGTTTGACCTAACCTTCCACTCCTCCCCAAACTTCCATTTTAGTCACTTCACTTCAGGGTGAAGTTTAAGTTACCATATGGGAGTTAACCTAGGGTTAGACAAGCTCAAATGGGCCCTAGACCCTAGGGGTACAACCCAGGGTCACTTTTTAACCCAAATTGAGCACCTTAGGATGTAGAAAATCACATGAAAATGGGTCACAAAAATTAAAACCCAAAAATTAAGTCAAATAAACATTACACATTTACAACTCCAATATACAATCAACTGAAAATAGGTAGACCTAGCCCAAAAGACACCATACAAAAACATTACAAAAATTCATCATGCATTTACATAGTTGATCTTGGTTCCTCTTGGAATTAGATCGGTTCAACAAGGGATTTCACAAAGTGTGTGGGATGATCTCCAATTTCCGTGGCTTGAGAAAATCATTTGCGCACTTAAACAAAAGATTAGTCCAACATGTATATCATAGCCAAAGCAAGGAAAAGCATACACTCACACCATCGCATAATCATTTAAAAACATCATAAAAATCACACCATAATTAGATTCATAATTTGCATTTCTATAAACCATCTCATGATAAAAATCACATAGTAAATTCCATAACATAATCTCACAACTAGTATCTCTAATAATATCATAATGCATAACACATGTCTAATCATCATCGGTGATTCAAAATTAGGATCTAGTCTCATCACATCATACTAAGCATAACTAACCAAAATAAAGAAGTATAGTCTAGAAAGTTTGCATATCGGGATCAACAGTCTCCAAATGTAAAAAATGTCTTCAACAATAATATGAATCAAGCAAAAATAAGGGAGTGAAATAATAGGCCTCACAAGAAGTACAACACATTTTGTAAAGTCTATCTTATGTGAAAAATCATAAGATTCAGATGAATTCAATGTACAGTGTATAATAAATACATGTATAGATTGTGGAAATTTGATGAAACTTTTGATACCATTTGAGAATATTGATCATTCAATATCAGTTGTTTGGAAGATATTTGAATATGAGAAATACTCAATGAAGACAGGAGTTGAGTCCAAAAAAAATGTTTTGAGAGAGAGTGACTTGCCCTACAATGAGTTTATGGAGTCTAAATTTCATCACATCATATATCCACATATCCAACATTGTCACGGGGCGAGATGGTAGGCTAAGCAATTTTGTGACTCAAATAATTGTTTTCCACTGGGTTGTATTCTCTCTATTGTAGATTTTTTTGAGAACAACACATTTAGTCCTCAAAATGAGATTCAAAGTCAATATTATCACTCAGATCAAGTCACAATCTTTGTACAAGTTTTCTATAGACATACTGAGTTACTTGTAGATAGTGAAGAAAGTAGTGAATATGAATGAATTATCATTAAGGAGGTTCACTTTTATATCAGTGATGATACGGGTCATGATAGAAGCTATGTAACACATTGTTTTGGAATGTTTTTTGAAGATTTGAGACAATGTGGCATATGTTCATTACAACACTAGATTTGGTCTAATGGATGTGCTAGTAAGTGTTGATTTTATTTTTATTTTTATTTTTTAATTTTAAATTTAAATTTAAAACTTTAAGACTTGAATTAGTTACTTATGTACATATAGTTTTTAACTAATTTTCAGTTTTCAAATGGTTGTTTATATAACTAAATACAAGACAATTTAAGTCTACAAAAGCATTTAATTGATTAATGCAACAACATGCTAGATGTAACCATAAGTTTTTGTGAAATTTTTTTGAGAGTGGACATGGAAAAGTAGAGCACAATGGAGAAAGAGCATGTATGAAGCGTGCACTTTACCAATATGAACTTGCAGGTAAATTTGTACCATACCAAATTTATGTAAATTTAAAATTGTTGAATAATTCACCTTGACATGAACTTGCAAGTAACACCATATAGAATGCAAATGAAATTGTTGAATGGTGCAAAAGTCATCTTGGTGCCCAGACTCAATATACAATAAATGCTATTTTTGGGAAGTTAAAGGTACATGTAAATTGAATATGTTATTTGAAAACTTTATTTAAATTCAAGTACATGAATTAATTGAATTTGTTAATACACACATATTTGTTTACACAAGTCTTTATTGGATGCTTGAAATTTTTCATACACATATATTGGTCGATCAAATCCTTGTAATTATCAAACGATTGTATTAAAAGTTTGCATCAAGTTATGAATATAGGACACAACAAGCCTCTTGCTATTCAAGTGAGAAAAATCATGTTTTTGTGTTGACTGCATTGAGAATAATGTAAATATTCTATAATGTGAGAATATTAGAGATGCATATGTTTCACAATGGGAAATGAAACAAATAGTATCAATGCCTCCTTTTGAAGATAGTGACATTGTAGATGTCTATGATCCTCTATATTTAGCTAATTACGAACGTGTATTAGATTTAATTGTTACAGGTAAATTTTAAATGTAAATTTAAATTAGATTTTAACTTATAGAATTTTGATTTATAATCTACCTAAGTCAAGAGTGATTATAAATATTTGAATGATTTACATTTAAACTAGATAATGTATAGACATGTTTACTTGTTGTGTGTACAAGAGATATTTTTATTGTGGTTGCAAATCCTGACAATATATAAGGTGTTGTAGACACTAGAAAATGTCTTGATCTCATTAACCATTTTCCCACATTACCTACACTACCAAATTAACCCTTTCACTAATTAATTAAATAAAATCATAAGGTTATCCGAAGGGACAATCAAACTTTCTATTCAAGTAGGACAAAACATATTGAAGACCAAATGTCAAATGCTTCATCTTGATCTCCCCTATAACATGCTCCTCGACCACCCATGGATTCATGCCATGAATGCCTTAAGTTCCCTTTCAATGAAATGTAAGTCACAATCTATGCTGACCCGCATCCTTTTCAATATTACACATTTTTAGGACATGGCAAGACTTTCTTTCCTTAAAATAAGGCCATCAAACCATCCACCTCCAAAATTAAATCACTACAATCCACCTCATACATCAATCCCTCCAATATCACAACCACCTCATCACCATCATCCATTCTCGAGATCAAGATCAAAGCAAGTGACATAGGATAGGGAGAATATGATCTACAAGGTGTATTTTGTATAGGGCAACTCCCACCATCCCCCAAAACATTTGGTGCACCTAAAGATAAGGACATCTCCATGGTGATCATCAAATGTACATCATCTCTAATATTCGAGAGAAAACATCTTATGGAACAATATGTCCTCAAAGATATATCGTCATGGCTATACAGAGATGAAGATGAAGAAACAACAGCTCCTACCCTACTGATTGAAAAATATGGCAAGGGTCTAGATATGGTCAAAAGCATGGGTTATAAAGGACAAGGGCACATAGGCCTTCACGAACAAGGTATCCTTGAGGCAACTCAAGAAACAAAGAATCCCCATCATCAAGGATTATGGTATGGAAAACAAGAGTCTACACCCACAGACATCAAATATATCTTAAGTGAGGTCGCCAAAGCTTTTTCCTGTAATTGAACACCCTAATGAAGATGATTCACAAGACTCTTTCAAAGACTTTGCCAAGTTATTCAAACCATCCATATGCACCATCTACAATCTATCCACCATGCCATCAACATCCAATGAACTTCCACTTGTCTATCCCCAACTCATTGATTGGGACCAACAAGGACCTCCCATCCTTGATATTGCATAAAATGATGAAGTAATTGCCAAACTCATGGGGGTTAGACACCACTTACCCCTTGGACATCATAAATCTGGTTATATCATGGAGTTAAACACATCCACATACTTTGGGGAGACATCCATACCTCTTAGTCGTAAATGTACAAAAATAAAAAAAATCCCCTAGTGAAAATGACATAGTGGTACTTTTGGATGATGAAAAAATCAAAATAAAGGATGTATCTCCTAGAGAAAACCTTCCTGAGGTACTAGGAGATGAAAGAATGGATCTCCTTGAGGTTTCACAACTATATCAAGAATGCTCACTACTCCTTATAGAGGAACCTCAAGAAATGAACCTGGGTACTGAAGAAGCACCTAACATCACCTTCTGTGCCACTTCCCTAACATCAACAAAACTAGAAGCATTCTTGGCATTTTTCAAACAAAGAAGTCACAACGTTGCATGGACCTATGCTGAGATGCTAGGATTAGACCCCACATTAGTGGTCCATCACCTCGTCATTCATCCCAGGATGCAAAACTAGTGAAACAAAAGATGAGAAAGATGAATCCCGAAGTGGCATTGCTGGTCAAAGTGGAACTCAAAAATATCTTAGACGTGGGATTCATTCATCCTATTGACTATCCTTAATGGGTGTTGAGCATTGTGCCTATAGCCAAGGTCACTGGGGGTATCCACATTTGCATAAACTTTAGAGACCTCAACAAAGCTTGTCCTAAGGATGATTTTCGCTTGCCAAACATTGACATCATTGTCAATCTAATAGTTGGTCGCAAGATGTTATCACTAATGGAAAAAGTATCTAGATATAATCAAATTAGGATAGTAGAGGAGGACCAACACAAAACATCATTCATATGCCATTGGGGAACCTACTGCTAGGTTGTTGTGCCCTTTGGCTTGAAAAACACAAGATCTACCTATCAAAGAGATATGACCATGATCTTCCATGACCTCTTCCATAGTATCATGGAAGACTATGTTGATGACATACTGGGTAAATAAAAAACTAAGGAGAAACATTTATAGGCATTAGCTAAGATATTTGACCGATTAGAACAATATAATGTGCATCTTAATCCTAAAAAATGTGTCTTTGGGGTCACCTCTGGGAAGATCCTAGGTTACATTGTATCAAGACAAGGCATAGAGGTTGACCTAGCAAAGGTTAAAGGAATTGTTTATATACCTCCACCTATGAATCTCAAGAAATTAGGTAGCCTCCAAGGAAAGCTTCAATCCATATGATGCTTTATTGCACAACTAGTTGACAAGTGCCTGCCATTTCAATACCTTCTGCGTAAAGATGTAGCATTTGTTTGGGATGAAAATTTTTAGAGGGCCTTTGAACAACTGAAGGAGTATCTTGCAACACCACAAGTTCTAATTCCACCATAGCAAGGATGACCCTTGTTACTTTATATCTCCACAACAGAAACAAAAATAGGGGCCTTGTTAGCACAACACAATGATAATGGAAAAGAAAGAGCTATTTACTACATCAACTGTACCTTAGTGGTGTATGAGCTAAATTACAACCTAATTGAAAAAGCATGTCTCGCAGTTGTCTTTACCTCCTAGAAGCTAAAACATTACATGCTTAACCACAAGATGAAGCTCATAGCAAAAATTCAGCCACTAAAGTACCTACTATCCAAAGCAACTATTATAGGATGAATGGCTAAGTGCATAATGATCTTGAGTGAGTTTGATATAGAGTACACATAATGTAAGGCCATCAAGGGACAAGTCATTGTAGATTAGTTAACCAATGCACAAATTATATCAGAACATCCGCTCCTCTCTGAATTTCTAGATGAGTCAATCCTTACAGCTCACCTACACCAAAGTGGAAAATGTATTTTAACAGATCCTACATAGACCACATGGCTCAGGGGAAGGCCTCCTCTTCATCACCCCTCAAGGTGATTACATCCTGAAGTCCTACAAAATTACATTTCCCTATACAAATAACATAGCAGAGTATGATGCCCTTAGCACAGGACTCTGAATGGCCATCCAATGTAAAATTGAGAAGCTCATAGTTTATGGAGACTCCCAGCTAGTTATCAAATAGGTCAACAATGAGTATAAAACCAAGGATGATAAGCTTCTACCATATAAGTTCATGGTCGATGACTTCAAAGACTATTTTCATGAAATCCACTTTGAACAAGTACCAAGGTTGAACAAAAAAGAAGCAGACACTATGACTACTAGTCAACATGAAGAAGAACATCTAGAAATGTGATTTCCTCATAGAAGAACTACAAATGCCAGCTTATGATGTTCCCCAATCTAAGTTGGTGTGTGACATTGTTGGTCCCTTATTGCCATGGTATCAAGATATCTTTCAATACCTCCATGACAACATCATTCCACCTAACCTATCATCTAACCAATGTCAAACATTGATTCGTCGAGCCTCCCACTTTACCCTTATCGGCGTCACCTTATAGCTAATAAGTCTTGATGGAACCCTTCTTAGGTGTCTCAATTCTCGAGAAGCTGAAACAACCTTACAAGAGGTACGTCAAGGTATTTGTGGGACACACTCAAGTGGCCCTACCCTTGCTAAGAAGATTCTTAGAATAGGATATTACTAGCCAACACTAGAGAATGATGCACATCAATTTGTAAAGAAGTGCTTACCTTGCCAACAATATGGAGATCTCAGCCATGCTCCATCTTAGGAATTGCAACCCATCACAACTCCTTGGCCCTTTTCACAATGGGGGATTGACCTCATTAGCAAAATCCATCCACCATCTTCTAATGGACACAAGTTCATCATAAGCACTACTGATCATTTCACCAAATTGGTAGAAGCTATTCCATTCACTTACACTACCAAAATCCAAAATCACCAAATTCATTCTCCACTACATCATATGTTGTTATGGCATCCCTCTTGCCAATATTACTGACAATGGGAAACTATTTAAGAACCAAGAAGTATGTAACCTTTGTTAAAAACTCCATATCCAACATCACTTCTCCACTCCATATTACCCATAAGGTAATGGTCAGGTTGAAGCTTCAAATAAAACCATCCTCCGAATCTTAAAGAAGACGGATAATGAAGCCACCCATGACTAACACCTATAGCTTAATCCTATCCATTGGGCCTACTGCACAATCATCCACACTCCTACAAGAGCCACACCATATTCCTTGGTCTTTGGTTATGAAGCCATTCTTTCCATTGAGGTTGAGCTCACCTCTCTCTAGATTTCATTATAGAATCTTATTGATGAGGAGTATTGGGTTATATGCCTTAATGAGCTAGAGCTATTAGATGAGAACACTTTAATACTCTAAATCATTTGCAAGCTTACCAAAATTGTCTCCACATAAGCTACAATAAAAAGATCAAGACTCATCAGTTTAAGATAGGTGACCTTGTCTTTATGGAAAATCAAAGAAATTTGCAAGAGCATCACAAGAAGGGCAAGTTCAAACCTAATTGGTTGGGACCCTATGCCATCACTGCTATCTATGGATCAGGAGCATATCACCTTGCAACACCTGAGGGCTAGCATCTGGATGAACCTATGAACATCATGCACTTGAAGAAGTTTTATGCATGACCCATCAGGATATCCCAAATCAAAAATACAAAATTTTTTTTAAAAAAAGCAAAAAAAATCCAAAAAATTGAGTGCAATAAAGTCTTCTAATGGTGAAAATCACTTTGGTGGTGCCTTGGATAAGAACCATGGTGAAAACCTATTTTAGGAGCCATGTGTAGTGGCTAATCCTACCATCTAATAAGACCATCTATATCATTCCATTCCATTTCCATCCCATGGCTTGGAATCACCAACATTCAGCATCAACCATTCCATGCCTCCCTCACCCTCTCAAGGTAGATTCCTAGATAAGTGGATCCCTATACGCTTTCCTTGTACAACAAAAATTTAAAAATCCCAAAAACATCACAAAACACCAAAAATCTAAAAAAAATCAAAATATCCAAAAATACCAAAAACATTGGAAACATGAAATACCAAAAATAACATCATTTCATAATCATTCCAACATCCAACTCATCTCAAACTATCCCACATCATCAATCCACATCAAAACTACATATCATCACCACCCGCATATCAATGTGCCTTGATCTTGTGGATACAACCTAGTATGTAGATAATCTAGAATATGAAGGAAGTATCCAGTATGTAGGTACATAAGATGCACCCATCCAACCCATTTGAATGGTCCATATCCCCTGAGCTTACGCTAGATCTAGAAACAATACACTTGCTAATCATACTATCAAAAAGCATTATCACTTCATGCAAAAATCATCAATCATCAAGTCAATTCAACCATAACTTAATGGACTATATCTTTTTGCCCATTTTTGAACATTTTATCCTTATCATCCAATCAATCCTTTCCTTAATAAATATATCATTCCTACAATAGGTAGAATCAATAAAATCTAAACTTATCTTGGCAAGAGATACAATGGCTATTTGTTTGGTCCATTGGACTTTTTGATTATTGATTTTTATCTTTTGTCTCATTTCAAGGATCATTTCAAAGCTACCTTGATCTTACTATATCATGGTATGTGGCCAAACACCTAGAATGGGACATGGTCATTGCTTTTGTATGTTGTTCTTGTGGGTTGATCTCATTACTCGAGGATAGTATTCAATCTTTTAAAATATAGGGTCGGTTCTAGCATATTGATATCCTTTTGCATATAAGGTTCATCATACCTTTTGTGTACTAAGGGCATATGCTATGAGTCCCCTTCCCTTATCTACGCAAGATTGTACTACCCTAGGTATGCATGGGATCATCCTATTGTTTATGGGTCTAGTCCATGCAAAGAATAGATATACATCATCACCATGGTCCCTCATATCTTGGTGAAAGTATCTTATTTGCTATATTAAATCTAGGTTTTCTCTCAAAATATCAACACAATTTCCATCCCAACCCATCATCCTTAATCTACCCTCATCCCCCATCCATCAAACCATGTGGCCATCAATATACTCTCATCTTGGCTTAGCATTTAATGCAGAAAAAGACCTAACCCTTTCAACCCCCATCCTAACAAATCTCTTCCACATCCTAACCTATCCTAACAAATCCTTCCCTAACCAATCATATCCCATAATCAATCCTATCCATTCCACCAACCCAAAAAAATGCTTCTCTAACAATGTGTCTCAAGTGACCTAGATTACACCATCCCTAACCCAACCCAACCCCTTCCTAACCAAACCATCAAGCCTACATGTCACCCTCCTCCCCACGACTCTGGAATTTACCTGTATCATGACTAGCATCCTCCATCCCGCATGCACAACAAACTCATCATAATCATATTATTATCAATCCATCCTAATCAACATTCAACTATCATTGCATTAATCATTGTACCATATTAGTACATCTATCATATCACTTTACATTAAATAATATATGTTTTTTAATCTAAGCATATATTTCCATCACATTTCCATTTCCATTGCATAATATATGTTTATTAATCTAAGCATATATTTCTATTTACATTGCATACATAATATGTTTATTAATCTGAGCATATATTTCCATTTCCATTACATGCATCCATACATAATATATGTTTATTAATCTGAGCATATGTTTCCATTTACATTGCATACATTATATATGTTTATTAATTTGAGCATATATTTCTATTTCCATTAATCCATTGCATAATCATCCATAAGACATCATAATCCACATCATAAATCACATCATCAACCATAAAACCATAAAACATCCATATGACATCCATCCATACATCTATCAAGTGCATCCATAATCATCACATCCATACATCATAATGCATAATCATAAACATAAACATCACATCCATACATCATACTGCATAATAATAATCATCACATCACATCATAATCATAAACATAAATGCATGATCATCACATAAACATAACCATAATACATCCATATATCACTTCCAACAATCAAAATCTCATATATATCACTCAAAATCATGTATACATCACACAAAAGTCATGATACAAAATGCCCATGGGGCCAAAATACCTTTCACAAGCCTAAAGGCATATATAAGCTCACAAGCCATGAGAAAAGTTCTCCTGATGAGATAGAGTCAGAGAACCAGGTGGATCAGTATAACCTATAGGTCGTGAAGGAGGTGGTCCCATAGGTATATACTGCTAAGATTGCTGTTAAGATGGTTGAGGAACTTGTTGGTGGGGCAATGGCTGTTAAACTAACCTCTAAGAGTACCCTGACCTATGAGATACTGAGGAACCTAAATGGCTCTATTGGCTATAGCTAGGAACCCTCTACCCCTTAGGAACATCTATGTGATAACCTCCATAATAGTACTCCACCTAGGCTCTCGCATCTAATAGCTCTTTGTACCTAGTGTAGCTTTCTCTGAGATACAATATAATCCTACCACATCTGTGCCATGCTACTCCCATCAACAACCCCTTGCATCTAAGTAACCTATTGTTGCAGCTGGGTCACCTGTGCCTCAACTCTCTGCAGCCTCATCTCTACCCCCTACCTTTACACCCTCTCAACATCCTGCTCTACGGTAATTTGTCCAATATGAGCCTAAAACTAGCTCTACAGATGCCCAATCTATTCTTGCAGTATCTATACATACTGCAGCCCATCACCACCCCCTACCACCCCATCTAATATACCCTACAACCTCTACAATGTCTTATGTGCGCTATCTCACTCTATAGTAACTGAGGTCAGCTCCTCCTACTGTTGCTCCACTATATCCTCCAAGCTCACTATCCTAGCCCTCAGCATAGCCACATCTCCTCCTCATCTCCCCACCATTATTACACTCTACAAAAACTAGTAGTAACTGGATCAGGAGCAGACCCCAAAGGCCCTACGCTTGATGCCCTTCCTTGCCTCACCACCACTGAACCCAAATCCTAGATACCGTTGGCTCTACCATCACCTCCATCATACCCTCCCCCCTCCCCCTCTAGCTCCTCTATCTCTCCTCCCCACATCCCTCCTCTCTCCATCCCGCTCCTCCTACTATACCTCTTCCTCTATGATCTCCTCCTCCTCCTTAGCACTTGGATTTGTATCTGGAAGCATCAAACTTATAGGTCTAGACTATACCCACCACATATCATAGGCTGGGGTCATCCCTACATTGGCCACCATGCTCCCCCAATCCCACATCACTGGCTGTAGTGATGCCTAATCTAGTAGTGCTAGTTGTGCATCCATCATCGGTAGCCATGCCGACACATTTGCCCTCACTCGTACAAAAATAACAGTAACATGTGGTAGGTCCTACTGTATCATAAACTATCTCAACATACGAGATGGAAGGTACTGATCAATGATGTACTCAATCCTCCCTATCAAGTATCGAGGTTGTTGTGTGAGCGGCATGTGCACATCATCATCAATCCAATCCTTGCATCCTAGATACGACCGCCACACCACTGCATCCACATCATCCAATCGTCATCTCCAATACCTCATGTTCCCTAGCCGACGATGCTGGAGAGTCCCCCTATATTCCATCACCCATGGCTCAAACTATGGCCTGACATGCGGACAAATGGGCCTAGTGACAACAATTTGCTCCCAGACCCATGTGTGAAGCAATGCCACCCTGCAACCAAGACTCTCTCTATCTCAATACACCACTAGGTGCATACCATGGTACAACTGGATTAGTAGGCAAGGCCCCCAAGCATATACCATATCCTATCTCACCATCCCCTCAATAATTTACCCCCAACCAACTAGAAAAATCCCACAAGCACTGATTGTGCATCAAGATTCTCCCGATTAGCTGACATAGGTACAAAACAATAGTCACTAACTCCCTGCACCTGAGTGGCACCATACATCATCTCTCAACCATCTCAAGTATACACTAGCTGCCCTAGTGCCAATGCTCAATCCAAGACTGCCACCCTAGGGGTGGTATCATAGATAACTTGCTCACCCACTATGGGGATTGTAAGGATCCTCCAAACATCCTTGAGGGTGATAGTGATCTCACCTGTTGGAAGTAGGAGTGAGAAGGTCTCGCTCTGCCATCTCTCCACTAGGGCTATCTTCATAGCCCTATGTGCTCACAACCAAGGAATATCTGATACGTGGTGTAGTCCAAGCCCGTATAGTTACAACTACTCTGCGTTTGATAGCTACTCTCTCAACACCACAACTGAAGGCACCCATCACTCCCACAACTGAATCTCAATCCAATCAACTTACATTCAACAACATAAGTTAACCTCATGGTGCTAATCCATTACCCAATAGCATTAAAGTAGAAAATAGTGCTAATACCTATGCCAAAGGTGTTAAACCAGCCAATGGTGCTAATCCATTAACTAATAGCACTAACCTAGATGATGGCGCTATTCCCTAGACCAATGGCGCTAATCCATTGGATAGTGCTAAAACCCTAACTAATGGTGCTAATCCACCTTAAACCCTAAAAATTGGCACTAAACAAACTAATAGCACTATTTCCTCTATCATATGTGCTAATCTACTCGATAGCACTAAACCCAAATTTTGGCGGCAAACTATCAAACCCCTTGATTTCCTTGGTACTAAACCACCCAATAACACTAAACAGCTAACTGATGGTGCTAAACCACCTTTTTAATCCTTCATCTTTTTGGTGCTAAACTACCCAATGGCACTAAGCCACCCCCAATTGCACTACATAGCTATGCAATAGTGCTAATCTACTAACCCACCCTTTCCTGATTCCCTAACTGACTCCAAACCCAAAAAACATAAAGTAGGGTTAGGTGACATACTCGTAGTCTAGCCTCCACCATCTGCTAGAACTCCCGTACCCTCTTTGGTTAGTGCTCGTGTCATGGGAACATAGGTTGAACCATTACTATCGCTCTTGTCTCTAAAGTCTCTCAACTCTAGTAAGCAAAGGTGTGCAAATGTGGCATGTTGGGCCCACTTCTACCTATCTATAAGTTCCATGTCAGCCCTAATTCACCATTTCTTCTCCCCAAGCCACAAATCTCAACATTTTTCCTCTGTTATTTCTTCTATCAACCTTGTTTTCTGTCTTGAATCCATTTTTCACCATCGTTCCCTCCTTTTCGTGAGCTCATCTAAAATTTTTATTTTTTCGCATGACCTCTTGAGCAGGAATCCCTCATCCACTTTCACTCCTCATCATCTGGGGCAAAATTCTTTGACCTAACACCATTCCCTACTAGGTCACAATGCCACGCCAAAGAGGGGAAAAATGTAGACACCAAAAAATGTCTCGACCCCGTTAACCATTGTCCCGTATCACCTACACTACCTAATTAACCCTTTCACTAATTAATTAAATAAAATCACATTTATTTAATTAATTAGCCCCGAGCCATCGCTAACCATCGACCCTTAACCATTTACCCCTAATCCACCACTAGTTATGAATTAATTTAATTAATTTAACACTAAACCTTACAACTATATCCACAATTAATTAAATAAATATTTCAAATATCTATTTGGTTAATTTTTCCATCTTCCCTAATGCTGATTAATTAAATAAATCATGCTTATTTAATTAATCCACCCTAGCATGTAGCCTAATCCTAGTTTAATTGAATAAATACTAATTATTTAATTAGCTACTCTAGCCTACATGATCCCTAGACCTAAATTAATTAACTAAATCATTATTTATTTAATTTTAATCCTTCATTAATCTATCCACTAATTTTGTCCAGCCACATTAATTAAGTTAATCACCTAATTAACTTAATTAAACCATGGTTAACACCCATTTCCACACCATAAAAAAATATCTTTTATTCAAATGAGTCACATGACCTCTCCAACTCATCTTTCCATTTCCATGTAAGAGATTTTTTTAATAAAAATAGCTCACACATATGTTTTCTAAAAAGACACGTGTCACATGACCTCACACTCTCCCATAAATCCTAATTTTTTATTCAATACCCTTTGAATAAAAAAAAAACTTTTATAACCAAGGGTCACATGACCCTTAGAACTCACCTTTCCTCTTTCATGTTAGAGCTCTTCTCCATGCAAAGAGCTCACACATGTGTTTGCCAAATAAACATGTGTCACATGACTCACATATTCACCCATAAAATAGAATTTTTAATTCCACCTCCTCCCACACAAAATAATTTTTTATTCCTCACTTGTCTTAATCTTCATTAAATGCAAATCTCTTCCCCATGTGAATTTAAAATTCACATTTAATCCCATCCATCCAATCTTTTTGGTGAGATCACAACCCTCCATCTTATCCTCTCATCTCCACCATTGATCTCAACTTTGAATCTCAACTATTTGATCAAAATCCCGTCCAATTTTCCTATAAATACAAGCGTCCATAAGCCATTTTCATCATCCCAAGTATACTATGCCAAAATCATTTCTAAGTTCTCATATCCATAGCCAGGTTATGCCCAATTGTGTTCACTTTTGAGAGCAATCCACATTCAAGTACTTTGTTTGGGTAAATCTAGGAAGTTTGGGTGCACTTCCTCAACCCTATCAAGGAGTGAGGGAGATTTCAAAGGTCTAACACTTGTTATTTGGTTTCATTTTCATGTTTTTATTCCTTTGAACTTTTATTTCATCTTTGGGTGTAGATTACTATCTACTAAGATGCACACAACCAAAACCCAAATTGTTAGAATCAATGATAGATGGTGATGTACAATCTTATCCCATCGGATCAATCATTGTTAAAGGTACATATTATCAAAAAATAAAGATCTAGATAAAAATCATATTATATTTATTGCTTATATGCTAGGACAAAAGGTTCTATATTATAGTCACTTTGTTATAGTGACAAGATTAAATTTGGAAACTTTACAAAAAAGAGGATGTGGCCAACAAAAGTGGAGGTTGTCTATTGAAGATCATGAAAAGATTTTAGAGATAATAAAATATAGAGAAGATCTAGATTATATGTACCAAGAGCTTTAAGTTACATGGATGGTATAAGTTACATTATTGAAGAGCGAGTTGAGCCAATCAATACATGGTATGAAGGTATGAACACTAGATAGATATATAAATAAATTAAATTTATTTTAAAATTTATGATTCTTGATAGTTATTTCATTTCAAATTTTAATTTCAATGGTTCTTAACAAATTTTAGAATCAATCATGATTGAGAGCTACAAACTCTACTTTTATTTACATAGATTTCTATTTTAGCAATCGTGTGTTGTTCAAAAGTATTTCAAGTTATTGAACTTCATGTTGTATAGGTATGATCTCTAAACTATATACAGTCTTTAATTTATGTAGATTAGAATGATGTACTTTATGTGTCTTAGGTTTTAGGTGTCTTAGATATGTCTTACGTGTTTTTAGGTCTTAGGTCTTAGGTTTAGGGTTTAGGTTTTTAGGTTTTAGGTGTCTTAGGTCTTAGGTTTCTACACATGTCTTAGGTGTCTTAGGTCTTAGGACTTAGGTCTAGACATGTCTTAGGTCTTCTAGGTGTCTTAGGTCTTAGGTGTCGTAGGTAGATTAGGTGTCTTAGGTGTTTAGGCATGTCTTAGTTGTCTTAGATGTCTTAGGTCTTAGGTTTCTTAGGTCTTAGGTTTCTAAGGTATTATATGTCTTAGGTATCTTAGGTGTCCTAGGTCTTAGATGTCTTAGGTGAGGCCACATGAGCTTCCACCTTCATGTGGTTGGCCTTGTCAGTATAGAATTTAAATATTTCTTGAAGCTAAGGGAAGATCTTTTTTGTATCTATCTAGAGTTCATAATTTACATGTTCAAATGAGCTACACATGCCACAACCTTTTAAAGTTATGTTATTTCATCATGTGAGTTTGGTAGATCATTATATGAATTTATCAATTGATTTATTTTTCAAAATCTTTACATATCATTATCATTTAGGGGCCTCAAACTTAACAAGCCTACATTAGATATTTATCTAGTTCATAATTTACATGTTCACAATTCATAATTTACATGTTCATGTTCATAATTTACATGTTCATTTAATATGTTCACAATTTGTACATGTTCATTTAATTGTGGTGACTACAACTTGCTTCAATTTTGATATTTACATATTCATTAGATTTTAACAATTCAAAGGTATACATTGGAAGCCACCATCAAGAATATTATTTAAGAATTGAGATATAATTTATAATTTCACAAATTTATACTAACATGTGGATGTGCTTGATAGGTCTCTCTAGATATCTATCTTCTAGGAAGTAACTTTATAACTATCAACTCTGATCAACAATCATGGTCATTTATTGTTTCTAAAGAAACATATGAAGTAGTATAGATAGACTTTATGGTTGTAAAGAAAATGCTAAGAAGATTTGAACAATTTAAAGGTATACATTGGAAGCCACCATCAAGAATATTATTTAAGAATTGAGATATAATCTTATAGTTTCATAACTTTGTACTGACATGTGGATGTGCCTGATAGGTCTCTCTGGATAACTATCTTCTTGGAGGTAACTTTATAACTGTCAACTCTTATCAATAATCATGGCCATTTATTGTTTCTAAAGAAATGGATGAAGTAGTATAGATAAACTTTATGGTTGTAAAGCAAATTCTAAGAAGATTTGAACAATTCAAATGTATACATTGGAAGCCACCATCAAGAATATTATTTAAGAATTGAGATATAATGTTATAATTTCATAAATTTGTAGTGACATGTGGATTTGCCTGATAGGTCTCTCTAGATAACTATCTTCTTGGAAGTAACTTTATAACTGTCAACTCTGATCAACAATCATGACCATTTATTGTTTCTAAAGAAATGGACAAAGTAGTATAGATAAACTTTATGGTTGTAAAGAAAATGCTAAGAAGATTTGAACAATTGAAAGGTATACAATGGAAGCCACCATCAAGAATATTATTTATGAATTGAGATATAATGTTATAATTTCATAACTTTGTATTGACATGTGGATGTGCTTGATAGGTCTCCTTAGATAACTATCTTCTTGGAAGTAACTTTATAATTGTTAACTCTAATCAACAATCATGGCCATTTATTGTTGTGAGGGTGAAAATGGGATTATCAATTTAAGAATGTAAACCCAAACACCAATGAAATATGAAGATAAAAGGTATTAAAATAAGAACAAGATGATACTTACAACCCTTTTTACCTTTCGTCTTCCATAGTTCACCTATCTGTTCTTGATCTTGATAATGATGAAGCCTTCAGAAGCATATGCTCCCTTGCTTATTGAAGATGACAAGAATGGAATGACTATGATACTTTGTGTGATTGAAGGTGAGCTCCAACACACTAGTGAAATGGATGCTATGAAGTGCTATGAGAGATGGGGTGCCAAAGGCGTGCTAGTGTTTCTATAGCATAAGTTTGCTCAAACAATGGATGATGAAATGAAGATGAAGAGGGTTGTATTTATAGAGTTGTGTGGAAGAAGATCAATGGTTGAGAAGAAATGAGAAGATCAACAGAGGAGGATTGTTGAGGAATGTGCAACAAATGGAAGAAAGACATGTGTCATTCAAAAAGAAGCTATGTTGAGTTAACTACTCTGTTGATGAGGATGAGTTATGTTTTTCTTAAATTAGAATTTATTTTTCTAATTTAAGAGCACAGTTGCTTTAAAATTGCTTTAACTCAGCTTTTTTTTTTGTATGACAAGAGGAATGTATTTTTAGAAGATATGAAGATTTCTAGAAGATAAGAAAGCATAATTAAATAAATAGATTTATTTAATTATTTGTAGATAATTTGGAGGAATAAAATAAAATATTGAATATATTTTATTTTTGTGGAGTTTTAAGATTTTAATTTAAATAAAATTGCATTTTATTTAAATTTGGAAGAATAAAAGGTTTTAATTAAATAATTAAAATTATTTAATTAGTTAGAAGAATGTAGTTGATGTAGATGAATTTAATTAAATAAATAAATGTAATTTATTTAATTAAATGAGAGGAGATGAATCAAATAAATAAATAAATTTATTTATTTATTGATAGAGGAATGTGAAGGTGAAATAAATATTTAAAATATTTATTTAAGTAGAGTCATGTCAATTTTAGGTGTATACATTTTGCCCCTCTTTGATGCAATGTGTTTTATCACGTTGTTTCAAAGAATAAGATTGTCTGAAAATGATACATGCCCCAGTTTGCCCCTGGTACAAGTTTAACGACAGGATGCCCCCTCAGGAGATTGGATGGGGAGACGGTAGAAAGGTGTGAGATGGACAATCTCACGATGAAGAAGAGGAGAAACAGGAGAAGAAACGGTTGGATGCAGAAGAAAGATGGTGAATGATATGTGATGCAAGATAAAATGATAACACACACAAGCAAGTAAGCAAGTATGCACAAATGATACAAGAACAAACAAGGTATTGCCCCTGTTGAGTGGTAAACCAAGGATATAGATCGATGATGTCTGGTTTCAGGAATGAAACATGTTGTATAAGACTCCGGGTCTGGTTTCAACAATGCAACATCGTATCTAAGACATTTGATATGATAACAATATACGATAGTTTTGTCATGGCGGGGAATGATATATCCCTAGAGCAACATGAAGGATAGTTATGAATGATTAATATGGTTTACGACAAGATTAGGATCAAGACCACTGATTATGAGTGGATCATTTGACAAGATTGACTAACATGATTGGTATGGATTAAGGATAGACTTGCATTTAGATCATTGCTTAGATTGACTAGACAAGGATGAAAGATATGATGATAGATAGAAATTTGATTGATAGAAGAATGACTCGACAGAAGAAATCACAAGCTTTTCTTTGTAAACATTGATACGCTGCATAGAATTTTATTGCATGGGATATGGATACGGATATGGATATGAAATGCAATTGGATATGTTATGGATATGGATATTTGTCATCATTAGAGTGCAAGTACTTTGCTTTCATCATTGGGCATTTATTATGTTGTAAGAAAATACAAGCATCTAGGTATAATTAAACCAAGATGACCTGAGTATCGCTTACATGGATTTTGATTTAGCAAGTTAATACAAGCATCTAGTCAAAATTAAATCTAGATGACCTAAGTATTTCTTGCATTTCAACAGACAAGGATTGCCCCTTTTCATGTTTAGACCTTGGAGTCCTCGATGATCTTTTTCTGATCATGTCGTTAGACAAAAGTTGTCATATTACTAAAGTTTGATCCACAAATAGTAGACAAATAAAAAGATTATGCCCCCATCATAGCATCTCTAGCTTTTGGCATCCTTGAGTAGCATAGGAAAACATAATGACAAAAATCCAAGACTGTGTAAGTTAACATGTAAAAACACAAAGCATTCTTGTATTAGATGTGTCTTCTTGCCATAATTGATATAAAGTTAGTTTGAGTGTTTTGGTATGGTGCTCTACTTTTTGCTTTGGATAGGTTGATGTTTTTGTGCCAAGATTTTTGTTTGGAAGTGAGCTTTGTTGTGCGTGCTTGTCTAGTGAAAGGGTGTAGACACAGATAGAGAGAAGGACAGATGACAAGATATGGAACGGATGGGAAGCGGAGCCTTGAGGGTGCATTGACAATGGCCTTGCTTACGTGATGATGCAGAGGCAACGTAGTTCGGGACTCGGACCATGGACCTAAGATATGGATCAGATGAGGCATGATATGAAATAGATACGGATCAAGTATGGAACAGATATGGATCGGATGAGGCATGATATGAAACAAACATGGGTCAGATATGGAACAGACATGGATCAGATATGGATTAGATGATATTGATGACAAGGAAACACCACGGATAGGTAAATGCATGGGTGATAAGGAAGGGAATGGGTGGTTAGGTAGAAAGAAACAAGGATGTGATCTCCAAGGACTATGTCGCATAGGAAAAACGTACCCCCTTGTAGGTAGAATACTTTAGGATTTTTCATGGTGATGCTTAAGATGAAGGAGGAGGATGAGAGGATAATGAAGGATTTGCGTGGTTTGGAGGGATAAGGTATGTCAAGAGCCATTCAAAAACATTTGTCAACATTGTGCCCCTAATCTTTTTCAAGATCAAAGAAATAGAGGAAGGGAAGATCAGGATGGATGGACACGACATGATAGGCATGTAATGGATAGAAGGATATGATAGGAAATGGTATGGAAGGAAACTGATAGGAGAAGAGTGATATGTCGATGAGACAAGGTGCCCCCAAGTGTAGGTGACGTAGGAGATCAACTTTACACATGACACCTATTTACCAGGCTTTCATCATGGTACCTATCCAAGGTGCCTGTTTGCCAAGTTTTCACCATTGGACGAAGGGATTTCTCTTTACTCTTTTTTTTTTTTTAATATTTAGATAAGAGAAGGTGGATATGGATAAGGAGAGACTCAAGTATTTAGTTCCTTGAAAGGTGATAGTCCCGCTAGATGTATGTTGTCGCACGGACCATGTCTATTGTGCTCATAGATGTTGGTAGGGGATTGCATGAAAGTGAGATGGAGAATGGTAGATATTAGATTATGGAAGGTGCAATAGTGGATTATGATGTGGATATATAGATTGGAAAGCTTATGCAAAACATGCACCATGGGAGTAGGATGGGGAAGATATGTAGGATAGTAGTGGAAGGAAGGGGAGATAGAGGAATGTGGAAATGTTGTGGAATGGAAGGGGATCATGACCAATGGTTGCACATACTATGATAAACATTGAAGCTTATGATAGGCAAGTGGTGTGGGAAGCAATGGAGATTTTTGTTTGGTGGACAAATGATTTAGGAATTTAGGGACCCACATAGACTTCGTATTTTCTAATTTTTGCTTGACATGTGGGATGGAAGGATTTGATACTTTTGGATGGAATGTGATTTTTGGATGGAAAAGGAGAAAGTGGATGGTTGGGATTCATGAGAGGTGGATGCCTCACTTGACTTGAGGGCTTTTTGCTTAGGTACCCAAACCATTTTTCTTTTAGACTTTGCTTGTGAAGGTATGGGTTTGGGTATTTGTAGCTTTGGTGCAACTTCTAAGGTAATGATTTGTTGCTTGGGCACCCACACCTTTTTCAGTTTGACATTGAAGTGTGTGGGTGTATGCAGCTTTTGATATGGATAATTCTTTGATTCTTGGCTTTTGTATCCTAGGTCATGAGGACTCTTAGGATTTTTGACTTGATAGGTAGAGGCATCCAACTTTTTGCTGTTGAATTCTCTTGGGATGGTGGAAGTGAGGTTATTGGAAGCTTGTTGTTTAGACAACATATGCATTTGTTGATCATGATTGGGATATTTAGAGGATAATGAATAAGGTGTTGGAAGAAGTGGTGGTAAAATGCATGGAGGGGTAGTAGGAGTTGGAAGTAGCAGAGGTAGATTGGATGGTGGAAGGTGTATGGTCACATGCTTTTGACAATTGTAAGATGATGGAGGTGGAATGGAAACATATATTTTGGGGACATGATAGGGTTTGTGATGGAAAATGGTGGACTTAGGAGGAGTGGAAGTACCAACATCTTTGGATTGTTCATCTTGGGTTATGTATCCAAGGCCATATGAGGGTGGAGGAATTTTGACATGGATAGGTTCCAAAATACCTTGTTCATGAAGGCCTAAGCCTTTACCTTAATAGTTCATATTCTGGAGTATGCGGTGGACCATGGGATTATGTATAGGTGCACTAGACATGAGTTCCTTATTGGATGAGGAAGGTGAAGAGGTAGACAATGGTTTTTGGTGTTCTAAGGAAGAACATTCATGCATGAAGGTAGTGAGATCAAGGGGATATGATAACAGATTTGCAACATGGTCGATAATAGATGGAGGAGGATCATTAGGATCTTGATTTTCATTATGTTCTTTAGGGTCCAAGTTATTGGGTTGATCATCCATGTGCATTTGGGAGGCAAGTGTCTCATCAAGGGAAGTGGAAGTTATTGGATCAAGGATAGGACTAGATGGAAGATGGATAGGAGTAATGGAGGTTTCTTGCTCATAGATAGGTATGGGATCAATTTGTTCAAGGACATCTTCTTCATAGGGAATATCTTGATCATGGAACAAATAAAGGTTATGGATGGGTTGGAGTTGGATTTCCTTCTCACATATAAGATCAAGTTGCTCATGGATAGCTTCTTCATCAAAGGTAGTATCTTGATCATGGAAAAGATATAGGTTATGCATGGTTGGAAATTGGATCTATTGCTCATGTATAGGTATAGGATCACCAAAAAGATAGAGGTTCTGTAGGGATTAGATGGGCATGCTTTGATCTTGATTTAGACAAGGGGTTGATGTTTCCACATGCTCTAAAGTGTGCTCTTGACATAACTCTTGATGTGCTTGAATTGAAGTTGAGGTAGAAGACTCTTGGATAGGCTTTTGGTCAACAACATGAAGGTGTGACGAACCTTGACTTTGGTTCATGGTAGGAGGCTCTTTGATAAGCTCAAGGGGTTGCGGATGACATGAAGGGGTTGTAGGATTTGACATGTTATTGGAAGCATCTTTTGTAAGGTCAAGGACTAGAATTTGGGGACATGGTTGACTCTCTGCTAGTAGCCCTTGGATCACATCATTGGTAGGTGTATGGATAGGTGAATAAGGGGATTTAGCTTTCTCCCTAGCTTTTCTCTGGTTGTATAAATTTGAAAAAATTCTTTTCCATAAATCATCTGAGGATTCCTTGGTTGTCGGTTTAGAGCTTGTGGAACTCGATGGTGGTGTTGGTGTAGAACTGGTACGCTTTGGAATATGTGTCTTAGAAGATGATGGAGGACTAGTAGATAGAGTGGTATATGAGTTCCAAATTGGCGTGGTGCTTGCCTTGTCACGAGTATGGGAAAAGGATATATGATTTTGGGGCGAGGCGTAGCTGGTACTGGCATGTTTAGCTTGCAAGATTGTCATTTCTTGTTGTAAGACTTGGATTTGTTGAGAAATTGCTACACAATCTTGGGGTGAGGGACCTAGGTTTATTTGCAATTGTAGATATTAGAGTTTTTGACCAATATATTCAATTGGTTTGCCATTGACACAAGGCTAGAAAAGCTTACTAGTTTGGATGTGCAAAAACAAATGCGCCAGAACAGAGTGCAAATCTGCTACAAGTCGGATCAAATGCGCAACACTAGAGTTTAAAAGAGCTGCAAGTCTCAGCAAATGCACCACTAGTCAGGGCAAATGCGTAATTCTGGTTTTGTTTCAAATGCGCTACAACAAGATTTGAATGTGCTGCAAGTTGTTTCAAATGCGTAATTCTAGTTTTTTTGCTTGTTTTCTTCAAAGTTTTTGGAACATTTTTCAAGATTTTCCTTTTTTTGGTTTGAAAAACTTGGTGTTTCTGAGAATTCTGATGTTCAATTATGGTAAAAACATAGCAAACACAGAGAAGTTTTCATGATTTTTATCTTTTTCTATTTTTTTGTATTTTTGGACTATTTTGACTCAAAAACAAGTACACCCTAGGCTCAATAGGACAATATTCATTGAATCCTCTAGTTGTGCATACTCAACGCATGTAGCTCTAGGATCTGGTAGCATCGGCTCCCCTCCACGACACTCACTTCTCACGCATACTAGATCTAGGTTTCCTTAGGCTTGTACCCCCACCAAACCTTAGGATTGTCCCTGCTATCTCTACTAAGAGTCACATGAATCAAGGCAACTTCAAGAGCTCTGCCCTTTGCATCAACAAATAGGGGTTTTTGGCTTACTACACAATTGGTTCATAGTCAGGGCAACCGTTTGAGTGGTTACACGTGCGGCGGCACTACTCTCCATTATGGAGTATCCCAGCCTCTAAGGGTTAAGCCTTAGAGGGTTTTGGGGGAGGTTGGCCATCGGTGTAACACAACAGCACTCGTTATAGGAGTTTTTCACCTCAAGCACAATTTATTTTAAGTGGCTTGGTAGGGCTTGGCTTTAGCCTGTTACCACTCAGGATCATTCCCACTTGGACATGTGTGCATCCAAGGGCAGGCCCCTCTAAAGGTTAAACAAATGGAATGACAAGTCTGGCATTCTGGTCACCCAGTTAAGGGGAAAGCATAAGCCTATTGTCATTCATAGTCACATAATACATTAATTAATCCAAACCTAGTTAAAAGTAGAAAAACTAAATGGGCTATTCTACTTGTGCATTCACGCGGTTGTTAACTTTGAAGTGTTTAAGACATAGCAATGTTTATTTTACCGTTTGTAAGATAGCAATGATCTAACTAGGAAAAGAAATCAACAATGCAGAGATAGCAATGGTTCAGTTACTCTCCATCCTAGTTAAAAACTATGTGGAATTTGTATGAGCATTCATTTTACTTTCCCTTTAGAAATTGAAGTGTGAGCTAACAAGTGAAACTATATGAATCTAAACCAGTACCTAGCCTGCAAGTGGATCCAAGAATATTCCTACAAAAAAAAAGTGTTAGCATTAGCAAAACCACAAGAAAACCCAAAAAGTCAATGTTAGAATCAGATGCGCAGGTACAGAGATCATATGCGTAGAAACAGAGGTCATATGTGCCATTTTACTAATGTGTAGATTCAGAGCACATATGCATCGAAACAGAGGTCATATGTGCATCTTTACAGATGCATTGAATCAGAGGACATATGCGCAGCTTTACAAATGCATTGAATCAGAGGACATATGTGTAGAAAGAATGATCAAACAACGTTCTAAAAATTCACTGCAAAATAGATGCGCTACACAATGGAACATATGCGCCATATTAGAGGTCAGATGCGCCGAAACAGAGTGTATATGCACCATTTCTGTAGAAGCGCCAGAATAGAGGGTAAAAGTGCTGATTCAGAGATTAAATGCACTGGAGTACTGTGTGCACCATGATAGGAGGTAGAAGCGTTGTTTGAGAGGATAAATGCACCAAATGCCTCTGTTAGAACCCTGTACAAGACCTGTACGGACCTGTCACTTAGAAAAGCTTAGTTTTTGATTAGATAGAGGGGCAAGCGCCCCACGGTGGGCACCAAAATGTGAGGGTGAAAATGGGATTATCAATTTAAGAATGTAAACCTAAACACCAATGACATATGAAGATAAAAGGTATTAAAATAAGAACAAGATGATACTTACAACCCTTTTTACCTTTCATCTTCCATAGTTTACCTATCTATTCTTGATCTTGATAATGATGAAGCCCTTATAAGCGTATGCTCCCTTGCTTGTTGAAGATGACAAGAATGGAATGACTATGATACTTTGTGTGATTGGAGGTGAGCTTCAACACACTAGTGAAATGGATGCTATGAAGTGCTATGAGAAATGGGGTGCCAAAGGCGTGCTAGTGTTTCTGTAGCATAAGTTTTCTAAAATGATGGATGATGAAATGAAGAAGAAGAGGGTTGTATTTATAGAGTTGTGTGGAAAAAGATCAATGGTTGAGAAGAAATGAGAAGATCAACAAAGGAGGATTGTTGAGGAACGTGCAACAAATGGAAGAAAGACGTGTCATTAAAAAAGAAGCTATGTTGAGTTAACTGCTCTGTTGATGAGGATGAGTTTTGTTTTTCTTAAATTAGAATTTATTTTTCTAATTTAAGAGCACAGTTGCTTTAAAATTGCTTTAACTCAACTTTTTCTTTTTGTATGACAAGAGGAATGTATTTTTAGAAGATATGAAGATTTTTGGAAGATAAGAAAGCATAATTAAATAAATAGATTTATTTAATTATTTGTAGATAATTTGGAGGAATAAAATAAAATATTGAATATATTTTATTTTTGTGGAGATTTAAGATTTTAATTTAAATAAAATTGCATTTTATTTAAATTTGGAAGAATAAAAGGTTGTAATTAAATAATTAAAATTATTTAATTAGTTAGAAGAATGTAGTTGATGTAGATAAATTTAATTAAATAAATAAATGTAATTTATTTAATTAAATGAGAGGAGATGAATCAAATAAATAAATAAATTTATTTATTTATTGATAGAGGAATGTGAAGGTGAAATAAATATTTAAAATATTTATTTAAGTAGAGTCATGTCAATTTTAGGTGTATAGAATTGTTTTTAAAGAAGTAGATGAAGTAGTACATATAAACTTTATGGCTGTAAAGAAAATACTGGAATATATCTTAGCATTTGCTTTACAACCATAAAGTTTATCTCTACTACTTCATCCACTTCTTTAGAAACAATAAATGGCCATGATTTTTTATCAGAGTTGACAGTTATAAAGTTACTTCCAAGAAGATAGTTATCCAAAGAGACGTATCAGGCACATCCACATGTTAGTACAAAGTTATGAAATTATAACATTATATCTCAATTCTTAGATAATATTCTTGATGGTGGCTTCCAATGTATACCTTTGAATTGTTTAAATCTTCCTAGCATTTGCTTTACAACCATACATTTTATTTGTAAGTTAGTTTGTCCATTTCTTTAGAAACAATAAATGGCCATGATTGTTGATTAGATTTGATAGTTGTAAAGTTACTTCCAAGAAGATAGTTATCTAGAGAGACCTATCAGGCACATCCACATGTCAGTACAAAGTTATGAAATTATAACATTATATCCCAATTCTTAAATATATTCTTGATGGTGGCTTCCAACCTTTGAATTTTTGAAGTATTTTAAATAAGTAATGATTAAATAATTATTATAAATAATTAATTATAATGTTATTATATTAATATTTCAAGTGCAAATGCTACTAGCATATAGGTATCTTTCTAATTAAAATCTCTGTAAATTTCATCATAAATAAATTCCATCATAAATAATTAATTATAATGTTATGATAATAATAATGCAACTGCAAATGCTACTAGCATACAAGTATCTTTCTAAGAAAAATCTATTAGGGTTTAGGCATATCAAAGCAATAAACACTAACAATTATATGAAGATTAAATAACCCAAATATAACAATTAGGAATAACACAAAAGAGATCAACATAGAAATTTAACGTGGTTCACCCAATATGGGCTACATCCACAGAAACACAACCATCCAATGATTTTATTATCTAGTGCAAAATAGATTACAATCTCATGAATAAATCACCATAACATACATCCCAGCTGCTTATAACAAGATTTTTGGAAGCTTCTAGAATTAGGGTTTTGCAATGTCATTTTTCTTTTGTCGGTTAATAAAAAATTAACAACTGACTCCAATCATGCAAAAAGAGGGAATTTTTTTTTTAGGGCTGTGCCCTTGAACCCCCACTCAAGGCCTAGCCCAACCCTGAACCTTAGTGAGGATATATTACTAGTGTACAATACTTGCATGATCAGTTGCCACATACCAACAATATCCCACTTGGAGATTAATCAGGCTCCACACCAAACAATCTCCCACTTGGAGACTAATCCTGGATGACACCGTTGCACTTGCAGCTCCCACTAGATTATAGGCTGAGCTAATTTCTTATGTCCACCATTATCAGTCCTAAAGGCCAATGGAAACTGATGAGGAAATTAGTTTCTCCCGTGTAACTACCTTTTTGAACATATCTATAGGATTCTCACTAGTGTGTATTTTCTTGAGCTTCAATTGTCCATCCTCCAAAACTGACTGGATGAAGTGGTATTTGAGATGTATGTGCTTAGTTTTTGAATATAGAGCTGAGTCCTTAGAAAGATGAATGACACTCTGGCTATCAGTGTACAAAGGGCTATCTTCCTGTCATTGCCCCAATTCCTCTAGAAAATGTTGTAACCAAATCATCTCCTTGCTGGCTTCCATAGCAGCAACATACTCAGCTTCAGTTGTTGAAAGCACAACAACCTTTTGCAACCTTGAAGTCCAACTGACTACAGTACCTCCTATAATAAAAACATACCCTATAATACTCTTCTTTCTATCAATATCACCCACAGGATCAGAGTCAATATATCCTTTTAGAGCAGAATTTGTTCCTCCAAAACATAGTTTCTTTGAAGTAGTACCTCTCAAATATCAAAGAATCCATTTTACCACATTCCAATGTTCCATTCCTAGATTGCTCATATACCTACTCACAACTCCCACTACATGTACAATATTTGGCCTTGTACATACCATTGCATACATCAAGCTACCAACTGCTAATGCATATGGTATCTTAGACATTTTGTCTTCCTCCTCTTGAGTCTTTAGACACATCTCCTTAGTTAGAATAAAATGACCAGGCAAAGGTGTACAAACTACTTTTGCATTCTACATGTTAAACCTTTTCAACACCTTCTCTGCATACTCACTTTGAGACAAAAACAATTTTCTATTTGTCCTGTCTCATGTGATCCTCATACGAAGGATTTATTTTTCTGCACCCAAATCCTTCATAGAAAATGAATTTGCTAATTTCTACTTAAATTCATTAATATGTTGCATGTTAGTCTTGGCAACAAACATGTCATCAACATAAAGCAACATGATAATATAGATGTCATTACCTAATTTATTAAAATAAACACAATAATTAGAATGATATCTTTTGTAGCCTTGTTCAGCCATAAAACTATCAAATTTCAAATACTGTTGTCGAGGCACTTGCTTTAGGCCATACAAACTCTTCTTTAACCTGCACACAAATTCCTCCTTACCCTTGACCTCAAATCCCTGTGGTTGTTGCATGTATATTTCCTCTTCCAAATCCCCATGGAGAAATGTCATTTTCACATCTAGCTATTCAAGATGCAAGTCTTCTGTAGCCACAAGACTTAGAATAGTTCTAATAGAAGTCATCTTTATAACCAGAGAAAATATTTCATCAAAATCTATACCTTTTTTCTGTGCAAAACCTTTTACCACAAGTCTAGCCTTATATCTTTTCTTGCCTCCATTTTCTTCCTTCAACCTATAAACCCACTTATTTGGCAATGCTCTTTTACCTACAAGTAATTGGACTAAGTCCCAAGTCTAATTTTGCAGCAAGGAATCCATTCCTCTTTCATGCCTAGCTCCTGCTACTTTTTGGTATCTACCTGCATTGCTTCTTCATAACTTTTAGGTTCACCAGAATCAGTTAATATTATAGAATATAATGATGGAGAAAATCTTTCTAGAGGTCTAGATACCCATGTAGAATGTCTAACACTTGCAGGAGTCTATGGGATAACTTGTTATTGTTGAGCATTAGGTACCACTGGTATTTTATTTTTTGGAATCTCATCCAACACCACATATTCCTTTTTGGCTTGTTCATGCTTCTTTTCCTATAGTTGACCCTTATACATGACCTTCTCATTGAATATAACATCTCTGCTCCTAATGATTTTATGATTTTCATAATCCCATAACAAATAACCAAAAGCATCTACTCCAGATCCAATGAAGGTACATTTTTTAGACTTATCCTCAAGCTTGGTTCTATTTTCAATATCAACATGGACAAAAGCTTCACAACCAAAGGTTCTTAGAAATGAATAGTTTACCTTTTCACCCGCCCATGCCTCCTCTGGAATGCCACCATCCAAAGGATTTGAAGGTTTGTTACTTATTAAATAAACAACAGTATGTACAACATCTACCCAAAAGTGTAAGGGTAGTCCATCATTCAATCTCATGCTCCTTGCATGCTCCATAATGGTCCTAGTCATCCTCTCAAACACACGATTTTCTTGTGGGGTTCCAAGAATTATTTTCTGCCTATGGAGTCCATTATATGAATAGTAATTTTCAAATTCTCTACTGCAATACTCGCCTCCATTATTAGATCTAAGACACTTCAACTTTTTTCTTGTCTCATTCTCAACCAAAGATTTCCACTTTTTAAAAGTTTCAAATACTTCTAATTTTTGTTTTAGGAAATACACCCATGTTTTCATAGCTGCATCATCAATAAAAGTAACATAATAGTAAGAGACACCAAGAGAAGGTACCTAAGCTAGTCCCCATACATCTAAATGCACAAGCTCTAATTTCTCACTCTTCTTCTCTTTCCCAACTTTGAGAAATTAGACTCTTTTCTATTTTCCATAAACACAATTTTTATAGAACTCCAATTCAATCTTCTTCAGACCTGGTAGCAACTTTCTGGAGTGAAGGATCTTCATCCCTTTCTCACTCATGTGCCCAAGTCTATGGTGCCACAATTCTATTTCTATCCTTGTAGCAAGTGTTATAACTATCTCAATAGTAATAGTTTGTGTAGTAGCTAAGGTAGAATAAGTATTACTGGTACACAAATACAATGTGCCTACCTTTTCACCTTTAGCTACTACTAATGCACCTTTAGTGACCTTCCAGACTTTCTTGAAAAGGTAACTATATAGCCTTCACTACCCAGTTGTCCTGCAAAGATTAAATTTCTTCTCAAATTTGGAACATGCCTTACCTCCTGTAGCAACCATTCATTTCCATTCTGCAACTTGATTTTTATCTTTCCTTTTCCAACAATCTGATAGGCTTCATCATCACCCAAATATACCTGTCCAAAATCACCTTGAACATAATCTATGAAATAATTCCTATGGGGTGTGGCATGAAATGAAGCCCCTAAATCTATTACCTAGGAATCATTAGTATTATCTAAACACAAAATTAAAGCATCCTATAATTTATTACTAACAACATTATCTTCCTTACTGTCATCATGTTGTTCATCTCCTTGTTTGCCCTTTCGAGACCAGCAATCCTTCTTCAAGTGTCTGGGATTTCCATAGTGCTAGCAATCCATTCTTCCTCTAGATTTAGATCTACCTTTCTTCGACTTCCCTTGTGACTTCCCATGATTTGTAGGGATTTTTCCTCTTTCCTTTGTTCTTCCCCTGTTCTCTACAATCAAAGCATTACCAGATGTTGAAGTCACACCTGTGCTTTTCTGCCGCATTTCCTAGCTAAGGATAACACCAACAACATCATCAAATTTTAAAGTATTTGAACCAGAGACAAAGTTACTTACAACCATTACCAAGCTATTCTAGCTTTCTAGCAAAGAACATAACACCAAGAGAGCCCTTATCTCTTCATCAAATATCACTTTTGTAGAAGTTAGTTGACTAGTAATCATATTAAACTCATTTAAATGATCTGACACAGATCCACCTTCAATCATTTTTAGATTAAACAAATGCTTCATGAGAAATACCTTATTAAAGGCTAAGGGTTTTTCATACAATTTAGCCAAAGCTTTCATCAAACCATCTATTATTGTCACTTTTGTTATATTGAATGCCACAGATGGTGCCAGGCATAACCAAATGGTTCCTAGTGCCTTTCTGTCCAGAAGATCCCAATCCTCATCAATCATTGCTATTGATTTCTTGGCTTTTCCTTTCAATGGCATCCATAAATCCTTCTGATAGAGATAATCCTCCATTTGCATCTTCCATAATTGATAGTTCTGCCCACTGAATTTATCTACCTTCAATTTACCCTCATTCACCATTGCTCCCACTTAACTATGAGACTCCCACTTAACCATGAGACCTCCTGTAGATGATAATCAAACACAACCTCATTCTAATACTAGTTGTTAGGGTTCAGGCAGATCAAAGCAATAAACACTAACAATTATACGCAGATCAAATAACCCAAATATAATAATGAGGAATAACACAAAAGAGATCAACACAAAAATTTAACATGGTTCACCCAATATGGGCTACATCCATAGAAACACACCCATCAAATGGTTTTATTATCCAATGCAAAATAGATTACAATCTCACAAATATATCTCTGCAACATACATCCCATCCTCTTATAACAAGCTTTTTGGAAGCTTCTAGAATTAGGGTTTTGTAATGTTGTTTTTCTTTTTGTTGGTTAACAAAAAATTAACAACCAACTCTGAACCCCAATGAGGATGCATTACCAGTGTACAATACTTGCATGATCAGTCACCACATACCAACAAAATCTATGTAAATTTCATCATAAGTGAATTTCATCATAAATCAATAATGTCCAAATGTCCAAATGTAAATATAAAACATGTATGACTCATAAGAATGTCTCTAAAATATAATAACATGTGACTCATAATGTCCAAATGTACAAATGTAAAACATGTGACTCATAATAAAAAATCATAAATGTCTAGATAGATCTCAGTGAATGGATTGAGCATCACTATGTCTTGAGCCCTGGCCTGATCCCTGACCCAATCTTAGGACTGATCTCTTACCCGAGCCCTGGATTAATCCCTAACTGGAGACTTGCACATGAAACACTATAAAATTATATATATATATATGTTTTAATTATAAGTAAATAATTAATACTTGATTGATCTCTAAATTACTTAACATCCATGGTCTAGATCATGTAGAGGATGAGCATGGACATGAGTCTGAATAGAAGCATGATCTAATCCTAGAACTCATATATGACATGTACGTATATATATCTATGTGTATTTAGTTAGAAAACTTGTACTTGATGTGTGTATGTAAAAAGTTAAAGAAATATGTACGTACTTAAATCAAGTATGTATGTGATATAGGTAGTTTTTAAATACCTCATGATGATGTCTAGGATTGCCAGCATACTACAAATCTCCATATTCAGGTGGTAAAGCATCAACATGTGTCTAATACACATTCAATTTATAAATGTACACACAATTTCAATAAAGAGTCAAGGATTGAACATGTGCATGATTTAATTTAAAATTAAACTTTATATATATATATATGAATTTAGATTGTAATTTTTAAATAAATTACCTCAATTGTAGCATCGAGGACCCTCCCAATCCCACTGAGCTTAAAAGAGCAGAGGGAGAATAAGAGACATGTAAATGGTGCATCCTCAATGCCAAAAAGAAGCCTACTATACTCACCTCCTATAATATTGAGTGCAGTAATCTCAACCTGATTTGGAGTTCATGATGAGGGGTGAGAGCCTATAGGACCAACTAGAACATCCTAATGTCCCCCCAAACCCTATGAAGTTGCCTCACCATGGCTCCTTTGTCTACCAAAATATTGCCTAACATGTGTGGATATACCATCAAGTGGGATCCCATACTCATCATTGATGAACTAGTATGCATCTAATAAATCACTAGCATCTAGTCATATTATGCAAAGCAGTCCCTCCACTAATCTGTGCCACATCATGTGGCAATGGTATATCAGCATGAATTTAATGATTAGAACTAGTCGATGTGTCCTTAGTGGAAGGAATGCGATTCTGCGGACGTAAAAAATATTTGCCAACATGATTAGATGACAATTGATCACCCTCACTAGTAATAGTCATGAGGCTCTCAAAAATCTTGCATCTCAAGGGGGTCAGTGCTGGTTGTGTGGCTTTTTCTAGTTCCACATATTTTTGGAAGAACTAAAAGGTGTGGACCAACTAAGGACCTCTTGTTCACAAGAGATGGCAACTCTGCTAGTCTATACTCATATTTGTCTACAAACCTTCCTCTCCCTTGTCCAACATGTTTAGGGAAAGATGTATAATCTATAGATAAATGTAAATGGAACTCTGCATATAATTGTTTGCAAAAATACAATAGTAACTCATCATTGTTAGGCCATTTGTGATGTGCTACCAAAAATCTGGGATAGATAAAATGACACACAATTGGATCCACAAACTTGGTGGGGGTATAGCCTCTCATTCTAGCTCATCCCCTATAAGATGGGAACATGTTGAGAATATTATCTACTAAAGCCAACCTAGAAACAAACGACCATTTCTCATGGCCACCAACACTCTGAGAAAGTGACACATAGAACATGTCAGCACTAATGTGATCATAAGGGTTGTATGATCGAACAACGTCAATCACACATGTGATCTCCTCTTGGATTGTAACCAACTTGTCTCTATTTGACAGGTTTTGTGTGTTATGTATTGTTCGGTGAAGTTCACTCAAAGTGTTTTCAAACCTCTCAATAGTCTTAGCGTATTTGAAAGTAGAACTATCACTAGTGTCAAGATGATTAGATTGATGTGAAGTTTGATCATCCACGTGTCAAAATATCTACAACATGAAAATTAAAATATAATTTAATTTAAAAATTTTAACAATTAATTAAATTGAAACTAAAATAAATTTAATTTCTAAGTTTGAAACCAAACCCAATTTAACAAATATAAATATAAATGGAAGAAGTAAAAATTAACTTAAATTTAAATGAAGTAAAACACTTTTGAATCATAGACAATGTGTAAACAAAAAGAAATCTACTCCAAACTTGAGGATGAGGAATATGTTTGGCAAAAAAGTAAATTGGAATGAAAGACAACATAACATCGTAATTTTTAATAGTCCAAATAATTATGATCAATGCATAAATTAAATATAGGGGAGACAATTTACCAAGAACCAACTTCTATCACCTTTCTTAATTTGACAATACAATACATAACCCATCATATACATTATGACATTTTGATTGTATTTTATAGTAAAAATGCCTAAATATAGCTACACAACTATTAAATTTAAGCCCTGACCATTCGAGTGATCACTCAAAAATAAGAAAAACATCATTGTGGCTTTTCTAAAGGTAAAGAAACTCTATTAGATGGAGTAATTACATCTACCTAGATAGACATATATGCCAAAATGTAGATTCCCACATCATGGACCTCAATTGTTTGAAAAAATACTTCAAGAAAATAAAAAACATGCATATAGCACACAAAATGTTTGAAAAAATTCCATGATTGTAGAATACATTCAATGGGGGTTTGCTAAGGATATAACAGACTTTTAAGTAGATACAATAGGCTAGTGTATATCTAAACTACTCAACAATTATAGAGAATGAAACTAATAGTTCCTAAATCTCATAGTAGTTTAATTATACTCTACTAACATAATTATAACTCTACTAACAAAGATGGTCGGTAAAGGCCCTCAAAGAAATGTAAAATATATGTAGGACAAAAACTATTTAACAAAGTGCCTCCTACATAGTATAATTAAACTACTATGAGATTTAGGAATCCAATTCTCCAAAAGTACAACTTACACTCATCACTAATTTTTATTTTTAACACTTTTTTGCCAAACTTGATATTAAAATCAACATTTTGAACTAAATCTTCACTTTTTGACACCTATATCCACTAAACCATTAGGAATTTGAAGATGTTACGAACTAGTGATTTGTGAGATTTTGTTTGTAGATTCTAAATTTTATTTTTTTAAAAAATTGGAGTTAAATTGTAATTTTTTTTGCATCTCCTTTGATAACTAGTTTTTAATAGTAAACAACATTTTTTCAAAGCGATGTGTATTCCATAACACATAACTTTTTTTTACAAAAGATAAAATTCTAATTCTTTTGAATTTAGATTGGTAACACCGATATTGAGGGCATGCATTTAGTTTCATAATGTTTTGTTGAATATTTCTTTAATTAGGTTTTGAAGTCAAACCAATTATAATTTAGACATAGGCATATTCCATAAAACATACTGTTTCTATATGTATTGAAATTCAATTTTTTTTTTTTTTGTTGAAACAAGGACATCAATACCTAGGACATACATATTTTTTAGAATTTTTTTTCACTAATTTACTAATTTTCCATGTGTGTAGAATAGAGAGCTTGATGTTTGGTGAAAAACCTATGTTTAGTAAAACTAGAAAAAACAATCATAATAAAATCAAAATATAACAAAACTATACTCGTTGGAAAGCTCATTTTGAGGACTGCGATCCTCCAATTTGGTTTGGCAAGGTGAATCCATTTGGACCTTCAATTGGGCTTTGAAAGCCAAAATTTTGTAGAAGAAAATGGAAGGGAAGGACGAAAGGTGTTTAGAGGGGGTCTTCATTCCAAGATCCCTTTGAATGAAGGTGGGTGACATCCTTAATTCGAAGTATAGACTCCTTTGAATGAAGGTCCAAACATGGCGCATACATCCCCGTAACGACCACCTTCGAATGAAGGTTCCTTGCATTAAAAAATAATTAAATTTTTTCACTGCCAACCTTGGTTCGAAGGCATTGCCAACTTGTTTTTAAAATGTTTTAATTTTTTCATATTGTATATAAATTGGATTTTTTTTTTCATTTTTACAAATCAATGTAACAAGATAAATTCACATTTTTATTTTTCAAGGGAGGAGGAAATCTTTGAGAGAAGAATTTTCAAGTCATATTTTAGAAAGAAGGAGATGGGAAACAAAATGACAATACAAAATAAGACTACACAAAAGTATTCCACATAAACTATAGAAAGATTAAATGAAGTAAGATTGCAAAAATATCATAAACAAAAACAAGGTATGCATATATTTTTTTTTCTATTTTTAATCTAGGTCATTTTATTTATGCTTAAATATATACATGTATTGATGAATCATGTAGTAGGATGTCATTTAATCTAGGTCACTTGATTTATGCTTAAATATATATGCAATGATTTAATGTAGCTAGGATGTCATTTAGTTTAAGTCATTCCTCATTCTTGGCTATAATCCCCACCCCTCTACCTAGAGATAACTACCTACCTCTCTCTCTCTCTATCCACCACTCTCTCTCTCTCAAGTTGTGCACTCTCTTTACCTCTACCTCTCCCTCACTAGGGCCTCCCTAGCTATCTCTCTCCCTCTCTAACTCTCCATATCCCTCTCCCTCTCTCCAACCTTCTCTCTCTTCTTCCTTTGATACTATTTTTCTCACCTCTATCTTTAACAAGTGGGTTATTTGTTAGTAAACCTAGGAAGTGTGTCATGCTTCTAATTTCCAAACATTACCAAAAGGAACCTTTTGCTTGTGGTAGCTTAGATTTTGTCACCATATTTTATAGTTGAACCTCTTTAACTTAGCTACTAGATTAATTATCTTGTGAGCTAGAACTCCATTTAGAGCCAAAGGTTAGTCCTTAAAATTCTAGTCTCATCCTTGTTTTCATTAGTTAGTTATCTAGAAAAAAATGTATAGGAAAATTTTCTTCTTGTGCTCATCTTGAATGGAGATGATAGTACTTGTTGCACTAACTTGGAGAGATCTATTTCTTTTATCCCATTTGATTTTCCTTGAATTCAAATTGAGATTAATGAACTGTGCTACCTTGAATCCATGGTGGGGTTTCTCTTCACTTTAATCTTAGGCCTATTTTTCTACATTATGTTGCTACTTATATAAGCCAAGTATCTTTTCTTTACACGTATTCTTATTTCATTTTGATCTTAAATATATTCCAAAAAAGGATTGCATGCTTTGTTAAATCATTCAAGGCTCTAAGAGCTATCTTACCATATTATGTATAGGAGATTTCATATATATCAAATTGTACATCTTACTTGAATATTTTTGCATGCTTACACACTTATCCTAAATGGTATAACTACCTATGTATCTTGTACTCATATTTGTCACTTGTGTGCATGAGTCCATATATATCACTTGTGGTCATAAATATTAGTTATAACATGTACATATATTAATTTTTATGGTAATTTGATATGGAGGCTCTTTAAAATATATTAAGACTTGGAACTAAATTATAAGTTTTCTTTAATATGTATTTCCTTAATGTGTTATACAAAAATTGGAGTAACCATTGTTGAAGAACACATAGTTGATGTTATCCCAGAGGAGGCCCAAGTGCAAATAATGGATGTTGGAGAGGGGTCAAGATCGCTTCCTTTGACTGGTATGGATGAGCATATTAATCTAGCTAAAGAGGTGAAGAGAAAAATTTGTTATAGAAATTTAGATCATTTACTTAAAATGGATATTGAGAAATTGAAACATTATGCTGAACAACCTAGACATACTGATAGGAGGTCAATGAATAAATCTGGAAAGGAAATAATTGCTCATTTTGATAATCTTGATACTCTTGGGAAAACCCAATTGTTATCAATTATATTTCTTAGTAAGGAGCTAAATGAGCCATTACAATTATTTGGTGTAGATTTGTCATTGGAAAAGGGGAAAGGTTCACACCTAGAAAAATATATTGTTGAAAATGTTAAAGAAGGTTTGGCTTCCATTGGGAAATAATCTTGATCTATGGATAAGTCCATTTCAAGAAGAGTGATGTTGACATGTATTTTAAGTGAAAAAATTCCAAAAAAAGATTATTGCCTTCAATTTCAATTGAGATTGGTTTCAGTAGAAAGATAGTAACAAAATATGTGAAAAGGAGAAAATTATTGGATGATAGTACCTCGGAAAGCAATTGGGCAATTATGTGTAGAGCTCCTTGATCTAACAGGATTCAAGATGTTGTTAGGAACTTGATCTCAACCTTTTGGAATGATAATACTCATGCTTCATCAAATAGTAGAGATATTATCAAACATAGAATTGGGCCCAATAGTTATGAACTACATACAAAACATTGGCTAGATATAACACAACATGAGATGTATGTGACCTTTTGTAATTCAAATCCTCATATAAAGATTAGGCAAACAATGTTTGAAAGGTTAAGGCCATAATATGTGAAGACAAACAAGGTTTTTGAAACTTGTTTTTTTCATTATCATATTGAATTTGATCCCTACTATCAAGTGTTTTGAAAGATTAGAGAAGACAACGATGATTTTGTAAATGCACCTCCTAAATGGGCAAGTCAGTTCATAGCATCCATCTTATGTGATAAATCAACTGATGATAATGGAACTGGTCAAATAAACCGCATAAAAGGTCTTTGTGAAACATGTGGAAATTTAGTTAAAATGCCTTTGAGAAATGAAGATATCAACCCAATGAAGTTGGTAAATTTCAAGAGTTACAAGTACATAAAGTTTCAAACAAAAAATGGGAAAGAATCCACAAGGTTAGATTATGTAGAAGAGAAGATACCTATTGGAACAATTATGGAAAATTTTCATAAATTGATACAACCATACATACATCATGCTTTTTTTGCTAAGTGGCAAGCACAATAGTTTCAAACATTAAGAAATACTTTCCCACCTGGAACAGTTTTATCAATAGTCGACTTTGCAAAAAATTACTCTTTTGACTTTTCAGAGCAGATCACTATTATAGTGCATGTGTGTTATCAGCATGCACAATTGGATTTGGATGGTGTTGAAAGTACATTTGAAGCACGAGTCATTAAGAAAGAATATCACTTTTATAATAGTGATGATAAAGAGCATGAAACACATTTTGTACAACATTGCTTTAAGAATTTTTTTGAATATTTGGCAAGTAGGGGTGTAAAAATTGAAAAGCATTTTATATGTTCAGATGGATGTGCATCACAATTCAAATAATCAAGGCCATTTTATGCACTATGTAGATATCATTGAAATGACAATATACCACATGTTTGGAGTTTTTTTGAGAGTGGGCATGGAAAGGGTGAACATGATGGCACAAGAACTTGCCTCAAACGTGCTCTAAGAAAACATCAAATGAATTATGAGGAAGATCATATAAATGATGTACATGATGTTGTTGAATGGTTTAAGTCACACTTTGCATCAAATGAGGTTGACACATCTTCAAGAACAAATCGATACATTCCACATAGAGTGTTTTGGGAGATATTAGGTATGTATTGTTTGAAAATTTAATACTTTAAATATATATTCATATATGATATGTGTACATGAGTTTGTTTATTTTAGTTTAAATTTAATTATTTCTATTATATTCATAATGTACAATATAATAAATTTGTAGGTGTGGATAGAAGATCAATGCATGGATGTAAGAGGGTAGAGAAAACAAAATCTTTGCATTGTGTCATGAGTACAGATATCTAGACATAGACATTACGCACTAGGGATTACTCTTGTTTTTGTTATGAGTGCATGTTGGGAGATTGTGAGAATTGTAAGAACCAATAACGTGGATATGTCAATGAATAGAAAAATGTGCCACTAGCTGTTACCAACACATACAACAAAGATGAGGACAAAAGATTTGAAGACATTCCTTTGATTTCAATTGATTATAACCATATTTCAAGATTGATTAAAAAAGGTATGTGTACATATATATATAAATTATATAAGGTATCTCTAAATTTTTCAAGTTACAAATTTTGGACCTGTAAATTTGCTGCAAGAGATGTTTTTGCAGTCATAGTAGAGGCTAGAAATATAGAAGACGTTAGTTATTATTTATTGCATTGCACAGAAGAGAGGCAAAAGCTAATAAAGCCAAAAATAAGTGATGGAATGTTGTTTCCCAAAGGTTTAACTTTATTTAATATATTTTTAAATAATTTTGAATTTGCTACATAGGTATGTGTCAAGTACCTTGAGTGATTTAAACATTCAATTTATATTATAATTTATGTTATGTCTTACCGAGCAATGAAAATGTTATACATGAACTATGTAGGTAACATTTAACTTGAAAATATTTTTGATATAATAAGGCGGTAAAAACCAGGGGCCAAACCCTTACAACAATAGACCAAAAAGGAACAACAAAGGCTCACGAACAAAAGGAGCCACCAAACACCACTATAGATATAACAACATTAATAGCCAATAACCAGTAGACAGTAAAGAGTAGCAGACAGATAACAGATAATCAACAAATAAATAAACAAAGCTAGGGAGAAACATCCTCCCAGCCTTTAGCCAGGAATTCATAAATTTTATCAAACTCTTTAACTTTCTCCTCATCAGCGCCATGGGTAAGGTTGTCGTGCTCCTATAGTAGAGTCAAGTTGAACATAGCTGAGTGACAAAGTATATTGCTTATGAAGCATCCAATGGATCAAACCTTCTGCTCCAGTGATTCAACATGGCCTCTAAGAATAGTAATTTCATCCCCCTGACCGTTACCTTCCTCCTTAGCATCTACTTCAGTCTCCTCCACATTCATCCCCTCCCCCTCTTGAGCAATATCATTAGGACCAAAATCCACTCCATCAGTATCCTTAGCTTGCTTCTCTTTTTCCTCAACCCCTTTAGTCTCCTTCGAGATCTCTTGAACCTCAATGTCTTCACCTTTAGACTACTCATCCCCCTGAGTAGAAGCCTCAGAGTCACTTTCAGAGTAATCAATTACTTTTACCTAAGGGGCCAGTTTGCCAGCAATTCTACCATACCTTCTAACACCCGAAGAGTAACCCTCATTCTTAGCTTTGGCCGTCATTTTAGTTTTGGGATTTTTACCTTGAAAATGTTATGTCTTACTATGGAATGTTGTTTCCCACAGGTTCAGTTGTAGTGTAAGGGACATATCTCAAACAAGTCAAGATTGTTCAACATGGGATTCACTTTATTGATTATCAACCTGAGAACAAGGTATATCAATATAGCCACCTAGTAATTGCTACTTGCCTATCTCTTCATACAGTTCCATATTCATGTGGACATCATAAGTGGAGACTAGATAGTGATGATCATTAGAGAATATTAGATGTCATTGAAGAATGAGTTGAACCACCTGATGTGGTATGAAAAATATGGATGAAGAACTTACAATTTTTAATGTTTTGAAGACCTAAATTCACTATCTAGATCTATGTTCATCTATTAATTGTTTTACAATTTATGCAAGTTAAATTAATAGTTCTTTTGTTGAACAAATTTTAATTTCAACATGTGTTTCTTAATGTAAATGATCTCTCTATTAGAAGTCATGTAGAGAATGCCTTAGATTCTTATTCAAGCATGTGATATGATAATTTTTGAATGCTTTTATTTAATGCTATATGCTCTTTGAACATGCTACAATACATACATATGCACTAGATATGTGACAATATAAATTAAATTAAAATCAAAGTTTTCAACATCAATGCACAACTCATCACTACACAAGTGAAAGTATCGACCTATCATGTGATGACCTCACCATTATGGCCATACAAGAGGGTAGATTTGCCTCTAACCATGGTGATTGGGTACTATACCACAATCGCCTTCTCTCATGAATTAAAACCCCTATGGAAAAATCTTAGTAAAAATTTCCAAAAAAGGTCAAGAAGTGTCAACTATCTCAAGATCATGCCTTTTACTAGTGAAAATCACCCTAGCCATTTAGGATCACCCTTGTGTAATTCCCCACCTATGTTAACCCATGCCATGTCCAAGTCCTATGGTATTTCTAGGGTTAGATCAGTTTTTAAAGCTAGTTGACAAGTGCTTGAAGGACAATCTATGTCCAATGTTTGAGCATTGTCATGCTCATGTCAAATATGCTTATTGATCTTGAGTTTATACTTTTATTTCATGATTGAACCTATGTAACTTTTTTAGCTTCACTAATTTCATAAGTTAAGTTTGAATTACAAGTTATTATTTTAGGTTCAATTTTATGAGTGAATTTAGTGAGTATATGCAAATTGATTAAATACACATCTTTTGATATCTAGATCATGTTTATTGTAAATTATTTTTAATAAGATGTGGTTATATGATTAAATGTGGTTGGGTTAGTGGCAGATTTTGATATTATGATGCAGTTTCAAGATATCCAAAAATTCCTTGTTTAATTACATGTTTGGTTGGGTTTTATAGGTTGTGCTTCAACTATATTGTATTGTGTAAATACACCTAATGTGTTAATTGAGTGTGGGCATATGTTTCCCAGCGGTGATTAATCAGTAGGTGGTCAATTTGGGTAATTGTGTTTATGTTGTATACCTTGTCTCACTCAATTTGAGTTCAGAGCTGAGTCCTTGTGTAATTTTATGAAAGCATGATCTAAATTAATGTTGATTCTAGATCCATGTGTCATTAATAAACTTGTAAAGTGTGAGTTTTATTTTCATGGATGTTTATTTGATCCTTATTGTACTTGTATTTAATTAGTTTTTGAAATGCTTGATTTGAGAAATGTTCATAGTATATCTATCATTCTTGAATTGAAATAATTTATTATTATGGCTTAGTAAAAAGGTCTTATGCATTTGTACACATGCATACATGTCAATCCCATTGGATAGACTAGTGAAAGTTTTATGGTCATTAAGTACAGAGAAATTGGGAAAACAATAGGCTAACAATTATTTGTTTATGGATAGCCAGAGTGCCATACATCTTGCAAAGAATTTTGCCTTGCATTCAAAGACCAAACACATATAGTTGAGGTATCACTTCATTCGATCGGTATTGGATGATGGACAGTTAAGGCTAGAAAAGATACATACAGATGAAAATCTAGTAAATATGTTTACAAAGGTAGTGACAAGGGAGAAGCTGAGCTCCTCTTCAGCTTTGGTTGGTCTTGAAGACTGAAAACAAAAATTAGAATAGTAGAGTCCAGGGTGTATATTACCAGTGGGAGCTATAGGGTCAGTGGTGTTATAATTAGTCTCTAAGTGGGAGATTATTGTTAGATGGAGCCTAATCAGACTTGGAGGTTAAATTTTCCCTACTTTTATCGGCATGGTTTCCCCCCAAGTTATTTAATGAGGTTAAGGGGTAGCACCCCTTGTGGGAGTTTGAGGGCAGTGCCCCCAAGATGGGGTCAAGGGGTACTCCTCAAACATTTTTTATTATTTTATAAAGGCATTAGGAGTTATTTTTTCTATTGACCAACATAAAAAAGCCCTATTTTTGTAACCAACATAAGGCTTGATAAAAGCGACAAAGGGTTAGGGTTTCTCTTGAGATATTGTATTGTAGCATTTGCAACGGTATTAAGTTGCAAGGATTGCTGGTTGTAATCAGTTTGATTTACTGGATAATAATATTAGACTCTCTGTTGGTGGATGTAGCCTGAGTTTGGGTGAACCACGTTAAAATTATCTCTCGCTGTTATTATTTCTGTGTATTTTCATTCCTCTATTTAATCTTTATTTACATTTAGTTGATATCTTCTACATGTAATTCCTAACATAGAGCCAACTACCTGTCCTCTACCTATAAAGCATTCTAGTCAAGAACATGTGAGATATCTGGATGATATGGCCTCAGAACAGAAACATGAAATACATCATGGATACATGATAGATTGGGTGGAAAAGAAAGATGGTACGTAACAAGGCCGATCCTCTCTAAAATCTCAAATGGCCCAACAAAATGTGGTGCGAGCTTTGAGCCTTTTCCATAGTGGATTAGACTCTTTCATGAACGTACCCTCAAAAACACCTAGTCACCAACTAAAAACTGACAATCTACTCTAAGTATCAACATACTTCTTCTATATGTCTTGCGCTGCCACCAAATGCTCTATAATACAAACAACCTACTACTGTATCTCCTAAAACATCTCTGGTCCTAGAAGGATCCAGTCCTTAAGATGATCCCAACTTAGTGGGGTCTGACAAGGATGACCATACAAGGCCTAAAAATGGGACATACCAATTGAACTGTGGTACCCATTGTTGTATGCAAACTCCACCAAGTATAGATAATCCTCCCAGTGAGTTTACTGATCCGTGACATACATCTTGAGCATATCCTCAAGGACCTAATTGACCCTCTCAGTTTGCCCATCTATCTCCAAGTGGTAGGCTAAATTGAAATTCAACTAAGTCCCTAACGCATGCTACAAGGATGTCCAGAAAGTAGAAGTGAATATCAGATCTCTATCAGAGATAATCATATGTGGAGTTCCGTGCAGTCTAACTATATCATCCATAAAGATCCTAGCCACTAAGGAAGCATTATATGAAGACTGAATAGGAGAGAAGTGTGCCACCTTAGTCAACCTGTCTACGGTAACCATGATGGCATCATGACGATGAGAAGACACTAGCAAACCTGCTTTGAAGTCTATTGAAATAATGTCCCATTTCCATTTTGGAACGAGATGCAGCTAAAGAAGACTTGTAGGGTGCTAATGTTCTTCCTTAACCCTCTAGCACTCTAAACACCTTGTGACAAAATCTACAATATCCCTCTTCATCCCCGACCAAAAATACAACTGATGAAGATCTGCGTGCATATTCTTGACACCTAGATGAGCTGAGTAGGGTGCCCGATGAGCCTCTAACATAATTAGGGTACGAAGACCCTCAAAAGGAGAAACATAAATGTGACCTAAGTGCTGCAATAGATCATCTGACTTAAAGGCATAACCTACATACTTGCCCTCCAAGGCTCTTCCGGACTCCACCTCTAACTTCACCTCTTGATACCAACTATCTGCTGGCAATGCTGTGAGGATTTGGCCACTCAAATCTACTTCAAGAACAACTACTGAAATCTCATGTCTGAGACAGCTAAGAGCATCTACTAGAACATTCTTCTTCCCCTAGATGAACTTCACCTCAAAATTGTGCTCGCACAGAAACTCCATCCACTGCCTCTACCTAGCATTCAAGTTTGGTTGTGTGAATATGTACTGTAAGCTACAGTGATCACTATGCAACTCAAACTGATGCCCTAACAGAAAATGTCTCCATCTCAGTAAGGTATGAATGATTGCTACCAACTCCAAATCATGCATGGGATAGTTCAACTCATGATCCTTGAGTTTGCAAGACTCATAGGTGATCATGTGACCATCCTACATCAAAACTTCCCCTAGACCCTCCAAGGATACATTCATACACACTACAAAATCTCCTGTAGGATCAAGAATTGCTAAAATGGGTGCACTAGTCAACTTCTCCTTGAGAGTCTAGAAGGTTGATTGACACTGATCTAACTAGATAAACTTCTTCCCTTTCCTCTAAAGGGAAGTAATGGGGTGAGCTATCATAAAAAAACTCTGCACAAACCGTTGATAATACCCTACTAAGCCCATAAAACTACAAACCTCTAAAATATTAGTGGGCTCAGGCCAATCCATGATGGCTTGGATCTTTGAAGGATCTATGGCAATACCTTCTCCTGAAATGACATACCCCAAATATCTCACCTTTGTCTGAAATAACTCACAATTTGCCAAATTTGTATATAGCTGATTCTCCCTTAGACACTGTAATACCTGTTGCCTGTGCTCCTCGTGCTCCTCCATAGTCCTAGAATAAATCAAAATATCATCTAGGAACACTAGGACAAATCTATCAAGGTTGGTGTGGACTACTCCATTCATCAAGCTCATAAATGTAGATGGTGCATTTGTCAACCCAAATGGCACAATGGTGAACTCATAGTGCCCATAGCGAGTGCGGAATATAGTCTTATAAATGTCTGCCTCTAGAATGTGCAACTGATGATATCCTAACCTTAGTTCAATCTTTGATAACACTTTGGCTCCCTTAATTTGATCAAAGAGGTCATCAATCCTTGGCAAGGGATATCTATTCTTCATAGTTACCTTATTTAGTTGCTAATAGTCAATACATAACTGAAGGGATCTATCCTTTTTCTTCACAAAAATAACTAGTGCTCCCCAAGGGGAGACATTAGGAGGAATGAACCCCTTGGCCAAATACTCCTCTAATTGTAGACGAAGCTCCTTAAGCTCTTGATTAGTCATTCGATATGGGGCTCAAGAAATGGGTTCTGCCCCGAGAACAAGATCTATCCTGAAATCAATGTCACGTTTAGGTGGCATCCCTAGAATCTCATTGGGGAAAATATCTGAAAGCTCCCTGAGAATGGGATGATCATTGAGGGACACCTCTTGACCCTCCCCTAATTCCAAATCATTAACCATCATAGCAAAAAACTAGCAACCTTGATGCAAACATCTCTTTAATTGCATAGCAAAAATCATACGCAAAGAGATGGGTCTTTGAATACCAGCTATCTCTACTTCCCTACCTGAATCATCTAAACACTGCACTGACTTGCATCAGCAATCAATAACTGCTCAATGAGCATCCAACCAATCCATACCCAACACAATGTCATAAGATCCTAGGGGAATGATACAAAGATCCATGGTGGTAAGGATATTCCCAATCCTCAAACCACATCCAGACACAAGTGATTCTACCACTACTCTAGCTTTGGAGGCCAACTTGACTTGCTACCTAACATCCTACTTTGCTACCACTGGCCCACATCGCTCCACTACAGAAGGGGAAATAAAAGAATTAAAAGCACTAGAGTCAAAAAGGATAGAAATACCAATACCCTGTAACACACTTGTGGTATCCACGACTGTGCCTTAAAGCTCAGCCTAGTGGTTATCAACTACTTCAAACACTATATGAGACCTACCTACATCACCCACTATTATCTTTAAGGTTGTCGGTCTCTAACTGAAACTTGATGTACCCTTCTGTGGACACTTGCTGGCTATATGACCCTGCTAGCTACAATAAAAACATCATGTTCCCCTACCATAACCCCTGCTTCCTAATGGAATATTAGACTGCTGGAAGCTGCCTCTACTGGCACTAGACTGGGAACTTTGAGTGGGCTGACTAAAATGATCACTCTTATTGCACCACTTACTGCAAGCCCTTTTTGGTTGAAATTCACCATTCTGTGACGCCTAAAAACCCTTTTTCTACTGAGTCTGACCACCCTTGTGATTCCTAGATGAACCTGCCACCTGAGACTAATTATTCTTAGGAAAAGAACCTATGAGAGGGGCAATGCCGATCTGAACACCTATATGGCCACCTAATGCATGGCCAAATTTTGCTCTACCAAATGAGCCTTCTCCACTGCCACCTCTATGGTCTTCAGCTCAAAGACACGGACTCCCCCACTAATTCAAACCCCTAAAAAAATATTGGACCAACATGGCCTCATCATCACCAATGCCTGCATACTACTTGAGTTCAAAGAACCTATCCTCATACTACTCTACAATCATAGCCATCTATCATAACTCATGAAACTCGTTTGCATGACACTACCTCGAGTGATCTGATAAGAAGGAGGCTTTGAATCTCTCTAGAAACAACTCCCAAAAAACCAAACCAATATCCAAGTACAACTTCTACTCCTCTAATCACCACCATGTAGATGTAAAGCTCGTAAGATGCATGATGGCACACTTTGCTTTAGTGTTACTTCCATACAGGTGCATGGCAAAACACCAAATCTATTAACCAAGTCTCTGCCTCCAAGCCACTCTTAGTAGCATCAAAGGTGGGAGGGCATGCCCTCAAAAGATCCCTCATGTGACCTACTAAAATAGCCTCCTATTCTATTGTGGCCTCTCTCCTCCTAGGAGACCTCTCTCTCTTTCTATCCAAGTGCTTAGTGTGCTGAGACTCTCCTTGTTGATTACCCTCCTGTCTATGCTTGAAATGCTGGGATTCTCCCCTTGATTACCCTCCTATCTAGGGCCTAGGAGGTCAAGGACCTCCTCAAAGAAATGATACAACTGAGCTCTCTCATCCTCTGGGTGGCCATGATTCTAAACCCCGCTTCCTTGATCATTCCAAGAGCCCTGATGCTCCTCACAATCACTCTTGTGGAAACTCTGATGAGGGGTGTTCTGGCAGTTAGCCCCACAACTTCTACCATGACCTTGACCTCAGCCTCTATTCATCTTCCAATCCTACACAACACCACTAGGGTTGTTAGGTTAGGATGGAAAAAGGGAAAACTTAATCTCTAGAGTCTAAGCAGCTAGGATAACATAATGGACACATGTTAAACCAGAGTACCCAATGTTAGAAACTTGGGCTCTGATACCAGGTGTAATGCCCCCACCAAGGAACCCTAGAGGACAACACAACTAGGAAGAAAATGGAACAAATTTTTTTGTTAACTATTGTTTAGTTGAAAAATTGTAGCTTTGTTTCAACTAGGTTAAGTACTACCATTTCACCATGCTAAACATTGGGAGGACAAGGATTGAGCTCTAGATCAAGCTACTAATCACTTGTCTATCCCTTATGCTCGCATAGTTTGATTTCAAGAGCCTAACTAAGATTTTGTTAAGTGTTTCGTTCATAAACCAAGTAAAACCCTAATTATGCCTTAAATCAAAGATATTCAAAATCTGACAATGAAACAGGTAAAATTGATCATAGAAATGTAGAGAAAGAGTTTTAGAGATTATGCACCTAGATTTTGAGGGCCAACTAGACTAGGGTGCCCATTCTTTAGTCCTAAAAGTTCTCGATACTAAAAATCCTCTACAGAGGTTGTTTGATACTCACAAATGGCTTCCAGATCCCAAAAATTTCCCCCAGTTGGACTAGGGCACCCGCTCCTTAGTCCTACAAGTGTTAGAATCTAGAAATTCAAAAGTCTATGATGACTGTACCCGTAATATCCTCCTTTCTATAGCTTCTTTCCACTGGAAGCTATAAAACACAATCTACATCTACAAAAGAAGGAGAAAGATGTTGCAACTATATAGGAGCTTGCCTCAGTCAAACCCCATCTTTAGTATTTCTACCTCAACAATAGCTAGAGATAAAGATTTGTAGAAGTATGTGTAAACCTAACAATGTGTATGCAGAAATATCAAACCCTAGATGTCTCAATCAAGGGAAGATCAACAACTTGCTTTGAATCAATAAACACATACAACTTCACCTCAAGGAGATGAAATCAAATGAAGAATTGCATGAACAAGAAGGTAAATCAGCAATGTCCATGGAGGATCTCCAAGCTCGATGTTGGAGGCTTCAACCCTTCTCCTGATCATGTAAAGGGTGTACAAACCCTAGGAAGAGCAAGATAGTCTCAAGATCTTGATTCCTAATCTCCATCCATTGTCTCCATGATAGAAAATTCTAAATACTTTCAAGAGCTTCAACAAGTCACTGATCTTCAACGGTAATTTTAGCAGAGTTTTGGCATCAAGCTTGCATAAGAATTGTATATGATAAAATGATTTTCAAATGTCTTTTTATATCTAGCTTTAGGGAAATTCAAATTTTGAAATAATGTCTCGATATCACATTAAAACTGAGAATTTGAAATCAAAATCCCAAGGCATATGGTGAGAGTTGACACCTCGCCAAAATTCAAAATACTAGGAAACAGGGGAGGACTAGGGCATGGGAGCTCGAGTCCAAGCCCCCATTTTCTAATCAGATCTACATTTTGGGGGTCCTAGGGACCTATAATTCAAATTCCCTTTTTGGGTTCCATCAAATGGTTACCTCAAAAAGTGAACATTTTGCAACTAAACTTAGTCAATCAGGGTTTTAGGAAGGTTAGAAAGAGAAAGGTTGAGAGGTCACCCAAAGTGATGAGCTAAACCAAGGGAAATTGTACCATACCATACAGGAGGACAATTTCTAACGTTACATTTAGCCCCCACTTTAGTGGCCATATGACACTACATGCATATGCAACTAAAGGAAAGTAAATGCATCAATCATGAAAAGAATACCCAAAAGGATACTGTAGAGGAAGCTAAAGTGTTGTTGCTAAGAAGGAAGGAGCCCCTAAGTTTGCAATCCTACAAGACCACAAAGTTAAGAACTGCAACCTATAGAGGAACACTTTTGTCAAAAAGTCAAAAATCAAATCAACCTGCAACCACTACCAAGGAGTCAATACAAAAACACTAAGGGGGTTAAGTGATGAGACATGATGAGGGAGGAAATCGGGGGAGATATATGCCCCCCTTGTTTCTGCTTGCTTAGTCTGAAAATGAAAAACAAGGAGATATCCACACATGTCAATTTCAAGGGGAACTTGATGAGAAATGTGTTATGAGGGTCATTTGAAGAAACAATGCTCAAACATAACACATTGGGTAAGAAAGAGAGAATAACCCAAATTCCAATGCAACAAATGGCACTGAAATCAGAGTTCGACAACTCCAAATAAGGGCTTAGAAGTAAAAGAGATCAGTCTTGCACCTACTTAGGAATAGGAATTCTCACTCATTTACACTATGTAAAGGGGAGTTGTCACTTATCACTTACTCATTCTTGTTTCTTGTCATTGTAGAAAGTAGAGGAGAGAGAGAGAAGGAGAATAAGAGGATGACCATGCCGAGCTGATGCCCCTATCATCCACCATGACTGGAGATGCTCCAAGATCGAGTAGCGAAGAGGCATTTCGAGGCTGAGGTAGGTCCTAATCATGCGCTTCTGTCATCTTTCAGGTGACCTTTTGTTTGAGTTTATCATTTACTATGCCAAGAGGGAGGAATGGACATGGGTCCCTGAGAGGGGTGCCTGGGTCCACCTAGGGCGCCAGAGTCTCTCTAGGGCACCCTAGTCCCACAGGGGCACCAGTGTCCCTCTGGGGTGCCCTAGTCTTTCTAGGGCACCTAAGTCCATAGAGAACACAGTCCCTAGGCATAGGCACTCTTTTTTCTATCTTTGATAGTTGCTTTTGGTTTCTGAGGAGATTCTAATGTTCTTGTTTATTTTTTGACGTGTAGGATATCCCTGAGTTATGTGAGCACATAGGCAATTGCCTAATGACACTTCTACGAGAGTATGCTAGTTGCTTGTCTATGGCAGAGAGAGTACCTGGAGATGGTGGGCTTATGGTGGGTGTTTGATATACCCACAATTGGATTCCACTGTACTATGTTAATGGCACTGATGGAGAGGTGGGATACAGATACTTCCACATTCCACTTACCTACAAGTGAGATGACCATCACACTAGAGGATGTATACAGGATCCTTCGACTACCTATCCGGGGAGAGATAATGAGGAGAGTAGGACATCACTTAGTGAGGTATACTTGTGAGTCATTTATACTTCTTGGGTTGCACTATTTCTCAGGCAGAGTGAGGACACATTTAGCTCTGACTTCTAGAGCAGGCATGAGGTGACATTCCCTTGCTACAAAGGATTATGATAGTCACAGTCACATTAGCCATTGCGCTAGATGGATGAGGCACTCACTTACACAGGGGTCTCGTTCATACCATTAGGGAAATGGAGGAGCATCAGACGGTCTATGCATGGTGGCACACTATGCTTGCACACCTTTACCGTGACTTGGGGTGATATGTCCATTATGAGATGCATAGTCTAATGATCTACACATTACTATAGGTTTGGACTTTTGAGCACATTAGGTGCACATGACCAGTGGGTTATCCTATAGAGGTAGCATTCACCCATCTGCGTGTTTTCACCTATCCACTGGTCAAGTGTTGGAGGCAAGAGGATCTATTATACTGGAGAGTTGTTTTTGACAGATTACAACTTGGCGACATCATCTAGAGACCATATCACAGCTACATCAGATGGCTTAGTTAGCAGAGGTAGTTAGTGAGGAGGCAAAGGGATCAGCTAATGGCTGGTTGCCTCGATCATGTCATGGCTTGGTTCTATTTTGATAAGGTGGCATGACAGTTCAGACAAATATAGGATGTTCATATGGTACGTCTAAGCTACACACGTGTTGTGCGTAGTGTGGTTAGGGAAAATACCGTCTGACAGCTGACAATAGTAGATGTGCCACTTAGTGATGAGGAGAGTCCTAAGGATGCAGAGCTAGTGTTAGACACAAATTATGTCAATTGTACCTGAGCATGTTGGATTGATGGCATACAACATGACCTGCTCCTATCTTCCCACTTGGTTACCCTATAGGTGATGCTCAACCTTGGGCCAGTCACGCTAGTGACATAGGGGTAGAGGATGATGTTAGTGATTTTGCAAGATACTATGATCTTGATAAGTATGTGGAGGATGATGAGGATTAGTCAGAGGAGGTCCCATCATAGTACATCTTCAGAGTGAGACCACAATAGGGCTAGTAGGAGGCAGACATTGACGAGGAGACCGAGTTGAGACCACAGTCTAGGGCTCGTGGTCCTATACCTACAGGCGATGTGAGACCTAGTTAGAGAGAGCGAGGTGAGTGTAGTAGGTCTATGCCCCTAGCCACAGATCAGACTGCAGAGCTCATCACACCTTTGGTAGTTTGAGATCCATCTTGGCAAGATGGAGATCTAGGTTAGGTTTGATTTATTATGTTGATGCTTTGTATAGCTTATTACTTGTGAGATTTATATGAGAGTTTAATATTTATCTTATCCTCTATTTTACAGTTGGGATAGATGCTTGGTGAGACTTTATGGGTCACGTCATAGTAGACATAGTATCTATCGATGTTTTAGAGTAGCGAGTGTGGGTAGGTTATTCACCATGATCATCCGCTAGGTGACATGTAGAGATATTTATGCCTTTTGTCTAGTACATGATTGCTATAGAGGATATTCTAGAGTAGTCTGCATGGGAGAGGGAGGAGCTATGATAGAGAGCCAAGCACGCTAAAGCTGAGCTTAGGGCGTAGTGAGAGAAGATGGTAGTGGTACCTACATCAGAGGGAGAGCCAGCTGTCAGTGAGTTCTTACTATGTGAGGTTCATCAGGTGAAAGTTGATAGAGATAGGGTCCATTTTGAGAGAGATTAGTACCAGAAGATGTACTAGGAGGCACATGAGTAGATGATAGAGATGAGAGGTGAGATCAGGGGGTTATAATCATGAAGCATCTCTAGAAGTCATTCACGATTCGTAGCCACACATGGTCAGGCCTCTGTCACTCGCACACCACAAGGGCTTGAGGGTACTGGCAATTGAGGCTCAGCTATGTGATGTATAGATTTTATGCACTACGACATCCCATTTTGTCTTGAGGGATAGTTGACTTGGATGTATATTTAAAACTGAGGATATATATATGATGTTTATTTCTTTTCATCTATGTGTAATGATTTTTGATCTATCACATGTGATTTTTGTAAAAATGCAACTAGTGATGATATTAAATGCTATAATTAATGCTATTGTGATATACTAACAATTCTTGAGAGAATACATAGTAATAAACACAATGATCTAGGATTTTACACATATAATCCAAACTTTAATGCTATATTCAATTAATACCAAAGAGATCTTAAACAATATACAACAATGATCAACTGTTAAATGAATTAAGGCAAAACAGTAATATCTTGTCAAAATTGAAGTTAATCTATATAATAAATTGGCTTAGGGACATTTATCATTAAATCTTTAAGAATAAAATCTTTTGAGGTGCACTACATTAATAGGTTCCTTAAGTGGCATACCTTTCTCATCAGCTAGTTTATACATTCCAGATCCAAAGGCTTTAGTGATTATATACGGTCCACGCCAATTAGGGCTGAACTTACCTTTGTCACCAGGTAGTGCATTTACATTGCATTGATTTTCATAAAGATCCCAATCCCCAATGTTGAATAAATGTTGTATGACTTGCACATTATAGGATTGTTGTATACCTTTTTGATAAGCCTTGAGGTGCTCAAGAGCGTTAATTCATCTTTCATCAAGCATCTCAAGTTCTTGTAATCTTTTCTCATGTTCCATGTCATCATCCATGATGTCTCTTAGGGAAATTCTTAGGGAAGGAATTTCTAACTCCAAGGGCATTATCACGTCTACGCCATAAACGAGGTTATACGGTGTATTACCAGTAGGCGTTTGAATGCTTGTTCTATAAGCCCATAGTGCATAGGATAATTGAGTATGCCAATCTTTTTGATGTTTATTAATAGTTTTTTGTAAAATTTGTCCAATAACCTTGTTTGAAGGTTCTGCTTGGCCATTTGATTGAGGATAGTAAAGTGTAGAGAAGCAGTGTTGTATATGGTATTTTTCAAGGAACTTTTTCACATCCTTGTTCTTAAATGGTGTACCATTGTCTGAAATGAGGGAGGAAGGTATTCCAAATCAAGAATAATGTTGTCTTGTATAAATCGACAGATTACATCGGCATTTGTGGATTGCAAGGGGACTACTTCGACCCACTTTGTAAAATAATCAATGGTAGTAATTATAAATGTATGTCCTTGAGAGGAGGGTGGGGAAATTTTACCAATTAGATTCAATCCCCAAATAGAGAATGTCCATGGTGACACCTAGGCACAAAGCTCTTGAGTAGGAGCATGGATTATGTGTTTATGTTGTTGACATTGCATGCATCTCTTGAAGTAAGCAAAGGAATCTTGTTCCATGTGCTACCAATAGTAGCCCATTCATAACAATTTTTGTACCAATGATTTTCCTCCAAAATGCTCTCCACAGGCACTAGAGTGACCTTCTTCTAAACCTATCAGAATCTCTAGATTGCTTAAACATTAGAGTAAAACACCATTGTTACTTTGACGATATAAGACATTTGATAGTATAATGTGTCACATTGCTAGTTTGCGTAAACAGATTCAGGCATTCTTAGATGTTGAATTAGGAATAGTTCCATCATGCAGATAATTGAATATATAGGAGAACCATTCATTAGTGTATGTATTACCACATAGTTTTGCATTTGCAACTATAGGATCTTCAATTGTCAGTGTTTTAAGATTATGAACAATGAAAGTAAATTCCTCAAGGGAACCATCAGGGGATATAAGGGAAGATGTTCTTGACATTGCATCCGCATGCTGACTATCTTTCTTGGGAATAATGTTAATTAAATATGATGTGAATTATTTTAAGAGAGATAATGCAAACTCATGATACTGAGATAACTTATCATGCTTAGTTTTATATGGTCTAGTTATTTGTTTGACAATTAGCTGAGAATCACTGTATATTATAATATATTTTATATTAAGAGCCAAATCAACACAAAGCCTTACGATGAGAGCTTTGAATTCAGCTATATTGTTCATGCATGAGAAGCCTAAGTGGTAAGAGAGAGGAATCGGCTTTCCTATGGGGAGTATCAATATAACACCTGCCCCGGAGCCAGTTCAACATTTTGATCCGTCAAAGTATAATTCCCATTTTTTATCCTTAGATATTGTTAAAATTTGGTCATTAGGAAATACATCCTGATGTTGTGTAGAAAAGGGTGAAAGATCTTCAACTAACTGATCAGCTAACGCTTTCCCTTTAATCACTTTTTGGGAATGAAGTTAAGATCAAATTTTGTTAGTAACATAACCCATTCAACGAGATGAGCTGATAAATCTATTTTTGCAGAGAGATGTTTTAGAGGGTCAAATTTTACCATCATGTGTACTTCAGCATTTAGGAGATAACGTCTAAGCTTTTGAGTTACAAACACCAAAGCTAGACAATGCTTCTCTATAATAGTGTATCATACTTTGTAATTGAGCAAAGTTTGACTGATGTAATAAACAGTGCATTCTTTGCCTTCAACATTATGTTGTGCTAACAAAGCTACTAGGGCATTGTTAGATGCTAAGATGTATAACAGAAATGGTTTATCAGGGATAGTGGGTTGTAGAACAAGCAGATTAGCTATGGAATCCTTTAAGTCATATAAATCTTTTTGACATTCAGAATTCTATTGAAATTTAAAATCCTTCTTCAATAGTTGCATAAACGGGTGAGTCCTATCCATGAGTTGTGAAACAAATCAACGGATGGCATGTATCTTTCCCTACAAACTATGAAGTTGAAATATGTTCTTAGGTATTGGCATATTAACAATTGCATCTATTTTTTTCGTATCCACTTCAATACCATGATTTGAAACAATAAATCCTAATAACTTTCCACTCTCCACACTGAAAACACACTTACGGGGGTTCAATTGCATATTATATTTCCTTATGCGCTCAAATATTTGTTGAAGATTTGTAGCATGATCCTTATGGTGGATAGACTTTGCCAAGATGTCATTGACATAATCTTCTAAAATATTGTGCATATAATCATGAAATATAAGAGTCATTACACATTGCTAAGTAGCTCCTACATTCTTAAATCCAAACAGCATAAGTACCCAACAAAATGTACCCCAAGGTGTTATAAAAGTTGTTTTATATTGGTCTTGAGGATTTATTAGAATTTGATTATATCCTGAAAAACCATCTATGAAAGAGAGTAATTCATGGTCAACTATGGAATCAACAATCATATCGATATTAGGGAGTGGAAAATTATCTTTCAAAGATGCCAAATTCAAATCCCAGAAATATGTACACATTCTTATGTGACCATTGGGTTTAGCAATGACAACAATATTAGAAATCCAAGGTGAATAATCAATAGGTTAAATGAAACTAGCTTGTAAAAGTTTTTCTATCTTAGTTTTAACAAGCAGTGTAATCTTAGGGTTCATCTTATGAATCTTCTATTTAAATGGCTTAACATCTAGTTTCAACACGATATTATGTGTTACAATCTAAGGATCAATGTTAGGCATGTCAGAATACTTCCAAGTGAACAATTTTGAGAATTCATGCAATAACTTAGTCATTTCTTGTTTTTCTTCCATATTTAAACGATCACTAATAGGAAGAACTTTTTCAATGTTATCCTTATACATAACGACATCAACAATCTTTCCATTAAGGAGAGTACTATGGTCTAAGGGATTATATGATTGTAATTGTTCTTCAAATTCTCCATTAGGATTTACAGTAGCATTTATTGTGCTAGTAGTTTTTCCAAAATATGCATTGTTGTTTAAATAATAAGGTAATCCACATTTATGATGATAATGAGGAATATTGTCATAAGCACCCAAGAATTCTATTATTGCTTCATCTGTTGAGAATACATCCAATGGAAGTGATCTTGGAGGACAATTAGTGTCAATCATCTCAGGAAATGTCAAGCTAAGTGCTGATATTGTATTCACATTAAGAGTAGGACATTTACGAGCTTTAGATTCCTTGAAAGGATTGTATCTAATGCTACTGGAGCAATGTCACAAATCAGATTCTATAGGGACTTTGATTCCTTGTTGATTTATACCATATCCTTTACCTACATAATCACAATCTTTATAAAGGATTTAGAATCCTTGACCATAAAGGGAAACCATTTCCTTAGAGGAAGGTGGAGCTTCATAAGTGTCATAATCAGTAGTATAAGTGAATGTATTATCAACATTTGTGACCAAAGAAGCTTTATGTTTATCATTCCAAGCATGTGATGTGATCGATGCAATATTTGATGTTTCAAGGATGGGATTTTTTAGGTTTGTATTCTCCTATAGAAGAAGATGCAAAATCTAGCGAACCCCAGTCATCGTTGACAAATGTATTCAATTGTTTAGATTCTTGTGTAACATTTTCGGAAGCAATAGGAGTTGATAAATCTATTTTTAGATTGTTTAGAGTCTTAGGACCATCAACATGCTTATGAACTTCCATTTGCAAGCAATTATCAGGTTTAGGATCAGCATGAATAGTGTGTATCTTATCTTTGAATATAAACTTGATTAAACAATGTAGAGTAGAAGGAACAGCTCCTAATGTATGTATCCAAGGTCTACCAAGAATCATGTTATAAGATAGAGAGCAAGGCATGACATGAATTAGGGTAGGCACCATCACAGGTCCAACTTATATAGGTAAGGTTATAGTTCCCATAGATTGTCATCCAACATTGTCAAAACCACGAATACTTAATGATTCTGGTTTGATTGCAGATGTATCAAACTTAACTTTGTGTAATAAATCAATGCCACAAACATTAAGGGATGATCCATTATCAATCATAACTCTCTTAACCAATGTTTTGTTTATTGTAATGAAGATAATCAAAGGATCATACTAATTTTGAACTTCAAGAGATGGCAATTCATGTTGTTGAAACATAATATCTATTTTTGTTGCATGCATACAATGTAATAGAGCAACAACATCATTTGTTTTAATAGCAGGTGGAACAATTACCTTTTGTAAAGCTTCTTGGAGCATTCCATGATAAGTAGGTGAAGTTTGTATAAGTTTCCAAAGAGATATCTTTGTAGGAGTAGTCTGAAGCTGCTCTACAAGATCATAGTCTTTACCACCTTTATATGTTAAATGAGGTGCTTGAGGAAGCATAGGTTGAGAAGCTGATAAAGATATTAGAATGTTTGATTGTTGTGTACTTTGTTTATTATTCTGAGTGTTGTATGCATGGGCAACAACATTATGATTAGTTTGATGTAATTTTTGTTTCACTATTTGTTTAGCATAATCATAAATGTGATCAAGAGATCAAGAAGAACACGGAAAACCTTTAACAATAAGCATAGGTTTAGAAGATGGTTGAACTTCATTTGAACATAAAGTGACCACAATTTTTCATTTTCCAAGCTCTTCTTTAGGTTTAGGAACATAAATCACATTTACAAAACTTTGAAATAATGATGACTTAGAGGCCGTAGTGGTATGTTCAATTGAGATAAAGTCCTCAAGGGTTTCATCTAACATATCAAAGTCATTGCGACTATACGAATCATCATAAGCACGAAAATCTTGCAAAAAATAATCTGACATTTGAACATGCTCTTTTTATGCCAAGATTCAAATGCACAATGATGGCCTATGGACATAAAATAATATACAAAGCAATAAATGATAATTTCAACTCTTTTTAGTGAAAAGATAAAGAATATGATTGATGTAGGAGCATCCTGGTTCAAGAGCAATCTTGCATCAACCAAAAAAACATTTGCATTTAGTTTGTTTGCATTTCAGTTCTTTCATTTTCTAGTTCAGTCTAGGCAGTTCAGTCAGAAGCAGTTTCAACTTGTGGTTTGGTTTTGGCATTTCACATCTTGCAGATCTAGACTTAGCATCTCAATTCATTCATCTTCATCATATCAAGAATTAAGAGCATTTGGATCAGTTACCAGGAATCTATCGCTATCAGAAGATCAACTATTTTTCTCAGAACAGAGCATCCTGGCAGTTCCTGATAATCAGCTAAAGGAGAAGGCTTGCGGATCATTCCTTGACTTGTGGATCCTAATGACACATCATTCAATGATCCTTGGTTCATGGATGACCCTTCCCAGAGGTTCACACATTGTTCCATTCATTTGAGGAAGTGTTCTATGCATTTAGGTCTGACCTATCTGTGAACACGTTATAGCTCTTCATGGGAGTTTGTGATCTTCCTTAGCCGATGCAGAGGAATCTATTGGTCTAGATATGATATATATTGATGTAATGGATCCTTAATAAAGTAGTTAGAATTTGAATCATAATCTGTAGTTTAGTTTTGTGCAAAGGAGCTTCAAAGCTTTATCTTGCGCATGTGTGTAATCAGGCCTTTGAGCCCAGTTGTAACCCTGCATGTTGCTGGCCAGATTATATTTGAATTCCTTGATATACTGAATGACTGAATCTTCATGTGTTCCAATTCTTTGAGTTGTTTCCATTGTGTTTACTCTTGCTACACGGTATGGACAATTCATTCTATGAACCCTCCTACCGTGAATGCACCAAATGGTATCAGAGCAAAAGTTTGATTCTTTAGAGTGAATTGGTGAAGAGGATTCCGTAAGATCTTGTTGTAAGAAGATCACCGATCCAAGGCAGGTTACTTGTACACAATCGATTGCCAATTGAGAGGCAGTTGTCACTTGTAGCCCGATCACTGACCTGAGGAAGTTTGCACTTGATCCTAGGAAGATGTCATCGCGAAGAGTTTCTCCTAGTGGTACAATGGCTAATAGAATGGATGAGATGATGGAATTGATGAGGACAATGCCAATTCATTTGGATGCTATTGAAGAAGATAGGCAAAGAGGATTGACACCAAGACCTAATATTGAAAGTGATGATGAAGAAGAATTTCAATCTATTGAACAAAGTGGTGAAACCCTAGAAGGTCATGAAGAAGAAGAATCAAATTAGATAAAGATGTTGCAAGCTATTTCAAAGATTGGGAAAAGACCTAGAGTGGATGTGCCAAACTATACTGGTAATTTGAATTCGGATGAGTTGATTGAATGGATAAATGACATGGAAGAATACTTTGAATATGAAGAAATTGAAGATTTAGAGAAGGTGAAGTTTGCAAAGACAAAGTTGAAAGGACATGCTACTATATGGTGGAAAGAAGTTTAGTTGGAAAGAAATAGGAGAGGAAAGGAAAAGATTACAAAGTGGGACCGAATGCTGACAAAGTTGAAGAATCAGTTCATACCTGCTAACTATGAGTTGGAGCTGTTGAAGAGATTACAAAACCTAAGACAAAAGTAGAAATTTGTGAAGGAGTACACTGAGGAATTTCATAAGATGATCATAAGAATAGGACATAGTGAAGCAAGCAAGGAGAAAGTGGCTAGAAACATCAATGGACTAAGATTGAATATTCAAGAAGAACTAAGCCTAGTAAGGATGACTTCTTTGGAAGAAGCATATCAGTTTGCCCTGAAAGTTGAAGAAAAGCTGAATAAGAGACATGATCAGAGATAGAGAGGTAGAGGAGGTAAATTTCAGAGAGGTAGAACCTATTTTGGAGGAGACATATCATTTACAGAGTAGAACAAGTTTGACAGTCTGTTGAAGAAGGATGATAGAGATAACAATGCCTATCGGAGAGATGACATAAATTTTTACCGGAGAGGAAACCCTAGTGCATACTAGAATGAAGGATACAAAAGAGAGGGAAGATGATTTGATAAGAGAACATTCAGAGGTACTTGTTTCAAGTGTGGAGGAAAAGGACATAGAGCATTTGAATGTAATTAGGGTAGCACAAGCAAGAAGATAGAAAATAGTGGAAGAGCAGCCTATGTTGAAGAAGAACCTATTGAATCACCCTGTTTAGTTGGTAATTTAGAGAAAGAAGAATCATTGGTGATGAGGAGAACACTATTTCAAACAAAGACAAATGAGGAACCATCACAAAGGAAAATTTTGTTCTGAACAAGATGCAAATCTGGAGGTAAGTGTTATAAAGTTGTGATTGATAGTGGTAGTTTAGATAACCTAGTTTTAGAAGAGATGGTGACTAAGCTGAAGTTGGAAAGATTGAAACACCCTAAGCCCTATCAGGTAGCATGGATTCAGGATGATCATAAGGTACTGGTGAGTGAACAATGTTTGGTAAAAGTTCATATTGGATCTTATCATGATGAAGTCTTGTGTGATATGGATGTTTGTCATATCTTGTTGGGTAGACCTTGGTAGTATGATAGAAAAGCAAGACATGATGGGAGAAAGAATACATATACTATAACAGCAAATGGAAAGAGAATTACTTTGATTCCTTTGGAGGATGATCCTAAAGGTGAAGTATGTGGGAATACTAGAATCTATTTGGTAGATGGAAGGAAATTTCTGGATGGTTTGAGACATGAGAATATGTGTTATGCCTTGATTCCAAAGAAGCTTGAAGAATTGAAGAAGGAGACTGAACAAACTGAACCAGAGGAGATAAAAGAGTTGCTGACAGAGTATGAAGACATCTTATCAGATAATGTACTTGAAGGATTACCACCTATAAGGAGTATCAGTCATCACATGGACCTTATACTGGGAGCAAGTTTGCCTAATAAAGAATGACACCAATGGAGAATGAAGAATTGAATAGACAAATACAAGAGTTGTTGAGAAAAGGTTTGATCAAAAAAAGTTTGAGTCCTTGTGCAGTACCTATAGTTTTGGTACCAAAGAAAGATGGAGAATGGAGAATGTGTACTGATTCCATAGCAATAAACAAGATCACAATTAAGTATAGATTTCCTTTACCCAGGATGGACAATATTATGGATTGTTTGAGTGGGGAAAGATATTCACAAAGATAGACTTAAAGAGTGTATACCATCATATCAGGATCAGAGAAGGTGATGAATGGAAGATTGCTTTTAAGACAAATGAAGGATTGTATGAGTGGTTAGTGATGCCTTTTGGATTGACAAATGCATTGAGTACTTTCATGAGGTTGATGAATGAAGTCTTGAAAAAAATCTTGGGTAAGTTTGTGATTGTGTACTTGGATGATATTATGATTTTCAGTAAGATAAAATAAGAACATTTGTGGCATATTAGACAAGTTTTATAGAGATTAAGAGAAGAGGAATTGCTAATAAACATCAAGAAGTGTAGTTTCATGAAAGAAGAGTTGGTATACTTGGGATTTGTGATTTCTACGGAAGGATTGAAGATGGACCCTGAGAAAGTGAAAGCAATTGTTGAAAGGCCTACACTAGAGAGCATTGGAGAGTTTAGATCATTTCATGGATTGGCTAGTTTCTACCAGAAATTCATCAAAAATTTTAGTTTAGTTTGTACCCCTATGACAAAGACAATGAGAGGTGATAGAAAGGATTTCAAATGGACATCAAGAGTAGATAAAAGTTTTGAGTTGTTGAAGAAGAAAGTGACAGAACAACCTGTTTTGGCATTACCAGATTTCAATAAGGTATTTCAAGTTGATTGTGATGCAAGTGGAAATGCAATTGGAGCAGTGTTAAGTCAAGAAGGTAGACCTGTATCATATTTTAGTGAAAAGTTGAATGATGTAAGGAAAAGATATTTAGTTTATGATCAAGAGTTCTATTCCATAATTCAAACCTTGAAGAAGTGGAGACATTATTTGTTGCCTAAGGAGTTTTTGTTGTATACAAATCATCAAGCTTTACAGTATTTGAACAGTCAAGGTAAGTTGAATCAGAGACATATGAGATGGGTAGAGTTCATGGAGTTATACTTTTGTGTTGAAACATAGGATTGGAAAATCAAATAAAGTTGCTAATGTCTTTAGTAGAAGAAGAAACTTGTTGACAGAGATGAGAGTTGAAGTATTGGGCTTTGATGAAATGAAGAATATGTATGAGGGAGACATTGATTTTGTAGAACCTTGGAAAGCATGTAAAGAACCTATTGTGATAGATAGGAGCAATTGGTTGGATTATTTCATTCAAGAAGATATGTTGTTCCGAGGAAGTCAGTTGTGCATACCCAAAAGTTCAATGAGAGATAATTTGATCAAGGAGAAGCATAGTTGTGGATTGGCAGGACATTTTGGCATTGACAAGATAGTGGCTTTGGTAAGTGAAAATCACTTTTGGCCTTAGATACATAAGGATTTTTAGAGATTTGTGTAGAGTTGTAGAGTTTGCCAAGTTGTAAAAGGGAATAGTCAGAACACTGGATTGTATAAACCTTTGACAGTACCAGAGAGACCTTGGGAAGACATAAGCATGGATTTTGTAATGGGATTACCTAAGACATAGAGAGGACATGATTCAATATTTGTAGTGGTTGACAGATTTTCAAAGATGGCTCATTTCATACCTTGTAAGAAGACAACTGATGCAGTACATGTAGCTGACATATTTTTCAAGGAGATTGTGAGATTGCATGGATTACCTAAGAGTATAGTTTCAGATAGAGATACAAAGTTTGTTTGATACTTTTGGAGGACACTTTGGAAGAAGATGAAGATAGATTTGAAGTTTAGTTTAACTTTTCATCCATAGACTGATGGACAAACAGAGGTAGTGAATAGGAGTTTGAGAAACTTGTTGAGATGTTTGGTTGGAGAGAAAACTGGAAGTTGGGATTTGATTCTTTCATAGGTAGAGTTTGCATACAATAATTCAGTAAACAGAACTACTGGGAGAACACCATTTGAGATTGTTACTAGAGTGAATCCTAGAGGAGTAATAGAGTTGAGAGATATAAGCACAGAGGAAAAGAGAAGTGCAGAAGTAGAAGAATTTGTAGATCACATGAAGATAGTGCATAATCAGGTGAAGAAGCATTTGGAAGATATGAACAGTAAGTACAAAGAGAAGGTAGATGAGAAGAGAAGACATAAGGAATTTGAAGGAGATGAAGTCATGGTATACTTGAGAAAAGAAAGATTTCCAATTGGGACATATAACTATATAAATATTTATTTCATCTTCATATTCCTCTATCAATAAATAAATAAATTTATTTGTTTACTTGATTCATTTCCTCCCATTTAATTAAATAAATCACATTTATTTAATTAATTTCATCTATATCAACTTTATTCTTCTAAATAATTAAATAATTTCAATTATTTAATTAAATCTTTCATTCTTCCAAATTTAAATAAAATGCAAATTTATTTAAATTAAATCTCCAAAAAGTAAAATATATTTAAATATTTTATTTATTCTTCCAAATTATCCACAAGTAATTAAATAAATTTAATTATTTAATTATGCTTTCTTATCTTCTAGAAAATCTTCAATATCTTCTAAAAATAAATTCCTCTTGTCATACAAAAGCAAAAGCTAAGTTAAAGCAACTTTGTTTTTAAATTAGAAAAATATATTCTAATTTAAGAAAATAAAAACTCATCCTCATCAAGAAAGCAGTTAACTCAACAAAGCTTCTTTTTGAATGACACATGTCCTTCTATTCCTGCACATTCTCTTGAACATTCTCCTCCGTTGATCTTCTTATTTCTTTTCCACCATTGATCCTCTCTCACAAATACCCTTCTCTTCTTCTATTTCAAATATCCATCATTTGAGTAAACTTATGCTACAGGAACTATAGCGCGCCATTGGCACCCCATTTCTATATCATTCATCATCCATCCATTTCATAGTGTGTTTGAAGTTCATCTTTAACACACCAATTATCAGAGCCATCTCTCCTTGTCATCTTGAGGAATCAAAGGAAGGAAGCAAGCTTCCTGAGGGCCATCTTCATCACCAAAGGATCAAGAAAGAGTAGGTGAGCAATGGAAGTCACAAGGTAAAAGGGTGTGAGAATCATCTCTCTTCCTTATTTTAAATCCTTTTTATCTTCATAGTCCATTGATGTTTAGGTTTTTGTTATTCAATTGATTATCCCATTTTAACCCTTACATTTCTGGCACCCACCGTGGGGCTCTTGCCCGTAATCTAACCAAAAATCCAAGTTTCTTAGTGACAGGTTCCATACAAGTTCTCATACAGACTTCTGACAGGTTCATCCGATGCATACATCCTCTGAGTCAGTGCATTTGCAACCTATTTTGGTGCACACAGTCTTCTAGCACATACATCCTCCAATTTGGCACATCTGATCATTGTTCTGGTGCTTTTATAACTACAGTGCATACATCCCCTGTTTCGACACTTTTACCTCCTGTTCTGGCGCCTGCGTAATTCTGGTGCATGCATCCAAATACACAACGCTTTTATACTGTTTATGGCACATCTATTGAATTAACGCTTTTATCTATTCTTCTGTCACTTTTGACATATATCTTAGTGCATCTGTAAATCAGTGCTTACAGTCTCTATTTATGTGCATACAGACTGTCAAGTAGCGCTTTTGATTTCTCATTGTGGTTTTACGATTTTATTCTAATTTTCTGATTAATGCTAACTTTGTCTTATAGGACTAGGAGCTGGATAGATCATTTAGCTGCTTTAATTAGTTCATCTTAGATTAATTATGAAATTTTTTTAAAAAAAATGCATGCATGCAAATCTCACATAGTCCCTAACTAGGAGGATAGTAACTGAACTGCTGATATCTTTGCATATTGATTTCTTTCTTAGTTAGAACATTGCTATCTCACAAAGGGAAAATGAACTATTACTATCTTTAAAAACACTTCAAAGTTAACAATTGCGTGAGTGCACAAGTAGATAGCACATTTAGTTTTTTTTTCCTTTTAACTAGGTTTGGATTAATCCATGTCTCCTGTGTCTATTGAATGACAATAGGCTTATGCTCTCCCCTTTATTGGGTGACCAAAATGCCAGACTTGTTATTCCTTGTGTTTAACCTTTAGAGGGGCCTACCCTTGGATGCCTGCCTATCCAAGGGGGAATGACCTTGAGTGGAAATAGGCTAAATCCAAGCCCTACTGATCCACTTTAAATAAATTGTACTTGAGGCGAAAGCTTCTTGTAACGAGTGTTGTTGTGTTACACCGACAACCAACCTCCCCCAAAACCCTCCAAGGTGTAACCCTTGGAGGCTGGGAGACTCCATAATGGAGAGTAGCACTGCCGCATGTGTAACCACTTGAATGGTTGACTTGACTACTTAGCCATTTGTTTAGTATACCAAAAACCCCTATTTGTTGACACAAAAGGTGGAACCTTTGAAGTGGCCCTGATTCATGTGATTCTTAGTAGAGGTAGTAGGGACAATCCCAAGGTTCGGTGGGGGTATGAGCCTAAGGAAACCTAGATCTAGTATGCGTGAGAAGTGAGTGCCATGGAGGGGAGCTGGTGCTACTAGATCCTGGAGCTACATGCTTTGAATATGCACAGCCGGGGGATTCAACAAATACTATCCTATCCAGCCTAGGTTGTACTTGTTTTTGTGTCAAAAAGTCCAAAAAATACAAAAAAATAACAGAAGATAAAAATCATGAAAACTTCTATGTGTTTGCTGTATCTTTTGCCATATTTGAAACTCAAAATTTAAGAAAAGACTAAGTTTTCACCTAAAAAATAGAGATTTTTTGAAAAACATTCCAAAAAAAAACTCTGCAAATTCAAGGTAAAACTAGAATGACACTTTTGATTCGACCTATAGTGCATTTGTGTAGACTTGTAGTGCATTTGCTACCTATTGCAGTGCATTTGAAAATTACCAGATTGGTGCATTTGATCTGACCTGTGGTGCATTTACACTCTATTACAGTGCATTTACTGCTGCACATCCAAAATAGAAAGCCATTCCGTACCTTCCAAGAGAAAAAAATTCAACTTTTCAGAAACCATTTCAAACCTATCTCAGTTTTCTAAGATCTGATTAAACTCATGCAAGTCAACCATTTTCCTCTTCTTCCACACCATAACTATTTTTCATCATGCAAAATCTCACAAAATTCTTCCAAAATTCAACAAGGTTAGAACCAAGCTATTCTTGATCGCATCACAATCTCAAACAAACCTAGTGAGTCTCCACTATCAAGGATCACTTATCCTTCTCTCTCAGAACTCCACTAGTGGCTTGTGCAAGACTAGTCCATATCAAGTAAATGGATTTCTATCATCCTTACTTTGACTATCATTTTGTACACCTAACTTGTTTAACATCACTTAGATCTAAGGAGAACCTTGCTCAAACTTTGGCACATTCTAGCACCTCTTGTTCAAAACTTTCAAACTCATTCCATCCCATCTCTCATCACCTTGCATGGTCTTAACAAGATTACAAAAACAAAAATAGATTGAAATGGCTGAGAAAACTATCCCAAACTCTCACAAAAGTTATGAGAAAATCTCTATGGAAGAGGTCCTCCAAACGCAGCAAGACCAAAGATTTCAACGCATAATGGATAAGGTACTTGCCCAAGACCCTACCAAATTCTTTCTACACTTAGCACATCTAGGAGTCAAGCTCCCTAAAGATTTTGACGTAGAAGCTCTAAAAGAAACTGAGGAAGAAAGATACCCTGAGGGAAGCACACATGAGGAAACCCCCTCAGATAAAAGCAAAGCAACCATTGATTCCACAAATGCCTTGAGCTTAATGACCCAATAGATCCAAGCTTTACAAAAACAATTCATGGACATGCAAATAGGAGCATCAACTAAACATTACTCCCTAGAGGATATTTCTCCATATCCTTTTGATAGAACCTTGATCATGATACCTTTCCCCTCTAAATTTGAGGTGCCAAAATTTGATAATATCTAGGAAAGGGTGATCCAAGGGACCACATTAAAGAATTCAATGCTGCATGCCTTGAGGTTGTACACAATGATACTTACCTTATGTGACTGTTTCCACGAAGCTTAGGAGGACAAGCCATAGAATGGTTTTCTAGACTGCCACCTGGCATTAGAACATTTAACGAACTTGTGGACAAATTTGTCACACACTTCTCCTATAATATTGAGCATGACACCTCAATCTTAGATCTTTGTAACACCAAGCAAAAAGGTGGAGAATCTTTTGCCGCCTTCCTACAAAGATGGAGATAGCTGGCAAGTAAGTGCCCACATCAAATGCCTAAAAAACAAATGCTGGAAATGTTTGTCCATAACTTACAAATTGACCTAAGCTATCAGATACAAGTCGAATGTCCTACTTCCTTTAGCAAGGTCATTGAGATGGGTCTAATCATCAAAAAAGCTTTAATCGCTAAAGGTCAAATAAAGCTCTATAAGGACACTCCTAGCACCAACACCAACGCAGATAAACCAAGATTCTGGATAGAACAAAAAAATTGTGAATAATGGGGTGGTAGATGCCAAGAATGTAGCACCAAAACAACCAATCTTCAACTTATCAACTCCTCAAAACAACCCCTCACAAAACAAACCAAGAAACACTGAATCATAGTTTACAAATTTTGAACCTAGGAGAAAATTCACACCTTTGGGAGAATCATTAGAAACTGCTCTATGGAAGTTAATCACAAGTAAGATCATAAAACTTCCAATAGCATGGGAATATTAACCAAAAGTCAAACCTCCTTGGTGGAATGACAATGATTTCTATGAGTACCACCGAAATAGGGGGCACAAAACCAATGACTGCATTGCACTCAAGCACACTATCCAAGATTTGATCGAGCAAAACAAAGTGTGACTTGACAGACATACCTCTAATAATGATCACCAGGAATTCAAGGATCCTCTTCCTAACTATGAGTAGGGAGGGCCTTCCAACTGAAACAACAGTGGAAATAACAATGCCAATTACACAAATGTTGCCTTTGACTATGTTGTTAACCACATCTTGGAAAGTGATTCACACATCAATGTAATCACTATAAACAAAAAATGGCCAGAATATTTCAAGCTATAAAGGTGACTAAATCACCTCCTTTTTACAAAATTTTTATTTAGTCATACTTAATTTGCCAAAGAATTATTTTTTTAAACTAATAAGTTTAATTAATTCACCAAGTAAATTATACATGATTTATGCCGATTCACCAGTAGCTTATAATTTTATTAAAAAACTTAACCATATTCGCCATTAGTATTATATTTCTGCCATTAATTAAGGGGCAATATCGCCATTATTGATAAATTATCACATATTTTTAGGGCTATTTTTTCCTTCAATATGACTTATATTCACTACCAGTGATTAAAGTGTTCATCTCATGGCTATAAACTTAGATGGCCTAATTTTTATTTCTTTTGAATTTTCAATATTTATTCTTTGTATTCATATGATGTCATCATGTAAGCTTGATGTGCAAGGCATGGTCACTTGCTGATTTAGGTTGGAGATTGCATTGGTAGCAAGGGAGTCCCTTTAGATTTTTCACTTAACACCTATACTTATGTGTTCCACAAACCCAAGGCTGTTAGGTGAGTCATTGTGAAAAGTCACTTTGGTTAAGAAAAAGGCACCCTGATGAAAAGGATACCACATACCTAATCACCAATACTTCTCAAAATGAGTCATAACCTATATAGGAATTTGTTCTCATCACTTGAATCTTAACAATTTGATTATTTTCTTAGGGTGATGAGTTGTATCATCTTGACTAACCAAACCAGAACTCAACAAGCAAACAAATAGAACAAAACAAAACTGTACAAACAACTATACAAATATGCACACTATGATACACATGACTTACATGACACTTCTTTAGGCTTGGAAATAATGCTTGAGGAACTATCCATTAACTAGTAATGGGACATCCTCTCTGGTTAAAGTCTTAAGCCTATAGGTGATGTCTCGTAAAATTTTTGAAACTTAAAAGGGACCTATCCAAAGTTTATCAAATTTACCATGATCTCCTTTCCCTTCATGTGCTTTGTCCAACATAAGGACTAAATCTGAAATTCTAAAAGCCTTAACTCTGGCTCTTTTGTCAAACCAATGCTTGACAACAACCTAATGTTTAGTAAATTGATCAATTGCTTTATTCCTTTTTTCTTCTAGGTGCATCAACTGAAGCAACCTAACTTCTTGTTTGTTATTTATACCCAGATATTTTTGTGCAAACTACAATGTGGGGATCTTTAGGTTAACAAGGAGGATGGGATCCACCCCATATACTAGGTGAAAAGGAGAATTTCCTAATGTAGCCTTCATCCTAGTTCTATCTACCCATAAGGCATACTTTAATAGGGTGTTCCACTCCCTTGGGTTCTTTTCTATCAATTTCTTTATGATGTTCAATAAATTCTTGTTTGTGGACTCTGCTAATCCATTCCCTTGAGGATAGTAATTTGAAGAGAACTTCAAGATAATTCCATGGTCAAAATCCCAACTTGATAATCTTATTGAAGCAAAGGCAGATCCATTGTCACATACTAAAGCATAAGGAACTCCATACCTGGTTACTATGTTGTTTTCCAAGAACTTGATTATATCTTCAGTATTGCATGTCTTACTACTAACTGCTTTAGTCCACCTGGTACAATAATTAGTAATAGTCAACACATACCTATGGCCTGAAGATGATGGAGGGTTGATAGGTCCTATGAAGTCCATCCCCATTGAGCAAATGGGCACATCTCCATCACTGGTTGCAAAGGCTAAGCAACATACCTTTCTCTATTTGCAGCAACCTGACACATATGACAACATTTGATGTGTTTAGCAGTATCTTTAAAAATAGTGGGCCAGTAATACCCTGCCCTGAGGATAGCATGAGTGGTAGCTAAGTATGATCCATGTGTAGTTCCAAACTTGTCATGTAATTCTATTAGCACTTTGTCTGCTTCTTGCCTTTCTAGGCATCTAAGATATATTCCCTCATAGTTTTTCTTAAAAAGGACTCCTTTTATCATGTATTTTTGTGATCTTATTTTTAAGGATCTCCTCTGTGAGGCCTGCAATCTTGAAGGGCATCTCCTAGTAATCAAGATGTGCCTGATGTCTGAATACCATTCTCTATTTTCTCTTGCATTTATGACATATTGCTAGCTGATGATGTTAAGATCAATTTCAGATATCATTTAACTCAAGGCTTGTCCTCTCACTAATTTCATGGGTGTTATGTCCATATCATACTCTTGGAGAATAGTGATCCATTTGGCCATCTTTTCACCTAGTTCACTTTGCATTAAAAGCATCTTTACTACTGCATCTGGTACTACAGCAATCACTTTACTTCTCAATATGTAATGTCTAAACTCCTTGACTACTCAGACCAGAGCAAGTGCTTGTCTTTCAACATCCATGTATCTGAGTTCTGAATCCCTAAACGGACAACTCATGAAGGCTATAGGATTTTCTTCTTTAGCCTCATTTCTTTGTGTTAATACTACTGCAGATGTATGCTCTGAAGCAAATGAGTAAATATAAAAATCTTTGGTATAATTTGGACTGATTAGAACAGGAGAATTAGATATGGCTTTCTTGATATCTTCAAAAGCTACTCTAGCTTTAGGTGTCCAGTCAATTTTGGCATCTTTCATGAGCATGACATTCAATGGTCTAACAATCTCTGCAAAACTAGTAATAAACTTTCTAACAAAATTAATCTTACCAAAATAAGATTTGAGCTCCTTCTTACTTCCAGGAAGCTGTATCTTCATGATTGATTCTACTCTCTCAGGGTCGATGATGATCCCATTTTCTGTTATTAGGTGACCTAATAACTTCCCTGTGGTTACCCCAAATATGCATTTCTTAGGATTTAGGGATATTCCAATGTTCACATTTCTTTAGTATCTTCCTAAGGTCTTCTATATGATTCCCTCTCTCTTTAGAGAAAACTGTCAAGTCATCCATGTATATGACTATACATTTTCCAATTAGCCCTCTGAAGGCTATATCCATTGCTCGTTGAAATGTGGCTCTAGCATTTATCAATCCAAAAGGCATGTGCCTGTAAGTGAATATTCCCCACTTTGTGGTGAATGCAGTCTTCAATCTATCTATCTTATCTACCATCACTTGGTTGTAACCTGAAAAACCATCCAAAAATGACATCATCTTTGCACCATTTACAATCTGCAAGACTTCATCTAGAGCAGGCAAAGGATAGTTATCATTTTCAGAAGCTCTATTTAAATTTCTGAAGTCTACACACAACCTAATGTCACCATTCTTCTTCCTTACTAGGACCAAGTTGGCCACCCATGTAGAATGTCTCACAGGAAATATGATCCTGGCATTAAGCAATTTCTTAACTTCTCAAAAATGATGGGCTCCAGTAAAGCATTAACTAGTCTCTGTTTCTATCTAAAAGGCTTGACATCTGGCTTTAAAGGTATAGTATGAGTTATGATTGATGTATCATAGGTTTTCAACTCATCATATGTCTAGGCGATAACATAGATATAATCTTTAAGTGCTTGGGTTATCCCTTCCATTTCTTCTTCTGTAGACACTTTTCCAATCAAGACATTCCTTTTTTCATCATCATGTCCTATGTTAACTTGTGAATACTCTCCTCCATCTACTTTAGGGAGATCTTTATTTTTTAGCATGTTATCTAAATCAAATGCTCTTTCCAATTCTATCCTTCCCTTACGAATCTTGTTATTGGGCAGATCTAAGATCTCTTCTTCTTCCTAGATATGATCTTCCACATTTCTTTCATCTATGATCTATGCATCAAAGACATCCTTGTTGGATATGAAGTCTAAAATGTGTTGGTCATCATCAAATACTTGAAGGTTAACTACATTATCTAGTACAGAGGGTATTGACACTAATTCAATTGAAAATCTCTTCAAACCAGATATGGACACTAGTTCTAGAGTACTTGCGGCTTGGGCCAAGGCATCTGCCCTGTGATTTTGTTCTCTAGGCACATGGGTGATGTTAAATGCATCAAAATATTCTATCAGATCCCATACCATATGTCTGTAGTTGGACAACTTCTTGTAATTGCAAGAATATATACCTACCAATTCTGAGTCTCCATAGACATGCATAATCTTTACTTTCTTTTTGAGTATAAAGAATATCTCATGAATTAGGGCTTCATACTCTGTCACATTATTTGTGCATGGAAATTGCAATCTATATGCTGCTAAGTAGGATTTATCAACTGGATCAATAAGATCTATTCCTACTCCAGCCCCTTGTTTTGATTTGGATCCATCAAACCTGAGGATCCATGTCTTATCTTCAGTGAAAGGCTTATCTGGGCCTTCTCTTTTCTTTTTAGCTCTGGCAGCTGCACCATTTGATATTCATTTCAATATTGGTATTTCAATCTTCTCAAACTTCACCCTATATCGCTGATGTGAAGCTGATATTTCTTCCTCTTCTCTACCATCAGAAGGAGGATCTTTTGGACAAGGCAACATTTGCCTTTTTAGAATATGCAAACATAATGAACAATTAGTTTTTGAATGTGGTGCTTCATGTAACCTACACCATCCCTCAATCAGGGCATCTTATGGAGCTCTTTGATGTTGTGTCATCTTCTGAATTTGTTTAGATAAAAATTCTTCAAACTTGGACAAATTACTGCCTCTATCTTCATCAAATATTTCATAATCTAATTCAACCAAGCAATCACTTCCTGGGGTGATTTTCTTGTTACTCTTAGCATTACTCTTGCTACACACCAAAATCTCTTCTATCATCTGGATAGGACTTTCATCATGATATGTGCTTTCTTTTGTTCCTGCAGATGATAAACAAAGATCAATATCAGTATCACTATCTATAGAACATACCCTGGATGATGATGATGCCTCATTACACGCTTGTTCTAGTTCCATCATGTCTAAGCAAGCATCATAGGTCTTTTCAGAATGTGCCTCATCATGTAACCTGCACCATCCTTCAATTAGAACATCATGAACAGGTACTTTTAACAATTGGCAACATTGCACTTCTTTGGACAGGTGCCTCTCAAATTTCTTAAAGTGATCTACTTCCATCTCATTTTCAAAGTTACAATCAGACTCTAAAATTATTCTATCATCCTGAAGATTATCATTGTGAACATGAACATCATACATGAGGATCTCCTCTATCTTGATAGTCTAGGGTCTGATGGAGTAGACTCTAGGTTCTATGTCTACATACATGATCTCATTGGTTTTATTGTATTCAGTGATCATATGTTTCATGCGAGGTTCAACATCTATCCTTATTTGATTAGGTATTCCTTTCCAAGGCAACCACATGTGACTAAAATTAGTGGACATGTATCCATTAAGTGTTTTTGACCAATCCCTGCTGAGCAGCATCCCATAGGTATCAGGTGTATCTATTACTTGAATATCAATGTAGTATTGGATTCTTGGATCTGATGCTAACTGCATATGAATGTGAGTTAGCTCTCCTACTACACTCACCTCTATTTTATCTAATTGTGTTACTTTCTTTAGTGACTTAGCAAGATGCAGGCCTAAGGCATTGCATATGGACAAGGGCATTACATTGGTAGATGCTCCTGAATCTACTAAGCAATTATGCAAATTCTTACTAAACATCCTTATGGTAAGGAGAAAAGGAGGTGACTCAGTTTTATCTCTGTAAAGAGTCATGTGTGAAGTCTCTGTAGCTTGAACAGTGGCTAGAGCTTTGCGTTTTACATTAATATCCCTAATGGCATGATCTTTATTCCCAATCTATCCTAAGGTATGATTAACCTCTTTTTGAGCAGGATCATCTAAGGATTTCATGAAGGTTTTCTTGATAGCTGGGGTTTTGAGTAGTTCTAATAGTGACAGAATGATCTTGATTTTTTTCATTTCATCTGCTAAGTATGTGACCAATTTATCAGACTCAGGAGGTAGATTACCAGCTTTTGGTATTGTATTTTGTGGTGCTAAGTACTGAGCATTAACTTTAGGAATCCAGGCTTATTACTTGCCTTAGGATCAGGAGGAGTGTTGAAATTATTTGGAGGAAAGGATGTGGTTAAAGGACCAATAGGTCTATTTGAATTATTCCTTAAGTTATAATTATGCCTACCCTAATACTGATGTTGATAAGCATGTACTTCTTCGTGTTCAATTGATGGCTCATTTTCATCTTCAAATGGAAAAACATAATTGGTCTCAAAATCCATGGCTGACTCTTCACATGTTAAGGTGTAATTTTGATGAGGTGACATTGTCTGCTGATGAGGATGATTGATGAAACTTTCTAGTACTAGAGTAGAATAATATCCACAGGGGACAATTTCATTTCCTTCAACACAAGGTGGATTACCTGTAGTATTGGATACTTCAGTTTGGAATATATTGGCAGCTATCCTGAACTAAGGACAATCCAGCTCTACATGAGCATTGGTATTATGTATCCTAAACCAATTTGTAAGAGTTACCTTTTCCAGGTTCACTCTAGTGGTTTGTTTAGGTTCACCAGGAGGCTGATTATCTAGGGGTGATGGTAGAGAACCATTGTTTGGCCTAGTGTTCCACACTCTAGGCTATCTAGGCGGATTATTGTTACCATTGTTGTTATTGTAATTGTTATTGTATCCCCTATCAGGATAATTAGATCTATCATTGGCATATCCTCTATTCTAATTTGGTTGAGAATAGAAATTCTGACTCCTCAAATGAGTGATCTTAGTGGTGAGTTTCCTCAACTGTGCTGATATCTCTTTAATTTCTTCCTTTTCTTCCTGAACTTTGGCTACTACATTCTCTATTTGAGGTTTGAAGAAGGAAGAGCCATTGTTATTGTTATTAGATTGTTCCATAACATGAGGTACCTGTGTATGTCCTGGATGTTGCAACATTTGACCATTTCCATTTAGAGGTGGCATGATACTGATTGGAGGTATCTGTAAAGGGCTTGGTATTACAGCTGGAGGTATCATGGCTCCATTGGTCTGTTGCTGAGTAGGATATGTAGGATAAGCAGGGAGTGTAGGAAATGCAATATTAGGTGTTGGAGCAGGAACTAATTGCTAACTGACTTTGATAGCTTCTTCAAAAGCCCCTGTCAAGGTTGTGACTCCAGGATGTGCTCTCTTGATAAACATAGAAGTCAAGGGATCTAAAGCTGAGTAGTATATGCTCCTAGAAGCTTCATCTGTTACAGTATAAGGAGCAACTAGCTTTGAGAGCATCTTTTGGAATCTTACATTGAAATTAGCAATAGGTTCTCCTTCAAATCTCTTGATTGTGGCAAATAGATGATAATTCATTGAAGGATCTATAGGTATTTTGAATCTATCCTTAAAGGCTTTCTCCAAGGTAGCCCATGAACCAATTGAACCTTGACCAAGATTGATATACCAATTATATGCTTCTTCCCCTAAGGAAAATGGAAATAACCTACATACCACATCCTAATGTTCAATTCTAGCCCTACAACAAGCTTCCTTGAATCTTCTAATGTGATCATCAGCATACTGATATGGATGATGTTTAGGAAAAATCTTATTAGGATTTTTAGGTAAAGGATGATATGTAGTAAAAGTCAGAGGTGACTCTACAGTAAAGAATGACATTGTGACTGGTGGAGGTTGGACTTGAGGTGTGACAGGTGGTCATGTAGGTGTATGCAACCCGATAGGAGTTATAGGAGTGTGTTCTGGTGAAGCTCCTGATGCACTAGAATTAGGAGAATGATGGATATCTACTGTTCTAGGTCTAAATCCCCAGATATGCAGTTCTTCAAAGAGTCCACTAGATCTAGACTTGGTATTTGGCATGAGAGCTAGGATTTATTGAATTTAAAGAAAATTTAGCTTGTTTACTATAAAGATTAGCTGAGACACTTAATCAAAGGTTGTATTTATGATCAGAATCTAAAACTGACTAGATATTTATGCAATATTTGTAGAAATGATGCAAATATGAGGTGATATGAGACTTTGGGACACAAGCGACTGGATATCAGGTCTCTCAAGCAAACTACCTCAAAGCTTTTAGGAAAAAGACTTGAAACAAAACTTATCTTTAGAATATCACGGTGATCAACCAAAAACCTTGAAATATTTACACTCAATTTTGAAAACTTTGCAACCCAGTAGGCATGCACAGACTCAAAACAACAAATCTTTGCATATAACTTGAAATACAAAGCTACATGAGTATTACGTTTCTGTCTGCATCATCAAATCAAACAAATCTACTGATGAAAAGGCCCTCCTTCTAGCACCAATTTATGTTGATGATGATTGTTAGTCATAACAACATGCATAAAAAATTGCACAACAAACCTTTATTATCTTGTAAAGTACGATCAACTTAGGATAAGTTGATGACTCCAAGTCGCTGTTAATTAGGTCATGATTGTCTGACATTACTCAGAGGTTGATGTGACATGCTATTTTCCATTTCAAGGGGTCTTACATTTGTCTAGATGACCAATATTGCACCATTTCCTATAAATTTACTCCATAGAGAGGTTATTTCTAGTCTATTTCCAAAGATAGCTGAAATATTTACAAGTTTGATCACTTCTTGTGATCATTGATCACTATAAACTTGTTCTTTCTTCTACATTGTATATTTATTCAAATGATGTGTTTATAAGTAGATGTCTGCATGAATTTCACGGATATTTGTATGAATTTGCATGATATTTGTCAATCTGACATGCTTTTACTCTAAATATGCTCTATATTTTCAATTATCTACCAGATATCAGTATATTTCATGTTATTTTCTTTTGATTCTCTATTATTTGCAATTATGGTGATGATCTGCTATGAAATTGAAAGAAATTTAAAAGAATGCTTCTAATTTTAGTGAATTTTTAGTCTTTGAACCACATACATATAAGATACATTCATGAGGAGAAGAAATCAAACCATAGGTAACCAGGATGTTCCACAGCGAGATATGGTTGATGCTAACTTCAAAGGGATTAGGAATGAAAACAACACATGTAGATTAACAAGCACTCTAAGGGATGCAGCTAATCAATGCATGTATCCATATTTCAAACATAGATTGCTCAAGATTTATGATGATTTGTAATCAAATATGCTTCTCTTTCATTCAGTATGCATAACATGTACATTTACAACAACTTTGAAATGAGTCCTGAAATTTTAGCAATCAAATTTCAATTAAGTTTTTGAATGTTCAAAATATTGCACCCCTACACCTTTTATAGAATAAGGTGAGGAGGTGGTTACAAATGACCAATGGTCAAGATTTGTCAATTAAGATCAATGGTTGATAATTATCCCTTTGACCCAGTCAACTCTTCCTTGTGGCACAGGTCACCAGCTGGCAACCATCTGGATGACTCATTATTGATGAGTACCTTATGTAGATGTTCCCTTGGTGATGCATCTTCATTCACTCTTCAGGTTCCTCTTCCTCATTTTCTTCTTCTTCCTCATTGTCATCATCTTCATTACTTTTAGTATCACTGTCACCTTGACATACATCCTCCTGTATATGGACCTTCATCACTGTCCTGATGTTCTCATATGCCTATACTATTTTATTTACCTCTCCCCCATCTTGGATTTTGGCTTTTGCTACAACATGCTTATGAGACTAGAATTTAGCTTTGAGCACTTCTAGTTTACCTTCTCTATTGTTTAAAGTCTCATTATAAGTTTCCACCCTAACTTTTATCCTCATGATTTTATTCATTACTTCTTCTGTTAGGTGGGTGAGGGGGTCATCTACTACCAGCTAGAAATTATCATGCAGAGCTTTGATAGCAAAGTCTGCATCCTAATTTTCAATCTTTCCCTCTACTTTTCCTTCTAAAGCCTCAAGGATCTCTGCTTTGTATGCCATCATGCTATGCAACTTTATACTTATATCCCTAAACTTGCCACTGCATTTCTTCAAGATATCACATTCAAACCTGATGTCTTCATACCTTATGTTTACTAGCAGGGCAGTATTATTATTCAACACCTGATTATTTATCAAGACTTGAGGATCAATCCTCTTTATTTCACTTAAAGCAGTTAGGTCTTTTTCCAATTGGAATGATCGTTTCCCTATTTCATTTTGCATCTTATCTACCTTTCTTTTCAAATTGCTTAAAGAATTTCACCTCTGTAGGGAGGTTCTCAAATCATCCTCAGCTCCAGTGAGGGATAACAACATCCATTTCTCCATGATCATGGCCTCATGCCTCATTAGGTCAATCTTGGTGACCTCCTCTCGGGATATGACAGTCAATGGGACTACTGGGTCAACTGGTGTATTATCAAGATTAATTAACCCTTTTATGTATGAATGCAACTGAGCAATGTGCTCCTTATGCACTTTATTTTTTCTCTTTCTCCTTTACCATTTGGGTTAAATAATTAATGATGTCCTTCCCTTCTTGACCCTCCTGGTCCTCATTAGCAAAACCCAAATCAACAGTGGTGATTTTGAACTCCTCTAGGGTGATCTTGCCCTTCTTTTTCTCCATCGTGGGAAGTGCTACATGTGCAGTCCTTCTACCTGTAGCAGGATCTCTCTTTATGGCCGATGTCAATCTGGCCTTCCTCTTTGGCTTCATCATAATTTCGGTAAACAAGGTGGAAACATCAAATTCCTAAATTTTAGACCCTTGTTCCATACCTATCTCTCGCTCTAGCCATTGAGGCACATCATCTCCAGACCCTTGATGCTCTTTGTCAACATCATGTCTATCCTTTTCTCTAGTATCTTCTTCTATTCTGGGTGGAGAAGGCACTTTCTTAATTTCTTCCTCATGCACTTCTTCATGAGGGGGATCTTATTGCATTTCTTCTTGCTGAGGGGCTTCTTTCTATAAAGGAGGATCTTGTGGAATGTCCACAGTATGATCCTGAGCCTGATCTTATAATCCCTCCTTCTAACTTTCATCCACTTTACTATTTTCCTCATCTTGAGGCATATTGACATCTATGGATGTCTATGTGTGTTGGCCTTGTGCATCACCCTAATCTTGGGTCATTTCTTGTTCTACTCCTGATGTGTTAATATATTGTGGCTTGGGATCCTCATGACCTGATTTATCTTTTGCTCCTGAGGCATATCCCTAATCTCCCTGAGTCTGGGCAATAGCAGCACTTGATATATCTTTATCACCTCCACTCTTCTATTGAACCTCTACTATTTTTGGCTTTGTGGGTATTTCATGTTGTTGCTGACCCATATCAGGAGCATTGCTTTCCTTTTCAACCTATTTGGTCACCTCAATCTTCTCTATTTCATTAGGTGCACCTACTTTATCCTTGGGGCTTGCATCACCCCTATATGTTAAATCTATAACTGTAGGGCTAGTCACCTGATCAACCAACTTATTAAGCCCTATCTGTTGGGCTGCCCTCTCTAGGATACTTTGTTTTACTTCTTCTTCTGTTTGCTTTATTTCTTCCAACATTTCCATTTGTGCTAATGGGGTCCCATGAGGGGTCATGCAGGTGTTGGAAGCTAGTGTCTCCATCTATTGAGAGGCAACATTCTGAACAACCTCATCATCTGATAAGTCTACAGTGTCCTCCAAAGAGAAAGGACCACCCTGACCTGCTTTGAAAGCTTCTCTTGTTTGTTCCTCTACCTTCTCAGCTTTGAACTTTATTATGGTGGGAAGCAGAACATCATGTTGCATTTCCTTCCTAAATGCTTCACCACCGGGTCCCCTTAATACAATAGGGTCAGCCCTGATATCACCCCGCATGGATGTTCTTTACTTCTTGGGTGGTGACGTCAGTGGCATCACCTTCCTTTTCTTACTAACCATCATCAGGTCACTACCTGCAGGTTCCTTATTTACCTGCTCTTCCTCAAATGGGATGTTCTCATCCACTTCATGCTATGAGGCTTGGCCTTCCTTCTGCACTTCTGTAGTTTCAACAACTGGCCTCAGGACCCTCTTAGTCTTTCTTTTATCAATCAAAGGTGGTGTAGCTGACGCGAATGCTTGAGCTAATGTTGATGCACCTACAGCTAATGTTGATGCACCCGCAACTGATGTAGTGATCCTATCAATTATCACCCCTTTAGGTTCATCTTTAGTTTTCTTACCTCTAAGGGGACCCTTCCTTTGTTTTTGTGTGGGTAATCTTTCTCCATTGGACTTTCTCTTCTCACTAAGGAAGTCATCATACTCCTCATCAGGTATTTCCTGCCTTTTCTTTTTCGCATCAACTATAAGGGCCACACCATTTTTCTTCAATCTATTTATTTCATCCACCCAAGCTTGGGTTAACTATATCACCCCACCTATAAACTGATTTAGGGATATATCGTCTAGCTATGTTAGATCAGGGTTTGATATGGTGTCATTGTACACCTTCTTGTCTTCATATTCATTAGACATAATTTTTCCATCATCCTTCCTCAGCTGTGCTGGCATTGGGATGCAGTAAAAAAACTTTATCTGGTTCAAGGTGAGCCTCTAGTATTTCCTTATTCTCACCTTAGCTTCATCCTCACAATCAGTCCAGAAATCTTCCAGATGCTTTTGATGTATAAGTTTTCCTACTATATTATGCATCCTACCATAGGGGTCATAAGATCTAGCTAAATGAAATGGCTACAGATACATTAGTTTTAGGCCTCCTATGACATGCTTTATGCTCTCTAAGTCTGAGCACATATACCAGCCCATAGATACTGGAAATAACACTAGAGGTATCTTCTTTTGTGCTTTGTATGCTTCAACTATGGTGGACACCTGTCTGACAAACTCCATTAGGACAACCCCATCTGTAGGGTATCTTGGTAGCATAAGGGGTTGTCCTTCAAATCCCTCTATCCTTCTATATGAAAAGGTGACAAACTAGATGAACTAGGCTCCATGTCTGTAAATAACTTCTTGAGCTTCCATGCTCAGTCTTTTAGTTCTGTCCTCCTCCATGGTTCTGACTAGATGCATAGATAATGCATCATTTACTAGTTTGTAATCCAAGAGGTAATTCCTTCTTTGTAGCTAAGGATAGTGATCCCATATGTGGGCATCATCTACATCACCTCCATCCTTGCTCACTATCTTCAAGGCATCCAAAGTTCCCTTGTAATCACACAAGTACACCACATATGAGGTCATATAAAATGAGCATGCCTGGCCTCCCAGGTTCCTCATCCCTTCATCTAGTGCATCACTGATGATCTTGGCTCATAATGGCCTATTATCTACATATAGGACCATCTAGATGATTCCAAACATCCAATTCTCAAAATTTTTAGCATGAGGCCTACCTGTCATCCTACTCAGCATGGCAATCATATACTAGTATTCTTCATCAAAATCAAACTTATATAAATGTATAGACAATTTGGCTGAGGCAGTGTAGGTGCTGCTCTTTGACCTCCATTGATACATCCTCTTCCTTGCGTTCTTCTTATTATTGTTGTACTCTATTTCCATCTTGCGTAGATCTACACTCACCACCTTCTTTCCAACTGGCAGATTGAAAGTAGAGATGATGTCCTTGATTAAAAAGTCAACATAAATTCTTCCATGCTTCTCCACCTACCTGGTCTTAGGGTTATAATTCTTGGCACATTCCACTACCAGCTCTGGGGTGTCCATGGAATACGGAAAGCTAGTTGCATGCCACATTCTTGAAACATATATCGCATCTAGAAGGGTATTATCCTTATCATGATCTATTCTTGTTGACCATGCTGCCAGGTCCGTATCTCCCTGGTGAGTATCACCAATGATGTCATACTTAAAATGTATTCTCTCAGGCTAAACAAACATAGGCTTGAGAAACTTTGAATCAGACCTATTCCTCCTAAGATCTGCCATGGACTCCTACAACAAACATGATTGGTCTTACCATACAATGTTTACATGCATTCATACAACATTATGTACTTCTACAACATCATGCATATCCTATCTATTACTCTATACTTCATCATGATATGCATATTCACAGAGCCAAACTACAATAAAGAACATATACCCTACCTGAACATGCAGAAAATGACAACATGAGGGTTTTTAGTTACTTACCTGTCAGTGCTTTCCTCCTGGGTTAGATGGGTGATCACGAAAAAGGGCTGTATATGCTGAAGATCACCCATTCCATTATGTTGAAGAATCTAATCCATTAATAGGTATCTGTACGAGGGTTTGACTTCTTTGCTCTATAATTTCTCATTTTTTCGCAAGGTAAATGAAAATAACCTTGAAAAGTTACCTTTAAACGCATCCGTAGGGCAAATTAGGGTAAAACTACATTGGAATGGTTAAATCTGTCGATCTTCTACAGGGAATTCATGGATGATGCCAAGTGTTTGATTTGTATTCATAATCAGTGGGAATCCATATATCACATTTAAGTGTATTTAATGTCAAGAAACAGGGAGGGGGTGATCTTCAGAAGATCGGGTGATATTCAAAATCTGACCCCTGCTCTTTTAGCGGCAAAACTAAATGCAAAGGAATCAGGTGATGTGGTCAACGTTGACCACATGTATATTGGGTCTTGAATTTAAGATCAAGGGATGTTCAAAATATGAACCAACAGATAAAATGAACTCCTTTAGAAAAGATCGGGGTGATGTCAGCGTGTCAGCGACTTTGTTTAATCGTTATGTTTTAATGACATCACCATCATGTTAAGGAATATGGTGGTCATCGGATATATACCTCCGTGAGGTAGAATGGAATAATGGTGTTCTCCTCAGGGTGATTTTCTTCATTTGTTGGACTTGGATGACTTCACCATCATATTGGCATAGGGTGATATTCGTAAGATGACGGATATTAAAAATATGACCCCCTGCAAAAACCTGAAGTCATTTGATAGGCAGATACCAGACGTCCGCACTTTGTGGATCAAGTGATTATCAGGTGATAAACTTATATCGGGTTGATCTTATCTAATATGATTGATGTTTAAAATATGTCCCCCCCTTTGGGATATCAGGTTTGACCAAAACTTTGACTCAACATAACTTTCTTCCCTTGGATAATTTTAGGGTGATCTAAAAGGCAAACCTACTTGGAATTTCATACACTTTCCAACCACGAGGTTAATAATGTGAAATATTGACTTTGGCAACTGACCTCATCATGGGGACAACTCCACCCTCTTTCAGGGTTACATGCATGACTTAATTTTACTAGACTGCCCAAAGCAGAAAAACAACAAGCCAAAGTAGCAAGAAAAAGTTGGGTCCCTATTTTGTCAAGTCAAAATGGGGCGTGTTGTGTAACCACACAAGTTGTTGAAAAGATTGCAAAACTTGAGACAAAAGGAGAAATTTGTGAAGGAGTATACTAAAGAATTTCATAAGATGATCATAAGAATAAGACATAGTGAAGTGAGCAAGGAGAAAGTGAATAGATACATCAATGGACTGAGGTTGAACATTCAAGAAGAACTAGGCTTGGTAAGGATGACATCTTTGGAGGAAGCATACCAGTTTGCCCTAAAAGTTGAAGAGATGCTGAATAAGAGGCATGATAAAAGATAGAGAGGAAGAGGAAGTAAATTTTAGAGAGGTAGAACATTTTCTAGAGGAGATAGATCACATCCAGATCAAAACAAGCCAAATAGCCCATTCAAGAAGGAGGACAGAAATAGCAATACCTATCAGAGAAATGATAGAAATTTTCATCACAGAGGCAACTATAATTCATACTAGAATGAAGGATACAAAAGAGAAGGAAGGGGATTTGATAGGAGAACATTCAAAGGTACTTGTTTCAAGTGTGGAGGTGAAGGACATAGAGCATTTGAATGTAATCAGGGTAGTACAAGCAAGAGAATAGAGAAGAGTGCAAGAGCAGCTTATGTAGAAGAAGAACCTGCTGGATCACCGAGATCAATTGACAAACCTGAGAAAGGAGAATCACTTGTTATGAGGAGAACATTATTCGAAATAGATACAAATGAGGAAACACCACAGAGGAAGAGTTTGTTCAGAACCAGATGCAAATTAGGAGGTAACTGTTGCAAAGTTGTAATTGATAGTGGTAGCTTAGATAATCTAGTTTCAGAGGAGATGGTGACTAAGCTAAAGTTGGAAAGATTAAAACACCCTAAGCCCTATCAGATAGCATGGATTCAGGATGATTATAAGGTACTGGTGAATGAACAATGTTTGGTGAAATTTCACATTGGATCATATCATAATGAAGTATTGTGTGATGTTATGCCTACGGATGTTTGTCATATCTTGTTGGGTAGACCTTGGCAGTATGATAGAAAAGCTACACATGATGGGAGAAAGAATACATACACTATAATATCTAATGGAAAGAGAATTACTTTGATTCCTTTGAAAGACAATCTTAAGAATGAATTATGTGGGAATGCTACAATCTATTTGGTAGATGGACAGAGATTTTTGAATGGTTTGAGACATGAAAATATGTGTTATGCCTTGATCCCTAAGACGCTTGAAAGCATTGCAGAAAGAGACTGAAGAACCACAATTGGAGGAGATAAAGGAGTTGCTGACAGAGTATGAAGACATTATATTAGATGATGTACCTAAAGGATTACCACCAATTAGGAGTATCAGTCATCACATGGATCTTATACTGAGAGCAAGTTTGCCTAACAAAGCAGCACACAGAATGACACCGACAGAGAATGAAGAACTGAATAGACAAATACAAGATTTGTTGAGGAAAGGTTTGATCAAAGAAAGTTTGAGTCCTTGTGTAGTACCTACAGTGTTAGCACCTAAGAAAGATGGAGAATAGAGAATGTGTATAGAATCTAGAGCAATCAACAAGATCATAGTTAAGTATAGATTTCCTTTACCTAGGATGGATGATATCATGGACTTTTTGAGTGAAGCAAGATGTTTCACAAAGATAGATTTTAAGAGTGGATACCATCATATCAGAATCATAGAAGGAGATGAATGGAAAACTACTTTTAAGACAAATGAAGGATTGTATGAGTGGTTAGTGATGCCTTTTGGATTAACAAATGCACCTAGTACTTTCATGAGGTTGATGAATGAAGTCTTGAAGAAATTCTTGGGTAAGTTTGTTATTTTATATTTGGATGACATTCTAATTTTTAGTAAGACAAAGGAAGAACATTTGTAGCACCTGAGACAAGTTTTACAGAGACTGTGAGAGGAGAAATTGTTGATAAACATCAAGAAGTGTAGTTTCATGAAGGAAGAGTTGGTATATTTCAGATTTGTGATTTCTGTGGAAGGATTGAAGATGGATCCTGAAAAGGTAAGAGCAATTGTTGAATGGACTACACCAAAGAGTATTGGAGAAGTCAGATCATTTCATGGATTAGCTAGTTTCTACCGGAAGTTCATCAAAAAATTTAGTTTAGTTTGTAACCCTATGATAGAGACAATGAAAGGTGATAGAAAAGATTTCAAGTGAACATCAGGAGCAGATAATAGTTTTGAATTGTTGAAGTAGATAGTGGCAGAGCAACTTGTTTTGGCATTACTAGATTTCAATAAGGTATTTCAAGTAGATTGTGATGCAAGTAGAAATGCAATTGGAACAGTGTTAAGTCAAGAAGGTAGACCTATAGCATATTTTAGTGAGAAGTTGAATGATGCAAGGAGGAGATATTTAGTTTATGATCAAGATTTCTATGCCATAATTCAAGCTTTGAAGAAGTAGAGACATTACTTGTTGCCTAAGGAGTTTGTGTTGTATATAGATCATCAAGCTTTGCAGTATTTGAATAGTCTGTTAGCTGCCGTTGCACCAAAAGATCGACCTATTAATGCCCAATACAACCACTTGACTTAACAAGCACGAGAGGTGGTTAAGCCCTTGTCTCAAACCACCACAGTGCAACGCTAAACAAGGAGACCAAGGGTCACACCTTGCAACAATCCCCCCTAGCGCAAGTGCGGGGTTTGAACCTGTGACCTTAGCTTTGATACCAACTATTAGCTACTATTGCACCAAAAGATCAACCTATTAATGCCTGATACAAGCAGGGGAGGCGGTTAAGCCCTTGTCACAAACCAGCGCAACACAACGCTGAACAAGGAGACCAAGGGTCACACCTTGCAACATAGTCAAGGTAAGTTGAATTAGAGATATATGAGGTGGGTAGAGTTCATGCAAATTTATACTTTTGTGTTGAAACATAGGAGTGGTAAATCAAACAAAGTTACAGATGCCTTGATTAGGAGAAGGAACTTGTTGACATAGATGAGAGTTGAAGTAATAGGATTTGATGAATTGAAGGATATGTATGAGGGATAGATTGATTTTATAGAGCCTTGGAAAGCATGTACATAAGGAACCTATTGTGACAGATAGGAGTAAGTGGTTGGATTATTTTATTCAGGAGGATATGTTCAAAGGAAGATAGTTATGCATACCTAGAAGTTCAATGAGAGATAATTTGATCAAAGAGAAACACGTTGGAGGATTGGCAGGACATTTTGGCATTGATAAGATAGTGGCTTTGGTAAGTGAAAACTGCTTTTGGCCTTAGATACATAAGGATGTTAGGAAGTTTATGCAAAGTTGTAGAGTTTGTCAAGTTGCAAAAGGGAGTAGTCAGAACGCTGGATTGTACAAACCTTTGACAGTACCGGAGAGACCTTGGGAAGACATAAGTATGGATTTTGTGATGGGATTACTGAAAACATAGAGAGGACATGATTCAATATTTGTAGTGGTGGATAGATTTTCAAAGATGGCTCATTTCATACCTTGTAAGAAGACAACTGATGCAGTGCATGTAGTTGACCTATTTTTCAAGGAGATTGTGAGATTGCATGGATTACCTAAGAGTATAGTTTTAGACAGAGATACAAAGTTTGTTGGATACTTTTGGAAGACACTTTGGAAAAAGATGAAGATAGATTTGGAGTTTAGTTCAGAATTTCATCCATAGACTGATGGACAGACAAAGGTAGTGAATAGGAGTTTGGGAAACTTGTTGAGATGTTTGGTTGAAGAGAAGGCAGGAAGTTAGGATTTGGTTCTTTCACAAGCAGAGTGTGCATACAATAATTCAGTCAATAGGAGTACTGAAAGAACACCTTTTGCAATTGTTACTAGAATAAATCCCAGAGGAGTTGTAGAGTTGAGAGAAATCAATATGACAGAAAAGAGAAGTGCAGAGGTAGAAGAATTTACAGAGCATATGGAGACAGTGCATGATTAGGTTAAGAAGCATTTGGAAGAAATGAACAGTATGTAAAAGGAGAAAGCATATGAGAAAATAAGACATAAGGAATTTATAGTTGGAGATGAAGTAATGGTATACTTAAGAAAAGAAAGATTTCTAGTTGGAGCATATAACAAGTTGAAGATGAAGTTTAGACCTTGTAAGATACTAAGGAAATTTGATTTAGGAAATACCTATGAAGTGGAATTACTGGAGACATTGGGTATATCACCTATTTTCAACATTGCAAACCTATATCAGTATCATGAAGCAAAGTTCAGTGACAGAATTAATGAAGACTTGAAGAAGCAGTTATCCATAAAGCACCGAAGTAGATCGAAGATATTTTGGATAGTCGAGTTGGATACAACACCCAAGGTAGACAATACAAAGAATACCTTATGAAATGGAAAGGTAGACCAGAAGAAGATTCATCATGGATTTCTCAGGCTGAGGTGGACCATCTTGGTTTTCCTCTAGCCCTAGCAAAGTGAGGGATTCACTTTTTCAATAACCCTAGATGTCTGATGCAGGAGCATCCCTGGTTCAAGAGAATTCTTGCATCAACAAAAAATATTTGCATTTCAGTTTGTTTCTTTTATTTTTCAATTCAATTCAGTCAATAGCAGTTTCTGTATTTTAGTCCACATTCTACTGTAGTTGCATTTTAGACCTTACGGAGCTACACTTAGCATCTAGATTCACTCATCTACATCATATCTAGAATTCAGAGCATTTAGATAAACTATTAGAAAGATATCGCTATCAAAAGATTGACTGTTTTCTCAAAATAGAGCATCCTAATAGTCTCAGACAATCAGCTAAAGGAGAAGACCTACGAAGCATTTCCTGACTTGTGGAGCCTAATGACACATCACTCAATGATCTATGGTTTGTAGCCAACTTTTCCTGAGATCCACACATCATTCCATTCATTTACAGAGTAGTTCTATTAGTTTAGGTCTGACCTATCTGTGTACACATGTTACAGCTCTACATTGGAGTTTGTGATCTTCCTTGGTCAATGCAAAGGAACCTTTTGTACCGGAGATGATATCTAAAGATGTAATAGATCCCTAGGAAAGTAGTCAAGGATTGATTCATAGTTCTAAGATTAAATTTTGTGTGAAGGAGATTCAAAGCTATATTTTCTGAGTACTTTGATAGTCTGTGATCAGGCCTTTGAGCCTAACTCAAGCCCACATGAAGATGACCTATTTGCATTTGAATTATATGATATATTGAATGACTAAATCTACATTTGTTTCATATCTTCAAGTTGTTTCCATTGTGTTTACTCTTGCTGCATGGTCTGGACAGTTCATTCTGTGAACCCTCCTATCGTGACTGCACTACAAGTAAACAAGGATAAGTTTCAAGTCCAAGGATTATTCTACTACAAGTCCATTGGAGCTGGTTCATATAGATTTGTGTGAAACTACTAGGGTGAAAATTCTACAAGGTGAGAGATATTTTATGTTACTCATTTATTATTTCTCTAGAATGACAAGGTTACATTTTTGAAAGAAAAATTATAAGCTTTCAGTGGGTTCAATATTTTCAAGTCTATGGTTGAAATGAAGTAAATTCTAGAATTGAGTGCCTAAGGTTTGATAGAGGTGGAGAGTTTACATCAAATGAGTTTGAAGAATTTTGTGAATAACATGGAATCAAGAGACACTATTTTGCTGCTAGAACCCCTTAACAAAATAGTGTTGCAAAAAGGAAGAATAGGGTTGTTCAAGAGATGGTTAGAACCATGTTGAGTGAAGCTAAGTTGCTAGATGTATATTGGAAGGAAGCAATTCATACTTTTGTCTACATTCTCAATAAAGGATAACTAAAAAGACACAACACCAAGACACCTTATGAACTATGGAATGGAAGACCAGCATCAGTCAAGTATTTCAAAGTGTTTGGAAGGAAATACTATATTAGAAGAGATGAAGAAGGTCTAGGAAAGTTTGACTCATGGGCAAATGAAGGAATTTTCCTTGGATACTCAACTACTAGCCAAGGTTACAAATGTTACAACAAAAGACTAAGGAAGATAGTTGAGAGTGTAAATGTTATAGTAGATGAAGAGTCACATCAAATTATTGATAAGCAAGAAGACTACTGGTTAGATGAACTTGCATGCATAGAAGAAGAATAAAAAGTTGAAGAAAAGGAAGAGACTCAAGAGAAAACTGCCAAGACTCCTACAAAGTATGTTCTAAAGAATCATTGAAAAGATTAGATCATTGGAGACAAGAATGAAGGAGTTTAGAAAAGAAGAAGATTTGAAAAAACAAATTAATAGGTAAAATTTTCTTTATTGGCAAGAGTAGAACCTAAAACTTTTATTAAGGATAACAAGGATGAAGGATGGATACAAGCTATGGAACAAGAACTAAATCGGATAGAGAAGAATTAGACTTGGGATTTGGTGCCAAGGCCTGTAGACAAGAATGTGGTAGGAACAAAATGGGTATTTAGAACGAATTGCATGAAGATGGAGAAGTGGTCAAGAACAAAGCAAGGTTAGTTTGCAAAGGTTATTCACAAGTTGAAGGCATTGACTATGAGGAGACATTTTCTTGGGTGGCAAGAATGGAAGCAATCGGAATGGTTCTTGCATTTGTAGTGCATAAGGGATTCAAGGTATATTAGATGGATGTCAAATCTACTTTCCTAAAATTTGACTTAGAAGAAGTCTACATAGAGCAAATTGATGGATTCTAGTTATCAGAAGATCCAAATATGGTATGCAAACTTAAGAAGACTTTGTATGGTCTCAAACAAGCCCCTACAGCTTGGTATGCAAGGTTGGATAAGTACTTACTCCAATAGGGCTTCAAGAAAGGAACCACAAATAGTAATCTTTACATCAAAATTGAAGGTGATCAAATTTTAATTGTTGCTATGTATGTTGATGATATAACCTTTTGTGGATATGATGAATTATGTAATATGTTTATAGAAGAGATGCAGAAAGAATTTGAAATTTCTATGTTAGGTGAGCTATCATTCTTTCTTGGACACCAAATTACTCAAACATATGATGGCATCTTTATCTCTCAAGTAAAGTATGTCAAGTAGATGTTGAAGAAGTTTGGCATGGAAGATTGTAAACTAGTGAGTACTCCTATGGTAACAGGTTGCCATTTGAGTAAAGAAGATGAGTTGGCTAATGTTGATCAAACTTTGTATAGGTCTATGATTGGGGGCCTACTATACCTAACAACATCAATGCTTGACATTATGTAAGCTATGTTTTTGGTTGCAAGGTTTCAAGTTGATCCTAAAGAAACACATGTGAAGGCAATCAAGAGAATATTCAGATATTTGAAAAGAACTCTCGAACATGGGTTGTGGTATCAAAAGGGTGGTGACTTTTCCCTAACTGCTTATACTGATGCAGATTAGGTTAACAATGTTGATGATAAAAGTACCAGTAGAAGAGATTTATTTTTGGTAGATAGGTTGGTCTCATGGATTAGTAAGAAGCAAGACTCAGTGTCCTTATTAACATCAGAGGCAAAGTATATAGTTGTAGCATCCTCCTACACTTAGGTACTATGGATGAAGAAAACATTAAAGGATATCAAGGTTGTATATGATGAGCCCATGCCTATTCTTTATGATAATACAAGTGCTATCAATATTTTAAAGAATCCAGTGATGCATTATAGAACCAAGCACATATCTATCATGTATCAGTTTTTGAGAGAGAAGGTTGCAAATCATGAGGTTAGATTGGAGTATGTGCCTACAAAGGATCAAGTTGTAGACATCTTCACAAAGGCACTTTCTAAGGACACATTTGAGTATCTTAGAGAGAAGTTACGGGTGATTACTCCTCCTAACTAGATGCATCATTGGCACATCTGTCCAGAGGAGTAGTTCAAGGCATATCTTTATCCCTAGATTGATGGAGGCTACCTCTCAAGGGGAGTAGGTAGGTAAGAGACTATGAAGGACAACAAGGATTGATCAGATAGGGGGAGCTAAAGGAAGATCAGTTCAAAGGAAGACCATTGGACCTTTGTCCTTGATGTCAAAGGGGGAGAATTTTGCATATTAGGTTAAGTGTTACCATCAATTCTAAAGGGGGAGATTTTTTCATATGTGTTGTCATTAATGTCAATAATGCTATGTTGTGAAAGGTTGGAAGTGGAAGTGATATTCAAAGATGCCAAAGGATAGTGTTGTCTAAGGGAGATTGTTGCAGATTGTTGTGAGACAGAGAAGCAAAGTAATGAGTATATGCTAAGGTGATTAGAGAAGAAGACAAAGGAGTAATGATCAGAGATTGGTCAAAGACGTTGTCAAGAGAAGGGTAAGGTGATGGAAGTCATGTGCTATGCATACTATTTGATTAGTATCGTTTGTACACTATTGTACCCTATCTTCTAAAGTTCATTAACAAAGGTTGTGCTAACAACAAGATTCTTATTTTATTAAAAAGAGTTGTGATTGTTGTTGTATGATGTTGTGAATGATGTCTCTAGTGTGGTGAATGTTGTATTCATCATTTCCTAAGGAAAAGCATCACTTTAATTTTGAAAGAAAGTTTCAGGAAGTCCAAGGTACTGGAAGTTGCATTGAAGTAGCTCAGGAGAATGCTCCACATTCCTCTAGATTTAGAGGTATGACCTTAAGGTTTGGCATTTAGTCAAAGACAAGTGTGAAGTTTGTATGTTCCTAATTTTAGAGCTCACAGAGTGAAGATAGTGTTCCTATGTTTGGTGTTGTTACAGAGGTAAGAGAAATGTTCCACATTTCTCCGTAGTTGAAGTCATAATCCAATGGTTTGAAAGTTAAGAAGATTCAAATGAGAGGAATAATATATTCAAGTTTTAGATGTTTTGATGCATCATAGAGGTTCTCCAGAGTTAGAAGAATAAAGATATATCTTGTTGTTGGTTAAGGTTACTGGAAGGATAAAGTAGAAGCCACCACATTTCACCACTTTACATTGTGTGGCGTTGTGTAATGTCCCCATTTTGCATTTAGCCAAGTTTGTGACCAATAGCCTATTCCCTTGAGCTTTTGTAGGCTATCTAGGTTGGTTAGGGAGCTCATTTTGTTGTGAAGAGCACAAGTTTAGTTATTCATGATGTTTGTACATTGGATTTGAGCTCAATGTTGTGCCAGGGTGCCTATGCAACTTTCTAAAGTTGTTTCAGCTTCTTGGATTGCTCTCCAAGATTCTTGGAGGAGCCATCTATTTTTGGAAAGTCCCCAAAAGGCATTGTTGTGCAGATCCCATATCCTACTAAGTGTATTGGTTCAATTTATTTGGTAGTTGGATGCAATTTGAGAGTTTCTACAAAAAAGTAATATTTAATGAGCTATTTTAATTATTATTTTCACTTAAGCTCCTATGGGTGAAAATAATTAAAACGTACCTAAGTGTTATAGCTCATTGGAAAGGTTTTTAAGTGTTATAAATGATAGACACTTAAAAAGAGGGCCTCACACATAATATATTTTTATTATTTCAAAAAGGGTCTTTTGTGAGAAGAAATATGAAGAGGTAAAAAGGAAATAATATTATATTCTTCTCAAAATGTTATAAAATGGAGATGAGAGCTCATTTGGAAGGGTTATGTTTTTGGAATTGATTTTATTTGTAGATGGATTGAATCTATGAGTTCTTCCATATGCTCTTGAGGACAAAAACCCTCTTGAGATTGGCTGTGGTTTCAATACAGGAATCAATATTGCACTGAAGATAGAGATTGGAGCAAGCTCATACAGAGTTTTCCATTGAGCTTCATGGGAATTTGTGATATTTTGTTTTGATGTTGATGTTATTTGGATTGGTATATTCTAATGAATCCTTGGAGTTTTTTGTTGATGATGAAAGATGCAGCCAATGCTCATATAGGTTGTACAACTTAATGGGGGAAAATTGATTGTTGGAAAGAGATTAATGATAGTGTTGTTTGATTTTTGTTTTGAAACCCCTTCAACATGATGGAGCACCTTGTTTTGAGTCTTCTTTTAATAAGTCTGATTTCATTTTGGTGATTATAAGTCTTTTAAAAAACTTATCTATTGGGTCCATACATTTATAGGTCGTACCATGGGTCTTATGTATCATTTCCTTTGATAAGTTGTTTGATATCTTGTTTATTAAATGTATTGAAAATATCTCTACTAAACTGGGTGAATTTATGACTTTGATTGGGAGATCATTTGTAGATTGATCTAATAAACTTATGTAGGTCATACCTCCTAATGTAGGGTTGTACTATGCTTGGAAGGGTGATTTGTTTGAGTTAGATTGATGCAAGTTTAAACAAAGCTATTGATTTGGTATTTATTCTCATGTATAGCCAACCATATAAGACCATTCCCTATAGTTTTTTGAGTTGATTTTATGTTGTTAGAAGTTAATATACTTTGTTAGGGCTATACAAGCTTAATAGGGTTATGAATTATTTGTGGGCAGATTGCAAACTTTGCTTGGTTGTTCCCTTTTTTGTGGTTATGTATGGTGAACTTAGTTTAGTGTATGGTAGTTTTGGAGTGGTTTTATCATTGGTGTTCACTTGTGTAAAGTTCTTGCTTCCTTAGGACCATTGTACAAATTAGAAAAAAACTTTATTTGAGTCTTAGTTTTGATCAGCAATGGCTTCAGGTGTCTTTAGTAGTTATGGTTAGCATATTACTATGATTTAGTGGTAATAATGATTTGTGCAGGGCATTCATGTGTTGCAAAGATTTATTTCAATGCTGATATGATGAACTAATGAGTCATTCCTAAGAAGTTTTCATCATAATGCATCATTTGTAATCGTTCTTTTTATATTGCACAAAATTAATAACCCCTGGATGGTTCAACCACCAGTGTGGAGTAATTGGAAGTTTATCTTTCTTGTAATTCTACCTACTGAATAAGTGGTGAATTCCCATTGGATAAATGGATGACATTGTATACATTTCTTGTATTTCCACCCACTGAATAAGTGGATGCCTGGTCATTAACAGATGAATGTATTTACTTTGTTGCATAATGCTTTAGTTTGTCAGACAAAACATATTATGCTCTCACCTCACCTAATTTGGGAACTTGGTGATCATAAGTGTGAGGTCACTTAGTTGTCCATGCAAGATTGTGCTAACCTTGTGTTATCACTATTTAAATTTTTAAAATTTTTTGGGGTAGCTTATTACATTTGTATCAGAGCTGGTGATCTTGCTAGCCTATTTGGATTGCTACTCAATCTTGCAGATCTTCAAGTGTGAGTCAATTTTCAGCCTTGCATGTGGGTGATCAGCACTTTCATGTGTGTTCAAAGTTTGGCAGTTGAAGGATTTTGAGCAATGAATGTGGGATCATGGCATATCTCATGAGGAGAAGAATTGAGATCAATGTCTTGGTTCATTCCCTTAGAAAAGATCAGGCTAAATTAGAAAGAACAATTCAAGAGGAGTTGGATAGAAGGAAGTATGAACAAGAGGCCACAAAGATTGTTGATGAGTACCAAGGGCTTCCAGATGACTTTAAACATCAAATTTCTTGGGATGCTTTCTTGGAAATAATCGAGGGGGATCTTGACAAAAAAAGGCCTTATAGATTACATCTAAAGGATGAAGAAGGAAGAGGAGAAAATGTCTTTATGGAAGCCTAAATTACCTGACTCCAATGGCAAGGACCAAGAACTATTCCAAGGCATCACCTTCCTGCCAATAGAACAAGAATTCTCTCACTTCAAGAAAGAAAGGGGACAACAATAATGAACTCAGGAGAAGAAATCTTTATTTTCTATGCAAAGATTCTTGGGAGCCTAACCACCAATGCAAAAACAAAGAAGAATTTGATGACTTGACAGCTGAAATAAATGAGTCAAAGCCTCTGTATGATGAAGACAAGGTCACAAAACAAGAGGCATGCATAGAGGAGCTAGCTGATTTTGGGAATACTACATCAGAAAGTAGTGAAGTTGAGCCTTGTCTTGAAGAAGTTAATGAGCCAAAAGTGTGGGACTTGGCAAGTCCTTCATTTGATGAAGACCTTGAAGATGCCACTACATTAAAGAATGAATTGAGAATAATTGGTAGATTTCTAGAAGGTGACTTTGCAAGCAAGCTTGAGAGCATTGAAGTAGAGTGTCCTGATGAAGACACAGGAAACGGTGAAACTACAAAGGTTGAAAATGTTAATGTTAGTGTAATTATTAGAACAACACCTAGTGAAGAGCATCTCACCATTCTAGTGATCATAGCTCTAAGTATGAGTGGGAAATTCCCATGACAAGTGAAGAACAATTAGTCTTCTCAAAGATCTAGGATGAAGAGTATGTTGATGAAGACTTTAAATCAACAATTGGTGATGAATTTGATGCTGCAATATCATTTGATCTAAGTGACGAAGAAGAAGATTCTTGTCCTATGCAAAATGAAGAACCAAGTGTCTTCTCAAAAAATTTAGTTGATGAATATGTTGATGGGGAGTTTGTTGGAAGATTTGGATCAGCTTCCATTGTGGGTTCAACATTTGAATTTTAGAATCACTTGTTAGTCACCAAAGATAAAGTTGTACATTCCTTAACTCACTTGGATTGCATACATAAGTTTATTGAGGATCACATTTGGAGGGCACAAGTTGAAAAGAGACAAATGGGCAAGGAAAGAGGATCTTCACTTGAAGATTGGTGTGTAGTCAAAGAGGCTCTAGAAACACTAAAATCAGATTATTTTAACCTACTTTCTGATAGAGATCATGTTCTTGAGTTTGCTGGTCAAGCCTATGATGCATTGAAGAGAAGAGAGGCTAAAGTTGATAATCTTACATCCAAGATTAAAACAACTATAAGTTCTTTAGAGAGTACCCAAATGACTCTCTTAGAAGTTGAAAATCATCTTGATTATGTACATCAATTAAGGGAGAAATATATAGTTGCAAGAGCAGATGAAATCAAGATGATAATTAAAGAGATTGAATTGATCCAATAAAATTTTCACTTAGGAAAATATCCTAATTATGATGATGCAGAGTTGGAGCAAAATTATGATCAATCTAAACATGAAGCTAAAAACAACTTCCAATCATTTGATAACTCCTTTTTTTTATGATGGAAGTTGAGTTAACTCATGATAATCCACTTCTCATGTTGAATGATGAGGACCAATCTAGTGTGAGTAGCTCAAAGGAGGATAGTAAAAGGATATGGGATCTTTGTGAAGTGCACTCTTGGGATGTTAATTTGTACAAAAACTTCATCAACTTGAAGTTATCATCAATTGTTGAAGTTTGGCATGAGGCTAAGGTATGCAATGAGATAATTGCAATAATGGCATATTTTCATAATAGAGTGTGTCCTTAGGGTTCTATGGAGGATAATGGTGTTGGTAAGAATGATTCATGGATGATTTGGGAGTCAAATTTCTGTCATGGAGCTGCTGTCCATCATCCAATGACCTATCATAAATGTCCATTTGCATACATAATTATGGACAGGGGAGAAATTTTGGTTATGACCTTGGTATATTTTGGTTGTAGATGGCCTAAATCTCTTGTTGTTTTCAAAGGATTTTAGTTTTGTGGTGGTTGTCCCATTATAAATTTACTAAAATCATATTTTCAAGAGATTATTTCTGGTTTCTGTAGCCATGAGATTGATCTTTTTTTTTGTTTTTATCTCTTTATGGGAGGATGGCATAAGTGTTTATATGGAAATGACAAGTGTTTCAGCTAATATTGTTCTTTTGATTGGTGAAAACTAGGTGGTTCATGGTCATTCAGAGTTATCTTCAGCTTGTGTCCAAGTTGATATGTGTTCTTGCGAGGAGCATTTCTGATTTTGGTTCCCAGTAGTAGTTTCATGTTGGATAATTGTATTGATGATTGCTAACTCTTTCATTTTTAGGGTTAATGATGATACAAATGTTTGGGATCCAAAAAGATGTTTGATTGAAAGAATGTTTTAGAGTTGTAAGCAAAGTACCAGCTGTGCAATCCATAGTTATATCAAAGTAGCACAATAGAAATGGTGTGAAGCATTCTTGAGATTGATTTGGGATCTAGGTATATTGTTGTTAATCATGTAGGTATCCCTGTTGTATGATATGTATTGCTTGAGGACAAGGAATCTTGAGTGGAGAGGACTTGTAATGTCCCCATTTGGCGTTTAGCAAAGTTTGTGACCAATAGCATATTCCCTTGAGCTTCTGTAGCCTATCTGGGTTGGTTAGGGAGCTTAGTTTGTTGTGAAGAGCACAAGTTCAGTTATTTATGATGTTTGTGCATTGGATTTGAGCTCAGTGTTGTGTTAGGGTGTCTATGCAACTTTTTGAAGTTGTTTTAGCTTCTTGGATTGCTCTCCAAGATTCTTGGAGGAGCCATCTATTTTTGGAAAGTCCCTCAAAAGGCATTGTTCTACATCCCATATCCTACTGAGCATATTGGTTTAGCTTATTTGGCAGTCAGATGCAATTTGGGATTTTCCACAAAAAAGTAATATTTAATGAGCTATTTTAATTATTATTTTCACCTAAGCTCCTATGGGTGAAAATAATTAAAAAGTACTTAAGTTTTATAGCTCATCGAAAATGTTTTTAAGTGTTCTAAATGATAGACACTTAAAAAGAGGGCCTCACACATAATATATTTTTATTATTTCAAAAAGGGTCTTTTTGTGAGAAGAAATATGAAGAGGTAAAAAGGAAATAATATTATATTCTTCTCAAAAGGTTATAAAATGGGGATGAGAACTCATTTGGAAGGGTTATGTTTTTGGAATTGATTTTTTTTGGAGATGGATTGAACCTGTGAGTTCTTCCATATTCTCTTGAGGACGAAAAAACTCTTGTAGAATGCTCTTGAGGATGAAAACCCTCTTGAGGTTGAGTGTGGTTTTAATACAAGAATCACCATTGCACTAAAGATAGAGATTGAAGCAAGCTCATACAGAGTTTTCCATTGAGCTTCATGGGAGTTTGTGGTATTTTGTTTTGATGTTGATGTTATTTGGATTGATATATTCTAATGAATCCTTGGATTTTTTGTTGATGATGAAAGATGCAACCAATGCTCATACAGGCTGTATAACTTAATGGGGGTGAATTGATTGCTAGAAAGAGATTAATGACAATGTTGTTTAATTTCTGTTTGATATCTTGTTGATTAAATGTATTGAAAATATCTTTACTAAACTCAGCGAATTTATGACTTTGACTGGGAGATCATTTACAAACTGATATGATAAACTTATGCATGTCATACCTTCTGATGTAGGGTTGTACTATGCTTGGAAGGGTAATTTGTTAGAGTTAGATTAATGCAAGTTTGAACAAATCTATTGATTTGGTATTTATTTTCTTGTATAGGCGACCATATAAAACCATTCCTTGTAGTTTTATGAGTAGATTTTATGTTGTTAGAAGTGAATGTACTCTACTAGGGTTGTATGGACTTGACAGGGTTATGACTTGTTTGTGGGAAGATTGTAGATTTTTCTAGGTTGTTCCCTTTTCTATGGTTATGCATGGTGAACTCAATTTAGTGTATGGTAGTTTTGGAGTGGTTTTATCGATGATGTTCACTTGTGTGAATTTCTTGCTTCCTTAGAGCCATCGTACAACTCAGAAAAAACCTGATTTGAATTTCTATTTTGATCAACAGTGGCTTTAGGTGTCTTTATCAATTATGGACAGTGTACTACTTTGAGTTAGTAGTATTAATGATTTGTGTAGGGCATTCATGTGTTGCAAATATTTATTTCAATGCTGATATGATGATCTAATGAGTCATTCCTAAGAAGTTTTAAGCTTAATGCATCATTTGTAATCCTTTTTTTTATGTTGGATAAACTTAATAACCCCTGGATGGTTCAACTACTAGTGTGGAGTAATTGGAAGTTTATCTTCTTGTAATTCTACCCACTGAATAAGTGGTGAATTACAAATAGATAAATGGATGACACTGTATATCTTTTTTGTATTTCCACCCACTACATAAGTGGATGCCTACTCATTAGAAGATGAATGTATTTACTTTGTTGCACAATACTTTAGTTTGTAGGCCAAAACACATTATGCTCTCACTTCACCTAATTTAGGAACTTGGTGATCAGAAGTGTGGAGGTCATTTAGTTGTTCATGCAAGATTGTGCTAACATTGTGTTATCACTATTTAAATTTTCAAAAAAAATTGGGGTAGCTTATTACACGTTACTATTTGGAGGTTGTGTTCAAATGGTCTGTATGTTTGTTTGCTCTAGGTTTTAGGTGCTAAAGTGTACTGCAAGTCTATTTTTCACTATTCTATCTCAAGGCTGGTTGTTCAAGGTTTACAAGTGATGCCAGGTTCAATAGCTATTTGATTGCGCTAGAAAGAAAATATACAATTCAGAAGATGGAATGTTTGAGAAGAGTTGTGAAGTATTATATTGATTGTGAAGTGATCCACATGATGCTAATTGGTATCTCCTGTACCTTTTTGGGTCTGGAGCTAGTTTGTGGAAGAATAAGTGTTGTTGGGCTGACTTAAAGTGTTTTGATGATTGTGCCTAATGTTTGGAAGTGTACGCTAGCATAGAAGAATGTGTTAATGAAGAATAGGTCTTGGTTATCACTTGGCTTGAATCGCATTGGAGTTCTACATATTTTGGATCTGACTTGTTGTGGCTATTACACGTTTCATGTTTACATGTTTCATCTTGCTCAATGAAGAAGAAAGATTCTGATGCTTGCAGAGGATATAAATAAAAATTATTGTTTGGTTTGAAATGTAAGAGAGTGTGAGAGTATGCAAAGATGTGTGTGGAAGTATGGAGGTGAGTGTGTGTGTGTGTGTGTGGAAGTTTATTGAAGGTAGCAGGGTTTGTTGTGCAGAAGAGTTGAAGATTTGGTTTAGTGCGAAGTGTGTTGATGTTGAAGAGGTGTTTGTTTAGTGGAATTTTCCAAGTGTGATGTATAGAGGTTGTAGTCTCATTCTATATGTGATGTTGTATTGTTTTTCAAGGAGTTATAGCTTCCTTTGGGTTGTAGCCCATAAATAATATTGTAATTCTATTTTTATTTGTGAGGCTGGATTTGGATAGTAGAGCCAAGCATCTTGCTCACCATGGTTTTTCCCTTCTAGGATTTTCCATTCAAATATGGTGTTATGGTTGTGTGATCATGTGTTTTGCCTTGATTTGATTAATTTGTTTCATCATTTGTTTAAGGTAGTAAAAAGATTTAGTTTTTAAAAATAATTTGGATTAAGTTTTGGCATATACTAATTCACTCCCCCCTCTCAGTATATTAGTGTGTTCTAACTCATATATGAATCTATTTTTAAAATCTAAAATTAGAAACTATATTCAAGTTCCCTACAGTTGAGGAAGTAGGGTAAAGAGTTACAAACACTAGAGAGAAACTAGGGTTCATCTAGTGAATTTAACCTAGACAATTTAGATTAATGTAGAACATGTAAGAGTCTAATTCTAGTTTAAAATTAAATCTAAAACTAGAAACTATATTGAAACCCTAGAGGTGAAGAAGTATGGGAAAGAGATACAAACCCTAGGGAGGAACTAGTGAACTGAATCTAGAGAATTTATTTGGAATCTATGCAGAATTTGAAATTTAGATGAATGTAAGAATCTTATTTTTATTCAAATTAAATTTAAAATAATAAACTAAATTAGGGATAAGTACAAATCTAATATTTATCAATACAAATCTAAAATTGTAAACTATAGTTGAGGAAGTAGGGATAAATACAAACTAATATTTTTGAAACATTTTTATAGAAATTAAAAAATACATACCTTCTCTTTGTTTGTAATATATTTGCATCCTTTCTTCACATAATTTATGTTCCTTTTCTATTGAATATGACCACACAATCTTATTTTTCCTTGTCTTTGTTATGTCAAAAATTGTCCTCCTTGATGGAGATTGATTGTCATTGATGTCAAAAAGGTGTTGAGTTGATGATACAGATACATCATAGTGAAATTTAAATCATACATGGAGTTGATGTTTGTCTTCATATGGTAGGATGTTTTAGGAGTTCATTATGATCTTCATGGTTAAAGTGAAGTTAGGGTGATGACAACGTGACATGTGATGTCAATGGTCAGGTGATGCCATCAGTTCATATGAAGGATGTGAAGAAGGTTTGATTTCTCATCTTAAGGATTTGTTTCATGATGCTTATGCTCTCAAGAGTTCACATAATATGATGTCCTTATATTAGGATCTACATTGCTTTGTGTCAAGATGATAATTGAGAATTTGAGTTGATATGTAGCTTCATGCTATGCTTTAGTATGTGTCAGTTAATCTTTAGGACCTCTTCATGTTGATAATATGTTCAAGATTAATGAGGAGTTCTTTCATGATCATATATGATTTGATGTTTTCATTTTATGTCAAAGGTTACTGTGATAAGTTCATATGATGACATGCATAATGCTTAGTTTCAATATGGTTGAATTGCAGTGAAGCACAAGTTGATGAAATTGGTTGATGGTGTTTGTTGATTTGTCTTTTGTTTTGATGTAAAAGAATGTCATAGGTCCATAGGTCAATGATGATGCAGACTACAGTGGCAGAGATTATCATGATTTGCAATGATCAATAACTAATGTCATATATTAGGGAAATGGTTTCAAAAAAGGATCAAGGTTTAAGTGTGCCTTAAATAATTAGACATCTAATACAAATTCTTATACAGACCGTCATTAACAAAGTGCACTTTTGTTTTAAATAGTTGATGACTTCCTATCATAGGTTATATCACTTAAAGAAACCTGCTAAAGGGCTCTTAAACCATATGGGGATTGTCCCCTTCACTTACATCCACCACTTGCAGCAGTCTTCTCCATGATTGATGGCACCAAAAACAAAATCAACAGTTTCCATTTAAAAGTGGAGAGAGCGCAAAAGAGTTATCAATGATTTTAATTTAAATTTAGAAACTTTTTATGTTTTCCTAATTTGACGGTCTATCAAATGTCATTTCTTTATGACTGCAAACAAAGTGGAAGTTATAAGCTATTTTTGGATAGATTTTTGAGGAGATTTTTTGAGTATTTCGAGGATTTTTTTTAAAGCTTTGTTTCTAATTTTAAACACAAGTGGGCTACTCTCTCTTTCGTGTGAAGAATATAAAGAAGTTTTTTTTTGGAAGGAATATAAGGAAAAAGAATGTTCTTATAAAGGAAGATTATAGAGTGGATTTGAAGATTTATTTTATCATTAAAGATTTTATTTGTTACAAATTGATTTCATGAAGAAGAAGGATTTTTTTTTTTAAGGGTAGGTGCATTGTGATGAATTGGATGAATAAATTTGCAGAGAAGATAAAAAGGTTGAAGGAATATAAATAGATTTTTTTATAGAGAGAGTTCAATAATATATTATTGAAGTTTCTTTTTGTAGGAAATATGAAGGGTTATTGAAGATATTTTTAAGAGATCAAATTGGAGAAATTGTTTTTGTTTGCAGACAAAGGATATTATCCTTGAAGACGATTTTTTGTAGATTGGAGAAGATAAAAAGATTGAAGTATATTGAAGATTTATTTTTTGAAAAAGGGAAGATGAAACATTGAAGTCATGAAAGAGATTTTTATTGACAGGGGCAAATTGATTTTATTCTTGAAGATTAATTTTTGTACATTGAAGATTTGAGAAAAGGAATATGTATGGTTATGAAGTTGATTTAATGGTGAAGATGAATATGCAGAGAGAAAGAGGAAAGGGAATGGTCTTGTAAAGATTAATTTTATTTTTCTTATAGGATGGAAATGTTTATGTAGAAGAAGAATATGAATGGTCATCTCATACTTATTAGTTTTGTAGGTGCATTATATGATAGAGTTGTTGTGTCAATCAAAATGCAGTGGTGAAGACATTTCTGTGAAGATATCTTTGAAGAGAAAACACAACTAGATCAGATGATTTTTGTATGTGATGTATGAGATCATGTTTTCGTACATAGGTTGAAGAAATCATGCAATAAACTTTCAGATTGAACCATATCAAGTATGAAGACAATATGCAATTAATTGTGTAGAGATAATCTGAATCAGGTGAATTGATTTTTGTAGATATAATGAGAATGAAATGTAGTATGATTGCAAAGAAATATTCAGATTGAATTGAGTATGATTACAGACATATATGCAAATCCAGGGGCTTGTATTGAAACAGAGAAACTCTATGTATTACTTGTATTGTTTTGAGACTGTATTCTATTACCAGTGAGGCTTTATGTGCTAGTGAGGCTTGTATGGTTAGTGAGACCTATTTATGTGCTAGTGAGGCATTTTTGTAAAGCTAGTGAAGCTTCCTTGGTCAGTGAGACCTATTTGTAACCAGTGAGGTTTTTAATAAGCCAGTGAGACAATTGTGAGTGGTTTTTCTACCTCAATTTTCCACTCTAGTAATCCTTGTGTTATGATTTGCCTCTATGTGTGTCTTTTTTAATGTCTTACTCACAAGTCCTAATTCATGCCTTTCATTTTCATACTTGTGCATATGTGTTTAATAGTTCATTGATGTCTTCCTCTATCTTTGTCTTGTAAATTAAAAGTTGTGAAAAGTTAAAAGTTTACACAACACTAATTCACCCCCTCCTCTCAGTGTTGTCCTAGACTCCAACACTCCTGTATGGAATGGTACAATTTATCATGAGTTTAGCTCCTCTCCTTTGGTGTCCTTTTAACCTATTTATTTCTGGCCTTTCCGAACCCTAATTGACCTATGTCTAACTGAAGAAATGTCATATTGATACAGAGTGGCACAAGGGAAGCAACAACACAATGTTTACTATTCTCCTTTGCCCACTCACCCACTCACCTAGCCTTCAACCAACCAACCAAAGGCACATTCAAGGGTATATGAAGGGTTTGATACCCTGGTGATGACTCAACCTTCAAGGATTCTCCCACACCTTAATACAGATAATTAAACACTTTCCATGCAATTGGTTTGATCCCCAACTTCCCAAAACTCTCCAACCTCTACTTTGACTAGTAAGGCTACTAGCCCTCCAAACCTAGTTTTCTCAACACAACTTGACAAAATCCCAAATGACGAGGCAAGTAAATGATGATTTTAGATACCCTTTAAGGGACCCTATCAAACTTCCAAGTCTCCTATTCCAACTCTACTCTAGCAACTCAGAACACTCATTAGGTCTCTAGGCCTAATTGATCAGTTTAGGGCTAGGTTACAAAGCAAGTGATCAATTTTGGGTGCATAGATCAGGGATAGGAATTTGGAACACTCCTACCATGCCCAAACAACACAAAACCACCATCTATTCACTCACCCTATTAGGATTTTGTCTTCTACAATAGCAAATTGCATAAAATAGGCCAAATACATGGTAATACTTGACCTAGGGCATCACCTTAAAAATTGAAAACAACCTTTCCCCACCAAATGCTTTTGGAATCCTATAGAATACATCCCTAGCCTGCATTTCACCAGTTTTCATGAATTTTCATTAGTGGGAATGCATTCTAGGGCCGGATTTGTATGACAAACCCTAGAAAATAGGGTTTCTAGACCAGTTTGAAAGAAAATTCAATAACTTTTGACTCCAACCACTTCAAGACCTCAAACTAGTTGTATTCAAACCTTGACTCTGTCTAGTTTTAGGAAAAGTACATTTGCTCACCTGGCCAATCCGTATAGACTGTACATAGCAAGAAAAATAGGGAAAAGTGACTATTTTTATTGTTTGAATGCCCAAAACTCCGTACCAGACCTCGTCTGCCATACAGGAGTGAAATCACAATGTTATCAACCCATCCAAGTTGGTGTCCAACTTCTACAATAGCATTCAACCGCCCAAAATGGTTTTTGAACCGACCCAACACATAACACCTTTGACAACTATGGTGTTTTGCATTAACATAAGGAGGTTGATTTGTTTGGCTTGTCCAATGGAGTCCAAATGACCAACACACTCCTTCCAACATACTAAAACACTAAAAACAACCAAAAGACTCAAAAACCAATCCTTAGACCTTCTAGGCCTAATTGGCACAACAAGGGTCCAAATGGACTAAGCAGGATTTGAGGCTTATAAGATTGCCCCAAACCTCTTGACCATACAGAGTGGACCATACAATCATGGATAAAGGCCTTATTACAAACATACATTGAACAAAACCAAAACTTATGAAAAATGCATCTAAATGCTTGAGGTGTCCAACTGCTCCTAGGTGCCCTGCACCATACACCCATTGTCAAATAGAACTCAAGTCTCTTGAGTTAGGAATGTTATCAAATGTGAAACCTACCTTCTCAATGTCTACTCTACTCATCCAAGTGGCATCCTCCTGAGGTTTATTGAGCCACTTCACCAAGTACTCATAGTATGTGTGCCTCCTAGTCTGTTTTACAATCCTCTTATCTAAAATGCACTCAATCTAATCAGGAGATGAAGGAATTAGTTCTTGGAGTGTCTGATCAGTTTAGTTTTCTTCATCAACAGTCTAAGGATCAGATCCTTTATAGGGATAAAGGTCTGAAACATTAAAAATTGGAGACAAAGTAATGCCATCTGGAAGTCTGATTTTATATGCATTTTCTCCACATTTCTTGAGCACTTCACAAGGCCCAATATTCTTCATGAGTATCTTGGTATGTTTACCTGTAGGGAGTCTCTCCTTCTTCAGATGGACCATGACCAAATCCCCTTCTTTGAACTGCAGATACCTTCTCTTTCTGTCAACAAACTGTTTATATTTCTGAGAAGTGGACTGCAATTTTTGTTGTACTTGTTCATGGACATCTTTCATCACTTGAATGAAGTCTTCAGCCAAGGCACTACTATATTGCAGTCCTCTAACCTCCCTAAATTCCAAAATTCCCCTTGGGTGAGTGCCATAAACAATTTGGAAAGGAGACAAGCTGGTGCTTCTGTTGACAGTGTCATTGTATGAGAACTCTGCCTGAGCCAAAACTGAATCCCAACTAGCACCCTGCTCCTTTGTTAGGCATCTTAGGAGGTTGCCAAGTGACCTATTAATCACCTCTATTTGTCCATCAGACTGAGGGTGATAGGAAGATGATAATGACAAGTTTGTACCTAGTCTCTTCCAAAGTGTCCTCTAAAAGTGTCCTATGAACTTGGGGTCTCTGTCAAAGATTATGGACAAAGGTAAACCATGTAACCTAACTATTTCCTTGAAGAAGAGACCTGCTATATGTGAGGCATCATGTGTGGTTTTACATGGGATGAAGTGAGCCATTTTTGAGAACCTATCAACAACCACAAAGATGCTATCATGTCCATTCTTGGTCCTAGGCAAACCAAGTACAAAGTCCATGCTTATGGAATCCCAAGGCTTTGAAGGAATAGGTAGTGGAGTGTATAAACCTGCATTTGATGTATGCCCCTTGGCTCTTTGGCAAATTTGACAAGTTTCAACAAACTTCCTTACATCGGTTAGCAACTTTGGCCAAAAATAGTATCTCCTAACCAATTCTAGGGTCTTATCAATGCCAGAGTGGTCTGACATGCTGCCACAGTGCTTTTCCTTAATAATGTTCTCTCTAACAAACCCTCTTGGGATACACAACATGCTACCCTTGAAAAGATATCCATCTTGTATCAAAAAATTAGAAAAATCAGTGTTATACCTTCCTGTCATGGCCTTGCAAGATAGGTAAGGTTCTTTGAAGTCTTCATTTGCTGCATACTAATCTTTGATGGCATGAATACCTGTACTTTCCAACTGAATAGTCTGCACAACAAGATTTCTCCTACTTAAGGCATTGGCTACCTTATTGGCCACTCCTTTCTTGTGTTTTATTGAGAAGGTGTATGCTTGGATGTACTCCATCCACTGGACATGTCTGTGGTTTAACTTTTGCTGCCTGTTCAAGAAGTTCAATGCATGGTTATCAGTAAAAACTATAAATTCCTTAGGCAATAAATAGTGTCTCCACTTCCTCAATGATTGAACCATGGCATATAATTCTAGATCATAGGTAGAGTAGTTCTATTTTGCCTCATTTAACTTCTCACTAAAGAAGGCTATAGGCCTCCCATCTTGACTTATGACTCCCCCAACAGCCCTTTTACTTGCATCACACTCTACCACAAAGACCTTGTCAAAATCAGGTAGAACAAGGACCGATTGTTTTGATATTTTTTTCTTTAACAGTTCAAAGGCTTGATTGGCCTCATTTGTCCACACAAATACATATTTCTTGCCCCCTTTTATGGTGTCAACAAGTGGAGCACAAATAGCACTAAACCCTCTAATGAACTTTCTATAAAAGCTACACAAACCATGAAAACTCCTTACCTCAGAGGCTGTTGTAGGTGTGGGCCAATTAAGAATGGCTTCCACCTTGCTTGGATCCATTTTTAGGCTGCCCTTAGAGATGACAAACCCCAAGAATATCAACTCTTCTTGTAGGAAGACACATTTGTCAAGGTTGATTCTCAACTTCTCCTCTTGAAGCCTCCTGAGTACTTGATGGACATGTCTTAGGTGATCTTCCTTGCTGTCACTAAAAAACAATATATCATCCAAATACACAACAATAAACTTGTTAAGGAAAGGTTTTAGCACCTCATTCATCAATCTCATGAAGGTACTTGATGCATTTGATAAGCCAAAAGGCATCACAACCCATTCAAATAGTCCTTCATTGGTTTTGAAGGCAGTTTTCTACTCATCCCCCTCCCTTATCCTGATTTGGTGGTAACCACTTTTTAGGTCTATCTTGGTAAAATACTTAGCCCTACCCAAGCAATCCATTAGATCTTCAATTCTAGGCATTGGAAATCTATACCTGATAGTAATCTTGTTAATGGCCCTAGATTCAGTGCATAGTCTCCATGTACCTTCCTTCTTGGGTGCAAGTACTGCAGGTACTGCACATGGACTAGTACTCCTCCTTATAAGTCCTCTATCCAATAAGTCTTGGATTTGTCTTGCCACTTCTGCATTTTGCTCTGGAGTCAACTTGTAGGCTGCTTGGTTTGGTAGGGTGGATCTAGGGATGAGATCAATGCAATGACTAATCTCCCTCTTTGGTGGAAGGGCATCCTTACTCTCATCAGCTATCACATCATGGAACCTTTCCAATAGTTCTTCCACTTCCTTTGGTCCAATCTTCCTAAGAGGTTTTTACACTTTGACCTTCTTGGGATTTACATCCTTGGGCTTGATGACTATTGCAAAACATGGCACTTTCTCTTCCTTGAGGTTAGCCAAAAATTCTTTTTCACCTACCAACATAACTGAACTAGAAATGACCTTCTCTTTGCAATCATCAATCAAAGGAGTCATTGTGAAATTTTCACCATTTTTGGACAAATGCATCACATTTTCCTTACCATCATGTTGGGCACTTGTGTCATGTTGCCAAGGCCTTCCAAGAAGAAGGTGGCATGCATCCATATCTACTATCTCACAAAGAATCCTATCATGATATTCACCTATCTTGAATTCAACCCAACATTGCTCTTTCACTACAATTTGTTGGTCCTTGGTTAGCCAAAAGACTCTATAGGGGTTAGGATGAGGTATCCTTTTCAATCCTAACTTAGTCACCATTTCATTAGAAGCCAAATTTTCAGAAGAACCTGAATCAACTATTACCTTGCAGACTTTCTTTTCACCTTGCAAGTGGTTCTGAACAAGTTGTTCCTTTGGGGCTGCTCCTTGGTGGTTGGCATGATGAGGGATCTGTTAAACATGATGCACTCTCCATTCTTAGGTGCTGCAAACTTGGAAGAGGTTGTTTGATAACTTGTGGTGCTTTGATAGTCCTCTTCTTCAAGGAGTTGCACCCTTCTATCCTTTTGATTTGCAGCAGTGTTTCCCATCTTCTTTGGGCACCTAAAGGACTGATGTCCTATCTGATTGCAAGAGAAACACCTTCCAGTAAAGACATTGGGACCTCTACCCCCACTTCTTCCTCTGCCATTACCTCTCCCTCTAAACTGACCCTTATTAGCACTGTCTCTGTCAGTAGCCCCTTGACTGCCTTCTTGAAATCTGCCACCTTGGGGTCTTGAAGAATTATCTCTATTTTGAAATCTGCCTCTGCTACTACTATTTGAATCAACCTTTCTCCTCTGCTTATCCTCAATCCTTAGTGCCATTTGAAAGCACTTATGGACTGTCTCTGGGTTAAAGAGGGTTAATTCATCTTGAATGGAGAACTTGAGGCCTTTGAGATACGTTGCAAGCTTCTGTTTTTCATTCTCAGGCATCTTGGCTTTCAATGTCATCTTGTGAAACTCCTCTGTGTAGGTGCTCATGTCCATGTCCTTCTGTCTCAAGTTGTGCAACTTCTTGTGCAAGTTGACTTCATAATCCTCAGGGACAAATTGCTTCTTGATTTCAAGTACCATCTTCCTCCATGTAGAGATAGGGTTCCTATCATCCTCTATCCTCTCATTTCGAACAAAGTTCCACCAACTTAAGGCTGGCCCTTTCATTCTTGATTTGGCAATCCTCACTTTTTGATTTTCTACCACTTCTTCACATTCAAAATAGTTCTCCATTGCCTCTATCCAATCAAGGCACTCCTCTGGATTCATCTTACCAGGAAACATAGGTAGGTCCACTTTAGTGTCCTTCCTACTCAACTTTCCAAGTGCATCTAGGAATTGTCTCTCTGACATGCCTCCTTGTGGCTCTTCCATTGGCACTTCTTTTTCTTCATCTTGATCCTCTTCATCTGAATCCAAGATGACCTCTGGTTTCTTCTTCTTGTCCTTGTCTTTCTGCAACTTCTCTATCTCAGCCTCCATCCTTTTGTTCTTGGCTACTTGCTCTCTCACTATCTTTGCCAATTCGACATTTGTCACTCTTTGAGGAATTTCTTCCTCTTCTTCTCTATCTCCCATCCCTTTGATGGCTCTAATACCACCTGATGCAAAGTGGCACAAGGGAAGCAACAACACAATGTTTACTATTCTCCTTCGCCTACTCACCCATTCACCTAGCCTTCAACCAACCAATCAAAGGCACATTCAAGGGTATATGAAGGGTTTGATACCTTGGTGATGACTCAACCTTCAAGGCTTCTCCCACACCTTAAGACAAATCAATAAACACTTTCCATGCAGTTGGTTTGATCCCCAACTTCCCAAAACTCTCCAACCTCTACTTTGACTAGTAAGGCTACTAGCCCTCCAAACCTAGTTTTCTCAACACAACTTGACAAAATCCCAAATGACCAGGTAAGTAAATGATGGTTTTAGATACCCTTTAAGGGACCTTATCAAACTTCCAAGTCTCCTGTTCCAACTCTACTCCAGCAACTCAGAACACTCACTAGGTCTCTAGGCCTAATTGATCAGTTTAGGGCTAGGTTACAAAACAAGTGATCAATTTTAGGTGCATAGATTAGGGACGGGAATTTGGAACACTCCTACCATGCCCAAACAACACAAAACCACCATCTATTCACTCACCCTATCAGGATTTTGTCTTCTACAATAGTAAATTGCATAAAATAGGCCAAATGCATGGTAATACTTGACCTAGGGCATCACCTTAAAATTTGAAAATAGACTTTCCCCACCAAATGCTTTTGGAATTATATAGAGTACATCCCTAGCCTGCATTTCACTAGTTTTCATGAATTTTCACTAGTGGGAATGCATTCTAGGGCCGGATTTATATGACAAACCCTAGAAAATAGGGTTTCTAGACTAGTTTGAAAGAAAATTCAATAACTTTTGACTCCGACCACTTCAAGACCTCAAACTAGTTGCATTCAAACCCTGACTCAGTCTAGTTTCAGGAAAAGTACATTTTCTCACTTGGCTAATCTGTATAGGCCGTACATAGCAAGAAAAATAGGGAAAAGTGACTATTTTTATTGTTTGAATGCCCAAAACTCTGTACCAGACCTCCTCTACTGTACAGGAGTGAAATCGCAATGTTATCAACCCGTCCAAGTTAGTGTCCAACTTCTACAATAGTACTCAACCACCCAAAGTGGTTTTTGAACCAACCCAACACATAACACCTTTGACAACTATGGTGTTTTGCATTAACATAAGGAGGTTGATTTGTTTGGCTTGTCCAATGGAGTCCAAATGACCAACACACTCCTTCCAACATACTAAAACACTAAAAACAACCAAAAGACTCAAAAACCAATCCTTAGACCTTCTAGGCCTAATTGGCACAATAAGGGTCCAAATGGACTAAGCAGGATTTGAGGCTTATAAGATTGCCCCAAACCTCTTGACCATACAGAGTGGACCATACAATCATGGCTAAAGGCCTTATTACAAACATACATTGAACAAAACCAAAACTTATGAAAAATGCATCCAAATGCTTGAGGTGTCAAACTGCTCCTAGGTGCCCTGCACCACATATTCTGAGAAAATTGATGACCAAACCTAAAAAGGGACTTTGGATTTTGGATATCCTTGGCCTCCTTGGTACAGACCTAATTAGAAAATTAGGTCTTGGACAAGAGCACTCATACCCTTGTCCTGCTCTATTTTTTGGGGTTTTAAATCTTGGCAGGGTGTCAGTTCCTGCCGTGCACGTCAAGATTCCAATTTCAAATTTTTGGTTTTAGTGCGATGTCGACACATTATTCTATGAATTTGAATTTTTAAGGTTAGATATCTAAAGGCATTTGAAAATCATTTTATTACACACAATCTGTATGCAAGCTTTTTATGCCAAAACTCTACCAAATTTGTCATTGAAGAACAACACTTTGTTGAAGCTCTTAGATTTATTTGAAGTTTCTATCATGGATATATTCAATGGAGATTAGGAATCAAGATCTTGAGACTATCTTGCTCTTCCTAGGGTTTGTGCAACCTTTTGTATGATCGGGAGAAGGATTAAAGCCTTCAACATCAAGCTTGGAAATCCTCCATGGATACAGATGCCTTGCCTTCTTGTTCTATAATTCTTCATTGCTATCATCTCCCTAAGGTGATGTTATTGTTGTTTCATTGAGTGAAGTAAGGTGTTGATCTTTCCTTGATGCTTGAGTCATCTAGGGTTTTACATTTCTGCATACACATTTGTTAGATGAGCACACACATCTACAGATCTTTATCATTGGCTATTGTTGAAATAGGAATACAGAAAATGGGGCTTGACTAAGGCAAGCTCCTATATAGCCACAACCATCTTTCTCCTCCTTTTGTATGTGTAGGCTACATTCGAAAAGATCTAACAGAAACGAGTGGAAGAAAGATGGACATTGTGGATACCAGTATTGTAGAACTTTTAGTTTTGGGATTGTGGAACTTGTGGGGCTAAAGAGTGGGTGCCCTAGACCTACTAAGCATATTCTTCAGGATTTGGGAACCTCCAAAGGCTATTAGATACCTGGTATAGAAGATTTTGATAGACATAAACTTGCGAGGCTAAAGAGCAGGTGGGCTAGCCCAACAGCTCTCATTCTCTGGGTGCACACTCTCTGTACCTTTTGCTCTATGTTTCTATGATTTGTTTAATTGTATATGTGTCTAAAATTAGTCTATTATAATATATTTGTTGAATTAGGCTTTCATGCTTAGTGAACATCATAAGCTTGTAAAAACCCAATCTAAACATTTGATTAGTCATAATTAGCAGAAAAGGAAGTCTAGGAAATTCATAGCTTGTTCCCTCAAGCTTGATTCCTTACCTCCTTAATGTTTAGCACCAAAAGTGTGGGGTTTGATTGGGTTTAGTTTAACTATCATTCATCCATAGTTTTACACTAAACATTTTGGTGAACCCATGCTTTAAAAGAATTTGCATCCTTTTTAATATTAGATATGAATTAGTTTGCTGTCCTAAATCACATTTAGATTGCAAACCCTCTTTTATGAAAGTACATACATTGAATCTTGAGTGATTTCTTTATCCTTTCATTAAAATATTTTGAAATTACAACTTTGTGTTTTGCATAGTGCTATTGTATTTCATTTTCACAAAGTTTATGCTATAATTTTACATTTAAATCTTATGTTGATTAGAACATACTATAATGTCAGATTACTTTTTATGAAATTATTGTTGATTAGTTTGCTGTCCTAAATCACATTTAGATTGCAAACCCTCTTTTATGAAAGTACGTACATTGAATCTCGAGTGATTTCTTTATCCTTTCATTAAAAGATTTTGAAATTACAACTTTGTGTTTTGCATAGTGCTATTGTATTTCATTTTCACAAAGTTTATGCTATAATTTTACATTTAAATCTTATGTTGATTAGAACATGCTATAATGTCAGATTATTTTTTACAAGACTTTTATGTGTATGATGAGCCATTTAGTTATGATGACTTCAATATGTTAGACGAAGCCCTTGAGGACTTTGTCTTGATCGAACATTCCACTACGACTCCTAAACTATCATTGTTTCAAAGATTAGTAAATGAAATCTATATTCCTAAGGCTCAAGAAGAAATCGTGAAGCCGAAGATAGTGGTCAACCTATGTGCGGATGTGGTTCAACCACACTCTAAACTGGTGCTCACTTTTAGAGGTCTTCTGCCTTCTTCTCAACCTCCTGATTAAATTTAAAACTATGCTAAACAAATAGCACATAGAAATTAACAACAACCTAGTCACACTATGGTTGATCATACATATAACACTTATAATAACAAACAAAGAAAAAAAAAAGAGCATTCTAATATCTTTACCAGTTTCTCAACCGATGCTTCCTCAAGCACTTCATTTAACACATAAAACTAGTCAAGACTATGGTCTTGTTGAGTAGCTTTGTGCTACTCCTGCTAAGATTTCTATTTGGAAACTTATACAAACTTTACTTACATACCATGGAATTCTCCAAGAAGCTTTACAAAAGGTGATTGTGTCACCTGTTGTCAAGCCAAATGATGTAGCAACTCTTTTAGATTGTATGCATGTGAAAAACTAGATATTCTATTTCAGCAACATGAGTTGCCATCTCTTGAAGTTCAAAATTAGTATGATCTTTTAATTGTCTTCATTACAATAAACAAAAAACTTATCAAATGAGTTATGATTGATAATGAATTGGATCTTAATGTTTGTGGTCTTAATTTGTTACATAAGATTAAGATTGATACTTCATTGATTAAACCAGATAAAATCAGTATCCGTGGCTTTAATAATGTTGGAAGACAATCTATAAGCACTATAATTTTACCTTTATAGGTTGGACATGTGTCTTTATCTACCTTGTTTCATGTCATTCTTGGTTTTTTATCATACAACATGATTCTTATTAGACCTTGGATTCATGCATTAGGGGTAGTACCATCTACCCTTCATCATTCGATCAAATTTATTTATAAAGATAAACTTCATACTATTGAAGCTGATCCAGAACCAAATAATTGTTTACATATCTCAGTGCAAAAACAAGTTGTTCATCATAAGGTTTTAAACAACTTGAAAGTTGATACATCAACTCCTCTTGCCATAGATAATGCGGTGCAAGAATCTCAACAATTGAATGTGTTCCCTGGTGATGATTGGGTTCATTAGATTTCACTCCTACTGCTATGGGAGAATACACAATTAACAACCCTAATCCTGGAACTTCAATTATTGCATTGATTGCATCAAGGAATTCTAGTTCAAAATCTAAAGTCTCTTTGTTAACAAATGCAGATAATACTCTTACACTACAAATTATGAGACTTATGAAGCCCCTCCATCTTCCAAAGAAATGAATTCTCTTTATGGTTGAGGATTTCAAATCCTTTGTAAGAATTGTGATTACATAGGTAAAGGTTGTGGTATTAATCAGCAAGGAATTCGGGTACCTATAGAATCTGCTTCGTGACATTACTCAAGTGGCATTGGATATAATCATTTTAAGGAATCTAACGCTCGCAAATGTTCTAATCTTAATTTGAACACAATGTTGATGTTTAATTTGATATTTCCTGAGATAATTAACACTCATTTCCCTCCAAGAGAGATTCTTTTAGATACTTTCTTAGAAGATGAAGCAATATTAGAATTCTTGAGATTTTATGATAGTGTTCCTCGTTATCAGCATAAGCGAGGATGCTCTTATACTTTAAATAAAGATTCATATTTTGGAAAAAAATTTGATATGATAAACATTACAAATTCAAACTCATCTCAATCACCCAACCCCCTAGACCACATAGTACTTAATTAAAAGATTGTTGATGTCCTCATGGAGAAGGATAACTCTGAAAAGATTATCCCTATAGGTGATTGTCTAAACATGGAAGAAAAAGAAGATACAACCAAGCTTTTACATTAATTTTTTGAATAGTTTGCTTGTAATTACTTGGATATGCCTGGTATTGTTCCTCATAGTGTAACACATAATATCATATTGAAACTAGATGCTAAGATGTTTAAACAAAAGATTCATAAAATGAATCCTAAGGTTGCATTGTTAGTAAAGGTTGAGATAGAAAAGCTCTTAGAAGCTAGTTTTATCCACCCTATTGATTATTCACCTTGGATTTCAAATATCATGGCCATCACTAAACCTAATGGCTATATTCATATGTGTATCAATTTGAGAGATTTGAATCTTGCTTCTTTGAAAGACTATTTCCCCTTGCCTAACATTAATATGATTGTTGATTCAGTACCAGGCCATGAATTACTTTCCTTCATGGATGGTTTTTCAAGATATAATCAAATCTTTATAAACCCTCAAGATCAATATAAAACAACTTTTATAACACCTTGGGGTACATTTTGTTGGGTAGTCATTTCGTTTGGACTTAAGAATGCCAAAGCAACTTACCAATGTGCTATGACTCTTATCTTTCATGATTACATGCATAAGATCTTACATCATAATGTCGATGACATCTTGGTGAAGTCTATTCATCACCAAGATTGTGCCAAAAACTTCTAATAGATCTTTGAGTGAATAAAGAAGTACAACATGAGATTAAATCCCCATAAGTGCAACTTTGGCATAGATAGTGGAAAACTGTTGGGATTTATAGTTTTGAATCATGGTATTGAAGTAGATACAAAGAAGATTGATGCAACTGTTAACATGCTAGCACCTAAAAGTGTATCTCAACTTCATAGTTTGCAAGGGAAGATATAGAACATTCACTGATTTGTCTCACAACTCGTAGATAGGACTCACCCTTTTACTCAACTATTGAAGAAGGATTCAAAATTTTAATGGAATTCTTAATGTTAGAAGGCTTTTGAGGACTTAAAAAGTTATCTGTCTAACACTCCTATTTTCCAACCTGCTACTACTGATAAACCTTTCATTCTTTACACCTCAACATCTAATAATGCTCTCGCCACATTATTAGCACAACATGATACTGAAGGCAAAGAATGTTTTGTATATTACATCAGCTGAACATTGCTTGATTATGAAGTGTGATATATTATCATTGAGAAACAATTCCTAGCTCGTCTTCACAACACAAAAGCTTAGGCATTATCTTTTAAATGTTGAGATACATGTCATGGTGAAATTTGATCCTTTGAAACATTTATTTGGTAAAATAGATCTTTTAGGTCACCTCACTAAATGGGTTATGTTGTTAACTGAATTTGATCTTAAATTTATCTCTCAAAAGCAATTAAAGGACAAGAATTAACCAACCATTTAGATAAAGCACCTTCCCCCTTTGTTATACAAACTCAGGAGACATTTCCTGATGATCAAATTTTAAACATTGATAAGCATGACAAATGGGAATTATATTTTGACAGATCAAGATGTCAAATTGGCTCTAATGCTAGTGTTATACTAGTACCTCCTTCAAGTAAGCCAATTCCTATGTCTTATCATTTGAATTTCTCATGTACAAACAACATAGTTGAGTATGAAGCTCTCATTGTAGGACTCCATGCCACCTTGGCTTTGAACATTAAAAAAATTTCTATATATGGTGATTCACGATTGATTTTGTGATAGATAATAGGATCAAATCAAGATAAACAAGATAATTTATCTCAATATTGTGATCTTGCCTTATCTTTATTACAACAATTTACATCTTTTTCAATTGATACTATAACTAGAAAAGACAATCGGCACATGGATGCAATGGCAAGTGCAGCTTCTCTTATATCCCCTGTTGATTCTCTTGACAAATATACTTTAATCATCCATTATCTTAAGACACTTGCATTAGATGAGATGGTATCTTCAGATACTAACCTTTGTTATAGTATGAATTTTGATGAATGGTTCTCCCATATATTCTATTATTTGCATGATGACACCATTCCTAATTCTAAATCTAAAAATGCATGAGTTCACCTACGCAAACTCGTTACGCATTATATCATTTTGTCTAATGTTTTATATAAACAAAGTTATAACGGTGTTCTCCTCTGATGTCTTAGTAATTCAAAGATACTGATAGCTTTAGAAGAAGCTCACTCTGGTGCTTATGAAGGGCATTTTGAGAGAAAATCATTGGTACAAAAATTAATAAATATGGGGTATTATTGACAATGCATGGAACAAGATTCCTTTGCTTATGTCAAAAAGTGCTTACAATGTCAACAACATAAACATTTAATCTGAGCACCTACCTAGGAAATTCATGCCCAAGTTTCACCTTGGCTATTTTTTGTTTGGGGCTTGGATCTAATTGGTAAAATCTCTCCACCTTCCTCTCAAGGACATACCTTTATAATCAATGCTACTAATTACTTCACGAAGTGAGTTGAAGCTGTTCCTTTACGATCCATAATGGCTAAAGTAATTTGTTGTTTTATATAGGATAACATAATCTCTTAATTTGGTATACCTTCCTCCTTGGACTCTGACAATGGCACACCATTCAAGAACAATGATGTGAAGAAATTTCTTGAAAAATATCAAATTCAACATTACTTCTCTATGTCATACTATCCTCGATCAAATGACCCAGTAGAAGCTTCAAATAAAGTTATTGGATAAATTTTATGGAAAATGGTTAACAAACATCAAAACGATTGGCATACTCAATTATCTTATGCGTTATCAGTTTATAGAACAAGCATTCACATGGCTACTAGAACTACACTGTACAATATTATTTATGGCGATGATGCAGTAATGCCCCTAGAAATGGAAATTCCTTCATTGAGAGTTTCCTTAAGGGACATTATTGATGATGATATGTAACAAGAAAAGAGATGACAAGAACTTGAGATGCTTGATGAATAGTGTATCAACATTCTTGAGCATCTTAAGGTCCATTAGAAGAATATTCAATGGTCATATAATGAGCATGTCATAAATCATTCATTTGATGTTGGAGACCTAGTATTATATGAGAATCAACACAATGTCAATGCAACTTCTGTAGAAAAAGGAAAGTTCAGTCCTAATTGGCTTAGACTGTACATTGTTATTGAAGCTTTTGGATCGGGAGCATATAAACTAGCTGATGAACAAGGTACACCACTTAAAGAACCTATCAATTCTACGCACCTCAAGAAATTTTATGCTTAAGATTATATGTTAGATGTTCTTTTCAAAAGAAAACTTATTAGTTAGTTTAGCTTCAATTTCAACAATATATGATTATTTTGTCTTAATCTATTTAACATAGCATCTTTTTCAGTTAATCATTGTTGTATCTTTCTTAAACATATGTTATTAAGATCACCTTTGTATTAACTATGTACAACACATAATGTTGGTTATGTGTGAAATTCATTAATCATTGTGTTTTTTACTATATGTTATGCAAAGAATTGTCTAGTATATATCACATTAGCATTAATCACATTTACACATAAGCATTAACATTTATCACTAGTTGAATTTTATATAAATCACATGTGATCCATGTGTGGCTACAAACTGTGAATGGCTCCTAGAGGTACTTCACGACCATAACCCCCTGAGCTAACCTCTAAGCCCTTAGACCTCATCTTGTGACTCCAGATACATCTAGTGGTACTGGTCTCTCTTTGATAAGGCTCTATCTCACTCTACCTTGGCTGTATCTATGTCTTCTCTTTCCTGACATAACTCAGGAAGTAAAATCTCACTCATGATAGGATCTCTTCCAGGTGAAGGTATGGCTGCCACCTGATCTTGTAGTGCCTGGAGCCCTACCTCTGTGTGTTTTGCTCGCTAGACAGCCTAATCTAGAGTGGTCTCCATAGCCACTTTGTATCTACTAAATTGCATAAAAATCTCCATGTTTCACCCTATGGTTGGCTGTGGCAAGTATCTCATCTACACCTACTACTCGACTGCATCGATAGGAACTATCTCCACTATGACACGACTTACAAAATTGTGCCATGCATCTGTCCCAACTACAAAAAGAAAAAATAGAATAGATATCAATATCTTATATAGGCATCATAAATAATCATTGAAAATAAGTACATCTACATAATAATGTCTCACCTGGATCTCCATCTCACCAAGATGGATCCCATATTGTTGATCGCATAACAAGCTCTGCATCTGATTCTGTAGCTAATGGCATGTGACTACTAGTCCCTCCTTGCTCATGTTGCCTCGATCTCCTAACATTTGTAGGGCCTGGACCACAAACTCTCAACTGTGGTCTTGACTTGGTCTCCTTGTCATCATCTACCTCATGCTTATCTCATTGTGGTCTCACTCTGAAGATGTACTACAATGGGATCTCATCATCATCATCGTCCTCCTCATCCTCGTCTAGATAATAGAATCCAACAAAGTCACTAACATCATCCTCTACCCCTATGTCAGTTACGTGACTAGTCCAAGGTCAAGGATTGCCTCTAGGATGACTAGGAGAAAGATTAGAGTAGGTCGTGATGTCTACCACCAAGCTTGATATGCTCAGGTAACACCGATGTCGTCTACATCAAATAATGGCTCTACATCCTCTATACCATCATCATCACTCAATACTATATTAGATATCATTGGCCATCAAGTAGTATGCACCTTGACTGCACTATGTAGTGAGTGAGGATAGCTTAGATGTACCCTAGGAACATCTTGTCTACTTCCGAACTGTCGTGCCACTCTATCAAAATAAAACTAGATGACTATATGATCAAGGTGATCGACCATCAACTAATCCCTTTGCATCCTAGATAATTGTCCATTCTGACCTACCCATGGTTTGTGGTTGCAATGTGGTCTCCAAATGATGTCCCTAGGATGTAACCTGTTGAAAATTACTCTTTAGTACAAAAGATCACCATGTCTCTAGCATTTGATGAGCACATGAGCATGTGCACGTGGATGTGTTGATAGTGGCTCTAAAGGGAAACCTTTATGCTGTGTGTATATGATATGCTAGAATGCCTAGACTTGTAGTAAGGTCCATATCATCAAGCTCTGTGACTCATAATGGACATATCATCCCAAACTACGGTAGAGGAGTGCAAGCATACTATGCCCCCATGCATATACTAGTGTAGTCATGGTTAGGAGGGACCACAAAGTGAACTGTCCAGTCTGTGCATCTAGAGTAAACACAACGGAAACAACTCAAAGATATAAAGCAAATGTAGATTTAGTCATTTAGTATATGATAGATTAAAAATACAAACTAGCCAGAAACACGCAGGCCTACAACTAGCACACAAAAGCCTGATTATAGAATTACAAAACATACACAAGATATAGCTTTGAAGCTCCTTCGCAAAGAATTCAAACTATTGAACTTATAATTGTCAATCACTATCAATCACTACCAATGACTACTTTCCTAGGCATCTATTACATCAATATATATCATCTCCAAACCATAAGATTACTCCGTGTCAGCCAAGGAAGATCACAAACACTAATGAAGAGCTGTAACATGTGTACACAGATAGGTCAAACCTAATATTTTAGAATTCCTTCACAAATGAATGAAATAGTATGCAAATCTTAGGGAAGGCCAGTCATGATCCAAATGACATTGAATGATATGTCATTTAGCTCTGCAATTCATGAAATGCTCTGTAGGTCTTTTCCTTTAGCTAATTGTCTGGGACTATCAAGATGCTCTACTATGAGAAAATAGTCAATCTTCTGATAGTGATATATTTTTGGAAACTGATCCCAATGATTTGAATTTTGGATATGATGTGCATGAATGTGTCTAGATTGTAAGTCTAGCTTTGTAAGGTCTGAAATGAAACTGTAGATGTAGACCAAAATACTGAAACTACTTTTGACTAAACTAAGTGAACTAAACTAGAAAAAGAAAAGAAACACACTGAAATACAAATGTCTTTGGTTGCTGCAAGATTGCTCTTGAACTAGGGATGCTCCTGCATCAGATATCTAGGGTTATTGAAAAAGTGAGTCCCTCACTTTGTTGGGGCTAGAGGAAAACCAAGACTATTCACCTCAGCCCAAGAAATCCAAGATGAGTCTTCCTCTAGTCTACCTTTCCACTTCACAAGATATTCTTTGTATTGCTTACCTCTGGTGCTATGTCCAACTTTGCTTTCCAAGATGTCCTCAATGTGTTTCGGTGCTTATAGTGGTAACTACTTCTACAGGTTGTCTTTGATGCTGTCACTGAGCTCTGCGTCATGGTACTAATATAGATCTGCAAAGTTGAAAATAGCTGATATTCCCAATGTCTCTAGTAACTCCACTTCATATGCATTTCTTGAATCAAACTTTTTGAGTATCCTACATGGTCCAAACTTCTTCATCTTCAACTTGTTATATGTCCAAACTAGAAATATTTCTTTTCTTAGATATACCATTACTTCATCTTAGACTAAAAATTATGTGTCTCCTCTTCTCATCTGCTTGCTCCTTATACTTACTGTTCATCATTTCAAAATGCATCTTCACTTGATTGTGCATTGTCTCCATATGTCCTACAAATTCTTCTGCCTCCATACTCCTTTTGTCTTCCATACTAATATCTCTCAACTCTGTTACTCCTCTATGGTTAGTTCCAGTAACAATCTCAAATGGTGTCTTTCTAGTACTCCTATTCACTAAATTACTACATGCAAACTTTACTTGTGATAAAATCAAATCCCAATTTCCTTCCTTCTCTCCAACCAAACATCTCAACAAGTTTCCCAAACTATTATTTACTAGCTCTGTCTATCCATCAGTCTGTGGGTGAAATGATGAATAGAACTTCAATTCTATCTTCATCTTCTTTCAAAGTGTCTTCTAAAGTATCCAACAAACTTAGTGTCTTTGTCTGAAACTATGCTCTTAGATAATCCATGCAATCTCACAATCTCCTTAAAAAATAGGTCAGCTACATGAACTACATTAGTTGTCTTTTTACAAGGTATGAAATGTATCATATTTGAAAATCTGTCCGCCACTACCAATATTAAATCATGTCCTCTCTATGTCTTTGGCAATCCTAGTTTGAAATCCATGCTTGTGTCTTCCCAAGATCACTCTAGTACTGTCAAAGGTTTATACAATCCAATATTCTGACTACTCCCTTTTGTAACTTGACAAACTCTACAACTCTCCACAAATTTCCTAACATCCTTATATATTTGAGGCCAAAAATAATTTTCACTTACCAAAGCCACTATCTTATCAATACCAAAATGCCTTGCTAATCCACCACTACACTTCTCTTTTATTAGATTATCTCTCATTGAACTCCTAGGTATGCATAACTAATTTCCCCTGAACAACATATCCTCCTGAATAAATAGTCTAACCACTTACTCCTATCTATCACAACATGTTCCTTACATGCTTTCCAAGGTTCTGCAAAATCAAGATCTTCCTTATACATCTTCTTTAATTCTTCAAATCCTAACTCTTCAACTCTCATCCCTATCATCAAGTTCCTTCTCCTACTCAATGCATCTGCAACTTTGTTTGATTTACCACTCCTATGCTTCATTACAAAAGTGTAACTCTGCATGAACTCTACCTGTTGGTCTCTTACAATGACTTAACAACTGAGCTCTTTAAACTATAACTCAGAGATTGGACATCTGAAGTGAGTAGCTATCTTAATCACTATGGAGATGCATTTCACTTGTCAACCTAAGGATGTGAACTTGAAATGGGTCAATACAATATGTGCACTAAGAACTTCAAAGTAGCCATGTTCATTCTATAGCTAGAAAAGACACAATGCTGAAGATAAACTGCTAAAAAGGAAGTAACAGAAATGTTGAATATTAACCAACAACTATTTTGGAATCAAGTGCATAACACAAAGTAACAATCTGGGCAAACAAATAGGAAACTACTCTATCTGCTTTGGCTACAAGAATAGACACATAATAGAATTCTAGTGGCTGCAGGAACATTCAATGCGAGATTTACTAAACACTTAATAGAAAATACAATTAAACTAAAAGGTGGAATTCTCACCAAGTGGGTCTCCTTGGATGAGTATTCCCTAAAACAAATGTAAACTTAGAAATGTGAACTCACAACTTTATTTTATTCATTCAAATGGACAAGTACAACTGAACATGATAACTGTATTACTAAAAACTGGATAGTGCAAGTACAATCTTCAAATAATCAACAACCCCTCAAAAGGAGTATCAGAGTCTTATTTATAGAAGAAAGACTACTAACTAACTAGTAGGGCAGTCAACTCCAACAAAATAGGAGGACAACACATTATGGAAAACATAGAAAGTGGAAGGAAGTTACACATGCAAGGAAATCTGGTCAAGCGAGTTGCTTTAACACAGATTTGGCATAACTATAACTCCTAAATTTGCTTAAGAGATATTTAAGACCAGTTACAAAATGGTTGCTTTCCCTCCATTTGATATTTGAATGGCCACCACCTTTGACTTTTATGGTAAACATCCATCCAGTAGAATCTTCCTCACTTTATGGATACCAATTATATCTGCAAAATAATGTTAGTACACACAAATAATTGCTCATTCAAAACCACCTTGGAGTAATATTCATTAACCATATGCAACATTAACATAGATAGTTCAAATAGCATGTCTTTGCCATAGAAAGATATAAGAAATGACCTATGCTTAACAAGTTATAGTTTTGGGGGTAATGACATAGAAAGTCCAAGATAGTTACAACAAATAGACAATAAAGTTTATCAAAATATGATTCATAAACTAGACTCATCACTCTCCCCAACCTAAGACTTTGCTGGTCCTCCAGCAAAGGAAGGGTTGTTCTTTTGCTTGGTCAATGCTCTGAAGTTAGCAACTACCAATTGTCCAATATCTGTCTCTCTGGTGCATGAAGTAGGATCCTGATGAAGGGGGTAAATCATAAAACACACAATAATAGAAATTGAACATAGAGAATAGAACTTTCTTTTATTGATCTGGGCAACTCATTACATTACAGAAGCTTAATTACAATCAGAGGAATCAGTCCTCTACAGGCTGCAACACACTACAGCTACCATCACCAGGCTCTGGAATCTTCCGCCTTCTGTAACCCCCAAATTAGCTAGGGTTTCTGTTTTCCCACCTATTCTTGACTCTACACTTGCCCCCTTAACTCTCCTACTACCTAGGGTTCCCAAAAATGGTTATTAATAGCCTTTTTGGCGGCCAACAACTTAATTTCGAATTTTGCATCTCCCTCCAAAAATAGGTCAACTTCCGGGAGCCATAACTTTTGATCCGGGACTCTAATTGATGAACTGTTTTATGCGTCGGAAAGCTCGCGGAGTGCTCTATGTGTCAAAAACTAGCTCTACCAATTCTGGTCATTTTTGGGCCTGTATAGGGCCATTTAGTGCCTCAACCCTGAGTTTGAATAATTTTCAGGCATTTTTCAAGAAACAGAAACTTTAATATCTTTCAGCTCGCAAATGGTCTTCGTATGATTCCTTCGCCAAAGGTCTTATATTTCTGTTATGTAACTTCTTGTAAATTTTGACTTCATTCCGTGCCCAAATGCAAACTTTCTAAAAATAGCAGTTTACTATTTTTAGCAGTTTGGGAAAACTAAAAGTTCTACATTATTATTCAGGGGATTATGGGACCAGAACCATAGATTTTGAGAAGAAATGGGTAGAACATCAACAATTTTGAAACACTTTTTTTTTGGGTGATAAAAGATTGCCCTTACACCATTGGATGCTCCTGTATCAGACACCCAAGGTAATTTGAGAAGTGACCTTGTCACGTCTCAGGTGTTTGTCTGAGGAAAACCCAAATGGTCAACCTTTGCCTTAGACAACCAAGAAGAATCCTGAACAGGCCTTCCTTTCCATTTCACTAGATATTCTTCATATTGCCTGTTTCAAGTACTCCTTCCCACACGGCTATCCAAGATCTCTTCTATCTCCTCTATTGAAGTAGATGCTGGAATACTCCATTGCACTTCTGTTGGTCCATCCTCTATTCCACCTTCATGATATTCTGTTAAATCAGCAATGTTGAAAACAGGGGAAATGTTGATCCCACTCGGCAGCTCTACCTCATATGCATTTTCGGAATCATGCTTCTTCAAGATTCTGCATGGTCCAAATTTCTTCATTTTTAATTTATGGTATGTTCCAATAGGGAACCTTTCTTTTCTCAAGTGAACCATGACTTCATCTCCCACTTGGAACTCTTTATACCTCCTCTTCTAATCTGCCTTAGCCTTGTACTGAGTAGTCATCTTATTAATGTGCTTTCTCACCTTTTCATGCAAATTCTTCATATGTTCTGCAAAGTCTTTAGCCTCGGCACTTGTATTTTCTCCCGTATCCAGATTCCTTAACTCTGAAGCATTTCTTGGACCATTGCCATATACAATCTGGAATGGTGATTTACCAGTACTCCTATTGACATAATTGTTGTAAGCAAATTCTGCCTGTGGTAAAATCAAATCCCATCCCTTGGGCTTATCTCCTACCAAGCATCGTAGTAAGTTACCCAAACTCCTATTCACCACTTCAATTTGTCCATCAGTCTGTGGATGGTTTGCAGAACTGAACTTCAAGTTTGTCTTCAACTTCTTCCACAATGTCCTCCAAAAATAACCAACAAACTTGGCATCTCGGTCTGAAACTATGCTTTTTGGTAGACCATGTAGTCTCACCACTTCCCTAAAAAATAAGTCTGCAATATGAACAACATCATTAGTCTTCTTACAAGGAATAAAATGTGCCATTTTTGAGAATCTGTCCACCACCACAAAAATAGAATCATGTCCTCTCTGTGTCCTTGGTAAACCAAGAACAAAATCCATACTGATATCATCCTAGGGCTTCTTTGGTATAGGTAATAGGTGATACAACCCTGTATTCTGACTTGTTCCTTTTGCCATCTGACATACTCTACAACTTTGCACAAACTTCCTCACATCCTGCTGCAACTGTGGCCAATAATAATTTTCACCAACAATTGAAATGGTCTTATCTCGACCAAAGTGTCCAACCAATCCTCCACTATGCTTCTCTTTAATCTCTCTCATAGAACTCCTCAGAATGCACAACTGGCTTCCTCTAAACAACATGCCATCTTGGATTATGAAATCCAACCATCTTGTCCTGTCTAAAGTAACAGGCTCCAGACAAGCTTTCCAAGCCTCTGCAAAATTTGGATCTTTAGGATACAAAATTTTGAGCTCATCGAACCCAACAACCTCTATCTTCATTTTTGTCAACAAATTTTGCCTTTTGCTCAAGGCATTTGCAACTCTGTTGGACTTCCCACTCCTGTGCTTCAAAACAGAGGTATAACTCTGCAAAAACTCAACCCATTTTAAGTGCCTTTGGTTCAACTTTCCTTGACTATTAAGATACTACAAAGCCTGATGATCAGTATATAAAACAAACTCTTTTGGTAACAAATAATGTCTCCATTTCTTCAAAGCCTAAACTATTGCATAAAATTCTTGATCATAAACAGAATACTTTTTCTTGGCATCATTAAGCTTCTCACTAAAATAGGCAATGGGCTTACCTTCTTGGCTCAAAACAGCTCCTATACCACTACCACTGGCATCACAATCTACCTGAAATACCTTATTAAAATCTAGAAGTGCCAAAACAGGTTGTTCTATGACTTTTTGCTTTAATGTATCAAAGCTCTTGTTTGCCCCTTTAGTCCATCTAAACTCTTTTCTATCCCCTCTCATTGTTTTAATTAGGGGTGCACAAATGCTACTGAAATTCTTGATAAACTTTCTATAAAAACTTGCCAAACCATGAAAAGATCTTACCTCCATTGCACTCCTTGGTGTAGGCCACTCAATGATAGCCTTTACTTTTTCTGGGTCTATCTTAAGACCTTCCTCTGAGACAACAAATCCCAGGTATACCAACTCCTTCTTTGCAAAATTGCATTTCTTCAGATTAATCAACAACTTCTCCTCCCTCAGCTTCTCTAGAACTCTTCTGATATGCATCAAATGCTCATCCCAAGTCTTACTGAAAATTAAAATATCATCCAAATAAATAATAACAAAACTTCCTAAAAATTCTTTCAATACCTCGTTCATGAGCCGCATGAATGTGCTCAGTGCATTGGTTAGCCCAAATGGCGTGACTAACCACTCATACAAACCTTCGTTTGTCTTGAAGGCTGTCTTCCATTCATCCCCTTCTCTGATACGGATTTGGTGATACCCACTCTTCAGGTCAATTTTTGTGAAGTACTTGGCTCCACTTAAATAGTCCATGATGTCATCCATTCTTAGCAATGGAAATCTATACTTGATCGTTATCTTATTGATGGCTCGAGAGTCTGTACACATCCTCCATTCTCCATCTTTCTTTGGTGCTAGTACTGTAGGTACCGCACATGGACTTAGGCTCTCCATTATCAGTCCCCTCCTCAACAACTCCTGAACTTGTCTGTTTAGCTCTTTATTCTCTGCAGGGGTCATTCTATGGGCTGCCTTGTTTGGCAAACTAGCTCCTGGTATCAAATCCATTTGATGACTTATCTTCCTTACTGGTGGTAAACCTTCTGGTACATTATTAGAGATAATGTCCTGGAACTCCAACATAACTGAAACTTCTGCTAGTACATCTTCACATTTCTCTTGACTAATCTTAGGAATCAAGGCAAAGCAATGACGCTCATGCTTCATACCCTCCAAAAATTTCCTACCATCTACCAAACAAATTCTGGCAGTACTACATACCTTTTCTTCCACCTCCTTCAATGGCTTCAACTTATGACGAACTCCATCCTTTGGTAGGGAATATGTGTTTGCACAACCATCATGGACAGTGCTCCTATCATACTGCCACGGCCTCCCCAACAGCATATGACATGCATCCATCGGTATGATATCACATAGCACCTCATCATGGTAGTCACCAATCTTGAACTTTACTAAACGCTGCTCATTAACCAAAGCTCTATGGTCCTTCTGCAACCATACAATCCGATATGGGTTTGGATGCTTTCTTCTTGTCAACTTCAACTTGTCAACCATCTCTTCTGAAACCAAATTATCAGTGCTTCCACTATCAATAATAATATCACAACACTTACCCTCACATTTGTACCTTGTGTGGAATAAACTCTTCCTCTGATTGGGTTCTTTCTCCTCATTCAGCAAGGTTCTTCTGACAACTAGGGTTTCTCCCCTTTCAGCATCTTCAGAATGCTTAGAATGTACATCTTCATCTACATGTGCAACTCATGCATTACCTTTAGGTCTTCTATTTGTCCTTCCTTGATGTTGCAGACACTCATATGCTCGATGCCCTTCTTATCCACATTGGAAATGGGCTCCTCTAAAACCTCCTCTTCCAGGTCCTTGCCTAGGTCTGCCTCTTCCTCTTCCTCTTTGATCACCATTGTTCTGGTCACGAGGGTGGTAGGTATTATCCCCTCTTTGATTTTGACTGGTGCCTGCTTCTTCACTTTTCTTTTGATCTTCATTACGGCCTCCATAGGGTCTTCCACCAGTCCTTCCACCTTGACCTCTTCCCCTTTGTTTGCTATCAAATCTTTTGTTCAACTTTTCTTCCACCTTCAGGGAAAACTAGTACACATCTTCTATGGTGGTCATTCTGACTAGGCTCAACTCCTCTTGAATACTCGGCCTCAACCCATTAATGTAATGGGCTAACTTCTCCTTGTTGGGCTCTGCATGACCTGTCCTGATAGTAATTTTATAAAACTCTTCTGTATACTCCTTAACAGATTTGTTACCTTGCTTCAGTCCCTGCAGCTTCTTCAGCAACTCCATCTCATAGTCCACAAGAATGAACTACTTCTTCAATTTCTCCACCATCTGATCCCATCTGGTGATCTTTGCTTTTCCTCTTCTATTCCTCTCTAATTGGACCTCCTTCCACCAAATACTGGCATGGCCCTTCAACTTTGTTTTTGCAAACTTAACCCAATCTGGGTCCTCCACATCTTCATACTCAAAATACTCCTCCATGTCATTGATCCAATCAATAAGCTGTTTTGGATTCAAATCTCTAGAATATGTAGAAACTTCGATCCTGGGCCTCTTTCTGATCTTCAAAATGACCCTCAACAACCTTACTTCTGTAGCATCTTTGGCAGCTTCTTGTTCTTCCTCAGATAGCTCTTCTTCAACTTCATCTTCACTTTCTTCTCTTGTCCTCGGCTCAAACCCTCTTCGTAGCTCCTCTTGCAATGCATCAATTTGCCTTTGTAGGGCTCTAAAACCCTCTTCTGTCAAAGCATTCCTCCCAACATGATTTCTTCATGGAGGCATCTTGGTCTCCGCAGCAAACCCACAACCTCAGGTCCTGGTGTAAACTGCCTCACGGTCAGCGATCTGTCTACACACTTAGGAACCCTCACTCTGATACCACTTGATGAAGGGGGTAAATCATAAAACACATAATAATAGAAATTGAACACAGAGAATAGAACTTTCTTTTATTGATCTGGGAAACTCATTACATTACAAAAGTTTAATTACAATTAGAGGAATCAGTCCTCTACAAGCTGCAACACACTACAACTACCATCACCAGGCTCTGGAATCTTCCACCTTCTGTAACCCCCAAATCAGCTAGGGTTTCTATTTTCCCACCTATCCTTGACTCTACACTTGCCCCCTTAACTCTCCTACTACCCAGGGTTCCCAAAAATGGTTATTAATAGCCTTTTTGGTGGCCAACAACCTAATTTCAAATTTTGCATCTCCCTCCAAAAATAGGTCAACTTTCGGGAGCCATAACTTTTGATCCGGGACTCTGATTGACGAACTGTTTTATGCGTCGAAAAGCTCGTAGAGTGTTCTATGTGCTAAGAACTAGCTCTATCAGTTCTAGCCATTTTTGGGCCCGTACGGGGCTGTTTAGTGCCTCAAACCTGAGTTTAAATAATTTTCAGGCATTTTTTGGGAAACAAAAACTTTAATATCTTTCAGCTCGCAAATGATCTTTGTATGATTCCTTTGCCAAAGGTCTTATATTTCCATTACATAACTTCCTATAAATTTTGACTTCATTCCGTGCCCAAATGCAAACTTTCTAAAAATAGCAGTTTACTATTTTTAGCAGTTTGGGAAAACTTAAAGTTCTACATTATTATTCAGACGATTATGGGACCAGAACCACAGATTTTGAGAAGAAATGGGTAGAACATCAACAATTTTGAAACACTTTTTTTTTGGGTGATGCAAGATTGCCCTTACACCACTGGATGCTCCTACATCAAATCCTAATAAAATCTTTGCTGTCTGTCAAACCTGTTCCATCTCTGTTTTTCTTCTATAATATCATACTGGTAGAATCTGTAATTTGGCATTGGCCACAATAGGAAGGGAGGTTGAAAAATTAAGGGAAGCCAGAACTGTCCCTTTGTCCTTCCAATCTGAATATATTTGTCCACTCTTCTACATGCTGCAACATAATTCTATAGGGAGTGAGGCTCTGCCTATTTTAGCTCATCAGATAAACTAGTCCACCTTTGTGTCAGCTGTCCTTTCATAGATTCTCCAGTAGTGTGTGCCATCTTTTCATATTCTTTGTATGTTGCTTTTCTTTCATGCAAGATTCTGTTACCATAACTTGGCCTATAAAGCATCCTATGCCAATCATTAAAAATACTTCCTAGATTTCCAGATTCTGCTCTAACAGGCAATGGAGTGGTGAATTCTAATTGCTTATAAGCCCTGTATTGTTGTCCCCAACTAACCTCATTTTACATCCAAGACATAAATGCCCTCAACTGAACATCCCCAACATACAACAAGGGGTTCCACTCATGGTCTTGGGACACAACAAAATTATGCATATAAAATTCACACAACAAATTCTTTATTTATGGAGGAGCAATCCTATAAGCATTGAAAAATTCAAGAGGAGTTTCAATGGAAGGGTTCAAACCAGAAATAATTCTTGCCAATTTAAAAGAGAGATACCTTTCTCTTAAATGTAGAGCATAGACTCTCAGAGGAGTCCTGCATTCTAACATCTGAGGCACCAAAGTTGCCATACCATCTACTCTCTCTTTTAAAATTGTAATTTCTACATCCTTTTCTTTAATCTCTTCATCCTTCCTTTGAATTTCAATTTTCAACCTACGTTTCTCCCTCTTCCATTCCTCCTCTCTCCTTTGTATTTCATTCCACAAATTCATGCCAACCATTTGCATTAAAAAATTAGGAGGTCTGTGAATGCCTACCAAAGTTTTTCCTGGCACAGATGGCAGTTCTTCCTGTAACATGGGTTGTAGGGTTTTTTATTACTCAGCCAAATCTGGTTGCAGGGTGTCTTGCTGTAGGAACTCCTATTTACTTTCATGTTCCTATCTCTCCATATGCTCAACAATGGCGGCAAGGTCTGCTAGAGTTACATCTGCTGCTTCCCTAATTATGTCTTCTTTTTCTTCATCACTATCATGCCCCACTAAGGCCTCTATTTCCTTACCTACCATTTCATCAATCCTAGGGCTTGTCTGTGTAGATGTGCCAGAGGTAGGCTCAATAGGTCTTGGTTTATTATATGGGCTTTCATGTTGTTCTTCGGCTGCAGGAAGAACAATATCAGCTTTTCATTTCCTAGAGTGCAACACCTTCCTTTCTGTGGTTTTCTTTTTAGTTTTGCCCTTCTTTATTCATGCCCTTCTCCTCTGTGCCCTAGTTTGAATTAAATTACTAAGAGGAACATCCTCATTGTTAGAATCTGTAGAATTTTCTTTATCTGCATGCTCTACTTTAGAAGAGCTAATTTCAATGGCTAGTTTTTGTTACAGGAGGGTTTGCACTGGAAGTTGAAGTTCTTGGAGTAGTTTCAAATCCACGTATTGTTCTCCTAGTTCTATGATGTTGTGGCACAACCACAAGTCGTAAATGACTAGGTCTTAATTGATTAATTTCTAGAAATTCCTCCCAAGTCATATCGGATACATCATGCAGAGACTTCTCAACAAGCAATTTGATTAAATAGTGGTGAGAGTTAGAATTAGGCCTACCTTTTTTACTCTTAGCAGCCATAATCGAGAGAAGGTGGTGAAGTACATTTGGCACATTCATTCTTCTTCCATCTCTCATATGATTTAGCAATTTGAAATGCACAGAGTGAAGGTTTGATTGTCAACCTTCGCAAGTGATGTATTTCACCACATGGACAGCTACCTATTTCCACGGCTCTGGCAGAGAGGTTCTTTCGGCTCCCTGCTTGTCTATAATTAATGGTGGATCCCTAGGTTTAGTAAACTCGGCCCTAGCTGACCTAGCATCTTTGGTAACATGGTATTCTTCTCCATCAATAGGTAGACCTATAACCTATGCAATTCTTTCTTTTGTGGCCAACACCTCTAAACCTCTTACCACTGCTTTACCATCAGACAATGTCTAAGCAAATTCCAATGCAATATTTTCATCAAAACCATTTAATTTCAAGATATAGTCTATCCAACCACAATTTCTAAATTCAGCCTGGCTAAGTGCATCCTATAATAATGCACCATGAACTATGGGTTCATTCCGAATTAAACCTCCTCCCATGACTTAGCTATCTGAAATCAATCACACTACAAAGTTTTTCTACACAAAATTTGAAAACAAGCTTCACCTTCTTGCGACCCTGTAAGTGTTCAAAAACTCATGCTATCTACATTTTCTTTTATGGCTTCTTTTCTTGGGAATGCAAGATAAGGGTAGTACATGCATAAATGAGTGATCGATGAAGGATGTCATCTCACACTCGCGAGCCATCACCTCACTCAGGATTCAAATTATTCAATTTCAAAAACTTTAATGACATTTAGGCATAAAACATATGGATGGATAGACACGTGGTCATTATATTTACACTTCGTCCCCAACCTATATTTAGGCATGTGTCCACACATGTGGATTTGAGGTATGACAGGACAAGGAAGGGAATAATGACATGCTACAAGAAATATCGATATTAATGTACAATAATTAAATAAACAAACCACAAGGTAATTAAGAGAGAATTATTGAAGTGTGCATACCTTTATTTGAGGAAGATCTGTTGCTAGAATCATGGAGAAAGTAATAGGTAATGCTGAAGAATTTGTTGAACAATGAATGCAAGTGAAGTGGATTGAAGCGAGGTGGGATGAAATGTAATCAATACATGTTATGGAAGAGAGAAGAATGGATATGGGTGGGTGGATGGGTGAAGAAGTGAAAGAATAGACTCCCGTGAATGTAGAAATCTATATAATGATTATTACTATACCTTGGTTAGCTAGAAGGAGGGACACTAGGTCCGCTGCCTTTGGCTGCAGGAAGTTCTAGAGGTGCATGTTGATTGAACTGCTGCAAGAAGTCTTCTTTGGAGGCTAGCTTATGATATAACTTGAGTCTATGACCATTGACTAATAGCTTGAATTTGACAGGGTCAATAGTAGTAAGCTGAATAGCACCATTGGAAAACACTTCAACAACTTCATATGGGCCTAGCCATCTTGTCTGTAATTTTCCTACATTTTCTTGATACCTTGAATCATAAAGCAAAGCCTAATCACCAAGCTAGAACTTCTTATCTTTAATGTATTTGTCATGCCACTTGATTCTCTAATTCTACACCACTTCTGTATGATGTAGAGCTATTTTTTGCATCTCATCCAAAGTGTTAAGCTGCATGATTCTTTCTTTTTGTGCTTGAGATAAATCCATCCCCAAGTCAAGTGCAGTTCTAAGAGTTCTATGTTCAAATTTAATAGGCATCATGGTTGTTTGGCCATACAGCAACTCAAAAGGAGTAAAACCAGTAGTTGTTTTCTAGGTTATCCTATAGGCCCAGACAACTTCTGGCAACCCACTTGCCCAATCCTTCCTATGAACTGCCACAGTTTTGGTCAGAATAGCTTCTAGTTCTCTGTTAGTCACCTCAACTTGGCCATTAGCTTGGGGGTGATAAGGAGTAGACTTCTTGTGCATTATGTTGTATTCATGTACTAATGCTATAATTAGGGTTGAGGTAAACTAAGCTCCTTGATCAGTTACCAAATATCTGGGGAGTCCATACCTTGTAAAGATTTCTTCATAAAGAAATTCTACAACTTTACTATCTCTTGTATGTTTCATGGCTTTAACTTCTACCCACTTAGTTACATAGTCAGTGCATACTAAGATATAAGATTTGCCATTAGATGGAGGATCAATAGGTCCTACAAAATCTAACCCCCATTTATCAAATGGAGTAATCACAAGCTGAGGATAAAGGGGCATCTCATCAGACTTTGTTGGCCGTCCAATCCTTTGACAACTATCACACTTCTTGGTATATCTTGCTGCATCCTTGTATAGTGTAGGCAATAATAACCTGCATTCAAAATCTTCATTGTAGTTCACTTTGCTACAAAATGTCCTCCACAAGGTTCATTGTGACAGGCATGCAAAATATCATATGTTTCATCTTCTCTCATACATCTTCTCATGACATTGTCTAGTCCAGTGTAGAATAAACATCCAGCAATCCATGAAAAAGGAAATGATTTTTCAATGAGTACCCTTCTTTCCTTACGAGAGAAGTGATGAGGGACTCTTCCTATGACTAGGTAATTAGTTGTGTCAGCATACCAAGGTGTTTGCATAGAGAGTGAAAACAAATGTTCATCAGGAAAAGAGTCATCAATGACCTGGTTATCTTTTGATGTAGTCATTCTTGAAAGAAAATCTACAACCACATTGGGTTTTCCTGGTTTATCCACAATAGTGATGTCAAACTCCTGCATTAACAACACCCATCTTGCTAACTGACTTGATATAAGAGGTTTGTTCATGAGATATCTAATGGTTGCATGATCTATGTGCACAAAGATTTGATAACTAGTTATGCAGTGCCTAAACTTACTAAGTGCATAGATGATTGCTAACATTTCCTTTTCTATGACTGTATAATTGAATTCAGTACCCTGTAAGTTTTTACTGACAAAATAAATAGCATGCTCAATGATTCCTTCCTTTTCGCCTAAAACTGCTCCTATGGCATAATCTGATGCATCAATATGAATGTGAAAAGGAAGTTCCCAATTGGGGCCTTTAAGTACAGGAGCATGGGTTAAGGCTACCTTTAGGTCAGAAAATGCTTTGTCACAGTCTTCATTCCACTTAAATTCAACATCTTTTGTTAGAAGGGTATATAATGGTGATGCCATTTTGCTGAAATCTTTGATGAAGCATCTGTAATACCCTACATGACCCAAGAAACTTCTGACATCCTTTTGCTTTGCAGGAACTGGTAGATTAATGATGACTTTAATCTTAGCTGGGTCTACCTATATTCCTTTTTGAGAAATATAGTGACCAAGCACTACACCTTCTTGCATCATCATGAAGCACTTTACACTGTTTAATGATAGGCTGTGGTCTTCACATCTTTCGAAAACTTTTCCTAAGTTTGCTAATGCCTCTTCAAAAGTAGCACCATAAGTAGTGAAATCATTCATATAGATTTCCATACAATCATGTGAGATATTAGAGAATATGCTAATGATTGCTCTTTGGAAAGTTGCAGGTGCATTGCATAAGCCAAATGGAAGCACTGAGTAGGCATATGTTCCCCAAGGACAGGTAAATGCTGTCTTCTCTTGATCTTCAGGTGCAATTTGAATCTGATTGTAACCACTGAATCCATCCAAAAAGGAAAAGTATTTCTTTCCTGCAAGTGAGTCCAAAACCTGGTCTATGAAAGGAAGGGGAAAATGATCCTTTTTGGTAGCAAAATTTAATTCTCTATAATCAATACATACTCTCCATTTTCCTCCCTTCTTGGGCACAAGAACTAGAGGGGACACCCATTGGCTATCTAAGATTGGGTAAATAAATTTTGCATCTAATAGCTTCTATAATTCTTCTTTGACAATTTCTCTTAGTGCAGGTTTGATTCTCCTTTATGGTAGTCTTACTGGTGTACAATCTTCCTTTATGTAAATCTTGTGAGTACATAATGTAGGATCCAATCCCTTCATGTCATGATAATCCCATGCAAAAGCATTTTTATGTTTCTTTAACAAATTTGCCAAGGACAGCTGTTGTGCTTGAGTCAAGTTGTTATTAATATTGAGATATCAATCCTCTAAAATTTCCACTTGAGTTGTGAAATCAACCATAGTTACTTCATTAATGCTAGGTACCTTAACTTCTTGTGGAAGCAATGTATGTAACATACTTGATGATGTAGGAAAAATTGGAACAAGCATCCTTTCTGAATCAACAGAATGAGAGGATGATGCTTCCTCAACTTCATAAAGATTTTGGATTATATTGGACAACACCTCCTCCTCTCCTTGAAGCTATAGGAAAGAAGTTTTGCCAATATTACCTCAGCCTCTTCGTGCTTCTTCTTTTCTTGGAGTGTATCCAACTGAGTGGCCATTTTGTTTATAATATCTTGCTTAAAATCAGATAGCAAGTGGCTTATCTCCATCCTTGAAATTCCATTGGTAGAGGTTTTGCCCGCAAGGGAATGATAACCTCTTCCTTTCTTCATGGCAGCTCTGGAATAATTCTGGCACAACTTCTTAATATCATCCCAAGAGACTTGGGTAATATCTCTTCCTCCCATTAAATCCAAAGCATCCATGCAATGCTCACTTATTCCCCTGAGGAAGAGTAGTTTCTGAGAGTCCTCAGTGAGTGCATGATGAGGAGACATTTGTAAACAAAACAGGAACCTTGAGATGTAATCCTCCAAACTTTCATCTTCTTTCTGCTGCATTCTGAAAACATCATTGCCTCTCATATCCCCACTCCTACAGTAATCTTTATATTTCTTAAGAAATTTATCTTTCATTTCTTCCCAAGTATTGACAACATCACTACCTAGACTCATAAACCACCTTAATGCAGCCTCCTTCATGGTAGTAGGAAACAACTTAAGTATATGAGCATTAGTAGTATAGTCATAGCTTCTGCAGAGGATATCAAATTCAAACAAGAAGGTGTCTGGGTCCTCTATTGCAAGTCCATAGAACTTGGGAAGAGCTGAAGCAGGTATGTTCTTGAGATTATCCACTTCATTTTGAAGAGCAATCAGGAATGGAAATGGTGGTTGATTAGGTCCATTTTGGGCAGCCATGACTGCTTGACCTACTATCAAGGAAAATGGATTTTCAACTAGATTTGGGGTATCTTGTTGTTCAGAGGAGATTTCAGAGCTATTCAAATTAGGGAATGCATCAAGGAAAGGATTCACTTCTGCTTCTTCTACTGGGTGGGTCAAATCATTAGGAAGGAATCTCCCTAAAGCATCTCTTCTCCTACCTCTATGCATGCAATATACTCAATATCAGCCACTTCCCACACAAAAAATATTGATGGGTTGTAAATGGTTTCTTCCTAACTAACACACATTTTAAGGAAAAAAACTGCAAGGAATAATACTAAAAGATGACTCCAAAGAATTTCTTAGTTTGACACCATCCCTGGCAATAGCGCCAAAAATGTTGGTCTCTTACAATGACTTCACAACTGAGCTCTTAAAACTATAACTCAGAGATTGGACATCTGAACTGAGTAGCTGTCTTAATCACTATGGAGATGCATTTCACTTGTCAACCTAGGGACATGAACTTGAAATGGGTCAGCATAGTATGTGCACTAAGAACTTCAAAGTAGCCATGTTCATTCTATAGCTAGAAAAGACATAATGCTGAAGATAAACTGCTAAAAAGGAAGTAACAGAAATGCTAAATATTAACCAACAACTATTCTGGAATCAAGTACATAACACAAAGTAACAATCTGGGAAAACAAATAGGAAACTACTCTGTCTGCTTTGGCTGCAGGAACAGACATAGAATATAATTCTAGTGGTTGCAGGAACATTCAATGCTAGATTTACTAAACACTTAACAGAAAATACAATTAAACTAAAAGGTGGAATTCTCACCAAGTGGGCCCCCTTGGATGAGTATTCCCTAAAACAAATGTAAACTTAGAAATGCAAACTCACAACTTTATTTTATTCATTCAAAAGGATGAGTACAACTGAGCATGATAATTGTATTACTAAAAACTAGATAGTGCAAGTACAATCTTCAAATAATCAACAACCCCTCAAAAGGAGTATCAGAGTCTTATTTATAGAAGAAAGACTACTAACTAACTAGTAGGGCAGTCAACTCCAACAAAATAGGAGGATGCCACATTATGGGAAACATAGAAAGTGGAAGGAAGTTACGCATGCAAGAAAATCTGGTCAAGCGAGTTGCTTTAACGCAGATTTAACATAACTATAACTCCAAAATTTGCTCAACAGATATTTAAGACCAGTTACAAAATGGTTGCTTTCCCTCCATTTGATATTTGAATGGCCACCACCTTTGACTTTTATGGAAAACGACCATCTAGCAGAATCTTCCTCACTTTATGGATGCCAATTATGTCTGCAAAATAATGTGAGTACACACAAATAATTGCTCATTCGAAACCACCTTGGAGTAATATTCATTAACCATATGCAACATTAACATAGATAGTTCAAATAGCATGTCTTTGACATAGAAGGATATAAGAAATGACCTATGCTTAACAAGTTATAGTTTTGGGGGTAATGACATAGAAAGACCAAGAGTAAAGCATCAAAGTCCAAGATAGTTACAGTAAATAGACAATAAAGTTTATCAAAATATGAGTCATAAACTAGACTCATCACTACCCACCTCATATGTCTTTGATTCAACTTTCCTTGACTATTCAAATACTACAAAGATCGATGATTTGTATACAACACAAACTCCTTAGGCAACAAGTAATGTCTCTATTTCTTCAAGGCTTGAATTATGGAATAGAACTCCTAATCATTAACTAAATATCTTCTCTTTGCATCATTCGACTTCTGATTGAAATATACTATAGGTCTACCTTCATGACTTAACACCATTCCTATTGCATTTCCACTTGCATCACAAACTACTTGAAATATCTTATTGAAATTTGGTAATTGCAATATAGGTTACTCTATCACTTTCTTCTTCAATAATTCAAAACTTCTATCTACTCCTAATGTCCACTTGAAGTGTTTTCTATCACCTATCATTATCTCTATCATAGGGTTACATGCTGAACTAAATTTTTTGATGAACTTCTAATAGAAACTAGCAAATCCATTAAATGATCTAACTTCTCCAATGCTCTTCAGTGTAGGCCATTCAACAATTGCTCTCATTTTCTTAGGGGCCATCTTCAATCCTTCTACAAAAATCACAAATCCCAAATATACCAATTCTTCTATCATGAAACTACACTTATTGATGTTTATCAATAATTTCTCTTCTCTCCACCTCTACAATACTTGTCTCAGGTGCCACAAATGTTCTTCTTTTGTCTTACTAAAAATTAGAATACCATCCAAATATAGAATACCAAACTTACCAAAGAATTTATTTAGGACTTCATTCATCAATATCATGAAAGTACTCGGTGCATTTGTTAATCCAAAAGGCATTACTAACCACTCATACAATCCTTAATTTGTCTTATAAGCAATCTTCCATTCATCTCCTTCTCTGATTCTAATCTGATGGTATCCACTCTTCAAGTCTATCTTTGTGTAGTGCCCACCCATGTGCATCTCTTATTGTGTCCTATTATTCTTATGGTTAGTTGAAAGGATAGTTATTGAGTTGATTATTATATGATGTAATTGCAAGATAAACATGTACCTTTCTAGATTATGTATCCTCATTGGTCTATTAATGTTGCTTCGGCTATGATTGCATTGTTGGATTTGATGTTTCAATTTGACTGTGTAGGATATACTTATACAGGTGTTGAGCAATGGGTGGATGTGGAGGAGGAGACATGGAATCACTTAACTAGATGTCTCACCTTACCTAGTTAGTGACTAATTTATTAACCATGTGTTCATCTGGTATGTCAGTTGCTTAACCTATCCTATTCAATTTACAAATAGTGGTATATCCCAGTACTTACCTAGTTACCTTTAGCTGAAATCATTTTCAGTTTTGGATACTTGTGTTATGCTGAACCCATTAAGTGTCATGTTCTTTTTGTGAGTATGGTTGAATTGAAGTCCTTTTCTCTTTATTGGATTTCTACAAAGATTAGTTGTGGTGTGTTTGCATTGACCTCCTTGCTTTAAATGTGAAATCAAATTAGTACAACTACCTTCATAGGAGTGTCCTTCACATTTTAACATATGTTTTCTTGAATTGCTTCAAGGGAGTTAAAAGATTGTTTGGGAGGTAGAGCATTGTTAGATTGTTTTGAACTAAGTGCAAAATTCACTTAGAAATAATATTGTCTTGCTGGGGTTTTGGAAATGCTATTCAAGAAATCAATTTTTTTCCATAAAGATGTATTTTGTTCTATATATTTGGTGCCAAGAATTCAAATTAGTTTAGTTTTAGTGAATAACTTGGGTTCTCTTAAAAATATATGGTTTAGAAAATGCATGTCTTTGTAATAGATCTTTTTGGAAAATGATTATTTTGGAATTTTATTATTTTTAGGTTATTTAGTGCCTTGTTAAATAACACGGGTTTAAGAAAAGTGTTTTTGCAGATTGAAGAACTTGTATTTATAAAATGTTTACTTTTGGGGTCAGTGTTTTTCTTTTGAAAAATAAGTATTTTTTTTTTATGACAGCTATCTATTCATTGGTGCTTCTAAAACACTATGGCATACTTTAATGTAAGTAAATTATATAGAAACCAAATATATTTATCATCATAATCCTATTTAAATATTGACAGTTTGTCCAAAATCTCTCCTTTCATATGACAGTCTTTTTAAAATTTTGACTGTATTCTACAGTAACAATTCCTATATACATGTTTAGTAATATATTTTTTTTGGTGAGTGATATTTTCAGGGAATTAGATAACTTGTGTTTGTCTGAAACATTTTAGGGTAGAAAGAGGATTCTTTTTTTTAAAGAGTGAGTTAGGGTTGAGATTAGGGTGTGGCCTCATGGCTTTAAAGAACACACAAAAAAAGAAATGGGGGTCTCTCATCTTTTGGGGGAAAAAGAAAAGGAAAAGAGAAGGATGTGCTAGGAGGGGATGCCTCTATTGGCCAGGGCTTGGATTGAATTACAACCATAACAAGGCAGCTTGTGCGTGCTTGTCCTAAAGAAATTTCTCCCTCTTGTTGCAAATGGAGGTGGGGAGGTAATCCCCTTTTGTTATTTCCATGGTTAAAATGTTTATTTCATTACCTTATCTTTGTGGAACAAGAAGCAATACTAGAGGAACTTTAATTAAGAAAATGAGCAAATAGGGGAACACAACAAACAAAGGAGAATGCACAGACTTTAGGAAAAAAGATAAATAAATATATTTCAGTGCTGCAATAGTTGTGAGCACAGGTAAATAGAAGAGAGGGAAGAAAATAAATAAAGGCGTAGCAAATATAATAAACTAATAGAGTTGTAGCAAAAGAGAGCACACGTAAAATAAAATTAAGGAGCACAAAATAAGGGAGGGGCACAATGAACAAAAGGGAGGCATCATACTCAGAAAAGGAGGTGCCTAAAAATAACAATACTTAATATAAATTAAACCAATAGAAAATCAGAGTACAAGAGATAGAAGAAAGAACAAAGAAAGTAGAGTACATGGAGCGCAGTAAACAGTAGAAGGTGTTTTTCTTTTAGAAATAAGTCAATCAAAACAAAAACATTTGGGGATGCAGCAATAAATGGAGGCATAGTAGATTGAGGGAGGGCATAATAGAGAGAGCATTTTAGAAACTTTTCTTTTGTCTTTTGAGGGCTCATAGCCTGTGGGAGTCATGGCCCCAAAATCCAGCCGCAAATCCCCTACACAATAGGTGTGGCCTCCTCTAGTTTCTCATGCCTTCAATGGCTCTCTTTCATCCGTAAGTCTGCCTATTTTTCTTTCCCTTAAATAGTTATTTGAGTTGTTTTTTTCCTCCAATAGGAAATGTTTAAAACTCTCATGATTAATTTAAGTCTTTTAACTATGAAAAGTTTTGTGCATCGTGGCCTTATCTCTCTCTCTCTCTCAAAATTACCTTTATTAAAGTAGACCTTAAATAACCAAAGGTGTTTATCTCTGTTAACAAGTAATGTTAGAATAAACTTATAGTTTTTCTTTTTTTGCACATCGTACAAGGTCATTGGTACAATTATGGGAACAATAGATTTTCTTAGTCGGTTTATGATCTAGCTTTATATTGTATTAATAGTATTATATCAATATCATTTTTTTTTAGATTTTAGTTAAAATCATGTTAATGGTTGTAGGCTTTTTATGAGGAAATAAATATAGCTTTTTCTTGTGTGGTTGTGTATAGGAAATGTACAATCATTTTGTTGAGAGTATGGTAGTATATGTTTGAACCATAGGGCTTTTGTTCAATGTTTTTTTTTTTTAAATTCATGTATTTTGAAATTATAATTGTATCCTTTATGATAATTAAAAGACCCTTGTTTTCATTTATTTGAGAGACCCCACCTATGCAGTATCATTTCATTTGATTGTTCTATGTATGTTGGTTCGACATGATGACATTGCACCTTACCTTCTATGTTATCTCATGCTAGAAAAATATTATCTTAGTATGCTTTAATGGTAGGAATATATTATTGTTTGGATGTAATCCTCTCTCTTCATACTTGCATTGGATAAACTTGGATAAGTGCCTTGGTTAAAAAATTATGGGTTTGGAATTAAATTTACTCATGTGTCTTTGCATTTATTCTCATTTCCTTCTCTTGTTTTGTTTGGGACATGGGTAACCCTATTGGTGAATCTACACCTAGGATAGTGAAGGAGTGTACTTATGTGTTGGGTGTGTGTGTGATTAGTGTTACAAGTTATGTGGTTAAACCTGGTGTTCTATTGAGACCATCTTTGAGTGGATTTTGACCATGTTAGAAGTGGTTTTGTGATCTCCTCTCTCTGTATCTCAGGGGTTGCCTAGAGTGCAATAGACATCTATTGCACTCGACGATGACAATATGGTTGGGAGGTGGGTAGTATCCTCCATTGGTCCCCTTGTTGATGATCTCTTGGAGACTCGGTGTGATTCCTAGTGTAGTTTCTTCATGTTGGGATCTTATTGTTCCTTGTGCTGCTGGAGCCCCTTAGTGGGGTATTTCATTGTTGTATTATTTTTTATGTAATCTTATATTGCAGTGTGATGCTTCCCTAATTGGAAGATAGCCCCTACCTTGTAATTATACTATATTATCATTACATGTAAGATTTACTCTTGTTTATAAAGGAAATCAATTATTGGGCATGTCTTTAATATTTTCTTAACTATTTAAATCTATATGTTGGAGTCCTCTTACTTCTAGTAATGATTCTATGCCTATGTTTTAGAATTGGATTCTAATCTTTATGTCTGGATAATTCTCTAAATACTTTTGTATGTTAGATTGATTAAAATTGTATCTTGTCTACTAATGAATGGTTTAACTTAACTACATGATGTATGTTTGTTTTATTTTACTTCTTTTTGAAATGAGTAAGATTTTTTATGCTTATGTTGGTTTCCCTATATATGCCTTTCCCTGGCAAGGTATTGTAGTTGTCTCATCTCGCACCTTGTTTACCTTCCCCGCGGAGGTTTAATGGTTGGGTGTGAATTTTTTTTTTTTTTTTGTGTGATGACCACATGCCAAATGTGGGCACGAAATGTGGTTTTTGTGTCATGACCACATGGCAATTGTGGGCATGACATTTGGTATCAGAGCCCATGTTGCAGCATTGGTAGCTCTGGGGTATTTGTGTGTTATTAGGTCGACATGGAATGGATTCGAGGTTGTTGTGACCCTCATCCTAATCCGTGTGTTTACAAGAGAGCAAGGTTGTGGATTGACAACTAACCTTCATCTTCGAGGAAGATCCATCCTCTCATTTTCTCATCATGGTGGCTTTGTCACATGATTATTAAAGTCTTCTGCTTGTGTTTTTGTGGTAATTGTGTTCCTCCTTGTTGATTCTCCTCTTGAGTAGGCTAGTCTAGCTTTTGAAGGTTGTGTTGGGCCTTTTATTTTCCCTTGTGTGTTTTGTGGAGTGTGGTGTTGGTCCCTATTGTGCACTCCTCGATGTTGGGATTAGAGGTTAGCATCATGGGGATAGTTAGGCATGTGTTGCACCTTGTTATTGTTATTCCTTTGGTTGTGAAAGAGGTGATGTTTTGTTCTTATGTTTGGGTTCTCTAAAAGGATAGTGAAGTCTTAATGTTTGTCTAATTAAATCCTACCTTGTGTTCTTTGTGTGTGTATATCATATTGCAAGAATTGCATACCTTGTTGATTCCTAACCCTTTTTTATCCTTTGGAATTGGTATTGTCTCCCTTGGTTTGGTGACTAGGAATACTTGCATGAAGTGTATCTTATTTTGACTTTTATGAGTGCAAGTCATTATGTGTGTGATTGCATTATATCAATTGTAAAATATTAAGAAAGGAAGAAGTGTAGATGAGTCTTATGTTTGGTAATTGTTATGAAATAATGTACGTTTTCAAAATGTTACAATGGTGAGTTGTGTGCTTGGTGACCTATGTACGTTTGTTATCCTTTGTTATCATGTGTATATAGGTGCATGATTAGAAAAATTATTGCTAGAAGGATTTACTTTTGGGGCTAGATTGACAATCCGTAGTGGTATTTTCCTTCCTAGTGAGGTCTAGATATTTATGTGTATGATGGTGACCATTTGTTAAGTACATTCATAATATGAATTTTGCATTTTATAATTTTGATTTTGTGTGAATTTGATATCAAGTTATGCATACCTTGTGTGGAAAAGATGTTTGACAACATATGGTAGAATATTAATTTAGGGACTTAAGCTTGCAATTGGATTCTTCTTATGATATGCCTCTACTTTATGAACTTTGTTGTTATATAAGTATATGTATTGTTTGTAGTGCATATGTAGTATTATTTGGTTATAGATGACTCCATGATGTGTGATGTGTTGTGAGGCACCATATTGCGAGTTAAAATAATGTTGTTTTGATTCAATTATAGCCTAGACTGCAAATACTAGTGTTGGTATACTTGTTCGAGGTGTATGGAATTATTTTTCAATGTGAAATTATGGTTAGATTCCATTTATGCCTTAGAAAGGTTAATTATAATTAATGTTGGGTAGACTTCTTATAAACCTTTATGGTAATTATTAGGTGGTTTTGTGTATGAAATTTATTCTTCAACACTAAGTAATGGATGGTAAAGGAATTTGTGTTATGTGTTACCTTGTTGATGTGATTACCTGTTATGAGAGTACTTGCTATGTGTTGTGAATATACCATACATGATTTGTGTACTCATGAGCTTGTGATACTAGGTATCCATCCATGGGTTGAGCATATAACTACAAGTATGGTGGAGTCATGCTTTTGTTGTTGCTTGTATATACACCTTGTAAGGTCCAACCTTGGAGTTTGAGACCTTACAGTGTGGAGTTAAATAGTGGAGAGGAAAACTTAGGAAGCTATGGTGTTATTTTGTGGCATTGGTTTGGGGTAACCCAACTAGCCATACCTTCCTATGCAAGATTACCCCCTACTTCTCCTTATTGAATAGACCCTTGAGAGGTTCATAGTGCTATCCTATCATGTATTGTTTCCTTGATAGTACTATTGGCATCCGACTTGGGGTCTTGGTGATGGTTTAGTATGGGCATGTGATTTGTTCGAGGCCATGTTACTTGGCATAGATTTGCTCTTACCTTTGGTATCTTATTTTGAGTTGGATGTGTAGTATTATGGAAACATTGGCATTATGATAGAGTTGGAACTTATACAAAAAAATATATATGCTTAATTTTAATCATAATAAAGTATTAATTGAGTTGCATTGGACCTTTTCTATGTTATGGTATTTACGTGCATCGACACTTGGTTGACATGATGTGAATAGAGGTGATGTTACACCACATTGATGTTCCAACATAGTGTTGGTGTTGATGATGTGTTACTATTAGGAGGGCATGATTCCACATAGTCATACATGAAGGAACATTTGATACTACTTGCCTACATGATGTTATTGCATTGGTTGTGTTTGCATGGCATATGTAGTGGCCGAGATTTCCCTCCTTCCTTATTAGTGACTTTATGTTAGTTGCATTGTGATATAATGTGTAATTTATTGGTTTGTGATCTTTCAGTTATTTGTGACTTCTATTTATCTTGTTTGTGACTGTTAAGGGAAAATTGGATCAACAATGAATAAACAATAATATGAATATCAGGTTACCCAAAACTTCAATGAAATAGTGAACTAAGAAGATTAATCAAATAAGGAAATGATCAAACAACAAAGCAAACCTCCTTAATTCAAAGCTTCCATTGATTGCCTATCACAATCGATCTTGCATGTATGAAATAGGGCCCTCAGAGAGTGCACTTCCTTGCTATGCTTCAAGGATATCAATTGAGAATGGCAGTGATAGTTTATTGCAATGAAAATGAGCTTCACAACAATGGTAGTAGTGCATAGTGCATAGTAGCGAATGTGATCACAAGCAATGAAGGAATTGGTGCCAAAGGTGTGCTATAATTCCTGTAGAGTAACAATACTTAAAGCTTGGATGAATAAAATAGAAGAATGAGATTGAATTTATAGACTTGGGAGAATGAAGATCAATGGTATAGAAGACTTGAGAAGATCAATGATTGAGAATAGTTGAGGAATGTGCAACAAATAAGAAGAAGACATGTGTCTTGCTTTCTTTTTGCATGAGAGGAGTTAATAAGAATAGAAGAATGAGTTAAAGCAATTAAAAAAATATAATAATTAGTTAAGTGATTTAAAACAAGAAGAAGGGATTTATATGAGAATAAGAAGATATTTTGCTTTATTAAATATTAGGAATATTTAATTGCATGTGCAAGAAAGCTTGAATTATATTTAGAGATAACTCAATTTAGAAGAAAAAACAACTTAAATAAATATTTGATTTATTTAAATTTAGAGAAGATATTATTGGAAGAAGTAATTAAATAATTGGAATTATTTAATTTAGAAGATAAGAAAGCAAATTAAACAAATAAATTTATTTAATTGTTGTGCATGATTTTGGAAGAATAAATAAAATATTTGATTGTATTTTATTTTTGGAGATTAAGAGGATTTAAATATATTTGATTTGATTTATTCAAATTTGGAAGAATGATTTTGATTTAATTAAATAATTAAGAATTATTTAATTGTTTGGAAGAATTTAATTAAATAAAGGATTTTATTTAATTGTGACTTTAGAAGAGGTAATTAAATATTTCAATATTTAATTAACTTAGAAGAATGTGAATCATGTCATTTTTCGGCGTATACAATGACGACCATCAATATTCTTTTATCTTGTCTATAAGTAGCTTAGCCACAAATCTTTGAATTTTTCTTTTTTCATGTGAATCTTGTGGTTACATTAATTTATTGTTGAAATTGTGTGCATTTATTTACCTTACTATTGGGATTTATAGTTTTGAATCTTGGTATTAAAGTAGATACGAAGAAGATTGATGTGATTGTTAACATGCTAAAACCTAAAAGCATATCTCAACTTAATGTTTGCAAGGGAAGATAGAAGCCATTCACCGATTTGTCTCACAACTCACAGATAGGACTCACCCTTTTACTCAACTATTGAAGAAGGATTCAAAATTTCAATGGAATTCTTAATGTTAGAAGGCTTTTGAGGACTTAAAAAGTTATCTATCTAACCCTCCTATTTTACAACCTGGTACTACTAATAAATCTTTCATTCTTTACACCTCAGCATCTAATAATGCTCTCGCCGTATTATTAGCACAACATGATACTGAAGGTAAAGAATGTGTTGTATATTATATCAGTTGAACATTGCTTGATTATGAAGTGCAACATACTGTCATTGAGAAATAATGCCTAGCTCTTGTCTTCACAACACAAAAGCCTAGGAATTATCTTTTAAATGTTGAGATACATGTCATGGTGAAATTTGATCCTTTGAAACATTTATTTGGTAAAATAGATCTTTCAGGTCACCTTGCTAAATGGGTTATGTTATAAACTGAATTTGATTTTAAATTTATCTCTCAAAAGCAATTAAAGGACAAACATTAAGCAACCATTTAGCTAAAGCACCTTCCCCCTTTGCTATACAAAATTAGGAGACATTTCCTAATGATCAAATTTTAAACATTGGTAAGGATGACAAATGGGTATTATATTTTGACAGATCAAGCTTTTGGACTAGCTCTAGTGCTAGTGTTATACTAGTACCTCCTTTAGGTAAGCCAATTCCTATGTCTTATCATTTGAATTTCTCATGTACACACAACATAGCTGAGTATGAAGCTCTCATTGTAGGACTCCATGCCACCTTGGCTTTGAACATTAAAAACATTTCTATATATGGTGATTCACAATTGATTGTGTGACAGATAATAGGATCCTATCAAGATAAACAAGACAAATTATCTCAATATTGCGATCTTGCCTTATCTTTATTACAACAATTTACATCTTTTTTAATTGATCCATTATCTTAAGACACTTGCATTAGATGAGATGGTATCTTCAGATACTAACCTTTGTTATAGTATGAATTTTGATGAATGGTTCTCCCATATATTCTATTATTTGCATGATGGTACCATTCCTAATTCTAAAACTAAAAATGCTTGAGTTTGCTAAGGGAACTCATTGCACATTATATCATTCTGTCTAATGTATTATATAAACAAAGTTATAACAGTGTTCTCCTCTGATGTCTTAGTAATTTAGAGATACTAATAGCTTTAGAAGAAGCTCACTCTGGTGCTTGTGGAGGGCATTTTGAAAGAAAATCATTGGTACAAAAATTAATACATATGGGGTATTATTGGAAATGCATGGAACAAGATTCCTTTGCTTATGTCAAAAAGTGCTTGCAATATCAACAACATAAACATTTAATCTGAGCACCTACCTAGGAAATGCATGCCCAAGTTTCACCTCAGCCATTTTTTGTTTGGGGCTTGGATCTAATTGGTAAAATCTCTCCACCTTCCTCTCAAGGACATACCTTTATAATCACTGCTAATAATTACTTCACGAAGTGAGTTGAAGCTGTTCCTTTATGATCCACGATGGATAAAGTAATTTGTTGTTTTATATAGGATAACATAATCTCTTGATTTGGTATACCTTCCTCCTTGGACTTTGACAATGGCACGCCATTCAAGAACAAGGATGTGAAGAAATTTCTTGAAAAATATCACATTCAAAATCACTTCTCTACATCATACTATCCTCGATCAAATTACCTAGCAAAAGCTTCAAATAAAGTTATTGGATAAATTTTATGGAAAAATGTTAACAAACATCAAAAAGATTGACATACTCAATTATCTTACACATTATGAGTTTATAGAACAAGCATTCACATGGCTACTTGAACTACACTATACAATATTATTTATGGCGCTGACGTGGTAATGCCCCTAGAATTGGAAATTCCTTCATTGAGAGTTTCCTTAAGGGACATTATTGATGACGATATGTAACGAGAAAAGAGATGACAAAAACTTGAAATGCTTGATGAACAGTGTATCAACATTCTTTAGCATCTTAAGGTCCATTAGAAGAGTATCCAATGGTCATACAATGAGCATGTCATAAATCTTTCATTTGATGTTGGAGACCTAGTATTATATGAGAATCAACACAATGTCAATGCACCTCCTAGAGAAAAAGGAAAGTTCAGTCCTAATTGGTTCAGACCATACATCATTATTGAAGCCTTTAGATCAAGAGCATATAAACTAGTTGATGAACAAGGTACACCACTTAAAGAACCTATTAATTTTGTGCGCCTCAAGAAATTTTATGCTTAAGATTATATGTTAGATGTTCTTTTCAAAAGTAAACTTATTAGTTAGTTTAGCTTCAATTTCGACAATATATGATTATTTTGTCTTAATCAATTTAACATAGCATCTTTTTTAGTTAATCATTGTTGTATCTTGCTTAAACATATGTTATTAAGATCACCTTTGTATTAACTATGTATAGCATAGAATGTTGGTTATGTGTGAAATTCATTAATCATTGTGCTTTTTACTATATGTTATGCAAAGAATTGTCTAGTATATATTACATTAGCATTAACCACATTTACACATAAGCATTAACATTTATCACTAGTTGAATTTTATATAAATCATATGTGATAGATTAAAACAACATTAGAAGAAATAATAGGAAAACATCATATATATAAACATCAGTTTGAATATACATCAGAGCTGACAATTACGTATATCAAAATGGAATGTCGTAATACATAAGATACATCACATGGCTGGACATCAATCACTAGTTCCCTTAGGGCTTGGTGGTTTGCATGTGATGGAGGCCTATCCATGTGTGGCTATGAATTGCGAATGGCTTCTAGAGGTACTTCATTACCATAACCCCCTGAGCTCACCTCTAAGCCCTTGGACCTCGTCCTGTGACTCCAGATACATCTAGTGGTATCGGTCTTTCTCTGATATGGCTCTATCTCGCTCTACCTAGGCCCTATCTCTATCTGCTCTTGACTGACATAACTCAAGAAGTAAGATCTCACTCATGATAGGATCTTTCCCAAGTGAAGGTATGGATGCCACCTGATCTCGTAGTGCCTAGAGCCTTGCCTCTACACGCTTGGCTCGCTAGACAGCCTAATCTAGAGTGGTCTCCATAGCCACTTTGTATCTACTAAATGACATAAAAATCTCTACGTTTCACCCTATGGATGGTTGTGGCGAGTATCCCGTCCGCACCTACTACTCGACTGCATCGATAGGAACTATCTCCGCTATGACATGACTCACAAAATTGTGACATGCATCTATCCCAACTGCAAAAAGGAAAAATAGAATAGATATCAATATATTATATAGGCATCATAAATAATCATTGAAAATAAGTACATCTACATAATAATGTCTCACATGGATCTCTATCTCACCAAGATGGATCCTAGACTATTGATCGCATAACAAGCTCTGCAACTGACTTTATATCTAGTGGCATGTGACTATTGGTCCCTGCTTGCTCATGTTGGCTTGACTCCTAACATTTGCAGGGTCTGGACCATGAGCTCTCAACCGTGGTCTCGACTCGGTCTCCTTGTCATCATCTACCTCATGCTAATCTCATTGTGGTCTCACTCCAAAGATGTACTGCAACAGGATCTCATCATCATTATCATCCTCCTCATCCTTATCTAGATCATACAATCCAATGAAGTTACAACATCATCCTCTACCCCTGTGTCACTTGCATGACCGGTCCAAGGTCATGGATCACCTTTAGGATGACTAGGAGAAAGATTAGAGCAGGTCGTGATGTCTACCACTAAGCTTAATACGCTTTAGTAACACCGATGTCATCTACATCAAATACTAGCTCTACATCCTCTGTACCATCATCATCATTCACTGCTATATCAAATATCATTGGCCATCAGCCAGTATGCACCTTGACTACACTATGTAGTGAGCGAGGATAGCTCAAACGCACCCTAGGAACATCCATTCTACATCTGAATTGTTGTGCCACTCTCAAAATAAAACCAGATGACTATATGATCAAGGTGATCGACCATCAACTAATCCCTTTACATCCTAGATAATTATCTATCCTAGCCCGCCCATGGTTTGTGGTTGCGATATGCTCTCCAAACGATGTCCCTAGGATGCAACCTACTAAAAATCACTCTTTAGTACAAAAGATCACCATGTCTCTAGCATCTGATGAGCAAATAAGCATGTGCACATGGATGTGTCCATAGTGGCTCTATAGGGAAACCTGTAGGCTGTGTGCATCTAATATGCTAGAATGCCCAAACCTATAGTAAGGTGCATACCATCAAGCTCTGTGACTCATAATGGACATATCATCCCAAACTACGGTAGAGTAGTGCAAGCATACTTCACCCCCATGCATATACTAGTGTAGTCATGGTTAGGACAAACCACAAAGTGAACTGTCCAGGCTATGCATCTAGAGTAAACACAATGGAAACAACTCAAAGATATAAAGCAAATATAGATTTAGTTATTTAGTATATCACAGATTCAAAATACAAACTAGCTAGAAACATGTAGGCCTACAACTAGCGCACACAGGCCTGATTATAGAATTACAGAACATACACAAGATATAGCTTTGAAGCTCCTTTGCAAAAATTTCAAACTATTGAATTTAGAATTGTTAATCACTATCGATCACTACCAATCACTACTTTCCTAGGCATCTATTACATAAATATATATCATCTCCAGACCATAAGATTACTCCACGTCGGCCAAGGAAGATCACAAACACTAATGAAGAGCTGTAACATGTGTACATAGATAGGTTGGACCTAATATTTTAGAACTCCTTTACAAATGAATGAAATAGCATGTAGATCTTAGGGAAGGTTGGCCATGAACCAAATGACATTGAATGATGTGTCATTTAGCTCTACAATTCATGAAATGCTCTGTAGGTCTTTTCCTTTAGCTGATTGTCTAAGACTATCAAGATGCTCTACTCTAAACAAACAATCAATCTTCTGATAGTGATATCTTTCTGGAAACTGATCCCAATGATTTGTGTTTTGGATATGATGTGCATGAATGTGTCTAGATGCTAAGTCTATCTCTGTAAGGTCTGAAATAAAACTGTAGCTGAATGCAGACCAAAATACTAAAACTGCTTCTGACTGAACTAACTGAACTGAACTAGAAAAAGAAAAGAAACACACTAAAATACAAATGTTTTTGGTTGATGCAAGAATGCTCTTAAACCAGGGATGCTCCTGCATTAGACATCTAGGGTTATTGAAAATTGAGTCCCTCACTTTACTAGGGCTAGAGGAAAACCAAGATAGTTCACCTTAGCCCAAAAAATCCAAGATGAGTCTTCTTCTACTCTGCCTTTCCACTTCACAAGATATTCTTTGTATTGTTTACCTATGGTGCTATGTCCAACTTTGTTGTCCAAGATGTCCTCAATGTGTTTCAGTGCTTATTGTGGTAACTGGTTCTCCAAGTTGTCTTCAATGCTATCATTGAGCTCTGCTTCATGGTACTGATATAGATCTGCAAAGTTGAAAATAGGTGATATACCCAATGTCTCTAGTAACTCCACTTCATATGCATTTCCTGAATCAAACTTTCTGAGTATCCTACATGGTCCAAACTTCTTCATCTTCAACTTGTTATATGTCCCAACTGGAAATATTTCTTTTCTTAGATATACCATTGCTTCATCTCACACTAAAAATTCTTTGTGTCTCCTCTTCTCATCTACTTGCTACTTATACTTACTGTTCATCTTTTCAAAATGTATCTTCACCTGATTATGTATTGTCTCCATATGTCCTACAAATTCTTCTGCCTCTGCACTCCTTTTGTCTTCCATACTAATATCTCTCAACTCTGCTACTCCTCTAGGGTTAGTTCTGGTAACAATCTCAAATGGTGTCTTTTTGGTACTCCTATTCACTAAATTACTATATGCAAACTCTGCTTGTGATAAAATCGAATCCCAATTTCCTACCTTCTCTACAACCAAACATCTCAACAAGTTTCCCAAACTATTATTTACTACCTCTGTCTGTCCATCGGTTTGTGGGTGAAATGATGAATTGAACTTCAAATCTATCTTCATCTTCTTTCAAAGTGTCTTCCAAAGCATCCAACAAACTTAGTGCCTTTGTATGAAATTATCCTCTTAGGTAATCCATGCAATCTCACAATCTCGTTAAAAAATAGGTCAGCTGCATGAACTACATCAGTTGTCTTTTTACAAGGTATGAAATGTGCCATCTTTGAAAATCTATCCACTACTACCAATATTGAATCATGTCCTCTCTATGTCTTTGGCAATCCTACTATGAAATCCATGCTTGTGTCTTCCCAAGGTCTCTCCAGTACTATCAAAGGTTTATACAATCCAGTATTCTAACTACTCCCTTTTGTAACTTGACAAACTCTACAACTCTCCATAAATTTCCTAACATCCTTATATATCTAAGGCCAAAAATAATTTTCACTTACCAAAGCCACTATCTTATCAATACCAAAATGTCCTGCTAATCCACCACTATGCTTCTCTTTTATTAGAATATCTCTCATTGAACTCCTAGGTATGCATAACTAATTTCCCTTGAACAACATATCCTCTTGAATAAGTAGTCTAACCACTTACTCTTATCTATCACAACATGTTCCTTACATGCTTTCCAAGGTTATGCAAAATCAAGATCTTCCTTACACATCTTCTTCAATTCTTCAAATCCTAGGTCTTCAACTCTCATCCCTATCATCAAGTTCCTTCTCCTACTCAATGCATCTACAAATTTGTTTGATTTACCACTCCTATGCTTTAGTACAAAAGTGTAACTCTACATGAACTCTACCCACCTCATATGTCTCTAATTCAACTTTCCTTGACTATTCAAATACTGCAAAGATCAATTATTTGTATACAACACAAACTCCTTAGGCAACAAGTAATGTCTCGATTTCTTCAAGGCTTGAATTATGGCATAGAACTCCTAATCATAAACTGAATATCTTCTCCTTGCATCATTCAACTTCTCACTGAAATATGCTACAAGTCTACCTTCATGTCTTAACACTACTCCTATTGCATTTCCACTTGCTTCACAAACTACTTGAAATATCTTATTGAAATCGGGTAATGCCAATACAAGTTTCTCTCACTTTCTGCTTCAACAATTCAAAACTTCTATCTACTCCTAATGTCCACTTAAAGTCTTTTCTGTCACCTCTTATTATCTCTATCATAGGGTTACATGCTGAACTAAAATTTTTTATGAACTTCTAATAGAAACTAGCTAATTTATGAAATGATCTAACTTCTCCAATGCTCTTTAGTGTAGGCCATTCAACAATTACTCTCACTTTCTCAGGGTCCATCTTCAATCCTTCTGCAGAAATCACAAATCCCAAATATACCAATTCTTCTATCATGAAACTACACTTATTGATGTTTATCAATAATTTCTCTTCTTTCAACCTCTACAATACTTGTCTCAGGTGCCACAAATGTTCTTCTTTTGTCTTACTAAAAATTAGAATACCATCCAAATATAGAATAACAAACTTACCAAAGAATTTATTTAGGACTTCATTCATCAATGTCATGAAAGTACTCGGTGCATTTTTCAATTCAAAAGGCATTACTAACCACTCATACAATTCTTAATTTGTCTTAACAACAATCTTCCATTCATCTCCTTCTCTAATTCTAATCTGATGGTATCCACTCTTCAAGTCTATCTTTGTGTAGTGCCCACCCATGTGCATCTCTTATTGTGTCCTATTATTCTTATGGTTAGATGAAAGGATAGTTATTGAGTTGATTATTATATGATGTAATTGCAAGATGGACATGTACCTTTCTAGATTATGTATCCTCATTGGTCTATTAATGTTGCTTTGGCTATGATTGCATTATTGGATTTGATGTTTCAATTTGAGTGTGTAGGATACACTTATACAGGTGTTGAGCAATGGGTGTGTTAGTGCCTGAATTGACTGGCAGTTTTTGAGCAATTTTCATGCAGGCACTTTCCCTAAGTATCCAAAAAATGTTCTAAGTGTTGGACCTCCTCAGCATTTTTCAGCTGCATCATCATTTTTTCTTTGAGGAGAAGGTCATCATCATCATCTTGTCTTCGATGATGGTCCGCAGCATCATGTTTCCTGTCGACCGGTTTCTCATCGTCATCATCATATTTTATTATCGGGTAATGTTTGGATATCATCCTGATCCTGCTGATGAGCTACAGTGTGCCCTGATTTGCTTGCGGGGGTGATTTTTCAAGTATCCGGTGATCTTCCAGTTATCACCTTGCCCTAACATGATGATGATGTTGCCCCGATATTCTGAAGGGGTTATTCTTTGAGTTGTTCAACCTGACCTATTTTTTCTTAAGGGTCATCATCATCATCATCATATTTCCAGTTATCACCATGTTGCTTGCGGGGGTCATCATTTTTTCTGCCTTCATGATATTTCGCCGGGGTGATATTTTTATCATCGGGTGATCTTGGTTATGATCATCCTGATGATGTTGTTGAAGAGTTCTAAGTGTGACCCGATATTCACTGGGGTCATCATATTTTGAACGTCAGGATGATCTTAGTCAATATCATCCTGATGATGTTGTATTACTTCATGTTCGTTGTTTTTTCATCCTGATGATGCTGACGTCATTCTTATGTCAGGGTGATATCTATTTCTCTGCCTATCTGCATCATGATATTTCTGAAGGAGGGGGTGATATTTTCATATCACCCGGGTGTATGTTTGTTCCAGTGTCATGATGATGCTGATATCAAGGAGATATCCGCCTGCCGGCTTCGTGCATTATCTAGTGGGGGTGATCTTTTCAAGCATCATCATATTCATCTATCGCCTCGATCTTATAGTGGAGCTACAGTGCAACCTGATATTTGTACATCAGGATGATATTTCCAAATATCCGGTTCTCTTCCGAATATCATCCTGATGTTGATATGATGATGACGTCATCAAGGTCCGGGGGGGTCATATTTCTAACACTGATCATCTTGTGGAGATCCCCCGATATTTGCAAACATGATGATGACGTCATCCGGATATGAGGAGGTGCGCAGTAGGCAGATATGATGATGACGTCATCAGGATGTTCATCGGCCAGACTTTTGGTATAGGCTCAGCAGGAGGATGTTCCTCCGATGGATCAGGTTGTGCCGATTATCATGCAGGTTATATTGCAATATGATGCTGACGTCAGGGTGATATTTCAAGCAACAGGATATCATGCTGCTGGAGGATGATGATGATGAAGTCTTATACTAGTGTCGTCAGGAGCAAAAGCACCGACATCATATATGCTCATGACCTAGTATATAAAGTGTTAATGAGGTCACCGCGGGGTGCATGTGGGATAATTGATATCCTGCATTTTCAAATATCATGATGATGAATCTCGGCGGGAAATGGTTGCGATGCAGAATTGACGTTTTCCTGAGGCCGCGGGTTGGTGCGCCATTAATGACGAAGGTTGCAGAGGTATGGGCGGATCTGGTACCCGATTGAAGGTGTACATCGACGGACAGTGGCGCAGGGCTCGAGGTATCTTCATGTCTCCTCCCCTACCTGCTGTATTCATGTTTGGGCACCAATCTGGTAATGCGTTGAGCGCCATTTTGCTGATACTGTGTATCTGGCAGGATTTTTGGTCAACCATGTAATTAATTGCTATGGTACACTACCTGGCTGTTATAAGCAGGAAGTGTTACTCATTTGTGGTTGTTGAAAGTTGAAGATTTTTTGGCTCTGTAATTCAAAACAAGCTGATCTAGTTGCTCTGTACAGCTTAACTTGTGAGTTTATGTATCTCCTGTTGTACGATTTGGCATGAATCCACTGATTTCATGGTTAATCTTATATGAGTAATGCTATCTTAGCATGTGTTGTGTTAATTCTGTCTCCAGTATTGCATGTATTCTTATTCTAAATCTGGATATTTGGGTAATGTTTAGATTCTAGAGCATAGAATTCCTATGTTGAATGTCTGATCTTTTAACTTCTGCTCAAGGGGTAGATTAAACTGTTTTCAGGTTGAACATTGGGAAGGGTATACTACAGTAGGGATGCCATAAGTAGAGATAACTTAACACTCTTTATTGGGAGATATCTGTAAGGCAGATATCATGTGTATCCCCTTGAAATCCAGTTTTAGCTATTCATGCTGATCATTCACAGGTGTATGTCTACCGACTCCAAGCCCTGGATAGGCACCAATCTAGCTCTGCGTTGAGGTTATACACCATGTCCAGCTTTGCATCCAAAATTCAAACTAAACCATTTCATACTTCCACCTGTTAGTTGTAGGAGTAGGATTAGGAACCCCCTGCATGCTCTCATACCCAACCAGACATCATGTCCAAGAATGTTGCCAACCTTGTGATCTATCATACAGATCTTGGTCCATACATGAGAGTATTCTGCCTGTTGTTGTCAAGTTAAATCTTTCTATCTTTGAGCTAGTCAAGGTTACATCTTGAGTTATAGGGATACCCCCCTTGGTGCAGCAGAACCAGAAGTGAAGGGGAGGCAGCTCACGCAACCTCCTGTATTTAGTTGGCTGAATCTGCCTGTGCATTAGAAGTGGCAAACCCTAATGCTGATTCAGAAGAAAAACCAACAGGGTGGATGTAGAGGAGGAGACATGGAATCACTTAACTAGATGTCTCACCTTACCTAGTCCAGTGACTAATTTATTGACCATATGTTCATGTGGTATATCGGTCGCTTAACCTATCCTATTCAATTTACAAATAGTGGTATATCCCAGTACTTACCTAGTTACCTTTAGCCAAAATTATTTTTAGTTTTGGATACTTGTGTTATGCTATACCCATTAAGTGTCATGTTCTTTTTGTGAGTATGGTTGAATTGTAGTCCCTTTCTCTTTATTGGATTTCTACAAAGATTAGTTGTCATGTGTTTGCATTGACCTCCTTGCTTTAAATGTGAAATCAAATTAGTTCAACTACCTTCATAGGAGCATCCTTCACATTTTAACATATGTTTTCTCAAATTGCTTCAAGGGAGTTAAAAGATTGTTTGGGAGGTAGAGCATTGTTAGATTGTTTTGAACTAAGTGCAAAATTCACTTACAGAGAATATTGTCTTGTTGGGGTTTTGGAAATGCTATTCAAGAAATTAGTTTTTTTCAATAAAGATGTATTTTGCTATATATATTTGGTGCCAAGAATTCAAATTAGTTTAGTTTTAGTGAATAATTTGGGTTCTCTTAAAAATATATGGTTTAGAAAATGCATGTCTTTGTAATAGATCTTTTTGGAAAATGATTATTTTGGAATTTTATTATTTTTAGGTTATTTAGTGCCTTGTTAAATAACACGGGTTTAAGAAAAGTGTTTTTGCAGATTGAAGAACTTGTATTTATAAAATGTTTACTTTTGGGGTCAGTGTTTTTCTTTTGAAAAATAAGTAGGTTCTGGTAGAGAAGAAGATAGGGAAGAAGAAGAGATCCCTAATTGGAGCGAGGAGGTCGTTCCTGCAGACTAGAGACCACTGTTGAATGCCCTCAAGGCCATGGAGAGGAGAACCATGGATGTGAAACTGGATTTGCCAGTGTTTACAGGTAAGATGGACCCTGATTCAGTGATGGAGTGGATAGACTGTTTGAACAATTTCTTTGTAACAGAGGAGATACCAGAACAACAGAGAGTGAAGATAGCACAGTCAAAGATGAAAGAAGCTGCCTTGACATGGTGGAATTTTGTTCAAGATGATAGAGTACAGGAAGGAAAACGTAGAGTTGCCACATGGAAGAAGATGATGGCATTGGTAAAGGAAGCTTATATTCCATTGGATTACAGCATCCAATTACACAAGAGGAAGCAAAACCTGAAGCAGAAGGAGCTAGATGTCAGCTCATATACAGAAGAATTCATGAAACTCTGTATGAAGACAAAGGTAAAAGAAAGTGAGGAAGAGAAGGTAGCCAGATACCTTAATGGATTGAGGTTTAATATTCAGGATGATTTAAGTCTGCATAATCCTGATACAGTCCAGAAATGTTTCCAGTTGGCATTGAAAGTGGAAGAGAAGTTGAAGAGAAAACAAGAACAAAACAATAGAGGAAGAGGATCAGCCCATCGAACAAGGCAAACCAATGAGAGTCAAGAAGACACTGGTAAAGGACAGGGACAGTCTGATTTCAGAGGTGGATGGAAAGGTAATAAAGGCAGATTTGGAAGTGGTAGAGGTTCTACTACATTTTCAGGGAAATGTTACACCTGTGGTGAGTTTGGTCATCCATCCTTCAAATGTCCAGAAAACAAAGGTTCATCATCCAGAAATGATAGAACTAATGACAAGAGAGTACAACTTGTGCAAGAAGAGACAGTAGAGCAAAGTGTGCAGAGTCCAAACACTTATCAAAAGGATAAGGAGGCTGATAATTGTGGATACCCAGAAAGTGGAGAGTCTCTACTGATGAGAAGAACAGTGATGGTACCTGACAAAGAATCCCCACACAGAAGAGCTCTTTTCAAAACCACATGTAAAAGCAAAGGTAAGGTATGTAAGGTTGTCATTGATACTGGTTCAACAGACAACATGGTATCTCAGGAGATGGTGGATAAACTGCATTTGGAAAGGATTCCACATCCACACCCTTACAAGGCATCTTGGGTGAGTGATAGTCATTCACTTTTTGTCTCTGAACAGGCATATGTGGATTTCCAGATTGAAGCATATCAGGATAGAATTTTGTGTGATATTTTGCCCATGGAATGTTGTCACCTACTGTTGGGTAGACCATGGCAATTTGATAGAAGGGTACTGTATGATGGGTATGCTAATACCTACACCATCCAGAAAGATGGGAAGACTATTAAGTTGATGCCATTGCAGGCAAATGCTGCAGTACAGAGGGCAGCCCAAGTCATTTTAATGGGAAAGAAGGAATTTGTGCAGAAGCCTATAGGAGCAGGCATGCAGGCAGTTGCGAACACTGCAGGGAAAGGAGTTGTTAAAGACAACAAGCTGAAGAAAGTTTTAGTTGTGACTGACAGGGGTCAGCAGCAGGTTCAGAAACAGGTTTGCACATAGCAACCAGTTCCGAAGAATGACAGGGATGTTGTCATAGTTGGGACTATTGCTTGTCCTATAAAGATTGACAGGAAGATAGAGTTGAACATTTCAGAAGTTCAAGAGGCAGTTCAGAAAGAGGTTCTGGTCAGGCAACCTGACAAACACAAGGTATGTGAGAGAAAGGCCTACATTGACAGGCATGAGGATTTACTTGCCAGAAAGCAAGTTACAGTTCAGAAGTCTTGGAGCAGCCAAGAGACAGCAGCAGACAAAGCTGGAACAGGGCAGAACATTGCACAGGCAAAGTGTAAAGGTGGAGGACTTCCCTATCCTAACTCATGGGACATGAGTTATTTTCTTTTGGGGAGAATGGTGCAGGAGTACCTACCTGATAGCTGGCCTTCATGAGGCAGTTAGTTGTTTTAGGTCTTGTTTATGTTTTCAAGAAGGTCTGATAAGACCAAATGCATGTAATAAGGTCACGCTGATCATGATAAGATCATGCTGACCAGGCTTTTACTATTTTTAGTTAAGTTTGTTAGAACAGCTGTCATGCTGTAGGGTCCGGTTGGATCTCCCAGCCGCCTGGAGAGTTCCCAGCCGCTTGGAGTCGGGTCAGTAGTACTCGTAGGAAAATCTATTTAAGCATGGGGATCGGTTGATATTGGATACAGATAGAGATATCATCGATCATAGTATTGTATCGCATTGAGAAGTCAGATTGCAGAGAGAGATTGAGCATTGTAATTGCATCTTTTGAAATCAATAAAGATCCTGTTTGTGTTCATTTTCTGTTTGCCCTCCATTGTGATCGATTTGCTGTTTTGGTGGTTATATGGATTTGCTGATCCATTCCACCGGTCGATTTGTCGAATCGGTGGAATGGCTGTGTACAGTAGGTTAGGAGGTAGTTTGTGTTTTCTGTTTGTTTGCATGCAGGTGTGCAGGATCGCGGTCGACAGATGTTGAAGACCCTAGCATGGGTATGTGCTAGGTCGAGTTGATAAGTTTGAGTTGGAAGATCACCCTGAGAGTGGATCGGGTCATCCCTGGAGGATCGGCGAAGTGAGATTTCGCTAAGGTTGGGAGTTCGTCAAACGGCTTCATCAGGATATTTCGGTTTATATCCTGCAGTCACTTTGGACGGCGTCATCCAGATAAGTGAAGATGAACATGATGCAGTTGAGTGCATGAAGTGAATGTGCGTCGGGGTGATCATCGTCAGGAGTTGCCGAAGAAGAGTACATCGGCATAAGGTGAAGATCGGGTTATGAAACTGTTGAAGTTTACATGTTACAAGTACATCAGGATGTTGTAAGTCAGATATATACTCAGTGTATATATCACCGTCAGGATCATCTTCTGTGAGTGCCCATCATCCGCATATCACTAACAAATGCGGGAGTGAAAGTTCAGTTTTTTTGACTAAGTGTTGAAGAGGTCATCAGGATATTGAGATATCCCCCTATGCATGTTGATCCTGTCGTCGCTAAGGGTTTAGGCTCTCGGCAGAAAGTTGTGTTAACATCATCAGGAGGTTTCGAGGGAACCGGATAAATCATATCATGATGCTGTTGCTTGTGTCGTCGGCTAGCAGAGCATCGAAGGGAAGGTGCTGAAGTGGTCATCATCAGGATATTTGGAGCAACCGGATATTTGATATCCTGCTGACGAAGGTGGTGTCGCATATCATGATGATGCCGTTAGTGTTTGGAGCCCGATGAACAGTGCAACAGGAGGATGTTTGCGCCCGTTGCGTATCATGATGATGATGATAGACGGAAGACAGAGGAAGTGAACAGTAGTCGGCAGGAGGATAATTGTGATCGTCCGAAATATGATGATGTTGTTGGTGTTTACAGGAAATATGATGATGATGCTGAGCCGATAGGGATTTTTATCATGCTGTTTGTATTATTGGCTCCTCCTTCCTGTTAGTTAGCTCCCGTTGCGTTTCACTCTGCATCAGAGGCCATGTTTCTTGGCGTAGGTTTGTTCTTACCTTTGGTATCTTATTTTGAGTTGGATGTGTAGTATTATGGAAACATTGTCATTATGATAGAGTTGGAGCTTATACAAAAAAAATATGTTTAATTTAAATCATAATAGAGTATTAATTGAGTTGCATTGGACCTTTGCTATGTTATGGTATTTATGTGCATCAACACTTGGTTGACATGATGCGAATAGAGGTGATGTTACACCACATTGATGTTCCAACATAGTGTTGGTGTTGATGATGTGTTACTATTAGGAGGGCATGATTCCACATAGTCATACATGAAGGCACATTTGATACTACTTGCCTACATGATGTTATTGCATTGGTTGTGTTTGCATGGCATATGTAGTGGTCATGATTTCCCTTCTTACTTATTAGTGACTTTATGTTAGTCACATTGTGATGTAATGTGTAATTTCTTGGTTTGTGATCCTTCGATTATTGGTGACTTCTATTTATCTTGTTTGTGACAACCAACAATGTTATTTTATCTTGTCTATAAGTGGCTTAGCCACAAATCTTTGAATTTTTCCTTTTTCATGTGAATCTTGTGGATACATTAATTTATTGTTGAAATTGCATGCATTTATTTACCTTACTGTTGGATTTGGAAACTTCTTCTTTTGGTATTTTGAAAATTTGTGTTGGCTAAGCTAGGTTCTTTCTATTTTCAAGTGTTGGCCTTATGTTGTGAAGTTTCTTCTCGCCATGTCGATGGAGTGACCACTGGTCGAGTGTATATAAGGAAGCAAACATGGGAAACTATTGAGGATGGGGGTAAGTGTGGGCTAGTATGGGATATTCATCATCCACTTACCTTCCTATTGATTTATGTTCTTCTACTGACTATGTCTTGGAGGCTAATCCCCTTATACAAATAAGAGGTAGGTCATTTGTGGAAATGTATGGAGGGGCCCCTAGGTGCATGGCCTCGAGACCATCATTCCATTTGATTCTTGGATCTTTGGTTACTTGGAACTGGTTATTAGTTACATAGTACTATGATGAGATCATGGCATCCCCATGGACCTATATGTGAACCTTGTGTTGTATATATGTGATGTGGATAAATGAAGTAGGTGTTTAGTTGTAAGATCTGTATTTGATGTATTTACATATGAGTTGATGTTTTCTATATAAACATGTTGTATGATGTGTGAAAATGATTGATGATCATGAAAATTCCTTGTGTTGAGTTTCAATCAATAGAATGTGTTTTGTGAAAAGAATTATGCTTTTATGGCAATTAATTTACCTTCCTTTATATTCTTCTGACGAGCTCTATATTACATGCAATATTTTCCATCTGATGGATGTTTGTCATGTTGCTTCCCTTGTTTGGTGTGAATTAGTTTTGGTGTGGTTCTTCTATCCTTATCTTCATGACTTCCAGGAGTAACTCGATCCCTAGGGGGGAGGATGTAGTGCCCACTAATGTGCATCTCTTATTGTGTCTTATTATTCTTATGGTTAGATGAAAGGATAGTTATTAAGCTGATTATTATATGATGTAATTGCAAGATGGATATGTACCTTTCTAGATTATGCATCCTCTTTGGTCTACTAATGTTGTTTCAGCTATGATTTCATTATTGGATTTGATGTTTCGATTTGAGTGTATAGGATATACTTATACAGGTGTTGACCAATGGGTGGATGTGGATGAGGAAACATGGAATCACTTAACCAGATGTCTCACCTTACCTAGTCCAGTGGCTAAGTTATTGACCATGTGTTCATGTGGTATGTCAGTTGCTTAACCTATCCTATTTGATATACAAATACTGGTCTATCCTAGTACTTACATAGTTACCTTTAGTTGAAATCATTTTCAGTTTTGTATCCCTATGTTATACGTAAACCTATTAAGTGTCGTGTTCTTTGTGTGAGTATGGTTGAATTGAAGTCCCTTTCTCTTTATTGGTTTTCTACAAAGATTAGTTGTGGTGTGTTTGCATTGACCTCCTTGCTTTAAATGTGAAATTAAATTAGTTTGACTACCTTCGTAGGAGTGTCCCTCACATTTTAACATATGTTATCTCGAGTTGCTTCAAGGGAGTTAAAAGATAGTTTTGGAGGTAGACCATTGTTAGATTGTTTTAAACTAAGTGCAAAATTCACTTAGAAAGAATATTGTCTTGCTGGGGTTTTAGAAATGCTATTCAAGAAATCTTTTTTTTTTTCTGTAAAGATGTATTTTGTTATATATATTTGATGCCAAGAATTCAAATTAGATTACTTTTAGTGAGTAACTTAGGTTCTCTTAAAAATATATGGTTTAGAAAATGCATGTCTTTGTAATAGATCTTTTTGGAAAATAATTATTTTGGCATTTAATTATTTTCAGGTTATTTAGTGCCTTGTTAAATAACAAGGGTTTAAGCAAGATGTTTCTGCATATTGAAGAACTTGGATTTATAAATGTTTACGTTTAGGGGCAGAGTTTTGTTTTTGAAAAATAAGTATTTTTTTATGATAGCTATCTATTCAATGGTGCTTGTAAAACACTATGGCATACTTTAATATAAGTAAATTATATATAGAACCCAAATATATTTATCATCATAATCCTATATAAATGTTGACATTTTGTCCAAAGTCTCTCCTTTCATATGATACATTTTTTTTAAAATTTTGATTGTATTCTACAGTAAAAATTCCTATATACATGTTTAGTAATATATATATTTTTTTGGTAAGTGATATTTTCAGGGAATTGGAAAACTTGTTTTTGTTTGAAACATTTTAGCACAGAAAGAGAATTCTTTTTTTTCTTGAAAAGATAGAGTTAGGGTTGAGTTTAGGGTGTAGCCTCATGGCTTTAAAGCACACACAAAAAAAGAAACGGGGGTCTCTCATCTTCTGGGGGAAAAAGAAAAGGAAAAAAAAGGATGTGTTGGGAGGGGACACCTCTAGTTTAGGGTTGTGAGTGAGTAATGGGCTTTGGGGGACACTTGGCTAGGGCTTGGATTGAATGACAACCATAACTGGGTGGCTTGTGGGTGCTTGTGCTAGAGAAATTTCTCCCTCTTGTTGCAAATGGAGGTGGGGAGGTAATCCCCTTTTGTTATTTCTATGGTTAAAATGTTTATTTCATTACCTTATCTATGTGGAACAAGAAACAATACTAGAGGAACTTTAATTAAGAAAATGAGCAAACAGGGGAGTACAACAAACAAAGGAGAACACACAAACTTTAGGAAAAAAGATAAATAAATATATTTTAGTGTTGTAGTAGTTGAGAGTGTAGGTAAACAGAAGAGAGGGAAGAAAATAAATAAAGGCGCAACAAATAGAATATACTACTAGAGCTATCGCAAAGGAGAGCATAGGTAAAATAGAACTAAGGAGCAGAAAAATAAGGGAGGGGCACAATTAACAAAAGAGAGGCACCATACTTAGAAAAGGAGGTGCCTAAAAACAACAATAGTTAACATAAATTAAGCCAATAGAAAATGAAAGGACAAGAGACATAAGAAAGAACAAAAAAATAGAGCACATGGAGTGCAGTAAACAATAGAAGGTGTTTTTCTTTTAGAAATAAGTCAGTCAAAACAAAAACATTTGGGTTTACAGCAATAAATAGAGGCGTATCAGATTGAGGGAGGGCATAATAGAGAGAGAGATTTTTAGAAACTTTTCTTTTGTCTTTTGAGGGCTCACAACCTTTGGGAGGCATCGCCCCAGAAGCTAGCTGCAAATCCCCTCCATGACAAACGTGACTTCCTCTAGTTTCTCATGCCTTCAATGGCTCTCTTTCAACTATAAATCTGCCTATTTTTCTTTCCCTTAAATAGTTATTTGAGCTATTTTTTTCCTCTAGTAGGAAATGTTTAAAACTCTCATGATTAATTTAAGTCTTTTAACTATGAAAAGTTTTGTGCACCATGACCTTATCTCTCTCTCTCTCTTTCTCAAAATTACCTTTGTTAAAGTAGACCTTAAATAACCAAAGGTATTTATCTCTATTAGCAAGTAATGTTAGAATAAACTTATATTTTTTCTCTTTTGCACATCGTACAAGGTCATTGGTGCAATTCTGGGAACAATAGATTTTCTTAGTTGGTTTATGATCTATCTTTATATAGTATTAATAGTATTATATCAATATAATTTTTTTTAGATTTTAGCTAGTATCATGTTAATAGTTGTAGGCTTTTTATGAGGAAATAAATATAGCTTTTTCTTGTGTGGTTGTGCATAGGAAATGTACAATCATTTATTTGAAAGTATGGTAGTATATATTCGAACCATAGGGCTTTTGTTCAATTTTTTTTTTTTTTGAAATTCATGTATTGTGAAATTATAATTGTATCCTTTATGATGATTAAAAGACCCTTGTTTTCATTTATTTGAGAGTCCCTACCTATGCAGTATCATTTAATTTGATTGTTCTATGTATGTTGGTTTGACATGATGACATTGCACCTTACCCTCTATGTTATCTCATGTTAGCAAAATATTATCTTAGTATGGTTTAATGGCAGGGATATATTATTGTTTGGGTATAGTCCTCTCTCTTCATACTTGTATAAACTTGGATAAGTTCCTTGGTTATAAATGATGGGTTTGGAATTAAATTTACTCATCTGTCTCTACGATTATTCTTGTTTCCTTCTCTTGTTTTGTTTGGGACATGGGTAACCCTTTTGGTGAATCTACACCTAGGATAGTGAAGAAGTGTACTTATGTGTTGGGTGTGCATGTGATTAGTGCTACCCATTATGTTGTTAAACTTGGTGTTCTATTGAGACCCTCTTTGAGTGAATTTTGACCATGTTAGAAGTGGTTCTATGATCTCCTCTCTCCATAGCTCAGGGGTTGCCTAGAGTGTAATAGAAATCTATTGCACTTGAAGATGACAATATGGTTGGAGTTGGGCAACATCCTCCATTGGTCCCCTTCGTGACGATCTCTTGTAGACTTGGCTTGATTCCTGGTGTAGTTTCTTCATGTTGGGATCTTATTGTTCCTCGTGTCGCAGGAGCCCCTTAGTGGGGTATTTCATTGTTTTATTATTTTTGATGTAATCTTCTATTGGGGTATGATGCTTCCTTGATTGGAAGATAGCTTCTACCTTTTAATTGTACTATTTTATCATTAAATGTAAGATTTACTCTTATTTATGAAGGAAATCAATTATTGGGCATGTTTTTAATTTTTGCTTGACTATTTAAATCTGGATGTTGGAGTCCACATACTTCTAGTAATGATTCTATGCCTATGTTTTACAATTGGATACTAATCTTTATGTTTGGAGAATTCTCTCAATACTCTTGTATGTTAGATTGATTAAAATTGTATGTCATTTACTTATGAATGGTTTAACTTAACTACATGATGTATGTTTCTTTTATTTTACTTCCTTATGAAGTGAGTAAGATTTTTGATGCTTATGTTGGTTTCCCTAGATATGCCTTTCCTTGGCAAGGTGTTGTAGTTGTCTCATTCCACACCTTGTATACCTTCCCCATGGGGGTTTTAGGGTTGTGTGGGATTTTTTTGTTTTTGCGTGTCATGACCACATGCCAAATGTGGGCATTGTTTGTTCTTTCTCTCTGAATCAGCAGAGGGTTTGCCAGTTCCAATGTACAGGTAGATTTGGCCAACAAATATAGGAGGTTGTGTGAGCTACCTCTCCTTCACTTTTGGTTCTGTTGCACCAAGGGGGGTATCCCTATAGCTAAAGATTTGATCTTGATTCGCCCAATGACAAAAAGATTTAGCTTTACAACAATAAGCAGAATACTCTCATGTTTGGACCAAGATTTGTGGGATAAATCACAAGGCTGGCAACATTCTTGGACATATCTAACTAGTTGAGGAATAAGAGTATGTAGGGGTCCTATTTCTAATCCTACTAACTAACAAGTTAGAATTATGAAATGATTTGTTTTAGTAATTTAGATGCAAGACAAGGGTTTTGGAAGCATAACACAACACAGGGAGCAGACTGATGCCTATCTCAGGGCAAGGAGTCAACTAAATGTATACAAATGAATGATTTGCACTAGAATTCAAGTTTCAAAGGGTCAGATTGGTGGTTGCCTTACAAACACCACCCAAGAATGAGTATTTAGCTATCTCTACTTACGAATATCCCAGCTAACATAAATTCTTCCTCATACTTAACCTAAAATAATTTAATCCACTCCTTAAATGGAAGTCACAGATCAAGCATGCAATACAGAAAGTCTATATTCTAGAATCTGAGGAACCCTTAGAAACCAGATTCAAAAGAAGGGATGCATACAACAAATGGAGATAAACAGCTAAACACATGCAACAATGCATTTTTCATATAAAACAACAATGAAACTGAAAATATGTGCAAGGTGCACTCAAATGTAACTCATAAACTCACAAAAGAGATAGAACAACCAAGAAAGGCTTTGTTTTCATTATTTCTCCAAAAAATTTCCCAAGCCTTCAACCACTCAAAAAATGAGTGACACAGTTCTGATATATACCAAGAACGTGTACTCAACAATAATTACAGGGTCATTTCAAAATTTTGCCAAATACAGTGCACCATCAGAAATGGTACCTAAAAAATTCAATGTTCCAGGTAGAAGAAGAAGAAAGGAGTAGGTGAAATTGGGATATGCACCACCGTCTGAAGATTTTCTTCATGAAGAAAGTAGTTAGCCTATCTCTTCAGACCCATACCTCTGTAATTTTGCCATTAATGGCCAACCTACCCATGGCTAGAAGTGCAACAATGGTTCGCATGCTTTTGAAATTTCTTCCGGCTTGAAATGATGCAGCGAACACAAAAATTCCTCCTGCTTTGAAGGTTTGAAACAGGCCGTCGATTTCCTCCCTATCTCCAAGATCTACGGCCTCAGAATGCTTTGAAAAGTCATCAGCCAATGAGATCACGCCATGTAGGCGCCCCTTTTCCATCACTAACTTTTCCCTCTTCTATTTTGCTTTTTTGCCATTTTAGCCTATGTATATGCAATTGTATGTACATACAATCGCCAAGCATACAAGGGCGGACCCCAAATTTTTATGGAACAAACTACAAATCACATTCAGGTCTGGCTTGTATCTTCCCTTTTCTATCATCGCTTTGTATATTGCACATACAAAATGCAATATACAACCCGCAGACCCCAAATTTTTATGAAATACTTTGAAATCTCAATCGGGTCTGGGCCTTGTATATAACTCCTTGTATGTTTGTGATGTATGTTTCCTTTGCATATTGCCATTGTATCTACTCATTGTATATCAAATATACAATGCAATTATACATGCAATTGCAAAGATACAACCGCAAAATATTCTAGGAATCTGTGATGGAAACTTGAATGTATATCCACTTTTTTACATCCAGAAAAGCACCTGAATAGAACATACAAGCCTGATATGCATACAGTGATGCATACAACTGATTTTTTCAATTTTCCAAAGCTGATTTGACTTATTTTTCAGGCCCGCCAATGTATATCTATGCTTGTACATTCAAATTTACCTACAAATAGCAATGCATATACAAAGATACATACATGCAAAAGTGAAGGCCGACAGACTTAGAATTTTTTGGGTTTTCTTGAAAAGTGCCGGCAAATGAATACTTGAAATCTAAATTTTATGCAGGCACCAACATTAGCTCTGTTGGGGGATGCATGCCTCTTGCAGGCATGGCGAGAACCATAGATCTCTGGGATGCAGACCAGTCCCTTATCCATTGGGCACAAAGTCAAAGCTGTGCCAACCTGCATCACAAATCACAATTTTGAAACACTATTTGGGCAGCCCTGGGCAGCCAAAAATGAAGAACCACAATCTCCTCTTGCCAAATGCTTGATTTTGATCTGAATAACCCCAACCACAACTGAAAACATCAACACAATTTGCCCACATGCTGATCATGTCAATTACATACTTCACCATTTTTGAAAACTTGCCCCTGTCGGCATTGCCTCTGTCACTCTGCATCTCACAATCAGACACATAACCATACATACTGGAATATCTTTCAACATCAGGCAACATATGTATGTTATATTCCTCTAACAGTATATCATATTGCATGTGGCATTCCTCATCATCTGCCTGGCTATTGCATATTACCAAGCACTCATCTAGCTGATCCAGAAACTCAAAACACTCAGAATATATGAGACCTTCAATGTCATTTATATCACTCATTGATATTGAAAACAAAACTCGATCCATACACCCACAGTTGCATACATCTGGAACAACTGATGCTAGACATTCATCACCATCTTAAAAAAGAGGGTTAATTCTACACCAATGAAGGTCATGACTTACAATGTTCAATGCATCTAAAGGCTCATCATAAAGGGGATCCATTCTCATTGCAAAAGTTTTTGCTTCTTCTTCATGACAATCCACCTCCTCTTCATCATCTAATTGCCCCACATACAAGATTTCTGCTACTTCAACACACTCTGAAGCTAAACTATCCATATCACTTTCCAACCCTCTAATACTTCCTGATGAAACTGGAATTAACTCTTGATCCATATGATCACAACTATGCATAACTAGATCATTCAAACATGAACACTCTTTGCTAAGGACTGACATGTAAATATTACTTGAAAAATCATTATTATCAACTTCATTTTCTAGGCAAATCAGGGCATCCTCCTTCATGGAAGAGTCATCATTACCTTGGAATGATGCATAAATAGGGACAGTAGGGGTGTGAGTGCTTTGACACTCATCTCCAACATTTAAACTATATATTTCATCAACATTTTGGGACCTAGGATAGTAGATATTTGCAGAGAAATAACCCTTTTGAATTCCATGTCTCCACTTGTTTTCAATGTCCATTGCAAACTGATGTGCCTGATGCAATGTGGGGGCTCCTTGTCTCTCAATCTATAGCTCATTTTCTTATCAAATGCTCCCAGATAGACCACTAGGTACAATGCATCATTAGGTCTCATGCATTCTAGAATTCTTTTCAATGCCTTCATAAACCTGAAGTTAAAGGCTAGAAGTAACTCATCTTCTTCTATATGGATATACATGAAATTACTGATGACTGCATATTCAGATATTCTTTCACCATATTGTTCTATAAATGCAGATTTAAATTCTTGCCAAGAGCTGACAGAGTATGCTGGAAGATAGGAGAACCAGTCCCTTGCATCTTCATCTAGAGATTGAACAAATACTCTCATAACTACATCTTCATGGTCAACCTCAAAGTCATCTATAACATTTCTAAACTGCTGCAAGTGTCTTTCAGCTGATTCATCCTTTACACCACTAAATTTAGGCAAATACTTTCTGATCTTGGATGGAAAAGCATTTGGATAACCATAAATGCCATTGAAATTGATAGGCTTACATCTGTCAATGCTAAAACTTCTTTTATTACATGGTTGGGATTGGTTATTATACATTATTGCATTTGACACCTCACAAGGGTGCATGCGCTGATAATACATCTTTATGTGTTTTTGCAACCCTATTCTCAACTTAGATTTTCAATCAATGACCTTAGGCCTTTAAAATACAAACTGTTATTTCAGCTTTCCTAAAGTCCTCTAAATGAGTCCTTTCAACAATATTGCATACCTCATTTGAAATAGAAACTACATTCTGAGCAAATACAAAAGCATGCAATCTCTCACCAATATTTCCCTTTTAACCAGTGCTACTTCACCAAATAGGGAATCCTTTAAAACTTATAAAAATACCTAGATATGTTGCAGCTGCTACAAATTTCTTTCCTTGATTGAAAGTATGAAAATCTAACACATCTTTGTATTCTCTTTCAGGTTCTTTTTGTGTAGATTCATCACCTCCTTGGTAGAGGAATGAGCTTCAAATAACATGAAGCTGAAAATTCATTTCTTTCCTTTCTGGGTTCTCCATCAGCAGAGCCACACACAAATCTTCAAGTTTACTGCAACGAGGCACTTCCAGGTCTGATTCTTCAATCTTTTAGACTCATAATTTTATGGATATAACATTATAGTCCCCAGCGGAGTTGCCACTTTGTTGGCTGAATCTACCTATTCATTGGAATTGGCAAACCCTTTGCCGATTCAGAGAGAAAGAACCAACAGGCATGACATGTGGTTTCATGTCATGACCACATGGCAATTATGGGCATGACACTTTGTAAAATATTTTTCTCCACTCAAACAATCCATAATATCATCCATCCTAGGTAAAGGGTATCTATACTTAATTGTGATCTTGTTGATTGCTCTAGAGTCTATACACATTCTCCATTCTCCATCCTTCTTTAGTGCTAAAACTACAAGTACTACACAAGGACTCAAGCTTTCTCTGATCAAACATGTCCTCAACAACTCATGTATCTATCTATTCAATTCTTCATTCTCTGTCAGTGTCATTCTGTGTGCTACTTTATTAGGCAAACTAGATCCAGGTATAAGATCCATGTGATGACTAATACTCCTAATTGGTGGCAATCATTCAAGTACATTATTTGATATGATGTCTTCATATTCTAATAAAAACTTAGTTATCTCCTCCTATGGTGATTCTTGAATCTTTGTCTTCAAATTGTCAAGCTTCTTAGGAATCAAAGCATAACACATATTCTCATGTCTCAAACCATCCAGAAAATTTCTTCCATTTGCTAAGCAGATTCTAGCATTCCCACATACTTCACTCTTAGGATCATCTTCCAAAGGAATCAAAGGAATTCTCTTCCCATTTGATGTTATAGTGTATGTATTTTTTCTCCCATCATGTATATCTTGTCTATCATACTTCCAGGGTCTACCCAACAAAATATGACATACATCCATAGGCAAAATATCACACAATATTTCATCATGATAAGATCCAATATGAAATTTCACCAAACATTGTTCACTCACCTATCATCCTAAATCCATGCTATCCGATATGGATTAAGGTGTTTCAATCTTTCCAACTTCATCTTAGTTACCATCTCTTCTGAAACTAGATTATCTGAACTACCACTATCAATCACAACTTTACAACATTTACCTCCTGATTTACATTTGGTTCTAAACAAACTTTTCCTCTACAGTGGTTTCTCATTTGTCTCTTCTTGAAATAGTGCTCTCCTCATGACAAGTGATTCTCCTTTCTTAGGTTTACCAATAGAACTAGGTGATCCAATAGGTTCTTCTTCCACATAGGTTGCTCGTCCACTGTTCTCTATTCTTTTACTTGTACTTCCTTGATTACATTCAAATGCTCTATGTCCTTCACCTCCACACTTAAAAAAGGTTCCTCTGAATGTTCTCTTATCAAATCCTCTTTCATCTCTTCTATATCCTTCACTCCAGTATGCACTAGGGTTTCCTCTGTGGTAGAAGGTTCTGTCATCTCTCTAGTATGCATTATTATCTTTGTCCTCCTTGAATGTGCTCTCTTGTCTGTTCTCTTTTGCAAATGATCATTCTCCTCTGGAATATGTTCTACCTCTCTAAAATTTACCTCCTCTACCTCTTTGTCTCTGATCATGCCTCTTGTTCAACATCTCTTCAACTTTTAAGGCAAACTGATATGCTTCTTCTGATGTTGTCATCCTTAATAGGCTTCGTTCTTCTTGAATGTTCAATCACAGTCCATTGATGTATCTAGCCACTTTCTCCTTACTTTCTTCACTATGTACTATTCTTATAATCATCTTATGAAATTCTTCAGTATACTCCTTCACAGATGTCTTCTTTTGTCTTAGGTTCTACAATCTTTTCAACAGTTCCAACTCATAGTCAGTAGGTATAAACTGATTCTTCAATTTTGTCACTATTCTATCCCATTTTGTAATCTTCACTTTCCCTCTTTTGTTTCTATCCACCTGAACCTCTTTCCACCATATAGAAGCATGTCCTTTCAACTTGGTCTTTGCAAATTTCACGTTCTCTAGATCTTCAACTTCTTCATACTCAAAGTATTCTTCTAGGTCATTTATCCAATCAATGAGCTCCTCAGGATTCAAATTGCTAGTATAATTCAATACATTAACTCTAGGTCTTTTCCCAATCTTTGAAATAGATCACAGCATCTTGACTTGATCTAATTCTTCTTCTTTATCACCTAGGGTTTCACATTTTGATCAACAGATTGAAATTCTTCATCATCATCACTTTCAATATTAGGTTGAGATGTTAATCCTCTTCTCCAATCTTCTTCAACAAAATCCAAGCAAACTTGTATTATTTTCATCATCTCCATCATTTCATCCATTCTTCCAGCCATAGAACTAATAGCATGGATTCTCCTCGGTGGCATCTCTTCCTTGGATCACATGCAAACTACCTCAAATTCAGCGATCGGGTTATAAGGTGACAACTGCCTCATAATCGGCAATCAGTTTCAACACAAGTAACCTACCTAGGATTCAGTGATTTGTTCACAGCAAGATCTTATAGAATTCCTTCACCAACTTTGCTCAATTCACTCCCAAAGATTCAAACTTCACTTTGATACCACTTGGTGCAGTCACAGTTAGGAGGGTCCACAAAGTGAATTGTCCAAGCTATGCAGTTACAGTAAACACAATGGAAACAACTCAAAGATATAAAGCAAATACAGATTCAGTCATTTAGTATATCATAGATTCAAAATACAAACTGGCTGGCAACAAGCAGGCTTACAAGTAGGGCATACAAGCCTAATTATAGAAATACAAAAAATGCACAAGATATAGCTTTAAAGCTCCTTCATAAAGAATTCAAACTATCAAGCTTAGAATTATCAATCATTATTGATCACTATTAATGAATACTTTCCTAGGCATCTATTACATCAATATATATCATCTTCAGACAATAATATTCCTTTGTGTCAGCCAAGGAAGATCACAAACTCCAATGAAGAGCTATAACGTGCGTACATGGATAGGTTGGACCTAATTATTTAGAACTCCTTCGTAAATGAATGAAACAGTGTGTGAATCTTAGGGAAGGTTGGCCATGATCCAAACAACATTGAATGATGTATCATTTAGCTCTGCAAGTCATGAAATGCTTTGCAAGTCTTCTCCTTTAGCTATTTGTCTCAGACTATTAGGATGCTTTGCTATGAGAAAATAGTTGATCTTCTGATAGCGATATCTTTCTGGAAATTGATCCTAATGATTTAAATTTTGGATATAATGTACATGAATGCATCTAGATGCTAAGTCTAGCTCTACAAGGTCTAAAATGAAAGTATGGCAAAATGTGGACCAAAATACTGAAACAGCTTCTGACTGAACTAAACTGGAAAAAGAAAAGAAACAAACTGAAATGCAAATGTTTTTGGTTGATACAAGATTGCTCTTGAACTAGGGATTCTCCTTCATCATATATTGTCCTATGCTCCTCCATCACATAGATAGTATGAACTAGCCCCCTTTGAAGGTGAGTGCCTTGTCCATCTTGTATGATAGCTAATGCGACAATAGCTATCATAATCCTCTGAACCAAGGGGATACCAATGGATCCTTGCTCTAATAATCAAAGCTAAATGTGACCTCACTCCATTTGAGCGACGGTGTGTCCTAAATAGTACATCTATCTCTCTCATGTATACTCTGCTGAGTGATGATCTAAGACCCTCACTATCTCTCCTCAGATAAGTAGTCATAGGATCTAATAGATATCCTCTAGTGTAACTATCATCTCACTAGTGGGAAAATGGAATGTAGACATGTCTGCATCCCACCTCTCCATCAGTGCATGAGCATGCTATAGTGAAACCTCATTGTGAGCATGAAGAACACCCACCATAAACCAACTGCCTCTAGATACTCCCTCTCCCCGTCTGACATAGTGTCGACATGGTCTCATAGTAGCATCATTAGACATCCACCTGTATGCTCTCATGTCTTAGAGACATCCTACAAGTCAAACATATAGAAATTACATCAGTTCACATCATCAAATCATCTATAAGTATCTATAACATCAATCTATGCCCTACACCTGAGGCCCTTGTCCTTCATTGACTTGGGTGCCCTAGGAGGACTTGGGCACCCCATGTAGACTAGGGTACCCAGTGCACACACTGGTGCCCTAGGTGGACTTGGGTGCCCTTATAGGGAACCCTTGTCTAAAATAAGCTCTTTGGCATGCAAATCATGAAAATTAAAAACAACAGGAAAGCAAGAATGATAGAAGTGAGGTTTGGACCCTACCTTAGACTTGATTCATCTCTCTGCCACTCAGGCTCGGAGCATCTCCAGTCTCAGAAGCTGGTATGGATGTTGACTCGGCATGGCTACTCTCTATCTCCTTCTACTTCTTTCCTCAACACAATGACAAGTAAGAATGAATTGTGAAAAGTGAAAAATCCTTTTACATATAGTAAATGGATGAGAATTTCTATCACTATCTAGGTGTAAAAGTAAATAGTTTTCATCAAAAGCCTCTATCTTGGGCTGCCGAACTCAGATTTTCACGTCGTTTGTTGCATTGGAATCCTGGTTTTTCCCTCTATCTAACCCAATGTGTTGTGATTTGTTATTGTTTACAAAAGTGACCCTCACAATGTATTTTATCATCAAGTTTCCTTGAAATAGATGCATGTGTATATATTCTCCTTGCTTCTCCTTTTCGGACTAAGCAAGCAGAAACAGGGGGCATATATTTCCCTTGATTTCCTCCCTCATCATGTCTCATAACTCAACCCCTTAGTGTTTATGACTAATATATTTGTGTGTTGGTTGTAGGTTGATTTGGTTTTTATTCTAACAAGTGTTCCTTTGTAGGTTGTGGTTCCTAACTTTGTAGTCTTGTAGGATTACAGACTGGGGGCTTCTACCTCTTGTGTGGTAACACTTCAGCTCCCTCTATAGTATCCTTTTCATGATTGATGTATTTACTTTCCTTTAGTTGCATACGCACATAGTGTCATATGGCCACAAAAGTGGTCTAAATGTTATGTCGAAAATTCTCCTACTATATGGAATGGTACAATTTCTCATGAGTTTATCTCTTCTCCTTTGGTATCCTTTTAACCTATTTATTTTTGGCCTTCTCAAACCTTGATTGACCTATGTCTAATTGAAGAAATGTCATATTCTGAGATAAATGATGACTAAATCTGAATAGGGACTTTAGATTCTAGATATCCTTGGCCTCCTTGGTACATACCTGATTGGAAAATCAAGGCTTGGACAAGGGCACCCACACCCTTGTCCTACCCTATTTTTTGGGGTTTTGAATCTTGGCAAGGTGTCAATTCCCACCGTGTACATCGAGATTCCAATTTCAAATTTTTGGTTTTAGTGCAATGTCGACATGTTATTCTATGAATTTGAATTTCTAAGGTTAGATATTTAAAGACATTTGAAAATCATTTTATTACACACAATCTATATGCAAGCTTTTTATTCCAAAACTCTACCAAATTTGCCATTGAAGAACAACACTTTGTTGAAGCTCTTGGATTTATTTGAAGTTGCTATCATGGAGACATTCGATAGAGATTAGGAATCAAGATCTTGAGACTATCTTGCTCTTCCTAGGGTTTGTGCAACCTTTTGTATGATCAGGAGAAGGGTTGAAGCCTCCAACATAGAGCTTGGAAATCCTCCATGGATACGGTTGCCTCGCCTTCTTGTTCTACAAGTCTTCATTGCTATCATCTCCCTAAGGTGACATTTTTGTTGTTTCATTGAGTGAAGCAAGGTGTTGATCTTTCCTTGATGCTTGAGTCATCTAAGGTTTTACATTTTTGCATACACATTTGTTAGATGAGCACACACATCTACAGATATTTATCATTGGCTATTATTGAGGTAGGAATATTGAAAATGGTGCTTAACTGAGGCAAGCTCCAATATATCCAAAACCATCTTTCTCCTAGTTTTGTATGTGTAGGTTACATTTGAATAAATTTGACAAAAAGGAGTGGCAGAAAGACAAACATTGCAGATACTAGTATTGTAAAACTTTTCGTTTCAGGATTGTAGAACTTGTGTGGATAAAGAGTAGGTGCCCTAGCCCAATAGGCCCTCATTTTTTGGGTTCACACTCTCTGTACCTTTTTCTCTATGTTTCTATAATTTATTTAACTATATCTATGTCTGAAATCAGTTTGTTACAGTATATTTTTTGAATTAGGGTTTCATGCTTAGTGAACATCATAAGCTTGTAAAAACCTAATCTAAACATCTGCTCAATCATAATTAGTAGAAAAAGGAAGTCTTGGAAATCTATAGCTTGTTCCCTCAAGCTCAGATCCTTACCTCCTTAATGTTTAGCACTAAAAGTGTGGGGTTTGATTAGGTTTAGTTGAACTATCATTCATCCACATTTTTAGACTAAACAATCTTTTTATTTCTCATCGCCTTCTTTGCAAAATATTAGTAAAAAATTCCTTTGCCAAATATTTTGTCATCCAAACTCTCCCAAGATTGCAAACACAAATTTTCCAATTCCTTTCCAAATGTTTCACTTGCAACAAATTAGAAAAAATGTGAAATTTTCTTTATTTTTTGATTTAGAAAAATACAAAAATGACCTCATAGTTATATGTCATTTGCATAAACATTTTAAAAAAAATGTCATCAAAGGACCTTTATTCGAAGGTTGACCATTAGGAATTTTTTATATTATTTCAACCAATCAAAAGGACATTTGAACAAAGGTATCTTTGTTCGAAGGTGTTGCAAATATGTGCTAACCGATGTTGTCATTGATGTCAATATATCTGTGTTGTCATTGGTGTCAACTATGCTCTTGTTTTGATGCTTTCTTGTGTTGAATTAGTTTTATATAAGTGTTGAAGACAATGAGAAAATGTCCCTAACATTGAGTTTCCAAGTGCTTTTGAGAAAATTTTCTCTCCTAGTGGAAACATTGAGTTACAAAGTATCTTTTCTTATAGAAGAATAGTCCAATGTTTTTCTCTGCATATCCTATATGCTAAATATATTTGTCTGTGGTTTGGAATTTATTTGAAGGGATGTCTGTAGATGCTATGTTTCAAGTTTGAGCCTCTGGTATAAAGATTTGAGTGAGTTTTGTTCACCAGAGTAAAAACTATTTTTTTGTGCATTTAGTGGTGACAGGGAGAATGTATTATGCTCTGCATTTAAATTTTATGGTTTGCAGTTCTAGAGTTAAGTCTCGAATGATGTTATGTGCCTTTAGTTAAAATGGTTCATGAATTGGTGATCCACAAGCGATCTTTTCTTTATGACAGTGGCTGACAATGATGTTTAAGTGCTCTAGTTTGAAGAATCTTCTGGATAGTGTTTGGATGTTGTGTGGAAGTTTCTGATGATTATAACATACTTGTGGGTGTCTCCTAATAGTGTTCCTACCTTTTGATTGGTCTGCAAAGTATAATTTGGATCATGGATGAAGCTTGTTACTAAAAGCCTCAGTGTTAAATCTAGTCTTGGCTGACTTGGTTGTTTTTACTACTTGCGGTGATGCTTTGGAGATTGTAAAAGTGTGTTGTTGCATGGAAGATTTTAAATGTGTACTAGTCAAGGCATGTCATGATCCACATTCATTCTTTTTATTATCAATTATGTTTAGGTCTAGACCTATTCTAATGTATGTTTGCGATGTCGACCTTGGAGACTATTCTAATGGTTGATGATTGTAATGCTGACCTTGATGTACATTCCAAGGTTGATGAATTGTATAAATACATGTAATGAAGTAGTGAAAAATTTATCCTTATGCAAAGATGTGAGGATAAGTGTGAAGTCTAAGAAGAGCAGAGCAGAAGAGATATATTGTACTTCAAAGGAACTAAACCCTGGCATAGAGTAGATGCTACTATATCATTTAACCAACCCCTTGGCAGTGGGCCCTACCTTTTGCAGTGAGCATTTTGGGCAGTGAGCCTCTGATTTTTGGTATTGTTATTACATATTTTATTGTGAGATAATACTCATCGTGGTTTTTCCTTATTTAGGGTTTTCCATGTAAAAATATGGTGTCTCATGTGTCTCATGTGTGCTTGAGCTTAAGTTTCTGATTTCATGCTTTCATGGTTAAATCATAACAACAGTGATTAAGTAATTGATGTATTGATGTTCATAAGAAGTTAAGTTTTTGGTGAAAATTGATTCAACCCCCCCCCCTTCTCATTTGTCTTGTGCATTTCATCAGAAGGTACCTTTGTGCTAAGGTAAAACCTTTGTACAAAGGTGCTTGGCTAGCCTCTAACACTCTCTATCTCAAATTTTCCTCATAAATTTTAGTTTCAAGCCTCGGATTACACCTTCAAATGGAATGAACTTGATAAGATAATTTGTAGGATTGTATCCCTCAAAATGACTTTTCCAACAAGTATAATTTTTAATATATTTAATTTGATTATATATTTATTTTTTATTTTTAACTGAACATGGGTTTTTCACCGAACATCAAGTTCTCTATTCTACATGTGGAAAAATAGTAAAATAGTGACAAAAAAATCTAAAAAATATCTACGCCCGAGGTATTGATGTCCTTGTTTAAAAAAAAAAAAGAATTTCAATACATACAAAACAAGTTATGCGTTACGACATAAAGCTATGTCGAAATTATAATTAATCTCACTTTGAAAATTAATTAAAAAAATATGCAACAAAAAATTATGAAAAATATGCATGCCCTAGATATTGGTGTTAGAAATCTATATTTTGCAAATTAGAAATTTATCTTTTCTATAAAAAGGTTATGTGTTAAAAAAACAATGTCACTTTTTAAAAATGTTGATCACTATAAAAATAAGTTATTAAAATTTATGTAAAACAATTCACAATTTATTTCTATTTTTAATATATATAAAATCTACACAAAAAATCTCACAAATCATTAGTTCACATCATATTCAAATTACGAATGGTTTAGCTCCTATAGGTGTTAAAAAGTGAAGATTTGGTTAAAAATGTTGATTTCAAAGTTCCACTTTGGACAAAAAATGGAACACATTATCGTGGGATCACGCTATTATATCTATTATTAATTTTTATTTGTTTATTCTTGAATAAATATTTTGTGCTAATAACATTTATTGCATAATTCCATGTGCAATTTTCATTTCCTCTCATGCCCACAGACATTTGCCAGACTGCAAGCTCACTTTCTCAAGATAGGTATGAGACTCCTTAATGGATTTGTCCCATGAAGTTAAATGTTGTATAATATTAATTTTTCCCTTTACTTTTTAAAATTAGATAGTAGTATTTTTTGCCTATAATTACAATGACTATGTTTAACTGATACCTATTACTAACTTTTTGGTTATATCTCCAAGTGAAGGAGTGTTTTCTAATAATAACATTTATTGCATAATTCCATCTACAGCTTTTATTTCCCCTCATGTTCACAGACAATTACCAGGATAGCCTACTCAAAATAGGTACGAGAATTCTTAATGGATTTTTCTTGTGAAGTTAATGCTCTACAATATTAATGGATTACTTTATTCTTTAAAATAAAAAATAGTATTTTTTACCCCATAATTACAATGCCTGTATTTAACTATTACAATTTAGATAGTATCTATAGATATTTTAAATAATTGATATATGATTTCTCACAGTTTTCATTTGTAGAATGATGTATAGTGTCTTTCATTTTTTGATGCATACGCCTTGGATATTAATTTATTCCTTCATTTTTTAAAATTGAAAAGTAGTATTTTTTGCCCCATAATTATAGTGCCTCCATTTATCTATTACAATTTAGATAGTATGTGTAGATATTAAAATGGACATACAATTTCTCCCAATTTTCATTCATAGAATCATGTATAGTGTCTTTTAGTTTCTAATACATACATCTTGGATAGTGTTTTAAAATTTAAGTCATCATTACCATTATACAAGTTAAAATATGTTATCTTCCATATAGGATGTTGCACCCATTTTTTGGCATTCCACCAACACATTCTAACACTATATTTTGTCTACATTCAAAAGGATGGATACGCAAAGGCCAATGAAAGATGTTGAAAGTCAAAGAAAAACAAAAATGAAAGAAACATATTATAATATAGCCAACATAGGGACCAAATCTCTACTCACTGTCATTTGCAATGGCTACAAAATAAAATACAAACATTAATGAAACCCTCATCAATAAGTAGAGAATTAATTACAAGCATAAATAATATGGAGGAATTAACATCCAATCCAATGCAAAATCTTGGTCACTTAAACAATTGCATGCCACTATCATCGAAAAATGTAGAAAGAAAAAATAGAGAATAAATGATTCAAGCTAGCTATTTTACAACCTTCACAAAGAATAGGTTCTCCTATCTAGGAACAAGCGATGTACTGAGAAGGAAAACAAAACCATAATAAGTTCATCATTGGTAGTTGGAGTTTCTGCATTTCTTGATACTACAATTGAAATTATGATTTTTGAGAGTTTGTGGTACATCCCCAATCACATTTCATCCCAAACTACTACATTCTACAATTTTACATGTAGAGAAATTTTTCCTCCAAAATGCTTTTAAATGATGTGAAGTTTTAGGCATAGAAAAATTACATTGTCGAACTTAAGAACATGCATTAAAAATGTAAAGAGACATATAGTGGCATGTGCACTCACATGTTTGGTGTGGATATAATTTGTAGTCGATGCCATGCATCAAATAACTTAGACCTAGGTGAGCAACTAGAAGTGCTAAAAGTCCTTATGCAAGTTGAGGAGATGCTTATAGCTCAAGTGACATTGATTCTATAATTTACCCATGCTCGGGGGGGAATATAAATATAGTGGTTACACCATAAGCTTTCCTCAAGATATTATAATGATTGCAAATGCTTTGCCACATAGATTAGAGGACCTCAAAGTCTTGATGGTTAGATGAACAAATAGTGAAGGAAAGCACTATGACTATTATGTAAGTAGAACATATGTTATGGATAGTCTAAAATTTAAAATTTAAAATGATCCAACTATAGAGATGCCCATATAGATTATGACTTTCTAAATGTAACATCCCAACTCGTTTATTAAATAAATATCAACATAATTAAGCAAACATTCACACATTTATTTTTGAGATATATCCAAAATCAATATATTACATTTGCATTATCTAAGTACCATATACATGTTTCAAAACTAGGTCACTTCACATGTGAAGTTAACAATTTCCCATATTACAATGGTTGTATTTGTTAAGACTTACTGGTGCAGTCATGGTTAGGAGCGTCCTCAAAGAGAATAGTAAAGACCGTGCAGCTAGAGTAAACATAATGGAAACAACTTAAAGATATGAAACGAATGTAGATTTAGTCATTCAATATATCATAGAATTCAAATATAGATCAACCAACAAACACGTGGGCTTACAATTGGGCTCACGGGCCTAATTACAGAATATCAAAATATGCACAAGATATAGCTTTGAAGCTCCTTCACACAAATTAAAACTATTAAACTATCACTATGTGAATCACTACTTTCCTAGGGACCTATTACATGATTATTATCATGTCTGGATCATAATATTCCTCCGCGTTAGCCAAGGAAGATCAAAAACTCAAATGAAGAGTTGTAACATGTGTACATGGATAGGTCAGACCTCAATGAGTAGAATTCTTCTGCAAATGAATGGAATGATGTACAAATCTCAGGGAATGTTGGCCATGAACCACAGATCATTGAATGATGTGTCGTTAGGCTCCACAAGTCAAGAAATGCTCCGCAAGTCTTCTCCTTTAGCTGATTTGTCTGAGACTGTCAGGATGCTCTGTTCTGAGAAAATAGTCGATCTTCTGATAGTGATATCTTTTTGGTAACTAATCCAAATGCTATGAGAATTGGATAAGATGTTCATGAATGAATATAGATGCTAAGTCTAGCTTTGCAAGGTTTGAAATGGAACTGCGACAAAATGTGGACCAAAACATAGAAACTGCTTCTGACTAAACTGAACTGGAAAATGAAAATAAATAAACTATAATGCAAACACATTGAAAAGAAAATGTTTTTGGGTGATGAAAGATTGCTCTTGAACCAAGATGCTCCTACATCAGACATCCAGGGTTAATGAAAAATGTGAGTCCCTCACTTTGCTAGGGCTAGAGGAAAACCAAAATGGTCCACCTTAGCTTGAGAAATCCATGATGAATCTTCTCTTAGTTTGCCTTTCCACCTCAAAAGGTATTCTTTGTATTATGTGCCTCTAGTCCTGCATCCAACTTTACCACCCAAAATGTCTTCAATCTACTCTGGTGCTTGTTGTGGTAATTTCTTCTTTAAGTCATCTTGAATTCTATCACTGAACTCTACATCATGATACTGATATAGGTCTACAATATTGAAAATAGGTGATATGCCCAAAGTCTCTGGTAACTCCACTTCATATGCATTTGTTGAATCAAATTTTTTGAGTATCTTACAAGGTCCAAACTTTTTCATCTTCAACTTGTTATACATCCCAACTGAAAATCTTTCTTTTCTTAGATATACCATCACTTCATCTCCAACTTCAAATTCCTTATGTCTTCTCTTCTCATCTGCCTTTTCCTTATACTTACTATTCATTTCCTCTAAATACTTCTTAACTTGGTCATGCACTATCTTCATGTGATCTGCAAATTCTTCTACTTCTGCACTTCTCTTATCTTCCATACTAATATCTCTCAACTCTACAATTCCTTTAGGGTTTACTCTGATTACAATCTCAAAGGGTGTTCTTCTTATACTCCTATTCACTAAATTATTATATGCAAACTTTGCTTGTGAAAGAATCAAATCCCAACCTCCTGCCTTCTCTCCTGTTGGCACTCATTTTGGTCTGGAATTGAACACGGATGTTGGAGGGTTTTTTCTTTTTGAGCCCTAAGTATTCTTATTCATCGGAGTAAATTGTCATCGGCAAAATTTTTCTTGAGTGCTCCGATTGTGTCTTCGAACTTTCAGTTTGAACTTGAACCCTTTTCTCAAAAGTTCAATGGTTCAACAGTTCAAGGTTCATTTTTCTTCTAATGAGTCATATCATGCATTTACCTTGCGTAAATGATGTATCGTTGAACCTCCCGCTTGAACCCTTTTCACCGGTTCAAAGTTCAATGGTTCGAAGCTTTGTGATTTTGGTCTCGGCCTAAGTTTTTTGAGTATCAGGTCGACTTCGAGTTTCTTGGCCGACAGTCAAGAGTCTTGCCAATGGAGTATTGTTTTTGAGGTTTGAACCTCGCCGGTGAACCTCAGTGTGGAACCTTGCCATTGAACCATCGGGTTGAACCGGTTCATTGGTTCAATGGGTTCACGGTTGTTGATGTATCAGTGAAAGTTTGGTCTATTGGCTACGGAGCTTTTGGTTTGGCCGATAGTGTTGGTCTCACCGATAGAGGAATGCAGAGGTAATCATCAGCATGATGACAGGTATTGGTATAGGTTTGAGATGTTGCTCCAACGGTGTAAGTCACACCGATGGAGGTGGGAAACTGATGTGTTATCGGCAGGAGTTGTTATGTCGGCGAGAGAGATTTGTGCTTGGCTGATGGTTCTTCTCTGGCCAATGTGGAAGTTGGAGGCTTTCAGGAGGTGTTCATCAGTGTGACTAAGGGTGTCGGCAGGAGGAATTTCATGTTGGCTGATAGTGTTGGTCTTACTAACAGGGGAATGTAATGTAGCGATCGACCAGACTATTGATGTCGGGGTGAGTTCCGTGGGGTGAGCCGATGGTGTAGGTCTGGGCGATGGGCTTTTGGCGAAGGCTTGTACGTCGAGCACGGCAAAAGTGCTCGACACTTGGTATACATGTGGCTATGTTTTTAAAATGCTGAATGAGTCTCCACACCATGCATGTGGGATTAATTTTCCTACATAATTTGAACCTTCAGTAAAGTGCGTTTTGGCGGGAAATTCTTTTTTGAACACTACGATGGTTTCCTGGGTGGTTGAGCCATCAATGGCGACAGTGCAGGGGTATGGGCGATGGGACAAGCGATCAGGTTGCCCCATTATGGATGAGGACTTCCAGATGGCAGTGCAGGGCTCGAGGTTTCTCCTACCTACTGCATTGATAACTTCTAAGCGCCATTCCTTCTAAGGACTGTTTCTGGTGGATTTTTGTCAAAAACATGTAATTAATTACTAGAGGTACACTTTCTGGCCGATATAGGTAGACTGTGTTACCATTTTTGTTGTTGTTGAAAGTTGAACATTTGGCTCTGTAATACAATACAGTTGGTTTTGGTTGCTCTGTGCAACAAAACTTGTGAGTTTATGTATCTCCTATAGTATGTTTTTTGCATGAATCCACTAATTCCATGGTTAATCTTATATGAATAATGCTATGTTTGCATGCGTTGTGCTAATTCTGTCTCCAGTGTTGTATGTATCTTGCTTCTAAGTCTAGGTATTTAAGGAATGTCTAAGATTCTAGAACATAGAATTCATGTGTTGAATGTTTGATCTCTTAACTTATGCTCAAGGGGTAGATTAAATTGTTCTCAGATTGAATATTGGGAAGGATATACTGCAATAGGGATGCCATAAGTATAGATAACTTAACACTTTGTATTGGGAGATATCTGTAAGGCAGGTATCATATGTGTCCCCCTGAAATCTATTTTTAGTTGTTCATGCATATCATTCACAAGTGTATGTCTATTGACTCCAGGCCCTGGATAGGCACCAATCTTGCTTTGTGTTAGTGTTATATACCATGTCCAGCTTTGCATCCAAATATAAAATCAAAATCAAAACTCCAAAACAACCATTAGGATAGTAGAATTAGTTTTAGGATCCAAGTCCTCCGTCTACAACTGCAAATAGGCCCAAAGCCAGCCCCTTTGCTCTTATCTTACAGTTTTGGTCTACTTACAGGATGACTTATCTGCTTTCTGTCAGCATCCCAGCCTTTATATGCATATCCTCATGGATGTTGAGTACGAAATACCCCCCTAGGTTTTGTAGAGCCTGAAGAAGAAGAGGAGATAAAATATAGAGTCTATCTCCTACACTGTTGGCCCCTAGCCCAGAGATCCTGTTGATCATTGATGGCTACCTTGTAGGGAAATCTGGGAGTAAGCATCCAGTCTGGGAAAAAACCAATAGAAATTGGTGACTCTGCTGGGTAATTTGTGAAAGAACCCTGATTTACAAAAGAAAACAGTTCCTAGTAATAGGTGGCGACTCTGAAGTAATCTCCCAACCGGTCAAAGTAAAATTTATATGCAGGGGAGAAGATCCCAACAGAATCCTCTATTTGAAGAGTTACCAGTAACAAGAAGAATGATGTATAGAAGAAAGGGAGCTATCTCAGTCAGTCATGAGGGTTCCCCCAGAAAAATGATGATATGCAAGATAACCCTAGGCCATCAGGATAGCATGTGCCTTACTTTTCAAATGTAGAAGCTGATATTCAAGGTGCATATGAGAGGCAACAGGGTGGTAGCATGAGAATGAGGTCAGAGGTGTTCCAAGAATGCCCATTTTTAGACCCTAGTGAAAGGTTTGAAGAGGCAGAGTCTCTGAGGGATGATAAAGATGATGACTAGAATGGTATGAGACCATCTACCTCTATGCCTAAAGAAGAACAGTTAGCTGAAGAAATCATAAATATGAGAGCAGAACTAGAATATCTACAAGCCATGAAAATTAGAGATGACATGAGGCAGAAAGTGCAAGATTTAAGGACTACCCAAAATGATTCAATTCCTACCCTTGAGAATGCAAATGTGTAGAGACATCAGCAAAGAAATGAAGTGCAACATCAGCATAATGATCAAAGACAAAATGTGAATGATGCTAGGATACCACTGAATAATGTAAGAAACCATAATGAAAACAGAAACATTAATGCTAATCAGTTTGACAGACAGCCCATGCAGCTAGATAGATTCAGATAGATGGTGTTTGATGGTATTCCTGGGTATCCTAACCCCATTGACAAGCATCTAAGGCTGCAAGTGCCTAAATTTTCAGGAAACAACACTGTGTCAGGAGAGGATCATCTAAAGGCTTTTCAAAATGTCATGGATAACTTTGAGGTTGAACATGAGGATGTTTTCATGAAGTCATTCATGCAATATTTAGTAGATGAGGCAAGAGAATGGTACAAGAATCTACCTGACCAGAGTATTTCATCATGGGATGATTTTAAAAGGGTTCAAGGAGCAGTATGGTGACAAAACTAACCCTAGTTTTTTTGTAAATGAGTTTACTAGTATCACTAAAGGGTCAAATGAGCAGGTTGCGGATTTTAATGCAAGATTTACTAAAGTGTTAAACAAACTGCCATATCACATGAGGCCAAATGAACCGATGTGCATAATATTGTATATCAATGCTTTTGATGCAAAAACTGCATATGGATTAAGAGATAAAGGTCCTGCTACTCTCAAGGATGCTTTCAGAATTGCAGTGAATATTAAGAACAACAAAAAAACATCAGGCAAGACAAACAGAAGGGATGATGTGAAAATTCTATAGAATCCAAACAAGCCTTAGAACACTCAAGGTAATACATCTGCCCCTGAAGATAAGATAGACAAATTGGCAAATGTTGTTAAGGACCTAAGCTATAGACTAGCTAGAAGTGAAAAAGGGATAGGTCATGATAGGCAAGTCTACCAAAGGCAGGAAAAGAGACCATCATTGCATGATATGCCTTATAATACCAATTGGCATAATGGTAAGCCTATATTTCCACATAACAACACAAATCAAAGAACTCAACATGTCAAAGAAACTCCTGATCCTCTAAAGAAAGCTATAAATATTGTTGATGATACTCCATGGTGTATAATTTGTCAGATGCCACATTCACAATCACAGTGTATGATTGCTCAGTCCTTGTATGATAATGCTGCATCTTGTAATGAATGCAATGAGCCACATTATGTGCAAGATGATGATGTTAATATGATGTCCATAAGCAATGGATACCCTCTTTATGATGCTGATGAGAGTACATATGATGGAATTCGGGCCTTTCAACAGGATTTTTATGATGAAGATAATGGAGAAAGCTATGTGTATGCTCAGAGCTCACACAATTTTCTTAGTAACTTACAACGAGCTTCTGATGAGGAAATTAGGGCCCTCATAGCTACAGCAGTGGCCCAAGTCAAGAGCAACTACAATCTCAGAGGTAAAGCTCAAATAAGTAGCCCACATCAGCTAGAAGGTTTTTCTACAGGTCAGCCAGTGCATGGTCATAAGGGGATTGAACCACAAAAAAGGCAGTGGGGTAATAATAAACAGAATTTTAGACATAGAACAGGTCATGAATCTCAAGGACCAGAAAATAGAATCCCCCAGGCTGAAGATCAAAGTAAAGGTTCCCAAGACAAGAATGATGATCAGGGAACTATGAAAGTAAAAGCTAAATCAGTTCAGGATAAAAATAAGATTGTGGAGCAAGCTACAATTGTTATACAAAATTATGCTCCATTTGATATAGCTCAAGTCCTCTCCCAGGTAAAAGTCTCTTTCCCACTTATGGAACTGATGAAGGTTGAAGAGATCAAGAATAGGACAGTATCCCTAATTTCAGGGGTGCCTTTTCAAGCTAAACAAAATGTTCAGATCCAGGGTGACAAGCATGTCTTATGTAATGAAGAAGATGAGGCTCCTGAGGTTTATTTAGGAGTGACTATGACAAGGTGCCCCTCACAAGTGGAACCATTTTATGTATCCCTGGTTATAAATGGAAAAATAATAAAAAATTGTATGCTTAACTCTGGAGCATCTACAAATATCATGCCTTTAGCCATCATGCAACAAGCTGGATTGAAAATTGACAAGGCATGTGGAAAATGTTATGCTATGGATGCCAGAGAGGTACCAGTTATTGGAATCATGAAGGATGTAGATTTCAAATTGGCAGCATTTCCTAAAAAAGGATATAAAATGAATATAACAGTGGTTGACATCAAGCCATAGTACGGTATGTTGTTGTCAAGAATATGGGCAGCACTAATTGGTGGAAGTATGCAGCTGGACCTGTCATATGCCATGATTCCAATGAATGGCAGGGATGTTAAGCTAATCAGAGAAGAAAGATCATCAGAGACAGTGGAAGACCAAGAAGTAGAGGAACAGATATGCTTTGTAAACACTGACTGTGATAACTTCAAGGTTGTCTCAGATGATAGAGAAGATAAAGAGAAAAATGTCTGCATTAAAGAGCTAGACCAGTAAGGTTTATGGACCATGTATTTTGATGGAGCTTGTGTGAAAGAAGGCTCTGGAGCCGGAGTTGTTTTCCTATCTCCAAATGGTAAGCTCCTCAAATTCTCTTTCTTGCTGAGGTTTGTTTGCACAAACAACATTGCAGAATATGAGACTTTACTCTTAGGCCTAAATATAGCTCTCAAACATGGAATCAAGATGCTAAGAGTATTTGGGGATTTTGAGTTGATTATATCCCAAATTAGAGATAGGTATGCTTCAAAAAACAAAAGATTGAAACAATACAAGCATGATGTTTGGGATACCATTGAACTATTTGATGCATTTTCAATAGGCTGGGTAGAGAGATCAAAGAATGTTATGACTGATTTCTTAGCTAATGTTGCAATAAGGCCATATGACATCACTCTGTCAAATGTTACACATGTAGAAGTTAAAATCAGGCCTGCAGTACCAAAGAACATATGTAGTTGGCAAGTGTTTAATGATGATAGGGACTTGTTAAAATTTTTGCACTACATAGATGAATATGAGAATCAAGAAATTGATTTCCAAGCTTTTGTAGAAACTATAGATGGAAAAGAAACTCTTGTGGGGAAAGAGATAATTCAGTTGAAGACTAATAAAATCCCTAAAGGGTTAGTAGCTTTGGAAATAGCTTTTGACAGTAGAGACCAATTGGTCACAAAGACATCTCCCACAAACAAAGAAGACTTAGAAGAGATAAATTTGGGGACATCTCACGCCCCTAAGAAGGTATACATTGGTAAGCAGCTCAAACCACACATTAGGAGTATGCTGATTGCATTACTGAAAAGGTATAAACATGTTTTTGCTTGGTCATATGACGACCTAAAGGCCTATAGAGAAGACTTATTCCAGCATGAGATCCCATTGAAGTCTAGAGCTAAGCCATTTAGACAAAGGCAAAGACCTATTAATCCTACCTTAGCTCCAAAGATGCAAGAAGAACTCAAAAAGCTTAGGGAAGCTAGAATAATTGTGCCAATTAGACATTCAACTTGGGTGTCTAACCTTGTCCCAGTAAGAAAAAAGAATGGTGATATTAGGCTTTGTGTTGACTTTAGGAACTTGAATGTATCCTCTTTAAAGGATAACTATCCACTGCCTAATATGGAGGCTATGTTGCAGAGAGTGACTGGTTGTGAACTCTTGTCCATGATGGATGGATTTTCAGGTTATAATCAGGTGAAGGTAAAGGAATCAGAATAGTATAAGACTGCCTTCACCACTCCATGGGGAACTTATGTGTATGTTAGAATGCCATTTGGACTAACAAATGCAGGTGCTACATTTCAAAGAGCAATGGATGTTGCTTCTGCAAGGTTGATTGATTCAATCCTGGCTATATATCAGGATGATCTGACTACCTTTTCAAAGAAAGAAGAGCAGCATTGTTTACATCTAGAGAAGATTTTCATAAGAGCACTGGAGTATGGTATTTCTTTAAATCCAAAGAAGTGTGCCTTTGGGGTAGTTGAAGGAAAACTCCTAGGGCACATTGTTTCCAAGGATGGAGTTAGGATAGATCCAGAGAGAGTAGCTGCTATTGACAGAATTCAAATGCCAAAAATTGTAAAAGGAGTTCAGTCCTTCTTTGGATAAATAAATTTTGTTAGGAGATTTGTTCCCAACTTTGCAGAAACCACAAGGAACATTTCCAAGATGATGAAGAAGGATGCAACTGTCCACTGGGAAAGTGAAACAATTGAATCATTCCAAAACATCAAAGAGGCAATCAAGATGGCCCCTGTTCTTAAATCTCCTAATTTTTCTAGGCCATTCCAAGTGTTTTCATTTGCTTCCTTTCACACTGTTGCTGCGTGTTTGCTGCAGAAAAATGAGGATGGATTTGAGCAACCCATAGCTTTCTTCAGTATGTCCTTGCAGGCTTCTGAGTTGAAGTATGATATCATGGAGAAACAGGCATATGCATTAGTCAGAGCCATCAAAAGTTTTAGGCCATACCTGGTAGGATCACATGTAATTGCATATGTACCCCATGCAGTAGTCAAAGACATATTCACTCAACAAGAGGTGACTGGAAGAAGGTGCAGATGGATAAACAAACTGCAAGAGTTCAACATAGACATACAAGTTACCAAGTTGGTAAGAGGACAAGGATTAGCCAAGATGATGGCACAGTCAAACTTGGAAGCATGCCAAGTTAATGCAGTCCAAAATGAGAATGTAAATATATCAAGATCTGAATGGTACAAGGATATTATATACTACTTGCAAAATCTAAATTGTCCTTCCCATTTCAGTGACAGTCAAAAGAGGACTTTAAAGTTACATGCAATCAGGTATGCTATTTTTCAAGGTGAGCTATACTAGAAAAACCCTGATGGTGTGCTGCTAAGGTGTGTGGATGAAGATATGGCTAACAATGTTTTGATTGACATGCATAAAGGATTGTGTGGTGGACATTATACTGCCCAAACAACAGCCCATAAGATTCTCAGAGTAGGATATTGGTGGCCTACTCTCTTTTCAGATGCACAAAGGTTAGTGAGGAAGTGTGACCCTTGCCAAAGATTCTCAGGAAAGTTGAGATATGATGGTACTTTACCCCTCAGAACTGTAACTGTGGATGCTCCATTTCAGCAATGGGGAATTGACTTCATAGGGGAAATTGCAGACAAGTCAAGTGGGGGACACAGTTAGATTTTGGTGGCAACTGATTACTTTACCAAATAGATTGAGGCCATTCCAACTAAGAGAGCTACAAGTAAGGTGGTGACAAATTTCATACTGGAAAATGTTATCATCAGGTTTGGAGTACCATTCAAGATAGTCATTGATAATGCTATGTGCTTCAGATCAGGTGAATTTGTTGATTTTTGCAATAGGTATGGGATAAATCTATCATATGCATCACCATACCACCCACAAGGAAATGGTCAAGCAGAATCAAGCAATAAAAGTATCATGAAAATTATCAAGAGGATACTAGACAAGAACAAGAGAGCTTGGGACTCAAAATTACAGTTAGCAATATGGGCTAATAGGGTGACAGTAAAAAAGGCTATTGGGATGTCACCCTTTGAAATAGTATATGGTGCATCAGCTAGATTGCCCATAAATAATCTCCTACCAGTTTACAAATTTATCCAAGATAATGATGAGGAGATTGAAGACTCCATGACAAAAAGAGTGAACCAGTTGGTTGCACTGGATGAAAACAGAACGAAAGCCCACCAGATCAATCTCGAGAGACAAAAAGATGTGAAATATCTGTTTGACAGGAGAGCTACTAAAAGGAAGTTTCAAATCAATGATCTGGAGCTCATCTGGAATGCAAAAAATTAGGACAAGGGTAAACATGGTAAGTTTGAACCCTTATGGATGGGCCCATATTAGATTTGCAGTACTCATGGGGAGGACTCTTATTTCCTCCAGGCCCTAGATGGTGAAGCTTTGGAATTTCCTGTGCATGGTCAGTTCCTCAAGTTTTACTTTGCATGATGGCCCATCTCTATGCACATGTGTAAAAAATATGTATATATTGTAAATATCTTGTACAGTTCGTGTTTTTTTGGTTTTTGCATGGTCTGCCCGGAGATCTGGTTCTCGCTACAGTTTTGCACCTGCACATCCCCATTCAAAGCCAGTGTTGGCACTCATTTTGGTCTAGAATTGAACACAGATGTTGGAGGGTTTTTTCTTTTTGAGCCCTAAGTTTTCTTGTTCATCAGAGTAAATTGTCATCGGTGAAAGTTTTCAGAGTGCTCCGATTGTGTCTTCGAACTTTCAGTTTGAACTTGAACCCTTTTCTTAGAAGTTCAATGGTTCAAGGTTCATTTTTCTTCTAACAAGTCATATCATGCATTTACCTTGCATAAATGATGTATCGTTGAACCTCCCGCTTGAACCCTTTTCACCGGTTCAAGGTTCAATGGTTCGAAGCTTTGTGGTTTTGGTCTCGGCCTAAGTTTTTTGAGTATTAGGTCGACTTCAAGTTTCTTGGCTGACAGTCAGGAGTCTTGCCAATGGAGTATTGTTTTTGAGGTTTGAACCTCACCGGTGAACCTTAGTGTGGAACCTCGCCATTGAACCATCGGGTTGAACTGGTTCATCAGTTCAATGGGTTCACAGTTGTTGATGTATCGGTGAAAGTTTGGTCTATCAGCTGGGGAGCTTTTGGTTTGGCTGATAGTGTTGGTCTCACCGATAGAGGAATGCAGAGGTAAGCATCGGTATGATGACAGGTATCAGTATGGGTTTGAGATGTTGCTTCGACGGTGTAAGTCACACCGACAGAGGTGGGAAACTGATGTGTTATCGGCAGGAGTTGTTATGTCGGCGAGGGAGATTTGTGCTTGGCCGATGGTTCTTCTCTGGCTGATGTGGAAGTTGGAGGCTTTCGGGAGGTGTTCATCAGTGTGACTAAGGGTGTCGGCGGGAGGAATTTCATGTTGGCCGATAGTGTTGGTCTTACCGACAGGGGAATGTAATGTAGCGATTGGCCAGATTATTGATGTTGGGGTGAGTTTCGTGGGGTGAGCCGATGGTGTAGGTCTGGGTGATGGGCTTTTGGTGAAGGCTTGTGCGTTGAGAGTGGCAAAAGTGCTTGACACTTGGTATGCATGCGGCTATGTTTTTAAAATGCTGAATGAGTCTCCGCACCGTGCATGTGGGATTAATTTTCCTGCATAATTTGAACCTTCAGTAAAGTGTGTTTTGGCGGGAAATTCTTTTTTGAACGCTGCGATGGTTTCCTTGGTGGTTGTGGGTGGTTGAGCCATCAATGGCGATAGTGCAGGGGTATGGGTGATGGGACAAGCGATCAGGTTGCCCCATTATGGATGAGGACTTCCAAATGGCAGCGCAGGGTTCAAGGTTTCTCCTGCCTGTTGCATTGATAACTTCTGAGCGCCATTCCTTCTAAGGACTGTATTTGGTAGATTTTTGTCAAAAACATGTAATTAATTGCTAGAGGTACACTTTTTGGCTGATATAGGTAGACTGTGTTACCATTTTTGTTGTTGTTGAAAGTTGAACATTTGGCTCTGTAATATAATACAGTTGGTTTTGGTTGCTCTGTGCAGCAAAACTTGTGATTTTATGTATCTCCTGTAGTATGTTTTTTGCATGAATCCACTGATTCCATGGTTAATCTTATATGAATAATGCTATGTTTGCATGTGTTGTGCTAATTCTGTCTCCAGTGTTGCATGTATCTTTCTTCTGAGTCCAGGTATTTAAGGAATGTCTAAGATTCTAGAACATAGAATTCCTGTGTTGAATGTTTGATCTCTTAACTTCTGCTCAAGGGGTAGATTAAATTGTTCTCAGATTGAATATTGGGAAGGATATACTGCAATAGGGATGCCATAAGTATAGATAGCTTAACACTTTGTATTGGGAGATATCTGTAAGGCAGGTATCATATGTGTCCCCCTGAAATCTAGTTTTAGTTGTTCATGCATATCATTCACAGGTGTATGTCTACTGACTCCAGGCCCTAGATAGGCACCAATCTTGCTTTGTGTTAGTGTTATATACCATGTCTAGCTTTGCATCCAAATATAAAATCAAAATCAAAACTCCAAAACAACCATTAGGATAGTAGAATTAGTTTTAGGATCCAAGTCCTCTGTCTACAATTACAAATAGGCCCAAAGCCATCCCCTTTGCTCTTATCTTACAGTTTTGGTCTACTTACAGGAGGACTTATCTACTTTTTGTCAGCATCCCAGCCTTTATATGCATATCCTCATGGATGTTGAGTACGGAATACCCCCCTAGGTTTTGCAGAGCCTGAAGAAGAAGAGGAGATAAAATATAGAGTCTATCTCCTACACTGTTGGCCCCTGGCCCAAAGATCCTGTTGATCATTGATGGCTACCTTGTAGGGAAATCTGGGAGTAAGCATCTAGTCTGGGAAAAAACCAACATCTCCAACCAAACATCTCAATAAGTTTCACAAACTTCTATTCACTACCTCTGTCTGTCCATTAGTCTATGGATGAAATGCTGAATTGAACTTCAAATCTGTCTTCATCTTCTTCCAAAGTGTCTTCCAAAAGTATCCAACAAATTTTGTATCTCTATTTGAAATTATGCTCTTAGGTAATCCATACAATCTCACAATCTCCTTAAAAAATAGGTCTGCTACATGTACTGCATCAGTTGTCTTCTTACAAGGTATGAAATGTGCCATCTTTGAAAAACTATCCACTACTACAAATATTAAATCATGTCCTCTCTATGTCTTCAAAAATCCCATTACAAAATCCATTCTTATGTCTTCCCAAGGTCTCTCCGGTACTATCAAAGGTTTATAGAATCCAATGTTCTAACTACTTCCTTTTGTAACTTGATAAATTCTACAACTTTGCATAAAATTCCTAACATACTTATATATCTAAGGCCAAAAATAATTTTCACTTACCAAAGACACTATCTTATCAATGCCAAAACATCTCGCTAATCCACCATTGTGCTTCTCTTTTATCAGATTATCTCTCATTGAACTCCTAGGTATACATAATTGATTTCCCTTGAACAACATATCCTCCTGAATGAAATAGTCCCACCACTTACTCCTATCTATCACAACATGTTCCTTACATGCTTTCCAAGGTTATGCAAAATCAAGATCTTCCTCATACATGTTCTTCAATTCTTCAAATCCTAACTCTTCAACTCTCATCTCTATCATCAAGTTCCTTCTTCTACTCAATGCATCAGCAACTTTGTTTGATTTACCACTCATATGCTTCAGTACAAAAGTGTAACTTTGCATGAACTCTACCCACCTCATATGTCTCTGATTCAACTTACCTTGACTATTAAAATATTGCAAAGCTTGATGATCTATATACAACACAAACTCCTTAGGCAAAAAGTAATGTCTCCACTTCTTCAAGGCTTGAATTATAGCATAGAATTCCTAATCATAAACTGAATATATTCTCCTTGCATCATTCAAATTCTCACTAAAACATACTATAGGTCTACCTTCTTGACTTAAAACTGCTCTTATTGTAATTCCACTAGCATCAAAATCTACTTGAAATAGCTTATTGAAATCTGGTAATGCCAAAATAGGTTGCTCTGTCACTTTCTACTTCAACAATTCAAAACTTCTCTCTACTCCCGATGTCCACTTGAAGTCTTTTTTGTCACCTCTCATTGTCTCTATCATAGGGTTACATACTGAACTAAATTTTTTGATGAACTTCTAACATAAACTAGTTAATCCATGAAATGATCTAACTTCTCCAATGCTCTTCGATGTAGGCCATTCAACAATTGCTTTTACTTTCTCAGGGTCCATCTTCAATCCTTCCGCATACATCACAAATTCCAAATATACCAATTCTTCCTTCATGAAACTACATTTCTTGATGTTTATTAGCAATTTCTCTTCTCTTGGCCTCTACAATACTTGTCTTAGTTGCCACAAATGTTCTTCTTTTGTCTTACTAAAAATCAAAATGTCATCCAAATATACAATAACAAACTTACCCAAGAATTTCTTCAAGACTTCATTCATCAACCTCATGAAAGTACTAGGTACATTTGTCAATCCAAAAGGCATCACTAACCACTCATACAATCATCCATTTGTCTTAAAAGTAGTCTTCCATTCATCTCCTTCTTTGATTCTGATCTGATGGTATCCACTCTTCAAATCTATCTTTGTGAAATATTTTGCTCCACTTAAACAGTCCATAATATCATCCATCATAAGTAAAAGGAAATCTATACTTAATTATGATCTTGTTTATTTCTCTAGAGTCGGTACACATTCTCCATTCTCCATCCTTCTTAGGTGCAAGCACTACAGGTACTACACAGGGGCTCAAACTTTCTCTGATCAGACCTTTCCTCAACAACTCTTGTATCTGTCTATTCAATTCTTCATTTTCTACTGGTGTCATTCTATGTGTTGCTTTATTAGGCAAACTAGCTCAAGGTATAAGATCCATGTGATGACTGATACTCCTGATTGGTGGTAATCCTTCAGGTACATTCTCTGATATGATCTCTTCATATGCTGTCAGCAACTTAGTTATTTCCTCTGGTTGTGATTCTTCAGTCTCCTTGCATATTTTAGGCTTCTTAGGGATCAAAGCATAACACAAGTTCTCATGTCTCAAACCATCCAAAAATTTTCTTCCATCTACCAAACAGATTCTAGCATTCCCACATATCTCGCTCTTAGGATCATCTTCCAAAGGAATCAAAGTAATTATCTTTCCATTTATTGTTATAGTGTATGTATTATTTATCCCATCATGTATATCTTTTCTATCATACTGCCAAGGTCAACCCAACAAGATATGACAAGCATCCATAGGCATAATATCACACAATATCTCATCATGATAAGATCCAATATGAAATTTCAAAAACATTGTTCACTCACTAGTACCTTATGGTCATCCTGAATCTAAGTTATTTGATAGGGTTTAGGGTGTTTCAATCTTTCCAACTTTAGCTTCATTACCATCTCCTCTAGAACAAGATTGTCTGAACTACCACTATCAATTACAACTTTACAACATTTACGTCATGATTTGCATCTTGTTCTAAACAAAATCTTCCTCTGTAGTGATTCTTCATTTGTATCTGCTTGAAATAGTGCTCTCCTTATCACAAGTGATTCTCCTTTCTCAGGTTTACCAATAGAATTAGGTGATCAAATAGGTTCTTCTTCAACATAGGATGCTCCTCCACTATTCTTTGCTCTTTTGATTATACTACCCTGGTTACATTCAAATTCTCTATGTCCTTCACCTCCACACTTAAAATAGGCTCCTCTGAATATTCTCCTATCAAGTCCTCTTCCTTCTCTTTTGTATCCTTCATTCTGGTATGCATTAGGTTTTCCTCTGTGGTATAACTTTTTGTTGTCTCTTCAGTATGCATTATTATCTCTATCTTCCTTCTTGAATGTGTTCTCTGATTTGTTCTACTCCACAATCGATCTATCTCCTCTGAAAAAAGTTCTCCCTCTTTGAAATTTACCTCCTCTACCTCTCTATCTCTGATCATGCCTCTTATTCAATTTCTCTTCAACTTTTAGGACAAACTGATATGCTTCTTCCAATGTTATGTTATCATCTTCACGAAACTCAATTCTTCTTGAATGTTCAATCTCAGTCCATTGATGTATCTAGCCACTTTCTCTTTGCTTGATTCACTATGTCCTATTCTTATGATCATCTTATGAAATTCTTTAGTATACTCCACAGATTTCTCCTTTTGTCTCAGGTTCTACAATCTTTTCAACAGTTCCAACTCATAGTCAGCAGATATCAATTGATTCTTTAGTTTTGTCACCATCCTATCCCATTTTGTAATATTTTCTTTTTCTCCCCTATTTCTATCCAACCAAACTTCTTTCCACCATATAGCAGCATGTCCTTTCAACTTTGTCTTTGCAAATTCCACCTTCTCCAGATCTTCAACCTCTTCATATTCAAAGTACTCTTCTATGTCTTTTATCCAGTCAATCAATTCTTCATGATTCAAATTGCCAGTATAATTTGGTACATCAACTCTAGGTCTTTTCCCAAGATTTGAAATAGCTCACAACATCTTTGTTTGATCTGATTCTTCTTCTTCACCTCCTAGGGTTTCTTCAGTGTGATTCGTAGATTGAAATTCTTCTTCATCATCACTTTCAACATCAATTCTAGGGATTAGTCCTTCTCTTCTATCTTATTCAACAACATCCAATTTGATTCACATGGTTCTCATAATTTCCATCATCTCATCCATTCTACTAGCCATTATACCAACAGTAGCAACTCTCCTCAGCGGCATATTCCTAGGATCAAGTGCAAACTGCCTCAATTTCAGCGATTAGCCTACAAGGTGACAATTGCCTCACAATTAATGATCAGTTGCAACACAAGTAACCTACATCAAATTTGGCACTCTACTCACAACAAGATCCTATAGAATTCCTTTGCCAATTCACTCAATTCACTCCCAAAGATTCAAACTTTCGCTCTGATACCACTTGGTGCAATCACGATTGGGAGGGTCCTCAAAGAGAAAAGTCTAGACCATGCAACTAGAGTAAAGACAATGGAAACAACTCAAAGATATGAAAAAAATTTAGATTTAGTCATTCAATATATCATAGAATTCAAATATAGATCGGCTAGCAAGCATTCAGGCTTACAATTAGACTCATAGGCCTAATTATAGAATACCACAATATGCACAAGATATAGCTTTGAATCTCCTTCACACAAATTCAAACTATCAAACTATCACTATGTGAATCACTACTTTCCTAGGGACCTATTACATAATTATATATCATGTATGGATCATAAGATTCCTCCACGTCAGCCAAGGAATATCACAAACTCCAATGAAGAGTTGTAATGTGTGTACACAGATATGTCAGACATAAATGAGTAGAATTCCTCCTCAAATGAATGGAGTGATGTGTGGATCTCGAGGAAGGTCGGCCACAAACCATAGATCATTGAATGATGTGTCATTAGGCTCCACAAGTTGGGAAATGCTTTGCAAGTCTTCTCCTTTAGCTGATTTGTCTGAGACTGTTAGGATGCTCTATTCTGAGAAAATAATCGATCTTCTGATAGTGATATCTTTCCGGTAATTGATCCAATTGCTCTGAGAATTGGATATGATGTTCATGGATGAATCTAAATGCTAAGTCCTACTCCGTAAGGTCTAAAATACAACTACAGAAGAATGTGAACCAAAACACTAAAACTGCTTCGGACTAAACTGACTGAATTGAACTAGAAAATGAAAAGAAACAAACTATAATGCAAACACATTGAAAAGCAATTTTTTTGGGTGATGCAAGATTTCTCTTGAACCAAGATGCTCCTACATCACTTACAATCTTTATCAATATCATTTACAAAATAAGTAATGTGTTCTTGTTCACAAGTCTTTGGTAGTCAACTGCAAGAGAGAGAGAGAGCATCACTCTAGTGCTTTCCTCCAACCACAAACCAACGGTCTTCCACTCACCTTTCTTCCTATAAGTGGCCTTTCCCTTCACAAGGGTAATAGATAATGAGAATCAACTGATTCCATATGCCATCTAAGAACTAGTGATGTGTCCTAGCTAAAGACAATCGGGTTTACAACTCTAGTCTAGCTCTAGCTATGTATGACCCATTCTAATTGTTCAGCTATCTGGTACACCATGAACTGACAATGCAAATAGTGACTTTTGCATTGTTTTGGCTAAAGTTTCATATATGTAATAGTCATATGTTAACTCACTCTTTTCTTGACTTGGAAACAACATTCTTATTAATCATTAATTTTCTTTATACATAACAAATCTCTCTTGGTCTTACTTATACCACATTAATCATAAATATATATACCCTTATGTAGTAGTCATTCTTGACAAGTCTACGGTGAGAGATTAGATGACTGGTGTAAACATATATTGAGTCCCTCTTTGCACCCTTGCAATCATGAGTCTATAACATCCTGTCATCTACTCAATGGCTTGTTTTCTTGCTCCCAAGCTCATCCATAGTCATCTACACATAGAAGGTTTACATTTAAGCCATATAGATTATCAAATAAAGACTCTATTTGTCTTACTAAATATTCGAATCATAGTCTGTCAATAAGAAACTATAAATACATAAGCATATGAATTAAATACTTCTCTTTATGTATATAAAAGAGAGAATTGCAAATATCATGATAGTCTAAATATCAACTTATTGTTTACATAAAGAATGTCTTCTCAAGACATTCTTATGGCTATACTTGGCCTAAGATAGATAATAGAATAAATCTAATATCAAGATTTTCTACACTATGATTTTGTCTTTTATACTAGCTCTTCAAGATTTCAAAAACACATTCTCAATCATATCCACTACTAGTAAGGGAAAATATACTTCACAAATTATCTTCTCTTAGATCCTTCTATAAACTTACTATTGACCCTTTCTTGGTTACTAAACCTAAGCTTAGTTTTCAATATCAATCGGTCTATTAAAATATTTGGGTAAAACTTTACACCATCGGCCTTCATGTTGTAACACATTTTGCCTAAGAATAAACATAGTTGACCTAACTTTATTAACTCAGTCGACCTAACTTTATTAACTCAGTGGACTTGACTTTATCAACTCAATCGACCTAACTTTATCAACTCAGTCAACCTAACTTTATCAACTCAATCGACCTCTTACAATATGAGCATAATTAGACTCTATTATCATATCACAGTTAGCCTCTATTAGTATAATCCTTGTCTTAAATATAGTAACATAAACAATTGGTTATCGACTTGCACCATAAACCATTTGTCTCAATTCTCAGCCATCAAACTTAATCAGTCAACCTATAGAGTTACTTAGTCATCCATTAACATAATACTCAACCCATGAGACTTACTCAATCAACCATTAACATAATATTCAGCCCATGAGACTTAATCAATCAACTATTAACGCAATATTCAACCCATATAACAAACTCAATCAACCTATATCAACTAGTTCTATCACACAGCCCTATAATTGTTACTATCATTCTAATATGTTTTTGATAAATAATAAAGGATAGGTTATGGTAAAACATGTAGAGATATACCGGTATCTTATCCTAAGTTATTGAGCTCATAAACATTCCTTAAGATAAATATAGAGACTTAACCTGTCGTCTGAATTATTCTTCTCTATCCCAACCGAGATACAACACTATAATACAATCTTAATCCTCACTCAAGAATGAACATAAAAAAAATCTCTTCTTAATTCTTACTTGCATATTCAATCAAATGAAAGGTAATATCAAGATAGATATATATCATCTTTGGTTGTATATGAAGAACTTACCTGTAATATGCTATAGGCTGCACACTATATAGATCTCACTCCCTCTTGTGTTCCTCTTCACCACTGTCTTTTCCTCCTGAACCTTTTACTAAGTGTTCTCTCTTTTTTCTAAAAAACTCTCATGCTCTCTCTAAATCTGCATCTCCTTAGTTATGGCACATCATAATAGCACCACTACACCACACTCACCTTATCCCCTCATCTTTCTCTCTCTGTAGATGCATAGGAAAGTGGAGAGTATGGATCTATTGCTCCCTCCTCCAATCCCAAGCATCTAGGGAGTTCACTAGAAGAATAAGGAGACTTCCTTGCCTAACATAATTATCAACTATAGCAATAATATAAACAATAATAATAATAATAACTTTGTAAATAGACTTAACACACATATCTATTAGATGTCAATATTATGTACTTTTGAACACTAAATGTGTTCATTTGAAGCACAATTATTGATGGAGATTATCACAAGTTGACTAAGATCTTACCAACAAAATTTAAAAATGTTAGTCAATTTACTCACATCGACTTGTCATCTGAAGGCATACACCATGCTTTGACTAGATGATGAAAAGGGATTTAACCTTCATCTTAACAAGAACCTCATTAGACAAGAATAAATAAGGTCTCTCTCTACTAAATATATGTGTGTGTTCTAGATGGCATAATCATCATTGTGTTCACATGATCTAGTACCCTCGCCATGGTGATACTCTCTCTCCTATTATCAGAGGGGAAAAAACATTGTTCATGCATCCACCTCAGTTACATAATGGTAGTTAGTCCATTTCATCATTTAACCACATGAACAATAATGACATCATAAATATTTATTCTTTGCATATAAATTAATATAAAGCAAAAATGCATTACTTTAATCATAATACTTTCTCTGACTAACTATCTGTCTTATAAAAATAATGAAAATAAATACATTAGTTTTAAAAATGGGGTGTGACATATCTCCCCCCTTAGAGATCATCATCGTCAATGATTATGTCCAAGCCAAAATAAATACTTCAAACATGTTCTATTACATCATGCTATATAAAAAATGTGGAAGCTTTTGATAGATATCATTATAATCTTCCCAAGTAGCATTTTCCTCTGAATACTGGTCCCACTTGACCTTGCACTAGGTAACCTCTTTATTATGCAGACAAAGCTTCCATACCTCAAATACTTTGAGAGGCTTGATCATGACCACTCTTGGGTCCTATAACTAAAGAGCATTCCAATCAAGTGTGTGATTAGATCCTAAAATATATTTCTTCAAATATGAGACATGGAAAACATCATGCATTCTAGCAAGGGCTGGTGGTAGAGCTATCCTGTAAGCAACTAGATTAACCACTTCTAGGACTTCAAAAGGTCCAACATATCTAGGTGCTAGTTTAGAAGACATTCCAAACTTAATTGGGCTCTTTTTTAGTTTATCTCTCAAGAGAATTTTATCTCCTATGGAAAATTGTCAGGGTATTTGCTTGGCATCGGCATAGCTTTTTTGTCTATCATTAGCTTCTACTAATCTTTTTCTGATTAGCATTACTTTCTCTTCCATTTTTGATAGCATTTCTATCCCAAGCCAAATCCTATCCTCTAGGTTATCCTAGCTTATAAGAGTTCAACACTTCCTACCATATAATGCTTCGAATGGAGCCATCTTGATTACAGAGTGATAAGAATTATTATATGCAAATTCAACTAGTGGAAGATACTCTTCCTACTTATATTGTTGATCCATGCAATACATCCTCAACAAATCCTCTAGTATTTGGTTTACTCTCTTAGTTTATCCATCCATTTATGGATGATAGGCTAAGCTTATATTTAGTTGTGTTCCCAAAGTTGAGAACAAAGTTTTCCAAAACATTGAAGCTATTCTAGCATCTCTATCTGAAATTATCTTTTTTAGAACTCCATGTAACCTAAAAATTTATTGGATGAACTTCTTGGCCAATATGGGTGCTTCATCTATAAGATTACCAAGTATAAAATGAGCTACCTTAGTAAGTTTATCCACTAGTACAAGAATAGCATCATTCTTATAGTAGGACATATCCTTAACTCACTAACACTCTAGGCATCCTACCACAAATCTTACAACATCATTCTTCATTCCATTCTATAAATATAAGGGTTTGACATTAGCTAACAACATTGTCACTTTAGGATACCCTGAATATGGTGCATAATGTGCTTCTTTCCACACAGTTCTTCTCAAATTTCCTTAATTCAGTAATATATTCAATTATTAAATCTCAATAGCTCATAAGGTTCAAAATGATATCCATTATACCTTGTATCTTTAGGATTTTCTATTAGATCTTTTAAAATTTGTTCATAATATTCATCTTCAGTTAAATTCTTCAATATCTGATCTTTGAAATCATAGTGCACTGATACTATTGTTGATACGTGTCTCCTTCTACTTAAGGCATCAACCACTCTATTTTCCTTACCTTTAGTGTAGTTTTAACTTGAAAATCATAATCAGAGATGAGCTCTAACCATTTTCTTTCATGGCCATTAATGTTAGGTTGCGTGAAGATATACTTCAAACATTGATTATTAGATTTTAGCTCAAATTGTTTTCCAAACAAATAATGCCTCCATACTTGAAGAGCATGCCAACTACCGCTAATTCCAAATCATGAGGGACATAATTCTATTCATAAGGTCACAAGTTCTTAGACTCATAGGCCACAACTTGGTTTTCTTGCACAAGTACACCTCCTAATCCTTCTCCTGAAGCATCAATCACAACAACAAAATTATGACCCTCTAGGTCTAGAATTTTATGAATTGGTGTTGAAGTCAGTTTCCTTTTAAGAATATTAAATGCTTCTTCACAATTATTAGACCATTAAAATCTCTTTCCTTTTCTCTACAAGGAAGTGATAGGATGAGCAATTTTAGAAAAGTTCAAAATGAACTTTTTGTAATACCCTACCAATCCCACAAAACAATGCACTTCATGCACATTTTTAGGAGTAGGCCATTCCAAAATAGTCTTTATCTTTTAGGGATCTATAGAAATTCCTTTAGCTAATATGACATGACCCAAATACTGCATCTCTTTTTGAAAGAAGGTACATTTGGATAGCTTTCCATAAAGTTAATGCTCCCTGAGTCATTGTAGAACTATCTGCAATTATTGATGGTGTTCCTCCTCATTACAAGAGTACATATTAAAATATCATCCAAAAACACCAGAAAAGGTTTTTCAAGACAGTCTCTAAAAACATTGTTTATCAAATTCATGAATGTTGATGGAGCATTAGTCAAATCAAAAGGTAAGACTGTGAACTCATAATGCCCATACCTTGTCTGAAAGGTTGTCTTGTGAATATCTTCTTCCTTCAATGTAAATTGATGATAAACTGATCTAAGGTCAATCTTGGAAAATACAATTGCATCATGCATTTGATCAAAGAGATCATCTAAGCGAGCTAAAGGATACATGTTCTTAATCATTGCTTTGTTAAGCATATGATTATCTATACAAAGATGCAAAGTTCCATCCTTCTTCTGAACAAATATCACTAGCGCTCCCCAAGGTGACACACTAGGTCTAATTAGTCCTTTTGACAATAGTTATTGGAGTTAAACCTTTAGCTCCATCAACTCAGTAGTAGTCATTTGATAAGGTTCTTTGGACATCAATTCAGAACTAGAAGTAATATCTATTACAAAATCAAAAGCTCTATTTGGGGGTAGACCTGGAAGGTCTTCTTAAAACACATCCTAAAAATCATAGAGAAAAGGGTACACTTCAAAATAATTTTCCTTAGGTCCCTTCTCCTCTTCATCTTTTACCTCTTTATCTACAAAGATCTAGCATCCTTTCCATTTTTCACTTTTCAATTGCATCACAAAAATTTGCATGATTTTTATTTCTCGCTAAAAACCTTGGATAAGGACAACATTTCTATCATCATCAAGACAATATACTATTTTGGAAAGATAATAAACTTTTGCCTTATGTTACGATAACCATTTCATCCCTAAATTGACATCATAAGATCCTAGAGGTGCTACATTAATGTTAACCTCCATGGAAAAAGTAGGTCCTACTCTAGGGTTAATCTAGCTTCAAACAAGCATTGCTCTACCCAAGCTCTTGACTGGTTTGCAAACTCTATTGTCCATGAATTGGCCATGAAACTAGCTTTCCTAGACATTTTATCAAGTACTCTAGAGTTCACAAAATTTCCAGTTGCTCCTATATCTATAAGAATAGAAATCGGGGTTCCAAAAAAAGTACATGCAATTTCAATGGAAGTAACTTGATACTCATCTTGACAACTATCAAGAGCATCATGAATACTTTGCTAAAAAGTCATTTTCTATGAAGGTAAATGTTTACCTCCATAAGAATTCCCTTGACTTTTCACGGGGCTGTAGTTATCATAATGATCTCCTTCACACATGAAACACCCTCTAGGAGGACCTCTCTTTCTAGAAGATTAGTTAGAATTGCCATCATTCTTTTTGGGATTGAAATCCCTATTTCCATCCCTAGATTCATTTATGTTAAATCTAGAACTTTTACCACGATTCCTCCCTCTAGATTCCTAAATCATGTTTCTCTTTTTAAAGGGTGTCAAAGGACAACTCCAATTAGATTTCCTTCGAGATCTTTCTCAATACACAGATATAAATTTAAACTTTTTCTCTTGCTTGATGGCTTTCTCAAAGACTTGATCCATGGTTGTGGGTCCATAGACATCCACTTCTCTACCAATCTAAGAATTCAAGACCATGATAAACTTCCTTATTCTAAATCTCTCATCCTTTTGATATTGTGTCACATACTTCAACAATTTGGTAAATTTTTCCCATTATTTAGTAATAGTCATGTCTCCTTGACACAGATTTTGAAAATATGTTAATTTTTTATCAAAGTAAAGTTGGGGAAACCACCTTTTCCTAAATATTACCACAAATTGATCCCAAGTTAGACTCAAGGAACTCAATCCTAATTCCATTTTCTTGTTCATCCACCATGTGGATACTTCTCCAGATAACTAGTATACTCCCCATACATCCTTGGTGATCTTAGAATAGTTTGTTATCTCAAAATATTTTTCCATCTTTGTCAACCAAGCCTCAGCTACATCTCCACTCATTGTTCCATTGAATTTAGGAGGTATAACTTTCTTCATATCTCAGACTAGCTCACTAGTAAGATGAGTTTTATGCTCATTTTTAATTTGTGAGTCCTGGTTATTTACTCTTGGTTCTCCATGAAAACTAGATTCTTCTCTTCTTTCAAAGTGGTGTTTTGGATTGGTTTCTCCCCCTCTAACTTCCCGTTCTAGGATTTCCAATCTTTCTTTTGTCTCATTTAAAATTGATAAAATTTGATCTAATTTTTCCATTGCATTATTCTCAGGATTTGGGCCATCCAGGTTCCCTCCTAGTTGGTTTTCATAGTGTTCCATAATATTACCATGCCTAATCATTTACATAGAAATTTATCAAAATATGTGACTTTTTAATACACTATCATAAAGTACAAGTTCATAAATGCAAAAAATCAAAGATTCATCACATAAACATTTTCTTACTCTAAAAGCCAAAATTTTACTTTATTCACTTTTTGGATTTTTACATCCTTATTTAATACAAAACTTTTCTATTTTTTGTATATAAGAAACGTCTACATATCACTTTTTGATAGAGGAATTTCATGAATTTCATCCTCTCTATTAGAATCGAGTAATAAAAACTTAGTGGGTGGATGTACTCGTGAGTACTCCATCAACACTTCTTTTTCTATTACAAGTGCATGTTGACCACACCTAAAGGGCATGTCACAATGAGTGGATGGTTTATGAATCTTAACAATGGTAGGAGTTGACAATCTCTTTGCCACCTCAATCTATTTCCTCCTTTTCAAGGGAATACGTTTGAGTACATCAACTAGTGTCTCAAAATTAGTCAGCCAAGATTCCTTTGTATAACCCATTGTATCTTCAATCTTTGGTTTAGGAGTTGGCTCTTTCTTAATAGTGATCTTAGGCATTTCACTAAGTTTTTTTTTCTTGGCTTTCTTTCTTGTCCTTTTGTTTCTTGCCATTTTGGGATAAGAAAAAATGTTTTAACATTAGCATATCTTTCCAATCTTGTAAATCCTCAAAACGAGCTCCAAGGTCGAAGTGTTGAACCCAGTAGCTTTGATACCATGTGTGAAATGCCAACTAGAATATTAAATAAACTTAAATATAATTAAGAAAATATTCACACTTTTTTTAGAGAAATATCCAAAATCAATATATATTTGCATTATTTAAGTACCATATACATGTTTCAAAAGAAGATCACTTCACATGACTAATAATTGCCAATATTACGATGGTCATATTTATTACGACTTACAACCCTTATCAATATCATTTACAAAATAAGAAATGTGTTCTTGTTCACAAGTCTTTGGTAGTCAACTGCAGGAGAGATAGAGAGAGAGAGAGAGAGCATCACCTTGGTGCTTTTTCGCCAACCACAGATTGGCAGTCCCCCACTCGCCTTCCTTCCTTGAAGTGACCCTTCACTTAACAAGGGTAATAGATAATGAGAATCAACTAACTCCATATGCCATCTGAGAACTGGTGATATGTCCTAGATAAAGACAATCGGGTTTACAACTCTAGTCAACATCTAGCTATGTATGACCCATTTTGATTGTTCAACTATCTGGTGCACCATGAATTGATAATGAAAGAAGTGACTTTTGTATTACTTTGGCCAAAGTTTCATATATATAATAGTCATATGTTCACTCACTCTTTCCTCAACTTGGTGACAACATTCTTATTAGTCATTAATTTTTTTTATGCATGACAACTCTGTTGGAATGCACCTAACAACTAAGAGTGGGGTGTGAATTAATTGTATGTTAAAAATTTAAACCCTCAAAGCAATTTCAATCATCAACTAGTTATAATGCATTAACAGAATGTAAACATGTGAAACATCAATGCAAACACATCCAAACATATGATAACACCAAATTTACATGGAAAACACAATAAGGGAAAAACCACGGTGAGGATTAGCTCACAATATATATGAATAACAACACCAAAAATCTATAGGCTCACTACCAAGGGCTCACTACCGAGAAGGAAGGCTCATTGCTAGAGAAAGGGTCACTACCAAGGGTGCACTGCCTAGAAGAGAGAAGAAAGAAGAAGATGATTACATAGAGATTCACTATCTCAAAGCAACAAGAGAGATCCACCACTGCCACTCCTTGCCATCCACAACCTTTGGCTCACTGCCTCTAGCAACTTCTAGAACACTAAAATGTAGATACCTTCTACTCACTACTTTCTTGATTCATAAGCATTTAAGTTCACACACAACTTCACTTCCCTTCATTCATATTCACATATTCTTCTCTACCTTGATTCACTCAACCTCATCTTTCTTTTATACCATTACACACATGCAACATTACTTAGGTCAGAACTAAACACTTCCATGGTGGAAAGAAGTGAAAGTGGACCACATCAAGGGTTAACTAGGACCCAAATTTGGATCACCATGCTGCTCATCACATCCACAATCCACGAGGTACCTCCACACAAGGCGTAAGTAAGCCAAGTTGGCCAAACCTAAGAAAATGACCTCATCCTTGCTTCTCCAAGTCCAACAACATCATGTGGACCAAAGAGAGACACTCCAAAGCATTCACACACCTTCACAGAACACTCACCATCATCAGAAACTTCTACAACGCTACCGCAACTATTTGAAACAAAGAATGTCTTCATTATGCTCATCAAGACACACTGCTACTAATCACCAACACATGAACTAAATTTGTGGAGCATACCAACACTAGAAACTTCAAAGGAAGGTAGATATAGATAATATAAGCACTCTCCTAGATCCACAAGATTGGAAACCTCAACACGAAGAAATGCAAAGCAATCTCATTTCTCCTAGATAGTCTTCTTCACAGGGAACCACTCTATCAAACACATCTTCAACTTTTGCATGATCCAAAACTTGAATCTCAAGATACAACACCTCTGAACACCTCTAATCAACACTTCCAAATTGTACAAACATATCTTCAATTATGAAGAAATGTGGAGCACAACATTGATCACACCTCTATCACACTGCTCAACTTTTTGTCAAATTTTCTCAAACACACTTGGAAACCAAGTGAACTACCTTCTAGATGTTGACATCAATGACAACACCAGAACATTTCCAGTAATTTCCCTCTTTGTCATTGATGGACACACCAACTCTCTGAAAAACCATCATGACCTAACGCAATCAATCAACCGCTCAATAGTACTCCCCCTGACTAGAGAAACTCTTTACTCTTCACATAATTTCCTCCACAACCTTCCCTGCACAAAGGTTTTTTAGCACATCAACTCTATCCCCCTTTGACATCAATGGTAAATGGAAACACTTGTAACACCAGCAAGCATGTTTCTCTCACTTCATTACTTTCACTTTTTTGCACTCTCCCCCTTAGTGTCATGAGATATGATCCATCTGACTACACCATCCAATACTACCTACTCCCCTTGAGAGGTGGCCTTCAACATCAGTCTAGGACCAAAAATATATCTTGAAATGCTTCCCAAATAGATGCACACACTTATGCATCTAATCAAAAGGAGGGGTAATAACCCCTAACATCTATCAGAGATACTCAAAAGTATCTTTAGGAAGAGCCTTTGTAAAGATATCTGCAATTTGATCCTTGGTAGGCACATATTCCAACTTCACTTCATTTTCGAAAACCTTCTCTCTTAGAAAGTGATATTGGATTGAAATATGCTTTGTCCTTAAATGCATCACTAGATTTTTTGAAATGTTGATAGCACTTGTATTGTCACATAGGATAGGAATAGGTTCATCATATGACACTTTGATATCCTTCAATGTTTGCTTCATCCATAACACCTGTGTGCAGGAAGATGCTGTTGTAATATATTCTGCCTCTACTTTAGACAATGACACTAAGTCCTACTTCTTACTTAACCATGAGACAAGTTTGCTTCCTAGAAAGAAAGCACCACCACTTGTACTTCTTCTGACATATGTGCATCCTGCCCAATCTGCATCTGTATATGCACTCAAAGAGAAATCAATATCCTTTAGATACCATAGGCTGAACTCCAGAGTGCCTTTTAGGTATCTAAATATCCTCTTTACTGCTATGGCATGTGACTCTCTAGGATCAGCTTGGAATCTATCCACAAGATAGACTGCATGCATGATATCCAGTCTAGTAGTAGTCAAGTATAACAATCCACCAATCATTGATCTATACTTGCTCTAATCAGTCTTAGGAGATTCATCATCTTTTCTTAACTTACAACCAATAGTCATGGGAGTACATATCAATTTGGAGTCTTCCATCCCAAACTTCTTCAATATTCTGCTAGCATACTTTGACTGTGAAATGAAAATGCCTTTTTTTGACTAACTAATTTGTAACCCAAGGAAGAAGTTCATTTCCCCACACATTGACATTTCAAATTATTTCTGCATTTCTTCTAAAAATATCTTGCACATACCTTCATTTCGTCCAAAGATTATATCATCTACATACACTTCCACAATCAGGATTTGATCTTTTTCAACTTTGAAGTACAGATTGCTATCTGCAGTGCCCTTTTTGAATCCTTGTTGCAGCAAGTACCTATCCAACCTTGCATACCAAGCTCTGGGAGTCTGTTTGAATCCATACAATGCCTTCTTCAACCTGCAAACCATACTTGAATCATCTGATAACTGAAAACCTTCTGGTTGCTTAATGTACACTTCTTCCAACTCTCCATTTAGAAATGCAGATTTCACATCCATCTGATAAACTTTGAAGTCTTTATGAGCCAGAAAGGCCAAAAAAATCTAATGGCCTCCAATCTTTCCATTGGAGCAAATGTTTCTTCATAATCTATTCCTTCCACTTGTGAGTAGCCTTTACACACAAGCCTAGCCTTATTTCTGACTACTTCTCCATTCTCATTCAACTTGTTCTAGAAGACCCATTTGGTTCCTATCACATTTTTTTTCTGCTGGTCTTGGGACAACTTCCTAAGTTTGATTATTCTCAATCTGTATCAGTTCTTCTTCCATAGCCTTGATCCAATGTTCATCTGTGCATGCTTCAATCACTATTTTGGGTTCTATTTGAGATAGTAAACACAGATTTACCTGTCCATCTGCGATAGCAATTTTCCTTCTTGTTAACACACATTTGTTCTTATCTCCAATGGTTTGATCTTCAGAGTGATTATTCTACACATACTTGGGAATCTTATGAACCCTTTCTGGAGCCTCTTCTTCATTAACTTTTATCTCTTCTTCTTTTTCTTCTCCTCTTTCTTCTTCTCTACAAGGGGACTCATCTGAATCATATCCTTCTATTAGTACTGAGTTTTGACATGGTTCTTTATCCACTTTGAAATTTGCACTTTCAACTAACTTCTTTAGCCTCTTGTTGTAGCACTTGTAATACTTTCTCTTTATGGAATATCCAAGGAAGATTCCTTCATCTGATCTGGTATCAAACTTTCCCAAGTTTTATTCATCTCTCCTAATGTAGCACTTGCTTCCAAACACTCTAAAATATTTTACAGTAGGAGTTCTTCCATACCGTTATTCATATGAAGTCTTTGAACTATTGACCCTTGCTTGCACTCTGTTTTGTATGTAGATTGTAGTGTGAATAGATTCTCTCCAATAGACATCTGGTAGATTTGCTTCTTTCAACATTGTCCTTGCTGCTTCCTAAATTGTCCTATTATTTCTTTCCACAACTCCACTCTACTAAGGAGTCCTAGGGGCTGACAAATGTCTTTTTATTCCATGATCTTTGTTAAGAGAAAATTGGATCTAAATGAATAATCAATATAACATATCAATAATACCCAAAACTCTATGAAAAGGGAAATAATCAAGATCAAACAAATAAAGACAAAAACCTTTGCAAACCTCAATACTTCATAGCTTCCATTGATTGCCTATCTCAATCGATCTTGTGTATGAATATGGCCTTCAGAAGGTGCACTTCCTTGCTATTTTCCAAGATTGTCAATGGAGAACGACTGTGATAGTTTTTTTTGCAATGAAGATGAGCTTCACAACAATGATAATGATATGGTAACAAGTTGATCGCAAGAAATGAAGGAATTGGTGCCAAAGGTGTGCTATAATTCCTACAAAGTAAGTTTACTTAAAGCTTGGATGAATGAAATGGAGGAATAGGGTTGTACTTATAGATTTGAGAGAGAGAAGATCAACAATATAGAAAGAACAAGAAGATCAACGATATAGAACGGTTGAGGAATGTGCATGAATAGGAAGAAGACACGTGTCTTGCTCTATTTTACATGAGAGGAATTAATAAAATAGAAAAATGAGTTAACTGAAGAGATTTAATCAATTAAAAGAATTTATCAATTAGTTAAGAGAATGGAACTAGAGAATGGAAATTGCATGAGGATGAGAAGATATTTTAGCTCAATTAAATATTTGAAATATTCAATTGCATGTGCAGAAGGATTGAATTATATTTAGAGATAACTCAATTTAGAAGAAATGGACAACTTAAATAAATATTTAATTTATTTAAATTTAGAGAAGATATTATTAGAAGAAACAATTAAATAATTGGTATTATTTAATTTAGAATGATTTTGGAAGAACTAATTAAATAATTGGTATTATTTAATTTGTTGGTGAATTTGGAGGAATTTAATTAAATAAATGATTTTATTTAATTGTTGGAAGAATATGAATCAAATAAATAAATTTGTTTGTTTATTTATTGATAGAGAAATTAGATTTAAATAAATATTAAGAATATTTATTTGGATAGAGTCGTGTCATTTTTAGGTGTATACATTTTGCCCCTCTTTGATGCAATGTGTTTTATCACATTGCTTCAAAGAATAGATTTTTTGATAGAGATACATGCCCCAGTTTACCCCTGGTACAGGTTTAACGACAATAGGATGCCCCCTCAAGAGATTGGATGGGAAGAATGTAGAAGGCGTGAGATGGACAATCTCATGAAGAAGATGGGAAAAAATAGGTTAGGTTTAAAGAAAATAGGTTACGGTTCAGAGAAACAGGAAGAAATGGGCTTGGGAAGTAGTCATAAGAATCACACAGCCAGTTAGGGTTCACTTGCTATATACAGGAGCTAAGTCCACAAGCTTAGTCATTTGCACACTTGGCTTTAGTTGATTGGTCTTTGAGAGCTTAGGAGAGCATAGGAGAGTAGAGCAGTCGGCATTGAGATGGATATTCCACGCGAGGAGCACCACTTTGAGTGAGTTTGATAGTTTGATCAGCCAGAAGAGGTAGGACCACTAATATGTAGCTTGAAAAACTTGGCCTAGGGTCATTTATTTATGCAATAAATGCTAGAGAAAGGTTGAATAGATGCGCATGATCGCAGTTTGGTGCATTTGAGATGCAGAACTGTGCATGTGTACTTCTGCAACACATTTAGTATAGGGAGCTGTGCATGCACAAGTGTTGTGCATACATGTTGCAAGTCGGCACATGCATTAGGATTGTGTGCATTTGATATGGGAATCAGCACATGCAGTTTGGATGCACATATACGGTATGAATCGGCACACGTGATATGGTTCGATGCATTTAAGAAATACTGCAGCGCATCTGCTAGAAGTGGCACATTTACTATGAAATTATGCATTTACCTTTTGGTTTGGTGCATATGATCTAGATAGTCAGTTCACTTAACAAAATTGACTCGATTGGCATCTTGCTTGATGCGTCAATCAATAAGCTATCTCTGAGATTTCAAGAATCTAGTCAAGAGATGTAGTATGTTGTTTTGATTAATTTGATATGTTAAGTTTAGTGATATGATGCTTTAGATATGTTGAGCAGGTTTTTGTAGTTTAGGTTTACGCATTGCTTTTCTTGTTTGCAAAAGGACATTCGAGATATACTTATGTCGAGGGAGCAGTTTTCCTTACATATGTTGCAGCGCTACATGCTTACGGAGATTGATCACGAGGTGCTAGGTGCCATGGGCCTTGATTATGTTTGTTTCATGCCTGAGGTTTGAGTGAACCTCAGTTTGTTGATGGCACCTGTGGAGAGACTCCATAGTGAGGATGGGACATTTCATTTGTTGACTAGGGAGATGGCAATCGCTCTGGAGGATGTCTACAGGATTTTGCACTTGCCGATACAGGGTGAGCTAGTACATTATGATCCTTAGTGGGATATAGGACTGGCAGAGTGCAGGTGAGTGTTCGATGATCCTAAGCTAGAGGGATAGGTTATCTCAGGGCATGATATATATGACTATTATGACTACTTCCCAGGCATAGTGGTTGGGCTGATCGGAGGTGTTGTATGCCCCGATAGGAGATTACATAAGTTCCTGATTGGATGGGAATGGATCATGGAGTGAATGATTATAGAGGGCACCCGATATGCATGGGGTGTCTATGTCTTGGTGCACTTATACCACAATATGCATCAGGTAGTATACCATAGGGGCGCCAGTCTGTCGGCAAGTGTATCTCTTTTACAGTTTTGGCTTTGGGAGCACATTGCTATCACACAGCCGATGTGCATGTTTTCAAGGCAGAGGGGTGAGCCTTATAGCTATGGGTATACAGGAGTTATTTCCCAACATAAGCTAGGAAAAATTAAGTATTGGAGACATGTGTTTGACAATGTAGATAGAGTTGTCTGGTGCCCATATCTAGACTATGAGCCATGGGATGAAGAGGATGATGAGCTACCATATTGCTTTCAAACGCGATGGCTCATCAGGAGGACTCAGTTTATTTTGGAGAGACAGATTGTTAGCAGGGTTCGGTGACAGTTTGGCAGGAGATAGGGGATGCCATAGGGGCAGGCCCGATTTGCTAGGACACATGTTGAGAGGTTTAAATGGGGACCAATTGCTTCATATTAGGAGGCACTATCTAAGTTTTGGTAGATTCCCTATGTAGCATGGCCTATGAGGAGGGAGGTAGTAGATGCAAGGGTGACACCCGATTATGAGGAGTGGCTGGCGGCTCATCCTTTTTTGAGGTACTTAGGGCTAGGAGAGTTGGTTCCTCACATAGATGAGGAGGATTTAGATGATGAGGATGGGGCTGGCAAGAGGAGGAGGAGACAAAGGAGGGGTAGAGGAGGACATGGAGATGGAGATGATGGAGGTGATGGAGGTGGAGGAGGGGGTGGAGATGGTTAGAGGTAGAGGAGGAGAGTTGGGGAAGGACCTTCCTAGCAACAGTAGGTAGTGCAGCCATAGGTTACACAGTAGGTTCAGATGTCGCCACCATAGCAGATGCCCCAATAGGTGGCTCAACAGCAAGTATAGGCATAGGTTCAGGTCCCTCAGGGTCTTGCTTAGCTAGATGTACTGCAGCAGGCCATTACCACATTGAGGGGGTAGGTCAAACAGCTGAGGGCAGAGCTTAGGATGGCAGAGGCCTGGAGAGATGCAAATGTAGGGGTTATATCAGAGCTCCCTAGAGAGCGAGACTCAGCCTTGGCGAGGGTGCGGGCCATCAGAGTAGAGAGAGACTCGGTAGTGGCAGCCCTAGGTACAGATGGTACTACCATATTTTTAGTTACACAGGTGTAGCAGGCACAAGTACAACTTGCATAGGTATAGGGTGAGCTTGCTAGAGCGCAGGCTCAGACGCAATATTACCAGGGGTTGTACCATGGTGTAGTACCAGTAGAGCAAAGGGCTCCCAACTATCAGAGCTAGTTTGTGGCTTCGCAAACAGTAGGGGGATCATGGTCAAGAGCATCAGTGCAGAGCCCACAGCAGTCAAGGGTCGACAGAGGAGAGGATAGTGTAGGGAGCAGTGCTCCATGGTAGCAGGGCTAGCCATTTAGACATGTATAAATTTTGGCTTATGTAGACACACAGTTTTGATGGCTCATAGATAGCCCGATATGTCTATCACTTTTGCATCATTTTGATTGAGACATGTATCATTATTTTTGTGATGTATACACTTTATATGATTTGACTCAGAGAGACTTTGATATATTGTACATTTGGACATGTTTTATGTTATAAGATGATGATGCAGCTATTGATCTCTATATGATGTTGTTTATGCTATATGCCATGGATGCATTCCTATCTTATGATGTTTCACATGTAATGCATACTATTATGATGTCTATATGATGCTATGTGATGTTTATCTGATGCAGATGTAGATGTTTACTTGATGCTATGTGATATGATCTAATGCAGACTTAGATGTTTACTTTGATGTTCTAATATGCAAAATGTTATATGCGATCTATATGATGATGCAGTTTATGCTATGATCTACATGTCTTTGTCTATATTTTTTATTTTTCTGTGGATATTATGTTATGTAAGATGCAAATGGATATGAATGATCTAATGTACCTATTATGTATGCAAAATTATTTAATCATGTTAATGACTATCTCACATGATATGATATGCAGCTTATGCTATGTTTTTGTTATGTCCAAATGTACTCAATCGACACAGAAATGACACAATGATAGACAGAAGACTGACTGACGGAAGACTTCTAAGCTTTTACTTGTAAACATGGATACTCTGCATTGTGGATCTTTATTGCATGGGATAAGGTATGGATGCTTTTGGATGTGGATGGATTTGACATCTTGATACTACAAGTACTTTGAAGTGCTTAATTGATCATTGGGATTTTTTGTTTTTGTGTGTTTTTTGAAATGTTGTAAGAAAATACAAGCATCGAGGTATAATTGAACTGAGATGACTTGAGCCTCGCTTACATGGATTTTGATTTAGCAAGTGAATACAAGCATCTAGGTATAATTGAACCAAGATGGCCTAAGTATTTCTTGCATATCAACAGACAAGGATTGCCCCCTTTCATGTTAGACCTTTGATGTCCTCAATGATCATTTTGTTGACCATGTCTTTAGACAAGGCTTTACATTACTAAAGATTGATCCACAAACAACAAACAAAGAAAAGAATCATGGCCCCATCATAACATCTCTAGCTTTTGGCATCCTTGAGTAGCATAGGAGACATGATAACAAAAAGTAAAGACCTTAAGACACAACTGTAATTTGAAACAAAACACTCTTGTATTTAGATGTATCTTTCTTACCATAATGTGATAGAATCATTTGGATTGGTTTGTTCTTTCTTTTTCTTTGCTTTGGATAGGTTGGTGTCTTGTGTCAAAACTTTTTGCTTGGAAACGAGATTTTGCTTGCGCGCGCTTGCATTTGGTGAAAAGGTTCCATAATCCTTATTAGGGAAAACAGACCCTAAGGGACTGACCTAGTGCCTCGGGGGCACATTGACAATGGCCTTGCCAACATGACGACACAGAGGCAATGTAGTTCGAGACTTGGACCACATATGGACTAGAGGAAAGATGACAAGATATGGGATGGATGGGGAAGCCTCAAGGGTGCATTGATTAATGGCCTTGCCTACATGACAACGTAGAGGCAACATAGTTCAGGATTGACCCTATGATACTAACGACAGACAGTATGCTAGGTTGACACTTTGGATAGGATACTGGATAAGACCTTGGTTGACAAGGTGACAAAAGGAGATAGAGTATCAAGCCATGATAGGTTCTCATTAGGTTTCTATTATGAAACACATATGGATCGAATGAGACACTTGTGGGAAGAAAGGAAACAAGGTGATTGGTTTCCCATAGATGGAGGAAGCAGTTTATCACAAGTAGTCCCTGTTTACCAAGTTTTTAGCACTTGCTTTTATTTGGACAGAAGCTAGAGAGTACACATGATGCCTGTTTGCTAGGTTTTCACCAAAGGATGTTTTTTTTGTTTTTTTTCTATTTATTTTTTCTAATTTCTATTTTTTTTGCTTTTTTCTAATTTTTTGATTTTTTTTGCTTTTTTTTGATATATTGCCCCCCTTACATTAGGGTTCTCTTAGGTATAGAATCGACGAAGATGCATACTGTTGATTAGGTCATCGAATAGCTCACCCTCTGATGTTGCTAACTGATATGCTCCTAACCCATAGGCTGCAATGATGACATAAGGACCAAGCAAGTTGGGTTCAAACTTACCTTTCTTTTCTCGATCCTATTGATTATGGGGGTTTTCCTTAAGGACTAGTTCACCAACATTGAAGACCCTTGGATGGACCCTATGATTGTATCTTTGAGACATTCTCTATTGATAGGCTTTGAGATGGTTGAAAGCATTCTGTCTCTTCTCTTCTAACAACTCTAGTTTTTGAAGTCTGGATACTCTGTAGTCTTCATCTGTGATAAGACCTTTTAATGACACCCTTAGGGATGGTAGCTCGACCTCGATAGGAAAAATAGCTTTGGATCCATAGATAAGGGCATAAGAGGTAGCACCTGTGGGAGTGCGTATACTAGTTAGATAGGCCCACAGAGCAGGATTCAGTTGTATGTGCCAATCACGGCTAGCATCATTGACTATTTTCTTGAGGATCTTCAGAATAGTTTTGTTGGATGCTTCTCCTTGGCCATTGCCTTGTGGATAGTAGGGAGTAGAGAAACGGTGATAGATTTTGAATTTGTCACAAAGCTCTTGTACATCCTGGTTCTTAAAAGGTCTTCCATTATCTGTGATAATGGATGAGGGAATTTCGTATCTGCAAATGAGGTAATTGAAGATGAATGAGGAAATCTATTTACCTGTGATGGTGGTGAGGGGAATGGCTTCAATCCACTTGGTAAAGTACTCAGTGGTGGTTATTATGAATTTGTGGTCGTTGGATGATGGTGGGTGAATTTTGCCCACAAGGTCGAGTCCCCATTGACAAAAGGGCCAAGGTGTCGTTAAAGGTCATAGCTTTTGAGCTGGTGCATGAATCAGGTTTCCATGTATTTGGCACTGCTTGCTTTTCTTCACAAACTGATATGAATCTGTTTCCATGTTCGGCCAATAATAGCCCAAATGCATGAGTTTCTTAGCTAAAGAAGGACTGCTAGAGTGTGTTTCAAAAATCCCTTTGTGCACGTCACGTAAGGTGGTTTGAGATTCTTCTTGTTCTAAACATCAGAGTAAAGTACCATCCAGGTCTCGGTGGTAGAGGGTATCAACTATAATGGTATATCGAGAGGTTTGGCAAATGAAGGTTCGACGTTGGTTTGAAGACAATTCAGGTGGGAGGGTGTTATCCTTGACGTAAGTGTAAATCTTACTATTCAAGGGTGAATTAGATCCAACTAATAGGCATATGGAGTGTGCCTCAGGAAGATCATAAGCTAGTTGCTGAATTGACTCCACCAAGAACCCATACCGTGACTCATTCTTTGGGATCTCCAAACACACATTTCTTTAGGTTCAACCTAACTTTAAAGTGTTCTAGTCTCTGAAAGACCTTCTCTAGCACATCCAGGTGTGATTCTCTTGTGAGTGACTTTGGAAGGATATCATCTACATAGTCTTCCATTGTGACATTCATCATATCATGGAAGATAGTGGTCATAGCTCATTGATATGTTGCTCTGGCGTTCTTTAGTCCAAATGGCATGACATTCCAACAAAAGGTGCCCCATGGACAAGTGAAAGCTGTCTTATGTTGGTCTTCTAGTGCTATCCTAATTTGATTGTATCCATAGAAGCCATTCATGAGAGATAACATGGTATGTCCTACTGTTAAGTCGACTATGATATCTATATTTGGCAACGGAAAATCATCCCTGCGGTAAGCTTTGTTTAGATATCAAAAATCATTGCATAGTCTGACCCTGCCATTAGGTTTTGATACTGGCACTATGTTGGATATCCACTTTGGATAGTCTATTTCTCTGATAAACCCTACATCCAATAGTTTCTTGAGTTTTTCTTTGACTAGTAATGCTATGTGCGAATGCATCTTTCTAAGCTTTTGTTTGGCTGGTTTCACTCCTGGATCTAGTGGAAGATGATGTAGGATCAAATCTAGATCTAGACCAGGCATATATGCACATAACCAAGCAAAGTTGCCACACTTTTTCTTGAAGAATGGTACAAACTTGGTCTTTTCTGGTGGAGTTAGAGACTTTGCAAAGTGGATGATCTTAGGCTATTCCTCTATTCCAATGTTGACCAGTTCTGTAGGTTCCACAACAATCTGAGACTTCTTTTGGTGTATGTCATTGGGGAGAGTGTCAAGCCTTCCATCATTATATGCCACAGTTAGGTTTTCACCATTGGATGTGTCCTTTCTTTCTACTATTTTGGGATTTGATACTGCCGCAAAGCAGTTTTCACCATCAGATCCAGTTTTGATTTTGATATTTTTGCGACTGGAAGGCTTGGCACCCTCTCCAAAATAAGCCATGGTATTTAGTTCAATGGTGAAGCCAACTTTATGATCTCCTCGGGGTAGGTGGTCCCTAAGTTCCATGTAGTCAATATAGGCATCATCGTTTTGGAACATGTCTAGTTGCGGGGTTCCTTGTAAATCCCAATCGATAAGTTTGGGATGCACAAGGGGGAGGGAGTCAGAGGATAGATCTGATTCATTGATGGTTTGAATGGATATGTGAGGAGTATTGGTATGGATAGGATCCAGGATGGTACTTTCCTCTAAATTATTTATTGCGACAGAACTTGAACCTTCCTCGAAAGTTGTACTCTCAAGAATTGGTGAATCACACTCTACTGGTCTATGCTTTAATGTTTGTCCCTCATGGTAGGGGCTATAGGTTTGAATGGTATCAACTCCTTTGTCCTCATAGGAGTGCTCTGTGAGTTCCTCCCACTCATTCTCATTGGAGTCTGTGTCACTATCATCTTGGAGTGTATAAGTCTATTCTACAAAACAAGCATTTGTCTTAGCCTTGCCTTTGTCTTGGAATCCTAACCTTGTTGTATTTCTTGATAATGAGGATGAAGAGGGTTGAATGGGTTCTATTATGCCTTCTTTTCTTAGACCGATAGGGCCTTGTCCTTCATAACCCATCCTATGCAAGATAGACTCACCACGCCCCATAGAGTTCAGTTGGGAGCTTAGGTAGTTCTTGGGGTGAGTCATCCTCTTTTGTGTAGAGCCATTGTAAGACATCTCTCTCCTTAGTTTCATCTGATAGGATCCCCCATTTGACAAAGGGAGCTATGGGAGGTGCAGGAGGAGCAGATGGCTTTGGAAAATGTCCAGGTCATCTAAAGGATTGTGGAGATAAAGGCATTTTGGCTAGATTGAGGCTATGCTCGATGGAGTATTCCCCTACCCCGATTTGTTTGATGGTAATTGTCTATTCTTTGGGCTTGGATGAGGAAACTTCAGAGGAGTAATCATGCTGTGAGATAGGGGATGTATAGGCTCTATTGTTAGGAATGATGCAATCAGGTTTAGAATGGATAGTATTGCAATGTTGGAAGGGATCAGGATCACCTTGGATGGTAATCTATTTGCCGTTACGAGGGAACTTTATGCATTGGTGATAGCTAGAAGGCACAGCTTTCATGGCATGAATCCATGGTCTACCTAGGAGGATATTGTAGGCTAGCTCCCTGTCAAGAACTTGGAAAACAATGTCCTTAATTACTAGTCCAATCTATATGGGTAAAACCACTGTTCTCTTTGTAGTCCTTTCTTCTTCATCATAGGCTTTGATAGTGATCTTCTTTCTAGGATCCACTGCAGACTCAGAGAACCTCAATGTAAGGACTAGCTTGAGCATGCAAATATTTAAACCAACTCCCCCATCAATGAGAACCCTCTTGATGCAGCATTTATGGATGAAGGAGACAATATGTAAGGGTGTGTTATGAGGTTGGGAGATTGATAAGTCATCTTGGTTGGTAAATTACAAGGTGCTGGAGGAGGTTAGATTTCCTAACATGGCTTGAAACTTCTCTTGGGCTAGGTTCATGGGCACAGTTGTTTCAACTAGGGATCTGTCAAGAATTTCTTTGTGTGAGGGAGATAGACACAACAACTCTAGGATAGATATGTGGGTATGTGCAGGATCATGATGGGCCAAACTATACTTCTAAGAGGTAATGAAAATATAGAAATCAGACTTTATCAAGTTCATGTGAAATTTTGAATGGATTATCTATATAATTTGAAAAAGATGTAAGAATGAAATTTGTAGAGAATTGAATCTAGTTTATAGGCTACTAATTTAAAAAAAAAAAAAATTTACTTAGTGAAAATTGAATATTTCAATGAACAACTATTAAATTTTTCAGAAAAAAATAAAAAGTGGGTGTCTGTCCAACCAACCTAACTACGAGTAAAAATATATATGTTTTTTTGAAACTTTCAAAATAAGTAGAAGACTCATGTTTGAATATGATGCATATTTATTTGAAATTTTTTTCTAATAAAATAATTAGTTATGATTTTTTTACTGAGACTTTTTACAAAAATAAAAAGTAATTTTCTAGCCAACCTAACTTGATAAAAAAAATCAAAATTCAATTTTTTTTTTTAACCTATAGCTAGAAAAGCATAGAATGTGATGCAAGTTTCAGATCTCAAAAAGGTGAAATGGTTTGAAAGTTATGGATGTTTTTCAATCAGTGTGTCCATCAGGATTTCAGAGACATGGTATATTGAAAATTATTAATAATTATTTAATAAAATGATAACCAAATAAATCTTATATTTTTAGAAAGCTAACAATTTTCTATAAACCCTTTTCATTTTATCAATTTTACATTAAAAAAAGTCGTCGGCACGAAGGGTGAAGTTCAAAGAAGAGACTGAAACATTAAAACATGTTACAATCCATAAAAAGTCAACAATCAAAACAGATATCCGTCTTGCTTTGTACCAAAGCAAGATGGATATCCATTTTGCTTCGGTAAAAGCAACTCAAAATGGATAATTGTTCTGAAAATGGATATCTGTTCTGAAAACAAATATCCGTTCTGAAAACGGATATCCGTTTCCTTGATCTATGAAAAATTTTGCACCATTGGTTTTGGATGAAGAGAAGCAACATATTTGAAACATCGAGGCAATAATACGAGAAGTTAAAATTAGTTGGTCATTTATAGGTGTATCTATTATTTCATATCACATTACACAGAGAATTCTAATTAACATTCTAGTTTCCTCATTTGGGCAAACATTTTTTTATCCGTTTCTAATGGAAATATTTAGTTAAAAATTGGTGGCTCCTTGTGAAAAGTATGGGCTCTTATCAAGCACGCATAACCAATAAGGTTGATATCCATTTTTCTTACATGGTTGTTGATCACATCTTATGAAACAGATGTTGCTTGCTGATAGTTCTAGGTTTAGTGAACAATATTCTCAAGCTTATTGCAATTTTTACACTTGTGACCGAATTTGGTACCAAACCCTTTCACCTTTTAGTTAATCCTGATAGTATCATCTCACTCCAGGCAAATCAAACCAACATTAGGACCATGTGAACGAGATTAAGGATAGCCTTGAAATATGAATCTTTGTACTGTTGACTATCCTTTTAGCATGACAATCCTTTAGGATCATTGTACCCAGGTGCAACAATCCTTCAATCTTCATTTATTTATATTTCTTTCCTCTTCATACACAAGATTCTCGTGCCTTGTAGTCATGACAATCCATAAATCACCTAACTGTCCTTAGTGAGACTATATCTTATTTTGACAGTGATAGTCATCGTCCATTCACAACTCTCCTCTTTAACATAGATACCCTTTGCACATGTTTTGACTTCATGATTTTCCTTTTGTATGTTGTATTATGGTATGAAAATACTATGGCCCCTTCTTCATCCTCTTTTATAATGAAATTGAAGGTCAACACTTACAGTTACTCTTCTAAGTTATTACTTGGTGATAATGAATCCTTAAACTCATTTTTTATTGTCTTTAAGCCAAATTTACCACTATTGAGACAGTCAGAGTTGATTCTTGATCATGAATATTGCGAATTACTTCAAATATCCATGGACAATTTCAATTGTGTTTCTTAAGACACCCATGCCTTGACTATACCTTGATGTTGGTCATGATTGTGCTTGGATGGCACAATAGTTCATAGTTATATTTTTGCCACTAAAGTTTTCCTTTGACAAAGTCGTATTTGTAGTCCACCTTTTGATGATGTTCAAACAATATAAATACTTATTCTTAACATAAGCAATACATTTCTCACAAATACCAATGCATTCTACTCATAAGGTTCATGGCACCATGCCTAAAGGTATGATAGTCAGCAATGTACTATTGTGGTAGCCTATGGTTGGTTTGACAATCTATAATAGTGATAGCATTCATGCCTAACAGTCCTTATCATTATTGTCATAATATATTCTACATTTGAGGCCTCATTGGTGCAGAAGCACCTCAAAACTTGAAGAATCTAGAAGATTCCCTAGATTTTATGTTGTATCCAAAGTGTAATATTGTAAGGCCTTCATGCCACATGGAGTCATGTCTGGTCGAGTAACAGCATAATGTTGGGTTGTCAAGAAAAGAATTGTAACCGAACTGTAGTTTGTAACTGATTGGGAGTGGTGGTTCATTTTCCACTGTGTGTAACTGTCAATTGTGAGTCATTAAATAGTTAGACTCTATTTATGTAGAAGAGTGAATAGACAGAGAGGAAAAAGAACAATTTTGTATGTATAATTTCTGGAAGGAATAGAAAAGTTTTTGTTTCTAGTCTAATTACAAGAACAGCGGTTTGGAGTCATTCCACTGGTGGGTTTCTTTGAAACCAGTGGAATGACCTCCGTGTAGTTACCTTTCTGTTATGTTAGATTAGTTTCTGTGGATGCTGTTTGGTTACAAGAGTGGTGGAGGAGTTTATCAGCATGAGATTGGTATTGTTTCACTGAAGATACAATCCATGGGTATATCATTTTTGTATGCGTGGACATTTCATGTATATCCTGCTATCGTTTATCGTGGTTGTAAATGGTGAATGTACATGTCAAAGGATACAAAGGTTGACCGGCCATATCGGGAAAATTGGGAAAGATACATTAGTCGACCAGTTATAACAAGTCATGTTATGTATAGGCTAAATCGAAGACATCAGACTGACAATAGTTATCGGAGAGACAAAGTTCCATTGAGCTGACAACATTGATCTCACCAATCAAGTCATATCGGGGTGACAATCATTAAGTGTCACCAATGGGTTATTTATCGGCACATCGGGAGAACGGTTGAGAACTACACCGATGAGAGGGAGTCACACCGACAGAAGGAACATCGGAAAGAGATGGACTATTAGAGGTGAGAAGAAAAGTGTCACCGATAGAGGCAGTCTGGCAGATGGTGTAGTTCAGTGTTTATTGTTTCAATGTGAGATACGATATCAGAAATCAAAGAGAATGTCTAACTGATGAAGAAGTCTTACCAATGAATAATGGATGGTAAACACATTGGGGAGAGTTATAACGTCAGAATGCAAGTAAAAAGTCTCACCGAGGGTATTAGTCTTACCGATAGATAAGGGTGGTGAATCTCACATCAGAGTGTGTATATCAGAGAACAACGAAGGAGTCACACCAACAACATAAGCCTGAGAGATGGATTCTACACATCGGCGAGAGGTCCCACATCAGGCTAACAAATTTGAAGGTTACCGATAATGATAAGTCTGGCTGACAATAGAGAAAGGAAGAACATGTGAAGCATAGTTCGATGAGACATTAGAAATGTCTTGCCGATAGTAAAGAAAGAGTGTATTTCGGTCTCGTTTGGACCTTGGGAAGGATATTTTAAAATCTATTTGAGCAATTGGTGGGTTAATGGGTATTTTACACCCTATTTGTAAGCTTTTGCTATGTTGCTCTGCATCACTTGTCTACAACATACAAAGTTTACCTTTCTCATCCATACCTTTAGTATATAAAGGACATTAATAGGGAAATTTTAATTTCCACTCAGTCAGTGCAATCTAGGAGAGGATAGATTGTCTAAAGTTGTGATCTATTTCCATTTACACTTGCCATAACTACAAATGCTTAGTGTTTATTCTCAACCCCGGTATATGAATAAAATGTGACCTATTGTTCTAATAGGCCTATAGGGACAAAGAGGTGATAAAGCCTTTAATTTTAAACATGACATGGTTTTGATAACTTCCCATATTGGCAAGGTCTTGGATGACAATATTTTGATGCACCTAATTATAATAGGTGTTATGATAGTCCTTGGCATCTTTTCATTTCTTTCTTGAATGGCCTGCAAATAAGACATAAGACATATTAGATCCTTCATAAATAAGAATTCTCATACATTACATTTAAACTTAAACTCCCTAAACATCATTCAATCCATCCATTAATATCAAAATGCCATGAATATCTTATGATCAACCATTCTAATTCCTAGGATAGTCATATATTGCAATTTTGCTTCTCTATCCTAAAATAGCCCAAGGAATATCTAACCTTGAATTTGTATTTTAACAATCTAATGTCTTTACGAATGTCTTCTTTTGGGACAACATTTTTGCCTTTAGAAGCTCCTCATTTGATGATAGCCTAAAATCAAATAATGGCTTATATCCAGAGCTTTATTAAGTTGATACCTAGGTGGATTAGTGTGTAAACATTGAAATTAGATGGTAATTCACAAGTTTATAGAATAATAAAATGAATCCCTAGTCTAGAATTCAAATGTACATAATAAAATAGATATCTGTTTTGTAGTAGCGATATGGACGTTGCAGAGTGTCCGTTGTAAAGAATTGGGCTTTTACCATTTTGTAAAAGCAGAAAAAAGACAAAAGGAATATTGTTGGGCCTGACTTCCGCAACCAAAGACCCTCTGCTGTCGAAATACTCGTGATTTCTGGCTATGACAGTGAAAGGAATATTTTTATGCACTTTTGGAGACACATTTTTCTTGTTACAATCATAAGGGTGATATTTTTGTTCCCCTAATGGGGAGCAATAGTCGTCATAAAGAAAAAAGGAGGAGGAAGGTTACATTGGAGGAAATTGAAGCAATTAGGGAAAAAGATAGGGAAAGGAAGAGGATTGGAAGGGTGGGTTTGGCGGATGCTCATCAAGGTGAATCTTCTTCTTTACCATCTAATGACATGCAAATTGAAGATGTTAATTTTGATTATAATGAAATGTTAGATAAGAATGAAATTCACCATGATATTGCAAATGAAAATATTGAAAAATGTTATGAAACACCTATTCATAATAGTAATTCCATGGACAAAGAAGAAGAAGAAAAATAAAGATGTGCACTTGAAGAAAGTGGATATGAACATCATGATGTTGAAATTGCACTCCATAATCCATTTGTTGATAAAATTGATGAGGTTGATAACATGGATGAAACAAGAACAATCAATGTATCTCCAAATTTCATAAGAAGAGAGGACATTTGTCAAGAAGAGAATAACCATGATGAAATTGGAAAACACCCAAAAACCCCAAAATGGTTACTTGAAATTGATGAGAACATAATGGAAAAACTTGAAGGCAAGAGGTCATCACGAATGGTTCGGTTGTGGGCTACAAAACTCTTCAATGAATACTTTGAGAAGAAAACATGAACCGAACAATGCCAACTTTTTGTGCAATTATTAAAGATGTACAAAATGAGACCTTTATTAAAGAAATTAAAGATTCGGTTAAACAAAGTGTCTGATTGGAGTAAAATTATTGTAAGAAGCCTTTTCAATGCACTCAATTCTATTGGAAAGACTAGCAAGGAGAAAGATAAAAGAGCTGCCCGTAGAGTAATAACAACCTCAATAGTAAGCAAACAATTAAGAAATGCTCGATTAATGAGGAAAACTTGTGTTGACTTAAGATTGAATCATAAAACATTGTCAAAAGCACTAGCATTAAGATCAAGGCTAGACAGTCCTGTTGCCAATGATACTTGGGCTTTCAGTGGTAGGCTTCCACGAGTTGACAAGAAGCTGATTGATAGCACAAAGGAAGAAATTGAACGATTTTGGTACACTAACTCTAGGGTATCACCGAATGCAAAAGATGTTGTAAAGTTAAGAATTGGTGATAAAGATCGCACACCACATCCTAAACATCACTTGGAATGTAGCCAAACAACATTGTACAAACAATATTGTGAAACTCACCCAAGTAGACAATCTCACAAAGAGCATTTGAATCTCTTAAGCCATTTTATTGTGTTCCTCTTAAAGTTCGTAATACATGTTGTTTTAAATACCATGTAGAATTTTCTATGTACCATGAATTATTATGCAATATTCATTCTACTTTGCACACTAACGAAATGTTACAAGAGTGTGGTGCAATTCAACTACCAAAGTCATCTCGGGACTTATTGGATTTATTTCTATGTATTAGAGATGATGGTTGCATGTTCTACAAGAATGATTGTTTAAATGAAAAGTGTTTACAATGTGGTGGGTTATCAAAGTTTGTATCATGTTTTCATGAGGGCAATGAGCATGATTTTGGAAAGAGAATGGTTGAGAAAAAGAGATATGAGACGGTGAAATACAATTTGAAAAGTGGAGGTGAAGGTTCTAGATGTGAGTTGATTGTAAGAGAGGTAAGTATTGCTGATTTTTTTGATGATTTTAAGAAAAATCTTTTCTACAAGTATGTCAGACATAGCCACAGGTCTCGATGGTTAGATCAACAATTCAGGATGTGTAAAGACTCTTTCTCGATTGGAACTATTGTCTCTGTAGTTGATTTTGCAGAAAACTATACATTGCAACCCCAAAATGAAGTTCAATCCCAGTACTACAATTCTATTTAGATTGCTATTTTTGTTCACATCACATATGGACATGCCCCCAAGAGTACAGAACAGAACAGGAAGATTGTCAGAGAATACCATTTTTACATGAGTGATGATCGATCTCATTCAGCAGAGTTTGTGCAATATTGTTTTCAACAATTTTATGGGTTCTTGCAAGAAAAAGATATTAGAATAGATCAACATCTCATTTGGTCAAATAATTGCACTGGTCAATTCAAGAATACTCGTAATTTTTATTGGTTGAGCAAAATGCATGTAGAGAAGGGTATACCTCATATTTGGAATTTTTTTGAAGCTAGGCACAGAAAAGGTGAACATGATGGAGCAGGTGCATGCGTGAAGAGAGCTCTTTTTAAAGAACAACTAAAGATTAGAGGCGGTGCTACATTCAGTGATGCAGATTCCATTATTAAGTGGTGTAACTATGCATTGTCACGAGGAGTGGCTCTTGATTCTGAAGTGCGCAAGTTCTTTTGGTTGGTTGATTATGGGATAGCGATAGAGAAATTGGAATGTCAGAGAATCAATGAATCATCAAAGATGCATTCATTTCAAAGCTCAGATACAAGTACATGGACTATTTGGACACGAGAATTAGCTTGTTTTTGTCAAGTTGTATTAAATGTGATTGGAACAATTGTAAGTCAAGTGAGTGGGTAGATGCATAGATTCCACAATATTTAATCCCTTTATATGAAGGTCAATCACCTTCCGTCAATGACATGGAGAGCTCATTTGACTATGAACGTCTTTCAGACCTTGTATAGCCAGGTCATGTTTATGCAGTTGTTGCACCGCATGGAAATGAAGAGAGGTCAGACTATTGGTTGGCATAATGTGTACAGGGAAAACAAAAGCTAACACAACCTATGACAGATGATGATGGGTTCACATATCCTACAGGATCAGTTGTTATTTCTAGGACTTGGTTACGAACATATATGATTAAAAAGAATGGCATCCCAGCCTTTGAAGACTTTGAGAAGCATAAAACCATATTGATGTATTCTCACCTAGTTGTAGCAACAAATGTCAAGTTACTAAAGCATCGTGGAAAACCAAAATCAAAAGAACTATGGACAATTATTAATGCTGATCATGAAGCAATATTGGATACTTTGAAGGTAAGAGATGACCCCTCAGGTACGCTTGGCTAGCATTTAAACTTCCACATGGATAGGTATGACATTTTTTATCTTAACTTATTCTTGTTTTTTCTATTTTTTAGAATTGTTTTATTAAAAATCTTGTTACTTTAACTATAATGCATGCTTTTGACTATACAGGACTGCGAATAAAGTTATTTTACATGGCATCATAGATTATTTTGCATGGCATCGTAAATTATTTTGTATGGCATCGTAGGTTATTTTGACTATACTCGAGGTATGATTTTTAGTTCTCATTTGTATTTCTTAATATTGCACATTTGTACCTTTTTCTACATAAGGCATTCCATGAGATGACATGTATTTGATGTCTTTTACCGAATAGTTCATGTGCCTTGTCTATGCTTTCACATATTACATACATGTGTCACATGGCAATTGCAACTACAACATCTGACAAAATTCTCATTTCTTTGAGGTATTCCACCAAACAGTTCATGTGCCTTGCTTATGCTTCCTTACTTTGCATTCTTATAAAAGTCCTATAATAGTCATAATTAATCTTCATAATAATCTTGATAGTAATCTTGCCATCATTATATTCCATGAGATGATAGTCCTATAATAGTCCTATACATGTCTACTAGGATAGTTTTAACTACAACAGTCCTAAAATAGTACTAGAATAGTCCTATAATAAGCGCAGCATTTAATGTACATATTTATGATATTCATGTTTACTTTTAAGTCTTCTTGTTCATGCTTCTCATAGGACGTCACCTCCCCTACCCATCTAGCTCTACAGAAGAAGAGAGACAACAAATGATCAAGAGGGATCACCAATTGGTGGTAAGCGATTGATTACTTACGTCATGTTATATATTTTGAATATTAAATTCTCTATTAATGTGCACGTTGTTCGATTGTATTAATAGGTGGAAATTCAAAAATCTCTATTGAGGAGGTCTATTCGATGAGCGATAGAGGATGAGTCATTGACTGGTTCACCATCTTCATGGCCTAGCAAGAGCCATAGATTATTTGATAGCAATCCATCAGAGATTTGATTTTGGGACATTTTGTTACATATGTGTATTTAGCTTTGTAAACATACTTTTGTATGTTATCGATGTATATAATTGTATATACCCATATGGTTTTATTTGTACATGCCTATATGGCTTGATATATACACTATACATTATTTTCATGACATTATGTGCATATATGTATATATAAGATCCTAATTTGGCACAAGTAGGGAGAGTGCTTGCATAGGTTATGGAATTTGGTTTTAAACGTTCCAATTGTATTTGCTTCAAAGTTTTTAAAGCCTTTTCAAAAAATCCATTTTGTGCATATCTTGCAATCATTGCATTCCATGAGATAGCATCTCTTTGAGGTGTCATGCCAAACTGTTCACATGCCTTGTCTATGCTTCCACACTTTGGATTTACACTTGCCAATTGCATTTTCTTAACATTTCCTTTCAATCCTTATCAAAAATTCCGTTTTGTGCACATATTGCAATCATTGCATTCCTTCATTTACAACACATGATTAAATAAGAAGATGGATATTTACAACACTTAATACCTTCATGAAATGATACATTGGTTTCTTGATATTCAATCATGCATTGGAGATCTTCAAAGTGTTAAATATGTTTGAAGTGATGAAGAAACTTGTTATTTTGATGTATTTCAACTCCAAACTTCTGCCTAGAAATGAAGGCGCTAATCCTTGATCAAACCAACCTAAAAGTGCGCCTTGGTACTTAGGGCACTAGATTATGATTGATCAACCTAAAATGTGTGCCTAAGGCTAGATAGTGAATTGGAAGGATAAAATGCATCATCAAAGGAGTTTATAGTTATTGAAGGCATCAAATGATGACTTGGGCGCACATCTACCTCTCTACACCATATGTGACTAGTACCAATTATTGAATAAACAACCTAGAATGAGTGCCTTACTATTTGAGGTGCTAGTTCATGCTTCTAGAACACCAAAAGTACGCCTCGATGTTGAGGTGCTAGCTCTTGCTCAAGCAACCTTGAAAGTGCACTTTCACAAGGAGGTTAAAATGTATTATCAAAGGATTAAGTTGAATCAAGGAATCATCATTGAAGACAAGTAAAACATGACTTTGAATGAGGCACACTTTTCATCATCTCTAACCTCACAATTGCGCCTTCCATTGGAAGCTCATATTGTGCCTAAAGGAACGGTACTGAGATATCATCCATGTCAATGATTGAGAATGTGTCAACTAGAACAATATTTTTTGTTCTACTCATCATGGGGCCAAACGGACTGTACCAACACGTTGAGGTGGGTGGGTAAATGCTAGGGGAGGTCTCATTTTGTGTGCCAAGTGTCCCAGTCATTTTGGGCAAGAGGCTACTGGCAAATTCCCTTAAGATCCCTGAGACCAAAAAATTGACAAACTTTGATGGAGCAGTTCTCAAAATTTGTGATAGTTGGGAATGTTTTGTTTGGACCTACAGGTGCATGTGGCATCCATCCACAATAACCTCTCTCATTTTTGGTCAACTCCATTCCATTTGATCGTGCCGAAATTAAACGCATTGTTGCAAAATGCTTCAATTTGATGCAGTGGAAAGGTGCTAGGTGTGACATTTTTCATTCCATAGTTCGTGGGGTCAAACGGACTATGCCAACGCATTAGGGTGGGTAGGTAAATGCTAGTGGAGGTCTCATTTTGTGTGCCAAGCATCCCAGTCGTTTCGAGCTGTAAGCTACCGATAAAGTCAAAAGTTGCTAGGCTTGAAATTTTGTATTCCATAGGTCTTGGGACCGAACAGATTACGTCAACACATCAGGGTGGGAGGGTAAATGCTAGTGGAGGCCTTGTTTTGTGTGCCAAGTGTCCTAGTCATTCCAGGCAAGAGGCTACTGGCAAAGTCCCTTAAGATCCCTGAGACCAAAAAACTACCAAACTTTGACAGAGCAGTTCTCAAAATTTGTGATAGCTGGGAATGTTTTGTTTGGACCTATAGGTGCATGTGATGTCCATCCACAATAACCTCTCTCATTTTTGGTCAATTCCATTCTGTTTGACCGTACCGAAATCAACCACATTGTTGCAAAATGCTTCAATTTGATGTAGTGGAAAGGTGCTAGGTGTGACATTTTTCATTCCATAGCTCATGGGGTCGAACAGACTATGCCAATGTGTTGGTGTGGATAGGTAAATGCCATTGGAGGTTTTGTTTCATGTGCCAAGCATCCTAGTCGTTCCGAGCTGTAAGCTACCGATAAAGTCAAAAGTTTCTAGGATTGAAATTTTGCATTCCACAGGTCCTGGGGCCGAATGGTTTGCGCCAACACGTCGGGGTGGGCAGGTAAATGCTAGGGGAGGTCTCGTTTTGTGTGCAAAGCATCCCAGTCCTTCCAAGCTATAAGCTACCGGCAAAGTGTGACTTTGCCGGTAGCTTACAGCTTGGAAGGACTGGGATGCTTTGCACACAAAACGAGACCTCCCCTAGCATTTACCCGCCCACCCCGACGTGTTGGTGACACTTTACCGGTAGCTTACAGCTTGGAAGGACTGGGATGCTTTGCACACAAAACGAGACCTCCCCCGGTAGCTTACAGCTTGGAAAGACTGGGATGCTTTGCACACAAAACGAGACCTCCCCTAGCATTTACCCGCCCACCCCGACGTGTTGGCGACACTTTGCCAGTAGCTTACAGCTTGGAAGGACTGGGATGCTTTGCACACAAAACGAGACCTCCCCTAGCATTTACCCGCCCACCCCGACGTGTTGGCGACACTTTGCCGGTAGCTTACAGCTTGGAAGGACTGGGATGCTTTGCACACAAAACAAGACCTCCCCTAGCATTTACCCGCCCACCCTGACGTGTTGGCGCAAACCGTTCAACCCCAGGACCTGTGGAATGCAAAATTTCAATCCTAGCAACTTTTGACTTTGTCGGTAGCTTACAGCTCAGAATGACTGGGATGCTTGGTGCATGAAGTGAGATCTCCAATGGCATTTACCTGTTCACCTCAACACGTTGGCGCAGTCTGTTTGACCGCATGAGCTATGGAATGTGTGACTTTGCCGGTAGCTTACAGTTCGGAAGGACTGGGATGCTTTGCACACAAAACGAGACCTCCCCTAGCATTTACCTGCCCACCCCGACGTGTTGGAGCAAACTGTTCGGCCCCAGGACTTGTGGAATGCAAAATTTCAATCCTAGCAACTTTTGACTTTGTCGGTAGCTTACAGCTCGGAATGACTGGGATGCTTGGTGCATGAAGTGAGATCTCCAATGGTATTTACCTGTTCACCTCGACACATTGGCGCAGTCTGTTTGACCGCATGAGCTATGGAATGAAAAATGTCACACCTAGCACCTTTGTGAGGTTAGAGATGATGAAAAGTGTGCCTCATTCACAGTCATGTTTTACTTGTCTTCAATGATGATTCCTTGATTCAACTTAATCCTTTGATAATACATTTTAACCTCCTTGTGAAAGTACACTTTTAAGGTTGCTTGAGCAAGAGCTAGCGCATCAACATCGAGGCACACTTTTGGTGTTCTAGAAGCATGAACTAGCACCTCAAATAGTAAGGCACTCATTCTAAGTTGTTTATTCAATAATTGGCACTAGTCACATATGGTGTAGAGAGGTAGATGTGCGCCCAAGTCATTATTTGATGCCTTCAATAACTATAAACTCCTTTGAGGGTGCATTTTATCCTTCCAATTCACTATCTAGCCTTAGGCGCACATTTTAGGTTGATCCATCATAATCTAGTGCCCTAAGTACCAAGGCACACTTTTAGGTTAGTTTGATAAAGGATTAGCGCCTTCATTTCTAGGCGGAAGTTTGGAGTTGAAATACATCAAAATAACAAGTTTCTTCATCACTTCAAACATATTTAACACTTTGAAGATCTCCAATGCATGATTGAATATCAAGAAACCAATGTATCATTTCATGAAGGTATTAAGTGTTTGACAACCTTATAAATCCATTAGATCATTTATACAAACCCTAATACAACTTATAAACCCTCTTTGCATAGTAATTTCATGAATGACTGTCTTATAGGATTTACATACATACATACATACATATATTTATGATCTCGTAGGCATCTAGGTTTCATACACAAATTGCAATAGTTGTAGAGCCAACCTCCTATCAACGAGAGTTGAATAATAGTAAATAGAGAGCTTCTCGGCCATAAATGGGATTTGCATACACACACTCCCAACTAAAATAGTATCCTTATTGGCCTTATTGGCACCTCCCCCCAAGATGTAAGTTTTTTATGTTTATAATGTGCCCCCAGTGTCCTTGACGTTAATTTCATTCAAACATATCTTCAATTCATCTTTAAAATGTTTTCAATATTGATTCTATTGATCTAAAACCATTCTCTTGATCTAAAACCATTCTCAATGCTAAACATATCATCAATGGACTAAAGAACTATCATCATAATGTATGGCATCATGGGAAGTATCATGACTTGCACATAAGGAGTTTAAATTATATTGTATATCAAGGTGTATATACATTAAAATCTAGTCCATAATGGTAGACATATACAAAAATTTGGCAAATATGCCAACTCAAAATATTTTTTACAAAATGTGGCATATGCCATGTCTCAAAATCTATATACAATCTACATGGCAAATAGCTACATCAAATACTACAAGTCCACTTGACCCTCAATCTGTGATGGATCCTGAAAAAGTGTCCTCTTTGTACCAAAATGTCTAGTAATTGATGGAGGTGAAGTTTTCTGCATTAACAAGTCAAAACACAAATTTGATTAATCTCTTCAATGGTAAATAAAAATAAGTTAAAGTTAGTAAATAGATTCTTATCTACTACAATTAAGAACTTTCATTTATTAGCATACATCTAAATCACTACAATCAACTATAAGACCGCTAGATAAACTATCAATTATTTAGAAAAATTCAATTCAATTACCTCGACTCTATGTTGTTGTTCGGACAATCGTTCTACAAATGATTTTCTCTTAAGATGATCAGGTGTCCTAGTGAAGCATGGCAAAGATGGCACATCACTCACATTCTCAAGAGACTACATAAAAGCAAAGTAACATTGAAATAAATTAATATATAATTATTAAACAAAATAGGAAATGCATACATTTAAAATAGGAAATGCACTACACAAAAACTTATCTACTAGAAAACAAACACATACCACCATCGAGGCCTCCTACATCAATTAAGAAGGACAAGAATGTAAGACTCTAAATGACTATAATCAAATATTTAAGTTTTCTAAATTATCAATTAAAGTACAATTTAATCAAATTACCTCCACCCTTTGTTGGTGTTGAGAAAGTTGTTCTACAAATGATAGTCCCTTGGGTCAATCAAGAGATCGAGAAAAGACTATTGGCAAAGATGCCACATCATTCACATTTTCGATTGACTATAAAATAAAATTAACATCAAGATATAAATTAATATATAATTATTCACAAAGAAATAAATGCATAAAAAAAAGTTGATGTGTACAACAAATTATACCGGCAAGTCCAAGCCAAATTGGATGGTAGACAAAGTTCCATGATGAACTTCTATCAACTCCTCCTCTATCATCAACTGTTATCTCACTTAGATACATTATTACTAATAAATTTGTTTATATATTCAAATGGAATAGACCATAAAATTTAACTTTAAATTTTACCTGCATAAAAGATTGCTCATGCATTTCTCCTTCTCTATTGTTTACTGATCCGGTAGCTTCTACTCTTGTCCCTGACCCCTCAGCTTAAGTTCTGGACCCCATTGCCTCATCTTGTGAATGGAGATCATACTTTGATGTGTTCAACGGTGGCTCACTACTCTCCATAATAGGACCTAAGCATAAATGATTGCAAGAAATGCAGTGATGGGGCACACATACATGTCTGGACGACAACGGTCTAGTTGTACTAGGTGATCCAATATCATCACCTTCATCATGTGCTTGTGCAAACTGAGATGTCTATATAATCAAATGCTCGGTCAAAGAGTGTATGGCACTAAGGCCCTGTTGTGTTGCATTTACAACAATGTCTGGGTGCTGCATTGGGGGTGAAGAAGGGATAGCAGGAGGGGGAATATAGGGACCTTGTACTTGTCTAATTGCCCTAGGTCTATCTTGAGGCATTCCCTTGCCCACTCCTTAAAACTCTCTAAAATCAAAATAATTAACATGTTGACCCATGACGAACTCTACATAGAGTTTATGGAGGAAATACAAAGGCACATCTAAATTGTTGTTGGGTGGTTTATCAAAAACCATCCACCAATGATCCTAAAAGTTTTGACTAATGCCCTCATGAATACACCATTTGATTGAAAACTTGGGCTTACGGACATCAACATGCAATCTAGTTTTAGGATTGACAAAGTGTTGGGCTAACATAGTTCTTGTAATCTCTAATTCTTTGACTTCATCATATGACAAACCGTTAGCATATTCAGCCTTCTTGGCTTCTCGCCATTGCCTAAATGATTCGTGTTGGGTTGACAAGGTTTGAACATGATTAATGATTCCCTCTAAATTCGATGTCATTATAGACAATCGAGGGTGGCGGTGATACATTTCTATGATCCTACTTATATGATCAATATTTCTTTGAATATTCTCTTCTATTGTTGGAGGGGGAGGGTTTGGTGGTGGAGGGTTTGGGTTTTCATTTTGTGCATCCATTTTACCTAATTAAATTATAAAACATACCCACTTAGCATAAAAACCAAAAAATTTGCTTGAATATACAAAAAAAAAAAAAATGCAAGAAATCTTACCTCTTTGGATCAGATATCCGTTCCTCAGCTCTAATATCCGTTCTTCGAAGATGAGACTGCGTTTTGAAAGCCACGGGTTTGCAAAAACGTAGTCTTTTTTTCTTTTTATGTTCTCCAAAACGGATTTCTGTTATCAAAACGGATATCCATTTTCTTTTTCTCTATTGTTTTCATTGTTTTTTATTTTGTCATTTTAGCATTTTAGTATTTAGGCATTTTAGCTATAAAATACAATCCAAATTTTAGAAAGACTGTATCATATGAAAGGAGAGATTTTGGACAAACTATCAAAATTTATATAGGATTATGATGATATATATATTTGATTTTTATATGATTTACTTATACTAAGGTATCTCATAGTATTTTAAAGGCACTTTTGAATAGATAATTGTCATAAAAAAATTGTAAAAGAAAGTAGTTTTGACCTGTAAATTCTAACAAATCATTTCATGTTTAACTTACATATTAGATGATATTTGTGTCAACAATTGAGATCAAACTTGTGACACTCGAGATCGACCTCTCATTTTTCTATACCTATTCAAATTCCAAGACAATCATTGGATTGATGTCATTTATATTTCTAAAGGTGACAAATCAACTTAGCACATCCTCAACATCATAGGATTGATGTCGATAGAGAGAGAAAGATAGAGAGAGGGAGGTATCTATAGAGAGGTAGATATAGGAGAGAGGTAGATGCGGGTTAGGGGTTAGGGATTAGGGCCATTATTTAGGGTTTACAGATTTAGAGAGAGAGAGACTACTTTTGACATGCAACCGTAAACCCTAAATAATGCCCCTAAACCCTAAACCCAAGTAACCCTAAATAATTCCCCCAAATCCTAAACCCTAACCCCTAAACCATAAACCCTAAATAATTCCCCTAAGCCCTAAACCCTAAACCTGAGAAAGGGAGTCCTAGTTTTCTTGTTTCCATTTGCTTCGTCGATAAGGGAGAGGGAAAGATAAAGGGGAGAGATAGGACATATAGGAATGATAGGGGAATGACTGGGATGCATGATTAAACCTAACCCCTAACCCCTAACCCCTATTTCCTAACCCCTAAACCCTAAACTTGAGAAACCATAAACCCCTAAATCCTAAACACTAAACCCAAGAAACCCTAAACCTCTATCTCTCTATCGCCCTATCTCACTATCTCCCCATCACTATCATTCCTCTACCTCTCAATCTCTCTCCCTATGCTTTAGCCATGTCCCTCACTCTATATCTCCCTATTGGTCCTCTCTCTCTAAACACTAAACCCTAAACGCAAGAAACCCTAAACCCTATCTCTATCGTCCTTCTACCTCTCAATCCTTCTCCCTATTTCTCTAGACATATCACTCACTCTCTATCTCCCTATCTCTCCCCTTTGTCACCTCTATCTCTCCCTATCTGTCTCCTCTCTCTTTCTATCTAGCTATCTCCAAAACTGAGAAACCCTAAACCCAAGTACACCCTAAATCCAATCAACTCTAAACCCATATCTCCCTATCTCTCCCCTATCTCCCTATCTCTATCATCCCTCTACCTCTCTTGATCTCTCTCCCTATGTCCTTGGCCACGTGCCTCACTCTCTATCTCCTTATCTCTCTCCTCTATCTCCTCTCTCTATCTCCCTATCATTCCTCTCTCTCTATAAACCCTAAATCCAAAACCCTAAACCTCTAAACCTAACCCCTAACCCCTAAACAATTTAAATCCTAAACCCTAAATAATGCCCCTAAACCCTAACCCCTGACCCCTAAACTTGAGAAACCCTAAACCCCTAAACCTTAAACCCCAAACCCCTAAAACCTAAACCCAAGTAACCCTAAACCACTATCTCCCTATCTCTCCCCTATCTCCCTACCACCTTTGTCCCTCTACCTCTCAATCTCTCTCCCTATGTCTCTAGCCATGTCCCTCACTCTCTACCTCCCTATCTCTCCCCTTAGACTCCTCTATATCTCCCTATCATTCCTCTCTCTCTATAAACCCTAAACCTCTAAACCTAACCCCTAACCCCTAAACAATAAATCCTAAACCCTAAATTATAATGCCCCTAAACCCTAACCCCTAACCCCTAAACCTGAGAAACCCTGAACCCCAAACCCCTAAACCCTAAACCCAAGTAACCATAAACCACTATCTCCCTATCTCTCCCCTATCTCCCTATCACCTTTGTCCCTCTACCTCTCAATCTCTCTCCCTATGTCTCTTGCCATGTCCCTCACTCTTTATATTCCTATCTCTCCCCTCAAACTCCTCTATATCTCCCTATTGGTCCTTTATCTCTCTCTAAACCCTAAACCCTAAACCTCTAAACCTTAACCCCTAACCCCAAAACCATAAACCCTAAACCCTAAATAATGCCCCTAAACCCAAGCAACCCTAAACCTCTATCTCTCTATCTCTATCACCCCTCTACCTCTCAATCTCTCTCTCTCTATGTCTTTGGACATGTCTCTCACTCTCTATATCCTATCTCTCCCCTTTGTCTCCTCTATCTCTCCCAAACTCTATCAGTCCCCTCTCTCTATCTCTCTTTAAACTATAAACCCTAAACCCCTAAACCCAAGCAACCCTAAACCTCTAAACCCTAAATAATTCCCCTAACCAACTTCTAAACCACTTCTTTATATAGGTGCAACTAATACCACTTTTTCATTGTTTTCCATATTTAATTATATTCTTTTCCATTTTCCAAGTCCTACATGTGTCTAATTTGTATTGTTTGTCAAGTTTTTAGTCTTATTGTTAGTCCCAGCTCTCATGGTTATTAAAATGTTAGTATATTATAGTTAGATTTATCCTTTGGTAACATTCATCTACACATTGTTGCACAAACAACCACACTGAAACATAACCTTACCTAATTAAGGTTAACCTTTTAAAAGGTTCTTTCATAAATGGCGAGCTTAACAGATCCAACTAGTTCAATGTTCTTATAGTCCATGCTTACCCATCCAAGAGAGTTCATGCCATGTTAACTTTGCATTATGTCCTAACATATCACATGAAGGACATCATCATCACAAGGAATAACAATGTCATGAAGGATTAACGAAGGTGTAGCTTCACCACATAAAGTATCATTCATAATTTTATCACTAGAGGGTAAGGGTATATCATGTGTATCCTTCTCAAACCATGTATCATGAATCAAATCATATGAATGATTGCGTAAAGCAATTTAGGGCATGAAATCCAAAATGCCCCAAAACACAACCCCTGCTGCCCCACCATTCCTATCCTGAAATATTGGAACATAGTCTAGAAAAGTGATTATTTCACCTGATGAACAAAATTGAATATTTTATTATTGATTATTTGAGTAATTCATTAGTGATGACTCTTAGTGTTTAACAAATCCTTATGGATCAATGTGTAAAGAAGCTACCAATGTTAATTTGCCCTCCTCCTTCACTAGAAACAGTCTTTAAGGAGGTTCATATATTGATGGGAGATCCAAGATTTAAGAGGTATATTTTCAAAAAGAGTAAAAAGCCTTTTTCCCAAATTTTTTTAGAAAACGGATATCCATTTTGGTTTGGTATCCAAACCAAAATAGATATCCGTTTCAAAGTCAAACTTTGCCAAGTTGCGAATTTGGCTAAGTAAAAACATGATTTTTTTCTTATTGCCACTATTTGGTCCGTGATGATCCTGCACATACCCATGTGGGCAGGAGTCTTTCGAAGTTGGTCTATGACACTGTATGTGTGGGGGTTGGATGGAGAATGTGATGACCTTGGAGGTATTGTGTTCAAAGTGACCTTACTGTTGTAGGTGATGATGCTGCAATCATTCTTGTTAGGCCCTATCTGTTGGTTGGACGTGATCACGTTGATTTGTGGTATGTGCTCTGATATGCAGTTGATAGTGTAGTCGAATAGAATGTTTACATAGTTGGCATTGTTTTGCCCATTGTTTTGATTTTGCCTGTTGCAGTTGTTATTGCCGTTGTTGGTGTTGTTGTTGTTATTGTTGTTGTTGTATGGCCTGTCATGGTTTAGGAGTGGATCCTTGTATGCCATGTGTGTCTCATTGGAGGTATGGTGTTGAGTGTCTGTCTAGTTTTTGTCTAGGATGTCTTGGATGACATATTTAAGATGGATACAATTGTTGGTCATGTGGCCTCTTCCTCTGTGATACTCACAAAAATCAGTGTCTTTCCAATAGTGAGGTTTCACTTGGGGTTCATTGTTACTAATGGGTGGAAGAGTGATCTCATTGTTGGCTAACAACTTTCTTAGTGCCGATTCTTGGGACTCCCCAAGGGGTGTGAATTTTTGTCTAGGATTTGATGTGAACCATTGCTTTGGTTCACGAGTGAATGTTTTATTGGGTGTAGCATTGCTTGCCTCTCCTTTGAGAGTGAAGATAGGTTGTTGCTTGGGAGCCACTACCTTGGCAACCACCACTCCATCATTGACTACATTCTTGTTCTTAGTCCAAAATTTTGACTTGTCCGTTGTGTAGTTTGAGTTAGGTGTGTCCTTGTTTATCTTGATTTGCCCCTTGGAAATCATAGCTTTTTTGATAAACAATCCCATCTCAATGAATTTCATGAATGAGGTAGGGCATTGAATTTGTATTTGGTAACTAAGATTGGGGTTGAGATTGTGGACAAACATTTCTGTCATTTGTTTCTCTGGCACGTGGTATGAGCACTTGCTCGTGAGTTGTCTCCACCTTTGTAGGAAGGCGGTGAAGGACTTGCCACTCTTTTACTTTGTGTTGCATAGGTCTAGCATGGAGACTTCATGCTCTATGTTGTAAGAGAAGTGTGTGACAAAAAGGTTTACTAACTCATTGAAAATTTTAACGCCCAGGGGAAGTCTTGAGAACCATTCCATTGCTTGACCACCTAGAGATCTAGGGAAAAGCCTCATGAGGTAAGTCTCATTATGAGCCATTTCTAAGAATGCTATGCTAAACTCCCTAATGTGATCTCTTGGGTCTCCTTTCCCTTTGTATTTGTCAAACTTGGGAACTTTGAATCAAAAGGGGAAGGGTACAATTTTCAAACTTTTATCAACCTCCAATGAATAAGTTTTTGTTGATGTCCTTGTTTTGAGTTCTGTGTACTACTATTGTAAGGCTTGAATTTATTTCATTATTGTGTCCATAGGCATGTTTTGGTCTGTTGTTTGTTTGTTTTTGTTTTTGTCGATGGATTTGTCCTCATTTGTGCTCTTTTCAGGAATTCTTTTCTCTCCTGGTTCTTTCAATACATCGATGTCAAAGTCAGAGGGGAGTTTCAGTCCTTGGTTTGCAAGATGTAGAAAGTACTTTTGAGGGTCCCATTGAGTATTTTGTCCATCATGCACTGAAATTTCCTATTTTGGAGAGCATCTTGGTATTCCTCTTGGGAGAATTCATTACCGCTATCATGAGGGGATACAATGTGTTTGAATGTTCCAACCATTTGTTTTTGGTATTGGGATCAAGTTAAAACCATGCAAGGTGATGTGGGAAGAAGTGGGATGAAACTAGAGACTTGGGAAAGGTGCTTGTGTAAGTTGGTGAGAAGGGGATACTTGTTTTGATGAGATTTGAACAAGGGACTTTTGTGACCAATGATTCCAAGTAAGGCAGTCGATACAAGATGATAGCCACTAGTAAGGGTACTTGAAACTCGTTTACTATGTAGGGACTCGTCGTGAACCAAGACCACTAGCAAAGTTCTGCAACTTACTAGGGTTACTTGAATCCAAAGTGATTTGAAAAGGCCCTGTGCTAATCTGATATAGGATACTTTGACTTTGTTTTGGGAAGACCTTGGTAAAAGGTGGATGAGACGTCCAACAAAAGAGGGGGTATGCTATGGAATGGATGGAAAAAGTGACTGCAAGGTAAAATATGATCTCAAGAACTTGAACAAGGCTAAAATGGGTATCCAGAAATGACAAGATTTTTCTTTCAAAGTATGTGGAAGTGCTCACTATCATGCATGCACAAGAACAAATGCACAGCATAATAGGATGAAAGTGCAGCAAGTCGAGACAAAAACGCAGTACTGGTAAATTGCAAATGCACAGTAATAGGTGATAAAAGTGCAACAATTCGAGATATATGAATGGAAAGTCAATACAGATGCACAACTTTAGGTGACAAATGTGTAGCTCTAGTTTTTTTAATGTTTTTGCAAAGTTTGAAATGTTTTTCAGAGTTTTTTGGATTCTTGACTGCAAGATGGTCTTTTTGGTCTAATTTGATCAATTACGACAAGAAGACACAACAAACACAAAGAATGATTTCATGGTTTTTTAGATTTTTTTGTAATTTTTTTTACTCTTTTTGACAAGAAAGAAAGTACAAATCCTAGGCTGGTTGTGACAATATAAACTAAATTCTCCCTATTTCTAGGTGAGGCATCTTCGGGAGGTAATAATTGCCCTTCCCTACATTGGCTTATAGGGGTTTTTGGCTACTAAAAACAAAGGATGATTAATAAGTTCAACCATTCAAGTGGTTATACATGTAGTAGCACTACTCTTTGTTATGGAGTCTCCCAGCCTGCAAGGGTTGCACCTTGGAGGGTCTTGGGGGAGGTTGGCAATTGGTATAACACAACATCACTCATTGTTTGAATCTTTCACCCCAAACACAATTTATTTATAGTGGCTTGGAAGAGCATGGCTTTAGCTTGTTACCACTTAAGGTTGTTCCCCAAGGACAGACAGGTATCCAAGGGTAGGCCTCTCTCTAGGAAAAACACATGCGAAAATGATATGTGTGGCATTTTGGTCACCCAAGATAGGGGAGAGCATAGGCCTGGTATCATTCCCAAAAACACGAAAGACAATGGTTCTTTTCCCCTAGTTAAAAAGAAAAAGACTATATGAGCTATCTACTTGGGCACGCACAAAATTTGTTAACTTTGAAGTGATAACAAGATAGCAATGGTCCAATTTTAGTAAGATAGCAATGTGCTTTAACTTTGAAATATAGCAATAATGATCCAATGATAGCAAGATAGCAATGATTTAGTTACCACCCTCCTAGTTAGAACTACGTAAGATTTGCATGAACATCCATTTACTTTCCTTTACAAATCAAGAGGTGAGTTAACAAATGTAGCTATAGGACTAAACCAATACCTAGCTTGCAAGTGGATCAAAGAATATTCTTGCAAAAAAGTGTTAGCGTTAGTGAAAACCACAAGAAAACCCTAAAAATCACTATTCAGATAAGATGCACAGCTTCAAATCTTGAATGTGCAAAAATAGAGCTCAGAAGCACAAGAGTAAAGATGCACACAGGAATACAGAGTATATGCATAGAATTAGTAGATGCACCATATCAGAGGTTATATGCTCTGAAATAGAGCTTGTATGTGCTGAAAGATTGGATGTACTGAAACAGACAGTAGATGCATGTTAGGATGGGTCAAATACACAAATTCCTCCTGTGTACGGCTTCCTAACGCACAAAAACTTAGTTTTTGGGTTAAATTGGGGCTAAGTCCCATGGTGGGCACCAAAAATGTTAAGGGAAAATTGGATCTAAATGAATAATCAATATAATATATCAAGAATACATAAAACTCAATGAAAAGGGAAATAATCAAGATTAAACAAACAAAGACAAAAACCTTTGCAAACCTCAATACTTCATAGCATCCATTGATTGCCTATCTCAATTGATCTTGTGTATGAATATGGCCCTCAAAAGGTGCACTTCCTTGCTATTTTCCAAGATTGTCAACAGAGAACGACTGTGATAGTTTTTTTTGCAATGAAGATGAGCTTCACAACAATGATAATGATATGGTAACAAGTTGATCGCAAGCAATGAAGGAATTGGTGCCAAAGGTGCACTATAATTCCTGCAGAGTAAGTTTACTTAAAGCTTGGATGAATGAAATGGAAGAATAGGGTTGTACTTATAGATTTAAGAGAGAGAAGATCAATGGTATAGAAAGAACAAGAAGATCAACGGTATAAAACGGTTAAGGAATGTGCGCGAATATGAAGAAGACATGTGTCTTGCTCTATTTTGTATGAGAGGAATTAATAAAATAGAAGAATGAGTTAACTGAAGAGATTTAATCAATTAAAATAATGGATCAATCAGTTAAGAGAATAGAACTACAGAATGGAAATTGCATAAGGATGAGAAGATATTTTAGCTCAATTAAATATTTGGAATATTCAATTGCATGTGCACAAGGATTGAATTATATTTAGAGATAACTAAATTTAGAAGAAATGGACAACTTAAATAAATATTTGATTTATTTAAATTTAGAGAAGATATTATTGGAAGAAACAATTAAATAATTGGTATTATTTAATTTAGAATGATTTTGGAAGAACTAATTAAATAATTGGTATTATTTATTTTGTTGGAGAATTTAGAGGAATTTAATTAAATAAATGATTTTATTTAATTGTTGGAAGAATATGAATCAAATAAATAAATTTGTTTGTTTATTTATTGATAGGAATTAGAATTAAATAAATATTAAGAATATTTATTTGGATAGAGTCGTGTCATTTTTAGGTGTATACAATCTTCACAAAAGCAGTTAAACTCATTGGAGGTGAACTTACCACCTCTATTAGACCTCAAACACTTGGCTTTGATATCAATTTTATTTTCAACCATAATTTTGAATACTTTGAACTTAACTAGAGCTTCTGATTATTCTTTGAGAAATGTTACCCAAGTCATTCTAGAATAATCATCAATCAACAACATGAATTACATGTCACCTTGAAAGCTTCCTAACCTTGTAGGTCCACACAAGTCTATATGCACCAACTCTAGAGGTCCGGTGGTAGAATATTATTTGATCTTGAAGTTCTTCCTTGTTTTCTTCCCAATCTGACATTCATTGTAGGTTGCATTTATAGGATTTGTAATTCTTGGTAGATCCCTCACAACTTGAGTAGAGCTGATCCTTACTAGGCTATCAAAATTTATGTGACACATTCTTTTATGCCATATCTAACTTTCATTAACTTGAGTCATAAAACACATACCATTAGCACCTTTGAACTGATATATATTTCCTTTTGTCCTTGATCCTACAACAACCAGAGTTCTGGAGTCTTCCTTTCTGATTTCACAACCACCATCTTGAAACACAAGGTTATATCATCTGCCACAAATTTGTCCTACACTTAAGAGATTATGTTGGAGGCCCTTGACATAAAGAACATCATTTGTATTATGCTTGCCATCAAAATTGATTAAACCTTTTCCATAGATCTTAGCAGATGAATCATCTCCAAACTTAACATATCCTCCATCAAACTTTTCAAGCTTAACAAACTTATTCTTATCACCTGTCTTATGATTTGAACATCCACTATCAATTAACCAGTAACTCTCCTCTTCTCTTGTATGAATGGCAATTACCAAAGCTCCTTTGATATTGTGACCTATTTCTAGAGCAATTTCCTTCATACATATTTTAGAGTCAGTAGAATTAGTTCCAACATTCACAACCATGAACAATCATTCATCACTTCCATCATCTGAATAGTCAGACTCATCATCAGATATGTTGGCATCTTCTTTAACATAATAACTCTTCTTAAATGATTTACTTTTGTTATCCTTAAACTTGTCATTTGAAATCCTAACTGGGTATTTTGAAGCATAATGATCTATATTTCCACAATTAAAACATTTAAAGGGTAGGTTACATCTATATTTTCCATAGCCCTTTTTCAATATGCTTAAAAAATTTGCTTCCACTTCATCAAAGTCATCTTGATCTGATTCAACCTTCTTTTCTATCTTGCTAGCCTTAAAAGTAGTTTCATTTCTTGCATCATCTTGACCAAATTCTCTTATCTCAAAGGTAGTTAGAGTACCAAACATTTAATCCCTAGAATATTGATCCAGATCTTGAGTTTCTTCAATAGAAGAAACTTTAGCACTATAAGATTTTGTAAAAGTTCTTAGTACCTTCTTTACCACTTCACTTTCCTCCAGGTTTCCACCAAGACCATTGATGGAGTTGACAACTTCATCCACTCTCTGCATGTAGATTGCTATATTTTCTTCTTTTGACATTTTTAAGGTCTCAAACTTGGTCTTCAAAATCTGCATCTTTGCTTGCTTGACCTTTTCATCTCCTTCATAGGTACTTTCCAAATTCTTCCAAATCTCATGTGTAGTTTTGTATCTCATTACCTTCACTAATTCAGAATCAGAAAGACTATTCAGAAGAGCACTCCTTGCCTTACCATTATTCTCATAATCTTTAATCTCATCTTCATCCTTTGGACCATTAGTAGTTATCTAGTATACTTTTACTCAACTAGATTCCATATGCCATATCCCAAAGAGATGAGAAAACTTTCCATCCTAGTCTTCCAAAAAGCATAATTTTTTTTATCAAACACTAGAACCTCAATGCCTTTCATGTGCATCATCTAGGTCTATCCTAAGCAGTTAATCTTCTTCAAGGAACTTGGCTCTGATACCAATTGTTGGAATGCATAGGACAACTAAGAGGGGGGTGAATCAGTTGTATGTTAAAACTTTAAACCATCAAAGCAATTTCAATCATCAACCACTTATAATGCATTAGCAGAATGTAAACATGTGAAACATCAATGAGAACACATCCAAACATATCATAACACTAGATTTACATGGAAAACCCAATAAGGGAAAAACCACAGTGAGGATTAGCTCACAATATATATGAATAACAACATAAAAAATCAATAGGCTCCCTGCCAAGGGCTCACTACCCTTGGAAGAGAGAAGAAAGAAGAAGACCATTACAAAGAGATTCACTATCTCAAAGCAATAGGAGTGATCCACCACTATCACTCCTTGCCATCCGCAACCTTTGGCTCACTGCCTCCAGCAACTTCTGGCACACTAAAATGTAGACACCTTCTGCTCACTGCTTTCTGGAGTCATAAGCATTTAAGTTCACACACAACTTCACTACCCTTGATTCACATTTACATATTCTTCTCTATCTTTCTTGACTCAACGTCATCTTCCTTTCATACCATCCACAACCAAGACCTTTCTTAATTAGGTCAGTCCTAATGAAGTGTGTGCATTACACACATGTAACATTACTTAGGTCAACACTAAACACTTCTACGGTGGAAACAAGTGAAAGTGGATGACATCAAGGGTTAACTAGGACACAAATCTAGATCACCACGCTGCTCATCACATCCACAATCTATGAGGTACCTCCGCACATGGCGCAAGTAAGACAGGTTGGCCAAACCTAAGCAAATGTCGTCATCCGCACTTCTCCAAGTCCAACAACATCATGTAGACCAGAGAGAGACACTCCAAAGAATTCACACACCTTCCCAGAACACTCACCATTATCAAAAATTTCTTCAACACTACTGCAACCATCTGAAACAAAGAATGTCTTCATTATGCTCATCAGGACACACTGTTACTGATCACCAACACATGAACTAAATTTGTTGAGCATACCAACACTAAAAACTTCAAAGGAAGGTAGATATAGATAATATAAGCACTCTCCCAAATCTGCAAGATTGGAAACGTCAATGTAGAGAAATGCGGAGCAATCTCATTTCTCCCAAACAATCTTCTTCACAGGGAACCACTCTATCAAACACATCTTCAACTTCTGCACAATCTAGAACCTGAATCTCTAGATATAACATCTTTAAACACCTCTGATCAACACTTCTAAACTACAGAAACATATCTTCAATTATGAAGATATGTGGAGCACAACACTAAGCACACCTCTGTCACAATGCTCACCTTTTTATCAAATTTTCTCAAAAGTACTTGGAAACCAAGTGAACTACCTACTACATGTTGACATCAATAACAACACTAGAAACTTTCCAACAAACTCTCTCTTGGTCTTACTTATACCACATTAATCATAAATCCTTGTCTACTAATCATTCTTGGCAAGTCTAGGATGAGAGCTTAGATGACGTGTAAACTTATATTGAGTCCCTCTTTGTATCCTTGCAATCAAGGGTTTATGACAGCCTATCATCTACTGAATGTCTTGATTTCTTGCTCCCAAGCTCATCCATAGTCACCTACACATACAAGGTTTCCATTTAAGTCATATAGATTATCAAATAAAGACTCTATCTTAATAAATATTTGACTCATAAGATCTATTAATAAGAAGCTATAAATACGTAATCATATGAATTAAATACTTCTCTTTATGTATATAAAAGAGAGAATTCCAAATATTATGATAGTCTAAATCTTGACTTATCGTTGGTATAAGGAATGCTTTCTCAAGACATTCTTATGGCTATACTTGGCCTAAGATAGGTAATAGAATAAATCTAATTTCAAGTGTTTCTACACTATGATTTTGTATTTTATACTAGCTCTACAACCTTTCAAAAACACATTCTCAATCCTCTTAATCAACTACTAGTAAGGAAAAATATACTTCACAAATGATCTTCTCTTAGATCCTTCTATAAACTTGCTATTGACCCTTTCTTGGTTACTAAACCTAAGCTTAGTTTTCAATATCAATTAGTCTATTAAAAGATTTGGGTTAAACTTTACACCCTTGTCCTTCATGTTGAAGTACATTTGGCCTAAGCATAAACACAGTTGACCTAACTTTATTAACTTAGGCAATCTGACTATATTAACTCAGTCGACCTGACTTTATCAACTTAGTCAACCTAAATTTATCAACTCAATTGACCTAACTTTATTAACTTAGTCAACCTAACTTTATTAACTCAGTCAACCTAACTTTTTTTAACTCATTCAACTTCTTACATTATGATCAAATTCAACCTCTATTATTATAATAATAGTCAACCTCTGTTATTATGATCATCCTTGGCCTGAATATAGTAACATAAACAATTGGTTATAGACTTACACCATCAACCATTTATCTCAATACTCAGCCATCAAACTTAATTAGTTGGCCTATAGACTTACTCAGTCAAACATTAACATAATATGCGGTCCATGAGACTTACTCAGTCGGCCATTAACATAATATTTAGCCCATATAACAAACTCAAGTTGGCCTATAGACTTAGTCAAACATTAACATAATATGTGGTCCATGAGACTTACTCAGTTGGCCATTAACATAATATTTAGCCCATATAACAAACTCAGTCAGTCTATATCAACTAGTTCTATCACACAGTCCTACGAATGTTACTATCATTTTAATATGTTTTTAATAACTAATAAAGAATATCTTACAATAAAACACAAAGCTATAGTACTATATTATCCTAAGTTATTGAGCTCATAAACATTCCTTAAGATAAATATAAAGACTTAAAATGTCATTTGGGTTATTCATCTCTATCCCAACCGAGATACAACACTATAATACAAGCTTACTCATCAATCGAGAATGAATATAAATAGAATCTCTGCTTAATTCTTACTTGTACATTCAATCAAATGAAAGGTAATATCAAGATAGATATATATCATCTTTGGTTGTATATGAAGAACTTACCTATAATATGCTATAGGTTGCATCCTATATGGATCTCACTACCTCTTGTGTTCCTCTTCACTGCTCTCTTTTCCTCCCAAACCTTTTACTAAGTGTTCTCTTTATTTTCCAAAAAAAATCTCCTACTCTTTCTAAAGCCACCTCTCCTTAGTTATGGTGCATCATAATAGCACAACTACACCACACTCACCTTATCCACATGGCTTTCTCTCTCTACATGTAAATGATAGTGGAGAGTATGGAGCTATTGCTTCCTCCACTCCCAAGCATCTCGGGAGTTTTTGAGAAGAATACCTTGGAGACTTCCTTACCTAACATAATTATTAACTATAGCAATAATATAAGCAACAATAATAATAAATTTGTAAATAAACTTAACATACTTATCTATTAGATGTCAATAGTACATACTTTCAAACACTAAATGTATTCATTTGAAGCACAATTATCGATGGAGTTATCGCAAGTCAACTAAGATCTTGTCAACAAATTTTAGACATGTTAGTCGATTTCTTCACATCAACTTGTCATCCAAAGGCATACGCCATGCTTCCACTAGACAATGAAAAAGGATTTAACCTTCGTCTTAATGATGACCTCATTAGACAAGAATAAACATGATCTCTCTCTACTAAATATTTGTATGTTTTCCAAATGGCATAAGGATTGTTGCATTCACACAATCTAGGACCCTTTCCATGGTGATACTCTCTCTTCTCTTATCGGAGGGAAAACAACACTATTCCTACATCCACCTTAGTTACATAATGGTAGTTAGTCTATTTCATCATTTAACCACATCAACAATAATGATATCATAAACATTTATTCTTTGCATATAAATTAATATAAAGCAAAAATGCATTACTTTAATCATAATACTTTCTCTGACTAACTATGTATCTTCTAAAAATAATAAAAATAAATACATTATTTTTAAAAATGGGGTGTGACACTAAACCTACTACTTGAAAGTAGTATAGATGTTTCCCACATGTTGTGCATCTTCAAACAAGATATTGAACAAACAAAAGTGCCAGGTGTCGAAACTAGCAATGACAATGCCCATGAACATGACTTTGAGCATTCATCATCCTTTGTTCCAAATCTGCCTAATCAAAAGTGAGAGTTGGATGCCATAAACAAAATTTTATAACTAGATAGCATAGACTATAACACTATTCCATGGCCTATGATTGGTTCCTCGCCAATAAATGAATACAATAATGAGGGGTTACTAGATATGGCTTTTCCAACACTCATCCTAGAAGGGGTTGGAGCCCCCCTCCAACCCATAAGAAAACAAGTTCACTCGCATGAGTATGCATTACACCTAATGATTTATCACGATAACAGATTTGGTCAACATATAAGATTTCATTATTTCATATACAATCTCATAATGCACCATCATAGACAACAAGTTTTCATATTTTTCATGAGAAAAATATAGACAAAATGATGCAGGAGCATCCTAGATTGTAGAGAAATCTTGCATCAACCAAAAATATTTGCATTCTTTCTTTTCTTTCATTTTTAGTTGTAGTTCAATGTTTATAGTTCAGCATTTTCTACCGCATTTTTCTACATCTTCATATCAGAGCTCGTAGATCAGGAATTATCTTCTATGTCATGTCAGCTACATCATATCAAGATTTCAAGTGATTTGGATTTGTTTCCTGAGAGTTATCTCTATCAGAAGCTCATCATCTTTCATAGAGCAGAGCATTTAGATAGACAGTTGAAGGAGAAGGATTGTGGAGGACTTATGTGACTTGCGGAGCCAAATAGAACATCATACATGGCACATAAGGATTAGATAGACCTTCCTTGAGGTCCACACCATGTTTCATTCATTTGTGGAGCAATACCATATGTTGTAGGCCGACCTACATGTTTCTACACGTTACACCTTTCATTGAAGTTTGTAACCTCTTGTGGCTAATGCAGATGATTCTATGAGCTTGAAGATGATATATATAGATCTCTTAGGTGAATTATGAAGTTAGAAGTTCTAGAATGTGATTTGAAATTAGAATTTCTTTCTGGAGGGCACTTTAATGCCATATCTTGCATATCTGTTGTAACCTAGAAAATAGGCCTATGAGCCCTTTGATTGTAGCCCACATGTTGCCAGCATATAAGTGTTTTGGTTATAATATATTGAGCATGTGAATCTTCCATTGCATTCTATATTTGAGTTGTTTCTGTTGTGTTAACTCTAGTTGTATGGTTTGGAAAGTTCATTCTTGGACTCTCCATGACTATGCCACGAAAACATACCAACAACTGTAGAAGAACTCTTACACCACTTGCATGGTTTCTCTGATGATCAATTATCTGAATAGTTAATGTGCTTTGGAATTTCTTTATGGGGCACATGCTCTTACTAGAACAAGTGTCAATTTGAGCTAACCAACATGATTGACCAGTTGGGATCTCCAACATTTTCTTCACATTAAGTGTAGTCAATATGAAATGGCCTAATATTCATAGATTGTTTGTGCATAATACCCTCTCAACAATGCAATATGATAGAAGGTAATTTATAGAAAACGTGATTCAAAACCTACACACAACAGTTTTTAATATTCCTTGAAGAGGTTATAAATAATTTATTAAACACATGAGATTAATGGTATAGATATGAGTGGCAACACTGAGGTTCTACTCATGTACATAGTTTCTTGTGGTTAGAAAATACAATGAATATGGGCACAAATGATTGGAACAATGACAATAAGGTTGAGACAACTAGACATTTCTTCAATAAGTATGTCTCTACTTGGAATCCCCATACTAAATATCAAAGGACTCACATGTCACATTAGTCTCCCTCAGATGATTTGTGCTTTTTGGACACTTCACAGACATTTTCTACAAATCCCTTGTCAGATTACGAAGAGCTGGTAAATACTATGTAAAGACGCACAAAATGTATAGAACAAACATGTTTGAAAAAAAGGGGCCAAAATCTTGAATGTAGATACAAAGCTCCATGGATAGAACAAATGGACTCTACCTTGAACTCCAACAACAAAGGTCACAAATCTTACAACCCATCAAGAAATGATGATAGACTAAATATCCACAACATTGAGATGCTAGGAATATGGCACACGAATGTTGATTGCCAAACCATCACTTCAAAAGAACTTGTTCTCAAATATATAGCAAAGTATGCATCAAAAGCTAAGAGAAAATCTAAAAGTTGTATCAAAATGTTGAAAAGGCTAGCTCATGTAGGAAAATTTGAATATAAATCTTTGCTAGCACATCAAAAATTCATGATGGAGATAGTTCCATATCATGAAATCAATGCACAAGTGACTTGCCACATGCTACAAAAACTACCCCTTGTATCTTGTAGTCAAATATTCTTCTCCCTCAATGTAGGTAGAAAAGTATTGCAACATATAACAAGAACAACTGATAAATCTAAACTGGAAACTACTTATATAAGATCCTATATGCAACAACCTTATGATTTGGAAACAATCTCTTTAATACAGTCAAGACAACTATACTCATTTTTCTCTTGTCGCAAAAGAAATAAATGGCAAGGGAGAAGAGAGAAGGCAATTATCAATGTGTCACCCAGGCGATTCTATAGTATCCCAATAGAGGATAGTAAGCATTTTGAAACATTTTGTTGGAGTAAACTACTATTGTACAAACACTTTCGACACATACTAATAGGTATAGGTCTCTCGAAATAAGAAATAGTGACAAATTGGAAATGCATGAAAGCAAATAATTATTCCCCTTGGCATGTATACCAGACAACAGAAAAGCACAAGGCTAACAAATAAGATGGATATGAACATGACAAAATACATATCCAAGATGACCACAACCTATATGAGTGGGAATTACTATCACAAATGGGTATTGCTCCATAACTTTAACATTGATGAGTTAGACATACTTGGAAGACAAGGCTTTAACTTTAACTACACATGGAATAAAATTGGTGTACTACATCACTTGTATGAAAATGCTACGCAATTCATATCTACAGATAAATTGTCAAATGAACATGTTCACTATTCCCCACCCTTTGACACAACATCTTACTAGTGAGTACCTAGGCAACAATTGGCATTAGACATCATTACTCAACATCACATGGACCCATCCTTAAAAAAACCTTTACACATGATCATTCAAAGAACAACATGCACTGGAAAATCCTATTTAATAGGTTCCATTAGAAACACACTAAATGGCTACAATGTAAACACACATAGTCCATTGCTTACACTTGTACCTACAGAAGTGGCTACTTACAACATACAAGCTACAACAATCCATACATTCCTAAGGATTCCTATTAGAGAGATGTGAACTTTAAAAGGTCAATCTCTTACAATATTTCAAGGAGATTTAAAAGATGTAATATATGTCCTTATAGATGAAATGAGCTTCATAGGGCCAAAATTGCTATTTGAAAATTGATACTCGTTTGTGTGAGGCATTTCCTCACCAACAACATAAAAGTTTTTGTGGTGTGTCCATTATCCTTGTTGGTGACCTTGGCTAGTTGTCCCTTGTTATGGAAAAGCATATACATTCATCACATTCAATTGCACTAATGTTATGGAAAACTTTCACTATAGTCATTAAATTAGAGACTATTTTTCCATTAGCAAGGTGAAAGTCAATCTCAGAGACAATTTCATAACATCCTACAAAATATAAGAAATGCCTATCCATTTCATAATGATTGGGAAATACTTATGAAGAACACAAACAAAATGTTGAGTGTAATATAAATAGAAGAGTTCAACATGTCCATGCATTTATTTGCAAGTAACAAGCTAGATTTATTACATGACAAAAAAAATGTTGAAACTTCTAAATCTTCCTATCACAATTAGTGTTGCAAAAATGAATCAATAGAAGTCAAATGATTGTACTGATCATGATTAGCTACAACATGACGTACTACTATGCATAGGTCAATGACTAATGTTAACAAACACATTATGGATTGAAATTGGGCTTGTAAATGGGTCGTTGGGACAAGTTGTGGCTATTATGTATGGTGATAGTTGCAAACCTCCAAATTTCTAGTGCATGTTGTCATCAAATTTGATAGCTACATTGGTCGAACATGGAATATAGAGAATTCAACAAATATCCTTGTACCACCATTCCAACGAGACAACCATAGATAGATTCCACTTTCCGTGGCCTGGGCCATAACAATCCATAAATCACAAGGCTTGACATTGACCAAAGATACAATAAACATAGGGGAAACTAAGAGACAAGGCTTAACATTTAGAATTGTATCTAGAGTAAAGTCCATAGAGAGCCTTTGCATAGAACTTGCATTCTCTTTTGATGGCTACTCTAAAATGCAAGACAATCCATACACTATAACAAGAAAGAAAGAAGAGGATCACTTACAACTCCTTTCCTCTAAACACATTTAAGTACATGTGTATGCTTCTACTTTCATTAATATTTCATGTTTCAACAATCACTATAATTTTTGCTTCCTTTATTGAATAGTATGGAGGTCAATGGAGATACATAGAACAAATGTAAACCTATAATTTTGTTTGCAATAATTATTAAGATATAAAATATAAACATTTAAAATAGTCATCATTTACATATTTCTCCTTTTGGTGTAGATGATGGGAAAGGAGCCTTCTCAAATACAAAAATCAACATATACAAAAATAGAGAATCCTAGATTGCAAGATGGTTTCGAAATTACCACTATCTGCTTTAAGAGGAAGTCATACTCAAGATATTGGAACTAAAAATCCCCTATTGTTCTAGCAGGATCAAGTTATAGATGGTTTATTGCATCATAGAATTTTAAAAAAAACAAGTATAATTGACATTGTAGTTATAACCTTGAATATAAAATTTTGTAGTTATGATCATTTATGTTCAAAATTCCAGATTGTCATAGTTTAGTGGACTAACTTCTATTTTTGCACAACAAAAGATCAAGCAAATAAACTACCCTCTACAAAGATTTATAAGAAATACATTTGCATGTAGTTTGTACACACAAACACATTATAAAACTATAATTTTTTTGTTCTCATACCAAAAGTTGAAACAAAATGACAAGACCAAACTAAACTCCTAATTTCAATGTAGTTTCTAGCTACATCTGTGTTTTATAACCTCAAATGTACAATTATGTAATGATGTCTATTTATGTTAATTATATTTTTACTTCCCTATAAATGTATTGAATTCATCTTGTTACAATTATTTGAAAATCTAATTTAGTTCCAACCAGATTTCATCAAAATTGAACTTCTGTGTTCACATTTTTTTATTCAAACAAGTTTATTAGTTTATTTTGATTTTTCTATTAATTAATAAACTTTTGATTTATGTCAGATTGTTTGTTTCAATGTAGTTTCAAAAAACATCTATGTTTTTGACAAATATCCAATGTGAATTGGGTCAGAACCTCAACAACTACTATTTTGCAATTTGCGTTGCTCAGTAAATATTATCATGATCCAATTTGTTCCCCGGATAATCTATATGCTCTTTTAAAAAAAGTCTAATTTTCAATTTTAAATGATATAATATGTTTAATTTTTTCCTATATTTTAATGTATAAAAAAATACTATTAAAATTTACAAACATTTAATACCACTTTTCTCCCCTACAAATAGCCTATCGACAGATCCATTGCACACATACACTGTGCAACTGCTAGTCTATGAAGGAGCACTCATGTAGAGTCAAAAACTACAATTTCAAACTTCAGAATATGTTGTTCTATTTTCATAATATTCTCTCTCATTACATACTCATCTACCACATTATTTCTAAACAATTTCCTACAAAAAATAAATTAAGCTTATGTGTGTTGGTAATTATGGAAGGTTTCCACATGTTTTCTAACTTTCCTTTTGCATTAATTAAAATTTCTTTTTACTCTTTGGGATTTCCAAGTTATTTTGAGGTCTAATAAATATAAGCGAGTAATTGTTAGCTGATTTTTTATTATAATAAGTGGTCCTCAATTGGAGAGGGCAACATCTATGGAGTGTTATGGATAGATACATGCACTGAATCTTCCATACAACAACAAAAGCTTTCTAATTTCTTTGGGGTTTAGGATATGCCATTCAAGTTGATTTCATTTAAAAAAGAAAAGGAAAAAAATTGTTTTGTTTGACTTATAATAGAACGATAGTTTTTACATAAAAGTAATGGCAAAATTAGTATATTTATGACATTTTCTATTTAGCTTTGTGTGTGTGTTGATGTGAATGTTTTGAAGTAATAATATAATGACAAGTAGTATATTTTTCTGTTGGATTTGGCTCACAAGATAACCTGTATGCACCCTTCTTTAACCATCATTTATACTAATTCATATATATTCATTCCCCACCTCAAAATCAACTCATCATCCATTAAATTCATCTTCCAAGGACATAAGATTTAACTTTGTTAAACCTAAGTAGCTCATAAATGACTCACAAAATCTAAAAGTTTAAATTTAAATTCCCCCCCCAAATAGTATTCATCAAGGCTTAAATTTGACAGCCCACCTTGCCTATCAAGAAATGTTTTTCCTATGTAAGTTTAATCTTCATTATTTCCTTTGGCATGACAATTAATCTTTTTTATGCAAGTTAAATTTTATATAAGAAATATAAGAAAAATTTACAAATAGTTTTTCAAATAATGTATGCATTCCAGTTCCTTCTATTTTTTATAACTACCAGATCCTTATCCTTCAATGCAAAATTTAATTAGAATGAGTATAAAAATATTCTAAACTTAAAGAGTACTGAAAATTTCTTAAAAAATTAAAAAAATTATATATTATATATATATAACCTGAGATTTCTGACACGGGATGCATATTGAGAGATTACAAAGGGAAGTTGTTATGAACCATGTCTTTGAAACTAGTGTCTGGAACTAACAATGAAGCAGAGTTCCAAGCCCTTCTGGATGGCCTCCGAATGTGTGGAGATAAAGGTATCTCCAAACTCGACATTGAGGGAGATTTGCAAATGTTGCAATGCAATATCCAGTCACAACATTCAGAATTGGAAAATAAGGAATATATCCAAATCTATTTAGGAAACCCTGGGGGAATTCGAGGACTATAGGCTGATGCATTGCTATCGTGAAGGCAATCGAGCGGCAGACTAACTTGCCAATCATGGTTGCAACCAAATGGATCCCATACTCATAAGTTATTGTCTGCAAGTGTGGGGAGAGATGACGGTTTGAGGGAATCTATGGAAGTTATGTGCGGACAACCACCTCACCACAAGCAGCTGACATATTGGACACTTGATCTCATAGTGAAATATTTAGAGGACTGCAACTTCTCTGTAATTATTCCTTGAATGCAGTCATGGAGTACACTCGCAACACATTACATATCTCCCATAGCTCTATTTGCATGATTCTTGATGGCTTGCCAGGTTGGAAAGGATGCAGGGAACTCATGCAGACAACTACAAATGTGGAACAAAGCCCTGGAGAAATCACAACACCTCTCTCATTCTGAATTAGCAATGGCATATGCAAAGGCGGCTGGGTATGACTGTCCTTGCTATACTAATGATGTTCTCCTGTAAATGAGGCGGGTGTTTTTGATCCAGAACGATGAGATCTTGGTATCCCTGAGGTAGGTAATCGACCCGATGGTGCCTCTAAAAGCCCATATTCATAATCATGTGCTCCTTGGAAGATTCATCGCCCAACTCATGTTGGTGCAGGGACAAAAGGGCTAAACCAAGATCGTGCTGAAGAAGCTGGTGGCTCCACATCTTCAACGGATTTTGAGTTGAATGAAACTATCTTAGTATGTGGTCCCACTAGTGTCTTGTAGAAGGATTTTAGACCAACCCAGGACACATCATCCCTATGGGTGCGGGTTTGGTTGAACGGCAATTCCCTAGTATTCTCCCAACATTGGATTGTCAAATGTTGTGATGTCTTAATTGACTCTCATCTTGCTCTTCTTCACAGTGACTGTCATCATAATCAATATCCTCATAGTCATATTTGTGTCATAGTCATATTTGTTTTGAAAGCGAGCCAAGGGATGAAGTGCAGGGACATACCTATCAAGTGTAAGGGTAAGAGGTTTGTTGAAAGGAAGTCTCCCTTGAGGTCTTATCTCTTTCAACATATTTAGGGGTACTATAGGTACTGCAAAATAAATGGATAAGAGAGAGGAAAGTGGGTGAGATGGAAAGAAGGTGAGAGGACTTGTCAAAAGCATTTGTCTTTCAAATTGAGATCACCAAAATATGTAGACTTTAAATATTACTCTTCACTACTATGCAGAAGTCACAAAAGGGGATGTACATGCATTGTGCACATTTGATTGGAAAACTAGTAGATCACTCTTGCTCATGTGGAAAAAGCAAGCGAGGTGTTGGAGAGTCTGAGGGAGTACTCTCTTCATGAGGAAAGAGTTCATGATGAATGGTAAATGTTATTGAGTTGAAATGTGGTACAATGTTGTGAGTAGTGATATTTGTTTATATGAAGTTGAGGTCTTACCATATGTTTTGAAGGAAATTATTTAATTCGACGGTTTCTACATTGAAAATGGCCTCAAGAAGGGTTAATTTGGTAGCTAAGAATGATATTTTTTTGTTGAATTTGTTATAGGATTTAAATTTGTTCTTCAACTTTAGTACTTATAGGAGTTGGTAATGTTTTTAGTAATTTCTGAAAGTAGTCTTGACCCAATCTTCACTTACTTGTAATATCCACCTGTAAACACATGTACAAGTGGAGACACACACACAGAACTACAAATTTTTTCTTTGATTAACTTGAAATAGTTGAAAATAAACTAAATATATTTTATCTTATAATTAATAGATAAGTCTGCATTTTCATCCAAAAAAAGAAACATTTACCTATGGTTTCTCTATATGGTTTCTCTAGACAAGGGAATAATATTCCTTTTTTTGGGGGGGGAAAACCATTTATTTCTCCCCTTTAAATATTATCATGAAAATTAATTCAAATTGTTAATAATACTATAGTCACAACAATAATATTAACACAATTTAGAAATAATTAAATTTCTATATAATCTAAAAGATATTTATTTTAAAAGAAATTAAGTTGTCTATAATAACAATTTAAATATTCTGTTTAGAAATAATTTAATTAAGTTATTTGTAAAATATAATAATTTAAAAAGTTTATTGTAAATGGTTAATGGCTATTTATATTTTAAAAAATATATGTATAATAGGTCGAGATATTGGAGGCATTCTACTTAAATATCATTCATTTCAATGGTTAAACAATCAATAGCAATTTTACACCTCATTCACAAATATTTCTCCTCTTTTTATTAGAATAGCCACCTGGACTTGCATATTTTTTATAAAAACTCAAATAAAAAGACAGATAGTTTCATTCTTGGCAACGGCTTTTTCTGGGACAGATCTCTTCCAGATTTGAACGCCGTTATCTGCATTTGTCTAAGACGTGACATTACATTTTCAACTCAGATACACAGCTGAAAATGGTAGTTATTGTTTTTTTTAGCAACGCCTCTATCCTGATTCCTCACAACATGTTCTGATTTGAACGCCTCATTTTCATTTTTGATTCATTTGATCTCCCCCAATTTAGGCGTCCCATTCTTTGTTATTAAAAGAACATTATTGTCGAGCATTTTTCTTGGAGTGCTGCAACTGTAGAACGCTTTCTACAACTTTATTCTTCTTACTGGAAATGGAAGGGCATCTCTTTACTCAATCCATTCTGAGCGTTTCAGTGTACTCATTCTATGTCGCTTCCGTTTCCTTTTTCTCGTCATCACACAATATTAATATCATGCCTGGCTTCTTCATCTCGTGCTTGTGTTGTTGGCTTATTAAATAACTATATTTAACTAAAATATTGAGAAGTATTCAGAAGTTGAAGCATAAAGCTTTTGGTTGTGAAAATAATTAATGACAAGGATTGTAGGTACGAGAATCCTCATCAGATACCCACTTGATTCCTAAAAAGCCCAATAAGGTAAACACTGAGAGAGAACATCCAAACAAAGGTATCAATGGCATTTGGCTGTTGACAAAGTTGAGTCATAAAAATGTAGACCATTATTTGTAATAGTACTATGTACATATCTGTCTAACCACTGAAGTAAAAAACAAAATCGATGATTAACAACATCAGTCCATTCAAGTAGATGATCCATCATTAGGATAGTAATGATTGCAAACCTCACATCAACACAAACCCACCCAAATGCAGATCAAGAGGCGGACTGTGCACAATTGCTTTTAGTGGATTAGGCATGGCCGAACAAATTTTTGTTGCAAAATCGAGAACAGATTTTGAAGTATAACAAACTTGTAAATGAAGCCTGAAGAGGAAATGCAATTTTACCATCGTATGTGTATGTAATTTCCTCAAGCATTGTGATGATGTCTTTCATGGAAGGCTTCACAAACTGCCTGCAGGGCTCCGCTCTACTAGAAATGGTACCGTGATAATGGTAATAGCGGATTTTCCCCACGGTCTGGTGCTGTGATTTGCCTATGATGTTCTCTGACATGTGAACGCTTGTGGTGTAGGCATTTCTGGCCCGAATAGCATATTTTATATCCCTTCTGATGCCCTTCTTCACATCCTTAAATACTAGCTTCTATATCCCCCATTCTCTGCACTGCACAATACAACTCATGACTTAGTTATGCTTTCATTCATTTCTTCTTACTCAACGAGGAGATGCACAATGGGCATGGATGTGGGAAACATTGCAAGGAAGTGGAGATTATTGCAGGGCAGCAACAACTGGTAAGGCCTCTTAAACCCATTTGATTCGGACCTCCGTAAGAATAAGGTCATCTACGGAGACCATCCGCAGGCGGAACAGTGAAATCATGGCCACCTTTCATGGCTTCTTTGCTTCTCTTCACTAGCGTGTCCATCAGCTCTAGAACTATTATCTTCTTTTTCGGTGCTATTTTCTGCAATCTCAATCTCAAACTCATACTTAAACTCATACTTATTTGCTACAAACGATGTGCTAAATAGAAGTTTGTAGACTAGCAAACGTCATCACTTCAAAACATCATCCATTTTAATGGTCAAACAGTCAATAGCAATTTTACACCTCATCTAGAACAAAAAGGGGTATATAGTTTGTCCAAAATCTCTCCTTTCATGTGATATAGTCTTTTTGAAATGTGGATTGTATTTTACAGTAAAAATGCTTAAATAGGGGAGAGGACTATTGGGTCCCCAAATACCTACAATCTAAAACTCTAAAACATTTTTAAATCACCTAGCCCAGGGATGTCATCAGGATGATTTGAAAGAGGTGTGTCAACAAGTTAAGGGCGATTTTGGCCAACTAACAGGAGTGGGTAGACTCCTCTACACTTTGAGCTCAACTTAAACTCTGGAGGGATATTTCAAGGGGTACACCTTAGTAGGTATTGACTTCAAAACCAGATGAACTAAAAGTAATTGAACAACCAAACTCTAATCACTTTCTTGGCCCCAAATTTGTCATTGAATCAAGAACAACTGGTTATTATAAAAAACCCTATATAGCTAATGAGAGCAATCCTACAAAATTAGGATGCTTAAAAACTACTACTACATTTAAATTTTGATATAAAGTTTTGTTTTAAAAGGCTTGTGTGATCACAAGCTTCTCAAATTGGTGCCTATCCAATTGGCTACCAAGTTTCATATTTATTAGATGAAAATAATTTCAAGAGAATGTATGACTGCCTATTTGAAGATTCAAATGCATAACAATCAATATTAAACGACCAGAATACTTAATAATCCAACACCATACAACATTCCTCTATTTGTAATATTGAAATGACCATTTACAAAGCTTGAAATGGATTAAGAACTATCACATTCATTCAAATCAGATTTTACAATCATACCACTAAACATGGCCAGAAAAAACCATAACTGCGATAAAAGTTTCCTAAGAAGAACACTTACAACAATGGAGAAAAACCACGATTCAATACAAAGATTACAATATAGTTCACATACATTTTCTACTAATTTCCTCCCTGAAGGACAGAAACTAAAACTGATTTTTACACTAACTGCCTCTAGATCTCTATGCCTTCTGAGAAAATTGCAAAATTGACCAACACGTAAAACATCTAAAACATATACATATATAGCACTCAGCTCACTGTACAAATCTAGGCATTGCACTCAATCATTGAGTACACCCATGCTGCATTATCCCTTTTTTATTTCCCTATTTCATGCAATCCCTTAATTCTAGCCTCTAACTTGGGTTTTCTAATTTAAAATTTTTCTTTTATTTAATATTAGAACAATGTTATTTATTTAATTTAATTATTGGCTTAGCTTTATTTTAATTATTTATTAAACATTTAGTTATTTTACTTTGCCACTTAAGTTTATTTAATAATTGGTGCTTATTTAATTATTAAGTACTAGAGTTAAAAGGAGGGGTCATGACAAGTTTCCTTTTCAAAAGTTGATTTATTTAGTTGTGATAGAATAAGGAATATTCTGTTTCATTCATTCATTTATTATTATTTTATTATTATTATTTATTAAACAATTATAATTAATTTAGTCTATGCATAATGAAAATATAGTCATCAATTAGTCTAGATAAAAGGGGTCATGACATACTTCCCCCCTAAAACTTTGCATCATCTCGATGCAAAATTACACTCAATGAATTAAGCAAGAGTGAGATTCTCATACCTGTATAATCACCACCTTACAACTTGCCCACCGAACCAAGATGTCAATTACTTCAATCAAAATTTTTCATGGATCCCAATATGCATTATCTAATATTTCCAGTTGTATTTAATCCAATGTGAATTAAAATCAAGATATACTACTCTAGGTTAAAAGAACAATATTATTTTAGTCAATTTGAATAGTCAAGAATTGGTCAATAGGGGTTGTTCGTCCAATTTAGGACAACCAATTCAGGGTCTTCTATTCTACGAGCTTTCTTTTCCATACGGGACATCTTTTACCTATATCCAAACAGGTTCTTCTATCCTAATAGGATAGGGATCATATTCATCCATACGAGCTTAAGGACAAGAAATATAAAAGGGTACTCTGGCTAGAGAATTTTGACCCCTTTGGGACCAATACGGGTTCAAGAGTCACTTCCTATAGGCTACAATTCTCCCAAAATGCAATACTATATTGAGGATGTCAAACAAGGAATAAATATCCAAGACTTGTACACCCCAATTTTGGCCAATAGATGGTAGAAGTAATCCACCCCAGTGATATCAGTGACTTTCATTATTATATTTTATCATTGTCTAAGTTATTCCACAACATTAATTCTTTAAAATCAACATCAAAAGATAAAAATGATTTCAACTCTAACCATCTCAAATCAATATCAAGAATAGGATAACCCCAATACTAGATCTCCAAAGGTCAATCTCAAGGAATAAGATAAGTCCAATACTAATTTCATCAAGGGTCAACATTAAAAGATAGAGTGGTTTTTGATAACACTAGATCATTAAGGATCAACAATTTAAAATAAGATGTTATAAACACTAAATCCTTGAACATTATCAATGAATCATCACTTTAATGTATGAGAAAAAATTCATCTCAAATTATCAAAATCATCAACACCCATTTAAGAATATGAATGATAAGGGATCACTCAAGATGATAATTAAAGTAATCCTACTTATAATCAAAAGCACAAAAAGGGATTAAGGAACCCGCAAGTAGAAGTGATAAGTTCAATTAATTAGTTTTGTTGGCATGACATGCACAAGACTAAAAAATAGAACATTTTCACAAGGTAACAAGTTGAATACAAAGTTCACAGGGTACTTCAAATAGACCAGGCAAGGAATTTTACAAACAAGGCACCAATCGAATAGACTTATAGCATTCTAAGTAAATGTAAAGCAAATGTGAACATAAATCCATAACATATGGTTATTATTGTTACTGTGTCATACAAGTCATGTGCTATTTAACCAAAAGAACCATTACATCAAAGGGTGAAATATAATCTAATTATAAGATTCTTATATAGACATACCTTAAATAGGATTGACTTAACTAAATAATCTAATCCCTTCCTGATGCAAGTTCTCATTGAGGTATCTATATAAATTATAATGCACTCTATTGAATTAACTATCCCCCTTAAACAATCATAAGACAATGCGAAAAAATGGTAGAAACTTTTTTAAAAAATAGGAAATGTAATTATCTTTATAATTTGTAACTATTTTCCTATAATCAAAACAAAACATAGTATCATTTCCTAAGTAACTCAAAATTTAATGCTATCAGTCAATAACAAGAATTAATAGAAGAATCATGCTACTGTTAGACATTTTTATTAATGAGAAGGATCAATGTATATCATGTGATGGTTTTAACAAGGTACTTCAATATGAAGGAAGGTAAGATACAACCCATTCATGACATACTAAGGGTATGCCAACAATAGAGAAAACTTACCTTGATTCACACTTTTGTCCCATCTTGAACATAAACCTCTTCACAACACCCATCACTTATTTATATATTAGTCAAAACAACTATTGAAAATATAAGTAACTATATCTATGCATTCAGAAATTAAAACAATACTTTGGCAAGAATTTAAAGACTTTTGATCAAATAGAGTCAGATTTTTCCATGCTAAGACAAAACATAGAAAAGTTATTAAAACATCTTCGATTATACAGACTACGCTATTGGTAGTAGAACAATCAGGCCTAGTGTCCGAACTCACTCTGATACCATATGTAATGACCATAATATAAAAATAACCAACTATAGCCTCAAACTAAAGGCCTAAGTACTGGGTACATCCTTTATTACCCAGACTACCTACACACCTTGTATCCATGGGATCAAAGCCATAAGAGAATTTGATTGCACTCACGATATATGTAGTTCTATTTGTTCTAGGTTTATGTAACTATGAGCGGGTACACAACTCTTTCTAGGGTCCAGTCTCCCCAGAAAGTTCTTCGTCAGTTGCCACTCACTCAGATGAAACAAAGATAGAAAACCTAAAGAAGAAACTATAAGAAAACACCTAATAGGGTGTTCGATGTGAAATGTTTTAGTTTCCATGATATTTTAGGTTTACTAACAATGAGATCCTTTCCAAAAGAATAAATTGATATTTTAACAATAAAATTTTCACAAAAAGTTTCTCAAGAGAACATGCACCATTATCTAATTACTTCACACAAAAAACTACTAAAGAAATACATTAGGTAACTATAATGCTTACAATAACTTATACAATTCACTCAAAACCTAGTATAAATCCACAATGTCTATTTACTCAGAAACATACATTTGATGTTAAAACCTAATTGAGAAAACACGATAATATCAGACCATTTACATAAGAAAATAGATAACATTCATGTTGAGTCTAATAACATGACCTACTTTTATTAATGCTACATCTTCAATCAAATCTAATAACTTATATAAACCACAAACATAAAATTAGGTTGATTAACAAAATATTGGTGTTAAGCATCTTTCCTTTAGCTCATTCTACCAATTAAGCATTGAATGTACTAAGATTACAATCTTTCCCTAGTTAAATACTTGAGTGTTTTTGTTTATCTCCCTAAATAGTCCATGACCTTCACCTAATTGACACGCATAGTGGCCAGTCCATTGACCATAATTTACACAAAAACTCCCAATTGCTTCTCTTTAACATGTAAATCTAGGTTATATTCTAGTGCATCTATCCAAGGAATGTAATCTAAATTATTATGTTATTACTAACATGAGCACGATACCAAAGATCTATAAATGTGTTCTAGAAATATCCAACAATAATTCAATAAAGCTTTTCTAAAAATAAAATGTCAATAAATATTAATGTTGATTTCTATAATTTAAACAAGATTGATAAAACCATGCACCAAGAACTAACATTATTCCAAGAGTGTAAATAATCCTATGAAGATAATTATGATGATAAGAACATATGGTAATACTCTATAGTACTCTATTTACCAAAAATTAGACAAAAACTTAAACAGTTACTCTTTTAAATACTAGCGTATGTATAATAATTTATATAAAAAGGTGTCGTTAATTTTCATCGTCTCATCCAAAGTTCAAACATAAAGAAAAGTAATATTAGAAGACACATCTAAATAGCAATGGAACTTCTTCCCTGATATCATATATAGCCACGTACTTCTAAAATAACATCAAAGAAAGTTATAGAAGCAAGAAACCTATTTCCCAAAAAAATATCAATGACATAGTATTAGAAAGGCACGAGTCTTTTGATTTTGAAAGGGAGGGAACTTGAGGTTAATGTGTAGATAGGGGACCTATTAGGAATTGATTAGGAATGTTGATTAGAGATAGGTCTTGTTTATAACCGTAAGTTTTAATTCTAAATCCTCTAATAGTGTTCTCATAGAATGACATAAGCAAACTAACTTGCTTAAAATAAATTAAGTGAACTAAGATAATTGGATAAACTTAATTGTTGTTCCTTTTAATTAAACCTTTTACTTTAATCTCATAGTAATACTTATAGAATGCTTAGCTTCATTCATTCATATAATTATTTTAGGATTAATGATAAGATAAGATCGTAATTGTAAATTCATTAGTTTTGATTATTCATTAATAGCATATTAACCAAATTTCTTAGCATAGTGCTGAAAAGTAAAATACTTAACCAAAATTACTTCCATAGATAGCTTTCATAGGTAAAACTTGAGATAGATTATTCCTAACCTTCAATTATCTATTTCGTGAATAATAGGTTTATTATCTAATTTATTTAATATTAATTTAACATTTATATTAACTTAAATGTTCCATTGGAAATCTCAAATGTTAATAACAACCATAATTAATCTCATATACTAAGTTTAACCATTTAAACATTTAACAAATCTCTAATTTTCAATTTAGCACGATCTAAGAAAAAAAATCACAAAAGTTTAGTTATACCATTTTATTCACACTACATATCAAATTCTCCATCTCATGGTCTTGAATACATCTTTAAAAACAACTAAATATAATAGAAATATTTTACCCCAAAATTTAATTAAAACTAAAGATATAAAAATGACTATTATTAACCATTAGATAATAGATTCTAAAGTCATTGTACTTGACAAGAGAAGATTTAAAAATTAATAATTAGTTGTCAAAGGTAACTGGTAGTATTGATTACCTGTTTTAATCCCAATAAAAAGTTTGTTATTTTTATTATGAACTATCAGAATTAGATTGTTTTTATAATAAAAATCTAAATCCAAATACTATTAAGGAAATAAATCAAATCCTTCTATTTTAATTTTCAATTAAATCCTATATCATACTTCTTCCATTTTCTGAATTTAAAAATAACAAGTATTCTATTTTGTAGAAGGAAATCAATTAACCTCTAAATATTTATAAATATATATTATTAATTATTTTATTTATTTAAAAATTTACTTATTATTTTTTTATTTTATTTAGATGAATATATTTATTTATTTTATTTTATTTTCTTTGAAATTCATTTCTTTATTATTATATCATATTCATTTTTATTTATTTATATTAAATCTCCAATGTTATTTATTTATATTAAATTTATACTGAAAGGTAATAATGACTATCATTAACAAATTTTATTTAAATAACTCTTCTAACTTAATAAATTCTAATTGGGATAGCTTGAACTAACAAAAGAATATTAAAATATTTTTTTCTAATTTATAATTCTATTTAGATAAGATTGCTATTAAGAACTAGTTGGAATTATTTTTTTTTTCTACTTATTTCCAATTAAATTCTAAATAATACTTTCCTTTTAAAACTAATAAATTAAAACTAATCTTATTAACCTTAAATTTTTAATGTAAGACTAATTTCAACATCTATCACTCTTCAAATATAAATTGCATAATGTTAGATTTAAACTAATTTAAAAAAATATAAATCTAAAACCAATAAAGCATATTACCAATCGAGGTTTGAGACACACAACTCACAAATGCAAATACATATATATATTTTTCTTCCTAGAATCAAACCCCCAATAAAATTGGAGATGGCTTTTATCCTGCAACCTAGTCATCCAATGGTTAGCCCAGAAAGGAGATTTTGGAGTAGAGAGAGGAAAAAGAAAAGGAAATGAATAAAACTCAATACCTTCAGAGGGATGCCAAACCCTTCTGTAGGAGAGGGCTTCCAGCAAAATCTCCAAAAAAATCCTTTTTCCTCCCTATGTTTTTTTCCACTTTCCAGACCCTCAAACTACATCATTTACACCCCCTTCCCCATGAACCCATGGAGAGATTTTCTCCAATCATTCTAAATGATCCAAAGAATTTCCTCCACAATCTCAGACCAAATCAATGCAGCTGAAAAAAAATGTGAAAGCCGGTGAATAATACAATTATCCCTTGTTTATTTCCCTATTTCATGCAATCCATAAATTCTAGCTTCTAACTTGGATTTTCTAATTTAAAATTTTGCTTTTATTTAATATGAGAACAATGTTATTTATTTAATTTAATTATTGGCTTAGCTTTATTTTAATTATTTATTAAACATTTAGTTATTTTAATTTGCCACTTAAATTTATTTAATAATTGGTACTTATTTAATTATTAAGTACTAGAGTTAAAAGGAGAGGTCATGACAAGTTTCCTTTTCATAAACTGATTTATTTAGTTGTTCTAGAATAAGGAATATTTTATTTCATTCATTTATTTATTATTATTATTTTTATTAAATAATTAGTCATACAAAAATCTAACTATAAGGATAATTAATTTAGTCTATGCATAATTAAAATATAGTCATCAATTAGTCTAGATAAAAGGGGTTGTGACATCTTTGTAGGAGGAGAATAGGCATATATAGAAGTCTCTAGGTCATCTCAACACTCAAGCTCTTCCCATTCATTAAGAAATCTAGTTGTTTTATTATTATATGGTCGAAAAACATCAAGTGGAATAAGACAATCCAAGGAAATATCTTCTAGGAATGGAGGATCAATTAGATCTCCATACATCTCCCAAATTTTTATCCAAAGTTCATGAGGGCACTCAAAGTTAGCAGTGGCCATTTAGGTGTCAATATCAACATTGTAGCCAATCACTCCTAGGATTTGTTCAATCTTAACATCTCACACAATTTTTTGCCAATAGGATGTAAGTTTAGAAACTAGTCCATAGAGATAGGGAAAAAGATGAAGCCCCTAAAATGTGTTAGGATTCCATCTCACCAAGACTTATAGTTCCATCTCTCTAATCATATTATAGTAGGATGCCTTTTGATACCCATGATTAACTCCTCAAATTTAGTCACACAATAGACCAATCAAGAGACTCAATCTAACAAAAGAATAAGATTACCCCACCCCCCCGCCCCCCCCCCCCCCCCCCCCCAAATTCACTCAATCAAAGATCCCCTTTAGTAATATATGATTTTGGCACTTTATATGTAGTGTGATTATAGTTGCCACTTGCTAAATCAAAAAGTGGTCTTGATCTTAGTACATTGTGAATGCCAAATTAGGCCTCAAACTAAAAGTACAATATGGATACAAAATGAGATCAATCTTATTATATATCTAAGAAGTGATAAAAAAAATTGTACACTTTCAAAAAAATTCACCCAAAAATGTTACTGTATGAGCCAAAATGAAGCCTTGGCAGCTACCAAAATGAGAACTACTCAGTAATAGGTGTGAAAATCTACAATTTCTAGAAAAACTATATGTCAAAATTACAAAATAATTGCACCACTATGAAGCTTGAAAAATTCTAACCCAAATTAAAAAATTGCTCCAAAAAAGGAGCCTAGATGACTAAGAAACAAGCCCTTGAAGTTCAATTTTCAAAATGAAAACTCCATTGGAGAGGAGGGGCTGAATTGGGATAAAATTACTAACGTCACTACTGATCAAATGATGATGTTAGTATAGGCTAGAAAAAATATACCCAGGTGGATAGAATATTCCACTCTGATTCCAAAACAACCAATGATTTTCCTCAAATTTCCCTTCCTATCAGTAAATCACCTATCTAACTTCTAAAATTTCTTATTTTATTGTGAGAAATTTCTTATAGGCATTAAAAGGTGTTTTACGATAGAATATTCAATGAATATGATTTTCTACCATGGATTTTTCTCCTACCAAAGGTTTTAAATAGTCGTTGACTGTTTTAAAGATTTAGCTAGTTTCTTATTACTATTGGCTATAGATTTGGTAGTGGCATGGGCCTATACCATGTGGCACACCTATATAGGCAAGAACCATACAATAGTAGGGTATGGCTCTATGAAAAAATTAAAGTGCAGAATAAAAATTAAAACTAGCAGTAAGATTAATTATCGGTGGTTAATAATCAACACCTAGATTTTTGTCGATGCCTACTAATGTAGGAAAATATATTCTACAAAGATTCTATCTACATAGGGAATATTCTCTGTGATTCATACAGCTAAGGAGGGGAAAAGTGTCTAATTTTAATGAATTGATAATCAATCCTTAGGTTCTTAGGTCTTCTAGATGCAATGGTAGGTGATGAGAGCCATTATGTCCTATTCTATACCACCTTTTATCCTTTTTCACATACATTCATATCCATTTCCATACCATTTTTATATCATTCTATCATTTCCTGTTGCATATGATTCAATATACATAAGTGATATTTAATTTAGTTTTTAGATAAAATGTGTGAATAAATAATATCAGATTGTATTTATTAATATATCTTCCATTATGCCAAGAAAATAAATCTTTCAACATGCAGCTTTAAGCTTACATCTTAATTCATGACTTCTACAAGTGAACATACTGATTGGGAATGCAGACCAAATGGAGGAAATGAGCATGTGCCAACTGTTTGAAAGAAACCAAAATCTACTTGTTGTTGTAACTAAATCATTTTTATTATGCACCCACTTCAGAACAGTCAGTTTTGCGTTGCAATTTGCGGGCATATGAAGATGAATCTCAAAAATCCAAGACATGGGTTTTGTCCAGGACAAGCCCAATTAAGTTCTCACATGGCAAAATCCTCAGAAAATGAACCATTTGAAAGTTACGGGTGGTTTCTAAAGACAATATTTCCTGATTTGCTGTTATGGCTGGTTCTCACATTTTGCTCAAATTGTAAAAACCAAATTTGACCTATGGAACCAAATAAGGAGGTAGGTTTATGGTGGAAATGCATTGACAAATCACATAGAGGAGGAAAGAATAGATTCCTCTCATTTTCTATTTTTCTCTCTGCTGTTATAATAGAACTATTTTTAATGAGTGGCTGATAGCATAAGATTTACGTTAGCTATTCCTATACTACTATGTAGTTCGTTGGCTGCAAACACTCTATTTTCATATGCATTTGTAATATGATTGTATATATATAAGTAGCACGACATAAGCTACACAATAATATAGGTTTTAGAGGATATAGAGTTTGATATACATAGATTATTGTAAGCTGATTTCTATAGGCAGAATGATGTATTCTTCCTGAGAAATAAAAGAAATGTTCTGCTGATCAGACCAGTGTAACTAACGCTTTCATCTCACTACCCGGTGGACTAAGAAGGGGGCCCACTTCTTGGGACACCTGGTGTTCTTCTACCTTTCATAGTTATAGTAATGTGTGTTTTATTTTCATAGTATAATGGTTTATTTTGGATTAGTTTATGTTCTTTCCCGTTGTTTGTAAATATGGTTTGCTATTTATGAAATTATTTTCTAGATTAATTGTTAAAACTTTATATTGCTTTATGATTTTAAGATTAGTTTGCCTTGGAGTTGAGTTTAATTTCTAAAACTATTACTATTGTTGTTATTTCTTTTACAGATTGTTGTAGTTCCTGTCGCCAGTTTCATTTTGGTTTGTTGCAAGTTTATCTACGTGTATTTTAGCTCCATTTCACTCCCACTTGGCTTGCTATCTTCATCCCTTGAGCAGACAGCCACTATACCTTTCATTAGTCTACAACCTCATATTGACATTAGGAGCAAGCTGAATTGGCTACTAAATCTTATCAATTATTCTTAATATTGGAACCATAGTTTGTCTCTACATTTTTGGCATTGTTGCCAGGGAAAGGTATTAAAGGCATAAAATCATAGTGAGCTAAGTTAGAACCATTGCACCTTGGTGAAAATCTATGCAACTATCGACCTTGTTTAGATGATTATCCTTGGTTTGCTTTATTTTAACTCATAATAGATGCATTGTTGGATTGTGTAGGTAGATCCTAGAAGATAGTTCACCATTTATATATCCACATCTATTGTTGTGAGTCATTGATAAGAAAGAAGTAATCTTGAAGAAACAATACAAAAATGCTAAAAATGTTGCATTATAGAGGTAGTCTAGACATTTCAAATTTAAAAACCAAAAAGGAAATTGGTGGGGGAATCGTATCGAACAAGGTGATATTTTTCTAACCCCTCTATCTAATGAATGCAACATAAATTACCCCGATCTTCCATTACCATTGTCACAATCATTTATAGGTATTATTCCTATAGATGAGCAAGAACACATAATTGATGAATTTTTAGGACAACGGATTTTTGAAAATGAATCATTTGATGAATCTTTGACCACTTTTTGTTCTCTTTGTTGCAAGGATGAAGATAAGTGTCATAACCCCTATTTTCAATAATTAATTTTTAATTTAATATTACAATTTTAATGATCGTTGACTAAACTTTGACTTATGTGCATAACAGGAATATACTCTCAATAGAGAGAATATCATCAAGGAGGGGGCGTCTAGCCCACTGACAGTGACTGTGGTGAAATAAAATTGCACACACGAGCACTTAGATGTCATATAGTTGTATAGTCATTGCATAAATTAATTTTATTGATATATTGTCTTCTTATTTTACTAGAAAAGAAAATCATTTAATATGTTATAGTTGTTATTTAATTAATTGTTAGGTTAAAATGCTCTCGGTGAAATAAAAGTAATTTAAATTATATTTATATTTTATTGTATGTGAGGGAAAGAATTATATTTTATTAATTATTATTTTTAGAAATAATTGTGTGGCAAATTAATTAATAAAATTATGTTTAATTATTAAATTTATGCCTTTTTAAAAATTAGATTATATGTTTTATTTTATAACAATAGAAATAATTCATAGAAAAAGAAAATAAAACTTAGAAAAGAAAATAAAAGATAGAAACAAAGAAAACTTTAAAAAGAAAAGAAAAAGAAAATGAAAATAGAAAATTAGAAGCTAAAATAAGGGAAAAAGCCATGTTAAGAGAAAATGAAAATAGAATAATGAAAAACAAAGTAGATAAGTGAATTAGAAAGAAATAAATATTAGGAGTATATTTATCTGATTTAGTTTTAATCGCAAGTTTTCATGAGATAAAAGCAACAAAATAAAAAGGTGACTATTTTATATTAGAAAATAAGAAAAGCTAATTCTTCATTATTAGATATTTATAAATTGTGTGTGTGAAACTCACATTATTATTAAGTTTATAATTAGTTCTTGCTATGAAAATTTGACTTTTATTATTATTATTATTATTTTAAATTGTATTTTAGTTATTAAATCTTATCCAATTTAATTTAAATTTAGTTTTAGTAAATTTATGTGGTGATTAAGGAACTTGTCTTTTTGTGAGTAAAAAAATATTTATATTTATTTTATTTAAAATAGAATATTATTTAGAATGATAAACTAATTAGGTATTTAGTAATAAATAAATTTAAAAAGTGCCAATTAAATTAGTAATAAATGTAGTTCAATTTTTTTAGAATTTAAGAATATCATTTTAGGGAAATGTCTTTTATGAAATTGTCATTAATTGAATTAGTTTCTAAATTTCCTTTGAGTGTATTTTTTTACTTTTTAGGAACAATAGTGAATTTAGAAGGAACATTATATATAAATAAATAGAGTAGAAAAATAAGGGATTTTGGAGGAGAAAAGGGAGGTAAGTTTACATTTTGGTAGGATAAAAAATAAAAAAATTACATTATGCATTATTTGTTTAATTATATTGATTGCATTCTAGGAGAGGATTTTGGATGAGCAATTGTGATAATTTTTGGCAATGTTCGTTTCAAAGGATTGAAAGTTTGAGATCTTCATCAAAGAAAGAAATTAGGCAAGATTTTAAGAGATTGTGAAAGCATGATTTTCAGAGCCAAAATGGAGTGCCATATTTGGAGAGTCAGTTATGGTTTGAGTAACTTTCTATATTACAGTGGATTTGATTCTCCATGACTAGGCATTATAACTCATGGTTTTGAGTTTCCTTTATGGGGGGGTTATTGTATTGGAATTCCTATAAATTGAAGGTTTGAGGAGTTATTTGAAAAGGGAGTTTTATGCAAGGTTATGCTGTGAGCTTTTCCTCCAAGGGAGCAAGATGTAAATTCCCATGTTAAGGCTTTGAGCCTGCAAGTGTACTGTAACATGTTTGTGGTTGCAAATTAATACATTGGTTCGATGCTTTGGAGGGTGGGGTTTTTTACCTGAAAGGGTTTTCCCCACATATATTGTTTTTTCTTCTCTTCTGTCTATTTTCTTCTTCTTTCATGTTCTTAAAATGTTAATTTACATATTGTTATGCTGCTAAAATTTTCTTAGATCTATAACCTACATTATCTTTCCTCTAAGGGTTAATGAGATGGGAAATCAACTATGTTTGTTTCTTCTTTAAGGGCATAGTAGTATGTGCTTGCATCAAGTTATTGAATATTTGTTTAAGTAAAATATAGGATGTTATAAGGTTTACGTGTCAAAAGTTAACCTATGGTTGATATGATATTCTTATATGAGCCTACATGGCTAAATATGGTAAGGCTTAGTCCTCTTATTTAAGTTATCTTATTAAAAGATGTATTGAATCACATTTGATGATTATATACAAGTATTATTTGCAAGTTGTGATATTTGTGAGAAGAAGGTTAATTATTTTCCTTTTTCACACTGTTTTATAAGAATATAATTGTAGTTAATTAATTATGGATTGAAATTGCTTTTTGTTGGTTTCTTTTAGTAAGTGGTATTTTTTAGACGTTACAATAAGTGTGCATGCCAAGTTGCTCAGGAAGACATGATGAAGCTGATAGACATTGTAAGTGAGCCTCAACAAAACAATGGTAAGCATGCACCAGTCTTCTTTGTAACTCAAGATCTTCATATGTCAAGTAGAGAAGATCAAGGTATGGTTAGTGATTGAAATACCTTATGATTCAATTGGGTTAAAAAGACAATATGTTTCTTCACAAAATACTTCTTCACCTAGTATATATGGTGAATGGAATAATGAAGGCTCACAACAATCACTATATCCATCATTACCATCTCCATTATACCCATCCTACTTCATCCCACCCACTTTATGTCAACAACTTCTACCATTTTCATTATCACATTCATATCATTCCACTTCACCATATCCACCAAAGGAAATCATGATGCCTATTAAGATATTACATAATAAGGTGGTTAAAACTGCATATAATAAAAATTCATGGATCCCTTTACATTTTGTGCTTGAGATTGATGAATCTTGATTAATTGAAATAACTAAGGAGTGTGATTTTGGTTTAATTGAATTAGAAGAACAATATATCCCTTTCTTCAATATTTAATTATATTCTTCTTATTTATATAACAAATCACAACCTTTAGTGGGAATTCAGACACATGAGGAAACACTTAAAAATGAGTTTAATTTTATTATGGAACTCATGCATGGGTGTATTGAAATTAGTTATGCAATAAGAAATGTTGATCTACATGCATTGGTTATTCAAGATTTGTGTGAGATAACAAATAAAAGCTGACGAGATCTATCATTGATAAATTTTTTTATATTCCAATATATAGATCTTTTGAGGCTTAGTGTAAAAATGCGTATTCCTCACACACTCATTGATTTAGGCCCATTGGTAATTGATTTTATTCTTAAGCATGATTAGATGGGTTTGAATGCATTAATGACCATACCAAATGTTGGCAAGGATATAATGCTACAATGATATAATGCTATAAAATAATGATTGTTCATTGATAAGGATCAAGGTATTACTATTTCTATCTTTGTCATTCTTGATTCTTTATGAACATTCATTGAAAAAAACTCATAGTATTATTTAATGTATCATTGTAATTTTGGATTCTTTGGATTATCTTAAGGTGACCATTCATTAAAAATTCTCAAGGTGTTATTCTATCATTCTTTGGATTATCCTAATGCACCCATTACAGTATAAAATTAAGTTGGGGGGTGAAAAACCCTTAAGTTATGGAGCTCATTGGTTGATTCTTAATAATGCCTTCATTCATTGTTTCATTGGTACTTCTAATAATACCACTTGTGTGTGGATTAGACCAAATCAAGGTACGCATTCTTGTGTTGATTAGCATTTCATTATATTCACACAAGAATTAATTGTCATGTTCATCCATTTTATTATTATTAAATATTTATTCATATATATAACTTTACGATTTATTTTTCTAATTATAAATCAATTATAACGGTAAAGTTATTAAATGGATGATATTGTACATTACTATACTTGATCTGCTTGGTCTTGCAAATATGGTACATGTTTCTTATGATAGTTACTCATCACTTTTACACCAATTGATGATGCTTCTCCTCATGAACCTTCAAAGATGCATTTTGTTAGCCTTGCTGACTAGATGGTGAAGATCAAGTTTCTTTTCTACTACACTCTTGGAGATCACAAGAGGAATTTTTTTGTACCAAGTGCCCAACACTAATGGGTATAAATTCTCCTTTTCACCATCCTTGATGCTTGATCATATGGAGGACATAATGCAACATAGTGTACTCATATTCTTGGCTAATTCCTCACAGGACACACATCCAGAGACAGCTTGAAGACATATGGAGGTCCTACAAGGAGCTTACGAATATCCTCATGCATATCTTCGTACTTCATCCCAATGATTGATTCATCTTCTTATTGGAGAAAGTTGAGAGAATATCATTGGTCTTTTACTACATTACCTCATTTTTGGAGGATTGCTTCTATTGGATCCAGGATTTGTAGCAATAGTGTTATGTAGTGATGGACTGTCAATCTTGATGAAGGTACATTTCAAGTTTTCAGTCATCATTTCAAGTATTAGATACCACCAGTTTCAATAGTGTATTTCATCAAAAGGCTTCAAAAGGAACTCCAAGATTTTGATGGTATCATTTCCACATCCATATGAGAGTTTCTTTTTCTTTGGTCATTATATGCAGTTATTCAAAAATGAAAAATAAAAATAAAAAAATAAAAAAATGAAAAAAATGAAAAATGAAAAAAAGGAAAAAAGCAATAAAAAATCCAACAATGAAAACCTTCGGGCATTGTTGGCTAGTTAATATTTGAAAATCGGATTCTGGTGGATACTAACTGCAAAATAAACTTAGGGGTGAAAACTATTTTTTCGGTGCCTCTAGGCGGTGACAAGTTGAAAACTGGGATACTGGTGATCTATTGTCATTATCAAAATTGAAAAAATAAAAATAAAAAGAAAGCGAAAATAAAATACAATCATTTGTTCTTTCTATGAGCTAATTCTTTTTAGGTACTCACCCACTTCCATGGTTTCCCTCTAGCACCTCTTGTTGCCCATTGGTGCACTGTTCTCCAATTTTTGTGGTCTACACAATTTTGATCACCTGTGGCATGACTTACACATTTAGTTGAGGTACTCAAAATGTAAAGACAGATTCAACTCTCGATGGTATGCTCTCTAGTGCTTTAGTTAGATGGAGATCTTCAGTGGTGTTGCAGTTCTTGGTGCAATATTTGGTTCCTTATTGCAAGTTTCACAATTGCAGAGTTACATTGGCTACCAGCCCTTGGCATATATGGACATGTGCACTGGTAAAACAATTAGTTTTATTTTTCATTATTTTATCTCTTAACTTTATTAATATTTCTTATTTTATTAATCATATATGCAACATTCATGCCTATCCTCTCCTTGTTTTTTGAGGACGGTCAACCCTTTAAGTTGGGGGGAGGTATACCATCCTTATTACCTATTGTTTCACGCATTATTTAACTATATCCTTAATTATCTCATCACACTATCCATTATTTTCACCCTGCATAATCATTTATATTGCTTATCATTTTGCCCATTTCAAATAGCTCATGACTATCAAGATAAACTTTTGGAAAAATGAAGATGAGAAAAAGAAAAAATTGAAAATGAAAAAAATGAAGAAAAATAAAAAAGTTAGAGGTATCAATATTGAAAAAATAAAATTGAAACGAAAAGAGAAACAAAGCAATAAAGCTTGACATGAGAAGCTAAGAAAATGAAGAGCATTGTGATTATGCATGAGTTATAATAGTCAAGGACGAAAAGGAAGGCCAAAGCTATAAATCCAAAAGATTACCAATTTAAATCAAAGACCTCTTGATCATAATGATTGCACGAGGACATGCAATATGTTAAGTTGAGGGGAATGATGAGAGCCATTATGTCCTATTCTATACCACCTTTTATCCTTTTTCACATACCTTCATATCCATTTCCATATTCCATTTCTGTACCATTTTATATCATTCTATCATTTCTTGTTGCATATGATTCAATATACATAAGTGATATTTAATTTAGTTTTTAGATAAAATATGTGAATAAATAATATCAGATTGTATTTATTAATATATCTTCCATTATGTTAAGAAAATAAATCTTTCAACATGCAACTTTAAGCTTACACCTTAATTCATGACTTCTACAAGTGAACATACTGATTGGGAATGCAGACCAAATGGAGGAAATGAGCATGTGCCAGTTGTTTGAAAGAAACCAAAATCTACTTGTTGTTGTAACTGAATCATTTTTATTATGCACCCACTTCAAAACAGTTAGTTTTACATTACAATTTGTGGGCAAATGGGGACTAATCTCAAAAATCCCATGTGTTTTGTCCAGAATGAGCCCAATTAAGTTCTCACGCGGTGAAATCCTTAGAAATTGAACCATTTGAAAGTTACAGGTGGTTTTCTTAAGACAATATTCCTGATTTGCTGTTATGGCTAGTTGTCACATTTTTCTCAAATTGTAAAAACCAAATTTGACCTATGGAACCAAATGAGGGAGTTTTATGGTGGAAATGCATTGGCAAATCACGTAGAGGAAGAAAGAATAGATTCCTCTCATTTAATATTTTTCTCTCTACTGTTATAATAGAACTATTTTTATTGAGTGGCGAATAGCATAGGATTTACGTGAGCTATTCTACTATGTAGTTCGTTGGCTGCAAACACTCTATTTTCATATGCATTTGTTATATGATTGCATATATATAAGTAGCATGACATAAGCTACAAAATAATATAGGCTTTAGAGGATATAGAGTTTGATATACACAGATTATTGTAAGTTGATTTCTATACATAGAATGATGTATTCTTCCTGAGAAATAAAAGGAATGTTCTACTAATCAGTCCAGTGTAACCAGTGCTTTCATCTCACCACCTGATGTACTAGAAGTAAGGTGCCCACTTCTTGGGACACTTGGTGTTCTTCTATCTTTCATAGCTATAGTAATGTGTGTTTTATTTTCATAGTATAATGGTTTATTTTGGATTAGTTTATGTTCTTTCCCATTGTTTGCAAATGTGGTTTGTTGTTTATGAGATTATTTTCTAGATTAATTGTTAAAACTTTATATTGCTTTATGATTTTAAGATTAGTTTGCCTTGGAGTTGAGTTTAATTTCTAGAACTATTACTGTTGTTATTTCTTTTATAGATTGTTGCAGTTCCTATCATCAGGAAGTGACAGTTCCTGTTGCTAGTTTCATTTTGGTTTGTTGCAAGTTTATCTACGTGTGTTTTAGCTGCATTTCACCCCCACTTGTCTCTCTATCTTCATCCCTTGAGCAAACAACCACTATACCTTTCATTAGTCTACAACCCCGGATTGACATTGGGAGCAAGCAAAATTGTCTACTAAATCTTATCAATTATTCTTAATATTGGAACCACAGTTTGTCTCTACAGCAGGGTCAAATTTGATGCAAAATACTCCAAAAATGTAGCTACCTCCTAGATCTAGTACCCACGCCCCAACTTCAAATCCTTGTAGATCTTGTCTCCAATATCTAATTTTGATAAATCAGAAGGCTAAACTATTTTTTTTGGATTCCTTGAACTCAATGGTAAGCTTAGATTTAAATGAACATGCTCCAAAATGAACATATAATATAAAGCCACAAATAAAAAACCCTCCCAAATCAGGTATTTCTATCAAGTCTTTTTATTTTCTAGGTCATCATATAATGCAAGAGAATAGTATACTCAACTTTTCAATATATACCATGATTTACAACCTAGATCTCTCACAAAGACTAACATAAAGTAATTATGCAAGCCTTGATACCATGTAAGAGTTGGTATACAATTCTCTATACCATGCAATCTTTGGATATTAAGGTAGCTACACAAGTTCTAGGAACTTCAATGAAAGTACAAGAGAGACCCAATATGAAAGAATAATTCTATTCTATCAAAAGATACAAATACACAATATGATACATAAATATGAATTTACAATGAGAGGCCCTTGATTATATAGGCCAAGGTGAAACATAGGATAACATGAGATTATGACAAGTGTCTTAATCTTATGACATGAGACACAAAGTGATAAGTATCCTTAGTGTACCCTAAGTATGACCTAAGTAATCTTAACTAGACAAATGTGAACAGGACCTAATGTGGAACTAGTTAGGTAATATACCATATTCACACCAACAACACTAAATGCAAGAAAGTACATTAGACATGATCCATCAAAATATGCCTTGAGCCAAGTGTAGGGTGAGTTCTTATAAGCAAATCATATTGTTTTCCCCAAATGGATACCCTAGCACTTGCACATTGACTAGCGGTGGCTAGATTTAAATTGCAAAACTAATGGTGATCAATTCATCTTCTTTGTCCTCTCTTGAAATACACATTTAATTTCATTCTCTTAGGATGAGCAATGACATTTTGGAAGGATAAGTGTGTTTGTATAGATTAGGGAGTCAAATTTGTCCATTAATGGTGTCTTAAGAAGTATAGAGGAGTGAGTGAGGTTTTTGGTTGAGTTGTATGAACCCGATGTATAAGTGGAGGTTAAAAATGGACGTGTTTGTGAGAAGTTAGAATGCCAGCAAGAAGAAGTATGGCACAAAATAAGGAGATGCAAGGGATTGGGGACTAGAAGGAAGGAGGGAAGACTGGAGAAAGTCCATGAGTCCATGAAAAATATCCACAAAGGTGAAACAAAGGAATGCAAGAGAGTGAAGGATGTCTAAAATAATTATAGAAGGGTGAATTTGGAGGAATAAGGAAAATTTGAGTTTTGGGGGAAATGTAGAGATGTGGGGGTGACATGGACTTGAGAAATTTTGGAATAGTGGAAGACAAAACATGAAAGAATGGAAAGTGAAATATGCTTGTTGAAGTTCAAGTAAAAAGGATAAGTTGGACTAAGGGGAAGATGGAAAATGGGTAGAAAAATCTCACAAAACATGAGTTTTTTTAATGTTCTAATAAATTAAGGGATCTATTTAGACACATGGACTTCAAACTTAAAATGAAAAATTGGAAAAAACCCACAAGTCCAAAAAATATTAAAAAATCACAAAGGAGGATGGATCTATGATGAAAAATGTGGGGAGAAATGAGCTCAGAGAAACAAAAATGCATGAAAATAGGGAAGGGAAGTACTTTTAGCAAAGGTGCAAAAGTCCATGAAAAGTTTGCAAACTTACAAGACTACAAAATTAAGGAAAGTGAATGGAAAGGAGGAAAAGTGGTAGATGGGAAGAGTCCCTAGAAGTTTCAAAAACCCACAAAATGATAGAAAATGAACAAATATTCCCTAGACTTGGAATCATTTTGGATTTTTATAAATTTTTAGCACATGAGAAAAACATGGGGGAAGAAAAAAAGAACACCAAGTCAAGAATTGACCAAGGGGGGCCATTATAAGAATTCTTAGATCAGTTATAGATGATGGGAAAATAAGGCTAAGGTAACAATGGGAGAACTAGACTTAGATAAATTTTCACTTGTTAGATTGGGTCCCAACAATGGCTCTAATTGGGGACATGTGCCTCTAGTAGGCATAGTGATAAGCTAGCTATCTCTAGGGAGTAGTCCAAAACAACAAAACAAAATGAGTAGGGAAGGGGGGAAAGACAAGTACACAAGGAAAAAATAACCTACAACTAATGACATGGAGTCATAGATGAAACTAAAATGTATGGTTGTAAACAAAACCAAGACATTTACAAGTCAGACCCTACAAAGAAGGTCCATGGCACAATGACATGGATGAATTGACATGATCCACTTACCTCTATCAATGAAAAGAAAAATTGAGTTGATCTCCTTCAAGATAATGATACATTTCCCACTGAGATGTAACAAATAATAGTTCATACATGCATACATAACCTTGAAACCAAGGCTAGGGTAACCAAGATCAAACTCATCACTAGAGTTACTAGCATAGTCCACCTAGAAGTAGTAGGTGATTGATCCTTTCCACCCCATATTATAATACATTTCATGAATTTTTACAATAGCCTAAGGTGGATCGCTAAAAACCAAGTCAACATCAGTACACATGGATAAATGCAAACCTCTACCATCCATGGCTACAACATTATTATACTTACTAACCTCCTTAAATGTGAATCAAGGAAAAAAGAAAACACCTCCAGTTCACATGGAAAGGAAAAGCATGTCTCACTATTCTTTTAATTTGTAGAAATAAAAACTACTTCTTACATGTCAAATTGAAAACCTCTAACTTAGGAATATCATCAAATTGAGTAGCAACATTTTGATTCTTAACTTCACATGGGCATTTTACCTTAAGGTCATTTTCACTTGTATGTTGGACCCACATAAAGGATTCTAGTTCAAGCACATCATTGTCATCCCTAGCATTAGAAACTTGACCTTCATCATAAAGGAAAGATTTATCATCATCAATTTTCACATCAAGATCTTGGACAATAGGTAGCTAGCATACATCATTGTCACATGTGTTGATATACTTTTCAATGTTTGAATCATAAGCATGATTCAAAGTACAACTCCAACAATCAACATGAGGGTCAACAATAAGGTATACCTCAAGTGAAGAACTATGTTCTTCAAATTGTCCCTTTGTTTCAAGCTCAATTTGGCAACTTGTGTCATATTCGCTATTGAAATAATATTGGCAACACTTTACCTCTTCTTCTTTACTCAAATTGACAACATTTTCATGTAGCTTTCTTGAAGCATAATCAACATGGGGAATGCAACATATATTTCACCAAAGAAATAGACTCTCAAAAACATTTGGTGTAATTTTCAAGTTGATTATGGCCCTAGGCTTAGTATGGAGTTATAATGGTATTGGTGAAACTGGTCCTCATATATAGTGAACTTTTAATTTGGTGAATATGTTGGTAAATTAAAACATGCCTCCAAAATTCTAGGTGATTCCTCATTATAAATGTGTAGGCTATTGTGGTAAAGATATTAATTATAGATGCCTCATAAATAAATTGGTGGTGAAATTAAATTCATTTAATCAATACTTCATAAAATCTGGGAAATTTGGCCCCCATGAATTGTAATATATTAGCCAAATTCAAATTGGCATATATTAACTATTCACCAAATGGAAAAGAATTGCCACTAAAAAATTATTGATATATATGTTGTTATACATGTATGCCCATATAAATAATAAGTGTTTTCTAAAATTTTAAAATGCTCTACATATTCTATTTGAGGTAAATTTGATTTGTTTCAAACATGAGTCATTATTTTATATGTATAATAAAAAAATGACTCATGTTTGAAAAAAAATCAAATTTACCTCAAATTTAATATGTAGATCATTTTGGCATTTCAACAAATACTTAGTATACAATTATTGGTCTAATATTTCCCAACATTCAAAACTTAATTTATTATACACATATGCACATATAAATACTTATATATTTACATGGAATCAACTCAATGTTTATTTCAAAAATCTCAAATACATCGAATGTGCACATAAGTGTATGGAAAATACTGCTAATTAGTCCTAGTCATGGTATTTATATGCCTGACTGTATACCACAATCGTATATACATGTTTTTATATATACATATATATGTATATGTATATATATATGTATATATACATATATATATATGCACATAAATATAGAAGTACCTATTTAAAATGATCCATTGGTTATGATTAAAGTATCAAATGCACACAATTGAATGGGAAGTTATCAATGTAGGCTCAAATATACCATACACTTGCATAGTCACAAAAGTACAATAGTATGGAGTTCCATGCACAAACTATATAGAATATATGTACAAAAATAAACATAACCACAAGAAAATGCTCAAAAAATATTCTTGAAATAAACTCCACTCCCTTTTTCTCTTTACTCCTCCCTTTTCCAATTTGCCCCAAAATTGAGAACCCATCTTCCATTCTCTTCCCAAAAAAAGTGTTGTAGCATTGAAAATTGCATACCATTGCAATTTTACACTATGTTTGAAAACCACTTTGGTACTTGCTTAACCTTTGTGCATTTTAGGCCTATTTTTGCTTCATGTTAGCTTATTTTTCTTAATTTCATTAAATTTTTTTTAGTGCTTTGTAATTCTCTTAGCCCAGAGACACTTCATAAAATTTTGAGGTAGATTGACTTAGACACTAGCACTTAGCATGGACATCTGCATGCCGTGTTGGCATCCCGTGAATGTGAAATGATCATTGACCTATTTTTTGGACATGTTGAGAAAATTCTATGGTGTAAGAGATTCGTGTAATGCCTCTTCAGCATTGAATGACTCTTTCCTCCTTCCAAGTTGACTCATCTTCCCTCTCAATCTTTGATAATCCAATTTTTGAACAAGTTTGAAGGCTCTCTCTTGTTTTCTCTCCTGTAACTTTTGTGAAAAATCTTGTGAACAGTCTTTGGCATCCATCTCTACAACATCTATTGAGAATTCCTATGCTATTTGGAATTCAAGAATTGCCCTTCTTAAGGCTCTTTTTTGAGGCTTGAATATGTTTGCAACTAGATTTTAGCCCTTAAGGAGTTGCAACCTCCTCCATTGCCATCTAAGCTGATAATATTGTTTCATATTGGTGAATATTATTTTTGCATTTGAATCTATTTACACACATTAGATTATTTACTTTTTATGGTGTAGATCACCATTCATTTTCCTTTGTATATGCTCTAGGGTATTCTTCCCCCTAGACTAGGGAAGGTGTAGCTAGCTTTTGCTTCATTATCACTACTTCTTATTTCTTAGTCACACTTAAGGTATAGGCAAGCACTTATTTGTAAATTTATATATATTATTGCTTCTCATGGAGGTTGAAATACCCAATTAGGGGATTGACTTAAGTAAGCTCCTTAGAATCCCAACATTTTTTTCTTGTCCTTAGCAAATAGGTACTTTGTGGTGTGATTATAAAATGCATGAAGGTTTTTTTAGGTGTCTTTCTTCATTACTTTGTTAGCATTTTATTCTATTATATTTTAGTAGTTCATTTCATATCATTTCTTATATCTTGTATCACTTGGATATCACTGAGTCATCTCCTTGCCCATAGCTATGTTGTACAGGTGCTAGAAAATTATCCTAGAAGAATACTCTTTATTTTTTAGCTTCGAGGATGCCAAATCTTAGCACAAATGTCCCTACGGTGTGCTTTCATCTAGGGTAGTGAGATCTATATTTAGGTACTAGGTTTCTCTATTTTCCCTCTTTTCATTTTTATACCTAATTTTTAAAAATTCTATTTGGAGTTGCTCATTTTCTTGTATTTTGTTAGTTTCCTTATTTCCTTTAAGCATTTAGTTTAATTCATTTCATTTTTGCTATGAAAAGTGGTTTTGTAGATGTAAGTTTATCTAAATATTAGATAATACAAACTAGGTAGAACCTAGGTGTAGCAATAGTGAAAAGCTCCCTTGATTGACATGTTTGATTGAGGAGTAGTTTTTCATACACTATATTTTGGTGAACCAGACATCTTGCACGTATAACATTTTGTTTGTTTCTATGGTTCACACTACATTTTGGTGATCCCAACATCTTGCACATATAACATTTTCTTTGTTGTTGTGGTCCACACTACATTTTGGTGAACCTGACATCTTGCACATATAACATTTTATTTTTTGTGTGGTTCACTCTACATTTTGGTGAACCCACCATCTTATGCACATAGCATTTAACACACCTTAAACACTTAAAAAATAAAAAAAAAATTATCTTTCATCACATATTACTATGTGTTGTAAAGTCAAAATGTTGTTTATATGATATTTACAACCCAGTCCTCTAATTCACAATATTGTTCAAAGAAGTTTACACCATCTCTATATAATGGCTCAATCTGGTGCACTTAAAAATCCAATTCATTTGGCCCCAAATTTTGTAAATCTCTCTTCTGAACAAGCTATTACAACCATTTCTTCTCCTTCTTCTTGTAGAACTATTCTAATGACTACCTTCCATAATGTCAAAGTATCTTTTGATCATGAGGTAGCCTTTGGTTACATCCCACTAGAGAATATTTAGGAGTTAGATTGTCATTTAGCCAATTACTAGCTTCATGGCTAGTATAACACCCAAGTATAGAGCTTCAGATTTAGTGATGTTATTGGTGTAAAAGAACTCTAGTGTAAAAGTGAAGAGGAAGATTTTACTTACTCGATAAATGAGGACCAATCCAAATTTGGCCCCTATTTTACAAATAGCTCCATCAAAATAGAGAATCTAGAGACTACTAGGAGCTTGTGTCATTAATGTTTCCACTATATCATAATTATACCTTAGTTCTTCTATTTATTCTTCTTTTTCTTTTCCTTTTACAATAATCTCAACCATGTCCATATGAGTGCTTCTTCCCCACTCTTCTTCAAATGGTTAGATTAAATGTGTAGATATTCATATCATAATCACAAGGGATAGCTTCTATGCTAAAAGGAGCATAATATTTATTCAAGTAGGGATAAAAAGGGAACTATCTTTTGATCTCTATTTCAATAGTTTTTGAAGACTTAATGATATTTATGAATTATTTGGATGTTTCTCCCTTTTCAAAGATTCTAATTTGTGAACTATTTTTTGTGGGATCTTCTTTCTTCCTTTTTTCCATCTTATAAACATTTAAAGGATCAAAATATCATTTGATGAAGTGAGCTTGACCCATATGAAAGAAATAGATTTCTTGGAATGGAGTAGAGGGAATGACCCTTACTCTATGAATATATGGTCTCCCTAAGATCATGTTATAGATTGTTTCCTTGTTGATAATGTAAAATTAAATTGGAAGGGTTTGGGGACTTAATGTGATTGGGAGATTGATTTTTTTGATAGTTTGAATGTTTGTGTTCCCATGAATGTTGAGGATGGAAGTACGATAGGTGATGTGTTTGTAACCCATTTTTTGTAGGAGAGAACAAGGAATAATATTAAATGTGACCCATCATCAAGCACGATATGTTTAATGTTATTTTCATGAACTTGGACCTATAGGTAGAGGGGGAGATCACTTTTTTTAGCGATGTCATCATTTGAGGGTAGCCTCTCAAGATTGAAAATAAGGGCATTGTGATTATTATGTGAAGGAGCTTGAACTATATGTCGTAATTCTAGGACATTAAGAAGATCCCTTTTATGGATGAGAGAACCTTTGAGAAGGTTTATCATTTGCCAAAAAACTTGAATCACTTGTGATGAGATTCAACTATTTTGGTTCGTGGATGACACTAACTTTCCTAATCTTTATCTAACTCAACATGACTTAGTGTGGTTTGATTGAGAACAAATTGATTATTTTGTTGTTGATTATTTGGTTTATGCTCTTTATTGTGTCGACACATAAGCACACTCAAGAATTTCTATTGTTTCTCAAAGATTTTTGAGATAGTTTTGTTGTAGTTGTAGCACATCTTCATATCAGTCCCCTTTACTTTATGAAACAAGCAGTATGTGTTAGGGTCATTGTGGTAACGATACAATCCTTATATATTGTTGTTTGATTGAAAGTTTTTTCTAGTATTTGGTAAAATTTCCTATTGTTTTGGGGATATTCAATAATGTTGACATTATTGCATGTATCTTGATCATTGTTTTTCACATGAGGTGTGTTATTTACCTCATCTTTCATTGCATTATGATTATTCTTTAGGATCTTAACAATGGAAATATTATTTCCACTATTTTCATTAGTTTGGGAAATAACAAGTCTTCAATTTGTGACATAATCTCTTCATTTACTATCAATAGTAGCTTGGTCAATTCTTAACACACTTTCTAGAGCTTCCTCATAGAACTTATAAGGTAAATTTTTTACTTCCTCTCTTATCTCCCTGTTAAGAGCATGCAAGAAGAGATTGAATAGTTCTTAATGGTCCATGTTTGGGACACTAGTTGATGAATAGACGACTTCCCTCCAACGTGTGATAAAATGTGCCACATATTCATTTACATCCTATTTCATGCTTAAGAAATCTCATATTCATGTCAGGTCACTAGTTTATTCATATCGAAGGTAGTGGCAAACTCATTGATGAGCAACCAGAAGGAATGTATGTATACCTTAGGAAGGAAATAATACCAATATAAGGTAATTCCTTCAAGGATCTTTGGAAATATTTGGGCTATAACTATATCCTAGGGGAGGAATTCCCTTACAGCTATTGTGTATGCCTTGATGTGTGAGTTTGGGGCTCCTTCCCCCTTAAATTTTGGTAGGTTAGGGAGGGGACATGTAGTAACAAATATTGCGAAGGTTGAAATCTAGAGGTTCCTTTAACTATTTGAGATAAGTTCTTGAAAATGAGTTTTGTGAAGCTGATGCTACTCCTACAAACATAAGTCCCATTGGTGGGACTTGTGAACCAGGTTGGTTTTATATTTGAAAATTTATTTGATATCCAACTATGGATAGATAAGTTGGTTGTGCATTCATCAATTGATACACTAGAGGAGTCATATAATTCTGCACCATGTAGAATTCTCTAGGCTACATGTTAAAAATGTTTTATTATTGTGGAGGTGGAAAGGCCTCTTTACTAAAGTTACAAGAGTAAAAGTTCAAATTGGGATGTTTAGGGTTGCCTCTAGTTTTGATCAACCCTAGTGGTGAATGGATTTGCTTGAATCCTAGGTCTTTCTTCAATCTTATCTTGTTGAGGTTGTTCAGAGCCTTTAGCCTTGAGCATTATGATCCATTGGACCAAGGTAGATATAAGGTTAGATAGTGTTGTAATTTCTATTCTTTGAGTTTCACCACCTTGTGATGGGTTATGTTGCACTAGGGTAGCCTCATTTGTTCATTATTTGATAATGTTTTTCAATGGATGTTGGAGCATTTTGGATCACTTACTTGATAGGCTATGTGAAGGGATTCTTGAGCCTCATGAGATTCTTGTAAGTTTCTCTCCAAATGGCACACCTCATTATCCATTTGGGTGGTCATTTCCGTATAGCTTGTAAAAGGCTAATCTTGTTGATGAATTGTAGATCGAATGAGAACTCAACTTGGTCTACCTTGTTTGGGATGGGTAGGTTGGATTACTGGGTCATGATTCCAATTTGGGTTGTTGAAAGTCAAGAATCCATGGGGCTCTTTTTGACACCCCTCTAAATTAGAGTCTTCATAGTCATAATAGTTTGAAATTGGAGTTAGTAGATTTTGTGGGATGTACCTATCAAACAAAGGTGTAAGAGGTTTGTTGGAGGGGACTTTTCCCTTAACTGAGTATAATTATTCATATTTGAGGGGTGCAAAAGCACCATACAATATGTGTAATGATCACATGAGAGAAACATGATGAAGTGAAATGGAAGAAAGAATGGAAATGCAAAAAAGTTTACTCCAAAGGATTTTCTCTTCATGTCAGGTTCACAAAAATATGTGATGTTTGGAATCAACCCAAGCATGATGTGAGTGGGTCAAAACCCAAAATAGCACATGGAGTCACACCCTTGGTGGAGGAACTCTCCCAACTTCATTCTTGCTCTCATGGTAGGAGCTAGTCGAGTGGTGGTAGGACCAAGGGGTCATTCTATTTGCAGGGAAGCAAAACATTGTAGATGGCAGGTTATTTGTGTGGTCTATTTTTTGTGTGTGGTTGATGGTTGTGATTCTCTTTATTTAATTATTGTTGGAAAAGACGTTGAATTGGAATTGTCATGGTTATTTGTATATGACTATGAAGGTCACTTGCCCTTATCTTATTAATTCATTTTTTTGTAAATAGGGAAAATATGTTCAATATTTTCTCTTCTAATTCAATGAGTTCTTTGAGGAGTCTAGGTTCTTTGTTACAAATCTTCTCTCTTTCTTATCATTCTTGGTTTTGTTGCTTGAATTTCCTTCATATTTTTGTTTATTCTTGGGCTTGTTCTTCTATAGGATTTTCTTGAGTTGGAAATTTTTCCCTTATCTCTTTCAAGATTGATTTGATCCAATATTCTCTCTCTAGGGGACATCAAGTGCAAATGTTGAGTTGAGAGATGGAAGACTTGGTGTTTTTTTGAGTTTTGAATGTTTTGTGCCTTGTGATGAGATCAAGGGCTTTCTTATTTCTTGAATATTGTTGATTGTTTTGTTTAAAATAGTGTGCCTTGTGTTGAAATTGAGGGCTTTCCTATTTGATTGAATTGAAAGTTGAAAGTTATGTCTCGTGATGGGATTGAGGGATTTCTTCTTTGATTGATGTTTCAAGATTTAAATGAGTCTCTAATGTAATTATTTGAGATGAACGTCACTTCCCAAATTTTGAGTATGATCTAATTACTACTTGCATGAAACTTAAAAATCTCTTATGAATGTAAATTTAATAATGTTCAAATGGTCTTTTGTGGTTTGATTTTGAATGATAATTACTCTTAAGTAAATAAAATGCATATATTCTACAATAACAATAAATGGAATCTAAAACTAGCAAAGTAATGAAATCTAATCTAACCAATTGAAAAATAAGAATTTTACTTCCTCAAGGGCAAGAGAATTTTCTAATTACTATTCTAAACTATTTTTTTAAAGCATAAAGAACCTCTAAATGAATGATGGGCACCAATGCCAAGTTTTTATCCTTAGAGATTTATAATCATCTATCTCCTTCAATTGGGTCCTCCACTTTATGACATTAAAATATGTGACATGAGGGAATTGGAATTGAAAGAAGCTTTGAATATTGATAAAAAAAGGAAAGTCTCACAAGGTCTCATATGAGCATAAAAATTCTTTGGGGGCAATAATGCAATTAAGAAAATTAGCCTCCCTTAAAACAAGAGAGGAGTGGGGTATTTATAGGTTGAGAGGCAACACCAATGGTGGTATTGATTGGGAGTGAATTAGAGATTTGATTAGACAAAGAGAAATAGTTAGGGGGAGAGGTAGTTTAATTAGACATGATAGAAATTTCAATTAGAAAAAAGAACAAAATTAAACTACGCAGAATTGAAAGAAATTATGCATGCCAAAATATGATTGGGTTACCACTTTGGGAAACAAGGCACCCCTTTTTCCAAGTCAGATTACTCAAGTGACCCTATAGCTTAAGGAGAGGTCTCCCAAGTGACCTTAGGGTCTCTTAGGCAACCCTCTAGTTGAGGATTTGAAAAAGGTTAATTAATGAGCATGGCGTCCTAGAACTTAGTTAAGAGGTTGGAAAAGATGGTCAAGGGGATAAATAGGCTAGTGGATGTGTAATCAAGTGTGAAAAATACTAAGAGAAGTGTAATTCATTCCTTTAAGGGTCATGATATAGACCACCAAATCATCATCAGACTACCATGTTGGCCTGTGCACTTTTTTAGTGCTTATAAGCCCAACCACCTAGTTGATATCTAGAATCATTAGCCCATAAACTAATCAAGGAGGAATATTTTGAGAAATTAGAGGCACACTTTAGAATTAGAGAGATAGATTTCTAAATTCAAAAGCAAAGCCTCTCAATTGGTCATTTTGTAGCAACAACCATCATGTAGCACCTGCTCACCCAACATAACTTTCACAAACCCTAGCAAGGGTGGGCACCTACATGTAAAAATACATTGTAGGAATCATTATGAGATAACTCCTTGGAATAGAGCCACCCCATCATGATACACCTAAGGAAACTCTTTCATGATTTATAATTTATAAATTCACAAATGCCACTAACACACTACACTAGTACCTTGCAATACTACCTTACATATAAACAAAATAACCAAACAACTAGCACTCTTTATTGACTCAAGATCAAGCCACTGCCATACTACATGACATATTAGGAACAAAAAATATCCAATAATATCCCAACTCTCAAATTGCTACTTTAGACAAGTTCCACCCTTCACATACTCCATAAGCTAGCACTACATTCATTTTCATGATGATAATTAAATGCACATAGACAACTTCAAGATTATTCCAAAAGCTACATCTAATAAAAAATCACCCAGGTATAAAAATTATGCATCATATAATTCATAACATGCCTACCATACCCTTCAGCACCCTTGCTAATTATATCAATATTAACCATATACTACTCACCAATCAACTTTCCATCTCATTGTTTGCTCACCCATCATCTAATTGTGTGTATTAAAAAATCATTGCAACTACCACACCTTTTGTTTATCTAGGGGAATTAAAACATAATTTCAAATCTAATTTGGCCATGCCTCCAAGCTATCATTGTATGTAGTTTCTATCGATGGCTGCTACATTGCTTCATTTGCTAAATAATGTGTAATAATGTTAAAATTCCTTTTGCAATGAATAAACTAGATTGTATCATTGAATTGATGCAAAGTTATAGCCTCTTTAATGTACTGATTCAACTTCTAGCTCAAGCTTTTCTCCTTGAGCATAACATTAATTACAATCACAGAATCCTCTTCCACTATCAAATGTTTTATCTTTTCCAACATGGTTGCTCCAAGCCCAACCATTAAAGTTTCCCATTCTACCACATTTTTCATGAAAAACCTCAGTTGTAGAGAGCCACCATAAATCAAGCCTTCTTTTGAGTTTTGAATCACAAAACCACCTCCTATCAACCCAAGATTGCCTCATGTTACCCCATGAAAATTTAACTATAAGCTTCTTTTTGGAGGAGGGGACCATGAGACAATTATGCATCTCTCTTCTATTGTTTTTTCATTTTTAACTCTAGATTCAGAACCCCTTAACCCTTAAATAGGAATAGTTGCCTTTAATCCCCAAGACTTTAACACTATCAACTCATAGCCTATAAGAAGTAAACCTAATTGCATCATATGCACTTGTACATATTCCTTTATAGCCATATGAATGCTACTCCAACATCTATCAACACTTGACTTCTTTTCCCTAAAAAAATGAGAATTATTCTCTAACCACAATTCTAAAAAGATGCAAAGAATAATTGTATTCCATAATAATTCCAAATTTTTAGTTCCTCTTGGATAGCTAAATGATAATTACCTTATTGATCTTGGAAAAACTTAATATAGGCCTATTAACTTGAGTGACCTATACCAAATCTTAGTTGAGAGAGCATACCACTAAAGCAGATGATCCATCAATTCCTCATCCTTCACAAAAACACCTCAAAGGACCTCAGAAGCCTCATTTAAATGTAGATTATCATATGTCAAAATTTTTTTAAGATTACAATCCATATAAAAACATTGCACTTGGGAGGTACAAAAGAACACCAAATAAGAGAGTTGGGTCAATTCTTGATCATTGGAACATTAACCTTCTTTAACAATTTCTAACTTGAAGAAACGTCATACATACCTCACCTATTTACTTATTAACAATCAAAATAACCCTATCTAAATGGTCTAAGAATGAGATAATCATAAGATGGAGAATATAGCATAGAAGAATTTTATTTTCATCCTAAATAGGAATCCCATCTAGAGATTTTCACACACAACTTATGACCATTGCTTTCCACTATCAATTAGTAATTCTCACTTTTGATTCCCAAAAATTGGTTAAAGTATCACAAGATTATACTAGTATATGATTTATGGTACTCCTCCATAATCTACATCTTGCTGATAAACCTCACCTTTAGAGAACAAGAGACGCATTGTGTCAGGTTCCTACCGATGATGTGGCAAATGTAATGATTGTTGTTGTAATTAATAGTTGTTATGTCCTATTGTATGTGTCTATTTTGAACTTGCATGAGGACTATTATTAACTTTTTAAAATCAACTCATTAGAAGTTGAATTTGAAAGATTTAGTAAGTTGAAGAAGTATCCAAATTATTTCATAATGAAATTAAATATAAACCATAGTATTGTTGCTCAATTTTTTCACTCTAGTACTTGGTTTTTACTTGGGTTTGAATCAATATTGTCATATATAACATTAAAAATTACTATTTATTGAAACATGATGGTGGGAAATGTCATATAGTGTGCTTCCAAGGTAGAAATATTGATAAACAAAATTGAAATAGATGAGAAGATAATATTGTTCTATGTGACATAATTCTTTTCAAGTGCCCATATTAGCTATCTCTATATTGTTCTCTTGTAAAATTTTTTGAAGATCAATGTCTAGTTTATTAACAAAGGAACTACAACATTGGTGGTGGAAACATGCAAGCCATGTTTCTCCAATTGTAGTATTTCTATCAAGGAAGGAAGTTCTGGATTACTTGATCCAACAAACCTGATTCTGTATTAGCAATGTTGTTGTGAAAAGAAGATTGAGAAATAGAGATGCATAACTGTGAACATGAAAATGAGCATTCAAGATTACAATTATAACTAGTCAATGGGTCTTCTTCCAAAGGCCTTTTAATGGCAATGTTGGTGTTGGGGTTGGTAGTACCCCTAGGAAGAGAGATGCGTACTTCCAATTGCTTGAAGAACCTCTAAGTAATTAATGATTCTTCTCTATCATTCTTGTTGAAGACTGCATGGAATTATTTGTAACCAAGTCACCAAAGTTGTACATTTCAGCTTCTACTGCAAAATATTTCATGTTCAAATTTCCACATGTATAATTAGAGAAATCATCTTGCAACATGTTAGTATGGTGAATATAATCTATATTCAATATGAAGAAAGACATGAAAGCATGAAAAGGAAGAACCAATTGATTGGAAATGAACTTACATAGATTTTAACCCATACAGATGAAATGTGTAATTGCTCTGATGCCTCTCATTGATATGGCTGCAATATCATAAGCATAGATAGCCTCTTCTATTGTATCAAATGTTCCAAGCCATTGACATTTCTTGGAGTTTGGGTCCCAGATTTCTATAGCATAACAACCCCATGGGCATTGTCTAACACCTCTGTATTTACCTGTATTCATGGAATGTTTGGATTTGGTATCATTGAGGTACATGTCTTTGGTTTTCCTTGAGCCTTTTGACTTTAATTGCAAGGTATTGGTGGGTTGAACATTAACATGATTTTATGTGGAGGAAGAATCAATAGTGGATAGGGGAACAATAGGTCGGTTGGAAAGGAACTTACATGCCTCTAAATTGTTGTATGAGAAATTGGTCATAGCATTGATTCCTTTCATGGATATAGCTATCTTATCATAAGCATAAGCAACATCCTCTATTGTATCAAAGGTCCCTAACCACTGGCATTGTTTTTTATAGTTGAAATCATAGATTTCTGTACCATAATGCTCATTTCCACATTTTTTAACACCTATGTATCTTCCTTCATTTCTTGAATTTTTCCAGTTCCTAGGACTAATGCTCCAATCTAGAACTGTTGGATTATTTTTCCCATAGTCTTGATACCTTGGTTGCTCTAACAATTTCTCTATCATCTTATAATCTAATTTTCTTCTCATTGTCAATTGTAACCAATCTATGCAACCAATGTTGCATAATTAACTCATTCATTACATTAATATCCTGCAAAAGATTTGTGAAAAAAATAAACATGCTTGGCATTTTTGTTGAGAGCACTTTGCTTATTATAAAAGATTGATTATTAACATGAGTACTCTCATGATTAAGATGATACCAAGTGCTTGACGTACCTTGCTCAAATCATAACTTGTTCTTTGCTTGCAATTGTTTCAATATCTTTAAATATGTAAAACTACAAAGCTCTTGCCAGTTCTTCCTTGACTTCAACAATGATATCTTGTCAATCTTAAGAGTGATGGAAGAAGCAAGGTAGGGGACATGATATGCAATGCATAGTCAATGAAATGTGGATCAATACAACATGATGAGTAATATGCAGATGGAAAATATGACAAAATGACTAGTATTATGAATGAAATAGAGAGCTACAAGGACTATGAATAGGTCAATTATTAAAATGACAAGGCTCCATAGAAAAACATCATTGTAAAGATGATCAACTATCATATCATCTGTTGCAAGTGACAATTACAAATGAATAAGTATGATGAAGAGAATGATCGATATAACTACTCAAACTACTCTATTGACTGATTAAATCACTAAACACTACTTCTATGCAATCCAAGTGCAACTACTCTATGTAGATGCCAGTAAGCAAAGATAACCAATGGCCACTTTAACCAATGAAGTTAAAAAAAATTTCGATGTATATACAAAATAGAATAATTTCATTTGTCTTGATTAAGAAATCCCTTGATAATTTACCAATTAATCTCATCTCAGTTGACTAGAATGTTAGTTTAGATGTTGGCATACACCTCATAGAGAATATGGAGTTGGCTTTGGTTTTAGGTGTTTATAGATGTATTCCTTTGATGATTTCAAAATTTGAATTTTAAAGAGAAAATCTAAACTAAGGTTTTAATCTAGAAAAATGTTAGGGATTTACAATTGAGATGGTTCATGGACCATGCATGACAAGGACAAGTTTGTTGGAGTAGACAAAGCAATGTCCATTTGTTCAATTCCAACTTTCATCATGAATTTTATGGGATTTTTGTTAACAATTATTCTAAAGGAATTTCTACATAAATTCCTCTAAGACTTGGATGCCATACATATTTAAAGTCAAAATTACAAGTATTGTAATTTTCTTCACAAACATCAGTAACAAAAAGAACAACATGGTTCCGTAAATTCACATCACAAGATAACAATCCAATTTCAAACTGTATCTAATTTTGCCTTATAAAAGATTTACAAATAGTGTGTGTTCATACATAGTCTTGTAACAAGTGTTTAACTGCTATTATAAAAGACTTGCAAATAGTGTATGCTCACACATGGTCCTCTATAAAGTGTTTAACTGATAACAGACAAGTAAAACTTACTAGTTTATATTGCAAATTCTTGAGCTTAAAATCCTTGTAGTGGAATTTAATTCCATAAATTGAGCATTTTACTTCTTCTTCTAAGTGTTAGTGCCAAAAAGAGAATAATGCTTTTTAGATGCTTTTCAAGTAGTTTCCACTAACTACCATAAAATTTTACTATAGCTAAGAATATTGGCCTTTCTTGAAACAAAATGTTATATGTTTCTAGTGTAGAAGGGGAGAGAGAATTAAAAATTTGACACACAATCAAACTACCATGACCTGAAAAGAATATAAATAGAGATTTTGATGCCTATAGATGAAAGAGAGTATGTCAAGCAATTATAATAGTTTAGATGCACATTTGGGACATCCCATATGATAATGAAATTTAAGCATTTAAGCTAATATATGTCTTTCATTCAACATACAAAGAATTCGGACATGGGATTCTATTGTTGGTATTGTTATATGATTGGGTAGGAGAATGTTGGATGGTCAATCTGGCCATCGTAGTTAACTCTAATTAAAATCATAAACATTTTAATTTATATCTCTTAAATCTATGCTTATTATTAAGCATACCTAAATACGATTCTAAGCCACTTTTGATTTAAATTAGATGTTGACCTTTAAGCTGTCCAAATTATAGTCTCAATGGGAAGCAAAGTGAAATGGTACATTTGGACTTCTTTGGTTTCCATATCTAACATAAGACCATAGTTATTGTTCAAGCCCAATTATTTTCAATAAGTGGAGCTCTACAACTGTATAAATTAAATCTTCAGTAAATCTCTCGAGCACATGTTTTATAATACCCTATTTATATAAGAACCAATAGTACTTCAATTCTTTTAATGCCCTTTAGTAGGACAAAGATTCATATTATATTGTTAACCATTGAACCTGGGTTTATATTCGACATCCACCTATGAAGCAAACAACAGACTCCAAAATCTAGAGAGTCACGACTCACATTTCATGTCAATGATTTCTTTGTATTTAATTAACTACCCACGTTATTCTATTGCTGTAATTTCAATTTCCATAGATGTGTGAAGCTCGTGAATTGCAAAGCAAACACAGAATAAGATAAACATTTTAATGCCCAAATGGAACACAGTAATCCAGGTAGCCTAAAATTCTGCACCTCGAGATAATGTAAAAAGAATCAAAAACCAAAGCATATTAACTATGGTTTAAACCTGGGTTTATGGAGGGAAAAATAATCCATTTTAATTATTGAATGATAGCTAATGTTTGAATTTTAATAAGACATGTGACATCATACAGTAATTCACTCCTACATACATTCCATCTGGTAGTCTGTCTCTATGATATGACAACATCCAAGCAAAAACTTGTGTATAGGTGAAGAGTCATGGCTGTTGATATTATTAAGGAACATAAGTGGTATTGGTGGCATAGTAAACCTTCGACAACTAGAGATAAAAGACTATCTAGAGTTGGACACGCTTCCAAAATTTGATGAATTATCTTGTCTAGTAGAAGTATTTAAACTGAGAGGTCATACCAAAGTTGAGATGATACAAGGTTTACAAAACTGCACATCATTGGCAAGGCTTGCGATAGATTGTAAATGTTGGGAGGTGCCGAGGATCAAAAGTTTGGAGCACATGCAAAGATTGAGGAGGGTGGAACTCATAGCAAAGAAGAGATTAGCTGTTGAGCCTTGCATTCGAATGATTTAGGTAATAATTATTTCTAGAAATATAAACTTATAATATTTTTCATCTCATCACAAATATTTGCTTTCCTATGTTGACAGAAATGACCAGAAGAAATATAATAGTTACGAAGGTAGTAGCTAATGCAGTAGTCTTTCATTCATTAGTATTGTTATGTTTGTAATGACCCATCAAAACTAAAACTATATTTGACTTCAGCTTTGATACAAAACAAAAGAACTATTATCTAACCCTAAGCTAAAATTCTACCCTATAATTATGGATGTAGAAAATTGAGTTTGCAAACTATGAATGATTTCATAGAATGTATATTTCTTTAGCCTAAGAGGTATTAAAAGTGGGCTTTAACCTCTAGTGGTGTGCACATGGGAGAGGGAGACACACACACAAAGAAGCATCAGCACTGTAAAAATGGCAGCATAGCCGCCTCTTGTCTTACACTTTGCCCATCTTCAATGAAATGAAAACCACAAATGAATACAATCAATAGAAAACAACAAAGATTGATGCACACTTCATTGTTAGTGAGATTGGAACTCTCTCACCATTGATTATACACAGTTGATAAATGCAAGTCTTGCTGGATAAGTACGGCAGATTTATTTTTTGCTGACCTCACTGCTGTGCAATTTCTATTTTTTAGTTAGTTTTTTGTTAGTTGTTTTAGGAATTCTCTATCTATTTTTATGGCATGATAATGCTGTTGATAACTGAGAGGGGGGGGGGGGGTGAATCAGTTATCCTAATTATTTCTGCTTTCTGAACTTTATTAGTAATCAATGCAACATTAATCCAAATGAGCAAACATAATCATGAAATGGAAATACACATGACACAATATTTTTGACGTGGAAACCCTGTTAAGGGAGAAAACCACAGGGTGATTAACCCAAGATTGTATTCTCTATTAGAAGAATGGAAATACAAAATGGCACTTGCCAATTAGGGCTCACTGCCCAAGCACACTGCTCATAAGGAGGCACACTGCCTACAAGAGACACACTGTCCACAAAAACAGTGTTATACAATACTTGAACTGATTGGAAGCATCTACATATGCTAGAGTTCAGTTCCAGTTAGGCTTAGTATACTGATCTGCTACACTTCATCTTTCCTCTTTTCTTATGTTGCTTTCCTTTCACATACCAGACCTTCCTTACTGCTTCTATTCTGCTCTTCTGCTTTTATTTGCGCATCAACAACAACAACAACACCTCTCACAACTAAATCCATCTTGTATATATATCCGCACAAGTGATTTCATCACCTTTCAAGTCATCATCTGGAATAGTCTATCTTTTCACAAACTCTGATCTGTCAGCTGAATCCTTGCTTACCAAGTATTGTGGATCAAGGATATACTTGTGGAAATCATTAATCATGTTAGCCAAACATAATTCATGCCTTCATAACCTTTACCAACATAAGTAACACATCTGGAATAATGTCTGATGTTCTGCCAGTTAGTTCTTCTTTTGTTCATACTGTCACTCAGGAACCCAGTACTCAAGTATTCATATCTTTCCTCATCTATCACCGGAGGCTAAATCCTTGGAATCTATTACTCAAGGTAGTCCTCTTGACTTCCCCAAATCTGCACTTCACCAAGATACTTCCTCTGAGGGATTCAGACCTATTTGTTGGACCTCGCCACATGCTCTGTTCTTGTTTACCAAACCACAACATTCTTCACTTTGACTTTTGGTAGAGACACACCATGTCCTGCAGATGTGTGGGATGAACTTTGTTGCCATCAATGACAACAATCATGAATCCATATAGTGTCTCTTGCCAACAATCTCCCCCTTTGGCATTGATGGCAAGACTTAGTGAAAAATGACTAAGTGTTTACACTATGCTCCCCCTTGGCTGATGCTCTGTTTTTATATATATTTTCTGGAGCTCTCCCTTAATTGGATTCCTCATTTTTCACTACTCTTCACTCCCCCTTTGACATCAATGGCAAAGGGTAGGGTCCACATATCAAAACTTTCAAAAAAATTTAACTATACTTAGCCGCATAAGTAGATACATATGACATACTTACATATACTTAAGTATGTCTGCAAAAGTTGTCTTTAATTGAATGAATTCTGTAGCCCAACTTTACTTCATTCTATCCAAAATTGAAATATGGCTGCTCAACAGGAATGCAAATGCATCTGCCCTTTTTAGATCTGTTGGATCATTGGTCTAGGCTATGATTTGAGCTTCTTTGATGGCCTTATGCATGGCCTCTAACTTAGGGACAATTATCCTTCTGAGTTCACCCATCTGGCTAATTATGTTCTTCCTTTCCTTCTCAAAATTCTTTATTGCATTTGTGATTGCAATAGTCTGACACTCTTGACTTACTATGGAGGATGAGAGAGGACCAAAACTTTGAGACAGATTTAGTAGTTTATCCTCTTGTTCTTTTATTTTCTTCTCAATCTCTACTGTTGCTTTGGACCAGGATATACAAAATTTGTATACTTCTCTGCGATCTTTAAGAGCATTTTCTAAGCTCTTTATCCCAATATTCATATTTTTCCTATCATTAATGATCAACCCTTGTACCTCTGAGAATCTCTTATCCAAAAACTCCTTCCAGACCTTTTCTTCAGCTGACTTCTCTAGAGAATCAAAATGTGTACTAACATTGCTAACTAGAGTTTTGAGATTACCAGAAGTGGAGGCTGTGGGATCCTTCTGAAATGATGGCATAATCTTTTCAAGCATTCCAGAAGTAGCTTCTATCAACTCACAGTCTTCCATGTGAGACTTCAAGAGTTTTTCTTTAACCTTTGCATTAGCAAATGAAGCAATCTTCATTGTTTGTACCAGAGAAAGTGAATCAAAATTAAATGGTCCTTGTAGAAGCTTTGGTTCATCAATCTCCATTGTTTCTTTGTTCAAGAATTCTTGGATAGTTTTTGCAGTGTCTCTTGCCAGAGACATATGTTTCTTCTCTTTTGCATTCTTAGGGCTGTCCCTTAGAGCTTTCTCTCCTTCTACATTCTTACCACTAGCAGTTGTGGTCTTCTCTATTGAGGTCTTCTCTCCCTCTGCAACCTTGGTACTATCAACTTCTTTTTCCTTCACTCCTGCTTCTTTCTCCTATATTTTGTCTTCTCCTTTAGATCTGGAAGCTATAGGGGAAACTAGACGAGAGATATTTGTTTGTTCATGAGCCACCTCTTCTGGAATAGAGGATTCTGAGCCCTTGTCTTTACCAAAGTCCTCTGTGATGGGAATGTTGAACTTTTTAAGAGCATTTCAGAGGATCTCTTCAGTCTTTTTTGCCACTTTGTCGGTTTCACCAAGCATGAGCTGATTCATCCTAGCTTTGCTCTGGAACTCATCCTTGCACTCTTTAAAGATCATATTCATTTGCTGCAGAGTGATTGAAGGGAAAAGCTGAATGGTGACATGTTCCCAGATCTCGAGATCTTTTTCTCGAGCATTGTTCTTCCTCATTTCAAGCCTTTTCTCTAAGCTTTTGGGAATTAGAGAGATAATTTTGATAAAAGCTTTGTTGTAAGTGTTCAGAAACTGAACTGTGGCTTCCTCCAGAATCCTTTTATCTGCTTCATTATATTCATCATAAAATTCTGTTAAGGGTTACAGGTTCCCATCCACAGTGACTGCTTTCACTACAACATCCAAGGATAGAGTGGGTTTTTCAGCAAATTCCTCTTCCTTCTCTTCTTCTCCTTGACCGGTAGAGTGTTCACCGGATGATTTCTTCTTCTTCCTCAGTTTCTTTATCTCCTCATCTGATTTAGTTTCCTCTTTGTCTCTTTGACTAGCATAAGCCCTTGTGGCTTTTGTCTTTGATCTTTTCTCTCCTTTGCCGGATGCCCGGACTTCCAATTTTGATGTTCTTGAGCTTTTGGCTATGACAGGTGTAGATCTCTTTGATGATCTAGTCCGGGTTGAGGTTTCTACCAGAGCACTTTCCTTGCTTTCCTTTTCTACCTCTTTCTTTTCTTCCTCAGCCCTTTGCCTCTTCTCCCTGTTGGCATCAAGTGCCTCCTTTGAGATGCCTAAACCTTTGGCAATTTCTTCAACTTCTTTTCTTACTTTCCTCTTCATTTCTAGTTGTCTGAGTTCCACACGAACTTTTATACTTAGCTCTTCAAAGGTTCCAAACATTTCTGCCTTTGGATCCTTTGGTTGACTTAGCATGTGTCGAACATGCAACTCCACAATTTGTTCATCAAATTCATACCCCAGGGGCATGATCCACACAATTCTTGGTTCTACTGCCTCCATTAGGCACTGATTAGTATCAACCATAAAGCATACTGTGTCTTTGTATTTCTCAACAAGAGACTGGGGAATCCTTTCTCTTGCTTGCATCATGTTCTGAAAATCCTTGAAATATCCCCACAGGGCTGTATTTCTTACTTTAGCATCCCCAAGCCCATGCAAATAGTCTCTAATTTGGATGGCAACTGGTCTGTCATTCTGCCATACCCATCCATTGAATTCGGGAAGCTCATTCATGTAATAAAAGAATAAGCAGAGTATCAAACCACCATACTTGAAGGAGTTCTTCTTATCCTTCTTAATCTTTTGCATATTTTCCAACAGTTGGCTGAGAAGAAGCTCACACAAATCATAGTCAGCATTTTCTTTTAGCATTTGATAGGCTGTGTAAACTACAGTTCCCGGTACTGAATTTTCCCTACTGGAGTGATAAATCTTCTAACCAATTATCATGGATGCAAATTTGACATCCGGTTCAGTGATGTCTTCAATTGTCATAGCTCTCTTGTCAAATTTAGATCTGGTTGCATCACTTACTGTCTGATTCTTGATAGACTTGAGAACAGGTATTCCACCGGATGAGTGTAGACTGGTTACTGCCCTAATTGCATCTTTGGTGATCTTAAATGGTTTATTCAACCATAGGAAATTGTCATGCACTCTACTCAACACATACCTGACCCATTCATCTTCTTCAAAGCAGGGAAAATGAATGCACTGTGCAAAATGCTTATCCTGGATGGCTTTATATTGAGGTTTAATCTCAAAAGAATCATCTATCAACTGTTTGTGATAGATATCTACTAACTTCTATTCACCAAATTCTTCAATACTCATATGTATGTAAACCCTAATGTCTTCTATATGCAATATGCCATGTGGAACACTGGAAAAGGCTCCTAGGGGATCTACCTCCAAGGACTTGTATGGATGTTTCTTAAATGTGGGGCGAGGTCTGTCAGAAATCTTTACTATATTCAGAGTAGCCATCATCAAAGAATCTTACTGAGAGATATTAGGAATGAAGAATACCTTTTATGCTATTTAGGGCACACATGATGAAATCTAGATTGAGCTGTATGAAGAATTGTCTTGATCCTTTTGGGAGAAGGTGTTTGCAGAGCTCCTTTTCTTTTCTTCTTGAATGCAGAATGAACAAAGACTTAATGAGAAAACCCTTATATTGCTTCGCAAACCCTAATGTCAGGTTGCAATAAATGCTTGACCTAAGTTATTCTGGTTTGCCTTATTCAGATGACTTGAAGAACCAGACCAATCCTGATCTTTAAATATCTTACGGATCTTCCAAATTTTAACCATAGTTTGTTTGGATGTTTCCCTTATGAACCCTTCAATCCGCAACTCTTCTTGTGCCAGTTCCGGCACCAATTGACTGGCTAGGGGAACAAGGTTTTCTTTTGTGTCTCCCCCTGAGCCAGAGCTCACTTTTTAATTTTTGGAAGGAATATTAGCACCAAAGTCTGGTGCGGATCGATCCTCTACATTCTCTGTACTTCTCTTCACCCAAATCTTGTTCATCTCACTTTTAAATTCATCCACATTCACTTTTTATTTCCCCCTATCTTGATTTTGATTATGATATACTAGACCTCTTTTGTCCTAATTCTTGCTTATACAGAATTTTGTAATATGACCGGATCTATTGCAAATTTGGCAAACAACATTTCTTTGCATATTTAATTGATATCCTCTTGATCTGCATTGATTATCCATATGACCTATTCTATTGCATGCAAAGCATCTACCATTGAATTATTTGTTTATTTGCATATTTCTGCATTCATGAGATTTGTGACCATACCTTTTGTAGTTAAAACACTGTCCGGAGAAGGATGAATTAGTCTGATTCATTCTCTTTCTGCACTGATTAGCTTTGTGACCAAAGTGATTGCAGTTGTGATAATATCCATTGAAGGATGGATATCTTTGAGCATTAGGCTATCTTACTGGAGGTCTTCTAGGCCTGTTCCTTGGATTTTCTAATCCAAAATTCTTCTGATTGGATTCAGAGCTTTCTCCTTTCTCATATCCCAAACCACATTTGTCATCTACATTCTTTTGACTTCCAAGAAGAACTTCAAGTTGAGCAGAACTTATCTTGAATTTCTCTTTATATTCATTTGTTGTTTGAAGATCCCTTTTGAGAGAGACAATTTGATCCTCAAGTTTTTCTTCATTATCTTTAGAATCTTCAAGATCAAATTCAAGATGTCTAATAATTCTATCCATCTGGTGGCAATCTTCTGATTTCTCCTTGAGAGATTGTCTTAGATTATCTTTAGTTTTTCTTTTCTCTTCAACTTCTTGGGTAAACTTCATAACTCCTGATTCCATTTCATGTCTTACCATAATGATTTCTTTTGATAACTTTTCACACAACTCGGTTTTTCCCTTCAGCTCTTCATTTGCATCATTTGCTTCACCTTGTCTTGCTAATTGCTGAATCAGCTTCTTTCTCTTTTTCATAGAGAGACTTAATTTGTCTTTTAGTTCTCTCATGAAATCATCATCCTATTTGAGTCTTTCCTTTATTTCATTGACTTCAGAGTTTGACTGTTCAAGATCATCAAGGGCAATCTTGAGTTGCTCCCTTAAACCATATGCATCCATTTGAATTTCCAGATCTTCCTCAAGCCATTAGACTCTGTAAGGAGGAACTTGGCTCTGATACCAATTGTTGATAACTGAGAGGGGGGGGGGGGTGAATCAGTTATCCTAATTATTTTTGCTTTCTGAACTTTATTAGTAATCAATGCAACATTAATCCAAATGAGCAAACATAATCATGAAATCAAAATACACATGACACAATATTTTTGACGTGGAAACCCTGTTAAGGGAGAAAACCACAGGGTGATTAACCCAAGATTGTATTCTCTGTTAGAAGAATGAAAATACAAAATGGCATTTGCCAATTAGGGCTCACTGCCCGAGCACACTGCTCACAAGGAGGTACACTGCCTACAAGAGACACACTGTCTACAAAAAGAGTGTTATACAATACTTGAACTGATTGGAAGCATCTACATATGCTAGAGTTCAATTCCGGTTAGGCTTAGAATAATGATTTGCTGCACTTCATCTTTCCTCTTTTCTTATGCTGCTTTCCTTTCACATACCAGACCTTCCTTACTACTTCTGTTCTGCTCTTCTACTTTTATTCACGCATCAACAACAACAACAACACCTCTCACAACTAAATCCATCTTGTATATATACCTGCACAAGTGATTTCATCACCTTTCAAGTCGGCATCCAGAATAGTCTATCTTTTCACAAACTCTGATCTGTTGGCTGAATCCTTGCTTACCAAGTATTGTGGATCAAGGATATTCTTGTGGAAATCATTAATCGTGTTGGCCAAACATAATTCATGCCTTCATAACCTTTACCAACATAAGTAACACATCCAGAATAATGTTTGATGTTCTGCCAGTCAGTTCTTCTTCTATTCATACTATCACTCAGGAACCCGGTACTCAAGTATTCATATCTTTTTCCTCATCTATCACCGGAGGCTAAATCCTTGGAATCTATTACTCAAGGTAGTCCTCTTGACTTCCCCAAATCCACACTTCACCAAGATACTTCCTCTGAGGGATCCGAACCTGTCTGTTGGACCTCACCACATGCTCTGTTCTTGTTTACCGGACCACAACATTCTTCACTCTAACTTCCGGTAGAGACACACCATGTCCTGCGGATGTGTGGGATGAACTTTGTTGCCATCAATGACAACAATCATGAATCCATATAGTGTCTCTTGCCAACAAATGCATGTAAAAAGCATGCTATCTTTAGTTTGTTTTTTCCATATAGTTTTTCTTTTCAAAAAGACAATGTAATAAGTGCTATAGCTATTTGGTTTTTTCAAATAGCAATAAAAATTTCTTCTTGTGCTGCATATATATTTTTTATGGTTATTTTATTGTTCCTCTTAAATCTACTGCCATATTGTGTTCTTTTTATAATCTTCAAGTCTGAGGCGTACAACTTTAGGGTTGTATATGTGCATTACAAGTCTTCTCTGAAATCCTTAAGTATATAATTATTTGAAAGAGTTTAACAAGAAGGGAAGTTGTGATTATTTATGGTTACTTATTTTCAATTAGAATAGTTGCTAGTACTACTTTGGTTGCATATAGGCCAATGCCACATGAATTGCAGTCTAACAAAGGCAATCATAATCAGTAGAACTATCTTGTTAACAGAATCATATTCAATCTGCATTAGCCATGGTGAAACAGAGTCATATGGAGCAACATCTTTCTTCCAAATCCCAAGACTGACAAGTTGTGCACAGATTCAATCTTCAACTAGATCTATTGTAGCTGATTGAGTTTGTCTGTTTTTGTTGAAGAATGAAGGACATAATAAATCTTCTCAAAATCTTTTCATATGGAGTTTTCTATTTATATTTAATTTGGGCTGAGCACATGTTGTAGTCCATGTGTGGAGAATTCCTTTTAATTTGAGATTAAGTGATGCTCTCAATGCATCTAGGTTATATATGGGTCTGCCCATGGCCAGATGATGACAATGCACCCGGTTTAAACATACTAGTAAGAAATATTAATTCTCAAAGAAGCCACACCATGTGGATGCCTAAACATAGGGATTAGCACTTCTCATCGTCTCACTTGCAAGTTGGAAGGAGGGTGAGAGGAAGTGTGGGATCAAGATAGAGGAGCTATGATTCCTCATGGAATCCATTAAAATGCTTATTGATTTTAATATTCAATTGATTTGTATTGTCTAACCCTAGATTAATCCCCTCTTTGTTTTTACCCTATTTCAGATATACAGTCAAGGCTACCTATAGTCAAAGGAGGGAGCCAAAGAAATGCATGAGTTGTTTTCATTTTACCATATATGGGAACAAGGTTTATGAGTTAACCATGTAAGGGAGACATTGAACTCTGTTATAAACCATGCATGAATACAAAAACATAGAGAACTACTATTACTAGTTTATATTTGCATTCAAAATGGTGTTTATTATTGTTATTCTCATTTGTATTGAACAAGGATATCAATCTTTAATAATTTGTACTCAGAATAAGAGTTCTTTGAATAAACAAAGAAATCCAACCTTTTTTTCTCTATACTTCTCAAGTTATTTTTCAAAAACACATTCTTCTGAATGAATATCTTATTTTTAAGAGTGTTATGTTGTCATACTGACAATTCATCAATAAAATAAACTAATTCAACTTTCTTGCATTATCTCTTTGAGAAGACAAGGCATGATACATGTTTGATAGAACATCTCAAAGAGATCTGTTCTTGCTCACTAGGATAGATGTAACACCTTTGCCATTAATAGTAGCATCCAAAACAGCCTTACAAAGTGCAATCTCTATGCATACATACATAAATTTTTGTAACAAGATGGTTGATGCTGTGATGGAGTGATAAACACGTTCGGTGATCAGATTTGATGCGCATGGGCCTGGTGTATAGTTATAAAATTGATTGTATGGAAAACTTGTGAATATCCAAACTTTGTTCTCTTCAACTCACTTGCAAAGCGGCTTCATACCCCTCAAATCCCTTGAGTAGAATATATTGTTTACTTCCAACGTAAATCTTCACGTTACCTCTGTCATGGCGAGATCAAAATACCATTTGAACAAACACTTCTCTTCAGCTCACTTGCAAAGCAACTTCATACCCCTCAAATCCCTTGAGCAGAATATATTGTTTACTTCCAACGTAAATCTTCATGTCTGATCTCTACTCTTAGAGGTAAGATTTGATACAATTTCCTATTCAAAATGTTTTGTCTACATTAATTTCACTATTGATTTTAACAGCAAAAAGTGGATTTGATTTGATTTGATTTTTGTATTCATTTCATTGCCACATGTCAAACATAAAAATTTGAGTCACAATTTTAATATTTTTTAATGTCATTCAAGTAGATCAAAAGTATGAATAGAGTTTGGAATTTTTTAATACAGCAATAAATTTTGCATCGATTAAAATAAAATGCAAAAAAACAACAATATTTTTATTTATAAACCAATAAGAATTCAAATAAATAGCATTTTCTAAATTATTAAATAAGAAAAATATTTATGAACTATAGTATTCTTGGGAACAAATTTAATAGTCTATAATGATTGGCTACATGAAAAAAGAAATTGCATCTAATTGTCTGCTGCAGGAACTAATAAAATAATTTATTTTAGCAATGATAGATCAAAATCTTGTACCACTTCAAATGAGTGTAAGCAACATTAGTTTTTCCAAGTGTCTTTGAGTCTATTTCTTTTAATACTCCCAAACTCTTGCCAATAATTTCCAAGCATTCCCTTCCCTAGAACTATTAGGATCCCATAAGTGTTTAGCGATGAAGCCCAATCAAATGTAACAGTTACATCTCTGAGATTCTTTGCTATTTTCTAACATTGTTATTATTGTTGGGGTTAAAGATAGTGAGTCTTTCAGAGGTTATTAATTTATTAGCTATTGTTAGACATTGAGGGAAGTGGAGTGGAAACTGCTGAAGGTGTATAAAAGCATGCTGTTGTGTATTGTATTGTATTGAAGAAAAATAGTGAATAAGATATTGCCCTGTTGTTTTGTGGACGTAGCCATTTAAAATGGTGAACCACGTTAATTTTCTTGTGTCCTCTATTTTTATTTTCTGAGTGTGTGTTTTGTTTTTACTCTTTATTTTTGTGTTTTTTAAATTTACAATTGGTATCAGAGCTTGGTTAGAACCAAGGAGGAGTTGTGAAGAAAGTTGAGCAGATCTGGAAGAGAGTCTCAACTGGGATGATTGGGTTCAAGCTCTCATGTCTATGTGTTATGGCCATGAAGAGAGTCATGATGAAGTGGGAGCTATTCATCAGATGTTTTTGGATGAATTAAATGATGAAGCTGATTATATTATTGAGGAGTTTCTTGGTATGTTGGAACCTGGCAATGGCATGGAGTAGATGCAAGAAATAAAAGGTGTTGTGGCTCTGGAGTAAGGAAAAAGGTTAGATTTGATGATGCCCCTGTCTATTTGGTTGATGTAGAGGATTTGCATGTTTTGGTAGAGGCTAAGAATAGTGATACCTAGAATGGCAGAGTTGTGGACATGGAGTCTGTTAGTGTGGAGGATGAGAAATTCTAGGCCAATAGCATAGAAGCAGCTAGTGAAAAATCTATACTAGAGGATGCTGATGTCAAGGAGAGGTTGCAGGTATTCAGGGCCCTTGCACAGAGGGCTAAGATGGATCAAAGCGATGCTGGTATTGTTGGTAATGAAGGTATTGGTGTTATTTATGTTCTAAGTTTATTTCAGTGTTTGATTTATTATTGTTCTGAGAAGGGAGACGCTTTCCTCTTTGTTGGCACAAATCCAAGAGTTGAAGCTCCAATGGTAAATGCACAGATAAGAAAAGTTGTGAGAGGCGGGTCTAGGGACAGGCCTATGGAGTTTGAGAAGGATGTAGAGGATACAAATCCATTTGGTTTGGATCAGTTCTTGATAGAGGTGAAGAAAGGGAAGAAAGCAATGGGAAAACTTTTGCATAAGAAAGGTGTTGCGATTGATTGGAAAGCTTGGAAAAGACTTATACAGAGTGTCCTTAAACATAGGTTAAAGCCTTGCATTCCAGGCTTGTTTTCAAAGTGATGATAGGAATGGAAACACAGGGGATATCATTGTTCATAGCAATAGTGATTGGACTTCAAGTGGGAGATTGTTGAGCGGTGAAGCGCAATTAGACGTAACTTGGACTTCAAGTGGGAGATTGTTGAGCAGTGAAGCCTAATTAGATGTAACTGAAATGTCTCTGAGATTCTCTGCTATTTTCTAACATTGTTATTTATAGATTTTTCGTTGTTGGGGTTAAAGATAGCAAGTCTTTCAAAGGTTATTAATTTATTAGCTATTATTAGACATTGAGGGAGGTGGAGTGGAAGCTACTGAAGGTGTATAAAAGCATGTTGATGTGTATTGTATTATAGTATTGAAGAAAATAGTGAATAAGATATTGCCATGTTGTTTTGTGGACGTAGCCATTTAAAATGGTGAACCACATTAATTTTCTTGTGTCCTCTGTTTTTATTTTCTGAGTGTGTGTTCTATTTTTAAATCTCTGCACTCTATTTTTTTATGTTTTTTAAATTTACAATAAGGACTAACTAATGCAAAGAGAAACTGCACCCCTCTCACTGAAACACTCACAAACACAAAAGACAATAGGAGAGTCTCTCTACTCACAGATTTAATTTGTAAACCATATGAGATTGCAACAAAACAATATTCCACTTTATTATACCAAATCCATACATCAATCAGACAACATTACAAATAGGAACTTAACAGTTGTTTTCTCTTGTTCGAACCTGCACACACACACAGCTCCCATGGCTTCTTTAACATATAGGTATTCAATCCTACTCCTATTCTGCAAATCATTCACAGGTTTCAAACTTCTTCACTTGACCACAATCACAATGTATGTTCCCTCTTTCTTTCCTAGGCAACGTATTACTTATACAGCTAGAGATATATTTGTTTATGACGCAATGTATCCTCCCACACTCTATCCTCCCAGCTATCCTCCCAGCAATGTAACACATTATCCTCTTCACAATTGGCAGCATTCCTTTTTGTTTTATTTAAATATCACTCAAAATGTCTAGAGATGTCCTTCCATCCTTAATCTTCATGCGCGTCTACCTCTATACTCTCTAACTGCCCTCTTTTTAAACCTTAGAAGAGGAATTTCCACTTCTACTGCTAATGATAGCAATGCCAGGAGCATAACGTATACAATCAGCCTGAATTGCTTCTTGCATTTTCTCATCAATCTGGTCAAACATGTCCGTATACATTTCCTGCAAAGTGTGTGCACTACAAAATTGATTAATCTCACGATCTGAATGTTGTCATAGATCCAAGTCTTGTGATATTTCACACCATAATTTAGTAGTGTCTCGTAAGCATATTCCTTTCGAAGATGGTTCACTACCTCAATCTTCTCAAACTATACCATTACTCCACCTTTTGTACTACAGGGTATGTTTGTTGCCTCATTTGTTTGAATGGTTCACTTGTATTGGTTCATATCGAGTCAAAGAAGGGATATTAAGATGGAAACCTCGTCATATGTCATAGCCTCCTCTTCTTTCGATGGGCTTTCCTGCTGCATCTTCCTCATTACTCGACCTGAGCACTCACTTGGCTATATGGGCCTCTCCCCTACAGAAGAGCTTAACTAGCCGGTGCATTGTAAGCAATTGGCTAGTTGAAATCTGTACAACCTCCACGTGGCAGGTGACTAGACATCTGTGATCAGTATGGTAGTGATCAGCGTTGTCGACTGTGTACGTCGAATCAGTAGGTGGAGACTTGACCGGTCTTCCACATCAGAATGTCGTACAACCGATCATTTACAATGCATCAACTGTTTATGGCTAGGCCTCCCCTGCCCTCCTTTATATGTATGCATAAAAAAAATTGTCCTCGCTAACACCCTGCACGAACCATAAACACACTAGGGAGAGAAAGAATAATGATTTAATCTTCATCAGTGTCATCAAAGCGCAATCTATCATCTCACTACACCATGAATACACAACTCTGTGCATATACTTCTTCACAACATTTTGTCAAATAAACGATAATAGTGATGTTTGTTTTTGGGTGATGCCGATTACATGTACACCTAGGTGCCCCTACATCACTAACGCAAAAATTTATTGAGGCATATGGAATTGTAAAACTAGAGAACCTAGGGCACCATTTTTAAAAATAACTTGCTTATCTTGACATCAAATCATTCCTTTTGAAGAACCTTGTTGACCAAAGGGAGCATAGACTATAGTTTTGAGTTGTATTTTCTATTAATGTTGTATTTATACCCCATTGTGATGGATAAGAAAGAGGGTTAGAACATATGCAGTGGATTCTAGAAAACATAAAACAAAACATACATATATTTATACATCATGTATATATAAATATATCTCACACACATATAAGTTCTCACTACATCTTTTATATATATCTCTTTGTCATATATATCTTCTCTTCTTATGCTCCCATTTCTCTCATATATTTTCCTCTTACTTATTCATGCCCTTTATGCATGTACTTTGTTGGCAAGAGACACTACTTCGAATTGATAGGTGTTGTCATTGATGGAAACTAACATCATCCCAAACATCCGCATAACACAAGTTGTTCTTACCGAAAGTCAGAATCAGAATTTGTCTAACTCCGGGCAGTTAAGAACAGAGCAGTAATAGAGTCTGGTATCTTGATCTGGATCTCTTCGGTGGAAAGGCATGGTTTGCTACAGACCTAAGGTAGTTGACAGCATTGCAAAGACACTCTAAACCTAGAGTTTTGTCCTCCAGTGATGAAGGATTCAAAAGATATTATCATCTGAGTACCAGGTTCCAGTTTGTTAGAGCAGACAGAAGAAGAACAGACAGACCTTGCAGAAGATCTTGATTCCGGATGTATGGAAGTTACTTGTTGGACAAATGGTGGTGATCAATGATTGTGGCCAACATGAGTAATGATTTCCAAGAGAAAGTTTTGGTCCGCACCTTAAGTTATGCATAGATCTAGCCGACAAAGCAGAGCATTCATAAAATTTCTAAGTGTTGTTGAAGCTGACTGATAGAATGATTGTAGATCATGTTGCGGATATATATAGTCAATGTAATTGGATGATTTAGTGTGTGTGGTGTGTGCGAATAAGGTGGATGTGAGAAGAGTAGAAATCCTAAGTGCAAATGAAGGTAGAACAGTAAGAAGAGCAGGGCCAAGATGAAATGTGTAAGATTAGTTTTTGTACTTAATCAGAACTAAAAACTCTTGCATGGGTAGATGCTATTAATCAATTCAAATCTCTGTTATTCTCTTGTAATATTTCCATAGGCAGTAAGCCTCCATTTGAGTAGTGAGCTCTGGGCAGTGAGACCGAATGCATGTGCATTCCCATTTGTAAAAATACTTTTAACAAGGTATTAATTTTTGTGGGTTAACCCCCACCATTGTTTTTTCCCTTAACCGGGTTTCCATGTCAAAATACTGGTGTCAAGCGTGTCATTTATGTTTCTACTTATGTGATGTTGAAATGTTTATTTTATTAATCTGATTATAAGTTGTAAAGGAAGATTAAAAGCAGAAAATGTTTCACATGTGGGACAATTGATTCACCCCCCCTCTCAGTTGTTTGGACCTAATCCAACAATTGGTATCAGAGCAAGGTTCCTTTTGAAAAGTTTAATAGCTTAAGGAAGATCTAGAAAATGGATGAATATAACCTTCAAGGGCAACTTAATCTCGCCCTAGATGATCTTGAGCAGTCTAAGGCAGAAGTCCAAGAGCTACAAGATAGACTCAAAATAGCTAAAGACTTCATTGAGATTTTAAAAGGAAAATTAAGCAAATCCAAAGGAAATGATCAACCTCCTCAATTGGAAGACAAGGCCCTAAAAGAGAAGACCAAGGATTGCGAAACGTTATCTAAGGAAGTCATTGTCCTAAGACATGAGATGGAAACTAGAGTGATGAGACTAACCATGGAAGTTGAAGATAGGAAGAAAACTGAAGAAGAGATGAAACAAAATCTGAAAGAGAGAACTGAAGAATGCTGCAAACTGGATGGCATAGCTGGTCTCCTAGAGTCTAATCTACAAGAAAGCAGAAACAATGAGAGAGAACTTGAAAGACAAATTATCACTCTCAGACATGACCTAGAAATTGCAAATGAGTATAAGGATAAGTTCAAACTAATCTCAACTAAGCTTGAAATTCTAATTGAAGAATAGAAAAGGAGTGATGACAAGCATGATCTTAGATATGAGAAAGGTGAAATCTCTGGATTCGGACAAATAAATATTCAACCAAGAAATAAAAGAGACAGCACTAGAAAGCCTCCAGTAAGACAACCTAATGCTCAAAGATATCCATCATTCAATGGAAATTGTTTCAATTGCAATAAATTTGGTCATAGAGCCACTCAGTGCAGAAGCAGAGTAAATCAAAATGGTCCATCCTTCTCTGGTCAATGCTTCGAATTCAAGAGGTATGGTCATAAATCCAATGAATGTAGAAGTATGAAAATGAATAACTCAAATGGCAATTCTTTCAATGGCTACTGCTTTGCTTGCAATGGATTTGGACACATGGATAATCAATGCAGATCAAGAGGAAATCAAGTTTATAATAAAGGAAATGTTGTGTACTTGTGTACTTTAATTGCAATAAATCTGGTCATATTGCAAGATTCTACAGAAATAGGAACAATGGAAGAAGAGGTCTAGTAAGCAAAAAAATGGATTAACAGAGACAAGACAAAGGTAAGAGAAAAATTGATGTGAATGAGATATGAAATGAAATGAACAAGACTTGGGTAAAGAAAGATACAATGAACAATTGTGATGGGTCCGCACCAGAATCTAGTGCTGAAAATTCCTCTGGGAATTGATTTGGGAGCCATTGCTTAGGGGGAGCAGTATTGGAAATCAAATTCCCCCAGCAAGAAAGTGGGTGCATGGAGATGGCACAACAAGAGAAAATATTTTGATCTATCTTAGAACTTTTGGGAGGATTTCTGGAAAGAAAAATGTTGATACAAAAACCTACGAAGTGATTTATGAAGAACTATCAAAACAGAGCAACTAGATGTAATTAGGGCAACGCATTTATTACAATGCCAAATTAGGTTTTGCAAAAGATAAAATGTCACTTGGTCACTCATTTGAATCACTTTACATTCAGAGGAAACAAGAAGAAGAACATTTGAGCTACAAATCCAGAGACTAAGGCACAAGCAGCGAATTCAACTAAAAATTAATCAACCCTAACCTCGCAAAAGAAAAAGGTACCTATCTGTAAAACTTTGAATATGAAATTTGTTGAGATGGCTACTCCTCATTTTGTTGACATTACTAAAAGGCCTCGACCCAAATTTAAGAAGTGTCCTCACAAATCAATAGAAGTTGACCCATTAGCTACCTTTTTGAGTGTTCCGTATGGTGTACTATATGTTGAAGACATTAGGGTTTATATTCATGCAAACATAGATGAATTTGGAGATTCAAGATATGTAGATCTGTTTGAGAAACAACTTAGTGATGAAAATAACAAACTTAAACCTGAATATAAGGCAATACAGGATAAACATTTTACTCAAGTTATGGGGTTTCCAACATTTGATGAGGATGAATGCGTCCGATATGTTTTGAGCCAGATGCATGATGAATTCATTTGGTTGTTAAAACCATTCATGATTACCAAGGATGCTATTAGAATTGTAACTAGGTTAAACTCAACCAGAGAATTGCCCATGCTGAAAGCTGTGAAAAACTAGAAAATGATAGATGCTATCGGTGCCAAGTTTGACAGAAGAGCAATGACTATAAATGATATTATAGAACCAGATGTTAAATTCACCTCCATGGTGATCAGGTACAAGATCTACCACTCGAGCAGAGGAAATCTTGTTTCTAGAATAGCCATATATCTTGCATACAAGATGCTAAAGGAGAATACTGACTATGATTTGTGTGAATTATTATAGAATCAACTGATTGAAAATTTGAACAAAATCAAGAAAGATAAGAAAAAAACTTTCAAGTATGGTACATTGGTTCTATGTTTATTCTTTTATTTTATGAATGAGGTACCTTGGGCAAGAGGTGTACATTGGAATAAGGATGAGCCAGTTGCCATCTAGATCAGAGATCGTCTTCGCAGCATTGGTGATTTCAAAGCTCAGAAAACTGCAATATGGGGTTACTTCAAGAACTGCTAAAGTATGATACACTTAAGGAAAAGAATCCCTAAATCAATTGTTGAGAGGTAAAAAAATGAAGTATGCTTCATGGTTGATACTGATCAGTGTCTAATGGAAGCAATGGAACCCAGAACTACTTGGATCATGCCCATGGGGTATGAAGTAGATAAAAACATCCTGAATATGTATGCTCAACATCTTCTAAGCAAGCCTAAAGACACAACAGTTGAAAGATTTGGAACGTATGAGGAGCAGAATTTAAAACTACATACTGAGTTCAGAGAACCTAAAACCAATAGGAAAGTAAGAAAAGAAGTTGAGCAGTTAGCTAAAAATCTGGGTCTAACTAAGGAGGCTGTGAAGAAATTCAGAGAAAGAACTAAAAAGGTTGAGAAAGAGAAACTAGATAAGAAACAAACAGGTGCTCCAGTGGAACTCTCTTCCACATCAAGAACTACTAGAAGCTCTACTTCTACCCCTGTACCTTCCAAGAATGCAAAAGTGAAAGCAAAATCATCTAAAAAAGGGGAGAAAAGGAAGAAAACAAAGGCATCCCGGACATATGAAAGCATAATAGAAGAGGAAGAAGATACAAATTCTAACATTGAAATCAAAGAAATAAAAGCCACCAAAACAAATGTTGCAAAAGTAACCCAAGAGAAGTCCTCTGGAAGCAAAAGAGCTAACAAAAAGTAAAAGACAGAAACATATGAGGAATATGTTGAGAATCCCACACTCTCCCTGGAGGATGTGATAAAATCAGTCACTGTAGATGCTAATCTAAGACCCATGATTGAATTCTATGATGAATACAGTGATGTGGATAAAAGGGTGTTGGAGGAAGCAACGGTTAGATATATTAACATCTATAACAAGACAGTAATTGAGATAACTTCTGAGTTGCCACAAAGTCTAGCTGATATTTTGGAGTTGAGAAAATAAAATGCCAAGTGCAAGGACTTGGAAATCAGGGAACATGAGCTAATAACTTTGTGTCCTTAGATTTCACCTGATCAAATAAATACGATATTCAAGGAAGTAAAAGATGACTTTAGAAGCAAAAAGAGAATGAACAAGCTCATGATGGGAGAAACAAGTGAAATCGTTGAAGAAACTCAAGAAATTCTTTTGAAAGCATTGAAAAAGCACAATTTTCCCATAGTCACAAAAGAGGTTTCGGATGGTGAAAAAGAGAACATCTTTGAACAACAATCTGAGTTAGGTGAAGCCTCTGTTCTGAAAGAAGAACAAGAAAATCAGGAGGATAAAGAAATGATGGATAGAGTAGTTGATGTAGGAGATACTCTTAATCCACCAAATAAGATGGGAAAAGAAGATAATATTACTACTTCACAAAGCCCTCCAGATCAGGTAGCAAGTGGTGAACAAACAGAAAAGGGTTCCTCTGTAGAGAACACAGAGAATAATAAAATAGAGAAAGAAGAAGGAAGAGAAAAGAAAGATAAAGTAGAAGAAGATGGTGCAAATGTTGAAGCACACAAAGCAGATACTAAGAAATCTGATGAACAAAAGAATAGTTCAGAGAATGTTGCAAGAGACACTGCAGATGTAGTGAAAAGTCTTCTTGAAAAAGAAGTGATTGAGCTTAATGAACCTGGACTACTTTAAGGTCTAGCCAATCTAGATGCCCTCTCTCCAATTCAACTGATGAAAATAGCATCATTCACCCAAGTAAAGGCTAGAGAAAAGATGTTGAAGTTCCATAGAGAGGACAATGAGCTACTGGGACTTGCATCTGGGAATTTGGAGAAGTTGATGCCTGCCTATCAGAAGAGTTCATCTAATTGCCCCTTCGAACATCTAAAAAATCTTGTAAGTTCTGTAAATACTCATTTTGAATTCTTTGAGAAATATGTGGAGGCAAAAGTTCAAAAAGAGTTCTTGGATAAGAAATTTTGTGAAATAAAAAGCCTAAGAGGAAAGGATAGAAGAATACTTGGTATTAGCATAAAGAGTATTCAAAATGCTCTAAATGATGGAAGTGATTTGTAAAAATTATGTCTATCATGGCCCAAAGTTAATAAAGACATTGAGAAAAAGATAAAGAAGCAAGAACATAAATTATCAAATCTCTCTCAAAAATTTGATCCTCTAACAATTTCGCTTATAAGTCAAGAATGTCAAGTAATCAGCCTAACAGCTGAGATAAAGAGGCTTGTCAAAGAAAAGGGTAACATTATGAAGAGGATGTGTGAGCTCCAGGGACTAATTGCCCCTAAGTTAGAGACAATGCATAATACCCTATTTGAAGCTCAGACTACAGTTCAGACTAGTGATCCATCAGATCTATCAAAGGCAGAAGCATATTCATTTTTGTTGAGTGAGCACATCTCAATTTTGGATGGAATGAAGAGTACTTGGGCCTTTGAACTTGTGCAAATAAAAAATAGTTTTGCAGACATTCTTAAGTTTATGTAATTAAAAATTGATGATTACTTGTACATATGTGGCAATATATACAAAATTTTTGAGAGTTTTGGCTTGCAAACCCCACCTTTTGCCATTGATGTCAAAGGGGGAGTGAAGAGCAGTGAAAAATAAGGAATTCAGTAAAGGGGGAGAACTAGAATAAGTGAAGGGCACGGGTGTATAGACAAAGGAGGAGTTGCACCAAGACACTTAGTGATTTTTCACTAAGTGTTGTCATCAATGCCAAAGGGGGAGATTGTTGGCAAGAGACACTGCTTTGAATTGATAGGTGTTGTCATTGATGGCAACTAAGATCATCCTAAACATCTACATAACACAAGTTGTTCTTACTGGAAGTCAGAATTAGAATTTGTCTAAGTCCAGGCAGTTAAGAACAGAGCAGTAACAGAGTCTGGTATCTTGATCTAGATCTCTCTGGTGGAAAGACATGGTTTGTTGCAGAACTAAGGTAGTTGGCAGCATTGCAAAGACACTCTAAACCCAGAGTTTTGTCCTTCGGTGATAAAGGATTCAAAAGATATTAGCATCTGAGTACCAGGTTCCAGTTTGTCAGAGCAGACATAAGAAGAATAGGCAGACCTTGTAGAAGATCTTGATTCTGGATGTATGGAAGTTGCTTGTTGGACAAATGGTGGTGATCAGTGATTGTGGCTAACATGAGTAATGATTTCCAAGAATAATTTTTCGTCCGCACCTTAAGTTATGCATAGATCTAGCCGACAGAGTAGAGCATTCATAAAAGTTATAGGTGTTGTTGAAGCCGACTAAGAGAATGATTGCAAATCATGTTGCGGATATATATTCGATGTAATTGGATTATTTAGTGTGTGTGGTGTGTACAAATAAGATGGATGTGAGAAGAATACAAATCCTAAGTGTGAATGAAGGCAAAACAGTAAGAAGAGCAGGGCCAAGATGAAATGTGTAAGATCAATTTTTGTACTTAATTAGAACTGAAACTCTTGCATGGGTAGATGCTATTAATCAGTTTAAATTTTTGTTATTCTCTTGTAATATTTCCATAGGCAATGAGCCTCCATTTGAGCAGTGAGCTTGAATGAATGTACATTCCCATTTGTAAAAATACTTTTAACAGAGTATTAATTTTTGTGGGTTGACCCCCACCATGGTTTTTCCCTTAACCGGGTTTCCACGTCAAAATATTGGTGTCAATTGTGTCATTTATGTTTCTGCTTATGTGATGTTGAAATGTTTATTTCATTAATTTGATTGTAAGTTGTAAAGGAAGATTAAAATCAGAAAATGTTTCAAATGTGGGACAACTGATTCAACCCCCCTCTCAGTTGTCCAGACCTAATCCAACAGTCCTTATCATATCTCTCACTCTTATAGATTCCATGCTCTTCTCTCCCACTTTTCCCTTCCTTATAGTACCTCTTAATGCCTTTTCAAATTGCCTTTTCCTTATAACCCTTCATAAGTACTCTTAACTATCCTCTTCCCATGAATTCACCTTTCCCTTTATGATATTTATCCTTATTATAGTTTATTTGTTAAGGTGTGATTATGACTATTTAAGGGCTATATGACCCATATATGGTTCTAGAAATGACCCTAGTGACATCTACAAAGGTTGTGTGATGTTGTATAACCTCTTATATCCCTCTACTAAGTGTATAATGCTCATATGTAGTATTGCAAGACCCTGAATGTAGTGTATGATATTGCACAATCTTCTTATGTGTTTTTGTAAGATGTGGAACTCTTCTTATATGATACCACAAACCATTTGTAGTATAAGATAATATCATATTAGCTAGTAAGATGCTGTTTGTGCTACTATTAGCACCTAACAATAAATCTCCTTACAACTCTCTTCATTTTCAAACAGAAGCATTAAAACACCTTGTGGAAGAGTGTAAACAAAGGGTGCCTATGCTCATATCGAGGAGACCCATACATGACGAGAACGTGTCAAGATCTAATCACCTAGGGAAACACCTATCACATCATGTGATCTTAAATAATCACATTCGAAGGCTATTATACCTATTAGGATCATAGCCACAAGGCTATGTTTTACAACTTGAAAACATCTTTGCCCACTTCAAGATTGTGAATAGGTCCACTTCAAACCTAACAAGACTTTGTTTGCACCAAATGTCAGATTTAAAAAAGTGGATTCCTACTTATTTTGTAATAGAATATGCCTGTTTTGAAAAGGAATCATGCATTGCTCTAGGTATCCATTATTCCTAGTGAAAGAGCCCAACCTACTACGACCCTCAAATCCATTATGCACCCATTTACATGAAGTAGTGGGGAGTTTGATGTATCCCCTTTATGATCTAGTCTATGAAGTATTTAGTATTGTCTCAGTGGAAACCTCAAAGTTGATATATATTATTTTTCAATGCTATCCCTTATGATTCTTATAGTCATTTTAGTTTTTTATATTGCACTATTTATGTTTTATCCTTCTAGGTGTGGGCTGCTATAGATACCCCAACTAATTTATCTAAAAAAATGATGTAAAGTACACATACTTGCCACCTACTTTTAAGTTCTCTTTTTTAATCATACAACCACCTATCATTGTTATGTATTTCATTGTTAATAAAAAGATGTTAATGTATTTGTATCAACAAGTCAATGGTTAAGAGTCTCTTCGCTAATAGTTTATTAAGAATAAATTTAGGGCTTTTATTTGAGTTTTTAGTACACCTATAGGGTGGACACTTATGTTTTCATTCTACCAACTTGGTTATTAGTTGTGTCTAGAAAATTGTGTCATGAAATTTTTTACCTACTCTTTCAAAGTTTGGATTTTTTTTTTAAAAGTAGTAGATAATTCTCTCATTGGATTTTAGCCGTTTTTTAAGTGAACATGTCAATTTTTCATTTCTAAAAAATGAGGAAAAAAATTTGCAAATCAAAAAACAAGTTGAAACACATTAAAATTATTTTCTAAATTTGAAGCTTTTAATTTTAATTGGTTTGTGTTTAAAGTTTTGGACACATTCTTGTGTTTCTTCTCTAAAAATTGATAGAAAGGCACATATGGAGCACATGTCCATTTTTTAAGTTGTACATGGGGTATATGTACTTGTTACACTCTATAGCTCTTGATTTCTTACTATTGTTGTGTGATTTGCCACCTATTCTGCACTATCCTTACCAATGCAAGAAAATATAAGAGAGTGAAGGTTCTGGGATATGCTTCAAACTTTGTATTCTAGCACCTTCCACCAAGTATGTGCTACCAACATCTCCAATGACCTACAATTTTCTAATACTTCTATTTTCTAATGTCTTGTAGTGTTATTTGTCTAGTATAATGTGTAGAGCTTGAATACTCACGATGCCTTGTCTATCATGACACATGAACATGCAAGTGGCTATGGTGTAGGGTTTTAACAAGTTGCATGTGTTTTGCCAAGACAATGGTAAATTTATAAATAATATGTTTTAATGGACTCACACATTTTCTCTTTAATTTCCCATGGGCTTGTTTGAAATGGAGAAGGGTGTTGATGTATACACACAACATATGCTCTGTGAAGTTGTGTGCTTAGTGTCTATTGATACAATGGCAAGCATGAACATGTGTGTAGTTGCTTAGCTCCATTTAAGTCCTACTACATTACAGATATGTGGATTTCTCAATTTTATGTTTCTAGGTTATAATACTATTGTTCCTTTTGTGCTTGTGTTATTCACAGGGCTCAATTTATAGTCAATCTTGAAATATATTTTCATATAATGAGATCAATTGAAATAAATTTGGATACAATCTTTATTACACCCAAGGAATTCCATAGTGAAATAGACGAGCTAAGTATTGGAATTGCAGGTCATAAATTTTTGAGAGGGATTCAAGACGATTAAAATAATCTCATCCGTTCATTCTCAACTAGTAAAAATCCACTAAATGTTCGCAACCATCGTCATGATATTTTTCCATTCATGTGTGGTCTCCATCTTTGAAAATAGGAGTGGGAAAAGAGAATATGCCTATTTTGCCAAACAAAGGCGTGGTGGAGAGAGAATGATATGTTGTCATGGAGTGCTCAACAAACATTCACATTTGTACCAATGATGAAGACACCTTGAAAACCAACAATTTAAGCACCTTGTTTGACGAGGCAAGACTAGACAAAACTGCAAACTTCTTAATCAAAATTCATTGCAGAAGATATGATCTCGAGAAGAGATTAGAAATTGTTTAAGACATTACTACCCCATTTTCTAGTACCAACCATGTGCTATTCTGGGTCCCATAAGCTGCTGTGACCTTGTAGATATTATTAAAATATTCTCTTCATTTCAATTCTTTTCCTGTTTAGACTTCCCCTCCTCCGCATTGATTGAATGTGTTTGTGTACACTTAAACTAACATACATTGCATGTGTTGAAAAATATGTCACTGTTATCATGTCTTGATGCCTCCAGAGAGCTTGGAGTACATCCCATAGAGCCGGGGATGCATTTACATTGTTCCTGTATAATATTTTGACAGTGAATTTGCTCAACTTTAATGTCTAAGTTAACCCAATGTATATTATGACTATGCTTCAATTCAACTAATAACTATTGATAATCCTTAATTTGTAGTTACCATTTTTGAAAGATATGACTATGGGTATATATGATTTTCATTAATTTTCTCAATGAGAATCACTTGACAAATTCCCATATAGTACTTGATGGAAATCTCCAGTGCTAAGCATTTTTTTGGTTGTATGGTGTGGCCTATGAACATGCTTTTAAATATTTTAATGGTAATAATGGTGTAAGTGTTACGCTGCTTTCTTTCGATGGAGTCTATTTTTTTGAGTCATTTTGATTTGTAAAACTCTCTTTGTTTTGATTATTGATTTTTATCTTTTTTGTTGTTCTAGGAGATATTCCAAAGCTACCTTGATCTCATTATATCATGGCATGTGGTGGAAAACACCTAGAATGGACATGGTCAATCATTTTATGTATGATCTGCTTGTAGGTTGTTTTCATTACTCCAAGAATAGTATTCATATCTTGAAGATAGGGTTAGTTCTAACATAAGTGTTTCCCATTTGCATATCGGATTAACTACACCTCCTGTGTACTATGGAACTTATGTTATGAGTTCCCTTCCCTCATCTAGGCAAGGTTCTACTACCTTGAGCATGCATGAAATTAACCTATTGTTTGTGAGTCTAGTCCATGAAAATGGATAAAAAATAGCACCTAGGTCCTTTCATACCTTGGTGAAAACTATTCTACTTTGCTATAATAAACCTAGAAATGCTCTCAATAGTGTAATGCAAGTACTATGCCTAGCTCATCTATCTCTCATCACTACACATTCAAACACACCATCTAGGCTTAGAATTTTGATCTACCCTCCAACCCCCCCCTCCCATCCAATCCATTCACTCTAACATACCCTTGCCCCAACTAATCCACTCAACAAACCTAAACAATCCCAAATTAAACCCCCTCCCAACCTCCCCTTAATGACATGGTGTTTTACGACCTAGCATCCCCAAAACCATCCTAACAATTCCCTTCCTTCCTAGCAATCCTAAACTTACCTTGACCAGTCCCCTCACTAGCCTATCTGCCACCACCTAGTCCCATCACCCAGGGGTTTAAGAACATAACATGTGTCATGACTTGTCTATTTTGTTAATCATTGCATTCATTCATCATTTGCATTATCATAATCATTCAATCATCATTGCATTATATTATATCATTACATCATTTAACAATTGCATTAACACTTCACCTAACAATTTCTATCACATGCATGTGAGATGTCTTCAAGAGTTAATGATGATGATTTCATGTCACGCAAATCAAACTCTCACAGAAGTGTAATAATTCTCATTGCATAATATATGTTCATTAATCTGAGCATATATTCCATTTCCATTTCATTCTCATTGCATAATATATGTTCATTAATCTGAGCATATATTCCCTTTCCATTTCATTCTCATTGCATAATATATGTTCATTAATTTGTGCATATATTCCATTTTTATCCATCCATAACATAATTACATCACATGCATCCATCAATTCATAATATCATCACATACACCCATGAACCATAATCATAATAACATCATAAATTGTCCATAAGTATAACGTCACATAAATCCATAAACTATAAGCATAACATATACATAATCATATTCCATAACAACAAAAAGCACCCATCATAAGCATAAAATTACATATCCATAGCATCAAAGTCATAAGCATCATATCCATCACATAAGTATCACATCCATAACATAAACATCATAACATCACATAGTGCATCATAAATAAACCATAAGCACCATCATGCATAAATCATCCATATATAGATCATCATCACCAAATGCACATCGCTCAAAATAAATATACAAGTCATGTGATACAAAAATGCCTCTAAGGGCCAAAATATACATCGGCATACATCAACCATGGGCTGATGAGCCTCTAGCTAAGTCAGCGGGCAACCCTAGGCATGGCTACTGCTACTGCTGTGATGGTGGCTGCTGTGGCTTCTGGGGTACATGTAGTGGAGGTGTTGTGGGCTGCTAAACTAACTGAATGTATCTCTTGAATCTATATGACCCAGACATCCTCGATCCACTACACTAGCTATAGCTCGGAATGCGCTGACCCTCAGGCACTACAGAACAATAAGCCCCATAGTAGTAGTCAGCTCACCTACTCTGATCAAGGAGTTGACTTTGTTCCTACTATAGTTGTCCCTGTAGCTGTGAAATTTGAGTCTATAGTTGTGTAAAAACTAGACCCATGCCTATGCCTGCCACCATCCCTTGCAAACTTGCTACTTGACCCTTTGCCTACTAAGCCCTAGTCTCTACTATCTACCATAGAGCTCTCTTTGAATCCCACTCATTGGTAACGGTAGCCACCTGAGCCTGTGCCTAGGCCAACTACACCTATAGCATGCTAATCTGCCTGTCTGATCCACCCATCCCTTGTAACCACACCAGCTCCTACTGATGTCTCTGCATGGTATCCTGCAAGCTTGCTACCTATGCTTGCAAAGTGATGCAGAGGGAAACCAGATAACATACAAAACAGGTGGAAGATCCCTCGAAAAGCCCACAAAATTGCCATTATAGTGTGGATCGGCCAGATAAGGTAGAAGTCACACCGAAATATACATATTCTTTACTATCGGCAAGACATACATTATTGTTTCCCCGAAATATGCTTTCCCTTGCTTATCGGCTTGACCTTATACTATCGGTCACCTTCAATATTCTCCCGCCGATATGTCATCTCACTCCGATGAGTGGTTTCTCTTATGTGCCCATCGGCCAGACAAACTTCGTCGGTCGCTAAGTGTAATGTCTCCCCGACCACATCGCTCATGCCGATGAGTCTAACAATCCCTTCCATCGATAAGACTTTCACTATCGGAAACACACAAATGCCTCCACCCGATGGTCAAACTCTCTCCGATGAATAGGGTCCATCGTCCAGACTTACACCATTGGTGTAGCCTTTTCCTCATCCGTCGATAATACATCTCATGCCGATATGCTTCTCCATCGGCCAGACTAATTCACTCTCTACACAACGCTTGGTCATCGGTGAGACACCATAGCGTCGGCAGACTCCATACTTGTTATCCCGATGACATCTCTCTTGCCGATAGACCAAAATACAATATCCTTGGCGAACCAAGATGCATCTTATGCCGATATCATTCCTTTCGTACATACATACAATGCTTACATGCATTAGGTGGGACCTGCGATCTCCTCTCACCATTGTATCTTATGAACTGTATGTTCGCCCTTACAACCTCCATATACATTTGATGGATATACGCAGAATGCTTCTCACATACAAATGGAGTATACTCACAAATTGTATATTTGGTGATGTAACGCAACACCCATGCTGTTAATTGTTTCTACCACTTGCAACCGAACAAACAACCCACAGAAAACTATAGCAAACTATAGAACAAAAATAAATCTAACTACGTGGAGGTCATTCCACTGGTTTCGACAAAACCCACCAGTGGAATGACTCCAAATCGATGTTCTGTAATTAGACCAAAACACAAAATTTCTCTATTCCTTCCCAGAAATGATACAAATTGTTCTACTTTTCTCTTTCTGTTCGTTCGCTCCTCTACACGAATAGAGACCAACTATATAAGGACTCTTAATTGACAGTTACACACGGTGGAAGGTGAATCACCTATAACCACCCTGCCAATCGGTTACAAACCTTTCAGACATTCAGTTCGGTTACAAATGATAATGACACGTATACAAACTACTCAACATTATGCCGTTACTTGGCCATGTATGACTCCATGGGGCACGAAGGCCTTACAATATTACACTTTGGACATAACATAAAACGTATAGAATCCTTAGATTCTTAATGTCTTCGAGGTGCTTCTACACCACAAAGTCTGTAGCTCCTCCTCATCATACCCTCAGGTGTGCCGACATGATGTACGCACTCTAGGCATTAGCCCTAGCCCTGCTCCCGAGCTCCCAAACTCTACCCCATCAGCCCCCAGAGATGACATAACAGCCTCTGGAATATGTTGCTAATACATCCTCTACCTCACCTACAGCTCAACTGTCTGTTGTGTTGGGGCAGTCCTCAATTCCTACTACTGTAGGGGTGCCTATAAGGGTGGCATCAATCCCCTCCCCTCTCCTTGTGCTCGTTGAAGAGGTGGTCCCTACCTAGGACCCTGCTGTCGTGGTACTCGTGACCCCTGCATCTGCAATATCTATACCTACTGTGCAGGTATCTATTATTGTGGTCTCTACTATGGAGCCCACTATCAGGGCCTCACTACCTACTGATCTCCCTACCCCTACTGTGTAGGAACCTACCCTTTCCCCTGTGGCTTCTGTTGTGACTAATGTTATGGCTATTGTTGTGGCTATAGTGGAGGTGCCAACTGCTGTCTCCCCCCCCTCTCCATCACTCTTATACAGCCATAGCCTACTCATATGTTGTTGTGGCTAACATACCTATAGCATCATCCTCATCCTCCTCCACCTCCTCAATAACTATCTCTTCTTCCAATATATCTCCCTTCTCCTCTATCTCAATAGTCAGATCAGGCTTCATGGTTGAATTTGTCAACCAAATTGGCCTCCATATAGCCCACCATTAATCATATGTAGGCATAGTCCTTGCATCTATCAATCTGCTCCCCCAATCCCACTGCTAGGGCTATTAGGCTGTAAAGTCAACTATTGCCACTTGCAGTGCTATGGCTGGTGGTCATCTATGATCTCACCCTGTCCGAACAACTACTACCATCTATTAGGGAAGATCCTACCACAACCCAAACTGATGCATCACTTGAGAAGGAATGTACATATCAATAACACGATCACCTCTGCCCATCAAGTAGTGTGGTTGCAATATATAAGGCATATGTTCATCCTCATCTGGCCACTACTCTACACTGATGTATGTCCTCAATACCACACAAGTCACCTCATCAAAAACTCACCGCCAGTATCGTAACTATCCAACATGGCTATATCAGAGGGGCTACCTGTATAAATACACATAGGCCTTGAACTACCATCGATAGTATCCTCCCTGTTGGTTTTTCTTCTGAATCAGCATTAGGGTTTGCCAGTTCTAATGCACAGGTAGATTCAGCCAACTGAATACAGGAGGTTGCGTGAGCTCCTCCCCTTCACTTCTAGTTCTGCCACACCAAGGGGGGTGTCCCTATTTGATAAAAGTATGACCTTGACTAGCTCAATGACAGAAAGATATAACTTGACAGCAATAGGTAGAATACTCTCACGTAAGGACCAAGATTTGTATAACAAATCACAAGGTTGGCAACATTCTTGGACATATATGTCTGGTTGGGTATGAGAGTACGCAGGGATCCTAATCCTACTCCTACAACTAACAGGTGGAAGGATGAAATGGTTTGATTTGATGTTTGGATGCAAACCTGGACCTGGTGTATAACCTCAACACAGAGCTAGATTGGTGCCTATCCAGGGCTTAGAGTCGGTAGACATACACCTGTGAATGATCAGCATGAACAACTAAAACTAGATTTCAAGGGGATATACATGATATCTGCCTTACAGATATCTCCCAATATAGAGTGTTAAGCTGTCTATACTTATGGCATCCCTATTGCAGTATACCCTTCCCAATGTTCAATCTGAAAACAGTTTAATCTACCCCTTGAGCAGAAGTTAAAAGATTAAGCATTCAACACAGGAATTCTATGTTCTAGAATCTCAGACATTCCTTGAATGCCTAGACTCAGAAGAAAGATACATGTAAAACTGGAGACAGAATCAGCATAACACATGCAAACATAGCATTATTCATATAAAATTAACCATGAAATCAATGGATTCATGCACAAATGTACAACAGGAGATACATAAACTCGCAAGTTTTGCTGCACAGAGCAACCAAAACTAGTTGTATCTTATTAAAGAGCCAAAATGTCCAGTTTTCAACAACAACAAAATGGTAACATAGTCTACCTATATTGGCCAGAAAGTGTACCTCAGCAATTAATTACATGGCTTTCAAAAATCTGCCAGATACAGATCACACAGGAAGGATGGCGCTCAGAAGTTATTGCTGCAGCAGACAAGGGAGGCCTCGAGCCCTGCGCCGCCATCTGGGAGTCTTCATCCATAAATAGGGCCACCTGATCATGTGTACCATTTCTCTTACCCCTGCTACAGTCGCCATTGATGGCTCAACCACCCGCGGCCGTGTGAAAACTGTCGCTGCGTTCAAAAAGAAAATTCCCGCTAAAATGCACTTTGCAGGTTTAAATGTGCAGGAAGAATAGTCCCACATGTATGGTGCTGACAGCTTTCAATAGTTTAAAAACATGGCCACAAGCATAAAAGGTGTCGAGCGTTTTGCCGCGCTTGACACACAACCCTTCGCCAAAACCAATCAGCCAAACCTACACCATCAGCTTGCCCCAAAATCCTCTCGCCGATCTCAACAGTCACACCAACTGCTACCTTCGCATTCCCCTTCATCGGCCAGAGAAAGACCGTCGGGCCAACCCTCCAAACCTTCGCCGATCTACCAAGTCTCTCCGATAGCACCTTCACCATCAGCCAGACCAACACTGTCGGCCTAGCAAGAAACTGCTCTGCCGATATAACAACTCTTGCCGACACAGCCAGTCACACCAACCACCAACGAGCCACACTCTGCTCCACTATCAGCCAAACACTCATCATCGGAGCAACTGAAAAAACACTGGCTGACACCCTTAGTCACACCGGCGAACACCTCCCTAAAGCCTCCAACTTCCACATCGGCAGACCCTCCAACTGCTAGCCCAATATGCAATCTTACTCTGATGGCATTCCCCATCGGGCAAACTCCTTACATCGGCAGCCCAAAAATTTGCTTCACCGATAGCCAAACACACGCCGATGGACATCCATCGGCCAGACCAAAACAATCGGAGCACTCAAGAAAACTTTCGCCGATGAAGCCAATCACTCCGATAAGACCAAAAACATAAAGCTTTGAACCGTTGAACCCCGAACCAAAAGGGTTCAACACGATGGTTCAAACATCAAAAATAGTACTCCATAGGCAACAAAGCTTTGAACCATTGAACCTTGAACCAAAACAAAAAGGTTCAAGCGGGAGGTTCAACGATGCAATATTTGCACAAGGCAAATGCATAATGCGACCCGTTAGAAGAAAATTAAACCTTGAACCGCTGAACTAGTGAACTTAGAGAAAAAAGGGTTCAAGTTCAAACTAAAATGTTAAAGACACAAAAATGAACCCATGCCGATTGAGAAAAGACGAAGACCCCTCCTCAAGAAATGAGATGCAAATGCTGAAAACACTGAAGGGGTGCCAAAACTTAGAACCTTTTGGATATTTTGGGATGGTGCCTGCATGAAAATTGCTAAATTAACTGACAGTGAATTCAGGCACCAACAGTGGCTTTGATTGGGGACGTGCAGGTGCAAGACTGCAGCGAGAACCCCAGATCTTTGGGATGTAGACCAGTCCCCTATCCATTGGGCACAGAGTCAAACTTGCACCAATCTGCATCACCAAACACATTATTTTAAAATAAACATGGTGGCCCAGGGCCACCAAAAAGGGAAAACCAGACTTTTCCTTTGTCAAACACCTGATTTTCTTTTGATTTCTTCAAATGAAGCCTAAAAGCATTTAACTGTCTGCAGCAAGCCCCTTGGCAATTATTTGTGTTGCTGCTCATTTCTTTTTCTTCAACAAATCTACAACTAGCTTCATCAGCATATATAATTATCAGTTGTAGAATGTCATCATCATATGAGTCACTGATGTTGCTTGGAAAAATAACAGACTCACATGAAACAAATGAATCCACATCAGAATTTTGCCCTTCCTCAAAAAATAAGAGCTCCTCTGTATCAAACATGCAATATTCAGGCACAAGCAACATCTCATAATCAAATTTATCTTGATGAACATATAGATATCCATCATCATCATGCACGGCAGTTTTGTCATTAATGTCCACCTGAAATGTCTCAAGAGAAGGCATAAATAACTCAGAATGCAGCCCTACATTGAAAGCTTCATAGTCACCCCTGCAATCAACACTATCCCCAACTGTATGAGCACACACATCTGCAATTTTCCCATCCACCTCTGAATAGTGACCTTGTTTTTTATCTTCACCAGTGCCCTGATAATCAAAAGCAAAGTTTTCAACCTCTGCACTATGAAGGTGGCCAAAATCTTCAAGGAAACATTCATAATCAGCATCCAAATATATTTCATTATCTGAAAGGCTCACATATGCATCTGAATGCTGGCAATCACTAGCATATTCACTGCCATCCCTTGAATCAATGTTTTCTATATTCAGAGTGAAGCTCTGCATATCCACTTCATATAAATAATCAGGCATAACTGGGATATGCACACTGTTGCAAGACACAACTTCATGTATATCTCTCATTTGATCAATTGGAGGGCACCTTATGTCTGCAGGCTTGTCTTCTAAAGGCTGATAACAATCTTTGTTTTCATTATTACAAGATGTGCTTACATTTTCTACAACATTTTCTTCATGTATCACATCATGGCTGCACACATTATTCTGAAATATATTTCCCTCTATACAATCATTTCTCAATGCACATACTGGGAGAGCTGAAATATATTCACTTTGATAACTGCTTTGACAACTTGCAGCGATGAAACCTACTGGCATTCCATATTTCTCATTGTTTTCTATGTCCATAGCAAATTGGAAAGCTTGGTGAAGTGTGACTAGTTCTTTATCTCTCAACAGATAATTCATTTCTTCATCAAATGCAGCCAAATAAATTGTCAAGCACAATGCATTATTAGGTCTCATATATTCAGGGATCTGCTTGAGCAATTTAATAAACCTAAGATTAAAGGTTGGAACCAGCTCCTCATCTTCCCTTTGGATATTCATAAAATGTATGATCAAAGAGGCCACATCAAACCTTTCACCAAACTGCCCTAAGAATGCAACTTCTAAATCTATCCATGAAGAAACTGAACAAACAGGCAGGTCTGAAAACCATATCCTAGCATCATCTTCCAATGACTGAACAAAGAGTCTCATTACTACATCTTCATCCTCTAACTCATAATCTTCTATTAAATTACAAAATCTTTGTAGATGTTTGTTTGCCGATTCAGAATCTGATCCACTATATTTTGGCAAACATCTTCTAATTTTATTGGGAATAATATTTGGGTAACCATATATCCCTTTGAAATTTAGGGCTTTATATCTTTCAATAAAGAATGGTCTTCTCTGAGAGCACGACCAGGCTTCTTGTTCTAAACTCAACATTTTGAATCAAAAATGAATACCTGGATATATGTTGCAGCATTGATAGGTTCTTTCAACAGAGTCGCCACCTCTCAGAGAGAGGACAAAATGTTAGCAAGGCACTTTTGTTTTCTGGATTCATCACCCCAGCAGAGCACCACATGGTTCCTTTTTGCTGCAACAACTTCACTGAAAACTAGATTTTCCAGCCCTCAGGTTACTTGACTCTCTCTCTCCCCAGCAGAGTCGCCATTTTGTTGGTTTTCCTTCTGAATTAGCATTAGGGTTTGCCAGTTCTAATGCACAGACAGATTCAGCCAACTGAATACAGGAGGTTGCGTGAGCTCCTCCCCTTCACTTCTGGTTTTGCCGCACCAAGGGGGGTGTCCTTATTTGATAAAAGTATGACCTTGACTAGCTCAATGACAGAAAGATATAACTTGACAGCAACAGGTAGAATACTCTCACATAAGGACCAAGATTTGTATAACAAATCATAAGGTTGGCAACATTCTTAGACATATATGTCTGGTTGGGTATGAGAGTACGCAAGGATCCTAATCCTACTCCTACAACTAACAGGTGGAAGGATGAAATGGTTTGATTTGATGTTTGGATGCAAACCTGGACCTGGTGTATAACCTCAACATAGAGCTAGATTGGTGCCTATCCAGGGCTTGGAGTCGGTAGAAATACACCTGTGAATGATCAGCATGAACAACTAAAACTGGATTTCAGGGGGATATACATGATATCTGCCTTACAGATATCTCCCAATACAGAGTGTTAAGCTATCTATACTTATGGCATCCCTATTGCAGTATACCCTTCCCAATGTTCAATCTGAAAACAGTTTAATTTACCCCTTGAGTAGAAGTTAAAAGATTAAACATTCAACACAAGAATTCTATGTTCTAGAATCTCAGACATTCCTTGAATGCCTGGACTCAGAAGAAAGATACATGCAAAACTGGAGACAGAATCAGCATAACACATGCAAACATAGCATTATTCATATAAAATTGACCATGAAATCAGTGGATTCATGCACAAACGTACAACAGGAGATACATAAACTCACAAGTTTTGCTGCACAGAGCAACCAAAACCAGTTGTATCTTATTATAGAGCCAAAATGTCCAGTTTTCAACAATAACAAAATGGTAACACAGTCTGTCTATATTGGCCAGAAAGTGTACCTCAGCAATTAATTACATGGCTTTCAAAAATCTGCCAGATACAGATCACACAGGAAGGATGGCGCTCAGAAGTTATTGCTGCAGCAGACAAGGGAGGCCTCGAGCCCTACGCCGCCATCTGGGAGTCTTCATCCATAAATCGGGCCACCCGATCATGTGTACCATTTCTCTTACCCCTGCTACAGTCGCCATTGATGGCTCAACCACCCACGGCTGCGTGAAAACTATCACTGCGTTCAAAAAGAAAATTCTCGCTAAAATGCACTTTGCAGGTTTAAATGTGCAGGAAGAATAGTCCCACATGTATGGTGCGGACAGCCTTCAATAGTTTAAAAACATGGCCACAAGCATAAAAGGTGTCGAGTGTTTTGCCGCGCTCGACACACAACCCTTCGCCAAAACCAATTGGCTAAACCTACACCATCGGCTTGCCCCAAAATCCTCTCGCCGATCTCAATAGTCACACCAACTGCTACCTTCGCATTCCCCTTCATCGGCCAGAGAAAGACCGTCGAGCCAACCCTCCAAACCTTCACCGATCTACCAAGTCTCTCCGACAGCACCTTCGCCATCGGCCAGACCAACACTGTCGGCCTAGCAAGAAACTGCTCTACCAATATAACAACTCCTACTGACACAGCCAGTCACACCGACCACCAATGAGCCACACTCTGCTCCACTATCGGCCAAACACTCATCATCGGAGCAACTGAAAAAACACTCGCTGACACCCTTAGTCACACTGACGAACACCTCCCTAAAGCCTCCAACTTCCACATCGGCGGACCCTCCAACTGCTAGCCCGATATGCAATCTTACTCTGATGGCATTACCGATTGGGCAAACTCCTTACATCAGCAGCCCAAAAATTTGCTTCGCCGATAGCCAAACACACGCTGATGGACATCCATCGGCCAGACCAAAATAATCGGAGCACTCAAGAAAACTTTCGCCGATGAAGCCAATCACTCCGATAAGACCAAAAACATAAAGCTTTGAACCGTTGAACCCCGAACCAAAAGGGTTCAACACGAGGGTTCAACGCGATGGTTCAAACATCAAAAATAGTACTCCATAGGCAACAAAGCTTCGAACCATTGAACCTTGAACCAAAACAAAAAGGTTCAAGTGGGAGGTTCAACGATGCAATATTTCCACAAGGCAAATGCATAATGCAACCCGTTAGAAGAAAATTGAACCCTGAACCGCTGAACCACTGAACTTAGAGAGAAAAAGGGTTCAAGTTCAAACCGAAATGTCGAAGACACAAAAACAAACCCATGCCGATGGAGAAAAGACGAAGACCCCTCCTCAAGAAATGAGATGCAGATGCTGAAAAACACTGAAGGGGTGCCAAAACTTAGAACCTTTTGGATATTTTGGGATGGTGCCTGCATGAAAATTGCTAAATTAACTGACAGTGAATTCAGGCACCAACACTCCCTCTAGCCTCGTAACTATAATATGCTCGAAGGCCCACATATGCAGTAGTGTGACCCTAGCAAACAATGTCGAATCATAGTGGTATACCACGGTATGCATCTCGTGGTATAACTATCCTAGCATACATGGCCCCCATGCATAGACTGTCTCATCCAGCACCATCTGCTCCATAACATCTCCCTAGCCTATAGGAAAGCCTCATCCATGTCGATCTGGCATCACCACACCTCTGATCAATGCACATAGAACCAAAGTGAGCTAACCCACCCTAGCTGCCAATGTCTACTCATAACTCGTCTCCTGTCGATCTTGTGATAACACTAGGTGGCCTAGGGAAAATGCTCTATCTAAGGACGCTCATCCTCTGCCTGTGCCATAGGTCACTTGTGCACCATGGATAGGTAACCCCAGAATCTAGAAAACATCCTCCAAGGTGATTGTGATCTCACCCATTGCAAGGAGGAAGGAACACATCTCAAGATGTCATCTCTCCACCAACACCATCATCATCACCCTATGGGCCCATATGATGGGCAACTCAGCTACTGTCCTCAACCCCAACCTACCCAACCGAGCCTATGTAGCTACGTCGAAACCATCGATCAACTGCATGACATCGGGAACACGTCACTCCCATGAGGCTATGATCCCTCTAGGAACCTACACCAACCAAATGCGAGTTAAAAAATTTGCATTTTCTTCCAAATCAACTATTTAGCACTGAGTTTTTTCTCTTTTTGGAGCCAAATTCCATTTAGCACCAATTATTCCTGTCATTGTGCCAATCCTCAGGATAGTGATTCTATTTCCATGGATGGAACCATTCCATAGAATGGTGCCACTCCCTCTTAGGAAGGTGCCATTCTCAAGAATGACACCAATCCCTCTTAGGAAGGTACCATTCTCGAGAATGGCACCACTTTTTTTCCATTTTGTGTCATTTCCACGCACACCTAGCTACATCTAAACCCTAGGTTACATTGTAGCAAATGGTGTCATGCTTCTAAATGGTGACAATCAGCATGATGGCACCACAGCCCTAGGTGGCGCCATTCAACACGATGGCACCACAACATTTAAGTTTCGTACCAAAACGTGCTCTAAAACCTAGGGACCAACTTAGCATAGATCCACTACATTTCTCCAAAGCTTTTTGCTTTGGTGTCAAACCCTCCCAACCCCCTCTACGTGGATCGTGCCATTCCAGAGAATAGTGCCAATCTAGGCCCATTTCACGTCAATCAGTTTCCTAATGGCGCCAAAACCCTAGAACATATTTCCTAAGAAAAAAATGAAAAAAATGACAAAGCTAGGGTTTGACCACATACCTAGTCACCGGATACCGGTGATCACATGTAGGAATGAACTCGCTTGGACAAGTGCTCGAAACGCGAGAAGAGCGGGTTCGGGTTCGCCAATGTGTCTCTCCTTCTCCTTCTTCCAAGTGTCTCAATGAGTGCAAATGTGGCACTTTGGGGCCCACTTTTTCTATTTGTAGAAAGCCATGTCATCCTCCAACACACTTTTTGCTCCCCAGGGTGAAAATTTTATCCTTTTTCACCCATTTTTCTTCCTGTCAACCTATTTTTCATCCTCTATCCATTTTTGTCACCTCTGTTTCTTCCTTTCAAGAGCTCATTTGAAAAAGTTTTATTTTTTCCCCTGACCTCTTGAGGGGGCATCCCTCATCCATTTCATTTCTCCCTGAGGCAGTTGGGGCAATTTCTTTGACTTGACACCATATCCTTGCTAGGTCATGATGCCACGTCAAAGAGGGGCAAATGTAAACACCTAAAAAAATTAGACCATCTAACCAATCTCTGACATCATTAATATCACCCATTCCCTTTTTAACTAATCAATTAAATTTTTATTTAATTAATTATTCCCTCCAACCCTTGATTATTCATCATTTCACCTTTAAAATTGAATTAATTTAATTAATTCAATAGCTCTACCTTACTAACATTAGCCTAATTAATTAAATAAATATGCAAATATTTATTTGGTTAATTCCCCAATTTCATTTAAACCCAATTAATTGGATAATTTATGTTTATTCAATTAATTCATCCTACTAATTAGCCTATACCTAACCTAGTTAATTAAATATCAATTATTTAATTATCTATCTTAACCTACATAACCCTAGACCTAGGATTAATTAAATTAATCACTATTTTGTTAATCCTAACCCCTAATTAACTTATCCACTAATTTCCTATAGCCATATTAATTAAACTAATCATCTTGATTAGTTTGGTCAAACCTTGTTTAACACTCCTCCCCACATCCTCCAAATAAAAATTGATTTTATGCAACATAAAACAATTTCTATATACATTTGTCATAAACTCTATAAATGACCTCTTACACCACCCATTTTCACTAATTACCACTCTTCCCTAAGTGAATTTTTAATTCATTTCTAATCCTCACCTCTTCTCCAAAAGAATTTTTGATTTCTTTTTAATCCATCTCATCTAACCTCATTTAATAAACCCCTCTTCCCAAGATGAATTAAAAATTTATCTATATTCTCATCCCTCCATTTTTGGTGATTGAATCTAAACCCTCCACCTCACATGAATTCTCATCCATTGAACTCAACATCAAATCTCAACCCTTGGATCAAATCCCCCTCCAAAATGCCTATAAATAGAGCCTCTCCCAAGCCATTTGATCATCCACAATTCAAGTAGAGTTATTATGCTAATATTTTCATCCTCTCCATCATCTTGAGCTAAGTTTGAGTGACTTGTAGTCTAGTTTTGAGAGAATTTCACATATGCAAACCATGGGTAAAGATAGAATGCTTAGGTGTAACATTCTCAACCTTATCTAGCAGGAGGAAGTCACTTTGAAGGTACAAAGTTAGTGTTTTCATGCATTTATCTTATGTTTTTATCTTCATTTGATTTCCCTATCCTTAGGGGGCATGGGATTTGTGAGAGCTCATGTTCCCTTATGTGTTTTCTTCCTACCTTAACGTGCTTGATATCAGTGCATGATATCAACCACCTTAAGGTGGGGGCATATATAAGGTAAGCTGTCTATTTTAGATGATAGTAAAATGTGTTTGAACAATCTTGAAATCTATTGCAATCATGTAAGCCCTCTATGGAGGTGAGATATCATGTATATCCTTTTATCATTTAATCCCTTTTGCGAAAGGTGGGATGGTGTATCTCTTGAGCTAGTGCACATCCTTTTATCTCAAAAGTCCTCTATGGAGATGGGGAGTGGATCTATGACTATCCAAACCCTTAAGCATGTCTTCAGTGATTGTTGTGGTGAAGCACAATCATCAGTGTGTGCCTAAGATGGTGCTGAACCTAAAAATAGGCTCACTCCATCACTTGTTTGGCATGTTTTCTCCGTGTCTTTCGTGTGTGTGTGTATGGCATATTTGTTCTCAAAGTGCAAGACTGGTGGTGATGAGCTCCTCTACACTTTGGGATTTATATGGTGTGTTTGTTCTCAAAGTGCAAGACTGGTGGTGATGAGCTCCTTTACACTTTGGGATTTGTATTGCATGTCTATTGCCCCTTGTGCAATTTCAAGACTAGTCGTGATGAGCTCCTCCTACATTTGGGTTGTGTGTTTACTTTCCTTGTACTTGCATTTGCATTCATATGGGAAAATACAAAAAGAAAATAATCACTGCATTCGATGTATTCTCCATTCTTTGCATGTCTTCAATGCTATCTTCTCTATGTCTTCAGTGACTGTAATTGTCTTCTCTATGTTTTGTATGCCTAACTCTGTCTTCAATGTGTTTGGCATGTCTTCTCCATGCTTGGCGTGTTTGCTATGTTTGTTGACCTTATTTTAATGCATGTATTGGCCTTGCATTTATACATACATTAAAGTGGGGGCTAAATGTTATGTCAGAAAATGTCCCCTTGTAGGCTTTTCCCTCTTAAGGTTTAGCTCTCAGGTCCTTAGAATGCATTTAGAGCATTTTGCATGTTAATTCAGACTCCCGATGAGAAAACCCTTGGGTCTTGTGACAAATAGGACCTAGAGGATGCTATTTTGATGATTCCAAAGTAGAAATGAGGGGGTTGACTTGGGCGTACACGTAAACTGATGTACATTGCACGTGCCGAAAAATATGTCACCATTATCATGTCTTGATGGCTCCATAGAGTTGTAGATTCAATCCAGAGAGCTTGGAGTGCATTCCATAGAGATTGGGGTGCATGTACACTGTTCTCGTACAATATTTTGATAATAAATTTGTGCAAATTTAATATCTAAGTTACCCAATGTATATTATGGCTATGCTTCAATTCTACTAATAACTATTGATAATCCTTAATTTGTAGTTACCAGTTTCAAAAGATATGACTATAGGTATATATGATTTTCATTAATTTTCTCAATGAGAACCTTGACAAATTTCCACAGAGTACTTAACAAAAATCTCCATTGCCAAGCATTTTTTGGTTGTATGGCATGGCCTATGAACATGCTTTTAAATATTTTAATGGTAATAATGGTGCAAGTGTTACGCTTCTTTCTTTCGATAGAGTCTATTTTTCAGAGTCATTTTGCTTTGTAAATCTCTCTTTGTCTTCACTATGATTGCTCAAGTAAAGCATATCGTGCATGGTAAGGCTTTTAGGTCACATTGAAAAGAAAAAGCATTTTATTCTTCTGTAGCCTTCCATTTTAAATCTAAGCTATTAATCATGCAAATTAATCCTTCCATTTTAAACTGCTTCAATATCATGTGATGGCCCATGTGGTGGAAATTAAGTTCATTCCTTTCATCAATCATTTGCGAACATCTCATCAGGTTAAATTGACTAAAACAGCAGGACTGGGAAGGGCCGAAACGAGTTTTGAAGGGCACTGTCGGCCATGTGCAAGGAACGTTCCTCTTGGTCAAACCTTGCAACACATGTTTTTTTAATTTTATTTTCTTTTGTTCACAGATCCAATCTATATATTATTTAACATTAATGAAAATCATAATACCCATAGTCATATACACCTATAGCTACTACCATTCCTATTGTCACTCCTAGTTTTGTCCTAATGTTTCCATATCTACCTCAAGTGATCACATCCCCCTAATGTGCCACTTACATATCATTCAAGTGTATTAACATACCTACTAGTGTCATAACTTCTAGTCATGTGTCTCACACCATCCATCATTCCCAACCTATGTCTCACATTAACCCTCCTTCCCAACCTATGTCTTATATTAGCCCTCCCCATCCCATTTTTACGTCATCTCATAATGTGGTTCATCCTTATATTCACATACCTACTAGTGAATTATTTAGACTAGCTTTATGACTTTGAGCAAATGATTGAAGACAACATTCACTAGTGTGCAGATGGATTGTTTGATTCTAATGTAGATTTAGATTCTTTGTCTCATAGAAAATAAAATGTGCTCTAGTGCTTTTCTTCTTGTAATCTTTGTATTCTTTAAAGATACATGAAGGAGACTTTAGAGCCAAATATTTAAATGCTTTTGCATGTAGTAGTGAGTCAGTTACTAGCTTCCATGGATGTAAAAAAATTCTAAATAAGATTGAGATTTACTTTTATATATCAATAATTTGTAATCTATACAGATCATGTATATCATAAACAAATAATACTTCTTCTAATACAATTTGTTGAGACACCAATAAATTAGAATTAAGCATGGTATAAACTATGATCATTTCATCTTAGTATAGAAGAATGTCTCATTCATAACATCACAAAATCATATTATTATCAAGCTCAAATGTACATTGTAACATAAGAGTGCTTTAGAAAAATCAAATCTACCCAATGCATTCCAATGTTCTATGAAAATTCACATTTTTCTCTTATTAAATCTACCTCATTTGTGAATGTCTACTTCTAGACTTAAAGAAGGCTATAAAAACTCCATAAAAACCCTGGGATGATTTGTCTTTACTAATGTAAACTAGAGTACACCTAAGGACACCACGTGGATCAACACTAATGGTACTCCTGAATGTTGTTCTTTTAATGAAATTAATATTCTTTTATAGGCAACAGACAATCAAGTACATGATTAGGTCTCCACTTAGGGACTTTTAGAGTTTTGTCCCACCTCATGTAGTTGACACATGTCCTCATCTTTGTGAGACACGTACTGCATGCATACTTGTCACTTGCTCAAACACATGTCACATGAGCTAGACAAGTGTTGCACTTTTGGAGGGGTATTCAGTCATTGTATCCTACCTTCCTACCTCCTCTACCTTGCCTATATATGCAAGGCTTCTATGTACATTCTAATTATCTTTTGACAAATATCAATTAGGCTTATTTTGTATGCACTCATTCTTGTAGAAGTATTAATTGGTCTTTTCTTGTTGATCTTGATAAATCCCAATAGTTCAAATGGTGAAACTCTTAGGTGGACTTGCAATTAGGGTTTGTAAAATTGTACGAGAGGTTGGGAAGTCTACAATATAAAATTGGCAAAAATTGGGACTTAGCATGCAGTTTATAATTTGTAGGGAAGGGCCAAAAGTTTGTAAGGTAAATATATGGTAGAACAATAGAAAAGTGGAGAAGCAAAGCAAGTTTGTAAGAGTTGCAAACATGCATGCGATGCACATGAAAATTAAGACACATAGTAAATCAAGTTTTCAATAAACTAACTCTTAAATAAATTAAAATTTAGCAAGTATGATATAATAGGAGAAAATGAGAGCTTAGAAAAGTCATTGAATGACCAAAGTAACTTTGCAAAGGCTCCATATAGAATTCTTAAAAGATTTGTTTCAACCTAAAACAAATAACAAGATATAGTAATTTTCCCAAGAGTGAGGATAGAAAAATTCATTAAAAATTAGAATCAAAGGTCAACTTTGGAGCATCATAACTCACTCAAGGCTACTCCAAATCTTTATTGTGAAGACTTGCTAGAAATAAATCAAAGTCTTCTTTGGAATGAATATGTAATTACTTTTTAAAAATTTGTGTGAGGTGTACAACCTTTTGCAAATAGGCAAAATGTTTTGGAGAAAATATTAGCGAAACAAATTATCTAAAGGGCTTGGGATAGGGGCTCTAATCTTGACAAAATAATTGTCAATCTATGGATTTTTGGGCCTTCTAGATGTGATGGAAAGAGTTGATTTGACTCAAAATGCTTAGAAACAATGGTACCTATTAGACCTTGCAAGCAAATCCAAAATAACAACCCTTCCAAATTTGGCTTCCATTGTCTAATTTAAATGTAACAAAAGGAAAAAAGAACTATCTCAAATACTCTAGTTAGTATATATATATATATATATATATATATATATATATATATATATATATATATATATATATATATATATATATATATATATATATATATATATATATATATATATATATATATATATATATATATATATATATATATATATATATATATATATATATATATATATATATTCAAGAAAATACAAGATCGACAACCTAGATCTCTAAAAACTCTAATAAGAAGCAATCCCATAAGCTATGATACCATATAAGATTTGGCTATGGAATTAGCCAACCAAGATTAAGTATCTTGAATAAGAGCACAAAAGAGAACCAAAGTGAGAATAATTATAAATTATTTCAAATGACATAAATATACAAAATGTCTATGAAATAGATTGCTCAAAAATGAGCTACTAGTGAGTATGTACTTAGGATACCCCACCAAGAGATGTAAATGTACAACCAATGTGGGATGAAGGAGGTGAAGGCACATGTGTCTAGTAAGACTCCACCAAACAAGGAAAGTACAAGTCACATGATGCATATGCAACCTACCTAAGTAGACACCTACCTTAGAAAGCTTAAATCTTATTGTAGGTGCAACTAATATGATAAAGTAATAAACTAAATGTAAAATAATAATTATGCTCCAATAGTACGAATATTTTTTTAGAGGAACTTTTTACATAAGTAAATCTTTACAAGAATATAGAAATGGATAACAGATATCCATATTAGAGATTGAGAAATCAAATGACACAAACTTTGAGATTTGGAAGCTTAATATAGAGGTTCTCCTAGTTGATTGTGATAAATGGATTGGTGTAATTGGTTAAAAACCCACAATAATGGATGCCAATTATTGGTAGAAACTAGAAAGAAAATATAGATCTTCTATCTATCTATGCCTTTCAGATTTGATGCTTCTAAATATCTTTAGAGAGGATACTACCAAGAAGCATTTGTAGAATATTAGGCTTCTATATTATACTAAGTCCTTGGTGGGTAGTATTTTCCTAAGAAAGACATTATATTCTTTAAGATATTTGGTTGATGATGATTAAATGATTGAATGACTAAATGCATTCAAAACTATAATCAATCAATATTTTTTGATGTCAAGATGCACATAGAAGATAAGTGAATAACCTTAAAACCTTGAGATGGTGATTCCTAGCACCATCTCTAATAGAAACTTTAGGAGGTGGTTGGAGTCTTGTTATTAAGAAGATGAGGTAGAAATACATAAAGTCTATGAAGATTCTTTAATTGTCAAAGGTAATTCTAAGGAAAATAAAACAACAATAAGGGAGACAAAATATCAAGTCAAAGGGGATATATAAGTCTCTTAGAATTTCCAAGGTCAAATTTTGGAACTATGGAAAGATTGCTAACATCAAGAAGAATTACAAAAAGAATAACATGAAGAAGTCTTGAATTTATGATAAATCAAGTTTCAAATACTATATAAAAAAATTAGGAGATGTTTTCCTTACATAAGTACACATGTATGTGTGATGATGCATGGCCAATAAATTTCAAAGCCTCATTACACAAGAAGTAATTTCAATGTATGACAACTAAAAGAGGTAAGGTATTATTTGGAGACAACACATCACAAAGCATCATTGGCTAAGGTAATATAAATATAGTATTAAAAATATGGGAGAGTTAAAACTCTCTCCAATGTATTACACATTCCTAGTTTAGCTGGAAACTTAATTTTTGTAAGAACAATGAATTATGCAACTTGTATGTAGATAATATTTAGTAAGGATGAATAATAGATGGTTAGAATAAATATGGTGTTGGCTAAGGGATTTAATTCTAGAACTCTTTTATATTTTGATGCAAGAACCATGATTGAATGTAACAATTTTGAGGTTCCATATTTTTAGAACCATAAATTTATTGTTGAGAAAACTATGATGTGACATGAATGCATGGGCCAAATTGGAGAGGAAGGTCTTAGGGCCTTGAAATCTAAGGTTATGGCTAAGGGATTCATAGACTATTCTTTGGATTTATATTTATGTGAAGATTATATAAATGGGACATAAATTCATGTTAAGTAACTTAAAATTTGCTAGTTCAAAATTTATTTTAGATTTAATTTAAAGGGATGTATTTTCACTAGGAAAATCATTTTATTATGTATCATTTATAGATGATTTCTCTAGATAAATGTTGGTGTTATTTCTTAGATAAAAGTATAAAGTCTTCAATAGTTTCAAAGAGTTAAGGTTCTTGTGTATAATTAAACAGAGAAGAAAATCAAGGTTCTAAGAATAAACAATTTAGTCCATAGAGTTCTGTTCTATAGAGTTTGAAAATGTTTATAAGGATTGTGCTATATCTATCCTAAATAAAATTTCATACACCTCTAAAAAAATGGAGTTGTAAGGAGAATAAATAAGACATTGATCGAGAAAACAAGGAGGGTGCTTAGTGGTACATTGTTAGATCAGATGTTTTGGGTAGAAGTAGTTAGCATAACTTGCTATCTCATTAGCAAATCTCTTAAATTAGCATGTTGATAAAATATCAAAGGAATCAAAATCATAGATCCACATTCTCCAAGGGCAACCAAGCATGGTGGGCTTTAGGGCCTATCTATAAATGAAAAAAGAAGAAAGCTTCTATCTCCTTGTCTACTACCAAAGATAATAACTATAATGTGAAGGAGGCAAAATGTTATCCTATGTGGCTTTAGGATTTATTTGACAAAGTAGTTTTCCTAAAAATATGATCATGTAATCATCCATAATGATAGATTAAGTGTCCTTTAGATGATATGCAATCTAGTTCACCATAAGTGGACAAACACATCTAGATTCATATGTATTATGTTAAACAATTGTTTTAAGATGGATATGTAGACTCTCAATACATTCTCTCTTTTGAGTAGCTTTCTCATACTTGCCAAGGATCCTCCTAAGAGTAAGTATGTTCCTTAAGTTTTATGTCTAGATTGGACTTTTATGAGTCTCCATCTAGGCATTGATGTAAAGTAAAGTGATACATGTGCGGGTCAATGGTCAACCTTAAAGGAGGATATTTAGGGTTTATAATGCTGACTTTGGTGTTCTCCTAGGGGGAATTATCTTTGTGCACTTAATGGTCTAAGAAACCTTGCACACGTTATACATTGTGTAATCTATATCAAACCTTGTTATCCTCTCCTTTTCCAAGATGTGTATGCATATACATGATAAGATCATTATTGTATCTCATTCTCTTTGATTATACTCAAACTCATTAATTTATCCCATGGACACCAATATAGCATCTCGTGTCTCTTTTTTTTGTGTGCTCTATTTTCATGGAGTTGTTCATTTTGATTCTTAGCTTATGTTGCATAATACATTTGTTCCTTTTATACTAAAGTGAATAATTTCCACAAATTTGTACTCTTATATATGTAAAATATCAATTAATGCTTTATATGAATAACGATTATCTAATAATTTTGTTCCAAATATAATTGTGTTAATTCTAGTATTAGATAATAAAGTAAATTTTAATAACATGCAAAGTATTTGCAACGTTTATCTAAAATGTATGTTTATTTTTTAATATAGGTCTATGATAAGACAAATAGAAATGATTTAATACCAAAAGACTAACTTCAATTGTTGTGCATCATATACAACAAAATATTTATCCTTGACTACTCATCATTGACACAGTCACCTAAACACGTATAACCTTCTAATTTACTATATCATTTAATAGTTTCAATTCCTATTTATCTACATTAATAAGTGTTATTTCATTATCATTTATTAAATTTAGATAGATATTGTATAAAATATATTTTTCTTTACAAATATTAAATATGTATAATTAATAAAGCTTAAATAAACAATTATATAATATCTTAAAGGTTTGATTATATTAACTTTTAATTTTATGTATTTAAAAAGATGAAATTTACCATTTTAAAAAAAAATTACATATTATTTTAAAACAATTGAAATTTAAAAATTACTAATCCTTGAATTAAAAATTCTGAAGTTAACTTCAACCAATCATTAAATAATTATTTTTCTTAATTTATTTTTCTAAATTTAAATTTAACATTTAAATTTCAACCCCTAAATATCACTAACAGTTGCATAGTTTTTTGTGTGCAACAGATTTGCCTATAGGTGTATGACAACACATTAAATTACATAAAAGAAACAATATTTTGGATAATTGTTATTATTATAATATTTTAAATTTTTTTTGAATGGAGGACCTCCCAAATTTTAATATTTTAATTTTTTTAAATGAAAGACTTCGGAAATTTAACAATTATAAGACATGTTGTTATCATTATAAATTAAATCCACTACCATGACAGCCAAGCCCTATGAGTCTGCTCAAAACTAATAATGAGCTACTTCTTGTAATCCATTAATTTTTATTAAAAAGAAGTCTCCTTTCTTAGGTGGTAGTTTAATAATCCCTCTATTTATATCCTTCCCCGAAGTACCAACTAAAATGGGGAAATCTCTTATTTGGCAACAAATAAAATTCAATTGGACAACCATCAATCTTTAATGAACAAACAAACTTTATTATTGGCTATTGTTAATAAATATTTGAGAGGTGCATTCCTCCAATAATTGCACTCCACATGCTCATCTAACTATCATTCCAAAAATGAAAAATAAAAAAATAAAAAATTCTTTTAAAGTTTCTTACTTCAACGATTATGCTACCCTAATATAAAATTGCAGCACTTGTGATGAGTCCGCATTGCTCCCATCTCTGCCTTTCGAAGTTTCCCGGCGCTGCCAGAAACAAATCAACTTAAAATTTAAAAAGAAATCTTCTGTAATGCCAGAAATAAGTTGAAGACAGCTACTACAATTATAACAAACAAACAACAATAGTGTTCACAAATCCATTCACATTAGCTTAGTATTAGTTGAACTCTTAGACAGCAGGTGCGACGGATTAATTGTTCAGGTGTGACTATGGATGACAATTTCTTTGCTATAGGAGGATATTATCATTCCCTTCCAAGACAGCAGGTTTCTTGGAGATTCATGTTTCGGCAAAGCTTTCGATCCATTATAGACGGGGGAGTGGACACTGCCTCCCAATTTCTGTGAAAATGGGTTAAAACATGCCGAGGAATCGACCATTATACAAGTTGCTCGCTGGGTCTCCTATAAGGCGATTCGCCGTGTAAAACTGGTCGGCTTTGTTTAAACAACGACTTGGTCAACATAATCTACTGATTACAGGAAGGAACACTCTACTTAAATATCATCCATTTCGATGATCAAACAAGCAATAGCAATTTTACATCTCATTTACAATAAAAAATGGTAAATATTTGTCCTATTTTTATTGGCTAAAATTGGCCTTTGACTGTTGAAGTGGATGATATTTAAGAATAGCCACCAGAAAGGAAAAGCACTGATCTGACTGCCGGATTATCTTAATAATCTGGCAGTCTTAATTCTGACAACTTTGTTCTGGTACAGATGGGCTAATTATCTCCTTGATTGCACCTCCCCTCAACAACTTTATATGAAAATAGCAAACATCTTTGCAAAAATAAACAACCAAAATTTACATAAACAATAATTACTACCAATCTATTATAATTAACTCCACAACCTTGTGCCTACAAATAATATTTCCTTCAACATTGTAAAAGAGGCAATAAGCTCTGAAATGCCTCCACTAGTCTTTGCTTTTGTCCTTTCACTACCAAACGTTTCTCCATTTCTCCACACTCCTTTATCCCCCATACTTCGACTTCGACATGTCCGCCTTGTCTGAGGACACCCGCCAATGCCCATCTACCCTTTTCAAACATTTGATAGCTGATGTGGCCTAGACAATTTATGAATATAGTCAGCTTCATTGGCGAAGATATACAATTTACAACAAAACAGAACATAGTGGCATCGCCATTGGAGGAAAGCTCATCGAGATTCGGAGAGAGTAAGGAGTCCACAACTGAGGACGCATCAGGGATCGCCCGCGTACGTATTATTATTTCATCTGGCCATTCCTGCATACTCCTTGCACGACACTCCTTTCTATCCCAGACATCTCCCAGCAGGTGTCTACTCTCAATGTTTCTAATCTTGTGCAACATTCTAAACCTTCAATTTTCTGAACTCGGTTGCATTCTTGTAGTTCAAAATGTCTGAGAGAAGTTAAGCGTGCAAAGCTAGGAAGCTCGTCCACCTCTGGACACGACACTATATGCAGCCATTCAAGGTTTACCAGATCACCCCTTATGATCTTCAACATTTCACAGTCCTGCAAGTTTATTGACTTGACTGTCGTTGGCAGTGTTCCGAACTCTGTTAAATGATGATTAGTGTCAAGATCGAGGCTCTCAAGGCGGGGATAACGGTCTTCAGGAATTGAAATCCTACACACTTCTGTTTCACATAGAACTATCCGCTTCAGGTTGCTCAATGCAAAAGGCAACGACGCCGCCCCAAAATCTACATGGCTGATTGGGGTACACAATATTTGTAAATCCTCTAAGAGATTAAGACGCCCCACAGAGAGCGAACATTTCAGAGCAGGACAGAGTAAAATGCGAAGACTAGTCAAGGAGCCCAAATCTCCCAGAGAGGTTGGCAAACATTCCAGGAAATGACAGCGCTCAATTGAAAGCTTAGTCAAGGAGGACAGAGCTCCAAGAGACGTCGGCAAGCTTGTCAACAAGGCACTCCCTATACTCATATTTCGCGGCCTGCTCCTTCCTTCAGCGATGTTAATTCGTGGGTCCCCGTCTAAATAGAGCTCTCTCAAGGATGCCTGATTTGTGACGTGACGAGGCAACTCTCCCGATTGCTCGCACCAAGACAGCCTCAAAAACTCCAGCTTTCTCATGTTGTGGAAATCCTCTGGCATAAATATGAGTTGTCCACAGTCCTCTAAATTGAGATATTGCAGGAGCATCAAATTCTTAAATGAAACTGGTAACCTTATCAAGTTTTCGCAACCGGAGAAATCTAGATACCGCAGATTTCTCAAATCGCCGAAACTGCTGGGTAGTGATGATAGCTTTTCAGAGTCACATAATTGCAAGTGCTCCAATGACTGAAGACGACAGATTTCTTCTGGCAGACTACCAAGATTGAAGCTATTTGTGAGTACTAATTTTTTCAACTCACTGAGACACCCTATTGCGTTTGGAAATCTTCGGAAGCTTGGGCAATTATAAATTACGAGCTCTCTTAACGGCAGGGGAGGCTGCAGCACATTTCCAACGAGACAAACGTAGAACATACAACAATTATTAAAAAAATGAAATATAGATTTAATACAGCTGAAACTGAAGACTACTTACGTCACTCTCAGCCTGCCACAGCTCTTCTAACGAGAATGCCTCATAAAGTTGTAAAACCCTCAAATATTTCAATGAAAGCCGTGCCGGAAGATTCGTCTCCGTAACGTGGGACCAGCGAAGCCAGAGCAGTTCTCTTGATACTTCACATATTACTTCATTAAAATCTACTCCAACCATAAAAAGCTTTAATCCAGCTAAAGAGCCTCCACTTATCTCAGCCCTGAGTTCCTCCTGCGAGCACAAAATCACTAATTAATTCCCCTCTTTCCTACATTATTCGAAAGGGCTTCGCAATAAAAAAATATAAAATATTCATTAAAAAAACATAAAGCCAAAAACTTATACAAACAATTAATATTAGTAGAAGTATGTAGAGAAACCAAAAAAAACAGACGAACATACTCCATATGGCCTAAAACTTCCATCTGGCTTCATCCTTTCAGATGGCCACATATCTAGAGGTTTAATTCCTCGAATGTCATTTCTTTTCTGAAAAATAAAAAACGAAAAATTCAGAATATTATAAAATCCGAAATAAATTAATTGGCTGTCCAAACACATACAGAATAAATAAATAATTTTTTAAGCAAGACTGTCTTTTTAAAGAGATGTTTTAAGCTGAAAACAATGAGCTTCTTCGACCAGACATTAAGGTAGAGAAAGATATTTTTCTTTCCACTGTTTACTCACACAATAAAAGAAAGTATTGACCTTACCTCTATTTGTTTCTCATGCTCTGGTAACCAAATCCGGGAGGGTGAACATTGATTTGCAATTTCCCTTCCCAAATCCTTTAAGTAGTCATGCATTCTTATGAGATAGTCTTCAAGCTCAACCAAACATTTATTCACGAGCCTTTCCCAATCATGCAGGCCACTCCACCCTGAACCGTTCCATACTTCAATTGCCAAACTCTTCTCTTCTCCTATAAAAAACCAAGCAGTATCTAGAAACATCTCTTTTTCTTCCTAATCAAGGGCATCGTAACTTACTTTGAGTATATTTTTGATATCGCCTGGCAATACTCTTGAAATCTTATGCAAGAGAGACTTCCAATATTCATAGGATTTCCTGTATTGCTGTCCTCCAAATACCTTGAGAGACAGGGGTAATCTGTGGCAAGCATCTAAATACTTTTTAACAAGCTCCTCAAATCCATTTGGAGGAAAGGATTGTAAAAAAGCATGCCAACAAAAAACCTGTTCGGCATGGAATGGATCCAGCGCTCTCATTTTATATACGGAGGATATGCCCCAAGTTGTAAGAACTTCACGCTCCCGTGTTGTAACAATGATCAGACTATCCCTTCCAAGGCTGTCTATTGCAGGTAACAGAGCATCCAATTGGTCTGCATGATCCACATCATCCAGAACAATGAGCACACTAACAGATCTCAGATGCCTTGTAAGAAGTGCCTTACCTTCCTCTGTATGGTCTATTTTTAGATTCTTGACACCCAGGTCGTTCAGAAGTTTATTCTGCTTGTCTTGCAACAGTCCTTTGGCTGTACCATCTCTAACATCAAAAATAAAACTAGACCTCTCCATGGATGAGGATCTTTTATTGTACAATTCTTTGGCAAGCGTGGTCTTGCCGGAACCACCCATGCCCCAAATTCCAACAATTTGTACACCCTGGACAGATTGGAGTGTATTCATCTCGAAGTCTTGCACTATTTCTTTTAGACCGACTGGATGTTTTGCAACCACTAATGGCACATTGTTTATTTCTTTCAAAACACAATTCACAATATTCTTCACCAGCTTCATCTCATCTCTGAACAAGCAAAAACATTGAAAAATCAAAATATGAACAGGTGATTATGTCAAAGTTATCTTCATAGAAAGGAGAAAGAATGCATATTTGTTAAGATCGAGAGGCCGAATGTGGTACTTACTCGGTAGTATTAATGATTTGGCCATTGTAAAATGAGACGTCCTTGAGTGCCTTCTTCCACTCCTGAAGTTGTTCTAGGCTATATCTGCCCTTTTGTTCATGGTCCTTGAAGGCATCAACATACAATCCTTTCCCTTGATCTATATATCTCAGATCAGTAGGCTCTACATGGTAGAAAATAGGAATAATTTTGGCGCCAGATTTAAGCATAAATGATAGCTCTGCCAAACACCAGGGTGATTCTGCATATTTTGAAAAAAATAGCTATATGAAGCAAAGCGCTGGTCATTGCTGCTTCTATTGTTTGAGGCAAGAAATCGCCATATTCCAACTCCTGTGAATCCAAAAAAACTGAGAGTGCCATACCAGTGAGGATACCATAGAGAACGCTAGCTATGGTGGATTTGACATCTGGTCCACGGTGATTGATGAATACATCTAGGACTGTTTTTCAATGCGTTTTGAGGCATAAGTAGATTCAGACGGTGCGATTCCATCAAAAGCCCTCGTAACCTCATTCCTTCTGTTACTTCCAGTGGTAGAAGTAGACGCCATGGAACTGGGCCGCGATGAAAGGGTATGAAAGAAAGAAAGAAAGCAAAGGAATGGAAGTAGGCTTAGGAATGAAACACATAGATTGAGTAGGGGTTATTTGTGTAGGAAACCGCGTGGAAGAAACGCAGAATCATGTAAGTCGGTGTGATTTGCATCTGAAACTTTGTAGAAGAAACGCGGAATAATGTGAGAGGAATCGGTGATAAAAGATAACAAGACTAAAGGAGCGACATTTATGAAAGAAGGAAGGAATAATGTGAGAGGTGGAGCATGTACAAGACAGAAGAGCAGAGTGGGACCATCGCTATAAAGAAGAGCCGTGTAAAGAATGGAGTGGAGGGGGTGACCGTTTCTTATTCCCTAATTTTGAGCTCATGTAAAATAAAATGCTCACACGTATTAAATTCCTTTCCTTTGCCTTATGAAACATCGTCGGCCCACTTCTGGCATCTCACTTTTACCCTCAGCCAAACACGTTGATCTAGTATTAACCTTCAACTAGCAGCACCGCATGATAACAAATAATCTAGGGTTATGTGTGATTTGATTTGCCTTTTGATAAATTTGATTTTAAATCCGTAGAATCATTCGTCTCAAACAAGATGGGAATAGGCTATGCAACCATTTGGCATGTCCATTTGATGGCCCATGCCCGTGCAACCCCCTACAGGTAACGGTTTTGCAGGTACTCTTCTGTCGGATAACTGATGTGGCACAGCCACATGTGCAGTTTTCATTTTAGTATTTCTATTTTTTTACTTAGTTTCATTTAGATACTTTTAGGAATTTGGCAACTTTTGTGTTGCATGATGATGCATGTAAATCATGATATCTTTGGTTTCTTGTTTCTGTTTTTTCTTATAGTTTTCTTTGTAGAAAATAAATACAATGTAATAAAGAGCTGTAGCTCTCTGAGTTTTTTCAACAGCAATAAAAGTTTATTCTTTGTGTCTGCATCTATCATTTTATGGTTTTTTGTTTCTCTGTTGTCATATTTGTTTGTTTAAAAAATCTTCATTTGGTATCAGAGTAGGTTAATTAGTTAGAAAATTTATCATGTCAAATTCTAACTCTTTGCCAATCCCAGAATTTAATGGATCTGATTATGATTATTGGTGCATCAAGATGACAATTTTTTTGATAGGAAAAGATTTATGGGAAATTGTAGAAACAGGATATGAAGAGCTAGCTGATTGGAATGTTCTTGCAGCCAATGATAGAACAGCTAAGAAGGAAGCTAAGAAGAAGAATGCACAGGCTTTATTTCACATTCAAATAGCTCTTGATAAGAGCCTATTTCCAAGAATTGCAGGTGCACAGACAGCTAAAGATGCCTGGAAGACTCTAAAAGAAGCTTACCAAGGTAGTGATCAAGTCAAAGTTGTGAAGTTGCAGACATTAAAAAGAGAATTTGAGAATTTAAAGATGCAAGAAAGTGAAAATGTGAGTGATTATTGTGTAAGAGTAAAAGATGTGGTTAATAAAATGGCTACTCTTGGAGAAACTATGGACAATGAAGTTGTGATCAAAAAGGTGTTGAGGTCTCTAACACCAAGGTGGAACAATGTTGCCATCATCATTGAAGAAAGCAAGGATTTGACTACTCTTCAATTTGATCAGCTTGTTGGATCTCTCATGTCTCATGAAGAAAGATTGAGAGATTCATCTAGAGAAAGTAATGAGAAGGCTTTTTCTTCCAAATTACAAATTACAAAGAATGAAAATGCTAACACAAGCACAAAAAATAATCAAGGCCAAGGTAGAGGTCAAAATCAGAATTCTTCAAGAGGAAATAGAGGACAAAGAGGTGGTCCAAGAGGAAGAGGCAGAAGCAGATTTGATAAAAGAAATGTTCAATGTTATCACTGTAATAGGTATGGTCACTTTGAAAGGGAATGCAAATTAAAAGAAGGTAATAACAATAGAAGTGCTAATTTTGCTAATGAGAATGATGAGGCTTCTCCTGGTAATTTATTCTTATCATATGACAAAGCTAAAGATAGTTCTAAAGAAGTCTGGTATTTAGATTCAGGTTGTTCTAACCACATGTCAGGAAATGATAAGATTTTTTCTACAATGGATAAAAGTTTCAAATCTAAAATTAAGCTTGGTGATGACAAGTCCTTGGAGGTTGCAGCTAAAGGTGCTATGGAGGTGAATACAAAAGAAGGTAAGAAAAGTGTGACTGATATTTATTACACTCCACAATTAAAACATAATTTATTGAGTGTTGGACAGTTGTGTGAGAAGAATTATAAGGTGGTATTTGAAAATCAGAAATGTACAATTTATGATAAAAATCAAGGCAATAGGGTGGTTACAGTAGTGCCTATGTCAAAGAATAGGATGTTTCCATTGAAGTTTGGTGAACATAGCAGCCATCTTGCCAATATGGCATATGAGGATAAGGGTTGGCTATGGCATCTCAGATATGGCCATTTGAATTTTCATAGTTTGATATTTCTCACTTCAAAAGCTTTGGTTTATGGTTTGCCTAAGGTTCAGGAACACAAGGAAGTTTGTGAAGGTTGTGCTAAAGGAAAGCATGCAAGAGAGTCCTTTCTAAAAGGTAATGCATGGAGGGCCCATTACCCACTTCAATTGGTTCACTCAGATATTTGTGGCCCTATGCAGACAAAGAGTTTGGGTAAGTCATCATATTTCATTACTTTTATTGATGATTACTCACGTAAGTGTTGGGTTTATTTTTTGAAGGCCAAGGATGAAGCCTTTGATACATTCAAAAGGTTTAAAGCCTTTGTGGAAAATGAAAAAGCTTGTAAGATCAAATGCTTAAGGACAGATCGTGGAGGAGAATTTTGCTCAAGAGATTTTAAGAATTATTGTGATATGAATGGTATCAAAAGGTAACTCACTACTGCTTACACACCTCAACAAAATGGGGTAGCTGAAAGGAAAAATCGTACAGTGGTGGAAATGGCAAGGAGTATGCTACATACCAAAGGATTAGACAATTCTTTTTGGGGTGATGCAGTTGCTACAGCAGTGTACATTCTCAATAGAAGTCCTACTAGAGAACTTGACATGATGACTCCTTATGAAGCCTGGTATGAAAAAAAGCCTAATGTTAATCATTTTAGAGTTTTTGGTTGTTTAGCCTATGTTCATGTGGCTAATCAAAAGAGACAAAAATTAGATCCCAAAAGTGAGTCATGCATTTTTGTTGGATATAGTGAGCAAAGTAAGGCTTATAGGTTGTATAACCCTCGCACTAATAGTATTCTTGTTTCAAGAGATGTGATTTTTGATGAAGGGGGAGTTTATGGTCATCAAAAAGACCATGTTGAAAAGTCTAAATTTGTTTTGAGTGGTGGTATTATTGCTGATATTGATCATGAGCAGCCAGCTAATACTTCAATTCCAAGTGCTATACATCCACCAAATAGCCCCTCATCTACTTCTTCAATTTCAAGTACAAGTCCAAATTCAAGTCCAAGTCCTACAAGGAAGGTAAGAAGCTTAAGTGATATCTATCAAAGAAGTACAATCCAAGCACATGAAGAGAATCCTATAGGTGAAACAATAAATTTTGCTTTATTCTCACAATCTATTTTTGAACCATCATGTTATGAAGATGCATGTGCTAATGAAGTTTGGGTGGAAGCAATGCAAGAAGAGATGGATGCTATTCATAGGAATGGTACCTGGGAGCTTACAGAGCTTCCTCATGACAAGAAAAAGATTGGAACTAAATGGGTCTACAAGATTAAGTACCATAGTGATGGAAGTGTTGAAAGACACAAAGCAAGATTAGTTGCTAAAGGCTTCACACAGAGGTATGGCATTGATTATGAAGAAACATTTGCACCAGTAGCACGACAAGAGACTATTAGAATGTTGATTTCCCTTGCAGCCCAAAAGAAATGGAGCATTCATCACATGGATGTGAAAAGTGCCTTCCTGAATGGGTACTTAGATGAGGAAATTTATGTGGAACAGCCACAAGGTTTTGAGGTGCAAGGAAAAGAACATCATGTCTACAAGCTGAAGAAGGCCTTATATGGCCTCAAGCAAGCACCAAGAGCTTGGTATGCTAGGATTGATGGGTATTTTTAGCAAAATGGCTTCAAGAGAAGTAAGAGTGAGCCTACCCTCTACTACAAACAAGAAGGTAAAGATATTCTTATTGTGAGTTTATATGTTGATGATTTGTTGTATATGGGCAGTAGTTCTAAGATGAAGGATGAATTCAAGCATGCTATGATGAATGAGTTTGAAATGAAAGATTTAGGCCTTATGCAATATTTTCTAGGCATGGAGGTTTATCAAAGTAAGGATGGAATTTTTCTTTGTCAAACAAAATATGCCAATGATATGTTGAAGAAGTTTGATATGGTTGATTGTAAATCAGCCTCCACTCCAATTTCTCATGGAGTTGTGTTGTGTAAAGAGGATGGTGCTAAAAGAGTTGATGGGATAGCTTATAGAAGTGTGGTTGGCAGTCTAATGTTTCTAACCCACACAAGGCTTGATATTGCTTATGCAGTTTCTCTTGTTTCAAGGTACATGACAGAACCTTCTGAATTACATATGCAGGCTACTAAAAGAATTTTGAGGTATGTGAAAGGAACTCTTGCTTTTGGCATTCATTACTACAGTTCTAAAGGCTTTAATCTAGTTGGTTTTAGTGATTCTGATTGGGGAGGTAGTGTGGATGACCGGAAGTCTACCTCTGGTAATTGTTTTACTTTTGGTTCTGGTTTGGTTTCTTGGAGTTCAAAGAAACAAAGTATAGTTTCTCTTTCTTCTACAGAGGCAGAATATGTTGCAGTCACCTCTGCGGGTACTCAAGCATTATGGCTCAGAAAAATTCTTGAAGAGATTGGTGAAAAACAAGTTCAGCCTACATTGCTCTTCTGTGATAATATGAGCACAATCAAATTGGCAAAAAATCCCGTGCATCATAGTAGAACTAAACACTTTGATCTGAAATATCATTTTATCAGAGATTTGGTGCAAAAGAAAGAAGTAGAACTCAGGTATATCAAGACTACAGAACAACTTATAGACATTTTCACCAAGGCAGTTGCAAAGGTTCAGTTTTTGATGCTTCGAGATCATATTGTGACTCCTCTCTGCATCAAGGGGGAGTATGTAAGATAACTGATGTGGCACAGCCACATGTGCAGTTTCCATTTTAGTATTTCTATTTTCTTAGTTAGTTTCATTTAGATACTTTTAGGAATTTGGCAACTTTTGTGTTGCATGATGATGCATGTAAATCATGCTATCTTTGGTTTCTTGTTTCTATTTTTTCTTATAGTTTCCTTTGTAGAAAATAAATACAATGTAATAAAGAGTTGTAGCTCTCTGAGTTTTTTCAACAGCAATAAAAGTTTATTCTCTGTGTCTGCATCTATCCTTTTATGGTTTTTTGTTTGTTTGCTGTCATATTTGTTTGTTTAAAAAATCTTCATCTTCGGTATACGTTAATGTCCTCTGCTGCGCCACCACTCCCACCAGGTCAAAGTCATGTCAGATAATATAACGTGCAAATCTGCCCATCTCTCGCCAATACCTTGGCGGCTACACCCCTGCACAACTGAGAAAGGAGGAGGAAGCCAAGTTGCATCTGGCTACGTGACTAGTTCATTTCTTGCAAGCCAAATCTTGCACATGTTTTGCTATGCCCCACAGTAATAGTAACTTCAATGATATCATGTTTAGCAGTGCTAGATAGATCATGGGATTCTTGTATTAATCTTTGAGTTTTTTATGGCTTGCAAGTCCTTGATATGAGGAATGAGACAAGTCTGATTTCCTTTGAAGAGAAGGAAGCTAATTCTATATTTTCCTTTCAGGTGTTGTAGGAGCATGCATGCTATAGCTGGATTGTTCTATGTTTGATGCTGTTGAGGGATTGAATGCATTCATATTTTATGATCTAAACATTTTTCTAATGATAATCAACGATATTCTTTTCATATCTGCTTGGATTTTTTAAGTTGAAATTATGTCATTGCTAACTATACACTGCTAACTATACACTGATGTTTACTTTGTAGTCATGCAAGTCACTTTTTCTAATTACCATTTTTATTTTTAATGCATCTTTTCTTTTATTTGTTTAAATTGAGTTTAGTAGTACTTTCCAAATATTTTGGCTTTGCAAGAGGCAGATGATTATTATTAGGTAGAATACCTTAATAGCTGTGGGATTAATGTTAGAAAAAATTATTTCTCTTTTTCTGTCTCAGAACTTCCCTTTTGTCTTGCAATTTGCATACATTCAAAATTTTGAAGAAAAACAATTTTCTTTGAACTAATATTCTTCAATTTTTTTCATCTTTCTTTTAGAATTGTGGGAAATTATTGGTGTATGATTTTTACTTTGACAACTTGAATATGCTTTCTATATTTGCTAATTCTTTTTAATAATAATTGTCAATGTAGTCTAAATTCTATCTTTTAGATTTTTTTTATGGTTAAGAAAAAGGGTTGCCCATGCGAAAAAGGAATTTATGATATACTTATGCTAAACCAGAAATACTATTTTAAGTTTCTTGAATAATTTGGCAAATTTTGTGCCATTAAATTTTGTTAACAAATAATTTATAATGTGTTTTCTGTTTAGTGTTTAATGTCTGGTGCCTTTTTAGATGAATAAAATGTTTATTTTTAAGTTTGGAAGTATCATATTTTAGTGATATAAATACAGATCTTCTCATTGCCAGAAAACACTCCAAGTTTTCTTGAGAAATGCAAGGATAGATGCTTCACAATTTTTGTAATTTTGATTTTTTCTATTTGTCCTCTTAGATATATTTAAATATCAATAGATTTGGATAAATTTTTGCCAACAATTATCAATTTTGTTTATAAATGAAATGTAATATTATTATTATTATTATATGTAATTTATATATAATACATAGTATATCTTATTAAAAACATGTAACATTACATTTGTTTGATTAAGTCCAAGTTTCATGTAGTAGAACTGTATTGTCTATGCAGCCATCTATACAATTGACCAAATTTATTAATTTACTAAAAATCAAAATAAAGGAAAATTTATTTTATTTCAAATTATTTATAAATTATTTCTAACTCTTTTATTACTTAAAGAGTTATTTTATTTACCTTTAGAATTATGTGAAGTTATTTTATTTGTACTTATCAAAGTGTTATTTTTGAAATAATTGTCTCTAATTAATTGATTATTTGATTATTTGTAGGCATCTAAAAATCAAACATAGTGGACTAGGTCATTTCCTTATATAGCACACTAGAGAAAGGTAAATTTGTTTGGAGTGAGTATTTCTTCTTCAATCTTTAAACTACATTAACTTTCACGTACTAACTTCATTTTGGTTGATTTTTCTAAAAATGTCTAAAATTTAATAAGGAATCTAATAATTTGGTATTTCTTTTGGCTTTATATAATTTAAGATATTAATATTTAATACTATAATATATTATATAATTTAAGATATTAATATTTAATTTATATAATATTTATTTAATATTAATATAATATAATATAAAATTTATAATATAATATTTAAATATACAATATAATAGATTTAATATTAGATATTATGATGCAAAATATTTAAATATTATAATATATTATATAATATATTAAATTATATGAGTATTTCCTAATCGTTTGTGGCCTCATTTTTCGAAGACCAGTGTATCAAAACTTCTAACTTGTTTATTGAAGGACAATTGGTCCAAGATTATTGTAAGTATATTTGCACTAACTAGGAACACTTCATTTTCTAAGGGGGTCAATTAACTTTGTTTGCTGTGTTTGGGATTATTCATTGGCGTATGCTGTCCCCTTACACCATTCAGTGACCCTGGGGAATCAAAAATCATGAATTAATCCAAGTCCACTTGTGAGTCATTCCAGGTGTGCTAGTTTTGCTTTTATGCTCTCCCCTTGCCCTACATGCGAGCCTGGGGATCAGAAACACCTAGCATCACCTTCCCTTTAGGAGGCCTACTTGGGGATTTCATCACCCCAAGGGATGACCTCAACCACGTGAACTAGTGGGGTATATAAAGGGGGGAGAACAAAAGTTGTACTCCAATCCAGTCACATCGTGTTTAGCAAAGCTCTGATAATTGGGTGATTCTGAATTAAGAGTGTAGGGTTGGTCTGAGCGGCTTAACTGACATTCTCGACCCACGCTTTATGACAGACCGATGTTCACGGATGTGCCTCATGCACCCTCTTGGTGTTTAGAGGATGCACTAGACAGCTTATATTCAGCCTAGCTTAAGACCTATTGTCATCTGTGGCTTAGTGTAGTGTAGGGGATGCAGATCATATCCCAAAGCTACTCACCATGTACTCCCTTAGGTTGAGATAGAAATCTTCAGGTGAACTTTGACAGTTCCTGAGGAGAGAGAGAAGGTGTGCCTGTGGCGTCCATTGATAATCTTGTGTCACTGGATCTCTACCTATTCGCCTTCACAAGAAATGGTGCTCCACTTGAGTATCATGGAGTGTTAACCCCTCGAGGTGGTGAGCCTACACTAAGTTTACAAACCCACTTGAATAATATAGGTTTGTGTTGTTTGGCATGTTTTTTATGCATACCAGTGATTATCTTGAGTCCATCCTTGTTTGTGTCTCACTATCTGCTATTTGATCTTTTATGTCTGTCCTTTGCCATTGAGTCCCTATGTCCTTCATAGGTGTTTCTGGTTTATTCTTGGGTGAATACGCTGTCAATTTTCATACAATCTACAAGTCATTCCCTCATTGGCGAATTCATTACTCTGATAGGTGTTTCTGTACTTAGGCATCTTCACTACCCATAGAGGTGATTGCACTCTGTTCTTGGGAAAACCACTTCACATAGAAAATACAGAGAGTCAATCCTTCTTATCACGATTAGCCTACATCTTCCTGAGTCCAAAACTATAATCCAATCATTTTTCCTCTTCATATCCATCTCCAAACAACCATTTTCATCTCGTCCACCACCATCAATCTATCCAAACATCATCCCCTTTAAGCAAGGATTCAACTAAACCCATCTTATCAACATCCAAATCATCTGCAATCCAAAATTCAACCTCAAACACTTAATTGAGATCCTAAATCTTAAATCATGGCATCAAATTGCTCATAATCACATATTAGGTTCAACCCCACCATTTACATACATAAAATAAACCCATATCCTACCATCATCATATCATATATCAATCCTACAATATCAGCACAATTTACATATGGATAGATCAAACATCATCCTTCATCTTTAATAGTTGTATATTAAACAAACATTTTAACCAAGGGATATGATATTCTATTTTATTGAGGATATAATGATATTTCTATGATTTTTATATTAGAAAATTGTTTTGTATGACTTTATCCCAATGATTCATATAGACTCTTTTGCAGCAGGTCATTGAACTTCATTCTTAGATGATTTTAAAGCTCAGAGGAAAGTGTCAACACCAAGGTAAAGAGAAGTATAACATAGAGTCATTAGAAAAAACAATATAGTTGTTTTGACATATTTGAACAACATAGAGGTCCACTAACCATCTTAATATTATTTAGAATGGGAAAGCCAACAAAATGGAAATCACTCATGGATCTGACAGTGCAAGACATTCTCAACTAGGGAAATCATTTCTCAAGTTTTGACCTTGAATGGACACCTATTGGAGATGATAATGGTGAGAAAGACATGTGTACTGCAATCCCTCTTGAAAGACTCCATCACTTTATACGCAAATTGCATACAAAGCCTAAATTGACACAACCTAATGACCATGCAACCAAGATGTACTCAAGGTTTGCTTAGATTTAATATAAAAATTAAGCATGTGATGCAGGAGCATCTAGTGGTGTAAGAGCAATCTTGCATCACCCAAAAAAAGATGTTGATTCAAAATCATTGATGTTGTTTTCATTTATTTTCAAAATTAGTGTTTCGGGTTCCATAATCACTTGAATAATGATGTAAAACCTTCAGTTTTTACAAACTGCTAAAAATAGTAAACTGCTATTTTCAGAAAGTTTGCATTTGGGCATGGATTGAAGAAAAAAATTATAGGAAGCTTCATAAATGAAAAATAAGACCTTTGGCAAAGGAATCACACAAAGATCATTTGTGAGCTAAAAGATATTAAAGTTTTCGTTTCCTGAAAAATGCCTAAAAATTATTCAAATTCAGGTTTGAGGGACTAAACAGCCCTGTATGGGCTTGAAAAATGGGTAAAACTAGTAGAGTGGATTCTTAGCACATAGAGAACTCTGAAAGCTTTCCATCGCTTCAAACGGTTCCTTAATCAGACACCCAGATCAAAAGTTATGGCTTCTGGAAGTTGACCTATTTTTGGAGGGAGATGCAAAATTCAAAATTTGGCTGGAGGCCACCAAGAAAAGGCTATTAATAAGCATTTTTGTGAACCCTTGGCAGTAGTAGAGATAAGGGGGAAAGTGTAGAGTCAAGAAAAGGTAGGGAAAATAGAAACCCTAGCTGATTTGGGGTTATAGAAGATAGAAGATTCCAGAGCTTGGTGATAGGTACCTATAATGTGTTGCAGCAGGTAGAGGATTGATTCCTCTAATTGTATTTGAGCTTCTATAATGTAATGAGTTGTCCAAATCAATAAAAGAATATTCTATTTTCTATGTGCAATTTTTGTTGTTGTGTGTTTTGTGATTTACCCCTTCATCAAGTGGTATCAGAGCAAGGGTTCCTAAGTGTGTAGAGAGATCGTCAATCGTGAGGTAGTTTGCACTAGGACTTGAGGTTGTGGGTTTGTTGCAGAGATCAAGATGCCTCCACGAGGAAACTGTGTTGGAAGAAATGCTTTGATGGCAGAGGGTTTTAGAGCCCTATAAAGGCAGATCGATGCATTGCAAGAGGAGTTGCAAAGCAGGTTTGAGCTGAGAACAAGAGAAGAAAATGAGGATGAAGCTGAAGAAGAGTTATCTGAGGAAGAACAAGAAGCTGCAGGAGATTCTGCAGAAGTTAGGTTGTTGAGGGCCATTTCAAAGATTAGAAAGAGGCCCAGGATCAAAGTTTCTACCTATTCTATAGATTTGAATCTAGAATAGCTTATTGATTGGATCAATGACATGGAGGAATATTTTGAGTATGAAGATGTGGAGGACCCAGATTGGGTCAAGTTTGCAAAAACGAAGTTGAATGGCCATGCCAGTATTTGGTGGAAGGAGGCCTAGTTAGAGAGAAATAAAAGAGGAAAAGGAAAGATTACCAGATGAGATCAGATGGTGGACAAACTAAAGAAGCAATTCATTCTTGTGGACTATGAGATGGAGTTGTTGAAGAAGTTGCAACGATTGAAGCAAGGTAACAAGTTTGTCAAGGAGTATACAAAAGAGTTTTATAAGATTACTATTAGGATAAGCCATGCACAGGCCAACAAGGAGAAGGTAGCCCATTACATTAATGGGTTGAGGCTGAGTATTCAAGAGGAGCTGAGTCTGGTCAAAATGACCACCATAGAAGATGCAAACCAGTTTTCCCTGAAGGTGGAAGAGAAGCTGAATAAAATATTCGAAAGCAAGCAAAGAGGAAGAGGTCAAGGTGGAAGGACTGGTGGAAGATCCTATGGAGGCTGAAATGAAGATCAAAAGAAAAGTGAAGAAGTTGGCACCAGTCGAAATCAGAGAGGAGATATAATGCTTACTGCCTTTGTGACTAGAACAATGGTGAGCAAAGAGGAAGAGGAAGAGGCCGACCTGGACAAGGACCTAGAAGAGGAGGTTTTAGATGAACCTGTTTCTAATGTGGAGAAGAAGGGCATCGAGCATACGAGTGTCTGCAACATCAAGGAAGGATGAATAGAAGACCTAAAGGTAATGCACGAGTTGCACATGTAGATGAAGATGCACAATCTGAGCATTTTGAAGGTGCTGAAAGGGGAGAAACCCTAGTTGTTAGAAGAACCTTGTTGAATGAGGAGAAAGAACTAGATAAGAGGAAAAACTTATTCTGCACTAGGTGCAAATGTGAAGGTAAGTGTTGTGATATTATTATTGACAGTGGAAGCACTGACAATCTTGTTCCAGAGGAGATGGTTAACAAGTTGAAGTTGACAAGAAGAAAGCATCCACATCCATATTGGATTGCATAGTTGCAGAAGGACCATAGAGATTTGGTCAATGAATAATGTTTAGTCAAGTTCAAGTTTGGTGACTACCATGATGAGGTGCTGTGTGACATTATACCAATGGATGCATGTCATATGTTATTGGGGAGGCCCTATTAGTATGATAGGTGTGTTGTCCATGATAGCCATGTAAACACATATTCCCTAACAAAGGATGGAGTTCATCATAAGTTGAAGCTTTTGAAGGAGGTGGAAGAAAAGGTATGTAGTACTACCAAAATTTGCTTGGTAGATGATAGAAAATTTTTGGAGGGTATGAAACGTGAGCATCATTGCTTTGCATTGATTCTTAAGATCAATTAAGAGAAATGTGAAGATGCACCAACAAAAGTTTCAGATCTATTAAAAGAATTTTAGGATATTGTCTCTGATAATGTACCAGAAGGTTTACCACTGGTAAGGAACATAAGTCATGAAATGGATTTGATACTAGGAGCAAGTTTGCCAAATAAGGTTGAATAAGGAAGTCCATAGAATGACTCCTGCAGAGAATGAAGAGCTGAATAGACAAGTTCACGAGCTATTAAGGAAGGGACTAATAAGGGAGAGCCTAAGTCCATGTGCAGTACCTACAGTACTAGAACCAAAGAAATATGAAGAGTGGAGAATGTGTATAGATTCTCAAGCCATCAATAAGATCACGATCAAATACAGATTTCCATTGCCTAGAATGTATGACATAATGGATTGTTTGAGTGGAGCCAAGCACTTCACGAAGATTGACCTGAAGAGTGGGTATCACCAAATCTGAATCAGAGAAGGAGATGAATGGAAGATAGCCTTCAAGACAAATGAGGGTTTGTATGAGTGGTTAGTCATGCTATTTGGGCTAACCAATGCACCGAGCACATTCATGCCGCTCATGAACGAGGTATTGAAAGAGTTTTTGGGAAGTTTTGTTATTATTTATTTAGATGATATTTTTATCTTCAGTAAGACTTGGGGTGAGCATCTGATGCATATGAGAAGAGTTTTAGAGAAGATGAAGGACGAGAAGTTGCTGATTAATCTAAAGAAATGTAGTTTTGCAAAGAAGGAGATGGTATACCTGAGATTTGTTGTCTTGGAGGAAGGTCTTAAGATGGACCCAGAGAAGGTGAGGGCTATCATTGAATGGCCTACGCTAAGGAGTGCTACAGAGGTATGATCTTTTCATGGTTTGGCAAGTTTTTACAGAAAGATTATCAGGAATTTTAGTAGCATTTGTGCATCCCTAACTGAGACAATGAGAGGGGATAGAAAAGAGTTTAAATGGACCATAGGAGCAAAAAAGAGTTTTGATACATTAAAGCAAAATGTCACAGAGCAACCTATTTTGGCACTTCTAGATTTCAATAATGTATTTCAGATAGATTGTGACGCTAGTGGCAGTGCTATAGGAGTTGTTTTGAGTCAAGAAGGTAAGCCCATTGCCTATTTTAGTGAGAAGCTTAATGATGCCAAGGAAAAGTGTTCTATTTATGATCAGGAGTTTTATGCAATAGTCCAGGCTTTGAAGAAATGGAGACATTATTTGTTGTTGAAAGAGTTTGTTTTATATACTGATCATTAGGCTTTGCAGTATCTTAATAGTCAAGGAAAGTTAAATCAAAGGCACTTAAAATGGGTTGAGTTTTGTAGAGTTATACTTTTGTTTTGAAGCAAAGGAGTGGGAAGTCCAATAGAGTTGTAGATGCCTTGAGTAGAAGGTAAAATTTGTTGACAGAAATGATGATAGAGGTTGTTGGGTTCGATGAGCTCAAAAGTTTGTAGCCTAAAAATCTAGATTTTGCAGAGGCTTGAAAAGCTTGTTCGAAACCCGTTAATTTGGATAAAACAAAAGGGTTTGATTTCATAATCCAAGATGGCATGTTGTTTAGAGGAAGCCAGTTGTTCATTTCAAGGAGTTCCATGAGAGAGAACCTGATTAAGGAGAAGCATAGTGGGGGATTAGCTGGACACTTTGGTCAAGATAAGACCATTGCTATTGTTGGTGAGCATTATTATTGGCCACAGTTGCACGAGGATGTGAGGAAATGTGTGTAGAGTTGCATAGTGTGTCAGATGGCAAAAGGGACAAGTCAGAATACAAGGCTATATCAACCATTACCTATACCAAAGAGGCCATGGGATGATATTAGTATAGATTTTGTTCTTGGTTTACCAAGGACACAAAGAGGACATGATTCTATTTTTGTGGTGGTGGACAAATTCTCAAAGATAACACATTTTATTCCTTGTAAGAAGACTAATGATGCTATTCATATTGCAGAGTTATTTTTTAGAGAGGTGGTGAAACTACATGGTCTACCTAAGAGCATAGTTTCAGATCGAGATACCAAGTTTGTTGGTTATTTCTAGAGTACATTGTGGAATAAGTTGAAGACAGATATAAAATTTAGTTCTACACACCATCCACAGACTGATGGATAGATGGAAGTGGTGAATAGGAGTTTGGGTAACTTGCTATGATGCTTAGCAGGAGATAAACCTAAGGGGTGGGATTTGATTTTACCATAGGCAGAATTTACTTACAACAATTCTATCAATAGGAGTATAGGTAAATCACCATTCCAGATTGTTTATGGGAGTAGTCCAAGAAATGCTTCAAAGTTAAGGAAACTGGACAAGGGAGAAAAGGCAAGTGCCGAAGCCGAAGACTTTCCAGAACACTAGAAGAATTTGCATGAAGAGGTGAGGAAACACATTAATAAAATAAATACTTGGTACAAGGCTAAGGCAGATCAAAATAGGAGATATAAGGAGTTTCAGGTAGGAGATGAAGTCATGGTTCACTTGAGAAAAGAGAGGTTTCCAGTTGGAACATATAATAAGTTGAAAATGAAGAAATTTAGACCATGCAAAATCTTGAAAAAGCATGACTCAGGAAATGCATATGAGGTAGAGTTGTCGAGTGGGATCAACATTTCCTCTGTGTTCAACATTACTAATTTAACAGAATATCATGAAGGTGGAACAAAGGATGAACCAACAAAAGAATAATGGAGTATTCCGGCATCTACTTCAAAAGAGGAGATAGAAGAGACCTTGGAGAGCCATGTGGGAAGGAGTACTTAGAATAGGTGATATGAAGAATATCTGGTGAAGTGAAAAGAAAGGCCTGTTGAAGATTCTTCCTAGTTATCTAAGGTAAAAGTTGACCGTTTGGAGTTTTCCTCCAACACCTAAGATGTGACAAGGTCACTTCTCAAAATTACCCTGGGTGTCTGATGCAGGAGCATCCAGTGGTGTAAGGGCAATATTGCATCACCCCAAAAAAGATGTTGATTCAAAATCATTAATGTTGTTTTCATTTCTTTTCAACATTAGTGTTTCTAGTTCTATAATCGCTTGAATAATGATGTAGAACCTTTAGTTTTTACAAATTGCTAAAAACAACAAACTGCTATTTTTGAAAAGTTTGCATTTGGGCATAGATTGAAGTGAAAATTTACAGGAAGCTTCATAAATGAAAAATAATACCTTTGGCAAAGGAATCACACAAAGATCATTTGTGAGCTGAAAGATATTAAAGTTCATGTTTCCCAAAAAATGCCTAAAAATTATTTAAATTTAGGTTTGAGGCATTAAACGGTCCCGTACGGGTCTGAAAATGGGCAGAACCAATAGAGCAGGTGCTTAGTGCGTAGAACACTCTGTGGTCTTTTTAGCGCTTCAAACAATTCATTAATTAAACACTCAGATCAAAAGTTATGGCTTCCAGAAGTTGACCTATTTTTGGAGGGAAATGCAAAATTCAAAATTTTGCTGGAGGCCACCAAAAAAAGGCTATTAATAACCATTTTTGGGAACCCTTGGCAGTAGTAGAGATAAAGGGGAAAGTGTACGGTCAAGAAAAGGTGGGGAAAACAGAAACCCTAGCTGATTTGGTGTTATAGAAGGTAGAAGATTCTAGAGCTTGGTGATAGGTAGCTATAATGTGTTGCAGCCGGTAGAGAATTGATTCCTCTAATTGTATTTGAGCTTCTGTAATGTAATGAGTTGTCTAAATCAATAAAAGAATATTCTATTTTTTGTGTAATTTTTTTTGTTGTGTGTTTTGTGATTTACCCCCTTCATCAGCATGTCAGAACTTATATTTTTTATTTGTTATATGGGTGGGTGCAAAAAGTTGGGGGACCAAAAAGTGGCCAACTTTTTAAAAAATTAGAAATAACGCGAGCATGTTATAACACGCTCGCGTTATGGCTTGGTGTTGCCGAGCCTACACCAAGCCATAACATGCTTACATTATAACGCGAGCGCGTTATGTGCTATTATATATAAAAAAAAAGCATTCTATTTCATTAATTCACAGCAAATTTTAAGAAACCTGCGGCTTGTAGAAAGAAAGGAGCACGTTCGCGTTATCTAAGGTCCAATCGTCATCTATTTCTCACTGATTCATCATCAAAATGCCACCACGACGTCGAGGAAATCAAAGAAGTAAGTTTTATTTTCTTTCTTGTGTGAATCTGTTGCTAAATAGGTAGGTTAAAATAGTTTTTGATGTAAATTTCTTAAATTTATAGGAGTTGATAATGCACCTCCTCCTCTTGAAAATCCATAAAATCTTCCATCAAATGAATAACAAATACCTGCTAAAGAAGAACCCTGACTACAAACACGTCCATTTATTCCTGAATATGCCCCTGGAACACAAGAAAATATAATGGGGCAAATTAAAAATAATAAGAAACAAATTGAGGACATAATTGCAAGGTTGAAAGAACCTACAACTTCAACCTTGCATAGATCCATGCTTTCTCAATCCCTTGAATCTATGTTGTCAAATGTAGATTCAATAAGCAAGCAAATCACTAGTTGGACAGAAAAGAGGAGAGAATTTAGAGAGTATCACGCTAACAAGTTATCATATGAACAAGTGAAAAAGGAACAAATTACAAAACTCGACTTGTGTTCTATTTTCACAGACCCATGAACAAATGAATCTCTACCCCTTACATTCAAGAGGTTCCCTATCGATTGGTGTAACAACCAAGCGATAAGGGATAATTTTGCATAGACGTGGTGGATGGTTTTTGTCCATCCTCCATGCAACAATAATGAGGTCTCACAATATTTTTTGAGGAAACTCTACTACGAGTATCTAAAAAATAAAGTGCTAAATTATTTTGATATGCGAGAGTTCCAGGGTAGAGGTAGGGGGTCAGCACAAGATAGACCAGGGGCATGTGTTAACCCACAGCGGCCAGCGAGACAAGCACTTGCCAGACCGGCCCATGAGCACGTTTCTATCCCTTCCATTGTGAAGGAGAGTGTTGAGGTCAAGACACTTTAGTCCATTAGTGCCTTGACCCAAAGCATCTTACATCATGCTAGTCCTATAGCACAGCGTGGGCCAAGGGAGATTTCAAGTACGGTTCCACCCCATACTTGTCAGACTTGTGGGTCAGCATGTGGTTATGACCCCATGGATAGTCATGATGCAGGTGCGCATGCTACATCTGCAGCTGAGAAGATGGTGATGAAAGATGCCCTCCTGAGTGAGACTTTCAGGCTTGATACTCAGGTAAATCTTAGCAAGTTCATTGAATTTTATTTATTAAATTTTATTTTTGAAATGCAAGATTAACTAATTTAGTTTGATGATTTTAATGAAATTTCAAAATCATAGCGTTGATGCAATTTTTAGTGGTTCTCCACCTACATATTACACTATATCATCTACTGTCGGGGTATGTAACTAGTAAACACTTATAAATATTACATGTGAATAGCATCGTTATATGAATGGTATTCTAATATTTGATTTTAGATGTTGAATAGGTTAATATTGGAGATTTCATGGTAACACCTGCCAACAGTGGTGGACTTCAAAGCTTCACAGAGGTAATAAAATAAATAGTTTAATGAATGAATTGTACTTACTAGATTTTTGTATGTGAATTGTGTGCTTTATTGTGTGTACTTCCATGTTTAGGTGAACATGTGTGTATGTTACGAGCCATGATTTGCATCACTATTATAGTTTTCATAATTGAATAATGTTGTTTTATTTCCAGATGATGCAGGCTGCAGAGACACCTCATGATGTTCATAGGGCAATGGAGCATGGTGTCTCCTCTGTGGTTCATAGCTCCATGCCATTGACAGGGGTATGAGGCAGATTAGTAAATTTCAATTTACATTCATTGTTATAGTTGTTTATTTTTAAAAAATCAAAAGATTATTGATTCAAAGTTTAATTTCTATCTAGATGGTTTCTATAAGACATGACATAACCACAACCTAATCCTGCTACTAAGGCAAATGAAGAGATAGATTATATGGTAGTGGTAAGTGATTATTTTGTTAAATGTTTCATTTTTATAACATGCAATTTCTATATATTAATGTCTATACTTTTTATTGTAAAAGCTACAGATCCACGAACTAAATAGAAGGAGCAGCCCTTGGGTTTGTAGTAGATCACCCACATACACATCTCCATCCCCTAGAAGATCAAAGGCTGCCCGTGATCTATTCTTTTCACCGGACAAAGGGGAATGATTTTTTATTGTGTTCCTTTGTTGTATGCCTATATGGCATTTGTGGACATATATTTTGTATTGTATATAGTTGACATTGTATGCCTATATGGCATTCTTATAACCCTATATGGCTATTTTGTATATATGTTATACTTATATTGACAATTATTGATGTATGCCTATATGGATATTTGGTTAATACAAATCTTTTTTATTGATGGCATCCATATTTGCATTATAAATCCACGTTTGAATGGATATTTGTAGATGGTTACTTCAAATATTTAAAGTCCAATTGTATTACATAGGATGTTTGTTGATCCAATAAGCTAGCTATTGTTATTCAAGTATCACCTGAACCTCATTCTAGAACTATAAGATAAAAGTTGTATTTAAAATAAAAATGAATCATCATGTTGAATAGAAAATATTCATATTCTTTATGAGTTGCTCAATTGAAAATATTCAAATGAGTATGATGTTCCATATTCTTTATGAGTTGGTCAATTGAAAATATTTCTTAATTTCTTGTTATTATACCATATTGGGATGCAAAGAGTTTGTTTGTTGTTTTGAATAAGATAGTCAAAATCATATGCTTATGAGCACCTGATGACCATTGTGGTTATTAAATGTAATTCCTCTTGCATATAAGGTGAACTTATGAGAGTACATTGAGTCTTACCTAATTTTAGTATGCAACATAACATTGGGGCTATAGGCTTCCATAAGTCATCAACAATCAAGGTTCAACATTGTCATTGAAGTCAAAGGGTCAAGGTTGTTTGTCATAAGGTGATACAGTGATTCAAGGTAGGTGATGGTCATGAGGTGTGTTGTTCTCAAAATCAGCTACGCTCGTTTTTGTAGACAACCCCACGAAACTTATCCGTTTCGTGAATTTACACTCTAAGATCGCAAATCGAGACAAGATTCCCTTGATCTCGTGCGAGGTTGTTTGACATTCTAAATTCATTTGCAACATCCCCTTGAATTGGTCTCTCGATATTTGCGAAGAACGTTCAAGTTGCAAATTGGTTAAAATGTTAATTTTAGTCATCTTTCAGGTGTTAGCCATTTTTTGTTTTGTTCACATGTAAGGGCAGCCAAAATACCCCCTATTAAATGTTTAGAAGCTTGTTCACATGTAAGAGCAGCGTTTTTAGCTGCTATTACATGTTGAACTTCGTGTTTTATGCAACGGCGGCCGAAATACATGCTTTTACATACCTTATTCAATGGCACACGCAACAGCGGCCGAAACACCCGCTTCGACAAAGATCTTCAAATCTTTCAACTGGAGTGCCATTAATGGCCACTCGTGCCGATTCATTTAATGATCATTTTTAAGTTTTAAGTATTCGTTTTGCCTTTTCTTTGTTTATTGTTTATGCTCAAACCAACGCCACGGAGGAGAGTTTGAGAGAAAATTTTCGTAGCTTGGATCAAACCTTTGGCATCTCTTTTCTCTGGTAAGTCTGCTTGTTTTGTTTATTTCAAATTTCTTTCTATCGTTTTGCATTGTTAACTATCCTCATGCTAGGTTAAGGTTTCACATTTCCTCTTGTCGATTATATCTTGTGATAAACTAGGGTTTGCATCCTTTGGTTTTGAGTATCTTTGTTTGTTGTTTTTGTTTTAAATTGAGAATGTCGATATTCATCGCTTCGTCAACCCCGAGTTCAAAACCCTTGAAGTTTAACGCCATGAGCGGCGGATTCACCGCTCAATCCTGTGAGGAAACACTTCGAACTAAACCTAGAATCATATGCTTCTACAAAAATTTCTGCCGCCCACGCAGTTTGGTAAACCTTCCACCTGCAATGGCGGTTGTTTCTGCTGCCCCTACATCAAAAACCCTTAAAGTTACACCTACCTGTATAAGCGGCGTTTTATACCATTCAAGCATCCGTTGGCGTATCACGAAGTTATATGCAGTAGCGGTCCTTTCATCTGCTTTCACATGACCGATAGATCTCCCAAATGTAGAAGCGGCAATTTCTACCGCCCCTATACCAAAACTTAAAATCACTTCCCCTGCCTAAGCGGCCAAATTCCCCGCTCGAGCACTTGAGATTTTCACCAAGTTATATGTAGTAGCGGTCGTTTTCACCGCTCGAGCATGTCAAACCAAAAATTTCCAAAACACATGTATAAGTAGCGTTTTTAACCGCCTTTACACATGAAATCTCTCCCAACTTGCAAGGTTGACCAAATCACCCGCCCAAGCGCATTTTCCTGATTTTTCTCTAACACTGGAAAATTCACTTTTCAAAACCAAAAGCCTGCTTTCACACTCGCCTCGATTTACGCACTCAAGACCTTTTTAACGCATGCTTTCCCATCCATGATCGTCAAAATGTAGTTGACCCAGTTTATCCAATGTTTCCCCCTAACTGCGAGATCATGGCCTTTTGCAGTTCTTCGTGGTGGTGTTCAAATTCAGAGTTTTCTCCAGGGCTCATGTCAGAATCATCTCCTTCAAAGTCCAGAGTCATGAAGTACAAGTACCAGGTGTCTTCCCGGTAACAACAGTTCAGTCAAATGTTGATGAAATCAGAGACACTGAAATTGGACATGTAGATATGGCTGAATTCATAGATAGAACCAAATAAGCAAATCCCTCGCGGCATTTGCAGAAAATCATTGACAGTAGTATTCATTTGGTTGCATCATTTCCTGTCAGTGCACATAATCCTGAATTTGTTCTACGAGTGGCTAACCACTACAATAGGGACACCAGAGCTGTGACAGACTCACAGGGAAATGCTATCATGAGATTGGATGCAGAATTCATAGACAAAATCTTCATGTGTCCACCAATTGAAAATGTCGGGCAGATTGATTTTGCTCAGGGTCAACAAGACTACGACAATGACTTGGAATCTGCTAGAAGACACATAAACAACAAATGGTTGAAGATTCCTAGGGCAACTTTGACCAGATGGCCAAAAGGCCTTCACAGGAGTGATTTTGTGGAGGAAGTGTGCAATTTGATCACTCTCTTGAGTCGCATCAGAGGACTCCCTTCTGGTTCCAAATTTCAGGACTGGATGTACACTTACATCAAGGTGATTCTACGGGGTAACCAGAAGATATTTTGGGGTGAACATATCAGCAATGCTCTGCACGAGCAACTGATAAGGGTCAATACTACCTTCAAATTTCACATGACCTCTTATCTTGTCTATGCTGCTGCAAGCATGAGGAATTTTCCAGGTTTGACCCAAGTAGGGGATAGGAGGTTGGTCCCAGTATATGAATATTACCCCCAAATCACACTGAAGGGGTCAATTTATCATTTCAGAAGAGTCAATGATGTGTTCTTCTCAGTTTTCATGTGCTTGTGGGATGGTGAACTGGTTCAAAAAAGAGTATCTGATGAGGCATGGCAGGTTGTAAATTCTTTTGGTTGCTTATTCTTGCAATTTCCCACCTTCACTTATCTTCGGGTAGGATACTATCCTGGTTACCCTTACATGCTGCCACGGTATCCCAGTGATCACATTGTTCTTATGGAGCTTTGCAGACAATTCATCGTGGTACACAATAAACAGATGGAGCTTAAGAAGTCAGGGATAAAATTTCCTATTAAAATTGGGAGGTACTCGGTTTAGTCTACCAACAAAGCAAAGACAATTGACTCTGAGTTGCAGTTGGTCACTATGAAGACCTACAAGAAGAGAAATCATTTCGACTTCAGAAGGGTTCAAGATAAAATCAAGAGGAAGTCAAATTTTCATGAACCAATGGTCGAAGACATATTGGCAGATCTCAGGACTCAAAATGAGATCAGAAAATTGGATTTCTGCAGGATTCATCTGAGCCAAATTAAGGAATTAGGACTAGCTGATATTCCAGATGGAATGGAGGATGATGGAGATGTCCTAGATCACAAATATGTGGCAGAGAATGTTGAGGCTTCACCTCTCCCAGAGGTAAAGTGGTCAGTCAAGGAGGAAACACCCATCAAGAAAAGATTTCAACCTATATTGGCAAACACTAACTTGTGGTTGGAAAGTAAAGGGATCAAGTTGAAAGAGTTCCTTACAGGGTTCGAAGAGGGAACACAGGAGAAACTAGGTAAAAAGGTGGAAAACCGAACTAAGAACAAGAGTGACGCTCCTTCCTCCTCCAAGGTACATAAACCAAAGAACAAATTTGTATCCAAGGGAGGAAAGAAGAAAGAAACCACAGAGGCTTCTAATGCCACTAAGTTAGATGTTGAAGACATCAATGATGATCATATGGAAATTGAAGATGTTGAGACTGAAGGACAAAATGTTCAAAGGTCTAAGACGAAGGTGTCTGAGGAAGCTGAACAAGGTGAAGATGAAGATACAGAGGTAGAGCGACTTGATGGTTCCCCACAGACTCCTGTGAAAGACCTTCCTTCTAATACACAAGTTCTTACACCTCCTCCTCATGTTCCATTTTCTGATGGTTTGCCAGTAATCTCAAATGTTCCTCTTTCTCCCATTTTTGTTGTTTCTTCTGATAATACTCCTCAATCCATGAGGGCTAGTCTTGGAACTGCTTTTGATTCTTCTGGTTCCATTCCAAGCTTATCTTCCCCTTCTTTTGCTATTAGGGAACAAACTATTTTGGAGAACCTTCTTGATGCTTCACAAAAGGCTGTTGATACAGGTGTTGTGTTTACCAACACAAGTCTAATTGTCACCATCACAGGTATAACCATGGAGCCAACCAAGCGTGTAGTGGATCCTCCTCCATCTATTGATGCATCTATACTTCCTTCGTGGTTATCTGCCTATACTCCAAAGAGGAAGAAACAAGCCATCTCACCTAATGAGATTGACATTGAAAAGCTGTTGCCCGTGAAAGCTAAGAGTCAAAAGAAGAAGCCTAAGACTGTTTCTAGGCTGGTCACCGAAAAGGGAATCAGATATGCCGAAATTGCCAAACCTCCTGAAGATGCCATAGTTGATACTTTTGACATAAGCAGTTATGTCATCTCAAGGGTTGAACTTGGTAAAGTGACTCATGAAGGTGTCAAAGAAGATTTCTAGACCACTACCACTACCCTGCTTGAAAAGTATGATGAAGCCAAGAGGGAAAAAGAGAAATACAAAGCAAAAGCAAAACAACTGGCCGCTATTCTTCAGAAAATAGTGAAGTCATCAGAGATAGTAGAACCAATGGCAGTGAAAGTGGAGGATCCCCTGATACAGAAGGTTGAAAAAGCTCAAGCTAGAGGCAAGATAGTGGGGGATGTGGTGGAGCAATTGTTGGCACAAGGATGAGTTCTACTGAAAACCGCTGTGGAAAGAAAGGAGAAAATGGACAAAGCTAAGGTTGAGCTAGACAATCTGGTGGATCTACTTTCACAAGAGCTACAAGATCAAGAAGAAAACTTAGAAGAGTGGACAGATATGAAGAAGATCAAGATAAAGAATCTGATCACCATTGGGGTCATAACCAACAGGGAATCATATCTCAAGACCAAGGAGACTCTAGCTCATCGAATTTTCATAATAAAGAGTCTACTTGAAGATCTGTGTCAAGCTTGAGAAGCCAGCGAAGATAGTGATGTCACACTCCTACATCGGCTGGAAGAACTTCCTTGCACCTTGACAAGGGAAGATCACAGTTTCCTCACGGCACAGGAAATGATAAGTTCTTTTGAGGAAATGGTACAGAAGAAATTTGAAGAGGAAGCTCCCTCTGTGCTCTCAATGGACAACCTGTATGATCAACATTCGACTCTGGAGAACCTGAAGGATAATTTAGAAAAGCATGAAAAGGCAGTAAAGGCAGTGAAAGATTCAATCCTCCGAGCTTGTACCATCTTTGAAAACATAGCAAAACCAAATGCATGCGAGATGTCAGTTGTTCAAACCATGTATTAGAATTTCCTGAGGAAAAAAGATGGAGGAAGCTAGTGCCTTAGCTTATTTTTCTTAGATTTTATAAATGGAATTTTGTTTTGGACATCTACACATGTAATTTTCCAAAATGTAATTACATGTGAAACAAGAGAAGTCATAAGTCAAATAGGACTCTCTTGTTGAATAAGTCAAAGTAGTTGTAGATTTCGTAGATTTTCTCAAGGTCTTTCCCTATAAATAAAGGGGACCTCTTTTGTAAATATTATCTTTTGTCTATTGCAAGAAAACTCTGCCAAATCAAGACTTTGTGCTTTTTTGTGAAAATCAATATTCAAATATTCATCAATACAAGAAAGCAAGTTCAATTCCAATCTTTGTCTTGGGATTATTTGTGTTGTGATAGTTTTGTTCTTACATCTTGCTATCATAATCTTATTTGATAATAATTCAAGTGTGGAGTTTGTTACAAGTGATTGAAGAGCGCTCTTAATTTGATTCTGATAAACTTTGTGTTATCAAATCGGTTGTGGGTTATATGTTCATGTTTGTGAGAATATAATAGTTTGGAGACTTTGTGTTGCAAGTTGTTATATTCGATTTACTTTTATCATTTTGAAGAGGAGTGAAGACTTTGGGCTGCATTCTACTTCAAATAGTTCCATTTACAAGTAGTAAGTGAGGTAACAGAAAACTTTGAGTTTCTATGATTTTGTGATAATTTATAAGTCTTATATCAAGAGTTTGAAATATAAACATCTATTCTGAAAAAAGAGAATGAGATGAGATGGAACCACCACAAAGATAGTTTTTATTGTACCTAAATTTGATAAGTTGTTTGATTTGCAAAAGTTAAGTAATTAGAGGGAAGCTCCCCTTGCTGAGAGGAGAGACTTTGTCTCATCATAGCTGTGGCTGATATACCCATTTTGCCGTTAGCAAGTTAACGACAAAATATTCACCCAACAATTTTTTGGCGACTCTACTGGGGAAGGAACGCACAACTGGAAGCCTCATGCTCCGAGTCGAAGCATTTTCAGTTCTTTTCCATTTTCTTGTAAAATTGTGTTGAGCGTAATACAGTCTGGCAGATTCCTGATACACCAGAAGTAAGAGGGCTCAGGGTATTATTGATCCTGCATTTGAATTGATGCAGCAGAATAATTTTGGATTCTTAACTCCACGACCTCGTCTTCAGCGCACCAGGAGTTTTCCCCCTACAAACACCAGGTCTCCAATACCAGGTGAAGTTTCTATTGCTAGTGCTAACAGAGTTTTGGTTGTTCATACGCCACCAAGGTTTGTTATACCACCTTTCAATCAGTGCGTCATGGCAGCCCAAGGTCCTTGGGGTAATACCTTTGGTCCTCTAAATTTGACCCCACCATTGCATGAACTACCTCGTAGTTCATGAAAGAATTTTCCCAAATTCTATGGTGACGGAAAAGTTCATCCTGATGAGCACATTGCGGCTTTCTGTATAGCCTGTGGTGTGATAGGTGTCGAGCACGAAGACGTAGCTGTGCGACTCTTTGTAGAAACACTACAAGGCGCTGCCGCAGACTGGTTCTACCACCTCCAAGCTCAGACCATAACAAACTGGGCTACTCTCAAAACCAAGTTCGAAGCCAGGTTTAAACCTACGGAAGATGCTCATGCATTGTTGGCACAACTGACACAGATGAAAAAGGAACCTCATCAACCAATGCGAGATTTCATCGCTAAGTTCAACAAATTGAGAAACAGGATTCCTGCCACCACTGAGCCCACAGCGGAGAATCTCAAATGTTTCTTTATCAATACACAGCTTCCAGAGGTGAGTTTCCTATTGAGGTGAGCTGCTCCTACTGATCTTGCTGCGGCTCAGATTCTGGCAACTGAAGTAGAAGATGATCTTATCCTTGCGGGTAAGATAAGAAGGGACACTAATAGAAATAAAAGTTCCTCTTGTACTGAGAATGCTTCCACAAGCACCACAGATCCCATGGTGCAAAAGCTAGCAAATGAATTGCTAGCTCTCAAGAGACAAATGTCCCAAGGTATATCTGTGCCTCCTTACTGAGATATACCAAGGAGGACATTTCCAAATAATTCATATCAAGGCAATGCTGCTAGGAATCAAGGAGAGCAAAACCGTCTTCCGCCTACACAGGGGAAGCTTGCTATTGAAGCAGTGCCGGTCAACTCTACTGTTGGCTACTATGAAGCAGAAAATGAACTTTCTTTCCAACCTAAGTTGGATTATGAAAATGGTGCTAATCTCTTCACAAAAGGAGAAGAAGAGTTAGCTGGCGACTCTACCATCAGCTTTCTGAACTACCAGGACGAAGCTGAAAAAGGCGAAGTGAGTGAAGGAGCATATGCTGTTTTCACTAGGTCTCAAAATCAGTCAGCTCTTCAAGCTGATAAAGGGAAAGCGAGAGAAGAATCTCAACCGACGATTTCAATTGCTAAACGGGGGACTCCGCTACCTTTCCAATCAAAAGACCCAGTGGTCAATAAACAAGTAAGTGCCTCTAATGAATTTGTACCTTCCACCTCTACTCCTCAGACTAGTGCTGTCTCTACCAAAAATCAAAATGATGGTTTTTCTTCCTCCGTATCCAATTCTTTTCAGCAGTTTGATATAATAGATCATGCTAGGAGAACTAAGATACAAATGTCTGAAGTTGAATATTTACAGGCTAATCCTGAACAATTTGATAGATTAGCCAAATATGTCAAAAATAAAGCCGTCCCTGCAGGACAAGAGTTTCCCAAAGCTACTCATGACTCCTCCAAAAGTAAACCTACCCAAAACAATCTTGTTACTACTCCCCCTGAAGCCTCTGGGAAAATTGAACCTTTCTATGTTTCCCTATTAGTGAATGGTCATAAATTGAGCAATTGCGTAATAGATCCTGGAGCCTCAGACAACGTTATGCCTGCTAAGGTAGCAGATGCCCTTGGCCTCACTTTAACCAAAACTTTTGGGAGGTGTTTCTCTATGGAGAATAAGCAAGTTCCACTTTTGGGTCAAATCAAAGACGCCCAATTTGCATTTGCAGCCTTTCCGGATAAGAGAATCAAGATGACAGTTTTGGTAGCTGATGTTCTAGCTTCATACGGCATTCTTCTTGGACGTAATTTATGCAAGGATGTGGGTGGAGAGTTGAACATGGATTTGTCTGAAGCTAGGATACCTGTCAAAGGTGTCATGCAGAAGCTACTTCCTGAGAAGGAGGCGAAATACATTGTTACTCAAACATCAAACCCCAAAGCTCAAATTTTGTTTGAGTCCTCAGGAATGGGTAACTATTTTCTATCTACTGAAGATTGTTCCGATTCATCAGATGAGGCTACATCGGGTGATAGCTCTGATATGTCAGATGGAGACTCAGAAGAGTTTTCAGATGAAAGTTCAGGTAAGGGTATAGCAATTCCAGATTCTTCCCTCACCGATGAAGAGGAATCTTCTGACCAGAGAAAGTCCAAGAAATCAAATTCTGATGGAGTCTGGATTTTAGAATTTGATGGCAGCTGTTCTTCTACCGGTTTTGGAGCCAGAGTGGTCTTGATATCGCCACAAGGTGATATTTTACCTTTTTCATATAAGTTATAGTTTGACAATACCAATAACACCGCCAAATACAAGTCCTTGTTGCTCGGATTGGAAGCGGCGCGTGCCAGAGGTGTTAAGATCCTTCATGCTCAAGGGGACGCCGAATTGGTGGTTTGTCAAGTAAGAAATTTGTACCAAACAAAAAATGAAAGACTGAGACACTATCGCAATCACGTATGGGATTGCATTGAAGATTTTGATGCTTTCAATATTTCAGCGGTGCCAAGAGAGTTCAACGACTGTGCAGATTCATTGGCTATTTCTGCCACTCTCATGGTGCCTCACAAGGATTTCAAAGGAAAAATGTACACTATTGAGCTGGTCTTCCGACCAAGTGTACCTGATAACGCTGACCATTGGCAGGTGTTCAATGGCGATAATCAAATCATTGCTTTCCTAGAAAAGATGGATTGTTTTGATGAGCTTTACTTTGAAGGAAGTGAATCACCACCTCGTGAATATGTTTCTGAGGGAGATTCACAAACCGGCGAAGAATTTCTACAATTGAAAGGAAATAAAATCCCAAAAGGTTTGGTTTCCCTTGAGAAACTCTTTGATAAACATGACAGGTATATCAATCAGCGGCAACAACAACAGGATTTGAGTTCCTCCATGGAATTTGAGCAGGTTAATTTGGGTATGGAAGCAGATCCTAAGATGGTCAACATTGGAAAATGTTGTACTGCTGATGAAAGATTCAAATTCATTACCCTCCTCCGCCATTACATTGATGTTTTGACTTACTCCTATGATGACCTGAAGTCTTTCAGGCCTAAGGAGGTTCGACACGAAATTCCCCTCAAGGCTGGATCGTTGCCTTACAAACAGAAGCAAAGGCAATACAATCCAAAGATATCAGGTACGATTCTTTCTGAAATTCAGAAGATGCTGAATGCAAGGATAATTTTTCCAATTCATCATTCCACATGGGTTTCAAACATAGTACCTGTAAGGAAGAAGAATGGAGAAATCCGTATCTGTGTTGATTTCAAAAATCTCAACCAGTCTTCCTTGAAAGATAACTACCCTTTGCCCATCATGGACCAAGTATTGCAAACAGTGACAGGTTCAGAAATGCTATCTATGTTAGATGGTTTTTCGGGGTATAACCAAGTGGAGGTAAATGAAGCTGATCAGTTCAAAACTACCTTCACCACACCATGGGGCACATTTGAATATTGTAGAATGCCTTTTGGTCTGATTAATGCTGGCGCAACATTTTAGAGAGCGATGGATCTTGCTTTCAGAGATGAAATGGGTAAGTTCATCATGGTGTATCTCGATGACTTGACTGTTTTCTCCAAAAACTGTCATGATCATGCGCAGCATTTGCGACAAGTGCTGGAGCACTGTCGGCAAAATGGTATTTCCCTCAATCCCAAGAAGTCAGTTTTTGGGGTGACGGAAGGCAAGCTTCTCAGGCACATTGTATCCCGGGAAGGTACTAAGATTAACTCAGAGAGAGTTAAATCTATTCAAAGTCTCACTCTACCAACAAGTAAGATTGTTGTTCACTCTTTCTTTGGAAAGGTGAATTTTCTACGAAGGTTCATTCCTGAGTTTGCAGAAAAAACCCATCACATTCTTAATATGATGAAGGGTAAGGCCACTTTCCGTTGGACTGCGGAAGGTAAGGAAGCGTTCGAGGATATCATGAGAGCTATTGCTCATGCTCCAGTTCTTGTTTGTCCCAACTACACTAAGGATTTTGTAGTCTATAGCTACGCTTCAGAACACACACTTTCAGCTATTCTGGTTCAGCAGAATGAAGAAGGCGTTGAATCCCCCATATCATTTATGAGTTGTCCTCTCAAAGCTCATGAATTGAAGTATTCAAATATGGAGAAGCATGCCTATGCCATAGTCAAAGCGGTTAATCATTTCAGGTTCTATATTCTAAACTCGCACACTGTTGTCATGGTGCCTGATACAACAGTCAAATCCATCCTAACTCAACAAGAGTTCAGAACAAAGAGAGGTAATTGGATCGCTAAGATCCAAGAATTTGATCTGGATATCAAGCCTACCAAGCTTGTGCGCAGTAAAGGTTTGTGTCAATTGATCGCAGACAACGTTCCAAAAGAGATAGGGGACGAAGAAGAAGAAGTTGTGGACATGCCAACTGTTCTTTTTGTTACTACAACTGATGAGTGGTATTCCAATATCACTCATTTCCTTACCTATGGTGAGTGCCCTTCTCACTTGTCTTATAAGGAAAAGAGAACTGTCAAGTTAAAAACTGCTAACTACGTCCTTTGGGACAATGGTTTATACAAGAGAAGTCTTGACGGTGTATTTCTCCGTTGCGTGGACAAAGCGCAACAAGGTAGACTTTTGGAGTCTTTCCACAATTTGGCTTGTGGAGGACATTTTTTAGCACCTGTAACGGCTCACAAGATTCTGCGAGCTCGATACTATTGGCCCACACTATTCCAAGATGCGTACAATTGGGTACGCAGGTGTGAGTTATGCCAACAGTTTGTTGGAAAACCAAAATTGGTAGCCTTACCTCTAAAACCAGTGGTGATTGAGGAGCCTTTTCAGCAGTGGGGTATTGACTTCATTAGCGCAGTGAATCCATCATCAAGTGTCGGACATAACTATGTCCTCACTGCTACAGATTATTTTACCAAATGGGTAGAAGCTATTCTAGTCAAGCACGCTACTTCAGAGGTGGTATGCAGTTTTCTTAAAGAGAACATTATTTCCAGGTTTGGAGTTCCAAACAAGATTGTAGCGGACAATGCTACTTGTTTTTCCTCTCATGAGATTACTGAGTTTTGCTACGAACATGGGATCACTCTTTCCCATTCTTCAGACTATTATCCACAAGGGAATGGTCAAGCGGAATCAAGCAATAAGAATCTGGTCACTATCATCAGGAAACTGGTAGATGAGAATCAGAGAACTTGGCATAAGGCATTGTTTGATGCTTTATGGGTAGATAGAATTACACCCAAAAGGGCGATAGGCATGTCGCCATTTCAGCTTCTATATGGTCTGAATGCAGAGATACCAATTACCTTGGAATTGCCAGCATTGAAGTTGATAAAGGCATTGGAAGATAGAACTTTTGATAGTTCTATTGATAAAAGGATCATGTATTTGACTGAACTTGAGGAGCAGCGCACTATGGTGGTGGACCGTATTGCTGAGCACCAAAATCAAGTAAAGAAACTCTTCGACAAGAAGACAAAGGCTCGTGAGTTTCAGGTTGGAGATCAAGTCTTGTTGTGGGACAAGAGGAGAGAACCAAAAGGAATGCACGGAAAATTTGATTCCTTGTGGAGAGGTCCATTCACCATTCATCAGTTCTGTGGTGAAAACAGTTTCTTGCTAGAGTATCAGGATGGGACACCATTCTTGTTACCTCATAGTGGACAACATCTGAAGCACTTCAATCCTTGAAGTTTCAGATAAGTTAAATTGTACATTTGTATAGTTTTGTGTTTTATTCTTGCATTTTCATTTAGTCTTTTGTGTCTTTTTCTTTTTAGCTTGACTCTATAGCCCAATGGCATGGATGAAGGCACTTAGAGACTGGATTCTACTCCCCTCAATCGTTTCAAAGTTTGATTGAAGGAAGTTCCCCAGTTAGAGCTAGCTATTGTTCTCAAAATCAGCTACGCTCATTTTTGTAGACAACCCCACGAAACTTGTCTGTTTCGTGAATCTACACTCTAAGATCGCAAATCGAGACAAGATTCCCTTGATCTCATGCGAGGTCGTTTGACATTCTAAATTCATTTGCGACATCCCCTTGAATCGGTCTCTCGATATTTGTGAAGAACGTTCAAGTTGCAAATTGGTTAAAATGTTAATTTTAGTCATCTTTCAGGTGTTAGCCATTTTTTGTTTTGTTCACATGTAAGGGCGGCCAAAATACCTGCTATTACATGTTTAGAAGCTTGTTCACATGTAAGAGTGGTGTTTTTAGCCGCTATTACATGTTGAACTTTGTGTTTTATGCAATGGCGGCCGAAATACCCACTTTTACATACCTTATTCAAGGGCACATGCAACAGCGGCCAAAACACCCGCTCCGACAAAGATCTTCAAATCTTTCGACTGGAGTGCCATTAATGGCCACTCGTGCCGATTCAATTAATGATCATTTTTAAGTTTTAAGTATTCGTTTTGCCTTTTCTTTGTTTATTGTTTATGCTCGAACCAATGCCACGGAGGAGAGTCCGAGAGAAAATTTCCGCAGCTTGGATCAAACCTTTGGCATCTCTTTTCTCTGGTAAGTCCGCTTGTTTTGTTTATTTCAAATTTCTTTCTGTCGTTTTGCATTTTTAACTATCCTCATGCTAGGTTAAGGTTTCACGTTTCCTCTTGTCGATTATATCTTGTGATAAACTAGGGTTTGCATCCTTTGATTTCGAGTATCTTTGTTTGTTGTTTTTGGTTTAAATTGAGAATGTCAATATTCATCGCTTTGTCAATCCCAAGTTCAAAACCCTTGAAGTTTAACGCCATGAGCGGCGGATTCACCGCTCAATCCCGTGAGGAAACACTTCGAACTAAACCTAGAATCATATGCTTCTACAAAAATTTCCACCACCCACGCAGTTTGGTAAACCTTCCACCTGCAATGGCAGTTGTTTCCGCCACCCCTGCATCAAAAACCCTCAAAGTTACACCTACCTGTATAAGCGACATTTTATACCGTTCAAGCATCCGTTGGCATATCACAGAGTTATATGCAGTAGCGGTCCTTTCATCCGCTTTCACATGACTGATAGATCTCCCAAATGTAGAAGCGGCAATTTTCACCGCCCCTACACCAAAACTCAAAATCACTTCCCTTGCCTAAGCGGCCAAATTCCCTGCCCGAGCACTTGAGATTTTCACCAAGTTATATGTAGTAGCGGTCGTTTTCACCACTCGAGCATGTCAAACCAAAAATTTCCAAAACACATGTATAAGTGGCGTTTTTAACCGCCTTTACACATGAAATCTCTCCCAACTTGCAAGGTCGGCCAAATCACCCGCCCAAGTGCATTTTCCTGATTTTTCTCTAACACTGGAAAATTCACTTTTCAAAACCAAAAGCTTGCTTTCACCCTCACCTCGATTTGCGCACCCAAGCGCTTTTTAACGCATTTTTCCCATCCATGATCGTCAAAACGCAGTTGACCCAGTTTATCAAATTTTTCCCCCTAACTGCGAGATCATGGCATTTTCCAGTTCTCAATCAGCGTTTGTGGTGGTGTTCAAATTCAGAGTTTTCTCCAGGGCTCATGTCAGAATCATCTCCTTTAAAGTCCAGAGTCATGAAGTACAAGTACCAGGGTGTCTTCCTGGTAGTAGTAGTTCAGTCAAATGTTGATGAAATCAGAGACATTGAAATTGGACATGTAGATATGGCCGAATTCATAGATAGAACCAAACAAGCAAATCCCTACCGGCATATGCAGAAAATCATTGACAGCAGTATTCATTTGGTGGCATCATTTCCTGTCAGTGCACATAATCCTAAATTTGTTCTACGAGTGGCTAACCACTATAATAGGGACACCATAGCTATGACAGACTCACAGGGAAATGTTATGATGAGATTGGATGCAAAATTCATAGACAAAATCTTCATGTGTCCACCAATTGAAAATGTCAGGCAGATTGATTTTGCTCAGGGTCAACAAGACTACGACAATGACTTGGAATCTGCTAGAAGACACATAAATAGCAAATGGTTGAAGATTCCTAGGGCAACTTTGACCAGATGGCCAAAAGACCTTCACAGGAGTGATTTTGTGGAGGAAGTGTGTGATTTGATCACTCTCTTGAGTCACATCAGATGACTCCCTTCTGCTTCTAAATTCTAGCAATGGATGTACACTTACATCAAGGTGATTCTATGGGGTAACCAGAAGATATTTTTGGGTGAATAGATTAGCAATGCTCTGCACGAGCAACTGATAAGGGTTAATACTACCTTCAAATTTCACATGACCTCTTATCTTGTCTATGTTGCTGCAAGCATGAGGAATTTTCCAGGTTTGACCCAAGTAGGGGACAGGAGGTTGGTCCCAGTATATGAATATTACACCCAAATCACACTGAAGGGGTCAATTCATCATTTCAGAAGAGTCAATGATGCGTTCTTCTCAGTATTCATGTGCTTGTGGGATGGTGAACTGGTTCAAAAAAGTGTATCTGATGAGGCATGGCAGGTTGTAAATTCTTTTGGTTGCTTATTCTTGCAATTTCCCACCTTCACTTATCTTCGGGTAGGATACTATCCTGGTTACCCTTACATGCTGCCACGGTATCCCAGTGATCGCATTGTTCTTATGGAGCTTTGCAGACAATTGATCGTGGTACACAATAAATAGATGGAGCTTAAGAATTTAGGGATAAAATTTCCTATTGAAATTGGGAGGTACTCGGTTCAGTCTGCCAACAAAGAAAAGACAATTGACTCTGAGTTGCAGTTGGTCACTATGAAGACCTACAAGAAGAGAAATCATTTCAACTTCAGAAGGGTTCAAGATAAAATCAAGAGGAAGTCAAATTTTCATGAACCAATGGTCGAAGACATATGGGCAGATCTCAGGACTCAAAATGAGATCAGAAAATTAGATTTCTGCAGGCTTCATCTAAGCCAAATTAAGGAATTAGGACTAGCTGATATTCCAGATGGAATGGAGGATGATGGAGATGTCCTAGATCACGAATATGTGGCAGAGAATGTTGAGGCTTCACCTCTCCCAGAGGTAAAGTGGTCAGTCCAGGAGGAAACATCCATCAAGAAAAGATTTCAACCTATATTGGCAAACACTAACTTGTGGTTGGAGAGTAAAGGGATCAAGTTGAAAGAGTTCCTTACAGGGTCCAAAGAGGGAACACAGGAGCAAACAGGTAAAAAGGTGGAAAACCGAACTAAGAACAAGAGTGACGCTCCTTCCTCCTCCAAGGTACATAAACCAAAGATCAAATTTGTATCCAAGGGAGGAAAGAAGAAAGAAACCACAGAGGCTTCTGATGCCACTAAGTCAGATGTTGAAGACATCAATGATGATCATATGGAAATTGAAGATGTTGAGACTGAAGGACAAAATGTTCAAAGTTCTAAGATGAAGGTGTCTGAGGAAGCTGAACAAGGTGAAGATGAAGATATAGAGGTAGAGCGACTTGATGGTTCCCCACAGACTCCTGTGAAAGACCTTCCTTCTAATACACAAGTTCTTACACCTCCTCCTCATGTTCCATTTTCTGATGGTTTGCCAGTAATCTCAAATGTTCCTCTTTCTCCCATTTTTGTTGTTTCTTTGGATAATACTCCTCAATCCATGAGGGCTAGTCTTGGAACCGCTTTTGATTCTTCTGGTTCCATTCCAAGCTTATCTTCCCCTTCTTTTGATATTGGGGAACAAACTATTTTGGAGAACCTTCTTGATGCTTCACAAAAGGTTGTTGATACAGGTGTTGTGTTTACCAACACAAGTCCAATTGTCACCATCACAGGTATAACCATGGAGCCAACCAAGCGAGTAGTGGATCCTCCTCCATCTGTTGATGCATCTATACTTCCTCCGTGGTTATCTGCCTATACTCCAAAGAGGAACAATCAAGCCATCTCACCTGATGAGATTGACATTGAAAAGCTGTTGCCCGTGAAAGCTAAGAGTCAAAAGAAGAAGCCTAAGACTGTTTCTAGGCTGGTCACTGAAAAGGGAATCAGATATGCCAAAATTGCCAAACCTCCTGAAGATGCCACAGTTGATACTTTTGACATAAGCAGTTATGTCATCTCAAGGGTTGAACTTGGTAAAGTGACTCATGAAGGTGTCAAAGAAGATTTCCAGACCACTGCCACTACCCTACTTGAAAAGTATGATGAAGCCAAGAGGGAAAAAGAGCAATACAAAGAAAAAGCAGAACAACTGGCCGCTATTCTTCAGAAAATAGTGAAGTCATCAGAGATAGTAGAACCAATGGCAGTGACAGTGGAAGATCCCCTGATACAGAAGGTTGAAAAGCTCAAGCTAGAGGCAAGATAGTGGGGGATGTGGTGGAGTGATTGTTGGCACAAGGACGAGTTCTGCTGAAAACTACTGTGGAAAGAAAGGAGAAAATGGACAAAGCTAAGGCTGAGCTAGACAATCTGGTGGATCTACTTTCACAAGAGCTACAAGATCAAGAAGAAAACTTAGAAGAGTGGACAGATATGAAGAAGATCAAGATAAAGATTCTAATCACCATTGGGGTCATCACCAACAAGGAATCATATCTCAAGACCAAGGAGACTCTAGCTCATCGAATTTTCATAATAAAGAGTCTACTTGAAGATCTGTGTCAAGCTCGAGAAGCCAGCGAAGACAGTGATGTCACACTCCTACATTAGCTGGAAGAACTTGTTGCAAGTATGAGGTGAGCCAGTGTTGTCATTGATGTCAACATACTCATATTGCATTGACAAGAAGGATTTGATGAGCTGTGTGCTGAGGATATTGAGAAAATTAGCCTCAGTCAGGAACAGTGAAGAACAGTGATGAGAAGAAGGCAAATGTACTGTATAGGATGAGAACCGGAGGATGCAGATTAAAGGGTTAGTAGATATGAGTCTTGAGATGCTTCAGTTAAGATTTCAGAGGTCCGCATGAAGATCTGAAGGAGTTGTGGCTGTCGGTATAGAACCGGTTCCGGCAAGTATCCAGAGGTGACAGAGGATCACAAAAAGGTCCGGTGAGGTCCGGAATTGTATCATCTTAATCTGCGGATTGGACAAAGTGTTTGGGATGTCCTTGTGATGTGTCATCCTGATTTGTGTATGATTTGGAGGTCCGGAAGTACCTCTTGCATTATGACAGCGGCGACAGACTGTGTTCTTGAAGTTCCGGATGAGGAAGACAAGAGATCCCAGTAAGTAGAGGAAGTGCGGATGTATCCGGACATTCAGATAGGCTTCTGAAGGTTCTTGGATCATGTTTAGGTTGTGTTGTTGGTCCGCATTGATGGTAGAGCCCGGAATTGAAGTTATTCTTCCGGATGAAGTTCTTGCTCTGTTTAGCCGACCGGATGAGTTGTTCATCCTGCGAATGTTCTTGTGATGGCCGACCGGATGTGTTATTCATCTTGCGGATACTCCTATGGTTGTTTGCCGACTTAGATGTTTGTTCCTAAGTCGATGTCTTGTATAAATAACGGTTTGTGAGTTCATTTCAGTGTGTAGTGTGTGGATGAGTGTGGCATAGCGAAGAAACGTGTGAAAGGCAGAGCAGAGATTTTTGGGCTTAATTGGAACTGATCCGGACATGGTAGAGATGTCATTCTCCAGTTCAAGACTGTGATTTTTATCACTTTGTAGACAGTGTGTCTCCTTGTAGGCAGTGGGCCTCTTTGTGAGCAGTGTGCTCGGGCAATGAGCCCTTATTGGCATGTGCCATTCATGTTTCTTTATTCTTCTAACAGAGAATAATTCTTGGGTTAATCACCCCGTGGTTTTTCCCTTAACCGGGTTTTCCACGTCAAAATCTTGATGTTCAATGTGTTGATGCTTATCTGCTCTTGTGTTTATGTATTATGCTTTCATGGATGATTATTTGATATGCTGCTAACTAACAACAAAGAATCAAGTGTTTGAAAAAGAAGAAGTTGTATACAACTGATTCACCCCCCCTCTCAGTTGTATGCCCTAGATCCAACAATTGGTATCAGAGCTAAGTTCCTTTGATAGGAGCTTAACCGCTTGAGGAGATCCAGGATGTCGTCATACAAGAAGGATAGTCCGAAGTTCGTTGGAACCAACTTCACTCTCTGGAAAGGTCGCATGAAGTGTCACTTGGAATGTATGGGAAAAGCATACTTGGCTATGATTTCAAAACCATATGTACCTCCACAAGGTGGTCCGACAACTCTGAATGAAATCATAGAAGCTGAAAACAATCTGCGGACCAAGGAAGCTCTTCTAAGCGCATTGAATGACTCAGATCTCTCGAATGTCATTGACCTACCAACTGCATATGAGATCCTAACTAAACTGGAACTTCTGTATGAAGGAGATGAGTTTGTCAAAAGTGCAAGGTTGCAAAGTCTGAAAGGGAAATTTGAAAGATTGAAAATGAGAGATGATGAAAACATCACTACCTTTATGCCAAGAGTAAATGAGCTGGTATGTGGAATCAGAAATGCTGGTGGAACTTTAGATGAAAATGAGATTGTCTGCAAAATCCTAAGATCCCTTCCTGCTGCCTACAAAATCAAAGTTGCTGCCATTGATGAATTCAGAGCCCACACAACTGTCACAAGAGAACAACTGGCTGGCAAACTAGCTGCATTTGAAATGACCGAGTTTGGAGATGATCCTCCCAAGACTGAATCTGCTTTCAAAGCCAGTGCCTATGTGAAAGGCAAACAGAGATTTGATCCGGGTGAAAACTCATCAAGGAAAATGTCATGGTATGATCAAGCAAGAAGAGACATGGAAGAAGAAGAAGCAGAAACAGCTCAACTTGAAGCCCTCATTGCAAAGAGACTGCCAAGAGGATCCGGTAAGTATGAAGGAAAACTACCCTTTAAGTGTTCAACTGCAATAAGATTGGTCATTTTGCCTCAAGATGTCCGGAGAGATCTGCAAGATCTAATACTCACAGACAAAGGTTTCAAAAGAATTGCTATTATGTTCATGAAGAAGATGACAATGAAGGAGTAACAGATGATGAATCTGAACTAGGAAGCAAATCCGGAAATGAGTGGGTGTTTATAGCCATCAAGGAAGAAGATTCAATACTCTCTAAATCTGTCAATCACAAAGTTGTTGAAAAGGCCTTGGCTGCTCAAGTGGAAGAAAAGGATGATTGGGTTATTGACAGTGGATGTTCTCACCATATGACTGGTGACAAGAATAAGTTCTTAGATTTGGAAAGATATGAAGGAGGAATGGTAAAGTTTGGTGACAATTCTGCTGGCAGAATCAGAGGTAGGGGAACTATTTCCTTTGATGGTAAGAGCAAAACAGGAAATGTACTGTATCTTGAAGGATTGAAGCACAATCTTCTCAGTGTTGGTCAGTTAGTGGACAAAGGCTATGATCTCCGGTTCAAGAATGGAAAATGCAGAATCTTTACAAGCTCCGGAACTGAAATTGCATCCGGTACTCAGACAAAAGGTAATATCTTTCATCTGGTTGGTTCAAATAAAAGTTGTTTGTTTGTCCAAATTGATCAGAGTTGGTTATGGCATAGAAGAATGTGTCATGTAAATTTTGATAACATCATCAAGATAAGCAATACTCAGGCTGTGAGAGATCTTCCAAAATTGATGAAACCTACAAATAGTGTGTGTAAAGAATGTCAGTTAGGTAAACAAAGCAGAGTCTCTTTCAAAAGCAAAGATCAGTCTTCTACCGGATTGTTGGAATTAGTACATACTGATCTATGTGGTCCGACAAGAATCAAGAGTCTGCAGGGTGATAGATATTTCATGTTGTTAATTGATGATCATTCTCGGATGATGTGGGTTACCTTTCTAAAAGAAAAATCAGAAGCTTTTGAGAAGTTCAAAATCTTCAAAGCTATGGTGGAGAATCAAACTGGATTGAAACTAAGGTGTCTAAGGTCTGATAGAGGTGGTGAATTTACATCTGGTGAATTCATTGACTTTTGTGAGAAACAGGGTATAAGGAGACAGTTGTCTGCTCCTAAGACTCCACAGTAGAATGGAGTAGTTGAGAGAAAGAATCGGACCATCCAGGAAGCTGCTAGGACAATGATGTTGGAAGCAAATGTTCCTCAAATGTTTTGGAAAGAAGCTATCAGCACCGCAGTCTACACTCTCAATCGAGTTCAAATCAGAAACAACACCGGTAAGACCCCCTATGAACTCTGGTTTGGCATCACTCCTACTGTGAAATATTTCAGAGTATTTGGTAGCAAGTGTTATATTAAAAGAGATGAAGATCTAGGAAAGTTTGATGCTAGAAGTGATGAAGGAATTTTCTTGGGTTACTCCACTCAAAGCAAAGCATACTGGTGTTACAATAAGAGATTGAGGAAGATGATAGAAAGCACCAATGTAAAGGTTGATGAAGGAATTGAGAAGCCTTCAAGATTTTATGAGTTTGATGAAGATGACCAAGACAGTGTTCAAGGACCTCAATCCTCTCCGGTGAGACAGAGTCAGCCTGATCTGGTAAATCAGGAAGAAGAGATAGGTCTGAATGAGCCTGATCAAGAAGCAGCAGTGCAGGATACTCTCAAAATTCCAAGGTATGTAAAACTGAACCACTCTGAAGATCAAATCATAGGTGACAGAAGCAAAGGTGTACAAACTAGAAGGAATGTTGCTCAAAATCAGAATGAGTGTTGTCTGATTTCAAAGATTGAACCTAAAACAATAAATGAAGCCTGCAATGATGAAAACTGGACCAAAGCAATGGAAGATGAATTGATGCAAATTGAGAAAAATCATACTTGGGATCTTGTTCCCAGACCTAGAGACAGGAATGTAATTGGAACCAAGTGGGTCTTCCGGAACAAACTAAATGAAGCTGGTGAAGTAATCAGAAACAAAGCTAGATTGGTCTACAAAGGCTACTCTCAAATAGAAGGAATTGACTTTGAAGAGACTTTTGCTCCGGTGGCAAGAATTGAAGCAGTCAGATTACTTCTTGCATTTGCTACCTTCAAAGACTTCAAGGTATATCAGATGGATGTCAAGTCTGCCTTCCTAAATGGTGATCTGGAAGAAGAAGTCTACATTGAACAACCGGATGGTTTTCAATTGTCTGATAATGATGATATGGTCTGCAAGCTGAAGAAAGCTTTGTATGGATTGAAGCAAGCCCCAAGAGCATGGTATGAAAGGTTGGATAAGCATCTTGTGCAGATTGGATTCAACAAAGGTACTGCTGACAGTAACTTATATTTCAAAATTGATCATGAAAATATTTTAATTGTTGAAGTGTTTGTGGATGATATCATTTTTGGAGGAAGAGATAGTATGTGCAAAACTTTTGCAAATCAGATGAAAAGTGAGTTTGAAATGTCTATGCTTGGTGAAATGAATTTCTTCTTGGGTCTGCAAATTACTCAAAAAAAAGAAGGGATCTTCATTTCTCAGACCAAATATGTGAAAGAATTGTTAAAGAAATTTGGTATGGAAGACTCAAAGCCTATGAACACTCCTATGGCAACCGGATGTAAGTTAAGCAAAGATGATGATTCTCCAAAGGCAAATCAGACAAAGTATAGATCAATGATTGGTGGATTGTTGTATCTCACTCAAACTAGACCAGATATAATGCAGGTTGTTGGTCTTGTGGCAAGATTCCAGGCTGATCCTAGAGAATCTCATGTTATGGCAATCAAAAGAATTTTTAGGTACTTGAAAGGAACAGTTGAGTATGGTCTATGGTACCCTAGAGATCCGGACTTCTCTCTTCATGCTTACATAGATGCAGATTGGGCAGGAGATGTGGATGACCGGAAGAGCACTAGTGGTGGAGCATTCTTTTTGGGGAAGAGATTGGTTTCTTGGCTAAGCAAGAAACAAGATGCAATATCTCTGTCTACAACTGAAGCAGAATACATTGCAGCAGCAGGTAGTTGCACTCAAATCTTATGGATGAAGCAGATGCTAAGAGACATCAAAGTTGAATATGAGAAGCCTATCACAATTTTCTGTGATAATTCAAGTGCAATTAATATCTCCAAGAATCCGGTATTGCATTCTAAGACTAAGCACATATCTATTAAATTTCACTTCTTGAGAGAACAAGTAAACAAGGAAGAAGTCAGATTGGAGTATGTTCCCTCCAAGGATCAGATTGCAGATATCTTTACAAAACCTCTTCCCAAAGACTCTTTTGAATATCTCCGGGAGAAGTTAGGGGTCATGGCCCCTCCGGTGATGAACTAAGATGCACTGATGTGCATCAGTCCGGTGGCTATCACAGTCATATCTTGTGATCCGGACTAATGGGAAGCTGTAACTAAGGGGGAGCAGCTGGTATGATTCTGATGTATGAGAATTGCAAGTATGAGCCCTTTGCCATTGATGTCAAAGGGGGAGAGAAGACATGTGAAAAACAAGTGGTTGATGATCAAAGGGGGAGCAGTAAAGGAAGAGAAGACATATGAAAAGTTGAAGTTCTTGTCTTAATGGTTTTTCACATCATATGTTGCCATCAATGACAAAGGGGGAGATTGTTGCAAGTATGAGGTGAGCCAGTGTTGTCATTGATGTCAACATACTCATATTGCATTGACAAGAAGGATTTGATGAGCTGTGTGCTGAGGATATTGAGAAAATTAGCCTCAGTCAGGAACAGTGAAGAACAGTGATGAGAAGAAGGCAAATGTACTGTATAGGATGAGAACCGGAGGATGCGGATTAAAGGGTTAGTAGATATGAGTCTTGAGATGCTTCAGTTAAGATTTTAGAGGTCCGCATGAAGATCTGAAGGAGTTGTGGCTGTCGGTATAGAACCGGTTCCGGCAAGTATCCAAAGGTGACAGAGGATCACAAAAAGGTCCGGTGAGGTCCGGAATTGTATCATCTTAATCTGCGGATTGGACGGAGTGTTTGGGATGTCCTTGTGATGTGTCATCCTGATTTGCGTATGATTTGGAGGTCTGGAAGTACCTCTTGCATTATGACAGCGGCGACAGACTGTGTTCTTGAAGTTCCGGATGAGGAAGACAAGAGATCCCAGTAAGTAGAGGAAGTGCGGATGTATCCAGACATTCAGACAGGCTTGTGAAGGTTCTTGGATCATGTTTAGGTTGTGTTGTTGGTCCGCATTGATGGTAGAGCCCGGAATTGAAGTTATTCTTCCGGATGAAGTTCTTGCTCTGTTTAGCCGACCGGATGAGTTGTTCATCCTGCGAATGTTCTTGTGATGGCCGACCGGATGTGTTATTCATCTTGCGGATACTCCTATGGTTGTTTGCCGACTTAGATGTTTGTTCCTAAGTTGATGTCTTGTATAAATAACGGTTTGTGAGTTCATTTCAGTGTGTGGTGTGTGGATGAGTGTGGCATAGCGAAGAAACGTGTGAAAGGCAAAGCAGAGATTTTTGGGCTTAATTGGAACTGATCCGGACATGGTAGAGATGTCATTCTCCAGTTCAAGACTGTGATTTTTATCACTTTGTAGACAGTGTGTCTCCTTGTAGGCAGTGGGCCTCTTTGTGAGCAGTGTGCTCGGGCAGTGAGCCCTTACTGGCATGTGCCATTCATTTTTCTTTATTCTTCTAACAGAGAATAATTCTTGGGTTAATCACCCCGTGGTTTTTCCCTTAACCAGGTTTTCCATGTCAAAATCTTGATGTTCAATGTGTTGATGCTTATCTGCTCTTGTGTTTATGTATTATGCTTTCATGGATGATTATTTGATATGCTGCTAACTAACAACAAAGAATCAAGTGTTTGAAAAAGAAGAAGTTGTATACAACTGATTCACCCCCCCCCTCTCAGTTGTATGCCCTAGATCCAACAGAACTTCCTTGCACCTTGACAAGGGAAGATCACAATTTCCTCACGGCACAGGAAATGATAAGTTCTTTTGAGGAAATGGTACAGAAGAAATTTGAAGAGGAAGCTCCCTTTGTGCTCTCAATGGACAACCTGTATGATCAACATTCGACTCTGGAGAACCTGAAGGATAATTTAGAAAAGCATGAAAAGGCAGTAAAGGCAGTGAAAGATTCAATCCTCCGAGCTCGTACCATCTCTGAAAACACAGCAAAATCAGATGCATGCGAGATGTCAGTTGTTCAAACCATGTATCAGAATTTCCTAAGGAAAAAATATGGAGGAAGCTAGTGCCTTAGCTTATTTTTCTTAGATTTTATAAATAGAATTTTGTTTTGGACATCTACACATGTAATTTTCCAAAATGTAATTACATGTGAAACAAGAGAAGTCATAAGTCAAATAGGGCTCTCTTGTTGAATAAGTCAAAGTAGTTGTAGATTTCCTAGATTTTCTCAAGGTCTTTCCTTATAAATAAAGGGGACCTCTTTTGTAAATATTATCTTTTGTCTATTGCAAGAAAACTCTGGCGAATTGAGAAGCAAGTCAAGACTTTGTGCTTTTTTATGAAAATCAATATTCAAATATTCATCAATACAAGAAAGCAAGTTCAATTCCAATCTTTGTCTTTGGATTATTTGTGTTGTGATAGTTTTGTTCTTACATCTTGCTATCATAATCTTATTTGATAATAATTGAAGTGTGGAGTTTGTTACAAGTGATTGAAGAGCGCTCTTAATTTGATTCTGATAAACTTTATGTTATCAAATCGGTTGTGGGTTATATGTTCATGTTTATGAGAATACAATAGTTTGGAGACTTTGTGCTGCAAGTTGTTATATTCAATTTACTTTTATCATCTTGAAGAGGATTGAAGACTTTGGGCTGCATTCTACTTCAAATAGTTCCGTTTACAAGTAGTAAGTGAGGTAATAGAAAACTTTGAGTTTCTGTGATTTTGTGATAATTTATAAGTCTTATATCAAGAGTTTGAAATATAAACATCTATTCTAAAAAAAGAGAATGAGATGAGATGGAACCACCACAAAGATAGTTTTTATTTTACCTAAATTTGATAAGTTGTTTGATTTGCAAAAGTTAAGTAATTAGAAGGAACCTCCCCTTGCTAAGAGGAGAGACTTTGTCTCATCATAGCTGTGGCTGATATACCCATTTTGTCGTTAGCAAGTTAACGACAAAATATTCACCCAACAAGGTGCATGATGTGTGTTTGTTGTTTTGAATAAAATAGTCAAAATCATATGCTTATGAGCTCCTAATGACCATTGTGGTTATTAAATGTAATTCCTCTTGCATATAAGGTGAAGTTATGAGAGTACATTGAGTCTTACCTAATTTTAGTATGCAACATAACATTGGGGCTATGGGCTTCCATAAGTCATCAACAATCAAGGTTCAATGTTGTCATTGAAGTCAAAGGGTCAAGGTTGTTTGTCATAAGGTGATACAGTGATTCAAGGTAGGTGATGGTCATGAGGTGCATGATGTGTGTTTGTTGTTTTGAATAAGATAGTCAAAATCATATGCTTATGAGCACCTGATGACCATTGTGGTTATTAAATGTAATTCCTCTTGCATATAAGGTGAAGTTATGAGAGTACATTGAGTCTTACCTAATTTTAGTATGCAACATAACATTGGGGCTATAGGCTTCCATAAGTCATCAACAATCAAGGTTCAATGTTGTCATTGAAGTCAAAGGCTCAAGGTTGTTTCATAAGGTGATACAGTGATTCAAGGTAGGTGATGGTCATGAGGTGCATGATGTGTGAATATGGTTTTCATGATAAGGTCTCTTAGTTCATGTTGATGCTACACAAGACAAACATGGTTCATATGATGCAAGGTTCATGTTCATGGTGGATGTGGTTTTGTTCATGCAAGGTTTTGTTGTGAATATGGTTGTCATGATAAGTTCTATCTTGGAAGGTTGATATGATGCAAGGTTCATGTACATGGTGGATGTGGTTTTGTTCATGCAATAAGAAGTCAGAGAAGACACAAGATTTCATAATCATAATTCAATGTCATCATCAAGGAGAGTTATATTTATCAAGGGGAGTCATGAGTTTGATTCGAATGTGAAGTTGTTCATGTCTTAGAACCCTAAGCCTATGATAAGTGTCATACTCTAATGTCTTTCTTCTAATGTCCCTAAGGTCTTTGAAATGTCCTAGATATATCTTGATGAAAGTTAGAATGTTTGAGTCTTTCTTATTTATAGTTAGGGTTTGCATATTAAACCCTAAAAAGAATATACTTTTCTTAAGACTTTAAAACCCTCAATTACCTGTCGTGTCTAAAGTACACTTTTGGTTTAATTTAATATTGACTTATAATCATAGATTACTATCACTTAAATCAGCCTACTAAAGGGTCTTTAAGTCATTAGTTCACCGGCCCTTCAACCTAACTCAACTGGTGTCTCTGGTAAACTCTCATAAGCTAGAGCGCCATATCATAATCGAAGGTCATATTTAATTGATATGAGGGCAGGAAAAAAGATTGGAAGGTCAGTATTTTAAAGGAATTTGGAATAAAAATAATCATCTCTATGTAGTTGAATTTGATTGGCATGTCTTTTATATAAGGCTAAAAGACAGCTTTATGTAGGATATCATGGTATTTGTAGTGTTTGAAGATTGAAGACTAGTTAGTGTTTGTAGCTCGGACTGTTTCAGCATGTTTGTGTGTGAAACAGGACCATGCCTAGCCTAAATGTACCCATCCAGACACGTTTGAATTATCAGTTTGGCCGCATGAGGAAAAGAACAAAAGTTACACCCCTTTGCAACTTTACACTACCTTCTTTTGATGATTTTTGTGGTAGCATAAAACCTTTTACCACGGGCAAACACCTCAGAGATATAAAAAATTGAGAGAGGTTATTGCAGAGGGACCCTACATGATCGTGTTTCCTCAAAAAGAATGTATCTAAATGATACAGTTTCTGAGTAATAGCTCGTCAAAGATTGCTGCCTTTTTGCACTTTGGACTCTTCAGGGATATCACCGATACAATGTAGCTCAGACTGTTTCGACATGTTTCGGTACAAAACAGGACCATACCTAGCCTAAACATACCCATCTAGACGTGTTGGAATTGTCATTTTGGCCACATGAGGAGAAGAACAAAAGTTACACCCCTTTGCAACTTTACACTACCTCCTTCTAATGATTTTTGGGGTAGCATAAAACCTTTCACCATGGGCAAACGCCTCAGAGATATAAAAAACTGAGAGAATTTATTATAGAGGGACCCTACGTGATTGTGTTGCCTTAGACAAAATGTATCTAAGTGACACGGTTTCTAAGTAACATCTCGTTAAAGATTGCTGCCTTTTTGCACTTTGGACTCTTCAAGACAATGTAGCTCAGAGTGTTTAGACATGTTTGGGTACAAAGAAGGACCATTCCTAGCCTAAACATACCTATCTAGACATGTTAGAACTGTTAGTTTGGCCACACAAGGAGAAGAACAAAAATTACACCCCTTTGCAACTTTACACTGCCTCCTTTTGACGATTTTTAGGGCAGTAGAAAACCTTTCACCACGGGCAAACACCTCAGAGATATAAAAAATTGAGAGAGTTTCTATAGAGGGACTCTATATGATCACATTGCCTTAGACAAAATGTTTCTAAGTGGCACATTTTCTGAGTAACATCTCATCAAAGATTGCTGCCTTTTTGCACTTTGGACTCTTCAGGGATATCACCGGTACAATGTAGCTTGGACTGTTTCAGCATGTTTGGGTGAAAAATAGGACCATGTCTAGTGTAAAGGTACCCATCTGAACGTGTTGAAACTATTAGTTTGGCCACACGAGGAGAAGAACAAAAGTTACACCCCTTTGCAACTTTACATTGCCTCCTTCTGACGATTTTTGGGGCAACAGAAAACCTTTCACCATGGGCAAATGCCTTAGAGATATAAAAATTTGAGAGAGGTTATTGTAGAGGCACCCTACATGATCGCATTACCTAGATAGAATGTATCTAATTGACACGGTTTCTGGGTAACAACTCATTAAAGATTGCTACCTTTTTGCACTTTGGACTCTTCAGGGATATCATTAGTATAATGTAACTCAGACTGTTTCGGCATGTTTGGGTGAAAAATAGGACCATGCCTAGTGTAAATGTACCCATCCAGATGCGTTGGAATAGTCATTTTGGTTGCATCAGAAGTAGGACGAAAGTTACACCCCTTTACAACTTTACACTACCTCCTAATAATTTTTGGGGCAGCAGAAAACCTTTCACCACAGGAAAATGCCTCAGAGATATAAAAATTGAGAGATGTTATTGTAGAGGAACCCTATATGATCATGTTTCCTTAGACAAAATGTTTCTAAGTGACATGGTTTCTGAGTAATAGCTCATCAAAAATTGCTCTTTTTGCACTTTGGACTCTTCATGGATATCGTCGGTACAATGTAGCTCAGACTATTTCGGCATGTTTGGGTAAAAACAAGACCATTCCTAGCCTAAATGTACCCATTCGGATGTGTTGGAACTGTCAATTTGGTTGCATTAGGAGCAGGACACCAAAAATGCAAAAGTTGCTTTATGTAACTTAACAACATTAACACTTTTTTGCAACAAAACTCAAAGAATCAAACTAACCCCAAATGACTCAAACTGACTCAAAAACATATGAAATGGTCTTAGAAGACCTTATTACATACAATTGACTCAATCAAAACAAATTTTTATTTTTTGACCCCTCTTGGAGGCATGACAACGTGGGTGCTCCTACACTATTAGTGCAACTGAGATCGATAAAGTTTTCCTATTAAGAAAAAGAGCTTCCCTTAGCTTCAAGAAATATAAATATTCTATATTGACAAGGCCAACCACGTGAAGGTTGAAGCTCATGTGGCCTCACCTAAGACCTAAGACATGTGTATTCCAGTAGATGTAGGACACCTAAGACACCTATTGTATAGTATGTATCTAGATTTTATAGACATAGTAGACCTAAGACACCTAGTTTTTATACCTTATCGTAGTAATCCAATGAATACTTACAACTCAATGTAACATGACTTTACAAAATCAAGGTAAATACTTACAAATTAATCCAACGAACCATCTGGGTCTGATCTACTCTTTATTGTGTCAAGTATTGCTTCATGGTTAGACTCACGCACCTTCCACAAGGTCTTGTTCAAAGGTCTACCCCGATATTGTATCAAATGAACATTGGATGCCATGACAAGTTTCAAGTAATGAAGAATCTTCCAATGCGTGTCAAAGCCCTAAAATAGCCAAATATTAACACTCTTATGTGGGTACCTTCTAAGCCATGTTCCAATAATAACCACTGAGCCTGTAGGGTATTTGATGGTTTCTCCATCCATAACTAGGGCCTCCAATTTCTTTTTGGCCTCAACACAATGACACAAGTAATAATTTGTTCCCTCTTCGTTATCTTCATCTGCAATAACTGCATATACATGCCCTACATTGATATGTGTAGCAAATTAGATGAAATTAGTCAACATTACAAAAACACTACAAAGTAAGATGACATTAGGAATTTAAAAAACTATGCAAATAGATATATTACCTAGTTGAACTAGATCTGATATGTGGTCAAAGTCAACTGATGATTACATCTGTGTTAGTTCCAGTGCCTTCAGGGGTCGATATGTGTCAAGTGGGCTAAGATAACTTAATTGCCATTCGTCAACCCACTCCTTTGACTCAGACTCATCCCAGGCTTGAATTGTATAGGAAGAACAAAAGCATGACATCTTTCACATATGGATACTCCATGAACCTACAATTAAGCTTCTAAAAGAGTGCATCTCACTTAATCCTGTCAGTGTAGAACAATCCTCATATGGTGCAATGTTAGTATCATCTATCAACCAAAAAAATCTACGAACTGAAGACTTACCTTCATTACCTGGACCCATGGAAGCATTACACCACTCGATGATTGATTTTGCATCTGTCAACTTTGCATTGTCTTTATACTTTAACTCTTCTTGTGCTATGGCTCTTTTGATACATGCTCCTGCACCATCATGCTGCCCCTTTCCATGCCTGACCTCACAAACATTCCACATATGCTAAATACCTATAAAATTATGCCTCCTGCTCAGCCAATAGAAATTCTATGAGTTCTTGAATTGTGATGCACAATTATCTGACCATATGATATGCTGACTGAACGATATGCCCCTTCTAGCCAAATCATTGTAGAACACCTAAAAGTAAACCTTGTACGAACTCTGTAGAATGCGTGAGATCATCACTGATATAGAAATGATACTCCCTTATGATCTTTCTATCATCATCTCTACTATCATTCGTATGAATGAATGCGATGTACACAAATATAGAAACCTATGTGGAGTTGTAATATTGTGATTGCACCTCACGATGTGGCTATAGACTATAGTTCTCTACAAAGTCGATGACTAAAACAATGCTACCAACCGGAAATGTGTCCTTGCATAATTTGAATTGCAAGTCCAACCATTGAGCTCTATGGGCATGTCTTGCATACTCATACACTATGATGTCACAAAATATAGGCATAAACTGATACACTGGAATCTTTTCAATAACCAATTCACACCTCTTTGCTTCTTTACCATCTTTTGTATTATATGCAACTATTTTATACTTGCCAAACTCTACTAGTTCATTTCCAACCGCATGTGTTCTGTCCATATGTTCACATATTGGCAAACGTTGCAAGCCACCACAATGATGACATGTGCCATCCAAGCATAATTTCTTGTAGAATATTTGACCTCCCTCTCTTTCACATAAAATTCTTCATATGAAGTCTCTTGAAGATTTTGGTGGGGCACATATGCCACAACCCTACAAAACATTGTTAGTATTCAAATCTGAACATATAGACCTATAAACATCAAAATGGTTAGAAAATTTGATATGTAATCTACAACAAGTAGTGTGTGTGTGATTTATCTTGAAATAGAAAGGTTTTAGCATTTCAAAATATCTTTGACAAATTATAATTTGAGGATACTTCTCTAGAAATTTACCATAAAACTGTGTTTGAGTCTCATCCAAAAAATACTTTGGATGTGGCTCACGATACTAACTACTAATTCTCCTTCTTACCACATCCCTTTGATTCAAAGATACCCTTGTGTAATTCTTCCAAAAGTCTTCAATTAGTGATCTCAATGCTTCAACATTATCTTTTCGTGGTAGGCTCCCCAAGAACACGGGCATAATTCATTGGCATTAGTGTCCTCAATTCTTTGGCATCTTCCAATAGATCTTGATAAAGTTTTCCTATTAATTTTCATTTCTTGAATCATCTTTCTAATGAGATGAGCTTTCCTTGTTTGGCTACTTACTATAGTCGATGTAATCACATGCCATGTTGCATTACTATCTTTTGTGCGTGAGGTGTTACCCACACTCTCATACACACTCATTAGATTCTTGACAATAGATTTTTCACTTGAAGCCTCTGATGTTCTCAACCCCAAAATCTTCATGATGGACCTATACTTTATACTTCACATCATTTCAACGAATAGTTGACATCTTGCAGTCTCATTTAACTTTTCAAAGAACAATCTCCAAATTTTATGAGCATATCTTCTACAAGTGCATTTTGGAATCTTACCTTCCATTGGCTACAAAATATTCTCATCAATATCAATCAAATACTTTGGCTTTCTATGCAAAATTCTAGGTGGTGTTTAGTTAGGTAAATTCATCTCAACATTAGGAATTCCATCAACATTTAAATGAGATCGGGCTAGATGGCATACCTTGGATCAACGATGGAATAGATGACATACCTTGAGGTTGAGGTGGGAACGATGACATACCTCCTTCATCACATATGAGTGATGATGTACTCTCAATTTGCGATGCGGTAGATGGTGTCCCTACATGTTGACTTGTGGTATCTAGGATGTGTCTCCAACTATGGTATTCAAATATCTCATAGCATGAAGTTTGTGCATTCATTCTCTTTGTGCTGCCAATACCATATCTCTTTGTGATGGTCGTAGTTCCTCTTCAATTGGCATGTCTTCATTTATCATGTCCAATTTCCTCTTCTCACGAAGTTCCCTCATAGCTGCCACTTTCTTTGCATTCTTAGCTTCTATCTCTTCCTGTGTTGGTTTAATTCTTGATCGTTTCCTCGGCATGATGGAGAATTTGTCTGTAGCATGATAAAGAGACCAATATTAGGTCCTAAGAAATGAATCCATACAAATAACTAAAATATATGTCATTCAACCCTTCATAGTAAATATACATACAATCATCATTTAAAAGAGTAAATGTCACTCAACCAAAATAGCTACAAAGCATATAAAGAAAATTATTGCAGCCATACAAAGCATTATTGCACAATGTTATTGTAGCCATACAAAGCATTATTGCACAATGTTATTGTAGCCATACAAAGCATTATGGTACAAAGTTCACTTCAGTCCTAGATGAGGATAAGGTCAAAGCAGATCACCTATTGAGGCTACATGTGAAGAGTACATGGGACTTTATGCTTGAAAAGGTTGAGGCAGACCCAATTTGACATGTTTGTTGTTACTAGGGCTACTAGGATTTGGAATTGAGAAGGTGTTTTGTTGGTACTAGGGCCACTAAGATTTGGGTGGCTTGTGAAGGAACAAACAATAATTGAAGAGTGTAGACTTGAGTAAGGGTTTAGAATGGCTGTGTCTAAGTTCCTGAGGGGTAAGAAGACCTCTGGTAGCCTTGTTAGGTTTTGAAGTATTGAAGACCCTCTTTGTGCCTTTGTATAGGGAGATTGCTTGAGAGGAAAGCTTATGAAATTTGAAGAAACTATTGGTATATGAGCCCTTTGGATTGAGTTGAACCCTTCCTCTGAATCGCATACCTAGGATTGTCATAAAAATAATTAGACTAATCTCTATAATTTAGGGTATTGAATGGTATATAGTCGATCAAGGTAACCAACATCATGTGCTAACAAAGGACAATTAGGAAATTTTGAAATATTGTTGTGTCATGTGCATACAAATCATCATGAATAGGTGCACAAGGAATGTCCTAGCCCAAGATATGCACATACAAATCATCATGTCATGTGCATATTTGTATGATCTTGGCACCTATTCATTTGTATTTTAACTTGTTAATATGACAACATAATAGTGGGATTGTAATGGTATGTTAAGGTCTATTTATTACACATAATTATTAAAGAGCCCAAGTGTAGAAAATATACATGGCATCATGTGAGATTTTAGGTTACTTTCTTCATTGGGAATGTGTCTATTTTAATTAATGTTGACCTTTGAGATATATTTTATTATGCATACCATGAACTAATTTAAAACATAGTATATCATATAAACACAAGATATGTATACATAGTCTTTTATTATGCATACTAGATACAAGTGATATAAACATGTATGATAAAGCATGATAAAGTAATTTAAATAGAATTAAGGAAAATGTAAAGAACATGCATGTAAGGACTTGACATACCTCAAAAACAGAGATTCGAATGGAGAGAGTACCCAATTATGTAGTATTTTTTTTCTTGCATCAAACTCCTCAACAATTTGAGTTTTTCACCACTTGCTTCCTTTTCAATGTTAAATTGAATAACACTCAAATATAATTAGTAACAACAATACTATTAACCAATCTATAATGTTAAATTCCTAAAATTGAATCACAATTAACATTGCAACACTACAAAAATTGAAACTTGAATAGATATATATCAAATTTGATGTGAAAACTATGTTATTTCCTCCTTCTCAAGTTGGCAAAGTAGAAAAGGTGGTGGAAAGATCATGAAAAGGTGGTAGAATGTGTAAAATGTGCATGTGAACTTCCCAATAGCATCAAAGCACTTCTTTTTTGTCAGAACACACGCATAATCAGCATGAAAACAGAGCATGTGGGCCTAGATCACGGGGGTCCAAACTTTTTTACCATTTCTAAAGTAGGACAAAATGCAAGTGCATTATAACACGCTCGCATTTTGTCTTGCTATAGATTGATCCATAAATATTTGTGCCTATCTCACCTTTGATAGCACCTTTACAATATCTCACCTCTAGTTCCATTAGCTCATGTTCTATCTCTCACCTCTCTATATCTCACTTATCTCTCCCCCTCACCTCTCTACCTCTCCCCTCTCTATGTCTCTCAGTCGCTCCTTGTCTACCTCTTCATCCATACTTAGCCATCTAGGTCTCACTTAATCCTAAACCATAAAGCCTCAATCCTCAATGTCAAACCCTAAACACTATCCCTATTCCTAAACCCGCAACGGGCACAATACTATCCCTCAACCCTTAACCCTTAAAACTTGAACCCCAAAACCTATCCCTACACCCTCAACACTCGACACTATATCTTAAACCCTAATACCTTGACACTCAACCCTATCCCTAAACCCTCAACCCTCAACCATCAACATCAAACCCTAATAACTCAACCCTTAACTCTAATCCCTCAACCCTCAACCCTATCCCTCAACCCTAAAACCTCAACCCTCAACCCTCAACGTCAAACTCTAATCCCTCAACCCTTAACTCTAATCCCTCAACCCTAAACCCTATCCCTAAACTCTCAACACTATACCTTAAATGCTAATCCCTCAACCCTCAACCTTAAACCCTATGCCTCAACCCTAATCCCTCATCCCTAAACCCTAAACACTATCCCTATTCATAAACCCTATATGGGCTCAATACTATCCCTCAACCCTTAACCCTTAAAACTTGAACCCTAAAAGCTATCCCTACACCCTCGACACTCGACACTATATCTTAAACCCTAATCCCTTAACCCTCATCCCTAAAGCCTCAAGCCTAAATCCTTAAACCTTCAATCCTAAACCCTATCCCTAATCCCTCTACCCTTAACACTCTACTTTAACCTTAATCCCTTGATCATCAACCCTCTCCCTAAACCTTAAACCCTCAACCCTCAACATTAAACCCTAATCTGTCAACCCTAAACCCTAATCCCTCAAACCTAAACCCTATCCCTAAACCCTCAACCCTTAACACTATACCTTAAACCCTAATCCCTATCCCTCAACCTAAACCTAAACGTAAACCTAAACCCTATCCCTCAACCCTCAACACTATACCTTAAACCCTATCCCTACACCCTCAACACTTGACACTATATCTTAAGCCTTAAACCCTCATCCCTTAAGCCTCAACCCTCAATCCTTAAACCTTCAACCCTAAACCCTATACCTAATCCCTCTACCCTCGACACTCTAACCCTAACCCCTTGGCCATCAACCCTAAACCCTCAACCCTCAACCCTCAGTTCCCTCAACTCTCAACATTAAACCCTATCCCTAAACCCTCAACCCTCAACACTATACCTTAAACCCTAATCCCTATCCCTCAACCTTTAACCCTTAAAACTTAAACCCTATCCCTTCACCCTCAACATTCGATACTATATCTTAAGCCTTAAACCCTCATCCCTAAAGCCTAAACCCTCAGTCCTTAAACCTTCTACCCTAAACCCTATCCCTAATCCCTCTACCCTCAACACTTTAACCCTAACCCATTGACCATCAACCCTATCCCTAAACCCTCAACCCTCAACACTATACCTTAAACCCTAATCCCTATCCCTCAACCATTAACCCTTAAAACTTAAACCCTGTCCCTACACTCTCAACACTCGACACTATATATTTAGCCTTAAACCCTCATCCGTAAAGCCTCAACCCTCAATCCTTAAATATTCAACCCTAAACCCTATCCCTAATCCCTCTACCGTTGACACTCTAACCCTAACCCCTTGACCATCAACCCTATCCGTAAACCCTGAACCCTGAACCCTAAACCCTCAACCCTCAACCCTCAACTCTCAACATTAAACCCTAATCCATCAACCCTAAACCCTAATCCATCAAACCTAAACCCTATCCCTAAACCCTCAACCCTCAACACTATACCTTAAACCTTAAACCCTAATCCCTATCCTTCAACCCTTAACCCTTAAAACTTAAACCTTATCCCTACACCCTCAAAACTTGACACTATATCTTAAGCCTTAAACCGTATCCCTAAAGCCTAAACCCTCAATCCTTAAACCTTCAACCGTAAACCCTATCTATAATTCCTCTACCCTTGACACTCTAACCCTATCCCCTTGACCATCAACCCTATCCCTAAACCCTAATCCCTCAAATCCAAACCCTATCCCTATATCCTTAGCCCTCAACACTATACCTTAAACCCTAATCCCTATCCCTCAACCCTTAACCCTTAAAACTTAAAACCTATCCCTACACCCTCAACACTTGACACTATATCTTAACTTTAAACCCTCATCCCTGAAGCCCCAACCCTCAATCCTTAAACCTTCAACCCTAAACCCTATCCCTAATCCCTCTTCCCTCAACACTCTAATACTAACCCCTTGACCATCAACCCTATCCCTAAACCCTCAACCCTCAATCCTCAACATTAAACCCTAATCCATCAACCCTAAACCATAATTCCTCAAACCTAAACCCTATCCCTAAACCCTTAACCCTCAACACTATACCTTAAACCCTAATCCCTATCCCTTAACCCTTAACCCTTAAAACTTAAACTCTATCCCTGCACCCTCAACACTCGACACTATATCTTAAGCCTTAAACCCTCATCCCTAAAGCCTCAACCCTCAATCCTTAAACCTTCAACCCTAAACCCTATCCCTAATCCCTCTACCCTTGACACTCTAACCCTAACCCCTTGACCATCAACCCTATTTGGTGCAGGAGTACCTCAAGACATAAGAATCAACAGGATTCCATGTATTTTTTGTTTTGTCCAAGTGTCATGTTTGTAAGGCCTTAGCACCATGTGTGATGCAGAGTGGCACAAGGGAAGCAACACACAAAGGTTTACTCTATTGTCCTTTGCCCACTCACCCACTTCAACTAGCCTTCAACCAACCAACCAACCAAAGGCACATACAAGGCATATGAAGGATTTGATGTCCAGACTATTGTCCAACCCCTAAAGCTTCTCCAACACCTTAATACAGATCAACAAACACCTTCTATGTAGTTGGTTTGATCTCCAACTTCCCAAACCTCTTCAACCTATACCTTGACTAGTAAGACTACTAGCCCTCCAAACTAGGTTTTCTCAACAAAACTTGACAAAATCCCAAAGGTCTAGGAAAACAAATGATGGAATTGAACACCTTTCAGGGGACCCTAACAAACCTCCAAATCTCCTGCTCCAACTCTACTCCAGCAATCCAGAACGCCTACTAGGTCTCTAGGCCTAATTGATCAATTTAGGCTAGGTTACAAAGCAAGTGCTCAAAATTGGGTGCATAGGTCAGGGGTAGGAACTGGGAATGCTTCTACCATGTCCCTACAACACAAATCCATCATTTATTTGCTCACCCTAATAGGATTCTATCATCTACAACCTCAAATAGCATGAAATTGGCCAAATACAATGAAATACTTGACCTAGGGCATCACCTTAAAAATAGAAGACTGCATTTTCTGACAAAAATCTTTTGGAATCTTATAGTACATACCCCTAGCCTGCATTTCACCAGTTTTTGCAAATTTTCAATGGTGGAAATGCATTCTAGGGCCGGATTTCTATGGCTGCCCTAGAAAACAGGGTTTCTGGACCTGTTTTGAAAGAAAAATATATAACTTTTGATCCCGACCACTTCAGGACCTCAAACTAGTTGTATTGGAACCCTGATTCCAAGAGCTTTCAGAAAAATATCATTTGCACATGTGAAAAGTCCGTACAGTCTGTACACAGCAAGAAAAATAGCAAAAAATAGTCAGTTTTCTTGATTTTTTGTGCCCAAATTCTGTACAAAAATTTCCTCCTCTGTACTAGAGTCAAATATCCACCATATTAACCCATCCAAGTTGGTTTCCAACTTCTACAACAGCATTTAACTGCCCAAAGTGGTTTTTGAACCGACCCAACACATAACACCTTTGACAACTATGGTGTTTTGCATTAACACAAGGAGGTTGATTTGTTTGGCTTGTCCAATGGAGTCCAAATGATCAACACACTCCTTCCAACATACTAAAACATTAAAACAACCAAAAAAAACTTGAAAACCAATCCTTAGACCTTCTAGGCCTAATTGGCACAACAAGGGTCCAAATGGACTAAGAAGGATTTAAGGTTTATATAGTCACCCCAAACCTCTTGACCATACAAAATGGACCAAACAACAATGGCTAAAAGCCTTATTACAAAACACATTGAACAAAAAAACATAACTTCTCAAAATGCATCAAAATGCCTTTAGGAACCAAGGTGCTCCTAGGTGCCCTGCACCAATGTGGAATCATAGTTTGCTAAGTAACAACATAAAACTAAGTCTATATACATGTAACTAAACTAAAAAGATTGTAACTGAATGACAGAGGTAGTTGTAGGGCGGTTTGCCTTCCATCTTGTGTAACTGCCAAAATGTGAGTCTATATAGTCAGTTTGTGATTCATTAAGAACTGGTGTGTGTGTAGACACAGACAGAGAATAGATTGTGTATGTATATTTCTGAGAAAGAGCAATAAAAGTTTTTGTTTTGGTTTGAAAACAGAAATGTAGATCGGAAGCATTCCATTGGTTGAGATTTTTTTGAAATCAGTGGAATGACTTCCTTAGGAGTAGATGGTTTCCCATTCTATTAAGTTTTGTTATTTCTGTGGGGGTTGTTCAATTATAGAGTTGTAGAAGATTATAGGGTAAGTGCAAAAAGATGGGGGGCCAAAAAGTGGCCAAAATAATTTGAAAAAAAATAAAGGCATAACGCGAGCGCATTATAACGCGAGCGCGTTATGTGCTTCTATAAATAAAATAAAAAAAGCAACTCAATTTCATTTCTCCCATTTTCTCCTCTGCCCGCGGCCTCCAAACCCTCAAAAACGCGCTCGCGTTCTGCAAAATGCCAATCAACGCAAAAATCTTGTCAATTCATCGCCAAAATGCCGCCGCGACATCGAGCACGCCAAAGAGGTGAGTTATCTTTGTTTTTTTGTTTGAATTTCTTTCTATATAGGTAGGTTTTTGTTGATTTTTAATGTATATTTCGTTAATTGTCAGGAAATGTTAATGCACCTCCTCCTCCTCCTCCTCCTCCTCAAAATCCACAAAATCCTGAGGAGGAAATACCTGGAGAACAACAACCTCCTCCATTCATTCCTCGACATGCCCCTGGAACACAAGATAATATAATAGGGCAAATTGAAAACAACAAAAAACAAATTGAAGATATAATTGCAAGGTTGAAAGATCCTTCCACTTCAACCTTGCATAGGTCCACGCTTGCCGAATCTCTTGAGTCTATGTTAACAAATGTAAATTCAATTAGCAAGTAAATAACTAGTTGGACCGATAAAAAGAGAGAGTTTAGAGATTACTATGCAGATAAATTATCATACCAAGATGTCAAAAAATTACAAATTACAAAAGTAGACTTGTGTTCAATTTTCACAAACCCACAAACAAATCAACCTCCACCCATTACATGCAAGAGGTTCCCTATCCATTGGTGCAACAACCAAGCGATAAGGGACAATTTTGGGCAGAGGTGGTGGATGGTTTTTGACCATCCTCCATGCAATAACAATGAGGTCCCGCAATACTTTTTGAGGAAACTCTACTCTGAGTTTGTTCTCAATAAAGTGCCAAACTATTTTGATATGCGGGACTTCCAGGGTAGAGGTGGGGGCTCAACACAGGATAGACCAGGGGCACGTCTTGACCCACAGCGGGTAGTGAGACGAGTAATCAGCAGACCAGCCCATGAGCATGTTTCTATCCCTTCCATTGTGAAGGAGAGTGTTGAGGTCGATACACTGAGGTCGATTAGTGCCTTGACCCAGAGCATCATAGAGCATGCCAATCCTGCAACACAGAGTGGGTTGGGAGATAGTGCGAGGAGTAGGGTCCCACCGCATACTTGCCAGGCTTGCGGGTCAGCCTGTGGTTATGACCCCATGGACAGTCAGGACGCAGGTGCACAGGCTACATCTGCAGCTGAGCAGATGGCGATGACAGATACCCTCCTGAGTGAGACTTTCGGCCTTGATACTCAGGTAAATATTAGCAAGTTTATTGAATTTAATTTATTAAATTTTATTTTTGAAATACAAGATTAACTAATTTAAATTGATGATTTTAATGAAATTTCAGGGTCATAGTGTCGATGCAGTTTTCAGTGGTTCTCCACCTACATTTTTCACTAGATCATCTACTGTCGAGGTATGTAACTAGTAAACAATTATAAATATTACATGTGAATAGCATCGTTATATGAATGGTATTCTAATTTCTGATTTTGGATGTTGAATAGGTTAACACTGTAGATTTCATGGCAACACCTGCCAGCGGTGGTGGACTTCAAAGCTTTACGGAGGTAATAAAATAAATAGTTTAATGAATGAATTGTACTTACTAAATTTTTGTATGTGATTTGTGTGTTTTATTGTGTGTACTTCCATGTTTAGATGAGCGTGTGTGTATGTTAGGAGCCATGATTTGCATCACTATTATAGTTTTCGTAATTGAATAATGTTGTTTTATTTCCAGATGATGCAGGCTGCGGGTACACCTCCCCATGTTCATAGGGCAATGGAGCAGGGTGTGGCCTCTGCGATTCATAGCTCTATGGCATTGACAGGGGTATGAGGTAGATTAGTAAATTTCAATTTACATTCATTGTTATAGTTGTCTATTTTTGAAAAATCAAAAGATTATTGATTTGAAGTTTAATTTCTATCTGGATGGTTTCTATAGGACATGACATCACTAGGGCCTTTTCCTGCTACTGAGGCAAGTGAGCAGACAGATTATATGTTAGCGGTAAGTGATTATTTTGTTAAATGTTTCATTTTTTTATAACATGTAATTTCTATATATTAATATCTATACTTTTTTTTGTAACAGGTAAAGGTGCAGGAAGAACTAAATAGGAGGAGTAGCCCTCGGGTTCGTAGTAGACCACCCACATGCATGTCTCCATCCACTAGAAGATCAAAGGCTGCTCGTGATTTATTCTCTTCACCAGCTAGAGGGGAATGACTTTTTATTGTGTTCCTCTGTTGTATGCCTATATGGCATTTGTGGACATATATTTTGTATTGTACATAGTTGACATTGTATGCCTATATGGCATTCTTGTAAGCCTATATGGCTATTTTGTATATATGTTATACTTATATCGACAGATATTGATGTATGCGTATATGGATATTTGGTTAATACAAATCTTTTTTATTGATGGCGTCCATACTTGCATTATAAATCCACTTTTGAATGGATATTTGTAGATGGCTACTTCAAATATTTAAAGTCTGATTGTATTACATAGGATGTTTGCATTTTCTTTGATAGGCTTGATAGGCCATGGATTACATGATGGTGTTTGATGGAAAAGTATGGTACTAGAAGACTCTAGTTCATTCTTAATAGGCTTGTGATTGATAATATCTTTGCATGATTGCACTTGATCTTGGATCATGGGCATGTAGTTAGGATTTTGATTGTATTGTGATGTTTGATGGATAGGCATGGTGTAAGTGTAAGATACCCAACTAGTTCTACGAAAAATTTTCCTTACTTAAACACTTTTACTTGCTAACAATTCATCAACTACTTCAATAACATAAAGATATACATCAAGATAACTATTTGAATGAAACAACATTAGAGTTGGGTACTTGTCTTGTTACTTGATTCAATCAACTTGCAATGTCTTATTACATGGAAAATGCTTTCAATAGCATGAAGTACAACTCATTCAATGGAAATAGAAGGACAGGCCTTGAAACCTTGATGTTACAATGTCTTCCTTACTTGAGCAACATTTGAAGATTTGGAATGTTCAACTCATCACCTCACAAGGTAGGCGCATATTTGAAGGATTTACAGGTTTTTCTGACTTGGGCGCCAAGTTGAGGTGACCTCCTCCTGAAGTTGCGCCTTGTCAACATTAGGTGCCAATTAGAGTTTATGGATGCTTTGGATTGTTTCCAAGAGTAGGCGCCAAAACATCATCATTATGAAAGTGTTTTAAATGCTAGGCGCCCAAATAAGCCCTCTGGAGTCTAGGCGCTCCTTTCATGCATTCTGTGTTCTAGGCGCCAATTGAAAGGAGTGGAGAACAGGGCAAGCGCCTTCCAAACTAGGTGTTTCCTTGAGGTGACAAGGACTTAGAAAGTGCGCCTAAGGTGAGTGCCTTGAGTGAAAAGGTCTAACAAACATCTTTGAACCCCCTTTCAAGGTTAGGCGCATTCTGGAGGTGGAAACAAGTAGAAGGTGCGCCTTAGCTTCCTTTGTCAATTCTTGCAAGTCTTTGTTGATTAGGAAGGTGGAATGCTTCATTGTAGAATGAGCGCCTATCTTCTAATGTCCAAACTACTTCTTCTGGCTCACTCTGTGGCTAGGCGCCAGAGCTAAACTGTTCACACAAGGGAGTGCGCCTAGACTCACTTGATGTTTTCTTACTACTTCAACCCCTGGAAGATGTTCCAAGGTGTTCCCTTTTACAAGCACCTGACCTCCCAAGTTCCTTCATGTGCTATTCCTTGAAGGCGCCAAAACTGAGCTCCAGTGCCATGGGATTGTGCCTAACATCTTTGAAGAGTTTCTAAGCCTTTTGCAAGTTGATATCCCAAACTCATCTTCTAGGCGCAACAGGAGCTTTCCAAAGGAGTTTCCAAGTTTTAGACGCCAAGCGAGGTCATGGGTGAATGGAACTGCGCCTTAGGAGATGACTGGATCCTAAGTGTCAGTCTGGAGTTACAGTGGAATTGATATGCGCCTCAACTAGCTTAGGCGCCCATTTGAAGTGATTCCTTTAACACTTCTCTGTCAATCTCAACTGCAAGGATGATCTCCTAATCCAATTTTGATCCTCTGGAGATGCAAATAGCTTTACATTTCACTAGGCTCCATCAATGATGATCATCAACCAAAGCGCATTTCAAAGGTGAGATAGGCAAGTGAGGCACCAAACTAGTCCTTAAGACTTATCTCCTTCTATCAAGTCAATTTCAACTATGTGAGAGAGTTCTATTCTAGGCGCAAAATGGAAATGTTTCATCAATTGGTGCATCTTACAAAGCTCCCAATTCTAGGCGCCAAAGCCAAAGAGTTTTTCCCAACACATGCACCTGGGCTAGGAATTCACCTAAGAGACATCACTTAGCTTTAAAACTTTCAATCTATAGCCATCTGGGCTAGGCGCTCCAATGGAGGATCCTTGAACTCATGCATTGGCGCCTTCTAGTTCTAGGCACCCATTTTGGATGATTCATCCTGATACTAGCACCCAAAATGACTAGACTCTCTTCATTATCCAATTCACTTAGAAGACTCAAGTTGGAGACTTAGTTGTCTATCCATGTTCTCCAGAAGATTCATTGTACCTCTATGCACTATCTCCTTCAAGGCACTCCTTAAAATCATTGGAAGTGCTCAGGACTTACCTTAGTCCAAAGCGCCACAATCCATTCCTTAAAGCACAAAGAATTCTCAAAGGCGCCCCTATTTACCTCTAAGCACTCAAATATCATTTAGATTCAAGGCGCACATTTAGCTCCAAAACGCAAATTTCCATCATCAACCCATCAAGGTGCATCATCTTCCCTTTGTATCCCCTTCAAGGCGCAGACATTCACTTCTTCACACTCAAACTCACTCTCTAGCGCCAGAATAGGTGTATAACTTCAAATAAGGCGCTAATCTTAGGTTTCTAAGTACTTAGTTTGATCTTAAGGCTATCCTTCCTCTAAGCACTCTCTTCAACTCCCTCACTGAAGGCCCTCTGTAAGTTTGGGCGCATTTCATCCCAAGGCGCTTCAACATCATCCAAGGCGCAAATTCACTCTCCAAGACAAGGTGCAAAAAACCCTATCCTAAGGCGCTCAAATCTTGCTTCTAGACCTAGGCGCACAAACATGAGATCTTGAATTGTACAGGAAGAACAAAAGCATGACATCTTTCGTGTATGGATACTCCATGAACCTGCAATTGAGCTTCTGAAAGAGTGCATCCAATTTGATCCTGTCAATGTACAACAATCCTCATATGGTGCAATGTTAGTATCATCTATCAACCAAAAAAATCTACGAACTAAAGACTTACCTTCATTACCTGGACCCATGGAAGCATTACACCACTCGACAATCAATTTTGCATCTGTCAACTTTGCATTGTCTTTATACTTTAACTCTTCTCGTGCTATGGCTCTTTTGATACATGCTCCTGCACCATCATGCTCCCCCTTTCCATGCCCGGCCTCACAAAAGTTCCACATATGTTGAATACCTGTAAAATTATGCCTCCTACTTAGCCAATAGAAATTCCGCGAGTTCTTGAATTGTGATGCACAATTATCCGACCATATGATATGCTGACTGAACGATATGCCCCTTCTAGCCAAATCATTATAGAACACCTGAAAGCAACCTTGCACGAACTCCGTAGAATGTGTGCGATCATCACTAATATAGAAATGATACTCCCTTATGATCTTTCTATCATCCTCTGTACTATCATTCGCATGAATGAATGCGATGTGCACAAATATAGAAACCTGTGTGGAGTTGTAATATTGTGATTGCACCTCACGCTGTGGCTGTAGACTGTAGTTCTCTGCAAAGTCGACGACTGAAACAATGCTACCAACTGGAAATGTGTCCTTGCATAACTTGAATTGCAAGTCCAACCATCGAGCTCTATGGGCATGTCTTGCATACTCATACACTATGCTGTCACGAAATATAGGCATAAACTGATACACTGGAATCTTTTCAATAACTAATTCACACCTCTTTGCTTCTTTACCATCTTTTGTATTGTATGCCACTGTTTTATACTTGCCAAACTCTACTAGTGCATTTCCAACCGCATGTGTTATTTCCATATGTTCACATATTGGCAAATGTTGCAAGCCACCGCAACGATGACATGTGCCATCCAAGCATAATTTCTTGTAGAATATTTGACCTTCCTCTCTTTCACATAAAATTCTTGATATGAAGTCTCTTGAAGATGTTGGTGGGGCACATATGGCACAACCCTGCAAATCATTGTTAGTATGCATATCTAAACATATAGACCTATAAGCATCAAAATGGTTAGAAAGTTCAATATGTAATCTACAACAACAAGTAGTGCATGTGTGATTTATCTTAACATAGAAAGGTTTTAGCATTTCAAAATATCTTTGACAAATTTTAATTTGAGGATACTTCTCTAGAAATTTACCATAAAACTGTGTTTGAGTCTCATCCAAAAAATGCTTTGGATGTGGCTCGCGGTTCTGACTACCAATTCTCCTTCTTACCACATCCCTTTGATTCGGAGATACCCTTGTGTAATTCTTCCAAAAGTCTTCAATTAGTGACCTCAATGCTTCAACAATTGGTTTATCTTTTCGTGGTAGTCTCCCCGAGAACGCCCATAATTCATTGGCATTAGTGTCCTCAATTCTTTGGCGTCTTCCAACGACTCTTGATAAAGTTTTCCTATTAATTCTCAATTTTTGACTTGTCTTTCTAATAAGACGAGCTTTCCTCGTTTGACTACTTACTATAGTCGATGTAATCACACGCCATGTTGCATTACTATCTTTTGTGCATGAGGTGTTACCCACACTCTCATACGCACTCATTAGATTCTTGACAATAGATTTTCACTTGAAGCCTCTGATGTTCTCAACCCAAGAATCTTCATGATAGACCTATACTTTATACTTCGCATCATTTCAACGAATAGTTGACATCTTGCAGTCTCATTTAACTTTTCAAAGAGCAATCTCCAAATCTTATTAGCATATCTTCTACAAGTGCGTTTTGGAATCTTACCTTCCATTGGCTGCAAAATATTCTCATCAATATCAATCAAATACTTTGGCTTTCTATGCAAAATTCTAGGTGGTGTCAAGTTAGGTAAATTCATCTCAACATTAGGAATTTCATCAATATTTAAATGAGATGGGTTAGATGGCATACCTTCGATCGAAGATTGAATAGATGACATACCTTGAGGTTGAGGTGGGAACGATGGCATACCTCCTTCATCACATGTGAGTGATGATGTACTCTCAACTTGAGATGTGGTAGATGGTGTCCCTACATGTTGTCTTGCGATAAAGGATGTGTCTCCAACTATGGTATTCAAATATCTCGTACCACGAAGTTTTTGCATTCGTTCTCTTTGTGCCGCCAATACCATATCTCTTTGTGATGGTTGTGGTTCCTCTTCAATTGGTATGTCTTCATTTATCGTGTCCAATTTCCTCTTCTCACGAAGTTCCCTCATAGCCATTGCTTTCTTTGCATTCTTAGCTTCTATCTCTTCTTGTGTTGGTTTAATTCTTGATCGTTTCCTCGGCATGACGGAGAATTTGTCTGTAGCATGATAAAGAGACCAATATTAGTTCCTAAGAAATGAATACATGATAATAGTGGGATTGTATTTTTTTTATGTTGTAAGGATTTATTCTTGTATAGTTTGACATCATGGTATGAACTAAGGTTTGTTTATTACACATAATTATTAAAGAGCCCAAGTGTAGAAAATATACATGGCATCATGTGAGATTGTAGGTTGCTTTCTTGATTGGAAATGTGTCTATTTTAAACATGTATGATAAAGCATGATAAAGTAATTCAATCTGAAATAAGGAAAATGTAAAGAACATGCATGTAAAGACTTGACATACCTAAAAAATGAAGATTTGAATGGAGAGAGTACCCAATTATGTAGTGTTTTTATCTTCTTGCATCAAACTCCTCAACAATTTGAGTTTTTCACCACTTGCTTCCTTTTCAATGTTAAATTCTTAAAATTGAATCAAAATTAACATTGCAATACTACAAAAATTGAAACTTGTATAGATATATATCAAATTTGGTTTGAAAACTATGTTATTTCCTCCTTCTCAAGTTGGCAAAGCAGAAAAGGTGGTGGAAAGATCATGCAAAGGTGGTACAATGTGTCAAATGTGCATGTGAACTTCCCAATAGCATGAAAGCACTTCTTTTTTGTCGGAGCACGCGCAGAATCAGTAAGAAAACAGAGCATGTGGGCCTGGATCACGGGGGTAACCACTTTTTTACCGTTTCACTAGAAATACAAAACGCGAGCGCGTTATAACACGAGCGCACTATAACGTGCTCGCGTTTTGTCCTGCTATAGATCCCTAAACCCTAAACCCTCAACTCTGATCCCTTGACCCTCAACCCTCAATGTCAAATCCTAATCCCTCAACCCTATCCCTAAACCCTCAACCCTCAATGTCAAATCCTAATCCCTCAACCTCAACCTTGTCCCTAAACCCTAATCCCTTCAACCTCAACCCTATCCCTAAACCCTTGACCCTCGAACCTCAGCCCTCGACGTCAAACCCTAATCCCTTGATGCAGAGCGAAACCAGTTGAACATTAACACAGGTGAAAAAATCCTTCATCTTTGGTAAGACATTACCATTTGTCACCTCGACACAAACACGATTGGCAAGATTAATGTTATCGGTTCAATGCACCTTTGTCTACCCGATAGACATAGTCAATCCGATGACTTCTCCATACATTTCTTGACTTATTCTTCCGGTCCTCCTTACTATTTCCACCGGTCATTTCTTGCATCGTTCAGAATGCTTATTCTAAAAACCTCACATACAACAATGATATTCAAATGGAAGATACGAACTGTCCTCACAAACATTCATTGTATACACATAAAGTGCTAATTCCTTCTCTGCACATTGTAACCGAACAGAACACACAGAAACACTAAAACTACATAACAGAAATAAATCTAACTACATGGAGGTCATTCCACTGATTTCAAAGAAATCCACCAGTGGAATGACTCCAATCGGTATCACTGTAGTTTGACCAGAAAACACAGAATTTCTTTATTCCTTCTACTTCAGAATAAAATACAATTTCTCTCTCTATTCGTTCACTCCCCTCTACATGAACAGAGACCAACAATATAAAGACTCTCAATTGACAGTTACACACGGTGGAAGGTGAATCACCTATAACCACCCTGCCAATCGGTTACAAACCTTTCAGACATTCAGTTCGGTTACAAATGGTAATGACACGTACACAAACTACTCAACATTATGCCGTTACTTGGCCAAATTCTAATCCCTCAACCCTTCACTCTAATCCCTCAACCCTAAACCCTATCCCTAAACCCTCAACACTATACCTTAAACCCTAATCCCTCAACCCTAACCCTAAACCTTGTCCCTAAACCCTAATCCCTTCAACCTCAACCCTATCCCTAAACCCTTGACCCTCGAACCTCAGCCCTCAACGTCAAACCCTAATCCCTCAACCCTTAACTCTGATCCCTCATCTCTCAACCCTAACCCTAAACCCTCAACCCTCAACATCAAACCCTAATCCCTCAACCCTCAACCCTAATCTGTCATCTGTCATCCCTCCACACTCTACTTTAACCCTAATTCCTCGACCCTCGACCCTCGAACCTCAACCCTCAACCCTCAACATCAAACCCTAATCCCTCAACCCTTAACTCTAATCCCTCGACCTTCAACCCTGATCCTAAACCCTAAACCCTCAACGCCAAATTCTAATCCCTCAACCCTTCACTCTAATCCCTCAACCCTAAACCCTATCCCTAAACCCTCAACACTATACCTTAAACCCTAATCCCTCAACCCTAACCCTAAACCTTGTCCCTAAACCCTAATCCCTTCAACCTCAACCCTATCCCTAAACCCTTGACCCTCGAACCTCAGCCCTCAACGTCAAACCCTAATCCCTCAACCCTTAACTCTGATCCCTCATCTCTCAACCCTAACCCTAAACCCTCAACCCTCAACATCAAACCCTAATCCCTCAACCCTCAACCCTAATCTATCATCCATCATCCCTCCACACTATACTTTAACCCTAATTCCTCGACCCTCAACCCTATCCCTAAACCCTTGACCCTCGAACCTCAACCCTCAACCCTTAACATCAAACCCTAATCCCTCAACCCTTAACTCTAATCCCTCAACCTTCAACCCTGATCCTAAACCCTAAACCCTCAACGCCAAATTCTAATCCCTCAACCCTTCACTCTAATCCCTCAACCCTAAACCCTATCCCTAAACCCTCAACACTATACCTTAAACCCTAATCCCTCAACCCTAACCCTAAACCTTGTCCCTAAACCCTAATCCCTTCAACCTCAACCCTATCCCTAAACCCTTGACCCTCGAACCTCAGCCATCGACGTCAAACCCTAATCCCTCAACCCTTAACTCTGATCCCTCATATCTCAACCCTAACCCTAAACCCTCAACCCTCAACATCAAACCCTAATCCCTCAACCCTCAACCCTAATCTATCATCCGTCATCCCTCCACACTCTACTTTAACCCTAATTCCTCGACCCTCAACCCTATCCCTAAACCCTTGACCCTCGAACCTCAACCCTCACCCTCAACATCAAACCCTAATCCCTCAACCCTTAACTCTAATCCCTCAACCTTCAACCCTGATCCTAAACCCTAAACCCTCAACGCCAAATTCTAATCCCTCAACCCTTCACTCTAATCCCTCAACCCTAAACCCTATCCCTAAACCCTCAACACTATACCTTAAACCCTAACCCTAAACCTTGTCCCTAAACCCTAATCCCTCAACCCTCAACCCTAATCTGTCATCCGTCATCCCTCAACTCTAATCCCTCATTCCTAAACCCTAAACGCTATCCCTATTCCTAGACCCTCAACAGGCTCGATACTATACCTTAAACCCTAATCCCTCTACCATCGACACTCTTATTTAACCCTAATCCCTTGACCATTAACCCTATCCCTCAACCTCAACCCTCAACCCTCAACCCTCAACTCTCAACATTAAACCCTAATTCATCAACCCTAAACCCTAATCCCTCAAACCTAAACCCTATCCCTAAACCATCAACCCTCAACACTATACCTTAAACCCCAATCCCTCAACCCTCAACCCTAAACCTTATCCCTAAACCCTAATCCCTCAACCCTCAACCCTAATCCCTCATCCCTCAACTCTAATCCCTCATCCCTAAACCCTAAATGCTATCCCTATTCCTAAACCCTCAACAGACTCGATACTATACCTTAAACTCTAATCCCTTATCCCTAAACCCTCCAACCCTATCCCTAATCCTTACACCCTCCACACTCTACTTTAACCCTAATCCCTTCAACCTCAACCCTATCCCTAAACCATTGACCCTCGAACCTCAACCCTCAACCCTCGACGTTAAACCCTATTCCCTCAACCCTTAACTCTGATCCCTCATCTCTCAACCCTAACCCTAAACCCTAAACCCTCAACCCTCAACGTCAAATCCTAATCCCTCAACCCTAAACCCTATCCCTAAACCCTCAACACTATACCTTAAACCCTAATCCCTCATCCCTCAACCCTAAACCTTATCCCTAAACCCTAATCCCTCAACCCTCAACCCTAATCTGTCATCCCCCAACTCTAATCCTTCATCCCTAAACCCTAAATGCTATCCCTATTCCTACACCCTCAACAGAATCGATACTATACCTTAAACCCTAATCCCTTATCCCTAAACCCTCCAACCCTATCCCTAATCCTTATACCCTCCACACTCTACTTTAACCCTAATTCCTCGACCCTCAACCCTATCTCTAAACCCTTGACCCTCGAACCTCAACCCTCAACCCTCAACGTCAAACCCTAATCCCTCAACCCTTAACTCTGATCCCTCGACCCTCAACACTATACCTTAAACCCTAATCCATATCCCTCAACCCTTAACCCTTAAAACTTAAACCCTATCCCTACACCCTCAACACTTGACACTATATCTTAAGCCTTAAACCCTCATCCCTAAAGCCTCAACCCTCAATCCTTAAACCTTAAACCCTAAACCCTATCCCTAATCCCTCTACCCTCAACACTCTAACCCTAACCTCGACATTAAATGCTAATCCGTCAACCCTAAACCCTAATCCTAAACCCTCAACCCTCAACCCTCAACACTATACCTTAAACCCTAATCCCTCAACCCTCAACCCTAAACCTTATCCCTAAACCCTAATCCCTCAACCCTCAACCCTAATCCATCATCCCTCAACTATAATCCCTCATCCCTAATCCCTAAATGCTATCCCTATTCCTAAACTCTCAACAAACTTGATACTATACCTTAAACCCTAATCCCTTATCCCTAAACCCTCCAACCCTATCCCTAATCCTTACACCCTCCACACTCTACTTTAACCCTAATCCCTCGACCCTAAACCCTATCCCTAAACCCTTGACCCTTGAACCTCAACCCTCAACCCTTAATGTCAAACCCTAATCCCTCAACCCTTAACTTTGATCCCTCGACCCTCAACCGTAATCTGTCATCCCTCATCCCTAAACCTTAAATGCTATCCCTATTCCTAGACCCTCAACGGGCTCGATACTATACCTTAAACGCTAATCCCTTATCCGTAAACCTTCCAACTCTATCCTTTATGCCTTAACCCTCATTATGAATAGCCTTGAATGTAAAAAAATTTGAGTGGGACATAACGCAAGCGCGTTATAACGCGCTCGCGTTATGTCAAACATGGCAAAAGACAGACTTGCGGGAAAAAATGTAAGGCAAGAAATAACGCGAGCGCGTTATAACGCGCTCGCGTTATTTCTTGCTTTGGGAATCCCAAGGCTTGGGCTTGGGATTTGCTTTGGATTTCCAACCCAAAGGCTTGGAGTGCCTTATGAACAGTCACAGACGTGTTTTTCTATATTCTTCAAAATTTCACATAATTTCGTTCGTGCTAACCCTCAGATTTGCACGTGTTTCAAGGTTGAACAAATCGAACACATGGGTAATGTTAGGCTTTCTCTTAGCTATTTGACGATGTGATTTTTTTCACATTTTAACAATGTTAAGCCTTTCATCTTTAATTTCTTTTGTTTGTGTGTCCGTTTTTATGCAAAAACCACTGTTTGGTCTTTTTTTCATTGTAAAATAACTATTCATTCAAATTTCAAAAAAATTACATATTTAGAAACTAGACTCCATTCTACAAATATTAAAAAAATAAAAAAATGATTTTCAATTAGTTTTCAAAATTTATAGGGGTAGCACGGCCAAAATTCTGTTTTTTAGGATGTGTCCACTTTAAAAATTAGTAAAAAATCAAATATTCATCAAAAAATTATCAGAAAAATCGGGCATAAACTACATGCTATTAGCTAATTTCTCACTGAAGCGATTTTAAAAATACCAAAAAAAGGTTGACCTTTTGAGGGAGCCACAAAACATGCTATGTTATGTTTTTTTGATAGAAACAACACCAATTTCTGTGGCTCCCTCTTTTGAACCCCTTAATCTATGCCATTTTCAAAACAAAATAGTAGTTTAGAAAGTAGACTCGGAGCACTACGAACATTGTTTTGGTTACATCTCTAAATTTTGAGTGTAACTATGCTCAATTTCTCATCCAAGGCCAGTATTTCCTGATTTCAGAAAAAAAGTGGCCACTTAAGACCCCTTTTTGGCCCCCCATCTTCTTGCACTTACCCTATAGACCCTACTGTTCTATTGAGTTTCTGGTTCTGTTCATTTGTTTAGTGTCTGCGTGATTGGCAGAGTAAATGAAGTGTCATCGGCATAACATAGCTATCGGGGAAGTTTTTTGAAGTTATACCGATCGACAGTGTTCCGCCAATAGAATCGTGGTGACAAGAGATCAGTCGTTCTGACAGGAGATTCATCAGTGTATCGGCCCTGCGAGGTTAGAGTTCGTCGATCGTGGATTATCTAGCCAATAAACGAAAGATAAAGTCGATGTCAAAGTTGATCCATCGGTGTGTCGGCGTAAGGTGATGGGCAATTGCCAATGAGAAGAGTCTCCCCAAAGTGTCGGAGGTGGTCAAGGGAAGTCAACGTATATTGGCATGATCAGTGCGTCAGAGGAAAAAAAATTGGGTTGGCCGATGATATATTGTTTCACCGAAGCTAAAGAGTTGCATTGAGCTGTCGGAGAGAGATGTGGGATCGGTGGAAGAGTTTTTGAGGTTGCCAATAGTAGGATGTCTTGCCGATAGTGAAGAGTGTGGGTATTTCGGTCTTATTTGGACCTTGAGAAAGATATTTAAAGCTAACTAAGCAATAATCTACCTGTACTATGGGTTTTGATGGGTTTCACCCCTGTAATGAAGCATTTCTTCTGTGTACTCTGCATCAAATTGGTATCAGAGCTGGTGAAAGATTTGGCGAAAGATTTGGTGAAAGATTTAGTGAAAGATCTGGCAGAGGTGTTATGCATTTGAGTTCTATCATTGAGAAGGCAAACAAAGAGTTGAAGCAAAATGTTTGGTTGATGACCATTTTGAAAACGGAGATCATAGAAAGTATGTTGAAGGCTGACAGTAGTTGCTAGACTGTTGCAAATGCTTGTGCCATCTAGTTGTGAGGAGGAATATGATTCCTGTAGTGTGGGCATATGAGGATGAGGTCTATCAAGACCATTCACCAATAGAGATTTGGCTGGAAGAGGGTACAGAGTGAGGCCACTAAGAGAGAGAGAGTGGTAGGGCATCTCTAGAATTTGTTGTTGGACGAGAGAAATGGGTTCGTGAAGCAGTGTGTAGGATGGACATTTGATTGAGCATTGTGTTGTAGTCATTGAGGATTTGATCAGTCTGAGAGTACTCCATTGCTAGGAGTAGAAGGAGCCTGAAGATGCTTTGATGGTAGTTTGCCATTGTTGGTTGGTTTGTCACTATTCCATTGATGTGAAGATTTGAAGCCTGAAGTTGAAGAGACAGAGTGAAAGATGAAGACAGATATAGATGTAGGAAAATATAGTTTTGTTTTGTAGGTACATTTCCAAGGGACTTGGAAATCTTTGTTGGTTGGTTGTATGGTGCAGGAGCACCTTGAGACATAAGAATCAACAGGATTCCATGTATTTTTTGTTTTGTCCAAGTGTCATGTTTGTAAGGGCTTAGCGCCATGTGGAATCATAGTTGGCCGAGTAACAGCATAAAACTGAGTTTGTATACGTGTTGTAGGGTGGTTCACCTTCCATCTTGTGTAACTGTCGAAATGTGAGTCTATATAGTCAGTCTGTGATTCGTTAAGAACTAGTGTGTGTGTGTAGACACAGACGGAGAATAGATTGTGTATGTATATTTCTAAGAAAGGGCAATAAAAGTTTTTGTTTTGGTTTGAAAATAGAAATGTAGATCAGAAGCATTCCACTAGTTGAGATTTCTTTGAAATCAGTGGAATGACTTTCTTAGGAGTAGATTGTTTCCCATTTTGTTAAGTTTTATTATTTCTGTGTGGGTTGTTTGGTTATAGAGTTGCAGAAGATTATAGACCCTACTGTTCTATTGAGTTTTTGGTTCTGTTCATTTGTTTAGTGTCTGCGTGACTGGCAGAGGAAATGAAGTGTCATCGGCATAACATAGCTATCAGGGAATTTTTTGAAGTTATACCAATCAATAGTGTTCCGTCGATAGAATCGAGGTGACAAGAGATCAGTCGTTTCAATGGGAGATTCATCAGTGTATTAGCCCTACGAGGTTAGAGTTCAACGATTGTGGATTATTTGGCCAATAAGTGAAAGATAAAGTCGATGTCAAAGTTGATGCATCGGTGTGTCAGCATAAGGTGATAAGCAATTACCAATGAGAAGAGTCTCCCTGAAGTGTTAGAGGTGGTCAAGGGAAGTCAATGTATATCAGCATGATTGGTGTGTCAGAGGAAATAAATTTGGGTTGGCCAATGATATATTGTTTCATTAAAGATAAAGTGTTGCATTGAGCCGTTGGAGAGAGATGTGGGATCAGCGGAAGAGTTTATGAGGTTGGCGATAGTAGGATGTCTTGCTGATAGTGAAGAGTGTGCGTATTTTAGTCTTATTTAGACCTTGAGAAAGATATTTAAAGATGACTAAGCACTAATCTACCTATACTATGGGTTTTGATGGGTTTCACCCCTATAATGAGGCATTTCTTCTGTGTACTCTGCATCACTATCCCTAAACCCTCAACCCTCAACATTAAACCCTAATCTGTCAACCCTAAACCCTAATCCCTCAAACCTAAACCCTATCCCTAAACCCTCAACCCTCAACACTATACCTTAAACCCTAATCCCTATCCCTCAACCCTTAACCCTTAAAACTTAAACCCTATCCCTACACCCTCAACACTTGACACTATATCTTAAGCCTTAAACCCTCATCCCTAAAGCCTCAACCCTCAATCCTTAAACCTTCAACCCTAAACCCTATCCCTAATCCCTCTACCCTTGACACTCTAACCCTAACCCCTTGACCATCAACCCTATCCCTAAACCCTCAACCCTAAACCCTAAACCCTCAACCCTCAACTCTCAACATTAAACCCTAATCCGTCAACCCTAAACCCTAATCCCTCAAACCTAAACCCTATCCCTAAACCCTCAACCCTCAACACTATACCTTAAACCCTAATCCCTATCCCTCAACCCTTAACCCTTAAAACTTAAACCCTATCCCTACACCCTCAACACTCGACACTATATCTTAAGCCTTAAACCCTCATCCCTAAAGCCTTAAGCCTCAATCCTTAAACCTTCAAGCTTAAACCCTATCCCTAATCACTCTACCCTAGACACTCTAACCCTAACCCCTTGAACATCAACCCTATCCCTAAACCCTTAACCCTCAACCCTCAACTCTCAACATTAAATGCTAATGCGTCAACCCTAAACCCTAATCTCTCAACCCTAAACCCTATGCCTAAACCCTCAACCCTCAACACTATACCTTAAACCCTAATCCATCAACCCTAAAACATAATCCCTCAACCCTCAACCCTAAACCCTATCACTAAACCCTCAACCCTTGAAGCTATACCTTAAACCCTAATCCCTCAACCCTCAACCCTAATCCCTCATCCCTAAACCCTAAACGCTATCCCTATTCCTAAATGCTCAACCCTTGACACTATACCTTAAACCTTAATCCCTTATCCCTAAACTCTAAACCCTATTCGTCAATCCTTAACCCTTAAAACTTAAACCCTAAAACCTATCCCTAAGCCCTCGATGCTCAACATTATATCTTAAACCCCAATCTCTTAACCCTCAGCCCTAAAGCCTCAACCCTTAATCGTTAAACCTTCAACCCTAAACCCTATCCCTAATCCCTCTACCCTCAACACTCTACTTTAACCCTAATCCCTTGACCATCAACCCTATCCCTAAACCCTAAACCCTCAACCCTCAACTCTCAACATTAAACCCTAATCCATCAATCCTAAACCCTAATCCCTAAACCCTAAACCCTATTCCTAAACCCTCAACCCTCAACACTATTCCTTAAACCCTAATCCATCAACCCTAAACCCTAATCCCTCAACCCTAAACCCTATCCCTAAACCCTCAACCCTCAACACTATTCCTTAAACCCTAATCCCTTAACTCTAAACCCTAATCGCTCAACCCTAAACACTAAACCCTATCCCTAAACACTCAACCCTCAGCACTATACCTTAAACCTTAATCCATCAACCCTCAACCCTCAATCCTAATCCCTCATCCATAAACCCTAAATGATATCCCTATTCCTAAACCCTCAACCCAAGACACTATACCTTAAACCCTAATCTCTTACCCCTAAACCTTAAACCCTATCCCTCAACCCTTAACCCTTAAACCTTAAACCCTAAAACTTATCCCTAAACCCTCTACCCTATACCCTCGACAATATACTCAAGCCCTAATCCCTCAATCATCAACCCTATACCTTAAACCCTGAAGCCTACACCCTCAACCCCTCATCCCTAGACCATATAACCTCACCCTTATATCCTAAACCTCAAATATTGTGCCTCAAACCTATACTTAAATTAAACCTAAACCATACGTGCTCTCAACCCAAGTCACCATATGCCTTATATACCCTTTATCCATATTGTAAACCCTAAACCCAATATCCTTAACCCTAATCCCCGAACCTTACACACTTAATCTTATACACTCAACAACCTGAATATTAACCCTCAATTATAACCCTCAACCCTCTAATCTCTACCCTCTACCCTCTACCTATTACTTAAGCCCTAATCCCTGAACCCTCTGTTGACATTTCTTCTGAATCAACATTAGGGTTTGCCACTTCTAATGCACAGGCAGATTCAGGCCAACTGAATACAGGAGGTTGCGTGAGCTCCTCCCCTTCACTTCTGGTTCTGCTGCACCAAGGGGGGTATCCCTATAACTCAAGATGTAACCTTGACTAGCTCAAAGATAGAAGGATCTAACTTGACAACAACAGGCAGAATACTCTCATGTATGGACCAAGATCTGTATGATAGATCACAAGGCTGGCAACATTCTTGGACATGATGTCTGGTTGGGTATGAGAGCATGCAGGGGGTTCCTAATCCTACTCCTACAACTAACAGGTGGAAGTATGAAATGGTTTGATATGAATTTGGATGCAAAGCTGGACATGGTGTATAACACAAGAACACAGCATGATTGGTGCCTATCCAGGGCTTGGAGTCGGTAGACATACACCTGTGAATGATCAGCATGAATAGCTAAAACTAGATTTCAGGGGGATACACATGATATCTGCCCTACAGATATCTCCCAATATAGAGTGTTGAGCTATCTCTACTTATGGCATCCCTACTGCAGTATACCCTTCCCAATGTTCAACCTGAAAACAGTTTAATCTGCCCCTTGAGCAGAGGTTAAAAGATCAGACATTCAACATAGGAATTCTATGCTCAAGAATCTAAACATCACACAAATATCCAGATCCAGAAGAAGAATACATGCAATACTGGAGACAGAATTAACACAACACATGCTAAGATAGCATTACTCATATAAGATCAACCATGAAACCAGTGGATTCATGCCAAGTCCTACAACAGGAGATACATAAACTCACAAGTAAACTGTACAGAGCAACCAGATCAGCTGGTTATGGATTACAGAGCCAAAAATCTACAACTTTCAACAACCTTGAACGAATAACACCCTCTGCATTATATAGCAGGAGGATGTATTCAGCATTAACTATCAGGTTGACCAAAACTCCCGCCAGATATACAGTATCATAGAAATGGCGCTCAAACACTACCAGATTGGCGCCCAAACTTGAATGCAGCAGGTAGGGGAGGAGACAGGAAGATTTCTCGAGCCTTGCGCCGCCGCCTAGGGATTCAGATCTTCAATCAGGTACTACATCCGTCCACGCCATCGCCCATACCTTTGCAGCAATCGCCATTGATGGCGCACCAACCCGCGGCCTTGGGAAGATCATCAAACAGTTAATCGCAACCACTTCCCGCCGAGATTCATCATCATGATATTTCGAATATGCAGGATAACATTATCCCACATGCACCCCGTGATGACCTCAATAACACTTTATATACTAGGTCATGAGCATATATCATGTCGGTGCTTTTGCTCCTGACGACACTAGTATATAACCTCATCATCATCATCCTCCAGCAGCATGATATCCTGTTGTTCGAAATATCACCCTGACGTCATCATGATATTTGAAATATACCCTTCATGATAATCGGCACAACCTGATCCATCGGAGGAACATCCTCCTGCTGAGCTTATTCCAAAAGTCTGGCCGATGAACATCCTGATGACGTCACCATCATATCCTGCTGACGTCATCATCATGTTTGCAAATATCAGGAGGTCTCTTCAAGATGATCAGTGTTAGAAATATGACCCCCCCGAACCTTGATGATGTCATCATCATATTAACATCATCATGATATTCGGAAGACAACCGGATATTTGGAAATATCCTCCTGATGTGCAAATATATGGTTGCACTGTAGCTCCTCTGTAAGATCGGGGCGATAACTGAATATGATGATGCTGCTTGAAAAGATCACCCCCAGTAGATAGCGCACGAAGCCGGCAGGCGGATATCTCCTTGATCTCAGCATCATCATGATGCTGGACAAACACACACTCGAGTGATATGAAAATATCACCCCCTCCTTCGGAAATATCATGATGCAGATAGGCAGAAAGAACTGGATATCACCCTGATATATGGATGACGTCAGCACATCAGGATGAAAAAACAACGAACAAGAGGTGATACAACATCATCAGGATGATATTGACTAAGATCATCCTGACGTTCAAAATATGATGACCCTAGTGAATATCGGGTCGCACTTAGAACTCTTCGACAACATCATCAGGATGATATTAACCAAGATCACCCGATGATAAAGTATCACCCTGGCGAAATATCATGAAGGCAGAAAATATGATGACCTCCGCAAGCAACACGGTGATAAAAGGAAATATGATGATGATGACAACGACCCTTAGGAAAAAGCAAGTCAGGTCGAACAACTTAGAGAGTAACCCCCTCAGAATAACGGGGCAACATCATCATCATGTTTGCGCAAGGTGATAAATGGAAGATCACCGGATACTTTGAAAAATCACCCTCGCAAGCAGATCAGGGCGCACTGTAGCTCGTCAGCATCATCAGGATAAAACCCAAACATCACCCGACAGCGAAATATGATGATGACGATGAGAAACCGGCCGACGGAGAACATGATGATGCTGACCAGCATGGAAACAAACATGATGATGATGACCTCCTCCTCAAGAAAATATGATGATGCAGCTGAAAAACACTGAGGAGGTCCAACACTTGGAGCATTTTTTGGATACTTAGGGAGAGTGCCTGAATGAAAAATGCTCAGAAAACTACCAGTCAATTCAGGCACTAACAGTGGCTCTGTCTAGGGACGTGCAGGTGAAAACCTGCAGCGAGAACACCAGATCTCTGGGATGCAGACCAGTCCCTTATCCATTGGACACAGAGTCAAATACTGCACTGACCTGCATCACCCAACACACTTGATGGCCTAAGGCCACCAAGAAAAGAAAAACATGTATCTCCCTTTGTCAAATATCTTGTTTTCATCTGCATGTACTGGATTAAGCTTGGAGATACTACAGACATCCACCCACAAACAAATCTTGTCATCTGCATATTCAACCCTCTGATTTGGTTTGTCATTATCACCCTTGTGCAGATAACCCTCAGCATCATGTGACATGTGGGTGCAGAATATATCAAACAATGCATGTTCATATGGCATATAGCACTCATCACCTATATCATCATCATGCATTGCAACATGATCTCCTAGCTGGACTGCAAATAGGAAACACTCAGAGTCCACCACACAACTAGGAAGATCAAGGCTCATTGTATTATATGCTGGCTCATCAAAAGAAAAGCTTTCAAAATCACAATTGTGTACATCATGTACACAACCATCTGGTACACCAGGCTGGAAAAGATCAGGCTCTGGCATGTCTTTTAAGTCAGGCACACTTTCACAGTCACTTACCTGATGTATGTTGTTTCCTCTTTCATCAGGATGAGAAACAGAATCCAAGCCAAAAATAGTGTCTAGATCCTCACCACACTCAGACAGATCCTCATCACCATATGTGTCATAAATGGGTGACCCAGGTGCATCAGTTTCATCATAGTATGCCATTTGTTCATGGGCAGCAGAGCACACCTCTTCATCACCAATGGATTCAGTCTGTGGAGGAGTATCAGCCTGTGTGTCATAAGCAAAACAGCCATCAAATGAAAAACAATCATGCTCTGAACTAGCACTTATTTCAATTTCTGACTGCTCTTCATGATCTCCATGTGTTTGAAAGGTAGGCAATGGGTCACACATAGGACTGCTTCTCTGTTTTCTTATATCTTCTCTGTCTTGAGTACAATACTCACAATTGTCTCCACAGGTCCATTCTAAAAATTGTTCATTGCTGTCCACAACCTCGTTATTGTCTTCATGGTCAGCTGCCTCATCATTGCAATGGGAATCCTCATTAGTCCTTTCACTGGCATCCTTGACTGGTGAACAATCCAGTTGAGCAGTATTGTTAGCATTATGTTCAAATACAGCAGTCTCAACCTCTATGCTTTTATTTTCATTTTTATCTGCACATGATGCCATAATCATTTGGTCATTTGCAGCTTCACAACAATTATTCACACCAAGGCCTGGGGACAGGGGTTTCAGCAGGTGCACATTTCTCATTTCTTCTACATTTTCTAAAAATTTGTATGCCATCTGCATACTTGTCACCTTGAAATCCCTCAGTAATGCACTAGAGCCCTCCTCAAAAGCTTCAAAGAATATGCCAACACAGGCTGAAATATCAGGTCTGAAACTTTTAGGGACATGTGAAAGGGCTACTGCAAACCTATGACTGAAATCAACACATGGCTCTTCATCTTGTTTTCTGATTCTCATCAATTCTGCAACAAGATCAGCTGGTTCTTTTGCAAATTCTTCCTTGAAACAGTCAGCAAGCTCATCCCAACAGGCAAAGAATTTCTTTGGAAAGCTCAAATACCAGTCTTTTGCTTTTGCATCAAAGGACCTAACAAAAAACCTCATCCACATATCCTCATCTCTGAATGAATATTTTCCCATAAAACTCTGAAAATTTTGGATATGTGCATTCCCATCACATACATTGTGACCACTAAATCTAGGCATCTGACAGTATATCCTAGCAGGCATAGTTTCTACTTTATAATCCACCCATGACAAATCCAGTTGGTCATACAAAGGATCAAAAGGGCTGACAGGAGGTTTAGCTTTCTGACAGGCAGACACAACAGGGTTATTGCTTTTTAACTGGGCCTGCTCAGCCTCTAAGAATATCAACCTATTTCTTATCTCTTCTATCCCTTTGTCCAACATTTTACCACTGAGTGTGGGATAATCCATACTTGGATTCATAAAAAACTTACTCTTAGACATCCTTTGTCTGTCTAAGACCTAAGGCTTCCCCTGGCATCTAATCTATGCAGTAAAACAGCAAATAAAGGGGAAGGAACAAGGTACCTTTTCTCATACAGATGCATAAATATGTACATCTTTCAACCAATAACATACATTGATCTTTCATGTGCATTTGGATCTTTTTTGCAGAGTCGCCATCTCTCCAGAGAGGACAAAATTTTCAATAGCTGAAAGCTACTTTTCCAGGTTCATTCCACCAACAGAGCATCATTTTGTTAGTGACTCGGATGGGCCACAAGTATATCATTTTTTAGTCCTTCCCCAGCAGAGTCGCCATTTTGTTGACATTTCTTCTGAATCAACATTAGGGTTTGCCACTTCTAATGCACAGGCAGATTCAGGCCAACTGAATACAGGAGGTTGCGTGAGCTCCTCCCCTTCACTTCTGGTTCTGCCGCACCAAGGGGGGTATCCCTATAACTCAAGATGTAACCTTGACTAGCTCAAAGATAGAAGGATCTAACTTGACAACAACAGGCAGAATACTCTCATGTATGGACCAAGATCTGTATGATAGATCACAAGGCTGGCAACATTCTTGGACATGATGTCTGGTTGGGTATGAGAGCATGCAGGGGGTTCCTAATCCTACTCCTACAACTAACAGGTGGAAGTATGAAATGGTTTGATATGAATTTGGATGCAAAGCTGGACATGGTGTATAACACAAGAACACAACATGATTGGTGCCTATCCAGGGCTTGGAGTCGGTAGACATACACCTGTGAATGATCAGCATGAATAGCTAAAACTGGATTTCAGGGGGATACACATGATATCTGCCCTACAGATATCTCCCAATATAGAGTGTTGAGCTATCTCTACTTATGGCATCCCTACTACAGTATACCCTTCCCAATGTTCAACCTGAAAACAGTTTAATCTGCCCCTTGAGCAGAGGTTAAAAGATCAGACATTCAACATAGGAATTCTATGCTCAAGAATCTAAACATCACACAAATATCCAGATCCAGAAGAAGAATATATGCAATACTGGAGATAGAATTAACACAACACATGCTAAGATAGCATTACTCATATAAGATCAACCATGAAACCAGTGGATTCATGCCAAGTCCTACAACAGGAGATACATAAACTCACAAGTAAACTGTACAGAGCAACCAGATCAGCTGGTTATGGATTACAGAGCCAAAAATCTACAACTTTCAACAACCTTGAACGAATAACACCCTCTGCATTATATAGCAGGAGGATGTATTCAGCATTAACTATCAGGTTGACCAAAACTCCCGCCAGATATACAGTATCATAGAAATGGCGCTCAAACACTACCAGATTGGCGCCCAAACTTGAATGCAGCAGGTAGGGGAGGAGACAGGAAGATTTCTCGAGCCTTGCGCCGCCGCCTAGGGATTCAGATCTTCAATCAGGTACTACATCCGTCCACGCCATTGCCCATACCTCTGCAGCAATCGCCATTGATGGCGCACCAACCCGCGGCCTTGGGAAGATCATCAAACAGTTAATCGCAACCACTTCCCGCCGAGATTCATCATCATGATATTTCGAATATGCAGGATAACATTATCCCACATGCACCCCGTGATGACCTCAATAACACTTTATATACTAGGTCATGAGCATATATCATGTCGGTGCTTTTGCTCCTGACGACACTAGTATATAACCTCATCATCATCATCCTCCAGCAGCATGATATCCTGTTGTTCGAAATATCACCCTGACGTCATCATGATATTTGAAATATACCCTTCATGATAATCGGCACAACCTGATCCATCGGAGGAACATCCTCCTGCTGAGCTTATTCCAAAAGTCTGGCCGATGAACATCCTGATGACGTCACCATCATATCCTGCTGACGTCATCATCATGTTTGCAAATATCAGGAGGTCTCTTCAAGATGATCAGTGTTAGAAATATGACCCCCCCCGGACCTTGATGACGTCATCATCATATTAACATCATCATGATATTCGGAAGACAACCAGATATTTGGAAATATCCTCCTGATGTGCAAATATCAGGTTGCACTGTAGCTCCTCTGTAAGATCGGGGCGATAACTGAATATGATGATGCTGCTTGAAAAGATCACCCCCAGTAGATAGCGCACGAAGCCGGCAGGCGGATATCTCCTTGATCTCAGCATCATCATGATGCTGGACAAACACACACTCGAGTGATATGAAAATATCACCCCCTCCTTCAGAAATATCATGATGCAGATAGGCAGAAAGAACCGGATATCACCCTGATATATGGATGACGTCAGCACATCAGGATGAAAAAACAACGAACAAGAGTTGATACAACATCATCAGGATGATATTGACTAAGATCATCCTGACGTTCAAAATATGATGACCCTAGTGAATATCGGGTCGCACTTAGAACTCTTCGACAACATCATCAGGATGATATTAACCAAGATCACCCGATGATAAAGTATCACCCCGGCGAAATATCATGAAGGCAGAAAATATGATGACCTCCGCAAGCAACACGGTGATAAAAGGAAATATGATGATGATGACGACGACCCTTAGGAAAAAGCAAGTCAGGTCGAACAACTTAGAGAGTAACCCCCTCAGAATAATGGGGCAACATCATCATCATGTTTGCGCAAGGTGATAAATGGAAGATCACCGGATACTTTGAAAAATCACCCTCGCAAGCAGATCAGGGCGCACTGTAGCTCGTCAGCATCATCAGGATAAAACCCAAACATCACCCGACAGCGAAATATGATGATGACGATGAGAAACCGGCCGACGGAGAACATGATGATGCTGACCAGCATGGAAACAAACATGATGATGATGACCTCCTCCTCAAGAAAATATGATGATGCAGCTGAAAAACACTGAGGAGGTCCAACACTTGGAGCATTTTTTGGATACTTAGGGAGAGTGCCTGAATGAAAAATGCTCAAAAAACTACCAGTCAATTCAGGCACTAACACCCTCAACCCTCAAAACTATACAGGCTTAGGTCCTTATATACACTAAACCCAAAACACTTACATACATACATACATACATAAATACATACATACATACATACATACATACATACATACAAACATGCATACATACATACAAGCATGCATACATACCTACAAGCATAGATATAAACATCGATGAAACATACTTATGAAACTTGAACATAACTTAGTCAAAGGAAGACATAACGCGAGCGCATTATAATGCGCTCGCGTTATGTCAAACTAGGAAAACACCGGTAAACATGTAAAAAAGGAAAAAAACACAACATAATGCACTCGCATTATATTGTGCTTTGGGAATCTGAAGCCTTAGGCTTGGGATTTGCTTTGGATTTCCAACCCAAAGGCTTGGAGTGCCTTTTCAATATCCATAGACATGTTTTTGCAAATTCTACAAGATTTCACATAATTTTGTTCGTGTTAACCCTCAGATTTGTACGTGTTTCAAGGTCAAACAAATCAAACACCTGGGTAATGTTAGGCTTTCTCTTAGCTATTTAATGATTTAATTTTTTTCACATTGTGACAATGTTAAGCCTTTCATCTTTAATGTCTTTTGTTTGTGTCTGGTTTTGGGCAAAAACCACTATTTGGTCTTTTTTTCATTGTAAATTAACCATTCATTGAAATTTAAAAAAATTATATATTTAGAAACTAGACTCCATTCTACACATATTAAAAAAAAAGAAAAAAATGATTTTCAATTAGTTTTCAAAATTTATAGGGGTAGCACTACCAAAATTCTATTTTTTAGGATGTGTCCAATTTGAAAATTAGTAAAAAATCAAATATTCATCAAAAAATTATTAGGAAAATCGAGCATAAACTACATGCTGTTAGCTAATTTCTCACTAAAGAGATTTTAAAAATACCAAAAAAAATTTAACCTTTTGAGGAAGCGACAAAACATGTTATGTTTTTTTTATAGAAACAACACAAATTTCTGTGGCTCCGTCTTTTGAACCCATTAATCTATACCATTTTCAAAAAAAAAATAGTAGTTTAGAAAGTAGACTCAGAGCACTACGAACATTGTTTTGGTTACATCTCCAAATTTTGAGTGTAACAATGCTCAATTTCTCATCCAAGGCCAACATTTCCTGATTTCAGAAAAAAAGTGGCCACTTAAGACCCCGTTTTGCCTCCCCATCTTCTTGCACTTACCCATATATATATATATATATTGTATATCTGTAAATAGTTATTGGTGTGCTTTTGGCCCCGAGGACAACAAAAATATATCTGAAAAAAAGAAAAGGAAATGAAGGTTTATCGAAAAAAGGGGTTGTCAAACCCACTTTCATGTTAGGGTTGTGTATGGTAGACCAGATGTTGCGGTTATTACATATAATGATTTCAGTCATTGTGATGCTAATGGTAAATTTTTCCATGGAAAAGATGACCCTTCTCTAGTTGTTAAATGAATGTAAATCATATATTGAATCCTTATTGCTAATGGGGGTGGGGATTAACCCAATATGAAAACAACACTATTTAGAACATGGTTTGACTCATTTGATGAATAAAAGGGACACATGTTTGCTGAGGAAAGATGTTTTGAATGCATGGAAAAGAGTGGGCTCGCTTCAATCCCAAAAGAATGAAGATGATGCAAAAAGTGTAAGCATGTGGCACGTAGAGGAGAAAGATACCTTCTACTATAAAAGACTAGACAATGTGGAAAATATTCCATTTATCATAGGCATCCAAACACCATGGATGCGAGAAATGATGGTGAAACACTCACATAACTCAATTATTGCAATGGATTCCACATTCTCAATGAATAAATATGGTGTAAGTAAAAAAATGTTAAATGTATTTATGGATCTTAATGAAATCATTAAATTATTCTACTAAACATATAATAATTTTTCAATGGTTTGTTCATGTGTAGTATCAGTTATATACCTTGCTTGTATTCAATGAACACGAGGTTGGTATACCTGTTGCATGGGCCATATCCTCAAGAAATAAAGTCGAGGATATAAATGAATGGTTGAAAGAAGTTTGTAAAAGAGGGAAACAATGTAAAGAAGATTGGAATGCTAATGCATTTATGACAGACGATGCTAGTGCTGAGATCGAAGCAATTAGGTTTTTATTGGCGTTAATCTTTAATTTAAACTAAAGTAAACTTGTTGTAATTGCTTAATATTTAGTCTATAAAAACATATATTTCATAATTAACAACAGAAACTGGTATCAATTTAACAATTTTTTTATATAATGCTACTTATGAGCTTTTATAATGTAACTTGTAGATTATCCTTTGATTCTTGAGTACTTTTATGTATTTGGCATGTACATAGGGCATGGTTGAAGAATGTATATAGGTAAGTCAATCTGTAATTAAAATATGTGGAATATTTGAACATTACATGTTTGAACCTCATAGCTTGATATTATGTTTTATAATCCAGGTATATCAGAGATAAGGATGTTGGAACTAATATGTTCGATAGATTGGGTGAGATAATGTATACAATGAGTGATAACAAAGACATCACTACTCACCTGATAAAAAATTCATGGAGGAATTCAAAGAGGAGAAGAGATTTATTGATTACTTTCAAAAAACTTGGTGTCATGATGAGACTCATATTGGTAAGCTCATTAAATTATTCATTATGATTTTTATCCATTTATATCATTTAACTTGTTTTTATTTAAAATAAGACATCATTATGTTTGTTTGTATATCGATGTGGGTAAAAAACTATAGAAGTTTCCCTCATGCAAATCAAGAAACCAATGCTTCCATAGAGTCGTACCACTGCCACATCAAGAGTCACTATTTAAGTGATCATTCTAAGTGATGCATGGGGAGAATGGATTGGCTTATCCATACACTTCTTCATAGGGTACATCCATTCTATAAAAATAAAAGGTATCTACAATTATCTAGGTTTCTGACTAACTTCAAAAAAGAAAGATATTACACAACTGCATTAGAGAGGTAAAAAAAAATTACCAGATACAAATTGTTATCCATATGATCTCCTCCCTAACACGTACTAGATAAGAAGCCAAATAGTTCCAACAAAATGGTATCTTGTTAGAAAATTTGGACCAAATTCACATGTGTGTGACTGTCAGTGGGCAAAGAAGGGAAATACGTGCAAACATGTGTTAAAGATTTTAGATCTTCTAAAGAGGAACAAAATAAATGAGAAAGATCAAGTTGTTGATAAGGGTCATTTGAGATTTGAGTTTAATATTTATATGTTAAATGATTATTATATTTTTTTCAAAAGTAACTAAATTAATCTCATTAAATTATAGATGGTGTTACTCCATTGCTTGATGATGATGACAATGTCAGAGGGAGTTTTAGTCACGAAAATAATACCATTGGTAATGTCGATATGGTCTTTACAATTAAATATTAGTTGATTTTTATGGTTCTCAAAATTAACTAAATCTTAATCCAATTATAGATGGTGGTAATCAAATAAAAGTTCAAGATGTGCTTGGGGTTGTCATTGGTGAAGACCAAAGAACATGTAAATTTCAATGTCACCATTTTATAATAAAATATTAAGATATTTTTAAATATTTTTAGATTTAATTATTTTCATTTGTATTACAGATGGCTGGAAATCATTTGATGCTTCAAATGATAACTTTCAAAATGTTGTTGATTATTTAAATCATTTGCTCCAAAATTTACCAACTAGTGAAGATGAAAAAAATAAATTTACTTAATGTATTGAGAGATTGAGAAAAGATATTCATACATCTCTTCCTTCCTCTTCCAAATTGACATGAATCCTTGGATCAGAGAACATCTTTATGAGACGAATATCGCCATGGTTTAGTCCAAGCAAAATGTGCAAAGGCCATTCAATTCATCAAAGAGACAATGTCATTTCTGAAGACTTGAATGAAATAGTTGAGGAGTATGAAACTTTTCAATTCCCCTCTAAAGATTGTAGAAATCAAAAGAAAAAAAGGTCATTAATCACTTAGGCATGACAATAAAAGAAGAAATAGTTATTATCGTGCAACAACATAGTGAGTACATTTATTCAAAAACATTTTAGTAATTTGCATAACAATACTTCTTGTTTTTATTTAATATGTTAAATATATGTCATGTAGGTTTGGATGATCAAGAAAGTACTCGACGACATCAATTACCTTTCTCTATTGATCTAAACCAAACAATAACAAATGAAATACAACTTATAGATGGTAAATTTTAACTATTAAATGTGTTTATTAATTTAATAGACAATTACTCGATTCGTAACTCTAACCACATTTCTATACATAATAAATTTACTATTGTTTATATTAAATATATAATGTAATTTTACACTTGAAAACTTTATCTATGTTGATGTGTTAAATGTGCATGTCATTGTAGCTTTAGAGGATCAACAAAATAGTAGAGAACATATGTTACCTTTTTCTATTGGTCTTAACCAAACAAAAATAATGGATACAATGCAAAGTGGAGATGGTATAGAAATTATAGAACACACTTCAATAAATTTTATGTCTTTAATTTGTAAATTAGTTTTATCTAAGTTGATGTGTTAAATGTGCATGTTATTGTGGCTTTAGATAATCAACGAAACACCCAACAACATATGTTACCATTTTCTATTGATCTTAACCAAGCAACAACAACAGTGGAGGTAATGCAAAGTAGAGATGGTAACAATATGGTAATTTGAAATTTCTAAATTATAGTAGATAAGTTTTTATTTGGTGGCCTAATTTATTTACTATTGAGGTAATTAATCAAATTTTTGGTTTGACTTGTTATTGTGCAATCAAGTTTGCATCCATCAAGTGGCATGAGGAGGCTAGATTTTGATGATCCACCACAAGTTTAGGACTCGCCAGAGACATGGGATCAATTGAACTATTAGGATTTGATGTGTAGTTATTCAATATGCACATCACATATAGATCTTGAGATGGCATATACAACTTTTGTAAAAAACATTTTGAGTTGGTATAAATGCCAATTTTGTATATGTGTAGAGAATTATTCTACACTTTTATATATAAAAATCGATATACAATATTTTTTCCTTATGTGCATGCTTTCCATCTTTAAACATTCAAATCTGAATGTATATTCACTTTAGAATGGTTGAATTCTAAATAATAACATGTTATATATTTATTTCTTGCAATCTTACTTTCCATGATGACTAGAAATCAATATTTAATATGATTTTTCCTTATGTGCATGTTTTCTAGCTTTAAACATTTAAACATATATGTTCTCCTTATGTGCATGTCATAGTTAGATATATGATTGTATTATAATAACATGTGACCATATATGATTGGTGATTTTGGCATTTTGTTTATCTTTTGAGCTTCCTACTATGCCTACTCAGGGTCACCATGGTCCATCATATCATGATGTGCTTTGACTAGTAGAAATAGGGGCATACCTTAGCCTTTTGTGATTGTGTTTTCTTGGTTGTCTTGTGTTGTACCCACCAAGATCCTTCACGATCTTTTGATACACTTGGGAATCCTCATGTGTTTGTGGTTTTCCAACATCAACCCCACCATTTTTGTATTTCAGACTTTGCAAGATGTTGGACTAACCTTTCTTGTTTGTTGTGTTAGTCTTATGTATGTGATATGAAGTCACCTTGGTTCCTCATACCTTGGTGCATAGTATCGCATGCTATATAAAATTAGGTGCTCACTACATGGCTGCATAATGCATAACATAAAATTTCTCAATCCCCATCCTACCATATACCATTTTCATTCCCTCATATTTCATCTCCATTCCTATTATCTCATTCCTAATCATTAGGTTTTGAATGTGCAAGTGTTTCCTTATGTGCATGTCATAGTTAGATATCTGATTGTCTTCTAATAACATGTGACCATATATCATTGGTTCTTTTGGCATTTTATTTATCTTTTGAGCTTCCTACTACACCCACTTAGGGTCACAATAATCCATCATATCATGGTGTGCTTTGACTGGTAGAAATAGGGGCATGCCTTGGATTTTTGTGATTGTGTTTTCTTGGATTTTTGCTCAATCCCCATCCTACCATATACCATTCTTATTTCCTCATATTTCATTTCCATTCGTATTATCTCATTCCTAATCATCAGGTTTTGAGCATGCAAGTGTGTCCCCCCATCACCTTCCCTGTCAAGTTGGTTCGGTTTTGGCCAGTGCACTAGGGTTTCACCTATCATCTATCCATCTTTTCACCATTACATAACCATTTCATTTGTGCATTAAGTTCTTTAGGATTTGTTATTCTAAGCATCTTCTCATCATTTGATAATCATTTCATTTGCATTAGGTTCTTTACGATTTGTTATTCTAAGCCTATTTTCATCATTTCATTTGTATTAAGTTGTTTAAGATTTATTATTCTAAGCATCTTTTCATCATTTCATAATTATTTTATTTGTATTAAGTAGTTTACGATTTTTTATTCTAAGCATCTTATCATCATTCCATAGTCATTTCATTTGCATTAAGTTGTTTAGGATTTGTTATTCTAAGCATCGTTTCATCATTTCATAATCATTTTATTTGGATTAAGTTGTTTAGAATTTGTTATTATAAGCATCTTTCTCTACTCAAGAATGGACAATACTTCCCATAACAAGATATCGGTAATTATTTTTTTAGCTGGCCAATTATGTTGAGTGGGTCTAGAACTTGGATCTTCTTGGTCTAACTTGGATTAGCTCAAAATTTTAGCCTCTCACTAGTGACATTAGTTATTTTGAAACTTGGATTATTTGGTGGAATTCAATGAAGTGTTGAATGTTTACATATTTCTTTTATGGTATATTTTTCATAGATCATGCAATACTTGTGCATGTAATATGGTAGTTTTATGCAATTACTTTTCCATTTTCACAAAATTCCTTAGGATCTTGCATTTATAATGTTTATGATAATGTTAAATACTAGTCATGGCATTGTAGGTTAATAAAATTTCACTGGATCTTCTAAGACAAGGAATAGTAAATCAAATGCAAAGTTGATCCTTTTTATTTTAGTTTATCTCTAAACTCTTATCTTTTTTTTCTTTTTTTTCTTTTTTTTTGCATAGTTAGTTAGTTTAGGAATAGGCTAGGGTTAGAATAGGATCTTATTTTTAACATGTTATAAATAACTTTTCTCATGTTTACAAGTTGTCCTATTTTTTATAGTATTTAAAGTGTTCATTTTTGTGCAATAGGTGATTGAAGCATCTTGTTTAGGCATTATTTATCTTATTCTATGACATCCTAATGCCAATAATCGCATGATTAATTGATTACTATCAACCCCTTATACAAGTACAATGGCAACATAAGCCACTAGATTATCCAACATTGTCAAGATCTGACACAAAGGGACCTTGGGGTTCTCAATCTCTTGAGGTTGGTTTTCTTTCAAGAGAGATGGTGAATTGGTGTTCTAATTGTATATCAATGAGTGTGTCAAAACAATCCTCAATGGGTACACATATTAATAACTAGAAAATTAATTATTTGGTTAATGTCATGTGGGTGTTGTAGGTAGTCTACAACCTTAGTGTTGTTTCATTGTTGATAGTCCTTTGTTTGGTGCTGGGTATTGTTGTCATATCTATTATGGTCTTTGTAGAAGGTTAGGTCTTTTCAAAACCCTCTATTTACCCTTAATAATTAAAATAGAAATTAATACAAATTTATAGTAATATATTTATTCACTAAATCTTTTTATTATTCAATGGGAAAATTATAATTTAAAAAGTATAAACTTATATTATCTAAATGAGAGTTAAATTAGTTTATTGTAAGAAGCAAAAAAAAATATTTGGATTATATAAAAATGTGAAATTATCTTACTATTTTATTTGGTTAGGCTACACATTTGTTTATGCATTATTTGCTATGGTTCAAGAAACTATCATGCTAACCACAACTACCCATCTTATGCCAACAACCAATTCTGGTCTAATCACCCATTTGGATTAGCCATTACACACTGTAGCTAGTGTCATCCTCATAATAGCCACATTAGTCAAGTCCACTAACCTCCAATAATATGGCCAACTTAAGTGCCCAATAGTGACAAAGGTTGTGGAGTTAGGTTTTGCACCTACCCATTGTATTTGATTAAAAGCTTTTAAATCCTTTTCAACAAATACATTTTGAGCATATATGACAATCATGACATTCTATGAGATCACATTTCATTGAGACATTTTGTCAAATAATTCACATGCCTTTTTTATGCTTCCACATTTCCAAGACAACTACAACTTTAACATCTAAAAAAATGCCTAACGAATTGACAATACATTATTTGAGTCAAAAAATAAGGTGACAACAAATACACAATACTAACCTCATATAAATTGTACATAACTTAGGAGTTAGTGACAAAGGATCATCACTAAAAACTCCTAGCACATTGCCTTTATTTTTTTGACAACTTTTTTCTAATGTTTATTGCTTACATCAAATCACTATAACTTCACTCTACCTAAACATCATTTAATTTTAAAATCAAATAATTAATACTAATTTCACATCTCATTTAATCCAAAAATGATAAATGATTATCGTATTTTTATTAACCAAATTTTATTTTTAACTATTAAACTCCATTATATTTTTAAAACCCCTTTAAAATTTCACAAATTAAAAAATAAAAATAAAAAACCTAAAAGCCCGTTCCATAGAGCTAGCACAGTCAAAATTAAATTATATAATATTTATATTTACATTATATTAAATTATATATAATATAATATAATATGACATAATATATTATAGAAATTTGTATTATAAAAATATATACTATTTATTATTATATTATGTTAAATAAATAATATATATATTATATATTTTTAAAAAAGTTTTTTTTAATATAATGTAAATATATATCTATGTGGCCTAAGGTATAAACTATGCCAATGCCTCACATTTGATTTTGACTGCCACACTTACGTTTCAGACCATATATTTACATTATATTAAAAAAAAAACATTAATTTATAATATATTCATAAGGAGCACGAAATTGAAGGCGGGAAGTAATTTGCAGTGGGTAGTTGGTTATTAAATTTACCGCCTCCAATTGAGTTACTGTTGTAGCTGGTGAGAGATTGACGAGAGATATGGGAAGATTTGGACATTATATTATCTAACATGATTTTAAACTGGTGCTTGGCGGTGCAACAGAGAAGGCATGGTCTATGATGCATACGAAGGAGGAGAGCCTGCAAAACCATTACCTACAGGGGGTTGCACGGGCATGGGCCATCAGATGGACATGCCATCTTGATGGCTGCATAGCCAGCTCCAACAAGATGAGTGGGCCTTGGAACTCGTCCCTGACACAATTGCAACATAAATATTTTCAAGGATGGTTGATTGATTTACAATCCAATAATGCTTGTTCTTTTAGAACTCCATTCCCTAGGCATATATACCTTTTTTGCATTTAAACTTCGATGCCCAGCATTGTTTTCAATTCACATAGCTGATTTTTTTTATAAATTGGTAAATTACGGTCAAGGGGACCGCTCTCTAAATATAATAGAATAAAAAATACATAGAAGTCTAAAGATTCGTACATTTTAACTTACTCACTATATGAGCTATCATCAACAAGCACCTTCATTCATTCATTTCCCTCTTCAAAAATTCTAGACGTCTGGTTGCCTTCCTCGTGCTTTTCTATTTGATTTCCACCCCAAGGCCTACTTTAGAAATTCTAGACCTCTTGTCGCCTTCCTCTTTCTTTTCTATTAGTTCTTTAGCCATCCTATTGCGATGAAGGGTCTCCATTGTGCTTCCACTATTCCATTTGAACAAAGACATTCTAAAATCTTCACATGAACCCAAATTTACCAATTTTTTTTAATTTAATAGATAAATTGAGTTAACTATAATAATCATCAATTAGTTCCATTTGAAAAACATTTTTTGAAATGATAAAGTATTCAAACTATGTTAACACCAATCATCAAATAAATAATACAATGACCACAACTAATATGTTTAACACAAAAGATCACACAAGTACATCACTACAAAATAAGTGTTTCAACCACTAATTTAAATAGAAACAATTAATCTAATTCATAATATAAAATTTTTTCAATCACCAATTATATAATACAATAATTCATTATGTTTCCACAACTATATATATTAGTAAACTAGTTTACATATAATTATCAAAATTACAATTTCAATGTCGCAACATTCATAAACAAGTGTGTCTATGTGTTTAAGCTTTCTAGAGTTCTATTCTACTACGTGGAGGGAGAGCATCATCTGGGTGCTTCGCCTCTGTTACATCCCATTTTTGGATTTAGTTTTTACTACTTACTTTAGTTAATGACATGGATAGACTAGACATGTGAATATGTTTTTGACTATGGAAAATGATGTTATTGTTAAAAGAATTAACTTTATGAATCATGGATTTATCACTTAAGTATGATCAATTTGATGTTATGAATTAAAAATGTCTTTTCAATATGAAAATGAAATGATATGATGTAAATATGTTTTGACCAAGAATATTGGTACTCTGACCACAAATTGTATGTGAGATTGTTTTGACAAGAATAGGTGAAACAGGCTCTCCATGAAACAAGAAGAGAGAAAGTATCTTTGGGAAGGGGAGAATAGACCCTAGAATACCAATGAGAGTTTGTTACTGAGTATGAACAATAGGTAGTTAAAAACCTAGATGTCTTGAGGTAAGAATTGTTTTTGGTTAAGTCAATTAGCGATGTGACCGTCAAGGATTGTGTGATTAGGCCACTTTTTCTTACGTCATTATAGAGGAATGATGTAGTCTGTCTAGATGTCGATGTTAAGATGAGTTTGGTCGATTGACATCTGTGTTGTAAGATGTGCTATGTTAAGGTAGTTGACGTAAAAACATCGACAATAGTTCATAATGGGGGAGCTAAGACTTGACCCCAAGAGGTCGACCGTACGCCTCATCACTACGGACACAAAATTGCCCCAAACGTCATCACCATCGTAACACCTTACGTGTGTGCAATGTAAATGTAGTCAACTTCGTTATGGCATCATCGTAAAAGATATTTCGGTAACGTCTTGAGTCTGTACCAACACCAAGTGTTTTATCGTCAATTCTGTTTGTAACAATAAGAAATAAATAAAATATTTTATGTCCTCTATAATCATCTTGGGCAAGATGAAGATTATCACATAATAATATTAATCAAGCCCTAGCCCAAAGAAATTGTTATAGGTTACTATTTTATAGTGCCACTATGTCCTATAAATCACAATCATTTTTTTTTAAGCCACTAAAAGGTAGAAAAAGGTCGAAGTTGTGCATTTTCCATATTGTGATGTTCTTACCATTAGATTCATGACAGACAACTAAGAGGGGGGGTGAATCAGTTGTCCAAAACTTTTCTTGCAATTAAACACTTAAATCCACTTTCTAATTTAGCAGCATAATAATAAATCAATTATTGAAACATAATGCATTAAATCAAGAGCAACAACATATCAACACATAAGACACCAAGATTTTGATGTGGAAAACCCGGTTAAGGGAAAAACCACGGGATGATTAACCCAAGATTGTATTCTCTGTTAGAAGAATAGAAAGAACAAAATGGCACATGCCAATTAGGGCTCACTGCCTGAGCACACTACTCACAAGAGGCTCACTGCCTACAAGACACTCACTGTCTACAAAATAATAAGTATCACATAATTGAACTAGAAAATAGCATCTTCACCATGCTTGATTCAGTTCCATTTAAGCCCAATACTTCTGCTCTGCCTTTCGCTCTCCTCCTTGCTACCACACTCTCATCTCCACAAGATACCCTTTGAAATGATTTCCTAATTCCTTATTTATACAAGACATCGACTTAGGAATGATCATCTAAGTTAGCAAACATTACAGAGCAAATACATGAATATAACATGACTAAAAAAGACTTCACACAGATCCACACACTATCGGCCACATAGATCTAAGACTTCAATATTCTTCTAGGAACATGCCATTCTTCACATAACATCTTCAAGATCATCCGCAGGATGTGTAGCTTATTCGGTTGGCCAAACTTAGGAAGAACACCATCATCCAGAAGTAACTCTTCAATTTCAAGCTCAAACTCGAATGCAGACCACCAACACAAACTGGACACGATCCAAAGTCCTCCACGAGCTTGCCTGAATCACCAAGAACATCCATACTACATCTGCTTATTGAAATCCTTCTCTCCTTCATCTAGAACCTTAAGAACATAGTCTATCATCACTGTCACAAAGGAATAGGTGCTTGCGGACCTCCAGACCACAAACCAATCAAGTTGAAACTTCACAAGGACTTCCTAAACACTTGACCAAATCTGCAGAACATGATAATGTATTTTTGGATCTCACCAAACCTATCTGTATCACTCTGTCACCTCTGAACACCTGTCGGAACTAGTTTTACTTGAGAGGTCACAACTTCTTCAGATCTTCATGCGGACCTCTGAAATCTTTACTAGAACACCTTAAGACACATATCTACAAACCCTTTGAACCACATCTTCTGATCTTGTCTTAGCTAGGATCTTTAGCTCACTGTCTTCACTGTTCTTCTCTGTTCCTGATTAGAGCTAATTTTCTCAATATCCTTAGCACACAACTCATCCAATCCTTATCATTAATGCAACAGGAGTATGTTGATATCAATGAAAATCCCAGTTAACCCCATATTTGTAACAATCTCCCCCTTTTTCATTGATGGCAACATATGATGTGAAAAATTGTTTTAACCATCAAGACAAAAACTTTTCTTTACTCACACAACTCCCCCTATCACCAACAACCATTCACATGTCTTCTCTTCCTTTACTGCTCCCCCTTTGATCAGCAACCACTTTTTTTTCACATGTCTTCTCTCCCCCTTTGACATTAATGTCAAAGGGCACATACTTACAACTCTAACACTTCAAAATCATACCAGCTACTCCCCCTGAGTAGCAGCTCCCCATCATCAGTTTGGACCATAAGATATGACTGTGATATCCACCAGACTGATGCACATCAGTGCACCTTAGTTCATCACTGGAGGGGTAATAACCCCTAACTTCTCCCTGAGATACTCAAAAGAGTCCTTAGGTAGAGGTTTAGTAAAGATATCTACAATCTGATCCTTGGAAGGCACAAACTCCAATCTGACTTCATTCTTGTTCACTTGCTCTCTCAAAAACTAAAACTTGATGGATATATGTTTGGCCTTTGAATGCAACACTGGATTCTTTAAAATATTTATTGCACTTGAATTATCACAAAAGATTGTGATAGGTTCTTCATACTCCACTCCCATGTATCTTAGCATTTGCTTCATCCACAAAACTTGAGTACAACTACCTACTGTTGCAATATATTCTACTTCTGTAGTGGACAGAGATATTGCCTCTTGTTTCTTGCTCAACCAAGAAATCAACCTCTTTCCTAAAAAGAATGCTTCACCATTGGTACTCTTCCAGTCATCCACATCTCCTGCCCAATCCACATCTGTATATGCATGAAGAGAGAAATTATGATCTCTGGGATACCACAAACAATACTCAACTATCCCTTTTAGATACCTAAATATCCTCTTGATTGCCATGACATGAGATTCTCTAGGATCAACTTGGAATCTAGCAACAAGACCAACATCATTCATAATATCAGGTCTAGTTTGAGTGAGATACAGTAATCCTCCAATCATTGACCTGTATTTTTTCTAATCAGTCTTAGGAGAGTCGTCATCTTTGCTCAATTTACATCTGGTTGCCATGGGAGTACTCATTGGTTTTGAGTCTTCCATCCCAAATTTCTTTAACAATTCTTTCACATATTTGGTTTGAGAAATGAAGATTCCTTTCTTAGTTTGAATGATTTGTAGACCTAAGAAGAAATTCATTTCCCCAAGCATGGACATCTCAAACTCACTTTTCATTTGATTTGCAAAAGTTTTGCACATACTATCTCTTCCTCCAAAAATGATATCATCAACAAACACTTCAACAATTAAGATGTTTTCATGATCAATTTTGAAATATAAATTACTGTCAGCAGTACCTTTGTTGAAACCAATCTTCAAAAGATGTTTATCCAATCTTTCATACCAGGTTCTTGGGGCTTGCTTCAGTCTATACAGTGCTTTCTTCAACTTACAAACCATATCACCATGATCAGACAATTGAAATCCATCCAGTTGCTCAATGTATACTTCTTCTTCCAAGTCACCATTCAGGAAGGCAGACTTGACATCCATCTGATATACTTTGAAATCCTTGAAGGCAGCAAAAGCAAGAAATAGTCTAACTGCTTCAATTCTTGCCACCAGAGTGAAGGTTTCTTCAAAATCAACTCCTTCTATTTGGAAGTAACCTTTGCAAACCAATCTAGCTTTATTTCTGATTACTTCACCAACTTCATTTAGCTTGTTCTGGAAGACCCATTTGGTTCCAATCACATTATTATTTCTAGGTCTAGGAACAAGATCCCATGTGTGATTCTCCTCAATTTGCATTAGCTCTTCCTCCATTGCTTTAGTCCAGTTTTCATCATTGGAAGCTTCATTCACTATCTTAGGTTCAATCTTTGAAATCAGACAATACTCTTTTGAATCTTGATCAATCCTTCTTCTTGTTTGTACACCTATGATCTGATCTTTAGAGTGGTTTAGTCTTACATACCTGGGAACTTTGGGAGTTTCTTGCACTTCTAATTCTTGATCAGGCTCATTAAAACTCATCTCTTCTTCTTGATTTACCGGATCAGTTTGAATCTAAATTTCAGAAGGGACTTGGGCTTCTTGAATCAAAACACCATTTTGATCATCTTCATCATATTCATAAATCCTTGAGGGTTTTTCAATTCCTTCATCAACCTTCACATTAGTACTTTCTATAATCTTTCTCAGTCTCTTGTTATAACATCGGTATACTTTTCTTTGAGTAGAGTAACCCAAGAATATTTCTTCATCACTTCTAGCATCAAACTTGCCTAGATCTTCATCTCTTTTGATGTAACATTTGCTACTAAAAACTCTAAAATACCTCACTATGGGAGTGATGCCAAACCAAAGTTCATAAGGAGTCTTACCAGTATTGCTTTTGATTGGTACTTGATTGAGGGTATAGACTGCAGTGCTGACAACTTCTCTTCAATAGATCTGAGGAATATTTGCTTCCATCATCATGGTCCTAGATGCTTCTTGAATGGTCTAGTTCTTTTTTTCCACTACTCCATTCAGTTGTCGAGTCCTAGAAGCAGACAATTATCTTCTAATTCCATGCTTCTCACAGAATTTTATGAACTCACTAGATGTGAATTCACCACCTCTATCAGACCTTAGACATTTTATGTTCAATCCAGTTTCATTCTCAACCATAGCCTTAAATATTTTGAATTTCTCAAGAGCCTCTGATTTCTCATTCAGAAAGGTCATCCACATCATCAGGGAATAGTCATCAATTAATAGCATGAAATATCTATCACCTTGCACACTTCTGATTCTTGCCAGACCACACAAGTCAGTATGAACCAAGTCTAATAACCCAGTAGAAGATTGTTCCTTGCTTTTGAATGAGACTAATTTGTTTACCCAACTGACATTCTTTGCACAAACTATTTGTAGGTTTCACCAATTTTGGAAGATCTCTTACAACCTGAGTATTGCTTATCTTGATGATATTATCAAAATTCACATGACACATCCTCCTATGCCATAACCAACTTTGATCAATTTGCACAAATAGACAACTTTTACCAGTACCAACTAAATGGAAGATATTACCTTTTGTTTGAGTACTGGATGCAATCTCTATTTCAAAACTTTCAAAGTTCCTGCATTTTCCATTTTTGAATCAGAGATCATAGCCTTTGTCCACCAACTGTCCAACACTGAGAAGATTGTGCTTCAATCCTTCAACATATAGTACATTACCAGTTTTGTTCCTTCCATCAAAAGAAATAGTTCCTCTACCTCTGATTCTACCAGCAGAATTATCACCACTCCACCTTCATACCTTTCAAAATCTATGAACTTATTTTTGTCACTTGTCATATGATGAGAGCATCCACTGTCAGTGACCCAATCATCCTTTTCTTCATCTTGGGCTGCCAGAGCTCTTTCTACAACTTTATGATTGACAAATTCAGAGGGCATTGGTTTTTCTTCCTTGATGGTAATAAACACCCAATCACTTTTGGATTTGTTTCTTGTCTCTGATTCATCATCTGTTACTCCTTCATTATCATCTTCTTCATGAACATAGTAATAGTTCTTTTGGAACCTTGATCTGTTAGGATTTGGCCTTGAAAATCTTTCCAAACATCTTGAAGCAAAATGACCAATCTTATTGCAGTTAAAGCACTTAAAAGGCAATTTTCCTTCATACTTATTAGATCCTCTTGGTAGTCTTGCAATGAGGGCTTCAAGTTGAGTAGTTTCTGCTTCTTCTTCTTCCAGGTCTTTTCTTGCTTTTTCATACCATGATAGTTTTCTTGAAGAGTTCTCTATCGGATCAAACCTTTGTTTACTGTTTTACAGAGGCACTGGCTTTGAATGTAGATTCAGTCTTGGGGGGGCATCTCCAAACTTAGTCAATTCAAATGCAACCAATTTACCAACCAATTGATCTCTTGTGACAGCTATATGGGCTCTGAATTCTTCAATGGCAACAACCTTGATTTTATAAGAAGCAGGAAGGGATCTGAGAACTTTGCCAACAAGCTCATCTTCATCCAAGACTCCACCAACACATCTAATGCCACAAACAAGCTCATTTACTCTTGGCATAAAAGTAGTGATATTTTCATCTTCTCTCATCTTCAGATTTTCAAATTTTCCTTTCAGACTCTATAGCCTTGCATATTTAACATACTTGTCTCCTTCATGTAGAAGTTTCAGTTTTTCCCAAATATCAAAAGTAGTTTGTAGGTCAACAACATTTGAAAGCTCGGAATCAAACAAGGCACTTAGAAGGGCTTCTTTAGTTAGCAGATTGTTTTCAGCATTTGTGATTTTAGTTGGGGTTTTCGAGCCATTCTGTGGAGGAGTATACTTCGTTGTAGCCATGGTCCAGTACTGCATTACCATACATTGCAAGTGACATTTCATGCAACTTTTCCAGAGATTAAAATTGGTTCCTTCAAACTTTGGACTATCCTTCTTGTAGGACGACATCCTGGATCTCCTCAAGCGGTTAAGCCTTTTTGAGGAACTTATCTTTGATACCAATTGTTAGGTTCAGGATAGACAAGTGAGAGGGGGGGTGAATCAGTTGTCCAAAACTTTTCTTGCAATTAAACACTTAAATCCACATTCCAATTTAGCAGCATAATAATAAATCAATTATTGAAATATAATGCATTAAATCAAGAGCAACAACATATAAACACATAAGACACCAAGATTTTGACGTGGAAAACCTGGTTAAGGGAAAAACCCCAGGGTGATTAACCCAAGATTGTATTCTTTGTTAGAAGAATAGAAAGAACAAAATGGCACATGCCAATTAGGGCTCACTGCCTACAAGAGACTCACTGTCTACAAAATAATAAGTATCACATACTTGAACTAGAAAATAACATCTTCACCATGCTTGAGTCAGTTCCATTTAAGCCCAATACTTCTACTCTACCTTTTGCTCTCCTCCTCGCTACCACACTCTCATCTCCACAAGATACCCTTTGAAATGACTTCCCAATTCCTTATTTATACAAGACATCAACTTAGGAATGATCATCTAAGTCGGCAAACATTATAGAACAAATACATGAATATAACATGACTAAAAAAGACTTCACGTGGATCCACACACTATCGGCCACACAGATCTGAGACTTCAATATTCTTCTAAGAACACGCCATTCTTCACATAACATCTTCAAGATCATCAGCAGGATGTGCAGCTTATCCAGTCGGCCAAACTTAGGAAGAACACCATCATCCGGAAGTAACTCTTCAATTTCAAGCTCAAACTCTAATGTGGACCACCAACACAAATTGGACACGATCCAAATACCTCCTCAAGCTTGCCTGAATCACCAAGAACATCCATACTACATCTGCTTACTGAAATCTTTCTCTCCTTCATCTAGAACCTTAAGAACATAGTCAGTCATCACTGTCACAAAGGAATAGGTGCTTGCAGACCTCCAGAACACAAACCAATCAAGTTGAAACTTCACAAGGACTTCCTAAACACTCCACCAAATCCGTAGAACAGGATAATGCATTTCCAGATCTCACCGGACCTATCTGTATCACTCTATCACCTCTGAACACCTGCCAGAACTAGTTTTACTTGAGTGGCCACAACTTCTTCAAATCTTCATGTGGACCTCTAAAATCTTTATTGGAACACCTTAAGACACATATCTACAAACCCTTTGAACTACATCTTCTGATCTTGTCTTAGCTAGGATCTTTAGCTCACTGTCTTCACTGTTCTTCTCTGCTCATGATTAGAGATAATTTTCTCAATATCCTCAGCACACAGCTCATCCAATCCTTATCATTAATGCAACAGGAGTATGTTGACATCAATGACAATCCCGGTTAACCCCATACTTGCAACAATTACATTGTCCTCCATCAACAAAACTTAAGGGGGGGTTACCAAATAATAATGTCTTATCAATCAACAACCTGCCACCTTTCCAACCACATCAGCCTATCATGCAAATTAATCAAAGCTTTTTCTAAATTTAGAAACCCATTTTGATGTCATGGGAAAAGGGAGTCTTCTTGGAGCCTGCATATAAACCCAAAAGGTAGTTAGGGATTCAGTAGTTATTCTTTTCTTTGGGAATTAAGATGTCATCGAGAACCTTGAGTGAGCAGACAATGATCGGTATGAAGAATTAGAAACAACACTAACTATGGTAATGAAGAGAGGAAGATAGCATGAGAGTAACCTCAAGAGAATGAGCAGGAGTTGGTGGTCGGGCTCAGTAAGGAGAAAGAATGACCAGAAGGAACTAAACGATACAGGTTAATCTTCACCTATACTCTACGATCATTCCAAATGAAACTCATTTTATAAAATGACTTGAGAGAGTTTTTAATATCTTTCTTTATTTTTGAGGATGTTAGTGAAAGATACGTTACATGCCATATTAATATTCCTATATAAATTTAATACTTGTGAGTGTAGAACGTAGATTTACAGTACCTGAATCTTTCGTTATCATATTGCTATTGCCTGCAAATCTTTTGTATCGTTATCAGATAAAGAAAATTTTTGTGCTAGAGTAAAGACTGAGTGATGACTTTATTGATTGAAACGTCCTTCCATTAAACTCCATTATGGGAAATGATTTCACTCATAAGAAAAGTATCAAACAACTCAAAAAGAATAAGATTTTCCTGTTATATTAATAAACTTGGTGGAGTAAGTTTGATTCGAGACCGAATGAGTTGTATATTTATATCATTTTGGTAGTGCGAGCTAAGGATCCCTAGGGATTCTTCGCTGATAACTAAACCATACTAGCTTAAAACTTAGTGATGACTAGAATAATTGTAATACGATGTCATTAGGACACTATGCGTACCAATGAGCTTACTTCAACTTGGTGCTTAAAGAAATCACTATCATATTTATTTTCACATACAGTACCAACTTGTCTATAACTCTATTAGGATTATGGTCGTGGGTTTAATCTTTATGATAGAAGGTTGAAGAAGATTTATCTGGTAATATTGAAATTGAACCAGGAGAAAAACACTTTTAGTGCTAGTCACTGATAAAAAACTTAAACTTGAAAACTAGTTTTCATGTTATCCTTCTTGCGTCTATAATGATAGATATATGTTCTAACTAGATGGGTTAGTGTGGTCAGAGGTCAAATCTGTGGGTCTCCTTAGAAACTATTGAAACTAACTAGAAGTAATTTTTCAACCACATCAATGAAAATAACTCTGAAAGTCTATTAGTTCGAAATAAAACTATACTGCCATACTTAAAATCTTGTTAAGATGGAAAAGCTAAGATAGACAACAAAATTATAAGCTATAGGATTGCAACCATTTCAAGTTGAGTTTAGGTGGGTGAATGTATTGAAAGCATTGTCACAATGCTATTCTTCATTAAACCCTTTGGCCAAGGTAATGCACTTGCCTCTAGTGCATTGAAAGTTCACCATGACTAGATGGTGTAACTTGTGGATGGTCATGCTAGACTAGAGGGAATCTAGGGGTTGCGTGATAACAAGTTGTGAAAGTCACAACACCAGTACTCAGATGGCAAAATCCATTGGTCATCCTAAGTCTATCCTCCTTGAGTAGGGTAGGGCCACTTCTGGTTAGGAAGGTGTGTGGGAGACCGATAGTCCATGGTTGGAGGTAAAGGTCCTTGAAGATACTTTCTCATCCATTCGAGCCAAAGGCTTGCCGAGGCTTGAATTGCGATGATTGTCAATTGAGATGTAGTGAAATTGGTAATATTCTAATTTTGTTATATTCCTTATGTATAAATACATCCTATATTGAAGCATTAAAAATTGATTAGATCCTATGTTCTTCTTGGCATCAACATGAATCTTAAATAGTTAATGATTATATTTCAGTGAAATAAAAAATTTTTAAAAAAAAACTTCCTTTACCATTTTGAATTTTACTTTATGGTTAAATATTGGAATTCACTAGTTGATTTTGAGATTGGATATTACATATGGTATTAGAGCTAGACCAGGTTCGACACTAGGGCCTATGAGGCCACTAAGCTGATTAAGAATCAACATTATGCAGGTAGCTAATGTTTTGATTTATTGTGTCAAGATGGTACGTCTCAAAAAAACTGCAAGGAAGTCCTTCACTGGTAAGGAACATTACTTGCAAGCCAAGCAAAAACGTCTTGCAATGATTAAGACTATTGAGAAAACAAATGATGAAAATGACATCTGGCTAGATGATACGGAAACCCTTACCAATGCACTGACATGACTCAAATGAATGAAAAGAGAACTCTTAGAGACATCTAGGATGGCAGCTCAAATTATGATTGATTCTCACCCTAATAGTATACCAATGACCACGAGGGATCCCTGTATACCACCTAAAGCTGAAATCATTGTACTATCATCTGATAGTGAATCTAAGGGTTATACTCCCCATGAATATGTGTGAGACAATGAATCTGAAGGTTACACCCCTCTTGTAAATATTGAGTGAACTATGAAAAGTATCTATCCTCAAAGAATGTATATACTATTGTGCAAAATATAATAAAGACAAATTTGTTTTTGTAATCGACTATGGTTATGAGCAATTGTTATGTTATGATATTATGACAATGTTTAAATCAAAGAAACTAATTAGTACTTGTTAACATCAGGTGTGAAAGCATACAAACATGGATCAATCAGAATTTAATGAGAGAGAAAATCAAGAAGATGCCCACTCTCAGGTCAATTCTACCAACAAATTGGCCAGAATTCTTAATATGCTTGTCAAAACCAAGGAAAGGTGGAGCAAATTGGAAAAGAAAGTGAATGAAACTGGATATACCGAGGGTGAAAATGAGTATTCTAATAATGCGAGTAAAAGTAGGCAAAGAGAACATGGCATGACAAGTGAGAACCAGGATGCTAATGAATCTCAGAGGCAGATAAAAGATAAACTTGCACTTGAATTATCAAAGGATATGAAAAAGATTATCCCCCCAAATTTGATGGAACGAAAACGGGAGATGCAGCAGAAGCCTGGCTATTTGAGATGGAGAAGTACTTCAAAATTAGGAATTATTCTGAGGTCACAAAAGTAGTTTGGGGAGCATATCAGTTGTCTAGAGAAGCATCCACCTGGTGGGTGAACAAAAAGATGGAGTTGAATTTAAGTCCCCTGAAGGTGACATGGAATGAATTTGTTGAACTTTTTTGAAAAAGGTGGTTGCCATAGCTATATTTTGATCAAAAGCTAACAGATTTCCAAAATCTCTAATAGGGAGATCTATCTGTGGTTGAATATGCAGAGAAATTCACTAGATTGTTGAAGTATGTTCCTCAGTATCAAAAGGATGAAATATTTCAGATAAGGAAATGTATTATGGGTCTCAATTCTCAGATTGGCAGGGAGGTAGAGGTGCACAGTCTAACCATAATGGACCAAGTATATGAGAAAGCAATTAAGTAGGAACAGAAGATCAAATACATATTCTCTTATTGTGAAAAGAAGCATAAGAGATTTGATAAGAACTCAAATGAACAGACATATAAAAAGAAGAATGATAAAGGATATGGAAATAGGAGGAACGACAAAGGAAATCAGAAAATTAAAGGGGGATCTGGTAATGAGTGAAGAAATGAAGACTTTAAGAAAAATGACAATTATAAGAGGAATGATGATGCTATGGGTAGACCATCTGATTAGACAGGGCCACTTGGAGGTTGCTTTACATGTGGTGGAAATCATTATGCCAACCGTTGTCCTAATAAAAAGCAAAATGGGTAGCATAGGAACACGACACTTCCTTCGCAGCAGGAGGCTTTTTAGCAAAGTATTGAGTACCAGATTACTCCCATTGAGATGACAGGTACTTTATTTGGGGTCCCGGTTTTGATTTTGATTAATACTGGTGCAACCAAATTTTTTGTGTCACCTAGAGTCTTAAGTAAATTTCCTAGAAGAGCTGGTTAAATGTCAAAACCATGGACTATTAAATAAGCAAATCACTCAAAGGCTCAGGTAGAGCAATGCTTGTTTAAAGCCAAGGTTGATTTTCCAAACTTTTCAACTGAGGTAAACTTGTATGTAGCACCTTTAGGGTCCTATGATGTCATTACGGGAATGAATTGGTTGTGGAGACATAGGGCCAAGGTGGATTATTTTTCTAAAACAAGTAAATGTTTAGATGATAAGGGAAACAAAGTCAACTTTCAGGGTATTCAAAGGGAAATAAAGATCAGGTCTATTTCATCCAAACAATTAAAAAGGGCTAGGCGTAAGGGATGTCAACTCTTTGAAGTCAAAATGGATCAAGTTGAAGAAGTTTCAGAGAAACAATCTTTTGAGGAAAAATACCCCTATTTTTGCAATTTTCGTGATGTGTTTCCAGAAGAGCTGCCTGGTTTACCTCCAAAAAGGTTTGATTTTGCCATAGATATTAAACCCGGATCTGAGCTAGTTTCTAAAGCTCCATACTGAATGACCACTACTGAGCTTATGGAATTAAAGGCACAACTACAGGAGCTATTGACCAAAGGTCTAATAAGTCCAAGTGTATCACCATGGGGAGCTCTAGTTATTTTCATCAAGAAGAAAGACAGAACCCTTAGACTATGTATAGATTATCGAATGCTTAATAAAGAAACAATAAAGAATAAGTATCCACTGCCACGTATTGACGATTTGTTTGATCAAATGTATGGTGCTACAGTATTTTCTAAGATAGATTTGAGATCGGGATATCATCAGTTGAGATTGAAAGATGAAGATAATCACAAGACTGCATTTAGAACAAGATATGGCTATTATGAATTTACAATATTGCCATTTGTGTTAACAAATGCACTAGCCACCTTTATGAATCTCATGAATAGTGTTTTTAGAGATTGCCTTGATAAGTTTGTCTTAGTTTTTCTAGATGATATTCTAATATATTCCAAAAATGAGGAGCATAAAAAACATCTTCAAATTATTTTACAATGTTTAAGAGAGCACAAGTTGTATGCAAAACTCTCAAAATGTACTTTCTTTCAAAGAGAAGTTTAGTATTTAGGACACATTATATTAGCAGAAGGAATATCGGTAGACCTAGCTAAAATAAAGGCTATTTTGGAATGGAATGTACCTTCCAATGTTTTAGAAGTGTGAAGTTTTATGGGTTTGGCTGATTATTATAGGAAATTTGTTATGAATTTTTCAAGTATTACTAGTCTAATAACTTGTTTGTAGAGGAAAGGAAAGTGGTTTGAATGGACAAGTGAATGTCAGAAGGCAGTCGACTTATTAAAAGAAAAGTTAACAATAACACCAATTCTGAAAGTCCCTGATCCTGAAGGGCAATTCGAAGTTATTATTGATGCCTCTCGAGAAGGTTTAGGAGGCATGCTCATGCAAGATGGGCATGTAATTACCTATATATCAAGAAAATTGAAACCTTATGAGAAAAATTATGCTCCTCATGATTTAGAATTGGTAATAGTAATGCATGCCCTTTAGATGGGGTGACACTATTTATTGGGAAAGACTTTCGTACTAAAGTCAGATCATCAAAGTCTTCATTTCATATTTTCACAACCCCATCTCAATGCAAGACAAGGGAGGTGGTTAGTGCTAATATCAGATTATGATTTTGAAATAAGTTACATCAAAGGTAAGGAAAATTGAGTGGCTGATGCTCTGAATAGAAGAAGACACATAGCTTATATAGTCTCCATTCATGCTAATTTCAAGGATCTAGTATTGCAAAAGTTACCTGGAGACGAATATTATGAACAGGTTAAACAAGCTCTACAAATCAATCCTAAGGTCTCGAGATATGATGGATTCCATATTGAGTCAAATGGATTAATAAGATTTAAGGGGAGAATCTATGTGCCTAGCTCTGAGGAACTAAGGAACCTAGTATGGAGGGAAGTTCATTGTGCATCATATTCCAGACATCCAGGAGTAACAAAACTTCTAGCCAATGTGAAATCACTATACTTATGGAAGGGGATGAAAAATGACGCTGTAAGGTTTGTGGCAAGTTGTTTAGAGTGTCAAAGAGTTAAGGAAGAACACCAACACTACTGGATTGTTATACCCTCATGATATTCTAGAATGGAAATGAGAAGTTATGAGTATGGACTTTGTTCAAGGTTTGCCAATGTCCAGAAATAGACATGATGCAATTTTGGTAGTAGTGGATAAACTAACCAAGGTAGCACACTTTATTCCTAGAAATTTGATTTATGGAGCTCTTCTTTTGGCCCGTAAGTTTGTTCAGGAAGTGTTTAGATTACACGAAGTACCTGAAAAGATTATATCAGATAGAGATGCTCGAATAACCTCCAGGTTCTGGAAAAATTTATTTTCAGCACTAGGGACTAAGCTCAATGTGAGCACTGCTTATCATCCTAAAACTGATGGACAAACAGAAAGGGTTAACCAAGTCCTAGAGGATCTATTGAGAATGTATTGCATAGATCAGCAATATAGGTGGGAAGAATATTTGCCTCTCATTGAATTTTCCTATAATAATTCCTACCATTCTGCCATTAGGATGGCACCATTCGAAGCACTGTATGGAAGAAAATGCAGAACTCCTATAAGCTGGGACAAGCTGGAAGATAGGGTAAGCATTGGTCTAGAAATGTTAACAGATATGGAAGAAAAAGTGAAAATGATTAGGAAAAGGTTGGCAGAAGCCAATGACAGGCAAAAGAGTTATGCAGATCGCAAATAGGTGCCTAGGAAATTTTCTATTGGAGATAAAGTTTTCTTACGAGTAAAACCCCATAAAAGCTCAATCAAGTTTGGTAAATCTTCAAAGTTGGCTTACTGATATGTGGGACCTTTTGAAGTCCTCGAGATCATCTATCTGGTGGCTTACAAAATTGCTCTATCTCTAGCCTTGTCTAAAATGCATAATGTTTTTCATGTTTCATACCTAAAGAAATATTTTGAAGGAAATAACCACATTCTTAATTGGAATTCCTTACAGATATAGAAGCCAGGAGTGGTTGTGATCGAGCCACTCAAGGTACTCAAAACATGTAAACTCTGTTTGCATAATCGAGAGGTCTTGCAATGCAAAATTTAGTAGGACCAGTATGGCGAGGATAGCGCCACTTGGGAAGACTATAATGACGTCCATCAGAGATTTCCCTATCTTTTTCAAAAACATTAATGTTAGATTATAAAAACTTGTTTCATGTTAAGATTTTGTTTTGATAAACTCAATCATCAGGGACAATGATTCTTTAGGGGAAGGATATGTTACATCCCCTTTTTGGATTCAATTTTTACTACTTACTTTAGTTAATGGCATGGATAGACTAGACATGTGAATATGTTTATGACTATGGAAAATGATGTTATTGTTAAAAGAATTAACTTTATGAATCATGGATTTATCACTTGAGTATGATCAATTTGATGTTATGAATTAAAAATGTATTTTCAATATGAAAATGAAATGATATGATGTAAATATGTTTTGACCAAGAATATTGGTACTTTGACCACAAATTGTATGTTAGATTGTTTTGACAGGAACAGGTGAAACAAGCTCTTCGTGAAACAAGAAGAGAGAAAGTATCTTTGGGAAGGGGAGAATAGACCCTAGAATACCAATGAGAGTTTGTTACTAAGTACAAACAACAATACCAATTCTGAAAGTCCCTGATCCTGAAGGGCAATTCAAAGTTATTATTGATGCCTCTTGAGAAGGTTTAGGAGGCGTGCTCATGCAAGATGGGCATGTAATAGCCTATGAATCAAGAAAATTGAAACCTTATGAGCAGAATTATGCTCCTCACGATTTAGAACTGGCAGCAGTAATGCATGCCCTTCAGATGTGGTGACACTATTTATTGGGAAAGACTTTCATACTAAAGTTAGATCATCAAAGTGTTGGTTTCCTATTTTCACAACCCCATCTCAATGCAAGACAAGGGAGGTGGTTAGAGATAATATTGGATTATGATTTTGAAATAAGTTACATCAAAGGTAAGGAAAACTGAGTGGCTGATGCTTTGAGTAGAAGAAGACACATAGCTTATATAGTCTCCATTCATGCTAATTTCAAGGATCTAGTATTGCAAAAGTTACCTGGAGATGAATATTATGAATAGGTTAAACAAGCTCTACGAATCAATCCTAAGGACTCAAGATATGATGGATTCCATATTGAGTCAAATGGATTAATGAGATTTAAGGGGAGAATCTATGTGCCTAACTCTGAGGAACTAAGGAACCTAGTATGGAAGGAAGTTCATTATGCACCATATCCCGGACATCCAGGAGTAACAAAACTTCTAGCCGATTTAAAATCACTATACTTCTGGAAGGGGATGAAAAATGATGTTGTAAGGTTTGTGGCAAGTTGTTTAGAGTATCAAAGAGTTAAGGCGGAACACCAACACCCTACTGGATTGTTATATCCTCATGATATTCTAGAATGGAAATGGCAAGTTATTAGTATGGACTTTGTTCAAGGTTTGCCAATGTCCAAAAATAGACATGATGCGATTTTGGTAGTAGTGGATAAACTAGCCAAGGTAGCACACTTTATTCCTAGAAATTTGATTGATGGAGCTCCTCTTTTGGCCCATAAGTTTGTTTAGAAAGTGTTTAGATTACACAAAGTACCTAAAAAGATTATATCAGATAGAGATGCTCGAATAAGCTCTAGGTTCTAGAAAAAAATATTTTTAGCACTAGGGACTAAGCTCAATGTGAGCACTATCATCCTAAAACTGATGGACAAATAGAAAGGGCTAACCAAGTCCTAGAGGATCTATTGAGAATGTATTGCATGGATCAGCAATATAGGTGGGAAGAATATTTGCCTCTCATTGAATTTGCCTATAAGAATTCCTACCATTCTGCCATTAAGATGGCACCATTAGAAGCACTGTATGGAAGAAAATGTAGAACTCCTATAAGTTGGGACAAGCTGAAAGATAGGGTAAGCATTGCTCTAGAAATGCTAACAGATATGGAAGAAAAAGTGAAAATGATTATGAAAAGGTTGGCAGAAGCCAACAACAGGCAAAAGAGTTATGCAGATCACAAATGGGTACCTAGACAATTTTCTATTGGAGAGAATGTTCTCTTACGAGTAAAACCCCATAAAAGCTCAATCAAGTTTGGTAAATCTTCAAAGTTGGCTCCCTGATATGTGGCACCTTTTGAAGTCCTTAAGATCATCAATCCGGTGGCTTACAAAATTGCTCTACCTCTAGCCTTGTCTAAAATGCATAATATTTTTCATGTTTCATACCTAAATAAATATTTTGCAGCAAATAACCACATTCTTAATTGGAATTCCTTACAGATACAGGAGCCAGGAGTGCTTGTGATCGAGCCACTCAAGGTACTCGAAACACGTAAACTTCATTTGCATAATCGAGAGGTCTTGCAATGCAAAATTTAGTGGGACTAGTATGGCGAGGATAGAGCCACATGGGAAGACTATAATGACATCCATTAGAGATTTCCCTATCTTTTTCAAAAACATTAATGTTAAGATTATAAAAGCTTGTTTCATGTTAAGATTTTGTTTTGATAAACTCAATCATTGGGGACAATGATTCTTTAGGGGAAGGATATGTTACATCCCCTTTTTGGATTTAGTTTTTACTACTTACTTTAGTTAATGGCATGGATAGACTAGACAAGTGAATATGTTTATGACTATGGAAAATGATGTTATTGTTAAAAGAATTAACTTTATGAATCATGGATTTATCACTTGAGTATGATCAATTTGATGTTATAAATTAAAAATGTCTTTTCAATATGAAAATGAAATGATATGATGTAAATATGTTTCGACCAAGAATATTGGTACTTTGACCACAAATTGTATGTGAGATTGTTTTGATAGGAACAAGTGAAACAAGCTCTTCATGAAACAAGAAGAGAGAAAGTATCTTTGGGAAGGGGAGAATAGACCCTGGAATACCAATGAGAGTTTGTTACTGAGTACAAACAATAGGTAGTTAAAAACCTAGATGTCTTGAGGTAAGAATTATTTTTGGTTAAGTCAATTAGCGATGTGACTGTCAAGGATTGTGTGATTAGGCCACTTTTCCTTACGTCATTGTGGAGGAATGATGTAGTCTATCTAGATGTCGATGTCAAGATGAGTTTGGTCGATTGACATCTGTGTTGTAAGATGTACTATGTTAAGGTAGTTGATGTAAAAAACATCGACAATAGTTCATAATTGGGGAGCTAAGACTCGACCCCAAGAGGTCGACCGTAAGCCTCATCGCTACAGACATGAAATTTCCCCAAATGTCATCACCATTGTAACGCCTTACATGCATGCGATGTAAATGTAGTCAACTTCATTATGGCATCGTCGTAAAAGAGATTTCGGTAACATCTTGTGTCCGTATGAACACCAAGTCTTTTATCGTCAATTCTATTTATAACAATAAGAAATAAATAAAATATTTTATGTCCTCTATAATCATCTAGGGCAAGATGAAAATTATCAAGTAATAATATTAATCAAGCCCTAGCCTGAAGAAATTGTTAGAGGTTACTATTTTATAGTGCCACTATGTCCTATATATGGTAATCATTTATTTTTTTAAGCCACTAAAAGGTGGAAAAAGGTCAAAGTTGTGCATTTTCCATATTGTGATGTATTACATTGTCCTCCATCGACAAAACTTAAGGGGGGGTTACCAAATAATAATGTCTTATCAATCAGCAACCCGCCACCTTTCCAACCATGTCGGCCTATCATGCAGATTAATTGAAGCTTTTTCTAAATCTAAAAACCATTTTTTATGTCATGGGAAAAGGGAGTCTTTTTGGAGCCCGTGGATAAACCCAAAAGGTAGTTAGGGATTCGGTAGTTATTCTTTTCTTTGGGGATTAAGATGTCATTGAGAACTTTCAGTGGGTAGATAATGATAGGTATGAAGAATCAGAAACAACACTAACTACGGTAACAAAGAGAGGAAGCTAGCATGAGATTAACCTCAAGAGAATGAGCAGGAGTCGGTGGTCGGGCTCAGTAAGGAGAAAGAATGACCAGAGGGAACTAAACTATACAGGTTAATCTTCACCTATACTCTACGATCGTTCCAAATGAAACTCATTTTATAAAATGACTTGAAAGAGTTTTTAAGATCTTTCTTTATTTTCGAGGACGTCAGTGAAAGATACGTTGCATGCCATATTAATATTCCTTTATCAATTTAATACTTGTGAGTCTGGAACATAGATTTACAGTAACTGAATCTTTCATTATCATATTGCTATTACCTGCAAATCTTTTGTATTGTTATCAAATAAAGCAAAGTTTTGTGCTAGAGTAAAGACCGAGTGATGACTTTATTAATTAAAATGTCCATCCATTAACCTCCATTATGGGAAATGATTTTTCTCATAAGAAAAGTATCGAACAGCTCAAAAAGAATAATATTTTCCTATTATATTGATAAACCCGGTGGAGTAAGTTTGCTTTGAGACCTAATGAGTTGTATCTTTATATCATTTTGGTAGTGCGAGCTAAGGATCCCTAGGGATTCTTCATTGATAACTAAACCATATTGACCTAAAACTTAGTGATGACTAGAATAATTGTAATATGATGCCATTAGGACAATGTGTTTACCAATGAGCTTACTTCAACTTGGTGCTTAAAGAAATCACTATCATATTTATTTTCACATACAGTACCAACTTATCTATAACTCTATTAGGATTATGGTTGTGGGTTTTGTTGGCAAGAGACACTATATAGATTCATGAATGTTGTCATTGATGTCAACAAAGGTTATCCCACACATCTGCAAGATATGATGAGTCTCTACCATAAGTCAGATTGAAGAAGTGTTATGATCCAGTAAGCAAGAACAGAGCAGTCAGCAAGGTCTGACAGTCAGGTCCAGATCTCTCAGAGGAAGTATTTTAGTGAAGTGTGGATTTGGTGAAGTCAAAAGGAGTACCTTGACTAATAGATTCCAAGGATTTAGCCTCTGGTGATGGAAGGGTGAAGAGATATGAGCACTTGAGTGTTGGGTTCCTGTTTGACAGAATAGATAGAGGAAGAACTGTACCGGCAGAGTGTCAGACCCAAATCCGGAAGAGATATTGCTAATGACTAAGTTTCTTGAGGTATCATTCATGATTGGCCGACTTGATTGAAGAATTCTACAAGCATATCCTTGATCCGCATTACTTGGTATGCAAGGATTCAGCCAACAAACCAGAGTTTGAGATAATATTGACTATTCTGGATGCTGACTAGAAAAGTGTTGAAATCACTTGTGCGGATATATATACAAGATGGATTTAGATGTGAAGGTGTGTGTGGTGTATTGTATTGTGTGAAAAAAAGTAGAAGAGTAGAGTGAAGACAGTAAGACAGGTCCGGAATGTGACAGTACAACAGCATCAAAAGAGAGTAAGAATGAAGTGCAGCAGATCAGTTTATTGAACTTAACCGGAACTGAACCTCAACATGTGTGGATGCTTCTCATCAGTTCAAACATTGAGTTACTTTCCTTTCTTGTAGACAGTGAGTCTCTTGTAGGCAGTGAGCCTCTTGTGAGCAGTGTGCTCGGGCAGTGAGCCCTAATTGGCAAGCACCATTTTGTATCTTCTATTCTTCTAATAGAGAATAATATCTTGGGTTAATCACCCTATGGTTTTTTCCCTTAACCGGGTTTTCCACATCAAAATCACTATGTCATGTGTATTGGTGTTGTTTCCATTTCATGGTTATGTTCATTCATTTGATTTAATATTGCATTAACTATTAAGGAAGTTCAAAAAGTTGAAGAAAGTAAGATAGCTAATTCACCCCCCCTCTCAGTTATCAACAATTGGTATCAGAGCCAAGTTCCTCCAAACAGAGCCTAACAACTTGAGGAAGATCTAGGAATTCAAATAGATATGTATGGTATGAGGCAACAACTTCAGTCTACCCTAGATGATCTTGAACATTCAAACTCAGAAGTCAATGAATTGAAGGAAAGACTTAAATAAGCTGATGATTTCATAAATGAGTTAAAAGGGAAACTAAGCATCTCTATGAAGGAGAGAAAGGAACTACTTTAACAATTAGCAAGTCAAGGTGAAACAAATGATACAAATGAAGACCTGAAGGAGAAAACTAAGTTATGTGAAAAATTGTCAAAAGAGGTCATTATGGTAAGACATGAAATGGAATCAGGAGTTATAAAATTCACCTAAGAAATTGAAGAAAAAAGAAAGACTGAAGATGATCTAAGACAATCTCTCAAGGAGAAATCAGAAGACTACCACAAGATGGATAGAATAATCAGACATCTTGAATCTGATCTTGAAGATGCTAGAGATAATGAAGAAAAACTTAAGGATCAAATTGACACTCTTAAAAAGGATCTTCAAACAGCAAATGAATACAAAGAGAAATTCAAGATAAGTTATGCTCAACTTGAAGTTCTTTTTGAAAGCCAAAAGAGGGTAGATGACAAGCATGGCTTAGGATATGAGAAAGGTGAAAGCTCCAGATCTGGTCAGAAGAATCTTGGATCAAGAAATCCAAGGGACAAGCCTAAAAGACCTCCGATAAGGCAACCCAATGCTCAAAGATATCCATTTTTCAAATGGATACTGCCACAACTGCAATAACTTTGGTCACAAAGCTAATCAATGTAGAAAGAGAATGACTAAAACTAATTCATCCTTCTCCAAACAGTGCTTTAACTGCAAAAGGTATGGTCACAAATCTCATGAATGTAGAAATATGCAAATGAACATTTCATTCAATGGCAGATGATATGCATGCAATAGAGTAGGTCATATGGCTAATCAGTGTAGATCAAAAGGATATCAGTCAAATATGCAAAGAAATGTTGTTTGCTACAATTGCAATAGATCCGGTCATATTGCCAAATTCTGTAGAAGCAAGAATCAGGACAAAAGGGGTCCGGTGCATCATAATCAGAATCAAGACAAAGGAAAAGGAAAAGTGAATGTGGATGATGTTAAAAGTGAGATGAACAAGATTTGGGTGAAGAAAAGTATAGAGAATGTAGCGGATGGATCCGCACCAGAATCTGGTGCTGATATTCTTTCTAAAAATTGAATAGATGGGCTCTGGCTCAGGGGGAGTAACAAAAGAATAACCAATTCCCCCAACCAGTCAATTGGTGCCTGTAATCGGCACATGAAAGGCTGCGGATCAAAGGATTTTCAGAGAAACACCTAGTTAAGCCATAGTAAAGATTTAAAAGATCCGCATGAAGTGTTAAAGAGTCTAAATCCCTTCAGTTAGATCCGGTTTAACAGACTTCTGGTAAAAGCAGGTTTGTTACAAGTTTGGTCCAGTGTGACTCTAAATTTGAGACATCTTGATCTGCGGATAAATCAAATGGTTGAGAAAAGTAAGAAAGCTCATTGTTAATCACCAAGGATAACTCTAAGCATATTACAGTGATCCAGAAATAGATCTAATTCAGAATAAGAAGAACAGAGCAATCAAAATAACTTAAGTTGCGCATTTATTGCAGTATGAATTTAGGGTTTTTATTGCAACTTAAAGGGTTCATGTGCTTGTCATTTGCACATTTGCATTCGAAAGAAAGAAAGGAGAGCTCTGCAACAAATTGCTTCAAACTTCTCAAAGACCAACCGTTGGAGTTGATTCAATCAACAAATCATTCAAGTTCACTCCGTGAACCCTACAAGTGCAAAAGGTATTTTTCGTTATCAAATATCTCTTTGTAAAATCCTTGAATGATGGCTACTCTGAATATAGTGAAGATCACTGATAGGGCTCGCCCCAAATTCAAGAAACATCCCTACAAATCCTTGGAAGTAGATCCCCTAGGAGCATTTTCCAATGTACCGCATGGTGTATTGCATACAGAAGATATTAGGGTTTACATTCATGCAAACATTGAAGAATTTAGAGCATTCAAATTGAGGGATATCTACCACAAACAACTAATAGATGATTCATTTGAGCTCAAACCCCAATTCAAGGCCCTCTGGAACAAGCACTTTGCACAATGCATACATTTCCCCTGTTTTGCTGAGGATGAATGGGTCAGGTATATTTTGAGCAGAATACATGACAACTTCATGTGGTTGAATGGACCATTCAAAATCACAAAAGATGCCATTAGGGCAGTTACCAGATTGCACTCATCCGATGGGATACCTGTTCTCAAATCTGTCAAAAACCAAACTGTGAGTGAGGCTACCGAATCAAGGTTTGACAAAAGGGCAATGACAATAGAAGATATCACTGATCCGGATATCAAGTTTGCATCCATGATCATCGGCTACAAGATATATCATTCTAGTAGGGAGAATTCAGTACCTGGAACTGCTATCTACACTGCCTATGAAATGTTGAGGAAAAATGCAGACTATGACCTTTGTGAGCTCCTTCTAAACCAACTCTTAGAGAACCTACAGAAGATAAAGAAGGACAAGAAGAATTCCTTCAAATTTGGTGGCCTAATACTCTGTCTATGTTTCTACTTTATGAATAAGCTACCTAGATTGAATGGATGGGTATGGTAGAATTACAGACCGATTGCCATACAAATCAGGGATTATTTGCATGGACTTGGTGATGACAAAGCACAAAACACAGCTCTCTGGGGTTTCTTTAAAATCTTTCAAAACATGATGCAATCTAGAGAGAGAATTCCCCAATCTCTAGTTGAGAAATACAAAGACACAGTATGCTTTATGGTAGAGACTGATCAGTGTCTAATGGAGGCAGTGGAACCAAGAATAGTATGGATCATGCCAATGGGGTATGAAGTGGATGAGAATATCATGGAGCTACATGTTTAGCATATGTTGAGTCAACCAAAGGATCCCAAGGCAGAAAGGTTTGGAACCTTTGAAGAATTGAGTGTAAAGATCCATGTAGAACTTCGACAACCTAAAGGGAAGTTGAAGAAGTTGCCAAGAGGCATGGAATCTCAAAAGAGGCACTTGATGCCCACAGAGAAAAGATAAAAGGAATAGAAAAAGAAAAAGAAGCTGAAGAGGAAAGAAGTGCTTCGGTAGAATCTTCCACCTAGACCAAATCATCAAAGAAATCTGCACCTGCCACTGCTAAAAGCTGAAGGGCATCAAAACTGGAAGCAAAATCATCCGGCAAAGAAGAGAAGACAACTAAAACAAAAGCCACAAGATCTTATGCTAGTCAAAAGAATGAAGAAGAAATTGAATCTGATGAAGAAGTCAAGAAAATGAAGAAAAAGAAGAAAACATCCAGTAAATCCTCTACCGGTCAAGGCGAAGAAGATAAGACAGAGGAATTTGTTGAAAAATCCACTCTTCGCATTGATGACATCATCAAATCAGTCACTGTGGATGGAAATCTTCAGCCAATGGTTGAATTCTATGATGCTTATGGTGAAGCTGATCAGAAGATATTGCAAGATGCCACAGCCAGGTATCTAAACATCTACAACAAAGCATTCATTGAAATCATATCTCTGATCCCCAAAAGCTTAGAGAAGGAACTTGAAATAAGGAAGAACAATGCCCAAGCCAAAGATCTAGAAATTCAGGAGCAGATAGCTATTCAGCTCTATCCTTCAATCACTCAGAAATAAATGAATATGATCTTCAAAGATTGCAAGGATGAGTTCCAGAGCAAAGCTAGAATGAATCAACTCATCTTGGAGATACTGATAAAGTAGCAAATGAAACAAAAGAGATCCTCCTGAATGCCTTCAAAAGATTCAATCTTCCTATTATAGAGGACTTAGGTGTTGATCCCTCGGCCACAGGTGTTGAAGAAGGATCTACTGAGGCAATGACAGAAGAAGTAATGGACACCGGTGAAGATAAGGGCTTGGAATCCTCTACTTCAGAAGAGGTGGGCCATGAACAAACAAACATTACTCCTCCAGTTTCCCCTACTAACTCCATATCCAAAGGAGAAGAAAGAATAGAGGAGAAAGAAAAAGAAGTGAAGGGAAAAGAAGATGACAACTCTAAGACTGCAAAAGAAAAGAAAACTCTATCTCTAGCAAGAGACACTGTAGAAATCATCAAAGAATTCTTAAACAAAGAGACAATGGAGATTGATGAACTGGAACTTCTACTAGGACCATTTGATTTTGATTCTCTTTCCCCAGTACAAACAATGAAGATAGATTCATTTGCTAATGCAAAGGCAAAAGAAAAACTCCTGAAGTCTCACATGGAAGACTATGAGCTAATAGAAGCTGCATCCGATGTGCTTGAAAAGATCATGCCATCCTTTCTGAAGGATTCATCAGCTTCCTCATCAGGTAATCTTAAGCCTCTTGTTAGTTCAGTCAACACTCATTTTGAGTCCTTAGAGAAATCAGCTGAGTAAAAGGTCCGGAAAGAGTTTTTGGATAAAAGATTCTCTGAAGTACTAAGTCTAATATCAAATGATAGAAGAAATATGGATATAGGGATAAAGAGCTTAGAAAATGCTCTTAAAGATGGCGGGGAAATATATAAATTTTGTCTATCATGGTCCAAAGCAACAATGGAGATTGAGAAGAAAATGAAAGAACGGGAGATCAAACTAACAAAACTTTCTCAAAATTTTGATCCACTTACCTCATCCATAGTAAATCTAGAATGTCAAACTATTGCAGTCTTGGATGAAATTAAGAAGCTATAAAAAGAAAAGAAAAATAGAATCAGCAGGATAAATGAACTTAGAAGAATAATCATTCCTAAGTTGGAGGCCATGCATGAGGCCCTAAGTGATGCTCAAACCACAACCAAGACAAATGATCCGACAAATCTGAAGAAGGCAAAAGCCTTTGCATTTCTGTTGAGTGGTCACATATCAATCTTGGACAGGATGAAGCTGAGTTGGGCAACTAAAATTGTACAATTAAAAAACACTTTTGCAGATATACTAAAGTATATATAGAGTACAACCGGATGATATACTTATGCGACTAAGTATAGATTAATTTTTTTAAATTTTGGTGTGCGGACCCCACCCTTTGCCATTGATGTCAAAGGGGGAGTGATGAGTAGTGAAAAATGAGGAATCTAGCTAAGGGGGAGCTCCAAAAATGTACATAGAGATAGAGCATCAGCCAAGGGGGAGTATAGTGTGACACTTAGTCATTTTTCACTAAGTGTTGCCATCAATACTAAAGGGGGAGATTGTTGGCAAGAGACACTATATGGATTCATGAATGTTGTCATTGATGGCAACAAAGGTTATCCCACACATCCGCAAGATATGATGAGTCTCTATCGGAAGTCAGATTGAAGAAGTGTTATGATCCGGTAAGCAAGAATAGAGCAGTCAGCAAGGTCTGACAGTCAGGTCCGGATCTCTCAGAAGAAGTATTTCAGTGAAGTGTAGATTTGGTGAAGTCAAAAGGAGTACCTTGACTAATAGATTCCAAGGATTTAGCCTCCGGTGATGGAAGGGTGAAGAGATATGAGCACTTGAGTGTTGGGTTCCTATTTGACAGAATAGACAGAGGAAGAATTGTACCGGCAGAGTGTCAGACCCAAATCTAGAAGAGATATTGCTAATGACTAAGTTTCTTGAGGTATCATTCATGATTGGCCGACATGATTGAAGACTTCTACAAGCATATCCTTGATCTGCATTACTTGGTATGCAAGGATTCAGCTGACAAACTAGAGTTTGAGATAATATTGACTATTCTGGATGCTGACTAGAAAAGTGTTGAAATCACTTGTGTGGATATATATACAAGATGGATTTAGATGTGAAGGTGTGTGTGGTGTATTGTATTGTGTGAAAAAAAGTAGAAGAGCAGAGTGAAGACAGTAAGACAAGTCTGGAATGTGACAGTACACCAGCATCAAAAGAGAGTAAGAATGAAGTGCAGCAGATCAGTTTATTGAGCTTAACTAGAACTAAACCTCAGCATGTGTGGATGCTTCTCATCAATTCAAACATTGAGTTACTTTCCTTTCTTGTAGATAGTGAGCCTCTTGTGAGCAGTGTGCTCGGGCAGTGAGCCCTAATTGGCAAGTGCCATTTTGTATCTTCTATTCTTCTAACAGAGAATAATATCTTGGGTTAATCACCCCATGGTTTTTTCCCTTAACCAGGTTTTCCACGTCAAAATCAATGTGTCATGTGTATTGGTGTTGTTTCCATTTCATGGTTATGTTTATTCATTTGATTTAATATTGCATTAACTATTAAGGAAATTCAAAAAGCTAAAGAAAGTAAGATAACTAATTCACCCCCCCTCTCAATTATCAACAGGTTTACTATTTGTGATAGAAGGTCAAAAAAGATTTATCTGACAATATTGAAATTGAACCAGGAGAAAAACACTTTTAGTGCTAGTCACCAATAAAAACTTAAACTTGAAAACTAGTTTTCATGTTATCCTTCTTGCGTCTATAACGATAGATACATGTTCTAACTAGATGGGTTAGTGTGGTCAGAGGTCAAATCTGTGGGTCTCCTTGGAAACTATTGAAGCTAACTAGAAGTCATTTTTCAACCATATCAATGAAAATAACTCTGAAAGTCTATTAGTTTGAAATAAAACTATACTACCATACTTAAAAGCTTGTCAAGTTGGAAAAGCTAAGATAAACAAAAAAATTATAAGTTGTAGGATTGCGACCATTTCAAGTTGAGTTTAGGTGGGTGAATGTATTGAAAGTGTTGTCACAATGCTATTCTTCATTAAACCCTTTGTCTAAGGTAATGCACTTGCCTCTAATGCATTGAAATTTCACCATGACTGGATGGTGTAACTTGTGGATGATCATGCTAGACTAGAGGGAATCTAGGGGTTGCGTGATAACAAGTTGCAATAGTCACAACACTAGTACTCAGATGGCAAACTCCATTGGTTGTCGTAAGTCTATCCTCCTTGAGTAGGGTAGGGCCACTTCTGGTTAGGAAGGTGTGTGGGAGACCGGCGGTCTATGGTTGGAGGTAAAGCTCCTCGAAGATACTTTCTCATCCATTCTCCAGAGGCTTGCCAAGGCTTGAATTGCGATGGTGTCAATCGAGATGTAGTGAAATTGGTAAGATTCTAATTTTGTTATATTCCTTATGTATAAATGCATCTTATATTGAAGCATTAAAATTTGATTAGATCCTATGTTCTTCTTGGCATCAACATGAATCTTAAATAGTCAATGATTGTATTTTAGTGAAATAAAAATAAATAAATAAACTTCCTTTACCATTTTGAATTTTACTTTATGGTTAAATATTGGAATTCATTTGTTGATTTTGAGATTGGATATTATAGCCTCCATCCACAGACCGATGGTCCCACACACATCTTCCTACTAGAAGTGGCCCTACCCTTCATGAAGGTAGTAGATAAAGGAATATGCAAGGTATACCATGTCATTCAAGAACCTAAGTGTAATGTATTGACTTTGTTACACACAATTTTCCATACAACCCTTGATATCCTTTAGTTAAGTATGACAAATGACTAACATGCAACCTTATTAGATACTGTGAACCTCCAATGCAAGTAGCATTTGCATCACTTTGGCCAAAGCATTTAAAAATAATTTCACATTCTAGTGTGGAGATGTGGGTCGCTTGTTCACACACTTCTATCTAAACTCGACACAAGAAGATAACTAGTTCACTTAATAAATGTAAGAAATACATAATACTCAAGCATCTAAGTAACTCAAATTTTACATGATTTAACCATGCTATCACTAACTTGTCATTAAATGCCCAAGTTCATTTGATTTATCCTAGTTTTAGTCAAGTATGTGGTAGTATGGTTTGATCACCTTTTCAAAATAGATTACTCGACTGGTTAGTAATAGGCCATCATAGACTTAGTCATAAATAAATTATGAATATAACTTAGCTGGCATTATTACTAACAACAATGTACTTCTAAATCACCTTGAATTGCTATGAGCTCTCTGCAATTTTAGCTTTCGAATACTTTTGGTAATTAACAATGTTAGATAAATTTATCTTTTAACCTTAGAAATCCATCAATTAGGGCAAATTAATTGATCTTTCTGTGGTTAGGTAGGCCTTTGTCCTTTGGGCATGAGAAAATTGACAGTTTTCCAAAGGCATGATTTTAAATTCAAAAGGCCAATGACATCTGTTGCATAGCATTAAATGCGAGGAAGATTTAGACATGGATATTCGGTATTTTAACATCTCGTTCAAAATGTCCATATGAAAATATCCATGTGACATCAATAGAAGTAAAGGTCAAATATAGTTGACCAAGGAAATAAGTATCAGGGCTTAATTCATTTTTAAAACCAGGATATATAAAATATCCATGATGAAAATGTCCCCATATAGAATATCCTATTGAAAATTTAACTGTAAGGACACGTGGTGGAAGGTCTTTGCTCTAGGTATGGATGTGGACATTTGTATGGATATGGATATTTTGAAAACACAAAATGTCTATGTCACAAATATCCCATTGACTAGTCAACGTTTAAGGGTTTGAAGGTACCGAAATCGGGTTTTAATACAAAGCATGGATATGGATATCTCACATATGGATATCTAAAATTAAATTATATCCATGTGACAAATATCTGGTATAGAATCTCCAGGCCTTAGAATGTTTTCGTGGGAACAAATTAGACAGGTGTCATAGGGATATGGACATTTGACAAGGATATGGATATTTAGCGAATGCAAAATGTCCATCTAGTTTGGTGGTTTTGCAGCTTATCCTGATAAATTTGATGGCTAAAGGGGATAAGATATTTAAATATTCAATGAGACTATACCTAGCTAGTGGATGTGACTAGTGATTTAATTTGATTGAATAACCATTTGAGGTTTGAACCTATTGTTATCACCTAAATGTGCACCCTGGCTAATTTGTAGAAATTAGTCTATTTGATGAAACATGGGAAGACCTCTAAAGCTGTGGGTTACCTTATAGGTAGAGGTCAACCTCCAGAGAAGGTTGGCTTCCTAAGTTTGTATCCCCTAAAACTTTACTATTCTATGATCTTGACTAGGAAAAGGGTAAAAAAAACTCTGTTCTACAACTGAAACTTAACTCTAAGGGTGATACACCTATCTTAAATGAGGAATATGAAAATAACAACCCAAACACTTGCTAATGTGATTGAAATAATTGTTGCACAACCTATCAGTTATACCTCTGCATAAAGATTTCACAAACAGGTCTATAGTTGCAGAAATTTTAAGAGGAAAAGTAATTTCACACTTAATTTTAACGCATAACTAGACACAACTTGCAACCTGCATAAGTATTTTCTGCAAAAAGGCTCTTTTCCAAAACAAAATTAAGAAGAAATAAACTTACTTCATAGTTAACTCCATCAAATCAGATAATGAACACAAAATGCATAAGACAAGTAGGCACATTTCCCAATCAACGATCTCCAAAGCTCTCACTGTATATCATATCAAGTGAACTAGTAACATGAGTTACAAATATTAACAAAATCTAGAGCAAGGATCAAAAATCACAAGTCTCTATAAGTAGCATAATCAGAACTAACTCCAATGAGTCAAACAAAAGTGGTTCCACCAAAGCAGAAAAACCCAACTAATTTGGGTCGGATGCCTAGAAGAAACCTAAAATCTAGGGCCTAAATCCTCTCCAAACATACCCAAACTACTAGAAAAAGTCCATTAGGACGTAACCAAACATTATGGCTCATGAGAAAAAGTCTAAAAAGGACTCTAAAAGGCAATAAAGCCCTCCTAGATACTCTCTAAGTAGTCAAGACAACTACTAACTGTCAACGTGACCTAGTCAAACACTCTCTCCTCTAAAATAGAAAAAGATGCTATAACAAAGGCATGTGCTTGCCACATCTCCACAAACTCAACTATATCTTCTCAAGGACACAAAGAACTCTCAACACACTCCCCTACCTTCTCTCTTGCAATAAAAGATAACAATAACCTTTAAGGGATTTATAGAGGCACCACCTTAAGGCTATTGTTTTACATTGTATATTACATGCAAGGAAAATAAATGTGAAACAAAACACACAAGGTGAAAAGAGAACAAAAGACTTTAAGTCGCAATCTTGATGACCACTTCATGGCATATCTCCTAAGGCTCACAAGTCATTGAGTCTTGACCACGGCTTATCAAAAGATATGTAATAAAAATAAAAATGCAAAATGGAAGAAAGGCCCATCAGGCATTTTAGGGTTTTGAAACCTTTTTTGGACAAAGAGCATTTTGGAACCCTCATTTTGCACTTCATGTTTTCTTCCAAAGTTGCTCTGTTGTCTTCTTGTCGCCGACATGAGAGTTTTCTGTTCAGGCCTCCTATAGAGGGTTTCTATGTCTTCTCACCAGCATCTTTCACTCTTTCCACTTTAAAACTGAGGTAAGTTCCAAATGAGCTCATTTTTTGGAAAATACTACAAAATTCTCATGACTTTCTATGATTTTTTCAACATTTCATATGTTGTTTACTTCCTTTCATTGTATGGTTGTCTCTTTCTTGTGACTAGGTAAACATATTTTCTATATCTGCTACTATTTTCTCTGTCTCTTCTGTTAAGGTTTTAGGAAAATAATAAACCCTTACCCTAACTGAATGGCCATGGACAAAGTTACTTATTATGGTTTCCTCCTACAATGATAATACACTTTGTAACTAAAGTGCAAGGGTTTTCTTGTAGGTGATCTTTTGTTGCTTTTCCACAGCCTTATCACCATTTTCTGATGTCACTTGGCACTGTCACTGCATATGTTAAAGGCTTCACTCTTTTGTATGGCTGAGATAGATAGTTTTCAATTTAATCATAAATAACTGCCTTTTTTCAGGTGTAATGCATGAGCTACAGAAAGTATGAAAATTTGCATCTCTCTCTACATTTTCCAATGAACTTTACACCTTAGGGTTTTGCTAAAACCCTCACCATATTTTTGAATGGCCCTGAGGAAAACACTTGCTCAGGTTTATTTCTGCAAGAAAAGGCATTTTGGAAAAGCAAAACAAGTTTCTTCAGCTAGGGTTTGTAGCTGGTATATATCTTTGACAACTCCCATACTGACTGTTGAGCTGCTCATTTACTGTCTTATGAATGTATTGGCCCTTATCCACAGTGGTGACTGATGTATCTTTATGTCTTTTGCTCAAAACTTATGACTGTCACAGTCACACCCACATGACTGCTCATTCCTTCATGCTATGTCAGGGTTATTTGTCAAAGGCTATCATTGACCTCCTTACTGTTGTTTATCTCTTATGCACATGTGGTTATAACAACAAATGAAGGTTCCATAGATGAATAAAAGATAGCTTTACTTTTCTATCAATCTCTATACTCTGACAATGACTTCTATACTCTGACAGTGACTTCTGTACACATTTCATAGCATTGTTTCAAGACTTAAATACTTCATCCTGCTTGCATGACTGTGCCAGCTTTTACTTAATAGTAGACTGTTAGCTTGAAAATGACTATGTCTGTTCAGCATATACATTCACCTTTGTTAAGCTATCTATTTGTTCACTATTACTTTGGCTACCTTCTGATGACGTTAATGCATTGTTTCCTTGTTGACTGATTTGGCTCTGTAGGGTATATAGTATATACTCTATCTCTGCATCCTGATAACTGTTCCTGCCTTGACATCACTTGATGACTATTGACTATTGATTACTGACAGCTAGTAGAGGATTGTTTCTAATGGTGATTTCTTTCATCCCCTTCCATGACCTCTAACTTCTCTTTACTGTTTAGAGGTAATGATACAATGAATGTGATTGCTTGCATTATTATTTGGACTGTTGTGATAGTCACTGAAAATTATTTCCCTTAATGTCAGTGACACTATTTCACCACATTTGTCTATAGTACTAACACTCTCAACAACCTTGTAAAACCTCAAAGACCTGCAACCTTTATTTTTCTTGTTTACTGCTCTAATCCTTCTTTATCTCCCACTTTACAAACCCTTAACTGGTGGAAGAAATCTCGTATGGCAATCTGCCATAATATTGAAGCATTTTCATCTAGTGACTGCCCCATGACAACCCTAAGAATGGTTAAACCTCATGGCATTTTGAAAACTTTTGTGCACTTTACCATCTCTAAACCATTAAGATAGCTAGAAGAGAATTCCCAAACCTTTTCTTTCATTTCTCATCCTTTGATACTATGCAAATTGTCCACATCTTATATTGACAGATCTAAGGCCTTTGTATTTGCTTGTTTCTTTATTATTCTAGACCCTAGAAATTTTGATTGTTCAATCATGAATGCTCAGAAAACTCAAGGCACATAATGCATTTGTTGATCCACTTCTGTGACTGTCTCCATGACTATAGCTGTCTTGAAAATTCAAAACATTCCATTTGTCTTATTTGTTGTCTACATGCTAATGACACGTCTATAGAGTTTGAAGATCTCTAACATTTCTGACATGAATTTTAGATCTCAATGGATTGGTAGGGGTTCTAGGGTTTCACACATCATGCATTGTCCCTACTAGGTCTTTATATACTTTTTCTCTCATTGGTCTATTGTTCTATTTATCTGATCGTAGCTTCCTATGCAGCAATGAATGATATCTTCTTTATGCTCATATTGATGACTTGACTATCCTGAAAGTACACTGTCCTTGGCTGAGATGCATGACTATACCTTATAAAAGTATATGAATAGCTCTTATTATACAAGTTGATCCTTTTTTCTGTTGAACATATATGAGATCTTCTACAATGTTTATGAGCTGGGCTCAACCCTTGTGGGATCCACATTTTCTCCACTCATAATATAACCTGATGAATCAAACAGAAAACTAATTACACCTATATTTGCACATGAAGCAAACTTGTTAATAAAAACAAATGCATACCCTGGATGTATTAGATAACTTTAGTAGTTCTCTAGTACATTTATGGTATGCATGACTGATTTTATGCATCTTGTTGAAAAGCCTATACATGCATAATGAATGCGTATATAATGAATGTAACCAGTCATTGCTTAGAGCAACATTGCTCTAACACCTTATCTCATCTTTTACAGGGAAACAGAATAGCAGACCAAGGAAGCTCAAGTCAACAACTCCATCAGCCAAACAGACCAGTCATTCAGGCAATGACTGGTTACCCTCATTCTATACTCCTTTATTTACTTTCATTACTTATTCATGTATATGCTTTTCTCAATTTGAATTGAATAAGAGAAATCTAATCTCACGGCTTGTGTGAGACAATGGATATTTTTTCATTCAATAAAGATTACTTTTTTCTGTTATATGCACTTGTGTCAATGCAATAATCCATTATAGTTTTTTGTAATTCTTTTTATGATTTTGCTTATACAATTGAATGTAACATTGGAAAGTATAAAAAATGAATCTCACTTCCCTATTTAAAACAATGAGCTCTACCTGATTGAGCTATAGTGAAAACCTGGGTAACATTTCTGGCGACATCTGCTATATGTTTGCCTGCTAAACATCAGACCAGCTACCTAGACCTTATCCATTAGGCATAGGGTCATTTAGAGACTTCAGAACACTTGTGACAAACAAAACTGTTGTACTTCTATAACTCGGCATGTCATCCATGAAGGACACTTGGAAACCCAAAACAAAATAAAATTGCTGAAAAAAACTCACCTAACTATTCTAGACAGTACTTAGGGAAAACAAAAAGGCATCTAAACTATTGTACATCAGCACTTATTGAAAGCAAGAAACCTAATCTACTATTTACAAGGCAATTCATACTTCAAAACACCTCTTCAGGTGTATCCCATTGATTGGGATAGGCAAATTTTCTCCATCCATGTTTGATAACTGAAATGCATTGTGCTCCTTGCATTTAGTAATGATGAATGGGCCACTCCACATACTATCAAACTTGGAGTGTTTCCCTGGCCTGCTTTTCAACTCATCCCATTTGAGCACCATATCACCCTCCCTAAAATTTCTGGGAGTGACCTTCTTATCAAAAAATCTTTTTGTCTGAAGCTGATGATACTCCATAGCTTTCATAGCTTTATCTCTGATCTCTTCAAGCTCCATAAGTTGGCCATATCTAACAACTATGGGATCTTCTTCTTCAAACATATCCAGCTGATTCATGATATCAAAAGCTGGCAACTCCACAGATACAGGTAGTCTTGCCTCTTTTCCATAAACTAACATATATGGGGAGTTTCCAATAGACCTCTTGGGAGTTATTCTATTTGCCCATAAAGCAGATTTCAGATTGGTGTGCCAGGTTCTCTGGTTGTCCTCCATTGATCTTTTGATAATCCTTATGAGATTCTTATTTGTGGATTCAACCAAGTCATTACCCTGTGGGTAATAATTTGATGAAGTGTTTAAATAGATTCCATTCTTCACAGCCTAGTCAGTTACCTTCAATCCAACAAAGGCTAAAGAATTATCTGAGATGATTGATTCAGGTACTCCAAATCTAGATACCAAATCATAATAAAAGTTCAAAACATTATTCTCATCGGCTTCCTTCAAAGCCACTGCTTCAGTCCACCTTGTGAAATAGTTTGTTGTCGTAAGTACCCACCTATGACCTGCACTTGATGGTGGATTAATGGGACCTATAAAATCAATGCCCCATCTCATGAAGGGTTGTTCTACTTGAATTGGTTGTAGAGGTAAAGCTGGCAGCCTTTCTTTGCCTACAAAAATGGCACATTTTACACACTTTTTGGCCCATGCATGGGCATCCCTAAATAAGCTAGGCCAATAATAGCTAGCTCTCATTATCTTCTAGGTAGTAGTCCTTGGGACAAAATGCCCCCCTTTTGTTCCATCATGAAACTCGTGCAGCACCTTGTCAGTTTGATTATTATCAATGCATCTTAACAACACACCATTAAAATCTTTTCTGAAAAGGATATTGTTAACTAAAACATAAGGAATAGACTGTAGTCTAAAATATCTCCTCTTAGCTCTATCTAAACCTACTGGACATTCACCAGTTTGTAAAAAATGAGTCATGTCATTAACCCAACCTGTTCCAACTTCCGTTGTATCATTTTGATGTTCATCTTCAATGATCAAAACTACTTCTTCCTCCTTCTCTGTTTCATCTTTAGACCTAGTAGCAAGTTATTCACTAAGTCCTCTACCTCTGATGAGCTTAGTTATCTTGATATCTATGTCATATTCCATGACTTTGGTAATCTAACCAGCCCTTTTCTCATTAACATCCTTGCCTAACAAAAACTCTTTCACACCAGGATGAGCAACCATCAAATGTACCTTGTTGTTAGAAATAAGATGCCTAAACTTTTTGAGATTCTTAACCACTGCAAGGACATGTTTTTCAATGAAACTATACCTCTGTTCATACTCCTCCAGTCCTTGACTAAAGAAAGCAATTGGTTGCTCAAAGCCTTCACTTTGTTGGTATACCAGAATTGCAGAAATTGTATCTATACTACCATAAGCATACAAAATAAAATCTTTTGAGAAATCAAGATTTACCAGAGTTGGTGCAGCTGATAATGCTTCTTTTATGGACTCAAAGCTGAGTTTACCCTCTTTTGTCCAACTAAAAACTACATTTTTCTTCAACATAGAGGTTAATGGCTTCAATAAGTTTGCAATGTTAGGTATAAATCTTCGCAGAAAATTAATTCTGCCAATAAAACTTTGCAGCCCTTTCTTGTGGCTGGGTAAAGACAGCTCCAAAATAGCTCTCACTCTTTCTATATCAATGGTAACTCCCTCTTTTGACACAATGTGTCCTAAAAGCTTGCCTTCATGCACAACAAAAATGCATTTCTTGGGATTGAGAGATATCCCAAACTCTTTACATCTCTCAAATACTTGTTTCAAGTGGGATAAATGTTTAGCTATATCCTTAGAGAAAATTGTGATGTCATCAAGGTACACAAGTACCAATTTATAAATCAAACCTTTAAAAGCCATATCCATAGCTCTCTGAAAAGTAGAGCTAGCATTTGACAGACCAAAAGGCATCATTTTGTAGGCCATGGTGCCCCATTTTGTGGTAAAAGCTGTTTTAAACTGATCTTCCTCCTTGACTAATACTTGATTATAACTGAAATATCCATCAAGTAAGGAGAATATTTTTGAACCAGCCACTACTTGTAGAATTACTCCATTGAGGGCAGTGGGTAGTGGTCCTTCAGGGAGGCTCTATTAATGTCTCTAAAGTCAACTCACAGGCTAATCTCTCCATTCTTCTTCCTCACAGGAACAAGATTAGAGACCCCAGAAGTATGCTTGATCAGAAAAATGGTATTTCCCTCGATCAGCTTGGTTAATTCCTTAATCATCAGAGGCTCAAGTTTTGGATTTAAAGGTCTTTGTTTCTGCCTTACAGGTTTTGCACTTGGCTCTAACTCTATAGTATGCTGGGCAATATGAGGGTCAAAACCCTTTAAGTCTGAGTATTCCCAAGCAAACACAGCCTCAAATTCTTGGCAAAGATCAATAAAAGCTTTCCTATCCTCACGTGAATAGATTTTACCAATTTTGAGAAGCTTACCTTTGAAAATTTCTAGCTCCTCATAATGTTCCTGTTTGACCTGCATGCTGGTTTTTCTCTTTTTCAGTTGATCATTAGTACCAAAAATGGATTCCAAGGTTACTAATCCTCTGGGCAGCTTACTAGTCCTTAACTGAACAACCTGATCATCACCATATTATTGTTTGAGTTTATTTTGATTCATCACAGAAAACTCATCCTCTTCTAACAGGAAACGCAGAACCTGCTCATCACTCTAAAAAACCTACCAATGAATGTTATTGTCAAGAATAGAGGGTCTATCAACTATCTTCACATGAGGCTATACCTTTTCTCTTTGAATATCACTGGGGATATCAAACTAAGCCTCAATTGTAGCTAACCTATCTGCATGATTGTTCTAATTTCTTGGAATAGAGATTAAATTGAAAGCATCAAACTCCTCAATCATATCCCATACCCTATGTTATAGCATTTCAAAACATCATTTTTTGTAACATGCAGTCCCCTAGCCTGATTCACAGTAACTTCATTATCCTCATATACCTGCAAATAGCTAATTTTCCTCTTCCTTGCCCACTGCAAACCTTGAATTAACCCTTCATACTCAGCAGTGTTATTTGTACATGAAAAAGCAAAATGAAAAGAAGAATAATATCTGTCACCTTATGGAGACACAAGCATTGCACCACCACCAAATCCATTCCTATTCATAGAGCTATCAAAGTACATTTTCCATACCTCGCCTTGCTATTCTATCTACTTTTCTACACTCTTTACAAGGTTTGGAATTGTTGTTTTAGGTTCATGCAACATATAGACCCCCATACCAATTTCTTGAATGTGTCCCTCAGGATCATCTACAATATTTTCTAATGCCCACTCCTTTAACAACACTTCTGGTATACTTTCAGCTTGCAGTTCTTGAGCAGCAACAAGCTCAAGATCATCAAAAATAACGCAGTTTGCATTAATGACACTTGGTACATAAGGCTCTATGTGATCCTTGGCAAGCAATTTGGACTTTATGGTCACTTTTGTTCCATATCGGGTCCTAAAAAACATGTGGGACCAATTTGAGGATAAATATCCTCCTATCTTAGCTGTGAACTCTCTTGACAAACACATGGCAAAATAAGGAGGTAGATCTATGATGAACACCTCTTGGGAAATGGAAACATTTGGGTAGGTATGCAAGGTGAGACCTAGATCTTTTATCACACCTACAGTGTTAACAGCTGTGCCATCTAGCTGGAGCACACCCTTCTCAAGGGGTTGGTATTTTAATCCTAATTGGTCTCCAATCTATTTTGGCATTACAGAACTACTTGCACCACTATCCACCATGTAGTTATGTACTAACTTGTCTCCTATTATTAATGACACTTAAAATGGAAGTGGTTTAGCATTCTTGTTTGGCTGTTTACTACTGTCCTGGGATGAATTTGTAAGGACAATCCTAGCTGGGTCAACAGTTGCATTATTTAACACTTTTAAATCAGACAAAGCAGATTGTAACATGTCTTTTTGACCGAGGATGGCTAAGGAATCCCACATAGATATTGTCACATTTATTTTCTTCATATTTTTAATGATATTAAAAGGTGAAGTGATGTTTATCTTTTGATGTGACTTTGTAGTAGCAATATTAGCCTGAAAATGAGGCTATGCCTTGGCAGTTGTTTGAGTGTTTCTTTGCAAATTATGGGGAATCTGGGATGTAGAAGGATTAGTAGGTTCTTTTCCTTTATTTATTACTTGATCTATCTCATAACCCCTCTTTTTAGCTCGTGTATTTGCTGTAACTGAAGTATCATCGCTGTTCACACCACAAAATTCATCTCCCTGCCAGTTTAGGAAGGTAGTATCATTCTGAGGCTATTCTTGCTACTGTACAACCCCATCATTAGGTGTGTTTGGCTATGAAACTACAACATTTTGTACCATTAGAGCCTGATTTATCACTCCATTTGAACAAGTTGCCTGACTGTGTGGCTGATTGTAGGGAAAACACCATTCATACTCAGCTACAAGGTTGTTCTGAATAGGGACAAGGTCTCTAACTGCATTAATGGGTGTAGGATTGTAAGGCTGGAAAGGCCTCTAGTTCATATTCTGCCTAGCACCCTAGTAATTGCTTTGATATGGTGGCCTATTGGCTTGGTATGGCTAGTTTTGCCCTTGATAAGGTTGATTTTGCCCTTGGTTTTGTGGCTGATAAGGCTGTCTATTCTGGGACTGCTATTTTTTTATATTCACCAGCTCATTCCCAAAAGTTTGTAGGATGTTCTCTATTTTCTGTTGGTTGTTTTTAATCTCTCTTAACTCTTGTGAAGAGTTGGAAACAACAGTCTCAGGATTGGCAGTACTTGGCAATGCTGCTGCAACAGGTCAAGGGGCAAAAGATGGGATCGACAAAGGCATTGAAGCTTGAGTCTTAGGAAAAATGGGCACTGGTGGTCTAGGTGCTATTTTCCCAGCCTGAATCAAGTTGTTTTCTGCTCTAATAGCTATTTCATATGCATCAAGTAAACTTGTACCTCCCATTGATTGTATCATTACTGAAATATCACTATTAAGAGCTTTCAAAAAATGCATAAATGCATATTCTGATGAAGGCCTTACCATGGCAGGAATTCTATTCCATGTCTTCTGAAACTAGAAATTGAAATCCATCATTTACTCCTAGGGAGCTCTCTTTATTGTAATCAACTGTTCAACCAGCGATAAGTTATCAAACTTATCTTGAAATTGCTTGTTCAACTTATCACCCAGATCATCCCAAGTTGCAATGGTTTGCACTAGTAAACTCCTGAACCACTATAATGCTTTTCCTTTAAACGAGGAAGCCAACAGCCTGATGGCTACATTTTCTTGAGTTACATGATGAACACCACATAGAGAAGCTACGTCTCTAATCTGTTCAATTGGGGTAGTTTGATCCTCCCCAGTGAAATAGGGTAGGCTCTTCAAAGCTGCCATGGGTATAGTATCATGCACTGTTAAGTTCAATGGGCTGCCCCCATCAAAAGCCATAAACGACTGATTCCTTGCCATTGGAACAGCTGGAGGTGGGTTTTCTTGAATTGGTACAGGAACTACAGGTACTACTAGTCTGAAACTTGGTGGGGTTGATTGGATTCTTTTTGAAACTGGAGTCCTTACCACAGTTCTACTTTGTCTTCTAGGTGGAGACAACTGCAAATAATCAAAGGAACTCAAACTCTGAGTCTGTATTTTTCTCATAAAATGTGTGACATCACTGATCTACTTGTCTTTCTTCAGTACAAGTTGCTAGATATGCAGAAAACTACCTCTTAAAGGCCTGATAATGCTGGTAGCATATCAAAACCAACAATATGATTGTAATGTAGCATTGTCCAGACTCGAACAGTCCCACCGGGCGTGCCAAAAATTGTTATCACCTAAATGTGCACCCTAGCTAATTTGCATAAATTAGTCTATTTGATGAAACATGGGAAGACTTCTAAAGCTGTGGGTCGCCTTATAGGTAGAGGTCAACCTCTAGAGAAGGCTAGCTTTCTAACTTTGTATCCCCTAAAACTTTGCTATTCTATGATCTTGACAAGGAAAAAGGTAAAAAAAACTCTCTTCTACAATTGAAACTTAACTCTAAGGGTGATACACCTATCTTAAATGAGGAATATGAAAATAACAACCCTAACACTTGCTAATTTGATTGAAATAAATGTTGCACAACCTATCAGTTATACCTCTACATAAATATTTCACAAACAGGTCTATAGTTGCAAAAATTTTAAGAGGAAAAGTAATTTCACACTTAATTTTAATGCATAACTAGACACAACTTGCAACCTGCATAAGTATTTTTTGCAAAAAGGCTCTTTTCCAAAACAAAATTAAGAGGAAATAAACTTACTTCATAGTTCACTCCATCAAATCATATAATGAACATAAAATGCATAAGACAGGTAGGCACATTTCCCAATCAACGATCTCCAAAGCCATCACTGTATATCATATCAAGTGAACTGGTAACATGAGTTACAAATATTGCCAAAATCTAGAGCAAGGATCAAAAATTACAAGTCTCTGTAAGTAGCATAATCAGAACTAACTCTAATGAGTCAAGCAAAAGTGGCTATATCGATCTAAGTGGTTCCACCAAAGCAGGAAAACCCAACTGATTTAGGTCGGATGCCTAGAAGAAACCTAAAATCTAGGGCCTAAATCCTCTCCAAACATGCCCAAACTACCAGAAAACATCGATTAGGACTTAACCAAACATTATGGCTCATGAGAAAAAGTCTAAAAAGGACTCTAAAAGGCAATAAAGCCCTCCTAGATACTCTCCAAGTAGTCAAGACAACTATTAACTGTCAACATGACCTAGTCAAACACTCTCTCCTCTAAAATAGAAAAAAGCTGTTATAACAAAGGCATGTGCTTGCCACATCTCCACAAACTCAACTATATCTTCTCTAGGACACAAGGAACTCTCAACACACTCCCCTACCTTCTCTCTTGCAATAAAAGATAACAATAACCTTTAAGGGATTTATAGAGGCACCACCTTAAGGCTATTGTTTTACATTGTATATTACATGCAAGGAAAATAAATGTGAAACAAAACACATGAGGTGAAAAGAGAACTAAAGACTTTAAGTCTCAATCTTCACGACCACTTCATGGCATATCTCCTAAGGCTCAGAAGTCATTGAGTCTTGACCACGGCTTATCAAAAGATATGTAATAAAAATAAAAATGCAAAATGGAAGAAAGGACCATCGGGCATTTTAGGGTTTTGAAACCTTTTTTGGACAAAAAGCATTTTGGAACCCTCATTTTGCACTTCTTGTTTTCTTGCAAAGTTGCTCTGTTGTCTTCTTGCGACCGACATGAGAGTTTGCTATTCGGGCCTCCTGTAGAGGGTTTTTATGTCTTCTCACCAGCATCTTTGACTCTTTCCACTTTAAAACTAAGGTAAGTTCTAAATGAGGTCATTTTCTAGAAAATACTGCAAAATTCTCATGACTTCCTATGATTTTTTCAACATTGCATCTATTGTTTACTTCATTTCACTGTATGGCTGTCTCTTTCTTGTGACTGGGTAAATGTATTTTCTGTATCTGCTACTATTTTCTCTGTCTCTTCAGTTAAGATTTTGGGAAAATAATAAACCCTTACCCTAACCGAATGGCCATGGACAAAGTTACTTATTATGGTTTCCTCCTACAATGATAATACACTTTGTAACTAAAGTGCAAGGGTTTTCCTGTAGGTGATTTTTTGTTGCTTTTCCATGGCCTTATCACCATTTTCTGATGTCACTTGGCACTATCACCGCATATGTTAAAGGATTCACTCTTTTGTATGGCTGAGATAGATAGTTTTCAATTTAATCATAAATGACTGCCTTTTTTCAGGTGTAATGCATGAGCTACAGAAAGTATGAAAATTTGCATCTCTCTCTACCTTTTCCAATGAACTTTACACCTTAGGGTTTTGCTAAAACCCTCACCGTATTTTTGAATGGCCCTGAGGAAAACACTTGCTCATGTTTATTTCTGCAAGAAAAGGCATTTTGGAAAAGCAAAACAAATTTCTTCAGCTAGGGTCTGTAGTTGGTATATATCTTTGACAACTCCCATACTGACTATTGAGCTACTCATTTACTATCTTATGCATGTATTGGCCCTTATCCATGGTGGTGATTGATGTATCTTTATGTCTTTTGCTCAAAACTTATGACTGTCACAATCACACCCACATGACTGCTCATTCCTTCATGCTATGTCAGGGTTATTTGTCAAAGGCTAGCATTGACCTCCTTACTATTGCTTATCTCTTCTGCACATGTGGTTATAACATCAAACAAAGGTTCCATATATGATTAAAGGATAGCTTTACTTTTCTATGAATCTCTATACTCTGACAGTGACTTCTGTACACATTTCATAGCATTGTTTCGAGACTTAAATACTTCATCCTGCTTGCATGACTGTGCCAACTTTTACTTAATAGTAGACTGTTAGCTTAAAAATGACTTTGACTGCTCAGCATATACATTCACCTTTGTTAAGCTATCTCTTTGTTCACTATTACTTTAGTTGCCTTTTGATGATGTTCGTGCATTGTTTCCTTGTTGTTGACTGATTTGGCTCTGTAGGGTATGTAGTATATACTCTATCTCTGCATCCTGATAACTGTTCCTACCTTGACATCACTTGATGATTGGGGTAAATCATAAAACACACAACCACAGAAATTGAACAAAGAAAATAGAACTTTCTTTTATTGATCTAGGCAACTCATTACATTATAGAAGCTCAATTACAATTAGAGGATGAATCCTCTACTCGCTGCAACACATTACAGTTTTCCCAACCTCAAGACTCTAGAATCTTCAGCCTTTTGTAACCCCAAATCAGCTAGGGTTTCTGTTTTCCCACCTATTCTTGACTCTACACCTGCCCCCTTAACTCCACTACTGCCCAGGGTTCCCAAAATAGTCATAAATAGCACTTTTTGGCGGCCTCCAGCTAAATTTCAAAATTTGCAACTCCCTCCAAAAGTAGGTCAACTTCCAGGAAGCATAAATTTTGATCCAGGTGTCCAATCGACAAACCGTTTAAAGCGTTGGAAAGCTTGCGATGTGAACTATCATGCTAGAAATTTGTAAATGGATTTCTATCAATTTTTTAGGATGTTATGGGATGTTTTAGTGCCTCATATCTCTTTCCAAAAATTTTTAGGGGCTTTTCAGAAAACAAAAACTTTAATATCTTTCAGTTCACAAATGATCTTTACCTGATTCCTTGGCCAAAGGTCTTATATTTCCATTATGTAACTTTCTGAAAGTTTTCACTTCATTCCGTGCCCAAATGCAAACTTTCCTAAAATAGCAGGTACACTTTCCAAAATAGGCAGGTCGCTATTTTTAGCAGTTTTAGAAAAATTGAAAGTCCGACATCATTATTCTAGATATTATGGAAACAAAAACACTAATTATGGAAAGAAATGAAAACAACTACAATGATTTTGAATTAACTTCTTTTTGGGTGATGCAAGATTGCCCTTACACCACTGGATGCTCCTGCATCAAACACCCACGGTAATTTGAGAAGTGACCCTGTCACGTCTCAGGTGTTTGTGTGAGGAAATCCCAAACCATCAACCTCTTCCTTAGACAACCAAGAAAAATCTTCAATAGGCCTTCCTTTCCATTTTACTAGATATTCTTCTTATTTCTTGTTGCGAGTACTTCTTCCCACACGGCTATCCAAGATCTCTTCTATCTCCTCCATTGAAGTAGATGCCAGAATACTCCACTGCGCTTCTGTTGGTCCATCCTCTATTCCACCTTCATGATATTCTGATAAATCAGCAATATTGAAAATAGGGGAAATATTGATCCCACTTGGCAGCTCTACCTCATATGCATTTCCTGAATCATGCTTCTTCAGGATTCTGCACGGTCCAAATTTCTTCATTTTCAACTTATTGTATGTTCCCATTGGGAACCTTTCTTTTCTCAAGTGAACCATGACTTCATCTCCTACCTGGAACTCCTTATACCTCCTCTTCTGATCTACCTTAGCCTTGTACTGAATATTCATCTTATTAATGTGCTTTCTCACTTCTTCATGTAAATTCTTCAGATGTTCTATAAAGTCTTCAGCTTCAGCACTTGTCTTTTCTCCATTGTCTAGCTTCCTTAACTCAGAAGCATTTCTCAGGCCATTACCATATACAATCTAGAGTGGTGATTTACCAGTACTCCTATTGATAGAATTGTTGTAGGCAAATTTTTCTTGTGGTAAAATCAAATCCCATCCCTTAGGCTTATCTCCTACTAAGCATCGTAGCAGGTTACCCAAACTCCTATTCACCACTTTTGTCTGTCCATCAGTTTGTGGATGGTGTGTAGAACTGAACTTCAAATCTATCTTCAATTTCTTCCACAATGTCCTCTAGAAATAACCAACAAACTTGGTATCTCAATCTGAAACTATGCTCTTTGGTAGACCATGTAATCTCACCACCTCTCTAAAAAATAATTCAGCAATATGAACAACATCATTAGTCTTCCTGCAAGGAATAAAATGTGCCATCTTCGAGAATCTATCCACCAACACAAATATGGAATCATGTCCTCTCTGTGTCCTTGGTAATCCAAGAACAAAATCCATACTGATATCATCCCATGGCTTCTCTGGTACAGGTAATGGCTGATATAGACTTGTGTTTTGAATTGCTCCTTTTGCCATCTGACATACTCTACAACTCTGCACAAATTTTCTCACATCCTGCTGTAACTATGGCCAATAATAATTTTCACCAACAATAGTAATGGTCTTATCTCGACCAAAGTGTTCGGCCAATCCTCCACTATGTTTCTCCTTAATCAGGTTCTCGCTCATGGAACTCCTTGGAATGCACAATTGGCTTCCTCTAAACAACATGCCATCTTGGATTATGAAATCCAACCATTTTGTCCTATCCAAAGTAACAGGTTCCAAACAAGCTTTCCATGCCTCTACAAAATCTGGATCTTCAGGATACAAACTTTTGAGCTCATCAAACCCAACAACCTCTATCTTCATTTCTGTCAACAAATTTTGCCTTCTGCTCAAGGCATCTACAACTCTGTTAGACTTCCCACTCCTGTGCTTCAAAACAAAAGTATAGCTCTGCAAAAACTCAACCCATTTTAAGTGCCTTTGGTTCAACTTCCCTTGACTATTAAGATACTACAAAGCCTGATGATCAGTATATAAAACAAACTCTTTTGGCAATAAATAATGTCTCCATTTCTTCAAAGCTTGAACTATTGCATAAAATTCCTGATCATAAACAAAATACTTTTTCTTGGCATCATTTAGCTTCTCACTAAAATAGGCAATGTACTTACCTTCTTAGCTCAAAACACTCCTATACCACTACCACTAGCATCACAATCTGGCTGAAATATCTTATTGAAATCTGGAAGTGCCAAAATAGGTTGTTCTACGACTTTCTACTTCAATGTATCAAAGCTCTTATCTGCTCCTTTAGTCCATATAAACTCTTTTCTATCCCCTCTCATTGTCTTAGTTAGGGGTGCACAAATGCTACTGAAATTCCTGATAAACTTTCTGTAAAAACTTGCCAAACCATGAAAAGATCTTACCTCTGTGACACTCCTTGGCATAGGCCATTCAATGATAGCCCTTACTTTTTCTAGGTCCATCTTAAGACCTTCCTCTGAGACAACAAATCCCAGGTATACCAACTCCATTGTAAAACTACATTTCTTTAGATTAATCAGCAACTTCTCCTCCCTTGGCTTCTCTAGAACTCTTCTGATATGCATTAAATGCTCATCCCAAGTCTTACTGAAAATTAAAATATCATCCAAATAAACAATAACAAAACTTCCCAAAAATTCTCTTAGTACCTCGTTCATGAGCCGCATGAATGTGCTCGGTGCATTGGTTAGCCCAAATGGCATGACTAACCACTCATACAAACCTTCCTTTGTCTTGAAGGTTGTCTTCCATTCATCTCCTTCTCTGATACGGATCTAGTGATACCCACTCTTCAGGTCAATTTTCATGAAGTACTTGGCTCCACTCAAACAATCCATGATGTCATCCATTCATGGCAATGGAAATCTATACTTGATCGTTGTCTTATTGATGGCTCGAGAGTCTGTACACATCCTCCATTCTCCATCCTTCTTTGGTGCTAGTACTACAGGTACCGCACATGGACTTAGGCTCTCCCTTATCAGTCCCTTCCTCAACAACTCATAACCTTGTCTATTCAGCTCTTCATTCTCTGCAGGGGTCATTTTGTGGGTTGCCTTGTTTGGCAAACTGGCTCTTGGTATCAAATCCATTTGATGACTTATCTTCCTTACTGGTGGTAAACCTTCTGGTACATTATCAGAGATAATGTCATGGAACTCTTCCAACATATCTAAAACTTCTACTAGTACATCTTCACAGTTCTCTTGACTAATCTTACGAGTTAATGCAAAGCAATGACGCTCATGCTTCATACCCTCCAAAAATTTTCTACCATCTACCAAGCAAATTCTAGCAGTACTACATACCTTTTCTTCCATCTCCTTCAAGTGCTTCAACCTGTGACGAACTCCATCCTTTGTTAGGGAATATGTGTTTGCACGACCATCATGGATAGTGCTCCTATCATACTGCCATGGCCTCCCCAACAACATATGACATGCATCCATCGGTATGATATCACACAGTACCTCATCATGGTAGTCCCCAATCTTGAACTTCACTAAACACTGCTTATTGACCAAAGCTCTATGGTCCTTCTGCAACCAAGCAATCCGATATGGACGCAGATGCTTTCTTCTTGTCAACTTCAACTTGTCAACCATCTTCTCTAAAACAAGATTATCAATGATTCCACTATCAATAATAATATCACAACACTTACCTTCACATTTGTACCTTGTGCAGAATAGACTCTTCCTTTGATTGGATTCTTTCTCCTCATTCAGCAAGGTTCTTTTGACAACTAGGGTTTCTCCCCTTATAGCATCTTCAGAATGCTCAAAATGTACATCTTCATCTACATGTGCAACTCATGCATTGCCTTCAGGTCTTCTATTTGTCCTTCCTTGATGTTGCGGACACTCGTATGCTCGATGCCCTTCTTCTCCACATTGGAAACAGGTTCCTCTGAAACCCCCTCTTCCAGGTCCTTGCCCAAGTCCGCCTCTTCCTCTTCCTCTTTGCTCACCATTGTTCTGGTCACGAGGGCGGTAGGTATTATCTCCTCTCTGATTTCGACTGGTGCCGGCTTCTTCACTTTTCTTTGAATCTTCATTTCAGCCCCCATAGGGTCTTCCACCAGTCCTTCTGCCTTGACCTCTTCCCCTTTGCTTGCTGTCAAATCTTTTATTCAGCTTCTCTTCCACCTTTAGGGAAAATTGGTATGCATCTTCTATGGTGGTCATTCTGACTAGGCTCAACTCCTCTTGAATACTTGTCCTCAACCCATTAATGTAATGGGCTACCTTCTCCTTGTTGGGCTCTGCATGGCCTGTCCTGATAGTAATTTTATAAAACTCTTCTGTATACTCCTTAATAGACTTGTTACCTTGCTTCAGTCCTTGCAGCTTCTTCAACAACTCCATCTCATAGTCCACAGGAATGAATTGCTTCTTCAGTTTCCCCACCATCCGATCCCATCTGGGGATCTTTCCTTTTCCTTTTCTATTCCTCTCTAACTGGACCTCCTTCCACCAAATATTGGCATGGCCCTTCAATTATATTTTTGTGAACTTGACTTAATCTAGGTCTTCTACATCTTCATACTCAAAATTTTCCTCCATGTCATTGATCCAATCAATAAGATGTTCTGGATTCAAATCTCTAGAATATGTAGAAACTTCAATCCTGGGCCTCTTTCCGATCTTCAAAATGGACCTCAATAACCTAACTTCTGCAGGATCTCTTGCAGCTTCTTGTTCTTCCTCAGATAGCTCTTTTTCAGCTTCATCTTCACTTTCTTCTCTTGTTCTCGGTTCAAACCCTCTTCGCAGCTCCTCTTGTAATGCATCGATTTGCCTTTGTAGGGCTCTAAAACCCTCTTCCATCAAAGAATTCCTCCCAATACAGTTTCTTCGTGGAGACATCTTGATCTTCGCAGCAAACCCACAACCTTAGGTCCTGGTGCAAACTGCCTCATGGTCGGCGATCTGTCTACACACTCAAGAACCCTTGCTCTGATACCACTTGATAAAGGGGGTAAATCACAAAACACACAACCACAGAAATTGAACAGAGAAAATAGAACTTTCTTTTATTGATCTAGGCAACTCATTAGATTATAGAAGCTCAATTACAATTAGAGGATGAATCCTCTACTGGCTGCAACACATTACAGCTTTCCCAACCTCAAGACTCCAGAATCTTCAGCCTTCTATAACCCCAAATCAGCTAGGGTTTCTATTTTCCCACCTATTCTTGACTCTACACCTATCCCCTTAACTCCGCTACTACCCAAGGTCCCAAAATAGTCATAAATAACACTTTTTGGTGGCCTCCAGTGAAATTTTGAAATTTGCAAATCCCTCCAAAAGTAGGTCAACTTCCAGGAAGCATAAATTTTGATCCGAGTGTCCGATTGATGAACCGTTTTAAGCACCAGAAAGATCACGATGTGAACTATCATGCAGGAAATTCATAAATAGATTTTTGTCAACTTTTTGGGATGTTATGGAATGTTTTAGTGCCTCATATCTCGTTCCAAAAATTTTCAGGGGCTTTTCAGAAAACAAAAACTTTAATATCTTTCAGCTCACAAATGATATTTGCCTAATTCCTTCACCAAAGGTCTTATATTTTCATTATGTAACTTTCTGGAAGTTTTCACTTCATTTCGTGCCCAAATGCAAACTTTCCTAAAATAGCAGGTACACTTTCCAAAATAGGCAGGTCACTTTTTTAGCAGTTTTGGAAAAATTGAAAGTCTTACATCATTATTCTAGGATATTATGGAAATAGAAACACTAATTGTGGAAAGAAATAAAAATAAATACAATGATTTTGAATTAACTTCTTTTTGGGTGATGCAAGATTGCCCTTACACCATTGGATGCTCCTGCATCATCACTTGATGACTCTTGACTATTGATTACTGACAGCCAGTAGAGGATTGTTTCTAATGGTGATTGCTTTCATCCCCTACCATGACCTCTAACTACTCTTTACTATTTAGAGGTAATGATACAATGAATGTGATTGCTTGCATTATTATCTTGGACTATTGTGACAGTCACTAAAAATTGTTTCCCTTAATGTCAGTGACATTGTTTCACCACATCTGTCTATAGTACTAACACTCTCAACAACCTTATAAAACCTCACACACCTGCAACCTTTATTTTTCTTATTTACTGCTCTAATCCTTCCTTATCTCCCACTTTGCAAACCCTTAACTGGTGGAACAAATCTTGTATGGCAATTTGCCATAATATTGAAGCATTTTCATCTAGTGACTGCCCCATGACAACCCTGAGAATAATTAAACCTCATGGCATTTTGAAGACTTTTGAGCACTTTACCATCTCTAAACCATTAAGATAGTTATACGAGCATTCTCAAACCTTTTCTTTCATTTCTCATCCTTTGATACTGTGCAAACTGTCCACATCTTATATTGACAGATTAAGGCATCTGTATTTGCTTGTTTCTTTATTATTCTAGACCCTAGAAATTTTGATTGTTCAATCATGACTGCTCAGAAAATTCAAGGCACCTAATGCATTTGTTGATCCACTTCTGTGACTGTCTCCATGACTATAGTTGTCCTGAAAATTCAAAACATTCCATTTGTCTTGTTTGTTGTCTACATGCTAATGACACTTCTATATAGTCTGAAGATCTCTAACATTTCTGACATGAATTTTAGACCTCAATGGATTGGCAGGGGTTCTAGGGCTTCACACATCATGCATTGTCCCTACTAGGTCTTTATATACTTTTGCTCTCATTGGTCTACTGTTCTATTTATCTGACTATAGCTTCCTATGCAACAATGAATGATATCTTCTTTATGCTCATATTGATGACTTGACTGTCCTGAAAGTACACTATCCTTGGCTAAGATGCATGACTATACCTTATAAAAGTATATGAATAGCTCTTATTATACAAGTTGATCCTTTTTTCTATTGAACATAAATGAGATCTGCTGCAATGTTTATGAGCTAGGCTCAACCCTTGTGGGAGCCACATTTTCTTCACTCATAATGTAACCTGATGAATCAAACAAAAAACTAATTACACCTATATTTGCACATGAAGCAAACTTGTTAATAAAAACAAATGCATACCTTGGATGCATTAGATAACTTTAGGAGTTCTCTGGTACATTTATGGTATGCATGACTGATTTTATGCATCTTGTTGAAAAGCCTATACATGCATATTGAATGTGTATATAATGAATGTAATCAATCATTTCTTAGAGCAACATTTCTCTTACACCTTATCTCATCTTTTGTAGGGAAACATGACAACTGACAAAGGAAGCTCAAGTCAACAACTCCATCGACTAGACAGACCAGTCATTCAGGCAATGACTAGTTACCCTCATTCTATACTCCTTTATTTACTTTCATTACTTATTCATGCACATGCTTTTCTCAATTTGAATTGAATAAGTGAAAGCTAATCTCACAGCTTGTGTGAGACAATGGATATTTTTTCATTCAATAAAGATTACTTTTCTCTATTATATGCACTTGCGTCAATGCAATAATCCATTATAGTTTTTTGTAATTCTTTTTCTGATTTTGCTTATACAATTGAATGTAACATTAGAAAGTATAAAAAATAAATCTCACTTCCCTATTTAAAACAATGAGCTCTACCAGATTGAGCTGTAGTGAAAATCTGGGTAACACCTATGACTTGGGATTTAACGTTTAGTATACGTACCACCTAAGATTAATACGATGGATATGGATTTTTGGTAGGGGTATGGATATTTGGTGAATGTGAAATATCCATGTCGAAATATCCATCTCGTTGACCAAAACTTTGACCATGCCTAACTCTTTCACCATGTTGAATTTCAACATGATGTATAAGGCAAAGTTGCCCAAAATTTTGTTTTCTATCTATTAGTGACCTTTACAAAGAAAAAAACTTAGACTTTGAATTATGAAAGGATCAGAACATTTCATTTTACCATATCACCCAAAAAGGGAAAATACACAAGCAAAGCTAAAAAGTAAAAGGGTTGGGTCCCTATTTTGCTAAGGCAAAATGGGGTATGTTGTGAGACCACACAACACAACCTACATACTAAGCTCTAGGTGCTTTCTTGAGACCATACAAAGATTTCTTGAGTCTGAATACCATGTCTGGATCTTCTGATATCTGAAAACCATTTGGTACCTCAATGTAGACTTCTTCCCCTAGATCCCCATTCAAAATGTTGACTTGAAATCCATCTGATAAACCATAAAGTTCTTATGAGAAGCAAGGGCAAGAAACATCATTATTGCCTCCATTCTAGCTATCGGAGCATATGTCTCCTCAAAATCAATGCCTCAACTTGTGAATAGCCCTTACATACCAATCTTGCTTTGTTCCTCGCAACTTCACCATCTTCATTCAGCTTGTTCCAGAACACCCACTTTCTTCCTATGACATTCTTGTTGGCTAGTTTGGGAACCAATTCCCATGTCTGATTCTTCTCTATCGGATCCCATTCTTCTTCCATTGCTTTTATCCATCCATCATCTTTGCTAGCACTAGTAAAGGTTTTGGGATCTACTTTTGATAACAAACATAAGTTTACTAACTCATGTGTCTTAGCAAACCTTAGATCCTATTTTGCACACCTTCATTCTTATCTCCAATAATCTAATCTATTGAATGGTTGTTTTGAACATACTTTATTAGAGTCTTAGGCATATTCTCTGGTTCTTGTTCCTTTTCTTCTTTCTCTTCTTCTTCTTCATCTTCAATACATGGAAAGATATTAGGTCCAGAGTCCTCTAATTCTTGTGAGATCTGATACAAATCTTCATCTACTTTGACATTTGTGCTTTCAATCATCTTTCATAATCTCTTGTTGTAGCATCTACAGGCCTTGCCTCTGGTTGAGTAGCCAAGAAAGATCCCTTCATCACTTCTTGAATCAAACTTTGCTAGGTCTTCTTCATCTCTTTTGATATAGCATTTGCTACCAAAGATCCTGAAGTATCTGATTGTGGGAGGTCTTCCATACCATAGCTCATAAGGGGTCTTAGTGCTATTGACCCTCAGTTGCACTCTACTAATTAGATAGACAACAGTGTGAACTACTTCCTTCCAGTACATATAAAACAAATCTACATCTTCAACATTGCCCTAGACATCTCTTGCACAGTCGTATTCTTCCTTTCAACTACCCCATTTTGTTGAGGGGTCCTAAGAGCTGACAGATTTCACCTAATACCATGATCTTCACAAAACTTCTCAAGTTCATTTGAAGTAAACTCACCTCCTCTATCAGACCTTAAACATATGATCTTAGCATCTATTTCATTTTCAACCATAGCTTTGAAAACCTTAAATTTATCAAGGGCATCTGAATTTTCTCTTAAGAAAGTAACCCAAGTCATTCTAGAATAATCATCAATGAGCAACATAAAATACCTTTCACCTTGTTGACTCTTTACTCTTGTAGGGCCACATAGGTCAGTGTGAACCAACTCTAATAGCATTGAAGGAGAATACTCCTTGCTCTTGAAATTTGTCTTTGTCTTCTTTCCCATTTGGCACTCCTTGCATAATGTGTTTGTAGGCTTGGTTATCTTAGGCATATCTCTCACTGCATGAATAGAGTTGATCTTTACCATATTGTCAAATTTGTTGTGTCCCATTCGCTTGTCATAGCCAACACTCACTGGATTGAGCCAATAAGCATGTTCTTCCATTTACCTCCTTCAGATGATAGATGTGACCATATGATTTGATACGTTCTGCAACTAGTTTTCCAAACCTTGCCTTCCTAATTTCACAACCTTTGGCATGAAAGGTAGGATTGTATTCTTTGCTGCACATTTGACTAACATTGAGAAGATTATGCTTTAGACCTTTGACATAAAGGACATCCTCAGTCCTATTCTTCCCATCAATAGTTATAGCACCCTTTCCATAGATTTGTGCTAACTCATCACCACCAAACTTGACAGCTCCACCATTCAATTTCTCAAGGCCGATAAACTTCTCCTTGTCACCAGTCATATGATTCGAGCAACCACTATCAACTACCCAATCCTTGGCTTCTTCTCTTGCATGAAAGGCAGTCCATACAACCATTGATCTATCATTATTTTGACCTCTATTTGTAAGGCATTAGTCTTCTCACATTTTCCAACAACATTCTTTTTGTCACCAACATTTAAGGCCATGAAAACTATTTCATCATTTGAATCATCAAGATCCTCATCTTCTAAAGAACAATTGCTCTCTATGGAATACAAGCTTCTTTTGAACTTGTCTTTCTTGTTACCACCCCTTGATTCTTTAAAAGGACATTGAGAAGCAAAATGACCAATCTTTCCACAATTAAAACATTTGAAAGGTAACTTACCTTTGTATCTACCTGTGCCTTTCTTCAAGGTTCTTACAAAGTTTGCTTCTACCTCATCAAGGTCATCATCTTGATCAGTTGCTTCATCTTCTGTCTTCTTACTAGCTTTGAATGTTGCTTCCTTCTTTGGGGCACCTTTGTCAAGTTCTCTCATTTCAAAGGTTGTGAGAGAGCCAAACAATTGATCTAATGTATATTTATTCAAATCCTTGAGATTCCTCAATGGAAAACAACTTATGACTATAAGATTTAGGAAGTGATCTCAAAACCTTCTTTAGAATTTCATCTTCTTTCACTTCCCCACCAAGACCTTTGATGCCACTGACTATTTCATCCACCTAGAGCATGTAACCAACAATGTCTTCATCTTCTGTCATCCTCAAGGTTTCAAATTTGCTCTTGAAAATTTTCATCTTAGCTTGCTTCACCTTACTATCTCCTTCATAAATTATTTCAAGTTTATTCCAGACATCCTGAGCAGATGTATAATCCATTATCTTCACAAGTTCTGAACTAGCTAGTCTACTCTTGAAAGTACTCTTTGCCATGTCATCATTCTCATACAACTTAATCTCACCTACATATTTAGGATCACTACTAGGAACAGTGTAGCCCTTCTTGACTAATTTCTAGATTGTAGACATGATATTTCCACAGTCCATGTAGATGATTGTAGTGCTTCTGGAAAAACTGCGTATTGCTTTTTTTACCTCAACGTTTCGAATCACACTCCGTGATCCATCTAGATGTTGTACCCTAGAGAGGTCAGATAGTTTTCCATCCTTAGATTCCACAAGGAATAATTTGTCCCATCAAACATGGGTACCTTGAGAGAACCATTTCGAGCCATCTCGGATCTTCCTCAAGCGGTTAAGCTTCTTTTGAGTAACTTGGCGCTGATACCAATTGTTGAACACACCAGGATACTGAGAGGGGGGTGAATTAGTATCTAATCAAACTTCAAGTCCTCTGAAGCATATTAAAACTTAAGCATTATAATATCAACATAAATACAAAAAATTAACACAATGCACATTAACACATAACACTAGATATACGTGTAAAACCCAAGAAGGCAAAAACCATGGTGAGGATTAAATCAATATATGAAGCTGAAAATTACAACTTTGTTTTAGGGCTACAACCCAAGGAAGCTACTACTTCCTGAAAACTTTGATTTAGGGCCACTCCCAAGGAAGCTACAACTCCCTATAGACTTTGTTTTAGGGTCACTCTCAAGGAAGAAACTACTCCCTGAACTAAGAACAAACTCAAAAATGATTATAGTATGACAATCCTTCTTTTGCCTGAAAACTGACATTGAAGCTCACACCTTGATGATTGCAATTTTGCTTCTTCTAATGATTGAATAAATTAGACACACTCTTTACTTCCCCCTTATCACTAAAATGTCTTCAAGATGAATCAGGACAACTTCTAACACAACTACTCTTTCTCCTTCAGCTAGACATCACAATGCATATGATTTTCATATCCTACTCTTCACACTTTCATATTTTCATTTTTGCAATCATACTTTTCCTAGACCAACTAGGTTTATGATATATACATGACATTACATTGATTTCATTACAAGTTAGCCAAAGATCACAACATGAAACATGCATAGGGCAAGCCCTATCATGAATAATACTCTACTCTAGAAGAAAACACATGCCTTGTGGATCCCAATACATGCTTAATCTGGTTCTAAACATCACTCACAACATCATTCATCAAGGAATCACCTTTACACACATCGCTCATTTGAAATAGGATGGCCTTAAGCAAGAAGACATGAAATTTGAAGTATAATGGTCACCACCACTTGAAAACCTTGTGTAGTACTGGAAACATAAAAGATTTTCATTAAATACTTCCAAATGAGTCTTCATGACTCATACAATACCTTCAGATAAACCTCTAACTCCACACAACAAATACATTGTGTCGCATACCTTAAAACATGCATATTGAGATCAAATAGCCATCTAGAACACACTATAACACATTGTCATTAAGACATTGACCTTGTGGGACATTAAACCACCTGAAACTGCAAGGGTGCGTGTAATACACATCCCTGAACATGTCCACAAAACTGCATAGGCAATTATTCTCTTTTAGAGGAATGCGAAGCATTTCAACAAGCCTTCACCATTACTTTTCTCTATCAAAATACAAATAGGAACTCTACCACTTATAACTTTCATTGTGGAAGGTGTAGAGACTTGAAACTTTGGAAATAACACCTTCACAAGACATTGAGCTTAAAATCTGAGCCACATGACCTCATCTTCAAATGCAGAGGAACTTGTAGCCCAACATGTCACACAGTGAATGTCTTCTTTAGAACCAACACTATCTTCAAATTGTCAATTGCAAAACACCCTTTCGGTAATCCAAACACCATGAAACTTGGAACATACATGCTTTGACACTATATGAAGCTATATTCCAATCTATAGAGGCTCAACACTAATAGCAGGAAAATGCAGAACATTCTTGCAGATAGTCTTCAAAGCAATTTTCCTACAAAAAAATTTCACCAACATACGGAAGCCAAAATCTTCATGTAACAACACATACATCCTTGGAAACAACATGAAGGATCATGAACCATGCCTTAGGTCCTCAGCAACATATTCTCATCCTTAGCATAGCTTAATGTATCATCATTCATCTTAGTGCTTCTAATTTCCATCTTAATATTTCATCATTCATCTCTGTGCTTCTAATTCCCAAATTAATATTTCATCATGAACTCATCTTTGTGCTTCTAATTCCCATCTTAATATTTCATCAAGAAAACATCTTTGCTAACCAACAACTTGACTAGGACATGACATCCAACCATGAACATTGGGAAGATCACTGCATCTCACTGCTTTGCTGACCACAAGCATGCTTAATATACCTTGTCTTGACATTAATCCAGGCATGACATCCAACCATGAACATCAGGAACATCATTGGTTATCATCAACCCTAAACATCAACATCACCATTGTATCTCACTGGTATATCATCATCACAAGCTGAGTGCTGACATCACTTTAAGTGTTGACATCAATGACAACACATATTGCCAACACTGTTTAACAAAGTAATTTTCCTAAAAAAATATGATAATCATCCATAATGATAGCTTGATCTCCATTTAGATGTTATGCAATTTTGTTCACCATTAGTGGACAAACACATCTAGATTGATATATGCATTATATTAAACCATTATTTCAAGATGGCTATGTGGACTTTCATTGCATTCTCTCTATTGAGTAGCTTGCTCACATATTTTTCAAGGCTCTTCCTAAAAATATGTTCCTTAATCTTTATGAATTAATTGGATTTCATGAGACCCCATATAGGGGTTGATGCAAAGTAAGGTGATAAATGTGAGTCAATGCTCAACCTTAAAGGAGGATATTTAGGTTGTATAATGTTGACTTAGGTGTTCTCCTAGGGGGACTTATCTTTGTGCACTTTATGGTGTAGCCAACCTTGCACACCTTATACATTATGTAATCTATATCAAACCTTGTTATCGTCTCTTTTCCCAATGACTTGGATGTGTATACGTATACATGATAAGAGCATTATTGTATCTCATTCTCTTCCATTATATTCAAACTAATTAATTTATCCCATGGACACCAACATAGCATCTTGTGTGCTCTATTTTCTTGGGGTTGTTAATTTTGATTCATAGCTTATGTTGAATTCATTCCTTCTATACGAGAGTGAATAATTTTCCACAATTTTGTTTTCTCATATATTTAAAATATCAATTAATGTTTTACATTAATAAGGATTATAATAATTTTATTCCCAATACAATTGTGTTAATTCTAGCTATATAGATAATAATGTATATTTTTAATAATGCACAAAGTATTTGCAACATTTTATTTAAAATGTAAATTTGTTTTCTTAAATAGGTTTGTGATGAGACAAATATAATTGATTTAATAGAAAAAGACTAAATTCAATTGTTATGCATCATTTACAACATAATATTTTATCCTTCACTAGTCATCATTGACACACCAACCTAAGCACCTATAACCTTCTAATTTGCTATATCATTTAATAGTTTCAATTCTTATTTATCTACATTCATAAGTGTTATTTCAATTATCATTTATTAAATTTAGATTAAATATTATAATTTTTTCCTTTACAAATATTAAATATATAATTAATAAAACTAAATAAACAATTATATAATGTCTTAAAAGTTTAATTATATTAACTTTTAATTTTATTTATTTAAAAGAATGAAATCTATCACTTTAAAAAAATTACATATTATAATTTAAAACATTTGAAATTGTTGATAAAGGCATGATGTAATAGTTAGTTAATGATAATGTTATTGTTGCACTGGTTAGTTAATGAAATTGAGCTCATGGGCTTTGTGCTCTTGTTAGACTGTGGGTTTGAACAACAATAATGCCATAATTAGAGGTCTCTTGGTTGTGGCCTCTTTTGCTTTAGCCAAGCTAAAATTCTCAAGTTACCCTCAAGCAAAAAAAAAAAAAGAAATTACTTATTTTTTGGAATCTATATTATTATCCAAAAAATAAATTAAAGATTTGTTAAATAATAACTTTTTAAATTATTTTTTCTAAATTTCCATTTGAGAGTTAAATTTTAGTACTGAAATACCATTATTTCCTTAAACTCCACCTTCTCTCAACCATGTTACATGAAAATAATTACATGAACAGTAATTACTACCAATGTGTGCTTGTGTGATGTCATGAATTTCGAGAGGTGGCAGTGTTTGTTTCAATTGTGTAATTTTGATAGAATAGGACTCTAAGAGGTGGTAGATTAGTTTCACTTTACTGTCAATTTTAGATCCACTTTTACAAAAATTGGTTGTGCCTTTTAAAATTATATACATTGTAATAATCCTTTATTATATATACACCAATCTTTTCTTGAATAGTATTTTATTATATTATTTTCTTTGTTCATTTTTATAATTTAAAAATAATTAACTCCACAACTTTCAGCCTACAAATAATATCACTTCAACTTTGTAAGAGTGGCAATAACCTGTGAAATGCCTCCACTAGTCTTTGCTTTTCCCCTCTGACAACCAAACCTTTCTCCATTTCTCCGTCCCCAAATATTGAGGAAATGCCTTGTGCGAAGCCACTGAAGACCCCGACCCATGCCCATCTACACTTTTCAGACCTTTTCAAGCTGCACGAGAGCGTAGATCCGTGTATAATGGTATCGTAACTATTTATAACAAAACAGACCATGCTGGCATCGCCATTGGAGGAATGCCCCTTCCTCACTGTTAGCGCGGAACTAATTTTCTGGTTACATATGGAGTTAACAACCAAGAGATTCGGAGATAGTAAGGAGTCTACAACTGAGCACGCATCAGGGACCGCCCGCGTACATATTACTATTTCATCAGGCCATGTCTGCAAACTCCTCACACGACATTCAGTCAATGCACAATTAGATGGATATAATTAAAATATTTGTATTCCTAGAAACTATTGTTACCTGTAGTTTGAATGCAACGTTCAATAGCTGATCCCTTGTTTGCGTTGAGGAACACGTTCCTCAAATTCTTCATGTGCTCCAAACTTTCTATACCGGGCACCTCCCAGCATGTGTCTATTACCAAACTTTCTAATCTTGTGCAATATTGTAAACCTTCAATTTTCTGAATTCGGTAGCAACCATATAAATAAAAGCTTCTGAGAGAAGTTGAACGTGCAAAGCTAGGAAGCTTGTCCAACTCTGGACACAACTCTATACGCAGTCGTTCAAGGTTTACCAGACCACCACTAATCCTTATTATCTTCAGCATTTCACAATACCCCAATTTTATTGACTTGACTGTCGTTGGCAGTGTTCCGATCTCCGTTAAATGATCATTATACCAAAGTTCAAGGCTCTCAAGGCGGGGATAACGGTCTTCAGGAATTGAAATCCTGCAAACATTTGTTTGGTTTAGATCTATCAGCTTCAGGTTGCTCAATGCAAAAGGTAACGATGCCGCCCCAAAATCTACGTGGCTGATTGGGCAGTGCTTTATTACTAAATCCTCTAAGAGATTAAGACGCCCCACAGAGAGCGAACATTCCAGAGCGGGACACTGAAAAATGTGAAGACTAGTCAGCGAGAACAAATCTCCCAAAGAGGTCGGCAAAGACTCGAGGTCGGGACAACACACAATTGAAAGCCTAGTCAAGAAGGACAAATCACCAAGAGAGTTGGGCAAGCTTGTCAGCAAGTCACTTTGCCTGCTGCTTTCTTCACCATCTAAATAGAGCTCTCTCAACTTGTTAATTAGTGGCTTCCTATTTTGATAGCTCGCACCATCTAAATAAAGCTCTCTCAAGGACGCCTGATTTGTGATGTCACGAGCCAACTCTTCCGATGGCTCGCACCAAGGCAGGCACAAAAACTCCAGCTTTCTGATGTTTTGGAAATTCTCTGACGTAACTATGAGCTCTTCACAGTCCTTTAAATTGAGATATTTCAGAAGCATCAAATTCTCAAATGAAACAGGTAACCTCCTCAAATTTTTGCAACCGGACAAATCTAGATACCGCAGATTTCTCAAATCGCCGAAACTGCTGGGTAGTGATGATAGCATTACACAGCGACATAATTGCAAGTGCTCCAATGATTGAAGATGGCAGAATTCTTCTGGCAGGCTACTAAGATTGTCGCCTCTTGTGATTACTAATTTTTTCAACTCACTGAGACACCCTATTGAGTTTGGAAATCTTCGTAATCCTTCGCAATCAGAAAGAACCAACTCTCTTAAATGCAGGGGAGGCTGCAACACATTTCCAACGAGGCAAACATAAAACATACAACAATTATTACAAATTTGAAATATAGATTTAATAGAGCTGAAACGAAAGCCTACTTATGTTGCTGTCAGCCTCCCAAAGCTCTTCTAAGATCGATGCATCATAGAGTTCTAAAACCCTCAAATTTTTGAATGAAAGTCGTGCCGAAAGATTCCTCTGCTTAATTTCGGACCAGCGAAGCCAAAGCAGCTCTCTTGATACTTCACAGATTACTTCATTAAAATCTCCGCCAATCACGAAAAGCTTTAATCCAACTAAAGAGCCTCCACTTATTTCAACCCTGAGATCCTCCTACGAGCACCAATCACGAAACCCCACAAACTCACTAGTTAATTCACCTCTTTCATACGTTATTGGAAAGGGCTTTGCAATAGAAAAAATATAAAATATTCGAAAAACCACATAAAGCCAAAAACTTATACAAAAAATTAACATAAGTAGAAGAATGTAGAGAAAAAAAAAAAATACAGACGAACATACTCAAGATGGCCTCCAACTTCCATCTCGCTTCCACCATCCAAATGGAGACTTAATTCCTCGAATGTCATTTCTTTTCTGAAAAATAAAAAATAAAAAATTCAGAATATTATAAAAACCGAAATAAATTTATTCGCTGTCCAAACACATAAGAGTAAATAAGTAATTTGTTAAGCTGATTTGATTGCAAAATGGGTTAGCGAGACTGTCCTTTTAAACAGTTGTTTTAACTGTAAAAACAATGAACTTTTTAGACTCACACATGCAGGTTCTTTCCATTGAAAGTATTAACCTCACCTTTAAATTTCTGTCATCATTAAAATGTTGAGGTAACCAAAGTCGGGAGGGTGAATGCTGATTTGCAATTTCTCTACCCAAATCTCTTAAGTGATCATGCATTCTTATACAATTGTTATTGTCAATCTCAACTAAACATTTATTCAAGAGCCTTTCCCAACTGTGTTGACCACTCCACCCTGCACCATTCCATACTTCAATTGCCAAACTGTTTTTTTCTCCAATAAAAAAACAAGCAGTATCTAGGAACATCTCTTTCTCTTCACAATCAAGGGCATCATAACTTACTTTGAATATCTTTTTGATATCATCAGACAATATTCTCGAAATCTTATGCAAGAGAGACTTCCAATATTCACAGGACTTCCCATATAACTGTCCTCCAAATACCTTGAGAGACAGGGGCAATCTCTGGCAAGCATCTAAGAACTTTTTGACAAGCTCCTCAAATCCAGTTGGGGGAGAGGATTGTAAAAAAGCATGCCAACAAAAAAGTTGCTCGGCATGAAATGGATATAGTGCTCTCATTTTATATATGGAGGATATGCCCCAAGATGTAAGAATTTCACGTTCCCGTGTTGTAACAATGATAAGACTATCTCCTCCAAGGCTGTCTATTGCAGGTAACAGAGCATCCAATTGGTCTGTATGATCCACATCATCCAGAACAATGAGCACCCTAACAGATCTCAGATGCTTTGTGAGAAATGCCTTACCTTGTTCTGTATGGTCAAATTTTACATTCTTTACACCAAGGTCGTTAAGGAGTTGTCTCTGCTTGTCTTGCAACAGTTCTTTGGCTGCACCATCTCTAACATCAAAAATAAAACTAGACCTCTCCATTGATAAGGATCTTTTGTTGTACAATTCTTTGGCCAGCGTGGTCTTGCCGGAACCACCCATGCCCCAAATTCCAACAATTTGTACAGCCTTGGCAGATTGGACTGTATTCATCTCGAAGTCTTCCACTATTTCTTTCAGACCGACTGGATGTTTTGCAACCACTAATGGCACATTGTTTATTTCTCTCATAACACAATTCACAATATTCTTCAGCAGTCTCGTCTCATCTCTGAACAAGTAAAAACATTGAAAAGTCAATATACGAACAGGTGATTGTGCTAAAGTTATCTTCATAGATAGGAGAAAGAAAGCATATTTATTAAGATCGAGAGGCCGAGTGTGGGATACTTACTCGGTAGTTTTAATGATTTGGCCATTGTAAAATGAGACATCCTTGAGTGCCTTCTTCCACTCCTGAAGTTGTTCCAGGCTGTATCTACCCTTGTGTTCATGCTCCTTGAAGGCATCAACATACATTCCTTTTCCTTGATCTATATATCTGAGATCAGTAGGCTCTACATGGTAGAAAATAGGAATAATTGTGGCTCCAGATTTAAGCATAAATGACAACTCTGCCAAACACCAGGGTGATTCTGCATACCTCTTGGAAAAAATAGCTATATGAAGCATAGCGCTGGTCATTGCTGCTTCTATTGTTCGGGGCAAGAAATCGCCATATTCCAACTCCTCTGAATCTAAGAAAACTGTTAGTGCCATACCGGTGAGAATACCATAAAGGATGCTAGCTAAGGTGGATTTGACATCTGGTCCACGATGATTGATGAATACATCGTAGGACGGTTTTTTAATGCGTTTTGAGGCAGAAGTAGATGCAGACGGTGCGATCCCATCAAAAGTCCTCGTATCCTCAATCTTTATTTTACTTCCAGTGGTAGAAGCAGACGCCATGGACTTGGGTCGCAGTGAAAGGCTATGAAAGAACGAAAAGCAATGCAAGCAGGGTTTGTGTTAGGGAGGTGAAGGCCTAAGTTGTTAAAAAGAGGAGAGGACATGTAACGAAAATAAGAAATGATCAAACGCGTAGAATAAGTCGGTGTTATTTGCGTAAGGAACCGCGTGGAAGAAACGCGGAATCACCGAAGTAGGTATTCGGCAATCGGCACAACTAACTGATTGACCATAGATAGGCATTGCCCATTGGATGAGCTAAGCTGAAAAAAAGTCGGTTCTAGAAAGCACCTAGAAGACAGAAGGGCCGGGTCAAGAGGCGTATATAATGGAGCACGCTGTCGGACGGTGGACAGTCGTAATAAAGAAGAGCCGTGTGAACCACCTCAATGTTTGGCAACATTTATCTATCGTTTGATGCACGTTTGAGTGTATTTATTAAGTAGCACTTGCACCCTTTGGAGGTTCAAGGGATATGCCGATAGGATATTCATGGGAAGCAGGGCTTAAATTTGACAGTCCATTTTGCTTGTCAAGCAATTTTTTTATGACAGTTATCTATTTAATAGTGTCCTTCAAATAGTATAACATATCTTAGTATAAATAAATCATATATATATATATAGTCAAGTTTGTCCAAAATCTGTGCATTAACTGGTAGTATGGTGAGCCAGTATTGGCATGGCGCCAACCTACGAAGAGACCCTACACATGTCCACTATCGGTCGATAACAAATTTTAGCGATTTTTGGGCGGTTTTTGAAAAACGCACCGTAAACATTGATAAACGTGCTTAAAAATGACCAAGAAAAAAATGGGGGAGTGCCAGCTCAACTGCCAAAGGATGTGGCCAAAAAAAATAATCTGACTCGGAAGCTGCTGACGTGGACCCCTCACTCAACATCGCCCTACCCACCATCGGTCCCTCTCCCTTAGATGTTACCTTGTCCAATTGACGACCACTTTTTATAATAAAAAAACCGGGTGACAATTACCCGCTTGAATTTATTCTATTAAATAAACATTAAAAAAAGAGTAAAAAGAAGTTGTAATCAACGCAAGATAAAAGTCCAGAAAACGTGTGCAGACTTTCCATAATCTCGAAGCGCACATAATCTTATTTTAAATTTTGGAGGGAATTGTCTACAAATAATTTTGGAGGGAACGTCACGACACTAAGTAATGACACCGAAGGAAATAGACATGGCCGCTTTCGCCGGTCCCTGTCCACATATAAAGGTGAAAATAAATGAATTTATCTACGAAGGAGCGCTCATGTGAGTCAAAAACTTCAATTTCAAACTTCCATAATATTTTCTCTCATTACGTACTCATCCATGATCGACCACATTATTTCTAAACAATTCCCTCCAAATTTAAATCAAGCTTATATGTGTTGGGGATTATGAAAAGTTTCGACACATTTTCTAGACTTTCCTTTTGCGTTGATTACAACTTCAGTTTTTTTCGGTAGAAAGTGGGTAATTGTTAGCCAGTTTTTTTATTATAAAATTGCGTTGATTACAACTTAAGTTTTTTTAGGTAGAAAGTCGGTAATTGTTAGCCAGTTTTTTTATTATAAAAAGTGGTCTCCAATTTGATAGGACAATGTTTATGAGCGTTATGGATAGATACATGTCGGTGACTCTTCCATACAACAACAAAAACTTTCTAATTTCTTTGGAGTCAAGAATATGTCATTTAAGTTGATTTCATTTTTTAAAAAACAAAGGAAAACAATTGTTTTGTTTGATTTATAACAGAAAAATAGTTTTTATATAATTCTAATGACAAAATTAGTATATTTCTGACATATTCTATTTAGTTTTGTGTGTATGTTGATGGGAATGTTTTAATGTAATAATATATGGATAAGTTGTCTATTTTTGTGTTGGATTTGGCTCACAAGATAATCCCTATGTATCGTAATTTAACCATCATTTATATTAATTCACATATATTTATTCCCCACTTCAAAATCAACTCTTCATCCTTTAAGTTCATGTTCCAAGGACACAAGATTTAACTTTGGTCAACTTGAATAGCTCATAAATGACTCCCAAAATTAAAAACTTTAAATTTAAATTTCAACTTCCTCCCTTAAATAGAAGTCATCATGAGTCAACCTAACACATTTAATGTGACATGTTGTTATGTCATGGTATTTAAACACATTAATTTTACACATAATTTCATAGGTGGGTTATTATAAAACACTTCAATTCTAAAAAGCATTGAAGGGATCCAATCTACATCATCATCATAGAGGCCATTTGGATGTCTAAGAATGTTATCTTTGATCTTTCTCATTGCCATATTTTTTTCCATCAAGGGATTTGACCTAGGAGAACCAAGTTCCCTATCAAATAAGAAAACTCCTCAACATTGTTCTTAAACACCACCTTAATAGATTTAGAGACCTAGATGGCAAATGCAAGCAAGTTTCTAGGCATACTTTCTATCAAATAATTCCTACATACAAATTTTAATCTCATAAGGTGCAAATTTGACCTATACAAATTCTAAGAGCAACCCCATTTAGATTTAATCATTCCACTTCCAATACATTTTAAAGTTGTGATTTTGAGATGAATTTGGAGGTTTATAGTGAATTCTATCACTATGCACATGTGGTATTATTGGCCATGTGGAAGTAAGAAGAAGTGTATCCCTAGGTTCTGTATACAATTTTGTAGAAAAGTTTTTAAAGTGTTTTATAATAAAATGACGCTTTATAGGTTTTTTACTTGGAAGGATTTTCCCCATTATGTTGTGTAATGTGAGTAAATCTATGCTTCTAATTCTGATTTAATTAGTTTTACATTTTATTTATAATGATTACTATCCTAAGATATTAATTTTTAACATGGTATTAGAGCAGGTTAGGAAATACTGATCATTTTTTATAGGTGATATTTGAGTAGTGTAGTTAAATCTTTGACTCAACAAGTTTTTATATAGGTAATTTGAATCTATTATGATTATACATACAAATGGTCATAAGACACAAATTTCATTAGAAATCAAATTTGGACTCTTTATTTTTCCCACTACTCATAATAAGCTTTCTACTAATGCAATTGGATAAACTAGGAACACCTTGATTGACATTAAAAATTATAATTATTCATAACTAGTCTTTTATCATACCCATCAACTTCCTCAATTAAAGATATGTGATTAAGTTTACTTGGTTTATCTCTTCTTGTAAACACTTACAAACTTGCTTCTAAAAAATAAAACTTTCTCACTAGCATTCAAAAAAATAAAATAAAAAATAAACTTGCATGGCTAATGAAATAAATATGAATACATCATATTTACATGTTTTACTTTTTTAATGGCATTAGGAACTCATACTTGGATGAAGCCTTCTCAAAAATACCTACGCCCACTATATCCAACATTGGTCGAAGTATTGTAATATCAAAGCCATTTTCATTAATAAGTGGATCTTTATTTTTCCTTGCCATATTTTTTTATAGTTCATAGTCCTTACTTAAAATGAAGGGCTTGTTTTTTGGTGATAAGTCTCAGCCTTTGTTAGAAAAGTCATGACCTTTGTTTTAAAAAGTCACTTCCTTTGTTAAATTATACGTGGGTGAAAAATTTAGTGTGGTATTTATGTTTATCAAATGAAAGAAATATATGTGTGACAAATCTCATAAAAAAGTCATCGTTCCTTCTAATTCATACTAGTCTAAAGTGCCATCAAAATAAATCTTTAGGAAAACAAAACTATAACCCTTCAAGATTAAACACATAGATAATATAATTTTGGGTGAATTCATTGTGATTATTTTATTCATCTTATATACAATTAAATTTCCACAATTCCTCCTTTAGAATGATTTTATTCAATTCTCTAATGACAAGAAGATTTGTCCATAAGTAGTCTCCAATAACCCTTCACGTCATCCCAAACATAATCCAAAATATTTGGTGTGTAATTCCCACATGCTTGAGAACCTTTGAAATGCCAAATTCAACGATCTATTATTTCGTATCTAGAAACTTTATTTTTGTGTTTTTTGGTATGTTGGAAAGTTTGTTTGGGAAGTACTTAGCCAAATAAATTTGAGGACATTTAGGAATCGAGAGATGTGTTTTTCAATTCAAAAATGGATGCATTTATATAAAGAAAGCCATATCCTTTAACTTAAAAATAAATTAGATCCATTAACATGATAAAATTATATAAGGAAAGGATGTTAGTATAGATAGGACTAATAAAAATGTAATAGTTTTTTTCTTTTTCATCATTCATTTTTTAGAACCATTTTTCTCTATCATGCCAATGTTTAATGGCATGTTCATGGACTATAGGGCAAATAAGTATGAGAGGATATTGTTATGGGAGTGTAAATAGATTTGGTAAATATTTTTATATTTTTTTGCAAATTTTACAATTTTTAAAATTGTTCCATTTTTCTCAAAAATGAAGAGTATTATTTTAACTCAGTTTCAAAATTGTTATCGTAACTTGCTTACCCATTATTCTTGGTCTCATTCAAATCCTTCTTGACAAGCAATTTCAAGATTTGGCCAGGGTATTTAAGCATAACATTTTACCATAATGCTTTATTTTAATGAGAATGAATAAGTGTCAATTTTTCTAGGTCATAGACATGGAATAATTCTTTATTGTCTTCAACTTTGAAATCAAATTGTAATATGAAGGGTTCTATTATAAGATTTGAAAAATGGAGAGCTATATGTTATACTATGAAATTAATTTACACCTGTAAGGAAGCTAAGGTAGCAGAACAACTTCCTACACTAATATTGAGGGGAGAGATATGCAAAAAAAATTAGGTCTTTACAACAACTACAATTTAATAAACACAAATAGGAATCATACCACAACACAATAATTACATGGGGAAACCCTTTCAGGAGAAAAACCCCACACTCCAAAACCGCCCAATATAATATTCAGGAATCAAGAAGATTACAATATACTTGTAGAGCAAGCTTTCACAGGAGTATAACCAACCATAGATATGGAGAAAACTCAACATTTATAAGACTCTTACACACAACCTCTATCTCAAGCTCCTAATATATAGGAGATACAATACAGTAAACCGTCAACGGTAATGACAAAACCATGAGCCAAAAACCACCCAAAAGTGGTGCCCAAGTTATCTCCAATCAAAGATGCCTTGTGATGTGCAATTTATCACACACCAACATGTGTAACTCTCCCATTTACAACTCTTTTAAGTGTCCAACATGTTTTCACATTTCCCAAAACATGAGGTCTAACTTTTGGAGGCCATAACTTTTGATTCGGGTGTCCAATTGATGAACTATTTGATGCGTCAAAAAGCTCATGAAGAGATCTGTCAATCTATAACCCACTTCTCTAGTTATAACAACTTTCAGGGCATTTAAGGACATCTAAGTGCCTCAAATATGAGTTTGAAACTTTTTATGAAAGTTTCAAAAAATAGAATCTTTAATATCTTGCAATCTAGGTATGATCTTGAGTCGAAACTCACCCAAGATGTTTGCTTGGAAGTTCCACACCTTTTGGGAAAATTTTGGGTCCATCCATGCTCAAATGTAGAGTTACTAAAAATAGCAAGTCATGTCATTTTTAGCCCTTTTAGAAACTAAGAAAGTTCTAAACCATTCTTCAAGATAAAGTGTATTCAAAAAGACCAAAATTGGGAAGAATAATAACATTTTTGTAGTTACAATGTTGAGACACATTTCATAACATTCTCCCACTTGTTGAACACCTTTCAAGAGAAAAGGGAGTATCAACACCATGATTTAATTACTAGTCGAACACCATCTAAGCTTCTCCATGTTTATAGGCTTAGTTAATGAATTTGCAACATTCATCAAAGTGTCTACTTTAACTAGCTTCACCCTGCCATCCTCGACCATATCTCTAACAAAATGATACTATACATCAATGTGCTTAGTCTTGGCAAGAAATGTTGGGTTATTAGTTAGGTAGATCACACTTTGACTGTCACAATAAACTACCACTGCACCTTGTTTTATTCTAATATATGAACACAATCTCTTAAGCCAAATGGCTTCTTTACAAGCATGAGTAGCTGCCATATATTTAGGTTCAGTAGTGGACAAAGCAACCATAACTTGTCACTTACTCATCCAACTAATTACACCACCAAATAGAGTAAATATATAAGCACTGGTGGATCATCTGCTATCAACATCACCTACCAGTCTGAATCCACATTACCATGAATATCAAAGGAATGCATGTCTCCTATCAAATTACCATGATAACACAATGAATACTCTGAGGTACCTTGCAAATATATGAAGACTCTTTTAACTGCATCTCGATGAACTCTACCAGGATTAGACATATATTTGGAAGAAACTCCCACTGCTCAGGCAATGTTTGGTCTAGTACAGACCATAACATACATCAAACTTCCAAATGCACTCTAGTAAGGCACACTAGTCATGTCTTCCATCTTCGATGGGGATGTTGGACATTGTGAAGTAGATAACCTCATTCCAATTATAAAAGGAACACATAATGGTCTATAATACTACATGTTAAACCTCTGTAAAACTAAATTGACATACTTATTATGGCCAAGCCAAAATTTTCTATTCACTCTATCTCTTCTTATTTCCATCCCAAGAATGTGTTTAGTTGCACCGAGATATTTCATTTCAAATTTAGCTACAAGTTGAGACTTTAGTTTTGAAAACATTCCTTTCCCTTTATCAATAAATAACATATCATCAAAATATAATGAAATAAATAGGAAACTATCACCATTAGATTTATAGTAAACATAGTGATTAGATTTAGAATGCTCAAATCCCAAACTCAACACATAGGTATCAAATTCTTGGTACCACATCCTAGGACTTTGTTTGAGGCCATACAAAGATTTCTTCAATTTACAAACCAAATTACTTTTACCTTTCACCATGTAGTGCTCTAGCTGTGTCATAAATATCCTCCTCCAAATCACCATGAAGGAAAGTAATTTTCACTTCCATTTGCTCAACCTCTAAATCATAAGCAACAACAATAGAAAGCAAGAATATAATGGATGTCATTTTTGTAATAGGAGAAAATATCTCACCGTAATCAACACCCTTGAAACCTAAGAGTAACCTTTTGCAACCAACAATGCTTTGTACTTCTCAATACCTCCATCTGAACTAATCTTTTTCTTGAATACCTATTTGCAACCAACATGTTTTCATCCTTCAGGTAATGGTACTAGGTCCCATGTATCTTTCTTTTTCAAAGCTGTCATTTATTCATCCATAGCAATCTTCCAAGACTCTACATCATTCATACCTAATGCCTCTTCTACAGATCTAGGTTCATTTATGTTAGTATTCAAAGCAAAAATACATCTCCAATCATCAGGTGAGTACCTTTCAGGTGATTGTCTATGCCTTGTAAACCTTCAAACAAGTTGATTTGGAGGTTCTTCATCCTCTTCTAAAGATTCATAGTTAGATGACCTCTCCTCAACTTCTTCTCTATGGGTAAGTGCACAAAGATGGGGTACAAAAAGGGGGTCTTCAGATGCCACTTTTTTTTCTAAAATTAGGAAAGAATGATGTTGGATGAGAAATTGAAGATAGTCACATTCAAAATTTGAAGATACACCAAAAACAAGAGTCGTAGTGCTCTGAATCTAGTGTCTAAACTACTTTTTTTTTCAAAAATGGTTGAGATTAAGGGGTTCAAAAAGGGGGGCCATACAAATTGGTCCTATTTTTTCAAAAAAACATAACATAGCGTCTCGTGTGGCCCCCTAAAATGTTAACTTTTTTTTAGTATTCCAAAAATCACTTCGGTGAGAAAATAGATAACACCATCTAGTTATCCCTGACTTTTCTAATAATGTTTTCATGAATAATTGATTTTTTTCTAATTTTTAAAGTGGACACATCCTACAAAATAGAAAATTGAGCATGCTCCCCCCCATAATTTTTTGAAAACTAATTGAAAATCCAATTTCTTTTTTAATACGTGTAGAATGGAGTCTAGTTTCTAAAATGTAATTTATTTGAAATTTTGATGAATGGTTAAAAAAAGTCAAAAATACCACACACTAGTTTTTGACAAAAAGGGATACACTAACAAAAGAAATTAATAATGAAAACCTTAACATAATCAAAATGTGAAAAAATTATATGGTTAGAAAGCTAAGAGAGAGCTTAAGATTATGATGGTATTTTTTTGACTTGTCATTGAAACAAGTTCAAACCTAATGGGGAGCATGCTCCAGATTATGTAATTTTTATTACAATCTATAAAAACACATCTTTGGACATCCAAAACACAGTCCAAGCCTTTGGGTTGGAAGCCCAAGGCAAATCCAAGCCATTTGGCATATACCAAATCAAAGCATACCGTGAGTGCGCTATAACATGCTCATGTTATGGTGAAATAAAATCATCTCACCTTCTCTCCCTCCCTCATTACCCCTCTCTATTTTCTCTCTCTCCCTCCCCTCTCTAAGTGTCTTCCTCCCCTCCTCTCTCTCACCTCTTTACCTCCTACCCTCTCTCTCACTCTCTACTTCCCTCCCCTCTCTACCTCCTACCCCCTCTCTCACTCTCTACTTCCCTCCCATCTCTACCTCCTACCCTCTCTCTCACTCTCTACTTCCCTCCCCTCTCTACCTCCTACCATCTCTCTCACTCTGTACTTCCCTCCCCTCTCTACCTCCTACCATCTCTCTCACTCTGTACTTTCCTCATCTCTCTACCTCCTATCCCATCTCTACCTCCTTCTCCCTCCCCTCTTTACCTGCTACCCTCTTTATCTCACCTATCTACCTCCTAGTTTTCCTTTTCCTAGATTTCCTAGTTTTCCTTTTCCTTTCTAATTCCCTTTAGATCCCATCAATTTTTCCCTATTTTACTATTTTCCACCTCTCCTCTCATCAATATTCCCATCCAATGAACTTTAATTTTATCTTGTTTCCATTTCGTACTCCCAATTTATATCCTCATCCCTCTTTGGATGTCCTAGTTTTCTTGTTTCCATTTTCTTTGTTGATGAGAGAGAAAGAGATTAGGGGTCAGGGTTTAGGGGCATTATTTAGGGTTTATGAGTATAGGGTTACTCAGGTTTATGGTTTAGAGGTAAGGGTTTAATGTTTAGGGGAATTATTTAGGGTTTAGGGGTTTAAGGTTGCTCATGTTTAGGGATTAGGGTTAGGGTTAGGGTTTAGGGTTTAGGGTTTAGAGAGAGATAAAGAGAGGGGACCGATAGAGATTGGGAGAGATAGAGGGGAGAGATAGGGAGAGAAAGTGAGGGACATGTCCAGGGACATGGGGAGAGAGATTGAGAGGTAGAGGGATGATAGAGATAGGGAGATAGGGGAGAGATAGGGAGATAGAGGTTTAGGGTTGCTTGGGTTTAGGGCTTAGGGGCATTATTTAGGATTTAGGGTTTATGTCTTAGGGGTTAGGGGTTAAGGTTTAGAGGTTTAGGGTTTAGAGAGAGAGGACCAATAGGGAGATATAGAGGAGACCGAGGGGAGAGATAGGGAGATAGAGAGTGAGGGACATAGCTAGAGATATAGGGAGAGAGATTGAGAGGTAGAGGGATGATAGAGATAGGGAGATAGTGGTTTAGGGTTTCTTAGGTTTAGTGTTTAGGGGTTTAGGGTTTAGAGAGAGGAACAATAGGGAGATATAAAGGAGACCGAGGGGAGAGATAGGGAGATAGAGAGTGAGGGACATGGCCAGAGACATAGGGAGAGAGATTGTGAGGTAGAGGGACAATAGAGATAGAGAGATAGTGGAGAGATAGGTAGATAGAGGTTTAGGGTTGCTTGGGTTTAGGGTTTAAGGGTATGGGGTTTAGAGTTTAGGGGTTTAGGGTTTATGGGTTAGGGTTTAGGGTTTAAGGGAATTATTTAGCATTTAGTGTTTATGGTTAAGGGGTTAGGGGTTAAGGTTTAGAGGTTTAGTGTAGGGTTTAGAGAGAGAAGACCGATAGGGAGATATAGAGGAGACCAAGGGGAGAGATAGGGAGATAGAAAGTGAGGGACATGGCCAGAGATATAGGAAGAGAGATTGAGAGGTAGAGGGATGAGAGAGACATGGAGATATGGGAGATAGAGGGAGATAGAGGTTTAGGTTTTCTTGGGTTTAGGGGTTAGGGGTTAAGGTTTAGGTGAATTATTTAGGATTTAGGGTTTATGGTTTAGGGGTTAGGAGTTAATGTTTAGAGGTATAGAGTCTAGTGTTTAGAGAGAGAGAGATGATCAATAGGGAAATATAGAGGAGACTGCTCGAGGAGAGATAGAGAGATAGAGAGTGAGGGGCATGGCCAGAGACATAGGGAGAGAGATTGAGAGGTAAAGGGATGAGATAGAGGTTTAAGGTTGCTTGGATTTAGTGTTTGGGGGTTAGGGGTTAGGGTTTAGGGGCATTATTTAGGGTTTAGAGGTTTAGGGTTGCTTGGGTTTAGGGTTTAGGGGCATTATTTAGGGTTTAGGGGTTTATGGTTACTTGGGTTTAGGGTTTAGGGTTGCATGTCAAAAGCAGTCTCTCTATCTTTATCTCTCTCCCTCCCCTCTTTACCTCCTACCCTCTTTCTCTCTCTCCCCTCTTTATCTCCTACCCTCTCTCTCCCCTCTTTATCTCCTACCCTCTCCCTCCCCTCTATACCTCCTACCATCTCTCTCTCATGTCTGTACCTCCCTCCCCACTTTCCATGCACTTAAAACACTTATAACTTTCCATGCATGACAACACTTAAGACTTTCTATGCATGAAATCACTTAAAATTTCCATGCATGACAAAATCCACTCATGTTATAATGCGAGAACATTTTGGTGAACCAAAAAATAGACAAAAAACATGTGGGATCTGTGATTCAGACCCACATGCTCTATTATCCCCTATTGTTCATGCATTATTAGACAAGAAAACATTTTTTCATGGTGTTGAAATTTTGACAATCATTGTTTACTTAATCCACCACCTTTTTTTGGTTTTTCGACGTAGAAGAAGTAAATTGGATGTTTTTAGAGAGAATTTGATTATTTAAACTAATAGTTTCATGTTTCATATTGTTTTAATGCTAATTTTCATGTATTTAGATTGAATTTGATGATATATGTTTATTTTTTAATAAATTTCATTAATCCTATTAGAGTTATATATAGAATTCAACATTGAATACGAAGGAACTTGCCAAAAAGCTCAATTTTTTGAGGTGTTTGAAGCTTAAATTTTGAGGATTTGGCAACTCGAATCTTGAAATCTAAGGTATGTTCTTTATTTATTTGTTTACTTCACTTTATGATTATGTTAAATCATGAAATCTCATGTTATAGGACAATCATGAGGGAAGTGAGAGGATTATCATTTTGACAAGTTAAATTATCATGAGAAAGTGAAAATTTATCTTTATTTGAGATAACAATCTATGCCAACAAGCCATATCACCATGGGAAGGAAATCATCAAGATAGTATTGGTATATATTTATGAAGAGAGTCTTATCAACATTCAAGGATAATCCTAAACTAGAGCAAGGTCATGGAAACAATTTCACTATGGAGTAGATGTGCAACCATGTTGCCATTATCCCAATTCGAACACTAACCTAAGCAATTAGAAGGATACTAAGGGAAATCATGTTAGTCAAAGAATTATCATCATGCTAAAATCAAGCTAAGGATTGTCACTTGAGAATACTCACCTGCAAGAACTATCATATCAGCCTAAAGACTAAATTATACCACAATAGATATCATGCAACCCTAGGAATAGTTATGACCTCTCACCCATGGGTAGGATAGCAATTGATACACAAGGTGGCAATAAAGACTAAATGATAAGTTGATTAATCTCAAATCCATGCAAAAAGGTATCCATGATACTATATGCACATATCTAGGTGGTCTTGAAAGGATATTCATATGGTAGGGAAGATTGCCGTCAATTAAAAGATAACCATACATGTCATTGGCATAGTTATTAGGACAATTATAATCACAATGAGGTTGTCTTGAATAGATAGTGACTTTTAAAGGAGTTATTACATAGTTAGGGAAGATAGAGCATTGATATTGGTGGGTGCATATCCTTTCATGATTTAATGAAAGAGTCATGCATCATGAAGTAGTAGTCAAGATAAAAAGAAGGAAACTAAATTTGGTAAAGTTGTAAAAAGAAACTAAAGTTGACACTTGCTTATGATTTCACAACCAATTTGACTAGGAATGGGAGAAGGATTAGAGAAGGGATTTGTCCTAAATAGGAATGCATATGTTGCATCTTTAATCTAACTTTTCATGTTTTCATATCTTTCATTGATCTTGATTAAAATCTTTGTGTTTCATTTTTCATTTATCTCAATTTTTTGCTAACTAATAGGAGGTTGCTCTACATATACTATTTTAACAAGAATATGATAGAGGAAGAAAGTACTAAAAGAGAACTTAAGACAAGATCAAGCAAAATGTTGGCTAAGAGAATGAGATGAACAAAGGACAAATTATTGATTTGATGAGCTCATTTGTTGTTGTTTTAAAAAAAACCAAGCTCCATACAATTTTATCTATAAATATGAGAATAAAAGAAGGTACAAAAGGTAGCGAAGTATAGAAAAGTTTATTTCTATATATAGAGACATATAAAAGACATTGTAAGTGTTGGAAGAGTTCCTTTGCATTATTATGATACATTCTTAAATATCATCTATATGATGAATGTCAGTTACTCCATGAAGTACAAGAATGGTGTGATATGTCATCTTGCCTTGTAGTTCAAATGTTATCCTAGCTTAATCTTGATTTGTAAAAGATTGCTAGTATGTGACATGTGTGTGATCTTTATGTTTTGGGTCAGACCACCCCTAGGAAACTCTAAATTTTTAGATTTATAATTATTTATTAACTTTAATTATATCATTATTTTGAGATTTGTGTATAAGATTACTTTATTATATTGTACCAATATGGACTAATTTATCTATGTCTTATTCATGATGTATATAGAAATCATCATCATGTTGAGGAAACAAGCAAAGACTCTAACACTAGAAGAGTGTGAAGCTAAGAATGTGAAGAAAAGAGAAGGAATAAGGCAACTTCATGAAAGTAGGAAATTGTGAAGTATAGAAGAAGACATATCACCATTACCAATTCAAAAGGAACATGAATCATATATTCAAGCTAAGAGAGATGGAATTGGTGGCATAAAGGCAACGAATGCAAAACCTTCATTCTACGAGGAAATTAAATCTCAAAGTTGGAGGCACTCCATCTTTCACAGGTCAAGTTGAAGGTACACCATCATTCTCTTCTCAAGTTGGACACACTCCATTTTTCATAGGTCAAGTTGAAGGTACATCATCATTCTCTTCTTAAGTTGGAGGCACACCATCATTAACATGTCAAGTTGAAGGTACACCATATTCTCCATCTCAACTTGAAGGCTTTTCATCCTTTCCATCTCCAATTGAAGGTATGCCATCTATCCTATTGTTGACCCATTTTCCCCCCGTCCAAAGCTAAATAGTTCACCTGGTACTTTTCCTTGAAAATCCTTTGGAAAATGTTCCTATAAAGCTTAAAGTGCCAAATTTCCTAAAAATTCTTGCTTAAAAAACCTTACCATTGGAAAGAGCTTGAAAAAATAGGCAGGTTTACTTTTTACATCACTCTGAAATTTAGCCAAATAAAGAAATTATTCATGGTCAAAGTTTTGGTCAACATACAATTTAAATGTACATTTAGCGGGCTTGCAAATCTCTATCGGCCTTAGAAAATGATGAAAAAGGTGAGTTTTATGCATTTATGAATGTATATCAGGCTTAGGAAGGAGCATGTACAAGGAGGAATCTTTCGCAGATTCCCAAGATATTCCCAGTTTGTATATCTGGTTGCAAGGAGAAACATACAAGAAAAATTATACAAAGCAGGAGATACATTACAGGAATATTCCCTCAATGCATATCGGGTTTCAAATGCATATTATGTTGTATGTTTGCACATGCAGCGAAAAGATACAAGGTTTGACATACAAGTTCATCCGCTACAGTGGAATGTACATTCAGCCTTGTATGTTTCTTTGTATATTTCGCTTGTATGTTTGCACATACAAGCGAAACATACAAGGCCAAATGTACAAGAGGTGGGGCCTACGCACATACAAGGCCAATTGTATGTTAGAAGATACAAGTGAGTATGAATAGTAGAATGTATATTTCACTTGTATGTTTGCACATACAAAGCCGATATACAATGGTTTACATACAAGCCAGACCCAATTGCATTTATAACTTGTTTTATAAAGTCTTGGGGTCTGCCTTGTATATGGGCGATTGTATATTGCGATATACAAGTCAGAGATACAAGGGTTGTATGTAAGGTGGACTTGAATCGAAGATCAAATTCAGCATTTCAGGTCTTGGGTCCACCTTGTATATGTATAAGTGTTTTGTATATTTGAACATGCAGGGAAATATACAAAGAAAGTATACAAGCCCGATTTCAACGTCTTTTCAGGCTATTTCATAAAATTTGAAGTCCGTGGCTTGCATGTACAATTGTGCTTGTATATTGCAATATACAAAGGGTAGATACAGTTTTCAGCGATGCTCCTTGAACTAGCTCAGCAATGAATCAGGCGGTGCCATGTGGCAGCAGACATACATGCAAGTTAACATACAAATGGTGGGGCCCACATATACAAAGGGAAATTGTATGCATATATAATTTCAAAATTCAAAGGGCAAATTCAAGTCTGATATACAAGGTGCCACGCATATACAAAGGAGTTGCAGAGAAGGTTTTGGATGCCGATACAGGCGGCAAATTCAAGCGATATATACATAGATGCAAAGCAATATGTACAGACGGTTGACCAAAACTTTGACTGCTTATATCTCCTTTGTCCTGGTGAATTTTGACATGCTGTAAGAGACAAAAATGCATAATTTTGTCCCCTCTTTCATTTGGCAAGGTTTTTAGGAGTTTTTATCACTTTTCAATTTTAGATCTAGAGTCGCATGTTTTGAGCGGTGGACATTTCAGTGACTTTTGGGGCAGGATGTAGATATTTTTTGCATTTATTTCTGCAGGTAATGGAAGTTGCTCGCATTAATGGTAAAAGATATTTTTCCACCATCCTGTTTCAGATATTTTCAGGTATGCATTGCTGAGGATCGATGATGCAGCAGCTTGCATTGAAGACTTAAAATATCTTTTATTTGCCTAGTGCTATATATTTGGCGCCATAATTCCTGCGGCTAGACAATCACTAAATGTAGATATTTTCTGAGACAACTCTTAGAGCACATTTTTGTAACTGACCTAGGTTAGTTTGGAATGCTATATATATGCATTCATATGATGTAAATAGGGTTGGAAAATTTTTAGCATTCAGGCTTTTTGTTTCCAAATAGAGTCTTCTATACTGTAACTATGCCTTCCCACTAATTATACTCAAGTTATTTTGCCTCTTTGGACTGATTTCTAGTCTTGTGTGAATCTGCATATGGTTGTTTATGAATGTCTTTGTTCCTCTCAATCATCTGGCTTCTCACCTTTGCTAGGATCAATTGAATCTGTGTATGTTTGCTTGTTATATTTGGTTATGCTGTGCATTTCCTCAATATTGTGAGGGTTCTTTTATTAAACTTGGTGAATCACCCTTTATTTTCAAGCTTTTATTTCGTCCTTCACTTTAAAGCATTCCTTCTCTCTTTTCCTCTTAAGATTCAGTAGTTTTAGGTGATAACCAGTTAAGGACGCTGGCCTTCTCCGGAGGTCTAATCTTATTTAGCAAAGTCCTACACTTAGAGATCATTCCATGTTACTCCAGATTGCTGGGGTTTCACAACTATACGCAAGGGTGCAAATCTGGGTGATAACAACTTTGGCACACCTAGTGGGACTAGAGTCAGAACATAATCAAGATAATAATCACTATTGCTGGTTTTGATGTGCAGCTAGTGATTACAGACCTTTAGAGGTTAAAGTTTGCATATTTGGTGACTCACGCCGAGGAAGAACAAGCAGGCTAGTTCTATTGATACATGTTTTATGAGAAAGATTCAAACCAGGAGTTCGAGCTCATTTAAATATTTGCAGCTATCTTCACCTAGAAGGCAGAGTAGAGCTGTAGTAAGAACCTCAACTCCTAAAAGGATACAGTCAACTCCTCCAAGTTTCAGGCCGGTTGCACCTGTAGTCCTTGCTACAGTCCAAACTATCCTACCTCTAGCTGTCCCAATGGCGAGAAATCAACCATTTGTGACTTTTGATGGGGGCAACCCTTTAATTTTAACAATACATGATGTGATACCCATGGCAACTTTGAAGAGTTTGCCCTATTTCACAGAGGAAAATCAAACTACCCCTATTGAGCACATTAGAGACGTGGCTTCTCTATGTGGAGTGCATCACATCACCCAAGAAAACGTAGCCATCAGGCTGCTGGTTGCTTCTTTCAAAGGGAAGGCATTGCAATGGTTCAGGAGCCTACCAATGCAGACTATAGGGACCTGGGATGATCTAGGAGAGAAATTAAACAAACAGTTCCAAGATTAATCAAATAATCTATCATTGGTTGAACAGATTACCACCATAAAGAGAGCTCCTCAGGAGCAAATAATGGACTTTAACTTCAAATTTCAGAAGACATGGGACAGAATTCCTTCCATGGTAAGGCCTCCAGTTGAATATGCATTCTTGTATTTTTTTGAAAGCCCTAAACAATGATATTTTAATAATGATTCAGTCATTAGGAGGTACTAGTTTGCCTGCTGCATATGAAATGGCTATTAGGGTAGAGAATAATCTGATTCAGGCCGAAAAAATAGCACCCAGACCACTAGTGCCCATCTTTCCTGAGATTCAAGGTTCAATGCCTTTACCAATCCCATATTTTGCCCCTTTACCTACTATAGCAGTAGTACCAAGTAATGCCAATTCTGAGCCTGCTACTTCTAGTTCATCTCAGGAGCTGAAAGAAATCAAAAATAGCCAACAAAAAATAGAAAATATTCTGCAAACTTTTGGGAATGAGTTGGTAAACATAAAAAAACAACAATCCCAAAATACACTGCCTTATCAGCCACAGCTTCAAGGGCACAATCAGCAGTATCAATGCTAAAATCAGCCTTATCAAGCTAATAGGCCTCCATATCAAAGTAACTACCAAGGTGCCAAACAGAATGTAAATCAAAGGCCTTTTCAGCCTTATAATACAACACCTATTAACGCAATAAGGGACCTTGTCCCTACTCAAAACAATCTTGCAACTGAGTACGAATGGTGCTATCCATGTAATCAGCCACACAGTCAAGCAGCCTGTTCAAATGGAGTCATAAATCAGGCTTTAATGGTGCAAAATGTTGCAGTCCCACAGTTAAATACACCTAATGATAGAGCAAGAACAACCTCAGGGAGATTCTACTTTCATAAATTGGCAGGAAGGTGAATTCTGTGGCATAAACAGTGATAACACCTCGGTTGCAGCAAATATAAGAGCAAAGAAGAGGGGTTATGAGGTAGACCAAGTAGCAAATAAAGAGAAAGGACATGTTGGTGCTTCTACATCACATATTCCCTATATTCTACAAACAATTAACCCAGCAGCAGCAAGGGAGATGCCTCTTTTGCAAGAAGAGGTTGCTGCTACAAAATTAAATCAGAAGGTAAGTGCCATTCCACCCTTCAATACTATTGAAAATATGAAGAAGATGAATGTAACAATGTCCATGTGGGATTCCTTAGCCATACCAAGCCAAAAGGACATATTGCAATCTGCCTTATTTGATCTGAAAGTGTCCAAAGATACAACTATTGACCCAAATAGGGCTGTCCTTACCAATTTATCTAAGGATAATAGCAAACAGCCCAATAAAAGTCCTAAACCTCTCCCATTTTATGTATCTTTGATAATTGGAGACAAATTAGTACACAACCGTATGGTGGACAGTGGTGCAAGCAGTTCTGTGATGCCTAAACAAATTGCAGACCAATTAGGGCTTAAATACCAACCTCTTGAAAAGGGTGTACTCCAATTAGATGGCACATCTGTTAATACTGTGGGTGTAATAAAAGACCTAGGTCTCACCTTACACACTTGCCCAAATGTTTCCATTTTCTAGGAGGTATTCATCATAGATTTGCCTCCTTACTTTGCCATGTGCTTATCAAGAGAATTTACAGCCAAGATAGGAGGATATTTGTCCTCAGACTGGTCCCCCATGTTTTTCTAGACCAGATATGGCACCAAACTAACTTTAAAATCTGAGTTACTTTAAAATCTGATGACCCTAAATTAGTTGCTGCTCAAGAACTACAGGCTGAAAGTATACCAGAGGTGTTATTGAGGGAATGAGCCTCAGAAACTGTTATAGATGATCTTGAGGCACACATTCAAGAAACTGGTATGAGAATTTACATACTACATGAGCCTGAAGCAACAATTCCAAGTATGGTAAAGGATGCAGAATAGTAGACAGGGTAGCAAAGTGAGGTGTGAAAAATGTACTTTGATGGCTCAAGGAGCAGGAATGGATCTGGAGGTGGTGCAATGCTGGTGTCATCACAAGGTGAAAATATTTTTCTTCTTTCCGTTTTGCCTTTGCATGTACAAACAACACTACTGAATATGAAGGATTAATTCAAGGTCAGCAGTGGGCAAGAAAGAGGAAAATATGATGTTTACAAGTGTATGGGGATAGTGAACTCATTGTCAATTAGGTGAGAGGATTGCACCTTACAAAAAATGATGTTCTAAAATACTACAAACATAGGGTGTGGGACATGATTGAATAATTTGATGCTTTTAACCTGATCTCCATTCCAAGGAGCCAGAACTCTCATGCTGACAGGTTAGCTACAATTGGAGCTCAGTTTGATATCCCTAGTGATATTCAATGAGAAAAGGTGCAGCCTCATGTCAAAATAGTTGACAGGCCTTCTATCCCTGACAATAATATTCATTGGCAAGTTTTTGAAAGTGATGAACAGATCCTGTGTTTCTTTTTAGAAGAAGATGAATTCTCTGTGATAAATTAGGATAAACTCAAACAACAGTATGGCAATGATCATTTTGTTCAGCTGAGAACAAACAATTTGCCCAAGGGATTGGTAACCTTGAAATCTATTTTTAGTACAGATGATTAACTGAAGAAAATCAAGATTAGCATGCAGGTTAAAGAAGAGCATTACGAGGAGCTAGAAATTTTTAAAGGTAAGCTTCTTAAAATTGGTAAAATCTGCTTAGCTAAGGACATAAGAGCTTTTATTGCTCTCTGTCAAGAATTTAAGGATGTGTTTTCTTAGGATTATTTAGACCTGAAAGGGTTCGACCCTCAGATTGCCCAGCACACTATTGAATTAGAACCAGATACTAAACCTGTAAGGCAGAAGCAAAGGCCTCTAAATCCCAATTTAAAGTCCCTCATGATTAAAGAACTGACTAAATTAATTGAAGGGAAAATTATTTTTCCAATTAAGCATACTTCTTGGGTCTCCAACCTTGTCCCCATGAGAAAAAAGAATGAAGAGATTAGGCTATGTGTCGACTTCAGAGAGCTCAATAGAGCCTCCTTAAAAGACCACTACCCATTGCCTTCAATGGAGCAAATTCTGCAGGCAGTGGCTGGCTTTGAAAGATTCTCCTTGCTTGATAGTTTTTCTGGTTACAATCAGGTGTTAGTCAAGGAGGGGGATCAGTTCAAGACTGCTTTCACCACCATGTGGGGCACCATGGCCTACAAAAGGATGCCTTTTGGCCTCTCAAATGCTAGCTCTACTTTTCAGAGAGCCATGGATATGGCCTTCAAGGGTTTGATGTATAAATTAGTGCTGGTGTACCTGGATGACGTCATAATTTTTTCTAAGAATGCAGCGGAGCATTTGTCACATCTGAGGTTAGTATTTGAAAGATGCAAGGAATTCAGGATCTCTCTCAATCCCAGGAAGTACATATTCGTTGTGCATGAAGGCAAGCTTTTAGGGCACGTTGTATCGAAGGAAGGCATTACCATTGATCCTGAAAGGGTAAGGGCTATTCTGGAGCTACCTTTACCCAGCCACAAAAGGGGACTGCAAAGTTTTATTGGTAGAATTAATTTTTTGCGAAGATTCATCCCTGATATTGTGAATCTTTTGAAGCCTTTGACATCCATGTTAAAGAAGAATACCGTTTTTAGTTGGACGAAAGAGGCTAAACTCAGCTTCAAATCCATAAAAGAAGCATTAGCGGCTGCGCCAACCTTGGTAAACCTTGATTTCTCCAAAGATTTTATTTTATATGCTTATGGCAGTCTGGATACAATCTCTGCGATTTTGGTACAGCAGTAGAGTGAGGGTTTTGAGCAGCCAATCGCTTTCTTTAGCCAAGGGCTAGAGGAGTATGAGCAAAGGTATAGCTTTGTTGAGAAACACGTTCTTGCAGTGGTGAGGAGCCTCAAGAAGTTTCGGCATCTTGTTTCTAATAACAAGATACATCTGATGGTCGCTCATCCTAGTGTGAAGGAGTTCTTGTTGAGTAAAGATGTTAGTGAGAAAAGGGCTGGTTGGGTAACCAAAGTCATGGAATATGACGTGGAGATCAAGATAACCAAGCTTGTTAGAGGCAGAGGACTCAGTGAACAACTCACTACTAGTTCAGAGAATGAAATAGCAAAAGAAGAAGAGGTGCTTCTGACTATTGAAGAAGAGCATCAGAATGATACAGCAGTAGTAGGCACCAGTTGGGTCAATGACGACTAAATTGTTGTAAATTGGTGAATGTCCAACAGGTCTAAATAGGACCAAAAGAAGATATTTCAGACTACAGTCTATCCCATACATTCTAATCAATGGCATCCTTTTCTGGAAAGATTTTAAATGGTGTATTGCTAAGATGCATTGATTATGATCAGACTGATAAAGTGCTTCATGAGTTTCATGATGGAACCGCAGGGGGTCATTTTGCCCCAAGGATTACTACTTGGAAAGTAATGAGAGCTAGCTATTATTGGCCTAACTTATTTAAGGATGCCCATGCATGGGCTAGAAAATGTATAAAGTGTGCCATTTTTGCTGGTAAAGAAAGGCTGCTAGCTTTACCTCTACAGCCAATTCAGGTAGAGCAGCCCTTTATGAGATGGGGCATTAATTTTATAGGTCCTATTAGTCCACCATCAAGTGCAACCCATAGGTGGATTCTTACAGCTATAGACTATTTCACAAGGTGGACTAAAGTAGTGGCCCTGAAAGAATCCAATGAGAATGTTGTTTTAAATTTTTATTGTGATTTGCTTTCCAGATTTGGAGTGCCCGAGTCTATCATCTCAGACAATGCTTTGGCCTCTGTAGGATTGAAAACAACTGACTGGACTATTAAGAATGGGATCTATTTGAATACTTCACCAAATTATTACCCATAGGGTAATGGTTTGGTTGAATCTACAAATAAAAATCTCATAAGGATTATTAAAAGATCAATGGAGGATAACCAGAGGACCTGGCACACCAATCTAAAATTTTCCCTATGGGCAGATAGAATAACTCCTAAAAGGTCTATTGGGAACTCCCCGTATCTGCTAGTGTATGGAAACGAGATAAGATTGCCTATATCTATGGAGTTGCCAGCACTAGACATTATGAATCAGCTGGAAATGTTTGAAGCAGGAGACCCCATGGCTGTCAGATATGCACAACTTATGGAGCTTGAAGAGAGCAGGAATAAAGCTATGAATGTAATGGAGTATCATCAGCTTCAAACAAAAAGAAATTTTGATAGAAAGGCTGACCCCATAAATTTTAGAATGGGTGATATGGTGCTCAAATGGGATGAATTGAAAAGCAAACCAGGAAAGCATTCCAAGTTCAATAGCATGTGGAGTGGCCCATTTCTCATTGCTGAATGCAAGGAGCACAATGCATTTCAGTTATCAAGCATGAATGGATAAAATTTGCCTATCCCGGTCAATGGGATACACCTGAAGAGGTGTTTTAAGGTATGAGTGCTTTGTAAATCAGTAGATTAGGTCTCTATTATTTCAATAAGTATTGCTGCACCTTAGTTTAGATTTTTGTTTTCCCTAAGTGCTTCTGCACAGGCTACATTGTCATTAGGAGAATGCAGGCCTCTCCCCTTTTTGTGTTTTGGGGTAGGTTTCAACTTTCCAGCATGTTTTTGACTTGACCCCATGCCCAATAGATACTTAAAACCACTGGTCCTATTTGTTTAACAGGCAAGCATCCCATAGAAGTCGCCAAATTGTTGACCCATTTTCCCCCCGTCTAAAGCTAAACAGTTCACCTAGTACTTTTCCTTGAAAATCCTTTGGAAAATGTTCCTATAAAGCTTAAAGTGCCAAATTTCCTAAAAAGCCTTGCTTAAAAAACCTTACCATTGGAAAGAGCTTGAAAAAAATAGGCAGGTTTGCTTTTTACATCACTCTGAAATTCGGCCAAATAAAGAAATTATTCATGGTCAAAGTTTTGGTCAGCATATAGTTCAAATGTACATTTGGGGGGCTTGCAAATCTCTATCGGCCTTAGAAAATGATGAAAAATGTGAGTTTTATGCATTTTTGAATGTATATCGGGCTTAGGAAGGTACATGTACAAGGAGGAATCTTTCACAGATTCCCAGGATATTCTTGGTTTGTATATCTGGTTGCAAGGAGAAACATACAAGAAAAATTATACAAAGCAAGAGATACATTACAGGAATATTCCCTCAATGCATATCGGGTTTCAAATGCATATTATGTTGTATGTTTACACATGTAGCGAAAAGATACAAGGTTTGACATACAAGTGCATCCACTACAGTGGAATGTACATTCAGCTTTGTATGTTTCTTTGTATATTCCGCTTGTATGTTTGCACATACAAGCGAAACATACAAGGCCGAACGTACATGAGGTGGGGCCTATGCACATATAAGGCCGATTGTATGTTAGAAGATACAAGTGAGCATGAACAGTAGAATGTATATTTCACTTGTATGTTTGCACATACAAAGCCGATATACAAAGGTTTACATACAAGCTAGACCCGATTGCATTTTTAACTTGTTTTATAAAGTCTTGGGGTCCGCCTTGTATATGGGTGATTGTATATTGCGATATACAAGTCAGAGATACAAGGGTTGTATGCAAGGTGGACTTGAATCGAAGATCAAATTCAGCATTTGAGGTCTCGGGTCTGCCTTGTATATGTATAAGTGTTTTGTATATTTGAACATGCAGGGAAATATACAAAGAAAGTATACAAGCCCGATTTCAACGTCTTTTCAGGCTATTTCATAAAATTTGAAGTCTGTGGCTTGCATGTACAATTGTGCTTGTATATTGCAATATGCAAAGGGTAGATATAGTTTTCAGCGATGCTCCTTGAACCAGCTCAGCAACGAATCAGGCGGTGCCACGTGGTAGTAGACATACATGCAAGTTAACATACAAATGGTGGGGCCCGCATATACAAAGGGAACTTGTATGCATATACAATTTCGAAATTCAAAGGGCAAATTCAAGTCCGATATACAAGGCGCTACGCATATACAAAGGAGTTGCAGAGAAGGTTTTGGATGCCGATTTAGGCAGCAAATTCAAGCGATATATACATAGATGCAAAGCGATATATACAGGTAGTTGACCAAAACTTTGACCGCCTATATCTCCTCCATCCTGGCAAATTTTGACATGCTGTAAGAGACAAAGATGCATATTTTTGTCCCCTCTTTCATTTGGCAAGGTTTTCAGGAGTTTTTATCACTTTTCAATTTTAGATCTGGAGTCGCATGTTTTGAGTGGTGGACGTTTCGGCGACTTTTTGGGGCAGGATGCAGATATTTTTCGCATTTATTTCTACAGGTAATGGAAGCTGCTCGCATTAATGGTAAAAGATATTTTTCCACCATCCTGTTTCAGATATTTTAAGGTATGCATTGTTGAGGATCGATGATGCAATAGCTTGCATTGAAGACTTAAAATATCTTTTATCTGCCCAGTGCCAGATATTTGGCGCCATAATTCTTGTAGCTGGACAGTTACTAAATGTAGATATTTTCTGAGATAGCTCTTAAAGCACATTTTTGTAACCGACCTAGGTTAGTTTGGAATGCTATATATATGCATTCATATGATGTAAATAGGGTTGGAAAATTTTTAGCATTCAGGCTTTTTGTTTCCAAATAGAGCCTTCTATACTGTAATTGTGCCTTCCCACTGAATATATTCAAGTTATTTTGCCTCTTTGGACTGATTTCTAGTCCTGTGTGAATCTGCATATGGTTGTTTGTGAATGTCTCTGTTCCTCTCAACCATCTGGTTTCTAACCTTTGCTAGGATCAATTGAATCTGTATATGTTTGCTTGTTATATTTGGTTATGCTGTGCATTTCCTCAGTGTTGTGAGGGTTCTTTTAATAAACTTGGTGAATCACCCTTTGTTTTCAAGCTTTTGTTTCATCCTTCACTTTAAAGCATTCCTTCTCTCTTTTTCTCTTAAGATTTAGTAGTTTTAGGTGATAACCAGTTAAATCTCATTTAGCAAAGTCCCACACTTAGAGATCATTCCCATGTTACTCCAGATTGCTGAGGTTTTACAACTATATGCAAGGGTGCAAATCTAGGTGATAACACCTATCTCAAGTAAATATTTAAGAAATTCCTAATATTGAGTCAACTTTACTATTGAAAATATCTCCTATAACTTTGCATAAAAAGCCTAAGTTTCTAATTGAAATCGATGAGAATGTTTTGAAGCCCATGCATGATAAGATTCCCAAGCGTACTTTCCAAAGAAATGCCTATAAGATATAGAAATTATTCTTTGAGAACTTAAATGAAACCAAAAGATGTCAACTATTTGTTGAATTGATGAGAAATCTAAAAGTCAGGCCCATTATGAAGATTCTTGGCCTAAGAACATCAGATGCTTCAAGTGAAAAATCAATTGTAAAGAATATAATTAGTGCATATGAGAGTGTGGGTTCCAAACTCATGCACCAAGGATAGTAATGTCACACGATGTGTCATTACGTCGATAATAGTAATCCATTAAACAAATAAAGCTCACCTCATTAGAAAGACAAGTGAAACATTGAACATAAGTAGAAAAACTCTAATGAGAGCCGTTAGAAGGCGTGAAAGTGTCAAGGACCCAAATACTAATGAATTGTGGGCATTCTCTGGCAGATTCCCACAAAAAGATAAAGTTGTTGAAGCCTTGAGATCCTTTATTGAAGAATTTTGGAAAAATAACACAAGGGTATCTCCTAATGCAAGAGATGTTGCAAGAAGGTGAATTGATTGTCGAAACTGCGAGCCACATCCAAAGCATTTTTTGGATGTGACTCAAACACAAATTTTCAAGAAATCTCAAGGGATGTATCCTCAAGTCAAAATTAGTCAAAGGTATTTTGAAATGGTAAAGGCTTTTTATGTCAAAATAAATCACACACACACACACAACTTGTTGTTGTAGGGTACATATTGAGTTTTCTAATCATTATGATGTTTATAGATATATATGTGTAGATTTGCATACTAATGATGTTTTGCAGGAGTGTAATATAAAGTGTCCAGCTAGATCTTCAAGAGATTTCATATCGAGTATTTTATGGGTAAGTGCAAGAAGATGGGGGGCCAAAAAGGGGTCTTAAGTGGCCACTTTTTTTTGAAATCAAGAAATGTTGGTCTTGGATGAGAAATTGAGCATAGTTACATTCAAAATTCTAAGATGCAACAAAGACAATGTTTGTAGTGCTCTGAGTCTACTTTCTAAACTACTAATTTTTTTTGAAAATGGTATAGATTAAAGGGTTCAAAAGAGGGACCACAAATATTGGTGTTGTTTCTGTCAAAAAAACATAACATAGCATGTTTTGTGGCTCCTTCAAAAGGTTAACTTTTTTTGGTATTTTTAAAATTGCTTTAGTGAGAAATTAGTTAACAACATGTAGTTTATGCTTGATTTTTCTGATAATTTTTTTATTGAATATTTAATTTTTTACTATTTTTCAAAGTGGACACATCTTGAAAAATAGAATTTTGGCCGTGCTACCCCTATAAATTTTGAAAACTAATTGAAAATCATTTTTTTTAATATGTGTAGAATGCAATCTAGTTTCTAAAAATATAATTTTTTTGAAATTTCAATGAATGGTTAATTTACAATGAAAAAAGACCAAACACTCGTTTTTGCCCAAAATAGACACACAAACAAAATAAATTAAGATGAAAGGCTTAACATTGTCAAAATGTGAAAAAATTACATCGTTAAATAGCTAAGAGAAAGCCTAATATTACCCAGGTGTTCGATTTGTTCGACCTTGAAACACATGCAAATCTGAGGGTTAACACGAATGAAATTATGTGAAATCCTGTACAATATGCAAAAACACATCTTTGGATATTAGGAAGGCACTCCAAGCCTTTGGGTTGGAAATCCAAAGAAAATCCCAAGTCTAAGGCTTGGGATTCCCAAAGCAAAATATAACACGAGCGCGTTATAACGCGCTCGCATTATGTTTTGTTTTGCATTTTCCCTTTTCGCAAAAGTTTGCCAATGTTTGTCATGTTTGACATAACGTGAGCGCGTTATAACACGCTCGCGTTATGTCTCCCTTGGAATGTTTTATGTTCAAGGTTATTAAGCATGTATGTATGTATGCTTTTATGTATATATGTATGCTTTTATGTATGTATGTATGTATGCCTATATGTATGTATGTATTGATGTATGTATGTATGCCTATATGTATGTATGTATGTATGTATGCTTGCTTGTATTTATGTATATATGTATGCATGTTCGTATGTATGTATGTATGTACGTATGTATGTATGCATGCTTACTTGTATGTATGTAAGGGTTTTGGGTTTAGGGTATATGAGGACCTGAGCTCATAGAGTTTTTAGGGTTGAGGTTTTTGGGTTTAGGGTTGAGGGTTGAGGGTTGAGGGATTAGGGATTAAGTAATAGGTTGAGGATAGAGGGTAGAGGGTAGAGGGTTGGGGGTTGAGGTTTAAGGGTTGAGGGTTGAGACTTTAGGGATGAAGGTTATGGGATTAGGGTTTAAGGTATAGTGTTGAGGGTAGAAGAGGGTAGAGATGGGGGTGAGGTAGAGAGGGGAGGAGAGGGGTGGATAAGGGTTGAGGGTTTAAGGGTCAAGGGTTTAAGGTTTAAGGGTTGAGGGTTTAAGGTCAAGAGGGATTAGGGTTTAGGGTTGAGGGATTAAGGTTTAAGGTAGAGGGTTGAGGGTTTAGGGATAGGATTTAGAGTTTAGGGATAAGGGATTAGGGTTTTAGACATTAAGGGATTATGGTTTAGGGTTGAGGGTTGAGGGATTAGGGTTAAGGTAGAGTGTTGAGGGTAGAGGGATTAGGGACAAGGTTTAGGGTTGAGGGATTAGGATTTAGGGTTGAAGGTTTAGGGATAAGGGATTAGGGTTTAAGGTATAGTGTCAAAGGTTGAGGGTTTAGGAATAGGGATAACATATAGGGTTTAGGGTTGATAGATTAGGGTTTAGGGTTTTGGGATAAGGAATTAGGGTTGATGGTTGAGGGATTAAGGTTTAGGGTTGAGGGATTAAGGTTTAAGTTTGAGGGTTGAGGGTTTAGGGATAGGGTTTAGTGTTTAGGGATAAGGGATTAGGGTTTAGGACCTTGAGGGATTAGGGTTTAGGGTTGAGGCTTTAGGGATAGCATTCAGGGTTGAGGGATTAGGGTTGAGGGTCCAGTGATTAGGGTTAAGGTAGAGTGTTGAGGGTAGAGGGATTAGGGATAGGGTTTAGGGTTGAAGGTTTAGGGTTGAGGGATTAGGGTTTAGGGTTGAGGGCTTAGCGATAAGGGATTAGGGTTTAAGGTATAGTGTAGAGGGTTCAGGGTTTAGGAATAGGGATAGCGTTTAGGGTTTAGGGATTAGGGTTTAGGGTTTAGGGATAAGGAATTAGGGTTGAGAGTTGAGGGATTAAGGTTTAGGGTTGAGGGATTAAGGTTTAAGGTCAAGGGTTGAGGGTTTATGGTTTAGGGTTGATTGTTGATGGGTTAGGGTTAAGGTAGAGTGTTGAGGGTAGAGGGATTAGGGATAGAGTTTAGGGTTGAGGGATTAGGGTTGAGGGTTGAGGGTTGAGGGTTTAGGGATAAGGGATTAGCGTTTAAGGTATAGTGTCAAGGCTTGAGGGTTTAGGAATAGGGATAGTGTTTAGGGTTTAGGGTTGAGGGATTAGGGTTTAGGGTTTAGGGATAAGGAATCAGTGTTGACAATTAAGGGATTAAGGTTTAGGGTTGAGGGATTAAGGTTTAAGGTTGAGGGTTGAGGGTTGAGGGTTTAGGGATAGCATTTAGGGTTGATGGATTAGGGTTGATGGTCGATGGATTAGGGTTAAGGTAGAGTTTTGAGAGTAGAGGGATTAGGGATAGGGTTTAGGGTTGAAGGTTTAGGGTTGAGGGATTAGGGTTTAGGGTTGAGGGTTTAGGGATAAGGGATTAGGGTTTAAGGTATAGTGTCAAGGGTTGAGGGTTTAGGAATAGGAATAGTGTTTAGGGTTTAGAGTTGAGGGATTAGGGTTTAGGGATAAGGAATTAGGGTTGAGAATTGAGGGATTAAGGTTTAGGGTTGAGGTATTAGGGTTTAAGGTTGAGGGTTGAGTGTTTAGGGTTAGCATTTAGGTTTAGGGATTAGGGTTGATGTTCAATGGATTAGGGTTAAGGTAGAGTGTTGAGGGTAGAGGGATTAGGGATACAATTTAGGGTTTAGGGTTGAGGGTATAGGAATAGGGATAGCATTTATGGTTTAGGGTTGAGGGATTAGGGTTTAGGGTTTAGGGGTAAGGAATTAAGGTTTAGGGTTGATGGATTAAGGTTTAGGGTTGAGGGATAGCATTTAGAGTTAAGGGATTAGTGTTGATGGCCGATGGATTAGGGTTAAGGTAAAGTGTTGAGGGTAGAGGGATTAGGGATAGGGTTGAGGCTTGAGGGATTAGGGTTGAGGGCTTAGGGATAAGGGATTAGGGTTTAACGTATAGTGTCGAGGGTTGAGGGTTTAGGAATAGGGATAACATTTAGGGTTTAGGGTTGAGGAATTAGGGTTTAGGGCTTAGGGATAAGGAATTAGGGTTGAGGGTTGAGGACTAAGGTTGAGGGTTGAGGGATTAAGGTTTAAGGTTGAGGGTTGATGGTTTAGGGATAGTGTTTAGAGTTTAAGGATAAGGGATTAGGACCTTGAAGGATTAGGGTTTAGGGATAGAATTTAGGGTTGAGGGTCGAGGGATTAGGGTTAAGGTAGAGTGTTGAGGGTAGAGGGATTAGGGATAGGGTTTAGGGTTGAAGGTTTACGGTTGAGGGTTGAAGGTTTAGGGTTTAGGGTTTAGGGGTAAGGGATTAGGGTTTAAGGTATAGTGTCGAGGGTTGAGCATTTAGGGTTTAGGTTTGAGGGATTAGGGTTTAGGGATAAGGGTTAAGGTAGAGTGTCAAGGGTAGAGGGTTTAGTGATAGGGTGTAGGGTTTAGGGTTGAGGGATTAGGGTTTAAAGTAAAGTGTTGAGGGTTTAAGGGTTGAGGGTTGAGGCTTTAGGATTTAGGGTTAAGTGAGAGACCTAGATGGATAAGGACAGATGGAGAGGTAGACAAGGAGTGACTAAGAGATGTAGAGAGGAGAGAGGTAGAGAGGTGAGGGGGAGAGATAGGTGAGAGATAGAGAGGTGAGAGATAGAAGAAATACATGGAGAAATGGATAATATAGATTTTTCTATAGTAGGAAAAAACACACTTGCATTATAACACACTCATGTTATAATGCAAGCGCGAGTTTGATTGCTATACAAATGGTACAAAGTTTTGGAACCCCGTGATCCAGGCCCACATACTCTATTTTTTTCTATTTATGCGCGTGTTCTGACAAAAAAAAGTGTTTTCATGTTGTTGGGAAGTTCACATGCACATTTATTTTTCCTTCCTTTATTACTCTAATACATTTATTTTTAGGTTTCATTTTTATCTTTATTTCAATTTAGTTATTGCTGCAAAGTTGATTTGATGACACAGAGTTTCAGCCAAAACCAGGGTAAAAAAATCCTACACAAAATTCACTAAAGAATCTCAATAACACCGAGGCAATCAGATTACACTTGTGTGAGAGTTTAATTTGTGTACATTTTATATGAGATAGGCATAAAATCATCAACTATTGAAGATGCCTTACACACACGTAATTACTCGTTTGATGATCCAAGGACAATGTGTAGGAGGATGCTAGTGTGCCAACTTGACTCCAACATGCCAAATAGATTCTAGCATTTAGGGAGGACTCTAGTACATTGTGTTTTCATCCCAAAATTTCACATGTCTATTTTCCACATTTTTTGTCTTGCAAAAGTGTCTAAAACAAAACTTTTCTAGAATTCTCTTCCCAAGGCTTTTCCTCAAACTTCTACAAGGCTTTTTCTCAAAAGAAATTAGTCTTGAGACCAAGAGTGAACCTAGAAATGATTGAAAGAGTAATAATAGTCAAGCACAAGGGTTCCAACTTGCCCTAGACACAACAACAATTCTTAAAACAAGGGTAGATCAACTAGAATGTTCACAAGGCATCTTGAAACATCAGAAGACATCAACATGACATCCCTACATGGATGGACACACACATGTGAAGGGACAACAAGTTGAATAGGGGTACAATCTCCCTAAGGATACCATCAACAACCAAAACCTAAAGGTAATCCAATTATATCAATTGACCAAGCATAATGTTTACCTATGCTAGTTTGCATGATCATAAGAACAACATATGAAACTAGGTAAAGTAATCCATTAGCATCCACAAAGCAAATGTGGGAAAAATGATATAGGATGCTATGAGTGTTTGACACCAACATTGACCTATGCCAAAAGTAAATGTAGATACCTCACCATTTATATGGGCATATCACATTTCAATATAAAAGAAACCATGGAAATAATTAAATCATTTCATAAATTGAAGCAAACATGCTAATATATCATGATTTCAACATAACAAATCTATTGAACACTTAGAACACTAAGAGGGCGGGGGGAGTGAATCAGTATTCTCTAAAACCACTTAAGTATTTAAACATTCATTTCATATAGAAAATTTGATTTCCATAAAGAAAAGAAAGCATGAAAGTAACCATCAAGACATAACACAAGAACACTAGATTTTTACGTGGAAAACCCAAAAAGGGTAAAACCATGGTGAGGATTAACTCACAATATATTAAAAATGCAACTGGTTAATGTTGATACAATTGGTGGACTCACTATCCAAAAGAGAATGCTTACAGTAGGTGGCTCACTGCCAAAGGACTCACTGTCTTCAATAGAAAGAGGTAGGAGAAGGGGTGGCTCACTACCTAAAAGAAAGGCTCACTACCAAGGATGAACTGTTAGAATGCATCTAACTTATGCTGAGGACACAGTTCCACTAAAGCTCAAAATACTGATTTGATACACTTCATCTTCACCACAATCTTTATCCTATCCTTCTCTGCATCTAACTCTTCTCACATACACATTTCTTCTTTTGCATACACCCTCATACATACTCCTCACACAAGAAATCAATCTTGTAGATATACCACTTTCAAGTAGAACATCAATTAGGTCGGCATGAAGATGTACCATGTTACTCCTTAACTTGCCCACCAAAACATAACTTAATACGCTTTACAGAGAGAATCAAAGTGTGTAACACATTTCTATAGGTTGGCATAACCTATATTTGCTCCCATAACTTTATTCCAAACATGTCTTGACCCTGCACAACCTCAACACCTTTAGGTCGGCTCAATTGGTGAAACAGTTATAGCATGAACTAACTATTAGTTCATAATTCAATATGTGGACCACCAAAATGCTTACCACTTGGATAATGCACACTTCTAACATCCATAACATTGTCCTCAAAACTGCATGACAAGATATTCATCTATAGGTTGTGGAATGCGAAGCATTCTAATCTACCACTGGAATTGTCATTATACTATCATTACAGAGTTTGATACTTTGTCAACTTTATCTTTCACTTTGGAGGACTTCAAGACCTGAATCTTTGGATTAGACTCCTTTAGTATGCACTAAAACTACCTTACAACTGCATAAAAAAATTCTTCATAGTAGAGAAATGCAGATTGAATTACTGTGACTCTATCATGGGTTCTGTACTGTCAAAGTCTTAGGAAAATCTTCAACAAATTGTACCTAACTGCAGAGCACCAAAATGGAAGGATATCATGCTTAGTTGTATTCTTCTTCATACTGCACTTAGTAGCTTCTCTGGATCAACTCTTAAGATATCATACTTAACCACTTCTCTAGACCAACACAACTATATGGTTTGTATACCTTACTGAATCTCTCCAAACCAATACAATAGTTTCCTTACACCTTGTTGCCACTCTCTAGACCAATACAACTGTGTCTTTGCCCTTTGTTGCCATCAATGACAACATTGCTCATTGCCATGCTCATCAGTCTCATCATCATCATGCATATGTTGCCAACAAAGTCATGCTAACACTCTCATAAGACGAGGTGTGGAAACCTCTAAAACAATATCATTTATAATTATTACAATTAAAGGATCTCATCCCAAACATGGATGGATCATAACCTATGCAAGATGATATTACAATTTAAGGATCTCATCCCGAACATGGATGGATCATAACTTGCACAAGATGATACATTAATGTACAACTATACTCTTATTACAACGAACTTAAGGACCCAATTTACAATGTTTACAAAATACAACAAATAAGAGACATACAAGAAGCAATAATACCATGAGTCCAACAAGCTCTCCAATGAGCATCCTCTAAGCCCATCTAGCCCCATGGTGGTTTAGTGAAACCCAACCATGTGGAACCCTAATCCCCATCCCATTATTCTAAGAGATGGTTGAATTGGGTACCAATCACACTCACACAAATAGTGAGTACATGGAAACACTCACATCAATCTATTCCATGTACAATAACATATGTAGTAACAAATACCAATCAATATATATGAGAGTATATGTAGCACACACCAATACATGAATAAAACAATGCCAAACAACATTTATGTAGAAGGTTTCCTCACACCTTCTTGATGCACACAAATCAATATATGTAAAGGGAATTGAAATGCATTCACAAAGGTTTACACACCATCAATGCATGCAATTAAACACATATTAATTATAAAAACCAACAACATACATGTATGAGAGTACCACAAGCCATCAACATACATGAAAGGGTCTCAATACACATCTGACACAAAATATGATGATAGGATAGGATGAAGGTCGTAGAAGTAATCCATAGAGTTTCAATACAATAACACAATACCTATGTACAATTTTGAGTGGGAAATTATACCTCACATGAGGTTACTAAATGACATTTATCAACTTCCAAGAGTTGTGACATGTCCTATGCATCCAAGTCTAAATCTTCCTAAGGGATTCAATACAAGGTATAGTCGTTTTATTTAACCATGAAGTGTTTATGTTATCACTTAGTTAAACTCTCAACTAGCTTGATCCATAAATTCCTTTTGAATCTCGACAATTGGTGATAGGCTACTCCTTTCTACTCTATACCTCGATCCTAAGTTCCTAAAGACACAAAATTACAATTTTTGGCTTGGCACATAAATCAATGTAGAAAGTCATGGTGCATTGCCCAATGTTACAAAGATGGTGTATTTATGTAGGCCAAGCATCTATTATCCAAATATGGTAACATTTTATGTCTTCTTTGGAAGAAGAGACAAATGATGCATTTCCAGACATGAGGCATCTTGCATGAAACACAAAATTGGTAGGAACAATTGTCTTGATATTGTGCAATGTAGCCAATAAGGCTTCCTTGCATATTTTGTGGTAGATATGGGGTTAGTGAGCACCTCCTCTCATGTTTGTTCAAAATGCCATTGTAGTGAATAGATGTCTAGCAAAGCATTTGATGGATAACAAAATGGAGTGTTCTATTAAATATCATATAAGAGAAGCAATAAGGATTGCAGAGGGAATTGAAAAGAGAATCTCTCTCTCTCTCTCTCTCTATATATATATATATATTTCTCTCATTCTCTATTTTCCCTATCCCTCTTTGTCACTCTCTCCACTTCTCTATTCCTTTGTCTAACACTTTCTCTCTCCCTCTCTATCTCTCTTTCTATCTTTGTGCCTCTCTTTTTCTATCTTTTTATCTCCCTCTATCTAATTCTCTCTCTCTCTATTCAACCCTCCCTCTCTCTATCTCTCTATGTATGTGTCCCTCTTTTTCTAACTCTCTTACCCTCTCTCTCCCTCTCTCCCTACCTCTCCCTCTTTGTCTTCCTCTATCTATCTCTTTGTCTGTTCTCTCTATCTTTCTCTATCTCTCTGCCTCTCCATCTAATTATGTGTCTATTTTAAATTACTCTCTCTTTATTCCTTCTCCCTCCTCTCCTCTCTCTATGTCTCCCTCTCCTAGTATATCTCTCTTTCTCACTTCATCTCTCTTTCTCTCTCTATTAATTATGGGTTAGAGATCCTTTAGGTGAGGTCGAGAGGTTGATTATTGCCATATCTAGATCCTTAAGATAGGGGTGATGTGCATACCTTATCAAGAGTGCCCACTATGCACAATACTATGTACAACATGGTCACTTCAAAGCTTGTTGGCTCCCACCCAAGGCATAAATTTGACAGTCAACCCTACCTATGAAGCATTTTTTCATGACAATTAACTATTAAAATTTGTGGATTAACACAATTTAAGCTAAAATGATCATAGTAAACACAAGCATGCAAATGAAACCATTAATTATAATTCTTTTAATAACATATATAAATAATAACAAATGCCAACACTTAGAAACAAGAAATCCTTTCATATTCTTTATTTCTCTTTCTCACTTCATCTCTCTCCCTTTCCCTTTTTCTCTCTTCTTCTCTCTCTCCTATTCTATTTTGTCCTTATCTCTCTATCACTTCTATCTTTCTCTCCCCTCCTCTCTCTCCAATTCTTGTTCTTCTCTCTAGTTCTTTCTCCCACCATCTCTCTCATAATTATATCTCTATTTTATATAGAAAACTCTCTTTCATAATTATATAACTATTTTATATAGAAAATCCATATTTTAACTATATTTATTAGGTATATTATATTTGATTGATCAAATTATCCCTCTATGTTTGTGTACCCCTCTCTCTCTCTCTCTGCCTTCCTCTAGCTCTCTCTTTGTCTCTTATCTCTTTCTCTAGATCTCTTTATCTCTCTATCTAATTCTATGTCTATTTTAAATCTCTCTCTCTCTCTCTCTCTCTCTATATATATATATATATATATATATAATTAATTTTGTGTCTATTTTAAATTAGTCTCTAATTCTCTCTATTCATCCCTCTCTCTCACACATAATTATATAACTATTTTATATAGAAAATTTCTATTTTAATTATATTTATTAGGTATATATATTTGATATGCAATATAAATTATATCTAGATTTTTTTTTATATACTTGTTATGTAACTATATTTTTTTATATTTTAAATCTATAGTATAAATATATGTATTAATATATATTATATAAAATATAAAATTTATATATATAATAATATTATATAAGTAATTTATAGATTATTATATGATATTATTTAGATTAACCTATATATATATATATATATATATATATATATATATATATAAATATATATGTGTGTGTGTGTGTGTGTGTGTGTGTGTGTGTGTCACTTGGTCAATATCAACATCTTGCATTGTGTCAAGTGTCACTTAACTAGGAACATATACTCCATGCATGAATCAAGTGTCACTTGGTCGTAGGAATGTTCTATTGCAAGTATGTGCCTAAATGGTGTTGTCATTGATGTCAACATATCTGTCTTGTCATTGGTGACAACTGTGCTCTTGTTTTGATGCTTGCTTGTATCAAGTTAGTTGTTGTATACTAGCCTATGTAAGTGTTGAATATAATGGGTAGGTGATCTTGATATTATGTTTCCAAGTGCTTTTGAGAAAATTTTCTCTCCCAATGAAAAGAGTATGTTGAAGAGTATCTTTGTTTACAGCAGAACAGTCCAGTAATTTGCTTGGCATTTCTTGTAGAATGAATATCTTTGTCTGTGGATTGGAAGTCATTCAGAGGCATGTCTAAATATGCTATATTCCAAGTTTGAGCCTCTAGTATGAAGATTTGAGAGAGTTATGTTCACCAGAGTAAGAACTATTTTTTCTATGCATTCAGTGGTGACAGGAAGAAAGTATTTTGCTCCGCATTCCTCTGTATTGAAGTATTATGGTATGTGATTCTAGAGTTAAGTTTGGGATGATGTTATGTACCTTCAACTCAAGTGGTTCCTAATTTGGTGGTCTACAAGCGATCTTTTCTTTATGATAGTGGCTGATAGTGTTGTTTAAGTGCTCTAGTTTGAAGAATCTTCTTGACTTGAAGTGGTTAGAGGTTGTGCGGATGTTCTTGGTGATTAAAATGTGCTTGTGGATGTCTCTTGATTGTTTTCCTACCTTCTAATTGGTCTGCAAAGAGTAATTTGGATCGTAGATGAAGACTGTTCCTAAAACACTTAGTGTTAACTCTAAGTCTTAGCCGACCTGGTTGCTTTTCACTACTTGTAGAGATGCATTGAAGATTGTGGAAGTATGTTGTGGCATGGAAGATCACACTTGAGTCCCATCTAAGGCATAACATGTTTCACATACATCTTTTCTTTATCTAATTTTGTTTAGGTTCCGACCTATTTCTATGTATGTTTGTAATGCCAACCTTGGAGATAACTCCAATGGTTGATGAATGTAACGCTGACCTTGATGTACATTCCAAGGTTGATGAATTGTATAAAAACATGAAATGAAGTTGTGAAAAATGTGTCCTTGTGTGGAAATGTGAAGATAAGCGAAGAAGAGTAAAAAGAGCAGAGCAGAAGAGTTGTATTGCACTTTAATGGAACTAGACTTAGGCATGGAGTAGATGCTATCAAATCAGTTCACAAACCTTTGGCAGTGAGCCCTAACTTTTGCAGTGAGTCCTAAGGTAGTGAGCCTATGATTTTCGGTATTGCTATAGCATATTTATTTGTGAGCTAACACTCACCGTGGTTTTTCCCATAGGGTTTTCCATGTAAAAAATCTAGTGTCTCATGTGTCTCATGTGTGATTGTGCTTAAGTTTCTGATTTCATGATTTCATGGTTAAATCATAATAACAATAATTAATTGATTGGTGTATTGATGTTTATAAGAAGTTAAGTTTTGGGGACAACTAATTCACCCCCCCCTCTTAGTTGTCCTGTGCATTTCAACATGTTTTTCCATCATTTCAAGTGTTACTTGATTAACATGGACCTCTAGTGGTAGTAAGACATATCATAACTTCCTAACATTTATGGTTTCTTTATTGCATTAGGTGTTATTTTACCAATAGTGAACTCTAGATGTAGTAAGACATGTCATTTCTTCTTGCATCTCATTTTCCTTTTGCACCCATTTCCAAGATGTTTAATAGAGAGGGAGATTAATAGAGGAATAGAGAAAGAGACATAGAGATAGATAGATAGATGGAAAGATAGAGAAGAGAAAAACTAACTTCTGATCAATCATTTCATGATAACCATCCAACTATGGCATGTGTCCATAGGGAGTTATGCTCAAGGAAAAATGTCAAAAGGCATGAACATCATGATGCCAAAGGAGTTAACATCTGCTAGTTTCATGGAAAATCTTAATCCGCTTGTAGAAAATAAAGACAATCAATGAGGGCTAACTGTTGGCAGCAGCAGTCGCGGTTAGTCTTTATAAACCACGTTGAAATTGGAAGCACAATCTAAGATTAAAGGAAAAATTTTGACGGAAGAAACGGTGTTCAACGCAGGGTCCACACGTCACATCCACAAACCAAAGCTTATGGAAAGGAGAGGACTTTTGAGCCACGTATGAAGTCAAAGAAGCTTAGAGTGTACTGTTTAAGCCCAGCCCACATGTATCACTTCCAATATTTGGTGTTGCATAAGGAAGTGCTTTATTGGCTGTCCCTTCCAATTCCAATGCTAAGTAGAAAACGTTTGAGTTAACGACCATTCAATTTCTTCTATGAAATGCGTATCTCCAGGTATAAGAAAGGTTACCCATTGAATTCTCAACAATTCTGAAATATAAAATGAAGTGGTACGTATTGATGAGTAGGATCGGCCAGGGAAGAAGCACATAGTAGCGTGACAGGGAGGCTGCACAGAATGTATATCACGAGTATGGTGTGATTGACACAAGGAATGTGCAGAGTTCGACATTGTAGTAATAAAAGGAATCCCAGTCTGCAGAGTGTGGTGAATACCGGAGGAGTGCAGAGTCCACTAGTTGCAGAAAGACGAAAGAGGAATTACTAAGAGTGAATAGAGCATTTGTGAACAGAGGAAAGGACAAAAGAAGCCAACGTGGTACACATTTGTAATATTGTTTGCAGATCTATTTCATTTTAGCAATTGAATAAAAGTGATACATGTTTGGATGAATCTTCGCGTGGATGCTATATTGTGTTTTGTGTAATATTGTAGTTGTGAGTTGTAAGTTTGATTGTGATTTGGTGAGAGCGAGAGGGGTAGTCTCTCTTGCGTCAATATCATATTCATGTCCACAAGGCAAAATAGAGTACACATAAACACGATAAAATGGAGTGAAGAAACTGAGATTATCCATTTCGTTGGCAACAAAGCCAGAACATGATTGTTGAACTTGTATCAGTTTGACTTTTCCTCTTGCCAATACATCACATTCAAAGTTAATGGTATTACGGTTGGGGGCAACGAAGGAGAATTTGTGTTATGACACATAACAAAGGGTCACTTCCACAATAAAAGAACAATGGCATATCACACTTTACAGAAAAATAATAAACTATGGAGATAGAAAACTTTTGCATTCTGGCAAAAGATTATATTTTGCATTTGCTAGAAATAAAGAAACAAATGCATCACCATTCAGCACTGGTATATAGGAGAAAGAAAAAATCAACTGACAATATTCAATACTTGAGTTCCTCTTTTTATTTTGTGCAATGAAAGGATTCAAGGTCTGCATATATGCATGATTGAAGAGTGATATTTTCTATTGTTTTACAAAAATTTCTGTAAGTTGACTTCCCGTTGTTACACGACAGCTTCCAAGGATTGTCTAAGTACTGTCAGTCTTAAGACATCAGAGAGAGAGAGAGAGAGCAGAGGCAACCCAGGCAAAACAAAAAGCAGAATTGTGTCGATTAGCATATGATTTCCACAGGTGCAAGACATTTCTGCAATTGCCGATTTGACCCAGTTCCGCAGACTTCACCCACCTCAGTGCAGGCCATAATTTCTGATCTTGAGGCAAGTTCTAGACTGTCATGATCCCTTTCTGATCCCAAGGCATCCAGATTTTGGTGCCAACATCAGACTTCATTCATGGTCTAGCCCATTCCCAAGAGTAGCAATGAATCCCTGACTTCCTGCAGCCTTAGCAGGGCAGAATCTTAGGTATCATATTTCACTGACAGGCTTTCTAAAGCTGCACCAACACCACACTTTTCAGTTGTCTCAACTCTTTGTCTCTCTTCATGCTCTTTGTTTGTTTGTAGTGATTTTGTTTTAGTTAAGAAAACATCAAACAGCATGCTTGGATATATGACACGAAAGGATTGTGAATTACTAGTCTCAGATCATTAACAGTTGAAGAATTCCTATGCCCCACAGGGATGCCTCCTTGCATCTCTCATTGCCCTGCTTCTAGTCAAAAATTGTTCTTAGAATACTATGGAACAATTTTATGGTGAATATATGTACAAGACAGTGTTTTGTTATAAGTAAATTAAAGAGAAGGATGACCACATCCCCACTATAGATGGATAATTGCAGCCAAAAACCTCTTGAATTGTTTGACAACAACCAAATTCACGAGCAAAAGTATCCCCAAAACCTTGTAAACTTTTGTATCCAAAATTAGAACCCCTACCTATATTTCAATAATGTTTTTCCTGTTAATATTAAACAGCAGAGTATGGGGAAGCTACCATGAACATCACTGAGTCTACACATGCTGTAAAGCTATCAGTTCATAGATATCAATATTCTATAATTTATAATATATCATCCTGTATTTATGACACGGCTTTACTACTGTCTAATATCTGGAAGAAAAAATTGTGCCGCAGTGTCATTTTAATTTTACCAGAAGACATGGAGATCATGAGGAATTTTAGGGGATGAAAATGATAAAGTATAGATAAAGACGTGGTGCTCATCTGCAAGATTGTTCATCCGTGAGTGAACTACAAATAATACTACTTAACTTTGTAAAAGTAGCAATAACCTGTGAAATGCCTCCACTAGTCTTCGCTTTTCTCCTCTTACAACCAAACATTTCTCCATTTCTCCGCCTACACTAGTCTTTACTTCCACGTTTCCGCCTTGTGTGAAGATACCCGCCAATAACCATCTACCCTTTTCTAACCTTTGAAATGTGGTGCCTTCACAATTTACAAACATTTGTGAAGATACACAATTTACAACAAGACAGAACATAGCGGCATCGCCATTGGAGGAAGGCTCATCGAGATTCGGAGAGAGTAAGGAGTCCACAACTGAGGACGCATCAGGGATCGCCCGCGTGCATATTATTATTTCATCTGGCCATTCCTACATACTCCTTGCACGATACTCACTCAGTCAATGCTTAATTAGATGAAGATAATTAAAATAGTTGTATTCGTATAAACTATTGTTACCTGTATCGTTTGAATGCAACGTTCAATAGCTGATCCCTTGTTTGCTTTGAGTCTCACTTCCCTCAATTTCTTCATGTGCTCCAAACTTTCTATACCAGGCATCTCCCAGCAGGTGTGTACTTTCAATCTTTCTAATCTTGTACAATATTCTAAACCTTCAATTTTTTCAATTCGGTAGCAACCATTTAGTTCAAAATCCATGAGAGAAGTTAAGAGTTCAAAGCTAGGAAGCTCGTCCACCTCTGGACAAGAAAATATATGCAGCCATTCTAATCTTGTGCAATATTGTAAACCTTCAATTTTCTGAATTCGGTAGCAACCGAATAGTTGAAAATATTTGAGAGAAGCTGAACGTGCAAAGCTAGGAAGCTTGTCCACCTCTGGACACGACTGTATATGCAGCCGTTCAAGGTTTATCGGATCACCATTAATCCTTATGATCTCCAGCATTTCACAGAATGTCAATATTATTGACTTGACTGTCGTTGGCAGCGTTCGGATCTCCATTAATTGATGATTAGAGTCAAGAAAGAGGCTCTCAAGGCGGGGATAACGATCTTCAGGAATTGAAATCCTGCAAACTTTTGTTTCCCTTAGAGCTATCCGCTTCAGGTTGCTCAATGCAAAAGGTAACGACGCCGCCCCAAAATCTACATGGCTGATTGGGCACGCCTCTATTTCTAAATTCTCTAAGAGATTAAGACGCCCCACAGAGAGCGAACATTTCAGCGCGGTACAGAGAAAAATGCGAAGACTAGTCAAGGAGCCCAAATCTCCTAGAGAGGTCGGCAAAGATTCCAGGAAATCACAGCACTCAATTGAAATCTTAGTCAAGGAGGACAGAGCTCCAAGAGAGTTCGGCAAGCTTGTCAACAAGGCACTCCCTATACTCATATTTTGCGGCCTGCTCCTTCCTTCAGCGATGTTAATTCTTGAGTCCCTGTGTAAATAGAGCTCTCTCAAGGGCGCCTGATTTGTGATGTAACGAGGCAACTCTCCCGACTGCTCGCACCAAGGCAGCCTCAAAAACTCCAGCTTTCTGATGTTTTGGAAATCCTCTGACGTAAATCTGAGGTCTTCACAGTCCTCTAAATCGAGATATTGCAGGAGCATCAAATTCTTGAACGAAACTGGTAGACTCCTCAAACTTCTGCAACGGGACAAATCTAGATACTGCAGATTTCTCAAATCGCCGAAACTGCTAGGTAGTGATGATAGCATTACACAGCCACCTAATTGCAAGTGCTCCAATGACTGAAGACGACAGAATTCTTCTGGCAGACTACTAAGATTGTCGCCTCTTGTGATTACTATTTTTTTCAACTCACTGAGACACCCTATTGAGTTTGGAAATCTTTGGAAACGGTAGCAACTAGAAATAACCAATTCTCTTAACTGCAGGGGAGGCTGCAGTACATTTTCAACGAGACAAACGTAAAACATACAGCAGTTATTAAAAAATTGAAATATAGATTTAAGAGAGCTGAAACGGAAGACTCCTTACGTCGCTCTCAGCCTCCCACAGCTCTTCTAAGATCGATGCTTCATAGAGTTGCAAAACCCTCAAATTTTTCAATGAAAGCCGTGCCGGAAGATTCCTCTGCTTCATTTTGGACCAGCGAAGCCAGAGCAGCTCTCTTGATACTTCACAGATTACTTCATTAAAATCTCCTTCAATCACAAAAAGCTTTAATCCAACTAAAGCCCTGAGTTCCTCCTGCGAGCACAAACTCACTAATTAGATCACCTCTTTCCTACATTATTCGAAAGGGCTTTGCAATAGGAAACATATAAAATATTCATACAAAAATCTTAAAGCCAAAAACTTATACAAACAATTAATGTTAGTAGATGCATGCCAAAAACACAGACGAACATACTCCAGATGGCCTCCAACTTCCATCTGGCTTCAACCATTCAAATGGCGACATTTTTGGAGGCTTAATTCCTCGAATGTCATTTCTTTTCTGAAAAATTAAAAAACAAAAAATTCAGAAAATTATAAAAACTGAAATAAATTTATTGGCTGTCCAAACACATACAGAATAAATAAGTAATTTGTTAAGCGAGACTGTCTTTTTAAAGAGTTGTTTAGGCGTAAAGCAATGAGCTTCTTCGACAGACATTAAGGTCTAAAGAGAGATTTTTCTTTCCACTGTTTACTCACACAATAAAAGAATGTATTAACCTTACCTCTATTTGTTTCTCATGCTCTGATAACCAAAGTCGGGAGGGTGAATGTTGATTTGCAATTTCTCTTCCCAAATCTCTTAAGTGGTCATGCATTCTTATGAGATTGTCACTATCAAGCTCAACCAAACATTTATTTAAGAGTCTTTCCCAACCGTGTAGACCACTCCACCCTGAACCGTTCCATACTTCAATTGCCGAACTCTTATCTTCTCCTATAAAGAAACAAGCAGTATCTAGGAACATCTCTTTTTCTTCATAATCAAGGGCATCATAACTTACTTTGACTATGTTTTTGATATCCTGAGGCAATATTCTTGAAATCTTATCCAAAAGAGACTCCCAATATTCGCAGGACTTCCCATATAACTGTCCTCCAAATACCTTGAGAGATAGGGGTAATCTGTGGCAAGCATTTAAGAAATTTTTAACAAGTTCCTTAAATCCATCTAGAGGAGAGGCTTGTTTAAAGGCATGCCAACAAAAAAGTTGCTCAGCATGAAGTTGATCCAGCGCTCTCATTTTATATATGGAGAATATGCCCCAAGATGTAAGAACTTCACGTTCCCGTGTTGTGACAATGATGAGACTATCCCCTCGAAGGCTGTCTATTGCAGGTAACAAAGCATCCAATTGGTCTACATGATCCACATCATCTAGAACAATGAGCACACTAGCAGATCTCAGATGCTTAGTAAGAAGTGCCTTCCCTTTCTCTATATGGTCAATTTTTACATCCTCGATACCAATGTCGTTGAGGAGTTGAATCTGCTTGTTTTGCAATTGTCCTTTGGCTGCACCATCTCTAACATCAAAAATAAAACTAGACCTCTCCCTGGATGACTATAACCAACCTGGTCCATCTGTGAGTCCCCTACCTCGCTCCCAGAGCGTTAGATTACAACCCTCTAAGGGTCTTGAAGATTTGTTTAAAATTCCCTCTGTTGCAAAGCCTAGCAGTTCAACAGCTTCAGCCATTCCTGCTAGTTCCTCATGCACCCATAGAAAATTTTCTGAATTAGATAATGGGTTGTATAGATGTGAAGACTGCTCCTTTGTTTTTAATCCTCCAAGATCTGGCCATTTCCGAATGTTTTTAGCTAGACAAGCTACTATGCCTGAACAGGATATTTCTGAATCCAATGAAAAAGTTATAACCACTCCTGCAGGTCCTTGTTCCGTTCCTAGTTATATTCCCCCTTTTAAGGATTTCATCCTCTTTGACACAACCAGAACCTACAAAGCTGATTTCTGGCCCCTGTATTTATTTCCTGTCTTTGAGAATTCCCAAGGTACCAGCCAAAGCAAATTGCTAAATTGGACAAACCTTTGTCTAAGGAAATCTATGCTCCTTGCTAAGGATAGAAAGATTTGGCATCAGATCGAAGCAGTCAAGGCTGAGAAAGCACGCCTTAGTGTTCAAGAAAATTTCCATTCTCTTATCTCCACTCTTGAACGCTTGGAAAAGCATCTCAATGAGCAGTGGATGAACTCTGTTAACAAAGATCTCCAGGAACTCAAAGCTCAGTATAATGAGTTCAAAAGACAAGCTGAAACCTGGTGGGTTGCTCAGCAGCGATCTTTAGATCAACAGAGAGAACTTCTGCAAAAGGTCAGAAGTGAATCAAAATTAGATTGTGATGTGCTTGGTTCTCAATTGAATACTACAAATATGCATGTAAAGTATAATGCTCAGAGACTCACTGAAATCTCTGAAGAAGTTCATTCAGTTGCACAATCACAACTTCTCATGAGTGATTCCATCAGATCGGAATCCTCTAGCATAAAGTCTGCCCTGCAAGAAGAGTCTAGGACTATTCAGTCCGTGACCCATACAGTTCGTCAACAGCAGACTGTAAGGACAAAGAATTTCCCTTCCAGTGCAAAGGGATATTTACAGGGTCAGTATGAAGGACCTAAGTTAACCACTGCAGTTAGGCAGCCTGTAATTGAAAAGGTTTATGATCCTTCTATAGGGAATTTGAGAGAAACCACTCCAGAAGAAAAGGCCAAAGGAAAGTTCCAAATGGCACGTGGTTCTAGTTCTAATCCTAATGGATCTGATCCTATTGATCTACAATTTTTTGGCAAGCGTGGTCTTGCCGGAACCACCCATGCCCCAAATTCCAACAATTTGTACACCCTGGGCAGATTGGAGTGTATTCATCTCGAAGTCTTGCACTATTTTCTTTCAGACCGACTGGATGTTTTGCAACCACTAATGGCACATTGTTTTTTTCTTCCGAAACACAGTTCACAATATTCTTCAGCAGTCTCATCTCATCTCTGAACAAGTAAAAACATTGAAAAATCAAATAACGAACTGGTGATTATGCCAAAGCCATCTTCATAGATCGGAGAAAGACTGCATATATTTTAAGATCGAGAAGCCGAATGTGTGGTACTTACTCGTTAGTTTTAATGACTTGGCCATTGTAAAATGAGACTTTCTTGAGTGCATCCTTCCACTCCTGAAGTTGTTCCAGGCTGTATCTACCCTTCCGTTCATGCTCCTTGAAGGCATCAACATACATTCCTTTCCCTTGATCTATGTATCTGAGATCAGCAGGCTCTACATGGTAGAAAATAGGAATAATTGTGGCTCCAGATTTAAGCATAAATGACAGCTCTGCCAAACACCAGGGTGATTCTGCATACCTCTTGGAAAAAATAGCTATATGAAGCAAAGCGCTGGTCATTACTGCTTCTATTGTTTGGGGCAAGAAATCGCCATATTTCAACTCCTCTGAATCCAAAAACACTGTGAATGCCATACCAGTGAGGTTACCATAGAGAACGCTAGCTAAGGTGGATTTGACATCTGGTCCGCGATGATTGATGAATACATCGTAGGACGAATTTTTAATGCGTTTTGAGGCAGAAGCAGATTCAAACGGTGCGATTCCATCGAAAGCCCTCGTAACCTCATTCCTTCTTTTACTTCCACTAGTGGTAGAAGTAGACGCCATGGAACTGGGCCGCGGTGAAAGAAAGAAAGCAAAGAAATGGAAGCAGGCTTAGTGTTGGGGAGGTGAAGGGCTAAGTCATTGTTAAAAAAGGAGGCCGGTAATGAAGATAAGAAATGATCAAACGCGTAGATTGAGTAAGTGGCTATGATTTGTGCCTGAAACTTTGTGCAAGAAAACCGGATTCATGTGAGATGTGAACCCATTTCGTAGAGGAAAGATCATTTACGGAAGAGAGAAGGGGACAGATTAGGGCTGATCTTAAATGTCATCCACTTCAATATTTAACGGTAAATTTTGGCCAATGAAAAGTTTTCCTATATTTAACACTTTTTGTTGTGAATGAAATAGAAAAATGCTATTGGCTGTTTGACCGGTTCAACTCTGAAAGTGGATGACATTTACATAGAGCGGACAGATTAGGGGGAATCGTTGATAAAGATAACGAGACTGAAGGAGTGACACTTTGGAAGAATGTGAGAGATGGAGCCAGTTGATACTAGAAAAACATGTCCACGACAGAAGAGCCCAGGAAATAATGGAGCACGGTGGGACCATCGCAATAAAGAAGAGCCATTGTAAAGAATGGAATGGAGAATGGGATCATTTTATTTTATTTTTGAATGATTTTCCTTGTTTTGAGCTCCATGTGAAATAAAATGATCACGCATAACAAAATCTTTTCCTTTTGAATTCAAACAAGATCAGTGGGCCTTGAAACTCGTCCCTGACACATTGCATTATAAACATGAGATTTTCAAATATGGTTGATTCATTTACAATATAATAGTGTGCTTTTAGAACTCCATTTGCAAGGCACATATACCTATGCCTATGCTTGCATTTAAACTGCTATGCCAAGCATTGTTGTCAACTTGTATAACATATTCTATGCTGATTTTTTTTTTTTTGTTTCGGTAAATTATGGTCAGGGGACCGCTCCCTAAATATGATAGAAAAAAAAATTCGTTGTTTTAGATTGAAAATTTATTAGTATCTCCTTTCTATTATGGAGTGTATACATATTTTTTTATATATTGAGTTTACCGCCTATTTATTTATATATCTTCCTAATACATAAAAGTCTAAAGATTCATATATTTTATTTTACTCACTATTTGAGCTATCATCAACAGACATCTTCATCCATTCAATACCTTCATTAGATTTCCATCCCAAGGCTTACTTTAGAAATTTTAGACCTCTTGCTACCGTCCTCTTTCTTTTCTATTTGATTTCCATCCCAAGGCTTGCTTTAGAAATTCTAAACCTATTGCCACCTTCCTCTTTCTTTTCTATTAGTTATTTGGCCATCCTGTTGTGATGAAAGGTCTCCATTGTGCTTCCACTACTCCATTCCTAAATAACATTATTCTGTCGACTAGTGGAAGTCTTGCTCCATAAACTGCATCTATAATCACATGCCTTCCAATCTACCTAAGAAGTTGTTCCTTAACAATGTTTTTGTCATTCCCCTTATACTTTCCTTATCCTCGTCCAAATCTAATAATACTACAATAAACATGGAGATGCAATGTTTTAATTAACCATATACCTATCCTTCTTGTAGAGGAATTCATCTCCTAGAATCCATTGTATGGCATATAGGAGAATGCAATTGTTGGTCTTATAAACTAATTTTAACCTCTTCTCTGTGATTGCCCTAATGAAAGCCATCTACTTCTACCTACACACTAGACACATAATTGTTTCCATTCTTCAATTGTAATGAGTTTTTATCAAGAATTTTGCGCTGGCATGTATGAAAACTTATTATGATAAGTAACATCTGTCACCCTCGTTGGTATTTATGATTCATCTTTCATCTGTTCAAACTTTGGGCACTTAAATTTATCATTTCATACATAAGACTTTCCTTTAAATTAAGCCATTGATCAAATTGTCTATCTACTATGTACTCTTTTCCTCTTTGTATTGCCCAATTTGCTAGTAAATTGGCCTCTTTATTTATTTCTCTTTATATGTGATTTATAGAAAAATCTTCCATCTCATTCAATAAGGTCATAATTGAAAGAGCATTATTTATTTTCCAATTATGAGATCCTCAATTTTTATCATGGAGTCTCCTTCTACCTCAACTCTCTTACAACCATACTATTTACAATCTTGGAGGCCTAAAATAAAGGCTTCGATTTCAGCTTTGTTGATAGTTTTATCTTTCAATTTATTTAATGTTGTTGCTATTAATTTGCCTCATCCATTTCTAATTATGCATCCAACTCCTAAAATTCTCAAGTTTCCTTTTGATGCTTCATCAATATTTAATTTTAACCATCAAAGTTTTGGGACTTTCCATTTGGCATATTTTCTTAATATGATAGAATTAACTCTATTGATCCCATTAATGGGAAGAATTTTCAAACCTTGCCATTTTCTTGACATTTCATTATCCCAAAGTGTGAAAATTTTCCCTTTTTGTGATTGCCGTTGTAGACTATTATTAACATTCTCTAGTACAACAATTTATAGTTTGTTTAGAAATGTAGTTTCTAATAAAACTCTATCTAAGAAGATTCTTCTATTCCTTTCTTTCCAAATTTCCTGTATCACTATTGAAGGGCTAATGATCCATAAGCTTGAAAGAGTTGATTTTTTTCTTCAAAATTGGCCATGATTGGAAAAGGTTGAGGATATCATTAAGTAGTGCACTTTTCCATCTTAGTCAGACACACAACCATTGCCAACATTTTTGTACAAATTGTTAATTTAAAAGAATGTGGTCTATTGTTTCTTCTTCTTTCTTACATAATATACATCTTGAGAGACCATTGTAGCCTATTTTCCCAAATCTCTCTGCTATGCCCTTAATCTTACATTGGTATAGGGTTATGAGTAGTTGACTTCTACCTTAACTCTTAATTAAGTTATATAATCATTAATATAGAATTATATATGTATTTAGGTCAGCCTAGGCTATACATTTTGGTATCTAAGTTGGCCTAGGTGATATCCAAGGCTTGAATATGGTATATATAGGAGGTAGAGGTTAGTCATTATTACGATATTTTAGTGTGTTTTTTGAGGACACATTGAAGATGTTAAATTCCATATTTGAGGTCATTTGGATCAGATTTGAGGAAGTTATTATGAAATTAGGGTTTCCATCAATTTCACTCTCAAGGTTGCAAATTAACAAATTTCTGGGAGATTTTTCTAGGAAGTCAGATCTAAGCCCTGGTAAGTTACAGTAAAATTTTTAGATTAATTGGATTTATTTTGTGTGATTTATTCCAAAAAAAATCATCATGGTGGGGCTTGCAATAAGAGGTAAAAAGAATGTTGTCACACCTAGAAAATCTCTAGGCAATTGATGAGGATGTGGAAAATGAGGAGATGGTCCATAAAAAATGAATATATTTTTTAACACATTAAAAAAGAAACCAACAAGATGAAGAATGAAATCTTATTAATTATGTCAGACTGAATGCAAAGGTTATCTAGGTCAAGTGATATTGAGAAAATGATGGCTAAGTCAGGTGATATTGAGATAATGATTGGCTGACGTCCTAGAGATACCAAACATAGGGAGTCACACCACCAAGATTAGGAGGAAGAGGAGTCTCCTAAGGGGAAGGGTGCTTTTGGGTTTGAATCAGATCTCAAGATCGATTAGTACTTCATGTTGTTATATGGAGCCTAATCAGACTTGGAGGTTAAATTTACTCCAGTTTTATCGATGCAGTTTTCCCCCAAATTATTTAACGAGGACAAGGGGCAGCGCCCCTTGCAAGGATTTGGGGGCAGCACCCCCAAGATGGGGTCAAGGGGTAGTGCCCCTGTCATGCTCCCTATCATGATACAGGGTGGGTCGAGGGGAAGCACCCCCGCGGGGGCTCGGGGGCAGCGCCTCTGAAACCTCAAACAATTTTTATTATTTTATATAGGCGTCAGGAGTTATTTTTTGTAACTGACATAAAGCTTGATAAAAACAGCTAAGGGTTAGGGTTTCCATTGATATATTGTAGCATTTGCAATGGTATTGAGTTGTAGGGATTGCTGGTTGTAATCAGTTTGATTTACTGGATAATAATATTGGACTATCTATTGGTGGATGTAGCTTGAGTTTGGGTGAACCACGTTAAAATTGTCTCTCATTATTATTTCTATGTATTTTTTCATTCCTCTATTTAATCTTTATTTGCACTTAATTGATATTTTTTGTCGACTAACCCTAAAAAGTGGTATTAGAGTGGGTTGTGTTTAATTATCGTTTGCAAGAAGGTTTCACGGTTGAGTGGGAGTCTCATAGTTAAGCGGGAGCAATGGCAGATGAGGGTAAATTGAAGGTGGATAAATTCAATGGGAAGAACTATCAGTTATGGAAAATGTAGATGGAGGATTTTCTCTATCAGAAGGATTTATGGAGACTGTTGGAAGGAATAGCCAAGAAACTGGCGGGAATGACTGATGAGGATTGGGAATTTCTGGATAGAAAGGCATTGGGAACCATTCAATTATTTGTGGAACCATCTATGGGATTCAATATAATAGAAGCAAAGACAACAAATGAACTGATTAAAGTTTTGTCTAAATTGTATGAAAAACCCTCAGCCTCAAATAAGGTATTTCTCATGAAGTGTTTGTTTAATCTGAAAATGATTGAAGGTGGATCTATTACAGATCATTTAAATGAGTTTAAAATGATTACTAGTCAGTTAACTTCTGTCAAAGTGAAATTTGATGAAGAGGTGAGGGCTCTCTTGGTTTTATGTTATTTGCTAGAAAGCTGGAATAGCTTGGTAATGGATATAACTAACTCTGTCTCTGGTTCAAATACTTTGAAATTTGATGATATTATTAGTGTTATCCTTAGCGAGGAAATATGATAAAAAAGCTCAGGATGGTCCACATCAGGCAGTGTTTTGAATGCAGAAAGTAGGGGTAGATCAAAGGAGAGAGGAAAAGGTTCTGGAGGTCATGGGAAGTCACGAGAAAAATTAAAGGACAAGAGGTCCCAATCCAGAGTACAGAAGGATTGCTGGTACTGTGGAAAATCAGGTCATCTAAAGAAAGATTGCTGGTCTCAGAAAAATAAAGGAGACAAACAAGAAGGCAATAAGGAGGTAAATGTGGTAAGTAATAAATCTAAAGATGATGCTTTGATTATTTCCCTAGATAATGCTAATGATTCATGGGTTTTAGATTCAGGGGCCTCATTTCATGCTATGCCCCATAGAAGTTATTTTCTTGATTATGTCCAAGGGGATTTTGGGTTGATTTATTTGGGAGATAATGAACCTTGTCAGATTGTTGGAAAGGGAAGAATCAAGATTAAGTTGTAGAATAGGAATCATTGGCTACTACAAGAGGTAAAGCACATTCCAAGGCTAAGTAGGAATTTAATTTCAGTAGGGCAATTAGTTGATGAAGGTTGCCCGGTTACTTTCAGTGATAAAAATTGAAAGGTTTCAAGAGGTGCCTTAATAGTAGAAAAAGGTGTGAAAGTAGGCACCTTATATCTTTGTACAGGTCATATTGTTCCTTCTACTTTAGTTGTTGTAGAGAAAAACCAAACAGGTTCATGAACAATTGCTACTGGTTTGCAGAAAGAGACTGAAACAGTTGCTGCAGGTTCTGAGACAATATTGTGGCATAACAGACTTGGGTGCATATGAGTGAAAAAGGTATGAAGGTACTTAATTCTAAGAAAGTTTTACTAGGTCTGAAATGTATTAATATGGATTTATGTGAAAGCTGTGTGTATGACAAACAAAAGAGAATTAGTTTTCTCAAGGATGGTAAGAAAAAGAAAGATGAAAAGTTGGAGCTTGTGCATACAGATGTATAGGGCCCAGCTCAGGTATCTTCTCTCAGTGGCTTTCTGTATTATGTTACATTCATAGATGATGCAACTAGGAAGGTTTGGATTTATTTTCTTAGGCAGAAATTTGATGTATTTGAAACATTCAAGAAATGGAGAAGCTTCGTTGAGAATGAGACAGGTAAAAGATTAAAATGTCTCATATCTGATAATGGTGGTGAGTATTGCAGCAAATAATTTGAGGATTATTGTTCTTTTAATGAAATTCATAGGTAGAAAATGGTTCCAGGGACTACACAAGAAAATGGAGTGGCTGAGCGCATGAATAGGATAATAATGGAGCGTGTAAGGAACATGAGATTGCATGTTGGGTTGCCTTTAAACATGTGGGTAGAGGTTGTCAATACCATTGTATATTTAATTAATAAAGGTTCTTTAGTTCCTTTGGGCTATAGTATTCTAGAGGAAGCATGGACAAGTAAGAAGGTGAGTTATTTTTTTCTCAAAACCTTCAGATGTGAAGCATTTGCACATGATTCTGAAAAAAGAACCAAACTAGATGCAAAATCAAAAAAGTGTATCTTCATTGGATATGGCATTGATGAATTTGGTTATAGGCTTTGGGATGTTGTAAATCTAAAAATTGTGAGAAGCAGGGATGTTGTATTCAATGAGAAGGTGTTGTACAAAGATCAGTTGCGACAGCATGAGAAGAAAGAAAAGGATTATGTGGTGCTAGATGATACTCTAAATACTGATGTTTTAGTGGTTCCTCATGCTCCACAACAACCACAAGAAATACCACAAAATCTAGTGAATGTTAGATGGTCAACAAGGCTAAGTAGACCTCCTGAAAGGTTTTCTCTCTCTTTGGATTCTATTTTGTTAATAGATGCTGGTGAACTGGAAGGGTATGATGAAGCTATGCAAGTGGATACAAAGGTTCAATGGGAGCTTGAAATGAAAGAAGAAATGGACTCCTTGTTGAAAAATCAGACTTGAGAATTATGTAAGTTACCTGCAGGTAAAAAGGCTTTACCAAACAAATGGGTTTATAGGCTGAAAGATGAAGATGGAGGTAAGATCATATTTAAAGCTAGGTTAGTTTTAAAAAGATTCGCACCGAAAAAAGACATTGATTTTGATGAGATTTTTTCTTCGGTTGTTAAGATTACTTCTATTTGTACTATTTTAAGTATTGTGGCTACTGAAGATTTGCATTTAGAATAGCTAGATGTGAAAACAACCTTTCTCTATGGTGATTTGGAGGAGATATATATGGAACAACCCTAAGGATTTGAGGTCAAAGGTAAGGAGAAACTAGTGTACAGATTGAAGAAGAGTTTGTATGGCTTGAAACAAGCACCTCGACAATGGTATTTGAAATTTGATAGTTTTATGGCTGAGCAAGGCTACAGTCGATGTAATTTTGACCATTGTGTCTATTTTAAGAGGTTGGATAATGACAGCTATATTATTTTATGTTTATATGTTGATGACATGCTTGTAGCAGGGTCTAACATGGATCACATAAAAGAGTTAAAACAATAATTAGCACAATCATTTGCTATGAAGGATTTTGGGGCAGCAAAACAAATCCTTGGTATGAAAATTTGCAGAGATAGGAAGAACAAAAAATTGACTCTATCTCAAGTTGATTATGTTGAAAAGGTGTTGCAGAGATTCCATATGGAGAATGCAAAAGTTGTCAGCACACCTTTGCCTAGTCATTTGAAATTAACTAAGGAGATGTGTCATAATACATAAGAGGAGAAAGAAAAAATGTCTAAGGTACCATATGCTTCAGCTATAGGAAGTTTAATGTATGCCATAGTATGCATGAGACCAAATATTACACATGATGTAGGAGTCGTTAGCAGATATATGGGTAATCCCAGATTGGAGAATTGGAATGCGGTAAAATAGATTCTCAGATATTTGAGAGGTACATCCAATAAACACTTATGTTTTGAGGGCTCTAATATTGATTTAGTAGGCTATGTGGATTCAAAATTGGCAAGAGACATTGATACTAGGTGGAGTACTACAAGTTATGTCTTTATTGTAGGTGGGACAGTGGTGAGTTATATTTCATGGTTGTAAAAGGTGGTTGATGTATCCACCACGGAGGCAGAGTATGTAGCTGCAACAGAGGCAAGCAAGGAGATGATATGGCTACAATCTTTCATGGAAGAATTGGGCAAACTACAGGCTAAAAGTTATTTATTTACGGACAGTCAAAGTGTCATACATCTTGTAAAAGATTCTTCCTTGCATTCAAAGACCAAACACATACAGTTGATGTGTTGGATGATGGATAGTTAAGGTTGAAAAAGATACATACAGATGAAAATCTAGTGGATATGTTTACAAAGACAGTAACAAGGGAGAAGTTGAGCTCCTCTTCAACTTCAGTTGGTCTTCAAGACTAAAAATAAAAAATTAGAACATTAGAGTCTAGGGTGCTTATTTCTAATGGGAGCTACAGGGTCAGTGGTGTTATGATCAGTCTCCAAGTGGGAGATGATATGGTGTGGAGTCTGATAAGTCTCCAAGTGGGAGATGATATGGTGTGGAGTCTGATAAGTCTCCAAGTGGGAGATTTTTGTTATATGGTGCCTAATCAGACTCGGAGGTTAAATTTACCCCACTTTTATCGGTGCAATTTCCCCCCAAATTATTTAATGGGGTCAAGGGACAGCACCCCTTGCAGGGGTTTGGGGGTAGTGCCCCCAAGATGGGGTCAAGGGGCAACTCCCCTGGCATAGTCCCTATTGCGATACATGGCAGGGTTGACGGGAAGCACCCCCATGGGGGATCGGGTGCAGCACCCCTAAAACCTCAAATAATTTTTATTATTTTATAAAGGCGTTGGGAGTTTTTTTTGTAACCGACATAAAGCTTGATAAAAGCAGCTAAGGGTTAGGGTTTCTGTTGATGTATTGTAGCATTTGCAGCGGTATTGAGTTGCAGGGATTGCTGGTTGTAATTGGTTTGATTTACTAGATAATAGTATTGGACTCTCTGTTGGTGGATGTAGCTTGAGTTTGGGTGAACCACATTAAAACTGTCTCTCACTGTTATTATTTCTATGTATTTTTTCATTCCTCTGTTTAATCTTTATTTGCATTTAATTTATATCTTCTGCCGGCTAACCCTAACACTCCAATCATTCTATCGTTAGGAACTTCATACCAAAGATGGATATGTGAAAGTTTGATTTCCAAGATCCTACTAATTAGCTTTGTCAAATGGAACAATTCTTTGATATTCACCGTGTCCCTTGTCAACAAAAGGTGGCCATGGATTCCTTATACTTAGAACCTAACCAATTCATTTGGTATAATTGGTTATGTGAAGAAAATAAAAATAAAGGATGTGTTGTCACTTGGTCCATTTTTCAAGAGGAACTTGCTACATATTACGATGACAATCTTATGGATAGCTACTTCATCCAAATTTCCAAAATAAGACAAACAAGTATAGCCAAGGATTATATTCATCAATTCTACACTTTATCCTTAAGAGTGGAAATATGGCAATAGAAAATTTGTTGGAGTTATTCCTTAGAGACTTAAAGGATCACATCAAATATGAGGTGCACATGTTTCATCCAAATTGTATCTCTTAAGCAATGATTATGGCAAGATAGGTAGAGGAAAAATTTATGGTTAATAAAAGGAAATGTTTGTGTAAATATAAGAGATAAAATCACTTCCACATAGTCACTTTCTTAGTCTACTAGATTGATGCACAAAAAATTGAATAGAAGAGAGAAAAAGGATTATGTTTTAATTGTGATAGAAAATATAGTTGAGGACATAAATGCATTGAAAAGAAATTATTCTATATTGAAGGGCCAAGTAAGGAAGAAGAGGAGGAACAAATAGTAGAGGGTGATAATGAGTTAGATGGGGAATCAAAAGATACCCACCCAATCATTTCTTGTCATGCACTTGCTACAGTTAGCACTTCACAAACTCTCAAGGTGGTGGGGTTCTTAAAGAAAGAGAGAGTAAAAGTATTGATAGAGTTAGGAAGAATTCACAACTTCATCAACAAGAAGTTAGTGACTCATCTGAATTGTTTTATATTTCTTGCTCCAAAATTTTAGATTCAAATTATAAATGAGTGTGTTGTCAGTTGTTTAGGAAAATGTCATAACATTAAATTAACCATGGGAGAATATTGACTTGAGTTTCTAATGTTTACTATTACCATGGGGTAGTAGATATTATATTGGGAATAGAGTGGATGACCACATTAAAGACAACTAAGATGAACTTCCATGAGCAATACATGAGAATTCATTCAGAGGGAAGGATATTGGAACTAAGAGGGTTGCATGCAAAGTCCCCACAAATAGTAAGCTCTCATCAAATGAAAAATATTCTAAAAGAAGTGGCTAATAGATGCTTAGAAAAGGGGCTAATAGATTTATGGTGAAATTGTTTTTATTAACAACCTATCATCCAAATGTTCCTATCCATCTAGATCTACAAAAAATTATGGATCATCACTCAATGTTTTTTTGAGATATGCCTAAAGGATTGCCTCTAAAAAGTGACCAAGATCATTCCATTTAGCTAGTACTAGGGAGCTAACCAACCAAATTCAATCCTTATAGCTACCCATATATGCAAAAAAGTGAGATTAAGAAGACAGTTCAGGAGATGCTAGAGGTAGGTGTTGAACACACAAATATATTGAGAGGGGGGTGAATCAATATCTATTTGATTTCTTATTCCTTTAGATGTAATCAATACACTATAAACATTCAAACCACATAAAGAAAATGAGCACATACACACATAACACCAAATTTATGTGGAAACCCAAGATGGGAAAAACTACAGTGAACCAACTGCTTGGATCTACTATCCAAATCTAGCCTCTCAAATACCAATGAAGTTTACAATGAATTTCATGGGCACCAACCCAAAGGAGACACCAATCCCCTGTTACAATAGTTTATGAGCACCAACTCAAAGGAAGCACCAACTCCTTGTACAATGCTTTATGGGCACCAGCACAAAGGAAGCACCAAATCCCTGAAACACAACAACACTTATAAGATGAGGCACCAACCTTTGCTCTGCAAATCTGAATTGATGGTTCAATTACCTCCACAACACTATCTCTGCTAACACTCTGACATCCTTGACTTGTTCAAACACCTCCACACTATCATATGATATCCTCTTGGTATTTTACTAATTTTGATAGCTCAAATATCTCTGCAATCCTAACTCTGCTATAGGTTTTGCAATATTGCTTACAAATTTACTTGTCTCCTCTTGATTATACATTTATCATCACACACACCCCTTGTAGCAATCTTTTTTCTTTCATATATATCCTCCGCAAGCTTTCTAAACTTTACCTTTGTCATCCTTGATCAAGCATGTAACATGAAATGTGTAACCAACCTTACTTGTTAGCCCCCAAATCATTTGTGGTGAGAAATATTTACATGTGGTTCATACCAAAGGATCTACTGGACCCACAATGCCTTTGCACACATTTCTATGCTGGCGCATACTTCCACACACACAATGCAATCACTCAAACACACCATGTTGGCTCCACAACAACATATCCTCTCATGCCTTAGCTCCATACCCTATGCAGTACTGGAGAAGTAAGATAACAAAAAGAGGTTCACACAATAAGAACTATGAGTTCTAACCATATTCCTCATAAACTTTTCTTTCTAGTTCAAGCATCTTTTTTCTAGCACAAGTGATTAGACATTGAAACCTGTTATCCCTACACTTGCCTATCTCACAGTCTTACCTTGGAACATTGCTAAACATACTTGCAGTACTTTTTACATTCTAAAATTTTGATATGTTATGTAAGACACCATTATTCACATATGGTTCAAACCGCTAGGATATATCTTCAAGTGCGGAGAAATTTGAAGCATTCTTCTTGTTAGTGTAGGTTTTTTATTTTCCTTAGGGATATTTCCTTTTCCTACACATTATTAAGCCTGCTTAGGTTTATTATATGTGGTTAATATGAGGACACATGGCAAAATACATCAGTTACATGTGTAACTCTCTCCTTCACATGGGTAGTTGAGTTACACATCCTCTTTTGGCATTTTGTGCCACCTCTCATAACCACTATTATGTCTTTACCTAAGTAGGTTATGGGGTAGTTAGAGTTGTCACACTCTTTTGGCTTTATGTGCCACCTCCTTTCTATCTTCACTTGAGAAGGTTATGCCACATATTTTGTCATTTACCAAGTAGGTAAAACCTCCCAACTTTTATGGGTAGTAGGAGTTAATGCACCTCTTGGATGTATATGCCCTATTTTTGTTATATATACAACACTCTCCTCTCATAGTAGCTAGTTGAACACTAGTTCAATACTAGTTTGGTGAAAGCTTTGTGAGAGTATCGAGAGTATTCTCAAATTCTCTTGCTTTGTCTCTATTTTTCTCTCTTTTTAGATTCTCTCTACATTCTGCTATTTTGATCTTCGATCATTTGTCGACTAGAGTGTATGTGATCTACGACTGACATCAGATCCTGGCTCGGTTCTCACTTCTCACAGAATCTAACACTTCTATACCATTGAGACTACAACAACGTTGTAACACTAGTGTCTTCACTCTATTAACTCTGGAAAACTTTATGATAGTTCTTATGCTCTCAATTATGAACCACACATACTTTATAGCTATTTCTGGCTAACTTCAAATCTGTAGTCTCATGTCTTCATTTGTAAAGGAATGCAGTACATTTTCTTGAACTTGTGACACCCTTCATAATTGGAAATTTACTTAGACAATTTTCTTTAAACTTTTTGGAACTTTCTTCAGTGAGCACCAACCATCATGACTCTATATCATCGAAAGATAACATATGAAACCAACATTGCTTCGTGACATTTGTTATCCAACGCACCATACCAAACACATCAAAGACAAGACTTCAAGCACTTTGACAACTTTCGCCTATCCACAAACTTCAGAAGATAAGGGACAACTGTGTACAGATGATACTGATCCAACAACATGCTCATGCCTTTCATCACCATATCTTTCACATCACACCTCATCTGATCATCACTCCTTTGACAACTTATACAACAATATGCCTTCCACATCATAAAACCTCTGATCACTACTCCTTTGACATCAATGAGAACATATGCAATAATCTCCCCCTTTGTCATGAATAGAAAAATTAACCTAATATACAGCTTTCTCCCCCTTTGACATCAAGGGAAGAGGGCCAGTGGTATTCCTCTATTCTGAAAAAACATACAAGCTCCTGTCCATACAATTCTTGTCATCCTCTATAGTTTCTTATCTACCTGATCCCCATGAGAGGTAGCTACCATCAATCTAGGGATAATAAATATACCTTGAACTGCTCCCTTGGATAGATGCATCATCTGTGCATAAAATTAGGAGGGACAAAAACTCCTAATTTCTATCGAAGATATTCAAAAGTATTCTTAGGAAGAGGGTTTGTAAAAATGTCTGCAATCTGATCTTTTTTAGGTACATACTCCAATTTTACCTCTTGGTCTGCAACCTTTTCTCTTAAGAATTGAGACTTGATGGATATGTGCTTCATTCTAAAGTGCATCACTAGATTCTTTGAAATATTGATGGCACTTGTATTGTCACATAGGATAGGAATGGGATCATCATGTACATTACCTTGATATCCTTCAATGTTTGCTTCATCCACAACACTTGAGTGCAACATGATATTGCAACTATGTATTCTACTTCTATTGTAGATAAGGAAATTGAATCCTATTTCTTACTAAACCATGAAACCAGTCTATCTCCCAAAAAGAAAGCACCTCCACTGGTACTTCACCTATCATCAATGCAACTCGCCAAATCTACATCAGTGTATGCACTCGAGGAAAAGACATTACCTTTTTGATACCATAGTCCAAAATCTAGAGTGTCTTCAAATATCTAGAAATTCTTTTGACTGCCTTCACATGTGTTTATTTTGGATAAACTTGAAACCTTGCAACCATATACAAACAACTTACATAATGTCAGGCCTTGATGTAGTTAAGCATAGTAGGCCCCCAATCATAGACCTATATAGAGTCTGATCAGCTTGCAGTGACTCATCATCTTTACTTAGATGATAGCATATTATCATAGGTGTACTCATTAGTTTGTAGTCTTTCATACCAAACCTTTTCAACATCTCCTTGACATACATTCCTTGTGAAATAAGGATACCTTCATCTAATTGAGTGATTTGGAGTCCAAGTCCCCAAAAAAGAATGACAATTCACCTATCATAGACATTTTAAATTCCTTTTACATCTCTTCTACAAACTTCTTACACATTTTATCATTACCACCAAAGATGATATCATCAACATATACTACCACTATTAACATGAGCTCATTCTCTATTTTGATATATAAGTTGCTATCTATTGTACCTTTCTTGAAGCCCTGCTGAAGTAAATACTTATCCAACCTTGAATACCAAGCCCTAGGAGCTTTCTTAAGACCATATAGTTCCTTCCTCAATCTGCACACCAAATCATGTTCTTTAGAGAACTAAAATCCCTCAGGTTGCTCAATATAGACTTCTACTTATAAACCACGATTTAAGAAGGCTGACTTGACATTCATATCACATCTTTTAACTTTGAGTGTGGCTATCTTCAATTTCTCATCCAAGATTAGTTTTTACTGATTTCAGAAAAAAGTGGCTACTTTTGATCCCTTTTTGGTCCCCCATTTCCATGCACATATCCCTATGGATGATTTATTGTTGCTTGCTACATGAATCGATATTCCTTCTTTGGACCTTTTTATCGTGATTGAGTCATTATCTATAAGTAGAGAAAGAAGCAAGCTTCTATCTCCTTGTTTTCTACGAAAGCTAATGACAATAGTGTGAAAGAGGTAACATGTTATCCCATGTGGCTTTAGGCTCTATTTGACAAATTAGTTTTCCTCAAAAAATGATCATAAGCACCATAATAATATATTGAGTGTCATTTAAATGATATGCTTCTATACATATACATGATAAGATCATTATTGTATCTCATTCCCTTCCATTTTATGCAAATGATTAATTTATCCCATGGACACCAATATAGCATCTTGTGTCTCTTTTTCTTGTGTGCCCTATTTGCTTGGAGTTGTTCATTTTGATTTTACGCATATGTTGCATTCATTTCTTCTAGACCAAAGTGAATAATTTCCTTAATTTTGTATTCTCATATATCTAAAATATCAATTAATGTTTTACATTAATAAGGATTATAATAATTTTATTCCAAATATAATTTTATTAATTGCAGTTATAGATAATAAAGTATATTTTAATAATACACAAAGTATTTGTAATATTTTATTTAAAATGTAAATTTATTTTTTAATATAGGTCTATAATAAGACAAATAGAAATGATTTAATAGCAAAAGACTAAATTCAATTGTTGTGTGTCATCTACAACAAAATATTTATCCTTGACTACTCATCATTGACAAATACAACTAAGCACCTATAACCTTCTAATTTGCTATTTCATTTAGTAGCTTTAAATCCTATTTAATTCTAATTTGATTTATTTTAGTTCATTTATAAAATTTAGATAGATATTATAGAAAATATATTTTTACTTTACAAATATTAAATATATATAATTAATATAATAGAATAAAAATTATATAAGATCTGAATAGTTTAATTATATTAAATTTTAATTTTATTATTTAAAATGATGAAATCTACAATTTAAAAATAATTACATACTATTTTAAAACAATTGAAATTATTGATAAACGCAATGATACAATGGTTAGTTAATGATAATATAGTTCAACTAAGGTTCAAACTCTTTTAGGTAACTCATAGTCTTTGTGCTCTCATTGAGCCATTGAACTCATGAGTTTGAACAACAATAATGCCATGGTTAGAGGTCCCATAATTGTAGCCTCTTTAACTCGAGTCAAGCTAAATTCTTCCAAACTACCCTCAAAGAAAAAAAAAATCAATATTATTTAGTTTTTTACAATCTATATTATTATCTAGAAAATAAATTAAAGGATGTGATAACTTTATTTTTATGTATTTTTCTAAAATTTCATTTAAGAGTTAAATTTCAACCCTAAAATATCATAATTTCTTTGAATTGAACCTCCCCTCAACCACTTTACATGAAAATAACAAACATTTTTATGACTAATGAACAACAGAGTTTCCATAAACAATAATTACTACCAATGTATTATAACTAGCATACCTATCTTTAGAAAAATATATCTAAAATACGTTGAGAGATATCCTTCTAGAGATGCCTACTTTTTATTACTATATTGCATATAAGTTAAATATTAGTCCATAAAGTACTATTTAATTTATAGTAAATAAAATAGCTTACCATTCAAATAATTTCTACACTTGTCTAGTATACTTTACTTCTTTTTATTTGATTTGATATTTTACAGCACTATATTTTTTAATAATATAGTGATGATTAAAAACCATTAAATTAAATTGCAATGTGCATAAAACAAATTTAAAATGTAATAAAAAGTATAAATAAAATATTATTTAATGACAGTTAATATTTATAAACCAACACTGATAAAAAAAAACCCAATGTATTGTAATTAACTCCACAAATTTCTGCCTAAATAATATTACTTCAACTTTTTAAAAGTGGCAATAAGTCGTTGCTTTTCCCCTCTCACAACCAAACCTTTCTCTATTTATCCGTCCCCTTTTATTGAGACCCCTTGAAATAAGTCTCTCCCTGAGGTGAAGATACCCGCCCATGCCCATCTACCCTTTTTCAATCTTACAAATGTTCTGTCGACTAAACGTCTGCTTATACTCAGGTTCATTTGTGAAGATACACAATTTATAACAAAATAGAGTATAGTTGCATCACCATTGGAGGAAGGCTCCTCCTCCAATGTTAGACAGCTACAGATTTTCTAGTTAGAGATGGAGTCAAGGACCACAAGATTCGGAGAGAGTAAGGAGTCTACAATTGAGGACGCATCAAGGACTGCTAGTGTACATATTATTATTTCATCTGGCCATTTCTGCAAATTCCTTGCACGACATTCAGTCAATGCACAATTAGATGAACATAATTAAAATATTTGTATTCCTAGAAACTGTTGTTACCTGTATCGTTTGAATGCAACGTTCAATAGCTGATCCTTTGTTTGCTCTCAAGGTGGGGATAACGGTCTTCAGGAATTGAAATCTTGCACACTTCTATTTTCTTTAGAGCTATCCGCTTCAGGTTGCTCAATGCAAAAGGTAACGACGCCACTCCAAAATCTACATGGCTGATTGGGCAATATCTTATTATTAAATGCTCTAAGAGATTAAGGTGCCCCACAGAGAGTGAACATTCCAGTGCGTGACACCTAGAAATGCGAAGACTAGTCAAGGAGATCAAATATAGCTATTCATACCATCTAAATATAGCTCTCTCAAGGACGCCTGATTTCTGATGTGACGAGGCAACTCTTCCGATCGCTCGCGCCAAGGCAGGCACAAAAACTCCAGCTTTCTGATGTTTTGGAAATCCTCTGACGTAAATATAAGCTGTTCATAGTACTTTAAATTGAGATATTGCAGAAGCATCAAATTTTTAAACGAAACTCATGGTAACCTCCTCAAGTTTCTGCAACCAGACAAATCAAGATACCGCAGTTTTCTCAAATCGCCGAAACTGCTGGGTAGTGATGATAGCATTACACAGCCACATAATTGCAAGTGCTCCAATGACCTAAGACGACAGAATTGCTCTGGCAAACCCCTAAGATTTTTGCCTTTTGTGATTACTACTTTTTTCAACTCGCTGAGACACCCTATTGAGTTTGGAAATCTTCGGAACCTTCTGCAATCATAAATTACCAACTCTCTTAACTGCAGGGGAGGCTGCAGCACATTTCCAATTATGAGACAAACTTAAAACATACAGGAATTTTTAAAATTGAAATATAGATTTAATAGAGCTGAAACGGAAGACTACTTACGTCGCTGTTACCCTCCTACAGCTCTTCTAAGTCACTAGAAAAATGGAGTTGTAAAACCATCAAATTTTTCAATGAAAGCCGTGCCGGAAGATTCCTCTGCCGAATATTGAACCAGCGAAGCCAGAGTAGCTCTCTTGATACTTCACAGATTACTTGATTAAAATCTCCTCTAATCACAAAAATCTTTAATCCAACTAAAGAGCCTCCACTTAGTTCCTCCTGCGAGCACCAGCCACGAAACCCAAACAAACTCACCAATTAATTAACCTCTTTCCTACATTATTCGAAAGGGTTTTGCAATAGAAAAAATATAAAATATTTATTAAAAAACATAAAGCCAAAATCTTATACAAACAATTAATATTAGTAGAATTATGTAGAGAAACAAAAAAACACAGACGAACATACTCCATATCGCCTCCAACTTCCATCTGGCTTCCTCCTTTCAAATGGCCACCTCTCTGGAGACTTAATTCCTCGAATGTCATTTCTTTTCTGAAAAACAAAAAAATTAAAAAAATCAGAATATAATAAAAACCGATATAATTTTATTGGCTGTTCAAACATATACGGAGTAAATAAGTAATTTGTTAAGCCGATTGATTGCAAAATGTGCTTGCGAGACTGTCTTTTTAAACAGCTGTTTTTAAGCTTAAAAACAACTAACTTCGTAGACACAAACACATGGATAGAGAAAGATATTTTTCTTTCCATTGTTTACTCAGACAACAAAAGAAAGTATTAACATCACCTGTATTTCTCTTTTATCATTAATATGTTCGGGTAACCAAAGTCAGGAGGGTGAATGCTGATTTGCAATTTCTCTTCCCAAATCTCTTAAATGATCATGTATTCTTATGCAATTATTATTATCAAGCTCAACCAAACATTTATTGAAGAGACTTTCCCAACTGTGCTGACCATTCCACCCTGAACCGTTCCATACTTCAATTGCCAAACTCTTTTCTTCTCCTATAAAGAAACAAGCAGCATCTAAGAACATCTCTTTCTCTTCATAATCAAGGGCATCATAACTAACTTTGAGTATATTTTTTATATCTCTAGGCAATATTCTAGAAATCTTATGCAAGAGAGACTCCCAATATACGTAGGATTTTCCATATAGCTGTCCTCCAAATACCTTGAGAGACAAGGGTAATCTCTGGCAAGCATCTAAGAACTTTTTAACAAGCTCCTCAAATCCATCTGGGGGAAAGGATTGTAAAAAAGCATGCCAACAAAAAATTTGCTCGGCATGAAATGGATCCTGCACTCTCATTTTATAAACGGAGGATATGCCCCAAGATGTAAGAATTTCAAGTTCCCGTGTTATAACAATGATGAGACTATCCCCTCCAAGGCTGTCTGTTGCAGGTAACAGAGCATCCAACTGGTCTGTATGATCCACATCATCCAGAACAATGAGCACCCTAACAGATTTCAGATGCCTTGTGAGAAATGCCTTACCTTGTTCTGTATGGTCAATTTTTACATTCTTGACACCAAGGTCGTTGAGGAGTTGTCTCTGCTTGTCTTGCAACAGTCCTTTGGCTGCACCATCTCTAACATAAAAAATAAAACTAGACCTCTCCATGGATGAGGATCTTTTGTTGTACAATTCTTTGACAAGCGTGGTCTTGCCAGAACCACCCATGCTCCAAATTCCAACAATTTGTACACCCTCATCATCCTGGGCAGATTGGAGCGTATTCATCTCAAAGTCTTCTTGCACTATTTCTTTCAGACCGACTGGATGTTTTGCAACTACTAATGGCACATTGTTTATTTCCTTCAAAACACAATTCCCAATATTCTTCAGCAGTCTCATCTCATCTCTGACCAAGTAAAAACATTGAAAAATAAAAATACGAACAGGTGTTTATGCCAAGGTTATATTCATAGATAGGAGAAAGAACACATTTATTAAGATTGAGAGTGGTACTTACTCGCTAGATTTAATGATTTGGCCATTGTAAAATGAGACATCCTTGAGTGCCTTCTTCCACTCCTGAAGTTGTTCCAGGCTGTATCTGCCCTTCTGTTCATGGTCCTTGAAGGCATCAACATACATTCCTTTCCCTTGATCTATGTATCTGAGATCACCAGGCTCTACATGGTAGAAAATAGGAATAATTGTGGCGCCAGATTTAATCATAAATGACAGCTCTTCCAAACACCAGGGTGATTCTGCGTACCTCTTGGAAAAAATAGCTATATGAAGCAAAGCGCTGGCCATTGCTGCTTCTATTGTTTGGGGCAAGAAGTCGCCATATTCCAACTCCTCTCTATCAAAAAAACTGTGAATGCCATACCAGTGAGAATACCATAGAGAACGCTAGCTAAGGTGGATTTTACATCTGGTCCACGATGATTGATGAATACATCGTACGACGGTTTTCTAATGAGTTTTGAGGCAGAAGTAGATGCAGATGGTGCGATTCCATCAAAAGCCCTCGTATCTTCACTCTTTATTTTACTTACAGTGGTAGAAGTAGACGCCATGGAATTCGGTCGCAGTGAAAGGCGATGAAAGAAAGAAACTTAGTGTTGGGGACGTGAAGGGCTAAGAAATTGTTAAATGGACGACGCAGGTAATGAAGATAAGATATGATCAAATCCTTAAAGAAGGCAGGGGAGAGTGGGACCATTTGTTATTTTTTATGATTTTCCTATGTGAAATAAAATGGTCACACATTAAAATCCTTTCCTTTGCTTTATGAAACATCGTCGGCCCACTTCTGCCATCTCACTTTTACCTAAAGCCAAGTATGCTGCTCTCAGTATTTACCTTGAACTAGCAACACCAAAGGATAAAAAATAATCAAGGGTTCCCATGTGATTGGCAAAAGGGTTCCCATGTGATTTGATATGCCATTTGATAAATTTGATTTTAAATCTGTTATAATCGTCCACCTCAAACAAGTTGAGTGGGCCTCGGAATTCGACCTGACAATTGCAACATAAACATGAGATTTTCAAGGATGGTTGATCGATTTACAAACCAACAGTGCTTATCCTTTTAGAACTCCATTTACTAGGTATATATACCTATGCCTACATTTAAACTTCTATTCCAAGCATTATTGTAACTCATACTATATTCTATGTTGATTTTTATTACATCAAAGGTGTTCTTTTTATGAGAGAGAGTGATCTGCTTTTGATGATCAATGGCTAAAAGGGCATGGTAGATGATGCAACATGATGGGAGTAATTTATGCCATTGACATGAAAACTTAAAAATCTTGCTATGAAATAACCTCATTCAAATTCTTTGTTTAATGCACACAGTGATAAGGGTTGTTGGATATCTTGAAAGACAAGAGAAGTAATGCCGATATATATGTTGTCATGTCCAAACAATCTAGAGAAAATAATAATGCTGAATCAATTCATATATATATATTGAACTCAAAAACCAGTTTAAATAACTTGTTTCATGAGGACAGACATTTAGTGTTGATTAAATAACCATCACCAAATACACTAGAAGATTTCAAAATAATTAAAAAAAAAAATTCAAATAAAGGAAAGCTATTGAATATGCATGAATTCATTGAACTAAATTTCATTTAATTTAGATATTAAAATTCATTGATTAAGGAATGATCAAGATTGAAGAGGATTGTAATTTCTTTGGGAATATAAAGAGAGTCTCTAAAACATCAAAAAGTAAAGAAGAAAAAAATAAAGTTAGAAACCACTAGGAGCAATTATTGTGTGATTTGATGGTAATAAGTCTTAGAACTGAAGACAAGTCCAAGTCTTATTTGACCTTGTGGTTTATGTATTGTTAGCTTTGTGCAATAGATAATAATTCTACGGCCATTAGTTGTGAGAGGGAGCAACCTAATTTTGGCAAAAATGGTCAAGAATGCTCTTTAAGCATGTAAGATGATAGACATGATCTTGCCTATTCATTTTTCTATACCTTTGTCAATCTCATTTCTAAAGATCTAGGGTAGAATTTTATTGGCCTACTCTTAATGCTTCTATTTTCATTAGGCAATAGACCAACTTTAATGGCCTCATTGGCCTTGTTGTGTAGGTGATGAAGGCATCAAAAGAGTTGAGATATAGCTAACCAAGGATCAAGTCTCAAGAAGAGTGGTTTCTTCTTTCCATATCTATTATTAGCAACTTGGTTGAAAAATAAATGAGAAAAATAAGTCTTGTTGTCACTATTTGGCATAAGAAATTATAGACATTGGCCTAACTTGCAAGAGCTTATCTACTGTGGTGACTATTGTGCAAGACATCCAAGGAAATGCAAAAAATGATGTTTTAATTTTTGTGATTTATATAAGCCTCTACACAAAGAACATATAAAATATTAATTAGGATAAGAAATCCTAGGGGAGGAAGCTCTCATGCCAATTCTCATTTAGTATAAGATCAAGTAAACTTCAATTATTAAAAAATAGAAATACATTAAGTTAAAGAAATGAAATAAATAAGAAATAAACAGTATATATATATATATATATATATATATATATATATATATATATATATATATATATATATATATATATATATATATATATATATATATATATATATATATATATATATATATATATATATATATATATATATATATATATACTTAGAAATAAATTGGAGTAGCACAACAAATATAGATCTATTGCTTGAGGTGAGGTTAGGGTTTGATCAACAATCAATAAGGAAGAAATCAAGCTAGATGATTTAGAGTGGGTTAAGACTAATATGTTTTTGTGACATATATTGTGCTTGTCTTTTCTTTTTCTATGTGTTTTTTTATGGCCAATGTGTTGTGGCTGCCTATTCTTTTATTTTCTTGAGTATTTTTAATGGAGATGCATTGAGGGTTTGTTTGAAGAGAACATGTTTTTTAATAACAGCAAATGTGTTGTAGTTTAGTGGTGCTTTCTATATTTCTCAAGGAATTGAGAGTTTTGTTGTGCTTTAATTTCTTGTATTTTTTCCATTTTTCTTTTTCAATTTCTTATTTGAGGGTTCCATTTGAAGATGACAAGGTTTTGTAATGTGAAATGTGTAGGCATCTAGAAATGGCGAATGAATGTTCCATGTTATCTTAATCTCTTAGATTTTATTGTTTGACAACCATGTTGCTCTTTTATGAGGAATTGAGCATTTTGTTTAAAGAAATTACCTCTAGCATAACCTTTACACTTCTCTAACTTCAAAAGTCTACTAATATTTTGCTTGATTTGAGTTTAATGCAAAGTTGGGGGACTTTAGATTGGCACACATGGTGAAGCATAATCAATGGTTTAAAACCTCTACTATACCAGGAACATGATGCACTCTTAGGCATTTCTAATGCAAAAGTAAAGTCACAAGAACTACAATAAACTAGTAGAGGAAAAAATAGTAGAGGAAAATAGAAGAAGATAGAAGAATGTCATAGAAAATAGAAGAAGATAGAAGAGTGTTGTCTCTCCTTCCATATGTCTTTCTTACTCCATTCAAAATCCATAGAATTTGTTGAATAAAGTGGCATAGAGATCCAAATGTGTAAGGTGAAAATTCACTCTACAGAGCTTGGATTGCACTCCATACATGATACATTTGATTTGGGCCATACACTCAATGTAGCACTGCTTAGAGTTTTTAATTTATTAACTAGAAATATGGCCAAAAATATTCATTGTCTATCAACATTGAATGCCTATCTTTTTCATAGGATAATTCCTCTATGCAATTGCTACGAGTAAGAGAAGAAGATATTGTCCAAGTAGTAACTTGAAAGATAGTAATAATGTGATGATGGATCATGGATCATGGAATGAATGAATGAATGAATTTAATAACATCCATGAGACCACAATAGCCTAGATGGGACCAAGAGCAACAACAAAAGAGTGGGGCATGAACCTCACCCTAAGACAAAAGGATACCAAAACCTTATAAAGTTTGTAACCTCATCTTGATGTCAAATCTTTTGTAGTGGATCTTGATAAAAAGAAGACATTATTTTTCTTGACCTTGATTCCTCAAACAAGGTGTTTAGATTATCTACCCTCAGGGTGTCATTGTAATTGATATGGATATCATTGTAGGTTGAGCACTCAATGATTTAGTGTCATTCTATCTCGACCATACCTTTTTTGTAAAATAGGTATATTCTCATTTCCCACTCCTCCTTAGGTGTCAACCATCTGTTTGTTTCACATCTAAGGTGATGTGAGATAGTCCTTAATTAGGCTATCATCTTTTTTTTATTTTCACAATTTTTGCTCCTATGTAAGATTTTTCATTATGATCCCATGTGGGTTAAACTCTTTGATATAGTGTACTTTATTTCAACCAATTTGCTTTTCCCACATGGTCGTCTTGAATTTTTCTTTAACATACTTTTTTATTTTCTCATTAGTGTTTAGACATTCATGTATAGTAATTCCCTACTTATCCATTCACTTGCCATTCTATTTCATCCTCATGTTCTTCCTTCTTATCTCTTTATAAATAACCAACCTAGGCTAGTGGTGATTCTCCACATTTTGATCATTTTTTGGTAGTTTAGTAATTCGACCATCGTTGATGCTTTCAAAGGGAAAGTACATATGAGTGAGTGCACAAAGATGATTACACATTTCATGGAAGTTTTTTGTGCAAGGAAAAATGTGATTGGAATAGGCACCTATTTTGAAAATAATGGGTGCCCATTTACAAATGGAAGCCCGAGCCTAAATGGGTGCCCATTAAGGAACAAGCTCCCGTTTAGGATTAGGCACTTGAAGCAAAACAGGCACCCGTTATTTTTATAAGGGTACCCTTTTATAATGGGTACTTGTTATGAACAAGCACTTGTTTATAAATGAGTACCCATTTCTAAAAAGTTGAAATTGCAAGCCCGCAGATTTACATTGATTTTGGGCTTGAAAACCCAAGACTTAGCCTTGGACCTGCAACTAGGAGACCATGAAAACAAGAGAAAAAACTAGTTTCACCACTATGGCTAACGACTTTTTTTCAAAATATTTTAATGAGATAAAACCCATTGTAGATCTAAAATTCTAGTTTTCAAATATGTAATTTTTTGTACTATTGGACATAATTTTCTATTTATTAATTATTTTTTAAACAAAGAGACTCATAAACTTGAAATAACATACGTTACTATTTTTTAATAACTTTTGATTTTGAAAGTTTCTTGAAAAAAATTAATGTCTGACCAATCTAGACATTATTCTCTACATGATAAAAAAAATTACTCAATTGATTAGTTTAGCTCAAATTATGTTGGCCATACACGATGGATTTTAAAAAACACTAATTAAGGTCATGTATATATATATCTTGACCAAACTTCAACATCTTGTGATCTTTCCACAAAAGGAATTAGAAAAATACCTTCATTTAGGTCAAATTATGATGGTCATACACATGCATGCTTTGGCCAAAAATAGGGGACTTTTAAAAATCCACTTTTTGTACATCCTATAAAAAACCAACTTTCATCATCTAGGTATTAGAAAAAAAATACATATTTGAAAACTAGAAACAAAATCCTACATTTCATATTTTTACATCATATTAATATTTTATGTGCAAGTGCTTCAAATTTTCACTCCAATTATGACAAAATTTGAAAAACAGGAAAAACACTTCCACTTGTTTGGCAAAAAAGTGGACTCATCTTATTGAACTTACCCCTATTTTAGCTGGTAAAATCTCGTACAAAACTAAAGTCTTAGTTTTGAGTCTACTTATGATTAATTGCTTCTAGATTCTTCTCACTTGCCTTCATTTCTAATATGACATGCTATTGCCCCAAATTTCACACCCATAAAGAATCATAAAAGAAACAAGTAGACCAAATAGGATTCATTTGGTTTCCCAATCCCATAATTCTATACTCCTGCATCTATTCTATTGTGAGTATACATCTTTCCATCTCCCTTGAATTTTTTTCTCTACATGTTTCCTAACTAAGCTTGTTGTGAAAAGTAAGCCTGAGGCACTTGTATTCTTCCACTATTTCTAGTGGGCTACCTACGAAAAGAAAGTTAACTTGTTTTTTTCTCCATAATTAAAATAGTTTGACTTTGGTTAAATGTTGGTGTTCACTTACATCCTAACCTCTTGGCATAAGAATTCTAGAGCTCTTAAGTGTTGTCTCAAACTATGAGCTATTTTTTACAATTAGGATGAGATCATCTACATATAAGAGTAAATTTATTATGTATTTAGCAAGTTGAACTCCCTCACCACTGACTTCGTTTATCCACTCTTCTAACTTATCAATGTATAATCCAAACAAAGTTGGAGAGAGCAGGCAACCTTGTTTGACACAAATATCATGACCAAAGAATTCAAACATTCCATCACTTGTTCTAATTTTAGAATTGACCTATTCATAAAGCCTATGAACTATGATCTAACCTCATCTGGAACTTTGAGTTTCTCCATCTTATTCCAATTTTTGTCATGAGGTGCCACATCAAAAGCCTTTTTAAAGTTCACGGAGCAGCAAAAATCCTTTTCATCTTAGATGTTCCATATTTTTTCAATCAAGTACCTAGGAGTGACGCAATGATCAATATTGGAGTGTTTCAGTTTGAGGCTTGCGCAGCTGCCCCTTAGCCCTTTTTTACTCATCTACTAATTTTGTGTTCAACCATGCTCCCAATAAGTTTTCCAAGATCATTAACCATAATAGTGTGATAATTTGATGGATTATTAATATCACCACTTTTATAGAGAGTATTAACAACACTAGTCACCTCATCTTCTAAGAAGACCTCTTGAATGACATTATTGAAGATGCATTTGATGTGAGGCATAAGGTCCTCTCTATACCCCACTTTAAATATTGTACTGATATCCCATCTATAGCTTGCACTTTCCCCCTTGCAAGACTCTTTATGCCTTGATTGATATCTTTAATAGAGAATAGTTCAATGGTTATGTTTATCTTGAGCATGCTTATTTAACAAATTTGCCTATTCAAGACATTGAGAATCTATGATATTGTTTTCTATTTGTTTTATCTTTTCTTCTATTTCCTTTGGAAAGCTCTTGGAGTTGTGTTTTTTGAGAGCAATTAGTTCATCCCTTCTCTTGTTCACATAGCTTTCTTTTTTAGACTATAGTGCTCAATCATTCATCCTCCTTATCTTTGTTTTTACATCATGCATTCTCTCATATTTATCTTTGCTACCTTGCACTTCATCAAACCAAGGGTATCCTATAAAAATATTTTTAGCTCCTTTTTAAATAGATATAACTCTTTTACATGTACTTAAAGCCTTGTATTTTAAGGGAATCAACATATTTTTTCTTATTATATGGCTCTTCATACAAGTATCACTCTCATATTCTCAAAAAATGTTTGAGGAAGTGAATAATTCTTTATTGAGGTGGATTTGTTCACCTTGTTGCGTGTTTATGTGGATGTCAAGATTTACATATATATTGGATTATGATACAATTTTAGCTCTATAGGGTAGTCACCGGCCACTAACTCCATCAACCAAGAAATATAATTTTGTGAGAAAATACATAGTCCACCACACTTTGCCCATTATAAGTTTTGTAGATGATGCTACCTAATTTTGACCACACTCTCATACCATTGCATATGACCATTTCATATAAACCATGTATCCCTAATAATCATGCCTTGTAGTGTGTAACATCTCCCTTACTATCCTATGAAATCCTTTCCTGAAGTTGATATCTCTCTTCCTCCAATCATAATGGATTATTATTCTCTTTGTACTCACTTTTCAAATTGAGGGCTTGAGCATTCGTTGTCCTTGTATCAAAGTTGCATACTATTAAGACTTCCCCATGGTACTAAAAACTAAAATGTCCTTTCTAAGCAATGGATAAGGGTCTTCATAATCTAGGTTTCTTTTCTTATACGATTTCAAAGCCTTTGGTGCAAAGTAGTAGGTAGCTAGCCTTATTGTTACCTAATTTTCTACTATTTTCAACCATATGTATTGCTTTTTTGGGTCTTCTTTCTCTACTTTCATAATTTTGCACCATGATTCTTTGATTAGCACTGTTACACCCCATGTCCTTTGCCACTATTAGTCCTTTCATTCCACACCAATGATTTTTTATACTCCTCAAACTTCAGGACTTTGCTTCCATTGTGATCATGTGTTTCCATAGAAATGATAATGTCTTTTCCTTCTGCTATGGTCCCCAACCTAGGTCCTCTTCTACAAGGATAACCTTACAATTCCAACTTACCATGTTCAAATATCCCTAGTGGGGCTTGAATCCCTATTTTGTGTGTCATTTTGTCATTGATTTGGGCCTTTTCATTATGTAACTAAGCCTATTTTCCTATATCTCTTGTTGCCTTCACTTTTTCCCTTTATTTCCTTCTCTCTTCTTGTTGTACTATGGTTAATTCTTTGTCTAGGTATATTTGTGTACCTCTAAGAAATATTTTTATTTTGTAGTATCATATTCTTGTCTTCTATGCTCCTCATAGTAAGTCTTGTGTGCCTACCCCTTCCACCTCCTACCCATTTTCCAATCCTATTTGTTTGGCAAATGTATTCTATCCATTGCAGTTGATCTTCCTAGATCTTTTGTGATCTCCTTGTCATAGTCTTTTAATCTTTTAATAATGATATTCATAGGCCTATCGTTTATGTCCTTTTCTTCCCTTATTTGCATTTTGAATTGTTTCTCTATGAGTTACCATTGTGTATCTAACAACCCCTTCACCACTTGAGCCGAAGACTTGGCCTTCTCAATTTGGTCTCTCAACTAGTTTTCTTTTATCTCCATGTTTGTGATTGCCAATTGGATCACTTTATTTGTGGTGCATCACTTCATTTTAATACTTTTGATTTATTTTATTCTATGGTTTTCAATTGGTTTAGAACTTGCTTTATCATAATCAATTCTTGCTCTCCTTTTTCCATGGTGTTTTGTAAGTTGTTTACTTGTTCTTTGAGCAATTTATTCTCTCTTACTAGCTTCTAGTTGGATTATGTGATTTCTTTCAACTTAATGTCTTCATATATTGACTTCTTGTTTGTAATATCTAAATTCTTTTTTTCATGATCATTAGCTCACTGACATTTAATTCTGACGACCACATTAGTGGTGCTATTAAGGAACTATATAAATCCTTGTGTTCTTGATTATCTTCAATCCTTTGTTCTTTGTTTGTTAGGTGAGTTTTGACCTCATCTTGCTTTGTATCTATTTTGACTTGAGGCATTAAGCTCACATTTCCCTTTCCTTCACCTTGTTTTTGTACCATTTGCTCTCCTTGCGTTTTTTGTATTTTAGCAGTGTCTATTGAGGTGTTACACATTATTTTTGGAAAAATAACTATGAATTTTTCATTCTTTGTTTTCTTCAATTTTTGAGTTTGCTTCCGCCTTAGAATCCCCTTGTACTATTTTGTATTCATGTATACAAACTTTTTCTTTGTGTTTGAAAAGCTAGCCTAAGAATACCCTAGCATGTATGTCCCCCACAATGCAATTGTTCCCTACATGAACAATGAGCTTGGGGTATGGATAAGCACTTGAGAATTTTGATAGATATTGAGAGGTGTAGTTAAACTTATTTCCCCACTTGGGACCTTTCTCTTGTTTCATTTTTATTGATTGTGCATGTTGTTTCATTTCTATTGATTGTGCATCCCACGAGCTCTATTATCTCTATCTGTTCATTTTTTATGGTTATGCTACCATTTTCTTCCATAGCTTTGTTTATGACTCCTTGGTTTGCCTAACCCCGGTACTTTCGTTTTGACCTTTCATAGGAACCCCAACCTTGCTTGATATTTTTGACTAGTTTGGGTAATGATAAATGCAGGATAAAGACAGTGTAGGGCCTATTTTCTGTTTGTTTATTTGTTCCTTCGTTAGAACCCAGGTGCTAGCTACTGTTATGAAAAGGACACCGATAAAACTCTTGAACCCCGCCAACAAACCCGCTAGGAACTGTTGGAGCAATCAACCACCAGGATCAAATCTGCAAAACCAAATAACCTTCCACACAAGAGAGACAAGCAAAAAGAATGCTATATTGCCATGATACAACAATGTACTGGATTACATAATGTACAATGAGGCCTTGGTTATAAAGACCAAGGTGAAACACAAGATGTTGTAGTCATGCGAAAAGTGTCTTAATCCTATGACATATGACAACTATAGGATAAGATGACAACTATCAACAACAACTATCAACAACCAGACAAACTAGAAACATCTAGAAGACAACTAGAATGCTTCCTAAGTCAACTTAAGATATAAACATGTGTGTGATTATTATTTAACTAATAAATAGTTAAATAATATGAATTATCTACACAACAAAGGTTAAACCAGATAGGTAATAACCATGTTCACACCAACACCCCCCCTTAAGTGCAACTTAGGGAGGAACAAACAAATGCAAGGATGGGTCCCAGCAACAAGGCCATGTTAGGTACCCATATACAATCTCTCACAAGTGGAGAAAAGGAGAAAACCTCATGGGAAAAAACTCCTCTCCAAAAGAGAGAAAAACATGCAAAGAAAAAGCATGAAAGAGTGAAGGAAGGACTCAAGATGACCCCCCAAGGACAACTTCCTTCACCCCAAGCATCGATTGCAACTAAAGATAATGAGGTGATGCCAAAGGTTTAGTGAAGATGTCTGCAACCTGCTCCTCAGTAGGCAAGTACTCTAAGCTGAGAACACCATCCTGGATGAGCTGCCTGATGAAGTGCATGTGGATCTCGATGTGCTTAGTACGCTGATGCTTCATGGGGTTGCAAGAAATATGAATGGCACTCTAATTATCACACCAAAGAGTAGTGGGATGATCTGGAGGAAATCCAAACTCAGTCATCAACTGTTGAAGCCAAAGAACCTCCTGGCTAGCCAAAACTACACCTCTATACTCAGCCTTTGTCGATGATAATGCAATAGATGTCTGCTTCTTGCAAGACTGTGCAATCAGACCAGAACCAAGGCAGAAAACAAAGCCAAAAGTGGACTTCCGATCATTAACATCACCAGCCCAATCTGAGTCAGTGAAGCCCATAATCTAAGAAGCTCTGAATGTGTAATGAATACCAAAGTGTGATGTGCCCTGAATATACCTCAAGATACGTTTGGCTACCTTCCAATGACTCTCATGTAGCTCCTGAGAGAATCGGGAGACAAGTCCAACTACAAAGGAAATATCAGGATGACTATGTGTCAAGTACAAAAGACTGCCAACCAATTGCCGATACAATGTAGCATCAAATATGGGAGTAGTGCAACTGGTAGACAGTACAACACCTAACTGAAATGGTGTAGGGGCAGGCTTGCAATTAGCCATGTCTAATCTCTGAAGCAAATCAAGAGCATACTTCTGCTAGAAAATGAAGATCCCCTCAGTAGTCTGGTGAACCTGAAGACCAAGGAAGTAGTGCAGAAAACCAAGATCTGTCATATCAAAGAGCTCCATCAATCCTTGTTGAATACTTTGGATCATGGAAGTAGAACTGCATGTGAGAATCAAATCATCCACATAAAGCACAAGGATCAAAAGATCATCTCCACGTCTCTGAGTGTAAATTGTAGGGTTAGAATGGCATCGTGTGAAATTAGAAGCAAGCAGGAAAATATCCATCTTCTCATACCAAGCCCTAGGGGCTTGTTTGAGACCATATAATGAACGACGAAGCCTGCAAACAAGTGAAGAGTCTTGCACAAAACCTGGAGGCTACTCCATGTAGATCTCCTCATGAAGATCACCATGCAAGAAGGCACTCTTTACATCCATCTGATACACTGACCATCCTTGAGATGCAGCTAGAGAAAGTACAAGATGAATGGAATCCATCTTGGTGATAGGAGCAAAGGTCTCAGAGTAGTCAATACCCTCAACCTGAGAAAACCCCTTAGTAATAAGACTAGCCTTGTACTTATCTATAGAACCATCAGCTACATATTTGGTGCAGTACACCCACTTGCACTGAACCAATTTTCTTCCCTTAGGAAGAGGAACAAGATCCCAAGTATGATTCTTCATTAAAGAAGAATACTCCTCAACCATTGCACTGTCCCACTCTGGAATACCTGTGGCATCTAAAAACTTTTGAGGATCCATGGAAATGGCATGACTCAAAAGACTGACACCTGTTGTCTGTGAATGAGTGCGGCAAGTATCTATGGGATCACCAACAAGAGGACCAGCCTCCTCAAGAGTAGTACGGACCCATCAAGGTAAAATGGGTACTAGAGGAGGTGGTGGAGCAGGACCTTCATCAATATCATTATGAAGAAGCAAACTATCCTCAAGTGATGATGAAGAAGGCGGAGTATGTAGTGAGGAAGAAGACGTGGTGGAAGAATCCACTTGTGTGAAGGACTCATCAAAGTGGACATCTCTATGAAAGTAGACATCCCGAGTAACAAGATCAAACAACCTATAAGCCTTCACATCCTCACAATAGCCAACAAAAATCAAAGGTTGACTCTTCTTCTCCATAGCCTTATGCCAAAAATTTAGAATGAATGCCCAAGCCTCACTACCGAATACTCTGAAGAAGGATACATTAGGCTTGACATGGGACCAAGCCTCCTCGGGAGTCATATGCTGTACTGCCTTGTGAGGCATACGATTCTGAATATAGTTGGCACAATTGACTACTTCAGCCCAAAAAGCAGGATCCATAGACCTAGACTGTAGCATGCAATTTGCCATCTCCTGTAATGTCCTATTCTTTCTCTCGGCCACACCATTCTGCTAAGGAGTGTAAGGAACTAAAAACTGAGCTGAATTCCATGCTCACTACAGAAATCTTGAAAAGCTTGGTTCACATATTCCCCCCCATTATCTGTGTGTATTTGTCGAAGAGAAAGACCGGACTGCTTCTCCACAAATGCCTTGTATGTCCTGAATGTGTCAAAAACATCACTTTTGTACTTAAGGAAGTACACCCATGTACATCATGAGAAATCATCAATGAAAGTGAGCACATACTTGGCCCCTAAAAATGAAGGAGTTGGGAAAGACATGAGATCACTATGAACCAACTCCAAGGGTACTAAAGCTCGTGTAGCCTGACCCTTAGGAAAGGGATCTTGATGATGTTTGCCAAGTAAACAACCCAAACAAACTCCCTCTATACAAGAAATCTTAGGTAGACCAACAACCAACTTCTTTGTGCTCATCTGTTGAAGATAGCTGTAATTCAGATGTCCAAACCTTTCATGCCAAAGCTTGCTCAAGGCATCAGCATGTGCTATAAGAGATGATCCTGATGAAGACTCAAATCCATCAAATTTGTATAGTCGTGATCCATGATCCACTCTCCCTGTAGCAATAACTATCTCAGGATCCTATAGCTGTCTAATAACCACATTGTGAGGAGTAAACTCAACTTTCTTCCCATCCCCAGAATGACAAATCTAATAGATTGAGAGGAGATTGTCAGAAATCTTGGGAACAAAAAGAACATCTTCAATGCAACCATCTTGCAAGTGAATGGTGCCTGTCCCCATGACTGAAATATGTGAAGAGTTCCCCACGGCAATCTGAGAAGTGCTAGTATCAGAAAGAGTCTCAAGTAGATCAAGTGAATTGGTCATATGATGTGAAGCACCTGAATCAAGTATCCAGCGATCTGAAGATGCAAACAAGCCATGTGTGGAAAGAGCATGTCCTTTGCCTGTAGAGGAGGGCTTGGGAAGTGAAATCTTGTGCTTCTTCATAGCTTCCTCCAAATCTTCTAACCTCTTAAAATAATGAGACTCATCATGACCTGTCATGCCACAAAAAGAACAAGCGCCACCTTTCTTCTTCTTTGTCTTGGAGGAAGACTCACCAGATTTGGAAGGATTAGGTGGAGGAGTGGGCTTCTGATCATTCTTTAGCTTTGGTTTGAAGAGATACTCACTACCTAAAAGAGATTCTATCTTGGGCTTCTTCTTATTCTTACCTCTACCCTTGGAAGATGAGGCCATCAAGGCGTGACTCTTAGAACTAGGAAGTGCATCCATTTGAAGTAACTTGGTTTGCTCCTTAGTAAGACACTCACAAAATAGCTCAAATCTAGGCATCTTAAAGTCTCTCCCAAAGGCATCCACAGTAGAATAGAAGGTAGATGAAAACACCTGAAATGGGCCCTTCAACTTTGACAAAATCAAGAAGATACATTCCTTTTCAATTTTATCATGTCCACATCCTTTCAATTGTGACAAGATCATCTTGAATTTCTCTAGAAAATTTTGGATAGTAGGAAAACTATCTGGAGAGAGTGATGTCAATTCTACCTCAAGTTGCAAGATTCAGAATTCATTGACAATACCATACAATTCTGCAAGCTTATACCAAATTTGCTTAGGTGTTGTACACTCCGCAATATGAAACAACAAGTTGTCTGATACATGCAATCCTATGATTCCCATAGCTTCATCTAATTTGTTCTTATAAGAAAATCTTTCAAACTCTTTATTGAAACCAGGTGGATTATCTTCTAGCATTTGCTAAAGGCCCTTAGATTGTAGTAGTTGTTTCATTTTTAACTTCCATGTGTGGTAATTATGTGGAGTGAGTGGTTTTATCATCACACTTTCTGCCATGTGTAACAAAAAAAACACCAAGAACCAAAGACACAAGGGCACTTAAATCATGCCTTTCACCCCACCCCAAATGTATTAACAATGTAATTGTAATGCCCCTAGCAAAGTACAATGAATAATTTGTACAATTGACAAGCTTAAATCAACTATTTATAACACATGGTGATTTTTACAATTTTTGAGAAAACAAAACTTGTCAAAGGAAAAACTAGAAGTTACAATCAGATTCCTTGTGATTTTTTGAGCAATTTCAAAAAAAAATTCACCAGATTTCGACATCGTATGCAAAAGATATGTTAGTTGTAAGAAAAGCACAAACTGTACCTTCAAGCTGAAAAAACTGGCAAAAAATGACAAAATCTAAACAAATAACCTACACAACAGTGAAATTGACTGAACTACCTTTCCAATGACTATAAGAATGCAAAAATCCACCTTTTGGTTTGCAAGATATGGTAAAAAGAAAAAATCTCCCTCTTTGTTGAAATTTGCAAAAATTCATTCTTGGCTTGCATGTGACAAGATCAATGACTCATTGTGTAAGCATGCGATGTGGTCAACAAGAAAGGAAGATAAGTTTGTTTGTGAGGGGGTATGACCACCTGCCAAATTGGGCCTCAATCTCTGTCTTCGAAAAACAAACAAAGAAAGAATACCTTCCTCTAATAATAAACCACCATGTTGGAAAAAACATCGAATATCAATGAAACCTGCGAATAACTTTGTTGACCGCTAGTGAAAACTAGTATGCTTGGTTGATTAGTTCAAGGAATATGCCAATAGAAACATCCGCTATGATTTATATGCCGACGAATGTGATTTTGGATGCATTAATATATAGTGACTGCCGATCATATTAAGATCTGCAAGGACTTCTATAATTCAAAGATCGCCGACTGTAGACTAGTGAAGGCCGACTACAGATGAATCAGTCACCGATGACTGTTTAAAAAAACACCGAAATGTATGATGGCCACCAGAGAGGTTTGCTGACTGTTTAAGAAATCCACATAAATGTAACCACTAGATTGTATGCCAATTTGGAAGCTACAAAATCCATAGATTCCATCTTTTTTGAATGCTGATTGTGGTTTTAACTCTGCCGACAACAAAAATTAGATGCCGACTGGTAGCAGGTAAAAGTAATACGCCAATAGCAACAACTAACGAGTATAGAAACCACTGCAAAACAAATGCCATCGAGGAGATCAAGGTGCCATGATGTGTTCGGCTGGTCATCAAATGAAGACTGCTGATATCAAAGGCAAGAAGGCCGACTAGTAGACAACGCATCAACGAAACACCGACGAGAAGGAATGTGATCGCCAAGGGAGATCTATAGCTTCTCAAAGGGTAGCTGATCTAGCGTGAGACCACAAAAGGTGGATCGTGGATTTTTAATCATCGGTCACTGTAGATTAGGAAAACAAAATGAAGCGAAAACACAAACTAAATGCATAAAACACAAAGTTATACCTCACATGAAGACCGAATCTCATCAAGGGAGGAGGAAGCTTGCACCCAAGACTCCTAGATTAGACAACCCTATTTGATTCAAATGTGGATTGCTCTTGCTTTCAACACAAATATTGATGAAGGATTAGAGGATAGATAGATTAGAGATTTGAGAGAAATTTGGGCATGGTTTTGATGTAAGAAGAAGTTGTATGAATGGCTTGGGTGAGAGTTTCATTTATAGCTTTTTGAAAAAAGAATGGAGGGTGAGGATCAAGAGTTGAGATCAAGGGCTAGGAATAAAAGTAAATCTTTTATTTATAGTGGATGAATTAAAAATTTATTTTTGGGAAGAGTGGAGGATAATTGAATTTTAAATTTAGTTAGTGGAGGATAGTGGGGGACAACTGAATTTTAAATTTAGTTAGTGGAGGATAATGGTGGACAATTGAATTAAAAATTCAATTAGTGGAGGATAGTGGGGGACAATTGAATTTTAAATTCAATAGTGGATGATAGTGGGGGACAATTGAATTAAATATTCAATTAGTGGAGGACAATTGAATTAAAAATTCAATTAGTGGAGGACAATTGAATTAAAAATTCAATTAGTGGATGACCATTGAATTAAAAATTCAATTAGTGAGGACAATTGAATTAAAAATTCAATTAGTGGATGACCATTGAATTAAAAATTCATTTTTAGATAATGGAGGATATTAGCTAATTAAATATTAAGAATATTTAATTATATGTTCAACATGGTGAGGTGGAAGAGATGAGGTGGATTGATGAGGTGGATTTAGGACTTAGGATAGAGGGAAATTGAAATAATAAATATTGCATATTTATTAAATCAATTGGCTAAGGTTTTAGACTATTGAATTAATGAAATTAATTCAATTTTGGGGATAATATAATGGAAAATAGGGTAATGAGGGGATAATTAATTAAATAAAAATTTAATTAATTGGTTAGAAGGGAAATTGATATGTTTAGGGATGTTAGGAGTTGGTTCGATGGTAGAAGACATTTTTAGGTGTCTACATTTGCCCCTCTTTGAGATGGTGTTGCGGCTAAATAACATCATTTCAAAGAAGTTAAAACAAAAAAAAGATTTTGGTTTAGAAGAATAGGGTAAGGTTTGGGGATAATTGGTATGGATGATGCCCCCTCGAGAGGACTGGTGTGTTGCAAGAACACAGTTGTGCTCTCTAAATGGATGGAACATATTGGTTGAACTAGGCAGAGGATAAGTGGTGGGATGAAAGGATGATGATGTTGGGAGATGATTGGTGGATGATCATTGTGCTGAAAATGATTTAGAGCAATCCTAGGTTTGATATAGCAAAGTGGATATTTTCAGCAAGGTATAGAAGACCAGGGTGATGATGTTTATCCAACATTTGCATGGACTAGACACGCAGACAAAGGGATGATCCCATGCATGCCCAAGATAGTACAACCTTGTCTAGACGAGGGAAGGGGACTCATAGCATAAGCCCTTAGTACACAAAAGGTATGATGAACCTTAGATGCATAAGGAGATCAATATGCACTTGATAATGATTGTATTGGCTGTCTCTATTGTTGGGATGCCGAATGTCTTAGGATTGGATAATGTGCCCACACAAAAGGTACCATGTAGGTCATATTCCCCACATCCCATGTCGGATAGCTTGATTTGGACCACGGGTGGTGGAGTTGCTTGGGATGAAGTGGAAGCGATGTTTGTGGGGTCGATATATGAGTTTGATGTTGTTGGTTTAGCTTCGGTGGTGGCTTTATTATATGGGCAGAATGTTTGGTTGTAGCCTTCCAGAAAACTGCAGTATTGGAAGGGGCGAGGGTCGGCATAGACTATGACTTCTGTGCCGTTGTGAGGGAATTTGATGCATTGATGGAAGGTGGATGGGATGACCTGCATGGCATGAATCCATGGTCTTTTGAGAAGGATGTTATGGGGGAGGTCAAGATCCAGAACCTGACATTTTGTTTTGAGGATTTTCGGTCCCACCTATACGGGCAACTTGATAGTACCTTCAGAGAGCCGTTCAGTATCATCATAGCCTTTGATCGTAATACACTCGCTGGTGTCGACAACCACATCGGAGTACCCCAAGTGTTTTAATAGTTTTAGAGTGCATATGTTGAGGCCGGAACCACCATCTATTAAGACTCTTTTAATGGTGTGCTTGTGGATGTGGACTTCGATGTGCAGGGCGTCGTTATGTATGTGATCGGAGGCGGGTAGGTCCTTTTCTGAGAAGGTGAGATGATGGAGTGAGGCAATGTGTCCTACCATGGATTGGAATTGAGTTACATTCAAGATGGCAGAGACTTGTGTTTGCAAGAGCGCTTTATCGAGGACGTCCTTATGAAGGGGAGATGTGCGAAGCAACTCGAGGATGGAGATTTGTGCGGGTGTCTTTCCTAGGTGTTCTAGGAGGTTATATTGGTGGGTAGGTGGTGCACGTGCATTTGGGCGAGGAGGTAGGGGATCTGATGTGGATGTGGGTGTTGGTTTAGTGGGAGGGGCTGTGCGAATGGATACACAGCCACGGTGGGTTGTAATAGCACAATCAGGTGCTTGTGCGCGGATGGTGACTGTGTTGACATGATGGGATGATGCTTCTATATGTCCTACGATAGAGTCGTAAGATGCGGGTGGTGGGGTGATATTGTAGGTTTGGTTGGATGACAAGGCTTTGTTATGATTAGGTAGGGGATCCTTGTAAGCTCCTAGGTTGGCATTTGGTGATGGTTGGGCGCTGTGATCGAGATCGACTAGATTTTGTTCGATAATGTCTTGGATGCAATGTTTGAGTTGCATGCAGTCAATTTTTTTATGACCTGCAACGTGGTGGTATTCACAGTAGTCATTCTCATTGTACCACACAGCTTTTAGTTCATTGTCTTGATAGGGTTTAACGGGTGGAAGCGTGATCAAATTTTGCTTGAGACATCTATCAAGGATGTCTTCGACAAGTTCCCCTAAGGGTGTGAATTGTCTGCGTGGTTTACGTGGTTTAGTTGGACCTCTCTGGTTATTTACATTTGTTGCATACGTATGCACAGGTGTTTGGTTTTGTATATGTTGGATGGCCTTCACATCCATGACGCCATCATTCAGATTGTTCTTGTTCTTCCCCCAATAATGTGATTTGTCGTTTGACTGTGTGTTGGCATTGTTGTTGGTATTGGGGGTGTTGTTATTGGATTTGTAGTAGTTGTTGTTGTTGAATTTGGGGTCGTACAGTTTAATGGAGCCCTTGGCAATGAGGGCTCGTTCAATGGTAGTGCCTTTGTCGATGACCTCTTCAAAGGTAGATGCACAAAGTATTTGTAGATGAAACCCTAGTTCCTGATTGAGGTTGGCCACGAACATGGTGACGAGTTGTTTTTCAGGAATGGGCCATGGGAGTTTGCTTGCTAAGCCTCTCCACCTTTGCAAGAAGGAAGCGAAGGCTTCGCCGTTCTTTTGTTTGGTGTTGCAAAGGTCGGTCATGGACATTTCATGCCCAAAATTATAGGAGAAGTGATTCACAAACTTCTCCGCAAGCTCAGGGAAAGTCCTAATGCCCGAGGGGGAGATGTGTGAACCATTCAGCAGCTTGACCGCCAAGGCTTCGTGGGAATAGTCTCATTAGATATGTGTCATTATTAGAGACTTTTAGGCAAGCTATGTAGAACTCCCTAAGGTGGTCCCTAGGGTCTCCCTTTCCCTTGTATTTGTCGAATTTAGGTGTCTCGAAGTTCTTGGGGAAAGGGGGCATGTACAATGTGCGATCAAATGGGTAGGGGCAAATATCCTCAAAGGAATAGTGTTTGCGTTTGCCCCCAGTTTGTAGGTCCACTACCTGTTGGATTAAGCCTTGTACAACAGTTGTGATATCCTGTGGTTGCTGTGGTTGTTGTATGTATGCCTGTTGGTTGGTGAGATGTTGGAGATGGGGTGGGATTTGATATTGGGGATTTGTTTGATTGAAGTGTTGGTATTGTGTGTTGGTGTTTTGGTTGATTGGTGGTTGATGGTGTTGATGCGCATAGAGTTGTTGGAGAACATGTGGTGGTATTTGGGGATTGGGATTATGTGGGTATGTGACATTAGATGGGTTGACGTTGGGTATGTGGACATTGGATTGGTTAGATGTGTTGCGAGGTGTTTGTGAGAATAATTGTCATAGGTATGCAATGGTTTGAGGGTTGGGTGGGGACATGCTCGTGGATGTACTTGCTTGCATGATGTTGCCTTGTATACCCATGGTAATTTGTGGCATGGAAGGGTTTATGGTAGTTGTGGTAGTAGAGGTGATGATGGGTTGGGAGATGGTAGGGATAGCGGTACATGTGGGAATTGTAGATGTGGTAGTGGTTGAAGTTGTGGAGGTGGTAGATACAGTAGGTGTTGATGTTTGAGATATGGTGGGTTGGGTATGTGATGTAGATGCTTGGGTATTTGATGGGGTAGGGACAATTGTAGCGGTGGATGGTTGTGATGATGTCGTGATGGGGGGAGTTGAGCACCAATTTTGAGAAGATGATCAAGATATCTACTTGGGTCCAACCTTAGGATTTTATCGAGGAGGTCCATGTTATCGGTGTCTTACATGAAGCTTAAGACATCTAGATCATCTTGGGAAGTAATGGGGACGTTTTGTGTTGGTGGTGGTGGGGGGGTGATGGTTGTGTTTGTTGTAAGTAACTGAAGGGATTTTCATTAGGACCATATGGGGGGATGAAGGAATATGTAGGTGGATTTGGATTGATGGGTCTGTTGTAGCTATCGGTGTTAGGCATGCTAAATTGCCAATGTTTTGCCATTTCTTGGTTCTTTTTGCTTTGTGATCTCATGATGGGCATGCACATATATAGAGTTGGTTTCTAGATGTAGGATGATATGGGGATGTAGACCTTAGAGAATCTAATTTGATTGTGTTGGACCCAAAGATGGATGTGGTAATGAGGTGGAGTAGAAGAGGCGATATGGTGGAAGATTGATATGTATTTCTAGAGGTTTCAACCGAAATATGATGTGGATGCCCGATATTGATTTTGCACAAATGTTGGACCAAAAATGTTTGTTTTGAGGAGATTTTGTTTGATGTTTAATTTTTGATGTGTGATATGGATGATTGTGGTAGTCAACAAATTGAGCTTAGGTAGGACCTAGATTTGTGGTTTGCACAAAAGGGGTGTCTTTCTTTGTTTGGGGTAGACAAATGACCTTACACAGAGGGATAATGATTTCACTTGGAAGGTAGACTATTGACTATCCAAGCAAGATATGATGTGTGTAGGATGAAATCTAGATCAAATTTTAGCTCAAAAGGATGACAAATTTTGATGTTTTGATTTGGGAGATTTTGGGGATTTTTTTTTTTTGAATGATTTTCTTATGACAAGGATTTTGGTTTGGTCCAAAAGGTATGCAAACAATCACTGAAGACAAGTGAATATGAATTTGAATGGTTTTGATATAGCAAAGGGGTCCAACAATGGGGGTGATTAATCCTCTAAGGTCAAAAGAGAAGGTGTGATTTTGAAAAAAATTGGAAGAAAATGGATGGAGTGTTGTCAGATTTTTGGGATGTGACTATGAATTATAGCAGTGCAAATGGTGTGATCACAACTAACTAAGTATTCATTTTAGACAAGTCAATCTGAGAATAGCGCCAATCCACAGGTGAAATAGTGCCACAATCAGACAGAGATGACGCTAAAACAAAGCAGTGTCTGTCAAGGTCCTAAAAGACAGCCTTTTGATGACAATTTTTTTATTTTTCTTTGTTTGGAATGTGATCAAATGAGGTTTGTCTCTTGGCAATGTGTTGTAAGTAATTCAAGCACAATAATCACACAACAATCAAGATTTTTCTTTGTTTTGAAAAAAAAAGATGTGTGATTTTTTATTTAACAAGCACTTTAAACAACCTAAGGTGAGAATGTGACAGTATTTGTTGAATCCCCTAGCTGTGCCTATTCAAAGTAGGTAGCTCCAGGATCTTGGTAGCACTAGCTCCTCCTTACAATTGCACACACTTCTCACACATACCAAGATCTGGGTTTCTTATAAGGCTTGTCCCTCACCAAACCTTTAGATTATCCCTACTACCTCAGCTAAGAACCGCATGAATTGGGGCCGCTTCAAAGGTTTCCCTTCTGTGCCAACAAATAGAAGGATTTTGGCTTGCTAAACAATGGTTCGTAGCAAGGGCATCCATTCAGGTGGTTATACGTGCGTCAGTGCTACTCTTCGTTATAGAGTCTCCTAGCCTCCAAGGGTTACACCTTGGAGGGTTTTGGGGGAGGTTGGCTGTCAGTATAACACAACAACACCTGTCGTTTGAGACTTTCATCCCAAATGCCTTATTTTATATAGCGGCTTGGAAGAACTTGGCTTTAGCTTAATGCCGCTTGGGTCGTTCCCACCTTTCGAAGCGGGGTGGTAGGCCCTCTAAGGATTTAACAAAAGTAATACAACCACAAAAATACTTTTGATCCCCAAGTTCATACAAAGACATGAGGGGAGAGCATACGTATTCTTTATGCTTGCATCACACTAAACAAGGTTCATTTTAGATCTTTAGATTATGTTGGGGGTGATTAATGCAAGTGTTGTGAGAAGCTTTTGATTCCCAAGGTCACCAAATGGTGCAAGGGAAGAGCATACACTTTTCACACTACAAGAACAAATCACAAAAACACTTCACACAAATTAGATTGATTTTCTTGATTATATGAGTGAATAATGCAGATTGTTGTTCTTTTTAATCTAATGATTTCATTGATGCAATTTGTGGTTCTTTTTAAAGCCCAAAATTGAAGTGTTTGGATATTTGTTTGTTGCAAGCAATGATTAATTTTAGTTGCACCAAAATCAAATGTTCATTATACTAAGGCACACAAAGATTTTTTTTAGGTGCACCAAGATAAAGTGTTTGATTGTAGATTGTTTGGAAGCAAGATTGATTTTATGCACCAAATTCAAGTGTTTTCTAAGCTAAGAAAATAAAGGTTCTTTTTAGTGCACCAAAAGAAGATGTGTCTTAATCTACTAAATCCCTGCAAAAGATGTTAGTAGTTTCGAGATGATGGTCTTGGATGATATGAAATACCCTGCAAAATAGAGACACAACCCTGCACAGATCCCTAAGCTAGTAAAGAAAATAGCGCCAAAACAGAGGCAAGATAGCACTAATACAGAAGATAGCACTAATACAGAAAATAGCGCCAATATGGCAGAGAGTTGGTCAACAGATGATTTTAGAAAAATTTTGCCATAGTCTCCCCTTCTTCATTCAAGATACTTGTAGAAATAGAGAGCAGATAGAATAGAAAGTCCAAGAAATAGAAGGAAGACAAAGAAATCTGGATGGATTTGTGAGTGAAAGTTAGGATAGAAAGTGCTCAAGACCTGCAAAAAAAATACGTCTCCAAAACAAAAACTCACCCAAAAAAAAAGATTAGATATGGACCTTGTGGGTCCCACCGGGCATGCCAATGTAGATCAGGAAAATAAAATGAAGCGAAAACACAAACTAAATGCATAAAAGACAAAGTTATACCTCACATGAAGACCTATTCTCATCAAGGGAGGAGGAAGCTTGCACCCAAGAGCTTCTAGATTAGACAACCCTATTTGATTCAAATGTGGATTGCTCTTGCTTTCAACACAAATGTAGATGAAGGATTAGAGGATAGATAGATTAGAGATTTGAGAAAATTTTGGGCATGGTTTTGATGTAAGAAGAAGTTGTATGAATGGCTTGGGTGAGGGTTTCATTTATAGATTTTTGAAAAAGGAATGGAGGGTGAGGATCAAGAGTTGAGATCAAGGGCTAAGAATAAAAGTAAATTTTTTATTCATAGTGGATGAATTAAAAATTTATTTTTGGGAAGAGTGGAGGATAATTGAATTTTAAATTTAGTTAGTGTAGGATAGTGGGGGACAACTGAATTTTAAATTCAGTTAGTGGAGGATAGTGGGGGACAATTGAATTAAAAATTCAATTAGTGGAGGATAGTGGGGGACAATTGAATTAAAAATTCAATTAGTGGATGACAATTGAATTAAAAATTCAATTAGTGGATGACCATTGAATTAAATATTCAATTAGTGAGGACAATTGAATTAAAAATTCAATTAGTGGATAACCATTGAATTAAAAATTTATTTTTGGATAATGGAGGATATTAGCTAATTAAATATTAAGAATATTTAATTATATGTTCAACATGGTGAGGTGGAAGAGATGAGGTGGATTGATGAGGTGGATTTTGTGAGGTGGATTTAGGACTTAAGATAGAGGGAAATTGAAATAATAAATATTGTATATTTATTAAATCAATTGGCTAAGGTTTTAGACTATTGAATTAATGAAATTAATTCAATTTTGGGGATAATATGATGGAAAATAGGGTAATGAGAGGATAATTAATTAAATAAAAATTTAGTTAATTGGTTAGGAGGGAAATTGACATGTTTAGGGATGTTAGGAGTTGGTTCGATGGTAGAAGACATTTTTAGGTGTCTACAGTCACTATCCAAGAAACAACTATCAATATATATTAACTTGCGGATAAACAAATGAAGATCGCTTGCTATAATGTGAGGCCTACCGTGGTTTTAAAGATCACCTTTTACAGTGACAAAACCATCAAAAACCAAATGAATTCCAATTCAAATGTCACAGATCTATAATTTTGTGGTATTAAACCACCGCTAGGAATTCTAAAGACTGCAGAATTATTAAGCCCATAGTGCAGGGTTGTGGAGTAGAAACCCCCATGTGGCCTTTAAAAAAAAAACTATGGCCAAAAAATATAAAACCCAGGCTAGATTTACAGAAAAATGATGCAAATAAAAAAACTAGGTCCCGAATTTAGGCCAGAACGCTTAAAGTGACAGGAGCACAGCTCGAACAGGAACAAAAAGAGCCCAAAAATATAGATCGGGCTATATCAAGCCAAAGATGCCTTTGAAACAGGATCTGTAGGATCGAATCACCCCCCAAAAAAAGCTAAATACTTTGCAAATGGACAAGTTGCCTGGAGCTTGCAGGTGTAGAATTGCCTAAAATTGGGTTGATGAGACCGGATCTGGGCCAGATCGGGTCCAAAAAGACCAAAGACAATTGAATATTACCTGTTGCACAGCAGATGATGCAGAAAATGCAGGGGGCAAAAAAGGCCCTTTGCTAAAAAAAATTGCCTTTTGGACAAAAAATTATGCAAAAATGCATATAAAAGCACCAAAAAGTAAAAAAATTACCTATGTCCAAAATCAAGTTTTGGACAATCGATCTTTACTAACTTGGGCGATCTGAATTCAAAGGTGAACTCTATTTTCAGCCAGGATGCACCAGCCAAAAGTTGACAGCAAGATCTCTCAACAAAAAAGAGAAGGGGCTTGCAGGATCAAAGCTCTGATACCATGTTGGAGCAATCATCCACTAGGATCAAATCTGCAAAACCAAATAACCTTCCACACAAGAGAGACAAGCAAAAAGAATGCTATATTGCCATGATACAACAATGTAATGGATTACATAATGTATAATGAGGCCTTGGTTATAAAGACCAAGGTGAAACACAAGATGTTGTAGTCATGCGACAAGTGTCTTAATCCTATGACATATGACAACTATAGGATAAGATGACAACTATCAACAACTAGACAAACTAGAAACATCTAGAAGACAACTAGAATGCTTCCTAAGTCAACTTAAGATGTGAACATGTGTGTGATTATTATTTAACTAATAAATAGTTAAATAATATGAATTATCTACACAACAAAGGTTAAACCAGATAGGTAATAACCCTGTTCACACCAACAATTATATGGTAATAACCCTGTTCACACCAACAATACTTAGATGCTTGTATTAACTTGCTATATCAAAATCCATGTAAGGGATACTCAGGTCATCTCAGTTTAATTATACCTAGATGCTTGTATTTTCTTACAACATAATAAAAGCTCAATGATGAAACAAAGCACTTCAAAATACTTGCAACATCAAGGTGACAAATATCTACATCCATACACATCCAATTACATTTCATATACCATCCATAAATAAAGTTTTAAGTTCAAAGTACCAATGTTTGCAAATAAAAGCTTGTCATTCCTTCATTTGCATTTCTTCTATCAATCAAATTTTTATCTATCATTGTATCTTTCATCAAATTTCTTCTACATCAATTGAGTAAACCTTTTCCAAGTGTCAAAAGATCCATCTATCCAAATCGTATCTTCCAATTATCCATGTGATCCATTCATCCTTATCCAATCAATCCAAGCAGTGATCCAAATGCAAGTCCATCCTTAATCCATACCAATCAAGTCAAGTCAATCTTGTCAAATAATCCAATCACAATCAGTGGTCTTGATCCTAATCTTGTTGTAAACCAAATCAATCAATCATAATTATTAGTGGGATATATCTTTCCCGCTCTTATCATGTTGATCTAGGGATATATCATTCCCCACAATGACAACATTATCGTCGGTCATTATCGATTAATCATTGGTTTACTGCTTGATAGGGGCAACACCTTGTTTGTTCTTGTATCATTTGTGCATACTTGCATTCTTGCTTGTGTGTGTTATTATTTTATCTTGCATCACGTGTCATTCAACACTTTCATTCCATCCCATTTTTCTTCCGCGTTGACCAATTTCTTCACCCTAACATTTCATTCAACCTATCTCATCGTGAGGTTGTCCATCTTGTCATATCATTCTTCCTATCCAATCTCCCAAGGGGGCATCCTAATGTCATAAACCTGTACTAGGGGCAAACTGGGGCATGTATCATTATCAGAAATTTTTATTCTTTGAAACAACGTGATAAAACACATTGCATCAAAGAGGGGAAAAATGTATACACCTAAAAATGGCACGACTCTAGCTAAATAAATATTTTAAATATTTATTTCATTTTAAATTCTTCTATCAATAAATAAATAAATGAATTTATTTATTTGATTCATATTTCTTCAAAAATTAAATAAAATCATTTATTTAATTAAATCATCCAAATTCTTCTAAAATCATTTCTAAATTAAATAATACCAAATTATTTAATTAATTCTTTGCATTCTCCATATTTAAATAAATCTAAATATTTATTTAAATTGTCTATTTCCTCCAAAATTGAATTAATACCAAAAATAATTCAATTAATCCATGTGCATATGTAATTAAATATTTTTAATATTTAATTAGCTAATATCCCCTCACCCACATGTCCTATTTCTCCTTTAGTCATATTAGTTAACTCATTAGTCAAAACAGTTCACTAATTAGTCATCTAAGTTCACTATTCAATCATCTCAGTTAACTCTTCAATCTATTGTGTTAACTCTCGTGTTGCATGGAGAAGGACACTTGTCCCCTCCCTATTCGTGCACATCCTCTCAAATTTCCTCAACCATTGATCTTCTTATTCATTCTACACCATTGATCTTCTTTCTCACAAATCTATAAATACAACCCCTATTCCTCCATTTGAATCATTCAAGCTTTTTATAAACTTACTCTATAGGAATCACAGTGCGCCTTTGGTACAAATCACTCCATAGCTTGAGATCAATTATCACATCCTTATCACCATTATCATTGCATTGTGAACATCCTCTTCATTTGCAAAACCTATCAACAACCATTCTCCATTGTCATCTTGGAAAAAAGCAAGGAAGTGCACCTTCTGATGGCTCTATACATACACGAGATCAATTTGAGATAGGCGACCAATGGAAGTCACAGAATAGAAAGGTTTGCAAGGTATTGTGTTCTTTGTGTTTGATCTTATGTGTTCTAATTTCATTGAGTTATTTAGATTATACTGATATACTGATATTGACCACATTTTCCCATAACAAGCATCACTTCTCTATGCTTCCACACTTTGCATACATGTCTCCTAAGTCTGTTGCAACTACATCATTTGTGCATTTGTCTTTCTCTTGCAAAACGAGGAAGAGAGTAAAAGAGAGAGACATGTTTGGCATGATTCACATATCCTCATTTTACCTTCTATATGGTTTCTATGCTTTACATATCCTCATTTCACCTTTCTACATTTGCTTTACACCTACCACTTTGCATACATGTCTATCAGGAGAATTGCAACTACAACATCTGACAAAATTCACATATCCTTTATGCTTTGATGTATGTAATTAGAACACATTCCATACCTCATGGGGTCTAACTGACTGTGTCAATGCATTAGGGTGGGTGGGTGAATACTAGGGGAGGTGTCTTTTCAGTGGCAAAGCCTCCTAGTCATTATCGACTACATCAAACGCAGACAATATCTCAAGAGCCCTAAGACAAAAAAGGTGTCAAATATTAAACCGATTGTTCTGTCAAACCATGACACCTAGGAACATCTTCTTTGCATGTATAGGTGGATGTCAGATCCACCTACAAATACCTACCTTTTTTTTTTTAAATCAATTTTGTTTTCCTATGGTGGCAAGGAACACATTGTTCCAAAATGCTTTAGTTTCATGCAGTGGAAAGGTGCTAGGAGTGAGATTTTGCATTCCACAGCTCGTGGGGCCAAATTGACAGTGCCAACATGTTGGCATAGGTAGGTAAATCTAGGGGAGGTCTTGTTTTATGCACCAAGTGTCCCAGTCGTTTGGGGCAACAGGCTACCATCAAAGTCACTTAAGATCCATAAGAGCAAAAAATTGCCAAACTTGGCATAGTAGTTCTCAGAATTCATGGTAGCTGGGAATGTTCCATTTGGACATACAGGTGCACATGGGATCCATCCATAATAACTTCTCTCAGTTTTGGTCAACTCCAATCCATTTGACCGTGCCAAAATCAAATGTATTCTTGCAAAATGCTTCAGTTTCATGCAATGGAAAGGTGCTAGGAGTGACATTTTGCATTCCACTTCTAGTGAAGTTGAACTGATTGCACCAACACATCAAGGTGGTTAGGTAAATGCTAGGAGAGGTCTAATTTCATGCACCAAGTGTCTCAATCATTTAGGGTAGCAGGCTACCAACAAAGTCACTTAAGATTCTAAGAGCAAACAACTGTCAAACTTTGATGGAGTAGTTCTCAAAATTTATGGCAACTGGGATTGTTCTGTTTGGACCTACAAGTGCACATGGGGTCAGTCCATAATAACCTCTCTCAATTTTGGTCAACTCTAATTTGTTTGAACATGCCGAAATCAAATGTATTCTTGCAGTCAAAAGGTGCTAGGAGTGAAATTTTGCATTCCACATCTCGTGGGGCCAAACCAACTACACCAATGTGTCGAGGTGGGTGGGTAAATGCTACAAGAGGTCTCATTTTGTGCACCAAGTGTCCCAGTTGTTTGGGGCAATAGGCTACCAGCAAAGTCACTTAAGATCCCTAAGAATAAAAAACTACCAAACTTTGATGGAGTATTTCTCAAAATTCATGGCAGCTGGGAATGTTCTATTTAGACTTATAGGTGCACATGGGATCCATCTACAATAATCTCTCTCATTTTTGGTCAACTCTGAACCATTTGACTATGCCAAAATCAAATGCATTCTTGCAAAATGCTTTAGTTTCATGTAGTGGAAATGTGGTAGGAGTGAAATTTTGTATTCCATGGCTTGTGGGGTTGAACCGACCATACAAACACATCAGGTTGGGTGGGTAAATTCTAGGGGAGGTCTCGTTTCATGTGCCAAGTGTCCCAGTCATTCGAGGCAGTAGGCTACCGATAAAGTCACTTAAGATCCTAAGAGAAAAAAACTGCCAAACTTTGACGAAACAATTCTCAGAAGTCATGGTCGATGGGAATGTTTTGTTCATACCTATAGGTGCACGTGGGGTCCATCCATAATAAACTCTTTTGGTTTTGGTCATCTCCAATTTGTTTGACTGTACTGAAATCAAATGCGTTCTTACAAAATGCTTTAGTTTCATATAGCACAACCTTGCTAGGAGCCATATTTTTTGTTTTGTTGGTCATGGGGCTGAATTGAATATGCCAACATGTTGGGGTGGGTGGGTAAATTCTAGGGGAGGTCTCGTTTCATGTGCCAAGTGTCTTAGTCATTCTGGGTTGCAAGCTACCAGCAAAGTTGAAAGGTGCTAGGAGTTAAATTTTACATTCCACAGGACATTGATTCAAAATGACTACACCAACACGTCGAGGTGGATGGGTAAATGCTAGGGGAGGTCTCGTTTCATGTGCCAAGTGTCTCAATCATTCTGGGTTGCAAGCTACCGACAAAGTTGAAAGGTGCTAGGAGTGAAATTTTTAATTCCACTAGTCGTGGGGCCAACTGATAGCACCAACATGTTGGTGTGGATGGGTAAATGTGAGGGGAGGCATCATTTCATGTGCCAATTGTCACAGTCATTCAGGGCAGCAGGCTACCGACAAAGTCACTTAAGATTCCTATGAGTAAAAAAATGTCAATCTTTCACAAAGTAGTTCTTAGAATTTGTGGAAGCTGAGAATGTTTCATTTGGGCCTACAAGTGCACGTGGGGTCTTTCCACAATATATTCTCTCAATTTTGGTCAACTTCAATTCATTTGACCGTGCCAAAATCAAATGCATTCTTGCAAAATGCTTCAATTTCATGTAGTGGAAAGGTGCTATGAGTAAACTTTTGCATTCCACAGCTTGTGGGGCTGAATCGATTATGCCAACACATTAGGGTGGGCAGGTAAATGCTAGGGGAGTTCTTGTTTCATGCGCCAAGTGTCTCAGTCATTCAGGGCAATAAGCTATCGACAAAGTCACTTAAGATTCTAAGAGCAAAAAATATCCAAACTTTGATGGAGCAGTTCTCAAAATTCATGGCATCTGGGAATGTTTTGTTTATACCTGCAAGTGTAACTTGGGGTCCATACACAATAACCTCTCTCAGTTTTGGTCAACTCTGTTATTAGAAAATGTGAACAATAGCATTAAACAACTAATTATCCAATAACTCAATGGAAATTGATGTAAATACAAATAATCAAAGATTATACCATCGAAGACCATTTTACCTCTATGCTTCCATTGTTCACCTATCTCTTCTTGATCTTGATAGTAACAGAGCTCTCAGAAGTGTGCACTTCCTTGCTATTGAAGATGACAAGAGTAGAACGGCTATGGGTGGATTATGCAATGGAGATGACACTACAAATGCAATACTAATGGATATGGATTGATGGGGACATGATTGGATGAGGATTGTGATAATGAGGTTGTATGAATGCAAGTGGATGATAACTTTGCCAAAGGCATGCTATAATGATTCCTATAGGGTAAGATTGCTTAAGCTTAGATGGATGTAAATGGGTGAATACGGGTTCCTTTTATGGGCTCAAGAGAGGCCAAGTCCAGGTGTCAATAGATCCATGACTGGAGGAATTACCTATGAGGTGTATGGTTGAGAAGACTTGAGAGAATGTGCGTGAATCAGGAGAGGACAAGTGTCCAAGCCTTCTTCATGAGTTATGGGAGTTAACAAAATAGATTGAAGAGTTAACTGAGATGATTGATCAGTTAACTAGGTTGATTCAGGAGTCAACAGAATAGATTGAAGAGTTAACTGAGATGATTGATCAGTTAACTAGGTTGATTGAGGAGTCAACAGAATAAATTGAGCAGTGAACTTAATTGACTAATTAGTTAACTGTTTTGATTAATGAGTTAACTAATCTGACTAGAGGAGAAATAGGACATGTGGGTGAGGGAATATTAGCTAATTAAATATCAAAATATTTAATTACATGTGCAACTTGGTGAGGTGGAAAGGTGACATGGAAGAATGAGGTGGAATGGTGAGGTGTAAAAGGTGATGTGGATTTATGGAATTAGGACTTAGGATAGAGGAATTTAGGATTAATTAAATAATTTAGAATTATTTAATTATGTGAGACATTAGAAAAATTTAGGGATTTTAATTAAATAAATTGATTTTATTTAATTATTGGAGGGATGTGAATCATTTAAATAAATTAGAATATTTATTTAATTGATAGGAGAATGAGAATTAAGATAAATATTAAAATATTTAGTTAATTCGTCTTAGCCAGTTTTAGGTGTATACATTTTGCCCTTCTTTGATGCAATGTGTTTTATCATGTTGTTTCAAAGAATAAAAATTTTCTGCGATTTGATACATGCCCCAGTTTGCCCCTGGTATAGGTTATGACGTTAGGATGCCCCCTCAGGAGATTAGATGGGAAGAAGGTGGCGATAGGATGATGGACAATCTCACAATGAGATAGGTTGACAAGATAGGTTAGGGTGAAGAAAACAAAGGACCTAGAAGAAAGACTATGTGAAAATCATGCCCCAGCATGGACAAGGTTAAGCACCTCTCCTTAGGGTTTCATGTGCTATATATAGGAGTTTGGCTTCATAGTTCACTCATTTGTACACTTGCTTTTGAGAGAGATTCTAGTGAAGAGACGAGCTATTTGAGCACAGAGCAGTCAGCGAAGATGCAATAGTTTCCTCTTGAGCTTCATCAATTTAAGCGGATTCGACAGTTCAACCGTCCAACAGACTACGGGCCGCCGATAAGTACTAGTTCGTTTCTAGCCTAGGGTCATTAATGATAGTAATAAATGTAGGCCTCTAGGTTTTGTATGCATCAAATGGCAGAACCGTGCATATGACACGCGATACCGCACATATGACACGATTCTGTGCATGATGCTGAAATCGGCGCATATGTAGTTTTTTTGCATTTGAAGTGTGTTTCCATGCATTTGAAATCTTGTTGCGCATGCAATGAGGGTAACTATGCTTTTGAGTTTTGATTGCACATGTGAAAGCTTTTTTCTCAAACAAAATGAAGTTGCACATGCGACAAATAGTCCTGTGCATGTAAGACTAAGCTACGTAAACAAATTTAGGCTGTGCATATAAGATAATCCTGCGCGTACAGTGGAAATCCTTGCAAATGAGAGGCAGATCTACACATATAAGTTTAGTTGATCAAATCACTTAGAAATTTGATGAAGTTGACTATGAGATTGAAGCTAGTCAACTGATGGGTCATCTCTAGGATTGATTGAATCCCCAGAGAGATAATAGGAAAGTGTTCTTGTTAGAATTGCTAAGTTTTTGATGTTGGATAAATAGACTTGCAGTTTAAATGATTTTGATTGATTAACACATGCTTGTTTGTTTGCAGGAGGAGTTAGATGATGTCATCATGTTGAGGGAGTGGTTTCCAGTTACCCAGATGTTGAGGCCTTATCTTATGGAGAATGATCTTCTGGTTATTGGATCAGCTGGATTGTCGTTTGTGCTCTTCATGCCCGAGATTAGGGTCAATCTCAGCATGTTGACTGCTCTGGTTGAGAGATTTCACAGTGAGGACGGGACTTTTCACCTTCCCACTGGGGAGATTATAATGACTCTAGAGGATGTTCACAGGATTTTGCACATACCTATTGATGGAGAGCTCATTGAGTATGAGCCACAAAAAGGGGCAGGATTGCATGAGTGCCGATAGGTTTTTGGTGATGATGAGATCGAGGGCACTGAGTTTAGTTGGTCTGATATGATGGCTTATTATGAGCCACTTCCTTCAGTTGTGGTACGGTTGACCAGAGGGATTGTGTGCCTTGACAAATAGTCACATGGATTTATAGTTGGTTGGGGTCGAGTGCTAGAGAGGATTACTACATAGGGGGTTAGATATGCCTAGGGTGTTTGCATCCTTGCTCACCTGTATCATGATTTGCACTAGTTTGTGTATGATGGCTCTTCTAGCTTGGCTTGCAGGGTTTCACTATTATAGATATGGGCATGGACTCATATAGCCATCACTCGTCCTATTAGCATTGGTACGTGGGGTAGGGATCAACCTTACTCTTACATGTTTTAGGATAGCCTTTTCCATCCCAAGCTGGGAAAGTTAGAGTAGTGGAGACACGCCTTCGACAATGTAGACAGAGTCGAGTGGCGACCATACCTGGACTGCGAGGTATGGGACGACGATGCATTGGAGCTTCCATTTTTCTTTCAAATGAGGAGGCTTATAGGGAGGACACCCTATATTTTGGAGAGACACATTGTATCACATTTGTACAGGTAGTTTGGTAGAATCAAAGGGATGCCCCAGGGTAATGCCATTTTTTCCCATATGCACAAGGAGAGGACACAATGGGGACCTAGCCCATCCTATGAGGTAGCTCTAAATGAGTTCCTACACATTCCATATCAGCCTTGGTTGATGCATAGGTAAGTGGCAGATGCAGGGACAGTGCAGGATTACTTTGACTAGTTTGCAGCACATCCCTTTCCTCGCTACTCTAGGCTAGGAGAGCGTGCCCTAATTCTGGATGATCAGGAGGAGGACAATGAGGGGCCATGGAGGTGGCCCAGGAGACATAGAGGATGGGGAGGTAGAGGTGGCCGAGGTGGGGGTGATGGCGGTGGTGGAGGAGGAGGAGGACATGATGGTGGTGGTGGAGGAGGAGGGGGAGGTCATGATGGTGGTGGCGGAGGAGGAGGTCTAGATGGTGGTCATGATGGTAGTGATGGGGATGATGGAAGAGATGGAGATGGAGGAGGGTTCGTTGGTGGATTGATCCCGCCCTGCATGCTCAGCTATCCCTACAGGCATAGGTTAAGCCTCTAGTGTAGCCACAGGGACAGGGGCCAAATGATGGGGTGATAGCAGGGTTACGAACCTAGCTGGCTTAGGCATAGGCTATGCTAGGACAATAGTAGGGATAGATAGGGTAGATGTAGGCCCAGATTACACAGCTGCAGAGTGACCTATAGACCACCCATCTAGAGAGAGACACAACTATTCAGAAGTACGGGAGGGCAGAGGCACTCTTAGAGCAGGTTTAGCAGACTATGAGACAGGGTCCCACTAGCTAGACGGTTACAAAGATGGTTAGGGTAGGCCAGAAGATCTTCTCCTAGTGGTCCCTTTATGAGCAAGCCGTACCACCAGAGTGCAGGGCAGGAAGTTACCACCCCAGTTACCATAGCAGATCACAGAGGGTGCTTATAGAGAGCGACGGGGTGATGGGACCTATGGGGCTACCTCCCAGACCATCAAGAGGAGTTGCAGCAGGGACCAGGATACCAGGAACATGGACAGTAGGTGGGGGAGGTGGAGGAGGTATCCTGCCACCACAACCGGTACCATCAGGGGGAGCCATTCTTAGCTGCTTTGTGAGATGTATCAATTTTTAGTACCTTCTTTTGGAAATGTATATGCCACATCAGTTTGGACACTTCGAGATGTATTGTTATTTTGAGATCATTGTATACTTGGACATTTTTATTCTTTTTTATGATGATTATATGATATCATGATTTGACTGACCATGATAATGGTCTATTGCAATGGAGATGACTGACATTATGATGTTATCATATGCTATGCTTATAGATGGCATATGTGGTTTATGACTCTGATGCATATGTTTATGTTTATGTGATGGACATGATGATCTATGTGATGGCCTTACATGATTATGGTTGTATGTGATGTGGCTAACATGTTTATTAGATTCTATGATGCACTTTATGTTTATGCGACATGATGTTTCTATGAGTTATATGATGGATATGATAACCTAAATGCATGTCTATGATCCTATATGTTCATATTCTATGATGATCTAATGCAGATATTGTGATAAATTAGGTGTTTACTTATGTCATTTGCCATTGTTTTATTTATGGATGATGATCTAATATGCAAATACGATGATAGCTATGTTCTTGTGAGATTTTTGGTTAATGTAATGTTATGGTGACTTATGCATCTAAATGACGACATTATATGTAAAACATGATCTAAATGTTTATTACTATTAATGCATTGTATGTGATGATACTATATGATGACACACCTATTGATGACATGTAAATGAATTATTTTTGTTGTTCCAAGTATACTCAATCTTAATAATAATACACCTGAAAAGAATGGACTTTAATAAATGGGATAAATGAATGTCTTAGAAGAAATGACTTGGATAAATGGATCTTTCAACACTTGGAATTTGGTCAAGGATGCAATGCTTATAATGAAATGCAATGTGATATGTATGGATTTGTGGATTATCATCTTTTGATACAAGTTTTTGAAGTACTTTGTTTCATCATTGTGCTTTTATTATGTTGTAAGAGAATACAAGCATCTAGGTATAATTAAACCATGATGACCTAAGTATTACTTACATGGATTTTGATATAGCAAGTTAATACAAGCATCTAGTCAAAATTGAATCTAGATGACCTGAGTATTGATTGCATCTCAACAGACAAGGATTGCCATGTTTCATGTTTAGACTTAGAACATCCTCAATGATCTTTTGCCAATCATGTCTTAAGACAAAAGTCATCACATTACTAAAGATTGATCCACAAATAGCAAACACATAAGATAATTATTCCCCCATAATAGCTCCTCTAGTTTTTGACATCCTTGAGTAGCATAGAAAGACATAATAACAAAAATCAAGACTCAATGACTTAAACCTTTGTAATAAGCACAAATTTTCTTGCCATAGTTATGTTTTCTTGCAATGAAAATGGATACAATCATCATGGAGGTTGAGGCTCATTATGTCTTTCTTATAGGTCTAGTTCCCGCGTCAAGCATTTTGTTGAAAAAATGTGTTTGCAATACTTGTTGTTGTCTTGTGATGGTATCACGATCTTTATTGTTATCCTCTGAAGTGTGTGACATTCAAGAATCCAACTCTCCAACTAGGTCGATGATTTTTTTTCCCTTAGTCAAGTAAAGGATTTGATTTATTATGGACGAATTGACAATAGACATGAAGAAACAGGCCCTAAGGGACTGACCTAGTGCCTCGGGGGCTCATCGATAAATGGCCTTGCCAACATGACGACGCATAGGCAATGTAGTTCAGGGTGTGGACTTTGTGGACCTAGGACCTAGGCGATGGGGAAAAGTGGGGACTCAAATGGGCCAAAGGATGGGTGACACGGGATGGAATGGATGGGAAAGGAGCCTCGGGGCACATCAATGATGGCCTTTCCTACGTGATAGCTCAAAGGCGACGTAGTTCAACAATGGTTCAATGGATTGGTTGAGGATGGATGACAAGATGGACACAAGTTTTGATTGGTCATCTGGTGGAAGAAGGCGATAAGGACGAGTGAACAACAAGCCATGGTAGGTATCTTGATGTGATTGGGTAGATGCGCTTTAGGAAGGATGGATGAGAAACAAGGTCCAAAAAGATGGAGGAGGTGGTTTATCACAAGTAGCGCCTGTTTACTAGGTTTTCACCATTTGCTTTTATTTGCACAAAAGCTAAAATACACATGATGCTTGTTTGCCAAGTTTTCATCATGGTATCTATCCAAGGTGCCTGTTTACTAGGTTTTCACCAAAGGATGATTTTTTTGTTGTTTTTCCATTTTTTGAGTTTTTTGCTATTTTTCCATTTTTTAATTTTTTGCTATTTTATGCATTTTTTGATTTTTTTTGCTATTTTGGTCCCTTGCATTGGGGTTTAGGTGTAGAACTTATGAAGATGCATGCTGTTGATGGGATCATCAAATAGTTCACCTTCTGATGTAGCCAATTGATAAGCATCTAATCCGTAGGCAGCAATGATGACAAAAGGATCTAGCCAGTTGGGTTTGAACTTACCTTTCTTCTCTCTATCCTGTTGATTCCTGGGATTCTCTTTGAGGACTAGGTCACCAACTTGAAATACCTGAGGTTTAACTCTATGATTGTAACTCCTAGACGTCCTTTGTTGATAAGCCTTGAGATGGTTAAAGGTCTATTGTCTTCTTTCTTTGAGCAGCTCTAACTCTTGAAGTCTAGAAACTCTGTATTCTTCATCAGATATGAGGCCTTTTAATGATACTCTCAAGGACGAGATCTCGACTTCAATGGGCAAGATGGCTTCAGAGCCATAGATGAGGGAATATGGTGTTGCACCTGTGGGTGTATAGATACTTGTGCGGTAGGCCCACAATGCGGGATTCAATTGGATGTGCCAATCACGGCTGGCATCATTAATAGTCTTTTTCAGGATTTTTAAGATGGTTTTATTTGATACCTCTGCCTGGCCATTTCCTTGGGGGTAATATGGGGTGGAAAAGCAGTGTTGGATGTGGAATTTGTCACATAGCTCTTTGACATCTTGGTTTTTGAATGGTCATCCATTATCTGTGATAATGGATAAAGGGATACCATAGCGGCAAATGATGTAGTTTAGGATGAAAGAGGCAATTTGTTTGCCTATGACATTGGTAAGGGGTACGACTTTGATCCACTTTGTAAAGTACTCAGTGGTGGTGATTATTAATTTATGGCTATTGGATGATGGAGGGTGTATCTTTCCCACTAAGTTGAGTCCCCATTGACAAAAAGGCCAAGGAGCCATTAAAGGCTGCAGCTCCTATGCTGGTGCATATATTAGGTTCCCATGGATTTGGCATTTCTTGCACCTCTTTACAAAATGATAGGAGTCTTTTTCCATAGTTGGCCAGTAGTATCCCATACGTATGAGTTTCTTAGCTAGGGTAGGACTAGTAGAGTGGGTCCCACATATCCTGTTGTGAACTTCGCTTAGGGCTGTTTGATATTCCTCACTATCAAGACACCTCAGGAGAGTACCATTGAGTCCTCGTCAATATAGGGTATTAGCGATTATGGTAAAATGGGAGGCTTGACGAATGAAGGTTCTCTTTTGGTTACTTGATAGATCAGGAGGTAGGGTATTCTCATTCAGATAGGCAAATATTTTTTTGTAGAGGGGAGAATCAGATCCCATGATATGACAAATGATGTGGGATTCGGGGGTGTCGTACGCAGGATGGGACACAGGCTCTCATAACGTGATTGGTTTTTAGGGATATCGAGGAGAGATGCAATCATTACCATGGCGTCTGCTGCTTTGTTCTCCAACCTTGGTATCTGCTCAAAAGAAATCTCAACAAAGTATTCTTTGAAGTCATCTACCATACGTTTGTATGGTATTAACTTCTCATCCTTTGTTTGATAGTCATCATTCACTTGATTGATGACAAGTTGCGAGTCACCATACACTTGAAGTTCTGTGATTTTCCATTCTATTGCCAGCTTGATACCAATGACTAGGGCCTTGTACTCGCCACATTGTTAGTGCATGGGAAGAGTAGTCTGTATGACTCGAGAATGGTGTCTCCATTAGATGTGATCAACAAGATACCTACCCTGGACCCATGTTGAGTATATGATCCGTCAAAGTAGAGTTTCCAGGTTGTTGTTATGTGAAAGATAGATTCATCTAGAAACTCAATGGGTTGTCATCTTTTAAAGGTGGATCTGCCAGCTGATCTACAATTACTTGCCCTTTTATTGCTCGTTTGTCTACATACTCGATGTTAAATTCACTGAGTATCATGACCCATTTTGATATTCTACTAGTTAGGGTAGCTTTGTTGAGCAAGTATTTTAATGGATCAATCTTTGCTACTAGCTTGATGGAATGTGATAGCATGTAATGTTTCCATTTTTGTGAAGCAAAGACCACAGCGAGACATGCTCTCTTAATTGATGTATATTGAAGCTCATAGCCAACCAGTGTGCAGTTGATGTAGTAGATTGCTTGTTCTTTTCCTTCATGGTCCTGTTGTGCTAGCATAGCTCCAAGAGCTATTGGTGTGGCTAAAATGTATAGTAGCAATGGCTTGCCCTGAATTGGTGGCATCAAGACAGGTGGATTCATCAAATACTCCTTTAAATGTTGAAAAGCTTGTTTGCATGAGTCATCCCACTTCAAGGGAATGTTCTTATGGAGGAGATGCATGAATGGATAGCACTTATCTACCAGCTGAGAGATGAACCTTCTAATAGATTGTAACATCCCCTATAGAGACCACAAATGACTGAGATTTTTGGGAGGTGGCATTTCCATGATGGCTTTTACCTTAGCTTGGTCTACTTTGATTCCATTGGCAAACATGATGTATCTGAGAAGCTTGCCAGATGTGACTCTGAATGTGCACTTCTTTAGGTTGAGGCACACATTAAATTGCTCCAATCTTGTGAAGATTTTGTCCAAGACTTGTAGATGCCCTTCTTTGGTTTTTGATTTGGCTAGAATGTCATCGACGTAATCTTCCATAATGGTATGCATCATGTCATGAAAGATTGTTGTCATTGCCCATTGATATGTTGCCCCCACATTCTTTATCTTGAATGGAATGACACACCAACAATAGGTACCCCATGGACATGTGAATGCAGTTTTATGCTGATCCTCTGGTGCTATCTTGATTTGGTTATATCCAGAGAATCCATCCATTAAAGACAACATGGTGTGTCCTGTTGTGAGGTCTACAATGATGTCAATGTTAGGTAGGGGGAAGTCGTCTTTGGCACAAGCCTTGTTCAGATCCCTAAAGTCATTACATAGTCAAACTCTTCCATCTGGTTTGGCGATAGGCACTATATTTGAAATCCACTCTGGATAGTCGATTGGTTTGATAAACTTGACATCTAGTAGCTTCTTGAGTTCTTCTTTTACCATGAATGCGATATGCAGGTGCATCTTCCTGAGTTTTTGTTTAACTAGCTTAGCCCCCAGAGCTAGCAATAAGTGATGCATTATAAGGTTTGGATCAAGACCTGGCATATTTGTGTATGACCAAGCAAAGTTGATTTGTTTCTTTTTGAAGAATTCTATGAATTTGGGCTTCTCTTGAGCAGTTAAAGATTGTGCTATATGGATCATCCTTGGTTTTTCCCCTGTTCCGACGTTGATCTGTTATGCTGGTTTTATCAAGATTGAGGATATCTCTTAATGTGTTAGATTGGGAAGATGGTCAAGCCTTTCATCCTTCGGCACCTAAGAGAGGTTTTCACCATTAGATACATCTTTTATAATTTTACTATTTTCATGATCTAACACTACCATAGAGTGGTTTTCACCATTAGATCTAGCTTTCATTTTTACATTTTTGAGACTGAAAGGCTTGGCACTCTCCCCAAAATAAGCCCTGTCATTGAGTTCTATTGCATAGCCAGCCCTATGATCCCCTAAGAGTATATGGTCTCTAAGTTCTAGAAAATTGATGATGGCCTCATCATTCTGAAAGGCATCTAGCTCAGGGGTAGAGTCTTGCAAATCCCAATCTATAAGTTCTGGATACAATAGTGGTAACGGGTCATCGGATTGGTCTGGTTCAAGGGTATTGATGGTCAAGATGGAGTTGATGTGGTTATTGTAAGCATTGACGATGCCTGCGATGGTACTCTCCACAAGTTGATCTGTCAAGTTTGGTATCATTCTTCCATCACAAATCTCACTATCGTTATTATGCAGATCGAACTCTAGAGGTCTAGATTGTGAACTTTGTCTCTCATGAGTTGTAGGGGTAGGGTCATACTCATGGACCACATCAACATCTTTTTCATCACAAGATAATTTTGAGAGACTATCCCATTCATATTCGTTAGAGTCTGTCTTTCTCCATCCTTGTAATTGGTGAATTTGCTCTATTAGGTGAGTAGCAGATGTTTGTGGTTGCTTGCCTTTATTCTTGTCTGTTCCTTTGGTCTTTGCTTTGCCGGTGTAACCTAGCCCTGTAGTGTCTCGAGCTATTAATGAAGGAGGTTGAATAGGTGCAGTGATACCTTCCTTCCTCAATCCTATGGGGCCATGACCTTCATATCCCATTCTTTGTAGTATTGAGAATCCTTGACCATACTATTCGGTTTACAATGTGGAGTGATGGTCTTATTGCTTGGATATGCTATCTTCATCCTTATCTAAACATTATAGGATGTCTTTCTCATCACTCTCATCTTCAAGGCTTATCCATTTTACAAATGGACCTTTTGGAGATTCTAATGCCTTGGGTTTGCTCATTGATGTCTTTCCATAGGATCTGGGGGATATAGGTAGTTGTGCTAAGCAAAAGGATTGTGCAATTGTATATTCATTGACACCCTTGTCTTTGAGCTTGAGGTTGATTTCAGGTGCCTTCGATGTGGAAGGGAGTGAAGTTGGGTCAACACGAGATGAGGATGAAGCAAAGGCACGGTTATTGGGAATTACAACATCAAGTTTAGATTGTATGGAGTTGCAATATTGAAATGGATTGGGATCACCTTGGATGGTGATCTCTTGGCCGTCATGGGGGAATTTGATACACTGGTGATAAGTTGATGGCACCGCCTTCATTACGTGTATCCAAGGTCTTCCAAGGAGAATATTATATGCAAGTTTCATGTCAAGCACTTGAGACACTACATCTTTTACTATAGGTCCCACTCTGATAGGCAAAACAATGGTTCCCTTTAAAGTTCTGTCCTCTTCATTGTAAGCTTTGATGGTGATTTTCTTTTTAGGATCGATAGCCTTCTCTGAAAACCCCAATGCAAGGAGTAGCTTTAAGGTGCAAATATTTAAACCCACTCCTCCATCGATTAGAACCCTTTTTATTTTATGCTTGTTGATAAAGGTTTCGATGTGGAGAGATGCATTGTGTGGCTGGGTGATTGACATGTCATCCTTTTTAGTGAAGGTCAAGAAATGAGGTGTGGTTAGGTGGCCCACCATGGCTTGGAATTGTTCTTCTACTAGATTAGTTGGGACTGTGGTTTCTGAGAGAGCTTGGTTGAGGATGGCCCTATGGGATGGAGATATACGCAAGAGCTCCAAAATGGAAATGTGTGATGGTGTTTTGTGGAGCTGTTCTAAGACATTGTACTGGTTAGATGTGGATGGAGTTTTGGGTGGTGCCCCTTGAAGAGTAACTTTTCTGCCATGGGTTGTTACGTTACAATCATAGTTCTTATTTATAGTGATGACATTGATATACGCATCACTTTCAGAAATGTGGTTAACAACATAGTCATAAGACACATTTGTATCATTTGTGTTATTACCCCTGTTATTGTTTTGATTTGAAGAATCTCCCTCTTCATAGTTGGCGAGTGGATTCTGATATGCCAAATGGTCCTCATTGGATCCTTGTCCCTTAACTTTGACCACCTTTTGATCTACCAAGTCTTGAAGTAAGTTTTTGAGGCTTTGGAAGTCATTGGTCTTGTGTCCCTTGCTTCGATGATACTCGCAGAAGTCTGAGTCTTTCTACCAAGGAGGTTTGAATTTAGGCTTGTAATCACATGTTGTTGGAAGTGTTATAACATTGTTTGATAGGAGCTTTTGCAGGGCTGATTCCAGTGATTCTCCCAACGGTGTGAGCTTTCGTCAAGGAGAAAAGTTAGTGGGTCATGACACATTGTTTTGGGGCTTGTTTTACAGTGTGTTGTTTTGCAGATTAGACAAGTTGAAGATCGGTTGCTTTGGGATCACTTGTTTTGCATCCATGACACCGTCATTGACCATGTTTTTATTCTTAGTCCAAAATCTCGGATTGTCCATGTTATGATTGGAGCTAGGGGTTTCCTTGTAGATTTTGACTTGTCCTTTGGCTACCAAAGATTTTTCAATGAGTAACCCCATTTCAATGACCTTACTAAATCAAGTAGGACATTGGATTTGTATTTGGTAGCTAAGATCAGTGTTTAGATTGTGTATAAACATCTCAAGAATTTATTTTTCTAGCATATGATATGGACATTTGCTAGCCAGTTGTCTCCATCTTTGCAAGAAAGTGGCGAAGGATTCTCCACCCTTTTGTTTTGTGTTGCAAAGGTCTAACATTGAGATTTCATGCTCAATGTTATAGGAGAAATGAGTGACAAACTTGTCCACTAGTTCGTTGAAGGTTTAGATGTCAGGAGGTAGGTGAGAGAACCATTCCATATCTTGTCCTCCTAAGCTCCTTGGGAATAGTCACATGAGATATGTTTCATTGTGGGCAACTTCAAGACATGCTACACTAAATTCTCTGATATGGTCTCTTGTATCACCCTTTCCTTGATATTTTTCAAATTTTGGTACCTCAAATTTTGAGGGGAAAGGTATCATGATCAAGGTCTTGCCAAAAGGATATGGTGAAATATCCTCTAGAGAATAGTGTTTTGTTGATGCTCCAGTTTGAATGTCTGTGAGTTGTTATTGTAAGGCTTGGATTTGCATTATCAATATATCCAAGAGATTGATTGTATCCTTAGCATTGTCTATTTTGGGAACCTCTAGTGTGATCTTGGGAGTTTCCATGTCATTCGTAGAGGTAGTGTCTTTTAAGGTGGAGGTGTCAAAATCTGTTAGAAGTTTGGCCCCTTTCTGCACTAGCATAAGGAAATACTTTTGAGGGTCCATGTTTAGGACTTTGTCCATCATCTTTTGAAATTTGGAGTCTTGTGAAGCATCAATTACATCCTCATACATGATTTCTTCCTCTTCATCACTATGAGATGAAGATGGTATGTCTTTGTTCAAAGGATCCGTTTCTTGCTTTTCTTTGGATTTTGATCTAGTTGCAACCATAAAAATTGTTTGATGGGAGTGAATGTTGGATGAAAAATGCTTGTGAAAAAGTTGAGATGACAAGATCTTTCCTGAGGTTTGAATTTTGATCTACTGTTTGTTCAAACAAATCAACTCTTGAGGTAAAAGATGGTCAAAGTAGGGAGAGTTGATCACCGCTATTGATATAGACTACTTTTATCAAGATTACACTAGTGTAGTTTCGAGATGAAGGATGATATATCCTATTATGAAACTAACTAGATTTTTGTTCTGAGTTTTTGGAAGATTTTAATGACACCTTAGTAGGAAACTTGGTTTGCTTTGTTTGATGCTTTTACTATGGATGATATGGAAAATGGAAATGTTCTGGAAAAGTAAGTGAAACAGATTTTGTATGGTTTTCCTGAGATCATAAACAAGGTATATGCAATAATGGGTACCTAGAACTGGTTCCAAAATTTCTCTAAAGTGTACTGAATAGCTCTCTATTTTGCATGCACAGCTTTAGATGCACATGAAGAATGGTCAAATGTGCAGGAAAATTAAAAGCGCAACAAAATGGCTCAAATGTGTAGAAAAATGGGTTAAATGTGCAGTAGTATCAAATGCGAAACAAAATTTGTCATATGCGTAGCAGAATGATTTATATGCGCAGCAGGATTAAATGCGCAACAGAATGGTTTAAATGCGCAAAACTACAGGTAATGTTGTCTTTTTGTTTCAATTTTCTCCATCTTGGCTTGTTTTCACAATGTTCCTTGAAGCAAGTCTGGTATTTTTGCTGATAATTTGTATCAATTAGTTGCAAGAAAACACATCACACAACAAGATTTCATGTTTTTTATTACAAATTTTTGATCAAAAAAACAAGCACAATCCTACGGTTGGCAAGGATAGTATTTGATGAGTTCCAACTTAGTTTTTACACCAATCACTTGCATAAAGGTAGACAACTAATAACTTGGTAGCACCAGTTCCCCTCCACGGCACTCACATCTCACACATACCAAGTTATAGTTCCTTTGAAGAGTTAAACTTTTATGTCTCTACACTGAATAAGTGTATGACGTTGGACGGCTCTAGAGGTTCCTCCTCCCGTGTCACCAAATAGGGGATTTTGGCTTACTAGAACAAAAGGATTTTAGTCAAGGCATCCGTTTGGGTGGTTACACGTGTGGCCATTCACTCCAATAAGGAGGCTTCCCAGCCTGCAGAGGTTATGCTCCATAGGGTTTTTGGGGAAACATTGGTTGATGTAACACAACAACACTCATTGCTTGCAACTTTCATCACAAACACAATTTATTTATAGTGACTTGGAGGTGGCTTGGCTTTAGCTCGTTATCACTTAAGGTCATCCCACTCAGAAGGAAGGAATTCCAAGGGCAGGCCTCTCTAAAGGTTAAACATACAAAATGATAAATTTGGCATTTTGGTCACCCAAAAAAGGGGAGAGCATAGTCCTATTATCATTTTGAAAACACGGAGAACACTAATTCTTTACCCCCTAGTTAAAAGAAAAATAACTAAATGTGTTAACTCTACCAAGCACACAGATTTGTAACAAGATAGTAATAACTTGGAAAAGATTGTTTATTTTAACCTTCTAACAAATCTAGGTGTAGATTGTTGCTTGAAGAAATAAACAAGTTTTACTTTCCCCTATTAAGCTATGTGAAAGATTGTAGTGCAAGATAATAAAAACATAAATAAATTGTTCAATTTTAACCCCTAGGTTGGGACTAGATGTAAGTTGTGATGCAACAAAATGATTTACTTTCCTCCTAGTTATGTCTATGTGATGATTTGCATGAACATATTAAGTTACTCTCTCTCCTAATTAGTTCTAGGTGACTTAATAATGCAACTAAAATGACTAAGTCCAGCTTCTGACACCTGCAAATGAGAGTTAGTATAGAAGGTCTGATACAAACATTACAACTTTCTCTAACAAATCAAATGCGCAGATCTGCAGGTCATATGCACAATACTGTGACTTATACATGCAGATTTACAATAAGCAGATCAATAATGATTAAATGCGCAGGACTATGGTTTAGATGCACCGAAAGATCAAAAGCGTAGCAGTAGGTATCGAATGTGCCGGATTGTGCTGTGTATGCACTGGAAGATCAAAAGTACAGAGAAATGTGTCAGATACACAGCAAAACAAGTTAGATGTGCAAAAAGGTTGAATGGAGTGTAGAAAGTATTGAATGCACAGAACTAGAAGTTGTATGCGTAGGAATGACCTGTCATGACTGAACCTCTCTACAAAACACTCAAATCAAAGTTAAAAATGGGGCAAGGCCCCATGGTGGGTGCCAAAAATGTTATCAGAAAATATGAACAATAGCATTAAACAACTAATCATCCAATAACTCAATGGAAATTGATGTAAATATAAATAATCAAAGATTATACCTTTGAAGACCGTTTTACCTCTATGCTTCCATTGTTTGCCTATCTCTTCTTGATCTTGATAGTCAAGGAGCTCTCAGAAGTGTGCACTTCCTTGCTATTGAAGATGACAAGAGTAGAACGGCTATGGGTGGATTCTGCAATGAAGATGACACAACAAATGCAATACTAATGGATATGGATTGATGGAGACATGATTGGATGAGGATTGTGATAATGATGTTGTATGAATGCAAGTGGATGATAACTTTGCCAAAGGCACGCTGTAATGATTCCTATAGAGTAAGATTGCTTAAGCTTAGATGGATGTAAATGGGTGAATGAGGGTTCCTTTTATAGGCTCAAGAGAGGCCAAGTCCAAGTGTCAATAGATCGATGACTGGAGGAATTACCTGTGAGGTGTACAATTGAGAAGACTTGAGAGAATGTGCGCAAATTAGGAGAGAACAAGTGTCCAAGCCTTCTCATGAATTATGGGAGTTTATAGAATAGATTGAAGAGTTAACTAAGATGATTGATTAGTTAACTAGGTTGATTGGGGAGTCACCAGAATAGATTGACGACTTAACTGAGATGATTGATTAGTTAACTAGGTTGATTGAGGAGTCAACAAAATAGATTGAGTAGTGAACTCAATTGAGTAATTAGTTAACTGTTTTGATTGATGAGTTAACTAATCTGACTGGAGGAGAAATAGGACATGTGGGTGAGGGGATATTAGCTAATTAAATATTAAAATATTTAATTACATGTGCAACTTGGTGAGGTGGAAAGGTGACATGGAAGAATGAGGTGGAATGGTGAGGTGTAAAAGGTGATGTGGATTTATGGAATTAGGACTTAGGATAGAGAAATTTAGGATTAATTAAATAATTTAGAATTATTTAATTATGTGAGACATTAGAAGAATTTAGAGATTTTAATTAAATAAATCGATTTTATTTAATTATTGGAGGGATGTGAATCATTTAAATAAATTGAAATATTTATTTAATTGATAGGAGAATGAGAATTAAGATAAATATTAAAATATTTACTTAATTCATCTTAGCCAATTTTAGGTGTATACAAACTCCAATCTATTTGATTGTGCCAAAATTAAATGCATTCTTGTAAAATGCTTCAGTTTCATGTAGCACAACCTTGCCAGGTGCCATATTTTTCATTCTCCTCATCATGGGGCTGAACTAACTATGCCAACATATTAGGGTGGGCAGCTAAATTCTAGGGGAGGTCTCATTTCATGTGCCAAGTGTCCCAGTCATTTCAGGTTGTAAGCTACCAGTAAATGACTTTGCTGGTAGCTTACAACCCAGAATGACTGGGACACTTGGCACATGAAACGAGACCTTCCCTAGCATTTACCACCCATCTTGATGTGTTGGCGTAGTCAGTTCGGGCCCACAACCTATGGAATACAAAATTTCACTCCTAGCATCTTTTAAAATTACTGGTAGCTTGCAGTACAAAACAACTGAGATAGTTTGTGTTAGTGTGAATAGGGATATTACCTAACTAGTTATTTCCCTTGCTGTGTGGATAATTCATATTATTTAACTATTTATTAGTTAAATAATATTCACACATATTCACGTGTTAAGTGAATTTAGTGAGCCTTCTAGATACTTCTAGTTGTTGATAGTTGTCTTATATTTGTCATATCCTACACATGAACTAGTTGGCATCTTACCCTCTAGTTGTCACATGTAATAGGAATATGACACTTGTCACATGACTACAACTTCTTATCACTCAACCTTGTCTTTATAAGAAAGGTATGTCTCTTCATTTTGTAAGAGGGTATGAAGAAGTGTGTAGTGAAGGCTGGAGTTATAGTTCTCTCATAATGCTATTATGCCATTGGAGTATTTACATTATTCTCTCATAGTACTGTTATGTTGTTCATTTCATTTGCATTACAATTTATTGATCCTAGCTCTTTCAATTTGATTCTGGGTTATATTCTTTTTCAAGATTCTAACATGGTATCAGAGCATATTTTGGATGATTAGATTCATTCCTTAAGAGTGGAAATCTTGGTGGATCATCACAGTTGAGTATGCTCTTCTCTTGTATCGGACAATGACTTGGAGAATCAAAAAGACTTGATAGAATACTAGATTTGTGATGATTCCTATTTGTGGCCTTGTATTGCAGGTTCATTTTGAAGCATGGTGCTACAAATTTGAGGACACCGTTGTGTTCAAGAGGTCCGAGATAGTCAAGATCACCTTTGTTTCGTCCAAATTGGACATTGGAGGCCAAATCTATGAGGGTTTCAAGTTGGGAGGTGCATGCCTGATCCAATAGGTATTTTATCTTTCAGAGCACTTTGGAAAAAATTAAACCCTGCCATCACGCTCAGAAGGCCTAAAAACCCCAAGATTGACTGTTAATTCATTGAAATCAGACAAAGTTGCAGCGAGAGGCAAATTTTTTTACCTGATTCTGCTGTACAAAATCTTCGCAGGGAATATTCTATATCAGGGCAGAATCTATCGTACTACATAGGTGGAATCAAAATCTCAACAAATATCTTCTAGGCAATTTGATTGATCGTAGGTAATAAGTCTTTTGTTTCTACAGAATTTTCTTTGGCAGGGTACCTGCGTACCCTGTCCCTATCACAGGTACCAGTAGACTATGGGGGCACCACGTGGCATGGACCCCCACACCCCTTTCTCCATTGGTAGTGATTATAAACCTTTGATGATGCAATTTTTTAAAAACAAACAATGGTGTTTTCTTTTTCGTTCAAAATCCTTCTCGGCGGGATCTAACCCACTCGACTACATTCTTCAAACCCAACATTCTGCGGTTTACTCCCAAACCACCAGTAGTCTATAGTGGATTTCACATACGTGGATCTTCATGTTGATTGTCAGGAACATTGAGAGGGGGGGTGAATCTGTGTTCTATAAACTTTTTCTTGCACTTTTACCTTTAACCATTTCAAAGGATTAATCAAATAGAAGCATAATACATAAATGAACAACATCCACAAAAGCATGACACATAACACCAAGATTTTACGTGGAAAACCCAAAATAGGAAAAACCACAGAGATGATTAGCTCTCATAAATATATTGCAATCTTTACAAAATGATGTTTAGGCTTGGTCACTCCACGAGCCTAACATATTGGCTCACTTCCATGAAGTACAACTAAGCTTAGCAGGCTCACTACCTCAACCTGAAACCTAGAAAGATTACAATAAGGGTTGTTAAACCCTGTTGAGGGCTCACTGCCAGCTCACTACCTTGAAGATGAAAACATGCTTCCAGTCATATTGCACATGAAAACTGAATACTGCTCAAGCATCTGCCACTATGCCAGGGTGCAGTCATTTAACAACTATATTTTGAATCCCAAGTCTTCATCACTGCTGATCCTCTAACTCTGCTCCACTATTCACATCCTCGCATTACACACACATATTTCCACCCCACACACTCAACTGAAGATCATCGCTCTTATATATATCTGCATCATGATTTAATCCATAATCAAGTCAGCATCCAAGAAGTGAAACGCTTACATAGAAGGATGTACCTTGTCACTCAATCCAATGCACTATGTGTCATATAGACCAAAATCTTCTCCCAAACATGTTCATATAGGTCAGATCTAATCATTCAATTACTTATATAGATCTTTCAAACAATATCCTTTCTCTGCATCATGATTTATCTCACCAGTTGGCCTGTTCCTCAAGAGCATGCTTAACAACTTCATTTACTGACTTACAACTTTTACTGAGGATCTCAAAACACCTTCCAAATCATATCAAGGACTCTTTACACATTCCCAATCTTATCCTTAGAACTGCAAGGCATTATATCATCTTACAGAGAAATGCGGACCATCAGAACTCATACTCTGTCTCTATCAAACTCTGTCAAACATTATGCTAATACATAGCAGCTTGTAGCTAACCATCTGGTGAACTTCAGATCTCCTAACTCTGAAATAAGATACTCCATATAAGTGTTTACAACACCTCAACACCGCATCACAAAATACTTATCTACGGAGGAATGCGGACCACTGCACTATGCCCTATTCATTGTTCTTGCTATACCTTTGCTTACCCAGACTTAGACATTTCTCCAAGATGACTTCCGAAGGAAGTCAGGACATGATCTCTGAGGCATAACACTGTCAAATAATTGAGAACATCATACCTGAACTGCATTACTGGATCATCATCTATGGAGGCATACTGTCTAGCTTACTGTCCTCTACTCTGCATACTTTCCATACTTAGCCATTTTCTGTCAACCGGATCTGGAATCTAACATGTTCTTCTGTAGACATCTCTTCCTGTCATGGTGATGGGATCTCTAAGCCTTGTTGCCATCAATGACAACATACAGATCCATACCAGAGCAGTGTTTCTTGCCAACAATCTCCCCCTTTGGCATTGATGGCAACACTTAGTGAAAAATGCATGACTGCCCCCCCCCTTACTATATACACTATACTTTCTTGCTCCCCTTGAGATGATTATCCATTTTTCACTAATCTACTTCCCCCCCTTTGACATCAATTTCAAAGGGTGTTGATCCGGAAGCAAAAATTTATCAAAATCCCAAAAATTGATATACTCAGCCGCATATTTACAAATGCAATCTACCTCTTTATATTACATGTATTTGAGAATGTCATTGAATAAGTTCTTGATCTATTCCAACTCATTATCCCAACCTTTCTGAGCATTATCCAAAATTTGAATGTGTCCACTGTAGAGAAAGGCTAAAGCTTCTGCATTATTGAGATCAGAAGGTGTGCCTATTTGTATAGCTACCCTAGCCTCTGCAATAAGATTTGTTATTGAGTCCAGTTTAGGGCAGACTAGTCTCCTTAGTTGTCCCATTCTGCTTTTTATTTGATATTTTTGATTTAATAAATCAGTCAGATCATTGTGGATGCAGATGACTTCTGTTTCCTTATTTCTAATGGATTATGTTGTTGGATCAAACTTGTTAGAGATGTCCATCATTCTCTATTCCAGCTCTTTGATCTTTTCTTCAATCTCTTGAGTAACTTTTGGCCAGGATAGGTGAAATTTGTACACATCTCCAGCTTCTTTCACAGCTGTTTGAATGTTGGATATTGAATTATCTAATGAAATCTTATCCTTGGCTATCATTGTCTTTAATTCTTCCAATCTTTTTCCTTCAAATTCCTGCCTTACTTTTGTTTTTGTAGATTTATCAAAAGATTCAAACTGATTACTTACTGAATTTATTAATCCCTTCAAATGACTTGTTGCAGGCATGAATAAATCCCTCTTGTGGGTAGGCAACTACTTCTCCAAAATCCCAAATGATTCATCAATCAGTTTACTATCCTTTGTAAGTGATTTCAACAACTCTTCTTGAGCCTTTGCTTGAACAATTGAAGCCCACTTAAATTTCTATGCCGAAGACATTGTGTCCAGATTTATTTGGCCCTATAGTAATTCTAGTTTATCCCAATCTTGTTTCTCCTTTTCTAGCACTTCTTTTACTAAAGTAGCAGTGTCTCTTGTCACCTTTTCTTCACAAAGTGAGACTTTCTTTTTCTTTTCTCCTTCAATTGTGGCTTCTGTAATGGATAAGATCCTTATTCTTTTTTTGGGACTAGATGTTGGTCTCTCCTCTTCAGATCTCTTGTCTTTCCTTTCTGGAGTGTTTGATGCCCATTCTACTGGAGTACTTGTGAACTCAGATCCTCCTGATTTGGTTTCTACCTTACTTAATTGTTCATCTGAGGTTCTTTCTGACTGCTCAATGTTGATGAGTGTTTTAACACACAACAACACAGGTGTGATTGCTGATTTTACCTCTCTTGAAAAGTATCCTACCCTCGGTAAGATTACTCCAAGGTTTCTACAGCTAGGTCTTAGCTCGCTTGGAATATCTCAGTTGGAATGTTCTAGCTATGCCTACAAGGGGACTTACATGTAATTTATAGATTTTGGAGTTGAGACAGTAAATACACAAACCCTTTATGATTTTGAGCTGATAAAACAATGTAATATGTTGCTAGAAATCCTAATCTAACAATGGTTTTAAAGAAAATGCAAAAGGAGATAGGGTTTTAGAGAAATGCTAAGTGACATTCATAATGTATGGACTGCTTTGAATAGACAAATACTTTAAAATTTAACCAGTTTTTTGAGTTACCAAACTGAAAGTTGTTGTTACAGCACTGCAGAAAATGGTGCTATCTTCAATGGAAATAAAAGGATTTTCATATTACATTCATTCATTAAATACCCAATAGACAACACAATTTAACTCTTGAAATGTAATTGAACTTAAGCACATCTAATCATCCCAGACTAACTTTGCATAGTTATCTACCATCAGTAAATAACTAAAAGTATGGACTTAGAATATTCATTAGATACTTTTAGCAAACCATGAACATTATAAAAGCACAACTAACTAATTATGGGAGAGCAAGAAGCGAACCATGAAAACCAAATAAGAAAAACAATACACAAATTCTCAGAAACATTGTAGAAACTTGCTCTGTATTAGTTCAAATGGTAGAATGTCAACAATTCAGCATCAAATTCTCTCTTACAAATAGTAGAAATGGCAGCCCTTTATATAGAGGAGCCATACCGAGTTTTTCAATGAACGGTGGAGATTAACTCAACACTGACGATCCAGATTACACTAATAAATGTATTTGCAATAGCTCATAGTAAATCCTGGATTACATTTTGTCTCTTATGAAAAGATGAAAAATAGTCCCTAAATACATTGAATCTAGACATTTTGACTACCCAAATCAATATATATATATATATATATATATATATATATATATATATATATATATAAGCTCATTTTTAAGGCATAATAAAGACAAAATAGCATCACATGTTGCTCTAAATATAGCAATTTACATAAATGACGGGATTACATCTCAAAATAATCAAAATACATCAAGGTTCTTCATCCAAATTAATTTTGTCTTCTTCTGCTAGCTTGTTGCGGTAGTTGAACCATGCTTCAAGTGCTGGATTGATTTCCAAAGGGTCTGGATTCTTGAGATGGCTGACTCGATATTCAAACATCTCAAGCTGTCAGCTGAACCTATTGTATATCCTTTCTATTTCTACCCTTGCTTTATGGAATGCATTAAATTCAGCCTTGAGGTCACTGACTTTATCCAACTTGTCCTCCATATCTAGCTCAGTATTCTAAAAAATGACCTTATGCAATTTGTTCTTGCATTTTTCAACATCATAAGGTGCATAGTCATTGTAAGCTTCTTCTAGGCAATCTCTTAAAGAATCATTAATATCATAGATTAATTCCTGAATTTCTTCATCTACTGGCTTATAAGCTTCTTTTATGTTCTCAAAGGTTTCTTTTCTCAATTTCAGTTGTTGATACCACTCAATAGCATTTGATAAATTGTCTCCAGTTAAAATATTCTCAACCAATAAAGTCTACGCAGACAAATCTATGATACTCTTGACTCTGGGAAACATGTGAGAATAATATTCTTCGAAAGAGTCACACTCCTCCCGCAAACCTTTCCACTTCTCATGAAGCTCAACTAATTTCTTGTGCTTGGCTAGCAACATCAATGGTTTCAAATCCTTTTTCACATACTCTGATTAACTACTTCTAAGTACCTTGTGACATGGTTCTCACCTCAACAAGCTTTGCCACTTCATCTATGGATAGGAAGGTAGGCACTATCCTTATATCCCCACCAACATCAACTAGTTTGATCAAGAACTGGAGGCAAGTCTGGAGTTCCTCGTTCTACTGTTTCAATTCCTTTTGATAACTCATCTCTATCCAACTGCTCTAGGATTGAGGTGACAGACCCTTTAAAATCATTAACTCTTTGAGCACAAGTGGTTGGTCCCAGATCAACTGTTGAGATAACGTAGTCCTTCACTTTGACTTGCTCTCTACTTATGTTGGCCGGTGGGACAGCTATTTCAGTGATCTTGGATCTTGTCTCATCCTTATAGATTCTTGATTGCACCTTTGCTTTCTTTTGTTTCTTTGACCTTTGAGCTTGTGACAAGATTGTGCTCAAATCTAATTGCATTATTTCTACCCATGGCTCGGGGTATGCCACTCTATTTTGTAACCCTCAAGTGTTGAAGAGGAGGGCTTACTTAGTTCATTGATATTCTTACCGTCAATTTTGGTAGGCTCTTCAATTTACCTTTACTCTTGCTTTAACCCCCTATCTTTATCCAAATCCTTATCTCCTTCATTGACCAGGTTTCTCCAATTTACCATTACATTCTCCTAAGCTGATTTGAAGACTTCTTCTATTTGACCTTTTTCTGGAGGACTGTCAGATATATCAATAACTTCAACACTGACCACTTCAGCCAAGGATTCATTTGGGATTTCATTACTTGCCTCAGTGAATATGTCTTTATCTAATTCAGGCAATGTTTCTATTTCTGGCTCTTGTAAACCCAATTCTGCACATACCTTGTCAATTTCCTGGCAATAGTAGCATAGCCAAGGAGGTTGAATTTTGATCCACAGGCATCTGAGAGATAGGAATGGAAGAGGATATGGATAGTGCAACTGAAGTCAAGTTCATTTGTGTCAAATTGGCAAGCATGGCAGACCCCAAAGTTGGTGAGATGGAAGAGGTTGGCAAGACAGAGGAAATGATGATGGGCGAAGAAATAGATAGTGAGGGTAAAGGAAGAGAAGGTGAAAGAATTGTAGAAATGGGAGGTAACGCTGCAGAGGTAGATAATTGAGTGGAAGAAATGGAAGGTAAAGGTGTGGTAGTGGTAGAGGAACATGAGGTGGCAACAATAGAGGAAAAGAGATTGCTAAGGGTGTTTGAAGATACTGCCAATGAGTAAGAAATAGTTGAAATAGTAGTGGCAGGTGAAGTGGCAGTCAGGACAGTTTCTTGAATAATGGTAGCTGAGGTCATAGGTGCACCAGTGGAAGAAATGGAAGTAGATGTAGTAGTAGCGACTGTTGGGGAGAGTACAGCTGTATTTACGTCTGGAGCAGAAGGAGATGGGGAGGTTGGTAGGTTAGTCTCATCATGAGCTGCAGCAGTAGCAACTTCTACAGTCTAGCTAATAGTTTTTACCCTGATTTTCTTTTCCTTGGATCCCTCTTTGGAACCATTGGGTACATCCCTTTTCTTTGAAGCTCTTGTCCTAGCAAAAGGAGGCTGATCTTTCTTAGATGGTTTTGCAGAAGTTTTCTTACTCTTTTGTGTGTTAGCCTTCTCTGCTAGTGTTACATGTTCTTCACTGTCAAATTTCTTCTTTTGGACTAGCTCTGCCTCATCTATTATGTTTATTGGTTCATCCTCTTCTCCTCCAGATTCTTTATCTGATTCTGGTGCAGTATATGTGAGTTACACCCCTTGTCTCTCCAAGGCAACCACCTGACCTCTCACCCATGCCTTGCTTAGTCTAATAGGCTCTTTCATTATGATATCAAGAGAACTCTCCTCAGCATTGGCCCAATTAGGCAAAGGGATTGGTTGGTGGTATTGAGCCTCCCAAGTTCCTCTGACCATAACATTCTCATCATCTTCCAACTGGTCTAGTACTGCAATGACGTGAAATTTCCTTATAAAGGCTAAAGACAACCTTGAACGAGCTTTCTTCATAACCTCATAATCATCCATACAGTTAGCTAAAAAATCTTCTATATGCATTTTGTGGAACAATTTTTTGCTTACAGACTTCTCCATCACTTTATTTGGATCAAAGTGATCCCTTGCATTGTAGTAGTGGAGCTTGAGAAGTTGAAGTTCTTTATCTGAATGCTCAGCTGATACTAATGAAGGACATGCATAATTCCCTTTGCCAAACTGGATGGGAAATTGTACATTGGTCCTATGCAAGTGCTTGAGTTTCTTAGCACAAGGGATCAATTGCCTAGACAATTCCAAGAGCACTATCTTATCATCAGGATATCTAGGGAGTCTGTAAGCTATCCCAGTGAAACCTTGTATCCTTAGATAGGTGAAATTTTCAAACTGGATTTACCACCTTCCATATTTGGTTATTTCATTCATAGCTTCTGTAGAAATCCTCAAGGCTCTGTTACCCTATAGCAATCTTGTTATATACATTGTGAAAGCATTGTTTACCCTTTTAAAGTGCATCAGAGATTGAGATGATGTGAGTTGAGGATAACACTCATATACTTTGACTTGGATCAGCTCATCATTTCCAACTTCTCCTATTTTAGACAACCCAACATAATGATTTCTTCTTGCCAATGCATAGACAACATAGGATGTCCACCTAAAGAATATTTTCTCTTTGAAGTTGTTGAATTCTTCACATATGTTATCACTAAGAATCTATGACTAGTGGAACTTAGTTCCTTTCAGTATCTCTTCAACTATGACAAACATCCACCCTTCAAAAGTTGATGCTGCAGGCAATCCATAAATTCTACTAAGAAAAGTTACCAAATCCCCAATTTCATCATGAAAATCACTTTTATACAATACTTGAGGGAATTTGCTCATGGCAAACCTTCTTCCCTTTAGCCAATTCTCATTCATATGCTTCCTACATCCTTTTTCATCCTTATTGTATGTGGCCTCTAATTCTGCCTTATTTGGCATGGTCACTACTGTGTGCCATGGGATGTCAAAAGTTTCAGCCAAGGAAGGTGGACTCAAGTTAGCTAAGATGTCTCCATTGGTAGTTTGGATTATTCTGGTCATGATATCATATCTATCTACACAGGTGACTATAAGTTCAGCACACTAAATAGATGTAGCGAAGGCAATAGTTTGTGCAATCCCACTATCTTTCATTTTCTTTGCCCTGGGTGTTGGATTTGGACCAAAGGTTCTTAGTCTAAAGTCATCTAGGTCTATGTGACCCAGAATTGTATCTCCTATATCTCTCCATCCAGTATGAATCTTTGTCTCAGGGGGGATGCCTTTGAATTTGTACCTCATGATTTGAGCTCGTGCAGTCATCTAACCTGCAGGTCTAGACCTTATAAGCATGATATCTTAAGATATTTTTGCTAGTTCCTAAGTTTAAGCTCTTATGATTATCAAGTGGACCACTAGTCTTTCGACCATGTTGTAACCACTAAATCTATAATGGATCTGTTAAGCTTCTACGTACTCTTAAAAGAATAGAAATCTAACATTTACCATCATTGCATCCATTACATAATCCCATAATAAGCAATTTCAATAGCAATAAACATTTCAAATGCTGCAAAAATTCCATTTAAAGCATATAAAACATCATCATTTGTCTTTTGCAGCCATTATCACCTTCTATCAGACACTTCTCATTTTAAAAATTCCTTGAAAACAGTCGTTTTGCTCAATTTACACTGATTTCAGGGTCAACTGACCTACAGGCAGAAAAGTACTACTTTTGAGGTCAACTGACCTCAACGGGGAAATCAGGTTTGTCTGACCAATGGGTCTTTCATTATTCATGTGTTTTTAAAGCTTTGTGCATATTTCATGGTTCATCGACTTGCATAGATATTGGAGGGCACCATCTTAAGACAATCACTCAAGTCAGTCGGTTGAAGTTTTAGCGCTAGTAGGTTTGATCAATGTTTATTACCTTTGCACGGGATTTGGTCTTGCCAAACCTTGAGTGGGTTTTAAAGTTGACCGACTAAGTCGGTGACTGTGTTTTTTAGCGCAAGGTAGGATGGGATCAATTTTAGTGCAAAGTCATTCTTTTGTCGTCAGTGGAGATCCCAGTTGCTACCAACCGGTGGGGATTTACTAAGCATCCGACCAAAAGTCAGAGTGGAGGTCTTTTGGCGCAAAGTTGGAGCAAGTGAAAACTAGCACAAAGCATGTTTCAGGACTATGCGGGACTTAGACAATCTTCCAACTAAATCATTCAAATCAAGAAATATCGTAAAGGTCAGAAAGTTGAGTTTTTTAGCACTGGATGAGTCATGATTCCTAGCATGGGCTTTCATAGCCGTCGACTGATTAGATGGATCAATATTTTGGGAAGTTGGTCAGACATGCCCTCAGCACAGAAAGACTCATTTTCATTTGTTCTTTCTCACAGATCAATTCAAAGGATTTTAAGTCCACTCAGTATGCTAAAGTTTGACTAGTTATTTTGTTTTGCCTACAGTACCTGGAAATTGCATTTCCCTCAAAGAATTTAAACTAGGGTTCATTAACAAAATAGATGTTTCAACACAAAACCCTAGCTCTTACATACTTTTAATGCATTTTACTCATGCGTGTTCTTGAAAAGAAATATAATGAAAACCCTAACAGAAGGAAAATCCCTAAGTGAAAATTGAGCTCCTACCTAGCTTGCGTGGGTGGGAAAAGTTGAAGCTTGCAGGTGTGCAGGAGGTCGTCAGGTCGAATCTACGAGCTATGCAGGGAAATCGCTCGAAACAATCACCAAAAGCTCTCAAAATACTCCGTCGAAAGCAAAATGAGCTTTGAAATGATGAAATTCTCCTTTTATCGCTCCTAATTGATCGCCATAATGTAGGATTTTCGTAGTGTCAGTCGGAATATTTGGCAGAGTTTTAGGGTTTGCATGACTTTCAGTCTCTTTTGACTTGGAGGGGCTTCGGGGTGTGACAGACCTAGTCGGTGGACAACATTTTCAGCGCCGAAGTCATTGGTCGAATTGTATTCATTTTGTGGGGGTTTTAAGTTCCATGGACTTGTGGGAATTTCACTACCCTCCGACTTGGTCGGATGACAAGCAATGTAGCGCAAGTCAAAGACATTAAAATCAGTGTAGAAATCCTTATGAGTGAAAGAGTGGCGCAAATTTAGTGGAGAGGAAAAATAGCACTAAGGTCAGATACAAAGGTAAATAGCGCAGAGGTTGATTGGAGGGTAATTCAGTGCAAAGGTCGGTTAGGATTAGATTTAGTACAAAAGGACTATCAGATCTACTGGTAGAAATGCAAAGACCTTGACTTAGCAGATTTTGGAATGATTTTTCAATTTCAAACTTTTGACATGGTGAAAAGTAAAGGTTGACCACTTGACCACCTAGGAGAAGGAAAGGACTCACTTGACATCCTAGACCAAATTTGAAAGAGGGGGTCCCTATTTTTTGAAATGGGGCATGTGTGCAAGGTACAACAAATGTTGACTCTGTTGGGGAAATGCTGCCGAGCATTTCAATGATAAACTTTCAGTTTGAACCCAAAATCTCTGTGTTTCCCACATATTAAATGAAAAAGCATGATATCCTATCAAAGAATCCAAGATCACAAACTAGTGCAACCATCCACATCCTGAAAACCTAAGTGTGTGCAATTGCATTCATTCCCATCCTTTAGCAACTAAGTTCATCCAAGATCCTTTGCGGTAAGCTATGAAGTTGGGATGACTCTACCACCAAGAGGATGCTCGAATATTGAGATATAATAAGCCTTGAGGGAAGCAAATAATGGTCCTTCTAGTAATATTTCTGATGCAATGGTAATTAATGATAATAATTTTAGGACAATACATTTTATGAGAATTTTCAACTGATAATCTCTTCTTTGATGCACTATAATGGGTCTGGTGTTGAAAAACACCTTTTATTTTTACCCAATATAGGCTGGCGACACTTAGTGTCACCTACCCTCTCTTCTAGATTAATAGTGCATGTGGTAGAATAAGAACCCAACCCTTTCACTAAACACAAGATCACTGAGACTTGCTCAGATACTTCAGGATCATTTAAAGTGTGAGAGATATATGGTTAGAAAATACTTCAGGTGCACCAACTAATGACTTATTTCCCATGAACAGACATCATACCCCTTAACATAATAACGGAACCCACGGCAAGACTTAGGCAGAACCTTGGCTTCTCAAAGAAAGACTTTAGATTATCTACCCAACCAAGAAACACTTGCAAGTTTGCATGGCTGCCACCACTTTCTAGAAATAAAGACCTTGCGCAAAAGCAAGCGCAGCGAGTGAAAGCAAAAACCACAGGGACAACTAATCTAAGCAAAACATCTAACTACAGAAAGCAAAAGCAAGAAAGGAAACCTAATCTAACAGAAACCTATTCCAACCAAAGCAAACAACCAAAATATGTACACTAGGGTGAGGTATGACTGAAGCATGGAAGTAGTGCTTTAGGAACTAGCCATTGATGGGCAATGGGAGCTCCTCACTAGTAAGGCTCTTAAGTCGATATGTGTTGTCGCCAAGGATCTCATGGGCTTTATTCCAATATAGGACCAAATCGGAAACACGGAAGGCTTTGACTTTGGCTCTCTTATCGAACCATCATTTCACTACACCCTGGTGTTTAGCAAAGTTATCTATGGCAGTGTCGCATTTCTCTTCAAGGTGCAGCAACTGGGCTAATCGGGAAGACAATTGGTCATCAGTTTCAAGATAGTCTTGCATGAACTGCAGTATGAGAATCCTCAAGTGAATAGGAAAGATAGGCTCAATCCCATAGACTAAATGATAAGGTGATGTGCTCAAGGCAGCTTTGTGTTGAATTCTATCATCCCATAAGGCAAATTTAAGCTGAGTGTGCTAGTCCCTAGGGTTTTGTCTAATAGTTTCTTAATGACTTCAAGCAGATTTTTGTTCGTTGATTTAGCTGCCCCATTTCCTTGTGGATAGTAATTAGATGAGAACTTCAGAATAATTCCATAATCAAATGCCCAATTAGAATAATACAATGATGAAAAGGCAGGACCATTATCACAAACTAAAGAAAAAGGACATCCAAACCTGGTGACAATATGCTTTTCAACAAATTCAATAACCACCTCTGTGGTGCATTGTTTACAAGCTATTGCCTTAGACCATCAGGTGCAGTAGTCAGTAGCGGTTAGAATATACATATGACCTACAGAGGAGGGTGGATTGATCATACCGATAAAGTCAAGGCCCCACTAAGCAAATGGTTGTACCTCCACAACTAGTTGCAAGGGCATGGTAACGTGTCACTCTTTGTGGGAAGCGATCTGATAGATATGACATGTTCTTACATGTGAGTATGCATCTTTGAACAAGGTAGGCCAATAATATCCAGCATGGAGAATCTGATTAGTAGTTGAGTGAGCTGATCCATGACTTATCCCAAATTTCTCATGAAAACTAGTTAACACCTGGTCCACTTCTAACTTGTCCAGACATCTCAGATAGATCCCCTCATGATTCTTCTTGTAAAGAATTGATCCTTTTATCACATAGCTATTACTCTTTAGTCTGAGTGCTCTTCTTTGAACTAAATTTAGCTATGGTGGATAGCATTGATTGAGTAGATAAAATATGATATCTCTGTACCATTCATCCTTTGAAACATCTTCTAACAGGTACTACTGAGATACTAAACCTGGCCCTACCTCAACCATTATTCTAGTTAGTGCCTAACCTCTTACCAATTTCATGGGCTAAATATCTATATCAAACTCCTGTAGGATGGTGACCCATTTTCCTCTTCTTTCTCCCAATTCACTTTGCATCAATAGTGCTTTAACTGCTGCATCTGGGACTATGGCAATTACCAGACTCCTTAGGATGTAGTGACAGAACTTCTTGACTACCTTTACCAGAGCGTAGGCTTGTCTTTCCACATTTGGATATCTTAACTCTACCTCTTTTAACAGAGTACTCATGAAGGCGATGGGTCTTTCATCATCTACTGATCTCTTTTACATTAACATTGCAGCGCAAGTGTGCTCAGATGCAAATGAGTAAATCTGAAATGGTAAGGCATAGTCTGGACTTACCAATACAGGTGCATTGGTTATGGCTTGTTTAATTTCTACAAAAGTAGTTTTGGCCTCTAGAGTCCAATCTATTTTGGCGTCTTTCTTCAACATGGCATTAAGAGGTCAAACAATTTCAGCAAAACTTGTAATGAACTTGCGTACAAAGTTAATCTTACCAAATATGACTTGAGTTCCTTTTTGCTGGCTGGGGGAGGTATTTTGAATATTGCTTGTATTTGGTCTGGGTTGATAGATATGCCCTATTCAGATATCACATACCCTAGCAATTTCCCTTCAGTGACTCCAAAGATACACCTCTTAGGATTAAGTGATATACCGTAATCTTTGCATCACTGCAATACTTTCCTCAAATCTGCCACATGATCTTCTCGCCTCTTTGAGAACACTGTGAGGTCATCCATGTAGATAATAATACATTTTCCAACTAGTCCCTTGAAAGAAATGTCCATTTCTCGTTGAAAGGTTGCACTAGCATTTATTAGACCAAATGGCATTCGACGATATGCATAGATGTCCTATTTGCATGTGAAGGATGTCTTCAATCTATCTTCGTAGTCAACCATTGCTTGGTTGTAACCTGAATACCCATCTAGAAAGGACATCATCTGTGATCCATTAATGATTTGTAAAACTTCTTCCAATGATGGCAGTGGGTAATTATCCTTCTCAGATGCCTGATTTAAGTTTTGAAAGTCAACACAGAGTCTGATTTCACCATTTTTCTTTTGAATAGGAACTAAATTTGCCACCCACCCAGAATGTCTAATAGGAAATATTATTCTTGTTGATAACAGCTTCTACACTTCTTTGAAAATCAAAGGTTCCAATAGGGCATTTACTAGCTGCTATCTCTATCTGAATGGTTTCACTCTAGGTTTAAGAGGAATAGTGTGTGTAATAATTGAGGTGTCGTATGTCTTAACGTCTTCATAGCTCCATGCTATTACTTCATGGTAGTCTCTCAATGCATGAATGATGCATGTCTTGTCTTCTTCAGTACTGGCCTTCCCAATGAATACATTCTTAATATCTTCTTTTGTTCCCAAATTAAACAGATCGCACTGCCCTCCAGGAGATTCTCCCTCTTTCCTCTGGGTTCCTAAGTTGTTTGAATCGAATAGTCTTTCTAGCTCTACCATTCCCCATGGAATCGTATTTGTTTTCAGATTGAGGACTCCTAAATCCATTTTGGTAGGTTCCATTTCTTCTTCATCTATTATTTGAGTAGTGAAAACATCAGGGGAAGTAAGAAATTTAATTATGTGTTGGTCGTCCTCAAAAACTTGAAAATTTGTCACGTTATCTGGTACTGACGGTGTGGCAATAAATTCAATAGAGAATTTCTTTAGTCCTGCCATGGATGTTGGCTCTAATGTACTTGTTGTTTGAGCTAGAGCATCTGCAACATGATTCTGCCTTCTAGGAATCAGCTAGATATTAAAACCATCAAAGTATTCTATCGAATCCCAGACTCTATTTCTACATCTGTTCAACCTCTTATCATTACATGAGTATTGTTTCCTTACTTGTTTCACTACTAACTCTGAATCTCCAAACACTTGAAGGATCCTGACTTTCTTTTGGAGTGCCAGCAACAATCCTTGCACTAATGCCTCATACTCAGTTACATTGTTTGTGCATAGAAATTGTAGTCTATGTGATGCTAGATAGGAGATTCCAGTAGGACTGATTAACTCAACACCTACTCTAGACCCTTGTCTACATCTTGATCCATCAAATCTTAAGTTCCATAGGCAAAAATCTTTACCATTGTCATTCCGTTTTGCTGATTTTTTCTTATTAGGATGAGGCTCAAGTTCTTCCTTCTTTTCAACAACTAGTGCCTCCTTCAGGACAATGGGAATTTTCAATTGCCTCTACACTTGCTCTACTGCTTCCTAACAGAGCTAACATGCAAATTCAAAATGTGACGCATCATGTATACGACACCAATTTAGCAGTAATAATTCTTCCATTTGAATCTGCTTTCCAATAGCAGCTTGATCTTTTACAAATTTGGCTACGAACTCACGGAATCCTTCAAATATCCTTGGTTTATCTTCTTCTGAGGAGTTTCCTGAATCTGATTGAACATATGCTTCTATACTCTCTGGTTTTTCTATAAGTGGCGAGTCAGGAAACTTGTTGCATCTTAGCATAAGGATCTCCTCTGTTTGACCCACATGAGGCAGATAGACTCCTAAATCAACTTCAGAAAAGAGAATCTCATTGGGCTGGTTGTACTCCGTAATCATATGTTTCATTTTGGGCTCTCTCTTGATGCATATTTGGTTTGCCAATCCCTTTCATAGCAGCCACATGTGAGAAAAGTTAGTTGCCATGTAACCATTCAAAGTTCTGGACTAGTCCCTACTTAAGAGCATACCATACTGATCCGGGATATCTACCACTTGATTGTCTATATACTAATGTACTCTTGAATTAGAAGCCAGTTGCACGTGTATCCTATTCAACTCACTTATTACAATCACCTCAGTCTTGTCCAGCTGTGTCACTTTCCTGAAAGACTTAGCCAGAGTAAGGCCCAGTGCTTTACAAACTGATAACGACATTACATTAGTGGAAGCACCGGAGTCTACCAAACAGTTGTGAAGGTTCCTATTGAATATCCTAAGTGTCAAGAGGAAAGGAGGGCTCTCCCTCTTATCTTTGTACAATGTCATCTTTTTCTCCACATCAGTCACATGCACTCTTTCCTGCCCCTTATCAATGTTATCCTTGGTAACAGTTTCCTTTTATGTATAGTTGATTTTGATCCCAGCACCCATATCTTGAAAGAAAGATGTCCTAACCTCAGGTATTTTAAGAAACTCATAAATAGAAAGGCTAACCTTCATCTTCTTAAGCTCTTCAGCAACATACTACCCCATTTTAGCTATGTCAAACTGTTGAGAATTTTTAGCAGCAGCACCTTGATATACTAGCTGATGCGCGACTTTTGGGGGCTCAAGATTATTAGAAGCTTTTGGGTCTGTGGAATTTGATAGCTATTCAGGGGAATGGATGTGGTAAAAGTGCCTTTAGGTTTACTAATTCTCAGGTTATAAGGGGTTTTATTATATTGCTGATAAGCATTGACCTCTTTAGACTCTTCTTCCTCAGGCTGATTATCATCTTGAAATGGAAACATATAACTATCAAGTACTATAGCAGTGTCATACCTTTGAGAAGGAACAAGTTCATACCTCGTTAGTAGATTCTCTTGAGTCTCAGCATTCTAAATCTCCATCTGGAAGATATTGGATGCTATCTGAAATTCTAGGTAATCTAGCTCAGAATGAGCATTCGTATTATGTAGTCGGCACCATGTAGACAAAGCTACCTCAGCCAACATCACGCGACCAGGAGGTCGAGTGTCATTGTTTTGATTTTATAGTGGTGAAGGCACTCCTCCATTATTGGGTCTTGTGTTCCAAGACCTATTTGATTGCTACTGAAAATTCTAGTTTTGGTACTGATTATGGCTTTGACTTTCAAACTGGTTCTGATTTTGGAATGAATTCTAATTTTGACTTCTCTGCTGAAGATAAGCATTTTGATTTTTGAGGTGGGTGACTTCTGCGGTGAGCTTCTTCATTTTCTCAACTAACTCTCTGATATCATCTCTATCTTCTTTTACCTTAGCTGCCTCTGAAGACTGTACAAAAGGCATTTGTGCAGGAGGCATTTCAACTATTGGGTTTCCTAGATGGACTACTAAAGCTTGCATTGTAGGTGGGTTAGGAATTGGATTCATCACTAGGGTATGGTTGGCCAAGGCTTGATTAATCATAGGTATTTGATTAGGCATGGCTATAGGACCTGTGTGATTCAGTGGACCAGTGGCTATTTGTCCCAGTTGAGTACTTACAGTGACAGATGCGGAGTATCCCTGAGCTAAGGTAGTGGGAATTTGATTGGCTCTTCATACGAACATGGATGTAAGTTTGTCTAGGGCTGCATAATAGATTGGCAAGGTTGCAGCTTGCCCTATGGCATAAGGAGCTTGCAAATGACTGAAAGCTTTCTAAAATCTATTGTTAAAAGAACTTATCATCTCACCCTCACCTCGACGAATCTCCACAAAAGACTGATAAAGATCAGTTGGGGTGGTGGGCATTTGAAACTGATCTAGAAATGTGTTCTTCAAGTTCAACCATGAGTTTATGGATGCTCCAGGGAGGTTAGCAAACCAATAATAAGTGTCATCTTGCAAAGAATAAGGGAACAACCTGCTTATCACATCCTCGTATTATACTTGTAGCATGAACATGTTTCTTTCAAAGATTCTGATGTGCTCGTCTGTAGTTCTATCCAGATCATTCACCTTGAATTTGGAACAAAACTTGTTAGAGTTTTTCAGCATATCATGGTAGTTATTAAATTGAAATGGGGACTGGTTCTTTGCTGCAAAGAAGGCCATGACTAGGGGATTGAAAGGAGCTGCAACTACATTTCTTGGAGCTGACTGAGCTCTAGGGGCCCTAGATACTCCTTGATCCCTTCTTGTTTGTCTGAATTCTATCGAAGACAGCTGCTCTTCTCTAGCTGAGCTTGATCTATTATGCCTTTGTCTAGTCCCCAGACTTGCTGATTTTGTAGAGGGAAATAGTTCTTCATTGCCCTCCTTCTAGCGCCAATTTTGTTGATGAGTGTTTTAACACACAACAACACAGGTGTGATTGCTGATTTCACACCTCTCTTGAAAAGTATCCTACCCTAGGTAAGACTACTCCAAGGTTTCTATAGCTAGGTCTTAGCTCGCTTGGAATCTCTCAGTTGGAATGTTCTAGCTATACCTACAAGGGGACTTACATGCAATTTACAGATTTCTGAGTTGAGACAGCACATACACAAACCCTTTATGATTTTCAGCTGATAAAAAATGTAATATGCTACAAGAAATCTTAATCTAACAATGGTTTTAAAGAAAATGCAAAAGGAGATAGGGTTTTAGAGAAATCCTAAGTGACATTCACAATGTATGGACTGCTTTGAATAGACAAATACTCTAAAATTTAACCAGTTTTCTGAGTTACCAAATTGAAAGTTGTTACAACACTGCAAAAAATGGTGCTATCTTCAATGGAAATCGAAGGATTTTCATATTACATTCATTCATTAAATACCCAATAGACAACACAATTTAACTCTTGAAATGTAATTGAACTTAAGCACATCTGATCGCCCAGACTAACTTTGCACAGTTATCTACCATTAGCAAATAACTAAAAGTATGGACTTAGAGTATTCATCAAATACTTTTAGCAAACCATGAACATTATAAAAGCACAACTAACTAATTATGGGAGAGCAAGAAGCGAACCATGAAAACCAAATAAGCAACACAATACACAAATTCTTAGAAACACTACAGAAACTTGCTCTGTATTACTTCAAATGGTAGAATGTCAACAATTCGACATCAAATTCTCTCTTATAAATAGTGGAAATGGCAGCCCTTCATATAGAGGAGGAGCCATACTGAGTTTTTCAATGAACGATGGAGATTAACTCAACACCGACGGTCCATATTATACCAATAAATGCATTTGCAATAGCTCATAGCAAATCCCAGATTAAATTTTGTCTCTTATGAAAAGGATGAAAAACAGTCCCTAAATACATTGAATCTAGTCATTTTGACTACCCAACTATATATATATAAAGGAAAGCTCATTTTTAAGGCATAATAGAGACAAAATAGCGTCACATGTTGCTCTAAATACAACAACTTACATAAATGATGGGATTACATCTCAAAATAATCAAAATATATTAAGGTTCTTCATCCAAATTAATTTTGTCTTCTTCTGCCAGCTTGTTACAGTAGTTGAGACATGCTTCAAGTGCTGGATTGATTTCCAAAGGGCTTGGATTCTTGAGATGGCTGACTCGATATTCAAACATCTCCAGCTCTTGGATGAACCTATTGTATATCCTTTCTATTTCTGCCCCTGCTTTATGAAATGCATTAAATTCAGCCTTGAGGTCGCTGACTTTATCCAACCTGTCTTCCATATCCAGCTCAGTATTCTCAAAAATGACCTTATGCAATTTGTTCTTGCATTTTTCAACATCATAATGTGCATAATCATTGTAAGCTTCTTCTATGCAATCTCTTAAAGAATCATTAATATCATAGATTAATGCCTGAATTTCTTCATCTGCTAGCTTATAAGCTTCTTTTATGTCCTCAAAGGTTTCTTTTCTCAATTTTAGCTGTTGATACCACTCAATAGCCTTTGATAACTTGTCTCCAGTTAAAATATCTCAACCAATAAAGTCTACATGGGCAAATCTTTGATACTCTTGACTCTAGGAAACATGTGAGAATAATATTCTTTGAAAGAGTCACACTCCTCTCGTAGATCTTTCCACTTCTCATGAACCTCAACTAATTTCTTATTTGCTTGCGTAGCAGCATCAATAATTTCACATCATTTTTCACATACTCTGATTAACCACTTCTGAATACCTTGTGACATGGTTCTTACCTCACTGAGCTTTGCCATTTCATCTATGGATATGAAGGTAGGCACTATTCTTATATCCCCACCAACATCAACTAGTTTGATCAAGAACTAGAGGCAAGTCCGAAGTTCCTCATTCTGTTGTTTAAATTCCTTATTTGATAACTCATCTCTATCCAACTGCTCCAAGATTGAGGTGACAGACCCTTTAAACTCATCAACTCTTTGAGCGTGGGTGGTTAGTCCCAGATTAATCATTGAGATAACGTAGTCCTTGGCTCTGACTTGCTCTCTACTTATGTTGGCCGGTGGGACAGCTATTTCAGCGATCCTGGATCCTGTCTCATCCTTATAGATTCTTGATTGCACCTTTGCTTTCTTTTGTTTCTTTGGCCTTTGAGCCTATGACAAGATTGTGCTTAAATCTAATTGCATTATTTCTACATGTGGCTCGGGGTATGCCACTTTGTTCTGTAACCACTCAGGTGCTGAAGAGGAGGGCTTACTTAGTTCATTGATATTCTCACCATCAATTTTGGTAGGCTCTTCAAGTGACCCTTGCTCTTGCTCTAACCCCCTATATTTATCCAAATCTTTATCTCCTTCATCAGCCAGGTTTCTCCAATTTAACATTACATTCTCCCGAACTGATTTGAAGACTTCTTCTGTTTGACCTTTTTTCTGGAGGACTGTCAGATATATCAATAACTTCAACACTAACCACTTCAACCAAGGATTCATTTGGGATTTCATTACTTGCCTCAGTGAATATGTCTTTATCTGATTCAGATAATGTTTCTATTTCTGGCTCTTGTAAACCCAATTCTGGACATACCTTGTCAATTCCTGGCAACAGTGGCACAACCAAGGAGGTTGAATTTTGATCCACATGCATCTAAGTGATAGCAATGGCAGAGGATATGGATAGTGCAACTGAAGGTGAGTTCATTTGTGTCAAATTGGCAAGCATGGAAGACCCCAAAGTTGGTGAGATGGAAGAGGTTGGCAAGACAGAGGAAATGACGATGGGTAAAGAAATAGATAGTGAGGGTAAAGGAAGAGAAGGTGAAAGAATTGTAGAAATGGGAGGTAACACTGCAGAGGTAGATAATTGAATGGAAGAAATGGAAGGTAAAGGTGTGGTAGCAGTAGAGGAAACGAGACTACTAGGGGTGTTAGAAGATACTGCCAATGAGCAAGAAATAGTTGAAACAGTAGTGGTAGGTGAAGTGGCAGTAGGGACAGTTTCTTGAATAATGGTAGCTGAGGTCATAGGTGCAGTAGTGGAAGTAATGGAAGTGGATGCAGTAGTAGCAGTTATTGGGGAGAGTACAGTTGTATTTATGTCTAGAGCTTAAGGAGATGGGGAGGTTGGCAGGTTAGTCTCATCATGAGCTGCAGTAGTAGCAACTTTTGCAGTCTGGCTAGCAATTTTTACCTTGATTTTTTTTGCCTTGGGTCCCTCTCCGGAACCACTGGGTACATCACTTTTCTTCAAAGCTCTTGTCCTAGTAGAAGGAGGCTGATCTTTCTTAGATGGTTTTACAGAAGTTTTCTTACTCTTTTATGCCTTAGCCTTCTCTGCTAATGTTACATGCTCTTCACTGTCAAATTTCTACTTTTGGACTAGCTCTGCCTCATCTGTTATGTTTATTGGTTCATCCTCTTCTCCTCCAAATTCTTTATCTAATTCTGGTGCAATATATGTGAGCTGCACCCCTTGTCTCTCCAAGGCAGCCACCTAACCTCTCACCCATGCCTTGCTTAGTCTAATAGGCTCTTTCATTATGATATCAAGAGAACTCCTCAGCATTGGCCCAATTAGGCAAAGGGATTGGTTGGCGGTATTGAGCCTCCCAAGTTCCTCTGACCATAACATTCTCATCATCTTCCAATTGGTCTAGTACTTCAATGATGTGAAATTTCCTTATAAAGGCTAAAGACAACCTTGAATGAGCTTTCTTCATAACCTCATAATCATCCATACAGTTGGCCCAAAAGTCTTCTATATGTATTTTGTGGAATAGTTTTTTGCTTACAAACTTCTCCATCACTTTATTTGGATCAAAGTGATCCCTTGCATTGTAGTAGTGGAGGTTGAGAAGTTGAAGTTCTTTATCTGAATGCTTAACTGATGCTAATGAAGGACATGCATAATTCCCTTTGCCAAACTGGATGGGAAATTATACATTGGTTCTATGCAAGTGCTTGAGTTTCTCAGCACAAGGGATCAATTGCCTAGACAATTCCAAGAGCACTATCTTATCATCAGGATATCTAGGGAGTCTGTAAGATATCCCAGTGAAACCTTGTATCCTTAGATAGGTCAAATTTTCAAACTGGATGTACCACCTTCCATATTTGGTTATTTCATTCATAGCTTCTGTAGAAATCCTCAAGGCTCTGTTACCCTATAGAAATCTTGTTATATACATTGTGAAAGCATTGTTTACCCTTTTAAAGTGCATCAGAGATTGAGATGATGTGAGCTGAGGATAAAACTCATATACTTTGACTTGGGTCAGTTCATCATTACCAACTTCTCCTATTTTAGACAACCCAACATAATGATTTCTTCTTGCCAATGCATAGATGACATAGGATGTCCACCTAAAGAATCTTTTCTCTTTGAAGTTGTTGAATGCTTCATGAATGTTATCACTGAAAATTTGTGACTAGTGGAACTTAGTTCCTTTCAGTATCTCTTCAACTATGACAAACATCCACCCTTCAAAAGTTGATGTTGCAGGCAATCCATAAATTCTACTCAGAAAAGTTACCAAATCCCCAATTTCATCATGAAAATCACTTATCTATAGTACTTGAGGGAATTTTCTCATGGCAGACCTTCTACTCTTTTCCAATTCTCATTCATATGCTTCCTACATCCACTTTCATCCTTATTGTATGTGGCCTCTAATTCTGCCTTATTTGGCATGGTCATTATTGTGTGCCATGGGATGTCAAAAGTTTCAACCAAGGAATGTCGACTCAAGTCAACTAAGATGTCTCCATTGGTAGTTTGGATTGTTGTGGTCATGATATCATATCTATCTGCACAGGTGACTGTAATTTCAACACATTGAACAAATGTAGGGAAGGTAGTAGCTTGTGAAATCCCACTATCTTTCACTTTCTTTGCCCTAGGTGTTGGATTTGGACCAAAGGTTCTTAGTCTGAAGTCATCTAGGTCTATGTGACCCAGATCTATATCTCCTATATTACTACATCTAGTATGAATCTTTGTCTCAGGGGGGATGCCTTTGAATTTGTACCTCATGATTTAAGCTCGTGCAGTCATCTAACCTGCAGGACTGGACCTTATAAGCTTGATACCTTAAGAGATTTTTGCTAATTCCTAAGTTTAAGCTCTTATGATTATCAAGTGGACCACTAGTCTTTCAACCATGTTGTAACCTGTTGTTCTCAAAATTAGCTACACTCGTTTTTGTAGGCAACCCCTACGAAAGTTATCTTTTTCGTAATCTACACTCTAAGTTTGCAAATCAAGACAAGATTCTCTTAGTCCCGTGCGAAGTCGTATGGCATCCTAAACTAGTTTACAACATTCCCTCAAATTGATTCCTTGATATTTGTGCAAATCAATTAGGTTGTAAATTGACCAAAATATCAATTTTGGTCATTTTTGGGGTGTTAGTGAAATTTTGAGTCTTTATATGGAAGATCGGCCAAATTCGCCGCTATTGCATGTCTTTTTGTCCACTTGTGTTATGTCGACAATTTCTACTACTTTTACATAGTTTTTCATTTTATACATGCTCGAGCGGTACTTTTTGCCACTGTTTCATGTGCCTTGCCAAGAAGCAAATGTAGAGTCGGTGGTTTTTACCGCTATTGCATTTTTGTTAAGTACGTGTCATGTCGGCTAAAATCACTGCCTGAGCAAGATCTTCAAGATCTCGAACTTCAGTGGCATTAATGGCCACTTGTGCTAAGCATTAAGGGCTTGCTTTTAAGCTTTTTAATGTATAAACTCGTCATTTCTTGTCATTTATTTATTCAAAAACCTCCCATTTGGTTCTCCGACCCTTCTCAAACATCAAACTTGAATTTCCTCATTACCTGCAATGTTGGCATTTTTTGCTGCTCCAACATAAAGCACTCTTTCTCCTAGAACATGTAATAGCAGTGAATTTTACCGCCAATACACGTGCACAATATCCCTCCCATGCAAGGGTGGCAAATATTGTCACCCATGCAAACATTCTCTAAAATTTTCTTGACTCTGGGATATTTTCAAATTTGCTTTTTTGAACCTGCTTTCCTCCATTTTTTTGGGCAGCTAGCACTCTAGCCCCTTCAAGCGTGTCTCCATAGTCGTGATCGTCGACATGCAATTTTTCCAAATTACTAGTATTTCCCCTAATTGCATGATCATGACTTTTTTTTGTTGTAGCTTCTTTTGTGGATCTTCTTTCTTCATCAACATCCTTCTGGTGATAGCTCCTTCAGATGACTGAGTTGTCTCTGAAGAAGTCGAAAGTGATGAAGTACAAATATCAAGGTGTTTTTCCAATCACCACAGTTACTTCTAATGTCGATGACATTAGAGATACAGAGATTGGCCATGTGGACATGGCTGAATTTGTGGAGAGAACTAAGTCAAATAATCCCAGCTCTGCAATGAAGAAGATAATTGACAGTAACATTCATTTGGTATCGTCTTACCCAGTGGCAGCTCACAACACAGAATTTGTCCTTCAGTGTGCTCAATTTTACAATAGAGATACTAGGGTTGTGGTGGATGTAAGTGGCAATGTGATAATTGGACTAGATCCTAAGTTCATTGATAAGGTGTTTATGTGCCCTCCTATAACAAAAGTGATAAAGCTAGATTTTGCTAAAGCACAAAAAGAATATAACAAAAATCTAGAGAAAGCAAAGAAGGTAATCAATATTAAATGGCTTAAAGCTCCACGGTCAAACTTGTCTAGGTGGCCACGGAGTTTTCCTAGAAGTGACTTTATAGAAGAGGTTGGTGATCTGATCACTCTTCTTAGCAGGATAAGAGGATTGGCTTCTTCTTCACTATTCCATGAATGGATGTATCCTTTCATCAAGGTAATACTCCAAGGCAAACAAGCCATCTTTTGGGGTGAACAAATCAGCAATGCTCTGCACGAGTAATTGACAAAGGTATCTACAACTTTCAAGTTTTGCATGACCTCTTACCTGGTGTATATAGCAGCCTCTATGAGAATCTTTCTAGGTCTAACATCAGAAGGAGATAGGAGGGTAATCCCTGTGTATCAATACTACTCTCAATTAACATTGAAGGGTTCTATTCATCATTTCAAGAGAGTAAATGATGGTTTCTTTATAGTATTCTTGTGTCTTTTTTACCCCCAATTAGAACAAAGAAGAGTGTCAGATGAGTCTTGGACAGCGGTAAATGATTTTGGATGCATGTTCTTACAGTTTCCTTCTTTCTCATACCTAAGGGTTGGCTTTTTCCAAGGTCATTCTTATATGCTGCCAAAGTTCCCCTCAGACAAATTGGTCTTAATGGAGTTACACAGACAAATGATCATCGTACATAATAAACAAATGGAGCTCAAGAAGCCTGGTTTCAGGTTTCCAGTTGAAATTGGCAGGTATTCAGTATTAACTGTTGCTAAGGCTAGGGCCATGGAGACTGAGATGCAGCTTGTAACCATGAAGCAATTCAAGAGAAGACCAAAGTTTGACTACAGGGGCATGAAGGACAAAATCAAGAGGAAAACCCAATTCCATGAACCTATGGTTGAAGATGTTTGGGTAGATCTGAGAATAGAAGAAGATGTCAGTAAGTTGGACTACAACAGGTTATCTCTTGAGCAGATTGAATATTTGGGACTTGTTGATATTCCTGAGGATCTAGTGGATGATGGAGAATTGGTTGATGACAGATATAACACTGAATAGGTTGCTGACACTACTCTCCCTCCAATCCAATGGTCTCAAAAAGAGTTGACCTCTTTGAGGAAAAGATTTGAGCCTATATTGGCAAACACCAATAATTGGCTAGCAGATAAAGGAATTACTTTGAAAGAATTCCTTACAGGATCAAAGACTAAGATCCAAGAGCAAACAGGTAAAAAGGTGGAGAACAAGACGAAAAACAAAAGTGATGTTCCCTCTTCTTCCAAGACACATAAGCCTAAAATCAATTTTGTGACGAAGAAATCAAAGACTGTGGAGAAAGAGTCTGAAATAGACGATATGGAAGTTGAGAAATAGAACACTGAGGAGCCAACCACTAAAGAAATGGAGGTTGAAGATAGGCCTATAGATCAACAAGAGGAGGAAGCTTTGTCTCCACAAGAGAATGTACAACAAGAAACAAGAGTCTCTCATCCCTTCCCTGACACACCTGTTGCAGCTCCTTTGTCTATTTCCCCTATTGATATTCCCTCTTCTGAATCTCCCTCCCCTTCCAAAATAATTTTTGACAATCCTCAAAATACTTTTGAAGATGTTCTTTGTTCCACAGAGTCAATTCCTAGCTTGTCTTCTTCATCTTTTGATATTGAGGATACTTCCATTTTTTATCACTTTGTAATGAATACTGAACAGGTATCTAATGCAAATGTAATAGGTGCAATTTTTACTAACACTCCACCTATTGTTTCCACTATCAGTTCAAGTACAGTTCCAGTGAAACCAACAATGGGGACAAATCCTAATGTGAGTACTTCTGTACTTCCACCATGGTTGTTAGCTTATACACCAAAAAGGAAGAAACAAGCCATCTCCCCAGATGACTTTGATTTTAGTAAGCTGGTGCCTGCAAAAGCCAAGACCTCAAAGAAGCTAAAGATTCTTTCAAGAATGCTTGAGGATAAGGGACATAAATTTTTGGAGATCACAAAACCTCCACAAGATGTAACCATGGAAAATTTTGATATGAATGATTACTCTATCTCTAGAGTTGAATTGGGCAAGATAACTCATGAAAGTGCCAAGAATGATATGCAGTAAGCAATGGACATCCTGATTCAGAAATTTGATAGGGAGAAAGAAATGAAAGATCACTACAAAGCAATGGTGGAACAGTTGACTGTAGTGGTAAGGAAAATCACTTTAAACTCAGAAGCAGTAACCCCCGAGGCTGTTTCTGTAGAAGACCCCATTATCCAAAAAGTAGAAAAGACTCACCTCAAGGGAAGAGTACTTGAAGAATATCTGGAAAGGATGTGCACCTAAGGAATATCTCTACTTACAGAGCTATCTGAGAAGACAGATAAAACGGGGAAAATAAGAGCAGAACTTGATGATCTCATTGATGTTATTTCTCAAGATATTGAGCGCATAGAAAAGAATCATGATAAATGGGTGGAGATGAGAAAACTAAAAATAAGCACTCTAATATCAATTGGTGCTATTCCTAATAGGGATTCTTATACAAAAACTAAAGAGGCATTGACGTATAGGAGCCGTGTACTTAAAGATTTGATCAATGACCTTGAAATTGCAAGGAAACTCAGTGAACATAGTGATGTCAGTCTTTTACATAATTTGGAGGAGCTACCTTGCAAGCTCATATCACAACATAACCAATTTCTCTCTGTAGAAGAAATGGTTTGGGAATTTGAAGATATGTTCCAGAAAGAGTTTGAGGATAAAACATTTTCAATGGCCTCTGTGGACAATATTCTGGACAATCAGTTAACTTTGGATAATCTGAAAACCAAGTTAACTAGTCATGTAAAATCAGTCACCACAGTAAGAGATGCCATGGTGAGAGCCAAGATGATTTTCAAGAACACGGTTAGTCCAGACAGTATCGGGATGCATGCAACTTTCACTATGTATGATGGTCACATGAAGAAAGATGGCAATACAAGTTGAAGTAGTTTTTCCCTTAGTTTATTTTCTATTTTTCAGATGTACTTTTGAAACAATTTTGGACATATTTACATGTACTTTTTTCATATGTAATTACATGTAAAAACATAGGAAGTCCCAAGTCAATAAGGACTCCTATTTTTGAATAAGTCAAAGTAGTTAGGTTTTTTCCTAAATTTTCTCAAGACCTCTCCCTATAAATAAAGAGGGCCTCTATTGTAATTTTTATCTTTTAGTTATTTGAAGTGAAACTCTGCCAAATTGAAGAGCATTTTGAGACTTTGAGTTCAAATTGTAAATCAAATTTTATCAAGTGAATAAGAAAGCAAGTGATCATTCAAACTTTGTGTTGAAATAACTTGTGGCATATTGGAAATTGTTCTTATGTTCTTTTCCTAATACAGTCTTATTTGTTTGATAAAATAGTAGTGTGAGTGAGAATAATCTGGGAGATGTTCTAAAGTTGATTGTGGAGACTTTGTGCTACAACAATTTTCTTTAGTTTTTGATTTAGTGTTTTGAAGTAAAAGATATTGGAAAGGCTTTGAACTACTATTATCTTTTGTGATCATTTATTTTGTAATAGTTTTAGGTGAAGACCTTGAGCTCCACCTCATTCTACTGGGTTCTAAGTTATAAATCAGCAAAAGAAGCAACGATAGACTTTGTGCTCTCATGGGTTTCTTGGTTATTCAATTTGTATCAAGAAAGTGCTCTTTTATTTTGTAAACATCATTTTTGAAAAAAGAGAAATGGATGATATGGTCTCACCCTTGAATTGGTATTTAGTTTAAAGTATTTTGTAATAGTTTATAGGGAACCTCCCCTTGCTGAGAGGAGAGATTTATCTCATTACACTGTGGTCGATATAACTATTTTGCCTTCAGTTAGTTGAAGACAAAATATTCAACCAATAGTTTTTGATGACTTTGCTAGGGAAGGAACTCGCAACTTGAAGCCTCATGCTCTGAGTTGAAGCATTTTCAGTTCTTTTCCATTTGTTGCAAAATTTTGTTGAATATACTACATTCTGGCAGATTCACGGTATACAAGAAGTAAGAGAGCTCAAGGTATTATTGATCATGTATTTGAGTTGATCCAGCAAAATAATTTTGGTCTTTTGCCCCTACGACCTTGCCTTCAGTGAACCAGGATTTTTCTTCCTACCAACGCCAGGTCTCCAATACCGGGTGAAGCCTCTAGTTCTAGTGCTAGAAGAGTTTTATCTATTCATACTCCACAAAGGTTTGTTCTCCCGCCTTTTAATCAGCGCATCATGGTAGTTGAAGGCCCTTGGGGTAATACTTTTGGTCCTCTAAATCTAACCCCACCATTGCATGAACTACCTCATAGTTCAAGAAAGAATTTTCCTAAGTTCTATGGTGACGAGAAAGTTCACCCTGATGAACACATTGCAGCTTTTTGCATAGCTTGTGGTGTGATAGGTGTTGAGCATGAAGATGTAGCGGTAAGGCTTTTTGTGGAAACACTGCAAGGTGCTGCTACAAATTGGTTTTATCATCTCCAAGCTCAGACTATAACCAACTGGAATACTCTCAAGACCAAGTTTGAGGCTAGGTTCAAACTTGCAGAAGATGCACACGCCTTATTGGCTCAACTTACACAAATGAAGAAAGAGCCTCATGAACCTATTCGAGACTTCATCGCTAAGTTCAATAAGTTGAGAAATAGGATTCTTGCAACCGCTCAGCCAACAACAGAGAATCTTAAGTGTTTTGTTATCAATACTCAACTTTCTGAAGTGAGTTTTTTGTTAAGGCAGGCTAGCCCTGTAGATCTTCTTGCAGCTTAGATTTTGGCTACCGAAGTTGAAGATGATCTTATCCTTGCAGGTAAGATAAGAAGAGATTCTAATAGAAATAAAGGTTCCTCTTCTACTGAGAATTCTTCCACAAGCACCATGGACCCTATGGTGCAAAAGTTAGCAAATGAATTGCTAGCTCTAAAAAGGCAAATGTCCCAAGGTATGTCTGCCCCTCCTTATCAGGATATACCAAGGACATTTCCCAAAAATTCATATCAAGGCAATGCTGCTAAAAATCAAGGGCAACCCAATTGTCTTCCACCTACATAGGGGAAGCTTGCCATTGAAGCAGCGCCAATCAACTCAATAGTTGGCTATTATGAAGCCGAACATGATCATTCTTTCCAACCCAAGTTGGCCCAGGAGAATGATGCTAATATCTTTGCAGAAGGAGAAGAAGAATTAGTTGGTGACTCTACCATTGGCTTTCTGAATTACCAAGATGAAGTTGAAAAAGAAGGAGAAGTGTATGATGGAGCATATGTTGTTTTTACTAGGTCCCAAAATCAGTCAACTCAGCAAGTTGATAAGGGAAAAGCAAGAGAAGAACCTCAACCAGTGATCTCAATTGCTAAATGAGGAACTCTGTTGCCTTTCCAATTAAAGGACCCGGTGGGCAATAAGCAAGTAAGTACATCCAACAATCTTGTATCTTCTACTTCTGTCCCTCAGACCAGTACTACCCCTAATAAAAATTAGAATGATGGATTTCCTTCCTCTGTTTCTAGTTCATTCCAGTTATTTGATATAATAGATCATGCTAGGAAGACCAAAATCCAAATGTCTAAAGTTGAGTATTTACAAGCTAATCCTGAACAGTTTGATAGATTAGCTATATACGTCAAAAACAAGACTGTCCCTATAGGACAAGATTTTCCAAAGTTGCCCATGATTCCTCAAAGAATAAATCTACCCAAAATAATCTTGTCACTACTCCTCTTGTTGCCTCTGGAAAAATAGTACCTTTCTATGTTTCTCTATTGGTAAATGGTCATAAGTTGAGCAATTGCATAATAGATTTTGGAGCCTCTGATAATGTTATGCCCACCAAAGTAGTAGACTCCCTTGGCCTCACCTTAACTAAGACTTTTGGGAGATGTTTCTTAGTGGAAAATAAGCAAGTACCACTTTTGGGTCAAATCAAAGATGCCCAATTTGCATTTGTAGCCTTTCTAGACAAGAGGATTAAGATGACAGTCGTAGTAGCTGACGTTCTGGCTTCCTATGGCATTCTTCTTGGGCATAATTTTTGCAAAGATGTAGGTGGGGAGTTAAACATGGATCTATCTGAAGCAAGGATACCTATTAAAGGTATCATGCAAAAGTTGCTTCCTGAAAAAGAGGCAAAATATATTGTTACCCAAACGGCAAATCCCAAAGCTCAAATTTTGTTTGAGTCCTCAGGAATGGGTAATTATTTCCTGTCCACTGAAGATGTTTCCAATTCATCAAATGAGAGTTCATCAGGTGATAGCTCAAGCAATTTAGATGGAGAATCAGATGAAAGTTCAAGTGAAGACATAATAATGCTAGATTCTTCCCTCACTAATGAAGAGGAATCTTCTGATCAACGAAATTCCAAAAAATCAAATTCTAATGAGGTCTAGGTTTTAGAATTTCATGGCAGTTGTTCCTCTACCGGTTTTGGAGCTGGATTTGTTTTGATATCCCCACAAGGTGATATCTTCCCTTTCTCATATAAGTTGCAATTCGACAATACTAACACCACCGCTGAATACAAGTCATTGTTGCTCGGATTGGAAGCTGCTCATGCTAGGGGTGTTAAAATTCTTCATGCTCAAGGAGATGCTGAATTAGTGGTTTGTCAAGTGAGAAATTTGTATCAAACCAAAAATGAAAGATTGAGACACTATCACAATCATGTGTGGGATTGCATTAAAGGATTTGAAGCTTTCAATATTTTTGCAGTGCCAAGAGAGTTTAATGATCGTGCAGATTCATTAGCTGTCTCCACCACTCTCATGGTTCCCCATAAAGATTTCAAAGGAAACAAGTACACTATTGAGTTAGTCTTTCGACCAAGTGTACCTGATAATGTTGACCATTGGCAGGTGTTCAATGGTGATAATCAAATCATTACTTTCTTGGAAAAGATGGATAGATTTGATGAGCTCTATTTTGAAGGTAGTGAATCTCCACCACGGGAATACGTTTCTGAAATAGATTCACAAACTGGTGAAGAGTTTCTTCAACTAAAAGGGAATAAGATTCCAAAAGGTTTGGTTTCCCTTGAGAAGCTATTTGATAAGCATGACAGATATATCAAGCAACAGCAATAACTGGATTCAAGTTCCTTTATGGAATTTTATCAAGTAAATTTGAGTTCGGAGGTAGATCCAAAAATGGTCAACATTGGGAAGTATTGCATTGTTGACAAGAAGTTTAAATTCATTGCTCTCCTTTGCCATTACATTGATGTCTTGGTGTATTCTTATGATGATCTGAAGTCCTTTAGGCCTAAGGAAATTCAGCATGAAATTCCCCTCAAAGATGGGTCATTGCCTCACAAGAAGAAACAAAGGCAATACAACCCCAAAATATCAGGTACTATCCTTTCTGAGATTCAGAAGATGTTGAATGCAAGGATAATTTTTCCAATTCATCATTCCACCTGGATCGCGAACATAGTTCCTGTAAGGAAGAAGAATGGAGAAATCTGTATTTGTGTTGATTTCATGAATCTCAACCAATCTTCTCTAAAAGATAACTACCCTCTACCCATAATGGACCAGGGGTTGCAAACAATAACTGGTTCAGAAATGCTATCTATGCTAGATGGTTTTTTGGGGTATAATCAAGTGGAAGTTAATGAAGTAGATCAATACAAGACTACTTTTACAACACCTTGGGGCATGTTTGCATATCGCAGGATTCCTTTTGGTTTGATCAATGCTGGCGCCACATTCCAGAGAGCAATGGACCTTGCCTTCAGAGATGAGATGGGGAACTTTATTGTGGTGTATCTTGATGACTTGACTATTTTTTCCAAACACCGTCATGATCATGTACACCATTTACGACAAGTGCTGGAACGCTGTCGGCAAAATGGTATCTCTCTCAACCCTAAGAAGTTAGTTTTTGGGGTTACAGAAGGTAAACTTCTCGGTCACATTGTATCCCAAGAAGACACTAAAATTGACTCAGAAAGAGTCAAATCTATTCAAAGTCTTACTCTGCCTGCTGGTAAGACTGTAGTTCATTCTTTCTTTGGAAAGGTGAATTTTCTGCAAAGGTTCATTCCTAAATTTGTAGAGAAAACCTGTCACATCGTCAACATGATGAAGGGTAAGGGTACTTTCCATTGGACTGCGGAAGGCAAAGCAACATTTGAGGAGATCAAGAGGGCTATTGCTCATGCTCCAGTTCTTGTTTGTCTTGACTATACCAAAGATTTCATAGTTTACACTTACGCTTTTGAACATACACTTTCGGTCATTCTGGTTCAGCAGAATGAAGAAGGTGTGGAATCCCCCATATCATTTATGAGTTGTCCTCTCAAAGCTCATGAGTTGAAATATTCAAATATGGAGAAGCATGCTTATACCGTGGTCAATGCGATAAAGCATTTCCAATTCTATATTCTAAATTCACACACTATTGTTTTGGTGCCTGATACAACAATAAAGTCGATTCTGACTCAACAGGAGTTCAGAACTAAAAGAGGAAATTGGATTGCTAAGATCCAAGAGTTTGATCTTGATATCAAACCTACTAAGCTTGTGCATGGAAGAGGTTTGTGTCAATTGATCGCTGATAATGTACCAAAGGAGATAGGGGATGGAGAAGAAGAAGTTAAGGATAAGCCAACTGTTCTTTTTGTCACTACTACTTATGAGTGGTATTTAAATATCGCTCATTTTCTTACCTATGGTGAGTGTCCTCCCCATCTATCTTATAAGGAGAAAAGAACTGTTAAGTTGAAGGCTGCTAACTATGTCCTATGGGATAATGGTTTATATAGAAGAAACCTTGATGGAGTATTTCTCTGTTGCATGGATAAAGCGCAACAAAGTAGACTTCTGGAGTCTTTCCACAATTTGACCTATGGAGGACATTTTTCTGGACCTGTGACGGCTCACAAGATTCTGCAAGCTAGATACTATTGGCCCACACTGTTTCAAGATGCGTACACTTGGGTGCATAGGTGTGAGTTGTGTCAACAGTTTGTTGGGGAACCTAAGTTGGCCGCATTACCTCTCAAGCCAGTGGTGATTGAAGAACCTTTTTCAGCAATGGGGCATCGACTTCATTAGTGCTGTGAATCCACCATCAAGTGCGGGACACAACTATGTTCTCACCATGATAGATTATTTTACCAAGTGGGTGGAAGCCATCCTAGTTAAGCATGCTACTTCCGAAGTGATATGTATTTTCCTTAAGGAAAACCTTATTTCCTAGTTTGGAGTCCCAAACAAGATTGTAGTAGACAATGCTACTTGTTTCTCTTCCTACAAGATTACTAACTTTTGCTACGAGCATGGGATCATTCTTTCCCATTCTTTAGACTATTATCTACAAGGAAGTGGTCAGGCAGAATCAAGTAACAAAAATTTGGTTACTATTATCAAGAAACTGGTGGAGGATAATCAGAGAACTTGGCATAAAGCGTTGTTTGATGCTTTATGGGTAGACAAGATTACCCCTAAAAGGGCAATAAGTATGTCACCATTTCAGCTTCTGTATGGTCTGAATGTGGAGATACCAATTACCTTGGAGTTGCCAACATTGAAGTTGGCAAAGGCAGTGGAAGAGAGAACTTTTGAAAGTTCTATTGATAAAAGGATTATGTACCTAACTGAACTTGAGGAGCAGCAAACTATGGTAGTGGATCGTATTGCTAAACATCAAAGTTAGATAAAGAAAATCTTTGACAAGAAAGCAAGGACTCATGAGTTTCAGATTGGAGATGAAGTCTTGTTGTGGGACAAGAGGAGGGAACCAAAAGGAATGCATGGGAAGTTTGATTCCTTGTGGAGAGGTCCGTTCACCATTCATTAGTTCTATGGTGAAAATAGCTTCTTGCTGGAGTATCAGGATGGGACACCATTCTTGCTACCTCACAGTGGACAACATCTGAAGCACTTTAATCCTTGAAGTATCAGATAAGTTCATTTGTACATTTGTATAATTTTGTATTTTTTTTTTGTGTTTTGTTTAGTCTTTCATGTCTTTCTTTTTGGTAGCCTGACTCTATGGCCTAATGGCATGGATGAAGGCACTTAGAGACTGGATTCTCCTCCCTTTAATCGTTTCAAAGTTCGATCGATGGAAGTTCCCTAGATAGAGCCAGCTGTTGTTCTCAAAATCAGCTACACTCATTTTTGTAGACAACCCCTATGAAACTTGTCCATTTCGTAATCTACACTCTAAGTTCACAAATCAAGACAAGATTCTTTTGGTCCCATGCAAAGTCGTATGGCATCCTAAACTAGTTTACAACATTCCCTCAAATCGATTCCTCGATATTTGTGCAAATCGATTAGGTTGTAAATTGACCAAAATATCAATTTTGGTCATTTTTGGAGTGTTAGTGAAATTTTGAGTCTTTATATGCAAGATCGGCCAAATTCACTGCTATTGCATGTCTTTTTGTCCACTTGTGTTATGTCGGCAATTTCTGCCACTTTTACATAGTTTTTCATTTTCAACATGCTCGAGCGGCACTTTTTACCGCCGTTTCATGTTCCTCACCAAGAAGCAAATGTAGAGTCAGTGGTTTTTACCTCTCTTGCATTTTTGTTAAGTACGTGTCATGTCGGCCAAAATCGCTACCTGAGTAAGATCTTCAAAATCTCAAATTTTAGTGGCATTAATGGCCACTCATGCTAAGCATTAAGGGCTCATTTTTAAGCTTTTTAATGTATAAACTTGTCATTTCTCATCATTTATTTTGTTCTAAAACCTCTGAGTTGATTCTCTGACCCTTCTCAAACATCAAACTTGAATTTCCTCATTACCTACAGTGTCGACATTTTTTGCCTCTCCAGCATAAAGCACTCTTTCTCCTGGAACATGTAATAGCGGTGAATTTTACTGCCAATACACGTGCACAATATCCCTCACATGGAAGGGCGGCAAATTTTGCCGCCCATACAAACATTCTCTCAAATTTTCCTAACTCTGGGATATTTTCAAATTTGCTTTTCCGAACCCGCTTTCCTCCATTTTTTTGGCCAGCTCGCACTCTAGCCCTTTCAAGCGTGTCTCCATAGTCATGATCGTCGACATGCAATTTTCCCAGATTACTAGTATTTCCCCTAATTCCATGATCATGGCTTTTTTTTGTTGCAGCTTCTTTTGTGGATCTTCTTTCTTCATCAACATCCTTCTGGTGATAGCTCGTTCAAATGACTGAGTTGTCTCTGAAGAAGTCGAAAGTGATGAAGTACAAATATCAAGGTGTTTTTCCAATCACCATAGTTACTTCTAATGTCGATGACATTAGAGATACAGAGATTAGCCATGTGGACATGGCTGAATTTTGTGGATAGAACTAAGTCAAATAATCCCAGCTCTGTAATGAAGAAGATAATTAACAGTAACATTCATTTGGTATCGTCTTTCCTAGTGGCAGCTCACAACATAGAATTTGTCCTTCAGTGTGCTCAGTTTTACAATAGAGATACTAGGGCTGTGGTGGATGCAAGTGGCAATGTGACAATTAGACTAGATCTTAAGTTCATTGATAAGGTGTTTATGTGCCCTCCTGCAATAGAAGTGATAAAGCTAGATTTTAGTGAAGCACAAAAAGAATATGACAAAAATCTAGAGAAAGCAAAGAAGGTAATCATTACTAAATGGCTTAAAGCACCATAGTCAAACTTGTCTAGGTGGCCATGGAGTTTTCCTAGAAGTGTCTTTATAGAAGAGGTTGGTGAACTGATCACTCTTCTCAGTAGGATAAAAGGATTGGCTTTTTCTTCACTGTTTCATGAATGGATGTATCCTTTCATCAAGGTAATACTCCAAGGAAAACAAGCCATCTTCTGGGGTGAACAAATCAGCAATGCTCTACATGAGTAATTGACAAAGGTATCTACAACTGTCAAGTTTTACATGACCTCTTACCTGGTGTATATGGCAGCCTCTATGAGAATCTTTCTAGGTCTAACATCAAAAGGAGATAGGAGGGTAATCCCTGTGTATCAATACTACTCTCAATTAACATTGAAGGGTTCTATTCATCATTTCAGGAGAGTAAATGATGCTTTCTTTGTAGTATTCTTGTGTCTTTTTTACCCCCAATTAGAACAAAGAAGAGTGTCAGATGAAACTTGGACAGTGGTAAATAATTTTGGATACATGTTCTTATAGTTTCCTTCTATCTCATACCTGAGGGTTGGCTTTTTCCAAGGTCATCCTTATATGTTGCCAAGGTTCCCCTCAGAGAAACTAGTCTTAATGGAGTTATGCAGACAAATGATCATTGTGCATAATAAACAAATGAAGCTCAAGAAGCCCGGTTTCAGGTTTCTAGTTTAAATTGGTAGGTATTTAGTATTAACTATTGCTAAGGCTAGGGCCATGGAGATTGAGATGCAGCTTGTAACCATGAAGCAATTCAAGAGAAGACCAAAGTTTGACTACAGGGGTGTGAAGGAAAAAATCAAGAGGAAAACCCAATTCCATGAACCTATGGTTGAAGATGTTTGGGTAGATCTGAGAACAGAAGAAGATGTCAGGAAGTTGGACTACAACAGGTTATCTCTTGAGCAGATTGAATATTTGGGACTTGATGATATTCCTGAGGATCTAGTGGATGATGGAGAATTGGTTGATGACAGATATAACACTGAATAGGTTGCTAACACTTCTCTCCCTCCAATCCAATGGTCTCAAAAAGAGTTGACCTCTTTGAGGAAAAGATTTGAGCCTATATTGGCAAACACCAATAATTGGCTAGCAGATAAAGGAATTACTTTGAAAGAATTCCTTACAGGATTAGAGACTGAGATCCAAGAGCAAATAGGTAAAAAGGTGGAGAACAAGATGAAAAACAAAAGTGATGTTCCCTCTTCTTCCAAGACACATAAGCCTAGAATCAAGTTTGTGAAGAAGAAATCAAAGATTGTGGAGAAAGAGTCTGAAATAAATGATATGGAAATTGAGAAATAGAACACTGAGGAGCCAGCCATTGACGAAATGGAGGTTGAAGATAGGCCTACAGATCAACAAGAGGAGGAAGCTTTGTATCCACAGGAGAATGTACAACAAGAAATGAGAGTCTCTTCTCCCTTGCCTGACACACCTGTTGCAGCTCCTTTGTCTATCTCCCCTATTGATATTCCCTCTTTTGAATCTCCCTCCCCTTCCAAATAATTTTTGACAATCCTCAAAATACTTTTGAAGATGTTCTTCGTTACACAGAGTCAATTCCTAGCTTGTCTTCTTCATCTTTTGATATTGAGGATACTTCCATTTTTTATCACTTTGTAATGAATACTAAATAGGTATCTAATGTAAATGTAACAGGTGCAGTTTTTACTAACACTCCACTTATTGTTTCCACTATCAGTGCAAGTGCAGTTCCAGTGACACCAACAATGGGGACAGATCCTAATGTGAGTACTTCTGTACTTCCACCATGGTTGTCAGCTTATAAACCAAAAAGGAAGAAACAAGCCATCTCCCCAGATGATTTTGATTTTAGTAAGCTGGTGCCTGCAAAAGCCAAGACCCTGAAGAAGCCAAATATTCTTTCAAGAATGCTTGAGGACAAGGGACATAAATTTCTAGAGATCACAAAACCTCCACAAGATGCAACCATGAAAATTTTTGATATGAATGATTACTCTATCTCTAGAGTTGAATTGGGCAAGATAACTCATGAAAGTGCCAAGAATGATATGTAGTTAGCAATGGACATCCTGATTTAGAAATTTGATAGGGAGAAAGAAATGAAAGATCACTACAAAGGAATGGTGGAATAGTTGACTGTAGTGGTAAGGAAAATCATTTTGAACTCAGAAGTAGTAACCCTCGAGGCCATTTCTATAGAAGACCCCATTATCCAGAAAGCAGAAAAGACTCACCTCAAGGGAAGAGTACTTGAAGAATATCTGGAAAGGATGCACACCCAAGGAATCTCTCTACTTACAGAGCTATCTAAGAAGATAGATAAAATGGGGAAAATAAGAGCAGAACTTGATGATCTCATTGATGTTATTTCTCAAGATATTGAGCACATAGAAAAGAATCATGATAAATGGGTGGAGATGAGAAAACTGAAAATAAGCACTCTAATATCAATTGGTGCCATTCCTAAGAGGAATTCTTATACAGAAACTAAAGAGGCATTGACGTATAGGAGCCATGTACTTAAAGATTTGATCAATGACCTTGAAAGTGCAAAGAAACTCAGTGAACAAAGTGATGTCAGTCTTTTGCATAAATTGGAGGAGCTACCTTGTAAGCTCGTATCACAACATAACCAATTTCTCTCTGCAGAAGAAATGGTTTAGGAATTTGAAGATATGTTCCAGAAAGAGTTTGAGGATAAAACATTTTCAATGGCCTCTGTGGACAATATTCTGGACAATCAGTTAACTTTGGATAATTTGAAAACCAAGTTAACTAGTCATGTAAAATTAGTCACCACAGTAAGAGATGCCATGGTGAGAGCCAAGATGATTTTTAGGAACACGGTTAGTCCAGACAGTATCGGGATGCAAGCAACTTTCACTATGTATGATGGTCACATGAGGAAAGATGGCAATACAAGTTGAAGTAGTTTTTACCTTAGTTTATTTTCCATTTTTCAGATGTACTTTTGAAACAATTTTGGACATATTTACATGTACTTTTTTCATATGTAATTACATGTAAAAACATAGGAAGTCCCAAGTCAATAAGGACTCCTATTTTTGAATAAGTCAAAGTAGTTAGGTTTTTTCCTAAATTTTCTCAAGGCCTCTCCCTATAAATAAAGAGGGCCTCTATTGTAATTTTTATCTTTTAGTTATTTGAAGTGAAACTCTGCCAAATTGAAGAGCATTTTGAGACTTTGCATTCAAATTGTAAATCAAATTTTATCAAGTGAATAAGAAAGCAAGTGATTGTTTAAACTTTGTGTTGAAATAACTTGTGGCGTATTGGAAATTGTTCTTATGTTCTTTTCCTAATACGATCTTATCTGTTTGATCAAATAGTAGTGTGAGTGAGAATAATCTAGGAGATGTTCTAAAGTTGATTGTGGTGACTTTGTGCTACAACAATTTTCTTTAGTTTGTGATTTAGTGTTTTGAAGTGAAAGATATTGGAAAGGCTTTGAACTACTATTATCTTTTGTGATCATTTATTTTGTCGTAGTTTTAGGTGAAGACTTTGAGCTCCACCTCATTCTACAAGGTTCTAAGTTATAAATCAACAAAAGAAGCAATGATAGACTTTGTGCTCTCGTGGGTTTCTTGGTTATTCAATTTGTATCAAGAAAGTGCTCTTTTATTTTGTAAACATCATTTCTGAAAAAAGAGAAATGGATGATATGGTCTCACCCTTGAATTAGTGTTTAGTTTAAAGTATTTTGTGATAGTTAATAGGGAACCTCCCCTTGCTGAGAGGAGAGATTTATCTCATTACACTGTGGTCAATATAACCATTTTGCCTTCAGTTAGTTGAAGACAATATATTCACCCAACATAACCACTGAATCTATAATGGATCTGTCAATCTTCTACATACTCTTAAAAGAATAGAAATCTGACATTTACCATCATTGCATCCATTACATAATCCCATAATAAGCAATTTCAATAGCAATAAACATTTCAAATGCTGCAAAAATTCCATTTAAAGCATATAAAACATCATCATTTGTCATTTACAGCCATTATCACCTTCTATCAGACACTTCTCATTTTGAAAATTCCTTGAAAATAGTTATTTTTCTCAATTTGCACTGATTTTAGGGTTAACTAACCTACAGGCAGAAAAGCGCTACTTTTGAGGTCAACCGACCTCAATGGGGAAATCGGGTCTATCCGACCCACAGGTGTTTCATTGTTCATGTGTTTTTAAAGCTTTGTGTGGATTTCATGGTCCATCGACCTACGCAGATTTCAGAGGGCACCTTCTTAAGACAGTCACTCAGGTCAGTCGGTTGAAGTTTTAGTGCCAGCAGGTTTGATCAATGTTCATTACCTTTGCGCGAGATTAGGTCTTGCCAGACCTTGCGCGGGTTTTAAAGTTGATCGACTAAGTCGGTGACCGTGTTTTTAGCGCAAGGTAGGATGGGATCAATTTTAGCGCAGAGTCATTCTTTTGTTGTTAGCAAAGATTTCAGTTGTTGCCAACTAGCTGGGATTTACTAAGCATCTGACCAAAAGTCAAAGTGGAGGACTTTTGGTGCAAAGTTAGAGCAAGTGAAAACTAGCGCAAAGCATGTTTCAGGACTATGCGGGACTTAGACAATCTTCTGACTAAATCTTTCAAAGCAAGAAATATCGTAAAGGTCAGAAAGCTAAGTTTTTAGCATTGAATGAGTCATGAGTCCTAGCACAGGCTTTCCTAGCCATTGACCGATTAGATGGATCAAAATTTTAGGAAGTCAGTCAGACATGCCCTCAGCACAAAAAGACTCATTTTCATTTGTTCTTTCTCATAGATCAATTCAAAGGGTTTTAAGTCCACTCAGTATGCTAAAGTTTGATTGGTTATTTCATTTTGCCTACGGTACCCAGAAATTGTGTTTCCCTCAAAGAATTTAAACTAGGGTTCATAAATAGAATAGATGTTCAACACAAAACCCTAGCTTACGTACTTTTAATCCATTTTACTCATGCGTGTTCTTGAAAAGAAATGCAATAAAAACCCTAACAAAAGGAAAAGCCCTAAGTGAAAATTGAGCTCCTACCTGGCTTGCGTGGGTGGGAAAAGTTGAAGCTTGCAGGTGCACAGGGGGTCATCAGGTCAAATCCACGGGCTATGCAGGGAAATTTCTTGAAACAGTTGCCAAAAGCTCTCAAAATACTTTGTCAAAAGAGAAATGATCTTTGAAACTACAAAATTCTCCTTTTATCCCTCCTAATTGATCGCCATAAATGTGGGGTGTTCATAGTGTCAGTCAGAATATTCAACAGAGTTTTAGGGTTTGTGCAACTTTCAATCTCTTCTGACTTGGCAGGGCTTCGGGGTGTGACGGACCTAGTCGGTGGATAACATTTTTAGCGCCGAAGTCATTGGTCAAATTGTCTACATTTTGCGGGGGTTTTAAGTCCAACAAACTTGTGGGAATTTCACTACCCTTCGACTTGGTTGGATGACAAGCAATGTAACGCAAGTCAGAGACACTAAAAATTAGTACTGAAATCCTTATGAGTGAAAAAGTGGTGCAAAGTCGGTTGAGAGGAAAAACAACGCTAAGGTCGGATACAAAGGTAAATAGTGCAGAGGTCGATTGGAGGGCAATTCAGCACAAAGGTCGATTAGGACCGGATTTAGTGCAAAAGGACTATTAGACCTACTGGGAGAAATGCAAAGACCTTGACTTAGTAGATTTTGGAATGATTTTTCAATTTCAAACTTTTGACATGGTGAAAAGTAAAGGTTGACCACTTGACCACGTAGGAGAAGGAAAGGACTCACTTGACATCCTAGACCAAATTTGAAAGAGGGAGTCCCTATTTTTTGAAATGGGGCATGTGTGTGAGGCACAACACTCAGGTTCTATCAACATTCTGGAAGATAATTCTAAGAAAGTCTAGAATCTGTCCTCTTTGGGATCAGTAGGTTTACTTAGTAATGTATCAGCTAATTCAGTCAAGACATCTTCTGCAACTTCATAACCTAGTGTAGGGACCCATGCAGGTCTTAGTTCCACAACTTCCATTAAAGTATTTATCTTTATCCACCATGAATACAATGTCCTTTTCATACTTTGTCACTACTTTCTCAGGTATTTGGAACCTTCTTACCTTTTTCTGTTGAAAATCTCTAAAATATTTCCACATGATTTCATTTTGCATATCTACATTAGCCAAACTCTATAAATGATTTCTTAGGAATGTGATCAAGCCAGATAACATTTCCTAGACTAGGTAGCTCTTTTAGGAAGTAAAAGAGTAAACATGTAATCGATGTTCCATATTTGAAAGGATGATTAGTTTTTGTTGCCCTTTTCAAGTTCTTCATAATTTCATTCTGGAGAAATTCACAAAGATCATAATCTGGATTATTTTTTATCATGTCATACGTTGTGTATATAACTGATGCGGACACAACATTTTCCTTATTGGAGAAGTATATTTTGTATCTGATAATCATTAATTCAAATCTGACAGCCAAATCCCTGATATCATTCACTGTAAGACCATTCTTCTCAAGTTTGGCTCCTGTTAGCTGCATTACCACATTGTTCTTCATTTGCTTTATGCCTGGAACCCTTCTGGAGGAGCTCATACCAATTACTGCTTTAATGGCTTCTTTAGTTATCAAATAGGGTTCATCAAGCCATAAAGATTCATCATGAATTCTGCTTAGAATAAGCTTGACCCATGCATCAATTAGAATTGCAAGAAAGTCCAACCAGGTGTCAAATTTCTTTTCTCCTAGAATTTTGTAATCATCTTTCAGCACAATGTCTGCGGTAGTTAGTTCATCCAACTATAGTTTGCCTAACTTCATATGATCATATTCTTCTAAATTGGTATGAATGTATGCCCTGATATCTTCCATATGCATGACCCCATGTGGAGTAATAGAGAATGCCCCTAACAGATCATTTTTCAGCAATTTGAAGAATTGTTTCTTAAACTTGGGGTGAGACATTTTTCCTATCTCAATTACATGAGGAGTAAACATTTTTCCCAAGCAATTTTAATTTTCACAGTAGGGTTTTAGGTTGTAAATACCTCTTTCACCGGAATAGGGTTTCCTTGATCTCAATTTGAAATTCTTTGGAGAGTACTGTAGTTGTTTTGATTTTCTTTGGTTCACCTTAGTCACTTGTATGCAAAGTGATTTTGAAATCAAACAAGTCTCCTTTTATCCTCTGCATGGCTTGACATAGTCATCATAAATGCTCATTTCCAAAAGGCTGCCAAAACCTTTCACTATAGAACACAGTTGATTAGGATTGTTCTGTAATATGCTGCATTAACCCTTTTTCTTCTGGTTTTTCTTCTAAAAGGTGTGTCACATCAAATTCCATTATACATCTTTGCACCTGATTCTGGCACCACATTCTCGCTGGGGGATTAAAATTTCAACACTGCTCCCCCTGAGCCAGAGCTCTCAATTTACTTCCTGGAGGAAGTATCTACACTGGATAGTGGTGCAAATTGATCCCTGACTTCTATTACTTCGTTCTTGATCCATACCTTGTTCATTTCTTTCTTGGTTTCAATCAAATCAGCTCTTTCTTTTCCTTTATCATTCCTCTGCTTTGTTTTCCTTTCTTTAGAATAGTGATTTCTCTTCACATTCCTGCTTTTGCAAAACCTTGCAATGTGTCCAAATTTGTTGTAGTTGAAACATACCACATTCTTTTGACCTTGATTCCTTCCATTGATTGAATTTGATCTATATTGATTAGCCATATGTCCAAATCTATTGCATGCAAAAAACCTTTTATTGAATGACTGATTGTTCCTTGTATTTTAAAAATTAGTTCTTCCCAAACTTCTGCATTTATTTGATCTATGTCCCATTTTATAGCATGCATTACACCTAATAGAATTTTGACTTACTTTACTTCTGCATACAACAGCTCTATGACCAAATTTATTGCAAGTGAAACATTTACCTTTGAAAGATTGTTCATTTCTCTAGTTGTTGAAACTTTTCCTGATCTGATTTCTACATTCATTTGCTCTATGACCAAACTTATTGTATGAATTACAACAACCATTGAAAGATGGGTACCTTTGAGTATTTGGTTGTCTGACTTGAGGTCTTCTAGGTCTTGTTCTTTGATTTTTGAGCTGATATCCTTTGTTTTCCCTTGACTCAGTGCTCATTTGTCCAGAGTTTGAACTTTCTCCTTTCTCAAATCCTAAACCATGTTTTTCATCAGCATTCCTCTGGTTAGCAATCATTTCATCAAGCTTTGCAGTACTTATCTTGAATTTTTCTTCAAAACTTCTGGCCTTTTCTAGATCTATTTTCAAACTTATAATTTCTTTTTCAAGTTTTGCACAATCTTCTGATCTATTTTTCACAATCAAGTTTAGATCATCTTCTACTTTTGTTCTTTCTATAACTTCTACTTCCAAACCATTTAGGGCTTCATTTGCTGATAGCAATTGGTCATTGACTTCTTTGTATCTATCTTTGAATTTCTTGACTTGCTCCTTCAGTTTTAAGATGCATTCATCAACTTGCTTCAAGTTCCCCTTCAGATCTTTGACCTTTGCTTTAGAATTTTCAAGATCCAGAAGAGCTATTTCTAGTTAGTTGTATCTCTCGTAATTTCCATACCTTCTTGCTGCCATGATCATACTATCCCAGATCTTCCTTAAGTTGTTAAACTTTTTCCAAGGAACCTTGCTCTGATATCAATTGTTGATTGTCAGGAACACTGAGAGGGGGGGTGAATCAGTGTTCTATAAACTTTTTCTTGCACTTTTACCTTTAACCATTTCAAAGGATTAATCAAATAGAAGCATAATACACAAATGAACAACATCCACAAAAGTATGACACATAACACCAAGATTTTACGTGGAAAACCCAAAATGGAAAAAACCACGGAGAGGATTAGGTCTCATAAATATATTGTAATCTTTACAAAATGATTTTTAGGCTTGGTCACTCCACGAGCCTAACATACTGGCTCACTGTCATGAAGTACAACTAAGCTTAGCAGTTCACTGCCTCAACCCTAAACCTAGCAAGATTACAATAAGGGCTATTAAACCCTGTTGGAGGCTCACTGCCAGCTCATTGCCTTGAATTCAAAAACATGCTTCCAATCATATTGCACATGAAAACTAAATACTGCTCAAGCATCTGCCACTATGCCAGGTTGCAGTCATTTAACAATTGTATTGTAAATCCCAAGTCTTCATCACTGCTAATCCTCTAACTCTACTCCACTATTCACATCCTCACATTATACACACATACTTCCACCCCACACACTCAACCAAAGATCATCAATCTTATATATATCTGCATCATGATTTAATCCATAATCAGGTTGGCATCCAAGAAGTGAAATGTGTACATAGAAGGATGTACCTTGTTGCTCAATCCAATGCACTATGTGTCACGCAGACCCAAATCTTCTCCCAAATGTGTTCATATAGGTTGGCTCTAATCATTCAATTACTTATATAGATCTTTCACACACTATCCTTTCTCCACATCATGATTTATCTCACCAGTCAGCCTGTTCCTCAAGAGCATTCTTAACAACTTCATCTGCTAACTTACAACTTTTACTGAGGATCTCAAAACACCTTCCAAATCATATCAAGGACTCTTTACACATTCCCAATATTATCCTTAGAATTGCAAGGCATTATATCATCTTGTAGAGAAATGTGGACCATCAGAACTCAGACTCTGTCTCTATCAAACTCTATCAAACACTATGTCGATACATAGCAACTTGTAGCTAACCTTCTAGTGAACTTTAGATCTCCTGTCTCTAGAATAAGATACTCCATATAAGTGTTTACAACACCTGAACACCGCATCACAGAATATTTATCTATAGAGGAATGCGGACCACTGCACTATGCCCTGTTCACTGTTCCTACAATACCTTTGCTTACCCAGACTTAGATAGTTCTCCAAGATGACTTCCGGAGGAAGTCCAGACATGATCTCTGAGGCATAACACTATCAAACAATTGAGAACATCATACCTAAACTACATTACCAGATCGTCATCTGTGGAGACATAATGTCCAGCTTACTATCCTCTACTCTCCATACTTTCCATACTTAGCCATTTTCTGTCAACCAGACCTAGAATCTAACATGTTCTTCCGTAGACATCTATTCATGTCATGGTGATAGGATCTCTAAGCCTTGTTGCCATCAATAACAACATACAGATCCATACCAAAGTAGTGTCTCTTGCCAACACTTCACCCTTCGACAGATCTGCCTTCAAAACCCAGCGAACATTTAACAGAGCTTGGCATCTTCAAATACTTTGAAGTAGCAGACAATTTCTAGAATATCACACCAGAAAATTTTCTATACTCGTCGGTTGTTCCCAGTGGTCAAGCAGCAGTCTGCAGAAACTGCCTGGCCATGGCTGAAAATCTAACAAGCCAACAGTAAGGAAATCCCGCCTAGCAGAAGTCAAAACTGTTGATAACTGAGAGGGGGGGTGAATCAGTTATCCTAATTATTTCCCTTATTGAACTTTCTTATTAATTGATGCAGCATTGAATCAAACACTAAAACATTAACATGAAATAAGAAACACATAACACAGTATTTTTGACGTGGAAACCCTGTTAAGGGAGAAAACCACGGGGTGATTAACCCAAAATTATTCTCTGTTAGAAGAATAGGAGATTACAAAAAAATGGCACTTGCCAATTAGGGCTCACTGCCCGAGCACACTGCTCACAAGAGGCCCACTGCCTACAAGAAGACACACTGTCTACAAAGTGATAAGAATCACAGTCTTGAACTGATTGGAAGCATCTGCATATGCTGGAGTTCAGTTTCGGTTAGGCTCAGTACACTGATCTGCTGCACTTCATCTTTCCTTTGTTCTTTATTCTGCTATCTTTCACATACCGGATCCTTTTTGCTACTTCTGCTCTGTTCTGGACTTATTCGCATATATCTTCACACCATCACCCCCTTCACAACTAAATCCATCCTCTATATATATCCGCACAAGTAATTTCATCACCTTTCTAGTCGGCATCCGGAACAGTCTAGTTTCTTACAAACTCTTGTTCTGTCGGCTGAATCCTTCCTCACCAAGCAATGCGGATCAAGCATATACTTGTAGATATCATTAATCATGTCGGCCAAACATGATTCATGCCTTCACAACCTCTATCATCAATAGTAACACATCCGGAAAGTAGTTTGATACTCTGTCAGTCAGTTCTTCCTCTGTTTTCACTGTCTCTCAGGAATCCGGTACTCAACTATTCATATCTTTTTCCTTGTCCATTACCGGAGGCTAAATCCTTGGAATATACCACTCAAGGTAGTCCTCTTGACTTCCCCAAATCCGTACTGCACCAAGACACTTCCTCTGAGAGATCCGGACCAATCTGTCGGACCTTGCCACATGCTCTGTTCTTGTTCACTGGACCACAACATTCTTTATTCTGACTTCCGGTAGAGACACATCATGACTTGCGGATATGTGGGATGACCTTTGTTGCCATCAATGACAACAACCATGAATCCATATAGTGTCTCTTGCCAACAAAAACTACCAAGGCCAGAAAACCACCTAGACTACCGGTAAACCATTTCTCGCTTGTCGAACAACATTTTCAACAATAAAACAAGAAGTTTCAATGATTATAAAGAGGTTTTTCGAAAAAGGTTGGCAGTATTGGAATCCGGCAAGGAATCTTCGAATATTCTGGGGGTTTTGATTTTTTGGGTGATGATGTCATGCTGACATCATCAATCGACAGTTGATGTCATATCTTGACAATAATTTAGTATATTCTACTACAAAATTAGAATATTCTGTTGACAACATTCACTAATGTCATTTTTCAGTCGGATGACGTCACTTGCCGACATGTCTTTGTCGGTGTCACCATCCGGGGGAATCTGAGGCATATTTTGGGGAGTATGTAAAGATTCTATTGTAGATTCCTACTGACATCATCAAACTAGCTGTTGATGTCATCAGCAAGCTTGGCCCTATTTGGCCCCCTCCTCCAATGAGCTTTTCAATTTGACAGTTGATCTTGAGAGGCCCATATCTAGCTCATTTTTGCTCCTTTTTTTGAGCATTTTTTATTTAGGCCAAAATTTCATGTTCTACTTAGTGGTGCAATTAGATTTTGGTTTCATTGCCTGGTTTGATCAGAATTTGTAGATTCTCACATGTGACGCTGCACAGTTCTCATTTTGAGAACTTCGAAGAATCATAACTTTTGCATATGACCTCGGATTTAGGTGATTCTTTTTTTGAAAGTGAATGATTTTTTGAGTACTTTACAGTAGTGTTGTTTGCCACACTTGGTTTGACTCCAAGACTATACTTTGTACATACTCTCATTTGATTGAGAATTTTCAAGCATTGAGATCAAGTCCACTAAGCATTTTTTTGCTAGTGGCAATTCTACTCGCACTAAATATAAAGTGCCAGATCATATTTGCTTTGGAGGGTTCTTTGATTGAGTGAAAAGGGGGGGTTGTGTCCTATGTGCTCTTCTTGATTTTCAAGGTAATCTTTTGATGTTTTGATCTCTAATTTTGAGAAGATGTCATGGGTTTTTCTAGTCATCCTTCTGTGATAAATCTGTACAAGGATAATTATGTGTCTTGGAAAAAAGGCATTGTCACACATTGTAGGTGGCTCAATCTTTTACCTTATCTTTATGGCCTCATACCTGAACCAGATTCACCTTAGAAGAAAAATGCATGGGCAACTAGGAATGAACATATTGTAGGATTGATTGGTTCTAGTGTTGATTCTAACACTATGTGGGATAATTTGGACATTGATTGTCCATGCACGCTTTGGACTAAGATTTGGGAGATCTTTGGAGACCCACATATTTCTCCATTCCTAGTTGATCTTGCAATGGATTGCCTCATACCATTGATGATGCAAATAATATTCCCTTTGATGATAATACAAAAGAGGAGGTTAAATATCTAGCAGGACTTGATTGTTCTTTTATTGCTTCTCTCTCTCCTTCTATTGAGATCATTGCTTCACCATCACCTGTTGCTACTTCAAAGTTTAGTGATGTTCATTTGAGAGCTTCCAATGATTCTTTACAGTAGGATATTGAGATCACATCTCCTCTAGTACCTATTGCTTCATCAAAGTTCAGTGTCATTCCGTAAAGAGCCTTGAGTGACTCTTTGCACCAAGACATCAAGGATTCATCTCTTTCGGTAAAGGACACTCCTACAGTACCTATTGCTACTTCTAAGTTCAGTGATGCTTCACCAAGAGCTTCCAGTGATTCTTTACAGTAGGATCATTTCAGTCTTCCTCATTGGGATTCCTATCTTGCAAACATAGCATCTTTGTTTGTGGAGTCTCACATTGATATTTGGAGGACACATTTGAGGGGTTATCTCTCCTCTTTGATGATAGTACACATACACCTGCTATTTCTATAGAGTTCAAAGAGGCTTCATTGATGGCTTGCAGTGATTCTTTGCAAGGCATCTCATGGGATTTGCATTATAGCCACATGGCATGCATACAATAGTTCTTTAGATCTTGCTCTTCATTAGTCTTCACATGTTTTTGAGAGGTCACTTATTTCAATTCAGCTTGGGACTCTTGATTTGATAGTGACTCATTTTGACATCACCATGAAGACATTTGAGCAATATTCTGAGACAAGATACATCATGAGACCTCCATCCTCACCTTGCTTCTTTGAATGGGAGTTACTTCATCATTCGCCATTAGAGTTGTTTCTTCATAAGGGGAGAAATGTCATTTGCCACAAATGGATCATCTTCAGTATTCATAGATGGACATCCTCTTTTGGAATAGAAGATACTTCATTGTGGGGGGTTTCATAGTCTCTTTCACTCTCTCTATTTTGGGGGGTGTCTTCTCTCTTATGGGGGGATTTTTTCCTCACAAGGTGTTTTGTTCTTCTCATACTATAGAGAGCATTTTGTTTTTCTCTCTTTTGGGGAGGAGTTTTTTCCCACTGGGTTTTCTCCTTTTCTCCATTTGTGAGAGATTTTTTGTACATGGGTACCTAACATGGCTTTGTAGCTGGGAACCATTCTTGCATTTTGCAATCTTGCTTTAGTCATCTTCTCCCTAAGTTGCACTTAAGGGGGGTGTTAGTGTGAATAGGGATATTGCCTAACCAATTATTTCCCTTGTTGTGTGGATAATTCATATTATTTAACTATTTATTAGTTAAATAATATTCACACACATATTCACATGTTAAGTGGACTTAGTGAGCCTTCTAGATACTTCTAGTTGTTTCTAGTTGTTGATATTTGTCTTATAGTTGTCATATCCTACACATCAACTAGTTGGCATCTTACCCTCTAGCTGTCACATGTAATAGGAATATGACACTTGTCACACGACTACAATTTCTTATCACTCAACCTTGTCTTTATAAGAAAGGTATGTCTCTTCATTGTGTAAGAGGGTATGAAGAAGAATGTAATGAAGGCTAGAGCTATAGTTCTCTCATAATGTTATTATGTCATTGGAGCATTGACATTATTCTCTCATAGTACTGTTATGTTGTTCATTTCATTTGCATTACAATTGATTGATTCTAGCTCTTTCAATTTGATTATGGGTTATATTCTTTTTCAAGATTCTAATAGTTGGTACATGAAATGAGACCTCCCCTAGCATTTACTCACCCACCTTGACGTGTTGGCGTAGTTGGTTCAACACCACGATCCGTGGAATGCAAAATTTCACTCCTAGCACCTTTCAACTTTGCTGGTAGCTTGTAGCATGGAATGAATGACACAATTGGAGCATGAAACGAGACCTCCCATAGTGGTTAATCACCCACCTTGACATGTTGGCATAGTCAGTTCAACCCCACAACCTGTGGAATGCAAAATTTCACTCATAGCACCTTTCAACTTTGCTGGTAGCTTGTAGCCTAGAATGACTGACACACTTGGTGCATTAAAAGAGGCCTCCCTAGAATTTACCCACCCACCCTGACATGTTGGCATAGTTGGTTCAGCCCCACAACCTATGGAATGCAAAATTTCACTCCTGGCACCTTTCGACTTTATCGATAGCTTACAACCCAGAATGACTGAGATACTTGGCATACGAAACGAGACCTCCCCTAACATTTATCCATCCACCCTGACATGTTGGCATAGTCAGTTCAGTCCCACAACCCATGGAATGTAAAATTTCACTCCTAGCACCTTTCCACTGCATGAAACTGAAGCATTTTGTAAGAATGCATTTGATTTCAGCACGGTCAAACGGATTAGAGTTGACAAAAATAGAGAGAATTTATTATGGATGGACCTCACATGCACTTGTAGGTCTGAACAAAACATTCCCAGCTACCATGAATTCTAAGAACAGCTCCATCAAAGTTTGGTAGTTTTTTTGCTCTTAGGGATTGTAAGTGACTTTGTCGATAGCCTGCTGCCTCGAATGACTGCAACACTTGGCACACAAAATGAGACCTCCTCTAGCATTTACCTATCCACTCCAATGCCTTGACATTATCGGTTCAGCCCCATGATAAGCAAAATGAAAAATATGGCTCCTGGCAAGGTTGTGTTGTATGAAACTAAAGCATTTTCCAAGAATGCATTTGATTTTAGCATGATAAAATGGATTAGAGTTGACCAAAACTAGGAGAGTTTATTGTGGATGGAACCCACATGCACCTATAGGTCTAAATGGAACATTCCCAGCTACCATGAATTCTGAGAATTGCTCCATCAAAGTTTGATAGTTCTTTCCTCTTATAGATATTAAGTGACTTTGTTGGTAGCCTATTGCCTCAAATGATTGGGACACTTGGCGCACAAAATGAGACCTCCCCCAGCATTTACCTACCCACCCTGATACGTTGGTGCTATCGGTTTGGCCCCATGAGTTGTTTTAATGCAAAATTTCACTCCTAGCACCCTTCCACTACATGAAATTGAAGCATTTTGGAACAATGCATTTGATTTTGGCATGGTCAAATGGATTGGAGTTGAAAAAAATTGAGAGACATTATTATGGATGGACCCCATGTGCACTTGTAGGTTTGAACAGAAAATTCCCATCTACCATGAATTCAGAGAACTGCTTCGTCAAAGTTTGGCAATATTTTGCTCTTAGTGATGTTAAGTGACTTTTCCAGTAGCTTGCTGCCACGAATGACTGTGACACTTGGCGCACAAAATGAGACCTCCCTTAGTATTTACCCACCCACCCCAATGCATTGGAACTATCAGTTCGGCCCCACGAGCTATGGAATACAAAATGTTACTCTTATAACCTTTCCACTGCATGAAACTAAAGCATTTTGGAAAAATGTGTTCCTTACCACCATAGACAAACAAAATTGATTTTAAAAATTGAGGTAGGTATTTGTAGGTGGACCTGACATCCACCTATACATGCAAAGAAGATGTTCCTAGGTGTCACGATTTGATTTAATAGCTGGTCCAAAGTTTGACACTTTTTTTGTCTTAGGGCTCTTGAGAGACTGTCTCCGTCCAACATAGCCAAGAATGACCAAGAAGCTTCCCCACCAAAAAGACATCTTCCCTAGAATTTACCCACCAAACTAGATATGCTGGTGTCATCAATTTTGCCCCAGGAGATGTCAAATGTAAAAATTTAGTCCTAATACCTTTCTAGTAGATGAAAATTATATACTATAAAGGTGTTCTCACTTGATCCAATGTGTTGTATGGCATCAATTAAGGCTACACTTACCACTGCTATCAATTGTTAGCACTAGATGTGAAGAAATAAATAAGGTTTTGTGATTAAAACTCATAGTAAACTTATAGTAAACTCGTTAAAACTCATTATAAAATAGTAACTAAAGGACATATCATCGTGAAATAATCATGAAAACCTACCTTACTTTCCTTGCAAAGGAAACTTCATAAAGATTATGCCTACCTCCATCATACTCAAATCCTTGGTGCATGAGGTGGAACCCACACTCTCATATGCACTCATTAGATTCTTTACAATTGGTTTTTCACTTGAAGCATCCGATGCTCGTAGGCCAAGAATCTTCATAGTGGGCCTAAATTTTAGATTTCTCATCAATTCAACAAATAGTTGACATCTTCTGATTTCATTTAAGTTCTCAAGTAATGATTTCCATATCTTATTGGCATATCTTTAGAAAGTACACTTGGGAATCTTATCCTGCATGGGCTTCAAAATATTCTCATTGATATCAATTAGAAACTTATACTTTCTATGCAAAATTCTAGTAGGCGTTTTCAATGGTAAAGTTGACTCAGTATTAGGAATTTCTTCAATATTTACTTGAGATGGGATAGATGGTGTACCTTCAATTGGAGATGGAAAAGATAAAAAGCCTTGAAGTTGAGATGGAGAATATGGTGTACCTTCAACTTGACATGTGAATGATGGCATGCCTCTAACTTGAGAAGAGAATGTAGATGTACCTCCAACTTGAGAAGAGAATGAAGATGTACCTTCAACTTGACCTGTGAAAGATGGAGTGCATCTAATTTGAGAAGAGAATGATGGTGTACCTTCATCTTGACCTATGAAAGATGGAGTGCCTCCAACTTTGAGGTTCAATTTCCTCGTTGAACGTTTGAGGTTTTGTATTTGTTGCCTTTGTGTTGCCAATGTTGCAAGTATGGGCCTAACTGGTGTTGTCGTTGATGTCAACAACTCCTGTTGCATTAATGATAAGGATTGGATGAGCTGTGAGCTATGGATATTGAGAAAATTAGTCTCAATCAGGAATAATAAAGAATAGTGATGACAATAAGGAAAAAGTCCAAGATAGGATAGGATCAGAGGATGTGGATTAAAGGGTTTGTAGATATGTGTCTTAAGATAGTTCAGTAGAGATTTTAGAGGTCCGCATGAAGATCTGAAGAAGTTATGACAGTTCAAGTAAAACCGGTTCCGGTAGGTGCTCAGTAGTGACAGAGTGATACATACAGGTCCGGTGAGATCCAGAAATACACTCTCCTATTCTATGGATTTGAGGGAATGTTAAGGAGGTCTCTGTGGAGTGGTATCTAGATTGGTTCATGATTTGAAGGTTTGAAAGCATGTATTCCTTTGTGACAGTAGTGCCAGACTATGTTCTTGAGGTTCCAGATGAAGGAGAGATGATTTCTAGTAAACAGATGAAGTACAGATGTTCTTGGTGAGTCAGGATATCTTGTTAAGGTCTTTGGATCATGCCCAACCCATATTGGTGGTCCACATTGGATTTGGAGCCTGTAATTGAAGAATAATCTCTGGATGATGATGTTCTTCCTGAGACTGGCCGACCGAATGAGTTACACATCTTGCAAATGTTCTTATAGATGTTTGCCGACTTAGATGATCATTCCTAAGTTGATGTCTTGTATAAGTAAGGGGTTGCAAAGTCATTTCAAAGTTGTTCTTGTGGAGATGAGAGTGTGGTAGAAAGAAGGAGAGAGAAAGGCAGAGCAGAAGTATTGGGCTTAAATGGAACTGATTCAAGCATGGTGAAGATGCTACTTTCCAGTTCAAGTAGGTGATACTTATTTCTTTGTAGACAGTGTGTCTCTTGTAGGCAGTGAGCCTCTTGTGAGTAGTGTTCTTGGGTAGTGAGCCCTAATTGGCATGTGCCATTTGTTCTTTCTATTCTTCTAACAGAGAATACAATCTTGGGTTAATAACCTCGTGGTTTATCCCTTAACAGGATTTTCCACGTCAAAATCTTGGTGTCTTATGTGTTGATGAGTTTCTGCTTTTGATTTAATTGCATTGTGTTTCATGAATGATATACTACTAATCACTAAGAAGATTTAAGTGTGGAAATTTTGGACAACTGATTCACCCCCTCTCAGTTGTGTACCCTAAGTCTAACAATTGGTATCAGAGCCAAGTTCCTCTAAAAGGAGCTTAACCACTTGAGGAGATCCAGGATGTCATCTTATAAGAAGGATAGTCTGAAGTTTGATGGAACTAATTTCAATCTCTGGAAAGGTCGCATGAAATGTCACTTGAGATGTATGGGAACAGCGTACTAGAACATGGCTACAGTACAGTATGTACCTCCACAGAATGGTCCAAAAACTCAAAATGAAATCACAGATGCTGAAAACAATCTACAGACTATAGAGGCTCTTCTAAGTGCATTATCTGATTCAAAACTCTCAAATGTTATCGACCTACCGACTGCTTATGAGATTTGGAAAAAACTAGAACTTCTGCATGAAGGAGATCAGTATGTTAAATGTGCAAGGTTACAGAGGCTAAAAGGGAAATTTGAAAATCTGAAGATGAGAGATGATGAAAATATTACTACTTTTATGCCAAGAGTGAATGAGCTGGTTTGTGGAATTAGAAATACTGGTGGAGTCTTGGATGAGAATGAAATTGTTGCCAAAATTGTCATATCTCTACTTGCTTCTTACAAAATCAAGGCTGCTACCATGAAAGAATTCAGAGCCCATACAACTATCACAAGAGATCAATTGGCTGGAAAATTAGCTGCATTTAAAATGACAGAGTTTGGAGATGAACCCCCAAAGATTGAATTTGTATTCAAAGCTAGTGCCTCTGTAAAAGGTAAACAAAGGTTTGATTCAAGAGAGAACTCATCAAGGAAACTGCCATGGTATGAAAAAACAAGAAAAGACTTGGAAGAAGAAGAAGTAGAAACTGCTCAACTTGAAGCCCTTATTGCAAAGAGACTGCCAAGAGGATCTGGTAAGTATGAAGGAAAATTGCCCTTTAAATGTTTTAACTGCAATAAGATTGGTCATTTTTCCTCAAAGTGTCTAGAAAGATTTTCAAGGCCAAATCCCAATAGATCAACGTTCCAAAAGAATTGCTACTATGTTCATGAAGAAGATGATAATGAAGGAGTAACAGATGATGAATCAGAGATAGGAAACAAATCTAGAAGTGATTGGGTATTTATTGCCATCAAGGAAGAAGAACCAATATCCTCTGAATCTGTCAATCATAAAGTTGTAGAAAGAGCTCTGGCTGCTCAAATTGAAGAAAAGGATGACTGGGTCATTGACAATGGTTGCTCTCACCATATGACAAGTGACAAAAATAAGTTCATAGATTTGGAAAGGTATGAAGGAGGAGTGGTAAAGTTTGGTGATAAATCTTCTGGTAGAATCAGAGGAAGAGGAACTATTTCCTTTGATGAAAGGAACAAAACCGGTAATGTACTATATGTTGAAGGTTTGAAGCACAATATTCTCAGTGTTGGACAGTTGGTGGACAAAGGTTATGATCTCCAGTTTAAGAATGGAAAATGCAAGATCCTTGAAAGTTCTGGAACAGAGATTGCATCTGGTACCCAAATTAAAGGTAATATCTTCCACTTGGTTGGTACTGGTAAAAGTTGCTTATTTGTTCAAGTTGATCAGAGTTGGTTATGGCATAGGAGAATGTGTCATGTAAATTTTGATAATATCATCAAGATAAGCAATACTCAAGCTGTAAGAGATCTTCCAAAATTGGTTAAGCCCACAAATAGCTTGTGTAAAGAATGTCAGTTGGGCAAGCAGAGCAGAGTGACATTCAAGAGTAAGGAATTGTCTTCTACCAGATTATTAGACTTAGTTCATACTGATCTTTGTGGTCTGACAAGAACCATGAGTGTTCAAGACGATAGATACTTCATGTTACTAATTGATGACTATTCCCAGATGATGTGGGTAACCTTTCTGAAAGAGAAATCAGAAGCTCTTAAGAAATTCAAGATATTCAAGGCTATGGTAGAAAATGAAACTGGATTAAAGTTGAAGTGTTTGAGGTCTGATAGAGGTGGAGAATTCACATCTGGTGAATTCTTAGAATTCTGTGAGAAACATGGAATAAAGAGATAGTTGTCTACTCCTAGGACTCCACAGCAAAATGGAGTAGTGGAGAGAAAGAACAAGACCATCTAGGAAGCTTCTAGGACCATGATGATGGAAGCAAATGTTCCTCAGATCTATTGGAGAGATGCTGTTAGCACTGTAGTCTACACCCTCAATCGAGTTCAAATCAGAAGTAATCCCGGTAAGACTCCTTATGAACTTTGGTTTGGCATCACTCCTACTGTGAGGTATTTCAAAGTTTTTGGTAGCAAATGTTACATTAAATGAGATGAAGATCTAGGAAAGTTTGATGCTAGAAGTGATGAAGGAATATTCTTGGGTTACTCTACACAAAGCAAAGCATACCGGTGTTATAATAAGAGACCGAGAAAGCTGATAAAAAGTACAAATGTGAAGGTTGATGAGGGAATTGAGAAACCTCAAGGTTTTATGAATATGATGAAGATGATCAGAGTGGTGTTCTGATTCAAGGAGTCCAAACCTCTTCTGAAAGTCAAGTCCAAACTGATCCAGTAAATTAGGAAGAAGAGATAAGTCTGAATGAGCCTGATCAAGAAGCAGAAGTGCAAGAAACTCCCAAAGTTCCAAGGTATGTAAGACTGAATCACTCTGAAGATCAGATCATAGGTGACAAAAGCAAAGGTGTGCAAACTAGAAGGAGAATTGCTGAAAATTCAAATCAGTATTGTCTGCTTTCAAAGATTGAACCTAAGACAATAAATGAAGCTTGCAATGATGAAAACTGGACTAAAACAATGGAGGAAGAATTGATGCAAATTGAGAAAAACCACACTTGGGATCTTGTTCCTAGACTTAGAAACAAGAATGTGATTGGAACCAAATGGGTCTTCCAGAACAAACTAAATGAAGTTGGTGAGGTAATCAGGAATAAAGCCAGATTGGTCTGCAAGGGCTACTCTCAAATAGAAGGAGTTGATTTTGAAGAAACTTTTGCTCTAGTGGCAAGAATTGAAGCAATCAGATTATTTCTTGCTTTTACTACTTTCAAGGATTTCAAGGTATATCAGATGGATGTCAAGTCTGCTTTTCTGAATGGTGACTTGGAAGAAGAAGTGTACATTGAGCAACCGAATGGATTCCAATTGTCTGATCATGGTGATATGGTCTGCAAGCTAAAGAAGGCTTTGTATGGACTGAAGCAAGCACTAAGAGCCCAGTATGAAAGATTGGATAAAAATCTCTTGAAGATTGGTTACAATAAAGGTACTGCTGACAGTAATTTGTACTTCAAAATTGATCATGAAAACATCTTAATTGTTGAAGTGTTTGTTGATGATATCATTTTTGGAGGAAGAGATAGTATGTGTAAAACTTTTGCAAATCAGATGAAAAGTGAATTTGAGATGTCCATGCTTTGTGAAATGAATTTCTTTTTGGGTCTGCAAATCACTCAAACAAAGAAAGGAATCTTCATTTCTCAGACCAGATAAGTGAAAGAATTGCTGAAGAAATTTGGGATGGAAGACTCAAAGCCAATGAATACTCCCATGGAAACTAGATGTAAATTGAACAAAGATGATGATTCTCCTAAGGTTGATCAAACAAAGTATATGTCAATGATTAGAGGGTTGTTGTATCTCACTCAAACCAGACCATACATAATGCAGGTTGTTGGTCTTATTGCTAGATTTCAGGCTGATCCTAGGGAATCTCATGTCATGGCAATCAAGAGGATTTTTAGATATCTAAAACGGACAGTTGAGTATGGTCTATGGTATCCTAGAGATAACAATTTCTCTCTTCATGCCTATATAGATGCTGATTGGGTAGGAGATGTGGATGAATGGAAGAGTACCAATGGTGGAGCATTCTTTTTGGGGAAGAGATTGGTTTCTTGGCTAAGCAAGAAACAAGAGGCAATATCTCTGTCCACAACTGAAGCAGAATACATTGCAGCAGTAGGTAGTTGCACTCAGGTTTTGTGGATGAAGCAGATGCTAAGAGACATAAGAGTGGAGTATGAGGAGCCTATCACAATCTTCTATGATAATTCAAGTGCAATAAGTATATCCAAGAATCCGGTGTTGCATTCAAAGACTAAGCATATATCTATCAAGTTTCATTTTCTGAGAGAGCAAGTGAACAAGAATGAAGTCAGATTGGAGTTTGTGTCATCCAAGGATCAGATTGCAGATATCTTTACTAAACTTTTGCCTAAGGACTCTTTTGAGTATCTCAGGGAGAAGTTAGGGGTTATTGCCCCTCCGGTGATGAACTAAGGTGCACTGATGTGCATCAATTTGGTGGGTATCACAGTCACATCTTGTGATCCAGATTGATGTTGGGGAGCTGCTACTCAGGGGGAGCAACATGTATGATTCTGAAGTGATGGAATTGCAAGTATGTTCCCTTTGCCATTGATGTCAAAGGGGGAGAGAAGACATGTGAAAAACATGTGATGATGATCAAAGGGGGAGTAGTAAAAGAAGAGAAGACATGTGAATGGTTGTTGCTAATAGGGGGAGTTGTGACAGTAAGGAGAAGTTCTTGTCTTGATGGTTTTTCACATCATATGTTGCCATCAATGACAAAGGGGGAGATTGTTGCATGTATGGGCCTAACTGGTGTTGTCATTTATGTCAACATGCTCCTGTTGCATTAATGATAAGGATTGGATGAGCTGTGAGCTAAGGATATTGAGAAAATTAGTCTCAATCAGGAACAGTAAAGAGCAGTGATGACAGTAAGGCAAAAGTCCAAGATAGGATGAGGATCAGAGGATGCGGATTAAAGGGTTTGTAGATATGTTTCTTAATATAGTTTAGTAGAGATTTTAGAGGTCCACATGAAGATCTGAAGAAGTTATGGCAGTTCAAGTAAAACCGGTTCCGGTAGGTGCTCAGTAGTGACAAAGTGATACAGATAGGTCCGGTGAGATCTAGAAATACACTCTCCTGTTCTGCAAATTTGAGGGAATTTTAAGGAGGTCTCTGTGGAGTGGTATCTAGATTGGTTCATGATTTGAAGGTCTGGAAGCATGTATTCCTTTGTGACAGTAGTGACAGACTGTGTTCTTGAGGTTCTGGATGAAGGAGAGATGATTTTTAGTAATTGTGCCCATCTTTTATTGGTGGTCCACATTGGAGTTGGAGCCCATAATTGAAGAATAATCTCCAGATGATGATGTTCTTCTTGAGACTGGTTGACCGGATGAGTTACACGTCTTGCGGATGTTCTTATAGATGTTTGCCAACTTAGATGATCATTCCTAGGTTGATGTCTTGTATAAGTAAGGGGTTGCAAAGTCATTTCAAAGTTGTCCTTGTGGAGATGAGAGTGTGGTAGAAAGAAGGAGAGCGAAAGGCAGAGTAGAAGTATTGGGCTTAAATGGAACTGATTCAAGCATGGTGAAGATGTTACTTTCCAGTTCAAGTAGGTGATACTTATTTCTTTGTAGACAGTGTGTCTCTTGTAGGTAGTAAGCCCTAATTGGCATGTGCCATTTGTTCTTTCTATTCTTCTAATAGAGAATACAATCTTGGGTTAATCACCCCGTGGTTTTTCCCTTAACCGGGTTTTCCACGTCAAAATCTTGGTGTCTTATGTGTTGATGAGTTTCTGCTTTTGATTTAATTGCATTATGTTTCATGAATGATATACTGCTAATCACTAAGAATATTTAAGTGTGGAAATTTTGGACAACTGATTCACCCCCCTCTCAGTTGTGTGCCCTAAGTCTAATAGCCAATTCCATTTCTCTCTTAGCTTGATTAAGTGATTCATGTTCCTCTTGAATTGGTGGCATGTCTTCTTCTATGGTTGACAATTTCCTACTTTCGTGAAGTCACCTCATTCTTTCTCTTTTATTTTTATTCTCACTTTCACACTCTTCTGGAGTTAGAGTCTTTTCTTGTTTCCTCAACATGATGTTGATTTCTATATGCATCATGAATAAGGCATAGATAAATTAGTCCATCTTGGTACAATAGAGTAAACTAATCTCATACACAAATCTTAAAATAGAATAATATAATTAAAGTGAATAAATGATTATAAATCTGAAAATTTATAGTTTCCTAGGGTGGTCCAACCTGAAACATAAAGATCACACACACGTCATATACTAGCAATCTTTTACAAATCAAGATTAAACTAGGATAACATTCAAATTTAGGGATAATGGAGGTTTTGGACATTTAATCTAGTTACCATAACTTCTTCATGATGTCTTGCCATCACTTCACTTCACAACCATGTTGAATAACCTAGCATGATACTCATGGCTTCATTAGGCAAAGATAAACTCTTGATACTAACCCTTGATAAAGAAAATTACTACTACTACAAATGTCTCTTCTTTTGTATCCTTCATCACAGTGACCACTCAACCAATACATAAAAGTATTAACATGAGTGGTAAGTATATTCAACCCTTTGTTGGCAGGACTGTAGGTAGTGGGACAGTCCTTAATAGCCCTAACAAGTTAACAATGCTTGAGTTGATTAACAAAGTACTTATTACACTTACCCTTGTAATTGGTGCCTTTGATGTTTCATAAATCATAGTTAACCTTAACATCTGTAATAAGAGGCTAGAGACAACTTGATGAAACTATGACAGTCTAGGCTTTGATCATGACAATGACTTAGGGTAGCTTATACTAACTGTGGAAGGGTTCTTAGCTTTGTGAAAACCATGAACTTGATGTCCACTTTGATCAATTTAACATGCAATATCCATAGACCTCAATACACCATACTCTATAATGGCTTAAAGACAATTGATATGTAAAATTTGTATGATCACTATAAGAACCTCATATACAATAGTCTACCCTTGTTTATATCTCCAAAACATCTTCATGTTGTCTTCACTACTTACACCCCAAGTGTATGTTTTAACAATGTTTGAAATGGTGGAGAGGCTTATGTTGTATCCTTCCCATATCCAAATGATCCTTCATGTTGTCCCTAAAGGTCAGTCATAAACAACGGGAATAACATCATGACTTCAATTGCTAACAATGGCTGCCAAATACTCCATTTAAGATCCTTATTAAAGGTAGCATCCAAATATGGAGTCATTACCAAGAACCATATGTAGTTTATGACAATACTTGTAGTGTGGATTATGCCTTCGAACAAAACCCTCAAGATATCTTATTACTACTTTTCCCTAATCATCTTCTTTAAGACTATCTGGATATGACTATTTTAATGTCTAAGGTAGTTTATAGAATGTGGAAGTCCCACCAACACATGATATACCTCTAGTAGTGTGTAGAATAGTGAGAACTATCTTGACAAACCTAAGGGTCTGTTGACTGTCCCAAGCAGACACAAATATATCATGTGATACTACCCCATCTACTGGAGGGTCTAGGTGGATGACCTTGATCAATCTTCTCTCTAAAATAGGATGTGCTTTCTTATGGAGATCTTAAGGCTCAAGAGCTTCCAAAATGACATGAAAACTAGTCCTCTATGACTGTTGATATTTCAAAGACATTACAGACCCCCTTATGAAGCCTATTTGACAAGCTAAGATCTCAAAACCCAATCCTATTTACTGCAATTACTCTTGGAGTACATACAGATCACAAAAGGACTAAATGCATTATAATGCATGGAGGTCTCATGATTTGCCAAGTGAACCTCATCAATTCCTTGATTTTACTGAGATAGTAGGTGACATTATGACACATTTGGATCACAACTTGAGGTTCTATAATAGTCCCATATTCCAGATTATTGTGCAATGTGTAAGGGAACATGTGTAGATCATATGTATATTTCTAGACTATCATAGTCTTGGGCAACTTAAGACACTTATATTATCCTTCCTCCACCCTAAAACTTCATCACCCTCATGGAGATTTAGGTACATCACAAAGGACTAGTTATATTATCATGCAAGAAGGCTCTTCTCAAGACTGTCCTGACGGCATCATACCCTCCTTGACTATACTGTAGTACATGCACCCACCAATATCAATACTCTATCTTCCTTAACTATATAATAACTCCTTGACAAATCACTATCTATTCAAGACAACCTCATTGTGATTATAATTGTCCTAATAACTATGCTAATGACATGTATGGTTATCTTTTAGTTGATGAAAATCATCCCTACCATATGAATATCCTTTCAAGACCACCTAGATATTTTTATATAGTATCATGGATATCTTTTTGCATGGATTTGAGATCAATTGACTTATCATTTAGTCTTGATTGTCACCTTGTGTATTAGTTGCTACCCTACCCATGGGTGAGAGGTCATAACTATTCCTAGGGTTGCATGATAGCTAATGTGGTATAATGTAGTCTTAAGGCTGATATGGTAGTTCTTCCAAGTGAGTATGCTCAAGTGACAATCCTTAGCTTGATTTTAGCATGATGATAATTCATTGATTAACATGATTTCCATTAGTAATCTTCTAATTGTTTAGGTTAGTGTTTGAATCAGGATAATAGCAACATGTGATTGCACATATACTCCACATTGAAAGTGTTTCCATGGCCTTGCTCTACTTTAGGTTTATCCTTGAATGTTGATAAGACTCCCCTCATAAATATATACTAATATATCTTGATGATTTCCTTCCCATGGTGATGTGGCTTGTTGTCGTAGATTGTTATCTCAAATAAATATAAATTTTCACTTTCTCATGATAATTTAAGTTGTCAAAATGATAATCCTCTCACTTCCTTCATGATTTTCCTATAATATGATACTTCTGTTGATAACTAAGAGGGGGGGTGAATCAGTTATCCTACTGATTTTTTCTTTCTTAACTTTCTTTATAATCAATGCAACATTAATTCAAATAAGCAAACATAACCATGAAATGGAAATACACATGACATAGTATTTTTGACGTGGAAACCCTGTTAAGGGAAAAACCACGGGGTGATTTACCCAAGATTGTATTCTCTGTTAGAAGAATGGAAATACAAAATGGCACTTGCCAATTAGGGCTCACTGCCCGAGCACACTGCTCACAAAAGGTACACTGCCTACAAGAGACACACTGTCTACAATTTATAAAGAGTGTAATACAGTACTTGAACTGATAAGGAGCATCAACATATGCTAGAGTTCAGTTCCGGTTAGGCTCAGTACACTGATCTGCTGCACTTCATCATTCTTCTTCTTTTGTGCTACTTTCCTTTCACATACCGAATCTTCCTTTCTGCTTTTACTCAGGTCTACTTCTTTTCTTCACACATTACACACAACCACACACTTCTCACAACTAAATCCATCTTGTATATATATCCACACAGGTGATTTCATCACCTTTCTAGTCGGCATCCAGAATAGTCAATCTTTTCACAAACTCTGATTTGTCGACTGAATCCTTGCTTACCAAGTAATGCGGATCAAGGATATACTTGTAGAAGTCATCAATCACATCGGCCAAACATAACTTATGCCTTAAGAACCTTTTCCATCATCAGTAACACATCCGGAATAAAGTTTGATGTTCTGCCAGTCAGTTCTTCCTCTGTTCATACTATCACTTGGGAACCCGACACTCAAGCATTCATATCTCTTTATCCTTTCCACACCGGAGGCTCAAACCTTGGAATCTATCAGTCAAGATACTCCTCTTGACTTCCCCAAATTTGTACTTCACTAAGATACTTCTACTGAGAGATCCAGACCTGTCTTTCAGACCTTATTGACTGCTCTGTTCTTGCTTACCGAACCTCAACACTTCTTCAATCTGACTTCCGGTGAGGACCTATCATGTCTTGCAGATGTGTGGGATAACCTTTGTTGCCATCATTGACAACAATCAAGAAGCTCCAATGTGTCTCTTGCCAACAATCTCCCCCTTTGGCATTGATGGCAACACTTAGTGAAAAATGACTAAGTGTTATACTATACTCCCCCTTAGCAGATGCTCTTTCTTTATGTACATTTTTTGGAGCTCCCCCTTAGCTGGCTACAACATTTTTCACTTCTCCTCACTCCCCCTTTGACATCAATGGCAAAGGGTAGGGTCCGCATACCCAAACTTTCAAAAATTCAACTATACTTAGCCGCATAAGTATATATAGATGGCATACTTACATATACTGAAGTATGTCTACAAAAGTTGTCTTCAATTGAATAAATTCTATAGCCCAACTTTGTTTCATTCTGTCCAAAATTGATATATGACTGCTCAACAGGAATGCAAACGCATCTGTCCTCTTTAGATCTGTTGGGTCATTGGTTCGGGCTGTGATTTGAGCTTCATTTATGGCCTCATGCATGGCCTCTAACTTAGGGACAATTATCCCTCTGAGCTCATTCAACCTACTGATTCTATTTTTCTTCTCTTTTTCAAGCTTCTTAATTTCATTCAAAACTACAACCATTTGACATTCTTGATTTATGATGGATGTAGTAAGTAGATCAAAATTTTGAGAAAGTTTTATCAGTTTATCCTCCTGTTCTTTCATTTTCTTCTCAATCTCCACTATTGTTTTAGACCAGGATTTACAAAATTTGTATACTTCTTTGCCATCTTTAAGAGCATTTTCTAAGCTTTTATCCCAATATTCATATTTCTCCTATCATTAATTATCAACCCTTGTACCTCTGATAATCTTTTTGCAAGAAATTCTTTCCGAACCTTATCTTCTGCTGACTTCTCTAGGGAACCAAAATGTGTGCTAACACTATTGACTAGAGTTTTGAGATTACCAAATGAGGAGGCTATGGGATCCTTCTGAAATGATGGCATAATCTTTTCTAGCACTCCGAAGGCAGCTTCTATCAACTCACAGTCTTCCATGTGAGACTTTAGGAGTTTTTCTTTAGCCTTTACATTAACAAATGAAGCTATCTTCATTGTCTGTACCAGAGAGAGAGAATCAAAATTAAATGGTCCTTATAAAAGATCCAGTTCATCAATCTCCATTGTTTCTTTGTTCAAAAATTCTTGGACAGTTTTTGTAGTGTCTCTTGCCGGAGACAGATTTTTCTTTTCTTCTGCATTCATAGAGCTGTCTCTTGGAGCTTTCTCTCCTTCTACATTCTTACCACTAGTAGTTGTGGTCTTCTCTATTGAAGTCATCTCTCCTTCTGTAACCTTGGTACTGTCACCTTCTTTTTCTTTCACCTCTGGTTCTTTCTCCTATATTCTTTCTTCTCCTTTAGATCTAGAGACTGTAGGGGAAACCGAAGGAGAGATATTTGTTTGTTCATGAGCCACCTCTTCCGGAGTGGAGGATTCTGAGCCCTTGTCTTTACCAGAGTCCTCTGTGATGGGAATGTTGAACTTTTTAAGAGCATTTCAGAGGATCTCTTCAGTCTCTCTTGCCACTTTGTCGGTTTCACCAAGCATGAGCTGATTCATCCTGGCTTTGCTCTGGAACTCATCCTTGCAATCTTTGAAGATCATATTCATTTGTTGCGGAGTGATTGAAGGGAAGAGCTGAATGGCAACCTATTCCTGGATCTTGAGATCTTTTGCTCAAGCATTGTTCTTCCTCATTTCAAGTCTCTAAGCTTTTGGGAATTAGAGAGATAATTTCAATCAAAGCTTTATTGTAAGTGTTCAAAAATTGACTGTGGCTTCCTCCAGAATCTTTTTATCTGCTTCATTATATGCATCATAGAATTCTGTTAGGGGTTGCAGGTTCCCATCCACAGTGACTGCTTTTACTACAACATCTAAGGATAGAGTGGGTTTTTCAACAAATTCCTCTTCCTTCTCTCCTTCTTCTTGACTGGTAGAGTGTTCACCAGATGATTTCTTCTTCTTTAGTTTCTTTATCTCCTCATCTGATTCAGTTTCTTCACCATCCTTTAGGCTAACATAGGACCTTGTTGCCTTTTTCTTTGTTCTCTTTTCTCCTTTTCTAGATGCCTGGACTTCTGGTTTTGATGTTCTTGAGCTTTTGGCTGTGACAGGTGTAGATCTCTTTGATGATCTTGTCTGGGTGGAAGATTCTACCGGAGCACTTTCCTTACTTTTCTTTTCTACCTTTTTCTTCTCTTCCTTAGCCCTTTCCATCTTTTTCCTGTTGGCATCAAGTGCCTCCTTTGAGATGCCAAAGCCTTTGGCAACATCTTCTACTTCTTTTCTCACTTTCCTCTTGATCTCTGGCTGCCTTAGCTCTATATGAATTTTCACACTTAGTTCTTCAAAGGTTCCAAATCTTTCTGCTTTTGGGTCCTTTGGCTGATTGAGCATGTGTTGAACATGTAGCTCTATAATTTGTTCATCAACTTCATACCCCATAGGCATGATCCAGACTGTCCTTGGCTCTACTGCCTCCATTAGGCATTGATCAGTGTCTACCATGAAGCACACTGCATCCTTGTATTTCTCAACTACTGATTTAGGCATTCTTTCTCTAATTTGCATTAAATTTTGAAAGTGCTTGAAGTAACCCCATAGAGATGTATTCCTCACCTTAGCATCCCCAAGTTCATGCAAGTAATCTCTGATCTAAGTTGCTCTGGTTTGTCATTTTGCCATACCCATCCATTTGATCTGAGCAGCTCATTCATGAAGTAGAAAAATAAACATAATATTAGTCCACCATATTTAAAGGAGTTCTTCTTGTCCCTTTTTATCTTCTATATGTTTTCCATTAATTGGCTCAAAAGAAGTTCACAGAGATCATATTTTGCATTCTTTCTCAACATCTCATAGGCAGTATATATTGCAGTTCCAGATACAAAATTCTCCCTACTGGAGTGATATATCTTGTATCCTATTATCATAGATGCAAACTTGATGTCCAGGTCAGTAATATCTTCAATGGTCATTGCCCTCTTATCAAATTTTGATCCAGTGGCCTCAGTCACAATGTTGTTTTTGATAGCTTTGAGGACATGTATTCCTCCGGAGGAGTGTAAACTAGTTACTGCCCTAATTGCCTCCTTGGTAATTTTGCAAGGTCTGTTCATCCATAGAAAGTTGTCATGTACCCTAATCAACACATACCGGACCCATTCATCTTCTTCAAAGTAGGGGAAATGAATGAACTGATCAAAATGTTTCTCCTGGATGCCCTTATATTCTGGTTTAAGCTCAAAAGCATTGTCTATCAGTTGTTTGTGATAGATATCTCTTAGTTTGAATTCCCCAAACTCTTCAATATTTGCATGTATGTAAACCCTAATATCTTCTGTGTGCAAAACACCATGCGGAACAATAGAGAATGCTCCTAGGGGATCTACCTCCAATGATTTGTATGGATGTTTCTTAAATTCAGGGCTTGGCCTATAAGAGATCTTTACTATATTTGGAGTATCCATCTTTTAAAAGATTTGCAGAGAGATATTGAGAACAGAAAATACCTTTTATGCTTCTGGGTTACATGAAGTGAGCTGAATCAATTGCTGGATGAATCAGATTCTGCAAATGATCTTTGAGGGGCTTGAGGAATTTCTGTTGCAAAGCTTCTTTTTGTTTCTTCTTGAAGGTAGAATGAACAAATGCTCAATAAAAAAAACTTTATATTGCTTTGCAAACCCTAATATCAAGTTGCAATAAATGCTCGACCTAAGTCATTTCAGTTTGCCTTATTCGGATGACTTGAAGAACCAGATCAATCTTGATCTTAAACATCTTGTGGATCTTCCAAATCTTAACCATAGTTTGCTTAGATGTTTCTCTTATGAGCCCTTTAATCTGCAACTCTCCTTGTGCCAGTTCTGGCACCTATTGACTGGTTGGGGGAACAAGGTTTTCTTTGTGTCTCCCCCTAAGCTAGAGCTCACTTTTTAATTTTTGGAAGGAATATCAGCACCAGAGTCTGGTGTGGATCCATCCCCTACATTCTCTATACTTTTCTTCACCCAAATCTTATTCATCTCATTTTGAACTTCATCCACATTCACCTTCTATTTTCCCTTATCTTGATTCTGATTATAATATACCGGACCTCTTCTGTCCTGATTCTTATTTCTACAGAATTTTGCAATATGACCGGATCTATTGCAAATTTGGCAAACAATATTTCTTTGCATATTTGATTGATATCCTTTTGATCTGCATTGATTAGCCATGTGACCCATTCTATTGCATGCAAAGCATCTACCATTGAATGAATTTTTCATCTGCATATTTCTACATTCATGAGATTTGTGACCATACCTTTTGCAGCTAAAACACTATCCGGAGAAGGATTTATTAGTCTGATTTATTCTCTTTCTGCATTGATTAGCTCTATGACCAAAGTTATTGCAGTTGTGGCAATATCCATTGAAGGATGGATATCTTTGAGCATTAGATTGTCTTACCGGAGGTCTTCTAGGCCTGATACTTGGATTTTCTGATCTAAAATTCTTTTGACCAGATCTGGAGCTTTCTCCTTTCTCATATCCCAAACCACACTTGTCATCTACCCTCTTTTGGCTTTCAAGAAGAACTTCAAGTTGAGAAGAACTTATCTTGAATTTCTCTTTATATTCATTTGTTGTTTGAAGATCCCTTTTAAGAGAGATAATTTGATCCTCAAGTTTTTCTTCATTATCTTTAGCATCTTCAAGATCAGATTCAAGATGTCTGATGATTCTATCCATCTTGTGGTAATCTTTTGATTTCTCCTTGAGGGATTGTCTTAGATCATCTTCAATTTTTCTTTTCTCTTCAACCTCTTGGGTAAACTTCATAACTCCTGATTCCATTTCATGTCTTACCATAATGATTTCTTTTGATAACTTTTCACATAACTTGGTTTTCTCCTTCAGATGTTCATTTGTATCATTTGCTTCACCTTGACTTGCCAATTGTTGAAGTAGCTCCTTTCTCTTTTTCATAGAGAGACTTAATTTATCTTTTAGTTCTCTCATGAAATCATCAGCCTGTTTGAGTCTTTCCTTTAACTCATTGACTTCAGAGTTTGACTGCTTAAGATCATCAAGGGTAGTCTTGAGTTGCTCCCTTAACCCATATACATCCATTTGAATTCCTAGATCTTCCTCAAGCTGTTAGACTCTGTTAGGAGGAAATTGGCTCTGATACCAATTGTTGATAACTAAGAGGGGGGTGAATCAGTTATCAACAATTGATTTCTTCTTTCTTAACTTTCTTTATAATCAATGCAGCATTAATTCAAATAAGCATACAGAACCATGAAATGGAAATACACATGACACAGTATTTTTGATGTGGAAACCCTTTTAAGGGAAAAACCATGGGGTGATTAACCCAAGATTGTATTCTCTGTTAGAAGAATGGAAATACAAAATGGTACTTGCCAATTAGGGCTCACTGCCCAAGCACATTGCTCACAAAAGGCACACTGCCTACAAGAGACACACTGTCTACAATTTATAAAGAGTGTAATATAGTACTTGAACTAATAAGGAGCATCAACATATGCTAGAGTTCAGTTCCAGTTAGGCTTAGTACACTGATCTACTGCACTTCATCATTCTTCTTCTTTTGTGTTGCTTTCCTTTCACATACTGAATCTTCCTTTCTGCTTTTACTCAGGTCTACTACTTTTCTTCACACATTATACACAACCACACACTTCTCACAACTAAATCCATCTTGTATATATATCCGTACAAGTGATTTCATAACCTTTCTAGTCGGCATCTGGAATAGTCAATCTTTTCACAAAATCTAATATGTCAGCCAAATCCTTGCTTACCAAGTAATGCGGATCAAGGATATACTTGTAGAAGTCATCAATCACATCGGCCAAACATAACTTATGCCTTAAGAACCTTTTCCATCATCAATAACACATTCGGAATAAAGTTTGATGTTCTGCCAGTCAGTTCTTCCTCTGTTCATACTATCACTTGGGAACCCGACACTCAAGCATTCATATCTCTTTATCCTTTCCACACCAGAGGCTCAAACCCTGGAATCTATTAGTCACGATACTCCTCTTGACTTCCCCAAATCCATACTTCACTGAGAGATCCGGACCTATCTGTCGGACCTTACTGACTGCTCTGTTCTTGCTTACTGGACCTCAACACTTCTTCAATCTGACTTCCGGTGAGGACCTATCATGTCTTGCGGATGTGTGGGATAACCTTTGTTGCCATCAATGACAACAATCAAGAACCTCCAATGTGTCTCTTGCCAACAACTTCATGCTTTAACATAATCATAAAGTGAAGTAAATGAATACATTTAAAGAACATACCTTAGATTTCAAGATTTGATTTGCCGATCCTAAAAAATTTAGCTTCAAAATCCTAAAAAAATTGATCTTTTTGGAACATTCCTTTGTATTCAATTTTGAATTCTATATAACTCTAATAGGATTAGGGAAAATTAAGAAAAAACAAACATATATCATCAAATCCATTCTAAATACATGGAAATTAACATTGAAACAATATGGAACATGAAACTATTATTTTAAACAATCAAATTTTGTCTAAAAACATCCAATTGACTTCTTCTACTTTGAAAAACCAAAAAAAGGTGGTGGATTAAGCAAAAAATGATTGTCAAAATGTCAACTAGTTAAAAAAGCATTTTGTTGTATGATTATGCATGAAAAGTAGGGAATAACATAGCATGTGGGTTTGAATCACGAATCCCACATGATTTTCATCTATTTTTTTTCACCAAAACATGCTCGCATTATAATGTGAGTATGTTTTGTCAAGCATGGAAAGTTTAAGTGCTTTCATGCATCAAAAGTCTTAAGTGTTGTCATGCATGGAAACTTATAAGTGTTTTAAGTACATGGAAAGTGGGGAGGGAGGTACAAAAGTGAGAGAGAGAGGGTAGGAGGTATAGAGGGGAGGGAGAGGGTAGGAGGTAGAGAGAGGAGAGAGATATATATATAGAGAGGCATGAGATGAGGTAAAGAGGGGAGGGAGAGAGATAAGCATAGAGAGACTACTTTTGACATGCAACCCTAAACTTGAGCAACCCTAAATCCCTAAACCCTAAATAATGTCCCTAAACCTTAAACCCAAGCAACCCTAAACATCTAAACTCTAAATAATACCCCTAAACCCTAAACCTCTATCTCTCTATCTCTATCATCTCTCTACCTCTCAATCTATCTCTCTATGTCTCTAGCCATGTCCCCCACTCTCTATCTCCCTATATCTCCCCTTGATCTCCTTTATATCTCCCTATCGGTCCTCTCTCTCTAAACCCTAAACCCTATACCTCTAAACCCTAACCCCTAATGCCTAAACCATAAACCCTAAACCCTAAATAATACCCCTTAACCTTAACCCCTAACCCCTGAACTCGAGCAACCCTAAACCCCTAAACCCTAAACCCAAGCAACCCTAAACATCTATCTCCCTAGATCTCTCCCCTATCTCCCTATCTCTATCATCCCTCTACGTCTCAATCTCTCTCCCTATGTCTCTAGCCATGTCCCTTACTCTCTATCTCCCTATCTCTAGCCTAGGTCTCCTCTATATCTCCCTATCAATCCTCTCTCTCCCTCTCTAAACCCTAAACCTCTAAACCTTAACCCCTAACTCCTAAACCATAAACCCTAAACAATACCCCTAAACACTAACCCCTAAACCCTAAACCCCTAAACCCTAAACCCAAGCAACCCTAAACCTCTCTCTCCCTAGATCTCTCCCCTATCTCCCTATCTTTATCATCCCTTTACCACTCAATCTCTCTCTATCTCTTTGAACATGTCCCTCAGTCTCTATCACCCTATTTCTCCCCTTTGTATCCTCTATCTATCCCAATCTCTATCAGTCCCCTCTCTATATCTCTCTCTAAACCCTAAACCCCTAAACACTAACCCCTAACCCCTAAACCCTAAACCCTAAAACCTAAACTTGAGAAACCCTAAACCCCTAAATGCTAAATAATTCCCCTAACCCCTAACCCCTAAACCCTAAACCCTAAATTTGAGCAACCCTAAACTCATAAACCCTAAATAATGCCCCTAAACCTTGACCCCTAACCCCTAAACCCTAAACCTCTCTATCTCTCTCTATAAACACCCAAACCCTAAATAATGCCCCTAAACCCTAACCCCTAACCCCTAAACCATAAACCCTAAACCTCTATCTCCCTATCTCTCCCTAATCTCCCTATCTCTATCGTCCCTCTACCTCTCAATCTCTCTCCCTATGTCTCTAGCCATGTCCCTCAATATCTATCTCCATATCTCTCCCATTCATCTCCTCTATATCTCACTATTGGTCCTCTCTCTCTCTAAGTTCCCTAAACCCTAAACCTCTAAACCTTAACCCCTAACCCCTAAACTATAAAACCTAAACCCTAATAATTCCCCTAAATAATAACCCTTAAACCCTAAACCTGAGAAACACATTTACTCCCTAAACCCCAAACCCCCAAACTCAAGCAACCCTAAACCTTTATCTCCCTAGATCTCTCCCCTATCTCCCTATCTCTATCATCCCTCTACCTCTCAATCTCTCTCCCTATCTCTTTGGCCATGTCCCTCACTCTCTATCTCCCTATCTATCCCCTCAGTCTCCTCTATATCTCCCTATCAGTCCTCTCTGTCCCTCTCTAAACCCTAAACCCTAAACCTCTAAACCTTAACCTCTAACCCCTCAACCATAAACCCTAAATAATGCCCCTAAACCCTAACCCCTAACCCCTAAACCCTAAACCCAAGCAACCTTAAACTTCTATCTCCCTAGATCTATCCTCTATCTCCCTATCTCTATCATCCCTCTACCTCTCAATCTCTCTCCCTATGTTTCTAAAGATGTCCCTCACTCTCTATCTCCCTATCTCTCCCCTTTGTATCCTCTATCTCTCCCAATCTCTATTGGTCCCCTCTCTCTATCTCTCTCTAAACCCTAAAACCTAGACCCCTAAACCCAAGTAACCCTAAACCCTAAACCCTAAACTTGAGAAACCCTAAACTCATAAACCCTAATTAATGCCCCTAAACCTTCACCCCTAATCCCTAATCTCTCTATCTCTCTAGAGAATATATATAAACCCCTAAACTTAACCCCTAACACCTAAACCCTAAACCTATATCTCCCTATCTCTCCCTAATCTACCTATCTCTCCCTAATATCCCTATCTCTATTGTCCCTCTACCTCTCAACCTCTCTCCCTATGTCTCTGGCCATGTCCCTTACTCTCAATCTCCCTATCTCTCCCCTTTGTCTCCTTTATATCTCCCTATCAGTCCTCTCTCTCTAATCCCTAAACTTGAAACCTCTAAACCTTAACTCCTAACCAATAAACCATAAAACCTAAATGATAATAATGCCCCTAAACCCTAACCCCTAAAGCCAAGAAACCCTAATCCCCTAAACCCAAGCAACCCTAAACCTTTATCTCCCTAGATCTCTCCCCTATCTCCCTATCTCTATTGTCCCTCTACCTCTCAATCTCTCTCCCTATGTCTTTGGCCATATACATCACTCTCTATCTCTCTGCTCGGTCTCCTCTATATCTCCCTATTAGTCCTCTCTCTCCCTCTCTAAACCCTAAACCCTAAACCTCTAAACCTTAACCCCTAACCCCTAAACCATAAACCCTAAATAGTGCCCCTAAACCCTAACCCATAAACCCTAAACCTGAGCAACCCTAAGCCTCTAAAACCCTAAACCCTAAACCCTAAACCCAAGAAACCTTAAACCTCTATCTCCCTAGATCTCTCCCCTATCTCCCTATCTCTATCATCTCTCTACCTCTCAATCTCTCTCCATATGTCTTTGAACATGTCCCTCACTCTCTATCTCCCTATCACTCCCCTTTGTATCCTCTATATCTCCCAACCTCTATCAGTCCCCTCTCTTTATCTCTCTCTAAACCCTAAACCTGAGCAACCCTAAACCTCTAAACCCTAAATAATTCCCCTTAACCCTAACCCCTAACCCCTAAACCCTAAACTTGAGCTACCCTAAACTCATAAACCCTAAATAATGCCCCTAAACCTTCACCCCTAACCCTAAACCCCTCTCTCTAATATATATTTATATCCCTAAACCCTAAATAATGCCCCTAACCCTTGAACCCTAAACCTTTATCTCTCTATCTCTCCCTAATCTCCATATCTCTATCATCCCTCTAACTCTCAATCTCTCTCCATATGTATCTGGTCATGTCTCTCACTCTCTATCTCCCTATCTCTCCCCTTCGTCTCCTCTATATCTCCCTATCGGTCCTCTCTCTCTAAACCCTAAAATTCTAAACCTTAACCCTTAACCCCTAAACCATAAACCCTAATAATTCCCCTAAACCCTAACCCCTAACCCCTAAACATGAGCAACACTAAACCCCTAAACTCTAAACCTTGGAAGCAACCCTAAACCTCTATATCCCTATCTCTCCCCTATCTCCCTATATCTATCATCCCTCTACCTCTCAATCTATCTCCCTATGTCTCTGGACATGTCCGTCACTCTCTATCTCCCTATCTATCCCCTCTATCTCCTCTATCTCTTCTATATCTCCCAATCTCTATCGGTCCCCTCTCTTTATTTCTCTCTAAACCCTAAACTCAAGCAACCCTAAACCCCAAACACTTAAACCCTAACCCCAAGCAATCCTAAACCTCTATCTTCCTATCTCTCCCATATCTCCCTATCTTTGTCGTCCCTCTACCTCTCAGTCTATCTCTATATGTCTCTAGACATGTCCTTCACTCTCTATCTCCCTATCTCTCCCCTCTGTCTTCTCTATCTCTGTCGATCTCTATCGGTCCCCTCTCTCTATCTCTCTTTAAACCCTGAACCCCTAACCCAAACCCGTAAACACTAAACCCCTAAACCCTAAACTCCTAAACCCTAACTCCTAACCCATAAACCCTAAATAATTCCCCTAAACCCTAACTCCTAAACCTTAAACCCTAAACTTGAGCAACCATAAACTCATAAACTCTAAATAATGCCCCTAAACCCTAAACCTGAGCAACCCTAAATCTCTGTCTTCCTATCTATACCCTATCTCCCTCCCTCTCTCTCTCTCTCTCCCCAAACACCTAAACCCTAAATAATTCCCCTAAACCTGAGAAACCATAAATCTCCATCTTCCTATCTCTCCCTTATATCTCCCTATCTCTATCATCCCTCTACCTCTCAATCTAGTACAGTCACAGTCGAAGGGTTCATAGAATGAACTATCCAAACCATGCAGCTAGAGTAAACACAACAAAAACAACTCAGTTGTAGAATGCAATGGAAGAGCCAAAGAATTAAAGTGCTTATATACCACAACATGCAGGCTACAATCAAAGGGCTCACAGGCCTGATTCCAGTTACAACAGATATGCAAGATATGGCATCGAAGTACCTCTCTGGAACAAAATATATACTCTAATCTATCATCAAAACTAACTGACTTCCTGATACATCATAGTGATCTATATCTCATCCTTAAGCTCATAGAATCCTCCACGTCAGCTGAGAGAGGTTACTGTTGTCACATAGAATTGCACCATGCTTGGAGAGAGTCCAAGCATTCTAATGACACAATGGGAATGATCTCGAAGTGTGGGACCTTGCGAACTGAAATCAGACCTCCAAAGAAGGTTGGTTCCTCATTCTAAGCCTAATGCTTAGAAGAATATATCTAAACCTAGTGCTAATGCTTGTAGGGGAAAAGAGTTAGAAAGAAACTAAAAATGAAAGGGGGTGATACACCAGGTTGAATAAAAGAGCCCTCACAGAACTGAGAAAATGTACAAAATGATTAGATACAACCAATAAACATACACATATCAAGTGATTTTAACAGAGGCAAGGAGCAAGAGATGATTAGAAGGAATTAAACATTCACAAACACATCATTATTAGATCACACAGAGTCAAAATAGCATGAAGAGCTAAAATAACCAACATATATTTAATCAAAAGGCAAGGTTATAGTAGAGGAATGCTCTGTTTGGAATCAGAAGCATAGATTATTAAATCTTCCAACACTTTTTACATCTCATGTTTATGCATATATAGCATTTTGCATTTGACCTATGTTGGTTACAATGAATTGTCCCATGAGCTCTATCAGAAAATATCTACGTCTGAAGGGAGTACTGACCTGCCAGAAGTTATGATGTGGAAAATGGGAATAGAGCATATGAGAGATATTTCTAGTCAGCAATGTGAAATTGCTGAGTTGTTTGATTTGTAGCAATGAATGCTACAAATATCTGGAAAGGGTACATGAGGAATCAGATTTGCATTGCACACAAGCAGGATGCAAACCTTCGAACAAAGTTTTACGGCACTGTAGATACCTGAGTCCTCTAAATCTGACATCTGATACAATTGGTCCCTAAATTCCTTGCTTGAAACTACAATTTTGAATGCATGCCGTCAAATTTATCTTTACTGCAAAAGGGTCATCGTTTGTATGCATACAGACATGCAAAAATTGGATACACTTTAAAAATCATGATTACGTCATCATCCTAAAGAACCATGGTCGAAGAGGAGATCTGGATGACTTCACCTACATATCGGGTCCTTCAAACTGTTCAACTTTGTACCTATGTGATTTCTTCATTCACCTTTTACATATGCAAAATTTTGTATATATCGGGTCATCGGGGTGACCTCAACTGAGTCATATCGATATACAAAGGTCTGGCCAAAAATCCATTGTATGTGCTTTTGCTTCGGCATTTTAATCAGCTTTTGAATCACCTTTTGTATATGCTTTTGTGTATCCAAATGTATATATAATACAATTGCCTACATACAAAAGTGGGCCTTTACTTTTGTATCACCCTTCGTACCTGCCTTTGAATCAGCCTTTGGATTGGCCATGACACGTGTCATCATCTGATTTGTCGCTGAGCTGAAATTGGGACCCATCACTGAACATTTGCATCTCCCCCTTATTTATTGATTTTGTATATGCGATTGTATATGAGATACAATCACATGTACATACAATTGTGGAACTCAAAGGATAAACAACTAGAATGGAACATTGAAACAGGTCCAACTTGTATCTTTGCTTCTTTGCATATCGACACATACATGCACTTCAACATACAACTATGGACCCCACCAAATTTAATTTCCCAGTCAGGTCCGCATTGTATATCATTGTTGTATCTAACCTTTGTATATCGCATATACAATGCGAAATATACAAACAAAACTGCATACAATCACTTGTTCCTACAAACATTACATATGACCTTTGCATGTGACTTTATATATGACCTTGTATCTGCCATTTGTATCTGCAAACATACAATGTGAACATACATACAAAGATGCATACAATTGTATCTACCTTTATAAACTAAATTACATATTCTTTTGGGTCCGGGATTGTATCTCAGGACTGTATATGCCATTGTATATAAAATTATATGTGCAAAGATACAATCGCATATACATACAATAGGATAGACCCCAACCTTTGTATCTCCCCCTTTGTATATTGCCTTTGCATCTTGCTCTGTATCCTGCCCCTTGTATATCGACTTTTGTACATACGATTGTATATGAGATACAATCGCCCGATATACAAAAGCGGACCTCAAATTTTGCATAAGCTTTTGTATATGCAATATACAAACGGAGATGCATACAATATAACCTTCAATGAACCCAATGTACATTCACTTTTTTACATGACCAAGATACAAGGAAAAAAAAATGTATCTAAGATACAATTCGACCAAATGACAGAAAACTCCAAAACAAGGATGACGTCATCATCATATACATGAAAAATGGCTAAGTATAAGACTGAGAAATCTGTGCGATGGAAATCACTTGAAGACAAAATATTTTTGGGTTTTTCTGGGTTTTTGGCAAAGATTCTCAAGGTGAGATTTTGGGAAATTTTGCAAGGCAGAGCATGGGTAATTGAAGGATTTAAGCTTTGTAGGGTCATTTTCTAAAGGATATTCAAGGAATATACAAGGTGGACTATTTAACTATGGACAAAGGAAAATAGGTCAACATTTTGGCAACTTCTTAGGGATGTTTGCTTGCTAAACAAATAGACTAGTGGCCTTAAACATTCATTGGGCATGGAGTCACACAGGGACTTAAAAATATCTTTGACAGTCAATCCTGACCTCAGTAACTCAGCATATCAGCAATGAAGAACACTTGGAAGACCAAAACTAAAACAAAATGCTGAAAGTAACTCATCTAACTGTACTAGACAGCACTTAGGGAAAACAAAAATGGATCTAAACTATTGTGCAATAGCACTTATTGAAAGCAAGAAACCTAATCTACTATTTTACAAGGCAACTCATACCTCAAACACCTCTTCAGGTGTATCCCATTGAGTGGGATAGGCAAATTTTCTCCATCCATGTTTGATAACTAAAATGCATTGTGCTCCTTGCATTCAGTAATGATAAACGGGCCACTCCACATGCTGTCAAACTTGGAGTGCATCCCTGGCCTGCTTTTCAACTCATTCCATTTAAGTACCATATCACCCTCCCTAAAAATTCTAGGAGTGGCCTTCTTATCAAAAAATTTTTTTGTTTGAAGCTGATGATACTCCATAGCTTTCATGGCTTTATCTCTCATTTCTTCAAGCTCTATAAGTTGAGCATATCTGACAGCCATGGAATCCTCCTCTTCAAACATCTCCAATTGATTCATGATATCAAGTGCTGACAGCTCTACAGATACAGGTAGTCTTACCTCTTTTCCATACACAAACATATATGGGGAGTCTCCAATAGACCTCTTGTGAGTTATTCTATTTGCCCATAAAGTAGATTTCAGATTGGTGTGCGAGGTTCTCTGGTTGTCCTCTATTGATCTTTTGATAATCCTTATGAGATTCTTATTTGTGGATTCAGCCAAACCATTACCTTGTGGGTAATAATTTGATGAAGTATTCAAATAGATTCCATTCTTCACAGCCCAATCAGTTATCTTCAATCCAACAAAGGCTAAAGCATTGTCAGAGATAATTGACTCAGGTACTCCAAATCTAGATACCAAATCATAATAAAAGTTCAAAACAACATTCTCATTGGCTTCCTTTAAAGCCACTGCTTTAGTCCACCTTGTGAAATAGTTTGTTGCTATAAGTACCCACCTGTGGCCTGCACTTGATGGTGGGTTAATGGGACCTATAAAATCAATGTCCCATCTCAAGAAGGGTTGTTCGACTTGAATTGGCTGCAGAGGTAAAGCTGGTAGCCTTTCTTTGCCTACAAACATGGCGCATTTTACACACTTTCTAGCCCATGCATGGGCATCCTTGAATAAGTTGGCCTAGTAATAGCCTGCTCTCATTATTTATCAAGCAGTAGTCCTTGGGGCAAAATGACCCCCTGCTGTTCCATCATGAAACTCATGCAGCACCTTGTCAGTTTGATCATTATTAATGCATCTTAACAACACACCATTAAAATCTTTTCTGAAAAGCATGCCATTAATTAAAACATATGGAATAGACTGCAGTCTAAAATATCTTCTCTTGGTTCTATCTAAACCTGCTAGATAGTAACTAGTTTGCAAAAAATGAGCCATATCATTAACCCAACCTGCTCCAACTACTGTTGTATCATCCTGATGTTCATCTTCAATGGTCAGAAACACCTCTTCTTCCTTCTCTGTTTCATTTTCAGACCTAGTGGCAAGCTATTCACTGAGTCCTCTACCTCTGATGAGCTTGGTTATCTTGATATCTATGTCATATTCCAAGACTTTGGTAATCCAACTAGCCCTTTTCTCATTAACATCCTTACCTAATAGAAACTCTTTCACAGCAGGGTGAGCAACCATCAAATGTACCTTATTGTTAGAAATAAGATGCCTAAACTTTTTGAGACTCTTTACCACTGCGAGGACATGTTTATCGATGAAACTATACCTCTGTTCATACTCCTCCAGTCCTTGACTAAAGAAAGCAATTGGCTGCTCAAAGCCTTCACTTTACTGTTGTACCAGAATTGCAGAAATTATATCTAAACTGCCATAAGTATACAAAATAAACTCTTTTGAAAAATTGGGATTTACCGGAGTTGGTGCAGCCGATAACGCTTCTTTTATGGACTCAAAGCTGAGCTTGGCCTCTTTTGTCCAACTGAAAACTACATTTTTCTTTAACATAGAGGTCAAAGGCTTCAATAAATTTGCAATGTTAGGTATAAATCTTCACAGAAAATTAATTTTGCCAATAAAACTTTGCAATCCCTTCTTGTGACTGGGTAAAGGTAGCTCCAAAATAGCTCTTACTCTGTCTGTATAAATGGTACCTCCCTCTTTTGATGCAATGTGTCCTAAAAGCTTGCCTTCATGCACAACAAAAATGCATTTCTTGGGATTGAGAGATATCCCAAACTCTTTACATCTCTCAAATACTTGTTTCAGGTGGGATAAGTGTTCAGCTGCATCCTTAGAGAAAACTATGATGTCATTAAGGTACACAAGTACCAATTTATAAAGCAAACCTTTAAAAGCCATATCCATAACTCTCTGAAAAGTAGAGCCAGCATTTGATAGACCAAAAGGCATCCTTTTGTAGGCCATGGTGCCCCATTTTGTGGTAAAAGCAGTTTAAACTGATCTTCCTCCTTGACTAATACTTGATTATAACTAGAATATCCATCAAGTAAGGAGAATCTTTCTGAACCAGCTACTACTTGCAGAATTTGCTCCATTGAGGGCAGCGGGTAGTGATCCTTCAAGGAGGCTCTATTAAGGTCTCTAAAATCAACACACAACATAATCCCTCCATTCTTCTTCCTCACAGGAACAAGATTGGAGACCCAAGAAGTATGCTTGATCAGAAAAATGATGTTTCCCTCAATCAGCTTGGTTAACTCCTTAATCATCAGGGGCTCAAGTTTTGGATTTAAAGGTCTTTGTTTCTACCTCATAGGTTTCGCACTTGGCTCTAACTCTATAGTATGCTGGGCAATATGAGGGTCAAACCCTTTTAAGTCTAAGTATTCCCAAGCAAACACAGCCTCAAATTCTTGACAAAGAGCAATAAAAGCTTTCCTATCCTCAGGCGAATAGATTTTACCAATTTTGAGAAGCTTAGCTCTAAAAATTTCCAGCTCCTCATAATGTTCCTCTTTAACCTCCATGCTAGTTTTGCTCTTTTTCAGTTGATCATCAGTACCAAAAATGGATTCCAAGGTTACCAACCCTCTAGGTAGATTATTAGTCCTTAACTGAACAACTTGATCATCATCATATTGTTGTTTGAGTTTGTTTTGATTCATCACAGAAAACTCATCCTCTTCTAACAAGAAATGCAGAACTTGTTCATCACTCTCAAAAACTTGCTAATGAATGTTATTGTCAGGAATAGAGGGCCTATCAACTATCTTCACATGAGGCTGTATCTTTTCTCTTTGAATATCACTAGGGATATCGAACTGAGCCCTAATTACAGCTAACCTATCTGCATGATTGTTCTGATTTCTTGGAATAGAGATTACATTGAAAGCATCAAACTCCTCAATCATATCCCATACCCTATGTTTATAGCATTTCAAAGCATCATTCTTTGTAATATGCAGTCCCCTCACCTGATTCACAATAAGTTCATTGTCCCCATACACCTGCAAATAGCCAATTTTCCTCTTCCTTGCCCACTACAAACCTTGAATCAACCCTTCATACTCAGCAATGTTATTTGTACATGAGAAAGCAAAATGGAAAGTAGAAAAATATCTGTCACCCTATGGAGACACAAGCATTGCACCACCACCAGATCCATTCCTATTCCTAGAGCCATCAAAGTACATTTTCCATACCTCATCTTGCTATTTTATCTGCTATTCTGCACTCTTTACAAGGTTTAGAATTGTTGTTTCAGGTTCATGCAGTATGTAAACCCCCATACCATTTTCTTGAATGTGTCCCTCAGGATTATCTACAATATTTTCTAAGGCCCACTACTTTAACAACACTTCTGGTATACTTTTAGCTTGTAGTTCTTAAGCAGTAACAAGCTCAGGATCATCAGAAATAATGCAATTTGCATTAACAGCACTTGGGACATAAGGCTCTATGTGATATTTGGCAAGCAATTCAGATTTTAGGGTCACTTTTATGCCATATCGGGTCCTAAAAAACATGTGGGACCAATCTGAGGATAAATATCCTCCTATCTTGGCTGTGAACTCCCTTGACAAACACATGGCAAAATAAGGAGGTAAATCTATGATGAACACCTCTTGAGAAATAGAAATGTTTGGATAGGTATGCAAAGTGAGACCTAGATCTTTTATCACACCTATAGTGTTAACAACTGTGCCATCTAGCTGGAGTACACCCTTCGTAAGGGGTTGGTATTTCAATCCTAATTGGTCTACAATATGTTTTGGCATTACAGAACTACTTGCACGACTATCCACCATGCAGTTATGTACTAACTTGTCTCGTATTATTAATGACACATAAAATGGAAGTGGTTTAGCACTCTTGTTTGGTTGTTTCCTGTTGTCCTAGGATGAATTGGTAAGGACGGCCCTACTTGGGTCAACAGTTGCATCATTTGACACTTTTAAATTAGACAAGGCAGATTGTAACATGTCCTTTTGACCTGGGATCACTGAGGAATCCCACATAGATATTGTCACGTTCATTTTCTTCATATTTTTAATGATATTGAAAGGTGAAGTAACATTTACCTTCTGATGTGACTTTGCAGCAACAATATCAGCCTACAAATGAGGCTATTCCCTGGTAGTTGCTTGAGTATTCCTTTGCAAAATATGGGGAATGTGGGATGTAGAAGGATCAGGAGTTTCTTTTCCTTTGTTTGCTGCTTGATCTATCTCATAACCCCTCTTTTTAGCTCTCATATTTGCTACAACTGGAGTATCATCTCTGTTTACACCACAAAACTCATCTTCCTACCAGTTTAGGAAGGTAGTATCATTCTGAGGCTGTTCTTGCTGCTGTATAGCCCCATCATTAGGTGTGTTTGGCTATGAAACTACAACATTTTGCACCATTAGAGCCTGATTTATCACTCCATTTAAACAGGTTGCCTGACTGTGTGGCTGATTACATGGAAGACACCATTCATACTCAACTACAAGGTTGTTCTGAACAGGGACAAGGTCACTAACTGCATTAATGGGTGCAAGATTGTAAGGCTGGAAAGGCCTCTGGTTCACATTCTGCCTAGCACCCTAGTAATTGCTTTGATAACGTGGCCTATTAGCTTGGTATGGCTGATTTTGCCCTTGTCTGTGTGGCTGATAAGGCTGTCTGTTCTAGGACTATTTTTTTTTATATTCACCAGCTCATTCCCAAAAGTTTGCAGGATGTTCTCTATTTTATGGTGGCTATTTTTAATCTCTCTTAACTCCTGTGATGAGCTAGAAACAACAGTCTTAGGATTGGCAATACCTGGCGATGTTGCAGCAGGTAAAGGGGCAAAAAAAAGGATCGGCAAAGGCATTGAAGCTTGAATCTCGGGAAAAATGGGCATTGGTGGTCTAGGTGTGATTTTTCTAGCTTGAATCAGGCTATTTTCTACTCTAATAGCTATTTCATATGCATCAGGTAAATTTGTACCTCCCATTGATTGTATCATTATTGAAATGTCACTATTAAGAGCTTTCAAAAAATACAGAAATGCATATTCTAATGAAGGCCTTACCGTGGTAGGAATTTTGTTCCATGTCTTCTGAAATCAGAAATTGAAATCCATCATTTGCTCCTGGGGAGCTCTATTTATCGTAGTCAATTGTTCAACCAACAATAAGTTATCTGACTTATCTTGAAATTATTTGTTCAACTTATCACCTAGATCATCCCAAGTTGCAATGGTTTGCACTGGCAAACTCCTGAACCACTGTAACGCCTTTCCTTTAAACGAGGCAGCCAACAGCTTGACGGTTACATTTTCTTGAGTTACATGATGAACACCACATAGAGAAGCTATGTCTCTAATGTGCTCAATTGGGGTAGTTTGATCCTCCCCAGTGAAATAAAGTAGGCTATTCAAAGCTACCATGGGTATATTATCATGCACTGTCAAATTCAATGGGCTACCCCCATCAAAAGCCACAAGTGGCTGATTTCTTGCTATTGGAATAGCTAGAGGTGGGTTTGGTTGAACTAGTGCAAGAACTACAGGTATTACTGGGCTGAAACTTGGTGGGGTTGATTGTATTCTTTTGAAAACTAGCATCCTTACCACAGCTCTACTCTATCTTCTAGGCAGAGATAGCTACAAATAATCAAAGAAAATCAAACTTTGAGTTTGTATTTTTCTCATAAAATGTAACAGCACTGATCTACTTATCCTTTCTTAGTATGAGTTGCCAGATATGCTCAACTGCCCCTTAAAGGCCCGAAAATGTTGGTAGCATATCAAAACCAGCAATATGATTAAAACAATAACTACTGTTCAGACTCAAATAGATTGGTCCCACCGGGCATGCTAAAAAATATTGTCACATAGAATTACACCCTACTTGGAGAGAGTCCAAACATTCTAATGACACAATGGGAATGATCTTGAAGTGTGGGACCTTGCGAACTGAGATCAGACCTCCAGAGAAGGCTGGTTCCTCATTCTAAGCCTAATGCTTAGAAGAATATATCTAAACCTAGTGCTAATGCTTGTAGGGGGAAAGAGTTAGAAAGAAACTAAAAATGAAAGGGGGTGATACACCAGGTTGAATAAAAGAGCCCTCATAGAACTGAGAAAATGCACAAAATGATTAGATACAACCAATAAACATACACAGATCAAGCGATTTTAACAGAGGCAAGGAGAAAGAGATGATTAGAAGGAATTAAACATTCACAAACACATCATTCTTAGATCACATAGAGTCAAAATAGCATGAATAGGTAAAATAACCAGCATATATTTAATCAAAAGGCAAGGTTACAGTAGAGGAATGCTCTATTTGGAATCAGAAGCATAGATTACTAAATCTTCCAACCCTTTTTACATCTCATGTTTATGCATATATAGCATTTTGCATTTGACCTAAGTCGGTTACAATGAACTGTCCCATGAGCTCTGTCAGAAAATATTTGCATCTGAAGGGAGTGCTGACCTACCAGAAGTTATGGCATGGAAAATGAGAATAGAGCATATGAGAGATATTTCTGGTCATCAATGTGAAATAGCTGAGTTGTTTGATTTGTAGCAATAAATGCTACAAATATTTGGAAAGGGTAGGTGAGGAATTAGATTTGCATTGCACACAAGTAGGATGCAAACCTTCGAACAAAGTTTTACGACACTATAGATTCCTGAGTCCTTTAAATCTGGGATCTGATCACTTGAATTTGCTGAATGATTGGGCCCTGCATTTGATACAATCAGCCCCTAAATTCCTTGCTTGAAACTACAAATTTTGAATGCATGTCGTCAAATTTATCTTTGCTGCAAAAGGGCTATCGTTTGTATGCATACAGACATACAAAAACTAGATACACTTTAAAAATCATGATTACATCATCATCCTAAAGAACCATGGTCGAAGAGGAGATCTGGATGACTTCACCTGGGTCCTTCAAACTGTTCAACTTTGCACCTATGCTATTTCTTCATTCGCCTTTTGCATATGCAAATTTTTGTACATATCGGGTCATCGAGGTGACCTCAATTGAGTCATATCGATATACAAAGGTCTGGCCGAAAATCCATTATATGTGCTTTTGCTTCGGCATTTTAATCGGCCTTTGAATCACCTTTTGTATATGCTTTTGTGTATGCAAATGTATATACAATACAATTGCCTACATACAAAAGTGGGCCTTTACTTTTGTATCACCCTTTGCACCTACCTTTGAATCGGCCTTTGGATTGGCCATGACACGTGTCATCATCTGATTTGTCACTAAGCTAAAATTGGGACCCATCACTGAACATTTGCATCTCCCCTTTTTATATTGACTTTGTATATGCAATTGTATATGAGATACAATTGCATGTACATACAATTGCAGAACTCAAAGGATAAACAACCAGAATGGAACATTGAAACAGGTCCAACTTGTATCTTTGCTTCTTTGCATATCAGCACATACATGCACTTCAACATATAACTGCAGACACCACCACTGAGTTTGCCAAATTTAATTTCCCAGTTGGGTCCGCATTGTATATCCTTGTTGTATCTAACCTTTGTATATCACATATACAATGTGAAATATACAAACAAAACTGCATACAATCACTTGTTCCTACAAACATTGCATTTGACCTTTGCATGTGACTTTATATATGACCTTGTATTTGCCCTTTGTATCTACAAACATACAATACGAACATACATACAAAGATGCATACAATCGCATCTGCCTTTATAAACCAAATTGCATATTCCTTCGAGTCCAGGATTGTATCTTAGGATTGTATATGCCATTGTATATAAAATTGTATGTGAAAAGATACAATTGCATATACATACAATAGGATAGACCCCAACCTTTGTATCTCCCCCTTTGTCTATTGCCTTTGCATCTTGCTCTGTATCCCGCCCCTTGTATATCGACTTTTGTATATGCGATTGTATATGAGATACAATCACCCGATATACAAAAGTGGACCTCATATTTTGCATAAGCTCTTGTATATTGCATTGTATATGCAATATACAAATGGAGATGCATACAACATAACCTTCAATGAACCCGATGTACATTCACTTTTGTACATGACCAAAATACAAGGAAAAAAAATGTATCTGAGATACAATTCGACCAAATGACAGAAAACTCCAAAATAAGGATGACGTCATCATCATATACATGAAAAATGACTAAGTATAAAACTAAGAAATCTCTATGATGGAAAGCACTTGAAGACAAAAGATTTCTGGGTTTTTCTAGGTTTTTGGCAAAGATTCTCAAGGTGAGATCTTGGGAAATTTTGCAAGGCAGAGCAGGGGTAATTGAAGGATTTAATATTTGTAGGGTCATTTTTCTAAAGGATATTCAAGGAATATACAAGGTGAACTATTTAACTCTAGACAGAGGAAAATAGGTCAACAGTTACAAACTCTAATGAAGGAATGTAACATGTAGAAACAAGTAGGTCGGCCTTCAATCCTCTGGCAATGCTCCATTAATGATGGGAACTTGGTGCGGACCTCAAGGAAGATCTATCTAATCCTTATGTGTCATGTATGATGTGTCATTAGGTTCGGAAAATCATATGTGTGATCCACAAACCTTCTCCTTCAGTTGATTGTCTGAATGCTATGCTCTAAGAACTGATGATCTTCTAATAGTGATAACTCTTAGCAGACAAGTCCAAATGTCTTGAATTTTGGATATGATGAAGATGATGATATCTAGATACTAAGTCCTACTTCACGAGCTTTGATATGAAGATGTGTTAAAATGTGGTAGAAAATGCTAAAACTGTAAATGGCTGATCTGAATTAGAAATGCAAGAAAAAGAAAGAATGCAAATATTTTTGGTTGATGCAAGATTTCTCTAAAACCTAGGATGCTCCTACATCACAATCTCTCTCCCTATCTCTCTAGACATCTCACTCACTCTCTATCTCCCTATCTATCCCCTCTGTCTCCTCTATCTCTCCCTATTTGTCTCCTCTCTCTCTACATATCTATCTCTCACTATCTCCCTATCTCTTGCCTCTATCTCCCTTATCATTCCTCTCTCTCTCCCTATCTCTCCTCTCTATCTCTTCCTCTCCCTTATCAATGAAGGAAATGGAAACAAGAAAACTCTCTCTCTCTCTCTCTCTCTCTCTCTCTCTCTCTCTCTCTCTCTCTCCCCCCTATTGATAAATAAAATAGTAAAATAGGGAGAAATTGGTGGGATCTAAAGGGAAATTAGAAAGGAAAAGTAAAACTAGGAAAGCTAGGAAAAGGAAAACAAGGTGAGAGAGAGGGGGGGTTGCTTGGGTTTAGGGTTGATCAAGTTTAGGGTTTAGGGGTTAGGGGTTAGCGTTTAGGGGCATTATTAGGGTTTATGGTTTAGGGGTTAGGAGTTAAGGTTTAGAGGTTTAGGGTTTAGAGAGAGAGGGCCGATAGGGAGATATAGAGGAGATGAAGGGAAGAGATAGGGAGATAGATAGTGAGGGACATGGCTAGAGGCATAAGGAGAGAGAATGAGAGGTGGAGGGATCATAGAGATAGGGAGATAGAGGTTTAGGGTTTAAGGCTTAGGGATTAGGGTTTAGGGGTTTAGAGAGAGAGGGGTAAGGAGAGAGGAAGAGATGATTTTATTTCACCATAACAAGAGCACATTATAACACGCTCGCGTTATGTGAATGCAAATAACACAAGCTCATTATAACACACTCATGTTATGATTTTCTTTGGTAATTTCCAATCCTTTGTCTTGGATTTACCTTGGGCTTCCAAACCAAAGGCTTGGATTGTATTTTGGACATCCAAAGGTGTGTTTTTCTAGATTGTAACAAAAATTATGTAATCAAGAGCATGCTCCCCATTAGGTTTGCATGTGTTTCAATGACAAGTTGAAAAAATACCACCATAATCTTAAGATCTCTCTTATCTTTCTAACCATATAATCTTTTCACATTTTGAGTATGTTAATGATTTTATCTTTAATTTCTTTTGTTAGTGTATCTATTTTTTCTCAAAAACTAGTTTGTGGTATTTTTGACTTTTTTTAACTTTTCATTAAAATTTCAAATAAATTACATTTTTAGAAACTAGAATCCATTCTACACGTATTCAAAAAAAATTGGATTTTTGATTAGTTTTAAAAAATATTAGAGGGGAGCATGCTCAAATTTCTATTGTTCAGGATGTGTCCACTATGAAAATTAGTAAAAATCAATTATTCCTGAAAAAATTATCAAAAAAATCAGGGATAAATTACATGGTGTTAGCTAATTTCTCACTGAAGTGATTTTTGAAATACTAAAAAAAAGTTAACATTTTAGGGGGAGTACACCAGATGCTATGTTATGTTTTTTTGAAAAAAACAGGACCAATTTGTGTGCTCCCCCCCCCCCTTTTTTTAAATGCACCTGGTAAACATTTTAACGTGACCGGTGACTTTGGGACACACCCTTTGGCTCCACACAATGCTTTTGCCCAAAGCTATGAACTAGTGAGGCCACAACACAGGGGACCTCATCCCCAAGAAAAAACACTTCAAACTCACAAGCTCATTGGCCCAGTGAAGGCATAACACCTTCGAGCTCGTTGGCCCAACGGGCATTTGAACTCCGGTGGCCGCCACTACAACTGAGTGACTTAACCACTGAACCACGCCCTTATGGGTATGTGCTCCCCCTTTTTGAACCCCTTAATCTCAACCATTTTTTTTTTTAAATTAGTAGTTTAGAAACTAGATTTAGAGCACTACGACTCTTGTTTTTGTTGTATCTTTAAATTTTGAGTGTAACTATCTTCAATTTCTCATCCAACATCAATCTTTCTTGATTTTAGGAAAAAAGTGGCATCTTAAGACCCCCTTTTAGTCCCTCATCTTTGTGCACTTACCCTGGAGTGCAGTGCATTTTTTGAGTTTTTTCTAACAATGTTATTTTTCCTAGTGTCTTGAATAGAATATGTTGTTTTTCATAATTGACCCATATTCATTATAAAAAAATTTAAAAATATAATATTAAAGAAAACATAGTACATATTATAATTTTTGGGAAGGTAATACTAATGGATACATGTGTACAAAATAAAATTTCCAAATGACTTCATTTGACTCCCCAAATGGTGAAGCAAAGGGGGTTTGATTTAAGCTTGAGGTGTTCTATTGATGGGGTTTTGATCTAACAGGGTTTGATTTAACCCCCTTCACTAAAATAACTTTATATGGAATCCCTCTAGGCTTAAATCATTATTTTTTCTAAAAAAACATGATTTTAGGTAAAAATTAGGATGTCCCACAAGTGGGACACACTATTGTGTGATCAATTGGATTGCATTTGTGGGTAAAAATCATATATTTGCATGGTGTTGCCATACACTTGAACTAACTACAACCCTAGCCAAGGCTTCATCATACTAGAAATAGAATAAAATAGATATCAAGACATAAAATTGTTGGGTTATTGGGAACTTTGTCAATTGATCATGAAAGTTGTCACTAACCAACTTTACCCAGTCAATATATTGTGTTTGATAGCAAATTATAGTAATAAACTAGCACATCCATTACTCATATACACCTATTTCCTTGTTCCCCATCACTCTATCAAACAAGGTGATGATGTTTGAAGTGTCCTCATTAAAACTTAATCTCTGCAAGTTCTTGTGGATCTAAGATTTTCTCTTCTTGGGAACTTTCAACCAATACTTTGCAATATTATTGAAGAAGAGACCTTTCTTCACTTGAAAATATATCCATGCTTCAACCAAACTCATGTTAGCAAACTTGTCTCCTGGGGGAAACTTGAGTGTGATATTGATAGAAGTACCATCAAGTTTAGCAATCAACTAGTCATCTATGGTCCTAATCTCTTGTATCTAGTTTGTAATGTTTGACAAAAGGCAACTAAGTCTATATATTGGATTGATGTGGGGAATCCACTAGCATGAGCTAGACTACTAGTAAATATAGCTTCAACAATTAGGTTCTAGGTTTAACCTGCATCCTATTCCAAAATTCATTCAAATTAATGTGTCATAGATTATTGTTTCCTACTTTAGATAGAGAGTTCTTTAAAATGGAAACATGTTCATAGCCTTGATATTCAAACTTCATCTTGTGTGGTTTTGAAAGGATCCAAATGAGATGAATTTGGGTCTAGAGTAGGTTTTGGTAGATTGAAAGAGATAAAAAGTTATATTGGTTAACTATATAGCAAGGATGGATGCAATTCATGAATACGTGAGATGAAATTTGGGAATTTCAATGATGTAGAGCTAAAAATGCATGAAAAATGTAGTAAATTTTGCATGGGATATAGTAGGCCTACCTTGCAAATTGAATGTGTTTATGAGAGAAAATGCTATTATTTGTAGAGAAATGGTGGTAGTAGAGGGTCCAAGTCATGTGATATAGCTCTTCGTTTGAATTCTTTGGTAATTTTGAAATGAGTCATGAAACTTCTTTTTATAGCTCATTTTTCCCTTATTGGCATTTTGATGCTAAAATGTTTTCTTCTTCTCTTTTACTTTGTTCATTGAATCTATGTTAGCATTTTGGAGAGTTCATGATCTTGCTAAATCGCTAAAATGGTTTCTTTCTTTTCTTTTTTATTTGTCTCATCAAATCGAAACTCATGAACCTACTAATAACTTTACTTATGACTTTTTTTTTTTTTAAATATTGTCAATGTTTCAACAAGTTCACAAACTTGATAACTCATTGACATTTCTTTTTTGTTGGGTTTTTATGAATTGGCAAACCTTAGAAAGGATGATGAAAGAAAAGATGTTAGGAACTTAAATTTTTCATAAACTAAGGAAAATGTTGACAACACTCAAACTTCTTCCATTTTCATTCTCTCTCCAAACATCTCATCCTTCGTCATTTTCTCACATTCTTTTTGTTTGCCTTCCTCTCTATTTTGTAGAAAAATTTCTACCTACTAAACATTTCCACCTTCCATCCTCCCTAGATTCTCTACATTCCTCCTAACCTCTTTTTCAAAAAACTTTTGAACTTCCAAACTTCCTCCACTTAGTCCCTCCAACTCCCACATCCAGTTCCATGTTGATTTTCTATAAAGTTTCCTTGGTCTAACTTATCACTTCATTGATTTGTGTAGATTTTCCATGAACATCTAGATATGATAATATACTATTATAACATTTAGTTCCACATGAAATTCATACATATTTGTGCTTCCATTTCCTTTGTTAGTAGAATTATTCTAGGCTTCATGCATGGAACATTTTCACTATAGACCTCCTATTTCACATTAGGTTTTTACAATTTTTCCTTAACCTGATTTCCCAGTTCCTTCTTACATGTAGGATTCCTACTAACTTTTGGATGTGTTCATATCTAACTTCCTAACATCCTATTCCACATCAAAATCTCACAAATCTTACAAATCTCTCTAGCACAAAAGGAAAAAGACTTCCAATAAGAGAAAAATAAAAAATTTAGAGCTTCTTTACATTTGGGCTATGACCAAGTCCAATCTAAACAAAGAGAAAAAAGTGATATAGGAATTTTTAAAAAAATTGAGAAATTTTTTTACAAGGCAACAATCAACCTCTACACTTGTTCCAGTATTTGGCGAACTATTTTATTTTTTCTAGGATATTCTCTTCCTCTACAAAAAATAACAAATTACTTTAATATCAATACTTCTTTTTTAGAGAAAATGCATTGTGGTAGTCTTCCTTTTCTTTCTCTCCTTGAATAATCTTTTTCTTTTTCTACCTCAAGGTCATGACCTCTTTTGGTAGGAAAACCTTCTACATCATCTTCCTTTGAATCCTCTATGACTAATTTATTCTTTGTAGTGTTTTTTCACCTCTTTTGATTATAATCACCTTGTTCTTATTCTTATATTTTGTTATGGGTTTCCTCCACAATAGTTATTTTCTTTCCAAATAGTATTCTTCTCTAATTGTTCTTCTTCTATTAAGAGATTTATCCTTTCCTCTTCATCTCTTTATATTTCTTCCTTCTAGCATTGCTAAGAATTTAAGGGGTTTTCTCATGATTAATTTTTCCTCTTTTGGTGTATTTAGTCTAAATAGTTCTTCACTCTTAGTAGTTGCTTGGGCATTCTTTCAAAATTCCATTACTCTTGGACAACTAAAGGAATCATTTGTCACCAAAAAATCCACGTCTTATTTTTATCTTCCCTACATTTATTGGTGTAATGACTTGTCTCACCATATTTGTAATAGGTTACATCTTCTCTTCTTTGTTGGCCTTTGGCTCTACCTCTTGTGTGTCCTCTTCTATAGTCATTTTAGTAGTCTCTACTATCATTGTAATCCTCCCTATAACTTGTAGAAGGTTTGTCATCATTGATTTAAGGTGCTATATTACATTGATATTTTGCTAATTTCTCCATGTTGGTTGGAAATATTTGTAGTTTTGTCTATGAAAAGCTCATTTTTCCAATCCTTTAGCTCCTTCCATTCCTTTGTTATAGGGAAGGTGCTATATTACATTGATATTTTGCTAATTTCTCCATGTTGGTTGGAAATATTTGTAGTTTTGTCTATGAAAAGCTCATTTTTCCAATCCTTTAGCTCCTTCCATTCCTTTGTTATAGGGATCATTATCTTCACATCTATGATCACACCAAGGTGTATGGTCCTCTTCATTTCTCATCCAGAATAATAATGAAGGATAATCATTTCTTTGGTGACCATCCCACTCTTTGCAAATGCCACAAAAAACACTCTTTATCCTTCTTGGGGGTTCCACAAAGTCCACTCTTAAGTTTGTAGCTCTTTTATTTCCTTTCATGATTGACACTCATTTATTAGGTGTCCTTTATTAAAGCAATAAGTGCTGTTAGATTCAAGGCAGACAACTGAGAGGGGGGGTGAATCAGTTGTCCAAAACTTTCTTCTTATTTAAACACTTAAATCAACTTTGTAATTCAGTAGCATAATAATAATTTAAACATGAAAACATAATGCATTAAGCCAAGAGCAGAAACACATAAGACACCAAGATTTTGATGTGGAAAACTTGGTTAAGGGAAAAACCACGGGGTGATTAACCCAAGATTGTATTCTCTGTTAGAAGAATAGAAAGAACAAAATGGCACATGCCAATTAGGGCTCACTGCCCGAGCACACTGCTCACAAGAGGCTCACTGCCTACAAGAGACACACTGTCTGCAAAAGAATAAGTATCACATACATGAACTGGTAAATAGCATCTTCACCATGCTTGAGTCAGTTCCATTTAAGCCCAATACTTCTACTCTACCTTTTGCTCTCCTCCTCACTACCACACACTCATCTCGATACGACACACTTTGAAATGACTTTCCAATCCCTTATTTATACAAGACATCAACTTAGGAATAATCATCTAAGTCGGCAAACACCAGCAAGAACATCCGCAGGTTGGGTAACTCATCCGGTCGGCCAGTCTAAGGAAGAACACCTTTATCTGGAAGTAATTCTTCAAATGTGAACTTAAACTTCAATGCAGACCACCAACACGAACTGGACATGATCTAAAGATCTCCACAAGCTTGCCTAAATCACCAAGAACATCCACACTTCATCTACTTACTAAAATCCTTCTCTCCTTCATCCGGAACCTCAAGAACACAATTTGTCATCACTGTCACAAAGGAATAGATGCTTGCAAACCTTAAAACCATGAACCAAATGATTTAACACTTCACAAAGACTTCCTAAACACTCCCTCAGATCTGCAAAACAGGACAATGTATTTCCGGATCTCACCAGACCTATCTTTACCACCCTGTCACCTCTAAACACCTGTCAGAACCGGTTTTACTTGAGCGGCCACAACTTCTTCAGATCTTCATGTGGACCTTTGAAATCTTTACTGGATCACCTTAAGACACATATCTATAAACCCTTTAAACTGCATCCTCTGATCCTCACATTTACTTGGACTTTTACCTTACTGTCTTCACTGTTCTTCACTGTGACCAATTTTCTCAATATCCTTAGCAAACAGATCATCCAATCCTTATCATTAATGCAACAGGAGTATGTTGACATCAATGACAATACTAGTTAGGACCATACTTGCAACAAGTGCACCAAATATTCCTTCTTCTACCACTTGTCATATCCTAATTGTTGTCTCCTTTTGCTAAGATTTATTGTTTAATCTTTAATTGTTCTAGTTCTCTTTTAAGCTTCTCTATCTTAGTGCTTTCTTCTCTTTCATTTTCCCTTCTCTAGAGGTTTGCTTCAATTTAGGAGGCTAACTCTATCACCTTAGAATATGTTTCAAAAACTTTCCCATCCATAGAAGCCCTAATTGTAGGTAGCAATCTAGAGACAAATCATTCCACTTTTGTTTCTCTAACAAAGGTTCCTTAAGTTTTTTCACTAATCCCTTAAATCTTTGATTAAATTCTTTTACAGATTCTCCCTTCTTTTGTATCATGTCTCTAATCTTGCTCATTCTTTTTGAAGGAGCTTTTGGTGATTAAAAATTTCTTAGGAATCCTTCCTTTAATTTAGTCCATTCTTTATCATGATTAGGAAATACTTTCATTTACCATTTGAGAGCCTCATCTCTAAATGTCCCTATGAAGTATTAAATTTGGTTCTCACTCACTCCACTTCTCCAAGTAGATTCTAGGATAAATATGTGTTTAGTAGCCTTTTTTGTGTCCCTGTCAAAGATCAAAAACTTGATGTGGTGTGGACCTATTTCTTTGATGATAGGCACCTCTAATTTGTCACTATTGGTTGAGGTTTCTCCTTCACTTATATTTCTTCATTTTCTTTGGATCATTGAATCTTTATGTTCTTTCTTCTCAAAACACTTGGCCTTTCTATTGCACTTACCAATTTCCTTTTCCTTTACGAATTTCCTTATCTTATCCTTATCCCTAGGAAATTATGTCAAAGAAATATTTTTGTAATAACGATTCGCAAAAAATCACAAACTCTTTTCTTTTTGCTTCTTCTTTAGTTTGAAATAATTCACTACATATATCCTCACTTGAAACCTTTCTTTTCTTAAATGGAATGGGGGATGACTCCTAGCATAGATGGTTCACCTCTTCATGGTGTTACTTCAATTCAAGAGATGGTGTTTTTGATTATTTTCAATTAGTTAATGACATATCATTACATGATATGGGATTCTCCCATCCTTCCTCAAATGTCTTGATTGTGTCAATGGCTAGGTTGTTAAATATGCCTTTTAACTCTTCTTTCTTCATATTATTCTCTCCTCTCAATTTACAATTTCTCATCATCTTATTATTTTGGAATCCCACACTTTTACTTACCACACTATCTAAATATTTTACACTAAGTTCCAAATGTTTTAGTTTGGTAAATGGGGTTAATAAGTCCTTAAAACCAATCGTTAATTGTGACCCTTATGTTTGACCATTTAGATTCAAAAATGAGTTTGTTGAGTCAACATCTCAAGTGGCATAGCACCCTTTCTTCCATGCCCTAACTAAGCACTAATTCTCCTAATCCTTCCTTCCAATGACTCTATGAACACATAATATTCCTTAATATATTTTGTCAATTTGGTCAAATATTTAGCTTCTTTGTTGAGATGGTTATTTAGTTGCTCCTAGATGTATCTTTGTTATTAAGTGTCACAATTATTACACATTCCTCTGTTAGAAGAATCTCAATACTTCCAATACTTATAATATTCTCAAAATCCTTAGATTTCTCCATATTCACTAAATTCTTGGCATCCTCAACAACATCCCCATGGTGTGCTCAACTAAAACTAATTGTCCTTCTAGTGGTGGATTATTTAAATTCCTATTATCCTCAATACTTTCAACAACAGCCCTTTGGGATGCTCTAAATCAACTTCCCTCACCTTTTCCATTCTCTTGTGATATCTCTCTTGCCTTTCCCAAACTTATTTTAACCTCTTTTCCTCCATGTTCATTTCCATAGCCATCTTAATTTGTTTCATTATCTCTCTTAACTTATTATTTCCTTTTGTCATATGTGTTTTTTATTTGAAATTTCATTAATCCTTTCATTCCTCCTTAATAGCTTAATTAATACCTACCTTTAGAGGTTGCATCTCTTTGGGATCCTTTTCAAGATCCTCCTCTTTCCATTCATCATCCCTTAGGTGTTGAACCCCTCTCACAAAATAGGACCTAGTGTGTCTTACCATTTATTATATAAAAATTTAAACTATTTATGATCACCCTCAATAATGAATAATCTTAACCCTTATTATTCCCATTAAAACTATTTAAGCTATAAATACATACAAAATATTTATATATTGATCTCGTTAAGGCCATGAAGGTGTATATAATGTGAAACTAAAAAATATCATCGATATATAACCATTCAAATTGTTATCAATGTACCATATAGGTGTACAAAATGTCTTTATCTATGTAGCAGACTATTCTTGAAATATTTGGCCTCTCTTTGCCTAACTAGAAAGTGAAGCTCAAACCCTTGAATTAATTGTTGCCTTGTGTCATTTTGATCTCATGCACTCCATGCTATTGCAACTCATATTTATATATAAATTATAAAATTAGATACTATGTCAAACTCTATAACTAAAAAAAATGATTTTAAATGAAAAAAAAAAAAAAAAACGCTTACAACATATTAGTATTCAATATAATTGTTCTTACCTCTTATGCTCAACATCATCAAAAGAGGCATGCCCTCAAATTATAATGCTTGAATTGATCTATAGCATAACATAAACAATATATATCAATTATTTGCAAATACTTAATGATGTCAGTTGAGACAAAATTATCATAATTAAATGTATACATTCTTTTTCATAATTGTGTTAGAGACATTTAGTATGAAATTGTAGAAATAACACTAACATCCATTTTTTCATGTATACCATGAGGTGAGACAACTAATCTCATCAACTAAACAAATAATAACAAATTTAACTAAGAAACTCAAGTACACAAAAAATAATGTTAAATTTTATATTTAAAAATTTAAAATGTGCTACAATGTACATGAGTAAATCTAATGTCACAATTGGCACTACCAATAGGCATATTGGATGATGTTGTAATATCCACCTATTCAACCAAAAAACTACATTTTAAAAAATTCAACACTATTATGAATACAAACTAACTACTAATTTATTGTGATACATTAGTAATTTACTTCTCAAATAGACAACACCATAAAACTCACTAGTGGAATGGTTGATGGCATACTACCCTACATTGTTAGACCCTAAAATATATAATAAATGTACATTAAATTAATCCAATTCAAGAATTAAAAATTAATTTACATTTTAAAGCCTTAAGTATAAAATGTAACATATATATGTTTTAAATTAGTATAAAAATACCTTCGGGTGATCATCAAACAAATTGTGTACTAGACCATTAGTGGTTGCCATGTTATTTGATTCTCCAAGTTGTAGTACTTGATAATCCTCTAAGATTGAAATACATGCACAAATGAGTGCACTCATAGGAGGTGACACCCTTTGCACCCTATGGATTATAGTCTCCTCCAAAGAAAAAATGATAGTGGCTATAACATAAGTGGAAGGTAGTAGCACTAGAACTAAATGATTATGTTCCATGATCATCAATTAAACCGTGAGACTAGGACATTTGTGTGCCATGTTGTACAAGGTTGTCCATGAGGCTAGCAATCACATGGAGGGTCCACACATCCATAGTCTCATTAATGACTGATGGCATCATCACATGATGGGTAGCCTTTTGTACTAACAATCTTCATTGATAATTCTATATCTAATGAGCTCCCACTCTATCTTGGGTAGAGCCTCCACTTCTACCTTGAAACTCCCTTATATTAAAATAACTAGGAGTTTCATAAAGGATAGACTCACATTAATGTTTTCTTAAATTATATAGTGGAACCTCATGGCTTTTACAAGAAGGTTGGTCAAAGACCATCCACCACCTATCCTAAAATTTATTTTATATATCATTGTGATTTCACAAATGGATAGGGAATATCTTTGAATTCATAGTTATGGGTGAATTAGTTGTTGGATCGGTGTAAAGAACAAATTTGACCATTTGTTATCTCTCTTTTCACTTCATCCTATGATAATTTATTGCATAAAATTATTAACATAACTCTCTATGGCTTCTGCATTGATGGATTTGACTTGTCACTAAGTCAACTTGCTTCATCATAGCTTTTGCAAGTGATACATGGTGGGGATTTACTATGGATGACCTCAATGTTTGAACTTATTTTGCAATTTGAAATTTCTTTTGTTCTAAATGCCTTAATAAATCCTCTTGACTTTTTGGAGGGCAAGTGTTTGGGGATTCAGGTGATGCAGGGTTCTCTTATGAAATTCCTCATCTAAATTAGACTTTGAGTTAAGGTTTCTAGAAGCTTGTGTAAAAATAACAAAAAATTAAGAAGTGTATTCTAAAAATTAAAATTTATGAAAAATGCAAACAAAATTTGATAAAAAACATGAAAATTCTAATTACTTACCTCTAGATTATGATGTGGCTATTGTCACAAGGATCATAGCCTGGTTAAGCCTCAAACTTAACCATCCTATGAAACATGGGATCACCTTCAGGCTGTGGGTTGTCTATAGTGAAGGTGAACCTCCAGAGAGGGCTAGTTCCCTTGAAATACCTCTTAGAATCTTTTGATTTGGTAAGAAAAAGGATAGAATAATTGAAACTAAGATGAAATAAACCTAGGAGGTGATGCACCAATGATAAAAATGACCTTGTACTTGCTATCTTATCTCATAATTTCTCTAAAAAACTATTCTATCCTATGTACAACTCAATTTTTGACAAGTCCATACAAAAGTGCTTCAAAAGAAGGTTATGTTTCAGGTGTTATTGAAGGAAAACTATGTGCTTTCACAACTACAACCTCTAAAAAATAGTTAACACAACCCCTGACCTGTATGAATTTTTCATATTCTTGCATAAAGATGGTTTTAAATGAGACCTAATTCAAGGATTCAACATTTAAATCATAGAAACTAAATCAAATCATTCATAATATCATCCAACACTAGGAATTAGAGAAGGCAAAATGCCTCCTTTTTATTGATAAAAAGGAGTTTTCCTTGTACACGTCTAAAATAAAATGCTTTGAAACTACAAAACTTGTTGTTCTACATGAAAAATATCTCTCAATAATGAGTTACAATCTCTTCTCTTGCATAAGGAAAAAAAAAGAAAGAAAGAACTAACTTTGAATAGAGTTGAAAACTTGGCCTTATGGAAAGCCTCCTCCTGATAAATGAATGAACCTTGTGGAAGATGTTGAGATTGCATGAATGTGGAACTCCTTCTGAACTGGTAGAAAATCATGCAAGGCTTTGGTGATGGGTGAGTTCACTTTGACTTTGACCTCCTCTCCATTGCATGCTCCTTGAAATGTGTACCCAACTGAACTTGAACCAACCCTCTTGAAAAAGAATGAAGATTGATTGAAAAGTTGTCCTTAAACACTTTGCATGAAGTCTTCAACTTGCTAGGCGTACAAGGCAAAACAACCACTATTTTAGGACCTCAAACTACCTCTAATTGCATGATTTTGGCCTCAAACTCCGCTTAACTCCAACTTTATCCATATGAGCTTCTTAAAAAGGCCTAAACTGCCTATAAGTATCACTAAACTAAATGTTTTAGGCCTCTTAACTTGCTTCTATCTCATGAATATCCTTGGCATGATAGGCATGTGATATGTTTGACTTTTAGTCTTCCTTGGGCATGCAAAGTGAAAAAGCCATGTCTTAAGGGGTTAAAACTGCCCCTAACTATCTATTTGTGCCTTCAAAACTCCTCTCAACTCGTACTTGATCCATGTTGGGTTTTCCTTAAACCTAAAACTAGTTGTAGGTGCTTTTAAACTATCCTTTTTAGGCCTCTTGTATTCCTATCTCCCTATATTGACCTAACAATGCACATGTAGAGCTATCAAATTATTGTAGCTCATGCAGATCCTTGTGTTTCTTAGAAGTAAAGCTCTTGAGTCTCTCTTAGGCTGTCTCCTTAACACTGTCAACAGTGCCCTGTCCTAAAACAACATGTGCCTTTCTTGTTAGCATTTGACTATTCCATTGTTCTCTGTCTACAATGGTTGTTCCATTTGATTAATGGAATGATTTCAAACTTTCAATCATGCTATCCCTACTAACTCTTATCATGTCATAGATTTTTCACAAACATTTAAGCACTAAACAACATCATAGGGAAATATTTATGTAAGACAATACCCTCATCACTCTGCAATGGACAAGGTAAGGACATAGAACTATCTACCTCTACAAAAATGACCAAAACCCTCTTTGACTAGATTGGACGCCGTCCTCTTGTGATTGATACTAACACTCCTTCATGACTATCACCTGCATACCTCTATACCTTGATGATTGCTCACTTTACTTTCACTCTCATGCACTTTATGTCCTTCTAGTCATGCCACAGCCTAGGTCTCTATGGCATACATGTTGTTGTTCAATAAAATGAATGAGTACATTGTGCTTTTGCAAACAACAAGAAACTTATACACCTTCAAGTGTATGATTTTCATCACTGACTCCTTTCCATTTCCAAGTGTTTGACGAGTATGTGATAAAGTCTTCATCATGACAATACCCTTTGAAAAATGCATTTGATTGTGCTTCCTATGCTTGACATTGTGACTGTCCCTTTTTTTTGTCATCTACTCTTTTTTTAGACTTCATGATAGTTTCTTGAGTGTTGTTAAACAAAGTTCCTCTAAGACTGATTTCATATTTACATAACAGTCTTTCATGAATGTCCTAATGATTGCTCTTTAACATTAAAAACTAATCCCACAGTAAAAACTATTGTTCATGTTTCAAAATAGGTGATTGTTGTTCATGTACTACTCTATATGATTGTTGACAGTCATAAGACTATCTCTTTTCTTCATGCTCACTGTTAAACCTTAGTAGTAGCTTATGGGCTTTCTCTGAAGCATTTTTTCCCTTAATCAACACACCTTGGGAAGCTCCTATTCTTGTGGTAACCATAACTATTGTTGGAGTTACAAGACCGAGGGAAAAGGGACAGGCAATCATAAGGACTGATATTCTAAATTGTAGTGTTCTTCCATAGCTCACCATCAACACTAGTTACAACCAACTCATTTTCATTTGTCACAAGTTTGAGGTAGTATCATTGCAAGCTTTGTGGAGATTAGCTTACTTTGATAGGTTTCAAAACTTCTTTACCAGGCCTTTCAAGCTATGTAAAGTCTTGATAGAGTTTTGACAAGAATTTGCTATCCTTCATATAAAGTTTAAGGTGCCTCAAATGACTATTCTTGGACCTTAGTGACCTATAGAATGCAAGATAGATTTTGCAATCCTTTTGACACACATGGATCATACCTTTTGTACTTCCTATCTAAATTTTGAAAGCATGCTATAGCAGTACCTATTACCTGTCATAAAGACATTGTCATGCTATCTTAGTATTCATCTTCATATTAGCTCATCTCGCATTTTCATTACCTTCATATCCCTATATATTAACATTGTCCTTAACCATGTCATGTTAAGAGGAAAATAAGAAACATTGGATAGTCCTTTGTACTCTGTCTCCATCTTATGTCCTTTGATGACTATTTTCTGCCCTAATAGTCCTTAAGATGACTATGTTTTGCCTATATGATAGTCATTTTGATTGTCCCTCGTTTTTACAGTCATAAGGATTTGTACTCTGACCTAATAGTCCTTAAGATGAATATGTTCTGCCTATATGACAGTCATTTTGATTGTCCCTCCTTCTTGTGACAGTCATAAGGACTGCTCCTTTGTATACTATTCATTGAAAACTATCAATTCTTGCTTTATCTCCTACTTTGAACTGTCCCAACACTATTATGGTGTAGACCCTTAAAAAAGCCTATTTTTCAAACCTTTTCCAAAGGATACAAACCTATTATTGCATGCTTATAAATATCTAGGTTTCTTGATGTTTAATTTTTGTAGCAAGTAGGCTTTTAGGGCTCAATGGGGCCTGAACTCTTGATAGTTTTCAATGTTGGGATAAAAAGATTATAAGGTCTTAAACTCATATGTGATTTAAGATAGCTCACACTGACCTTAAAAGATACCACAGTTCCCATTAGTGTATCCTTATGGGTTTGGCAGGTTTGAGATCCTATGCAAGTCCATTTGTTTCAAAAGGCAGATATCATATCCTTAATGAGCAAGACCTACACTTATCTAGAGAGGCCCTCTCCTTCATAACATCAATCTTGTCTTTGTATGCTTGTACTATCAAAATTTACTTATAGTGTAGGTCTTCTAGGACTTCTAACCACTATTGATGTTTGTGCTTCTCTGGTAGATTCTATGCTTTGCATTTGTTTAAATGTTGTGTATGATGTCTCAGTCCTTTCTTTGCATCCTCTAATATGACATCTTTTGCACTGTGTGTCTCCTACATGAGATATCCATGTTTTTTCTCTAATATGACCTTATGATTGTGTTGAATACTGATATGCATCCATCTTGCATTGTTTCAAACCATTAAAACAAACCTGGAAACTATTTCCAACTCTATTCACCTTGCTCTCTGTCTTGAATCTCTGTCATTCTTCAATATTGGTGACTGTTTCAGACCTCTTTGAAAGAGATAGACTTCCTCTGCATATATTGTTTTAGATCTTTCAACTATATATTACCCAACCACCATGCATGGCTTTGCATGGGATTCCAACTATCTTCCCAAGGCCTTCAAGAGTTCATTCTACCCCAAATACAAAGATCATGACCAATCTAGAAATGTGAGAAGCATAAAAAACAAAACATTATACATATTTAGATGATAGTTTTGAAACCTCTTCTTCCAATTTATCATAGCTCCTTCCAAAGCTTCATGGAGTTCTTTTTCTACTATTTACTTTGAGATGGCCTCCTCAAAGCCTTCTTCTGGGCTAAAACTAGTTAGAAAGCATGTCAAATGAATTGGGAATTTACAACCTTAACCAGAACCCTAGGCTTCTCTATGATCAAAACCCTAAAACTTTGCAATAATCGACTCATGAAACTCCATCACAAACTCAAAACCTAAAAACTAAGCCAAACTATACCTCACAAGACCTCGACTCGACTTAGAACTATAGAAGGCACGTGGATTACATACAATTGAAAATTCCCTCCACATTTGTATGTGACTTTTTGGAGATAGTAAGGATTTTTTTCCTTTTTTGACAAGATTAAGGTTTTCTAATGTGAAAAATGGATTTTCAACTCAATTAAAGTAACCATGCAGCATAAAGGCATCCTCTTAGATGTGGTAAAGTGTATATTTTGACCTTTTAACTCACTTATAAATACATGCTACATGGAAAGGAGACTCCTTGCATTGTTTAAGGTTTTAAAATAGCTCTTTTGATCTTTCACATGACCACAACCATAAAGGATATAGAAATGACCTTGGAAACATTATTGTGCAAAATCATAATAGAAATAATGTTGTAAAGTATGAAGAAACCTCTCCTTTTAAGCATAAGATTCAAATGACTTCATGAAAGACCTTACACTCTCATATGATTGACAAATAAGCAGAAAATGAAGACTTGGAAGCTACAAAGGATCAACAAGACGTAAACATGTGGATTAAGATTCCTATTTTATCCAAGAGGGGACAAATAGGTAACATTTTTGGTGACTACTTGAGTTTTGCCTACTAAAACTGAGAGACCACCAGCCTTGCATATTCATTGGGTAATAGAGTCATGAGTAAACTTTGAAAACAACTCAGAAAACCTTGTAATTGATCTGTTAGAAACATTGAACAATAACAACACAAGACACAACTATGAAAAAGAAGACACAAATGATCCTCTAACAGGACAAACAGATTGTGCATTAGCGCTTATTGTAAAAGAAAAACTTACATGACCTACCTACCTAAAACTAAACAAGTGAAACATGCTATCTAAACAAATCCATTAACTAGTTCTACAAAATAGCTTCCTTTCCTGATCAAATGAGAATTCTTTCCATACTTGTAAAAAACTAATAAGGGGTGAGGAAAAGATGTGTATCTAATAAACATATGTAATACCTCTTCAAGAAATAGAACAAAACCACATACCCACTTGCTTTGACTAAAAATATAGCTGCTTTGAGGTGGACAAGTGAGCTGATTTTTCTCTTCCTATTGCTCATCTTCATGTTTTGAAACAAGCATGATAGGTAATGGCTTCTCCTTGTTGCTTTCCAATTCGATTAGATGTCAAATAGGAAATCCTCTTGATAAACCAATGCTTAAACACAGTGATGGTTTGATATTTGCACTGCTATTCTATCATCCTGTTGATCAGAAACCTTTGGAAAAATAGTTATTTCCACTTGATGTTCTTGTTGTTTATGAACTTCTTCTTCATGAGATACTGGTTTGACATCTAAATTTGCACAATCAATCTCTAATTCATCCCAAAAAGAAACATCTTCAAGATCTTCTTTACTTTTTTGTACAAGAGGACTCACCTTAGATTCATAGCATCCTTCTTGAAGTCTTGATGAAGCATCAAGATCATTCTTTTGAAGCATTTAAGTTATGATTTGGCTACTTGCCCATCTTGATAAACATCTTCATGCAAAGCAATCTCATTAGCCTCCAAAATAAGGTTGTCCTTTTGCTCTTCTATATGGATTGAGGCTTCACCTTAATTCTTGTCTTCATGAACTAGCAACACATCATGTTCTCTAATGTCTTCTTGCTACTCCAAAACAACTGGTAAGGTGAGCATTGACATGCTCTCCTCATCCTTATCAACAAAACTAGGTAGCTAATCAAAAAAAGAGACTAAATATTCCTCTTCAATTGGTTTCTTCTCCAATGAACCTTGTACAAGTTGTCTTTGCAATTGAAGATTTTTACCTTGTAGCCTTTGCATTCTGCTTTCATTCATCTCATGAACAACATTAGAAAAACCATCAAATGAATCAAAATGTAAAGGATTTAGCATCAAGCATGAACCAACCTCCTTTACACATGTATAAGGAAGAATAGTCTTTTGAATGGGCTGCTCTTGATAGATCATAGACTGATTAGGCACTTGTAAGGGCTCTTGAAAAAAATGGGAACCTTTAAAACTTGGAATCTTAAAATGAGGGGACTTGCTAATTCAGAAAGCTTTCCATTATTAAAACTTGGAATTTTGAACCTTGAAACCTTCTTTTTTAAGGGTTGATCCATGGTTGTAAAAGGAATTTGTATGAAGCTGGGAATAAAGGATATTGAATGAGTTTCCATCCTTTGGATTTGGGCAAGCAGTTGCCTCACTTGTTCCTCTTTTTCTGCAACCTATTTAGCAAAATATTCTTCCTCATACCTTACTTGTGCCTCCATTTCTTGTTGTTGGAGATAGGCTTGATAAGAAAGCTCCTCCTGTTGCATGTTATACTCTTGCTCTCTTTCAATGGCATCCAACTATTTTTGAAAATCTGATACAATATCTTGAATGCTCATGTTATCAACATCCTAAGGTTGGCTAGGAGGGTAAACATGTTGGTTAGGAAAAATAGCCCTCTTGGGGCTGATTATAGGCATTGCTAGACTGCCAAGAAGGCTAGGCAAGGGTGGGTGGGAGGTAAACATGATGAGCATGCTGATGTTCTACTGTTACATGGTTGTTTGGCATGAAACCAATAGCATTATCAATCTGATATGGGTATTAAGAAGGCTCTAAAATTGCATTTTTGCAAAAAGGAGGTAAAGGAACATACTTTCCTTGATAGTTTGTCATGTTAGAACATGGAAATGAGCTGGGGTTTCATGAAATATTCATTAAAAACAAGAAAAACCAGGTTTGATTTTGTAAAACAAACTCATACCAGCAGACAATGTTGGGGTGTTGCCACAATAATGGGTTACACTTTCTGGGACATCTTGATTTTTGCTGAAATCACATATTTTTAGAAAATATAATGATTTAAGCCTTGAAAGGTTCCATTTAAAGGATTTTAATTGAAAAGGGTTTGATCAAACCCCCTTAGATTCAAAGCCCCTTGGATAGAACCCCGCTAGTTTTAAACCATACCTATAATGGAGTCTCCCCTACACCTATCAAAATACTGATAAAAAACCACTTTTGATTTACCTTTTGGGGGATCAAATGAATTCATTTAAAATTTATGTTTTGTAAGTATGTATTCCTTATTATAAGCTTCCCAAAAAGTATAATTTTAAATATATTTAATATGATTGTTATATTTATTTTTTATTTCTTGTGAATGTAAGTTTTGTTGGTTTTAGGGTAGACAACTGAGAGGGGGGGTGAATCAGTTGTCACCAAAACTTCTATTCTTTAACTCTTAAATCCTTCTTAGATTCAATAGCATAATAATGATTTAATGATAGAAGCACAATGCAATAACTCAAGACCAGAAACACATTCAACACATATGACACCAAGATTTTGACGTGGAAAACCCAGTTAAGGGAAAAACCACGGGGTGACTAACCCAAGATTGTATTCTCTATTAAAAGAATAAGAAGAAAAATGGCACTTGCCAATTAGGGCTCACTACCTGAGCACATTGGTCACAAGAGGCCCACTGCCTATAGGAGACACACTATCTATAGAATAATATAAGTATTACATACTTGAACTGGAGAATAGCATCTTCATTATGCTTGAGATAGTTCCATTTAAGCTCAACACTTCTACTCTACTTTTTGCTCCTCTCCTCTCTATTACTTTCTCATCATGACCCTTGAATACTTTCGAATGACTTTGCAACTCTTATTTATACATGACATCAACTTTGGAATGATCATCAAAGTCGGCACAACATATATTTATTTTATTACAGAGCAATTACAAAAATACAACTTGACTTATTACAAAAACTTCATGCGCTTCACTACCCTATCAGCTACGCATATCTGAGACTTCAATATTCTTCAAGGAACATGCCAAGCTTCACAAAACACCTTCAAGAATATCCGCAATATGTGCAAATCATCCGATTGACCAAAACTGGGAAGAACACCATCACTAAAAGAATTACGAGCTCAATCTTCAATGCGGACCAACAACACGAACTGGACACAATTTGGAGACCTCCACAAGCTTGCTCGAATCACCAAGAACATTTGCACCACTTCTTCTTACTGCAAACATTTGCATCTTCATCCAGAACCTCAAGAACACAGTCGGTCATCACTGTCACACTAGAAGAATCACTTGTAGACCTCCAAACTACGAGCCAATCAAGTTGTCAATTAAAATTAGCTTCCCAAGCATGCAACCAGATCTACAGAGCATGATATTTCATTACCGGTTCTCACCAGACCTATTTGAGCCACTCTGTCACTACTAAATAGCTACCAGAACCAGTTTTACTCATATGGTCATAACTTATTCTAATCTTCATGCGGACTTCTGAAATCTTGACTAGAGAACCTTCAAACACATATCTACAAACCCTTTGATGTGCGTACTCAGATCTTCAACTAACTGGAATCTTAACTTCATAGAACTTCACTATTTTTACTATTCTTCTATGTCTCTGATGGGGCTAATTTTCTCAATATGCTCAGCACACAACTCATCCAATCCTTGACATCAATGTAACAGGAGTATGTTGACATTAATGACAACATCGGTTAGGCCTATACTTGCAACAATCTCCCTCTTTGTCATTGATGGCAACATATGATGTGAAAAACTGTTTTGACCATCAAGACAAGAACTTCTCCTCATTGGATCCCCCTAACAAAATTATTCATATATCTTTTCTTTCTTCATTTCTCCCCCTTTGATCAGTAATCTCTTTTGTTTTTCACATGTCTTCTCTCCCCCTTTGACATCAATGGCAAAGGGCACATACTTGCATCAATACTTTAGAATCATATAGACTGCTCCCCCTGAGTAGCAACTTCCTATCATCAATCTAGACCACAAGATATGACTATGAGATCCACCAGACTGATGCACATCAGTGCACCTTAATTCAGAACCGTAGGGGTAATAACCCTTAACTTTTCCCTGACATACTCAAAAGAGTCCTTTGGTAGAGGTTTAGTAAAGATGTCTGCAATCTGATCCTTTGAGGGCACAAACTCCAATCTAACTTAATTCTTGTTCACCTGCTCTCTCAAAAAGTGAAACTTGATGGATATATGTTTTGTCTTTGAATGCAACACCAGATTTTTTGATATATTTATTGCACTTGAATTGTCACAAAAGATTGTGATAGGTTCTTCATACTCCACTCTGATATATCTTAGCATTTTCTTCATCCATAATACTTGAGTGCAACTACCCACTGCTGCAATATACTCTGCTTCTGCAGTGGATAGAGATATTGCCTCTTGTTTCTTGCTCAGCCAAGAAACCAATCTTTTCTCCAAAAAGAATGCACCACCACTGGTACTCTTCCAGTCATCCACATCTCCTACCCAATCAGCATCTATATATTCATGAAGAGAGAAATCATGATCCCTATGATACCATAAACCATACTCAACTGTTCCCTTCAGATATCAAAGAATTCTCTTGATTGCCATGACATGAGACTCTCGAGGATCAACTTGGAATCTGGTAACAAGAGCAATAACATTCATAATGTTAGGTCTAGTTTGAGTAAGGTACAGTAGTCCTCCAATCATTGACCTATACTTTTTTTTATCAGCCTTAGGAGATTCATCATCTTTCCTTAGTTTACACTGGGTTGCCATGGGAGTATTCATTGGCTTTGAGTCTTCCATCCCAAATTTCTTTAACAATTCTTTCACATATTTGGTTTGTGATATGAAGATTCCTTTCTTTGTTTGGGTGATTTGCAAACCTAAGAAGAAATTCATTTCCCCAAACATAGACATCTCAAATGCACTTTTCATTTGATTTGAAAAAGTCTTGCACATACTATATTTTCCTCCAAAAATGATATCATCAACAAATACTTCAACAATCAAGATATTTTTATGGTCAATTTTGAAGTACAAGTTACTGTCAGCAGTACCTTTGTTGAAATAAATCTTCAAAAGATGTTTATCCAATCTTTCATACCAGGCTCTTAGGACTTGTTTGAGTCCATACAAAGATTTCTTCAACTTGCAGACCATATCACCATGATCAACCAATTGAAATCCATCCGATTGCTCAATGTATACCTCTTCTTCCAAATCACCATTTAGGAAGGCAAACTTGACATCCATCTGATATACTTTGAAATCCTTGAAGGTAGCAAAGGCAAGAAATAATTTGACTGCTTCAATTCTTGCCACCAGAGCAAAGTTTCTTCAAAGTCAACTCCTTCTACTTGAGAGTAACCCTTACAAACCAATCTGGCTTTGTTTCTGACTACTTCACCATCTTCGTTCAGTTTATTTTGAAAGACCCACTTAGTCCCAATCACATTTTTGTCTTTAGGTCTGGGAACAAGATCCCAAGTGTATTTTTTTTAATCTGTATCAATTCTTCCTCCATTGCTTTAGCCCATCTTTCATCATTGCATGCTTCACTTACAGTTTTTGGTTCAACCTTTGAAATTAGACAATACTTCTCTGAATCTTGAGCAATCTTTCTCCTTGTTTGAACACCTTTGCTTCTATCTCCTGTGATCTAGTCTTTAGAATGATTTAGTCTTACATATCTGGGAGTTTTGGGAATTTCTTGCACATTTATTTCTTGGACAGGTTCGTTCAAACTTATCTCTTCTTCTTGAATTTTAGGATTCTCTGGATCAGTTTGAATCTAAACTGCAATTGGGGATTGTTCTTCTTGGACCAAAACATCATTCTGATCATCTGCTTCATACTCATAAAACATTGAGGGATTTTCAATGCCTTCATCAACCTTCACATTTGTACTTTCTACAATCTTTCTCAATCTCTTGTTATAACATCGGTATGTTTTGCTTTGAGTAGAATAACCTAAGAATATTCCTTCATCACTTCTAGCATCAAATTTTCTAAGGTCTTCATCTCTTTTAATATAACATTTACTACCAAAGACTCTGAAATACTTCACAGTGGGAGTGAGGCCAAACCAGAGTTCATAAGGAGTCTTACCAGTATTGCTTCAGATTTGTACTTGATTAAGAGTATAGAAGTGCTTATAGCTTCTCTCCAGTAGATCTGAGGGACATTTGCTTCTATCATCATGGTTCTAGATGCTTCCTGGATGGTCTGGTTCTTTCTCTCCACTACTCCATTCTATTGTGGAGTCCTTGGAGTAGATAACTGTCTCTTTATTCCATGTTTCTCACAGAATTATATGAACTCTCTAGATGTGACGTCACCACCTCTATCAGACCTGAGACATTTTATGTTTAACCTAGTTTCATTTTCTACCATAGCCTTGAATATTTTGAACTTTCAAGTGCTTCAAATTTCTCTTTCAAGAAAGTCACCCACATCATCTGGGAGTGGTCATCAATTAGTAACATGAAATATCTATCACCTTGTAGACTCCTGATTCTTGCTAGTCCATATAGATCAGTGTGTACCAAGCCCAACAATCTGGTAGAGGATTGTTCCTTACTTTTAAAGGTGACTCTGTTCTGCTTACCCAACTGACATTCTTTGCATAAACTGTTAGTAGGTTTCACCAGTTTTGGAAGATCTCTTACAACCTAAGTGTTTCTTATCTTGATGATATTATCAAAATTTACCTGACACATTCTCCTATGCCACAACCAACTCTGATCAATTTGAACAAATAAACAACTTTTGTCAGTACCAACCAAGTGAAAGATGTTACCTTTTGTCTAAGTATAGGATGCAATCTCAGTTCCAGAGCTTTCAAAGATCTTTCATTTTCCATTTTTGAAATGAAGATCATAGACTTTGTCCACCAATTGTTCAACACTGAGAAGATTATGCTTCAGACCTTCAACATACAGAACATCACTGGTTTTGTTCTTTCCATCAAAAGAAATAGTTCCTCTGCCTCTGATTCTGCCAGCAGAATTATCACCAAATTTTACAATTCCTTCTTCATATCTTTCCAAATTTATGAACTTATTCTTGTCACTAGTCATATGGTGAGAGCACTATTGATGACCCATTCATCCTTTTCTTCAACTTGAGTAGCCAAAGACATTTCTACCATTTTATGATTAACAGATTCAATGGGCAGATCTTCTTCCTTGATGGCAATAAACACCCAGTCACTTCTGGATTTGTTCCCTATCTCATATTCATCATCTGTTATTCCTTCATCATCATCATCTTCTTGAACATAGTAACATTTCTTTTGGAATCTTGATCTATTAGGATTTGGCCTTGAAAATCTTTCCAGACATCTTGAGGCAAAATGACCAATCTTGTTGCAGTTGAAACATTTGAAGGGCAATTTTTCTTCATACTTACCAGATCCTCTTGGTAGTCTTTTTGCAATACAGGTTTCAAGTTGAGAAGCTTCTGCCTCATCTTCTTCCATATCTTTTCTTGCTTTTTCATACCATGATAATTTCTTTAAGGAAATTTCTCCTAGATCATACCTTTGTTTACCTTTTGTAGAGGCACTAGCTTTGAATGCAGATTCAATCTTGGGAGGAGCATCTCCAAACTCAGCCAATTCAAATGTAGCTAACTTCCCAACCAATTGATCCCTTGTAATATTTGATAAAGATCTAAATTCTTCAATAGAAGCAACCTTGTGTTTGTAAGCAGGAGGTAAGGATCTGAGAACTTTGGCAACAATCTCATCTTCATCCAAAGTTCCACCAGCACGTCTAATACCACAAACAAGCTCATTTACTTTTGGCATAAATGTAGTGATATTCTCATCTTCATTCATCTTCACTTTTTCAAATTTTCCTTTCAGACTTTGTAGCTTGGCACATTTAACATATTTGTCTCCTTCATACAGAATTTCCAGCTTTGACCAAATTTCATATGCAGTTTTTAAATCCATAACATTTGTCAGCTCTGTATCAGATAAGGCACTTAGTAAGGCTTCTCTATCTCGAAGATTATCTTTAGCATTTCTAATTTAATCTAGACTTGTCAGACCATTCTTTGGAGGAATATACTCTTTTATAGTCATGTTCCAATACTGAAATCCCATACATTGCAAGTGACACTCCATGCAACTTTTCCAAAGAGTGTAGTTCATTCCATCAAACCTCAGACTATCCTTCTCGTAGGAAGACATCCTAGATCTCCTCAAGCGGTAAAGCTCTTTTAGAGGAACTTAGCTCTAATACCAATTGTTGGTTTTAGGGCAGACAACTGAGAGGGGGGGAATCAGTTGTCACCAAAACTTCTCTTCTTTAACTCTTAAAGCCTTCTTATACTCAATAGCATAATAATGATTTAATCATGGAAGCATAATGCAATAACTCAAGAGCAGAAACACATTCAACACATATGACACCAAGATTTTGACATGGAAAACTTAGTTAAGGGAAAAACCACGGGGTGACTAACCTAAGATTGTATTCTCTATTAAAAGAATAAGAATAAAAATGGCACTTGCTAATTAGGGCTCACTACCTGAGCACACTGCTCACAGGAGGCCCACTGCCCACATGAGACACACTGTCTACATAATAATATAAGTATTACATACTTGAACTAGAGAATAGCATCTTCACTATGCTTGAGATAGTTCCATTTAAGCTCAACACTTTTGCTCTGTTTTTCACTCCTCTCCTCTCTATTACTTTCTCATCATGACCCTTGAATACTTTTGAATGACTTCGCAACTCTTATTTATACATGACATTGACTTTGGAATGATCATCAAAGTCGGTACAACATATATTTATTTTATTACAGAGCAATTACAAAAATACAACTTGACTTATTAAAAAAACTTCATGTGCTTCACTACCCTGTCAATTACGCATATCTGGGACTTTAATCTTCTTCGAGGAACATGCCAAGCTTCGCAAAACACCTTCAAGAACATCCACAATATGTGCAAATCATCTGGTTGGCCAAGAGTGGGAAGAACACCATCACTCAAAGAATTACAAACTCAATCTTCAATGCGAACCAACAACACGAACTGGACATAATCTGGAGAGCTCCACAAGCTTTCTCGAATCACCAAGAACATGCGCACCATTTCTGCTTACTGTAAACATTTGCATCTTCATCTAGAACCTCAAAACACAACTAGTCATCACTGTCACACTAGAAGAATCACTTGCGGACCTCCAAAATATGAGCCAATCGAGTTGTCAATTCAAATTAGCTTCCCAAGCATGCCACCAGATCCACAAAGCATGATATTTCATTACCGGTTCTCACCGAACCTATTTGAGCCACTCTGTCACTATTGAACAGCTACCAAAACTAGTTTTACTCATATGGTCATAACTTCTAACATTTATGCAGACCTCTGAAATCTTGACTGGAGAACCTTCAGATACATATCTACAAACCCTTTGATGCGTGTACTTAGATCTTCAACTGACTGGAATCTTAACTTCATAGAACTTCACTATTTTTATTGTTCTTCTTTGTCTTTGATGGGGCTAATTTTCTCAATATCCTCAGCACACAACTCATCCAATCCTTGACATCAATGTAACAGGAGTATGTTGACATCAATGACAACACCAGTTAGGCCCATACTTGCAACAAGTTTTTTAATGAACATCAAGGTCTTTGTTTCACACATACAAAAAAATAGCAATATAGAGAAAAAATTCTAAAAAAATATTTATGCCCTAGGTGTTGATATTCTTGTTTTAACAAAAAAAATTAAATTTCGATACATACTGAAAAAGTTATGTTTGACAGAATATGCCTATGTCTAAATTATAATTGGTTTGACTTCAAAACTTAATTAAAAAAAAATATTCAACAAAACATTATGAAACCAAATGCATGCCCTATATATCAGTGTTACCAATCTAAATTCAAAAGAATCATATTTTTATCCTTTGTAGAAAAAATGTTATGTGTGACAGAATACACATCACTTTAAAAAAATGTTGTTTACTATTAAAAAATAGTTATCAAAGGAGACGCAAAAAATTTTACAATTTAACTCCAAATTTTTTTAAAAAAATATTTATAGAATCTACAGACAGAATCTCACAAATCACTAGTTCACATCATCTTCAAATTCCTAACAGTTTAGCAGCTATATGTGTCAAAAAGTGAAGATTTAGTTCAAAATATTGATTTCAATGTCAAATTTGGCCAAAAAGTGTAACCCATTATTTTGGGATGACCCCATGAGGTAGTTTTGAAGCCTTCCCGTGAAGGAAAAGAGCATCGAAAATCACCAAAGCTAATCCTTGGTATTCTTTCAACATCCAAACTACTTAAACTAGTTGATTCTTCACTTGTAGAGTCGCCAGATACACTCTATATCACCTCAAAAGCTTGAAATCACTGTTGTACATACCAAAAATAGTGATGAAATGGAGACAAATTGAATTGAAATAGTTTAATCAATCCCACCGGTCATGCCAAAAACTATTGTCCCAAGGATTGCACCCTAGTTAGGCCTCAAACTTAATCATCTTGTGAAACATGGGATCACCTTCAGGTTGTGGGTTCCCTGTGGCGAAGGTGAACCTCTAGAGAGGGTTGGTTCCCTTGAAATACCCCCTAGAATCTCCTGATGATAGGAAAAAGGATAGAATAATTGAAACTAAGATGAAATGAACCTAGGAGATCATGCACCAATGATAAAAATGACCTTGTACTTGCTATCGTATCTCACAATCTCTCTCAAAAACTGCTCTATCCCATGCACAACTCAATTTTTGACAATTCCATACAAAAGTGTTACAACAGAAGGTTATGTTTTAGGTGTTATTGAAGGAAAATTATGTGCTTTCACAGCTACAACCTCTAAAAAATAGTTAATACAGCCCCTGACCTGTATGAATTTTTCATATTCTTGGGTAAAGATGGTTTTAAATGAGACCTAATTCAAGGATTCAACATTTAAATCACATAAACTAAATCAAATCATTCACAATATCATCCAACACCAGAAATTAGAGAAGGCAAAATGTTGTTTTTTATTAATAAAAAGGAGTTTTCCTTGTACAAGTCTCAAATAAAATGCTTTTAAACTATAAAAACTTGCTGCTCTACATGAAAAATATCGCTCAATAATGAGTTACAATCTCTTCTCTTGCATAAGGCAAAAAAGAAGAAAGAAAGAACTAACTCTGACCAGAGTTGAAAACTTGGCCTTATGGAAAGCCACCTTCTGATAACTGAATGAACCTTGTGGAAGATGTTGAGGTTACATGAATGTGGAACTCCTTCTGAACTGGTAGCAAATCATGCAAGGCTTTGGTGATGAGTGAGTTCACTTTGACTTTGACCTCTTCTCCATTGCATGCTCCTTGAAATGTGCACCCAACTAAACTTGAATTGACCCTCTTGAAAAAGCATGAAGATTGATTGAAAAGCTATCCTTAAACACTTTGCATGAATTCTTCAACTTGTTGGATGTACAAGGCAGAATAACCACTATTTTAGGACCTCAAATTGCCTCTAATTACATGATTTTGGCCTCAAACTCCTCTTAAATCCAACTTTATCCATATGGGCTTCTTAAACAAGCCTAAACTGCCTATAAGTATCACTAAACTGAATGTTTTAGGCCTCTTAACTTGCGTCTATCTCATGAATGTCGTTGGCATGATAAGCATGTGATTTTTTTGACTTTAGTCTTCCTTGGGCATGCAAAGTGAAAAAGCCCTACTTTAAGGGGTCAAAACTACCCCTAACTGCCTATTTGTGCCTTCAAAACTACTCTTAACTTGTACTTGATCCATGTTGGGTCTTCCTTAATCCTGAAACTAGTTGTAGTTTCCTTTAAATTGCCCTTTTAGGCCTCTTGTATTCCTATCTCCCTGTATTGACCTAACAATGCACATGTAGACCTATCGAATTATTGTAGCTCATGCAGATCCTTGTGTTTCTCAATAGTAGAGCTCTTGTGTCCCTCTTAGGCCAACTCCTCAACACTGTCAACAGTGCCCTATCCTAAACAACATGTTCCTTTTTTTTGCATTTGACTATTCCATTGTTCTCTGTCTACAATGGTTGTTCCATATGATTAATGGAATGATTTCAAACTTTCAATCATGCTATCCCTGCTAACTCTTATCATGTCATAGATTTTTCACAAACCTTTAAGCACTAAACAACATCATAAGGTAGTGTTTATGTAAGACAATACACTCATCACTCTACAATGGACAAGGTAAGGGCACAGACTTGTCTACCTCTACAACAATGACCAAAATCCTCTTTGACTGGATTAGAATCCTTCCTCTTATGACTGATACTAACAATCCTTCATGACTATCACTTGCATACCTCTGTACCTTTATGACTACTCACTTTACCTTCACTCTTATGTACTTTATTTCCTTCTACTCATGCCACAGTCTAGGTCTCTATGGCATACATGTTGTTTGGTAAAATGGATCAGTACATTGTTCTTTCGCAAACAACAAGAAACTTATACACCTTCAAGTGTATTCTTTTCATCACTGACTCCTTTCCCTTGCCAAGTGTTTGATGAGGATGTGACAAAGTCTTCATCATGACAATGCCCTTTGAAAAATGCATTTGATTGTGCTTCCTATGCTTGAGACTTTGACTATCCCTTTTTGTTGTCATCTGCTCTCTTTTTAGACTTGATGATACTTTCTTGAGTGTTGTTCAACAAAGTTCCTCTAAAACTGCTTTAATCTTTGCATAACAATCTTTCATGACTATCCTAATGACTACTATTTGACATTAAAAACTGCTCCCACAGTAAAAACTATTGTTCATGTTTCAAAATAGGTGACTGTTGTTCATGTGATGCTCTATATGACTGTTGACAATCATAAGACTGTCTCTTTTGTTCGTGCTCACTGTTAAACCTTAGTAGCAGCTTATAGGCATTCTCCAAAGCATTTTCACACTTAATCAACACACCTTGGGAAGCTCCTAGCCCTATGGTAACCATAACTATTGTTGGAGTTACAAGACCTAGGGCAAAGGGACATGCAATCACAATGACTGATATCCAAACTATAGTGTTCTTCCATAGCTCACCATCAACACTAGTTACAACCAACTCATTTCATTTGTCACAAGTTTGAGGCAAGCTTTGTAGAGATTAGTCTACTTTGATAGGTTTCAAAACTTCTTTACCAGGCCTTTCAAGCTATGTAAAGACTTGATAGAGTTTTGACAAGAATTTGCTATCCTTCATATAAAGTTTAAGGTGCCTCAAATTACCTTTTCTTGGACCTTAGTGACCCATAGAATGAAAGAAAGATTTTGCAAACCTTTTGACACACATGGATCATACCTTTTGCACTTCCTATCTGAATTCTGAAAGCATGCTATAATAGTACATGTTACCTGTCATAAAGACACTGCCATGCTATCTCAACATTCATCTTTATATTACCTGTGCCTGCATTTGTATTACCTTCATATCCCTACATATTAACATTGTCCTTAACCATGTCATGTCAAGAGGAAAATTATAAACATTGGATAGTCCTTTGTACTCTATCTCCATCTTATGTCCTTTGATGATTGTTTTCTGCCATAACAGTCCTTAAGATGACTGTGTTCTATCTATATGACAATCATTTTGACTATCCCTCCTTCTTGTGATAGTCATAAGGATTTGTACTCTACCCTAACAGTCCTTAAGATGATTGTGTTCTACCTACATGACAGTCATTTTGGTTGTCCCTCCTTGTGACAGTCATAAGGATTGCACTCCTTTGTATACTATTCACTAAAAACTATCAATTCTTGCTTTATCTCCTACTTTGAACTATCCCAACACTATTATGGTGTAGACCCTTAAATAAGCCTCTTTTTCAAACCTTTTCCAAAACTATTGTTGCACACTTATAAAGATCTAGGTTTCTTGATGTTTGATTATTTATAGTAGGTGGGCTTTTAGGGCTCAATGGGGTCTGAACTCTTGATAGTTTTCAATGTTGGGCTAAAAGGATTCTAAGGTTTTAAACTCATATGTGATTTAAAATAGCTCATACTGACCTTAAAAGATACCACAACCCATTAGTGTATCCTTATGGGTTTGGCAGATTTGAGATCCTATGCAAGTCCATTTGGTTCAAAAGGAAGATCTCATATCCTTAATGCGCAAGAATTGCACTTATCTAGAGAGGCCCTCTCCTTCATAACATCAATCTTGTCTTTGTATGCTTGTATTGTCAAACTTTACTTATAGTGTAGGTCTTCTAGGACTTCTGCCCACTACTTATTTTTGTGCTTCTTTGGTAGATTATATGCTTTGCATTTGTTCAAATGTTGTCTATGCTATCTCAGTCCTTTCTCTGCATCCTCTAACATGATATCTTTTACACTGTGTCTCCTACATGAGATATCTATGTTTGTTCTCTGATATGACCTCATGACTCTTCTGACTATTGCTATGCATCTATCTTGCATTATTTCAAACCCTAAAAACAAACCTAGAAACCACTTCCAACTATATTCACCTTGCTCTCTGTCTTGAATCTCTATCATTCTTTAATATTGGTGACTGTTTCAGACCTCTTTGAGAGAGATAGACTTCCTCTACATATATTTTTTTAGATCTTTCAATTGTATATTACCCAACCACCATGCATGGCTTTTCATGGGATTCCAACTATCTTCCCAATGCCTTCAAGACTTCATTCTACCCCAAATATAATGATCATGACCAAACTAGAAATGTGAGAACCATAAAAAACAAAACATTGTGCATATTTAGGTGATAGGTTTGAAGCCTCTTCTTCCAACGTATCATAGCTCCTTCCAAAGCTTCATGGAGTTCTTTTTCTATTCTTTACTTTGAGATGGCCTCTTCAAAGCCTTCTTCTAGGTTGAAAATGGTTAAAAAGCCCTTCGAATGAATTGGGAATTTACAACCTTAACCAGAACCCTAGTCTTCTCTTTGATCAAAACCCTAAAACTTTGCAATAGTCGACTCAAGAAACTCCATCACAAACTCAAAACCTAAAAACTAACTCAAACTATACCTCACAAGACCTTGACTTAACTTAGAACTACAGAATGCATGTGGATTACATTCAAATGAAAATTCTCTCCACATTTGTACATGACTTTTTGGAGATAATAAGGATTTTTTTCCTTTTTTAACAAGATTAAGGTTTTCTAATATGAAAAATGGATGTTCAACTCAATTAAAGTAACCATGCAGCATAGATGTGGTAAAGTGTATATTTTGACCTTTTGACTCACTTATAAATGCATGTTATGTTGGAAAAAGTAACCTTGAGGGCTTTTTCCTCTTAAGGTTTACCTCCCGGGTCCTTTAGAATGCATTTAGAGCATCTTGCATAATTTTGATGATTCCCGATGAAAAAACCTAGAAGTTTCATGGAAAATGGGACTCAGGGGATGTATCTAACATAAATCCTACCTGAAATAAGGGGGGAGGACTTGGGTGCCCGCACCCTAGTCCTGCCCTATTGGTGCAGGAGCACCAAGCTCATTTTGTAAATATGGTCAATTTTGGTTTTTTTTGTTGTGAAATAAGGTCATGGTAGACCATATAGTATGTAAATAGGGGTCATTGAGCATATGATGTCATTAAGTCTATGTAAATAGAAGTCATGCTAGTTTCCTCATTACACAATATGTCATTTTTGTAAAGTTGCCATATGTAAGTGCTAGAACATGGGAAGTCCAAGAGTCATAAGACCAAAAGTTCATGATTGGTCATTGGTTTTGATTGATTCAAGCATAAAAAGGCCTCAAAAATGTGAGGGCAAGGTTGTTGAAGGTAAGATTGAAGATTTGGAAGGACAAAACTAATAAATAACCTTATTTTTCTGCATTTTTTCTACAATTTGACTATTCCAACAGCTTGTACAGTTCCGTACCCTTAGAAGTTGGCATAATATGAATGGGATATGATAGAGGCATGTGTTAAATTAATTTTAAACTTGGTTTGAGTGTTTGATATGTAATTTGGTGCAAGTTATAGCTAATTTTTTGTAGCAGCCCGGAAAGCTTGATTTGAAGATTTTGATTGCATAAAATGAATTAAAAACCCATTCCTCTTTCTATAAACCCTATAGCTAGGTGTAGTGGATGTAAACATGATGTGTTTAAAGGTTAGAATGGTTTGTGGGAGCAAGGGAGCCGAGTTGAGGGATTTGTGTGTTTTTGACATGAAAAGAGTGGCTAGAAGTGTGGATTTGCAAAAGAACCATTGGTAACAGGATTGTGAGAGTTTAGACAGTATAGAAATACATATTAAGACATGTTTGAGCTATTGGGGAAGTTTGGAGAAGTGTGGAGTATGGATTTTCACTAAACCCTCCTAGAAACAAGCCTAGGAAGGCCTAAACACAAGGGTTTTGCAAAATAGGGTTATAATGAAGTTACAAGACATAAAACCTGTTGATTTAGTAGTTTTGGAGGATTACTAAGGACTATTTGTGAGAATTTAGGGTTGGTGAGGAGTTTCTAGGGTACTTCCTTTGGAAAATAGGGCTAATTGCCCCTTTTGAGCAAGCGAGACAGTCATTTTTTGGAGGATACTTTCCAAAATGACCATGGCTAGTTTCAAGATATGTTGAATAACAGAATAATGGGTATCTAAAACACATTTTGGTTTCTGGTTTGGTCAAGTATTGTGGGAGTTATGTTGAAAAAGCCTCTGAAATAGGGCTACAAGGAATTGGATGGCTTGTGAAGGAGCAGTTAGCAATTGGAGTTTGAGGACTTGGTTGAGGGTTTGGTTTGGTATGGTTTGAGATATTGAAGTGAGGTAAAGCCATTGGAATCCTAGAAGTTAGAAAACCAAATAGTACCTTGAAGAAGGAGATTGTCATAAGGAAGGTTGCTAGTGAACCTTGTGAAGAGTTTCTTGTTAGAGCCATAGTTGTGAAATATGGTATCAATAGTCTAATACCACTCCCATGTCCTACATCACCTATTTTAGGTCAGGACCAATTTCAAAGTGTCAATTTATAACTGTTATTTAGGTCCTATGCTGACATGGTAAGTTTGAATTACAAAATTCTTAGCGGGAATGTTTGTAGTTGAATATATAAGCATGATTAGTGATTCATTTGTAAACTAGATGGAAATTAGATGGACATTTTGATTGACAAGTTTATGTGAAAGTGATTCAAGGCATGCATTGTGTTGCAGAGTAAAATTTGTGTTGTTCTTGTGTTTGTATTTGCAGATTTGGCATCCATCTCCTAATGGCATGAAGAGCATCTTCCTTCCATGAGATCTTCACTACAAGGTGATATCAATTGTGTTTTCTATCAATTATCATTTGGAGTTTGCCTCTATCCTACAAAGATAAGTACTCTTTATCTGATAACGGTATTCGGAAGAGTTGAATGTCTCTCCGAGGCTTGACTTAGGCAAGCCTCTAAACACAACCCCAACCCATTTTTCTATGATTGCAGGTTACTGGTTGCAAAAGAAAAAAAGTGGAGTTGTAGGAGAGCAATGCAGACTATCAAAATTGCATATCAAAGAAGAAAATAGGGACCTCCAGACTTAGGTACCCACTCATTAGTCCTCTGGATCCCGCAACTAAAAAATCTCTAGAACAACAGGAACAGGTTGCAGATAAGATTCCCAGATCCCAAAAAAATTATGGCACTGGACTAGGGCACCCACTCATTAGTCCCTGAATTTTCTGCATGCTAAACTTCAAAATCTAGTACACATTTGATTGTCATTTGATATCTCTATGTGCCATCATTTTCTGTAATTTATCTATTTGTTTACGAATTTACAAAATTAGGGTTTTGAGCATAATTGGGCTTAATTGAACAACAAAATCACACAATTCCAATCTTCCCCTATGTTCCAAGTAATAGGAGATTTGTAGTAGAGTTCTCTACTCGGTTGAATGTCCTTGAATGTTTAGTGGTGAAAGGAGGATCAACACAAACCATTAAAACCAAACCCTCTTCATTTTTCACTCCTAAACATTTTGGTGAACCCATGTTTTTGGACTTTCTTGCACCTTGCTGAGTTTTTTACTTCATATTTACATTCATTTCATTCATTCATATCATTGTTCATCTTATTGCATTTGAAAAATTACAAAAAAATTGAAAATTTTGAAAAATTTGAAAAAAATGAAAAGTTGGCATTTTAGCTTGCATTTTCAAATAATTTCAATAATTTGGCATTTAATTTCAAAAAAACAATTCTATCATTATCATCAGATCTAATTTAAAATACAGAAATTCTTCATTCATCATTCATTTACATTGCATTTTCATGCTCAAATTGTTAAAAATTGCTTGAAATTGTGCATTTTTCCATATAACCTAGTTTTGCATTAGCTAGGGTTTGTAGTCAAAATCTTGTTTTAGATTTTACTACCCTTTTAAAACACTCATTAGGAATGATTTCTAACTATAGTTTTTCATCATAGTGGTTTGCATGCAAAAATTTCATGCCTAGGGTTTGGAAAACCTTGCTTTTTCAATAGATTTTGGCCTTATCGTCTCTCTAGATTTGCATCATAGGCATGTTGTAAAGGATTTTTCACCACTAATTGGCTATTATCACGGTTATTATCTTCTACCCCTCTTCAAATTATTTACAAGACCCTTTTTATTGGGTTTTTACATTGAAATTTGGTGAAAAATTATATATTTTGACTATATTTTCCCTAGGGTTTGACTTAGATTTGCACTCCAAGCGTGTTGTGACAGATTTTATGGTTTTAGGTGACTGATATTATTTCTATAATCTTCTACACCTCTTAAAATTCTTTACAACACCCTCTCTATTGGGTCTTTGCATTGAAAATTGTTGAAAATCACATATTCTAACACATTTTCATTAGCTTTTGACTTGTCATCACTCTAGGTTTGCATCAAAAGTGTGTTGTGAAGGATATTATTGCTTTATTGGACTGATATTAGACATATTACTTGCTTCATTTCATCAATTTCCTTACAACACCCTTTCTTTCACTTATTTGCATTGAAAAAAGTCAAAAAAATCAAGCATTTTAGGTCATTTTCACACATAATTTTGCATTCATGGATTCTCCTCGTCATTCATCTTTGGAAGATTTATTTGAGTACATTATGAATTATGATAATTTTTTCAAATTCACTGATAAACATCCTCAAGTCTTTCATCAAATAGCATACATCTATGGTATGGACTTGTCCCTAAGCACTACCTATGATATCCTTTGAACAATAGAATATTTTGAAAGCTTTCTCACTATTGTGGGTATTTTCCCTTCAATCTTGGAAAATCTCACTAATTTCATTTCTAAAAATAACTATGGGGAAAGTAGTAATGAAAATATTATTCCCTCTCTCCCTTCGTTTCATGATAACATAATGGACATTCTTTCTGAAACCTATGAGAATGATATAGCAATGAGTGATTCAACTAATAAAGAGGCTTGTCCCAACATAACCCCACTTGGTGAGGATATTTTGGTACAAGAAGAAGACATCATTGATACATTTATTCACACTACTCTGCCGTCCCTTCCTACTCTCCCTGGCCAGGATGATGCATTGGATGACACAGATTCCCTTTGTGAACATTTGCTTCAACCTGCTGAAACTAAAAATTTGCCACCCGATGTTCAAGAACTTCTCAATTACATCTTAAAGAAAGAAATAGATCATACATCTTTACCTGAACCTTCACATACCTTGGAAAATAATGAAATTTCACATGACATTGAAGAACAGACTACCCCTCAAACCTAAGGTATTCCAATACCCTATATATGGACTAAAATGGACACTTTTAGGGTTCCTCAACAACCTAAATCAACTGGAAAGGGAACTATAAAGGCTCCTACATCACCTCGTTTACCTTACATAGAAAATTGCAATATCCCCTCTCTACCATCATTAATAGACAACCTTCCTACAAGGATACCCTTACAAACTCATGAAAATGTGGAAGAGAGAAGAAGAGATAAAGCCTTAACCATTAAAGTAAAGATCAAGATCCGTGATGTCTACTAGCTTGGTTGTCCCTATAGGTAAGTATTTACAAACCTTTACCTTCATGTTGTGTTTCCCCTGTGATGTGTTATGTGTTGTTCAGGCCTCCTGGGATGACCCTTGATTCTCTTGTAAGGTCTAGGATATTGGGAGACCGCCTCTATTGTGAGTCTTCTTCTATTTGTATCATCATTCTTCTATATTGCTTCTCCTCTATTTTTCATTATTGTGTGTTGTGTCTTATGGACATAGCATTGCGGTTGGTGACTTAGGGGCACCCTCCTATGTGACTGTCCCTAAGGCACTTGTTTCTCCTCTATTGATTTATTGTTTCCCTTCCTCTAGTGTTTCTATCTAGTGGGCGGATGATGAAAACACATATTATACTGATACGGACCTAGTGTTGCTTCAGTGAGAAATCAATAAATGGACCAAGTCCATACATGATGGTGGGGTTGATATATATTATCTGACACTTGGCTAGTAGAATCACTCTGTGTAATCTTGATGTGGTCTTATCGCACTTACAAACCATAACAATATTGTTGCTCCGTGCACTTTGTTTATCTTTGAATCTTGCCTTGGTTACACTTGGTTTTGAGATTTCTACGATATAGTCCCACAGTTATACTTAGTCTACGAATCTGTAGTATAACCTTGACTCTCTATGTAAATGATCATATGCATGGTTGTTTATCATGATCATATGGATGCTAACACTTTTCTTGCAGGATTGTGTTTGTGGGAACATTTGGCAATTGTAAAGTGCATGTCACCTCTGGGGGGCATGGGCTTTGTGAGAGCTCGTGTTCCCTTATGTGTTTTCTACCTACCTTAACGTACTTGAAATCGATACATGATATCAACCACCTTAAGGTGTAGCATATATAAGGTAAGCTGTATGTTTTAGATGCTAGTAAAGTGTGTTTGTTCTCAGGGGCAGTCATAAAGACTAGTGGCCATGAGTCCCTCCTACACTTTGAGATTTGTTTGAAATCTATTACAATAATTTAAGCCCTCTGTGAAGGTGGGATATCGCATATATCATTTTTATCTTAAGCCCTCTACAGAGGTGGGGATGGCATATTTCTCATGGAGAGTGCACATCTTGTCATTTTCTAAAAGTCCTTTGTGGAGGTAGGGAGCAGTTCTGTGACTAACTTAACCCTTAAGCATGTCTTTGGCGATTGTTGTAGTGAAGCCCAATCATTAGTGTGTTCTTGTAATGTGCCTAAGATGGTGATGAACCTAGAAATAGGAACACTCCATCGCTTGTCTGCCATTTTTTCTCCGTGTCTTCCAAGTGTGTGTGTATGGCGTGTTTGTTCCCAAGCATAGTCTTAAAGACTGGTGGCGATGAGTCCCTCCTATGCTTTAGGATTTGTATGGTGTGCTTGTTTTGTATGGCATGTTTCTTCTCAAGTGCAGTCTTAAAGATTGGTGGCGATGAGTCCCTCCTGCACTCTAAGATTTGTTTGGCATGTGTGTTACCCCATATGCAGTTTAAAGACTAGTGGCAATGAGTCCCTCCTACATTTTGGGTTGTGTGTTTACTTTCCTTGTACTTGCATCTAAATTTTATAGATGAGAAAAAGAAAAAGAAAATCATCATTGTATTCACTATGTTTTGTATGTCTTCAATACTATCTTCTTCATGTTTTGCGTGATTGTAACTATCTTCTCCATGTTTTGCGTGCCTATTATTGTCTTCACTATGATTGGTGTGTCTTCTCCGTGCTTGGTGTGTTTGTAGTGCTTGTTGACCATACTTTAATGCATGTATTGGCCTTGTGTTCATACATACATTAAATTGGGGGCTAAATGTTATGTCAGAAAAAGTAATCTTGGGGGCTTTTTCCTCTTAAATTTTAGCTTCTAGGTCCTTTAGAATGCATTTAGAGCATCTTGCATGATCTTGATGCAAGATGAGAAAACCTGGAAGTTTCATGGAAAATGAGACTCAAGGGATGTACCTAACATAAGTCCTACCTGAAATAGGGGAGGAGGACTTGGGCACCCACGCTGTAGTCCTGCCCTATTTTAGGTCAGGACCAATTTCAAAGTGTCAGTTTATGACCGTTATTTAGGTCCTATACCGACACGGTAAGTTTGAATTATGAAATTCTTAGCGGGAATGTTTGTAGTTGAATATATAAGCATGATTAGTGATTCATTTGTAAACTAGATGGAAATTAGATGGACATTTTGATTGACAAGTTTATGTGAAAGTGATTCAAGGCATTCATTGTGTTGTAGAGCAGAATTTGTGTTGTTTGTGTTTGTATTTGCAGATTTGGCATCCATCTCCTCATGGCATGAAGAGCATCTTCCTTCCATGAGATCTTCACTACAAGGTGATATAAATTATGTTTTCTATCATTTATCATTTGGATCTTGCCTCTATCCTATAGGGATACGCACTCTTTATCTGATAACGGTGTTTGGAAGACTTGAATGTCACTCCGAGGCTTGACTAAGGCAAGCCTCTAAACACCACAACCCCCAACCCATTTTTCTATGATTGTAGGTTATAGGTTGCGAAAGAAAAAAAATTGGAGTTGCAGGAGAGTAGTGTAGACTGTCAAAATTGTAGATCAAAGAAGAAAACAAGGACCTAGACTCGGGTGCCCACTCATTAGTCCTTTGGATCTTGCAACTGAAAAATCTCTGGAACAACAGGAACAGGTTGCAAATAAAATTCCTAGATCCTGAAAAAAATTGTGGCACTAGGCTAGGGCACCCGCTCATTAGTCCCCAACTTTTCCACATGCCAAACTTCAAAATCTAGTACACATTTGATTGTCATTTGGTATCTCTGTGTACGATCATTTTCTGGAATTTGTCTGTTTGTTTACGAATTTATGAAATTAGAGTTTTGAGCATAATTGGTCTTAATTGAACAACAGAATCACACAACTCCAATCTTCCCCTATGTTCCAAGTGATAGGAGATCTGTAGTAGAGTTCTCTACTTGATTGAATGTCCTTGAATGTTTAGTGGTGAAAGGAGGATCAACACAAACCATTAAAACCAAACCCTCTTCATTTTTCACTCCTAAACACATGCTACATGGAAAGGAGTCTCCTTGCATTGTTTAAGGTTTTAAAATAGCTCTCTTGATCTTTCACATGGCCACAACTATAGAGGATATAGCAATGACCTTGGAAACATTATTGTGTAAAATCATGATAGAAATAACCTTGTAAACCATGAAGAAACCTCTCCTTTTAAGCATAAGATTCAAATGACTTCATGAAAGACCTTACACTCTCATATGGTTGACAAATGGGCAAAAAATGAAGACCTGGAAGCTACAAAAGATCAACAAGATGTAAACATGTGGATTAAGATGCCTATTTGATCCAAGAGGGGACAAATAGGTAACAGTGGCATTGCAAAATAACTTGGGACAAGGCTTGCAAATGCTAGCAATATGTAAAACACACCATGGTTCTTCTTTCTTAACACATCTCAGTTGCAACACACAAATGACTTTTTTTTTGGTTATAACTTAAGATGACACATGTGCATTACATATACATTACATAACATGTGCATGTTATGTTTTGGTGATTACCAAGCCATAACACATGTGAGAATTATGTTTTCTTTAACATAACATGAGCATATTTTTTGCAAAATCAAATATTTGGCCACTTTTTTGTCCCTTAAATTAGTGCACTTGCCCTAAGGTGGTGTTTAAGAACATTGTTGAGAAGTTTTTCAATTTGATAGGTGAATAGTTTTCCTAGTTTATAACCCTTAGTGGAAAATTTAATGGAAACAAGAAAGATCAAAGAGAACATTCACAAACATGTAGATGATCTATATGATGATGATGATGTGGATTGGATTCCTTGAATATCCTTTAGAATTGAATTGTGTTGTAAAAATCCACCTTATCTCCATATGAAGCTAAGTGTGTAATGAATACCTTTAAATACCATGACATAGCAACATGTCACATGAAAAATGTGCTAGGTTAGCTACTGACAATTAGTATAAGGGGGTTGAAAAGTTAGAATTTAAATCTAAAGTTTTGAATTTCAGGTGTCATCTCCAAGCTACTTAGAATTGACTAGTTTAAATCTTGTGTCCATTAAAGATGAACTTAAGGTTTGATGAGGAGTTGATTTTAAGGTGAGGAGTGAACATATGAGAATCTATATAAATGCTAGTGAAATAAAGACACATAGTCCAATTGGCTTGTGAGCCTAGTCTAGCATAAAGTATACCACTTATCAATATATTATTACATTAAAACATTCCCATCAACATACATAGAAAACTAATTAGAAATGTTAGAAATATACTAATTTTTCCATTTCAATTATATAAAAATTATTTTTCTATTATAAATCAAACAAAACAATTTTTTTCCTTTACTTTTTTAAATAAGATTGAAAAAAGAGGATTACATACAAATAAGATGGAAAGAACTAATTTTTCTTGGGAAACACATCCCGAGGGGCTTATCTAAAGAATTGCAACAAAAAACATAAATAAAGAGAACAATATCATAGACTTCCAATGGTTGGAATATGCAAAACTATTGTATGAGACAGACCACTTTATAAAGACGTCTGCCCAGTAATCAATTCAATGGCTAAACTCTTCTCCATGAAAGACATGAAGGAAGGAATAAAAAATCTGGTAGTGGGTAAAGCATGGGTCATATATGGCTTACAAGTAGAATACATAAAATGGGGCTTGCAAGCCCTCACACCACACAATTAAAGAATATTTAATAGGGTCATTCAGAATAGATTCTTGGCAAATTGAATAACTAGTGTCATCATTCCTTCGCACAAAAGTGAAGATGTCAACAACCCATCAAACTACTGCACTATAATGATGAATCCCCTTTTTAGAAAAATCTTCAGGAGTATGATAGAGCATCGAATTAGTATTTGGGTAGAAAACGAAGGAAAGTGGATGAAAGGACAAGTAGATTTTATGCTAAAACACACTACAATTAATCACTGCATAACCCTCAGACACTTGATTAGAAGGCTTGGGATAAACAAGGAGAAGAAGTCTTCTGTTACTCCATCAACTTCAAGAAGGCATTTGAAATTGTTCCTCTAAGTAAATTATGGAGTAGAATGGAAGAGTTGGGAATTAAGGAAATGTATAGGGCTACAGTTCATAGGTTGTATGATCAAGTTCAGGCTAAAATTAGAACCATGCTTGAGGATTATCACAATATTTTGGGAGTGACATTGGGATCCAATAGGGATGTATGTTTGATGTAGGAGAATCCCTAGTTCAAGAGTAATCTTGCATCAACCAAAAACATTTGCATTTGCATTTTAGTTTATTTGCATTTCAGTTCTTTCATTTCCTAATTCGGTTTAGGCAATTCAATTAGAAGCAGCTCAGCTTATGGTCTAGTTTTAGCATTTCACACCTTGCGGATCTAGACTTAGCATCTCAATTCATTCATCTACATCATACCAAGAATTCAGAGCATTTGGATCAATTATTGGAAAGTTATCGCTATTAGAAGACCCTTTATTTTCTCAGTGCATAGTTCTTTAACAGTCATGAGTAATTAGTTGAAGGAGAAGGATTGGAAGCATTGGCTGACTTGTGGATCCTTTTGATTCATTCTACAATGTTCCTTGGTTTGTGGCCAACCTTCCTCATAGGTCTGCACTTCATTGTATCCTTTAGAGAAGGATTTTCTAGCCGATAGGTCTGACCTATCTAAGAACACATGTTACACCTCTTCATCGGGATTATGGATCTCTTGTGGCTAATGTGGAGGAATCTATTGGTCCAGAAATGATATATATTGATGTAATAGGTCCTTAGGAAAGCAACTATTGACATTAGAGAGATCTATAGTTTAGTGTTGTGAGAAGGAGCTTTAAAAGCTTTATCTTGCGCATGTCTAAAAATAGGCATGTGAGCCCAAGTTGTAAGATCACATGTTGCCAGCCAAATTGTATTTGAATTCTTTGATATATTGAATGACTAAATTTGCATTTGTTCTATATTATTGTGTTGTTTCCTTTGTGTTTACTCTTGCTACATGGTCTAGACAATTCATTCTGTGAACCCTCCTATCGTGACTGCACCAAGTGGTATCAGAGTGAAAGTTTAATTCTTTGGAGTGAATTGACGAAGGGGATTCTGTAAGATCTTGTTGTAAGTAGATCGCTGATCTAATGTAGGTTACTTGTGCACAACCAATCACTGATTGAGAGGCAGTTGTTGCTTGTAGCCCGATCGCCGACCTAAGGTAGTTTGCACTTGATCCTAGGAAGATGTTGCCACGAAGAGTTCCTCCTATTGGTACAATGGCTAATAGAATGGATGAGATGATGGAATTGATGAGAACAATTTGAATCCGTTTGGATGTTGTTGAAGAAGATAGGCGAAGAGGATTGACACCTAGACCTAATATTGAAAGTGATGATGAAGAAGAATTTCAATCTGTTGAACAAAGTGGTGAAACCCTAGAAGGTCATGAAGAAGAAGAATCAGATCAAGTAAAGATGTTGTGAGCTATTTCAAAGATTGGGAAAAGACCTAGAGTGGATGTGCTAAACTATACTAGTAATTTGAATATGGAAGAGTTGATTGATTGGATAAATGACATGGAAGAATACTTTGAATATGAGGAAATTGAAGATCTGGAGAAGGTGAAATTTGAAAAGACAAAGTTGAAAGGACATGTTTCTATATGGTGGAAAGAAGTTCAATTGGAAAGAAATAGGAGAGCAAAGGAAAAGATTACAAAGTGGGACTGGATGGTGACAAAGTTGAAGAATCAATTCATACATGCTGACTATGAGTCAGAGTTGTTGAAGAGATTGCAAAACTTGAGACAAAAGGAGAAATCTGTGAAAGAATACACTAACGAATTTCATAAATTGATCATCAGAATAGGACATAGTGAAGGAAACAAGGAGAAAGTGTCTAGATACATCAATGGAGTGAGACTGAATATTCAAGAAGAACTAAGCCTAATAAGGATGGCATCTTTGGAAGAAGCATATCAATTTACATTGAAAGTTGAAGAGAAGTTGAATAAGAAACATGATCAGAGATAGAGAGGCAGAGGAGATAAAATCCTGAGAGGTAGGACATTTTTCGGAGGAGACAGATCTTATCCAGAATAGAACAAGTTTGACAGTCCATTGAGGAAGGATGACAGAGATAATAATGCTTACCAGAGAGATGACAAAAAATTTTACCAGAGAGGAAACCCTAGTGCATATCGGAATGAAGAATATAGAAGAGAAGGAAGAGGATTTGATAAGAGAACATTTAGAGGTACTTGTTATAAGTGTGGTGGTGAAGGACATGGAGCATTTGAATGCAATTAGGGTACTACAAGCAAGAAAATAGAAAATAGTGGAAGAGCAGCCTATGTTGAAGAACCTGTTGAATCACCTTGTTCAGTTGGCAATCTGAAGAAAGGAGAATCATTGGTAATGAGGAGAGCACTATTTCAAACAGAGATAAATGAAGAACCATCACAGAGGAAAAGTCTATTCAGAACCAGATACAAAGCAAAGTCTGTTCAATCTTTACAACTTCAGATAGCATGGATTCAAGATGATCATAAGGTACTGGTGAGTGAACAATGTTTGGTGAAATTTCATAGTGGATCTTATCATGATGAAGTCTTGTGTGATATTATGCCTATGGATGTTTTTCATATCTTGTTGGGTAGACCTTGGTAGTATGATAGAAAAGCTATGCATGATGGGAGAAATAATACCTTGTTGCAAGTATGGGCCTAACCAGTGTTGTCATTGATGTCAACATGCTCTTGTTGCATTGATGTCAAGAATTGGAAGAGTTGTGTGCTGAGGACATTGAGAAAATTAGTCCTATCAGAAACAAAGAAAATTAGTATAAATAGTGAAGCTCTATGAAGTGAATATCCTAGATAGATGAAGATCAGAGAATGCGCATCAAAAGGTTTGTAGCTATGTGTTTGAAGATAATCCAGTCAAGATCTAAGAGGTCTGCATGAAGATTTGGAAAAGTTATGGCCATATGAGAAAAATTGCTTCTGGCAGCTATTCAGAGGTGACAGAGTGACACAAATAGGTCTAGTGAGATCTATAAATGTAATATCATATTCTACAGATTTGGTGGCATGTTTGGGAAGCTAATGTGCATTGACAACTCAATTGGTTCATAGTTTGGAGGTCAGCAAGTAATCCTTCTATTATGACAGTGATGATTGACTGTGGTCTTGAGGTTTTGGGTGAAGTTGTGATTGATTGCAGTAAGCAGAAGTGGTGTGGATATTCTTTGTGATTCAAGCAAGCTTGTGGTGGTCTCTAGATTGTGTCTATTTCATGTGGTGGTCCGCATTGAAGATTGAACTCGCAAATGAAGATTTACTTTCAAATGTTGGTGTTCTTCCCAGTTTTGGCCAACTGGATGATTTGTGCATGGTGCGGATGATCTTAAAGATGTTTTGCAAAGCATGGCATGTTTCTCAAAGTTGATTGAAGTCCCAACTGTATATGGCCGACAATGTAGTGATGCACATGAAGTTTTTATAATAAGTCAAGTTGTATTTTTGTAATTGCTCTTCAAATAAAATAAGTGTATGTTGTGCCAACTTTGTTGATCATTCCAAAGTTGATGTCATGTATAAATAAGAGTTACGAAGTCATTCAAATGCATCTCTATGGTCACAATGAGAAAGTGCTAGAGAAGAGGAATGAAAAGCAGAGCAGAGGTATTGAGCTTAATGGAACTAGCTCAAGCATAGTGAAGATGCTGATCTCCAGTTCAAGTATGTAATATTTATATTATTTTGTAGATAGTGTGTCTCCTGTAGGCAGTGGGCCTCTTGTGAGCAGTGTGCTTGGGCAGTGAGCCCTAACTGGCAAGTGCCATTTTGTTCATATTTATTCTTCTAATAAAGAATATAATCTTGGGTTAATCACCTCGTGGTTTTTCCCTTAACCAGGTTTTCCACATCAAAATCTTGGTGTTATATGTGTTGAATTTGTTTCTTCTCTTGAATTATTGCATTATGCTTCCTTGATTAATCTTTGATAAGTCATTGAAATATAAGAAGGTTTAAAGAATAGAGATTTGGTAACAACTGATTCACCCCCCCTCTCAGTTGTCTGTCCTAATTCTAACAATTGGTATCAGAGCCAAGTTCCTCTAGAAGAAGCTTAACTGCTTGAGGAGATCCAGAATGTCGACCTACAAGAAGGATAGTCCAAGGTTTGATGGTTCAAACTTCACTGCCTAGAAAAGCCGCATGGAATGTCACATACAATGCATGAGATATCAGTATTGGAACATAACCTCAACTAAATATGTTCCCCCAACAAATGGCCCCACAACTCTAAATGGAATCAGAGATGTAAAGAATAATCCTTGAGCTAAAGAAGCCCTACTGAGTCCCTTGTTTGATTCAGAGTCGACAAATGTTATGGGTTTGAAGACTGCCTATGAAATTTGGACAAAGCTTGAAAATCTATATCAAGGAGACAAATATGCTAAGTGTGCCAAGCTGCAAAGTTTGAAAGGAAAGTTTAAAAACTTAAAGATGAGTGAAGATAAGAATATAACTTCTTACATGAAAAAAGTAAATGAGCTTGTTTGTGGCATCAAGTGTGCTGGTGGAATACTGGATGAAGATGAAATTATTGCTAAAGTTCTCAAATATTTACCCCCTACATATAAACACAAAGTTGTTGCCATTGAGGAAATCAAATCTTTGACAACTATCACAAGGGATCAATTGGTTGGTAAGATAGATCTGCATTCGAGTTAGTTGAGTTTGGTGATGCACTTCCCAAGACTGAATCTACATTCAAAGCTAGTACCTCTACAAAAGGCAAACAGAGATATGATCTAGGAGAAAGTTCCTCAAGAAAATCATCTTGGTATGAGAAAGAAAGAAAAGATCTGGAAGAGGATGAATTAGAAGCTAAACAACTTGAGGCCCTCATTGCAAAGAGACTGCCAAGAGGATCCGGTAAGTATGAAGGAAAATTGCCTTTCAAATGTTTCAATTGCAACAAGATTGGTCATTTTCCCTCAAGGTGTTTGGAAAGATTTTCAAGGCCAAGCCCTAATACATCAAGATTTCAAAAGAGGTGTTACTATGTCCAAGGAGATGATGATGAAGGAGTAATAGATGATGAATCTGAGATAGGAAACAAATTCAGAAGTGACTAGGTGTTTATTGCAATCAAAGAAGAAGATCCAATGCCTATTGAATCTGTTAATCAGAAGGTGATAGAAAGGGCTCTGGCTACTCAAGTTGAAGAAAAGGATGAATGGGTCATTGACAGTGGATGCTCTCACCATATGACTGGTGACAAGAATAAATTCATAAACTCGAAAAGATAAGGTGGAGTTGTAAAGTTTGGACACAATTCTACTGGTAGAATTAAAGGCAGAGGAACCATTTCCTTTGATGGAAAGAACAAAACCAGCGATGTTCTGTATGTTGAAGGTCTGAAGCATAATCTTCTCAGTGTTGGATAGTTGGTGGACAAAGGCTATGATCTCTGTTTCAAAAATAGAAAATGTAAAATCTTTGAAAGCTCTGGAACTGAGATTGCATCTGGTACACAGACAAAAGGTAATATCTTCCAATTAGTTGGTACTAGAAAAAGTTACTTATTTCTTCAAATTGATCAGAGTTGGTTGTGGCATAGGAGAATGTGCCATATGAATTTTGATAATATCATTAAGATAAGCAACACTCAGGCTGTAAGAGATCTTCCAAAACTGATGAAACCTGCTAACAGTTTGTGCAAAGAATGTCAATTAGCTAAGCAGAGCAGAGTCACATTCAAAAGTAAAGAACAATCTTCAACCGGATTGTTAGACTTGGTGCACACTAATCTCTGTGGTCCAGCAAGAGTCAGGAGCCTATAACGAGATAGTTATTTTATGTTATTAATTGATGACCACTCTCGGATGATGTGGGTGACCTTCTTAAAGGAGAAATCTGAAGCACTTGAGAAATTCAAAATATTCAAAGCTATGGTAGAAAATAAAACTAGCATAAACATAAAATGTCTCAGGTCTGAAAGAGGTAGAGAATTAACATCTGGAGAGTTCATAACATTCTATGAGAAGTATGGGATAAAGAGATAATTATCTGCTCCAAGGACTCCACAGTAGAATGGAGTAGTGGAGGGAAAGAATCGGACCATCCAAGAAGCCTATAGGACCATGATGATGGAAGCAAATGTTCCTCAGATCTATTGGAGAGAAGTTGTAAGCACTGTTGTCTATACTCTCAATCGAGTACAAATCAGAGGCAATACTGGTAAGACTCCTTATGAACTTTAGTTTGGTATCACTCCTACTATAAAGTATTTCAGAGTTTTTGGTAGTAAATGCTACATCAAAGGAGATGAAGACCTTAGGAAGTTTGATGCTAGAAGTGATAAAAGAATATTCTTGGGATATTCCACTCAAAGCAAAGCATACCGGTGTTATAACAAGAGATTGAGAAAGATTGTGGAAATTACAAATGTGAAGGTTGATGAAGGCATGAAAAATCCCTCAATGTTTTATGAGTATGAAGCAGATGATCAGAATGATGTCTCAGTCCAAGAAGAACAAGCCCCAACTACAGTTCAGATTCAGATTGATCTGGAGAATCCTTAAAAATAGGAAGAAGAAATAGGTCTGGATGAACCTGTTCAAGAATTAGAAGTGCAAGAAATTCCCAAGACTCCCAGGTATGTAAGATTGAATCATTATGAAGATCATATTATAGGAGACAGAAACAAAGGTGTTCAAATAAGAAGAAATATTTCTCAAGATTTAGTGAAGTACTGTCTAATTTCAAAAATTGAACCAAAAACAATAAGTGAAGCTTGTAATGATGAGAGTTAGGCTAAAGCAATGGAGGAAGAATTTATTCAGATTGAAAAGAATAACACTTGGGATCTTGTCCCTAGACCTAAGGACAAAAATGTGATTGGGACTAAGTGGGTCTTCTGAAATAAACTAAATAAAGAAGGTGAAGTAGTAAGAAACAAAGCCAGATTGGTCTATAAGGGTTATTCTCAAGTAGAAGGAATTGACTTTGAAGAGATTTTTGCTCCGGTGGCTAGAATTGAAGCAGTCAGATTGTTTTTTGCCTTTGCTACCTTCAAGGATTTCAAAGTATATTAGATGGATGTCAAGTCTGCCTTCTTAAATGGTGATTTGGAAGAAGAGGTATACATTTAGCAATCGGATGGATTTCAATTGTCTGATCATGGTGATATGGTCTGCAAGTTGAAGAAAGCATTGTATGGACTCAAACAAGCTCCTAGACCCTGGTATGAAAGATTGTATAAACATCTTCTGAAGATTGGTTTCAACAAAGGCCCTGCTGATAGTAATCTATATTTTAAGATTGACCATGAAAGTATCTTGATTGTTGAAGTATTTGTTGATGATATCATTTTTGGAGGGAAAGATAGTATGTGCAAGACTTTTGCAAATCAAATGAAAGTGAATTTGAGATGTTTATGTTTGGGGAAATAAATTTCTTCTTGGGTCTACAAATCACTCAATCAAAGAAAGGAATCTTCATATCTCAGACCAAATATGTGAAAGAATTGTTGAAGAAGTTTGGGATGAAAGATTGAAAGCCAATGAATACTCCCATGGCAACTGGATGTAAGCTGAGTAAAGATGATGAATCTCCTAAGACTGATCAGAAAAAGTACAGGTCAATGATTGGAGGACTGCTCTACCTCACTCAAACTAGACCTAATATTATGAATGTCGTTGGTCTTGTTGCCAGATTCCAAGCTGATCCTAGCGAGTCTCATGTCATGGCAATCAAGAGAATTCTTAGATATATGAAGGGAACAGTTGAGTATGGATTATGGTATCCTAAGGATCATGACTTCTCTCTTCATGCATACACATATGTTGATTGGGCAGGAGATGTGGATGACCGGAAGAGTAGCAGTGGTGGTGCATTCTTTTTTGGAAAAAGATTAGTTTCTTGGTTGAGCAAGAAACAAGAGGCAATATCTCTATCCACTGTAAAAATAGAATATATTGTTACAGCAGGTAGTTGCACTCAAGTATTATGGATGAAGCAAATGCTAAGAGATATCAGAGTGGAGTATGAAGAACCTATCACAATCTTCTGTAATAATTCAAGTGCAATAAATATATCAAAAAATCTGATGATGCATTCAAAGACAAAACATATATCCATCAAGTTCCACTTTTTGAGAGAGCAGGTGAACAAGAATGAAGTCAGACTGGAGTTCGTGCCCTCAAAGGATTAGATTGCAGATATTTTTACTAAACATCTACATAAGGACTCCTTTGAGTATCTCAGGCAGAAGCTAGGGGTTATTACCGCTCCAGTTTTGAATTAAGGTGCACTGATGTGCATCAGTCTGGTGGATTCCACAGTCATATCTTGTGATCCAGATTGATGTTAAGAGGCTACTACTCAGGGGGAGTAGTCAGTATGTTTCTGAAGTATGAGAAGTGGTTGCAAGTATGTGCCCTTTGCCATTGATGTCAAAGGGGGAGAAAAGACATGTGAAAAACAAAAGTGGTTGCTAATCAAAGGGGGAGCAGTAAAAGGAAGAGAAGGCATGTGAATGGCTACTATTGATAGGGGGAGCTATGTCAGTTAATAAGGAGAAGTTCTTGTCTTGATGGTTATAACAATTTTTCACATTATATGTTGCCATCAATGACAAAGGGGGAGATTGTTGCAAGTATGGGCCTAACCTTGTTGTCATTGATGTCAACATGCTCTTGTTGCATTGATGTCAAGAATTGGATGAGTTGTGTGCTAAGGACATTGAGAAAATTAGTCCTATCAGAAACAAAGAAAATCAGTATAAATAATGAAGCTCTATGAAGTGAATATCCTAGATAGATGAAGATCAGAGAATGTGCATCAAAAGTTTTGTAGCTATGTGTCTAAAGATAATCTAGTCAAGATCTAATAGGTCTGCATGGAGATTTGGAAAAGTTATGGCCATATGAGAAAAACTTGTTCTGGCAGCTATTCAGAGGTGACAGAGTGACACAAATAGGTTCGGTGAGATCCAGAAATGCAATATCATGTTTTGCGGATTTGGTGGCATGTTTGGGAAGCTAATGTGAATTGAAAACTCAATTGGTTTATAGTTTGGTGGTCAGCAAGCAATCCTTCTATTATGACAGTGATGATTGATTGTGTTCTTGAGGTTCTATGGGAAGTTGTGATTGATTACAGTAAGTAGAAGTGGTGTGGATGTTCTTTGTGATTCAAGAAAGCTTGTGGTGGTCTCTAGATTGTGTCCAATTCGTGTTGGCGGTCCGCATTGAAGATTGAGTTCGCAAATGAAGATTTACTTTCAAACGTTGGTGTTCTTCCTAGTTTTGGCCGACCAGATGATTTGTGCATGGTGTGGATGATCTTAAAGATGTTTTGTGAAGCGTGGCATGTTCCTCAAATTTGATTGAAGTCCCAGCTGTGTATGGCCGACAGTGTAGTGATATGCATGAAGTTTTTGTAATAAGTCAAGTTGTATTTTTGTAATTACTCTGCAAATAAAATAAGTGTATGTTGTGCTGACTTTGATGATCCTTCCAAAGTCGATGTCATGTATAAATAAGAGTTGCAAAGTCATTCACATGCATCTCTGTGGTCATGATGAGAAAGTGGTAGAGAAGAGGAGTGAAAAGCAGAGCAGAGGTATTGAGCTTAATGGAACTGACTCAAGCATAGTGAAGATGCTGATCTCTAGTTCAAGTATGTAATATTTATATTATTCTATAGACAGGGTGTCTCCTATAGGCAATGGGCCTCTTGTGAGCAGTGTGCTTAGGTAGTAAGCCCTGACAGGAAAATGCCATTTTATTCATTTTTATTCTTCTAACAGAGAATACAATCTTGGGTTAATCACCCCATAGTTTTTCCCTTAACCGGGTTTTCCACGTCAAAATCTTGGTGTTATATGTGTTGAATTTATTTCTACTCTTGAATTGTTGCATTATGCTTCTTTGATTAATCTTTGATAAGTCATTGAAATATAGAAGGTTTAAAGAACAAAGATTTGGTAACAACTAATTCACCCCCCCTCTCATGTCATGCCCGCATTTCCCATGCAGTCACGACACACACCACACGTGTCATGTCCACATTTGCCATGTGGTCATGACACGAACTAACAAAAACTTTTCTGTGTCCCAAGAAACCCCCTGGCAAGCATTAGCGTGCTCGGTGGCAATACGCATAAGGCATAAACACATCAATCATATTCAGAGAAGTGCATCTACCTATGCACTCCCCTGCGTGATGAAATCTGACTAGGGGGTTTGCGACGCAATGTGCGTTGCTTCTAGAGTTAGAACGGATTTAACTCGAACCCTAAGTTTCCTTGGTGAAAGAGATGATTTTGACAGATTCGAAACCAAGCCCTAACTCTAATGCATAAATGAAAATTGAATAAAAGTAACGCATCAAAGGTGAGATGGTCGCAAGATAAAATGGAGTGATTAAATGATGTCACAAAAACGCCATAAAAATAAAACCCTAAAATCTAGGAAAAATTCGACAGCATAATGCGTTTTCAACAATTGGAATAAAAATTTTAAAAGAAAGACTCTAAAAGAAATTAAAGCAAAAATTAAAATAATTAAACATAAGGAAAATTAGATAAATTTCCAAGGTTAAATAAATTGACCATTCAACTAAATGTTAAAATTCGCAAATAATTAAGTGTCCAAAATAAATCTTAAAATTAAGTCCTTTAATAAATATAATTTTGACCATTATATTTATTAACTAACTCAAAAATAATTTATAAAGGGGAAAAATTAAAATATCTCTCCCCATAAAAATAATAAAATTGATTAAAATAAAACTTCAAGTAAAAGTTTTCCCACCACAATAATTTAAAACGCACCAAGAAAATTAAAATAAATGCCCCAAAACAATTAATTACAAGGGGAACACACTTCCCATTTAAAATAAAATCAACCCATTCCCCACTTGAATAAATTTCCACAAGGCATTAAATCAAACCCCAAATAAAAATTAAATCAATTAAAACAACCTCCATAGGTCAAATAAATCAAGATGACCCAAGGCCAAAAAGAGAGGGAATCATAAATTCCCATGCACATAAAATAATAAAAAGGATTAAATAAAAATAACAATTCAAATAACCTCACATTTTCCACTCAACCTAATCCCATTATTTTATTAATTTTCTAAATGGAAAGCCCTAATATTATTTTATTCTTTTCCTTATGGAGTTTGCCCTAACTTAATCCTTTCTCTTCTCCTCTCTAGTTTTGTTTTCTCTATTGTTTTGCTCCTCCATTTTTGTTGTAGGTTGAAAGCTTCTTCCACAATGGCATGGCAGCCATGGAGATGCCTCATGGAGGTATAATGCATATAGTTATATACACAGTAGGGTTTCTCTCTCTCTCTCTCTCTCTTTTTTTTACACACACACACACACATATATAAGTATACATCCGTGTGTATACACATATATATAGATAAATATACATACACTTGTTATAAGTTGGAAGTAGATATATACATGCATTATTTTGACTGAGACAGTGAGTAACACACACAGTTATATATATACTGATTTATTTGCAGGTAAAGATTTAATGACCGAGAAGTAGTCACAAATGGCGTATTACCCAAGGGAAGGGACGGCGGATCTAATGGGGGCAGCGCTGCTGCCAAGTTTCATTCTATTTTAGTGTTAAGGGGAGATGATGTGGGGTTTAAAGGGAATAGGGGGTGTGTGGGGAGGAGACCATGCCTCCACCCAGACCCCACAGTAAATGCACAACAACGACGAGGATGGGGGGTCTGTGGTGGGCGTCATCGCCCACCACAGGTCCTCCAATTTTTTTTTGTTTTTGTTTTTAAATTCTTTCAACACAATTTTCTATTATTATTAATTTAGCACTGTAAAAGAATACAGTTTGAAATAAATGTGTTTTGATTTCATTACATAATGTATATACTTTTATAAATATATATATATATATACACACACACACACTCAATCACATTTTCACAATTTTACCCAGTTATATAGAAAGGGTAAATTTTAAATATGTTTAAAAAAAATAGTAATACAGTCCTATATATATAAAGCATGCACAACTCAAATGGGGAGATAATATAACCAGATTAGAAAACATTTAAGCAACACTAACATATTTTTTTTGAAAGAAGGAAATAGATTTATTATTAAGTCCTCTCTTTTCTTTTCAGATGTAAATGACAGCAAATACAAAAGACCATTTCTGTTCAAACTTTCAACAACCCATGAGCACAAACAGTAAAATGATAAACATAAGATTTCATTGCATGCATAATAGAAATTGTATATTTATTTTTCCACATAGCATACACAAAAGTTTCAATAGCAACACTTTTTTTTTTTGAAACAATATGACAGTAAAATGTATTTCTTTTTCATTTCTCTATAACACATAAACACAACAACATAATATAATAAACAAAGTTTGAATAAACATTAAGGAGTAATCACAATAACTTTCCTTACAATAACCAACACAAAGGATAGGAATAATTTTGACAATAATTACAATAAGGCCTCTAAGGCCATGGCTCACAACAGCCACCAATAAATACAACAACTAAGGGAAAGATGAACTCTCCAAGCTTCAATGTTCTCCCATAACACCTGCAATAACTAAAACACCAAAAGGGGAGCCAATCCACAAAGAAATGCCCTCCTCCCTACCACAGACCTGCTAGTGGGTCACCCCCAAGCTGGGGAGGTAGGATTCACACGATTTTGCACACACACACCACAACAAATGAATTTTTCCAAACACACAAAAATTTAGCTCCCATGGATTTGCACATACAAAACTCAATAAATTGAGTTTGGAGGGGGTAGGGGAGTGGACCCCTCAACTCAAGAGGCCACCCCAAGAACTCCAAAGATCACAAAATCCCAAGGCCTCAAGCCAAACACATTTTCCACCAAACTCAAAAATCACTATGGCACTCATGCCAAATCACATATTATTCCCAAAACTCATATGATGCCCTCAAGGCTAAAAAATAGTACAACATAAAGGAGATGACCTCAAGGATGTTCACTCTCCCTTACCCCAAACTAGTTGAGCCTTTCCTCCAAATGGAGATGCTCTCACCACACCCATCCCACACAAAAATAAAATAACAACCCACATAAATTTCAACTACATACATAAAAAGAAATAACATAAGCAAAAAGGGAAATGGCCATAGCCATGGAGCTTACCTTACAAAGCCCTAAAAATGGAAGCACGTTTGAAGTAGAGCTCCAAGCTTCTCCAAAATTTTCTCCAACTCTCCAAATTTCTCCAACACTCTCAAAACCCCCAACAATAGAAGAAAATTTCCAAAAAAAAAAAGAACCCCACACTCCTCTCCAAGAGGAGATAATATAGGTCTTCCAATTTGGCCTTAAGGAATGAGAAGGTGACACTTGTCACCTTCTCCTTCCTCATCCCATGCCACTTGCAAGGGAGAAGAAGTGTGAGGGTGACAAGTGTCACCCTCCAATTCCATTTGAACCCTCACCTTATCCACTTGTGCTCTCACACGTGTGAGAGACCAAGTGGTGAGGTGGCAATTCTCTTCAAGCCTCCATGAGGATAAGGGATGCCATATGGCATCCTCTTATTCTCCAAGAGAGTCATCTCCCTCCAAGATGCTCCCACACATGTGTGAGAGTCTTGGAGGGAGATCCCACACACTTGGGAGTCTTGAAGACCTCGCAAGTCTTCTTGGTGAAGGGATCCCTAAACTTTGGGAAGGGAGATGGGTCTTTCCCAAAGCATGACTCATCTGCCACCTTTAGCAATTTCAAAATTCGTCACTTTGACTAAACCCTAGTTTAGAGTGACCAAAAGTGAGTTACCCTAAGGTTTACTTAGTCAAAATTGACCCTAGGCCTAGGGTTACCACCTAGGGTAAGTTTGGGACACTAAGGTACACCTAGGGAGGCATTAAATCACTCTAAATGGCCCATAAATAAAAATAATACCAAGTGGTGTAGAACAAATATAAATATACAACACATGATATAAATCAATTAAGAAAGGGGGTCATTAGGCCAAAATAATAAAACAAACATGCACTAAAACATCATCCGATCAAACGTGATCCTCATCCCTCTTGGGAATGGATCAGCTTAACAGGGAATAATATATGTGTGAACACTACCTCTGATTTCCCGTGGCCTGGGAATATAATCCTGCACAACTAGATCAAGTGTCAATCACATCATGGATAATCATAGCCGAAACAACTGAAATTAAATTCATGTCATTGCATACAACATTAATCATTCACAACATAATTTAAGATTAAAATTGCATTCTCTATCCAATGTCTCATAATCATCATCAAATAATAAATCCACATAATGAACTTGTAATCACATCAATAATTATCATCAAATATATCTCATATATCTAATATCATCATAACATCAAAATATGATCAAATCAAATCACCACATGTCTAATCACTACCAAACCAAAAGTTAGGAGATATAATCTAATCTACATAATGGAATAATAACAGTCTCTAAATGTCTGATAATGTCACCACTATAATGTAAAATGATCAAAATAGGGAAGTGAAAATAATCGGCCTCACATCTTAGTTGTCTGTCCTAAATCTAACATACCTATACTATAACAACAAATGGAAAGTGAATTACCTTGATTACTTTGGAGGATAATCCTAAGAGTGAAGTATGTGGAAATGCTACAGTCTGTTTGGTAGATGGAAGGAAATTTTTGGATGGTTTGAGACATGAGAATATGTGTTATGCCTTGATTCCTAAGAAACTTGAAGCATTGAAGAAAGAGACTAAAGAAGAATAGCTGAAGGAGATAAGAGAGTTACTAATTGAGTTTGAAGACATCATATCAAATAATGTACCTGAAGGATTACCACCTATAAGGAGTATCAATCATCACATGGATCTTATACTGGGAGCAAGTTTGCTTAACAAAGCAATACATCGGGTGACACCGACAGAGAATGAATAATTGAATAGACAGATACAAGAGTTGCTGAGGAAAGGTTTGATCAGAGAAAGCTTGAGTCCTTATGTAGTACCTGTAGTTTTGGCACCGAAGAAAGATGGAGAATGGAGGATGTGTAATGATTCTAGAGCAATAAACAAGATCATAGTTAAGTATAGATTTCCTTTACCTAGGATGGATGATATCATGGATTGTTTGAGTGGAGCAAGATATTTCACAAAGATAGACTTGAAAAGTGGATACCATCATATCAAAATCAGAGAAGGTGATGAATGGAAGACTGATTTTAAGACAAATGAAGGATTGTATGAGTGGTTAGTGATGCCTTTTGGATTGACAAATGTACCAAGTACTTTCATGAGGTTGATGAATGAAGTTCTGAAGAAATTCTTGGGTAAGTTTGTGATTGTGTATTTGGATTATATTCTGATTTTTGATAAGACAAAAGAACAACATTTGTGGCATATCAGACAAGTTTTTCAGAGGTTGAAAGAAGAGAAATTGCTGATAAACATCAAGAAATGTAGTTTCATGAAAGAAGAGTTGGTATATTTGGGATTTGTAATTTCTGCGGAAGGATTGAAGATGGACCCTGAGAAAGTGTTGTTCTCAAAATCAGCTACGCTCATTTTTGTAGACAACCCCCACAAAACTTGTCCATTTCATGATCTACACTCTAAGTTCGCGAATTGAGACAAGATTCTTTTGGTCTCGTGCGAATTCATTTAACATCCTAAACTAATTTGCGACTTTCCCTTGAATCGATTCCTCGAAGATGGTGCAAATCGATTAAGTCGTAAACTAATCAAAATGTCAATTTTGGTCATTTTCCAAGTGTTAGTAAGTTTTTGAGTATTCACATGTAAAGTTGGCTAAAATTGCCACTACTACATGTCTTTATGTTTGCTTATGCGATGTCGGCGGAAATTGCCGACTTGACATCTTTTTGGTTTGATGTGCGGTAGCGACACTTTTTGCCGCTCTCACGTTTGGTTTCTTTTTCAATGTGTCTGAGTGGCACTTTTGGCCGTCGTGGCATATTTCACCAAGGTTTTAAATGCAGCGTCAGTAGAATCCACCACTTTTACGTATTTGGTAAAACGTGTGCGAGGTCGGCTGAAATCGCCGCCTGAGCAAGATCCCAAGATCTTGAACTTTAAGTGGCATTAATGTCCACTCATGCTAAGCTTTTAAATGCGTTATCTCATTGTTTTTTCTTGTCATTTCTTTTGTCAAAGTTTCCTAATTGATTCCTAGATCCTTCCCCAAGTTGCTTGATCGCGTTGACATTGAATTCAAATGGATTTCAACTCGTCACCGTCACATTTAGGGTTTTTGTTCCTTTTGACTGGTAAGTCCTCTAATCATTGTTTTTGTTATTTGTTTTTGTTTAGGGTTTTCCATTTTTTGTTCTTTGGAGTCATCAAACCTGTGTTTCCCCTGAATTGTATTAAGGCAAATCGTCCCCTTCATATTTATTTCTTGAGTGATTTTTGAAACCCTGGTTTAACGTTTCATCGTCAGATTTTGCCAATCTACAAGAAGAAACCTTTTGTGGTGAGTTAGAGATTATTGCCGCTCCAACATGTCCATGTGTAGCCGCCCACATTTCTTCCATAAACTTATGAGCAAATGCAAAGTCGGCATTATTTGTCACTTATGCGTTTGGAGATACCAACATGCAAGTGTATGGGCAGCAAAATTTGCCGCTCCAAACTGAAAATCTTGAGACTTCTATCACATGCAGTAGCGGCATTTTTCGCCGCCCAAACATCAAACCTTGCAAAATCTTGTTACCTGCAAAGGCAGCCATTTTGGCTGACCTTGTACACAACAAAATCACCAACCTACAGAGGCGGTATAATTAACCGCCCTTACACTATCAAACATTACCCCGACCTGCAGGAGCGGCTATTTTTGTTGCCAGTGCATATCTCTCTCGAAATTTCCTAACACTGGGAAATTCCTACAAATGATGCCTTTAGCCCGCTTTCACCCAATTTTTCAACTTGTGCACGCTTTAGCCTTTCAAGCTCAACCTCGTGATCATGATCATCGACATGCAGTTTCCCAAATTGCCATTTTCCCCCTAACTACAAGATCATGGCTTTTTGTTGCAGCTTCTTCCGCGAATTGTCGAGGTCATCACGTCATCTAAAGGTGCTCATTTTCCAAATGACTGACCGATCACCAGAGAAGGCGATAAAGATGGTGAAAGATGCCATCATCAAAGCTCATGTCGTTTTAGACAATACACTTGGACCGGACGTTTATGAGATGGGGACAGTGGAGGCCATGTATCACAATTTTCTGAAGAGTGTTGATAATGGTGATGGACAGAAATCAGATATGCAATTTGCAGTCTTACCTTTCAATAACAGTTACAATGAAGAATGATGGTGGCAGCTGATATTCTTCTTCGTGCCTTAGTTTATCTTCAGTTTTATATATGTAATTTGCATTTTGTTTTGGACATATTCACATGTATTTTTCCAAAATGTAATTACATGTGAGACAAAGGAAGTCCCAAGTCAAATAGGACGCTTTTGTTGAATAAGTCAAAGTAGTTATAGGTTTCCTAAATTTTCTCAAGGCCTCTCCCTATAAATAAAGAGGGCCTCTATTGTAAATAGATATCTTTAATCTTATGCAACAAAGTGCTGCCCAAATTGTGACTCAACTTTGAGACTTTGTGTTCGAATTGTATGATCAATTCCAATCAATAAAGAAGGTGAGTTTTGATATCAAACTTTTTGTTGAATCAAATTTGTATGAGTGAGAATGTACATATGGCATTTTTGCTGATTTCTCTTGTTGATTGATTGGATAAAGTGGTGCTTGGTTATTACAATTGGAAGATGTTCAAGATAAGTTATATAAACTTTGTGTTATATTATTTCCTTGAATCTATGTGTGTTGAAAGTGTTTCTTGGTGAAGGATTATAAAGACTTTGAGCTTGTAGTTGTTCACTTTGTATATGAATCGTGTTGAGAACTTGTAGACTTTGTGCTATGATTTTCAATCACATTCGCATGAATCAGTGATGTTGTTAATTGACAGACTTTGTGCTCCAACTGGTGATACGGTTACTTTTAAAATCTTTCTGGGGATAATTTGAAGACTTTGTACTTGAGATTATTCACTTGGTTCATGAATCTTTTTGTGAAGTAAGTTGAAAGACTTTGTGCTTCAACTTACAAGAATTTTGTTGATTATTGTTTAAGTGTACAAGCATTATTGAATATTACTGTGAAACATTGTAAACATCTTTTCTGAAAGAAGAGAAAAGGATGAATGTAACACACCCCCAAAGCTAGTATTTAGTGTAAATAAGTTTATACTAGTTAAAAGGGAACCTCCCCTTGCTGAGAGGAGAGATTTATCTCATCATACTGCGGTTGATATAACCATTTTGCCATCAGTGAGTTGACAACAAAATATTCACCCAACAGTTTTTGGCGACTCTACTAGGGAACGGACGCGCAACCAAGAGCCTCTCGCCTTTGGTTGAAGCATACCGGCCTCATCTTTGTGTAATATATTTTTTTTGTATCTGCTCTTTTGTTTGATAAGAGTATGGCTGTCCTAGGTCCATGGGGAAATGCATTTGGTCCTTTGAAATTGACTCAGCCTCTACATGAACTACCTCGAGGTTCACGTAAGAACTTTCCCAAGTTCTACAGGGATAGTAAACAACATCCAGATGAGCACATTGCAGCATTCTACATTGCATGCAGTGTTCTTGGAGTTAAGTATGAAGATGTTTCTGTGAGACTGTTTGTAGAAACACTCCAAGGTGTTGCAGCTGATTGGTTCTTTCACCTTGCACCTAGAACTGTCACTGGATGGAATACACTTCGAATTCAGTTTGAAGCCAAATTCAAGTCAGCAGAAGATGTTTATGCATTGTTGGCCCAACTTACTCAAATGAAAAAGGAACCGCATAAGTCCATGCGTGAGTTCGTGGCAAAGTTCAATAAGCTAAAGAACAAGATCCCAACTGTTGCTCAACCCACAACTTGGAACCTAAAATGCTTCTTCATCAATTCACAGTTGCCGGAAGTAAGTTTTCTTTTACGAAGAGTAGCACCAGTTGATCTTGCAATTGCTCAAAGTTTGGCAGTTGAAGTGGAGGACGATTTGATCTTGGCGGGAAAGTTGAAGAAGGATTCTATTGGTTGTAGTAGGTAGCCTCCTTTGGCTTTATCTTCTACAAGCACTATGGATCCTATAGTGCAAAAGTTGGTTGATGAGCTGTTAGCTCTGAAAGAACAGGTGTCACAGAATTTGTCCATTCCTTTCTATAAGGACATATCAAGGGGAACTTCGCATGATGCTCTGAATTACCAAGGCAATGCTTCAAGGGACCAGAATCAAAACAGGTTCCCTCCACATCAAGGAATACTTGCTTTGGAAGCACCACCTGTGGATGCAGCAATCTTCTATTATGAATCAGAGCAAGATGATCTTCAATCAGAATATGATCAAGGAGAAGATGATGCTAATCTTTTCACGGAAGGTGAGGAGAAATTAGCTGGTGACTCTACCATCGCGTTTCTGAACTTGGAATATGAGATGGGACAAGAAGAAGTTACTTTTGGTGAATCTTATGATGTTCTCACATGGTCATAAAATACATCAAATCATAAAGATGTGGTTGGTGACAAACAAGTAAGTACACTAGATATTCTCACTTCATCCTATGTTCCTAAGACTAGTACCCCCAATGTAAAACCTCAAGATGAGAGTTTTTCGTCTTCTGTAGCAAATCCATATCAACCTGTTCATATCACAGATCATGTTGAGGAGATAAAGATTCAAATGTCAGAGGCAAGAATACCTGTTAAGGGTATTAAGCAGGAGTTTCATCCTGAAAGGGAAGCCATGTACACAATGATAAAATCTGAGGATCCAAAAGTTCAGATTCTCTTTGAATCTTCCGATTTAGGTACTTATTTCTTGATTTCTAATGAAGATCCTAAGTTATTGGATAGTGTTTCAAATGGAGGTCTAGAAACAAATGGATCATTCTTTTCAAGCGAAGGGATTTTACAATTGAAAGGAAATGGCATTTCCAAAGGATTGGTTTCTCCAGAGAAACATTTTAATGAGCCTGATTGCTTTGTCAAATGGCGACGACAGTTGGGACCAAATTCATCAGCGTCAATTGGGCAATTCAACCTGGCTGCAGAAGAAGATCTTAGAGTGACAAACACTGGGAAGTGTTACTCTTTTAACAATAAAAGAAAAAGAAATGGAACATCTTTTCTTCTGCCTCACAGCAGACAACATCTGAAGCTATTCTCAAAGTGAAGAGATAGATAAGTTCATGAATTTTTGTATAGTTTTTGTGTCTTTTTTCTGTTTTAGTCATTTTTGTGTTTTTGTGTCTTTTTGTTGTGTCACCTGACTCTATAGCCCAATGGATGGATGAAGGCACTTAGAGACTGGAGTTCTTCTACCTTCGATCATTTCAAAAGATGATCAAAGGAAGTTCCCCAGTTAGAGCCAGCTGTTGTTCTCAAAATCAGCTACGCTCATTTTTGTAGACAACCCCCACGAAACTTGTCCATTTCATGATCTACACTCTAAGTTCATGAATCGAGACAAGATTCTCTTGGTCTCATGTGAAGTCATTTAACATCCTAAACTAGTTTGCGACTTTCCCTTGAATCGATTCCTCGAAGATGGTGCAAATCGATTAAGTCGTAAACTGATCAAAATGTCAATTTTGGTCATTTTCCAAGTGTTAGTAAGTTTTTGAGTATTCACATGTAAAGTCAGCTAAAATTACCGCTATTACATGTCTTTGTGTTTGCTTATGCGATGTCGGCAGAAATTGCTGACTTGACATATTTTTGGTTTGATGTGCGGTAGCGGCACTTTTTGCCGCTCTCATGTTTGGTTTCTTTTTCAATGTGTCTGAGCGGCACTTTTGGCCGTCGTGGCATGTTTCACCAAGGTTTTAAATGCAGCGTTGGTAGAATCCACCGCTTTTATGTATTTGGTAAAACGTGTGCGGGGTCGGCTGAAATCGCCGCCTGAGCAAGATCTCCAAGATCTTGAACTTTAAGTGGCATTAATGTCCACTCATGCCAAGCTTTTAAATGCGTTATCTCATTGTTTTTTCTTGTCATTTCTTTTGTCAAAGTTTCCTAATTGATTCCTCGATCCTTCCTCAAGTTGCTTGATCGCATTGACATTGAATTCAAATGGATTTCAACTCGTCACCGTCACATTTAGGGTTTTTGTTCCTTTTGACTGGTAAGTCCTCTAATCATTGTTTTTGTTATTTGTTTTTGTTTAGGGTTTTCCATTTTTTGTTCTTTGGAATCATCAAACCCGTGTTTCCCCTAAATTGTATTGAGGCAAATCGTCCCCTTCATAATTATTTCTTGAGTGATTTTTGAAACCCTGGTTTAATGTTTCATCGTCAGATTTTGCCGATCTACAAGAAGTAACCTTTTTGTGGTGAGTTAGAGATTATTGCCGCTCCAACATGTCCATGTGTAGCCGCCCACATTTCTTCCATAAACTTATGAGCAAATGCAAAGTTGGCATTATTTGCCGCTTATGCGTTTGGAGATACCAACATGCAAGTGTATGGGCGGCGAAATTCACCGCTCCAACACGAAAATCTTGAGACTCCTATCACATGCAGTAGCAGCATTTTTCGCCACCCAAACATCAAACCTTGCAAAATCTTGTTACCTGCAAAGGCGGCCATTTTGGCCAACCTTGCACACAACAAAATCACCAACCTGCAGAGGCGGCATAATTAACTACCCTTACACTGTCAAACATTACCCCGACTTGCAGGAGCGGCTATTTTTGCTGCCAGTGCATATCTCTCTCGAAATTTCCTAACACTCAAAATTCCTACAAATGATGCCTTTAGCCCGCTTTCTCCCAATTTTTTGACTTGTGCACACTTTAGCCCTTTCAAGCTCAGCCTCATGATCATGATCATCGACATGCAATTTCCCAAATTGCCATTTTTCCCCTAACTGCAAGATCATGACTTTTTGTTGCAATTTCTTCCGCGAACTGTCAAGGTCATCACGTCATCTAAAGGTGCTCATTTTCTAAATGACTGACCGATCACTAGAGAAGGTGATAAAGATGGTGAAAGATGCCATCATCAAAGCTCATGTCGTTTCAGACAATACACTTGGACCGGACGTTTATGAGATGGGGACAGTGGAGGCCATGTATCACAATTTTCTGAAGAGTGTTGATAATGGTGATGGACAGAAATAAGATATGCAATCTGCAGTCTTACCTTTCAATAGCAGTTACAATGAAGAATGATGGTGGCAGCTGATATCCTTCTTCATGCCTTAGTTTATTTTCAGTTTTATATATGCAATTTGTATTTTGTTTTGGACATATTCACATGTATTTTTCCAAAATGTAATTACATGTGAGACAAAGGAATTCCCAAGTCAAATAGGACTCTTTTGTTGAATAAGTCAAAGTAGTTATAGGTTTCCTAAATTTTCTCAAGGCCTCTCCCTATAAATAAAGAGGGCCTCTATTGTAAATAGATATCTTTAATCTTATGCAACAAAGTGTTGCCCAAATTGTGACTCAACTTTGAGACTTTGTGTTCAAATTGTATGATCAATTCCAATCAATAAAGAAGGCAAGTTTTGATATCAAACTTTGTGTTGAATCGAATTTGTATGAGTAAGGATGTACATATGGCATTTTTGTTGATTTCTCTTGTTGATTGATTGGATAAAGTGGTGCTTGGTTATTACGATTGGAAGACGTTCAAGATAAGTTATATAAACTGTGTTATATTATTTCCTTGAATCTATGTGTGTTGAAAGTGTTTCTTGGTGAAGGATTATAAAGACTTTGAGCTTGTAGTTGTTCACTTTGTATATGAATCGTGTTGAGAACTTGTAGACTTTGTGCTATGATTTTCAATCACATTCGCATGAATCAATGATGTTGTTAGTTGACAGACTTTGTGCTCCAACTGGTGATACGGTTACTTTTAAAATCTTTCTGGGGATAATTTGAAGACTTTGTACTTGAGATTATTCACTTGGTTCGTGAATCTTTTTGTGAAGTAAGTTGAAAGACTTTGTGCTTCAACTTACAAGAATATTGTTGATTATTGTTTAAGTGTACAAGCATTATTGAATATTACTGTGAAACATTGTAAACATCTTTTCTGAAAGAAGAGAAAAGGATGAATGTAACACACCCCCAAAGCTAGTATTTAGTGTAAATAAGTTTGTAATAGTTAAAAGGGAACCTCCCCTTGTTGAGAGGAGAGATTTATCTCATCATACTGCGGTTGATATAACCATTTTGCCGTCAGTGAGTTGACGACAAAATATTCACCCAACAGAAAGTGAAAGCAATTGTTAAATGGCGTACACCGAAGAACATTGGAGAGGTTAGATCATTTCATAGTTTGACTAGCTTCTATAGGAAGTTCATCAAAAATTTTAGTTTAGTTTGTAACCCTATTTCAGAGACAGTGAGAGGTGATAGAAAAGATTTCAAGTGGATATCTGAAGCAGATAAAAGTTTTGAGTTGCTGAAGCAAAAGGTGATAGAGCAACCTATTCTGGCATTACTGGATTTCAATAAGGTATTTCAAGTTGATTGTGATGCTAGTGGAAATGCAATTGGAGCAGTGTTAAGTCAAGAAGGTAGACTTGTAGCTTATTTCAGTGAGAAGTTAAACGATGCAAGGAAAAGATATTTAGTTTGTGATCAAGAGTTCTATGCCATAATTCAAGCCTTGAAGAAGTGGAGACATTACTTGTTGCCTAAGGAGTTTGTGTTGTATACAGATCATCAAGCTTTGCAATATTTGAATAGTCAAGGTAAGTTGAATCAGAGACATATGAGATGGGTAGAGTTCATGTAGAGTTATACTTTTGTGTTGAAGCATAGGAGTGGAAAATCAAATAAAGTTGTTGATGCCTTGAGTAGAAGAAGAAATTTGTTAACAGAAATGAGAGTTGAAGTGTTGGGTTTTGATTAATTGAAGAACATGTATGAAGGAGACATTGATTTTGTAGAACCTTGGAAAGCATGTAAGGAACCTATTGTAGAAGATAGAAGTAAATGGTTGGATTATTTTATTCAAGAAGATATGTTGTTCAAAGGAAGTCAGTTGTGCATACCTAGCATTTCAATGAGAGACAACTTGATTAAGGAGAAGCATAGTGGTGGATTGACAGGACACTTTCACATTGATAAGATAGTGGCTTTGCTAAGTGAAAATTACTTTTGGCCTCAGATTCATAAGGATGTTCAGATATTTGTGCAAAGTTGTAGAGTTTGTCAAGTTGCAAAAGGGAATAGTCAGAACATTGGATTGTATAAACCTTTGACAGTACCTGAGAGACCTTGGGAAGACATAAGCATGGATTTTGTAATGGGATTACCTAAGACACAGAGAGGACATGATTCGATATTTGTAGTGGTTGATAGATTTTCAAAGATGGCTCATTTCATACCTTGCAAAAAGACAACTGATGTAGTGCATGTAGCTGACCTATTTTTCAAGGAGATTGTGAGATTGCATGGATTACTTAGGAGCAAAGTTTCAGACAGAGATACAAAGTTTGTTGGATACTTTTGGAGGACACTTTGGAAGAAGATGAAGATAGATTTGAAGTTTAGTTCATCTTTTTATCCACAGACAGATGGACATATAGAGTTAGTGAATAGGAGTTTGGGAAACTTGTTGAGATGTTTGGTTGGAGAGAAGATAGGAAGTTGGGATTTGATTCTTTCACAAGCAGAGTTTGCATACAATAATTTAGTCAAAAGAAGTACCAGAAGAACACCTTTTGAGATTGTTACCAGAGTAAACCCTAGAGGAGTGGCCGAATTGAGAGATATCAGCATGGAAGAAAAGTGGAGAGCAAAAGCAGAAGAATTTGCAGATCACATGAAAACAATGCATAATCAGGTGAAGAAGCATTTGGAGAACATGAACAGTAAGTACAAAGAAAAGGTAGATGAGAAGAGAAGACACAAAGAATTTGAAGAATGAGATGAAGTAATGGTGTATTTGAGAAAATAAAGATTTCCAGTTGGGACATATAGCAAGTTGAAGATGAAGAAGTTTGGACCTTGTAAGATACTCAGGAAATTTGATTCAAGAAATGCATATGAAGTGGAATTACTGGAGACATTGGGTATTTCACCTATTTTCAACATTGCAGACCTTTACCAATATCATGAAATAGAGTTCAATGACAGCATGGAAGAAGACTTGAAGAAACAGTTACCACAGCAAGCACCGTAACAAATTGAAGGCATTTTGGATAGCAAGGTTGGATGCAACACCAGAGGAAGACAATACAAAGAATATCTTGTGAAGTGGAAAGGCAGAGTAGAAGAAGATTCATCATGGATTTTTTAGGCTGAGGTGGACCATCTTAGTTTTCCCCTAGCCCTAGAAAAGTGAGGGACTCACTTTTTCAATAACCCTGGATGTCTAATGTAGGAGCATCCTTGGTTCAAGAGTAATCTTGCATCAACCAAAAACATTTGCATTTGTATTTCAGTTCTTTCATTTCCCAGTTCAGTTCAGGCAGTTCAGTCAGAAGCAGCTCAGCTTATGGTCCGGTTTCAACATTTCACACCTTGCAGATCTGGACTTAGCATCTCAATTCATTCATCTACATCATACCAATAATTTAGAGCATTTGGATCAGTTACTAGAAAGTTATTGCTATCAGAAGATCCTCTATTTTTTCAATGCATAGTTCTCTAATAGTCATGAGTAATCAGTTGAAGGAGAAGGATTGGAAGCATTGGCCAACTTGCAGATTCTTGTGATTCATTCTACAATGTTCCTTGGTTCATGGCCAACCTTCCTCATAGGTCCGCACTTCATTGTATCCATTGGAGAAGGATTTTCAAGTTGATAGGTCTAACCTATCCAAGAACACACGTTACATCTCTTCATCGGGATTCCGAATCTCTTGTGGCCAACATGGAGGAATCTATTGGTCCAGAAATGATATATATTGATGTAATAGGTCCCTAGGAAAGTAGCTATTGACATTAGAAAGATCTACAGTTTAGTGTTGTGCGAAGGAGCTTCAAAAGCTTTGTCTTGCGCATGTCTGAAAATAGGCCTGTGAGCCCAAGTTGTAAGCCCGCATGTTGCTGGCCAGATTCTATTTGAATTCTTTAATATAATGAATGACTGAATTTGCATTTATTCTATATTCTTGTGTTGTTTTAGTTGTGTTTACTCTTGCTACATGGTTCAGATAGTTCATCCTGTGAACCCTCCTACCATGATTGCACCAATGTTATCTCTCACCTAATTTGGACTGTACTTTGACAAATTAGATGAGCGGATAGACAAGTTTGGTGGTGGGGGTGTTCACTTAGCTAGTTATGTAATAGTTGCTTCTATATGCAAATGATCTTATTTTAATGGCAAAAATAATGCATGATTTGAGAGAACACTTGAAAGCTCTAGAATTGTTTTGTTAGGAGGTTGGGATACAAGTGAACACTAGCGAAGCTAAGGTCGTGATCTTTACTATGAAGAGAAAGAAGGCTCAGATAGTCTTTGTCTTTGAAGGCAACCCCTTGCAAGAAGTTAATGAATATAAATATCATGATTTTGATTTTCACAACAAGCTCAGTTGGGAGCTGTGTAGGGCAAAGAGGATACAAGGAGGATGGAAATCTTTATAGCCATTGCAAAATAGATGCAAAAGAGCTGAATTGTGGGTTTGGAAAACCAAGAAAACCCTTTTTGGGTTTCTAGTGTGGCCAATGGTGCTATATGGGTGTGAAGTTTGGGGTAGCAACACATCAACAATGAAGTGGAGACAGACAGAGAGGTTACAAAAGCACCTAATCACAAGTATTTTCAAAACAAAAATGTCAATTCCTTACAAGATTGTTTTAGGTGAAGCTGACACCTTTACTTTGGAGGCATCATTTGTGATCCAGTTGTTAAGTTATTTAAAGAGGCTAGAGAACATGGACTTGCACCGCTAGCCCAAAATGGTAGCAGAAGACAAATTAGATAGAAGGAAGAGCACATGTATGACAAGTGAATGAATAAGTGGGATACTAGCATGAAAGAGCACCCAAACACCAATGGGGAAATAAAAAAGTATGTGTGAGAAAAAGTCAAGGTAAGCATGTGGACAAGGCAACTAGGGAGGAAAAGAGAATACTATATTGAAAGCATTTCAATCCTTCATGTGACCACACACAAAAGAACTATATAGGAGTGGAAATAAAATGGAAAGTGAAAATGTTAATAGTTCAGCTAAGGACTCGTTTGCCTTAGCTTAGGTGTGAAGCCAGAAGGTGGACAACACCTAAAGAAGAGTGGGCAGATAGAATATGTTGTTTTTTTACTTTGGGGTTAGTAGAGACAGAATGACACTACATCATGGAATATCCAAGTTATTAGGATATTTGGGTCAATTACTTTGATATTTTGAATGTGAGCTCGTTGGTTAACCTGTTTGAAGAGGAAAGGATATTACATATTATTTGATCAAGATCCACAATAGAAGATCTAGGATCCAAAAAGGAAAGAGACACCAGTTAGGTACTGTGCGGGTCGCTGTTTGTTTGGGACTTTTGTATTTAACAATGTGGTTTGTTATCTGGTGGTCCCATAAACTATTTTACCTCATGAACATTATTAAAAACTTTCATTCATATTTTTAACCCAAAAAAATGAAAATTTATATTATTGTATGGAGGAGTGACTAACATGTGTCTATCCAGCATTGTGTGGATAGACATTGCCCTATCCAATTGGGGACCACTTTTATAAAAAAAATAGTGAACATTACCCACTCGTATTTATTCTACTCAAGAAAAAGCTTAGAAACTCCCGTGCGAGAGTAAAAGGAAGTTGTAATCAACGCCAAGAAAATCTAAAGAGCATAGGTAATGTCCAAGAATTGAAGTGTTACCTAATAATCTCATTCTCCAACTGTCCAACACCGAAGGAAATAGACATTGCCGCTTTCGTCAGTTCCTGTCCACATATAAGGAGAAAATAATTGAATTTGTAGTTAACGTTGAGTTAAAAACTTCAATGTCAAACTTCGGATATTTCCGCAATATTCTCTCTCATTACGTATTCATCCACAACATTATTAGTTCCTGCCTTCGGCAGGTATAACTAATGCATCGGCTAGATGCAATTTCTCAAATTATTCGTCCAATCATGTGAAAGAACTAAAAATTTGCAACCACAATGCTATAGTTCATTATTTTTTTTTAATTTAATCATTTAAAAAATACCATTTATCTATTGTCTGATTGGTCTATGGTGTGAACAGTAAGGGTAAAAAATGAAATAATGATTTAAAAAAAATACAGTTAAGTACAGGAACTAACAAATACAGTTAAGTACAGGTCGTGCAAAGTGACGGCGCTGCTGAGCTTGTTGAATTTATTTCGTTTGCAACTAATTAATGATTTTTATTTCATTTGCAATGTTAATTAATGATTTTTAATCATTCTTACAAGATGACAGGTCATGTCTTGATCGGAGGTTTTCAATTTGTATGCGCTTTGGATTGTTGTTTCTCAATTTGTTTGCAGTCAGAGAGCAGTGAAGGTGGGCATCCGGAGGCCTGTGAAGCTGCATCTGTGGTAAGCCTCTATATGGACTTCTATTTCGTAATCCGTGTAGAAAACCAGTGCTACTGTTCACAGAAATTTCAAGATTTCAGATATTATATGAGTTTTAGATTGTAGAGCACTCTCAGTTATAGAAATTTTACATTTTTCTCAAATTTCTGTTAGAGTTCAGATATCTCTTTCTAGAACTTAAGTTTTCTATTTTCTATTTTAGAAACTGGGATATCAATTATAGAATTCCCAGACATTGAGGTATGAATTGCCAAGTTTCAATATATTGACAAATTCATGATTTGGGAGCATAAAAGTAGCTGTACGACTGTGTCACTAAATAACAAAGAAGGTTGCAGGAAGAACTAACTATACAAGTGCTCATGCTATATGCAGTATTACTTGTTTTATTTCCAGATACATTGTATATATTCAAGCTGTAAAGCATCTACTTATATTCTGTTGCAACTTTCTACTCTGCAATTTCTTTGGTACAACTTACAGTTGCTTTTAAGTGATTTCATGCATGTGTTCACTGTTTAATTTACGTTTGAATGATTGAGGCTCGGAGTTTGCTCACTACCCATCATATAATATGCTGGAATTTCATGGCGACGGTGCTATAGACCTTACTTATACATAGCAAGGGTGTGAATTTCATACCTTAAAGCAGAGAGTATTAACGAATTTAGGTAATTTGCTAGTAATCCCAATTTGGAACAGAGGATCGCCCTCTTGTTTGGTCCTGTACCAAATATTCTGTTTTGAAAGAAAGAGTAAGGATATGTTATCGTGTCCCTGTAATGTTCAATGGCACATATTATGGTCAGAGAAGGAAAATACCCACAAAAAAAGTGCTCCAATCTTGTGAAGGAAAATGCAAATTTATATGTGAAAGAGAATTCATGACAGAAGAACATTAGTTGGTACCCTTCTCCACACATTGGAATACTATTTTATGAAATTCTGTAGAAGAGGTTAATGCTGGACATGAAGAGTTAAAATAAAATAGACTGTTTCCATCTGAATATCTAAACAACAATACCCAAATATATTCCAAATGAGGGGCGTTGCTACAAAATTAAATTATAAGCAAGAAAACACTGAGGTAAAATTGGGGAAAGAAGGGAGAGGTCAATGTAGGTTAATAACAAAGACAGTTCTGCTAATTAGAACAAAAAATTGCCAATTTTTGTTTGCAAGACACAAATGAAATAAAAACGAATCTTAACAACTGGCATTAGAAAAATCCTGATCATCATCATCGTCACATTTTTCCTTCAATAGGTTATTTTTCAAGCAGGATCTGGTTCGCGAAATATGATGATGACGTCTTATTCTAAGTTCGACGAAGAAGCAAATATCCCGATGCTCATCATCATCCTGATCTTTCGAGACGGTTGCCTTGGGCGCAAAGGGGTCATATTACATTCATCATCCTGATCATGCTCCTTAGGTGACCGTGCATAACTTTCATATTTAGAAAGAGCTTGAAATTCCATGCAGGTTTGCCTTTTACTTCACTTGAAAATTCTTCCATATGTGAAAGTTATGCATGGTCAAAGTTTTGGTCAAACCTGATATTCGCAGGAGGGTCATCATATTTTTATATCCTGAGTCATGTTGTCAAGATCATCATGATCTTGGTCTATCAGCCGATAAAAATCATGCAGTCCCAATATGCGGATGTCAATCTTAGGTGGTAGTGCCCTTTACCCGTCAAATGGCCTTAGCCGCATTGTCAGCATCATGATTTCTTTTAGGAGGGTCATATGTTATAAACTCAGTTTTGGTTACATGAAGATGATCATCATCATCATATTTGAACCCCCCCCGATAATATCCTGAGGTTCAAATATCATGATGATATCAACTTTAGGTCAGGGTAAGTTTCCCCGTCGAGCGGTCTTTGTATAGCGAGCATCATCATGATATTTCAACATTACCTAATCTTATCATATCATGGTGATCACCCTTAGAAAATCCACCTTCGGCATATTTGCATGCACATGTTATAATCCTATTGCAAGGTCATCATCATGATATTTGCTGAAGTTCGAAATATGATGATAACTTCATATCCTCCTGATCTCCTTTTGCATAATTATGATCATCATCCTGATCTTTCACGAGGGTCATTCGCTGTAATTTGCAAGTGATGGAGACATCATCATCATAAATCGATAAAGGGGATCATCATCTTCATATCCTCCTGATCGCCTTTTTTGCAATATCATGATGATCACCCGGGAGCATAAAAGTAGCTATGCAACTGTGTCACTAAATAACAAACAAGGTTGCAGGAAGAACTAACTATACAAGTGCTCATGCTATATGCAGTATCACTTGTTTCATTTCCAGATACATTGTATATATTCAAGCTGTAAAGCATCTACTTATATTCTGTTGCAACTTTCTACTCTGCAATTTCTTTGGTACAACTTACAGTTCCTTTTAAGTGATTTCATGCATGTGTTCACTGTTTAATTTACGTTTGAATGATTGAGGCTCGGCGTTTGCTCAGTAGCCATCATATAATATGCTGGAATTTTATGGGGACGGTGCTATAGACCTTACTTATACATAGCAAGGGTGTGAATTTTATACCTTGAAGCAGAGAGTATTAACGAATTTAGGTAATTTGCTAGTAATCCCAATTTGGAACAGAGGCTCGCCCTCTTGTTTGGTCCTCTAGCAAATATTCTGTTTTGAAAGAAAGAATAAGGATATGTTATCGTGTCCCTGTAATGTTCAATGGCACAGATTATGGTCAGACAAGGAAAATACCCACAAAAAAAGTGCTCCAATCTTCTGAAGGAAAATGCAAATTTATATGTGAAAGAGAATTCATGACAGAAGAACATTGGTTGGTACCCTTCGCCAGACATTGGAATACTATTTTGTGAAATTCTGTAGAAGAGGTTAATGCTGGACATGAAGAGTTAAATTAAAATAGACTGTTTCCATCTGAATATCTAAACAACAATACCCAAATATATTCCAAATGAGGGGCGTTGCTACAAAATTAAATTATAAGCAAGAAAACATTGACGTAAAATTGGGGAAAGAAGGGAGAGGTCGATGTAGGTTAATAACAAAGACAGTTCTGCTAATCAGAACAAAAAATTGCCAATTTTTGTTTGCAAGACACAAATGAAATAAAAACGAATCTTAACAACTGGCATTAGCAAAATCATTAGAAAGGAGGTGAAGACGGCGAACCCATGCAACCAATTAGTTGGATCTTGACTTACAAAGCTGAAAAAAAATTGGACATGGCACAGTATAGAACCAGAGTTCCTCAATGTAGACATGAATGTACAGAGCACAATCTGCAAGATTCCATCTTCTATGGTAGCTTTTATAAAATTTCTGTACTTTGAGCAAAGCTGCTTCCTCTTTAAACCTATCTCATCTCAATGAGGAAGTCTAAAAATCCATTTTCTTAGAACTGTTTGATCTCAACAATGCCAATTCCAAATCACCAGCTCTGCGACTAATTATTTCCTGGGTAAGAGTTAATAAATCTTGGCCTTTAAAACCGATGCACCTCTCTGAAGCTGTTTCTATGTGGTTGCATTTGAAGATCGTCTGAAAGATACTAACCTCCGTTCCACATTTGAGAACCTTAAAAGATGCATGTGTTGATAAAATTGTTAGGGCTACACGTGTGCACCTCTGAGACAGGTGGCGATTGTGTTTGCAGGTGGCGATTGCATTTGCTTTTGTCAGGATTTAGATTTTAGGCCACTTTAATTTTAGTTTCAAGGGTAAAGGAACCCTAGCATTATTGTTTTCGTGTGCACTGACTTTTTAGTTTATTTTAAAATTTAAAAGATAATTTCAGATCCGCATTTATACGATCTGGTCTTTAAATTTCATCTCGTCGCTGACAGTGCATAAGTTTCATATTTAGAAAGAGCTTGAAATTCCATGCAGGTTTGCCTTTTACTTCACTCGAAAATTCTTCCATATGTGAAAGTTATGCACGGTCAAAGTTTTGGTCAAACCTGATATTCGCAGGAGGATCATCATATTTTTATATCCTGAGTCATGTTGTCAAGATCATCATGATCTTGGTCTATCAGCCGATAAAAATCATGCAGTCCCAATATCCGGACGTCAATCTTAGGTGGTAGTGCCCTTTACCCGTCAAATGGCCTTAGCCGCATTGTCAGCATCATGATTTCTTTTAGGAGGGTCATATGTTATAAACTCGGTTTTGGTTACATGAAGATGATCATCATCATCATATTTGAACCCCCCCCCCCGATAATATCCTGAGGTTCAAATATCATGATGATATGAACTTTAGGTCAGGGTAAGTTTCCCCGTCAAGCGGTCTTTGTATGGCGAGCATCATGATGATATTTCAACATTACCTAATCTTATCATATCATGGTGATCACCCTTAGAAAATCCACCTTCGGCATATTTGCATGCACATGTTATAATCCTATCGCAAGGTCATCATCATGATATTTGCTGAAGTTCGAAATATGATGATAACTTCATATCCTCCTGATCTCCTTTTGCATAATTATGATCATCATCCTGATCTTTCACGAGGGTCATTCGCAGAAATTTGCAAGTGATGGAGACATCATCATCATAAATCCATAAAGGGGATCATCATCTTCATATCCTCCTGATCGCCTTTTTTGCAATATCATGATGATCACCCTATCTATTCAGAAGAAGGCGATATTTCATTCCTTAAACAGCATGATCATTTTTTTACAATATCGTCCTAGCGCAATATCATGATGACCTCAACTCATCCTTGTGCTTCGCAGACAAAATATCGTGATGACGTCACCATGATAGTTCGATGAGGAGTTTGGCATATTTGCATGCACATGTTATAATCCTGTCGCAAGGTCATCATCATGATATTTGCTGAAGTTGGAAATATGATGATAACTTCATATCCTCCTGATCTCCTTTTGCATAATTATGATCATCATCCTGATCTTTCACGAGGGTCATTCACAGAAATTTGCAAGTGATGGAGACATCATCATGATAAATCCATAAAGGGGATCATCATCTTCATATCCTCCTGATCGCCTTTTTTGCAATATCATGGTGATCACCCTATCTATTCAGAAGAGGGCGATATTTCATTCCTTAAACAGCATGATCATTTTTTTACAATATCGCCCTAGCGCAATATCATGATGACCTCAACTCATCCTTGTGCTTCGCAGACAAAATATCGTGATGACGTCATCATGATAGTTCGATGAGGAGGGTCATCATCATATTGTTTTATCCTGTCATGTTGTCAAGATCATCATGATCTTGTTTGTTCGCCCGATATTTCGTAAAGTCGTCCTGCTCATGAAATACAACCTTTCGAAAATATCCTAATGATCATCATCGTCACATTTTCCCTTCGGCAGGATATTTCCCAAACATGATCCGGTTGGCGAAATATCGTGATGGCGTCATGTTCTAAGTTTAACAAAGGCTCCGAATATCATGATGACGTCATCCCGATCCAATGATCGAAGAAGCAAATATCCTGATCATCATCATCATCACATTTTTCCTTCAACAGCTTATTTTTCAAGCATGATCTGGTTCGCAAAATATGATGATGACGTCTTATTCTAAGTTCGATGAAGAAGCAAATATCCCGATGGTCATCATCATCCTGATCTTTCGAGAGGGTTGCCTTGGGCGCAAAGGGGTCACATTACATTCATCATCCTGATCATGCTCCTTAGGTGACCCGATATTACATTTATACCCTGATCTTAACGAAAATGACGATGACGTCATCCTTGGCATTTCAATGAAGCCCGAATATCATGATGAGGTTACCATCATTTTCGTTTCCTCGGCAACATGATCATATTCCATATCCTCCTTTTCTTCTTCAACAATATGATGATGATGATGTTGTCCTTTTCCCCAATATGCAGAAGCGAAATATTATGATGATGAAGTGAATATTGACCAACATGTTTTTTTTGACACGCCGATGGCGATGATCATGCTGATGGGCGGGAAATGAAGCGGTGGAATTTTAAAGTGTTTTTTTTTTAGAATAACAAATGATTCCAACATGAAATCATCATAAATAGATGCAGCCATCTCTTTGATGTTCTAGAAAACTATGTAAGTTGTAATAACACTGATGTGGGCAGTTATTTGCAATTTGTGAAAAACACTATACACTTTTGCATGTCACTTATATTTTATGTATTGGTCTTGCTGTAGTTCTTTGGTGCTAGTTAGCTATTATTGAGTATGAATGCAAAGACATATAGCAATAGTAAATTGTAAAAAGTGCTTCTAATAGTTTTCAATATTTTTTTGTCTAGATTTCTATAAGACTTGATAACAACAAAACTAATATTGGAATTATATTCCCGTGATAGTTATATGATTTGCAAGATTCAACAACTAGTTATAATATCTTTTTTTGTGTATAGGCCAGCATTGAAGAAATCTTGATGTTACATGTTTGGTGTCCTAGCTTTGGATCTTGTTACAGTCTATCCATGTCTACTGTATTTGTTATTTTTACGTGTTATAGTTAAATTCAATATCAAAATATAAATAGATAACATAGTTTGCAAGTTGTAAGTAGCAAAATTCTATTAATGATTATATAAGTGACAAAACCACTTGAACGCATATACTGTTTAACAATGCACAATACCTTTTCACTTTGTAAAGAAATTAACACAATCCCATCAATATAATGTTGCAATTGCAACTAGTTTACAATCCTTTAGACTTTTGCAGATCATTCTAATCCTTCACCTGCATGTACAATCCAAGCACAAGCTTATCAAAAGGTACTAAAACCTTTATTTCCAAGTCATAGTCAACTCTAGAAAATGTTATTGTCATCTATTCAAGTTCATTTGCTCCTTCATATCTCTTGTTTGTTTGTTTCTTCCATTGTTTAATTTATACATTCAATATATTATTCATATATGCAAATTGCTAATTATTTGAAGCCTATGGCTCAGAGAATATGTGATGTCATTAGAGTTGTCCAAGGATTGTTCCTACACTATTTACACAACTACATAACAATTATTTTTGCAATATTTAAACAATGGCTTGGCTATTTAGTATTTTAACACTGTATTTATTTATTTTTAAATGTAAACCTCTGATTTGAAATATCAAAACCGAGTACAAAATGAATTTCAAAGTCACAGGTCTACATTGTTTTCAAATCAAAACTTGCTTCTTATTTTGAATTTTAATAAACCTTTTGTGGCTATCAATGATTAGAACTATCTACCAAATGGTGATTTCTATTTCTTTATTTTCTGAAGAAAATAATGTAGGTGAATGGATCTGACATTGCCATTGCCACTAGTTTTAAATCATTCAAAATTCTCTTCTTCATTATAATGCCTTATTTTCTTGTACAATCCAAAAATAAGAATTATTTTCATTACATTTAAACAATGCCTTGACTACTTAGAATTTTAGCATTGAATTTATTTGTGATTTGAAATAAGGAAACCAAATACTAAATGCATTTCAAAATTGCATATTGACATTGCTTTTAGGAAACAACCTGCTTCTAATTTCCATTTGTAATATGCCTTTTGTAATTATCAATCATCAAAACTATCTAACCAATGGTTATGAATATATTACAAGTACACCATTTTTTTGATATTCTGGGATCAACAAAATTGTCCTTGTTTCAAAAAAAATGAAGAGAACAAGAGTGCCAGTAGTTGATAAACAAAAACAGATCATAGACGTAGAGAAATACAAAATAGCAATTCAGACTGAAATTCTAAACATTGACTATGCATTGAGAAATGAAGGATTGTGTAGAATTCAAGTATTTAAATACAATGTAGGGGATTGCTTATTTGACTCATTGGAGTTACTTCTTCATTCTCAATACACATCAAGTCAATTACGGAATGGAGCTATAGACCACTTCTTGAGTTGCCTCACACAAGGTGATCCAGAAGCAATCACCTCATATAATTATGAACTGGATAGTCGTACATTGCATGAATTGCACGGTGTACAAAATGTTGAAGAGTACTTGCATAGAATGCGTATTTCTGCAATGCATTCTACAAATAATAATGAAGTTGGCCTATGGGGTGACTTGTTTTGCATCCGTTGGTTGTCAAAGTGGCTAGACATACAAATATGCCTTTGGTCAACTACTTCAGGAAAAAAATACTTACACTTCAATCCGTCATCTCAAGGACAATCGTATTCTATCTTATTTCATGATACAAATCCCATCCAAGGACATTTTGAGCCGCTTGTGCCTTATCTAGTACAAGCAAACAATGCAAGCCCATGTATCACATCTAGACAACTAAAACAATTTCAAAGCAGTAATCAACAACATCATGATGGTGATTTTATTAGAAAACAAAAAATTGCAAATAGCAACACTACATCACTTCGCAAGATCAAACAACAAATACGTGCTAATAATCAAATGGAAAATACAACCAAGAAAACTAGACAATCAGCATCACCAATAGAATTATTTCAAAAAAAAATTCAAGATACACCGATACATACTTGTGCAATTTGTCAGACATTGCATTTTAAGAAAAACATTATCTCTTTTAGAGAGAAAGAAAAGCAAACATATTATAAACTAACAAATCAAAATAACAATGTATTGATGAATTGTATTTGTTGCATATGCCATGAAACATTGAAACAATGCAAGCTTCCAAAATATGCAACACCACACCATATTCAAATGAATATAGCTTTACAATACGTAAAAATGCTTACGCAACTAGAAGAGCGCCTTGTTTCGCTGAGAATTGCATTCGCACAAATATGGGAATTAGGTTACAAAAGACCCCAAATTGGATTGACTGGGTCTATCATTAATGTCCCAGTCAACATGAACATTGTACAAAATGCATTGCCACGCTCTGCCGATGAAACATACACTATTGCAGTTGTGCTAAAAAGACGGCTACAATATAAAAATGCATATCAGAAGGGGATGGTGCGATCGACTATTATAATGAAAGCTTTGAACCAATTGAGCGAAACAACTCTATACAAAAATGAGAAATTCCAATTAAATAAGCACTGGAGACAATCTCTTGAAATAGATGATGAAAGTGGCATAGTAGACGACCCTTGCACAAATGAAACAGGTTCAGAATCTGATACAGATGAGCAAAATCCTTCTGAGACCTTGGTCCATGGATACACAGAATCTAAATGTATACATGAAATGCAAGACAAAATCATAGAAGTTGCACCAGCAGAAAACCATTATCCTATTGGAATCTTTAAAGACAAATATGCAGAAGAAATGAACTTTCCCACACTATTCTTTGGAAACCCACGTAATGACGACATTGTCAAGAATTTTTCCTATCAAAAAATTGCACAATGGGAACTACTTCATTCCAATAGACAATTTGCATATCATACAACTAATCTATTTTTCAAAACAGTCAAGATATTGATACATCAAGTTTTATCTACAATGTGGATAAGAGTACGAAAAGGTCAGTTAAAAGGAAGAAAACTAATAGCAAAAGATGTCAAATGCAAACCTAACCTAGAGAAGATTCTCAAATCAGACATTGGATATGTTGACTTTAAAAGAATAAGAATATCTCCGGATTATTTACATCAATTAAAAAAAAATGTCTTTGCAATGATTCGGCAACTTGGACCACCTACATTTTTCCTTACATTTACTAGTGCTGAACAACATTGGGAACACCTTTCAAAAGCACTTGAAGCCTTGCATAATACATATTGTGCATCTTCACAACAAAAATACGACATACAAAATGAGAAAAATATTTTCTACCTCATAAAAAAAGATCCTGTAACATGTGTACGCTATTATAAACATAGAATCAATGCACTAAAACAATTGATATTTACAGATAGCTCTTTCTTCGGAGAGCTCTTGGATTATTTCTCTGTAACTGAATTCCAAAATCGTGGCAATGAACATGACCACTTTCTTTTATGGATTAAAGATGCTCCAATTTATGGAAAAGATGAACTTGCAAATATTGAACAATTTATTGACAAATACATCACTTGCAACACTGATGATTTGACTCCTCAAATAGCTATCCTACATAGGCACCATCATACAAAACGATGTAGAAAATCAAAACAGCACTGTTGTAAATACAATTTCCCATTTCCACCAATGAAAAAAACTATGGTTCTCGAACCACTGAAAGACAATAATGAAATTATTGTTCCAATGGCAACAAAAATCTTTTCCATATTAGAACAATCTAATTATGACCAATTATTCTCCTTTCAAATGTTTCTACAAGACATCAACTTGAATGAGCATGATTACATCACAGCTATAAAATCAACAATCCATAGGCCTACAATTTTCTTAAAACGAAAGCCTTCGCATATATGGAATAACAGCTTTTCAAAAAAAATACCAGAGCTATGGAAAGCAAATACAGATGCACAATTTGTGCTTAATGCATATGCTGCAGCAATGTATTGCAGCTCTTACATGACAAAAGTGGATAAAACAATGACAAATGCATTTAAAAGAATTTGTAGGGACCATCAACAAAATAATATCGATGCTATAAAAATGATAAGTAGACTTGGAAATGCATTGCTAAATCTGCAACAAATGTCTACACAACAGGCTGTTCACATCGTACTATCACTTCCACTAAACTATAGTTCAAGAAAGTGTATATTCATTGATACAAGAGCTGATAGTGATCAAACTTTTGTTCTAAAGTCTGCAAAACAATTGAACAGTGAACCAGATGAATCAGAAAATGTGGCCTGTAGATCTTTAATAGATTACTATTTAGCACGACCTGAAACACTCACACATATTTGCCTTGCACAATTCGTATCAGAATATAGAAAAGATGGGAAACCAATGCACCGCAAAGCTAAACCAAATATTATACGTTTTACCAATTTTAACAAACATGTTGACTTGGAAAATTATTGCAGAGAGCATTTATTGCTTTATGTACCCTTCAGAATAAATGAAAAAACATTGAGGCATGGTTTCCATTCATGGCATGATGCCTATTCATATCATGAAAACACAATTAATACTAATCGTATCAAATACAATTACCACATAAACTCTAAATGGGGCGATATTGACAAAGCTATAGATGAAATCTATTCTGAAAATAGTCACATACCAAATGAATTGATCATTTCAAATCAAAATCCACAGAAAGAAACATACAACATAGAAGACGATATTCAAACACTAAAGCATAACAAATCAAAAACTCAATTCTCTAATGCATTTGAAATTGGAAAACATCCACATATTATGGACAATGTTGAATACTTCAATTTGAGACGAATGTTAAACAGTGAACAACAAGCAATTGTAAAGGACATTGTGTTGAAGAAATTAAAAAATATCAAAACTCCACTACACTTGTTTCTAACAGGTGGAGCAGGCACTGGCAAAACTTTTACTGCAAAAGCAATATTTCAATCTCTCCTTCGCATATATAATAACTCCATTGATAGTGATCCGGACAAACCAAAAGGCCTACTAGTTGCTTATACAGGAAAAGCAGCTTACAATATAGGTGGAGTAACATTACACTCAGCATTTCGAATACCTTTTAACAAATTAGAATTCATTCCATTGAATACTGAAATCTTAGATACAATGTCAAAGCATTATCAGCAGCTGCGTGTGCTATTAGTAGATGAGATTTCATTGGTAGGTGCAACATTTTTACGGTGCATCGATAAGCGATTAAGAGATATAATGCAAATGCCAACCACATACTTTGGAAATCTTGATACAATTTTTTGTGGTGATTTATATCAAGCACAACCTATTCTAGATTCAGTTGTATTTGATAATACACCAACACTGACTGAATTAATGCCATACAACTTTTGGAAACACAACATAAAATACTATGAGCTACAATCAACTATGCGGCAAACAGATGAGGAGTTTATTGCAATACTCAATAGAATACGTGTAGGTTCACAAACAGATAATGATATACAGTACTTGAATCAAACTTGTTTACGCTCACCACCCATAGACCCAACATTCCCCTATCTATTTTACAGAAGGAAAGATGTTAATGCACATAATCAAAATATGTTGTCAATAGTTCCAGGAGAACTAATTGTACTGAATGCAATTGATGAAAATGACGAAAACTACAATGAAATACATCTGTATAATCACACAATGTCTTTACCATCTCAAATACTTTTGAAACCAAACATGCTTGTAGAAATTTATGCTGGTAATTATGATACGCAAGACGGTCTAGTCAATGGGTCAGATGGAACATTTAAAGCATATACCATATCCAATGCTTTTGACATTGTTTGGATAGAATTCAATGACCCAAACATTGGCCACCATCAACGTGTTAAATTAACACAATGTTATAACAATGACATTGATAAACAATGGACACCTGTACTTCGCACCACAAGGCCAATACAAAAAATCTCAAACAACAAGAAAATAACTATTAGAAAACAATTTCCAATTCAACTTGCTTGTGCTAGAACAATACATAGATCTCAAGGACTCACAATGCAAGGCTTGGCATTTGATCCTACGGCCATAAGGCAACATGGATTAACATATACAGCACTTTCGCGGACAAAAACAATCCAGACATTATTCTTGTTAAAGCCTCTTACCAAGCAAAATTTCAAAATAAAAGAAAAAATAGTCCTTGAAATGTCTCGTCTAAAATCAACAGCAAACTGGCAATTTGAAAATGGAGATATCAAACATAAGACTAATTCAGAACTACTATTGTGCACATTAAACACTCGCAATCTACACCTACATATTGAAGACATGATTAATGACACTGATATCATGGCATCTGATATCTTATGCCTTCAAGAAACATATATCCAAGACTACCATACAAATAATTTTTTCAAAGATTTCAATTGTTACTCAACATACCATATACATGGACTAATGTCTATAACCAAGAAAAACATATTAGTCTATAAAACAATGCAACATTCAACATCATATACAGAAGCAATAACATTAACAATAAGCTCTATGAACAATGAAATTAACATATGTAACTTATATGCCAAGCCCAATGCTCCATTTGCAGATATTATAGCAATCACCAGGCAAGTATTCTCATGTATTGATGGAAATAAAACCTTGTACCTAGTGGGAGATTTCAACATTGACATGTGTACAGAAAACTACAAAAAAAAACAGCTCCTGAATCATATGCAAAACCACAATATGCATTTCTTATTAAGTAGGTGTCATGCTCTATCTAGACCATTGATCGATCATCTATGGACCAATGCACTAACAGAAAAAATTGAAGTTTACAAATCGGAAGCATATTGGAGTGACCATCTTGCTACTTTTTTAAGATTTCAACCCTCTCAGAACACTCAATGTTCTTAAATATCTCAACTGTTTTTCTTCAATAACATCCAAATCAACAAAAAACATATTTTGACAAATCCAATCTATATACAAACTACTGTTCAATTATGTATCATCCAATTTACTAACACAAAAAAACCAAATTTACAAATAAAAAGCATATTACAGCAACAACCCCACTGATTTTCCCTAATTTTAATCGTTTCACAAAACTAAATATTCTTAAATATGCCATTTGTTTTAGTTCAAAAGCATCTAAACAAACACCCTCAAAATCTTGTGAATCAAATCAATAAATAAAACAATCCCTAATGTCCATGAAGAAAACACATATGTATTACATAGCTTCACCATTTCAATACAATTTCATTTTCTTCTGTCTACAAATTGTCTTATTCTTTTATTCCATAGCACCAATTCTACATATTCTGATATAACATTAGAACAACATATTATCATTTTGCCTGCAGAAATTTATGCAAATGACAAATTGATAAAAAAATACAGGTTACAATGGACAATGCCAAAAGAGCAGAAGAACAAATGGACACTATTAACCAACAACAATTGAAAAGGTAAACAATATTCTTAGGTTACATGTACACTGTACCTTGTCAAGATTCTAGATTTCAACTAATTTTGTTTTGTTTTTTCCAGATCAAAAGTAAAGAGTCAAAATCAAGTTTCAATTGAAGACTTGAATGCACGTAAAGCAGGCAACATTTTCCAAGGCGATGTCATTGTGAAGTATAAAGCTATACTGGATAAGACAAACAAGACACGTGAAGTACTACGCGCAGACCTCACAGACACAAAAGGTGAAATGACTATTACGCTAAATGTAACTGCTGATCTCATTGCTCACTATGAAGACAAAATAATTCCAGGTTCGGGACTATCCATATCCAACTTCCAGATTGCACCTAGAACAGATTATGATCGTGGAGATTGCGACTGCATACTGGTTCTAACAAAGTCCTCAATAGTGGAAATCATTCCACGACTTTGTATTGACTATAAATTCATCCCCAGCACAGCCATAAAACAATTGTTGGCAAGTACCGAACAATATGCTACAGGCACCATAGGTGTATTGGTCACAAGAGCAAAAAAAATAGGTCTGCAATATATTGTTGATGTGCAAGATGGAGATTCAGAGTTCGACAAAGCCCAGGTACACTTTTCAAGGTTCCACATACTAGTTTTAACTTTAAATCATTTTGAAAATTTTATTTTATATGGTAACTGCACTATATTTTAACATGCTTATCTCTTCCAACTCTTTATCATATCTTCCCAGCTCGAACAAAACAATGTTTCAGTTAACTTGAGACCACAACCCCTCATCATCCGCTGTATAAGTTCTCTCAAAAGTCTGCCTGCATGCTACACTGTAATAATATTCATTTTTCTCCTCTCATTATTTGCAAACAATGGTTATCTAAAGTCAAACTTTAAGCCCTTTTGGGTTCTTGTAATTTCTTGTGATTCCTTGCAACCCTGATGTGCAAAATGGATCAAATTGTAAAGACTCTCCAAGTCTGAGCATGAGCGTTTGATTATTAAAAAATAGAGAAATAGAGCCGTCATTTGCAGGTCAACTACCCCATTTTGGAGTGGCCCGGTATATTGCTACATTCTTGGGAAAACAATTGCCTGCACTAACTTATTTTCGTGCACCCATGTTGTGGAGTCCAGACCTCTCTAGTGCAAAAGAAATTGTAATGACTTCTGCAGTGATTTCATGCTGAGATTGAAAACATAAGTGTCTATCCAATCCACATTATTGTATAATTACTTCAGAAATATATGTTCCCTCTATACTTTTAAAAAGCACCGTAATAATGTCAGCTTGCAACCGACATCTAGCCAATGTCACTTCGAGTGGTCAAGTCCATTGTTGCTGAATTTTAGCCAAACTTTTCTTACTCACCCCAAGTCATATGGTGTATCTGTATTGAATAATCTCGGTCTGTCTCATACATAACAGTTGAATTGACTTAATTACTATAGTTTCAAACTCAAACAGGAAACTTAAGTGCCTCTCCAATCAACATTAATGTATAGCTACTTGAGATAAATAAATGCTCTCTAAAATACTTTTAGAAGACACTGTAATAATGTAAGCTTCCACCCAATATCTCATCGCTGTAGGGCAAACCCTGTTTGACATTTTACTGTCAACAATAGCAATAACAATTGCTAAGCTCTTCTATGAACATTCCACCAACTGAATAGAGGTTTTGACATAAAAGCTCCAACTAGTTACGAATTGGAGAAAAACCCTATGGAAGCTCATCTAGAACATCCAAGTTTCGAACTCAGACTGCTAATAAGCAGACACTTGTCTTTCAACCTTGAGCCTCACCAGTTCAAAATTAAGCATCCAGATTCAGTCCCATTGCTATTAGATTACTGTTTGATCATTATTGATTAAAGACTCAAGTAAGTATTATTTTAATCTGCTTTCCATGTGGAATACAGTGTGCCCCTCTTCTCCTTGGATACTTGGTCTGGACTCTGCAGTGATTCAGATTTCAGGAGCAATCCAGGCAAAAAAAGTTAACACTAAATCACTTGATCTAAACTGTTATCAACAAGTATGAATCTACTGACAACAATGACAGTACAGAAAGGAAATGTAAAACCAACCACATACACAACAATAAAACAATATTGACAATAAGAACTGATAGTACGAGATACATATAACAGCTTTGTAAAAAATAAAAGTTCGAGAAATGCATATAAGCCACAAAAAACAGCAACTAAATTCACAGAAATTCATTCAAGCCTCAACACAGAGCTGCTATCTGCAGGAATGAACAATGGTCTGATGTCACGTCTCTAAGTAAAATTCTAAACATTTTATAACACCGGTAAATTGCACATAAGTCAACAATTCACTCAGTTCGATACTTTTTAGAACATAGAGTAATGTATCTCTTCATAAATAGGCGACTACTTCAAATCGATTTTTTCATCAAATACAAATGCAAAAGTAAAAGCTGTTTGTCTCAGTAAAGCTTCAAAATAAAGCAAAAATTAGGAATTTAAAGTGGACAACATGTTCCAAATGCAAGAGGCGCATGTACTTGTTTATGCTTTGACTATCTCCTTTCTTGTTTAAATTGTTTCTAGTTCTTGAACCTAGTTTTCAATTAACATACATTACTGTTTTGCAGTTTCATTTCTTACTTACACTATTTACACCTACAGCTGCAGATGCACCGGAATTTTGAGGACCATTTTGTAAAAATCGAACAACAGCTCCGAAGCAATGAATTTCCACTTATCCTTTTCAAAAATATTGTCAAACGGATCAATGCAAAAGACAACATGCTTCACACTTGCCAGTCGACATATATTGATGTATTAAATGACAAAAGGACCTTGGATCACTTAAACAGTTTGCTGCACTCAACATTTGAGGTAACAACTCTTGAAATCTCCAATCTTCTCCCTAGCAAATCTAAAACAAAATTAACAAAAAAAAAATCTTCCTAACCAAACAATACTTTCATATGTATTGCAGGTACAAGGAACATTGAAAATAGCTAATGCATTTTCCAGTCCTTTCCATGCATTTTGCTCAAAATGCAATTATAAATTTGATACCTATGGAACACTTGACAATGAAACTGCCCACTGTGATAGATGCAAGGAACAGGTCGCCTATATCTACTCGCACTATCTCAAGACTATTTTGACAATAGACAACAAACAGACAATACATTGCTCATGCGCCAACAATATCATCCAAATGCTACTGCCAGACCTACAACAAATCAGCTATGACGAATACCTCAAGGATAAATCAGCAGTCATCTTCATGTTACGAGACTTCAGCAGAAAAGGGCAATTTGCATTGAATAAGTCCAATGTCATCATTGATGCATGTTGTCCTAAAGAATAAACACAAAGCATACAAAACTACATTTTTGTTACATATATCTTATACACGATACCTCTTTAATACTCTCTTTACTCTCTAAACTACACATTACTTTATAATTTTACCTAATTTTATATGTAATTGGTATTTTTGAGTACAAAATCAAACCCCTTAATCAAATATGTCTTGAATTTTCTTTTCGTTATAAGCAAATATTGGAAAGCTTCTTAAATTCTCTCAACCAAAATAAGAATGCTGTAAACTTCTCTCTCATTATGCATACTATGATAATCTGCACTAAAATCATCTTCAACTTTCTTGCTTCATTGATTTACCTCACGAAGGCGTCAACTTTTGTGTCTGGTTTTGCATGATCTTACTGGTAGTGGCAGTTGTATATATATGATGACACATTGTTAAAAAATATTCATTTCTCTCTCCGGTATCTATAAAATCTAATTCTATATATGCAAGTGTCTAAACACTATAAAGCATTGATTCTATTTAAGCAACAGCTATTTAGTCGTTGAGAAGAATCCATTCACGTGTCAACCAACCGTGTACTAAACTGTCAAAGAGAATGACTACTCACATTTCACCAAGTTGTCTCGACTTTTATACACTTTTAAAAGTGTGAATAACTATTATCATACATATGGTTTATGTTATATGTTTTCTAGACATAAATTTTCAAATTTTTTTTGTTGTGATGGTTTTAAGATTCATGGTACAGCTGACTTCTAAAATTGATACATATTAACATAGACATGGTACAAATTTTATAAAAGTTCAACAATGGTTTTAGGATTTTAAAGTGTTTTTTATTTTTTTACAAGTTTAGGCATTTGCATCTGGAACAGGACACCATTAGATGGAACACAACACTCCATAAATGGAACCGTTGCTGTTCCATGGCCACTGCATTACCATTCAAAATGAAATAACATATTTTCCATCTACAACAGTTGTTCAGCATTGCAGATGGGTTTTCTAATAAAAGCCAAAAAGTAGAGAGTTGCTTGCATTTCTTGCAACATAGCATTGTTGTCAATTGACTGGATATTAATGTTGCAAACGTGATGAACAAATCAACACATCCACTCAAGATATCTTGCACATGAATGTAAATGTTGCACATAGAATTCTAGCCTACCTAATTAAAGTCTTTTCCTTACCTTACCTCTTTCAAGACCTTAGCATTTTGATGTATCATATTCTCTATACCTTTCACTGACTGGACCTATACATGACACAATGCTAGACATGATTGGAGCCAGTGTATATTTCATTTTCTTCTCAAAATAAAAGAGTTCTTCTCAGACCTCCAATGGGCCGCAGCTTCACAAAAATACCAATTGAACTGTTTATGACAAAATGGCCATCGTGCAGTATAATTTTGGGTCTGAAGAAGTGCACTAGGGTAAATACAATAGAAAACTAATTAACTGCAACTAAGGGCCAGTCAAACACTTCATAGTGTTGTAAAAAGTCTCTTAGCTTTATTAAGATCTGAAAAATGGTCATAAGTCCAATCTATTTCGATTGCTGGACTGTTAAAAGCCATATTTTTCTCCCAGTTGTCAAAATTGTTAAACAATCAGCATCTTTTAGTTATGCGCTTTATTATACCTTGATTTAGTAAATACTCTACTACCAATACTGTTTAGTAGTCACACTATGTTATTGGCTGTTTTCTAAGTCACAGTCACAGTCTATCAAATTAACTATTTTTTAAGTAATTTGATAGACTGTGACTGTCCATGCACATTTTGGCTGTAAATATGTAACCTGTAGCTTTGATCCAATATGTATATAGAAAAGCACTATGACTGTGCATGCACATTTTGAAAAGAACAACATCATCATCATCATATTGTTGAAGAAGAAAAGGAGGATATGGAATATGATCATGTTGCCGAGGAAAGGAAAATCATGGAAACGTCATCATGATATTCGGGCTTCATTGAAATGCTGAGGATGACGTCATCGTCATCTTCGTTAAAACAAGGGGATAAATGTAATATCGGGTCGCCTAAGCACCATGATCAGGATGATGAATGTAATATGACCCCTTTGCGCCCAAGGCAACCCTCTCGAAAGATCAGGATGATGATGAGCATCGGGATATTTGCTTCTTCGTCGAACTTAGAATAAGACGTCATCATCATATTTCGTGAACCAGATCGTGCTTGAAAAATATCCTGTTCAAGGAAAAATGTGATGATGATGATGATCAGAATATTTGCTTCTTCGTTTATTGGATCGGCATGACGTCATCATGATATTCTGAGCCTTTGTTAAACTTAGAACATGGCGTCATCATGATATTTCGCCAACCGGATCATGTTTGCGAAATATCCTGCCAAAGCGAAAATGTGACGATGATGATCATCAGGATATTTTCAAAAGGTAGTATTTCATCGGCAGCAGGACTTTACGAAATATCGGGTGAACAAACAACATCATGATGATCTTCACAACATAACAGCATAAAACAATATGATGATGACCCTCCTCATCGAATTATCATGATGGCGTCATCATGATATTTTGTCTTCGAACCACAAGGATGACTTGAGGTCATCATCATATTGCGCTACGGTGATATTGTAAAAAAATGATCATGCTGTTTAAGGAATGAAATATCGCCCTCTTCTGAATACATAGGCTGTTCATCATGATATTGTAAAAAATGCGATCAGGAGGATATGAACATGATGATCCCCTTTATCGATTTATGATGATGACGTCTCCATCACTCAGCAAATTTCAGGGAATGACCCTCCTGAAAGATCAGCATGATGATCATAGTTATGCAAAAGGAGATCAAGACAATATGAAGTTGTCACCATCATATTTCAAACTTCAGTAAATATCATGATGATGGCCTTGCGATACGATTATAACATGCGCATGCAAATATGCAAAAGGTGGATTTTCTAGGGCTGATGCGCATGATATGATAACATTAGGTAATGCTCAAATATCATCATAATGCTCGCTATACAAACACCGCTCCACAGGGAAACTTACCCTGGCCTAAAGTTGATATCATCATGATATTTGAACCTCAGGATATTATCGGGGGGGGGGGTTCAAATATGATGATGATGATCATCTTCATGTAACCAAAACCGCGTTTATAACATACGACCCTCCTAAAAGAAATCATGATGCTGGCAATGCACATAAGGCCATTTGACAGGTAAAGGGCACTACCACCTAAGATTGACATCCAGATATTACGACTACATCATTTTTATCGGGTGATAGACCAAGATCAGGATAATCTTGACAACATGTTCATGATGCACCTGACCTTTCACATATGGAAGAATTTTCGAGTGAAGTAAAAGCCAAACCTGCATAGAATTTCAAGCTCTTTCTAAATATGAGGTCATAGAAACAAAATACGAACTTTGACAACCGACCTCATGATAATGACCTACCTTATCCAATATCATGATGATGATGCACCTGACCTTCATTTTTACCAAACCGCCAGAAAACAGAAAAAACACAAGCAAAAGCAAAAAACAAACATCAGCAGCGGTCCCCATTTTGCTAACCAGCATAATGGGGCATGTTGTGAACATCACAACAACTAGCAACCAAAACAAAACAATTAAATTCAAAGTGTTCAAGGAAACTAGATGAAATGAACTGATAACTTCCAACTATGTTTTCCTGCAAATTACTATTCAGCTCAAGACTTAAAGTATTCAATTAAGATGCATGAATTTCCATCTTTAGTTTACTTGTGTGCACGTGATTCATTATCCTCATCTTGAAGATCGATTGAACAAACCAATCACTAACATTAGCCTACGTAGGTGAGGATATTCCCTCATAGCCAATCGGATAGACCCTTGCTGCCAGCAAGCATCTATAACCCCAGCAAAGTTATCATTACAATTCTCCCAAGTAGAGCCTCACTGCCAGCAAGCATCCATAGCCCCGATAGAGTTACTTAGACAACTTAATCTGGATTTCCAGTATAATCCGCTTTATTTATTTATTTATTTATTATTATTACTATTTTTTTTATTTTCTTTATTTTCTAATTTTGAAAGATTTCATAAGATATACAATTTGTAACTTCATGATGCAAGGAGTAGACACTTGCTAAAATTAAGCTAAGAATTGTAATACTAGCAAGGGTGACCTCTGATTTTTCACCTAACATCTACACTGGTATGTTCAACAAACCCAAGGATTTTAGGTGTGTCATCATGAGAAACCTGGTTCAAATCCTCAATCACATTTATTGCATACAAAACTTCAGAACATGAACAACTCTCTGCATTCATGGCAATGACAGCTTATGTGTAAATTGCAAATGGTTAACCTAAATATCCTAAATTATATACTGTTTTGAATAGTTGCTAGTTTTGCTCCTTAATACTCTACAGTAAAATAAAGATCCCTACTAAAGAAACAACAAACAAACCAAACAAACAGGCTGTACAAACAGAAACAAAAAGCAAAAACAAACAGAAGACGAGCTATACAAATAACTAACCCAAAACCAAAACAGCATAACAAGAACACAAAAACAAAAGCAACTACCCTACCAAACTATATACAAGCCTCTGTGAGTCATCTGGTGAACAATTCTTGAAAAAAGAGGATATAGAGGATCATGGAGCTATTGTACACAATCAGACATTCAGTGAACAATCTAATTTTATTGACCTACAACAATCTTGATTTTGATCATTTAATTTAAAGAACTCGGTCATAACACTAGGATTTTCTTTCTTTTCTATCACTTCACTACTTTCTACAGTAGGGATCTTATCAGTTTTAGTGCATTTTAATTTTGCCAATACTTGTTTACACTTCTTTGCCAAATCATATTCATTAAAACTTTTTAGGTCAGACCCAGAGGTTTCCTCTTGACAAATATTCCTTACTAATTCCATATATTTATCAAATATATCAAGACAAACCTCACTTTCCTTTTCTTTTTCATTAAATCCTTTTTGCTTATTATCCAAAAAAGGCACATGAGCTATGATCTCTCCTCTACATTTTTTAGGATATTTATACTTTTCACAAACCCTAATCACAACTGGATCCTAATGAAAAGACAAATTTTTTTTCTTACCATCACATGATTCCTGGACAGAGATCTTACTATCCTTTATTCTTACAATTAGTTCCATCTTTGTATCCTCTGCACATTTCACAACCGTAGATGCTACATCCTCCTGTCGCTCAATAATCTCCTCGTTTTCCTGCCAAATTTCAGCCTTATACACATCTGACAAACAGATTAGTCCTTTCAAATATAAATCTAATTTTGTGACAAAAGATATACAATTAAGCTCACGATGCTCTGCAGACTAATGTATCCTACACCTTCCAAATAAACCATAGCTATATAGATTTTTAGGATAAAGCTGCTTATTCAAAACTTTCTAAACTCAAGCAATGTCAACTTGAAAACTATCCCTATGTAAGTCCATTGAAAATCGGACCTTCTTTCAACCCTTTAAGCCTTTCAAATTTTATGACATCTAACATATCTCAGAATACAACATTCAAAACTCAAAATTTTGACCCTAAACCAAATCAGGCCCTCCTTCTACCACCAAAAACTATTCCTAATTACAAAATACAGTGTTCTAGCCCTCCCTCTATCACCAGAAAACTATTGATGATTACAATATACAACCTTTCAGCCCTCCTTCTAACACCAGAAAACTGCTAATGACTGTTTTAATGCAATCATAACAATAAGTTAAAATTCACATATAATAAACTGAAACTATACTTCAAAGATAACAAGGAATCATTTGAGATTCAACTAATCCCAAGTCTGAAATGGTTCAGTTGGTCAAGTTCAGTTGGTCAATGTGAAGCCATAATGTTCAAGGGGCCTTGCATAGTTTAGGTTTGTTTTGTGGTTTACTAGCCTAAGAATATGCAAAAAGGTCATAGATTTCAACAAGTATTCTGTTCATTTGCATAAAGATGATACTGTGCTGCAAGTTTCAAAGGGTTTTCTTGGATTTTTTGCAGCTTTCTTTTTTATCTGTCTATGAAGACTATCTACTTATAGCTCTATTGTACATGCTTCTTCAAATTTCAGACAATTTCCTTTGGATTTCTACGTTTTCAACTAAATATTTCAGATGGGTTGGGAAAAGTTACAAAGATCTACTCAATACCTCATTTAATCTACCAAAGGATCTAATAGTTTCTATCATGCACTATATAAATACCACAGTAATTTGATCAAATCCACAGTAAAAACCCTAAATGTAAGTTCTAGGCATTTTCACAAACATACATTTAAAATTCCAAGCTCTCAGAGAACATATTTCAAAATACAAAAAAGGGCAAGAGAACACTCAGAAGACAGATGCAGAACTCCAGATTCTATTGTTTTAGAAACGAATAGTCATACATGATGTACAATGCAGGAATGACTCTTAGTTTCATTGATCATACCACAAAGAACTTACAACCTTTACAGATACAATAAGGCAACCAGACATTCCACGCGCACCTTACTGCAGACAAACAAGCGACCTCCTTCTTCTACTTCTAAACTATGCTAACCTAACTTGCTATGTTTTCCTAGAATCCCTGTGTGTACACCCTAAAAATCCCTGTTGTCAAGTATTACAGTCCAGAGACGCACAATATAAAGACAACACAAGCAATAAGTATTTCATTTATCACATAAACAACAGGAAATTAAAATAATCGTTTAAATCCACGTAACTGTCCAAAATCGTGGAAATCAGATCCAAAATACTCTCAAACACGCCCAATATCCATTCAAACCACTCAAAATTCACTGGGTCAACCATCACTAACCGGGAAAATGCCACAGGCACCCAAAAAAAAACACTTTAAAATTCCACCGCTTCATTTCCCACCCATCGACATGATCATCGCCATCAGCATGTCAAAAAAAACATGTTGGTCAATATTTACTTCATCATCATGGTATTTCGCTTCTACATATTGCGGAAAAGAACAACATCATCATAATCATATTGTTGAACAACAAAAGGAGGATATGGAATATGATCATGTTGCCGAGGAAAGGAAAATGATGCTAACGTCATCATGATATTCGGGCTTCATTGAAATGCTAAAGATGACATAAACGTCATCTTCGTTAAGATCAAGCGATAAATGTAATATTGGGTCGCCTAAGGAGCATAATCAGCATGGTGAATGTAATATGGCCCCATTGCAGCCAAGGCAAACCTCACACAAGATCAGAATGATGATGAGCATCGGGATATATGCTTCTTCATCCAACTTACAATAAGACATCATCATCATATTTCGCGAACCAGATCCTGCTTCAAAAATATCCTGTTAAAGGAAAAATGTGATGATGATGATGATCAGGATATTTGCTTCTTCGCTTATGACATCGGGCTGACGTCATCATGATATTTCCAGCCTTTGTTAAACTTAGAACATGACGTCATCATGATATTTCGCCAACCGAATCATCTCTGGGAAATATCCTGCCCAACGGAAAATGTAACGATAATGGCCATCAGGATATTTTCAAAACGTTGTATTTCATTGACAGGAGGACTTTACGAAATATCGGGTGAACAAACAACATCATGATAATCTTCACAACATGACAGCATAAAACAATATGATGATGACCCTCCTCATCGAATTATCATGATAACGTCATCATGATATTTTGTCTTCGAACAACAAGCATGACTTGAGGTCATCATGATATTGCGCTAGGGTGATATTGTAAAAAAATGATCATGCTGTTTAAGGAATGAAATATCGCCTTCTTCTGGATACATGGGCTGATCATCATGATATTGCAAAAAACGCGATCAGGAGGATATGAAGATGATGATCCCCTTTATCGATTTATGATGATGATGTCTCCATCGCTCAGCAAATTTCAGCAAATGACCCTCGTGAAAGATCGGGATGATGATCATAATTATGCAAAAGGAGATCAGGAGGATATCAACTTGTCATCATCATATTTCAAACTTTGGCAAATATCATGATGATGACCTATCATCATGGTATTGCAAAAAAGCCGATCAGGAGGATATGAAGATGATGACCCCTTTATCGATTTATGATGATGATGTCTCCATCGCTCAGCAAATTTCAACGAATGACCCTCGTGAAAGATCAGGATGATGATCATAATTATGCAAAAGGAGATCAGGAGGATATCAGGTTGTCATCATCATATTTCGAACTTCAGCAAATATCATGATGATGACCTATCATCATGCTATTGCAAAAAAGGCAATCACGAAGATATGAACATGATGATCCCCTTTATCCATTTATGATAATGATGTCTCCATCACTCAGCGAATTTCAGCGAATAACCCTCGTGAAAGACCAGGATGATAATCATAATTATGCAAAAGCAGATCAGGAGGATATAAAGTTCTCATCATCATATTTCCAACTTCAGCAAATATCATGATGATGACCTTGCGATAGGATTATAACATGCGCATGCAAATATCCCGACAGTGGATTTTCTAAGCGTGATCAGCATGATATGATAAGATTACGTAATATTGAAATATCATAATGATGCTCACTATACAAAGACCACTCAACAAGGAAACTTACCCTGACCTAAACTTGATATCATCATGATTTTTGAACCTCAGGATATTATCGACGGAAGGTTCAAATATGATAATGATGATCATCTTCATGTAACCAAAACTGAGTTTATAACATATGATCATCCTAAAAGAAATCATGATGCTAACAATGCACCTAAGGCCATTTGACGACTAAAGACCACTACCACCTAAGATTGACGTCCGAACATTGCGACTGCATGATTCTTATCAGCTGATAGACTAGAGTAAAACGCAAACCTGCATCAAATTTCAAGCTCTTTCTAAATATGAGGTCATAGAAACAAAATATGAAATTTGACAAACTGACCTCATGATAATGACCTACCTTATCCAATATCATCATGATGATGCACCTGACCTTCATTTTTACCAAACCACCAGAAAACAAAAAAAAACACAAGCAAAAGCAAAAAGCAAACATCAGCAAGGGTCCCCAAATCATTACTCACATGACCTTTTCTCATCCCATCAACTTTTCATTTCTCACCACATACTACACCAACATTAAATGCATAAAGGCAGGAACATGACGCATTGCGTCTCTTGTTTCTAAACAATTCACTCCAAAAATTAAGTTAATAATATTATGTGCGCTTGTAGATTATAGAACGTCTCCACACGTTTTCTAGACCTTTCTTTTGTGGTGATTACAATTTTCTTTTACTCTCGGGAATTCTAAGTTTTGTTTGGTAGAATAAATACAATGGGTAGTTGTTAGCCAGTTTTTTTATTATAAAAAGTGGTCCCCAATTGGATAGGGCAATGTTTATGAATAGACACGGATAGTGAGAGTGACTCCTCCGTAATACAACAAAATTTATTTGGGTATTTAAAAATGAAAGAGGAAAAATATTGTTTTGTTTGATTTATAATAGAAAAATAGTTTTTATATGGTTGTAATAGTGAAATAGTATATTTATGACATTTTTTATTTACTTTTATATGTATATTGATGGGAATGTTTTAATGTAATAATATGTTGAGAAGTGGTATATTTTTGTTGGATTTGGCTCACAAGATAATCCCTATGCACCCTTATTTAATCATCATTTATACTAATTCACATATATTTACTCCCCACCTCAAAATCAACTCTTCGTCCCTTAAGTTCATGTTCCAAGGACACAAGATTTAACTATGGTCAACTTGAGTAGCTAAAAAAAGACTCCAACAATTTAAAACCTTAAATTTAAATTCCAACTTTTCCCCCTTAAATAGTAGTCACTATGAGTTGACCTAACACATTTAATGTGACATGCTACTATGTAGTGGTATTCAAACATGCCAATTTTGCACGCAATTTCATAAGTGGATCGTTAGAGAACACTTCAATTTTAAAGAACATTGAAGGGATCCAATCTACATCATCATCATCATCATCATCATCATCATCATATAGGCCATCTGCATGTCTACAAATGTTATATTCGATCTTTCTCATTGCCATTAATTTTATCTATCAAAGGCTTTGACCTACGAGAATCAAGTTCCCTATCAAATAAGAAAACTCCTCAACATTGTTCTTAAACACCACCTTAATAGATTTAGATACCTAGAAGGTAAATGCAAGCAAAATTTTTAGGCATACTTTCTATCAAATCATTCCTATGCACAAATTTCAATCCCATGGGATGCAAATTTGACCTATACAAATGATAAGAGCAATCCAATTTAGATTTCATCATTGTACTTCCAATGCATATTAAAGTTGTGATTTTGTGATGAATGGCACTATCTTGGTATGTGGTAGTATTAGTGTCTTGCAAAAGGACTTCAGATCGAACTAGGTCACATCATCCCTATGGGTGATTAGGATTTGGTTGAATGGATATTCCCTAGTATTCTACCCACATATGGTTGTCAAATGTTGTGAGGTCTTGATTGACTCTCACATCTTTCTCTTCTTCATGATAAGTGTCATCATAATCAATATCCTCATTGTCATATTTGCTTTGAAAGGAAGCTAAGGGATTAGGTGGAGAGACATACCTATCAAGTGTAAGGGTAAGAGGTTTGTTGAAAGGAAATCTCCCTTGATGTCTCATCTATCCCAATATATTTAAGGGTACTATCTAGGTACTACAAAATAAATGGACAAGAGAGAGGAAAGTGGGCGAGATTGAAAGAAGGTGAGATGACTTGTCATAAGAATTTATATTTCACATTAGGCTCACCAAAATATATACACTTTAAATATGACTCTTCACTACTATTCATAAGTCACAAAGGGGGATGCACATGCATTGTGCATATTTAATTAGACAACTAGTACATCCCTCTTGCTCATGTGACAAAAGCAAGCAAAGCATTGGAGATTATGAGGCAATACTCTCTTCATGAGGAAAGAGTTCCTAATAAATGGTAAATGTTATTGAGTCAAGTTATGGTATAGTGTTGTAAGTAGTGATACTTTTTTTATATGAAGTTGAGATCTTGCCATGTCTTTTCAAGGAAATTGTTCAAATGGATGGTCTCTACATTGAAAATGACCTCAAGATGGGCTAATTTGGTAGCTAGGAACTGATTGTTTTCTTGTTAAATTTGTTATAGGATTTAAATTTGTTCTTAAACTTTAGTAATTACAGGTGTTGGTAATATTTTTAGTAATTTTTGAAAGTAGTCTTGACCCAATCTTCCCTTATTCCAAGACACATCAGCATATAATTCCATATGTGACCAAGGCAGGGAAGTGTCATATGGAGTTACTTTGATGCCTTTATTTACTTGTTTGGTTTCTTGCATTTGGGTTGTTGATAAGTTTGTGTGTTCAATTATTTAATTTGAATGAAGTGTTTGATTTTGAGATGTTTTCTTTTGAATTTTTGAATGGAGTTGTGAGTTGTACATTTGAATGTTTGATTGTTTATTACTATGTTTGGAGCTTCCATTTTAAATGTAAAGGACCCAATGTTTTGTTTTCTTTGTTTTTTGGTGTTTTTGTGATTTTTAAATGTATAATGATGCTAAAATAAATTTATTTTAATTAAACTAGTTACATTCAAATGAAAAAGAAGCAAAAAAAAAACAATCCTACAATCAACAAAAGCAATTGATTTTCCCTTTTATCATTAAGCATGATTAAAATAGAAACTAGAAAAGAAAAGCACATGCATGTAGGAAAACTAAATGAATTAACTCTTTCCTCTATTCCCAAACCAACACACTAAAATTTTTAATTAGAAAAACAATTACTTGGTGTTGAATCTGTTGATATTTGGTTTTGGTGTTTGTGTGGAGTACTTGTTTTTGTTTGTTTCATATATAATTTGATTGGTTTTTGGATTGTACTCTATTATTTTATGTGAAGGAGTTTATAATATTCTTGAAATTTTTTCAAGGAATAAAGATACTATTTTGAAAAATGATTCACAATAAAATAAAACTAGTCTAATTACTAAATCTATCATAGACTTGAAACTTCAACAAAGTCTTACAAATATATGAACATGAGTGAATCATTCTAGAATTAACTCTAATAATCTATTCTATCTACTATATACTAATCTAAGAAAAATTTTAATGTGATAAGAACTCTCACACCTATTTATGAATTATCCAAAACATGCAAGATGTGGGTTAGGGAAATGTTGTCCTTAGTGACCCAACTTTTTGGTAGCTTTTCTCCTCTCAACTAAGGGTTATTTTCTACTAGTGTAAGGTAGATATAGAAGGATAGAGTAAAATGATACTCAAGAGTATGCATAAACATGTTATTGAAAAGATCTTGGAGGCTCTTTGAATAATTTTGATAAATGTGATGAAACTAAAGATCCTAGATGTTGTTAGATATTTGGAAGAATGTAGTGAAGATCACATGAGTGTGAGGTCAAAAATTGCTTTCCCTATAATTTTGGCACTACATATTGTCCTTATTTTAGCGCTCATTCCTCGAGCATGTTCTAGGATTATGTTAGCCCAACCTTGGCCTTCTACCCACTCCTAATGCTAATGCTAGTGTTGTGTTGTATTTTTTGTGTGCTCAACCTTGTTTTATGGGTTTCCATGTGTCCCATGTGTTTTTGTTATGTTTTTTCCCATCTTGTGAAGTCTTTGAGAATGTTGTAATTGGATGTTAGCATGCCATTTAGACATCTATGTGCACTACATTGTCAACCTTTGAATACAACATCCATTTTCTATCCTACCAGCATCCTTTCAACTTTAAAATATTCCTTTCTAACCATTGTCTATCTAATGCTTGGAAGTCTAATAATAATCTTTGCATTTTGAATGACTACCAAGCTTCCCTCTCCTTCTTCCTAGATTGAATCCTCATTTGTCATGCAAGATTGAGCCCTCTAAGTCCAGTTTATAGCTCTTTGCTTGTCTCTTGATAGCATTTTTCACCACTCTACAACACCTTGTGGCATTCTAGGATCTATTACATCTCTTTGGCCTTGTGAGCATCTTTCATTTTAATTGTGAAGACTAGTTTGTTGTGTTTTATCCTATTTTCCTTTATTGTAGATATATTTTTCATTGTTTCTATTGGCACTATTGGAGTTATCACCTCCTATGTCCATTCATACACACTAGGGTATTATTAAGCTTTTGTAGACCGAAAGTTTAATACTTATAGATTTATTTTAGTTTATTGATATTCTTAGTCCTAGATGCACATAGGCTAAGTGCACACACTTAAATTCATTTCCCCTTGTTCCATTGACTTCTTGTGGAGGTCAAAAGATTGAAATAGGGGATTGACTTGAAGGTAAGTTATTAAGTAGTTCCAACCTTCTCTTCTATCCTAGAACATGTTTGTTGTAACTTCACAACCGTATGGAGGTTTGAGCTTTCTCACTTTCCTTGTGTTATTTTGTAATTTCTTTAGACTCAAATTAGATTGGTGTAATTTATTATTATTTTATTTATCTCAATATGCTTCTAGTCTATTATATTACTCATTTTCATCTCTATGTGTACTGACTCTATAGGTCTCAATGAGAAATTTTATTTTTCTAACTTTTCTAGAAAACAACGTGTTGTTGGCAATGTGTGTTGTCATTGATTTCAACTCAATATGTGTCAACCTGAGGTCAGAGGTAATGAAGCTAATGGGCAATGGAAAATTTGAGAGAGACAGTTTGACTCATATCAACATGGTTAAGGTAGTTCAGTCCAGAAGACCTAGCAGATGAAGGAAAACTATCTACGTATGAGAAAGAATGATGATCATCTTGAGGTCTAAGTATGATGTGGAGATGAGTACATATGTTCTAATATGTTCCTAGAATGCCTACATTAATATCCTACCATTCTGGTGTACCACACTTAGAAAAAGTTACAAATGTTTGGCCAAGGCTTTCATAGTGTATATCCTAAGGAAAAATTATAGTATTTTGGTTTGCATTCCTCCACAGTACAAGATTCAGTCTTGCAGTTTAGAAGATAAGATTATCTAGATATTAACATGCTATATCCAAGATTTTAGCTCATTACACTTTCAACAAATAAAGTTATCAGTGACAGAGTTCTGAACTGTGACTTGAGAGTGTAAAGCAATGGTGGAGACCTGATGGAATGCTCTACATTCCTTCAAAAGAGAAGTTGTGCCCATGGGGTATTGTAAATATGTTTTTGGATGTTCAATCTACACTACCTTTCAATATCATGTGTTCTTATGGTCCACAAGGTCAATCTTCAAATGATAGAAGTAATACAGATAGTTCTGGATACAGAAGTACTCTATAGAACACATGTTTGAGTACTTGCAGAAGATGGATAAGGTATAAATATGCTATATGAGAGTTTGTGGAGACTCTACATACTTCATAGTATCTTAGGTTTGAACCGCATGCAGGTTTATCTTATTTCCAGTACCACACAAAGTGTTCAAATGATCTTAAGTTATGTGTATACATGAATATTGGTCATAGTGCAGTTGAGTCAAATGTCTCTGCATTCCTCCATAAATGATAGATATGATTGTGTGGATCTAATAAAATGATCATAATGTTGTACAAGTTGATTCATGAGTATTTTAGTTGACTTGGTGGTCTGCAATGCAATATCCTATGTCTTGATGTGTTGTAGTCAGTCCAGAATGCCCTGTTTTCATCAGTTCAACATGTTTCTTGTTTTACGGATGCATATATTGATTAGATACTTCAGGAAAATGGTGTATGGGTAGTTTTGAGAAGATACATGGTTTAAATCTTGGTCTGCATATTGTTTTTTGCTTCTCCCTGATGATGTGAAGATGATCGCTTAGAAGTAGTACTATTGTTTAGGCTGACAATCTAGTTTCTTTCATGTGTGGTAGATCCTGATCAGTGGTTTTGAAATTGAAGGATGTGTTATGATACAATTAACCTTGTTCTGCCATGTGAAGTGATTTGCAACTCAAAATGTATTTGTTCTAAGCCAACCCATACATAATTACACATTTCATCTTAAGGCCTTTCTAATGCCTACCTAATAAAGGTTTTAAGTGGTTGTGGAGGATATATATAGAAGAACAAATTCATTTTTGGAATGAGAAAGTGAGTGTGAATGTGATAGAGTAGATTGAGTAGCACGAAGTGTGTAAAGTTAGTTTGATGGAGTAATTGTGCAGAAAAGAGGATTGCAACATCAGCATAAGTCAGATGCTTCTTTCATAGTAGTTCATAATTATGTTATCATTGTAATTCTTTGTAGCAGTGAGCTTTCTTTAGGGAGTAGTAGCTTCCTTGGGTTGTAGCCCTAAAAAATGTTTGCAAGGAGTTGTAGCTTCCTTAGGTTGTAGCCCTAAAAAAATATTTGCAAGGAGTTGTAGCTTCCTTGGGTTGTAGCCCTAAAACAATGTTGTAAAAATTTATAGTACTGAGCATTATATTGTGAGCTAACACTCACCGTGGTTTTCATAATTTTGGGTTTTCCATGTAAGAATCCTAGTGTCATTGTGTTGATAAATGTGTTGCATGTTTTACTTTCTAGTCTCTAAGTAAATTATTCTAATTTGCAAATAAAGTAGTTAAGTTTTAGTATATGTTGATTCACCCCCCTCTCAGCATCTCAGTGTGTTCAACAATTGGTATCAGAGCCAAGTACCTTTGAGAAGCCTAACAACTAAGGTAGATCCTGCACTTGAACACATGGAATTTGAAGCTATGGATAATGATGTATTTATTCCAGAACCATATCTAGAAGCAATGTAACCTGAAGTCTTGGACTTAAATCTAGATGAGGTGGACCTTGAAGGAAAACTCCATTCAACACTTGAAGATCTGGATAAATCTAGAGAATTAAACTAGGAATATGAGGACATGCTTGAAGAATCAAAAGAGACAATTGTGAAATTGAAGACAAAAGCTAAAGAATCAAAATAAGAAATTGGCAAAATGAAAGCTCAAACAGGAGATAAAGGAGGTGACATTAAACTCAAGGAGGCAAAAGATATGATCTCTATTTTGAAAGTTATGGTTGAAGAAGGCAAAAGGATTGAAGATTGCCTAAATATGAAGCTCAATGAGAAAGTAGCTAAATGTTCAAAACTTGAGGAAGAAGTTGTCACTCTAAGGAAAGAACTAGAAAAAGAAAAAGAACAAATTGACAAAGAATTAAAGCTGAAAGGAGGTTCTAAGATTCTTGATGAATTGATCAATTCTCAAAATCCATCAAAAGAAAAATTTGGTCTTGGTTTTGAAAAGGGAAAAATTCCTATAATTACTACATCCACAAACTTGTATGATAACTCCAAAGCAGAAGGAAAGTCTAAAAAAAGGAAGAAAAAGCTTGCACTGAAGATCCTAAGAAGATTACCTCTGGAGATGCAAAACAAGAAGGTTTCACTCCTATCTGAAGTAAAAGAAAGAACAACAAGAAGAATTTTAGATAATATGCTCCTACTAGGTATCCTTAAGCTTTCAATGGTAATTGCTATACTTGTAATAAGTTTGGTCACAAGGCCGTTGAATGTAGAAGCAAGATGAATCAGAATTCATTTAGGCCTCCTAGGTGCAATGTTGTGAGCTCTCACGATCAGTGTCATGCTTACAACAAGGTTAATCATAAGGCTAATGGATACAAAAAAAATGATGAGGAATGGTTTCATGAACAAGAACAATGATAGGACCTCTCAATTCTTCTATGGTTATTCTTACACATGTAACATGTATGGTCAAAAGGCTATTGATTGCAGATCTAATGTAAGAAGAGGTGGTTATGCTTCACAGTCCAATACCACCTGCTACAATTGCAATAAATCAGGACACATTGTAAACCAATACTACAGAGACAAAGAAGCATAGACCTAAGGTCCAAGCAAAGAGAGGAAAGATCAATCCATTGAAAATAGAAGATGATGAAGATGAAGAAGAGGAAGAAGAATTTGGTGTGCTTGGAAGGAAAAATAAAAGGGCAAGAGAAGGAGAGGAAGAAGCAGAAACTACCAAAGGAATAGAAAAGGGAAAAACAAAGAAATCAAAAGAAATTTCTCAAGAAGAATTGGAGCATTGGCCTTTATAGCTTGAGGCCATTGTGAATGCTATAGTACAACATGGTGCTCTAAAACAAGTTGCAGATCTCTATGATAAGATGCATGTTGATGATAAAGCCACAATTGTGGATGCAATAATCAAGTATATGATGGCCTTTAATGTGGCTCTGATTGAGTTCATTGATCAGCTTCCTATAAGCCTTACAGACCTACTCACCAATAAATGAAATGAAGCCATGGAAAAAGAGGCTAAGATGAGGAAACATGCAATTGAAAAGGTTGGTCCATCCATAACTGATGAAGAAAAGATTAAAATATCTCAAGAACAAGCAAAGGAATTTAGAACAAAAAGGAGAATAAACATTCTGATGGGAAGAGACAAGGAAGAAATAGAGAGACTAGAGAAAGAAACAATAGAGAAAATTGCTAAAATCCTTGAAGAAATGAGGAATGCTAAGGTGACAATTGAGGAACAAGTTCCTCTAGACATATAAGATGTACCTCTTCAGGATATAGACCTATCTACCTTTGATGACAAAGTGGATAAAGGAGACATGATTGAGAAGGATAAGGAGATTGTTCCTCCAGAAAACACAGAATCACAAAACTCAAGAGATCAAAGTGAAATATACATATATCCCCTTCGGAGGATACTGAAGCTCAAAACACAGAGGGTGAAGAAAAAGTAAGTACACCCCTCCAGAAAACACAATTATAGGTACAAAACATAACAATCCTCCTCCGAAGGATACATGGAAGGATGAACAAAATAAAGATGATAACCCTGAGGAGGAATAATAAAAGAAAGTTCTAGGGAAGAGTGATGAGAAACAAGATGAAAAAGATCAGGATGAAATAGAGGAGAATCAAGATGAGGAAGTTAAGGACACTTCTGGGGACATAGGCCAGAGTTCTTCTAGGTTAGACTCTTTCAAAGACCTATTAGATCTGGAGATGTAGTTCTAACCAATGATTACACCACAACTTCTATAAATTCCCACTCTTGAAGGGCAAGTCCACTTGGCAAACATTTCACCCCTTCACAAACTATAGCTTGGAGACATCCTGCATGCTTCTACAAGAAAGGAGTTCTTGCAAGAAAACCTAAATAAAAATAGTTTGGTTGAAGATGTAGTGAAGCTGATATAGGAAGGGTTACTAGAGGTAAGCATTTATTCCTTGAGCTATCTCTAGATAAAAAGCTAAATATATTAATGGATTCCTTTAAGGATAATTCTTCTCATGTTAAAAAGAGAGCAGATAAAGAAATAGTTTGGTCATCTGAGAGAAATAGTAAACTTGAGACTTACTTCATTGTTAGGGTTTCTTGGTGAGGCTAAGAATATTGAGTAGAAGATGAAGACACCAAGTAGTATAGAGGAGGATGAGGGCTTATATGTGCAATTTGAATGCTAAAATCACATCCTTACCTCAAAAAAAGCAATTTGGGGATCTACTCTAACACAACTCAAGGTAATATACAAAGCCATTCTACCCTCTAAATGAGTTGCAAGAGTAAAGAACATTTTGAATGTATATAGACTTGTGGAGGACAATAGTGTACATAGCATCAATTTTTGAGGCATTTTCATCTCAAGGGGGAGAACTATTTGTAACAATTATATAGTAATGGGGAGTTTTATACATTTTTGGAATGTCATAAGAAGTAGATATCATGCCCTTTGTCCTTGATGTCAAAAGGGGAGAGAGAGAGAGAGAGAAAGAAATGCATCTAAGGGGGAGTGTTTGTATACATATTTTTTTGGGTGTGTCCATCAATGACAAAGGGGAAGATTGTTGGAAATGTGTCTTGTTGTTGCAAGTATGTGCTAATTGGTGTTGTCACTGATATCAATATGTTTGTGATGTCATTTGTGTCAACTATATCTTTTGATATTGCTTGATTGAAGAACACTGTCTGAGTATTTTGGTCCACATTTTCCCTGTATTGAAGACTAGAGTATGAACTTTGGATATGATTTTAAGAAGTGTTTGAAGATGTTAAATCTAGATTTTGGTGGTCTGGATCATTGTACAAAAAAGTTCTATTCACCAATTTAAAGACTGTGCTTGGTAAGGTTTGCAGAGTGACATGAAGAAAGTGTTTTGCTTTGCATTTCTCTACAAATTGGATTTTGGTTTTACAGTTTTGGACTTAAGATTATAAGGACCTTGGTCATCTTCATTCTAAAGGATTTGTCATTTGGTGCTTCAGAAGACAAGTTAATGATTAGCAAAGTTTGATAGTGTCTATTGAGAAGCAGTCTGAGATGTATCTTCATGTGATATTTGTTGTCTTCAAGTGAGATCTATTGTAGTTGGATTTGATGGCTCCCAAATGACTCTATGTTGTTCATGGATGACTCAAAATGTGTTGAAGGCATGTGATTGATCTGTAAGCTACAATGAAGATCTTGCAAGCATGTTTCTAAGTGTTCTTGATATGTGCACAAGTTCTGGCCGATCTGGTTAGTCACACTTGTTGCTGAGGTGAATCATGGATTGTAGAAGCATGTCCAAGTATGTGAAGATGTATTTGGGTCTAAGCTAAGCCATGATGTGTTCATCCTTCATTCATTTACTCTGCAAGTTTGTTTAGGTCTAGTCCTAATTTGATTTATGTATATATGCCAACCTTAGAGATAATTCCAATGGTTCTGGAATGTAATTCTGACCTTGATGTACATTCCAAAGTTGATGATAGGTATAAATGTATGTAATGAATTCATGATAGAGTAGTGAAGCTACAAAGATGAGAAGATAAATTGTGAGGTGTAAGAGTAGAGAAGAGTAGAGTAATTGTATTGCACTTCAATGGAACTAAACTCAAGAATGGTGTAGATCCTAATATATCAATTCAACCCTGGTAGTGAGCCAACCCTGACAGTGAGTCAACCCTCGGCAGTGAGCCATTCTTTTAGGTAGTGAGTCAACCCTCAGCAGTGAGCCATTCTTTTAGGCAGTGAGTCCTGGGCAATGAGCCCTTTGGTAATGAACCACCTTTGATATTTAGTATTGTTACTACATTATATTGTGAGCTAACACTCATTGTGTTTTTCCCTGTTTAGGGTTTTCCATGTAAAAATCTGGTGTTCATGTGTGCATGGTATTGATGTGTTCTTGTTTTAATTCTGCTATTCATGTTTAATGTTCATAACAGAATAAGGAGTTAGATTAAGTAAATGTGAAAGTGATTTTGGTTTGAAGAAGTTAAAGTTTTTGATACAACTGATTCACCCCCCTCTTAGTTGTCTTGTGCCTTTCAACAATTGGTATCAGAGAAGGTTCCTTAGAAGAAATCCTAATAGCTTAAGGTAGATCTGGGATGGTACACAAGAAAGTCATTCCTTAGTTTGATGGTTCTGACTATGCCTACTGGAAGGTACAAATGCAAAGTTATCTCATTTCTATTGGTTATCATGTTTGGATAATGGTTAAAGACAAATACATAGTACCTAAAGGTGGTCTAGAGTCTAAAGAAGAGATTAAAGATTTTGAGGCTAATCATAAATCTAAAAATTCTCTATTAAATGCCCTGCCTAACACTGAAATGGCAAAAGTTGTGAATCTGGAAGCTGCTTATGAAATCTAGGAAAAAATAAAGCAAATCTATGAAGGTGATGCATCTGTCAAGAAGACTAAATTGTAGAACTTGAAGACCACATACGAAACCATGTGAATGACTGAAGATGAGAACATAACAAGTTACTTGTAGAAGATTGATGAGGTTGTTAGTAGCATCAGGGGTCTTGGTGGAGAATTAAAGGATGAGGATGTTATGGATAAGATAATCAAAACTCTTCCCAAATCTTATAGTCACAAGGTACCTACCATTGAAGAGTTACTTGAGTTGGAAAAGCTCTCAAAAGATCAATTGTATGGTAAACTAACTACTTTTGAGATAAGAGAGTTTTGTACTACTGATGGCCCTATGAAAATTGAGACTACTTTCAAGGTCAAGGAAGAAACTAAAACTGCTAGATCAAAGAAGTATGCTATGGAATCAGATGATGAATAATTTGCAGATCTTGAATCAAAATTTGCAAGTAGAATAAAAAGGGGTAGAAAAGGAAAGTTTAAAGGTAAGTTACCTCTGAAATGCTTCAGTTGTGGTAAAATTGGTCACTATGCTTCAAGATGTCCTAATAGATCCTTGAAAATCAATGAAAGTAAAGGAAATATGTTAAGAAAGAGTTACTATGTTAGAGGAGATGATGGTGTAACTGATGATGATTCTGATAATGGTAATAGTAGTGAATGCATGTTTAGTGCACTTAGAGAAGAACTTGGTTTTGCTAATCTTGCTAGCTGTGTGAAGGAAGGAAGTCCAGGAGAGTTGTTTGCATTTCATATTGAAAAGGAAGATGAATGGATCATAGAGAGTGGATGTTCAAATCACATGACAGGAGACAAGAGTAAGTTTGTCAAGTTTGAAAAATATGATGGACTTGTTAGCTTTGGTGATGATGTAGCTGGTAAGATTTGTGGAAAGGGATCTATTACTTTTGATGGAAAGCATAATATAGATGATGTTCTTTATGTCAAGGGCCTAAAGCATGATCTTCTAAGTGTTGGACAAATGTGTGACAAAGGGTATAATCTTTTGTTCAAGGACAATGGGTGTAAGATACAAAATAGCTCTAGAACCTTAATTGATGCTAGTAAAAAGACTCATGGTAATGTTTATCACTTGAAAGATGCTAAAAATTGTTGTTTGTTGGATAAGACAGATGAAAGTTGGCTATGGCATAGGAGAATGTGTCTCATTAACTTCAATAATTTGGTAAGAATAAGCACTATTCAAGCTATAAGATACCTGCCCAAGATTATGAAGCCCGTCAATTCTATATGCAAAGAATACCAATTTGGGAAGATGATAAAGACTACCTTCAGAAGCAAAGAACAATCCTCTACTGGTTTGCTGGAGCTGGTGCACACAGACCTGTGTGGTCCTACAAGAACAAGAAGTCTACAAGGTGACATATATTTTATGCTTCTTATTGATAATTTTTCAAGAATGACTTGGGTTACTTTCCCTAGAGAAAAAGTAGAAGCATTAGATAAGTTCAAAGCATTCAAAGCTATGGCTGAAAATGAGTTAGATTTGAGAATCAAGTGTTTAAGGTCTGATAGAGGAGGTGAGTTTACTTAAAGTGAGTTCAATACTTTTTGTTAAGAACATGGAATAAAGAGACATTTGTCTGCTCCCCAGACTCCTCAACAAAATTAAGTGGTTGAAAGGAAGAATAGAATTGTTCAAGAAGCTACCAGAGCAATGATCAAGGAAGCAGACCTACCAGAAGTATACTGGAAAGAAGCAATACACACTGTTGTCTACATTTAGAATAGAGTGCAAGTCAGAGTAGAAGAAAAAAAGACACCTTATGAGTTGTGGTATGGTAGTGTTGCAAGTATGAGGATAACCAGTGTTGTCATTGATGTCAACATACTCATATTGCATTAATGAGAATGATTGGATGAGCTGTGTGCTGAGGATATTGAGAAAATTAGCCTCAATCAGAAATAGTGAAGAACAGTGATGACATTAAGGTAAAAGTCCAAGATAAGATGAAGATCAGAGGATGCGGTTTAAAGGGTTTTCAAATATGAGTCTTAAGATTCTTCAGTCAATATTTCAGAGGTCTGCATGAAGATATGAAGAAGTTATGGTTGCTCTAGTAGAACCAGTTCCGGCAGATGTTCAATGGTGACATAGTGTCACAGATTGGTCCGGTGAGCTCCAGAATTGCATTATCTCATTCTGCAGATTGGAGGGAGTGTTGAAGAAGTCAGTGTGAAGTGACAACTAGATTTGTTCATGGTTTGGAGATCCGGAAGCACCTTTTTCATTGTGACAGTGGTGACAGACTGTGTTCTTGAAGTTCCAGATGAAGAAGAGAAGAATTCCAGTAAGCTGATAAAGTGCGGATGTTCTTGGTGACTCAGGAAAGGTTTTGGTGATCCTTGGATCATGCACAATTCTTATTGGTGATCCGCATTGAAGTTAGAGTTTGGATTTGATGTAAAGACCATCGATTGTTGGTGTTCTTCTTAAGACTGGCCGACCGGATGTATTACACGTCTTGCGGATGATCTTGTAGGTGTTTGTTGACTTAAATGATTGTTCCTAAGTCAATGCCTTGTATAAATAAGGGATTGTGAATTCATTTTGAAGTGTGTCTTGGTGTGATGAGAGTGTGGTAACGAAGAGGAGTGCGAAAGGTAGAGCAAAAAGTTTTTGGGCTTAAATGGAACTGATCCAGGCATGGTAAAGATGTCAATCTCCAGTTCAAGTTTGTGATACTTGTTACTTTGTAGACAGTGTGTCTCTTGTAGGTAGTGAGCCTCTTGTGAGCAGTGTGCTCAGGTAGTGAGCCCTAATTGGCATGTGCCATCTATTTTTCTTGTTCTTATAACAGAGAATAATCCTTGGGTCAATCGCCCCGTGGTTTTTCCCTTGACCAGGTTTTCCACGTCAAAATCTTGGTGTCTCATGTGTTGATGTGTATCTACTCTGGTGTTTATGCTTTATGCTTTCATGAATGATTATTGCTATGCTATTAAATAACAAAGTGGATTTAAGTGTTTGAATTGGAAGCAAGTTTAGGATAACTGATTCACCCCCCCTCTCAGTTATCAACAATTGGTATCAGAGCTAAGTTCCTCTAAAAAGAGCTTAACCACTTGAGGAGATCCAAGATGTCATCATACAAGAAGGATAGTCTAAAGTTTGATGGAACCAACCTCTCTCTTTGGAAAGGTCGCATGAAATGTCACTTGGAGTGTATGGGAAAGGCGTACTTATCCATGGTCACAAAAGCATATGTACCTCCACAGGGTGGTCCGACAACTCTAAATGAAATCACAGATGCTGAAAACAATCTACGGACCAAAGAGGCTCTTCTAAGCACTTTAACTGACTCAGAGCTCTCAAATGTTATTGACCTACCAACTGCCTATGAGATCTGGATTAAACTAGAACTTCTGCATGAAGGAGATGAGTATGTTAAGTGTGCAAGGTTGCAGAGTCTAAAAGGGAAATTTGAAAGACTGAAGATGAGAGATGATGAAAATATTACTACCTTTATGCCTAGAGTAAATGAGCTGGTGTGTGGAATTAGGAATACTGGTGGAGTCTTGGATGAAAATGAGATTGTTGGCAAAGTTCTTAGATCCCTTTTTGCTGCCTACAAAATCAAGGTTGCTGCCATTGATGAATTCAGAGCCCATACAACTGTCACAAGAGACCAATTGGATGGCAAACTGGCTGCATTTGAAATGACTGAGTTTGGAGATGATCCCGCCAAGACTGAATCTACATTCAAAGCCAGTGCCTCTATGAAAGGCAAACAAAGATTTGATCCGGGAGAAAACTCTTCAAAGAAGCTGTCATGGTATGATCAAGCAAGAAGAGACATGGAAGTGGAAGAAGTAGAAACAACTCAACTTGAAGCCCTCATTGCAAAGAGTCTGCCAAGAGGATCTGGTAAGTATGAAGGAAAATTACCCTTTAAGTGCTTCAACTGCAATAAGATTGGTCATTTTGCCTCAAGATGTCTGGAAAGATCTACAAGGTCAAATTCCAACAGACAAAGGTTCCAAAAGAATTGTTATTATGTTCATGAAGAAGATGATGATGAAGGAGTAACCGATGATGAATCAGAGATAGGAAACAAATCCAGAAATGAATGGGTGTTTATTGCCATCAAGGAAGAAGATCCAATCTCCTCTGAATTTGTCAATCATAAGGTTGTAGAAAGAGCTCTGGCTGCCCAAGTTGAAGAAAAGGATGACTGGGTTATTGACAGTGGATGCTCTTGCCATATGACACATGACAAGAACAAGTTCTTAGATTTGGAAAGGTATGAAGGAGGAATGGTAAAGTTTGGTGATAATTCTACTGGTAGAATCAGAGGTAGGGGAACTATTTCTTTTGATGGAAAGAACAAAACCAGTAATGTACTGTATGTTGAAGGATTGAAGCACAATCTTCTTAGTGTTCAACAATTGGTGGACAAAGGTTATGATCTCCGATTCAAGAATGGAAGATGCAGGATCTTTGAAAGTTCCGGATCTGAGATTGCATCTGGTACTCAAACAAAAGGTAATATCTTCCATCTAGTTGGTACTAATAAAAGTTGTTTATTTGTTCAAATTGATCAGAGTTGGTTATAGCATAGAAGGATGTGTCATGTAAATTTTGATAACATCACCAAGATAAACAATACTCAAGCTGTAAGAGATCTTCCAAAATTGGTAAAACCTACAAATAGTTTGTGCAAAGAATGTCAGCTAGGTAAACAGAGTAGAGTCTAATTCAAAAGCAAGGATTAGTCCTCTACCAGATTATTGGAATTAGTTCATACTGATCTATGTGGTCCGACAAGAGTCAAGAGTATCCAAGGTGATAGATACTTCATGTTACTAATTGATGATCATTCCCAGATGATGTGGGTTACCTTTCTGAAAGAAAAATTAGAAGCTTTTGAGAAGTTCAAAATCTTCAAGGCTATGGTAGAGAATCAAACCAGATTAAAACTGAAATGTCTGAGGTCTGATAGAGGTGGTGAATTCACATCCGGTGAATTCATAGACTTTTGTGAGAAGCATGGTATAAAGAGACAGTTGTTTGTTCCTAGGACTCCACAACAGAATGGAGTAGTAGAGAGAAAGAACCAGACCATCCAAGAAGCATCCAAGACAATGATGATGGAAGAAAATGTTCCCCAGATGTTTTGGAGAGAAGCTGTCAACACTACAATCTATACTCTCAGTCGAGTTCAAATCAGAAGCAATACTAGTAAGACTCCTTATGAACTTTGGTTTGGTCACTCCTACTATGAGATATTTCAAAGTATTTGGTAGCAAATGTTACATTAAAAGAGATGAAGATCTAGGAAAGTTTGATGCTAGAAGTGATTAAGAAATTTTCTTGGGTTACTCCACTCAAAGCAAAGCATACCGGTGTTACAACAAGAGATTGAGAAAGATTGTAGAAAGTGAAAATGTGAAGGTTGATGAAGAAATTGAAAGGCCCTCAAGAATTCATGAGTATGATGAAGATGATCAGAATGGTGTTCAGATTCAAAGTATCCAAGCCTCTTCTGAGAAACAAAGTCAAGTTGATCCGGTAAGACAGGAAGAAGAGATAAGTGTCAATGAGATTGATCAAGAGTTAGAGGTGCAAGAAACTCCCAAAGTTCCAAGGTATGTAACTCTAAACCACTCTGAAGATCAGATCATAGGTGACAAAAGCAAAGGAGTGCCAACAAGGAGGAGAATTGCTCAAAATTCAGATGAGTATTGTCTAATTTCAAAGATTGAACTTAAGACAGTAAATGAAGCCTGCAATGATGAAAACTGGACTAAGGCAATGAAGGAAGAACTATTGCAAATTGAGAAGAATCACACTTGGGATCTTGTTCCTAGACCTAGAAATAAAAATGTGATTGGAACCAAATGGGTATTCTGGAACAAACTAAATGAAGTTAGTGAAGTAATCAGAAACAAAGCCAGATTGGTCTGCAAAGGCTACTCTCAAATAGAAGGAATTGACTTTGAAGAAACCTTTTCTCTAGTGGCAATAATTGAAGTAGTTAGATTATTTCTTGCATTTGCTGCCTTCAAAGACTTCAAGGTATATCAGATGGATGTCAAGTCTACCTTCCTAAATGGTGATTTGGAAGAAGTTTACATTGAGCAACCGGATGGATTTCAATTGTCTGATCATGGTGATATGGTCTACAAGTTGAAGAAAGCACTGTATGGATTGAAGCAAGCCCCAAGAGCTTGGTATGAAAGATTGGATAAGCATCTTGTGCAGATTGGTTTCAATAAAGGTACTGCTAATAGTAACTTATATTTTAAAATTGATCATGAAAACATCTTGATTGTTGAAGTATTTGTTGATGATATCATCTTTGGAGGAAAAGATAGGATGTGTAAAACTTTTGCAAATCAAATGAAAAGTGAGTTTGAGATGTCTATGCTTGGTGAAATGAATTTCTTCTTAGGTCTGCAAATTACTCAAACAAAGAAAGGGATCTTCATTTCTCAGACCAAATATGTGAAAGAATTATTGAGGAAATTTGGGATGGAAGATTCAAAGCCAATGAATACTCCCATGGCAACCGGATGCAAGTTGAGCAAAGAAGATGACTCTCCCAAGGTAGACCAGACAAAGTACAGATCAATGATTGGTGGATTGTTGTATCTCACTCATACTAGACCAGATATTATGCAAGCCGTTGGTCTCGTTGCTAGATTCCAGGCTGATCCCAGAGAATCTCATGTCATGGCAATCAAGAGAATTTTTAGATATCTAAAAGGGATAGTGGAGTATGGTTTGTGGTATCCTAGAGATCATGATTTCTCTCTTCATGAATACACAGATGCAGATTGGGCAGGAGATGTGGATGACTGGAAGAGTACCAGTGGTGGAGCATTCTTTTTGGGAAAGAGATTGGTTTCTTGGCTAAGCAAGAAACAAGATGCAATATCTCTGTCTACAACTGAAGCAGAATACATTGCAGCAGCAGGTAGTTGCACTCAAGTTTTATGGATGAAGCAAATGCTAAGAGATATTAAAGTAGAGTATGAGGAGCCTATCATAATCTTCTGTGATAATTCAAGTGCAATGAATATTTCCAAGAATCTGGTGCTGCACTCTAAGACTAAGCATATATCTATTAAGTTTCACTTTCTGAAAGAGCAAGTGAACAAAGATGAAGTTAGACTGGAGTTTGTGCCCTCTAAGGATCAGATTGTAGATATCTTTACTAAACCTCTTCCCAAGGACTCTTTTGAGTTTCTCAGGGAGAAGTTAGGGGTTATTGCCCCTCCAATGATGAACTAGGATGCACTGATGTGCATCAGTCTGGTGGATATCATAGTCATATCTTGTGATCCAAATTGGTGATGGGGAGCTACTACTCAGGGGGAGCAGCTGGTATGATTCTGATATGTTAAAATTGCAAGTATGAGCCCTTTGCCATTGATGTCAAAGGGGGAGAGAAGACATGTGAAAAATAAGTGGTTGTTGATCAAAGGGGGAGCAGTAAAGAAAGAGAAGACATGTAAAGAGTTGTTGCTGATAGGGGGAGCTGTGACTGAAAGGAGAAGTTCTTGTCTTGATGGTTTTTCACATCATATGTTGCCATCAATGAAAAAGGGGGAGATTGTTGCAAGTATGAGGATAACCAGTGTTGTCATTGATGTCAACATACTCATATTGCATTAATGAGAAGGATTGGATGAGTTGTGTGCTGAGGATATTGAGAAAATTAGCCTCAATCAGAAACAGTGAAGAACAGTGATGACATTAAGGTAAAAGTCCAAGATAAGATGAAGATCAGAGGATATGGTTTAAAGGGTTTTCAGATATGAGTCTTGAGATTCTTCAGTCAAGATTTCAAAGGTCCACATGAAGATATGAAGAAGTTATGGTCACTCTAGTAGAACTGGTTCCGGCAGATGTTTAGTGGTGACAGAATGTCACAGATTGGTCCGGTGAGCTCCGGAATTGCATTATCTCATTTTGTGGATTGGAGGGAGTGTTGAAGAAGTCAGTATGAAGTGACAACTAGATTTGTTCATGGTTTGGAGATCCGAAAGCACCTTTTTCATTGTGACAGTGGTGACAGACTGTGTTCTTGAAGTTCTGGATGAAGAAGAGAAGAATTCCAGTAAGTTGATAAAGTGCGGATGTTCTTGGTGACTCAAGAAAGGTTTTGGTGATCCTTGGACCGTGCACAATTCTTATTGGTAGTCCACATTGAAGTTAGAGTTTGGATTTGATGTAAAGACCACCGGTTGTTGGTGTTCTTCCTGAGACTAGCTAATTGGATGTATTACACATCTTGTGAATGATCTTGTAGGTGTTTGCCGACTTAAATGATTGTTCCTAAGTCGATGCCTTGTATAAATAGGGGATTGTGAATTCATTTTGAAGTGTGTCTTAGTGTGATGAGAGTGTGGTAGCGAAGAGGAGTGCAAAAGGCAGAGCAGAAAGTTTTTGGGCTTAAATGGAACTGATCCAGGCATGGTAAAGGTGTCAATCTCCAGTTCAAGTTTGTGATACTTGTTACTTTGTAGACAGTGTGTCTCTTGTAGGTAGTGAGCCTCTTATGAGCAGTGTGCTTGGGCAGTGAGCCCTAATTAGCATGTGCCATCTATTTTTCTTATTCTTATAACAAAGAATAATCCTTGGGTTAATCACCCCATGGTTTTTCCCTTGACCGGGTTTTCCATGTCAAAATCTTGGTGTCTCATGTGTTGATGTGTATCTGCTATGGTGTTTATGCTTTATGCTTTCATAAATGATTAATTGCTATGCTATTAAATAACAAAGTGGATTTAAGTGTTTGAATTGGAAGCAAGTTTAGGATAACTAATTCACCCCCCCTCTCAGTTATCAACAAGTAGAACTCCTACTGTCAAGTACTTCAAGGTTTTTGGAAGCAAATGCTACATCAGAAGAGATGAAGAGTTAGGAAAGTTTGATGCTAGATGTGATAAATGCATATTCCTTGGGTACTCCACTAAGAGCAAGGCTTATCTGTGCTATAACAAAAGACTAAGAAAGATCATTGAAAGTACAAATGTGAAGGTAGATGAAGACATCCAACTAGATTAATATGACTTAGATGAACCTACTGACACTGTATACACCTAAAATTGGCTCATGTTGAATTAAGTAAATATTTAATTAACTAAATATTCCCTCACCCACTTAACTGATTAGTTGATTCAGTTAACTCCCCAATCTATTATGTTAACTCCTCTGATGCATGAAGAAAGCTTGGACACTTGTTCTCTTTTGATTCACGCACATTCCCTCAAACTTTATCAACCATACACATCTCAGGAAATTCCTCCAATCATGGATCTATTGACACTTGGATTTGGTCTTCCCTCAACCTATATTAACAAGGTCCTCATACCCATTTCATGATCAATCTAAGCTTAAGAAACCTTACTCTGCATGAATCATCATAGCATGCCTTTGGCAAAGTTACCGTCCATTTGCATTCACACAACCTCATCATCAAAATCCTCATCCAATCATGTCTCCATTAATCCATCTCCATTAGTATTGCATTGTAGTGTGATCTCCATGCATAATCCACCCATAGCCATTCTACTCTTGTCATCTTCAAACAGTGAGGAAGTGCAACTTCTGAGAGCTCCATTATCATCAAGATCGAGAGGAGATAGGTGAACAATGGAAGCATAGAGGTAATGCGGTCTTCGAAGGTATATTCTTTGTCTACTTGTGTTTACATCAAATTTCATTGAGTTATTAGATAATTAGTTGTTTATGCTATTGTTCACATTTTTTCGATAACAAATACATAAAAGGTTGAAAAGAGAAAACATAAGGAAGTTTAGACTGAAGTACAAACTGCTCTAGAAGAAGAAGAAGCTCAAGCTAAAGATCTAGTAAGAATTCCTAAAACTCCAAGGTATGTGCAAAGGGATCATTCTAAAGATCAGATTATTGGTGACAAAAGGAAAGGTGTGATGACAAGAAGCAGGATTGTAGAAGAACAAGTAAATCTTTGTCTACATTCAAAAGTGGAACCTAAAATAGTAAATGAAGCATGCAATGATGAGTATTGGGTCAAGGCAATGGAAGAAGAATTGTTAAAGATTGAGATGAACAAGACTTGGGAACTTGTCCCCAAACCTACAAACAAGAATCTAATTGGAACAAAGTGGGTTTTCTGGAACAAATTGAATGAAGTTGGAGAAGTGGTGAGAAACAAGGCAAGGCTTGTATGCAAAGGCTACTCCCAAGTTGAAGGAATTGATTATGAAGAGACATATGCTCTGGTGGCAAGAATGGAAGCTATCAGACTATTTTTGGCATTTACAGCACACAAAACTTTCAAAATATATCAGATGGATGTGAAATCTACCTTCCTAAATGGTGAGCTAAAAGAAGAAGTTTACATAGAGCAACCGAATGGGTTCCAATTATCTAACAAACCAGACATGGTATGCAAGTTGAAGAAGGCCTTGTATGGATTGAAGAAAGCTCCTAGAGCTTGGTATGCAAGACTAGACAAGCATCTATTGTAGCAAGGTTTCAATAAAGGACCTACATATAGTAATTTGTATATCAAGGTAAGCAAAGATCAAACCCTGATCATTGAAGTATATGTAGATGATATCATATTTGGTAGAGATGAATAAATGTGCAAGAATTTTGCAATTGAAATGCAAAAAGAATTTGAGGTGTCTATGTGTGGTGAGATGAACTTTTTGGGACTACAAATTAATCAGACAAACAAAGGAATTTTCATTTCTCAGTCAAAGTATGTCAGGGAATTGTTGAAGAAGTTTGGAATGGAGGATTCTAAACTGGTATACACTCCTATGGTTACTGGTTGTAAGCTAAGAAAGAATGATAAATCTCCTAAGGTAGATCAAAGCAAGTATAGATCAATGATTGGAGGACTGCTTTACCTAACTGCTACTAGACCAGATATCATGCATGCCATTTGTCTTATGGCCAGATTTCAATTAGATCCTAGAGAATCACATGTGATGGCAGTGAAGAGGATATTTAGATATTTGAAGGGCACTCTTGATCATGGCTTGCGGTATCCTAAGAATAATGACTTTTCTTTAAGTGCCTATACAAATGCAGACTGGACTGGATGTGCCGATGAAAGGAAAAGCACAAGTGGAGGAGCATTCTTCCTTGGAGATAGGGCAGTGTCCTAGCATAGTAAGAAATAAGAATTAGTCTCCTTGTCTACTACAGAAGCAAAATATATTGTTGCAATATCATGATGTATTCAAGTGTTATGGATGAAGTAGACCTTGAAGGCTATCGAAGTTGAGTATGATGGGCCAATTCCTATTCTTTGTGATAACACAAGTACCATAAATATTTCAAAGAATCCAGTGATGCATTCAAAGACAAATCATATTTCAATCAAATATCACTTTTTGAGGGAGAAAGTTGTAGAAAATGAGGTAAAGCTTGAGTATGTGCCTACAAAAGATCAAGTTGCTGATATTTTCCTAAGGATCTTCCAAAAGACACATTTGAGTATCTCTAGGAGAAATTAGTGGTTATTGCCCCTCCTTCCTTAAACTAGATACATAAGGTGCACCAGTCTAGTGTGCTTCAAAGTACATTTCTCTTTGTGGACTGATGTTGGAGGCTACCTCTCAGGGGGAGCAGGTATTGGTTTGAGATGATTATTACATTCAGGGGGAGTAAAGATTTGTTTCAGACTAATCAGAGTAGTAGTATGCAAGTATGTGCTATAGAAAAGATATGATGCCCTTTTCCATTGATGTTAAAGGGGGAGAGAGATCATGTGAAAAACTCAGGGGGAGTAAGATTGCAGAAGTGTAAAAAGAAAGGGGGAGTTCTGATGCAAAATTGTGTACTAATGATAGAACATGTTTTCACATCATATGTTGCCATCAATGAAAAAGGGGGAGATTTTTGCAAGTATGTGCTAACCGGTGTTGTCATTAATGTCAACATGTTTGTGTTGTCATTTGTGTCAACCATATCTTCTAATATTCCTTGATTGAAGAACACTGTCTAAGTATTTTGGTCCGCATTTTCTTTGTATTGATGACCAGAGTATGAGATTTGGATATGATTTAAAGAAGTGTTTAAAGATGCTAAATCTAGATTTTGGTGGTTCGGATCACTGTGCAGAAAAAGTTTTATTCACCAGTTTGAAGACTGTGCTTGGTAAGGTTTGCAGAGTGACAAGGAGAAAATGTTTTTCTCTACATTTCTTTGCAAATTGGATTTTGTCTTTGCAGTTCTAGACTTAAGCTTATAAGGTCCTTAGTCATCTTCATTCCAAAGGATTTGTCATTTGGTGCTCCAGAGACAAATTAGTGATTAGTAGAGTTTGACAGTGTCTGTTGAGAATCAGTTTGAGATGTATCTTCAAGTGATATTTAAAAGTTGTCTTCAAGTGAGATCTATTGTGGTTGGATTTGATGTCTCCCAAGTGACTCTATGTTGTTCATGGATGACTCTAGAATGTGTTGAAGGTATGTGATTTATCCGTAAGCTACAATGAAGAACTTGCAAGCATGTTTCTAAGTGTTCTTGATATGTGCACAAGTTCTGGCTGACCTGGTTAGTCACACTTATTGCAGAGGTGAATCATGGATTGTAGAAGCATGTCCAAGCATTTGAAGATGTATTTGGGTTCAAGCTAAGCCATGATATGCTCATCTTTCATTCATTTACTCTACAAGTTTGTTTAGGTCTAGTCCTAATTTGATTTATGTATATATGCTGACCTTGGAGATAATTACAATGGTTGTAGAATGTAATGTCGACCTTGATGTACATTTCAAGGTTGATGATAGGTATAAATGTATGTAATGAATTCATGTTTGAGTAGCAGAGTTGTGAAGATGCAAAGATAAAGTGTTAGGTGTAAGAGCAGAGCAGAGGAATTGTATTGCACTTCAATGGAACTAAACTCAGGCATGGTGTAGATGCTAATATATCAGTTTAACCTTGGTAGTGAGCCAACCCTTGACAGTGAGCCCTGGGTAGTGAGCCACCTTTGATATTCAATATTGTTACTACATTATATTGTGAGCTAACACTCACCGTGGTTTTTCCCTATTTAAGGTTTTCAACATAAAAATTGGTGTTCATGTGTGCATGGTATTGATGTGTTCTTATTTTAATTATTCTATTCATGTTTAATGTTCATAACATAATAAGGAGTTAGATTAAGTAAATGTGAAAGTGATTATAGTTTGAAGAAGTTAAATTTTTTGATACAACTGATTCACCCCACCTCTCAATTGTCTTGTGCCTTTTAACAGTTGTCATTGATATCAACTCAACACGTGTCAACCTGAGGTCAGAGGTAATGATGCTTATGGACAATGGAAGATTTGAGAGAGATGGTTTGACTCAGATCAACATGGTTAAGGTAGGTCAGTCTAAAAGACCTAGAAGATGAAGGAATACTATCTAAGTATGAGAAAGAATGATGATCAACTTGAGGTCTAAGTATGATGCGGAGATGAGTAGCTGTGTTCTAACATGTTCCTAGCATGCCTAGATTAATATCCTACCATTCTAGTGTACCGTACTTAGAAAAAGTTATAGAATTTTGGCCAAGGATTTCATAATGTATATCCTAAGGCAAAATTACATTATTTTGGTGCACATTCCTTCACAGTGTAAGATTTAGTCTTGCAGTTCAAAAGATAAGATTATCTAGATATTAACATGCTATATCTAAGATTTTAGCTCATTACACTTTCAACAAAGAAAGTTATCAATGACAGAGTTCTAGACTATGACTTGATAGTGTAAAGCAATGGTGGAGACCTAATGGAATGCTCCACATTCCTTTAGATGAGAAGTTGTGCCCATATGGTTTTGTAAATATGTTTGGGGATGTTCAATGCACACTACCTTGCAAGATCAGGTGTTCTTATGGTCTACAAGGCTAGTCTTCAAATGATATAAGTAATACAAATAGTACTGGATGTAGAAGTACTCTATAGAACACATGTTTTAGTACTTGCAGAAGATGGAGAAGCTATAGATTTTCTATATGAGTGTCTGTAGAGACTTTACATACTTCATAGTATCTCAAGTTTGAATTGCATGCAAGTTTCTCTTATTTTCGGTACCACACAAGGTGTTCAAATCATCTTGAGTTATGTGTATACATGAATATTGATCATAGCGCAGTTGAGTCAAATGTCTCTGCATTCCTCTAGAAATGATAGATCATAAGATTGTGCAGTTCTAAGAATATGTTCATAATTTTGCACAAGTTCATTCATGAGTATTTTAGTTGACTTGGTGGTCCACAATGCAATATCCTATGTCTTGATGTGTTACTGTTAAGGGAAATTTGGATCAACAATGAATATGAAATATAATCAATATCAAATACCCAAAACTCAATGAAATGGTGAACTAAGAAGATTAATCAAATAAAGCAATGAACAACAAAGCAAACCTTCCTTAGTTAGAAGCTTCCATTGATCGCTTATCACAATCATTCTTGCATGTATGAAATAGGGCCATCAGTGAGTGCACTTCTTTGCTTTGTCAAGAATGTCGATTAAGAATGGCTATGGTAATGTCTCAATGAAGAGGAGCTTCACAACGATGGTAGTAGTGCGTAGTAAAAAGTGTGATCACAAGAAATGAAGGAATTGGTGCCAAAGGCACGCTGTAATTCCTACAAAGTAACATTACTTAAAGCTTAGATGAATGAAATGGAAGAATAGGGTTCAATTTATAGACTTGAAAGAATGAAGATCAACGGTATAGAAAGAATGAGAAGTTCAATGATTGAGAATGGTTGAGGAATGTGCAATGAATAAGAAGAATACAAGTGTCTTGCTTTCTTTTGCATGAGAGGAGTTAACAAGAATAGAAGAATGAGTTAAAGCATTTAAAAGAATATAATAATCAGTTAAGTGATTTAAAACAAGAAGAGATTTGCATGAGAATAAGAAGATATTTTGCTTTATTAAATATTAGGAATATTTAATTGTATGTGCACAAAGCTTGAATTATATTTAGAGATAACTCAATTTAGAAGAAAAAACAACTTAAATAAATAATTGATTTATTTAAATTTAGAGAAGATATTATTGGAAGAAACAAATTAAATAATTGGAATTATTTAATTTAGTAGATAAGAAAGCAAATTAAATAAATAAATTTATTTAATTGTTGTGCATGATTTTGGAGGAATAAATAAAACATTTGATTGTATTTTATTTTTGGAGATTGAGAGGATTTAAATAAATTTGATTTGATTTATTCAAATTTGGAGGAATGATTTGATTTAATTAAATAATTAAGAATTATTTAATTGTTTGGAAGAATTTTAATTAAATAAAAGATTTTATTTAATTTTGACTTTAGAAGAGATAATTAAATATTTCAATATTTTACTAACTTAGAAGAATGTGAATCGTGTCATTTTTAGGTGTATACATTTTGCCCCTCTTTGATGCAATGTAGTTTACAGCATTGCTTCAAAGAAGTTAGTTGTTGGATAATGATACATGCCCTAGTTTGCCCCCGGTACAAGTTATGACGATAGGATGCCCCCTCGGGAGATTGGACGGGAAGAAGGTAGAAGGCGTGAGACGGACAATATCATGAAGACAAAGGATGAAGAAATTTGTTGAAGAAAGAGTCGAATGATATGCGATGCAAGATAGAATGATAACACAAACAAGCAAGTAAGCAAGTATGCACAAATGATACAAGAATAAGCAAGGTATTGCCCCTGTCGAGTAGTAAACCAACGATATACTGATAACGATATACGACAGTGTTGTCATGGCGGGGAACGATATATCCCTAGACCAACATGGCAGGCGTGTTGTCATGGCGGGGAATGATAGATCCCTAGAGAAACACGAAGGATAATGTCTGGTTTTAGGAAATGAAGCATGTCGTGTAAGACGCGTGTGTTGGTCTGATTTCAACAATGTTACATCCTATATAAGACAATTGATTGATTAACTGATCGAGTTGGTTTACGACCAGACAAGGATCAAGACCACTGATTGTGATTGGATCATTTGACAAGATTGACTTGACTTGATTGGTATGGATTAAGGATGGACCTGCATGTGGACCATTGCTTAGATTGACTAGATAAGGATGAAAGATATGATGATAGATAGAAATTTGATTGATAGAAGAATGACTCAATCGAAGGACTCACAAGCTTTTACTTTGTATTGTTACTTTGCATTGTTTGGATCTTTTATTGCATGGAATATGGATGTATGGATGTATTTGGATGTGAATGGTTTTTTGACATCTTGATAGTGCAAGTATTTTGAAGTGCTTATTTCATCATTGGGCAATTTTTTTTGGTACTTTTTCCAAATGTTGTAAGTTAATACAAGCATCTAGGTATAATTGAACCGAGATGACCTGAGTACTGCCTACATGGATTTTTTCTTTAGCAAGTTAATACAAGCATCTAGGTATAATTGAACCGAGATGACCTGAGTATTTCTTGCATTTCAATAGACAAGGATTGTCCCCTTTCATGTTAGACCTTTGATGTCCTTGATGATCTTTTGCTGATCATGTCTTTAGACAATGTGTCACATTACTAAAGTTTAATCCACAAACAACAAACAAAGAAAATAATCATGCCCCCATCATAGCATCTCTAGCTTTTGGCATCCTCGAGTAGCATAGAAAGACATGATAACAAAAATCAAGACTCTGTAAGTTAACCGAACCAACACAAAACATTCTTGCATTTAAATGTGTTTGTTTCTTGCCATAATTTGGGTAAAATCATTTAGAAGGCCTTAGGTGTTTTTCTGCTTTGTTTTGGATAGGTTAACGTCCTGCGTCAGGATTTCTACTTGAAAGCGGGTTTTGCTTGCACTTGCTTGCTTGTTGAGTAGATTCCACAATCTTTATTGGAGAGACAGACCCTAAGGGACTGACCTAGTGTCTCGGGGGCTCATTGCTAAATGGCCTTGCCTATGTAATGACACAGAGGCAACATAGTCCAGGGTAAACCCTAATGGACCTAAGACCTAGGCGGTAGAAAGTGGTGTGGACTTAGATAGAGAGGACTAGACCTGGGATAGATGGGAAAGTGGGAGCCTCGGGGGCATATTAGAATAATGGCCTTGTCTATGTGACAACACAGAGGCAACATAGTTCATGGATTTGGACCATGGATGGACTAGAGAATAGACGACAAGATATGGGATGGACAAGGAAGGCCTTGGGGATGCATTGGAATAATGGCCTTGCCTACGTGACAGCGCAGAGGCAACATAGTTCATGGACTTAGCTTTGATGGACCTAAGATATGGATCAAATGAGACATGATATGAAACAGACATGGATTAGACATGGAACAGATATGGATCAGATACAGAATGGATATGGATCAGATAAGATATGATATGGAACATATATGGGTCAGATATGGAATGGATATGGATCAGATATGGATTGAATGATACTAATGACAAGGAAACACCACAGATAGGTAGATGCATGGGTGATAGTAGATATGAATGGTTAGGTAGAAGGAAACAAGGATGTGATCTCCAAGGACTATGTCGCATAAGAATAACATGCCCCATTGTAGGTAGAATACTTAGGCTTTTTCATGACAAAGCTTACAACGATAGGAGGATGAGAGGGTAATGAAGGATTTGCATGGTTTGGAGGGATAAGGTATGTCAAGAGACATCTAAAACATTTGTCAACATTGTGCCCCCAATCTTTATCAAGACCAAAGAAATAGAGGAAAGGAAGATTAGGATGGATGGATCGATAGGATAGAAGGATAGGATAGGAAATGGTACGGAAGGGAACTGAAAGGAGAAGAGTGATAGGCTGATGAGACAAGGTGCCCCCAAGTGTAGGTGACATAGAAGATCAACTTACACACAACGCCTGTTTGCTAGGTTTTCATCATGGTACTTATCCAAGGTGCCTGTTTGCCAGATTTTCACCATTGGACGAAGGGATTTTTCTTAACTTTTTTAATTTTTTGATTTTTTTTTAAACATTTGGATAGGATAGGTAGAATGGATGAGAGGGACTCAATTGCTAGGTTCCATGAAAGGTGATAGTTCCACTAGAAAGATGCCATCGCATGGACCATGTCAAGTGTTCTCATAGATGTTGGTAGGAGATTGTGTGAAAGTGAGATGGACAATGGTAGATATTGGATTATGGAGAGTGCGATAGTGGATGATGATGCAGAATATGGAGGACTTATGCAAGGATGGATGAGAAGTCTATGACAAAGCATGGACCATAGGAATAGGATGAGGAAGATATGTAGGATAATAGTGGAAGAAAGCGAAGATGGAGGTATATGGAAATGTTGTAGGATGGAAGGGAATCATGACCAACGGTTGCACATACCATGATAAACATTGAAGCTGGTGATGGGAAAGTAGTGTAGGAAGCAACAGAGACTTTTACTTGTGGATGAATGACTTAGGCATGTAGGGATCCACATAGACTGAGTATTTTTTTGCGCTTTGCTTGTCATGTGGGATGGAAGAATTGGAGACTTTTGAATGGAAAGGGAGAAAGTGGATGGTTGAGATTCTTGAGGGGTAGATGCCTCATGTAACTTGAGGGCTTTTTGCTTAGGTACCCAAGCCATTTTGTTTTTAGATAGTACCTATGAAGGTATGGTTTGGGTGTATGTAGCTTTTGTGTAGCTTTTGGAGTAATCATTTGTTGGATGCGGACCCACACCTTTTTTATCTTGGTATATAGGTGTGTGGGTGTATACAACTCTTGAGAAAGACGCTTCTTTGATTCTTGGATTTTGTATCCTAGGTCATGAGGACTCTTAGAAGTTTTGACTTTATAGGTAGAGGCATCCAGATTTTTATGGTTGAAATCTTGTGGGATGGTGGAAGTGGGGTTGGAGGAAGTTCTTTGTTTAGACAACATGTGCATTTGTTGGCCATGATTGGGATTGTTAGAAGATTCATAGATGGATGGATAAGGTGTTGGGAGAAGTGGTGGTAAAATGCATGGAGGGATATTAGGAGTTGGAAGTAGCGGTGGTAGATTGGATGGTGGAAGGTGTATAGTCACATGCTTTTGACAATTGTAGGAAGGTGGAGGAGGAACATTGACATGGACGGGCTCCAAAATACCTTGTTCGTGAAGGCCTAAGCCTTTACCTTGATAGTTCATATGTTGGAGTATGTGGTGTACAGTGGGATTATGTGTAGGTGGAACACTAGACACAAGTTCTTTATTAGATGGAGAAGATGAGATAAAGGATAATGGTTGCTGGTGTTCTAAGGAGGAAAACTCATGAATGAAGTTGGTAATACCAAGGATATATGGTGGGGGATTTGCAGCATGGTCGGTAATGGATGGTGGAGGATTATTACTGATTTGATCTTCTGCACTTGCTTGGGAGGTAGGTGTCTCATCAAGGGAAGTGGAAGTTGCTGGATCTTGGATGGGACTAGATGGGGTTATAGGCTCAGGACCATGGAATGCATAAAGTGGGCTAAGAGGATCATCATGGTCTGCTTGATCATAGATAGGATCTTCATCATAGATGGGATCTTGATCATAGATAGGATTTAGCGTGATGGGATTAATGTTCTCTTGTATAGGTTCTTCATCAACAATAATATCTTGATCATAGAAAATATATAGGTTATGGAGGGGCCAAAATTGGATCTCTAGCTCATGCATAGGATCAAGTTGCTCATGGATAGCTTCTTCATCAAAGGTAGTATCTTGATCATGGAAAAGATATAGGTTATGCATGGTTGGAAATTGGATCTCTTGCTCATGTATAGGTATAGGATCATCAAAAAGATAGAGGTTATGTAGGGGTCAGATGGGAGTGCTTTGATCTTGATTTAGACAAGGGGTTGATGTTTCCACATGCTCTAAAGTGTGTTGTTGACATAACTCTTGGGTTGTTTGAATTGAAGTTGAGGTAGAAGACTCTTGGATAGACTCTTGGTTAACAACATGAAGGTGCGACAGACCTTGAATTTGGTGCATGGTAGGAGGTTCTTCAATATGCTCAAGGGGTTGCAGGTTACATGAAGGGGTTGTAGGATTTGACATGTTTGAATACTCTTTGATAAGGTCAAGGACCAAAATTTGGGGACATGGTTGACTCTTTGCTAGTAGTCCTTGGATCACATCCTTTGTAGGGGTTTGGGTAGGTGAATGAGGTAATGGATGAGTGGATTTGGAGTTCTCCCTAGCTTTTCTTTTGCTGTGTAAATCTGGAAAATATCTTTCCCAAAAATCATCTGAGGCTTTTTGGTTGTCCATTTAGAGCTCGGGGAACTCGATGGTGGTGTTGGTGTAGGATTGGTATGCTTTGGGATATGTGTCTTAGAAGATGGTGAAGGAGGACTAGTAGACAAAGTGGTATACAATTTCCAACTTGAGGTGGTGCTTGCCTTGTCATGAGCATCATTAAGATGGGAAAATGATGTATGACTTTGGGGTGAGGTGTAGCTAGTATTGACACGTTTAGCTTGTAAGATTTCTATTTCTTGTTGTATGACTTGGAGTTCTTGAGCAATTGCTATATGATCTTGGGGCAAGGCGTCAAAGTCTAATTGCTCTTGTAGGTATTGGAGTTCTTGAGTAATTACTTCTAATTGGTTTGTCATTTCAACAGAAACTAACACAAGAATGAAATGGGTACCTAGAAAACCTAAAATTTTTCTCTGAAAAGATGTGGAAGTACTCACTATTACACATGCACCGGAACAGATGTGCTACAGAAACGGGTAAATGCGCTATAAGTCGCAACAAAAGTGCTGCACTAGTAAAAAGTATATGCATTGTGACAGATAGTAAAAGCACTGTAAGTCAAAACATATGCACTGCAGGTTGGCACAAATGCACAGGAACAGATGACAGATGTGCCGCTCTGGCTCTTCTCAGTATTTTTGCAATTTTTTATAGAATTTTTATGATGTTTTTGGTACTTTGGTTGCAAGAAGGTCTTTTTGATCTAATTTTCTAAAATTATGGCAAGAAGACACAGCAAACACAAAGAATATTTTTATGGCTTTTTAAAATTTTTTTGTGATTTTTTTACTCTTTTTGGACTAAAAAGAAAAGCAAGTACAATCCTAGGCTTCAAATGGATCACAGGGGTTTTTTGCCACTAGGACAAAGGTGTTTAATAAAGGCAACCGTTTGAGTGGTTATACATGTGGCAACACTACTCTCCATTATGGAGTCTCCCAGCCTCAAAGGGTTGTGCCTTGGAGGGTTTTGGGGGAGGTTAGCTGTCGGTATAACACAACTGCACTTGTTGTTTGAAGCTTTTGCTCCAAACATAATTTGTTTATAGTGGCTTGGAAGGGCTTGGCTTTAGCCTATTACCACTTACGGTCATTCCTACTTGGATGAACGGTATCCAAGAGTAGGCCCCTCTAAAGGAATAACACATGTGAAAATGATATGTCTGGCATTTTGGTCACCCAAGATAGGGGAGAGCATAGGCTTGGTATCATTTCCAAAACATAGAATACAGTTGTTCTTTTCCCCTAGTTAAAATGAGAAAAACTAGATGAGCTATCTACTTGGGCAAGCACAGATTTTTGTTAACTTTGAAGTGATAACAAGATAGTAATGGTCCAATTTTAACCAAGATAGCAATGATGAGTTCAATTTTATCCACGTAGCACGAATTGTTAACTTTGAAATGATGGTCAATCGAAATAGCAATGGTTCATTTTTTACCCAGATAGTAATGATGAGTTCAATTTTATCCTAGATAGCAATGAGTTGTTAACTTTGAAAAGATAGCAATGTTGCAATGCAAGATAGGAATGATTCAATTACCGCTTTCCTAGTTAAAAACTATGAGATTGGCATGCACACATTGTTTTACTTTTCCCCCTAGTTAATCTATGATGTGTGTGTTAAGGAAAATAAAACTATCCAGCTCTCAACCCTGTAGAAGATATATTAGAAGTTTCTTTTCTCCTTTCTTTGACAAGCATTTAATCAAGCTGCACAGATAAATCATTAGTTTCCAAGAAAAAAATGCTAGATTTAAGCTTGGAAAGATAGCTGAACTTTGACTATAAAAATAGCTAACAAAATGATAAAATCACTTGATCAAACCTACTCCATTGTGAAGTTCATGGAATTACCTTTCCAACGAGTGTTTATTTGCGCGATTACGAGTTCGTATGCTCCTGTTATGGCAAAAAGAAAAAGATACCACCCTTATGCCATGTAGAAGAAGGTAGGATGGAGAATTGTTGGATAAAACAATGCACCCTACGGAAGCACCCTTTGGACCACTGGGTAAAATGATGCACCCTATGGGAGCAGCCTTCGGACCGCTGGATAAAAAGATGCACCCTGGGAAAGAGCTCTTCAGACAGTTGGATAAAAGAACGCGGAAGCACCCTTCGGACCGCTGTATAAAGCGATGCATCCTTTGGATCGCTGGATAAAAGGATGCACCCTGCGGAAGCACTCTTTGGACCGCTAGATAAAAGGATGTACCTTGCAAAAAACTCTTTGGACAGTTGGATAAAAGGATGCGGAAACACCCTTCGGACCGCTAGATAAAGCGATGCACCCTGCGGAAGCACCCTTTGGACCGCTGGATAAAAGGATGCACCCTGTGCAAAAGCTCTTCGAACAGTTGGATAAAAGGATGTGGAAACACCCTTCAGACTGCTAGATAAAGTGATGCACCCTGCGAAAGCACCCTTTGGACCACTGGATAAAAGGATGCACCCTCAAAAAAATCACAGAGATTTTTTTCAGTCTCTAATTTTTGTGAATTAACAGGTGATTCTAAGATTTTCGACCCTTCTGAACATGTTGGTGATGTCAGTTTCAGCCCAAGAGGTCACCTTTTGATAGATCCTTGCAAAACTCGACAATGGGGTTTAGAGAAACACAAATTTTTACTACTAAAATTTGCAAAAAAACATAAAAGCCCCACGGTGGGCGCCAAAAATGTTAAGGGAAATTTGGATTAACAATGAATATGCAATATAATCAATATCAAATACCCAAAACTCAATGAAATGGTGAACTAAGAAGATTAATCAAATAAAGCAATGAACAACAAAGCAAACCTTCCTCAGTTCGAAGCTTCTATTGATCACCTATCACAATCGTTCTTGCATGTATGAAATAGGGCCCTCAGTGAGTGCACTTCTTTGCTTTGTCAAGAATGTTGATTAAGAATGGCTATGGTAATGTTGCAATGAAGAGGAGCTTCACAACGATGGTAGTAGTGTGTAGTAAAAAGTGTGATCACAAGCAATGAAGGAATTGGTGCCAAAGGCGCGCTGTAATTCCTGCAGAGTAACAATACTTAAAGCTTGGATGAATGAAATGGAAGAATAGGGCTCAATTTATAGACTTGAAAGAATGAGAAGATCAATGATTGATAATGGTTGAGGAATGTGCAATGAATAAGAAGAAGACAAGTGTCTTGCTTTCTTTTGCATGAGAGGAGTTAACAAGAATAGAAGAATGAGTTAAAGTATTTAAAAGAATATAATAATCAGTTAAGTGATTTAAAACAAGAAGAAGAGATTTGCACGAGAATAAGAAGATATTTTGCTTTATTAAATATTAAGAATATTTAATTGCATGTGCACAAAGCTTGAATTATATTTAGAGATAACTTAATTTAGAAGAAAAAGCAACTTAAATAAATAATTGATTTATTTAAATTTAGAGAAGATATTATTGGAAGAAACAAATTAAATAATTAGAATTATTTAATTTAGAAGATAAGGAAGCAAATTAAAAAAATAAATTTATTTAATTGTTGTGAATGATTTTGGAGGAATAAATAAAACATTTGATTGTATTTTATTTTTGGAGATTGAGAGGATTTAAATAAATTTTATTTGATTTATTCAAATTTGGAGGAATGATTTGATTTAATTAAATAATTAAGATTTATTTAATTGTTTGGAAGAATTTTAATTAAATAAAGGATTTTATTTAATTTTGACTTTAGAAGAGATAATTAAATATTTCGATATTTAATTAACTTAGAAGAAATGTGAATCGTGTCATTTTTAGGCATATACAGTTACAATTAGTCTGGAATGCCCTATTTTCATTAGTTCAACATGTTTCTTGTTTTGTGGATGTATATATTGATTAGATACTTTAGGAAAATGGTCTATGGATAGTGTCAAGAAGATACATGGTTGAAATCTTGATTTGCATATTTTTTTTGGCTTCTCCCCAGTGATGTGAAGATGATCAATTAGCAATAGTACTATTGTTTGGGCCAACAGTTTAGTTTATTTCATGTGCGGTGGATCTTGATCAATGGTTTTGAAATTGAAGGATGTGTATGATGCAATTAATCTTGTTGTGCCATGTGAAGTGATCCACAACTCAAAATGTATTTTTTCCAAGCTGACCCATAAAAAATTACACATTTCATCTTAATATCTTTCTAATGCTAACCTAATTGAGGTTTTAAGTGGTTGTGGAGGATATATATAGAAGAACAAATTCATTTGTGGAATGAGGAAGTGAGTGCGAATGTGATAGAGTAGAATGAGCAGCATGAAGTGTGCAAAGTCAGTTTGATGGAGTAATTGTGTAGAGAAGAGGACTGCAACATCAACATAAGTCAAATGCTTCTTTCATAGTAGTTCATACTTATGTTATCATTGTAATTATTTGTAATAGTGAACTTTATTTAAGGAGTAGTAGCTTCCTTGGGTTGTAGCCATAAAACAAATTTTGCAAGGAGTTGTAGCTTCCTTGGGTTGTAGCCCTAAAATAATGTTGTAAACTTTTATAGCAATGAGCATTATATTGTGAGCTAATAGTCATCGTGGTTTTTCCCAATTTTGAGTTTTCCACATAAAAATCCTAGTGTCATTGTGTTGATAAATGTGTTGCATATTTTACTTTTTGATCTCTAAGTAAATTAATCTGTTCTGCAAATAAAGTAGTTAAGTTTTAGTATATGCTGATTCATCCCCCTCTCAGCATCTTAGTGTGTTCAACATGAGCACCTTGAATGACATCAAGAGCAAAAGATCAAATTATAGTGAGTTGGTGTCCAAGCTAGTTAGCTTCATGAACCACTTTCCAAGTTCCCTATTTTCTTGCACTTACTATGATGTAGCTAGTTTTCTGATTCCATTTCTATATTTCCAATTTTTCTTGTTTTCATTTTCCATCTCAATTATTGTAACACATAAGTTTAACATAGATGAAATTTTATATTATAATGAGAGCTATGGATATCTCAAACATTTTTATACCTTTGTTTCTTGAAGCTAGACCTATAAGTAATACTCTAGAAACTCCTCAAGAAAAGGGGTGAGTGCAAGATCATGATGGGCCAAACAATACCCCTAAGAGGTAATGAAAATGCTAAAATAGACTTAAGTAACTTCATGTAAAAAATTGAATTAGTTATTGACACAACCTGGACATAAGGTAGTAATAAGAGTTGTAGGAAACTAAATGTAGTTTATGAGCTACTACTTCAAAAAGAAAATTATATTGGTGAAAATTGGATATTTCAATGAGGCACTACTAAAATTTTTAGAAAAACATAAAAGGTGTCATTTCAGCTAACCTAAGTATAAGAAAAGGAAAATATTTTTCCTCCAAGATTTGGATTTAAGTAATGGACACATGAGCAAATGTGACACATACATTTTTGAATTATTTTGATTAACAAATTCTTATTTATGAATTTTTTATTGTGTCTTTTTTAAAATATTAATAAATAATTATCCTACCAACCTAACTTGGTCAAAATAATATGAAATTTCAAACCTTTTTTTGAACTTATAGCCAATAAATCCTAGAATGTGACACACCTTTTAGCTTTGAGAAAGGATAAATAGTTTTAAAGTTATTAATGTATTTCAAATTGATATCTATTAAGAAATTAGACATAGTGTATGTAGAAAATTAATAATAATTACATATTAAAATTATAATTAGGCACATATTATATTTTTGGAATCTTGAAAGTTTCCTCTACAAAACTTTTTTTTTAATTAAATTTATTTATAAAAAAGGTTTGTTAGTTTTAAAGATGAAGTGGTGGAAAATTTTAGGATAACACTAAATGACTGGTTTTGCAAGTTTCTTTGGCAAGTTTTAGGATTCCCACTTTCCTAAATCTAAGGTAATATCAATGAATTTTTGGAGGTAATCTATATTTGAGATATAAATATTAAAACTTTTCCATACAAATCTAAATATAAGTCTAAATGTTAGCACTTTTTCATCATAGCTTTTTTGTCATTGCCATTGTTTGGCCTATCATGATCTCACACTCACCCAAAGTGGAAGTGAAAACATCCCTAGAATAAAAGATGACCAACCCACTATAAATCTCTCAAAACTAAATCTATACCAATAGATCTCTCCTCATAGAAGGAAACAACAACCTTTCTTTATGATAGGCACACCTAATGAAAGTAAAAATCCAAAGAAAAGATTAAAGAATATAGCCATGCAAAGAATTCATAGAAACAAAAAAGATCAATGTGTTCACCACCTCACTAACAATTCATTAGCTATAGCAATATGGTGTTCATTGAGGCATTTTCATAGCCTTTGATAAGGTAAAGAATTAAAATATGGGTTAATGTGATGCGGTCAAGGTAGGAGGGTTAGATGAGGGACAATCCAACCTTGCAGCCTTAAACAAATTACAACATGATCATAAAAGAGATGCAACAAAAATATGCAATAAATAGAATGAAAAGAGATATTCATAAACACATGACACAAGATATATCCTGAGAAAATCCTAAAAGGGAAAGCCCCAGCCTTCAAAGCTCATTCCTCATTATATTATTGTAGACACCTAAAAATGTCTTAACCCTTCGATCATCCTTGAACATCATTCATATCACTAACTATCCCTTCCAATTAGTTAAATAAATTCATTTTATTTAATTAATTTATCCCTAATCATCTACTTTTAGCCATTCATCCACTTGTGATAAATTAATTCATTTAATTTATCATACAACACTATCCCTCATTAATTAAAAAAATATTCTCAATATTTATTTAGTTAATTTGTGCATCTCCCTAATCATGATTAATTAGATAAATCACACTTATTTAATTAATCTTCCCTTCTAATCAACCTAAACCTAGCCTAGTTGATTAAATAGCTATTATTTAATTATGTACACTAGCCTACATGACCCCTAGACTTAAATTAATTAAACAAATCATTATTTAATTAATTTAATCCTCCATTAGCCCACTACCTAATTTACTACAGCCATATTAATTAAGTTAAACACTTAATTAATATGGTCAAACCTTGCTTAGCCCATCCTCCCACACACTTTGAATAAAAATCATTTTTTTAATCAAAAGGTCATATGACCCTTCCAAATCACCTTTATATTTTCATGATAAAACATTCTTCATGAAATTAGCTTACAAATGTAAGACCCTAGAAATGTGCATGTGTCACATGTCCTCACACTCCTCAATGCAACTTAATTTTTTATTCAAACACTCCCCCACAAAAATAAATTTTTAATTTATTGACAAGTCCACATCATCCTCACACTATCCCATGGAAATGAATTTTTAATTCATTTCTTATCCTTCCCAATGTGAATTTAAAATTCACATTTAATTCCAACCCTCCATCTTTGTTGATGAGATCTCAACTCTTGATCTCATCTTCCCATCTCAACCATTGATCTCTACTTTGAATCCTAGCCATTGGATTAAAATCCCTCCAAAAAAGCGTATAAATACAAGGCCATCCTAAGTCATTTTCATCACTTCTTCACCATATCAAAACCATGCCAAAATTCCTCTAGAATCTCCTCATCCTAACCTTATAATGTCAAAATCATCCCTCATCTCATCTCAATCTCTATCAAAATCTCTTATCAATCCATAGCCAAATCCCTTCATCTACATTGTGTTGAAAAGCAAGAGCAATCCACATTCTCTACTTCAACTTGGGTAAAGCTAGGAGAGCTCTTGGGTGTAGTCTCCTCAACTTATCAAGGAGTGAGGGAGATTTAGAGCTTGTAAAAGGTATAAATCACTATTTGGTGTTTCTTTTCTTGTTTATTTGCCTTCAAATATTTTCTCATCTTCAATTATAATATCAAATCACATTAAATATGCCTCTAGGGCTTTGTAGATGCTAGGACACAACCCAGGGGTACAAAATATTTGTACAACATAACTCCATGTCTTCTTACTTCTTCTCCTCAATTTGTTATTCTATATCTTCTTTTGTTCACTACTCTTCTTTCTGCTCTGTTTCACTACTTCTCCATATCAAAACAATTCATCTTATTGCTTCATATCTTTGTATACCTGTCTTTTGTAGTGTAACAATCTTCTATTCTTCATTTATATCCTCCGCAGGTCCTCATAACATTATCAAGTCATCCAAAAGTTAATTGTCTCATGAAACATGTAAACACAAATAGGTCAGACCTAAACATATGGTATTCCTCCACAGGTGGATGGAACTTCATGTGAATCTCCATGAAGGTTGGCCAGGTCCTAAACTACCTTGAATGATGTTCCATCAAGCTCCACAATTCATTAGGCTCCACTGAACATTGTCTACTCTACTCTTTGAAAACAGGTAATCTTCTGATAGCAGCATCTCTCCAGAATTGAACCCAAATGATATGAATTTTGGATATGATGTAGATGACATGTTATAGAAACTAAATCTAGCTCTGCAAGCTATAATGTGATAATGTGGTAAAATGTGGTAATCTCCAGTGTCGCTTTCCCTGACACTCAACAACTTAATATTAATTGTTTCAATAGATTTGAATGCTCTCAGATGCTCCTACATTAGACTCTCGGGGTTAATTGAAAATTAGGCCTCTTCACTTTGGTCTATATTATGTCAAAATCAATGTGATCCCTTAGGATATGTTTGACAGTCTACTTGGAAGCCTTGCATTGCCTCAATGATCGGCGGTCTAAGCAAGTCTTCTCCGTAAGCTACCTCAAGTTCTTCATATTTTGGTGATCTAGGTTTGATGGTCTACTTGCAAGCCTTGTACTACCTCGATGATCGATGGTCTAAGCAAGTCTTCTCCACAAGCTGCCTCAAGTTCTTCATCTTGCCATGGTCTAGGTTCAGTGGTCTAGCTATAATGTTGCAACTACCTCATAGTTCGGCGGTCTGTTGTCAAGAACTTGTAGGCTACGTCAAATCAATATCAACTTCAACCAATTAAGAGTCAATCAATACATACATGCAGCCTCTGGAACAACCATGTTACCTACTTGATACATTTTTGAATTCTCTCTACAACAGTTTCTAATCTCTAGTTCTAGATACAATTTCTTCCACACACATCAAAATCTTACAGTTTCTGTTATGCATATACTATTCCAATATTTTTCTCTATTCCTTTATCCATGTTTCCTTTCTTCGATACAATTTCTTTTCATTCTCTCTTTTCTGCAATATGAATTTCCCTTTCCCGTTATGATTTACCGTTATTCACTCAAACTTTCTCTTACACTATTTTCTCAATTCTATAATACAACTCTCCTTAAGATCAATGCTTCACCCTCTTCTAGTTTCTCTATTAAATTTGATGACTCAAAAGGTTCCTCTTCCTCTGCATAAACTATCTCTGCATTATTTATCATTTCCTCATCATTAGCCTCTCTAGTAACAAGTTCTTGGTGACATTCACTACTTGATTCTTTTCACCTCCAAACTTGAAAACTAGTTCTCCTTCTAGCAAATCCTCTTTCATTCCTCTAGTGTCCTTCATTGTGATAAGAATTATGACTCTTATCATTTCTCCCTCTGTAGTATGAATTAATATTCTTGTTTTGCTCCGCATAAGGTCTTCTCTCACTGTATTCTGATCCATATCCTCTTTTTTCTCCAACACATGAATACTATAATCTATACAACCTTTTGAACATACTAGTAACATGTTTCCATTTTGATCCATCAATTCATCCATAATCCATCTGCATACAATCTTTTATAGGTTTTGTCTTCCTTATTTTATTCCAACACATCTTTTTAGAGTGATTCCTTAATCCACAGAACTTACAAGGGTATAGATCCCAACACAACTCCTTTTCATGTCCATGTCTATTACAATAAGAACAATGCATACATTTTCTTCCCTAAATTGTCTTTTTAGAACTTGTAACAACATCTTTACCTTTGTCATATCTAAGGCCTTCATTTCTTGATCTCATTACTAGCTCAATAGGTTCTATAATTCCTTGTTGATGCTTTCCCAATCCTTTTCCTTCATATCCCATTCTTTGCATGATTTTGAAACCAATACCATCACCAACAACTGTAGGTTCAATCACATTGTTATCTTAATTCTCACCTTCTAAAGAAACTTCTACAGCATCACACAAATAATTAATATCACAAGAAACATCACAAAGTTTAGGATTAGATTTTAGACTTTCATTCTCTTTTCCGCATGCTACAAGTGACTGCTCTAACTGATTAACCTATTCTTTCAATCTTGATATTTCACTCTTTTGTAGACTGTTCTCCTTTTTCAACTCTTCTAATTTTTCCTCAAGATCTCTGTTCCTCTTTTCTACTTTCCCAAACAACTTGAATCCTTCTTCCAATTCTTCAAAACTCTTTTTGACATACTCAAACAATTTCAGCTCTGCTTCTAATTCTTCATTCCTCCTTTTTACATTTTCTAATTCTTCTTCCAGAATATCCTTTTTGCATATTAGGTTTTCATGTTCTTTCTTCATCCTTTTTCCAATCTTCCCCATTGAAAAAAATTATACAAACAACTTAATATAAAAGGTTACTCGGATCTCTCTTCTTCCTATCTTGATCTTTCCTCTGCAGTGATTCTTGTTACACTCTAGGGCTTCACACTTTCTCCTGACACTTTTTACCTTTAGCAGATCCACAACCATCCCAATAAATTCGCAACCATCTCTGATCCCATTTGATGCAATGAAGGTAGGAGGGTCTGATGAGGGATAGTCCAAACTTGTAACCTTAAACAACTAACAACATGATCATAATAAAGATGTGATGGAAATATGCAATCAACAAAATGAAAAGAGATATTCATAAACACATGACACAAGATATATCCTGGGAAAACCCTAAAAGGGAAAAACCTATCCTTCAAAGCTCATTATATTATAATCTCAAATCACATTACATATGCCTCTAGGGCTTTGCAGATGCTAGGTCACAGCCCAGGGTTACAAAAGATTCATACAACATGACTTCATGTCTTCTTTCTTCTTCTCCTCAATTTGCTGCTATGTATCTTCTTCTATTCACTACTCTACTTTCTACTCTGTTCTACTACTTCCCCAGATCAAAATAATTCATCTTATTACTTCATATCTTTGCATACCTCTTTGTTGTCATATAACAATCTTCTATTCTTTATTTATATCCTCCATAGGTCCTCATAACATTATCAAGTTGGCCAAAAGTTAACTATCTCATGAAACATGTAGACATAGATAGGTCAGACCTAAACATATGGTATTGTTCCACAGGTGGATGGAGCTTCATGCAGATCTCCATGAAGGTCAGCCTAGTCCTAAACTACCTTGAATGATGTTCTATCAGGCTCTGCAAGTCATGGAATTGCTCCGCAACTCATTAGGCTTCACTGAACATTGTTTGCTCTACTCTGTGAAAACATGTAATCTTTTGATAGTGATATCTCTCTAGAATCAAACCCAAATGATCTGAATTTTGGATATGATGTAGATGACATGTTATAGAAACTAAATCCAACTCTACAAGCTCTAATGTGATAATGTAGTAAAATGTGGTAATCTCCAGTGTCACTTTGACTAGCACTCTGCAACTTAATATTAACTATTTTAGTAGATTTGAATTCTCCCAGATGCTCCTGCATCAAACTAAAGATCATCCTATAACATTTTCTAGTAGGAAATTATCAAAAGATGAGAAAAATTATACTACAATAGAAATGGAAGCACTAGAAATGGTCTATGCACTACAAAAATTTAGACACTACCTACTATCCACACCCTTCACCTTCTTTACCAACCATGAACCATTAAAATACCTATTAAACAAACCTATCATATAAGGAAGAATATGTAGATGGGTGCTACTATTCCAAGAATTTGAGTTCAACACCAAAGTCAAACAGGGGAAACAAAACCAAGGCCCTGATTATCTATCAAGAATGAAATACGGGAAGAGCTAGATAACCATGAAGAAGAACTCCCTAGCACAAACTTGTTTAGGGTCAATACAATACTATAAGAACTAAAAGATATAGCATATCTATTTGGCCCCATGAGAATTTTCAGCTGAGACATCATTGCAAGACAAACAAATTCTTATGTGGAAGGCTTTTCCCTATACACTTATTGAAGGAGAACTACATATCAAAGGAAAAGATGATATAATTAGGAGGGTGGTGTATGAACATGAAAGGGAGGATATTATAAAGGAAGCACATGAAGGTATAACAAGAGGACATAATTCTGGAGACTTAACAACAAAATAGATTAAACTAGTAGGCTTGTGGTGGCCTATCATATTCCAAGATACTAAAATATATGTAAAATATTGTGACATTTGTTAGAGAATGGATAAACCTACCTCTAGAGATGAAATAGCATTAAGACCGCTATCAGCATAACTTTCCTTTGAGAAATGGGCAATTGAATTTATTGGACCCATAGATCCTTTGGCCAAACAATCAAAATCAAGATACATCATCACCGGAGTAGAATACCTTACAAAATGGGAAGAAGCTAAACCTACAAAAAACTATACTACAAAAACAACCACAAAGTTCCTCTATGAGAATATAATCACTATATTTGCTTGTCCACTCAGTATTACAAGTGACCAAGGAAAGCACTTTGTAAATAACATGATTATGGAGTTACTACAATCCTTTATGATAGTGCACAACAAGAGAACACCATATCATCCTTAGGAAAATGAGGCAAGTGAGACCTTAAAAAAAATCATTAGTAAGACATTGACAAAATGTGTGATGGAAACAAAATAGATTGGGACCTGAAAGTACTTACGGTACTTTGGGCCTACCACACCACTTACAAAAGAACCACAAACTTCACACCCTATGAACTAGTCTATGGCCTAGATGCTACTATACCAATAGACTTTATACATTTTCCTAACTTTCATACCGCAAAGACTCTAAAGCTAAATGCAGAGGAATCCTTGACATAGAGAATTGAGAAACTGGAGAAAATGGATGAAAATAGGTTGATGACAACCTATAACATGAATCTAGAGAGAAAGCAATAGAAAGCCTAGTATGATAGGAACATGTGAGGGAAAAAGTTCAAAGAAGGAGACTTGGTACTTTGGTATGATAGTAATTTTAAGAGATGGGGAATTTACTCAAAATTAGATGGCTAGGACCATATTACATACATGTTACTAAATTTTGTTCACACTAAATTTAGTTTGACCTAATTTGCAGTAGTTTCAGAAGGAGTAAAAGAAAACTTTTTTAGTTATTGCAATCAGTGAACATTTGATGTCATGACAAGAAGAAATAATGATTAGTTGTCATGATAATCCAACAATCCAATTAGGACTGTCAAACAATGATGACAAGTGAATTTCTATGTCAAGAAATCAAATAGTCAAAGAGAGATAGTTGATCTAACTAATTTTATCTTTCAGAGTTATAAGACAATTTGATTATTCAGATGATCATAATTGAAAGCAAGAAAGAAATATATTCATTTAAATTGTCATTTCATATCATATTTGGAACATACATTCATTTTCAGTTATTCTATCCTATGCATTGATTAAAAAGAAACATACATAAAATCAAGTGCATAAGATAAATTAACTGATCATGTTTAAAAGAAGTGTTTAAATGTGTCCCACACAAGTTGTGGGAGTGACCAAACTGAGCAATATAGACATATCCAAGCTATAGATTTGATGATAAAAGGAAATAGAAAGAATACACGACAATATTAAATATCCATCATTGCCTGAAAGCAAGGTTGATGTCCTTCATTGATGGTTGATCTTCATATCTCCATCTTCAGCTCCAATCATATCAAGTGAACCTGTAAATTTTTTTGGGAAAGTCCTGTAAGAGTTCCAGATATTTAATAGTATCATATGATTTTATCAAACAAACATATCAACTTGCCACATCATGCATCTCATATGAAAGAATCAAATTAGACATGTGCCATAAATCAGAACATCATGAGGAAGATCAATCAACTCCATAAGGTATGTTTTTATGCTAACTTGTTTGTTCATTGTGTAGGTATAGGAAAAGTAATGTTGCTGATTTGAAGACATTACAACATGTAGAGAAAATGTGGCTCCCACAAGGGTAGAGCCCAACATTTTTCCTTTTATTCATTTGAAAAGGATATCAGATTATAAAAAATAGAGTACTCCATTCAAGAGATGTTATGCAGTGGAAAAGTCAAATCAAATGATCAAGGTACAACCTTACAAAATGCAGGTAGAGGATAGTCATAGTATGCTTTTGGATCAAGAAGATTATCATTCAAATACCATGCAATGAGGGATACAGTGCAGCTATAGATCATGGAGCAACATTTAAAGATAGGTATTTACCACTTTTCTTGTGAATAAAGTATAAAATTGCTACTAGGTATATGAAACAACCTCAGTCATCATTCCAAGGCATACATATTCAAGTCCGAATGATGGACAAGTGTTAAAATGGTGGACAGGGTCCTAGTAGAGTCATTAATGACTGTGCTAAGGAAGAGTACAAGATAGGATAGTCATGAACGACTGTACTAGCCTAGGATAGCTTCTAAAGTGTAAAGTGATGTCATAACTATACTGATACAACTAAAGCAATAAGCTCATTCAGCCACATGAATATCAGTCATACACAAGATCATGCCATGAGTGAAAATAGCCAGGCATGAATGGAATAGGTAAAGATATCACCTTGTTGCATTGCCTTAGTCTTGAAATCTTATCATAAGTTGGAAAATGATGTTTTGAGGACAGTCCACAATAGTCACCCATATGTGTGACCAAGACCATCATGAAACAGTCATGTAAAAGAAGCAGTCACCTCTATAAGTTTGACAGTCACATGAAGAGAAAATCATGAAGTGGAGAAGGGTTGTGAATACTTTGTCACAACAAGACAACTAGGACAACAGTGATGCTGTCACAACAAAAAGAACAAGCATTTAAAATAAAAAATATTTACCACTTTTTGTTGTGAATGAGGTGTAAATTTGCTATTCAAAGATCAAGCTACAACCATATGCCCAATGCAATAAAAGGTAAAGTTACCAAGTAGAGTATAGGCTTCATGAAGACCACTGCATACTAGAGCACTGAGTTCCTATGATAAATAGAGTGAGATAGTGGGGTTAGTGTAGCCATAGAGGACTTATCAAGATGTTTGCCCAAGCAAATTGAAGACTTATCCAAATCCAAGAGGATGATACTAGATTTTGTGAACATATTCAGAGGTTGTGTGACCTAAGTCTATCATAAAATGAATGTGAAATACAGAAAGACAGTCATAAAAAGGAGATGTATACCTTACTTTCAGCCAATAGTGAGACTATAGAAGATAGAGACACAATAATGAAGTAAGACAATGTACATATCAGGGCTAAAGAGTAGTAAAAGAGAATACTCTTGCCTTCTTCAACTAATCCTCTCTACATAATGCTAAAAGATTAGGATGAACAGTGAATGGCAATAATATCTTATGATTAGTATTGTGAAACTTGTACAGTGATCAAACATGAATGAATGCAGAGAATAGTATATAGACACAATGGTCTTCATCAAGGAAATAAACAATGGATCCTTTCACAATTTTATCAAAGACAAAAATGGAGTTCGGTTCACTATCTTCATTTACCAGAGCAAAGAGATGCATCCTTTCATTGTTACCCACCATAAAGAGCTTGCATAGTACAAGTCATGAAGAAAAATACAAGTGTAGCAACATCATAGAGTAGCATTTAAGGGTAGTTAGGTAAAAAGAAAGTAGGAACAATAGAGGTATTTACTCTTCTACAAGCAAGAATGCCATAATCAAATACAATTAAGATGATGGAGTAGCAAGAGTGTATATTGTTCTTGTCTAGTGATAGTCAAAGCAAGCAAGAAAATAAGCAGTGGTGGCTAGAGATGCATTTTTTTCGAAACCCTTGTTTCATTTTTATACTTGCTGGTAAAAAGAGATAAAAATGCAAAATAGTGAGATGGCCGTGACAGCCAAAAGGCCTTTGTACTCCAAAAACAACAATACCCATTTTCATATCTAAAAAGTCATTGTCATTTCTTGTTCACAGTCAAAGGAAAAGCTACAGAAAATGATATTATAGCAGGCCATGGCCAGAAGCTTTTTTTATCAAACCCTCATTGTATTTTCAAAACGTTACACATTTTTCTATCTACAAAATAAAAGAGCACATGAATGTGATAAAGGCATGACCATAACAGAGAGGAAGTATTTTATCAAAGGCAGAGATACCCACTTCATAAATTTCAAGAAACCCTTATCTTTTTTCAAAGTCACAGTGAAAAGAAATAAGACTTAGGAAAGCAAGAAGAACCAAGAGACTCACCTCATGTTTTGTAGGAGGAAGAAGATATCATGGCCGTCCTCTCTTTGAAACCCTCAGGATACAGGTTACAAATTGCAGGGCAAGATTCGTAGGATAGGAGAAGATTGTTAGAGGTTGCAAGAAATACACAAGTTCATGGCCATGACCATTCATATGAAGAAAAAGATACACAAAGAAATGAAAATGCAAGTCAAAGCTTCAAATATAATACTCACAGTGATTCTACCATTCATTTTACTAAGAAAATGCCAGGTTTCGACCACCCAAGACCAAGCATATGGAGAAGAAAACCAGAAGAACCCAAACCCTAGTCGGCATGGAGAGGTTGCAGAGCTGAGAGAATAGAAATGCCAAAATGAAAATGAGATAACTTTAGGGTTTTCTCACTATTTTGTTCAATGGAGCTTCTTCCTTCTTTTATTTTTTGACTTTACAAATTAAAAATCATTACCTTATCCAAAGATAAGTCATGGTCAAGAACTTCAAACATTGAGATCCCTAGTGATCATTACTTGAAGGGGTCGTCAGGCATTTTATTTTCATATGATTTTATTTGTTAAAGTCAAAAGTCAATGATCGGTATCATAAGGAGGTTAGGCTATGCCTTATAAAATTTCAAAACCCTTTTTCCCTTATGGTTGACTATAATATGGTCAAGGTTACCTTTTCTTGTTAACCATGCATGCTCGAATATATACCTTTGTCTTCTTACAAATATTGATAATTTAAAGATTCCTCTTCATGATGCATAATGATCAGCAAGGTGGCCGAACAAAGTCAGGGAGTTTTTATGCCTTATGATCTTCATATCCAAGGTCAAAGGTAAAAAATCATATGAAGACAAAACAAAGCCAAGGTGGCAGGAGGATGGAGGCTTAATGCATTTCTTTCATGATAGAGAAAAGGCAAAATGGAATATAAGGCAGAGTGTATTATTTTTTTGCCTTAGTGCATGTAGAGTGATAAGGGATATCTCTTTTTGACCTTGTGTTTTGTAATACCTTCTTTATCTCATTTGACATTGTAAATGGAGTAATAAGGGTGATTTTTTGCCTTAATGCATGTGAGGTTGGATTGAGAGTTTTATTCCATGGAGATATAAGGGGTTTTTATTTTCTCTTAAAGTCCTATTTTTGCCCAAATCATGCAAATTAGGCAAGTGTAATTGGAGAGATAAGGTATTTATTTTATCTTTCATCATGCATGTTTTTACAACTAAACCAATATAAGTGAATAATAAAGTAATATTCTACAATTTACTTTATTATTTTTCACAAGTTGTAAAGTCATGAAAATATACAAATTGTAACTAATAGTAAAGTAATTATCCTAATTACTTTATTATCCAGTCACATCAATTTTGCAAATGCAAAATCATGCAAATTGATGAGTTGAGTTAATTGAGGCCATTTAGATACTTTACATGATTTGGGGAGCAATTTGAGGAGTTTTGGTCAACTTCTTGGTCAAACATATGGAGAAGATCAACTTGGAGCTATTTTTGCTCAAATTGTGGCAGTTTGGACCCCTATTTTTAGGGATTTCTTGGTTTTCTCATGGATCACTTTGGAGGACTTATTTTTAGAGGCGGTTAGCTGCAATTCTATTTTTCATGCCTCTTGGAGAGAGCAAGCTATATATTGTAAAGCAAAACTTAGGTTTTGCTAGTTCTTTCATTCTTTTCTCTTTACACTTTGGAGAGAGACAAAGAGGTTTTGTAACTCATTTTTTGAGTTTTTGCCTTTTTGCTCTTTACACTTTGAGAGAGGAGGAAGTTTTGTAACTCATTACATATTTTATAGAGATTATAGCAAGTTACAGGTTCAATTTTCTATCTTTTATGCAATATTTTCTTTTATTTTTCATTGAAATCAAGTGTTTGTCTTTCCATTAATGCTACTTGTATGAATGATTTGATGAAATTTTATTGTGTTAAAATATCAAAACCTTTAAAATTATTGTCTCATTCTTACTTGCAAGGGTTAAACATAGTGATATCATAGGTATTAGGTTGTGTTACTGAAATCCTTTCTTTCATGTTGTGAAGAATCCTTTTCCTTCATAAAGAATAGTTTTTCCAGCCTTCCTTAGAAACATTTATGTGATTATTGTGTCAAAAGTGGATTGTGTGGGTAAGATTTATGAAGTCTATTGTGAATCAGATTTGTAATCTTTCCATCATTACTAGGTGCATCACCAAAAGTTTATAGTTTTATTACCTTAGAGATTCCTTCTTACCCTTTCCAAATCAAAAATCATAGTTTCAAATTGAACATTTAAAGGGAACCAACCCATACTCTGGAGGTTCAAACTCAATATAGATCACCCACAGGCTGAGTTTGTCCCCATGTTTCAAAGGATTGTAGAGTTTCACAACTTTGCATAAGGGTGCAATCCTCATCGACAATAATACACAAAATTGCAAAATCTAGAGTGGTAAGATTGAAAGATATGGAAGGAAGAATAACTTTTGGATATGTTAATGGAGCTTAGTTGAAGCATTATCACAAATCTCTAGGATGAAAGGATGAAATGGACTGGAATTGAAACATGTAACATAGTAATTGTATCATATTGTATCATTGTAGTATAAAGTAACCATTAGTAGCTTAGAACAATAAATGGCTATAAAAGTATACGAAAAGCATAAAGGGTAAAAATAATAAATGTGAAAAGAAACTTTTAGGGCTATTTATGCCTTAATTTGACCTAAAATTCTCATTTGCACCCAAACAAATTAAGAAAATTTAGCTCTAAGCTACAAAGCAGTCAAACCCTAAATGACAAACTATGAGTAAGATGAGATGGCTACACCAGTGCTCATCGATGTGATAGAAAAACCTAGGCCTAAATACAAGAAATGCCTGTTCAAGGTGATGGAAGTGGACAAAGAAGGAGATTTCTCTAATGTACTGGTAGATGTGGTTTACATTAAAGATATCAGGAAGTCCATACATGCTGCAATCATAGAGATAAATCATATAAAGTTTGAGGAACTGAGGGACACACTACTTGGAGATGCAGGGTACTCTGATGAATATAAGAATATTGTCACTAAGAAATTGGATATATGGAAAGATTATCTAGATTTCAATGATGCCCATGAGTGGGTAAGGATAATTCTTAGCCGGATCCATGATGAATTTATCTATTTCAACAAACCCTACCACATAACAAAGAATGCAATTAGAGCAGTGACCGGACTTAGCTCAACATGGCCTATACCAACAATGAAGGCAATCAAGAATGATAAGGGAATTGAGCTGATAGGATCAAAACTTGATAGGTGGACCCTTAGTATAAAGGACATCATAGATCTAAGGGTATGGTATGCCATGATAGGGATAACCTACAAGATATACTATGCAAATATAGAGGGATCAACTATTGCCACAACAATTCACACCACATATCAAGTGGTAAAAGAGGGAAAATATTTTGACCTCTGTGAAGTGATGAGGGAATAGTTGATGGAAAACTTGAAAAGAACAAAGGAGTCAAACTATAGCTTCTAGTATGGCACTTTAATCATATGTCTAGTATTCTATTTCTTAATGAATTACTAGGATTCAAAGGAAAAATTTAGAACAACACCTATCATTTGCTGTAGAAATAAAACAACACATTAGAAGCTTTAATGACACAAAAGCCTTCAGTACCATGTACTGGGGTTTCTTCAAAATAGGTTACAGTCAGATATGCAAGCTAGAGAAAGACTACCATATGAATTTGTAAAGCAATATATGAACCATATAACTTTCATGGTAGATAAAGACTACACTTATATGGAGGTAGTAGAACCTAGAACATTTGGATACCTAGGTTACCTTATAAAGTTTCTAAGGTAGAAATAAATGCTTATGCAGAAAATCTACAAAGCAAACCCAAAGATACTACCATAGAAAGATTTAGGACATATAGGGAGGTAATGAATAAAATGCATAAGAAGAATACATAGGAACATTTGGATAAGCACAAAGATAAATTACACAAACAATGGGAAATCCCACCTCTAGAGGGCACATCTACACCATCTAATACTACATCAATCTCACAAGCCACTATGGAAGCTCTACAAGCTAGAACCTCAGCTCTGCAAGAGCCAATTACTTCACAAACACCTAGAAGATCAGGGAGAAGTGCATCTACAACAACCAATACAAAATAGTACCGTAACCTACTGCATCATCACAAATAGTATCCATAGGTATGAGTACAACATCAAAAACACTAGTACACATGAGTGCTGAGAAGAAAAGGGGAGCCAGACAAAAGAAATAGGCTAAAAGAAAGAAAAATAAAACCCCTATGGAGGAGGTAGATGAGGAAGAAGGTGAAGATGAGATATCAAAACTGATAAGGAAAAAGAAACAAAAGACAACAACACATGAGACTCGACACGAGCCATTAAACCTAGAGGCAATCCTAAATGGGATTGAATGTCATGGTTTGTTACATGAGACAACAAAACTATACCTAGAAGTCTCTGCAAATAATAAGAAAATCATTGAAAGAGCAATAATCAAATACATGATAAAAACCAATAAAACAATGGATGAGATTATGGGATTGCTACCAGATAGCCTTGTAGACACATTAATGAAAAGAAGAGGGAAAGCTCTGAAGTTGGATGAAGATCTTAGGCAACATGCTATTAATGGAGTGGGTACTTCTATCTTTACAGAGGAGAAGGATAAAATAACACAAATACATGCCATAGAGCTTAGGTTAAAACAAAGGGTGGATACCCTTATGAACATGGAACAAGTAGATAGAGAAAATATACAAGAAGAAACTAAACAAATAACAATGAAAATATATGATATAGTTAAGGAGGCAGAGAAAACTACATCACAACAAGATACAAATCCTCTGCAAAATGTAGAACAAAGTACTTCTCTACATAACACCAATACAAAGTAGGAGGATGGACAAAAGCAAGAAGAGGTTCTGGAAATAGGAGATAACCAACATGATTCTTGAGATGCATCCTGCTCTGCCTCCCCAATCCAATCTATCAAATATTTTTTGGTGTAGCAGAAGCAAATACAACCCATGGTGACCCCACAACTGCTATAACTACCAGTCATAGGAGGACAAGTAAACCTATCCAGTATTTAACCCCTACAGAAATTACAATTGGGTGATATCTTCCACTGCACAGTGAGGGAAGACATTTTGTAGCAACAAATTAATGGAAGTGAGATACTAATGGAGGCAGTAGATATACTACAAAAGGAAATGCCAGACGCATAGAGGGATACATCCTTACCTCCTACCCAACAACTCAAATAAATGATGTAGAGATTTAAGGCTCATTCTACATATTTGGAGAAGAAGGCAGAAGATAACATAACATAGAAGATCAATTACAAAAGATTAGCTGATGGTTCTAACAAATGTGCTAAGGCACACAATAAACTAGAAGCCCAAATAAAGAGCATTTAGTAGGGCATGGAAGAAGCTAAGGTACTCTACCAATTTTGTTTACAATGGCCTATTACTAATAAGAATATAAAAGACCAAATAGAGACATTATAAACACAGATAACACAAGTAGATACTACCTATGATCTGGTACAAGACACTAATGGAGCCATAAGGGCACAATTCAAGACCTTACACTCTCAGCTGCAACAATTTCATGATCAAAGAGAACAAATAAAATCACAAATCAAACATCTTAGAGAAGTAATAAGCTTGAGGTTGGCATCTCTAACCGGAGTATTCACTGAGGCTAAACATACTACACAAAAGGTAAAGGTACTAGCTACCTTAAGAGAAGTAGAGCATACATATATCCAACTTGTAAGACAAATACAAATTTTGACATCTACAAAGAAACAGTGGGATACTACTCTGGCTCAACTCAGAGTAATGTACAAAAACACTCTACCTACAAACTGAAGAACATGTCTTGGTGAGAATACATACTTTTAAAAGAGGGAGTGATGTTGGTAGAGAACATGGCGTCAAGTAGAACCTACCGCAAGTTACTACAAAATCCATGTAGAGGGTATAGATGACTCATAAAGAGGTATTTTGGGAAAGGACACACCTCTATGTAGATATATAAGAGATACATACAATTCAATGTAAAGTAAGAGTGAAAAAAGAGTAAGAGTGTATGAGAAAGTATATATAAGGCAAAGACTCAGACCTATTGGTATGAATATGTATATACCTGTTAATGAGAAATGAATATAATGGCGATATAAGGATTGCGATATCATTGTATATGTGTTATGATGCTTTTATTTATGTATATTATACCGCATAATATATTTCCTTAATGTTTATTTATATTTCTCTCATTGTTTGACTATGGTATAAACTAGACTTATAGACTTGACTAAGGACTAGATCTCTAGACTGGTATATCCCTCCCATTTGTTGCCAACAATATCTACATGGAATCAACTCAATGTCTATTTCAATATCTCAAATGCATTGATTGTTCACATATGTGTATGGAAAATATTTCTAATTAGTCCCAATCATGGTATTTATATGCCCAACTATATACCATGGCTATACATATATATGTGTGTGTGTGTGTATATATATATAAATATATAAATATATATACACACACACACATATATATATACATATATATACATATATATGTATATATGTATATATATGTATATATATATGTGTGTGTGTATATATATATTTATATATGTATGTATGTATATATATATATGTATATATATATATATACACACACATATATAAATGCACGTAAATATAAAATATCTATTTAAACCAATCCAATGATTATGATTAAAGTATCAAATGCACACAATTGAATGAGAAGCTATCAATATATGCTTAAACGTACCATACACTTGCAAAGTCACAAAAACACTATAGTATGGAGTTCCATGCACAAATTGTATAAAAATATACCTACAAAAAAACACATAACCACAAGAAAATGCTGAAAAAACAACCTTCAAACAAACTCCACTCTGTCTTTCTCTTTGCTCCTCTCTTTTCCAATTTTCCCCAAATTTGAAAACCCTTATTCCATCCTCTTCCCAAAAGAATGTGAATGAAACCTCTATTTTAGGTAGTTGCAATGCCTACAAGGGTTCCATGGTAGACAAAATCCTTCAAAGTTTCCAACCAAACTCCCTCAAAACTACATTCCACTCCTAGATATCATAAAATGGTGAGGATTCATTCTATGATTCCATTGATAGGTTAGTCTCACTTGTTGTAACTTTTGAAAGACTTAGGACTAAATTTACCTTAATTTATCATGGTTTTCCATAAAAAGAAAACCCTAGACATTTTAAAGGATAAATATATGTGTTTCAAAAATAACTCAACAAAAATAACTATAATTAAGCTAGTATCAAGGGCTTTTAATTCACTTGATGAATAAAACTCTAAACCACTAAAGACATTAACTCAAATATCATAGTGCACACTATGCAACCTTAAATAATAATAATCCACACAAACAGATGTAATTTACATTCTCATGATACATACTCCATGCAAACACATTGAAAGAAACAAAGATTTCATAACCAAAGTTCATGATACTCAAGTAGACCCCTACATGCCTATGAGTGCATGCTCAACATATAATCAAATTTTTGACTTATGATAATAACCAATTTCATCATGTTATTCATTAATCATTGAAAAATGAAAACCATGTGTGAAACATTATGAATAATTGAATATCAATTCAAGTTGTGAATATTCTATGAAAACAACAAAATAGTAAACTATCATACTAACATACAAATCATAATGTCATCACATTTAATATATCATAACAACACATTGAATACACACAATGTATGTAATTAGATATTTAAACATTAAAAAGTTGTCTATTATGAGTAAATAAAAATAGGATATGACACATCTTCAAACTAATTTTTTCCCATAAATATTGAAAATGCATCAACATGTGTCCCCTTTATAAATATGATATCCATCAAATCTAGGCATCTAGTTCATGACCATGGTTGTCATGGTTTACATTTTAGAGTTGGCCTAAGAGAGGTCTAGCTATTTGTAGGTGGTTTAAAGAGTAATGATGAGAGACTGAACAAATTGGCTTTTGTGGCAGTAGGATGAACATTGGTGTAGCGGTGGGAAAATTACTTCTTAATCTACTAGCTTTGATTGAGCGAACTCTCCACTACAACTACACTTGGGTTCTACTATTCGAGGTGTCAAATATTAAGTAAATCTATCCTATCTTATTATATAACCACTATGAGTCCTTTCCAAAGCAATATGACCTAAACAAGTGATTGACAATGGAGGGAAAATGAATAAAACGTAGAAAAAAAACTATTCTAAATAGAATATGAAATAGATAGTTGTACAAATGTGATCAAGAAGGAGAGAAGAACATGTGACAATAAGGACAAGGCCTTAGCCTCAGATGACAATGCACCATGAGGACATCTGTGCTAGGCATTGGAGTGCAAAATCTATGCAAAAATAAAACCGTTAGATCTTGGTGAACCTACAACACCTGCACAATACAAGTTTCAATAGGAACTATACCCAGTGATATCTGGTTGAAAAAAAATGAAAAGAAAAATAAATAAACTAAGGGAAATGAAGAGGGACAAGCATAAAAGGATATAATACAAAACCTCCATGTGGCTATGTGATCTGAACACTTCAAAGAACCTGTAAAAAGAAGAGGAAAATTTATGGGGTTGCTTGGGGACTTGCCTCAGTCAAGTCTCGCTATTGGTATTTCTACCTTAATGAGAAATAGAAAATATAGCTTAGAAATCAAAAGGGAATGTGTGTGTTCTTATCCTAAGTGTATCAAGGAAGGTAAGAACATCAAATAGATAAACAAGAAAAAAATAGTTCCTTCACTAGTCTATGAGGAGAGAAACCCACAATATGCATCATGTCCAATGAAAAGTAAAAGGTGGTCTACACCCAACAAAATGCAATAATGGTGATCTACACCAAGAAAATAACACACAACAATGGTGGTCTACACCATAAAAATTTAAAATGAAGTTAATCTAAATGAAATAAAGGAACAAACTCACCAATGTTAATCACCAAGAAGAGGAAGCAAACTCCCCAAGAGTTCAAAGAACAAGCGCAACTTAAAACCCCAGTGAAGAGAGCCTCATCAAAGAGCACCAAAGAGAGCCAAATCTCTAAGAGCCAAAGAAAAAAATATTGCAATGCCCAAGAGCACCAAAAATCACTTGTAGCTACTGCAGAAGTTGAGTTCACACAAGAAAATATCAGAGAGCATGAAGGCCAAAATGTCCAAGGTTTAGAGAGAGTGCAAATCAATGTGTGAATGAATTCAAAAATGAATGCAAGGAGTCATTCTACAACCTCTAGAAGAGTTACCAAGAATCATCATGAAAACCCAAAGAGTGTTGTAACGTCAAGAACTAGATACATGTCAGCAAATAAATGTGGGACACTAGTGTAGTGCACCAACGTCCATGCAAAGCACTCAAGTCTAGGTAAAACCAACTCCCATTCATACAAGGAACCTTAATGCCATGTAAACATTTAAGCATCATAATGGATTTTTGATAAAAGAAGAAGAAATAGACTGAAATCACACAAACCTAGCCTTCATGTAGAGAGGAAGTGTGAAATGCTAAAATGGTTCTAAACGTAGCGTGAAATTGCAAGGGTATGTGATTTCCTACATTAAATTTAGCCCCCACTTTAGTGAATGTATGACACTACATGCATATGCAAGCTAAAGTAGAAAGGAAATAATATAATATGTTATACCTCCAACAAGAATGTCATAGAGGATGCAAGAGGTTCTTCGAGTAGAGGTATGAAGCCCCTAGGATAGGAACCTATAAAACTACAATGTCAGACAATAAACCTACACAAGAGGCAATGTCAGATTCATAAAAGATCCTAAAAGTATTAGATTGAATATGATTTTCCCAAACATCACTATTTTTCAAATTAGATGATCTAATGCACAATCTACTACACTCTACAACAAACACACACACACACACACACAAGAAAAGAATAAATACAAAGAAACAAAGAGGAATTTCTTGCACACTATGAGAGCTAGAAAGGATGCCAAGTATGGTTCTAGGGATAGCACACTATGAGAGCTAGGAACCTTACCAACTCTTGCGGGCCAGTAGGACTAACAAACCTACAATTTTAGGTGACTCACAAAGACTGCCAAACAAGTAGCTACAAGCATGGATAGGCCAAGCAAGTACATTTACTTGGGACCACTATCTACAAATGCTTTAGGGAGCACACCAAAAACCAACACCTCAGTGAGCATTTCAAAAACCAATGCCTTGGGGAGCGTTTAAAATAAACCAATGCCTCAGGTAGTGTTCCAACAAAGTGGTGTGTGTAAAAAGGTGTAAAGAAGGAGAGATATGCCCCCACCTTGAAATAATTACATGAGTTACACGTATGTAATTGATTTTAAGGGATTAAGAGGTATATATCAATAAATATGTTCTCAAAGTTGCATCTTGCAAAAGAAGAGGAATTCCCCTAAGGAGGGACAACCAAGGCGATGTTGCATGCATGATACACAAATAACTTGTGTAAGCATGGTATGACATCAAGAAATGCTAACATATGCCACATGAAACAAGCAACAACACCAAAAACACTAAGGGATCTACATGCTTTGGGGTCAACATAATGTATATATTTGAATGTAATAATCATAAGATCTCATTTTCTGTATTATCATCATTCCCCCAATCATGTGGAACTACAAGTATGAAGGAAGAAGGTCACAAAGAGACAAATACATATCAAAATGAAAAAAAATACAATTTTTGGGTCAATATGGGAGGAAGCTAAATCTTCCAACTCTTTACATCATCCCCAAAATGTGACAACAAAAAAAAAGGACAACATAGAGAAGGAGGTACAAACAAATAGAACAATATCACAACAGATGTGCTCCACCTATATCCACATCTCCACAAGGACATCATGGGTCCTCCAAGAAGAACTAATAAACATAAAAACACAACACAATGGAAACATTACTAACAAGCAGGAAAATGCATAAAACATATGTAAATATCTCATAGGTCATTTGCAAATAGATCATCCTAGTCACAATCTGATACACATAATGGGATGGAGGGATTACTAATAACAATACCACAACCAAAGTAGTCGAAGGACACTCTCCTAGAACCAAGCGTGGAGGATCAATAGATAGAGATGGATCTTCCTAAGCACTAGGTTCAACAATTGTCAACAATTTTGAAAATATCATGGAGAATGCCAAGATGTTTGAAATAGACTCTACAATTCTCACAAGGGAGGAATCAGGAGAATCACTATCTGAAATGCAAAGCATAGGTGGATCCTGAATGCTATCAATTGTAGGGTGATCACTAGGAGACACTGGTGCAATAACATTCTCCATAAAGAGAAAAGAAGAAGAAGAAGGGCAAGCAGGTGACAAACACAACTGTAGAATGCACTTAGGTTGAAGCTACGATGGTGTAGGATAACACTCTAGCTTATGTTTAGGAAATGCATGATGGGTAGGCACAATAGTAGCGGAGGTGGCACTAGGAGCATCATTGATGACTAGAGCAAGGGTCAAAGATGGGAGACACAAAGGTAGGGAAACAGGAAGTAGAAATCCATAAGAAGAACAAGATCCTCAAAAGGTGGTTGTACATTAGTAGCAGATGCTTGGGCCATAGCACTGTGGTGATGTTTGTGACCTCTCACAAGTTGGTTCCACCTTGTACATGCCAAGGCTTCTACTAATGGAGCTAGGGGGTCTTCCATCATGGGCTTTGTGCCATCCATTTTCATAGGGATACATGGACCAACAAAGGTAACCACTAATGGTGGAGAGACCATAGGAGTAGGGGAAGAGGAAGGTGTCCAAAACATGGGTTTCTTTCCTCTTGCCACTAGAGGGACAGGAGAAATAGAAGCACTTGTCAAAGGTTGGGAACCCACCATGAGAGGAGGGGGATGATTACTCAATAAAGGTGGGTTTCTTGGTGCCACAGAGGAGGCAGGAGGAACAAAAATAGCTAATGGGGGTTAAGGAACACTAGGGTAATGTAGTGCACACAGGTGTACCATAGGTCTATCTTGAGCTCTCATGTAAGAGCTAGGAGGAGGCACTACAAAGTACAAACCATGTGGACAAGAATGGGAAGGTACACTTTGTATGGGTTGCTTTACTTTATTTGTTGGGGGAGCAAAGGAAGGAACATGAGCATCCTCCGAAGACAGTGGCACAATAGGAGAGCAACCAAAGAAGAGGAAGTAGAGGTGCTAGCTGACAATTGATCAATCCTACTCACCTTGAAGTACTAGTATAACATAAATAGAAAGTCATTACAAGGCCAGAGTGGCTCAATAGGAGCTAGCCAGAAGTAGTCTAGAGAGAAGTTTCTTTGCATACTGAGTGGCGTGAATCTGCTATGATGGATTGTATGCACAACACCATTGTAAGGAAACTTCATACATTGATGAACCACTGAGGCAACCACTCTCATGGAAGTAAGCCAAGGTAAGCCTAACTTCACATGATAATGATCAATAGTAGGAATGATAGAAAAGGGCATGTTCAGGGCCTTTGGTCCCACCTAGATGGAGAGGGTGATCGAACCTAGAGTCGGTCTAGACATCCCATCATGGTAGCATATAAATACATTGCATGGCTCATAAACATCCTTATACAACTCATGAATATATAGAAACTCCTCTGTGATAACATTAATAACATAGATAGGATCAATGAGAACACCTTTGATAGGTTTCCCATTTACCTTTATGTTAATGTAAAGAGGTGTCTCAGATATATTATGCATGGTGTCAACAAAAGAGAAGGAGATAACCAGCTCAAGAACAAGATGTTCTTGGGTAGGAAAAGAATGAACATACATCAAAGCTATCATCTTAGAATAAGAGAAAGAAGAAGGAACATTAGGAGTTGACTCTAGAATCATGGAGGGAGAAGCAAGGTCAACAAAGTTTGAGCTATGGAGAGGCATCAAATCTGCGTAGATTTGTATATGTTGATTAGTAGGTGCGAATACATTATTACTTTTTTTATTTGCACCTGAGACCTAGAAAACACCCTAGTCGATGAGATCCTATAGTGTGTTCTTGATATGAAAACATTGTTTAGTATTATGACCAATGCAGGAGCATCCTTGGTTCAAAAGTAATCTTGCATCAACCAAGAAAAACATTTGCATTTTAGTTCTTTCATTTTCCAGTTTAGTCAGAAGCAGTTTCATCTTGTGGTCTAGTTTTGGCATTTCACATCTTGTGGATCTATACTTAGCATCTACATTCATTCACCTACATCATATTAAGAATTCAAAACTTTTGGACCAGTTATCGAAAAGATATCGCTATCAGAAGATCAATTATTTTCTCAAAGCAGAGCATTCTAACAATTCATGATAATTAGCTGACGAAGAAGGCTTGTGGATCATTCCTTGACTTGCAAATCCTAATGACACATCATTCGATGATCCTTGGGTTGTGGCCGACCTTCCCCGGAGGTCTGCATGTTATTCAACTCATTTAAGGAAGTGTTCTATGCATTTAAGACTGACCTATCTGTGAACACATTACAACTCTTCATTGGAGTTTGTGACCTTCCTTGGCTGACACGGAGGAATCTATTGGTCTGGAAATGATATAAATTAATGTAATAGATCCTTAGGAAAGTAGCTATGGACATAAGAAAGATTTGATAGTTTAGATTTTGTGTGAAGGAGCTTCAAAGCTTTATCTTGCGCATGTGTGTAATCAGGCTTGTGAGCCCTAATTGTAAGCCTGCATGTTGCCAGTGGATCCTATTTTGAAATCTATGATATACTATATTACTGAATCTACATTTGCTTCATTTCTTTGAGTTGTTTCTGTTGTTTTAGTCTTGCTGCACGGTTCAGACAGTTCATTCTGTGAACCCTCCTACCATGATTGTACCAAGTGGTATCAGAATGAAAGTTTGATTCTTTGGAGTGAATTGGTGAAGGGAATTCCATAAGATTTTGTTGTAAGCAGATCGCCGATCCAAGGTAGGTTAATTATGTGCAACCAATTGCAGATTGAGAGGTAATTGTCACTTGTAGCCCAATCACCAAATTTGAGGTAGTTTGCACTTGATCTGAGGAAGAATACCACCAAGGAGTGTTCCTCCTATTGGTACAATGGCTAATAGAATGGATGAGATGATGGAGTTGATGAGAACAATGTGAATTTGCTTGGATGTTGGTGAGGAAGATAGGTGAAGAGGATTAATGCCAAGACCTAATGTTGAAAGTGATGATGAAGAAGAATTTCAATCTGTTGAATAAATTGGCGAAACCCTAGGAGGTGATGAAGAAGAAGAATTAGATCAGGTAAAGATGTTGTGAGCTATTTCAAAGATTGGAAAAAGACCTAGAGTTGATGTACTAAATTATATTGGTAATCTGAACCTTGAAGAATTGATTGACTAGATAAATGACATGGAAGAATACTTTAAATATGGGGAAGTTGAAGATCTGGAGAAGGTGAAATTTGCAAACACAAAGTTGAAAGGACATGCTTCTATATGGTGGAAAGAAGTTCAGTTAGAAAGAAACAAAAGAGGAAAAGAAAAGATTACAAAGTGGGACCGGATGGTGACAAAGTTGAAGGATCAGTTTATACCTGTGGACTATGAGTTGGAGCTATTGAAAAGATTGCAAAACTTGAGACAAAAGGAGAAATCTGTGAAGGAGTAGACTGAAGAATTTCATAAGATGATCATAAGAACAAGACATAGTGAAGAAAGCAAGGAAAAAGTGGCTAGATACATCAATGGACTAAGATTGAACATAAAAGAAGAACTAAGCTTGGTAAGGATGACATCTTTGGAAGAAGAATATCAGTTTGCCCTAAAGGTTGAAGAGAAACTGAATAAGAAGCATGATCAGAGACAGAGAGGCAGAGGAGGTAAATTTTAGAGAGGTAGAACATTTTCTAGATATGATAGATCATTTGTGGAGAAGAACAAGTTTGACAAACCATTTAAGAAGGATGACAGAGATAATAATGCTTACTAGAGAGATGACATAAGTTTTTACCGGAATGAAGGATATAGGAGAGAAGGTAGGTGATTTGATAAGAGGACATTCAGAGGTACTTGTTTCAAGTGTGAAGGTGAACATAGAGCATTTGAATGTAATCAGGGTAGTACAAGTAAGAAGACAGAAAATAGTGGAAGAACACCCTATGTTGAAGAGGAACCTGTTGAACTAGATGACCCCTATTCTGTTGGTAAATTGGAGAAAGGAAAATCATTGGTGATGAGGAGAGCACTATTTCAAGTGGAGAGAAATGAGGAACCGCCATAGAGGAAAAGCTTGTTCAGAACTAGATGTAAATCAGGAGGTAAGTGTTGTAAAGTTGTGATTGATAGTGGTAGTTCAAATAACCTAGTTTCAGAAGAGATGGTGACTAAGCTGAAGTTGGAAAGATTGAAACACCCTAAGCCCTATCAGATAGCATGGATTCAAGATGATCATAAGGTACTGGTGAGTGAACAATGTTTGGTGAAATTTCATATTGGATCTTATCATGATGAAGTCTTATGTGATAATATGCCTATGGATGTTTGCCATATCTTGTTGGGTAGACCTTGGCAATATGATAGAAAAGCTATATATGATGGGAGAAAGAATGCATATAATATAACAACAAATGGAAAGAGAATTACTTTGATTCCTTTGGAGGATGATCCTAAGAGTGAAGTGTGTGGGAATGCTAGAATCTGTTTGGTAGATGGAAGAAAATTTCTGGAAGGTTTGAGACATGAGAATATGTGCTATGCCTTGATTCTTAAGAAGCCTGAAACATTGAAGAAGGAGACTGAAGAATCACAACCGAAGGAGATAAGAGATTTGCTGACAGAATATGAAGACATCATATTAGATAATGTGCCTAAAGGATTACCACCTATAAGAAGTATCAATCATCACATGGATCTTATACTGGGAGCAAGTTTACCTAACAAAGGAGCACATAGAATGACACTGACAGAGAATGAAGAATTGAATAGACAGATACAAGAGTTGTTGAGAAAAGGTTTGATCAAAGAAAGCTTGAGTCCTTGTACAATACCTACAGTTTTGGCACCGAAGAAAGATGGAGAATGGAGAATGTGTACTGATTCCAGAGCAATAAACAAGATCACAGTTAAGTATAGGTTTCCTTTACCTAGGATGGATGATATTATGGATTGTTTGAGTGGAGCAAAATATTTCACAAAGATAGACTTGAAGAGTGGATACCATTAGATTAGAATCAGAGAAGGTGATGAATGGATGACTACTTTTAAAACAAATGAAGGATTGTATGAGTGGTTAGTGATGCCTTTTGGATTGACAAATGCAATGAGTACTTTCATGAGGTTGATGAATGAAGTCTTGAATAAATTCTTAGGTAGGTTTGTGATTGTATACTTGGATGATATTATGATTTTCAGTAAGACAAAAGAAGAACATTTGTGGCATATTAGACAAGTTTTGCAGAGGTTGAGAGAAGAGAAATTTCTGATAAACATCAAGAAGTGTATTTTCGTGAAAGAAGAGTTGGTATATTTGGGATTTGTGATTTCTGTAGAAGGATTTAAGATGGACCTTGAGAAAGTGCAAGCAATTGTTGAATGGCCTACACCGGAGAGCATTGGAGAGGTTAGATCATTTCATGGATTGGCTAGTTTCTATTGGAAGTTCATTAGAAATTTTAGTTCAATTTGTAACCCTATGACAGAGACAATGAGAGGTGACAAAAGATTTCAAGTGGACATCAGGAGTAGATAAAAGTTTTGAGTTGTTGAAGCAGAAAGTGACAGAGCAACCTGTTTTGGCATTACCAAATTTCAATAAGGTATTTCAATTTGATTGTGATGCTAGTGGAAATGCAATTGGAGCAGTGTTAAGTCAAGAAGGTAGACCTATAGCTTATTTCAGTGATAAGTTGAATGATACAAGGAGAAGATATTCAATTTATGATCAGGAGTTATGTTGACATTTCTTCTGAATCAGCATTAGGGTTTGCCACTTCTAATGCACAGGCAGATTCAGGCCAACTGAATACAGGAGGTTGCGTGAGCTCCTCCCCTTCACTTCTGGTTCTGCCGCACCAAGGGGGGTATCCCTATAACTTAAGATGTAACCTTGACTAGCTCAAAGATAGAAAGGTCTAACTTGACAACAACAGGCAGAATACTCTCATGTATGGACCAAGATCTGCATGATAGATCACAAGGCTGGCAACATTCTTGGACATGATGTCTGGTTGGGTATGAGAGCATGCAGGGGGTTCCTAATCCTACTCCTACAACTAACAGGTGGGGGTGTGAAATGGTTTGATATGAATTTGGATGCAAAGTTGGACATGGTGTATAACACAAGAACACAGCATGATTGGTGCCTATCCAGGGCTTGGAGTCGGTAGACATACACCTGTGAATGATCAGCATGAACAGCTAAAACTAGATTTCAGGGGGATACACATGATATCTGCCTTACAGATATCTCCCAATATAGAGTGTTGAGATATCTCTACTTATGGCATCCCTACTGCAGTATACCCTTCCCAATGTTCAACCTGAAAACAGTTTAATCTGCCCCTTGAGCAGAGGTTAAAAGATCAGACATTCAACATAGGAATTCTATGCTCTAGAATCTAAACATAAGCAAACATCCAGATCCAGAAGAAGGATACATGCAATACTGGAGACAGAATTAACACAACACATGCTAAACAGCATTACTCATATAAGATCAACCATGAAACCAGTGGATTCATGCCAAGTCCTACAACAGGAGATACATAAACTCACAAGATAACTGTACAGAGCAACCAGATCAGCTGGTTATGGATTACAGAGCCAAAATCATCAACTTTCAACAACCTCTGAAATGAGCAACACACACTGCTTATAACAGCCAGGTAGGTGCTCAGCAATTAATTACATGGTTGACTAAAATTTCGCCAGATACACAGTATCATGAAAATGGCGCTCAAACACAACCGGATTGGCGCCCAAACTTGAATGCAGCAGGTAGGGGAGGAGACAGGAAGATTTCTCGAGCCCTGCGCCCCTGTCCGCTGATTGACACCTCCAGTCGGGTACAAGATCGGCCCACGCCATCGCCCATACCTCTGCAACAATCGCCATTAATGGCGCACCAACCCGCGGCCTTGGGAAGATCATCAAACAGACTATCGCAAGCTTTTCCCGCCGAGACTCATCATCATGATATTTGAAAATGCAGGATAACAATATCCCACATGCACCCCGCGATGACCTCAATAACACTTTATATACTAGGTCATGAGCATATATCATGTCGGTGCTTTTGCTCCTGACGACATTAGTATATAACCTCATCATCATCATCCCTCAGCAGCATGATATCCTGTTGTTCGAAATATCACCCTGACGTCATCATGATATTTGAAATATAACCTTCATGATAATCGGCACAACCTGATCCTTCGGAGGAACATCCTCCTGCTGAGCTTATAACAAAAGTCTGGCCGATGAACATCCTGATGACGTCATCATCATATCCTGCTGATGTCATCATCATATCTGCCTACTGCACACCTCCTCATATCCGGATGACGTCATCATCATGTTTGCAAATATCAGGAAGTCTCTTTAAGATGATCAGTGTTAGAAATATGACCCCCGCGGGACCTTGATGACGTCATCATCATATTAACATCATCATGATATTCGGAAGACAACCGGATATTTGGAAATATCCTCCTGATGTTCAAATATCAGGTTGCACTGTAGCTCCTCTATAAGATCGGGGCGATAACTGAATATGATGATGCTGCTTGAAAAGATCACCCCCAGTAGATAATGCGCGAAGCCAGCAGGCGGATATCTCCTTAATATTAGCATCATCATGATGCTCGAGCAAACATATATCCGGGTGATATGAAAATATCACCCCTTCCTTCGGAGTATCATGATGCAGATAGGCAGAGAAATAGATATCACCCTGAGATAAGGATGACGTCAGCATCATCAGGATGAAGAAACAATGAACAAGAAGTGATACAACATCATCAGGATGATATTGACTAAGATCATCCTGACGTTCAAAATATGATGACCCCAGTGAATATCGGGTCACACTTAGAACTATTCAACAACATCATCAGGATGATCATAACCAAGATCACCCGATGATAAAATATCACCCCGGCGAAATATCATGAAGGCAGAAAATATGATGACCACCGCAAGCAGCAGGATGACAACTGAAAAATGATGATGATGACGACCCTTAGGATAAAACAAGTTAGGTCGAGCAACTCAAAGAATAAGCAACATCATCATCATGCCTGCGCAAGGTGATAAATGGAAGATCACTGGAGACTTTGAAGAATCACCCTCGTAAGCAGATCAGGGCGCACTGTAGCTCGTCAGCATCATCATGATAAAAACCAAACATCACCCCATACTTCAATATGATGATGACGATGAGAAACCGGTCGAAGGAGAACATGATGATGATGACCATCATCGAAACAAAATGATGATGATGACCTCCTCCTCAGGAAAATATGATGCTGCAGTTGAAAAATGCTGAGGAGGTCCAACACTTAGAAAAAATGGGCAAGATGATAAAGGCTTCAAATGAAGAAACCTCCTGATCATGACAAATCAACCCCTGGTCAAAATGAGTGTCAACAAGTTCTATGCCATAATTCAATCTTTGAAGAAGTGGAGACATTACTTGTTGCCTAAGGAGTTTGTGTTATATAAAGATAATCAAACTTTGCAATATTTGAATAGTCAAGGTAAGTTGAATCAGAGACATATGAGATGGGTAGAGTTCGTGCAGAGTTATACTTTTGTGTTGAAGCATAGGAGTGGAAAATCAAATAGAGTTGTTGATGCCTTGAGTAGAAGAAGAAACTTGTTGATAGAAATGAGATTTAAAGTGTTGGGTTTTGATGAATTGAAGAACATGTATGAGCGAGTCACTGATTTTGTAGAACCTTGGAAAGCATGTAAATAAACTATTGTGATAGATAGAAGTAAGTGGTTGGACTATTTCATTCAATAAGATAAGTTGTTTAGAGGAAATCAGTTGTGCATACCTAGAATTTCAATGAGAGATAATTTGATCAAGGAGAAGCATAGTGGCAGATTAGCAGTACATTTGGCATTGATAAGACAATGACTTTGGTGAGTGAAAATTACTTTTGGCCTTAGATACATAAGGATGTTTAGAGATTTGTGTAGAGTTGTAGAGTTTGTCAAGTTGCAAAAGGGAGTAGTCAGAATATTGGATTATATAAACCTTTGACAGTACCAGAGAGACCTTGGGAAGACATAGGCATGGATTTTGTAATGGGATTACCTAAGACACAGAGGGGACATGATTCAATAGTTGTAGTCATTGACAGATTTTCAAAGATGGCTCATTTCATAATGTGTAAGAAGACAACTGATGTAGTGCATATAGCTGAGCTATTTTTCAAGGAGATTGTGAGATTGCATGGATTACCTAAGAGTATAGTTTCAAACAGAGATACAAAGTTTGTTGGATATTTTTGGAAGATACTTTGGAAGAAGATGAAGACAGATTTGAAGTTCAGTTCAACTTTTCATCCACAAATAGATGGACAGATAGAGGTAGTGAATAGGAGTTTGGGAAACTTGTTGAGATGTTTGGTTGGAGAAAAGACCAAAAGTTGGGACTTGATTCTTTCACAAGCAGAGTTTGCATACAATAATTTAGTAAATAGGAGTACTAGAAGAACACCTTTTGAGATTGTTACCAGAGTGAATCCTAGAGGAGTTGCAGAACTAAGAGACATCAGTATAGAGGAATAGAGAAGTGCAGAAGAAGAAGAATTTGCAGATCATATGAAGATAATGCATAATTAGGTAAGGAAGCATTTGGAGGATATGAACAGTAAGTACAAAGAGAAGGCAGATGAGAAGAGAAGACATTAGGAATTTGAAGTTGGAAATGAAGTGATGGTATACTTGAGAAAAGAAAGATTTCTAGTTGGGACATATAACAAGTTGAAGATGAAGAAGTTTGGACCTAGTAAGATACTCAAAAAATTTGATTCAAGAAATGCATATGAAGTAGAGCTACCAGAGACATTGGGGATATCACCTATTTTCAACATTGCAGATCTTTATCAGTATCATGAAGCAGAGTTCAGTGATAGCATGGAAGAAGACTTGAAGAAGCAGTTACCACACAAAGCACCGGAGTAGATAGAAGACATTTTGGATAGCAGAGTTGGGTGTAGCACCAAAGGAAGACAATACAAAGAATATCTTGTGAAGTGGAAAGGTAGACTGAAAGAAGATTCATCATGGATTTCTCAGGCTGAGGTGGACTATCTTGGTTCTCCCCTAGCCCCAACAAAGTGAGGGACTCACTTTTTCAATAACCTCAGATGTCTGATGCAGGAGCATCACTGGTTCAAAACCAATCTTGCATCAACCAAAAAATAAACATTTGCATTTTAGTTCTTTCATTTTCCAATTTAGTTCAGGTAGTTCAGTTAGAAGCAATTTTAGCTTGTGGTCTAGTTTTAGAATTTCACATCTTACAGATCTATACTTAGCATCTACATTCATTCACCTACATCATATCAAGAATTCATAACATTTGGACCAATTACCGAAAAGGTATCGCTATCAGAAGATCAACTATTTTATCAGAGTAGAGCATTCTAACAGTTCCTGATAATCAGCTGAAGGAGAAGGTTTACAGATAGTTTCTTGACTTACAGATCTTAATGACACATCATTCAATGATCCTTGAGTTGTTGCCGACCTTCTCCAGAAGTCCACATGTTATTCCACTCATTTGAGGAACTGTTCTATGCATTTAGGTCTGACCTATCTATGAACACATTATAGCTCTTCATTGGCATTTGTGACCTTCCTTGGCTGACGCAGACGAATCTGTTGGTCTAGAAATGATATAAATTAATGTAATAGATCCTTAGGAAAGTAGCTATGGACATAAGAAAGATTTGATAGTTTAGATTTTGTGCAAAGGAGCTTCAAAGCTTTATCTTGCACATGTGTGTAATCAGGCCTGTGAGCCCTAATTGTAAGCCTGCATGTTGCCGGTGAACATCTATTTTGAATTCTATGATACAATGAATGACTGAATCTGCATTTACTTCATTTCTTTGAGTTGTTTCCATTGTGTATACTCTTGTTGCACGGTCTGGACAGTTCATTATGTGAACCCTCCTACAGTGACTGCACCAATGACCTGGGACTTGGTGGAATTGACAAAAAGATTTTACATCATAGGAAGGTGACAATGGCTTACTAATATCAAGAGGATGGATGGGAGGCAACTACACCAAGTCACTAATTAGGATTTGTGTCATAATGATATAGAGAGACTCCTTTAAAGGAGTGAATTTTCTTTTATTATTTGTTTTAGGAGTAGACAAGGCTAGATCATCTTGTGAAGTTGCTCCAACCACTAGATTTCTAATGATTTTTGATGAGTTATTTTATTTTTCTTATAGTTATAGGATGTGGAAGCACCGAACTAGTCAGTAGGAGCTGGTGAGGTAGAACTCTCAAACTAGCTTAATGACTGCTGATAGTCATGCAATGTAGTGTAAAGATGTGTAAAAGAAGAATAAGGCATCAATAGAATCCGGTCTTGGATATGTGGTTATAGGTTTCCCATGAAGACCCTCTAGACATCAAAATTAGGCAGTGCGTATAGAATATTTGAAAACACAGGTTGGTAATGACAAATAAAATCATTTACTTTTTTTATTTCCTTGCCTATAGTGGACTAGGTCTATGAAAGTAACATGAGGCCCAATGTTATCTTAGAAATTCTATAAGAAATAATTTACTAATTGATCAAAAGAGATAATAGAGTGATCAAGAAGTGAGAAAAACCAATCCAACATCATATCCTTGAGGGAATGGGGGAATAGTTTCACTAACAAAGCACCCTGATATAGAAGGTCACTGCAAAGAGCAGTGAAAGAAGAAATATGAGTGTTTAGATCACCCTTTCTTGTAAACTTCTCAAATATATGGTTTTCAAAGCCTTATGGAAATAGTGTAGCTAGAATAGAATGAGAGAGTCAACTGCATTAGTAGTAAATAGGCACAAGGGGTTGTGTTGATGAAGTAGAGAAAGAAGCAAGTCATTGCTGTAAAGAACCAACATTTTCTAATAGTTGGTTTATTATAGGGTTTGTTGTATGTGAAAGTGCAAGAAGTGAAGAAGAAGTAGGAGGTTGTGAAATCTACTGAGAAATTATAGGAAAACCAAGAGGAAGACTTAAGTTTAAAGGCCTTGAGGGTGGAGGGAATCCATATTGATTACTAGGATTAGGTCCACAACTGGTGGTCATGTGTAGAGAAGTGTAAGTGTGAATACCTATGGTAGGTAGAGCCAAGGAGAGCTGATTGCCAAGGGTGTGAGACTGAGAATCTCAACTACTTGAAATATAGCTAACCAACAGTGAGGCTTCATTATGCAAAATGTGAGCAAGGCCCCAAAGAAAGTGAATGCCCTGAGGATGATTATTCAACATGACATAGAGGGCATCAGCCAAAGGAACAATAGAACCAGATATGTCCTCATGAGATAAGAAATTTAAAAATTCACCTAACTCATGATCTAAGGCATTAATTTTTCTTATGGGACAAACTTGAATGTTGCTTCATGGTCAAAAACTTCCTCTACATAATGGAATGAAGTCATCAATGTATAGTGAGAAGAAGAGGGAGATGAATGAGAGACATTAGCTTCTTCAAAAGAAAGATTAGTGAAGTTAAGAGTCAAGTGAATAGGCATGGATGGATTAGTATAAAATTCCATTGAGGTCAATTTCCTTAAATTCATTTCACTCTTATGCACTATGTACTATGAATTAGAAGATTGGGTCATAAAGCTCATAAACTATATTTAGGTCTTACAAAATGTAGTGCTAAGTGATGAAAAGATAATGTTATTTTTATTTTGAGAAAGTGTTTGTTTAACATAGTGGTTTCATGAAAGAAGTAGGGTGAACCAAAACTAAATAGGATAAAAATTTTGTTTTAAATGTCAGGTTCACCAAAAATGTAGCGGTGGGAATATTACTTCTCAATCTACTAGCTTAGATTGAGTGAACTCTCCAATACGACTACACTTGGGTTCTTCTATTTGAGGTGTTGAATGTTAATTAAATCTATCCTAGATTACTACATAACCACCCTGATTCCTTACAAAAGCAATACGACATGAATAGGTGATTGATAATGGAGGAAAAATGAATAAGATACAAAAAAATAACTATTTTAATGTTGAGTCGTAAAATGTGTATGCCAACATTTTACACTTAGTTTAGCACTTGGTTGGACCTATCTTGTTGCCTTTGTTAATAATGACCTATTTTAACACATTTTTGAGCTTAAAATGATGAAAATCTCAGTCCTGATAAATAAACTTGACATAATCAACTTAGGACTAGACAAAGCTTGCCAAATTGGACACTTTCTAGAGTTTGTGGGCTAAAGGTCCAGGGCACCCAAGCACCCTAATCCCACTTGGGATTTTTAGCCCCAATTTGTGGTGTTGACTTGGGACACTCCTTTGGTTTGTATTTGTTGGCCTAATGATGTTTTATTTGTCGTAAATGAGTGGGACTACATATTTAAATAAGTTTTGTAGTTCATTTCATACACTAGATGACACCTAGAGGGTTGATGCAAATTTGCTCTCATATTTTGTTCTATGCTAACATGTTCTACATGCTTGGAGTATTATCTAATTATGGATGCTATTGAAGTTTATTTTCAAGATTTGAAGGAAGTTTGAAGCCCTCTTCATCACTCTCCTTTGTTGGTGTAGGATCTTCATCATTTAAGGTCATATCTCTTGTGGTTTTCATCATAATTATCATTCATTATTCATCATATTATTATAGATCTAGCCGCTTCCCTCCTAGGGCGCACAATCTTGGATCTAATCATCACTATAGTGGGGGTGAGAACACCAACACCAAGTTGAACTAAGGAAAACTCTTAAACACAACACAAACTTTTCCTCTTTCCATGTGTGCAAGTCAGAGAAATAGGTTTCAAGAGTTGATTTCTAGGAAGAAGGTAGAGTAGACAGGTGTAGGTCTAATGATATCTAAGTTTCTACTAAACCCTAGGAAAGGGTAGGGGGCCCAAGATTTCTAGTCCTGGGCATTTTTTCTACAAATCTAGGTTTTGGATCCTTCTGTGACCTCTAATGTACTTTCTGTTTACTAAGATTCATTTCTGACAATTAGTTATAGTTTGTTCTTCATCATTTTAGGGTTTGATTATTAGTCTTATCTTTCTTGCTTGACTTTGGTTGAACTTGGTTGATCCATCTATATAAAACAAAAGGGCAGCACCCCTATAGTTTGGATTTCCTTCTTGGGTAGAAGCCAAGCTTTATTTGTGTCCTAATTTTAGTAGAATAGGCTTTGACCTAGTTTAACTCCTTAGGCTAGATCACTCTTTTCCCGTTAACATTTTGGTGAACACATCATTTCTTACACTTTTGCATCTTTCTTCTTTTATATCTGAGTTGATTTTCACTCTATATCTAATTGGAAGTGGTTTCATTAATCCTTTTGCATTCATACATAGTTAAATTTTGAATAATTTTAAACTAGGGTTTGTCAAAACCTTGCATTTATAGAAAATCTTTCTAGTTTTGACCCCAGGGTTTATAGATTTGGAAGTTTTTTTAGATCTTGTGGCATTAATTAAGTTTTTTTAAACCATTTTAATTTTATGTACCCTTTCATTATTGTTGTTCAAAAATATTTTTCATCTTTGCATTTGAAAATTGAAAAGAAAAAAATTGCATTCTAGACTTGAAAATTGCATAGTTATCACTTTATTGCATTTGGAAAGTATAGATCATCATAGTATAATCTCATTTTCTAATTTTTACATCAAATCGTATTGGTATTACAACATTTAAACATTTCATAGTGTTACATTGTACATTTGAATCCTTTTCATTGGTAGAAATTGTGAAAAAGTTACATTTTGTGAAAACCTAGTTAATGTTGCAATCTAGGGTTTGTGATTGATAGTTTAATTTCAGATTTTGCTGCTGTCATTTGCATTTCAATTATAATTTTTTTTACAAAATTACAAGTGTCATCTTGTTTTGAAAATTGAAAATGGGAACAATTTTGAATTGTTGCATTTTGGGAAGAGCATTGAAAATTGTGTTTAAATTGTGCATTAGCATTGTTGATATTTAGGAGGATTTGAGTAGAATTAGATTGGATTAAAGGATATTATTGCATCAATTAAAAAAACTCAAATCCCTCTTTTGATTCATCATTCATTTCTTCTATTGGTGCATCTTGTGTGTTGCTAAAGCTTGTATGAGCTTTGTGACCTGGTGCCCCGATTCTAACCTTCTTGTGAGAAGAAGTTAGCTAATTATGGGTTTGAATGCCATGCATAATGATGATACCAATACATTGGAACCCTAAATTCCTAGCCTCATACCACAAGAATATCTATCAATTCTACCTAGCATACCCACTTCACACCTTCCTTAAGCATCAAACTTACATGAATCCATCAATATCGATGACCTTGTCGCTCATGTTCCTGAGTCTCAAGTCCAGAAACTAGACATGGAGTTGGCTATTTTCCATTGATTTGTGAGTACAAAACATATAGTTGAAGAGGTTGTCCCTATTGTTGAGATTCTATGAAGTCTTTTTCTTAAAGGTCAAGAAGGATAGGAAGTCTTGCATGGCCTTTCCAATATAGTTCATAACAACATTCTATCGGCATCTAGTTGTGCTAAAATCATAACCAATGTCACTCTTCTAATAAAATAGGGACTCAAGTGTTGGCACCCATACCTACACTCCCTATTCCTACTTATTCAAGTCTACCATTCAAACCACTACTACACAGCCGAGTAATAATACTACCACATGTGTTGGGTTATCCATTGGGAATCCTGTTTGCCATTGTAGTTTCATTCCATATAGCCACACAAACTTTGCCCCTAATGTGACTCCACCTACATCTAAACCAACTATCACATTCCAAAAGGCTTCTCATACACCATCACCTATCCCTTTGATCCAATCTTTACCCGATTCTGCTTCCGATCTCATCAGAAACCAATTGTTGCATAATATGACCTCCATCCAACAACAATTGGCTAACATGAGTAATAGTCCACCTAATCCTAGTATGAAAACATATTACATATGTAGCCCTCTGTCTTATGCCATTCTAAGAAATCCTATACTCGAGAATTTTGAGACCCCCCTCTTTGAGAAATATAATGGGAAAGGAGACACTAACAACCATGTGAAAAATTTTACTGCTATGTGTAGTGATTTCTTCTTTGAGGATGCGATCTTAACAAAAAAATTTCTAGATCACTCAAGGACATGACCTTGGATTGGTTTTGCTCGCTACCTCCTAATTCTATAACTTATTTCATACAATTAGTTAATAAGTTTCTTGAGCATTTTCAAGCGAATATTGGACCTCGAGTCTCTTTGACAGACTTGGTTCATTGCAAACAAGGAACGAAAGAGAAAATAATAGATTTAATGGGCTGTTATCAAGCCCTCTTTTCACAAATCCAATATTCTATCCTAGATGTCGATGTGCAAAGAATCTTTATAGGAAACTTACAACTCACATCCATGATAAGATATAGTTGATGTGATAGGATTCATTCACTCATCTTTGCACAACTCTTCATGATTATCAACTTTTAGTTAGTCAATATGAGCATAATCCCTCATTGGCTCTAGTTGGTCAATCCAAAACCTCTCATAATCATTCTTTCAAAAGACAAAACAAAAACTTCATCAAGATAAATGAGATTTCAGCAATTAATATAAGAAAACATGTGGTGGTAGTGCCATCTCCTGTTCCGGCCATGTATAAATTGAAACAAAAAATAAGAAACTTCACACCATTATTAGAATCTCTTTATGCTATCATGACACAACTTTTGCAAAACAATCTCCTTAAGATTCCACCTATTAAACCCCTCAATCTAAGTAAGATGCAATCATATTCCTCTGATGCTAAGGCCTTTTGTCAATTCCATTGTTCTGTTGGCCATGACACTGAAAGATTTATGCATCTTAAACATGAAGTTCAAGACCTCATTGACTCAAATGTCATCCAAGTTGCTGGTGTGAATAACAAAGGGAATAAATTGATGGTAGCTCCTAATCAGAGATTCAAATATACACTAATCCTCTACCTCATCATGAGTCTAATGTTGTTGATATTTTCATGTTGGATGCTCACCCTCACAAAGAGCGAGTGGATTTGGAACCTACTATATCTTTTACTACACATGATGTTACTATTGAAGCTCCTAATGGGCCTCTTTGTATCACTACTTGAATTGATGATAAACCTATTCAAGGTGCTATGATAGATCCTATATGCATGGTGAATGTAGTAAATGAAGAGTTTCTCTACATGCATAGTTTACATCGAGATACATATGATGTATCGAAGATGGCTATTAAGGCATACAATGGGTCTATCCTTCTAACTCTTGGTGCTTTAACTCTTGAAGTTAAAGTTGGACCAAGAGCTTTTGATGTTCATTTTGTTATTGTTCCTACATCAAACCTATTTCATGTGAAGTTGGGTTACCCATGGATCTGCTCCATGAAGGTTATCCCCTCTATAGTTCACAAGTGCTTAAAGTTTCCATTTGAGGGAAGAGTGCATGTTGTACATCACAGTATCGCCTCATTGCTCGCAATGGACATTTTTCACTTGACTACTTATGGCCACAACCAGTTGGAGCCGCTAGACCTAGAGAGGATATATTTTTCTTATCACATCAAAAGTTCAAAGAAAAGAGAATAGTAGAGTTATCACTTAGTAATATTCCTCCAGATGATGTTCGTTGAACCTCAATCTTCTGAGGCCACAGATATAATTCCTCCTATCCCACAAGTAGTGAATGAAGCTAAGTCTGAATCAAAGGTTCTTCCTTGTCCCTGAGCATATCTTAGATATGCCAAGATTCCCCCTCCTCCATCCCTTCAAGGACAAAGAGGCAACCTTCATGCACAAAACACACCTCCCTACAATCACAATATTACTTTTGTCCCAGAACTTCTATGGAGACTAGTGGTATTTCATTGGGTGAACGAGTTTTATTTCCTAAGGTTTCTCAACTACTTGGGGATGCTCATGTACTTCCACCTATTTCACAAGTTGAGAATGAAGAGTATCTTGCATTGAGGAACCATTCGCCCATAATCTCCCAGCCTTCAATGGTTCCTCCTATTTCTTCTATTGTTCTCAAAGAAAAGGAAGAAAAGGAACCCACATTGGAAGATACTATGATTCCCCTTAAGAACATCATGAATAAAGCTAAGTGAAATAAGATTGTGAGAAAGAAAGAAGCGTTGTCGTGCTATGGCTCACCTTTTCATAGGAAAGGAGAATCTCCCTCCTTGCAATCGTTTATCACAGATGGATGCCAAAGAGACAACAACCACCATTGTGTCTCCTACAGAGAAAGAAGAAGCTTTACAAGCCATTATGGAGCCTATTGTACTACATTTTGATAGTGATTCTGAGGATAATATAGGTATGGCTCTTGTTCCTTATACCTCTCATGCCATGTGATTGTGTTTCCCTTGTGATGTGTTGCTTGATGCTTTATTTGTGTTATTGTTGTTGTCATTGTTAAGCTCTCTTTGGATGACCCTTGATACCCTTGTACGTGCAAGGATACAAAGGGACCAAAATCCATTGTGACATTCTCTCTATTTGTATCATCATTCTTCTATATGTCATATTTGTATTGTTGTTGTGTCCTTTGGGGATAATGCAAGGCATATAATGTTTCGGTATTCTCCCTTGTTGACCCAATGGATGCTTATTTTTTGGTTTCATGTGATACTTATTCCTTTGTCTCCATAGTTCTACTAGGTGGTGGATGATGACAGTTTCATATATATATATGGTCTTGAGATATCTCCTATTATACAACCATTCCTATACAAATGCCAGTTAGTAGACATCATACCATGACTACACAATCCATTGTCTATCATGCATGTAGCATCACCTCGGTTTGTTTTTTGTTGGGGCAACCCCTTTGTGTGATGTAGTTTTTGAAACACATATCTTATGGGCATGTGCTTCTAGAAAGTTCATGTGCTTGTTTTGTGATTTGTTTTACCTTAAAGCAATTGCTCCCTGATAGGAGTTAGCAATCACTTTAAGGTGGGGGCATGCATCACACTATGCTCTCTTTTGGTTGCATATTTACTTGTTGGCAAGGAACTCACCTAGTGATTCGGTGGTCCTCACTAGTTTATGATGCTTCCTCTTTGGTCCATGAGCCACCTAGTACAACATAGTTGGCTAGTCCATGTGCTTCATATGATTTGTCATGGTCACCTAGTAATTTGGCAGTCCTTACTAGTGTGTGATCCACGTTGGTACTTCTTTCCACATAAACCCTAGTAATAAAGAAAGCTAGCATTAGAGTCATGTGCCTTGTGTGTTTTTTTTCTGTGTCTTCATATGTTTGTTTCTTTTATGCCTTATGTTTTAACTTATGCTTCCATGTGTCTTCATAATGTTTTCCATGTGTTCTCTATGTCTTTGTTGTGTCTTATGTGTATGTATTGTGTATTATGTGTATGATTTGTGTTAAGCATGTATGCATTGTGTATTGTGTGTCTTTTGTGTATATTCTTATGTATGCTCTTAGTACTCCACATATGTGTGAATTAATGTTGTAATGTCTTGCGTGTTTTCTCTTTTTTTATGTGTTTGTAACCTTAGGATCCTAAGTTTAGGGGCTACTTGTGGTCCACAACTTGGTAGAATTCTTTGGGTTTATATATTTGTGTGTTTTGTCTATCCTTTAGTATGAGTTTGAACGTAAGTTTGTACCCACACTAAAGTCGGGGCTAAATGTTTAGTCGTAAATGTGTACACTAACATTTTACACTTAGTTTAGCACCTAGTTGGACCTATTTTATTGCCTTTGTTAATTAGGTGCTATTTTAACACCTTTTTGAGATTAAAATGATGAAAATATTGATCTTGATAAATAAACCTGACATAATCAACTTAGGACTGGACTAAGCCTTCTAAATTGGACATTTTTCAGAGTCTGTGAGCTAAAGTTCCAAAGTGTCCAAGCGCCCTGGTCCCACTTGGGATTTTTAGCCCCACTTTGTGGTGTTGGCTTGGGACACTCCTTTGGTTTGTATTTGTTGGCCTAATTAAGTTTTGTTTTTTGTAAGTGAGCAAGAATGCATATTTAATGAGTTTTGTAGTTCATTTTATACACTAGATGACACCTAGAGGATTGATGTGAATTTGCTCTCATATTGTGTTCTATGCTAAATTGTTTTACATGCTTGGAGTGTTATCTACTTATGGATGCTCTTGAAGTCTGTTTGCAGGCTTATAAGGAATTTTGAAGCCCTCTTCATCACTCTCCTTTGTTGGTGTAGGATCTTCATCAACTAAGGTCATATCTCTTGTGGTTTTCATCATCATTATCATTCATTATTCATCATATTATTATAGATTTAGCCTCTGCCCTCTTAGGGTATGCAATCTTGGATCTGATCATTGTTGTAGTGGAGGTGGGAACACCAACATTAGGTTTGACTAAGGCAAACCCTTAAACACAACATGCAACCTTTTCCTCTTTCTATGTGTACAAGTCAAAGAAATAGGTTTCAGGAGCTGATTTTTGGGAAGAAGGCAAAGCAGATAAGTATAGGTTTGGTGATATTTGAGTTTCTACTAAACCCTAGAAAATGCCTAGGGCACCCAAGTGCCTTGGTCTTGGGCATTTATGCTACAAAATCTAGTTTTTGAATGCTTCTCTAACCTCAATTGTACTTTTTGTTTACTGAGATTCATTTCTGACAATTAGTTATAGTCTATTCTTCATCATTTTAGGGTTTTATCATTAGTCCTAGATTGTTTACTTGACTTTGGTTGAACTTGGTTGATCCATGTATATACAATGAAAGGGTAGAACCCTTGTAGTTTGTCTCTCCTTCTTGGGTAGAAGCCAAGCTTAGTTTGTGTCCTAATGTTAGTAGAAGAGGGTTTGACCTAGTTTAACTCCTTAGACTATATCATTCTTTTCCCCTTAACATGTAAAAATAATTTGGAATAGATAGTTGTAGAAATGAGATCAAGCAAGAGAGAAGAACATATGATAGCAAATATAGGTCCTCAGACTCAGACAACTGTACAATGTGAGGACGTTTGTGCTAGGCAATATAGTCCAAAATGTATGCAAAAATAAAACTGTAAGATCTTAGTGAACCTACAGCAACTGCACAACACAAGTTTCAATAGGAACTATACCCAATGATCCAGTTGAAAGAAAAATGAAAATAAAACCAAATAAACTAAGGGAAATGGAGAGGGACAAGCACGAAGGAAGTAATATGAAACCTCTATGTAGTTGTATGGTATTCACTTCAAGGAACCTACAAAAAGAAGAGGAAAAATGATGGGGCTTCTTGGGACTTGGCTCAATCAAGTCCCAGTTCCTTCCATAGATAAACAAGACAACAATAGTTCTTTCCATGGTCTATGGGGAGAGAAACCCACAATATGTAGCCTATGCAATGAAAAGTAAAAGGTGGTCTACATCCAACAAAATGCAAGAACAGTGGACTACACCAAGAAAATAACACACAACAATGGTGGTTTGCATCATACAGATTTAAAATGAAATTAATCTAAATGTAATAAAGGGATAAACTCACAAATGTTAATCCCCAAGGAGAGGCAACAAACTCCCCAAGATTTCAAAGAACAAGCACAACTTAAAACCCTAGTGAAAGGGAGCCTCCTCAAAGAGGACCAAAGAGAGCCAAACCTCCAAGAGCTAAAGAAAGCAATCTTGTAATGCCCAAGAGCACCAAAAATTACTTGTAGCTATTGTAGAAGTGTAGTTCACACAATAAAATAGAAAAGACCATCAAAGATAAAATGTCCAAGGTTGAGAGAGAGAGAGAGTGTGTGAATCAATGTGTGAATGATTTCAAAAATCCTTCCAATACTCTTCCAAGAGGGAAGAATCTCAAAAATGCATGCAAGGAGTCATTTTGTGACCTCGAGAAGCCTTACCAAGAATCTTCATGATCACCCAAAGTGTCTTGTAATTCCTAGAAATGAATGCCTATCAGAAAATATATGTGGGATGCTAGCGCGACGTGTTGATGTCTGCGTAGAGTGCTTGGGTCCAGGTGAAACTAGCTCCCGATCATACAAATCAACTTAGGACCATGTAAACATTTAAGCATCATAATGGATTTTTGATAAAAGAAGAAGAAATAGACCAAAATCACACAAACCTATCCTATCATGTAGAGAGGAAGTGCTAAACGCTAAAATGGTTACTAAACATAGTGAGAAATTGCAAGGATATGTAATTTTCTACGTTACAATTGGATTGCAACCTAGACTCAAGTAGTTTGATATGGTTTTCAATTACCTTTTGCTACCTAAAAAGCTCATTTTTCTTGTGTATGGATGCTCATAAGCTTGAACATGGGTTTGCATAAGATGCATGAGTACAAGTGAATAACATGAATAAGAATCACTAGAGTGTTTATGGTCACTTTCTTCATCATAGTATCTAGGGATTGAAACATAAGAAGGTCCATATGATAGAGCATCTCTAGCATGATCATTATCAAACTATGAAGCCATGATTAGAACATTCTATCATGTAGGGTAGAAAATTGTATTCTTATAACCATTCATTTATTTACCATGAAAGAAACTTATTTCAAGAGGGAGGAAGATAATTATTGTGTACTTTTGTTAACAACTGTTGCAAGATTGAGATGTGTTCTTGAAGCACTGACAATAGATAGTTATGGGAAATAATTAAACAAGGTTCATAACAATAGAGTTGCCACCTCTTTCAAAAGAGGAATACCTTAAAGTAAACCTAACCTCTAAGGAAAGTAATTGGTTTGGGTTTGTTATGTTGTAAAAAGTTTCCCTAGGACTTTTTACCCCTAGTTTAACTCCTAGGTCCCATTAATCTCATTATGCAAGATTAACTCTTATCTTAGAGCAATTTCCCCTAAAACCCATGTCAAATAGGACTCAGGGACCCAAAATAAATGCTTAATCATGACTCAAATTAGCCTTGGGACTTGGGTGCCTGCACCCTAGTCTAGGCTAATTTTCTAGGACCTAAATTTTAGGATGTCGACATAGGACCTTTAAACAAGTTTCCTTTTGTCAGCCTTTTCAATTTGATTTATGAAAGTTAGCAGGAATGCATATATAAACATGTTTAGGAATTAATTTTACACCTAGATAGATAAGGCAAACTTGTGATATTGAGCTAAGGGATTTCAAAACATTCATTGTGTTGCAAAGAAGAATTGTGTTGTTGTTGTGTTTGTTTGTTGAAGATTTGGCTTCATCAATCCATCTCCTCATGGTGTGAAAGATCTTCATCTTTGTGAGGGATTCACCTCTAAGGTGACATATACTTGTGTTTCAATCAATCTATTTCATCATTTGATTTGGCGTCTATCCTCCAAGGACATGCACTCTAACTAACAATGGTGTTGGAAGGCTTGAATGCCATTTCGAGGCTTGATTGAGGCAAGCTCCTAAACATGCCAAGGACCAAACCCCTCTCTTTGTGATTGTAGGTTACAAGTACAAGATTTGGCAAAGTGGAGTTATAGAGAGGCAAAGCAAAGGATAGAAATTCAAGATTTGGAGAAAAAGTGTAGAAATCAGCCCTACTGGACTAGGGTGCCCGCACCGTAGTCCTCCTGACAAGATTTATCCTAAAAGCAAGATCAGATCATCTGACATACCTCTTTGTTCAAGTTCTATAGGAAAATTGCCCTGTTGGACTAGGGTGCCCTCCCCTTGTCCCTAAAGTTTTTGTCTATGAAAATCCAATTTATGGTGAGTTTCTAATCCTCCCTAAGTGCCCTCCTATGTGGTGATCTGTAGCAGTTTATTTGTTTGTACTTGATTTTATTATAATTAGGGTTTGAGGCTTATTTGAATCAGGGTTTGGCAAATCTCTCAATCTAATTAATCTTTCCATATCATTCTTGAGTACATCAACCTATAGTTGAGTCCTCTTTCATCTATATTGACTTGGCTCAACTGTTGTCCTTGAGTGTTATTGTGAAAGGAGGGTTTGATTGGATATATCTTATTACTTTTTCCCTTTCCCACTTTTCATACATAACATTTTGGTGAACCCATGTTTTAACTAAAATTGCATCTTTCTAAGTGTTGTAATCAGTCTTTTCATTCATTCACATCATATTTTTCATCTTGCATTGAAAAATCTTGCATACATTTGGAAAACAATTGAAAACACAAGCATTCTAGGGTTGCATTATGGCATAGTTTTGCGTATTTTGCATTGCATATTATAAAAAGATATAATTTTCTGATATTTGAATCAGATCTGATCCATATGATAGTCATTCATTATTTCATCATATCATGTCTTGCATTTGAAGATCTCATTTGTTAGGGTTTTGCTTAAAAGTTACATTTTTCATATAGCCTAGTAATTCCAAAAGCTAGGGTTTGTAGTCAAAATCTTATTTCAAATTTTTCTGTTGTCATACACATCTTTCAAATCAGATCTTACAATGATTTAAAGCATATTTTCATTTCTCATTTGAAAATTTTGCATCATTTCATACTTTACTTTGAAAATTTTACATGTTTTTAATTACACAATGTGTATTTCAACATAGGCAATTTAACTTCTCTCCAACATTTCTTTGCAAGAAATATTAAAAGTGATCTATACTATCTTTTTTCCAGCACTTTTACATCTTAAAAACTCCATTTGTAAGGACACTAGTGTGATCTTGTTCTTGGTAACAAGCTTCAAAAAACCCAGTTTTCTCAAACTAGTGTTGTGGTGTCCAAAAATCTCTCAATTAATTGCATTTGATAAATGAAAACATCTTATTGTGCATTGATATTCCAAGAAATTCTATTATTGCATCTTCATCTCATTGCTGTTTGGTACCTTTACATGCATATATCAAAGACTTTGAAAATTTCTACAAATTCCTTAATATGAATCCTCATGTTCTCACTTATATACAAGTTATGTATCATAAGGATATATTTAAATGCTCTTCATTTGAAATCCTTGATTATATATCTGATTTTGACAACTTCATAGATCTCATGAATATATTCCCTTTGGCAATAGAAGATCTAACCAAGTACATTTTCATGAATACTCTTGGGAAAGATGAGTGTGAAAGTTCTTCTCTTAATGCTTTGGAACTAATATCTAAAATATATGATAATGATGATGATTCCATGAGTTATCCTATTCCTCCTCTAGTTGAATGTTCAAACACCTTGGACATCCCTAAGGAAGTGAAGACCTTTGATCTTCCTCCTTTGGATGAATGTTCAAGAAACTTGGATATCTCTAAGGATGGGAAGACCTTCAGTAGCTCTCCTTTGGTTGCAAGTTCTATTCCATTGGACGTCACTAAAGATCAAACCATTAACAATTCCTTTTCTCTTTGTTGTAATGCTCTCCTTTAAAAGATGAAGCATTGGGAGATCAAGAAAGGTCCCTCACATTAAATTCTATAGGGATGAATGTGGATCTTAATTAAAATAAAAGCAATGTTAATTCAATTACCTTTAATAGGTTTCTTCCACCCACTAAGGGGTTATTATAAGCATGTAGTGATATTTCTAAGATGATTGTGCGGGGGGCACCTAATGCACCTTCTTGCTTAAAACTAGCGATTATAGTTAACATGATGAAAAACCACCTCGACCCCCGGATTACATTCTAAACTATGCAAGACAAATGTGTTCAAAATATGTCTCAACAACCATATTACAATGTGATTGCTCACACATACAACACTTGTAATAACAAGAAAAGTAATAAAGCACCACATGTGCCTATCTCGCTTCCATCTTCTCAACCTATGCTCCCTCAACCACCTCGTCTTACTCATAAAGGTGGTCAAGAATATGACCTTGTTGAACAACTTTGCACTACTTTGGCTAAGATCTCTCTTTGGGATTTAATACAAAAATCACCTACATACCATGGAATGCTCCAAGAAGCTTTACAAAAGGTGATTATACCACTTGCTATTAAGCCAAATGATATAGCAGCTCTGTTAGATTGTATGCATGCAACAAAAATGGATATTTTGTTTCAACCACATGAATTACCATTGATTGAAGTTCAAAATGAAAATGATCCACTTATAATAGTTGTCACAATAGATAAAAATTTGATAAAGCAAGTTATGATTAACAATGGATTGGCTCTTAATGTTTGTGGCATTGACCTACTATGTAAAATAAAGATTGACACATCTTTAATCAAACTAGATAGGATTAGCATTCATGGCTTTGATAAAGTTGGTAGACAATGCTTGGGTACCATAACTTTACCTATAAAGGTTGGACCCATGACATTATCTAACCTTTTTTCATGTCATTCCTGGTTTGCTTTCATATAATATGATTCTCGGTAGACCATGGATTCATGCCATGGGGGCAATTCCATCTACCCTTCATTGATCAATAAAGTTCATTTATGAAAACAAGCTCCACACCATTGAAGCCAATCTTGAATCGAATAGTTGTTTACATATGAAACACAAAAACAAGTTAACAATCATAAGAGTCTAAACAACTTACAGGTTGATTCCTTAACACCTCTTGCCATAGACAATGTTGTGCAAGATTCTAAACCATCGAATGTACTTTTTGGTGATGATTAGTGTTCATCAGAATCTACACCCTCCTGTGTGGTCTAATATAAACTTAATAACTTTGACACATCAAAAGTCACATCGATCTCATCCAAGCAATCTTTAGAAACTCCTAAGAAACCCAAAGTCTCCTTGGTAGAAAACAAAAACAATACTCTTAATTTTACTACTGACTATGAAACCTACAAGGCCTCACCATCTTCTAAAGAGATGGACTCTCTCTATGGTCATGGATTTCAAATTTTATGTAATAATTGTGACTATGTAGGCAATGGTTGTGGTGTAAATCAACAAGGAATTAGAATACCTTTACAAGTTGCTAGAATTAACTACATGACCAGTATTGGATACCATTCTTTGAAGCCCACCAAAGCCTACCATCATCCTAAACTTAATGTTAATACAATATCAACAAGAACAAAACTACATGCGAGATATCCTAAGCTGATAGACAAGGATTATTTGCCAAGAAAATTCCCATTGAATCAGGTATGTATTTCTCCCTCCTTTAGCCACACTTGATGTAGCACCTATTCCAGTTACTCTCAAGGGTGGCCTCCTCCTAGATATATATGTTGTTAGCATTGTGTTGCGTTCCCCTGTGTTGTGTTATATGTTGTTTAGGTCTCTTTGGATGACCCTTGATACTCTTGTAAGGTTAAGGATACAAGGAGACTACCTTTGTTGTAACCATTATTCTATTTGTTTCATCATTCGTCTATCTTTCCTCTCCTCTATTTTATTGTTGCATGTTATGCCTTGGGGGCATCCTACTACATGGTCTTCCTAAGGCACTTTGTCTCATCTCTCATTTTTATTGTTTCCCTTCTTCTATGGTTCTACCTAGTCAGTGGATGATGAAAACAAACAAATATTGATAAGGACCATGTGTCCATTCAGTAAGTAAGCAAAAATGGACCTAGTCCATATATGAAGATGGGGTTAATATATATCTGATGCTTGACTAATAGAATCACTCCATGTGATACATCATGTTGTCTTATCTCTTCTAATGAACCTTTGCAATACAACTGCTGCATGCACTTTGGATGGTTTTGTATCTCACCTTGTTACACTCAGTCCTAAGATACCTGTAGTATTAGCTCAATGACTATACTCAGATCTAAACCCATGAGTGTAGCCTTGGTCTTTGATGTGATCTAATGAATAGCTTTCATGTTTTGATTTGGTTATTATCTTAGAGTAAGATGTTCTAACCTTATCTCTTGTTGATTATCTTAGCATATCTTATCAATGTGTTTGTGGGAATATTTGGCGATAGTGACACATGTCACCTTTGGGGGCATCAGCTTTGCAAGAGATCTCATTCCCTTGTGTGTTTTTACTCTACCTTAATGTGCTTGATATCAATAGGCGACCTCAACCACCCTAAAGTTGGGGCATATATAATGATATCTGCTTGATTATTTTGCATTGACAAAGCATGTTTGCATACATTGATCTATTACGTATACCTCCTTTTCATTGTAAGGCATCTTTGTGATGTGGGTGGGGTTGTATACTTTGAGCACATGCTTCCTTTTCACTATAAGGAATCTCCATGATATTGGTGGGGTTGCATTTTGAAATTTCTTCTATGAAAGGTGAGATGGTGTATCTCTTGAGCTAGTGCACATACTTTTATACAAAGTCCTCTATGGAGGCAGGGTTGGATCTTGAGTCATCCTCCCTTAAGCATGTCTTTGGTAGTTGTGGTAGTGTATCTCAATTGTCATGTGTGTTTGGCATGTTTTAGATGGTAGAAATTAGCAATAAGCTTCTTCCATTGCTCGTGTTTGTCATGTATAAGATGTATAGTGTGTCTACAGCATGCTATGCGATGCTTGTATATTCCATGTGTTTTCTGCATGGCTTCCCTACATGTTTGGCATGTATTGTGTGTTTTATATGTGTCTTTAATGTTTTTGATGGTGGCATGTAGCAATAAGCTCCCTCCCCATCACTTATATATATATATATATATATATATATATATATATATTTGTATTTATGTAATCATGTCTTCTCTTATTGTATTCTTCATGTATTGTGTAACTGCTCCCATGTCTTGTACGTGTGTTGCATGCTTCCACTGTATTCTCTGTGTTTTACATTCTTCTTACTGTCTCCTTCATATCTTGTGTGTATTCCATGCATTTTCTAGTGCTTACTTGAGATTGGGGGCTAGAAATAGTCCTCCAACCTTTGGGCATGCCTTAGCTTTATGTGTCTGGTGTGTTTTCAACCATACATTAATGCATGCATGGATTGTAAGATCATACATACATTAAAGTGGGGGCTAAATGCTATGTCGTAAAATGTTTCCCTAGGACTTTTTACCTCATAGTTTAGCTCCTAGGTCCCCTTAATCTCATTATTCAAGCTTAACTCTTATCCCAGAGCAATTTCCCCTGAAGCCCATGTCAAATGGGACTTAGGGGCCCAATTTAAATGCTTAATCATGACTCAAATAAGCCTTGGGACTTGGGTTCCCATGCCCTAGTCCAAGCTGATTTGTTAGGACCTAAATTTTAGGATGTCGGCATAGGACCTTTAAAAAGGTTTCCCTTTGTCAACCTTTTCAATTTGAATTATGAAAGTTAGTAGGAATGCATTTATAAACATTATTAGGACTTCATTTTACACCTAGATGGATAAGGTGAGCTTGTGATATTGAGCTAAAGGATTTCAAAACATTCATTGTATTACAGAGAAGAATTGTGTTGTTGTTCTATTTGTTTGTTGTAGATTTGGCTTCATCAATCCATGTCCTCAAGGTGTGAAAGATCTTCATCTCCATGAGGGCCTCATTTCTAAGGTGACATCTACTTCTGTTTCAATCAATCTATTTCATTATTTGATTTGGACTCTATCCTCCAAGGTCACGCACTCTATCTAACAACCCTGTTGGAAGGCTTGAATGCCATTCTGGGGCTTGACTGAGGCAAGCTCCTAAACACTACAACCTCCAAACCCCTCTCTTTGTGATTATAGGTTATAGGTGTGGGATTTGGCAAAGTGGAGTTATAGAGAAGCAAAGTAGAGGATAGAGATTCAGGATCTAGAGAAAAGTGTAGAAATTAGCCCTACTTGACTAGGGTATCCACCCCGTAGTCCTCCTAACAAGATTCATCCCAAAGCAGGATCAGGATATCATTTGACATACCTCTTTGTTCTAGTTCTATAGAAAATCTACCCTATTGGACTAGGGTGCCTACCCTTGTCCCTGAAGTTTCTATGTATGAAAATCCAACTTCTAGTGAGTTTCTAATCCTCCCTAAGTGCCCTCCTGTGCAATGATTCGTAGTAGTTTATTCGTTTGTACCTGATTTAATTATAATAGGGTTTGAGGCTTATTCAAATTAGGGTTTGTAAAATCTCTCAATCTAATCAATTTGTCCATATCATTCCTAAGTACATCAACCTATAGCTAAGTCCTCTTTCATCTATAGTGACTTGGCTCAGTTGTTGTCCTTGAGTGTTATTTTGAAAGGAGGATTTGATTGGATATATCTTAAATTACTTTATCTCTTTCCTACTTTTCATACATAACAAATCTTAGCTCACCAATAGAGTATTCATTTAATTCAGAACCCATAATTTTTCTCCTTGACAATGACACCATTATATTGGTGTAAGTTGATGGGGTACCAACTACACACAAAAAAAGAACACAATTGCAAAACTTGCTTCAATGGTCCTGTGTTGCAAATATCTTCAATACATGAGCCAAATTAACACATCCCCACAATAGTGCAATTTTATTTGGTCCCAAAATCATAGCTTCATAATCCTAGAGCATTAATCTATCTTCAAGGCCAAGGATTTCTCTTCGTGAAGATAGATCAAAAACTCATCAACAAAGTGTAGATGATTGAAGGCTAATTTCTAAGAGTGGGTAGTCTCTCCTTCATTTTAGAATAGACCTAGGGTTTTCCTAGAGGTATCTTCAATATAATTTATAACAAATAATGATAGCCAAACTAAAATTTATAGTTGTACCCAGTGTATGCTTAGCCCCAAAATTTATCACTAGACTAAAGACTAACTGGCTACATATAAAACCCTCTTCTTAAGATAATATTAACATCATTACACATATGCAAGATGAATGCATGAAATACATGATTCTCTAAGATAATGACTATCATAGTTCATTTCAAATGTTTCCTTGGCTCATAAAATGCTAGAGGGATTTGATTGTATGTTTATGAATATGATTAATCATCAACCTCCAAGACTAGTGCCTATTCTAATTGGTGATAGAGTTTTAGATTGTAAGAGAGAACAAGATACACCTACAAATCACAACTAAAAGTAGATTTATTTATACACACACATTAAAGATATCATGCCATACAACTAACGATACTTAATAGTCCATAATAATATTGCAAAAACCCACATGAAACAAAGGAATAAACACCACAAAAGTTTTGAGATGATTTAAAATGATATCACATTTTTCAAGCCCCTATTATATTCATGCTACAAAATGTGACAAGAGGAAACCCATAACTATTTTAAGCATTTCCCTAAAGATTCACAAACTACAATGGAGACATTCAGCTATAGATACCATTGCCATATAAAACCCTTTTTATAATTTACAAAATATGATGTTTTCTAACAATTGAGGGGTTTTTTAACTCTTACAAACTCATGGCAACATAAAAATGATAAAAAAATTTACATTGTGCAAGCTTCTATTTATAACATATCAAATTTGTGCCATCTTGCAACCTATTGGGATTTCAAGAGATTTTATCCACTCAAGGAATTAAACATGAGCTAGTACACTAAATCCATCAAAATCCACCTTAAGTCAAGTGTAGGTCAAGTTCTTAAAATTAAAACATATTTTTTTAAAAATGGATAGCTTGGAATCTACATGTAGACTAGTGGTGACTAGCTTTTAACTACAACATTAATGGTGGTCAATTCATCTTCTTTATCCTTTATTGAAGTACTCATTTGGATCTACATCATTGAGATGAGAAATGTCATTTTTGTGGGATATTTGTACAACTAAAAGAGGTGAAATCAAACCTTTAATGGTGTCATAAGAAGTGTAGGGGAGTGGCTAAGGTATTTGGTTAAGTTGTAGGAACTTGATATAGAATTGAAAGTCAAAAGGGGACATGTCTATGGGAAGTTGGAAAGTCAACAAGAAGAATTATGGCAAGAAACAAAGAGATGTATGTGAGGCATTTGTTATTGGAAGGATCAAGGGAAGAGTGAAGGAAGTCCATAAGTCCATGAAAGGTCTACAAATATGAACCAAAGGAATGTGAGAGAGTGAATGATGTCTAAAACAATTCTGCAAGGTTGAATTTGGAGGAATGAGGAAAATTTGAGTTTTGAGGGAAATTTAGAAATGTAGGGGCAACATGGACTTGAGCAACTTTAGAATGGTGAAATAAGTCCATAAGAAATCCACAAGGCTAGAAGAAAGAATGGAAAGCGAAATAGGCTTGTGGAAGTTCAAGTGTTAAGGGTAAGTTGGACTAAAAGGAAGATGGAAGATGGGTAGAAAAATCTTGTAAAACACAAGTTACTCAAATATTCTAAGAAATTGTGGGATCCATGTCCCAACATTTGGAATTTAGACTTAAAATAGAAAAGTGGAAGAAGTACATGATGTAAGGAAAGCACAGGTACAGAATACAGCTTCCCTAATGTCAATTCAAAGGGGATAATGCAGACATGTAACATTTAATTCAAATACAAAGATGAACACACCAAAAAATATAGAATAAACATACAAGATAACAGAGAACAACACCAGATGTACGTGGGAAAACCCTTTTGGGTAAAAAACCCACCACCACAAGAGAGACACTCTTTATTTACAGTAAGCTTAGAAAGGTTACAATAAAAATTTCAACCTTCTCGCTCAAGTATCGATTCCCAAATCATACACACAGTTCACTACCTCTGTACATCTACAGAATGAACAATTTGATCGAATCTCATTGTCTTTTGACTACCTCACAAAATTTGTATATTTACACAATCTTCAAGAGCAAAACTATTTTGAACTTCTACCCTAACTGTTCGTTTCAACTGACCCAGCATCGCTATCTTCCAATTGTCGCACAACTGTTCATATTCATGTGAGACCTTTAGTCCCACATTCACCAATTAGAGTTTGATATCTAGGTTTATATACCCAGACACTCTGTAAGACTATCGTTGGCAATTTTGTTGCTGACGATGCCAGTCTAAGCCTCATCGGAATAGCCCAAGTCATCAGAGACCACTCCACCATTCACACCAATGGTTCCTTATCTCACCGATGCCCAAACCTTTATCCTTCATCGGAGTAATAGAAGACCATCGAAGTAACTACCACAGGCTCAGCCGATGGCCAACCTTATGCTGATAGACATATCACATCGATATGACACATATCGATCAGAGAAGATAGAGCATGTCAACCCAATAGCTGGCCAAAGACTCCTCACTCCTATCGATATAGAAAGTCTACTTGATAGCTCACTACCATCAGTGAAACAAAAACAACGAATGAATGAGGTTCCAAGCAGTAACTTGAGACATTAGGTCTCTTCAATCTCCCACTTGTAGAAGAGATTTCTGCTACCTCTTAATCCTCATTCGATCACTGAGAATTATGGGCCCAAAGACCCATTTCATCTGAACACCATTTGAACTTGGCCGTACTGACTGATTTAGTCAAGGCATCTGCAACATTATCCAGAGTATCAACCTTTTCTAGCTTTACCTTTTTATCTTCCACCATATCACAAACAAAGTGATATTGGACATCAATATGTTTTGTCCTAGAGTGAACAGTAGGATTTTTTGCCAAACAGATAGCACTTTGACTATCACAATGAATTTGTATCTGCCCTGCATCAAAACTGACATCAGAACATAACCTCTTCAACCAAATGGCTTCTTGGCATGCATGAGTAGCTGCCATGTACTCTGCCTCTATTGTGGACAAAGCGACTACAGCCTACTGCTTGCTCATCCAACCGATAGCACCACCATTTAACGTGAATACATATCCATTGGTGGATCTTCTACTGTCAATGTCCCCAGCCCAATCAGAATCAACATATCCTTGAATGCTAATAGATTTCTGAGATCCAACTAAGTTTCCATGATAGCAAATAGCATAGTCAGAAGTTCCCTTCAAATACCTCATAACTCTCTTCACAGCATCCCAATGTGATTTGCCTGGATTTGCCATAAATTAGCTCAAAACTCCCACTACCTGGGCAATGTCTGGTCTGGTACAGACCATTGCATACATTAAACTACCAACAACACTTGCATAAGGCACTTTTTTCATGTCGTCAATTTCATTTGAAGATTCTAGACAATCTTCAACAGATAGTTTCGTTCCCTGCAAAACTAGAACAACTAATTGTTTGCTATCAGACATATTAAATTTATTAAGAACATTGGTAATATACTTGCTCTGGCTGAGCCAAAGCTTTCTATTAGATCTGTCCCTTTTGATTTCCATTCCCAGAATGTATTTCGCTGCCCCCAGATTCTTCATTTCAAATTTCAAGGACAACTGAGATTTTAAATCTGAGATCATCCCCTTACCATTGCCAATGAATAACATGTCATCCACATACAGTGCAATTATAAGAATATGATCACCATCAGTTTTATAATAGACACAATGATCAGATTTAGATCTCACATATCCCAAAGATAAAACATACGTATTGAATTTATGATACCACATTCTGGGAGATTGCTTCAAGCCATAAAGAGACTTTTTAAGTATACATACCAAATGTTCTTTACCTTTTACCACAAAATGCTCTGGCTGGGACATATAAATTTCTTCTTCAATGTCCCCATGAAGAAATGTTGTCATCACATCCATCTGCTCAATTTCAAAGTCATACGTTGTTGCAAGTGACAATAGAAATCTAATGGATGTTAGCTTAGCTACAAGAGAAAAAGATTTCTCCATAATATATACCTTCATTTTGAGAATACCCCTTAGCAACCAGTCTTGCCTTGTACTTTTCAATACTACCATCTGGACCATATTTCTTTTTAAATACCCACTTACAGCCCATAGGTTTTCTACCTTCAGGCAAGGGCACTAGATCCCAGGTTCCATTTTTCTCCAATGATGACATTTCGTTATCCATGGCTTCCAACCAAGAATTTGAATCAGGTAAACTAATAGCTTCTTTCACAGTCCTAGGTTCATCAGTCTCGGTAAGCAAAGCATAGGCACAACTTGAATCAAGTATTGAAAATCCATACCTATCTGGTTGTCTTCTTTCACGTGTAGACCTCCTCAACGACTGAGGTGTAGGTTCAAGTTCTTGCTCTGGTTCTGAATCTTCGGAGCTATTTGAACTCACATCTGAATCATCTACACTTGGTGCTTGTTGTTCCTCTTTTACAAGGGTCAGAGGAAAATTAACAACACTCTTTTCTTTCTTCTCTTAAGTCTTCTCAGGCTAAGGACCAATAACCAAAGGTTTCAGCTCTTTGAAAATTACATTCCTACTATAAATTACTTTTTCAATTTTAGGATTTCAAAGCTTGTACCCTTTAACACTGATTCCATAGCCAATAAAGATACATTTGACTGCCTTGTAATCCAGCTTAGATCTTTTTACCTCAGGAATATGAGCATATGCCTCACAGCCAAAGACACGAAGATGTCTTAAAGAGGGCTTCTTTCTAGACCATGCTTTCATAGACGTCTTATCAACCAATGCCGAAGTAGGAGAATGATTCAGCAAGTAACAAGTTGTAGCAACTACCTCGGCCCAGAACCTTTGTTCAAGACCAACATAACTCAACATACTTCTTGCTTTCTCCATCAATGATTGATTCAAACTTTCAACAACTCCATTTTGCTGTGGAGTATAAGGTGTAGTCTTATGCCTTTTTATTCCATGATCAAGACAAAATTTATCAAAATCTGCATTGCAATATTCACCACCGTTATCTATTCTCAAACATTTTATTTTTTTATCAGTCTGATTTTCCACAAGATTTTTAAATTCTTTAAACTGACTGAACACTTCTGATTTATTTTTCAAAAAATATACAAATGCCCTCCTTGAGTAATCATTAATAAACAATACGTAGTATCTTGATTTAGACAGAGAAGGAACATCAACTGGACCAAAAACATTAGAACGTACATAGTCTAGAACACTAGAAAATTTATGAGAACTAGAGTAAAAAGAAACATGGTTCTATTTTCCATATATGCAATGTTTGCAGAAATCGAACTCAAGATTACAATCAATCAGCCCATCTACTAGGTTTTTGTTTTTCAAAGTTTTTAAACCTTTTTCACCTATGTGACCAAGTCTATGATGCCAGAGCATTGTTTTCTCTGTAGGAAGTTTAACTTCCATAGAGTTTGCATCATGTGTTACAATAGTAGCTTTTTCATATTTTATAGAGACATTATTACAACGCACTGGTTTAGCATCTAACCTATACAAAGTTCCAATGCGTTCACCTTTTCTAGTACAATAGAACCTCTAGTCATCTTATAGCCACCATTCACAAAAGTAACTTGCACTCCAACATCATTAAGCTTACTAACAGAAAGTAGATTTCGAGCCAGACCTGGTATGTGTAATACTCCATTCATTCCCTTTATTCTACCATCTGGGAACTAGATTCTGACTCTTCCTCGACCAACAATTTCCAATGTCGAATCACTTGCCAAGAACACCTTCCCACCAACATACGGTTCATACTTAGTGAACTATTCTCTGTGAGATGTCATATGAAAAGATGCTCCTGAATCCACCAGCCATACATCTTCAGATGCAGGTGTTGCCAAGGCAGTAATGAAGGCATCAACATCACTCTGAGAAGAATCGATGTCAAAGAAGTTCTTCTTCTTCTTCTTTTTCTCCTCTTTGCAGTCTTTTCTGATGTGTCCTTTCTATCCACAATTCCAGCACTTCACCTTGGACTTTTTTCTAGGAGATTTTGATCTCCCCTCTGATTTGGACTTAGACTTCTTATCTTTCTTCTTGTCTCTTTCCTTTGATCTACCTCAAATAGGCAGGGCCTCTTTGGCCATCTCAGAAGATTTCCTTCGCATCTCTTCAGATAACAGTGAGGCAACAACTTCTTCAGTTTTAAACATGGTTGTTGTACTTCCAATAGCCATCACAAGATGATCCCATGAGTTAGGTAAGGAACACAATAGAAGCATACAACGGTCCTCCTCTTCTATTTTTACACCTACATAAGTCAATTGTGCAAGAATCATATTAAATGAGTTTAGATGATTTGCTACAGATGCTCCTTCATCCATCTTTAGAGAGTACAACTTCTTTCCAAGGAAAAGTTTATTCACCAAGGACTTGCCCTGATAAATATCTCCCAACTTCTTCCATAAAGTGTTTACAGTCTTCTCCTCATGGACGTTCAATAGCACAGAATCTACTAAACTTAATCTTATCAGTCCTCTAGCTTTCCTATCTGCCAGGTCCCAGTCTTCTTGCTTCATGCCTGGAGGTTTAGTCCCAGACACAGCAACCCAAAGATCTCTGTCGACTAGCAAATCCTCAACCTTAAGTTTCCACAACTCAAAGTTTGTGCCATTGAACTTTTCAATGTCTACTTTTCCTGATGTACTTGCCATCTTATTTAACAAAATAGACCTCTACAGAACTCCCACTCACAGAACTAACACAAAAAACCCAACCTACCAACAAGGATAACACAATTGGCCAGGCTCTGATACCACTTGTAAGGAAAGCACAAGTGCAGAATACAGCTTCCCTAATGTCAATTCAAAGGGGATAATGTAGACAGGTAACATTTAATTCAAATACAAAGATGAACACACCAGAAAATACATAATAGACATACAAGATAATAGAGAACAACACCATATGTACGTGGGAAAACCCTTTCGGGTAAAAAACCTACCACCACAAGAGAGACAATCTTTATTTACAGTAAGCTTAGAAAGGTTACAATAAAGATTCCAGCCTTCTCGCTCAGGTATCAATTCTCAAATCATACACACAGTTCACTACCTCTGTACATCTACAGAATGAACAATTTGATCGAATCTCATCAGCTTTTGACTACCTCACCAAATCTGTATATTTACACAGTCTTCAAGAGAAAAATTGTTTTGAACTTCTGCCCTAACTATTCATTCCAACTGACCCAGAATCGCTATCTTCCAACTATCACACAACTGTTTGTATTCATGTGAGACCTTTAGTCCCACATTCACCAGTTAGAGTTTGATATCCAGGTTTATATACTCGAACACTCTGTAAGACTATCGTCAACAATTTTGTTGCCGACAATGCCAGTCTAAGCCTCATCAGAATAGCCCAAGTCATCAGAGACCACTCCACCATTCACATCAATGGTTCCTTGTCTCACCGATGCCCAAACCTTCATCCTTCATTGGAGAAATAGAAGACCGTTGGAGTAACTACCATAGGCTCAGCCGATGGCCAACCTTATGTCGATAGACATATCACATCGATATGACACATATCGATTGGAGAAGATAGAGCATGTCAACTCGATAGCTAGCCAAAGACTCCTCACTTCCGCCGATATAGAAAGTCTACTCAATAGCTCACTATCATCAGTGAAACAAAAACAACAAATGAATGAGGTTCCAAGAAGTAACTTGAGACATTAGGTCTCTTCATATGAAAATCCCACAAAATCACAAAGGAGAATGGGTCTTTGATGTTTTGAATGTGGGGATAAATGAGCTCTAAGGGAGAAAAAAATGTGGGAAAATGGGGAAAGAAAATACTTTTGCCAAAGGTGTAGAAGCCCATGAAAAGTCTGCAACCTCAAAAGACTATGAAAGTGAGAAAAGTGAAGGGAAATGAGGAAAAATGGTAGATGCTTGAATTCCTTGGAAGTTCTGCAAACTCACAAAATAACAAAAACTGAACAAATACTCCCCACAATTGGATATTTTTAATTTTTACAATATTTAACACATGACAAAAACATGTGGGGAGGTAATGAAAACACCAAGTTGGGAATTGACCAACGGGGCCCATTGAAGGAATTCTTAGATTAGTTATAAATGATATGAAAAAAAGGCTATGGCAACACGACAAGCACTAGACTTAGATAAATGTAACATGCCATTCCATAATACCCAAAAATTAACCATAATTAACCATCTTAATTAAGGTTAAGAATACATCATGATTAACATAATCACAATTAAGAAAGAATGAATCAATATCATCATGATAATTAAACATGCTATTCTTTTCTAAATAATTCAAAACATAGATTTACAACATCCATAGATAACTTTTTAGTGAACAACCTTCACTATACATGTACAAATCTTTGCTCATGGCATTGTTTATAAAAATATACATAATAACTAACTATCAAGTCATAAAAAGAGTGTACTATATCTAGAATTTTGACATCTGTCTTCATAAGCCTTGGCTAGTCTATTGCTTGGGAAGGAGAGCATCACCCAAGTACTTTTCCTCCAACCACAGATCAATAGTCCCTCACATAAATTCCTACCTGCAAGCAGCCCTACCCTTCACAGAGGGTATAGATATAAGGAACCATTAGGTTGTCCATCTAAATATATGGTGTTGTGTCCTTCATAATATCTCTCAGTCATACAACTATAAATCCACTCTAACTATGTATGACACTACTGGAAACACTATGCCATTTGGATCACTATGGACCGACTAATGCATGCAGAGATAGATGCATTACTTTGGCCAAAGATTTACATACATATACATTTTGCAATGAACATAGTCATATGTCCACCACCTCGACTCTACTTAGAAGCTGTCTCATCCTACAGTAATCATAGTTCAACCACCTTTAGGTCTAGGAAAGGTAAATTCAATTCATTCTTAGTCCAAATCTAGGGCAATCGATTCCTAACTTGGGAGTACATTCAATTATGTTAAGTTGCTTTTGCAATAGGGAACCTATGACTCCTAGTCACTTGTTTGGAATTAAGGTGTCTCAACCTTGGTAATTCCTTGCATTATTTATGATTGTATTTATTTATTCATTGTCTATGTTGTAAATTAATTGTAAATTCCATATTGTCATTTTGTGGGATGTGGCACGGTGATGTGTCATCCTACATGGAAGATGACAACTTGTAAATTTGTCCTCACATGAGGAGATAGGTGTCCCACTTTGTGGTAGGGGAATTTTTCCATGTGTCGACATCTTGGATGTTGTGTAAGGGAATGTTGACCGAAACAGTTATGATAGATTCATATGACGAAGTTATGACATGTAAGAGTCAAAAATAGAAGCTTGTAAGACAAGTGAAGACATGTGTCATGAAGCATCTTTGAAAAAGACATCTTCGGGTGCCCCAAGGTGGACTATGACATGTTGTAAGAGAATATGCTATTTATATCCTATGTATAATAGATTCTCTTACAGCTGTAAGTTATAACTACTATGACAGATTCTATGACAGTCGTAAGAGTTGTAAGAGCATCTGTCATAGCCCATTTTGGAAATAAGTGACCTCTTTGGGATGAGAGCTATGGACAAGTGTCAGGAACATTCTACAATGTTGATCAAGTGTCCTTAGGTGTGGGTTTTGGTCCATGAGGCCAAATTGGATGCCCATTCCAAGATAGAGTCAATTTTGCCTTGTATATTCTATAAAAATAGGTGCTTGGACGAGGAGATGTAGTATGTGATTGACAGGTACTGTTATGCTACCAGATTGACTCCAGACACAAGTGTCGAAGACTATTGAAGTTTGAATTGCAAGTGTATTGTAAACAATATTTAGTTTTGATAATACATTGTGCAAGTTTCTGAGTGTGGGGTTTTTCACCTAATAAGGGTTTTCCCCACAATATATCTTGTCTCTCTTCCTCTATCTTCTTTTTGGTTCTATGTGTATTGCTGCAATATCTCTATTATATGTTTCATGTTGCTGTAATTGTAAGGATTAAATTGAATTTGCATATCACTCCCCTCATTAGATTAGTGTAGGAAGCAATTTTCGCACACCTAGCTTCCTTTCAGTTGGTATCAGAGCTTGATCACCTTTGGTCCTAGTTGTTGGGTAGGGGTTTTTTGAGCTGATCTCAATTTGAGTGGGAGTCTATATAGAGTATTTTGAATCTTATTGCAGTAAGGAGATGGTAAGCACATCAGGAAGGATAGAGGTGGAGAAATTCAATGGCACTAATTTTGAGCTATGGAAGCTCAAGATGGAAGACATGCTTGTTGATCAAGACCCATGGGAAACTATTAGTGGAACAAAACTAGCTGCAATGTCACAAGCTGATTAGGATCTTAAGGATCGAAAGGCTAAGGGTCTCATAAGACTTAGTCTTGCTTATTTTGTCTTGTTAAATGTCCATGAGGAGGCTACTACAAACTTGCTTTGGAAGAAGTTGGGAGATGTGTATCAAGCCAAATCCCTGGTTAACAAACTTTTTCTGAGAAAGAAGTTGTATTCTCTTCGAATGGAGGATAGAGGATCTATTACCGAACATATGAATGCTTTCAACATGTTGGTTGCACAATTGACATCTGTTGGTGTGAAGATGGAGGAGGAGGATTGTTGTATGACCTTGCTTTGTTCTTTGCCGGACTCGTGGGATCATCTTGTCATGACTATTGGAAGCACCACATCCACATTCAAAATGGATGAAGTGGTTTCTTTATTGTTGTCTAAAGAGATGCAGAGAAAGTATTCTGAGGTAGCCAAAGAGGCTCTTGCAGTTTGTGGAAGACACAAGGAGAAAGGGAAAAGAAGGACAAGAAAGTTGAGAAAGGTAGATCCAAATCCCGTGGGAGATCCAATCTCCTGGAAATTCCAAGGCTCTCTATTGGAACTGTGGAAAATCTAGGCATTTCTAAAAGGAATGCAAAGAGGAAAATAAAAAGAAGAAAAACCCAGATTTAGATTCTGACAAGTCACAAGATGATGGTGATGCCTTCATCATAGCCCTAACAACCCATGCATCTAATGATGTGTGGTTGATTGATTCTAGTGCATCATTCCACATGACCTCACATCTAGACTGGTTCCCTAAGTATGAGGAGTTTGATGGTGGAAAGGTGTACCTGGGTGACAACTCTCATCTAAAGATTGTTGGCCGTGGAAGAATCTCTATCCAATTCCTTGATGGATGAGTGAAGGGGATCTCTGGGGTTATGCACATCCCAGTCTTAGCACGGAACCTGCTTTCTATAAGTATGTTGAATGATGCAAGTGTGCAGGTTGTCTTTTCGAAAGAAGGATGCAAGATGACTAGAGGAGCTATGGTGCTTGCTAAGGGTACTAGGAGAGGTACTCTATTTCAGCTGGAGGAATGCATTTCACAATGCAATAGTTCTTTTGACTCAAGAAAGAGGGCAGAAGTCATTTCATCCCCACCATCTGAATGAGCAGTGAATAAATTTGTTGTATCTAGTCCTGATTGTTGTAATCATGCCTTGGCAGTTAAGCTTCCTGCTGAAAAGACAATGTTATGGCATAAGAGATTTGGCCACATTAGTGAGAAGGGTCTGCCTACCCTAAAAAATAAAAACCTCATTGAGAGGTTATATGATTGTAATCTTGAGTTTGACTTTTGCGAACATTGCATATATGGAAAACAAAACAGTGTTCAGTTTTACTCAAGTTCTCATAAGTCTTTTGGTGTGTTGGACCTTATTCATTCTGATGTATTTGGTCCTGTTAATGTTCCTTCATTATCAAAATCTATATATTTTGTATCTTTCATAGATGACTACAGTAGAAGGACATGGATTTATTTTCTCAGAAGAAAATCTAAAGTCTATAGTAAGTTTAAGGAGTTTAAGGCCTTTGTTGAAAATCATACTAGTGAAAAGATTAAATGTTTGAGAACTGACAATGGTGGTGAGTTCTCTTCTACAGAATTCAACAAATATTGCAAGGAACTTGGGATTGAAAGACATAAGACAACTCCATACACCCCGCAACAAAATGGAGTTGCAGAGAGGATGAACAGGACACTGATGGAGAAGGCTAGGAGTATGCTTAGTGGAGCTGGCCTAGAACAAAAGTTTTGGGTTGAAGTTGTTGCCACTACTTGCTATCTGGTAAATAGGTCTCCTACATCAGCTCTTGTTGGTAAGACACCCATGGAGGTGTGGTCTAGTAGAAAGCCTTCAGTAAGGCATCTTCGTGTTTTTGGTTGTGAGGCATATGCACATGTGCCTAGGGAGAAGTGGTCAAAATTAGAGAACAAGGCTGTTAAGTGTATCTTCATTGGCTATGGTGTCGGTGTGAAAGGATATAAGCTTTGGGATCCTGTGGCTGAAAAAGTGTTGTATAGCAGAAGTGTCATCTTTAGAGAGATTACACCTTCTTCCACTATTTTATAGCCAGAAGAAAAAGAAAAGAAAGAGGATGTTGTTCAGTTTCCTGCTACCCCTAAGAAGACTGAATAGAAAGACAATGTTGGACCTGATGATGAGGAGAGCTCTGGCAGCTTTGAAAGCTCATATGAAGAATCTGAACCTCAACCTTAGCTCTTGAGGAGGTCTACACGAATAAGGAAGCAATCTGAAAGGTTTGGTTATACATTGCTTGATTCTAGTTGTGCTTTTGCTTTGCTTACTAACAATGATGAACCTAGAACTGTGTCAGAGGCTTTGAATATGAAATATGTAGGTTCTTGGAAGGAGTCCATGGAGGATGAGATGACTTCTTTGGAAAAGAATCAAACTTGGGACTTGGTACCTTTGCCTCCTGGATGGAAACCTGTTGGATGCAAATGGGTGTTCAAGAAGAAATTTGTTGCAGATGGTAGTGTTGAGAAGTATAAGGTCAGATTGGATGCGAAGGAGTATTCACAAGTGGAGGGTATGGATTATGGTGAGATCTTCTCTCCCATTACAAAGCTAACATCCATTCGTTTCCTATTATCTCTTGCAACAACTTATGACTTAGAGGTAGAATAGATGGATGTGAAGACAACTTTCCTTCATGGTGATTTGGAGGAAGAAATCTGCATGTCATAGCCAAAGCATTACATGGTAAAAGGTAAAGAAAATTTGGTTTGCAAGTTAAAGAAGTCTTTGTATGGTTTGAAGCAGTCTCCTAGGAGGTGGTACTTGAAGTTTGATGCCTTTGTGTTGTCAATTAGATTTGTGAGATCAAAATCAAATCACTGTGTGTATTTTAAGTTTGATGGTGATGGTATTCTCATTGTTGCACTATATGTTGATGATATGTTTCTCATTGGGAAGGGAAAGAATATTATTTCTGATTTTAAATTTTAGTTGTTAGCATAGTTTGAAATGAAAGATTTAGGGGTAGCTAGATACATTCTAGGAATGGAAATCAGAAGAGACAAAACTAACATAAAAGTTTGGTTAAGCCAAAGTAAGTATGTGAAGACTGTGTTGGATAGGTTCATCATGGCAGATTGTAGACCATTGTGTGTTCTTGTTTCTTTGGGGACAAAGTTGTCTATTGAGGATTGTCCAAAATCTCCTAGTGAAGTGGAGGACACAAGCAGAGTACCTTATGTTAGTGTTGTTGGCAGTTTGATGTATGCTATGGTCTGCACAAGACTAGACATTGCCCAAGCAATGAGAGTCCTTAGTTAATTTATGGCTAATCCTGGAAGGGTACATTGGGATGCAGTTAAGTGAGTGTTTAGATAGTTGAGGGTATTTATGAGTATTCCATATGCTATCATGGTAATGTTACAAGACCTCTAGATTTTGTTGATATTCGTGGATTTGTGGATTCTAATTGGGCAAGTGACATTGACAGCAGGAGATCCACCAATGCTTATGTGTTTACACTGTTTGGTGGTGCTATTAGTTGGATGAGTAAGCAACAACCTGTGGTTGCTTTGTCCATGACAGAAGATGAGTATATGGCAGCAACTCATTCTTGTAAGGAAGCCATTTAGCTTAAGAGATTATGTTCAGATATTGGTGTTGATACTGGTCAGATTACGATTAGTTATAACAGTCAGAGTGCGATTTGCCTTGCGAAGAATCCAACATTCCATGCCAGAACAAACCATATTGATGTACAATTTCATTTTGTGAGAGAATGGGAAGGTAAATTTTGAGAAGGTAGATACCTTGAAGAATGTTGTAGATGCGTTGACGAAGCTAGTGAGCACAGAGAAATTTAGATGGTGTTCAGAGTCTATGGGCCTCTTGGCCTATAGCAGTTAAATCTTATTATTCTATTGGCTCTTACAAGGTGTTCAACAAGTGGGAGAATGTTGGGAATTAAGATGTCTCAACCTTGATAATTCCTTGCATTATTTATGATTGTATTTATTTATTCATTGCCTATGTTGTAAATTAATTGTAAATTCCATATTGTCATTTTGTGGGATGTGGCACAATGATGTGTCATCCTACATGGAAGATGACAACTTGTAATTTTGTCCTCACATGAGGAGATAGGCATCCCACTTTGTGGTAGGAGAATTTTGCCATGTGTCAGCATCTTGGATGTTGTGTAAGGGAATGTTGACTGAAATGGTTATGACAGATTCATATGACAAAGTTATGACATGTAAGAGTTAGAAATAGAACCTTGTAAGACAGGTGAAGACATGTGTCATGAAGCATCTTTGAAAAAGGCATCTTTGGGTGCCCCAAGGTGGACTATGACATATTGTAAGAGAATGTGCTATTTATAGCCTGTGTATGACAGATTCTCTTATAGTTGTAAGTTGTACCTGCTACAGTCGTAAGAGTCGTAAGAGCATCTGTCATAGAACATTTTGGAAATAGGTGATCTCTTTGGGATGGGAGCTATGGACAAGTGTCAGGAACATTCTACAATGTTGACCAAGTGTCCTTAGGCATGGGTTTTAGGCCATGAGGCCAAGTTGGATGCCCATTCCAAGATAGAGTCAATTTTGCCTTGTATATTCTATAAAAATAGGTGGTTAGAGGAGGAGATGTAGTATGTGATTGACAAGTACTGTTATGCTACCGGATTGACTCCAGACATGAGCGTTGAAGACTATTGAAGCTTGCATTGCAAGTGTATTGTAAACAACATTTAGTTTTGATAATACATTGTGCAGGTTTCTAAATGGGGTTTTTCACCCGATAAGGGTTTTCCCCATGATATATCTTGTCTCTCTTCTTCTGTCTTCTTTCTGGTTCTATGTGTATTGCTGCAATATCTTTGTTATATGTTTCATGTTACTGTAATTGTAAGAATTAAATTGAATTTGCATATCACTCCCCTCATTAGATTAGTGTAGGAAGCAATTTCCGTACACTTAGCTTCCTTTCATCACTCTATTCCCATCTTTTCAAAATTACAATAGCTCAATCATGTTTTCCAACTTATGGCCTTTTGGTGCAATCACAGTTAGGAGGGTCCACAAAGTGAACAATCCATACCATTGAACAAGAGTAAACATAATGGAAACAACTCATATATAGAACAAATGCAGATTCAGTCATTCAATATATCATCAATCCAAAATACAAACTAGCCGACAACATGCAGGATTACAACTAGGGCTCACAGGCCTAATTACAAAATTATAGAATATGCACAAGATATAGCTTTGAAACTCCTTCGCAAAGAATTCAAACTCAAACTTAGAAGTATCAATGACTACTTTCCTAGGCATCTATTACATCAATACATATCATCTCCAAATCATAAGATTCCTCCACGTCGTCCAAGGAAGATCACAAACTCCAATCAAGAACTATAACATGTGTACATGGATAGGTCAGACCTAGTCATATAAAACTCCTCTGCAAATGAATGGAATAGCATGTAGATCATAGGGAAGGTCAGCCACGATCCAAAAAACATTGAATGATGTGTCATTTATCTCCACAAGTCATGAAATGCTCTGCAGGTCTTCTCCATTAGCTGATTATTTGAGACTGTCAGGGTGCTCTGTTATGAGAAAACAATTGATCTTCTTATAATGATATCTTTTCGATACCTAATCCAAATGCTTTGAATTTAGGATATAATGTGCATGAATGTGTCTAGATGATAAGTCCATCTTCGCAAGGTTTGATATGAAACTACAGTAGAATGCAGACTAAAATATAGAAACTGTTATTGACTAAACTGACTTTACTAAACTGGAAAATGAAGAAAATAAACTAAAATACAAATGTTTTTGGTTGATGCAATATTACTCTTGAACTAGGGATGCTCCTACATTAGACATCTGGGGTTGTTGAAAAAGTGAGTTCCTCACTTTGTTGGGGCTAGAGGAAAACCAAGATGGTCTACCTCAGCTTGAGAAATCCAAGGTGAGTGTTTTTCCAATATGTCTTTCCACTTCACTAGATATTCTATGTATTCTCTTCCTTTGGTGATGCATCCAACTCTTTTATCCAAGATGTCCTCAATCTACTCTAGTGCTTGTTGTGGTAACTGCTTCTTCAAATGATCTTCTTCAATGCTATCATTGAACTCTACTTCATGATACTGATATAGGTTTGCAATGTTAAAAATAGGTGATATCCCCAAAGTCTCCAATAATTCTGCTTCATATGCATTTCTTGAATCAAACTTTCTAAATATCCTACATGGTCCACACTTCTTCATCTTTAACTTGTTATATGTCCCAACTAGAAATCTTTCTTCTCTCAAATATACCATCACTTCATCTACAACTACAAATTCTTTGTGTCTCCTCTTCCCATCTGCTTGCTCTTTATACTTATTGTTCAGCCCTTCCGAATGCTTCTTAACCTAATTATACAGTCTCCACATGTCTTGCAAATTCTTCTACTTTTGTACCATTGCAAATATGTGCCTAAGTGGTGTTGTCATTGATGTCAACATATCTTTGTTGTCATTGGTGTCAATTGTATCCTACCTTGTTGCCTGTTTGGAAGACTGGGATGTTGAGGATATTGAGAAAATTAATGAAGATCATTGTATGTAGACCATATGGATGTGTAGATGATTGTCTTTAGTAGCTCCAGTTAAGATTTGAGAGGTTCACATGAAGATTTGAAGAAGTTATAGCCATCTGAGTAGAATCAGGTTTTGTAGTGTTCAAAAAAGAAAGAGTGATAGGAAATTGGTTTAGATAGCTCTGCAAATGAAACACTATGATCTATGGATCTAGAAACTTGTTTGGGAAGTTAGTGTGTGTCATCAACTCAAGTGGTTCATGGTTTGGAGGCCTGCAAGCAATATTTCTAGTGTGACAGTCATGGCAGACAGTGTTCTTGAGGTTCTGGAAGAAGATGCAAGTGATTTGATGATTTGGAGGAGTGCGAATGTTTTTATTGAATTCAATATGCTTGTGGAGGTTTCTAAATCATGTGACTACTATGTTGGAGGTCTGCATTGAAGATTGAGCTCATTGTTGAAGATTTCTTCCTTTGTATTGTTATTTTTCCCAGTCTTGGCCGACTGGATGATTCAAGCATGTTGCAGATGATTTAAGAGCAATTCTATGGAGCATGACATGTTGATTGAGGAAGATTTGAGTCCCAGTTATGTTTGGCCGATAGCTTAGTGATTCACATTAAGTTAGACGTTCGTAGTGCCGACCTTGATGTTCATTCCAAGGTTGATGAAGCATATAAATACTTGTTGATGAGTTGTGGAAAATCATCCTTGTGCAAAATAATAAAATCCCAAGAAAGGATTAGAGGTAGAGCAGAGAAGAGGAGGAGTAGAGACACAAGAACAGTAAAGGATGAAGTGATAATGAAGAAGTATTTGAAGAAGAGCAGAAGTTTGAGCAATCAATGAGACTGAACCAGGCATGAAGAAGATGCTATTTCTCAATTATTTCATCCTATATTAAACATAAATTCTGTAGGTAGTGAGCCTCTTTTGAGCAGTGAGCTCTGGGTAGTGCACCTGAAGGCAAGTGCCTTCCCATTTTAAGTACTTTTAATAGGGTACGAATCTTGTGGGTTAACCCCCACTGTGGTTTTCCTTAACCGGGTTTCCACGTTAAAAATCTTGGTGTTAATTGTGTTAATTTTGTTTCTGCTCATGTGTTATTGTTTCATTCTTTAATGTTTACATCATTAATCTATTTGTAAGTTGTGAAAGAAGATTAAAAGGAAGAAAAAGTTAATTTTGTGGACAACTGATTCACCCCCCCTCTCAGTTATCTAGCCTAATTCCAACAGTTGGTATCAAAGCCAAGTTCCTCTAAAAGAAGCTTGACCACTTGAGGAGATCCAGAATGTTGATTTACAAGAAGGACAGTCTGAGATTTGATGGAACAAATTACACTATGTGGAAGATGCGCATGCAGTGTCATTTGCAATGTATGGGTGATGCCTACTGGTCAATAACTAAGAATGAGTATAAGATTCCAGAAAAAGGTCCTACAACTCTAGATAAAATCAAAGATGCTGAGAACAACATCTGAGCTAAAGAAGCCTTGTTGAGTGCCCTGTCTAATACAGAAATGACAAATGTATTGGAAGTGAAGACCGCATATGAAATCTGGGAGAAGTTGAAAACCCTACATGAAGGTGATGAATATGTCAAATGTGCCAAGATACAAAGCCTAAAGGGTAGATATGAAAGCTTAAGGATGAGTGAAGATGAAAATATTACCTCATACATGTTAAAAGTGAATGAACTTGTGTGTGGTATAAGGTGTGCTGGTGGAGTATTGGATGCATCAGAGATTGTTTCCAAAGTGCTCAGATCCTTAACTCCGGCCTACAAGCATAAAGTTTCTTCCATTTAAGAAATCAGGACTGTGACAACTGTTACAAGGGATCATTTGGTTGGTAAACTTTCAGCATTTGAAATGAGTGAGTTTGGTGATTCTCTTCCTAAGTCTAAATCTGCATTTAAAGCTAGTATTCATGGAAAACAAAGGTATGATCCGAGTGAAATCTCTTCAAGAAGATCAAATAGGTTCGACAAGACAAGGAAGGATCTTGAAGATGATGAAACTGAGTCTGATGAAGTTGAATCCCTTTTTTCCAAAAGATTGCCAAGAGGATCTAGTAAGTATGAAGGAAAGTTGCCATTCAAATGTTTTGCTTGTAATAAGATTGGTCATTTTGCCTCAAGATGTCTGGAGAGGGGTTCAAAGCCAAACCCTAATAGATCTAGAGTTTAGAAGAAATGCTATTATGTCCAAGAAGTTGGTGAAGAAGGAGTAACAGATAATGAGTCTGATCATGGAGGTTCCACTAAAAATGATTGGGTGTTCATTGCTATCAAAGAAGAAGATCTGGTACCTACTAAGTCTGCTAGCTGTGCAAATGTGGAAAGTGCCTTAGCTGCTTAGGTTGTAGAAAAAGATGAATGGGTAATTGACAGTGGATGTTCTCATCATATGAATGGTGATAAAAGTAAGTTTGTAAGCTTTGAAAAATATGAAGGTGGAATTGTGAAATTTGGAGACAACTCAACTGGTAGAATCTGTGGTAGAGGATCCATCTCTTTTGATGGTAAGAATAACACTAATGATGTTCTGTATGTGGAAGGATTGAAGCATAATCTTCTTAGTGTTGGACAGTTGGTTGGCAAGGGTTATGATCTCTGATTCAAAGATGAAAAATGCAAAATCTTGGAAAGCTCCATAATTGAAATTGTATCTGGTACTCAGACTAGAGGTAACATCTTTTCATTTAAGTAGTTCTGAAAAAATTTGTTTGATTGCTTGGCTTGATCAGAGTTGGTTATGGCATAGGAGAATGTGTCATGTAAATTTTGATAACATTGTCAAGATAAGTTCTACTCAAGCTATGAGAGATCTTCTAAAACTTGTGAAACCTATTGATAGCATGTGTAGAGAATGTCAATTGGGTAAACAGAAAAAAATTTCATTCAAGAGCAAAGAATAATTTTCAAATAAATGGTTGGAACTTGTGCATACTGATCTATGTGGTCCTGCTAGAATTAGGAGTGTGCAAGGAGACAAATATTTTATGTTGCTGATTGATGATTACTCCTAGATGATGTGGGTAACCTTCTTAAAAGAAAAATCAGAAGCTCTCGACAAGTTTAAAGTGTTCAAGGTTATGGTGGAAAATGAGATTGGTGAGAGAATAAAGTGTCTGAGATTTGACAGAGGTGGAGAGTTTACCTCCGGTGAGTTTGATACATTCTATGAAAACCATGGAATAAAAAGACCATTATCTGCTCCTAGGACTCAGCAGAATGGAGTGTGGAAAGAAAGAACCAGACCATTCAAGAATCTGCCAGGACCATGATGATGGAAGGAAATGTTCCACAAGTCTATTAGAGAGAAGTTGTGAGTACTATTGTCTACACTCTCAATCGAGTGCAGATCAAAGGCAATTCTAGTAAGACCCCTTATGAACTATGGTTTGGTCATCCTCCTACTGTGAGATACTTCAGAGTTTTTAGTAGTAAGTGCTATATCAAAAGAGATGAGGATCTAGGGAAGTTTGAAGCAAGAAGTGATGAAGGGATATTTCTGGGTTACTCTACCCAAAGTAAGGCATACCGGTGCTTTAACAAGAGACTGAAAAAGATTGTTGAAAGTGCAAATGTTAGAGTTGATGAGAGAAAAGAAGGACATTCCAGGTTTTATGGATATGAATCAGATGATCAAGATGAAAGTCAAAGTCAAGGAAGACAACTTCAAAACTAGACTCAGATTCAGATTGATCCAGAAAAATTGAGTGACTCAAGAAGATAGTGCAAATGGTGAAGAACAAGCTCAAGAAACAAAGGTTCAAATAAATCCCAAAACTCCTAGGTATGTAAGAGTGAATCATCCTAGCCGATAAGGGCATGGTTCGGTGGTTAAGTCGCTTGATTGTAGTGGCGGCCACCAAAGTTCAAACCCCCGTTGGGCCAACGAGCTCGCAGGCGTTACGCCTTCGCTGGGCCAACGAGCTCGCGGGTTTGAAGTGTTATTTCTTGGGGATGAGGTCCCCCATGTTGTGGCCTCACCGGTTCATAGCTCCGGGCAAAAGCATTGTGTGGAGCCGGAGGGCGTGTCGCACTAGCATCACCGGTCACGTTAAAAAGTTTACCAGGCGCATTAAAAAAAAAAAAAGAGTGAATCATCCTAAAGATCTGATCATAGGAGATAGATATAAAGATGTTCAAACTAGGAAAAGAATTGCTAAAGAACAAGAGGAGATTTGTTTGATTTCAAAGATTGAACCAAATTTAGTAAGTGAATCTTGAAATGATGAAAATTGGGTAAAACCCATGGAAGAAGAATTAATGCAAATTGAAAAGAATCACACTTGGGATCTTGTTCCTAGACCTGAAGACAATAATGTGATTGGAATTAAATGGGTCTTCAAGAATAAACTAAATGAAAATGGTGAAGTTGTAAGAAACAAAGCAAGGATGGTATGCAAAGGATATTCTCAAGTGGAAGGAGTTGATTTTGAAGAAACTTTTGCTCTAGTGGCAAGAATAGAGGTAGTCATATTATTTCTTGCATTTGCTGCTTATAAAGATTTCAAGGTCTATCAGATGGATGTCAAGTCAACATTCCTAAATGGAGAATTAGAAGAAGAAGTCTACATTGAGAAACTAGAAGGATTTCAGCTGTTTGATCAAAGAGATATGGTCTGCAAGTTGAGGAAAGCATTGTATGGACTTAAACAAGTCCCAAAATCCTGGTATGTAAGATTAGATAAGTACCTGTTAAAGCTAGGATATAGCAAAGGCACTGCTGATAGTAATCTTTACTTCAAGATTGATCATGAGCACATTCTGATTGTTGAGGTATTTGTTGATGATATCATTTTTGGTGGAAATAAGAGTATGTGCAAAACATTTGCTAATCAGATGTAGAGTGAATTTGAGATGTCCATGTTTGGTGAAATGAATTTCTTCTTAGGTCTACAAATCATTCAATCAGATAAAGGTATCTTCATATCTCAATCTAAGTATGTGAGAGAACTATTGAAAAAGTTTGGAATGGAAGATTCAAAGCCAGTGGGTACACCCATGGTAACCGGATGTAAGCTCAGTAAAGATGATGATCCCCTAAGGCAAATCAGAAAATGTATAGATCAATGATTGGAGGACTGCTCTATCTAACTTAGACTAGACCTGATATCATGAATGTAGTTGGACTTGTTGCTAGATTTCAAGTTGATCCTAGAGAATCCCATGTTGTAGTAGTCAAGAGAATTTTTAGATATCTCAAAGGGACACTTGATTATGGCTTATGGTATCCAAAGGATAATGACTTCACTCTTCATGCATATACAAATGTTGATTGGACAGGAGATGTGGATGATAGAAAAAGTACTAGTGGTGGTGCATTCTTCTTGGGAAGTAGATTGGTTTCTTGGATGAGCAAAAAGTAGGAGGCAATATCCCTATCTACTACAAAGGCAGAGTATATAGCAGCAACAAACAATTGTACTCAAGTTTTGTGGATGAAGCAAATGTTGAAGGACATCAGAATTGTGTTTGAGGAGCATGTCACAATCTTCTGTGATAATTCAAGTGCAATAAGCATCTCAAAGAATCAGGATCAAGTTAGATTGGAGTTAGATCATTTTTTGAGAGAGAAGGTTAATAAGGATGAAGTTAGATTGGATTTTGTTTCTTCAAAGGATCAGATTGCAGATATTTTCACTAAGCCTCTACCCAAGGACACTTTTGAATATCTCAAAAAGAAGTTAGGGGTTATTAGCCCTCCTGATCAGAACTAAGATGCACTAGGGTGCATTAGTCCAATGGAATTCATAGTCATATCTTATGATCCAAATTGATGTTAAGGAGATACTACTCAGGGAGAGTAGTCAGTATGCAAATTTTGGGATCAGTCTAAAACAAAAAGGGGGAGAAAAGATTACAAATATGTGCCCTTTGCCATTTATGTCAAAGGGGGAGAGAAGTCATGTGAAAAACTAGTTGCTGATGAAAGGGGGAGTGGTGAAGAAAGTGATTGCAGAAGTGATAAGTGAAAGGGGGAGAAGTTCTTGTCTTGATGGTTGAATCAATTTTTCATATCATGTGTTTCCATCAATGACAAAGGGGGAGATTGTTGCAAATATATGCCTAAGCGGTGTTGTCATTGATGTCAACATATCCTTGTTGCCATTGGTGTCAATTGTATCCTACCTTGTTGCATGTTTAGAAGATTGGGATGTTGAGGATATTAAGAAAATTAATGAAGATCATTGTATGTTGACCATATGGTTGTGTAGAGGATTATCTGTAGTAGCTCCAGTTAAGATTTGAGAGGTCCACATGAAGATTTGAAGAAGTTATAGCCATCTGAGTAGAATCAAGTTTTGCAGTGTTCAAAAAAGAAAGAGTGACAGGAAATTGGTCTAGATAGCACCGCAAATGAAACACTATGATCTACGGATCTAGAGACATGTTTGGGAAGTTAGTGTGTGTCATCAACTCAAGTGGTTCATGGTTTGGAGGTCCGCAAGCAATCTTTCTAGTGTGACAGTCATGGCAGACAGTGTTCTTGAGGTTCCGGAAGAAGATGCAAGTGATTTTGACGATTTGGAGGAGTGCGGATGTTTTTGTTGAATTCAATGTGCTTGTGGAGGTTTCTAAATCATGTGACTACTGTGTTGGAGGTCTACATTAAAGATTGGGCTCGTTGTTGAAGATTTCTTCCTTTTTGTTGTTGTTTTTCCTAGTCTTGGCCAACCGGATGATTTAAGCATGTTTCAGATGATCTAAGAGAAATTCTATGGAGCATGACATGTTGATTGAGGAAGATTTGAGTCCTAGATATGTTTGGCTGACAACTTAGTGATTTGCATTAAGTCAGATGTTTGTAGTGCTGACCTTGATGTTCATTCCAAGGTTAATGAAACATATAAATACTTGTTGATGAGTTGTGGAAAATCATCCTTGTGCAAAATAATAAAATCCCAAGAAAGGATTAGAGGCAGAGCAGAGAAGAGGAGGAGTAGAGAAACAAGAACAGTAAAGGATGAAGTGATAATGAAGAAGTATTTGGAAGAAGAGCATAAGTTTGAGCATTCAATGAGACTAAAGTAGGCATGAAGAAGATGATATTTCTCAGTTATTTTGTTCTATATTAAACATAAATTATGTAGGTAGTGAGCCTCTTTTGAGCAGTAAGCTCTAGGTAGTGCACCTAAAGGCAAGTGCCTTCCCATTTTTAAGTACTTTTAACATGGTACGAATCTTGTGGGTTAACACCCACCGTGGTTTTCCCTTAACTAGGTTTCCATGTTAAAAATCTTGGTGTAAATTGTGTTAATTTTGTTTTTGCTCATGTGTTATTATTTCATGCTTTAATGTTTACATCATTAATCTATTTGTAAGTTGTGAAAGAAGATTAAAAGGAAGAAAAGGTTAATTTTGTGGACAACTGATTCACCCCCCCCTCTTAGTTGTTTGGCCTAATTCCAAAATGCACTTCTCTTATCTTCCATATTGATGTCTCTCAACTCTACTACTCCTCTAGGGTTAGTTCCTGTCACAATCCCAAATGGTGTTCTTCTAGTACTCCTATTCACTAAATTATTATATGCAAACTCTACTTGTGATAGAATCAAATCCTAATTTCTTGTCTTCTTTCCAACCAAACATCTCAACAAGTTTCCCAAACTCCTATTCACTACCTCTATCCATCCATCAGTCTGTGGATGAAATATTGAACTAAACTTTAAATCTATCTTCATCTTCTTCCAAAGAGTCTTCCAAAAGTATCAAAGAAATCTTGTATCTTTGTCTGAAATTATGCTCATAGGTAATCCCATTATGAAATCCATGCTTACATCTTCCCAAGGTCTCTCTAGTACTGTCAAAGGCTTTTACAATCTAGTATTCTGACTACTCCCTTTTGCTACTTGATAAACTCTACAACTCTACACAAATTTCCTAACATCCTTATGTATCTGAGGCCAAAAGTAATTTTCACTCACCAAAGCTACTATCTTGTCAATGCCAAAATGTCTTGCCAATCCACCACTATGCTTCTCTTTGATCAAATTATCTCTCATTGAACTCCTAGGTATGCACAATTGGTTTCCTTTGAATAACATATCTTCTTGAATGAAATAGTCAAACCACTTACTCCTATCTGTCACAATAGGTTCCTTACATGCTTTCCAAGGTTCTACAAAATCAAGATCTTCTTCATACATGTTCTTCAATTCCTTAAATCCCAAGACTTCAACTCTCATCTCTATCAGCAAGTTCCTTCTCCTGCTTAAGGCATCTACAACTTTGTTTGATTTTCCACTCCTATGCTTCAACACAAAAGTATAACTCTGCATGAACTCTACCCATCTCATATGTCTCTGATTCAATTTTCCTTGACTATTCAAATATTGCAAAGCCTGATGATTTGTACACAACACAAACTCCTTAGGCAACAAGTAATTTCTTCACTTCTTCAAGGTTTGAATTATGACATAGAACGCATGGTCATGTAGACTAACTATCTTCTTCTTGCATCATTCAATTTCTCATTGAAATATGCTACAGGTCTACTTTCTTGACTTAACACTACTCCTATTACCTTTCCACTTGCATCACAATCTACTTGAAATACCTTATTGAAATCTGGTAATGCCAATATAGGTTTCTTTGTCACTTTCTACTTTAACAATTCAAAACTTTTATCTTCTCCTAATGTCCACTTAAATATTTTCTATCACCTCTCATTGTCTCTATCATAGGGTTACATACTGAACTGAAATTTCTGATGAATTTTTGGTAGAAACTAGCTAATCCATGAAATAATCTAACTTCTTCAATGCTCTTCGGTGTAGGCCATTCAACAATTGCTCTTACTTTCTCAGGGTCCATCTTCAATCCTTCCACAAAAATCACAAATCCCAAATATACCAACTCTTCCTTCATGAAACTACTCTTCTTGATGTTTATCAACAATTTCTCTTCTCTGTCTCTACAATACTTGTCTCAGGTGCCATAAATGTTCTTCTATTGTCTTACTGAAAATCAGAATATCATCCAAATATACAATAAAAAACTTTCCCAAGAATTTCTTCAAAACTTCATTCATCAATCTCATGAAAGTACTTGGTGTATTTGTCAATCCAAAAAGCATCATTAGCCACTCATACAATCCTTCATTTGTCTTAAAAGTAGTCTTCCATTCATCCCCTTCTCTGATTCTGATCTGATGGCTCCACTCAAACAATCGATAATGTTATCCATCCTAGGTAAGGAAAATCTATACTTAACTGTGATCTTGTTTATTGCTCTAGAATCTATGCACATTCTCCATTCTCCATCTTTCTTTGGTGCTAACACTACAGGTAATACACAAGGGCTCAAAATTTCTCTGACCAAACCTTTCCTCAACAACTTATGTATCTGTCTATTCAATTCTTTATTCTCTGTCGGTGTCATTCTGTGTACTTCTTTGTTAGGCAAATTAGCCCCAAGTATAAGATCCATGTGATGACTAATGCTCCTGATTGGTGGTAATCCTTCTGGTACATTATCTAATATGATGTCTTCATACTCTATCAGTAACTCAGTTATCTCCTTCGGTTGTGATTCTTTAGTCTATGTCTTCAAGTTTTCAGGCTTCTTATGAATCAAGGCATAACACATGTTCTCATGTCCCAAACCATCCAGAAAGTTCCTTCCATCTACCAAATAGATTCTAGCATTCCCACATACTTCACTCTTAGGATCATCTTCCAAAGGAATCAAAGTAATTCTCTTTCGATTTGATGTTATAGTATAATTATTCTTTCTTCCATCATGTATATATTTTCTATCATACTACCATGGTCGACCCAACAATATATGACATACATCCATAGGCATAATATCACACAATACTTCATCCTGAGAAGATCCAATATGAAATTTCACAAAACATTGTTCACTCACCAGTACCTTATGATCATCCTGAATCCATGCTATCTGATATGGCTTAGATTGTTTCAATCTTTCCAATTTTAGCTTAGTCACCATCTCCTCTAAAACCAAATTATCTGAACTACCACTATCAATTACAACTCTACAATATTTAACTCCTAATTTGCATTTGGTTCTAAACAAACTTTTCCTCTGTAGTGGTTCCTCATTGTCTCTACTTGAAATAGTGCTCTCCTCATGACAAGTGATTCTCCTTTCTCATGTTTACCAACTGAACTAGGTGATTCAATAGGTTCTTCTTCCACATAGGCTACTCTTCCTTTGTTCTCTATCCTCCTACTTGTACTTCCCTGATTACATTCAAATTCTCTATGTCCTTCACCTACACATTTAAAACAAGTTCCTCTGAATGTCCTCCTATCAATTCCTCTTCCTTCTCTTCTATATCCTTCACTTTGATATGGGCTAGGGTTTCCTCTACAGTAGAAAGTTCTGACATCTCTCTGGTATGCATTATTATCTCTATCTTGCTTCTTGAATGTGTTCTCTTGTCTATTCTTCTCCGCATATGATCTTTCTCCTCTAGAAAATGTTCTACCTCTCTAAAATTTACCTCCTCTACCTCTATGTCTCTGATCATGCCTCTTGTTCAACTTTTCTTCAACTTTCAGGGAAAACTAATATGCATCTTCCAATGTTGTCATCCTCACCAAACTTAGTTCTTCTTGAATGTTCAATCTCAGTCCATTGATGTATTTAGCTACTTTCTCCTTGCTTGCTTCACTATGTCTTATCCGTATGATCATCTTATGAAATTCTTCAGTGTAATCCTTCATAGATTTCCCCTTTTGTCTAAGGTTTTGTAATCTTTTCAACAATTCTAACTCATAGTCAAAAGGTATAAACTAATTCTTCAATTTTGTCACCATTCTATCCCACTTTGTAATCTTCTCCTTTCCCCTTTTGTTTCTATCCAACTGAACTTCTTTCCACCATATAGCAGCATGTCCTTTCAACTTTGTCTTTGTAAATTTCACCTTCTCCAGATCTTCAATTTCTTCATACTCAAAGTATTCTTTTAGGTCATTTATCAAGTCAATCAGCTCCTCAGGATTCAAATTGCTAGTATATTAGTACATTAACTCTAGGTCTTTTCCCAATATTTGAAATAGCTCTCAACATCTTGACTTGATATGATTCTTCCTCTTCATCTCCTAGGGTTACTTCATTTTGATCAATGGATTGAAATTCTTCATCATCATCACTTTCAACATTAGGTCAAGGTGTAAGTCCTCTTTTTTGATATTCTTCAACAACATCCAAGCGAACTCACATTATTTTCATCATCTCCATCATCTCATCCATTCTTCTAGCCATAGTACCAATAGTAGGTATTCTCTTCGGTGGCATTTCTTCCTAGGATCAAGTGCAACTGTCTCAAATTCAGTGATCAGGCTACGAGGTGACAACTGCCTCACAATTGGCGATCAGTTACTAACACAAGTAGTCTACCTCAGATTCAATGATCTATTCACAGTAAGATCTTATAAAATTCCTTTGCCAACTTTGCTCAATTCACTCCCAAATATTTGAACTTCACTCTAATACCACTTGGTGCAGTCATGGTTAGGAGGGTCCACAAATTGAATAGTCCAGATCATGCAACAAGAGTAAACACAATAGAAACAACTCAAAGATATAGAACAAATGTAGATTCAGTCATTCAATATATCATTGATCCAAAATATGAACTAGCCGGCAACATGCAGGCTTACAACTAGGGCTCACAGACTTGACTACAAAATTAAAAAATATGCACAAGATATAGCTTTGAGGCTCCTTCGCAATAAATTCAAACTATTGAACTTAGAATTATCAATGACTACTTTCCTAGGCATCTATTACATCAATATATATCATCTCCAAAACATAAGATTCTTCTGTGTCAGCTAAGAAAGATCACAAACTCCAATGAAGAACTGTAACGTGTTTACATGGATAGGTCAGACCTAATCATATAGAACTCCTCAAAAAATGAATGGAATAGCGTACAAATCTCAGGGAAGGTCAGCCATGATCCAAACAACATTGAATGATGTGTCATTTAGCTCTACAAGTCATGAAATTCTCTGCAGGTCTTCTCCTTTAGCTAATTATCTGAGACTGTCAGGGTGCTCTATTCTAATAAAACAATTAATCTTCTAATAGCGATATGTTTTCGGTACATGATCCAAATGCTCTAAATTTTGGATATAATATGCATGAATGTGTCTAGATGCTAAGTCCAGCTCTGTGAGGTTTGATATGAAATTGTGATAGAATGCAAACCAAAATACAGAAAATACTACCGACTAAACTGACTGTACTAAACTGGAAAATGAAGAAAACAAATTGAAATGCAAATGTTTTTGGTTGATGCAAGATTACTCTTGAACTAGGGATGCTCCTACATCACCTTTCTAGGTTCACAGATTCATGTTTACCTTATCACAAGGTTTACATTCAAATTCATGTCATCTAAGACTTATATCATAATAGTCTATAAGACGGTCTTATTAAAACAACCCTATCTCATGTACCCACATGAGTTTTTGATATTAAATACCTCATTAATGAAGTATGGCCATTCAAAAATAGATGGATTTCATGTACATTAAAATACAATAGATACTAAACATAGTATTCATTCTTACAAGAAAATAATTATCAAGGAAGAATAATTTCTCCAATAAACCTGACATGCACTTAATGCTTCCCAGATAGCAATATAATTCACCTGTTATCAAATTATCCTTTTCCAACAAGGAGTCAATATATTCTTTTAAAAACATAAGGTGCTCAATGCTTATCATAATAACCATCATTAACAGTTGGATACTATTGTTTGCAGTCCTCATGATCAATTACTAAGTGCCTCATGCACATTCAGAGGTTAATGTTTAATGAAAATATTATCATGGCTTGATTAAGGCTCTTGGCCTACTCCCAAGTTGACTTCATTTTACACATATACAGTCATTATGGTTCAACATACTCTCAATAGTGAGTACAATTGGCTCAAGTCATAACAAGGTGGGTTTCATGGAATATAAGATATAGTTTTAAACCGTTGCCATATTAGTATTCAGGTTTCTTACTTGCAACAACAATGCACAAGTTCAACCTTGTGGCCTTGACTAGCTTAAATATCAACAATACTTACAAGATTTACAATATAAATGCATTTACGACCCCGAAGGCCTCTAAAGATAGCACCACAGTGTATGAAATATCAAAGTTTAGTCACAACAATGTTTACGGCCTTGAAGGCCTTTAACAATAACACAGTAGTCATTTACTCTCTTATGTCGACACATTCAACCACATATAGAAAGAGTTACTAATATATACATGTGATATCAAGTAATGAGTTCCTTTCAAAGTCTCAACTTCATACCTAATAAGGTTTATACAATAGAGTTTGGCCTGTCGCAGGATGACTCCTAAATGCCTTTTGACGGCTCTATCTTGAGCATGTTTGCACTCCCAACTCACTACTTCTGTAGAAGTCTCTTCATACAGAAAACCCTGATTCTCTAACCTTTTCTTGCTCCAGCAAGAGCATACTAAAAAAAAATATAACAAAAACAAAGGCATGATTGATACTTCGCATGCCTCACATGCAATAATGTTTGCCACCTTTTTTGCTCCATGAAGTGTTAAAAATAGATAACCAACTCTGCCACCCTACAGCCTTCAGGCTTCAACAATCCATTATCTCCATCATGGAGTGGATAGTGAGGGTAGGAATAAAGATAATATCAAATCGGCGTCCACTCACTCCACTCACCATGGGTGGTGGTCAGCCTATTAACATAAATCATATACATTAATAATATTAAGGTGCTTGCTCATAAGGGCTAGAATAATTATAACACATAAAGTTTCCATTTCATCTACATGATGTTTAAGGGTAAACAAAACAATCCAAGATGTCATCAAATGACATCGTCATCGATAGGGTGGTACAACCAAATTGTGACTTTGGGGTTGAGTACCACTCCCCCTTCTTCACCATAGACCATAAGTAATATAAAAAAGAAATAAAAGACTCAAAACCCTAATAAGGAATTAGGTAAAGGAACAAGGAAGTACTCGAAACCTAATGAGATTATCTATTGACTTACAATGACATCCTAGGAATGTCGTTTAGTTGAATCAATGTAGATGACGTCGAGATAATCCAAATTGTCATGCCAACACAGAAATGAAAATGACTAACAATGAAAAGACGTAAACTCACTCTACCTTGCAAGGACTCATAAGGAATATATATAATACTCAGATGACAATCTGACCTTTTCCCACATCTATCTCCTCCTCTCGGATGATACTCTCCTTTCATTTTGAAGGAAGATTCTTTTCTTGATCACACTCAACCATATAACGATGACTAGTGTATCATCATTTGATTCGCAAATCATATCGACATGTAATCTCATGTCTAACTAACATTAGTCAGTATTCATATAATCAATGATTTTATCTGATATTTTCCACAAACATCAAATCATTAAACTATGATTAATTATCCTGATTACCACACAAAATCAAGATTAAGCTAAATCATAAGTTGGGGATGTGACAATAAATTTTCAATTGTTAAACTGGGTCCCAACATGTGTGATGTTTACCTATTTTCCAAAAGTGGAAGGTGTGAACAATGTTGGCAGTAGAGTCACCACAAGTTGCAACTATTTTTGTTGGGCTAGAAAATATTTAATCTTCTACATGGGATCTAATGGCGGAGACCCCAATGGGGGAATCGGTACCTCTCTTCTTGGAGAGTGTATTAGTGAGTCCTCCATGCATCATTTTGTTTTTACTTTCTCTCTTTTCATGGAGAGGAGTTTTGTCCCACAAGGTTTTCTCCTTTTCTCTAGTTTGTGAGAGATTGCATTGCCTTTTGCACTGTACATGGGTACTTAACATGGTTATGTAGCTAGGTCCCATATTGCATCTTGCTCATATTGCATAATAATCTCCCTAAGTTGTACTAAAGGGCGGGGGGGGTGTTGGAGTAAAAATGGTTTTACATATTTACCTATGCTTAAGTTTACTTAGGCATGCAACATTATTAGTTATTTATTAGGTGCATATTAGTTTGTAGTTATTTATCACTTTGGTAGTTGGATGGTTGGTTGCCTCCACCCAATCATTCCTTGTCTTTATAAGAAAGGTTATGTATATTATTTTTAAGCATCTCAATCTTTTTTTAATTATTCACTCATTCGGTGAAATATTTATCTCTATGAAGGTTTATTTGCACATTGTGCTCTTGGGAGGTTGTTCACACCAACATGGTATTAGAGCCGACTATCTATACCTCCTTCTGTTTTGAGATTTTTCATTAGTGAATTGGTGAGATCAAGATTTTATTGCTTGCATTTTTTGGTAGAACGATATTTTTTGGTGTTTGAAATTTTATAAATTTCTATTTCACCTATTATTTGCTGAAATCTGCATCACACTGGTCTGAGACGTTTGCATTGATTGTCATTTCATTTCAAAGGAGATGTTGCCAAGATTTGTTTTATTGCTGGAGGCTTTATATCATTGATTTTATATTTAATCTACCATTTACCTCTTATATTTGGCTGAATACTCCTTCTGTAAGGTTTTCTCAGTAATAGTCGATGACTTCCAATTATGGAAATATTCTATGCCATTAAGGTTCAAAGGCTTCCTGAAATTATCATTGCATAAAAGGAGGTGAGATCTGTTAGAGGCATTTATTGTCTAGAGACGTGCAAGGTGGAGCCATATTTGTCTTCGTGAAGGTACCATTTGCACCTACTAGTGTTTTGAAACCCTTATCAGAGGCATGGATAGAAATTACTGAGGCATTTGAATCCCATGAAGTGTTTTATTTCTTTGTGATTGCAAGGCAAGAATTGCCCCTGGTAGGAAGACGTGTAGATTCTTGTGGATTAATTGGTTGTTTCTTTTGGCTGATATATATTGAATAGACTATACACATTCAAAAGTCTTGCAACAAATATTTGTTTACCTAGGGTTTTGATTAGAGTTTGCATGAGGAAACAGAGGTGGGCCCGTACAAGTGTTGTTTGGGTGTTGGATTGGGATTTTAGTCCCACATTGACAGTGTAACATAGTATTTGGCTATTGAAATAGCCAATTACACCCTTTGTAACCATGAGCAAGGCTCACGTGGCTATGAAAGGTCTCTCTCGCATGTGGTATGTGGGTTTGAAGTGGTGACTCAACACTTGCCTGTGTGGAGACAACTGTGATTTGACGCTTGGTGACTTGCACTTGGTAATTTGGCACAATCAACCCTAGGGGCCCAAATTTTAGCCTCCACTCAAGGATGTGGTCACATGGGAAACTAGAATCATTGAGCCCTCAGGTGCTTGCTAGTGATTCCAAAGTGCCCTTTATAGGCCTTTTTTATTTTTTGCATATCTTTTGCAAATGGAGGCCGATTTTTGCAAACCACATATCAACAGAAAGGTATTTTCGTCACCTTTGCAGTGGTTGAGGTATTTATCACATATTTTTTGTTTGATGGTGTTTTTAATCTGTTGAAGTTTGATATTGTTTTTTCTCAATTCTTGTGAACAAAGGAGTTGGTTGTTTATACTGTGAGGGATATTTACTACAATCTCTTGTTTCATTATGAATTTGCCTAAAGTAGAACTTCTAACTCCAACAAAGTATCTTAAGTGGAAATTTGATATGGAGATTTTTTTGTTGAAGCTAAAGTTGCAAAGGATTACATATGGCCAAGATCCTGAACCCACAAGTGTTGTAGAAAAGAGGAAATGGTTTGATCGAAGAGATGAAGCTCTTGGTACTCTCATTATGTCCATTTCTCTTGATTTGAGATATCATGTTGTATCTTGTAAGCATCCTAATGATATTTGGACTACCTTAGAGAATATTTTTGGTATGCTAGATAAGATGAGGAAATTTCATTTGGAGAATGAACTAATGAATCTTGATCCTAGACATTTTGACAATATCCAGGACTTCTTCACCAAGCTTAATTCTCTCAAATTGTAGTTGTCTAAATGTGGGGTTAAAAATGATGATGAGCAGTTGATTCTATCTACTCTCTCTAAGTTAGGTCATGATTATTCTATATTTGTTTATGAATTTTATGCTAGCATGGATGCTCTAGGTAGTGCATACAAAATGCCTTATCTTGATGGTTTTGTAGTGCAACTCACAAGAGAACAAGAAAAGTTGGAACAAATGGGCACACTGACACCTGTGAGAGCTTAAGCACTTCTTGCAAAAGATCCTAAGGCTTCAAGTGGAAAGGACAAGAAACAAAATAAGGATTCTAAGTCTAAAGAGAAAGTTAAGGATTCACCTTCATAGCCTACTCTTGAGACCAAGACCTCTTCTAAAGAGGAACCATCACAAAAGAAGAAGATCAAATGTGTTTATTGAAAGAGATCCAGACATGATGAGTATAGATGTTATACTAAGAAGATTGATGAGCTTACTCACCTTCTTCAGAAGAACAAAATCTCATTGCCCTCATCAGTCTTCTTCTCCTTCTGCATCACAATCGACAGCATCTTCATCTACACAGTCAAGGAACACATGATTTACTAATAGGATGAAAGGTAAAGCACTCTTGGCTTCCACTATTCCTAAAAATGGGAGATGGCTTCTTGATTTAGGTGCATCTCATCATATGGCATCTTCTATGGATATGTTCTCATTTTTTAACCTTGTAGTTCACCTAACATTTTGATGGCTAACAATACTTACATGAAGGTTTGTGGGAAAGGTTCTATTGATATGAGTGAAGGATGTTTTAATGATGTTATTTGTGTACCCTCCTTGACCACTAATCTCTTTTTAGTTTATCAAATTACTCATGGTGCACAAGGTAAGACAGTTGAGTTCACTCCTGATCATGTATACATTAGAGACATGGAGACTAGAGAGATCATTGCTATAGGTGTGGTGGATCATGCATCTTGCTTGTATTCTTTTTCTCATTTTGCTCTTGATGATGATATTCATTTGGCTAATGTTCATACCCTTCCATCAAGGGTGAATCATGTTTGTGAGGAGAAGTTTGGTCACTTGAACCTTGGTGTTCTTGAGACTTGTGTTGAGCTTCCTCCTCCTCCATCTCTTACTTCTTTAGATTTGGGTCCTTCTCTTGAGTAGGTTGATCATAGTGTTCCAGATATTTCTTTGTGGAATGAGTATTTGGCTTGTATTTCAAATTTGTTTGTAGAGTCTCATCTTATAGATTTGGGAGACATACTTGAGGGGATTTCTCTCCTCTTTGATGATAGTTCTAGCACGACTATTGATACATCTACATCTTCTTTGGAGATCGACATTGATGATTTTTCTCCTTCACTTGCTTTATCACATTTCTTGGTTGTTTTTTATCATGATTATGTGGTGGAGTATTCATTCTTGGAGACTCCTACTCACTTCAAATATCTCTATTTGGAGCCTTCCTTCCTCTTCCTTTAAGTTGGACATGGAGTGGCTTCAACATCATTTGGTTGACTTTTTTCTTCCTAAGGGGAGATGTGTTGCTTGTAGGCATTGGATCATATTTTGTTTCTAGGCATACTTCATTGGCATTGGAGCTTCCTCGTTATGGGGGGGATATCATGTCTCTCTTTTTCCTTCCTATGGGGAGATTTTTGATTGTATATACATGATGTATGTAGTCCTGGGGGGTATTAGTGAGTCCTCCATGCATCATCTTGTTTTTACTTTCTCTCTTTTGGAGAGGAGTTTTGTCCCATAGGGTTTTCTCCTTTTCTCTAGTTTGTGAGAGATTGCATTGCATTTTGCATTGTACAAGGATACCTAACATGGTTGTGTAGTCGGGACCCATATTGCATCTTGCTCATATTGCATAATAATCTACCTAAGTTGCACTTAAGGGGGGGTGTTGGAGTAAATATAGTTTTGCATATTTACCTATGCTTAAGTTTACTTCGGCATCCAACATTATTAGTTATTTATTAGGTGCATATTAGTTTTTAGTTATTTATTGTTTCAGTATTTGGATGGTTGGTTTCCTCCACCCAATCATTCCTTGCCTTTATAAGCAAGGTTCTGTATATTAATTTTATGCATCTCAATCTCATTTTAATTATTCACTCATTCAGTGAAATATTTATCTCTCTATGAAGGTTTATTTCCAGATTGTACTCCTGGGAGGTGGTTCACACCAACAGTGTGTTTTATCAATATTATTTTTCCTTTCTCTTTCTCCCTTTCTTCTTCCATCTATGGTGTCTCTTGCCCATTTATTTTTTCTTGTTCCTTTGTTACTTTCTCTTCTTCTTGTGTAGTTTCATCTTGCAATTCCATGACCAATTCCTCCGCATTTATTCCCTCCATGCCATAATCTAGCTATTCACTTACCTTTTATTTTTCTCTTTGTTATATTAAAACATTGTAGGCCTTTTTGGGTATCCTCTATTGTTTCATGTCTAAGAAAGCATACTTAGGTTCTTCATGGTTTGCATGTCTACTTATAAAGGTGTGAAATCCTTGTTTAGTTATAGGCCATCATATAATTACTTAGTGATAGTCGAATAGGAGTTTCTTATGCATTAGGTATGGTTTGTCTCAAAGTTTGTTATTTTCTCTTCTTCTTGTGTGGTTTCATCCTGCAATCCATGACTAGCTCCCCCACACTTATTCCATCCATGCCATAATCTATCTATTCACTTACCTTTTGTTTTTCTCTTTGTTAAATAAAAACAATGTAGATCTTTTGGGTAGCCTCTAGTGTTTCATGTCTATTTTTTTTATGTAGCTTCTTTAACTTTTATTATGAGAGTATCTACTCTCTACTTCGATATTGACTCTAAGTTTTACATTTTTTTCTAATTTGTCTCATTTGGTTGGAGAGAGATTTGGTGCTACTTGCTTTAGGGCTTCCTTCCTTATGTTTCCTTCTATTTACACCACTTCTTCCCTATTCCCTTTTATTCCCTGTATTAATTCCCTCAAAAATTCCTTTATTATATCCCCCATTGAATGATGACTTCCTATGATATGCTCCAACAATGCTTCTAGAATAAATTGTGTGTTTCTATTAAAACCCTCTATATACATTTGTGTTGTCTTTAGAGGTACATGTCAAGTGTGAAGAGTGATCTATATAACTACTAACCATCATTTATATCTTCTTTCCTCTTTGAATTCTTTTCTCTTTGGGATGGTAGAGACATCATGGCAATGATAACTTTAAGAAACCCTTCTTGAAAAAAGATATAAAATCCTGGTGAATCTTCCATTTTTTTGGAAAAAAAATATTAATTTCTATTGGAAATCTTTCCTTTTTTTGAAAAAATATTTAATTTTATTGGTGAATTTTTTAAATCACTAGAAATTTATAGAAAATTCTAGCAAATCTTGACAAAAAATAGGAAAATGCATTAATTACCATGGTGAATCCTTCCTAAAAAACAAATTAAATTCTTATATAAAAGTAAAGGCCTGAAGGTGGTAGTGATTGACTAGCTTAAGGTGTAGTGCTCGTGTCTATAATTCCTTAATTCCTTAATATTTTAAATCAAACATTAAATATTTTAAATTGGCCCAAAATTATTTTTCACCACCATTGATTTTATTTATAATCTAATGGTTTGGGTTATATTCGCAGACCAAAATGTACCCATTGAGCTCCAATGCCCATGGGGCTTGAAACTACATTTAGATTGTTGATCTCTGAATTATTTTTCACCACCATTGATTTTATTTATAATGTAATGGTTTGGGTTCTATTCCACAAACCAAAATAGTATGGAAGAAGTGTGGGAAATTTTCAAGGCATGGTGGTGGCGACTATTGGCGGAGATTCAAACCCATGATGTTTGATAGTACAAAGGATGATAGAAAGATCATAAAGGAGTATCATTTTTATATTAGTGATGATCGCACGCATTCTATGGAGTTCATGCAAGGTTGCTTTTAGGTGTTCTACAATGATTTGGCTAGAAGGGGCATATCATTTAGTCAACTTATCATATGGTCAGATAATTGTGCATCATAATTCAAGAACTCATGGATGTTCTATTGGTTGACTAGGATGCATAATATTATAGGTGTTTAGCATATGTGGAACTTTTGTGAGGCCAAGCATGGAAAGGGGGAGCATGTATCAAAAGAGCCATAACATGAGAAGAGTTAAATTATAAAGACAATGCAAAGTTGATAGATGCAACATCAATCATCGAGTAGTGTAATGCTTTGATGGGTCCAGGTAATGAAGGTAAGTCTTCAGTTCATATATTTTTTTGGTTGGTAGATGATACTAACATTGCACCATATGAGGATTGTTGTACAATGACAGGATCAAGTGAGCTACACTCTTTCAGAAGCTCAAATGTAGGTCCATGGAGTATCCATTCGTGAAAGATGGCATGCTTTTGTTCATGTACAATTCAAGCCTGGGATGAGTGCGAGTCAAAGGAGTGGGTTGACGAATGGTGGTTAAGTTATCTTAGCCCACTTCACACGTATCGGCCATCGGCGGCACTGGAATTGACACAAATGGAATCATCTATTGACTTTGACCACATATCAGATCTAGTTCAACCAGGTAATATTTATCTACTTGCATAGTTTTTGAAATTTCTAATGTTATCTTACTTTCCAGTGTTTTTGTAATGTTGACTAATTTCATCTAATTTGTTGCACATATCAATGTAGGACATGTTTATGTAGTTATTACAGTTGAAGACAAGGAAGAGGGAACATATTATTAATTGTGTCACTGTGTTGAGGCCAAAAAGAAATTGGAGGCCCCAGTTATAGATGGAGAAAACATCAAATACCCTACAGGCTCAATGGTTGTTACTAGAACATGGCTTAGAAGGTACCCACATAAGAGTGTTAATATTTGGTTGTTTAAAGACTTTGACACGCATCAGAAGATTCTTCATTACTTGAACCTTGTCATGGCATCCAATGTTCATTCGATACAATATCAGGGGTAAACCTTTGAACAAGACCTTGTGGAAGGTGTGTGAGTTTGACCATGAGGCAATACTTGACACAATAAAGAGTAGAGCAGATCCGGATGGTTCATTGGATTAATTTGTAAGTATGTACATTGATTTTGTAACGTCATGTTATTGATATTAATGTATTGTAGTTGATAGTTAGACCTTTCATTTCTATATTTCAAGTTTACATATGTTTTTCTTTTTTTTGTTGCTACATTTTTACACATATATAGTGAATATTGGGTAGATTATATGCATATTTAGGGTTTCACAGACCATCTACAGACCTCAATTTGCAAACTTGACCTTTGTAGCCCTAGATCAGACTTGGGATACCCTTCCTCAACCATTTCCATCATATCCATCCAAAATATATCATCTTTCCCTCATCTTAGAATTTTCATCCATTATCATAAGTCAGTCATCACAAGCATCATCCTTAGACCTTGGTCCTTTTGGCCATTAGCCTACCCTTATCATCTTATCATTGTCATCCTCATTGGATTTGAACAAATGAAGCTAAAGATTCTTAAACTTAAGACTTCCATGGAGCAAATACAACTAGAAATTGATGATAAGGAATAAGAAATATCAAATTTAAGTGCAGAAAAAGAGAATCGGTGCAGCATGAAATTATTCAAGACATTGAAAACTATATCAAAGGGATGTTGTTGTCCTAAGTGTTGATGACAGAGCAGTTGATCTAAAGCTCAAAGTAAAAGATATGAAAAAGAAGTACAAGATCACAAAAAGGAATAATGGGGGTTGTTAATAGGTAATAGCCCTTAAGAGTCCAAAGTGCAAAAAGGAAGCAATCTTTGATGAGTTGTTATTCAGAAAGAGTGTCAATTAGAAACAATTCATTTGAGGCTATGGGATCACATAGGGCCCCTCTACAATAATCTCTCTCAGTTTTTTATATCTCTAAGGCGTTTTCCCGTGGTGTCCAATTTTTAGTTGATGGAAAAAGTGTCAAATGTATGTAGTGTAAAGTTGCAAAGGGGTGTAACTTTCATTCTAATCCTCGTGCAACCAAACTGACAGTTCCAACACGTCTAGATGGGTATGTTTATGCTAGGCATGGTCTTGTTTCACACCCAAATATGCCGAAATAGTCTGAGCTACATTGTACTGATGATATCCCTTAAGAGTCCAAAGTGCAAAAAGGTAGTAATCTTTGACGAGTTGTTACTCAGAAATTGTGTCACTTAGAAAAATTTTGTCTAAGACTATGGGATCACATAGGACCCCTCTACAATAACCTCTCTCATTTTTTTATATCTCTGAGGTCTTTGCCCATGGTGTCAAGTTTTCAATTGATGGAAAAAGGGTTAGATGCATGCAGTGTAAAGTTGCAAAGGGGTGTAACTTTTGTTCTACTCCTTGTGCAACCAAACTGATAATTCCAAAATGGCTAGATTGGTGGGTTTCTACTAGGTATGGTCTTGTTTCACACCTAAACATGCTAAAATAGTCTGAGCTACATTGTACCAGTGATATCCCTTAAGAGTCCAAAGTGCAAAAAGGTAGCAATCTTTGACAAGCTATTACTTGGAAAGTGTGTCAATTAGAAATAATCCATCTGAGGCTATGGGATCATGGAGGGCTCCTCTATAATAAACTCTCTCCATTTTTTATATCTCTAAGGCATTTGCCTATGGTGTCCAATTTTTAGTTGATGGAAAAAGTGTCAAATGCATGCAGTGTAAAGTTGCAAAGTGGTGTAACTTTCATTCTGCTCCTCGCGCAACCAAACCAATAGTTTCAATACATCTGGATGGGTACGTTTAGGTTAGGCATGGTCCTTTTTTGCACCCAAACATGACAAAATAGTTGAGCTACATTGTACTAGCGATATCACTTAAGAGTCCAAACTACAAAAAGGCAGCAATCTTTGACAAGCTGTTACTCAAAAACTGTGTCACCTAGAAACATTCTGTCTAAGGCTATGGGATCACAGATGGCCTGTCTACAATAAACTCTCTCAATTTTTTTATATCTCTAAGGAATTTTCCCATGGTGTCTAATTTTTAGTTATGGAAAATGGGTCAGAAGATGCATGCAATGTAAAGTTGCGAAGGGGTGCAACTTTTGTTCTGCTCCTTATGCGATCAAACTGATAGTTCTAACACATCTGAATGGGTACGTTTAGGCTAGGCATGGTCCTATTTTGCACTAAAACATGTCGAAACAACCTAAGCTACATTGTACTGGTGATATCCCTTAAGAGTCCAAAGTGCAAAAATGTAGCAATCTTTGACAAACTATTACTTGGAAACCATGTCACTTAGAAACAATATGTCTAGTCTATGGGATCATGTAGGGCCCCTCTATAATAACCTCTCTTAATTTTTTATATCTCTAAGGTGTTTACCCATGGTGAAAGTTTTTCTAATGCTCCAAAAATCGTCAGACGTAAAGTTGCAAGGTAGGGTCCTTTTTTTATGTTCTTCGTGGGGCCAAACCATTAAGCACCAACAAGTCCAGTTGGGCACATCTATGCTAGGCATGGTCACCACCCTTCATTATAAAAGGGTCATAGTCTTTCCTATTCGAAGGGTCACAACTTTTCACCTTTGAAATGTTAGAACCTACATCATATCATCACTATTCATGAGAATCTAAATTTATTTATTTGTAATATTGTCTAAGGTTGTATTCTTAATTGTATTCTTCAAGGATGTTATGGATGTCTTTCTCAATGATAAATTTCTCTCCCTTTTATGCTAGTGCTTATCAACCTAATACATGAAGTATGAGGCGTACATGTAATACATGTAATACGTGAAGTATACACATGAAGCATGAAGCATACATGTGAATACACATAATACATGAAGTCTACATAGGAAGCATGAAGTATACACATGAAAACATGAAGTATACATAGGAAGCATGAATCATACACATGAACACGTGAAGTATACACAAGAAGCATGAAGCATACACATGAATGGGAGCATGAAGCATACATATGGAATGGTAGCATGAAGCATACACATGGAATGGTAGATGTCTTCCAAGAATTATATGACAAACTTCTAGAGGTATGAGGTCACATGTAATAATGTCTTTCTCATTTTTAGTTGCATACTTCAAAGTGCATTATATAATTACATGAATTTCCTTACCATGCTATAATGATCCTACAGAGTATGGGCTTAGATGTGTAGTGGTAGAGAGACCTAGGTGTTTGATTGCATCATGTATTATTATATTTATATGATTGATTTAATGTTCAATAATCTTAGAGGAGAATAATGTTTAAACTTTATATATTTACAATTATATAAAGGAAGAGTGCATGTAATACAATTGGACTTTAAATATTTGAAGTAAACCATCCACAAATATCCATTGAAGTGTGGATTTATAATGCAAATATGGACACCATCAACAAAAAAGATGTGTATTAACGAAATAGCCATATAGGCATACATGAATATCTATCGATATAAGTATAACATATATACAAAATAGTCATATAGGCTTACAAGAATGCCATATATGCATACAATGTCAACTATATGCAATAGAAAATATATGTCCACAAATGCCATATAGGCATACAACAAAGGAACCCAACAAAATGTCATTCCCCTCTGGGTGAAGAAAATAGATCATGGGTGGCCTTTGATTTTTGAGGGGATGGAGATGCATATGAGAGTGGTCTACTTCAAACTTGAGGGTTTCTCCTCCTATTTAGTTCATCATGGAGCTTTAGTTGTTACAATAAAAAGTCTAGACATTAAGATATAGAAATTACATTATAAAAAATGAAATATTTAACAAAATAATCACTTACAGTTGCCAGACAATCTCTCTCCTAATCTTTCACAGTAGCAGGATTAGGCTATGGCATTGTAATGTCCTATAGAAACCATCTAGATAGAAATTAAACTTCAAATCAACAATCATTTGATTTTTCAATAATAAACAACTATAACAAAGAATGTAATTTGAAATTTACTAATCTACCTCATACCCCCATCAAAGGCATGGAGCTATCAATTGTAGAAGACACACTATGCTTCATTGACATATGAACATCAGGAGGTGTCTCCACCTGCATCATCTGAAAATAAAACAATATTCTTCAATTATGAAAACTAGAATAGTGATGCAAGTCATGGCTTATAATGTATGAGATAGTCAACCAAATTTTGAGTAATTTGGTAGACGTGTATGAAAATGTTGTAGCATAGACAAGGTAGTGAATTGTTTGAAATTTTCTTGAGAGAATTGTTTGATTAAATGCTTTGGTAGACATGTATGGAAAATGTGGTAGCGTAGACAAGGCAGTGAGCTATTTTGAGGCATTTTTTCAAATAGCTCATTGCCTTGTCTATGTTTTTGCTTACTATTATGCTTTGATATATTTTTTCCAAGCATCCATAGTTTATTCGAAAGCACCTATTTTAGGCTTTTGGCCATAGCAACAACAAAGTGAATTGTTTGATAAAATGCTTTGGTAGACATGTATGCAAAATGTGGTAGCATAGACAAGGTAGTGAGTTGTTTAAAAAAATGCCTCAAAGAAATGTGGTCTCATGGTGATGTCCTTGTCTATGCATTTTCTTGTCATGGCATTCCATGAGACCATATTTCTTTGAGGAATTTTTTCAAACAACTCATTGCCTTATCTATGCTATAGATTACTATTATTCTTTGATAGATTTTTTCCAAGCATCCATAGCATAGACAAGGTAGTGAACTATTTTAAAAAATGCCCCAATAAAATGTGGTCTCATGGAATGCCATGCCAAGCAAATGCAATTGTAGTTGCTCCTAGTTATTAGTTATGCAATGTGAAGTAATTGCATAATTGCTTATGTTAAATTTCTAAAAAACTATATTGTAATTGAAATTTTGTCATCTATCAACATCTAGTTATTAGTTATGCAATGTGTAGTAATGCTTTGAGTTTGAAAGATGTGCAATGCAATGTAATCAACGATATGAATATAAACAACAAAAATATAGTAAGTACAATTCATTAGTTAAACTCTTTATTTTATTACCTAAGTGAAGCTTTGAACTCCACCTCCACTGAGAGGTGTTGTCATGAAATCTCCAAGATTAACCTATTCAACATCTAAAATCAGATATTAGAATACTATTCATATAACAATGTTATTCACATGTAATATTTATAATTGTTTACTAGTTACATACTTTGGCAGTACATGTCGTACTGTAATATGGAGGTGGAGAATTGCTAAAAACTAAATAAACACCATGACCCTAAAATTTCATTACAATCATTAAACTAAATTAGTTAATCTTGCATTTCAAAAATGAAATTTAATAAATTAAATTCAATGAACTTGCTAACATTTACCTAAGTATCAAGGTCGAAAGTCTCATTCAAGAGGGCATCTACATCGTCACCATCTTCTCAGCTACAGATGTAGCCTATGCACCTACATCCTGACTATCCATGGGGTCATAACCACAGGCTGAGCCACAAGCCTGACAAGTATGGGGTGGAACCCTACTCCTTGAAGTCTCCCCCATCTCACGTTGTGTCACAGGACTGGCATGCTCTATGATGCTTTGGGTCAAGGAGCTAATGGATTGTAGTGTCTTGACCTCAACACTCTCCTTCACAATGGAAGCGATAGACACATGCTCATGGGCTGGTCTAGCGAGTTCTCATCTCACTGGCCGCTGTGGGTCAAGACATGCCCCTGGTCTATCCTGTGCTGACCCCCCACCTCTACCCTAGAAGTCTCGCAGATCAAAATAGTTTGGCACTTTATTGAGGACAAACTCGCAGTAGAGTTTCCTCAAAAAATATTGCAAGACCTCATTATTGTTGCATGGAGGATGGTTAAAAACTATCCACCACCTCTGCCCAAAATGATCATTTATCTCTTGATTGTTGTACCATTGGATAGGGAGCCTCTTGCATGTAAGGGGTAGAGGTTGATTTGCTCGTGGGTCTATGAAAAGGGAACACAAGTCAAATTTTGTAATTTTTTCAATTTTGACTTGTTCGTAAGATAAATTATCTGCATAGAATTGTCTAAACTCTCTCCTCTTATCTGACCAACTAGAGATTTGCTTGCTAATTGAATCTACATTTGATAACATAGATTCAAGAGATTGAGCAAGCGTGGCTCTATGCGAGGTTGAAATTGTAGGATCTTTCAACCTTGCAATTATGTCCTCAATTTATTTTTTATTATTTTTAATTTGCCCCATTAAATGTTTTTGTGTTCTAGGGGCATATTGAGGAATTACTGGAGGTGTTTGTTGTTAGGGTTGTTCTTCATTAGGTATTTAGTGCTTAGGTGATTGAGGATTTTGAGGATTTTTAGGAGGAGGAGGTGCATTATCAATTCCTATAAATTGAAGTAATTTAGATCAAAAAACCACTTAAATCTACCTATTTAGTAACAAATTCACACACACAAAAAAAAAACTTACTCCTTTAGCCTCCCTAACGTCGTGGCGACATTTTGATGAAGAATCGACAACAATTTGGTGAAGAATGTGGCCTCCAATAATGTGAGCGTGCTCTCAAGGGTTTGTAGGCCACAGGGTTGCAAGAAAATATAGATGCAAGAAATGACAAATGATGGTTTTTTTGTTATAAACAACTATAACATGCTCGCATTATAGTGCTAGCGCATTATGGCTTTTTGAAAAGTTTTAAGAACTTTGGCCACTTTTTGGTCCCCCACCTTTTTGCACCCGCTCTATACACATATGGCCAAATAAATACTTATATACCTACATGGAATCAACTCAACAGCTATTTCAAAAATCTCAAATACACTAATTGTGCACACAAGTGTATGGAAAATGCTGCTAATTAGTCCCGGTCATGGTATTTATATGCCCAGCTATATACCACGACTATATATATATATGTATTTATATGTACATATATATACCTGTGTATGTATACACATATATATGCACATAATTATAAAATATCTATTTAAGAGAATCCAATGATTATGATTAAAGTATCAAATGCACACAATTGAATGAGAAGCTATCAATATAGGCCGAAACGTACCATACACTTGCATAGTCAAAAAAACACTATAGTATGGAGTTCCATACACATATTGTATAAAATATACCTAAAAAAAATACATAACCATGAGAAAATTCTCAAAAAACAACCTTCAAACAAACTTCACTCTCTCTTTCTCTTTGCTCCTCCCTTTTCCAATTTGCCTTAAAATTGAAAACCCTTCTTCCATCCTCTTCCCAAAATAATGTGAATGAAACATCCATTTTAGGAAGTTTCCATGCCCTCAAGGGTTCCATGGTAGATAAGATCCTTCAAAGTTTCCAACCAAACTCCATCAAAACTACATTTCACTCCTACATATCATAAAATGATGAGGATTCATTCTGAGATTCCATTGATAGGTCAGTCTCACCTATTGTAACTTCACAAAGACTTAGGACTAATTTTCCCTTAATTTCTCATGGTTTTCCCTAAAACTAAAACCCTAGACATTTTTAAAGGAGAAAGATATATGTGTTTCAAAAATAACTCAACAAAATAACCATAATTAAGCTAGTATCAAGGGTTTTTAATTCACTTGACAAATAAAACTCTAAACTAAAATATATATTAAATCAAATATCATATTGCACACTATGCAACCTTAAATAATAATAATCCAAACCAACAAATGCAATTTACATTCTCATGATACAGACTCCATGTAAACACATTGAAAGCATCAAAGATTTCATACTCAAAGTTCATGATAGTCAAGTAGACCCCTACATGCCTGAGTAAATGCTCAACATATAATCAAATTTGTGAACTTGTGCTTGCAAATGTGTGGTTTATAGGAGAGTATGGTACAACTACCCCATAGTTGCAATCTACCCCCCTCTCCTAGATGATTCCTCCTCTACAAGCAAGGGGGAAAATCAAACTTGCATCCACCTCATGCTAACAAGCACTAGTTAGTCTATGTCAACATCATTGATCATAATCACAAACCAATAATAACAAAGATTTATGATAATAACCAATTTCATCATATTATTCATTGGCCATTCAAAAATGACAACCATGTGTGAAACATTATGAACAATTGAATAGCAATTCAAGTTATGAATATTCCATGAAAACAACAAAATAGTAAACTATCATACTAACATACAGATCATAATTGTTGTAAGTATGGCCCTAACTAGTATTGTCATTGATGTCAACATACTCCTGCTGCATTGATGTCAAGAATTGAATGAGTTATGTGCTAAGGATATTAAGAAAATTAGCCCTATTAGAAATAAAGAACAGTGAAGACAGTGAAGTTCTATGAAGAAAAGATCCCAAATAGTTCAAGATCAGAGTATGCGCATTAAAGGGTTTGTAGATATGTGTCTAAAGGTTCTATAGTCAAGATTTGAGAGGTCCGCATGAAGATTTGGAGAAGTTATGGCCATATAAGTAAAACTAGTTCTAGCAGCAGTTCAGAGGTGACAGAGTGACACAAATAGGTCTAGTGAGATCCAGAAATGCAATATCTTGTTCTACGGATTTGGTGGAATGTTTAGGAAGCCAATGTGAATTGACAACTCAATTGGTTTGGGGTTTGGAGGTCCGCAAGCATTTATTCTAATGTGACAGTAATGACAGACTGTGTTCTTGAGTTTTTGGATGAAGATGCGAATGATTTCAGTAAGTAGAAGTGGTGTGGATGTTCTTGGTGATTCAAGCAATATTATGGGGGTCTCTAGATTGTGTCCAGTTCGTGTTGGCGGTCCGCATTGAAGATTGAGCTCGTAATTGAAGATTTACTCTTGGGTGATGGTGTTCTTCCTAATCATGGCTGACCGGATGTTTTACACATCTTGTGGATGATCATGAAGATGTTTTGCAAAGCATGACGTGTTCCTCAAAGAAGATTGAAGTCCCAGATATGTGTGGCCGATAGTGTGATGATACGCATAAAGTCTTTGTAATAAATCAAGTTGTATTTATGTAACTGCTCTATAATAAAATAAAAAGTATGTTGTGTCGACTTTGATGATTATCCCAAAGTCGATGTCTTGTATAAATTAGATTTGTGAAGTTATTTCAAAGTATCCTCAGTTGAGATGAGAAAGTGGTAGAGAGGAGAAGAGCAAAAAGTAGAGAAGAAGTGTTAAGCCTAAATGGAATTGTTTCAAGCATGGTGAAGATGCTAATCTCCAGTTCAAGTATGTAATATTATATTATTCTGTAGACAGTGTGTCTCCTATAGGTAGTGGGCCTCTTGTGAGTAGTGTGCTCAGGCAGTGAGCCCTAATTGGCAAGTGCCATTTGTTCTTCTTATTCTTTTAACAAAGAATACAATCTTGGGTTAGTCACCTCGTGGTTTTTCCCTTAACCAGGTTTTCCACATTAAAATCCTAGTGTCATATGTATTAATGTGTTTCTGCTCTTGAGTTATTGCATTGTGTTTTCATGATTGAATCATTATTATGCTATAGAAATATAAGAAGGATTTAAGTAAAGTAAGTTTTTGGTGACAACTGATTCACCCCCCCTCTCAGTTGTCTGTCCTAAAACCAACAATTGGTATCAGAGCTAGGTTCCTCTAAAAGAATTTAACCACTTGAGGAGATCCAGGATGTCTTCCTACAAAAAGGATAGTCTGAGGTTTGATGGAACAAACTACACTCTTTGGAAAAGCTGCATGGAATGTCACTTGCAATGTATGGGGTTTCAATATTGGAACATGACTATAAATAAGTATATTCCTCCAAAGAATGGTCTGACAACTATAGATGAAATCAGAGATGCTAAAGATAATCTTCGAGCTAAAGAAGCCTTACTAAGTGCCCTATTTGATTCAGAGCTGACAAATGTTATGGATTTAAAAACTGCATATGAAATTTGGTCTAAGCTGGCACTTCTACATGAAGGAGACAAATATGTTAAATGTACCAAGCTACAAATTCTGAAAGGAAATTTCAAAAACCTAAAGATGAATGAGGATGAGAATATCACTACATTTATGCAAAAAGTAAATGAGCTTGTTTGTGGCATTAGATGTGCTGGTGGAACCTTGGATGAAGATGAGATTGTCGTCAAAGTCCTTAGATCCTTACCTCTTGCTTACAAGCACAAGGTTGCTGCTATTGAGGAATTCAGAACCTTATCAAATATCACAAGGGATCAATTGCTTGGGAAATTAGTTGCATTTGAATTGGCTAAGTTTGGAGATGCACCTCCCAAGACTGAATCTACATTCAAGGCTAGTGCCTATTTAAAAGGAAAACAAAGGTATGATCCAGGAGAAAATTCCTTAAAGAAATTATCATGGTATGAAAAAGCAAGAAAATATCTAGAAAAAGATGAGGTAGAAGTTGCTCAACTTGAAGCCCTAATTTCAAAAAACTGCCAAGAGGATCTGGTAAGTATGAAAGAAAATTGCCCTTCAAATTTTTCAACTACAACAAGATTGGACATTTTGCCTCAAGGTGTTCGAAAAGATTTTCAAGGACAAAACCAGATAGATCAAGATTCTAAAAGAAATGTTACTATGTTCATGAAGATGATGATCATGAAGGAGTAATAGATGATGAATCAGAGATAGGAAACAAATCCAGAAGTGACTGGGTGTTTATTGCCATCAAGGAAGAAGATCCAATGCCCATTGAATCTGTCAATCATAAACTGATAGAAAGAGCTCTGGCTTCTCAAGTTGAAGAAAAAGATGAATGGGTCATTGACAGTGGATATTCCCATCATATGACTAGTGATAAAAATAAGTTCATATATCTGGAAAGATATGAAGGAGGAGTTGTAAAATTTGGTGATAATTCTACTGGCAGAATCAGAGGCAGAGGATCTATTTCTTTTGATGGAAAGAACAAAACCAATGATGTACTGTATGTTGAAGGTTTGAAGCATAATCTTCTTAGTGTTGGGAAGTTGGTGGACAAAGGCTATGATCTATGATTCAAAAAGGGAAAATGTAAGATCTTTGAAAGTTCTGGAACATAAATTACATCTGGTACTCAAACAAAAGGCAACATCTTCCACTTGATTGGTACTAGCAAAAGTTGTTTCTTTGTTCAAATTGATCAGAGTTGGTTGTGGCATAGCAGAATGTGTCATGTAAATTTTGATAATATCATCAAGATAAGAAACACTCAGGCTGTAAGAGATCTTCTAAGATTGGTGAAACCTACTAACAATTTGTGCAAAGAATGTCAGTTGGGTAAGCAGAGCAGAGTCACATTTAAAAGTAAGGAACAATCCTTTGCTGGATTATTAAACTTAGTTCACACTGATCTATGTGGACCAGCAAGAATCAGGAGTCTGCAAGGTGATAGATATTTCATGTTACTAATTGATGACCACTCCCAGATGATGTGGGTGACTTTCCCAAAAGAGAAATCTAAAGCTCTTGAGAAGTTCAAAATATTCAAGGCTATGGTAGAAAATGAAATTGGGTTAAACATAAAATGTCTTATGTCTGATAGAGGTGGTGAATTCACATCCGGAGAGTTCATAGAATTCTGTGAGAAACATGGGATAAAAAGACAGTTATCTACTCCAAGGACTCCACAGCAAAATGGAGTAGTGGAAAGGAAGAACCAGACCATCTAGGAAGCTTCTAGGACCATGATGATGGAAGCAAATGCTTCTCAGATCTATTGGAGAGAAGCTGTGAGCACTACTGTTTATACTCTTAACCGGGTACAAATCAGAGGCAATATTGGTAAGACTCCTTATGAACTTTGGTTTGGCATCACTCCTACTATATCAAAAGAGATGAAGACCTTGGCAAGTTTGATGCTAGAAGTGATGAAGGAATATTCTTGGGTTATTCTACTAAAAGTAAAGCTTACCGGTGTTATAACAAAGATTAACAAAGATTGTGGAAAGCACAAATGTGAAAGTTGATGAAGGCATGGAAAATCTCTCAAGGTATTATGAATATGAAGCTGATGATCAAAATGATATCTCAAACCAAGAAGAACAAGTCCAAACTCTAGTCTAAACTCAGATTGATCTGGAGAATCCAGAAACTCAAGAAGAAGAGACAAACTTGAATGAACCTATCCAAGAATTAGAAGTGCAAGTGATTCCCAAAATTCCCAGGTATGTAAGACTGAATTATTCTAAAGATCAGATCATAGGAGATAGAAGCAAAGGTGTTCAAACAAGAAGAAATATTGCTCAAGACTTGGTGAAGTATTGTCTAATTTCAAAAGTTGAGCCAAAAATAGTAAGTGAATCATGCAATGATGAAAGTTGGGTTAAAGAAATGAAGGAGGAATTGATGCAGATTGAAAAGGATCACACTTGGGATCTTGTTCCCAGACCTAAGGACAAAAATGTAATTGGGACTAAGTGGGTCTTCCAGAACAAACTAAATGAAGATGGTGAGGTAATAAGAAACAAAGCCAGATTGGTCTGTAAAGGATATTCTCAAGTAGAAGGAGTTGACTTTGAAGAGACTTTTGCTCTGGTGACAAGGATTGATTTCAAGGTATATCAGATGGATGTCAAGTCTACTTTCCTAAATGGTGATTTAGAAGAAGAAGTATACATTGAGCAACCGGATGGATTTCAACTGTCTGATTATGGAGATATGGTCTGCAAATTAAACAAGGGATTGTATGGACTCAAACAAGCCCCAAGAGCCTGGTATGAAAGGTTGGACAAACATCTTCTAAAAATTGGTTTCAACGAAGGTACTGCTAACAATAATCTATATTTTAAGATTCATCATGAAAATATCTTGATTGTTGAAGTATTTGTTGATGATATTATTTTTGGAGGGAAGGATAGTATGTGTAAAACTTTTGCAAATCAAATGAAAAGTGAATTTGAGATGTCTATGTTTGGTGAAATAAATTTCTTCTTGGGTTTGCAAATCACTCAAACAAAGAAAGGAATCTTCATATCTTTTACCAAATATGTGAAAGAATTGTTAAAGAAATTTGGGATGGAAGATTCAAAGCCAATGAATACTCCCATGGCAACCAGATGTAACTGAGCAAAGATGATGAATCTCCTAAGGATGATAAAAAAAAGTACAAGTTAATGATTGGAGGACTACTGTATCTTACTCAAACTAGACCTGACATTATGAATGTTGTTGGTCTTGTTGCCAAATTTCAAGCTGATCCTAGAGAATCTCATGTCATGGCAATCAAGAGAATTCTCAAATATTTGAAGGGAACAGTTTAGTATGGATTGTGGTATCCCAAAGATCATGATTTCTCTCTTCATGCTTATACTGATGTTGATTGGGCAGGTGATGTGGATGACTGGAAGAGTACCAGTGGTGGTGCATTCTTTTTAGGGAAAAGATTGGTTTCTTGGCTAAGCAAGAAACAAGAGGCAATATCCCTGTCTACTGTAGAAGCAAAGTCTATTACAGTAGAAAGCAATTGCACTCAAGTATTGTGGATGAAGCAAATGTTAAGAGACATCAGAGTGGAGTATGAAGAACCTATCACAATCTTCTGTGATAACTCAAGTGCAATAAACATATCAAAAAATCTAGTGTTACATTTAAAAACAAAACATATATCCATCAAGTTACACTTTTTAAGAGAGTAGGTGAACAAGAATGAAGTCATATAGGAGTTTGTACCCTCAAAGGATCAGATTGTAGATATTTTTACCAAACCTCTACCTAAGGACACTTCTGAGTATCTTAGGGAGAAGTTAGGGGTTATTACCCCTTCGGTTCTGAATTAAGGTGCACTAATGTGCATCTGTCCGGTGAATTTCACAGTCATATGTTATGATCCAGATTGATGCTAGGAGGCTGCTACTTAGGGAGAGTAGCCAGTATGATTCTGAAGCATGAAAAGTGGTTGCAAGTATGTGTCCTTTGCCATTGATGTCAAAGGGGGAGAGAAGACATGTGAAAAACAAAAAGTGGTTGCTGATCAAAGGGGGAGCAATAGAGGAAGAAAAGACATGAATTATTGCTGGTGATAGGGGGAGCTATGTCAGTTAGTAAGGATAAGTTCTTGTCTTGATGGTTAAAACCATTTTTCACATCATATGTTGCCATCAATGACAAAGGGGGAGATTGTTGCAAGTATGGCCCTAACCGGTATTGTCATTGATGTCAACATACTCCTATTGCATTGATATCAAGAATTGAATGTGTTATGTCCTGAGGATATTGAGAAAATTAGCCCTATCAAAAATAAAGAATAGTGAATACTATGAAGTTCTATGAAGCAAAGATCCCAATAGTTGAAGATCAGAGTATGTGCATCAAAGGGTTTGTAGATATGTGTCTAAAGGTTCTACAATCAAGATTTGAGAGGTGCACATGAAGATTTGGAGAAGTTATGGCCATATAAGTAAAACTAGTTTTGGCAGCAATTCAGAGGTGACAAAGTGACACAAATAGGTTCAGTGAGATCTACAAATGCAATATCTTGTTCTGCAGATTTGATGGAATGTTTAGGAAGCCAATGTGAATTGAACTCAATTGGTTCATGGTCTAGAGGTCCGCAAGAATTTATTCTAATGTGACAGTAATGATAGATTGTGTTCTTGAGGTTTTGGATAAAGATTTGAAAATTTTCAATAAGCAGAAGTGGTGTCGATGTTCTTGGTGATTTAGGCAAGATTGTGGGGTTCTCTAGTTTGTGTCCAGTTCATGTTGGTGGTCCACATTGAAGATTGAGCTCGTAATTGAAGATTTACTCTTAGGTGATGGTGTTCTTCCTAATCATGGCTGACCAGATGTTTTACACATCTTGCGGATGATCATGAAGATGTTTTGCAAAGAATGACATGTTCCTCAAAGAAGATTGAAGTCCCAAATATGTGCAGTTGACAGTGTGATGATACGCATAAAGTCTTTGTAATAAATCAAGTTGTATTTCTGTAACTGCTCTGTAATAAAATAAAAAGTATGTTGTGCTGACTTTGATGATTATCCCAAAGTCGATGTCTTGTATAAATTAGATTTGTGAAGTTATTTCAAAGTATCCTTAATTGAGATGAGAAAGTGGTAGAGAGGAGAAGAGCGAAAAGCAGAGCAAAAGTGTTGAGCCTAAATGGAACTATTTCAAGCATGGTGAAGATACTAATCTCCAGTTCAAGTATGTAATATTATATTATTCTATAGACAGTGTGTCTCCTATAGGCAGTGGGCCTCTTGTGAGCAGTGTGCTCAGGCAATGAGCCCTAATTGGCAAGTGTCATTTTCTCTTCTTATTCTTTTAACAGAGAGTACAATCTTGGGTTAGTCACCACGTGGTTTTTCCCTTAACTAGGTTTTCCACGTTAAAATCCTGGTGTCATATGTATTAATGTGTTTCTACTCTTGAGTTATTGCATTGTGTTTTCATGATTGAATCATTATTATGCTATAGAAATATAAGAAGGATTTAAGTAAAGTAAGTTTTTGGTGACAACTGATTCACCCCCCCTCTCAGCTGTCTGTCCTAAAACCAACAATAATGCCATCACATTTAAAATATATCATAACAACACATTGAATACACACGACATGTAATTAGTTATTTAAACATTAAAAACTTGTCTGCTATGAGTAAATGAAAATAGGATGTGACACATGTCTTCAAACTAATTTTTTTCCATAAATTTTGAAAATGCATCAACATGCTTCCCCTTTATAAATATGATATCCATCAAATCTAGGCATCTAGTTCATGACCATGGTTGTCATGGTTTACATTTTAGAGTTGGCCCAAGAGAGGTCTAGCTATTTGTATGTGGTGTAAAGGGTAATGATGAGAGACTAAACAAATTGGCTTTTGTGGTAGTAGGATGAGCGTTGGATTGCAACCTAGACTCAAGTAGTTTGATTTGGTTTTCAATTTCATATTTCTACCTAAAGAGCACATTTTTCTTATGTATGGATGCCTGTAAGATTGAACATGGGTTTGCATAAGATGCATGGGTGCTTGAATAACATGAATAAGCATCACTAGAGTGTTTATGGTCACTTTCTTCATCATAGTATCTAGGGATTAAAACATAAGAAGGTGCATATGATGGAGCATCTCTAGCGTGATCATTATCAAACTACGAAGCCATGAGTAGAACATTCTATCATGAAGTACAAAATTGAGTTCTTATAACTATGCATTTCTTTACCATGAAAGAAACTTTGTCTCAAGACAGAGGAAGAAAATTCTTGTGTACTTTTGTTAACTATTGCAAGCTTGAGATATGTTCTTGAAGCACTGACAATAGATAGGTATGGGTAATAATTAAACTTGGTTCCTAACAATAGTGTTGCCACCTCTTTAAAAAGAGGAATACCTTGAATCAAACCTAGTCTCCAAGGAAAGTAATTATTTTGAACTCGATTCACCAATAGAGTACTCATTTAATTCAGAACCCATATTTTTTCTGCTTACCAATGATGCAATTATATTGGTGTAAGTTGATGGGTTACCAACTACACACAAAAAAGAGCACAATTGTAAAACTTGCTTTAATGGTCCTATGTTGCAAATATCTTCATTACATGAGCCAAATTAACACATCCCCACAATGGTGCAATTTTATTGGGTCCCAAAATCATAGCTTTGCAATCCTAGAGCATTAATCTATCTTCAAGGCCAAGGATTTATCTTCATGAAGATAGATCAAGAACTCATCAACAAAGTGTTGATGATTGAAGGCTAATTTCTAAGAGTGGGTACTCTCTCCTTCATTTTAGACCTAGCTAGACCCAGGAGGGTGTTCCTAGAGGTATCTTCAATATAATTTATAACAAAGAATGATGAGCCAAAATAAAATTTATAGTTTACCCAATGTATGCTTAGCCCCAAAATTTATCACTAGACTAAAGACTAACTTGCTACATATAAAAATGTCTTCTTAAGATAATATTAACATCATTATGTATATGCAAGATGAATGCATGCAATACATGATTATTCAAGATAATGACTATCATAGTTCATTTGAAATATTCCCTTGGGTTATACCATTTAATTGTGAAGGCATGTAAAATATTAAACTACTCATAAAATTATGCTAGTGTTATTTGATTGTGTGTTTATGAATATGATTAATCATCAACCTCCAAGTCTAGTGCCTATTGTAATGGGTAATAGAGTTCTAGATTGCAAGAGAGAACAAGATACACCTACAAATCACAACTAAAAGTAGATTTATTTATACAAACACATTAAAGATACCATGTCATACAACTAAAGATACTTAATAGTCCATAATAATATTACAAAAATCCACGTGAAACAAAGGAATAACCACCACAAAAGCTTTGAGATTATTTAAAATTCTATCACATTTTTCAAGCCCCTATTACATTCATGCTAGAAAATGTGACAAGAGGAAACCCACAACTATTTCTGAACATTTCCCTAAATATTGACAAACTACAATGGAGACATTCTGCTATAGATATCATTGCCATATAAAACCATTTCTATAATTTACAAAATATGATGTTTTCCTAACAAACTAGATGTGCACAAATTGAAACCATTGAGGGATTTTTTTTACTCTCATGAACTCTTAGCAACACAAAAATGATAAACCTTTTTACATTGTGCAACCTTCTATTTATAACATATCAAATTTGTGCCATCTTGCCGCCTGTTGAGATTTCATGAGATTTTCTCCAATCAAGAGAGATAGTACACTAAATCCATAAAAATCCACCTTAAGTCAAGTGTAGGTCAATTTTTTAAAAGTACAACATATTTTTTCAAAAAATGGATAGCTTGGCACTTACATGTAGACTAGTTGTGACTAGTTTTTAACTACAACATTAATGGTGCTCAATTCATCTTCTTCATCCTCCATTAAAGTACTCAGTTCGATCTACACCCTTGGGATGAGAAATGTCATTTTTGTGGGATATTTGTACAACTATAGGGGGTAAAATTCAACCTTTAATGGTGTCATAGGAAGTGTAGGGGGGGTGGGTGAGGCATTTGGTTAAGTTGTAGGAACCTAATATAGAATTGGAAGTCAGAAGGGGACATGTATGTGGGAAGTTGGAAAGTCAACAAGAAGAATTATGGAAAGAAACAAAGAGATGTGAGGAAATGGATATTGGAAGGATCGAGGGAAGAGTAGTCCATAAAAGGTCTACAAATATGAACCAAAGGAATGTGGGAGAGTGAAGGATGACTAAAACAATTCTACAAGGTTGAATTTGGAGGAATGAGGAAAATTTGAGTTTTGAAGGAATGTAGAAATATAGGGGCAACATGGACTTGAGGAACTTTGGAATGGTGAAAGAAGTCCATAAGAAACCCACAAGTCTAGAAGGAAGAATGGAAAGCAAAATAGTATTGTGGAAGTTCAAGTGGGAAGGGGAAGTTGGACTAAAAGAAAGATGGAAGATCGGTAGAAAAATCTTGTAAAACACAAGTTATTCAAATGTTCTAATAAAATGTGGGATCCATGTCCTGACATTTGGAATTTAGACTTAAAATGGAAAAGTGGAAGAAGTCCACGAAAATCCCACAAAGGAGAATGGGTCTTTGATGAATAATGTGGGGATAAATGAGCTCTAAGGGAGAAGTCAAAATGTGGGAAAATGGGGAAAGCAAAGACTTTTGCTAAAGGTGTAGAAGCCCATGAAAAATCTGCAAACCCATAAGACTATGAAAGTGAGGAAAGCGAAGGGAAATGAGGAAAAGTGTTAGATGCTTGAATTCCTTGAAAGTTCTGCAAACCCACAAAATTGTTGGAATAAGTTGCCATTAACCTTGTAAATTCTAATATTGTATTTTATTCCATTTATTATTTGTTATTTGTAATTGCCCATAAGTGAATGAGGTAGTCTCATTGACAGTTGTAATTTTAAAGTTATCGGCGGTAGTTACAGAGTGACTTTTACTATTGGCAAATGTAAAAACTCATAGTAAATGAGGATAGGCATGCTCCTTTGAGGAATATACTATTTTTGGCATGTATGACAACTGTCATAATGTTTGGTGAGTGAATCTATGACAGCTACAAGTTGTCATAAGATTTTGAGATTCTATGATGCATAAGACAGACATGTTAGTTGTATATTTGCTATATTTAGCCCAAGCTTCCTATCTTGGAAAGATACTCTTTTGCTGGAATCTATGATGATTATGATGCATCATAAGATGTTGTAAGAGGCCAGATTTAGTCTTGGGAGCGCAACCTTTGCATGGTTGTTTTTGGACAAGTGTAAGATGCTTGTAAGATGGTAATTAATGTTTACAGGTTGGAGAATCTTAGGAGAGAGAAGTTGAACACCTAAGATGAGTTAGAAAATGTTTCTATAAGTATTTTCCATGTATTAGTTGTTGTAATACAAATTTTAGGTACTTGGGTGCTCCCGGAATGCTATGAGATTGAAGACTGGTGGAGAGAGTTGAAGTGTTGTTGTATTGTAAATCATTTTTAGATTAATACAAACATTAGGCCTCTTTCCTGTGTGGAGTTTTTTACCTAAAAGGGTTTTCTCCACGTTAAACATTGTGTTATGTGTTCATATTTTTGATTTTGCATTTCTGTGAAGCATAGTTTTGTTTCTATGTTACAATCTCCATTAATAACACAGTTAAAGATTGCTGAAATTTATCTTGAATCAGATTTCCATTGAAGTAGTGTTGCTTTCATTTCTAACATTTGGTATCAGAGCCTAGCCCGCTTTGACTCTTGGGTGGTAGTGTGGAAGTTGTAGCTATAGTGGGAGATTTGGTTGCATTTGTTTTGCAGATCTTGTGTTGTTATTATGGCTGCATCCACTGTTGCATCAACCTCTCGATTGGACATTGAGAAGTTCAATGGAAAAGGGTATGAGTTGTGGAAGATAAAAATAGAAGATTTGTTGGAAGAAAGAAACCAATGGTTAGCTGTCCAAAAAGAGAAGAAACCTGACGATGTCTCTCAAGATGAGTGGGATAGACTGGATAAGAAGGCATGGGGAACCATCCAGTTGTGTCTTTTAGACTCTGTCCTGTTGAGTGTCGCAAAGGAAGAGACTGCATACAAGTTGTGGAAATGGTTGGGTGAGATCTATCAAGCCAAAAGTATGGTAAATAAACTTTATTTAAAAAGAAAATTATTTTCCATGAATATGCAAGAAGGTGAATCAATTGCAGAGCATTTAAATTCTTTTAATTTGTTAGTGAGTCAACTTGATTTAGTAGATGTTGAGGTTAGTGAGGAAGATAAATGTATCTTACTTCTTTGTTCTTTACCTGAGTCTTGGGAGAATGTTATCCTTGCTATCACTGCTAACTTTGCAGATATGAAGTTGGATGCTCTTGTTTCAGTGCTATTGTCATAGGAATTGAGGAAGAAGAATTCAAATTGTGTAGGGGATGCTCTCAGTGTCAGGGGAAGGTCTAAGGAAAGAGGACCTAAAGGAGATTAGAAAGGGGCTAAGGACAAGTCCAAGGGCCAGTCTAAGCTCCTGGTAAAAAGAACAGAGTTAAGTGTTGGAACTACGGTAAAATGGGACATGTGAAAAAGGAGTGCAGAAACCCCAAGAAACAGTGGGAGAGTACTTCGGATAAGTCCTTGAATGCAGGTGAAGATGTTTTACTTTCTACATGTAATGTTGTTTCTAATGAAAACTAGTTGGTTGACTCAGGATGTTCGTTTCATATTGCTATGCCTCATACACACACCCCATTTCAAAAATAGGGACCCCCTCTTTCAAATTTGGTCTAGGATGTCAAGTAGATTTTTCACCTCCTAAGTGGTCAAGTGGTCAAAGTACATTTTGGCCATGTTTGAATGATGATGTTGAAAATCATTTCAAGAATTTGCTAAGTTAGATCTTTGTCTCTCTTCTGATGGCCTTGAATAGCCCTTTTGCACTAAATCGCTTCCCAACCGACCTTTGCGCTAATTTGCCTCCTAGCTGACTTTGCGTTAAAATCCTTTATCATCGACCCTGGTGCTAGTTTTCCTCCCGACGAACTTTTGCGCTTAAATCAATTATCTCTGACTTACGTTGTATTATTCAATCACTAAGTCAGATGAGGTCAAAATTCCTGCAAACTGCATAACGTTGAGTCTATGGTCACAGCGTTAAAAAGACCTTTCACCAACCAAATCTGTCGTATCTAATTTCCCCACCAAGTCTGAGCAAATGAAAAGTCACGCAAAAACCCTAATCTATTGACTGACACTGCGTATGTCGCGCATTAATGGTGATTTGGATGGAGACAATAAAAGGATAACCCACATTGTTTAAATCATTTTCTACATTTTGATAAAGATTTTGGAGAGCCCCTTTGCAAGCTGGCGAGCATTTTTTATTGCTGTTGCCCTCGAGTTCGATCATGCGATCACTTCCTGCCTATGCAACTCAAACACATTTTCTGCAACTAACCAGGTAGGGTTCCACCTCACTTCTTTGAGCTTTTATTATGTGTGGTTAGGGTTTCATTTCAAGTACATTCTCTTTCCAAGCAACGCATTTGGGGTTTTAGCTAGGGTTTTATGCATAAACTGTTTGTTTCTCCCTCGAAACCTAGTTTGAATTTCTCCTTGAGAACATAGTTGGATTGCCATGAGCTAAAAGAACAACTTAACCAGGCTTGACCATAGTTTGATAAATTTGAATCCTTTTCATAAATTGGAGAATCATCTAGTCTTGGTGCCAAACTTGGGTCCAACTGACCTGTAAACATTTCAACTCGTCCAGTCGGTCGATGGCCCTTAAAACCTACGCTGCGCTTTAAAACCCATTTAACACTAAAAATTTTGACTTCCGACCTACATAGCTTTGTCATGTTAACTAATTAGATCGGCGGGACTTCAAAACCCCGCAAGCTTTGAAAAGCTATTTAGCACTAAAAACCTTTTATGCTGACCTTGCACTAAAAGACTCCATCTCCGACTTGGTCGGACACCTAGAATATCTCCGCAAATCAGTGATATCCAAAGTCCCAATGAAAATAAGAAAAATGACTCTACACTAGAATTAATCCCATCTGACCTTGTGCTGAAACACTCCTTCACCGAATTAGTTGGTTGACCTCAAAACTCACATAGGTTAGACAAAGCCAAATCCCATGCAATTGTGATCTCAAAGAGACTTGTGCTAAAACCTGACCGACTAACTAAACAACCAATGAAAGGTCGGTGACCTTCAAAAGTCGCGCAAGTCGGTGGCCATTAGAACCCACGCAAAAGAAAGAAAAAAAATATGAACACTAATAGAACCTTGGGTCAGATGTGCCCATTTTTCCTGCTGAGGTCGATAGACCTCAATTTTAGCACTTTCTACCTACAGGTCGGTTGACCCTAAAACTAGCACAAATGATGCAAAATGACTGTGTTTTAAGAACTTTCAAAGAGAAAAAGTCAGGAATGATGTAGTTAATGTTGTAAAATGTAGATAATGATGTCTTTCATGTTTCCACTGAGATGTCTTACAACATTAAATGTTTTTTTTTGCATGCACTAGTGATGAATTGCTATGAAGTAGGTGCAATGGTAATAATTGTGAGATTTGTGATTCTTTAAGAAGGGCATATCAGTATTAGCAGAATCATTAAAATTTATCTCAAACTTAGGAGTGTGTAAAAAAAAATTCTCAAGGTATCAAACTTATAAGGTCCAGTCCTGTAGATTAGATGACTGCTCGAGCTCAAGCCATGAAGTATGAATTCAAGGGCATCCCTCTAGAGACTAAGATTCATTTTAGGTGGAATGATGTAGGAGATACAGATCTAGGTCACATAGACTTAGATGACTTCAGATTGAGAATCTTTGGCCCAAATCCAACTCCTTGGGCTAAAACACTCAAAGACAGTGGTATATCATAGGTAGCTGCCTTCCCGACCTCAGTGCAGTGTACAAAATTGAGGGTAACATGTGTAGATAGATATGATATCATGACAAGGACAATCCAAACTACTAATGGGGATATCCTGGTTGATTTAAGCCCACCCTCTCTGGCTAAGACCTTTGATATTCCATGGCACGCAGTTATGACGATGCCGGACAAGCAAAGATCAAAGGGGACTTACAACAATGATGTGGATGGATGCAGAAAACACATGAATGATCATTGGGCCAAAAGAAGAAGGTCTTCCCTCAGTAAGTTTCCCCAAGTGCTATATAGAAGTGATTTCCATGATGAGATTGGAGATTTGGTAACCTTTCTAAGCAGAATATATGGATTACCTACAGCCTCCACTTTTGAGGGGTGGATGTTCATTATCATAATTGAGATACTAAAAGGGACTAAGTTTCATTGGTCTCAAATCCTTAGTGACAACATTCATGAGGCCTTCAGTAACTTCAAAGAGAAGAGGTACTTCAGATGGACATCTTATGTTGTCTATGCATTAGCAAGGAGAAATCACTATGTTGGGTTATCTAAGACTGGAGAAGTTGGAAATGATGAACAAACCCAAGTAAAAGTATATGAGTGTTACCCGCAACTAACCTCTTCTCAATCTTTGATACACTTTAAAAGGGTAAATGATGCTTTTACAATGTATATAGCCAGATTGTTGCATGGTAATACAGCCTTGAGGATTTCTACTGAAGCAATGAATGAAGTAACCAAATATGGTAGATGGTATATTCAATTTGAAAAGTTCACATATCTAAGAGTACAAGGCTTCACTGGGATGGCTTATAGACTTCCTAGATATCTTGATGACAAAACAGTGCTTCTAGAATTGTCTAGATAGTTGATACCTTGTGCTGAGAAACTCAAGCACTTGCACAGAACTAATGTTTAGTTTCTTATCAAATGTGGTAAGGGGAATTATGCATGCCCTTCCTTGGCATCAGTAAAACATTCGGACAAGGAACTTCAACTCCTCAACTTACATTACTACAATGCAAGGGATCATTTCGATCCGTATAAGGTAATGGAAAGATTCGTAAGTAAGAAATTGTTTCATAAGATACATATTGAAGACTTTTGGGCCAACTGCATGGATGACTATGAAGTTATGAAGAAGGCTCATTCGAGGCTATCTCTAGCCTTCATCAGGAAGTTCCACATTATTGCAGTGCTAGATCAGTTAGAAGATGATGATAATGTTATGGTCAGAGGAGCTTGGGAAGCTCAATATCGTCAACCCATCCCATTACCGAATTGGGCTAATGCAGAGGAAAGCTCTTTAGATACCATAATGAAAGAACCAATCAGATTGAGCAAGGCCTGGGTAAGAGGTCAGGTAACTGCTTTGGAGAGACAAGGAGTGCAGCTTACCTATACTACATTAGAATCAGATAAGGACTCTGGAGGTGAGGAGGATGAACCAATGAATGTCACAAATGAGGCAGAGCCTATTGAGAAACAAAAATCAAACAATGAAGAACATATATCTTTAGCAGAAAAGGCAAAGAAAGTTAAGAAGCCATCTACAAGGCCTTCTTCGAAGAAAGACCAGCCTACCTCCACTAGGACAGGGCCTCCAAGAAAAGAGATATGCCAAGTGGCCCTGGGGAAGGTTCTAAGACTAAGAAAGCAAGGGTGAAGGAGGTAACTAAGGAGGATGCTGCAACACAAGAAGATACTAATCTGCCAACCTCCCTATCTCCTAGTGCTCAAAGTGTAAGCATGGCTGCCTCAACCTTTGTAGCTTTTACTATTGATTCTTCCTCTACTACTACTGCTGCTGCATCCACTTCACCCATGACCTTAGCTGCCATTGTCCAAGAAACATCCCCTGCTACCACCTCTCTTACCTTCACCATTTCAACTACCCCCTGCTCGTTGGCAATTTCTTCCAATGCCCCTAGTAGTCCTATTTCCTCCATTACTGCCACTTCATGTCCTTCTACTACTACTACACCTACACCTTCTACTTCTTTCACTCAATTATCCACCCCGTAGCATTACCTCCTATTTCCACCATCCTTTCACCTTCTTTTCCTCTGCCTTCACTATCTTTTCCTTCACCCCTTGTCATCTCTTCTTCCTTGTCAGAAGTATTAGCTAATATAATGCAGACCAACGTGCCTTCACCACCCATATCCTCTATAGTTCCTATTTCACAAATGCCCGCATATTCAACCTCTTTGGCCGTACCTCTGCTGCCCAGAATTGAGAAAGTATGTACAGAATTGGGTTTGCAAGAGCCTGAAGCAGAATTATTACCTGGGGAGGAAAAAGATGTATTGATGGAAGTAATGAAGCCTCAAATGAACCTCTGACTGAGACAGCCAATGTTGAAATCATTGATATATCTAACAGCCCTCTAGAGAAAGGTCAAACAGAGGAAGTTTTCAAGGTAGCCCAAGAGAATATAATGATAAACTGGAGAAACTTGGCCAAAGAAGGAGAGAAAGAAGAGGAGATGAGTACAGATAAAGATGAAGAACCAGAGTGAGAGCAAGAACCACTTGAAGAACTGGCTATAACTAATAATGATAAAGTCACTTAATTGAATAAATCTTCAACACCCGAATGGTTGTAAAGCAGAGTGGCATATCTTGAGCCACAAGTAGAGATAATGTAGCTGGATTTGAGTACTATCTTGTCACAATCTCAGAGGCCCAAGAAGCAAAAGAAGGCAAAGATACAGTCTAGAATCTATAAGGATGAATCAGGGTCCAAAATTGCAGAGATAGCTGTCCCGCCAGTAGATGCAGCCAAAGAACAAGTCAGGGCAGAAGATTATGTAATTTCCACAGCTAATTTGGGACCCACCACTTGTGCTAAAAGAGTGGAAGACTTTAAAGGATCAATTACATCAATTTTGGAATAGTTAGACAAAGATGAGATGTCCAAGAAGGAGTTAAAACAGCAAAATGAAGAACTCTGCACTTATCTCCAGTTTCTAGTCAAGCTAGTAGATGTGGGGGGAGATATAAGGACAGTGCCCACTTTCCTATCTACCGATGAAATGGATAGATTAGGTGAGGTAAGGTCCAAGTCCCAAGGTACTGAAAATTGGTTGTTTAGAGTTTTTAAAATGGGATGAAGGACTATCGATGCCTCTGCTCAAGCTCACAAGAAGCTGGTTGAACTTCATAAGAAATGGAAAGATCTGTGCAAGGAATGTGACTCCTTTGATGAGTATTACTCACATATGTATCCGTGGATAAAGAGCATCGGGGATTTGCCCACCCAGACTCTAGTAGTAGAGAATATTCTAACTGGAAATAAGTTGTCCAAAGCCATTGAATGGTATCAACAACTACTTTTGAGGAAAGAAACTTTTGAAAGCATAAAGGAAGCATATAAGCCAGTAGATGAAGAGCTGCGGTCAATTATATACGATATCAATGATTCTTTGAAGGATTGCCTTGAAACATCTTATGATGACTACACCCCTTATGATATCAAGAAGTGTAAAAGCAAATTACATAAGGTAATTTTTGAAAATACTGAGCTCGATATGGAAGACAGGTTGGATAAGGTAAGTGACCTCAGAGCCAAATTCAAAGAATTCTACAAGGCTGGTGCAGAGATAGAAAAGATATACAATAGATTTAGCTAGGAATTAGAGATGTTCGATTATTGGATCAATCATTTGAAGAATCCAGATCCCTCGGAGATCAATCCTATGCTCGAGGCATGGCTAACTTACCGCAACAAGTTGGCTGATGAAGACAAAATTAATTTATATGAAGAGTCTTGATTATTATTTTGAATATTTTATAGATGTAATCCTATCATAATTGTAAATTGCTGTATTCGGGGTAGCATGTGACTCTATTTTGTCTTTTCTATGCTTTAAAAATGTTCTTTTCTATTAACATATTGAGTTGGCTAGTCAAATTGACTAGATTCAATGTATCTAGACGTTGTTTTTCATCTTTTTCATAAAAGACAGTGTAATCTGGGAATTGATATGAGCTGTTACAAGTGCATTTATTGATGTAATCTAGATCGTCAGTGTTGAGTTAATCTCCACCATTCATTTGAAAACTCGGCATGTTGCTTTCCTACATAAAGGGCTGCCATTTCTGCCTTTTGTAAGAGAGATTTTGATATCGAATTATTGACACTCTGCCATTTGAAGTAATACAAAGCAAATTTCTACAATTATCTTGAGAATTTGTATCTTGTATTGGCTCATTTTGGTTTTCATGATTTGCTTCTTGCTCTCCCATATTTAATTAGTTGTGCTTTATAATGTTTATGGTTTGCTGAAGGTATTTGATGAATGCTCTAGTCCATACTTTTGGTTGTTTGTTGATGGTAGATAGCTGTGTAAAGTTAGTCTGGACTTATCATTCGTGCTTAGTTCAATTGCATTTCATGAATTAAATTACGCTAGTCGTTGGGTATTTAATGAATGAATGTAATTTGAAAATCTCTAGATTTCCATTGAAGATAGCACCATTTTTTGTAGTACTGTAACACTTATTTTAGTTTGGTAACTCAGAAAGTTGGTTATGTTTCAGAGCATTTGTCTACTTAAAGTAAAATCCATGCATTGTGAATGTCAGTTAGGATCCCTCTGAAACCCTGTACCTTTTGCATTTTCTTTAAAAACCTTGGTTAGATTAGGAATTTCAATAGCATTTTACATTGTGTATCAGCTGAAATCTTAAAGGGTTTATGTGTATTTGCTATTCCAACTTGAAGATCTATAGATTGCATGTAAGACCCCTTATAGGCACAACTAGAACATACCAACTGAGAGATTCCAAGCACGCTAAGACCTAGCTGTATTATCCTTGGAGTAGTCTTACCTAGGGTAGGATACTTTTCAAGAGGTGTGAAACCAACAATCACACCTGCGTTGCTGCATGCTAAAACACTCATCAACACATATGACCCTGCATAAGGAATGGTTCTCCACATATGAAGAATAAAATGGAGGTAATATATACCTTGGTGACAACTCTACATATCTGATTGTCGGGAAAGGAAAGGTATTGTTGTGTTTCAGTGATGGGAGGATTAAAACCCTCCCTGATGTTTTGCATGTTCTTGGATTAGTTGGAAATCTAATTTTAGTTTCGAAGTTGAATGATTTGGGAATGCATGTGACATTTGACAAGCATGGTTGCAGATTAGTGAGAGGGAACTTGGTGGTAGTGAAGGGGAAGAGATTTGAAAGCCTGTTCAAGCTTGAAGCCACTACAGTTTATAATGCCTCCTATGTATCTGAGGCTTCTGAAAACACTTGTATGTTGTGGCACCGTAGATTGGGCCACACAAGCAATAATGTATTAAAAACTATTAAGAATAAAAATTTGTTGGATGGTTTCTCCTATTCTAATGAGCACTTTGATTTCTGTGAGCATTGTGTGTTTGGTAAACAAAACAAAAAGTCATTTCCTTTAGGAAGCAATAGAGCAAAAGAGAAGTTAAAAATTATTCATATGGTTGTGTTTGGACTTGTGGGTAATGAATCTATCAGAAAATCTCATTATTTTGTAACCTTCATTGATGATGTATCCAGATTTACATGGATTTATTTTATGAAGCATAAATCTGAAGTTTTCACTAAGTTTAAGGAATTCCAAGTCTTAGTAGAGAACCAATCAAGTTTAAAGATAAAAATATTAAGATCTAACAATGGAGGGGAATATTGTTCTAAGGAATTTGATGAGTTTTGCAAGCATGTAGGTATAATCAAACAAAAGACAACTCCGTATACACCACAGCAGATTGGTATTGCAGAAAGGATGAACCAAACAATTATGGAAAGGGCCAGAAGTATACTTAGTGATGCATAGTTGGATAAATACTTTTGGGTAGAGGTTGTGTGTACTGCTTGCTACTTGATAAATAGAGCTCCTTGTAAGGCTCTTGATTCGACACCTTATGAAGTGTGGACAGGTAAGAAACCTTTTGTTTCACATTTAAGGGTTTTTGGTTGTGAGGCTTTTGTTCATGTGCATAAGGAAAAGCGATCTAAGTTAGATCCAAAGGCTAAAAAGTGTACATTCATTGGATATGGTGATAATGTGAAAGGTTATAAGCTTTAGAATCCACTAACCCGCAAGATTATCTTTTCTAGAGATGTTATTTTTAGGGAACTTAGAGCTATTTCTGAACCTGAGCAACCAAAAGAAAAAGATGAAAAGGTAAAGAAGGTGCATTTTGATTTAGAGCAGCAAGATGCACCTTAGGAAGAACATAATGATGGATTGGGGGTGAAGAAGAAGAAGAAGATTCGAGTAGTTCTGATGAAGATGAGTCTACTGTTACAGAAGAAGTTGTTGTAGATGATCATGCAGAAGAACGAGTCGAGTCTCTTACTCCACCCTTGAGGAGATCCACAAGACAATAGAATTTAGTTGACAGGTATAGCCCACCATATTTTCATTGTGTATATGCTTTATTGAGTACTAACGATGAACTTAGATCCTACTAGGAAGCTATTTCTGTAGATGATAGTGAGTCTTGGCAGCTAGCCATGTAGGAGGAGATGATGGCTTTAGACTCTTGTAACACCTGGGATCTTGTCCATTTGCCCAAAGGAAGAAAGGCCATAGGTTGTAAGTGGGTCTTCAAGAGAAAGTTTGGAGCAGATGGTTCATTGGAGAAGTACAAGGCTAGACTAGTAGCCAAGGGCTACTCCTAGAGAGAGGGAGTTGATTTTGGTGAGATATTCTCTCCTGTTGCTAAATTGACTTCTATTAGATTTCTCTTATCCATTGCTGCAGCTTATGATTGGGAGATTGAGCAAATGGATGTTAAGACCGCGTTCTTGCATGGAGATCTTGAAGAAGAAATTTATATGCAACAGCCTACAGTTTTTGAGGTAAAAGGAAAAGAACATTAGGTTTGCAAGTTAAAGAGGTCTCTTTATGGTCTGAAACAATCCCCTAGAATGTGGTATCAAAAGTTTGATTCATTTGTTTTGAAATTGGGTTTTGTTAGAAGCAAGGATCATTGTGTTTACATTCATTGTGTTGATGATTCTATACTGGTTATTGCTTTGTATGTTGATGACACGTTGTTTTTCAGCAATACTAAGGGTATGGTCAGTGAGCTTAAAGCCCAACTTTCAGGTGCATTTGAGATGAAGGATCTTGGTGCTACAAGGTATATTTTGGGAATGGAGATCAGGAGGGACAGAGTTAACAGAAAGCTTTGGTTGTCACAAAGTAAGTATGTGAATACTATTCTGTAGAGGTTTAGTTTGTAGGACTGTAACCCAGTTAGAGTTCCTTTACCCATTGGTACTAAGCTTTCATTAGATATGTGTCCAAAGACTGAGGATGATCTTGAGGATATGTCTAATGTGCCATATGCTAGTGCTATAGGGAGTTTGATGTATGCAATGGTTTGCACTAGACCAGATAATGCCCAAGTAGTGGAAGTTTTGAGCAGATTTATGTCTAACCCTGGTAGACAGCATTGGAACTATGCGAAGATGGTGTTTAAATATCTTGCAAGTACTCTTGACCATTGTTTAGTTTATTCTAGTATTGATAGTGCTAATAAATCTTTAAACATATAGGGTTTTGTTGATGCAGATTGGGCAGGTGACTTGGATAGTCGAAGGTCCACTAGTGGCTATGTGTTTACTCTATTTGGAGGTGCAGTGAGTTGGATGAGTAAGAGGCAGCCCCCAGTTGTTTTGTCCACTATAGAAGTAGAGTATATGGCTGCTACTCATGTCTCTAAGGAGGCAGTTTGGTTGAGGAGACTATGTACAGGTATTGGTTTTGATTGTAGGATCATTCAGATTGGTTGTGATAGCCAGAGTGCTATCTGTTTGGCCAAGAATCCCATGTATCATGCTTGGACTAAGCATGTTAATGTTCAGTATCACTTTGTTTGAGAGTTGGTTGCAAATGGACAGATTGAGCTGAAGAAGATAAACACTTAGGAGAATGTTGCAAATTCATTGACCAAGCTTGTGAGCACAGAAAAGTTTGTGTGGTGCAGAGAGGCCATGGGCCTTGTTTCTAGTGCCTGATTATTTCATTTAGTTTCCTATGGGTTGATTTACAATGTATAATGTCAAGTGGGAGAATGTTGGAATAAGGTGCCATTAACCTTGTAAATTCTAATATTGTATTTTATTCTATTTATTATTTGTTATTTGTAATTACCCATAAGGGAATGAGGTAGTCTCATTGACAGTTGTAATTTCAGAGTTACCGGCAACAATTACGAAGTGACTTTTACTATTGGCAAACGTAAAAACTAATAGTAAATAAGGATAGGCGTGCTCCCTTGAGGAATATACTATTTTTGGCATGTATGATAACTGTCATAATGTTTGGTGAGTGAATTTATGACAGCTGCAAGTTGTCATAAGATTCTGAGATTCTATGACGCATATGACGGATATGTTAGTTGTATATTTGCTAAATTTAGCCCAAGCTTCCTATCTTATAAAGATATTCTTTTGCTAGAATTTATGACATTTATGACGCGTCATAAGATGTTGTAAAAGGCCAGATTTAGTCTTGGGAGCCCAACCTTTGCATGGTTGTTTTTGGACAAGTGTAAGATGCTTGTAAGATGGTAATTAATGTTTATGGGTTGGAGAATCTTAGGAGAGAGAAGGTGAATGCCTAAGATGAGTTAGAAAATGTTTCTATAAGTATTTTCCATGTATTAGTTGTTGCAATACATATTTTAGGTACTCGGGTGCTGCAGGAATGCTGTCAGATTGAAGACTGGTGGAGAGAGTTGAAGTGTTGTTGTATTGTAAATCATTTTTAGATTAATACAAACATTGGGCCTCTTTCCTGTGTGGATTTTTTTACCCAAAAGGGTTTTCTCCATGTTAAACATTGTGATATGTGTTCATATTTCTAATTTTGCATTTCTGTGAAGCATAGTTTTGTTTCTGTGTTACAATCTCCATTAATAACACATAGTTAAAGATTGCTGAAATTTATCTTGAATTAGATTTCCATTGAAGTAGTGTAGCTTTCATTTCTAACAAAAATGATAAAAGATGAACAAATACTCCCCACAATTAGATTTTTTTTGGATTTTTGTAATTTCTTTAGCACATGAGAAAAACATGTGGGGAGGTAATGAAAACAACAAGTTGGGAATTGACCAATGGGGCCCATTGAAGGAATTCTTAGATTAGTTATAGATCATAGGAAAAATAAGGCTAAGGAAACAAGGCAAGCACTAGACTTAGATAAATTTGCACTTGTTAGATTTGGTCCCAACATGTGTGATGTCTACCTATGGGCCAAAAGTGGAAGGTGTGAACAATGTTGGTAGTAGATTTGCCACAAGTTGCAACTATTTTTGTTGGACTAGAAAATCTTTAATCTTCTACATGGGATCTGATGGTGGAGATCCTAATGGGGGAATTGGTACCTCTCTTCTTGGAGAGTATTTTATCAATATTTTTTCTCTTTTCTCTTTCTCCCTTTCTGCTTCCATCTGTGGTGTCTCAAGATTGCCCATTTTTTTGTCTTGTTCCTTTGTTACTTTCTCTTCTTAATGTGTAGTTTCATCTTACAATTCCATGACCAATTCCTCCACACTTATTCCCTCCATGCCATAATCTAGCTATTCACTTACCTTTTATTTTTCTCTTTATTATATTAAAACATTGTAGGCCTTTTTGGGTACAACCTTATTGTTTCATGTCTAAGAAAGCATACTTAGTATCTTCATGGTTTGTGTGTCTTCTTATAAAGGTGTGACATCCTTTTTTAATTATAGAGCAACATATAATTACTTAGTGATAGTCAAATAGCAATTTCTTATGCATTAGGTATGATTTGTCTCAAAGTTTGTTATTTTCTTTTCTTCTTGTGTGGTTTCATCCCACAATTCCATGGCTAGTTCCCCCACATTCATTCCCTCCATGCCATAATCTAGCTATTCACTTGCCTTATGTTTTTCTCTTTGTTAAATAAAAACAATGTAGATCTTTTGGGTAGCCTTTAGTGTTTCATGTCTTTTTTTTTTGTAACTTCCTTAACTTTTATTATGAGAGTATCTACTCTCTACTTCAATCTCAACTCTAATTTTTACATTTTTTCTAATTTGTCTTATTTCGCTGGAGAGAGATTTGGTGCTACTTATTATAGGGCTTCCTTCCATATGTTTTCTTCTATTTGCATCACTTATTCCCTTTTCCCTTTTATTACTTGTATTAATTCCCTCAAGACGTCCTTTATTATATCCCCCATTGAATGAGGACTTCCTATGATATGCTCCAACAATGCTTCTAAAGTACCTTGTGTATTTCTATTAGAAACCTCTATATACATTGTGTTATCTTTAGAGGTATGTCGAGTGTGAAGAGTGATCTCTATCAATTATATCTTCTTCTCTCTCTGAAGTCTTTTCTCTTTGGGGTGGTAGAGACATCTTGGTTTTCTCCTTTTTAGCTTCTTTCTATTCTACTTTTTCTAATTTTTTTATCTAGGGGTTTCCTCCTATTCTTCTTCTTCCTCCACAACTTGTGTAAATGGCCTTTTGGTCTTTTTTTGTCCTTGCCTTTGTGAGGCACTTGCTTCTCCTTTCTCCTTTTCCACACTCATTTGTATGAGGGCTTTTGTTGCTTCCCTAATAGGTGATTATGCCTTCCCTTCTCTTGGTTTTCTCTTTTATGGTGGTGTGGTGATTAGTTTTCTTCATGTAGACACTTGTAGAGATCTTTCCTCAAATTCTTGTGGCTCCTAACTTTTTATGGATTTTTGAATCTCTAATTTTGAACCCTGAGGATCTAGATTTCAGTATCTCTAACTTTCGTACCTATGTTTCTACCATTTCTAATGTTACTAGGGAGTCAAAAATCTTAGTTAGCTCTAGAGGTTTGGATGCTTTGCAAAGCCCCATTCTTTATTTAAATTTTCCTTGACTTTTTTCTAATTTTTCCTTGACCTCTCTCTTTGTCTTCTTCTCTACATATTCATTTATGGAATATTAAGCTATGTTTAACTAGTTATTCTACAATTACATATGCTTATAGTTTAAGTGCAAAGAGCCTAACTTATGTGTAAGGTTGTGAAGTATAGTCCTTATTGCCATTTTCATTAAAATGTCATCTCTTAGTTTGCCCTTGTAATGTTCCTTGGTCTTGGAATTCAAACTCTACTGTCTACATAGGATAAAGCCACCCATTTGCTATATGTTCAACCTACTATCATCCCACTCCATTTAAAAACAACAAAACACCAATCCTTAGTAATAGTAAGTATCAAGGTATTTAATCTTTCACATTGCAGGATCTCATTGTTTCAGTAGTATAAATGTTTGTGTGTTTTACAAATATCCTCCATGATGAGATCTGCATTGTTGTTCGTGCAAATCCATGTATGAAATGAAAACTAACATTGAAAATCTTAAGGGGTTATAAAGGTGTGACATCCTTGTTTAATAATAGACAGCATATATGTACTTAGTGACTGTCAAATGTTCCTCCCACTTTAGGAGTTGCTCTGGACACTCTTTCTACTGTGGACAGGTTGGAAGATCGCCTGGAGGAGTTGTCAGCACCTTTGGCCAATAATGGTGGCATTCTCAGAAGGCATTTTTGTGACCCTGATCACATTGGGAAGCAGGGGGTTGATGGTACTTCGATGCGGAATGCTTCCCAAGGAATAATTACAGCTCGAATACAACAATCCCTTCACCGTCTCCATCAACTTTCAACCTCTACAAGGAGCATTCCATTTCAAAAGGGAAAAGAAAAGTAGACAATCTGGATCATACTCCTGTTAAGAAGGCAAGCTCCGGAATGGATATGTCTAAACACATCAATCAAGATAATATCACTACTTCTCAGCCTAGTTTGGGAAATGGATTGAGGATCCGTGGCCTTGGCAGGCCTTGTTGCCATGAATTAATGAGGATTCCTAGGTCTTCCACCTTCCAAACGAGATGAATAGTAATTTGAAAAATCTATGCAATGAACTACGCGATAATTCTATATCTAACGAAGAAAATTTTACGGCAGTCTACAAGTTGCTTAAAGGGATGAATAAGCATTTACACCAACTTACACCACCTGGGACATGAGGTTATGAAGAGAAGGAGAATCTTGGACAACAACACAGAGACCTTGATAGCAATCAATGTCAATGCGGGGGAGCTAGAGATCATTAGGAAAAGAATGAGTATATTGTTCAATTAGTCCAAAAGTCTGGAAAGGCATGTTCACCACTGGATGTGCCTTACTAAGTATAGGGAACCAAATGGAGTGAACCCAATCATTGTAAACCTTGATGATAGTGGAAACAAGGAAGTCTGACTCTTCCCTGGACCTCGATCTTTGCCTCATTTCTTTTTTACTGTCGTTAGCACTAGACCCGCAATGCAGAATCTTTTGTAGTAATTGCTACAGCTTATTTTCAATTAAAATCAAACCCTCAAGATGCTGACACACTGGGCTAATGAAACAAATTCCCACAAGAATTAACCAGTTCTTCCAGTGTCGAAAATGTTTTCCGTGAAGGGCTTCAAGAATTTATAAATTTTATTTAAAATTATAGTATTTTACCTACTTAAAAAACAACTTTACATTCAATGAATTTTGAATGTGTGCAACTAATTAGAAAATGTAAAGCATTTGGACAAAATGCAATGCAATAAACAATCTGCTATACCGACTATCAAATCCAGCAAATTTGCGCAAAGTTTAATCCCTTTCCCCTAAATCAAAAAGCTGTTGAAAAAGACCGGCAATTAAATCTAATGTATGCAAACCAATTTATTACCAGCAAACTTGGAGATTTTCAAGAAAACACTAGGCGTAAATATGCTTTGAATACATACGAGATCATCACAGAGCAGCAGACAAATTTGTTCCAGTTGACGCAATCGAGCGCAGAGTCGAAGTTTACAGTATAATTATTGGAGGATAGGATCGGGGACTTTCTGGGGTGTTCGTTGGAAAAGTGAATTGCTCTCCAATTCGAATTTGTCTTTCAAGTTTGCGTCCCCTTTGCCGTCAATTGATGGAGTGTCGCTTTAATCGCTTGCTCTCTCCGTTTATAAAAAACACAGGTATCCGATTCCATAAACTAGTAGTTTCTGATGATGACGTGTAATCTTGTAATGGAGTGTCGTTTAGTCTTTGAAATGAAAGGAAAGATTTTAATAACGTTTAGTCTTTACGAGATAGATACAACGAAGAGGCGGGTCCACGCAATCTCAGTAGAAGTGCACGTGGCGGGAGAAGGTTGACTGCGACCGACAGATGGCAAGTGTAGACAAAACAATGTCGGTTCATCTTCAAGACTTTCCGGTAGTTATCGGTTTTAACCAGGAAGTGGTTGGCTTGGCACGTGTGTTACACTTTTTCGAGTTTGAAATTGTTGCTCGTAGGTAGGTATCTCTTTTCATTGGCTAGAATCTTAACCAGTTCGTTCGTAATCAATATTCATTAAATTACTCAAGATTTATAAATTTGTAGACGCCACCAACACACTACTTACACTAGTGCCACGCCTTGCAATGCCACCTTACATAAACAAAAGAACCAAATCACTTGTACCCTAATTAAATGGGACGAAAAAAAGCTTACTATAATAAAGAATTCAACCCCACGTGGGACCATGAGGAAAAAGTCTACATAGGAGTGGATATTAAATGGAAAACAAAAATGTTGATTGAGCAGCTAAGGACTAGCTCGCACCATCTTAGGTGTGAAACGAATAGGGGGAGGATTCCCAAAGAAGAGTGGGAAAAGAGAGTATGCCTCTTTTGCAACAAAGGTGTGGTGGAGACGGAATGGCATTTCATCATGGAATACTCAACTTACAAAGACATACATGGCAACTACGAAGACACTTTGAAGGACAACAATTTAAGCACCTTGTTTGAAAAGGCAAGACTGGGCAAAACCGCAAATTTTTTTTATCAAAGTTCACGACAGAAGATCTAAGCTTGAGAAGGGGCTGCAAACTGTTTAGCGATTCGTTGCCCTGTTTTTGGTTGGGGATGTGTGCAATTCTGAGTCCCATAGGTTGCTATGGCCTCGTGGACATTATTAAAAACTTTCATTTTATTTCATTGCCTCAAGACCAAGTAGCCACCATACTACATGATATATTAGGACAAACAAATATCTCAACTCTCATATTGCTACTTTAGACAAGTTCCACCCTTCACATACTCGAGACGCTGCTACCTTCATTCTCACGATGGCAATTAAATGCACATAGAAAACTTCAAGATTATTCCCAAAGTTACATCTAATAAAAACTCACCCACCTTCTATCAAAAGTGAAGCATCATATAATTCATAACATGCCTATCATACCCTTCAACACCCTTGCTTAGGATGCCAATATTAACCATACTACTCACCAATCAACTTTCCATCTCATTGCTTGCTCACCCATCACCTAATAGTTTTAATTAAAAACTCAACTCAAATACTACACCTTTTCTTTATTTAAAGGGGCTTAAAACATAATTTTAAGTCTAAATTTGGCAATGCCTTTAAGCTATGATTGTTAGTAGTTGTTATTGGTGGCTGTTGCACTCCATTTGCTAAATAATCTACAAGAATGTTGAAATTCCTTTTGCAATGAGCATATCAATGGATTGATGCAAAGTTACAACCTCTTCAACATATTGATTCAACTTCTAGCTCAGGGTTTTCTCCTTGAGCAAAACATTAATTTCAATCACAAAACCCTCTTCCAATATCAAAATGTTTTATCTTTTCGAGCTTGGTTGCTCCAAGCCCAACTATCAAGCTTCACATTCTGCCATATTATTTATGCAAAACCTTAGATATAGTTAGCCACCATAAATCATCTCTTCTTTTGAGTTTTGAATTGCCAAACCACCTCCTATTGGCCCAAGATTCCCTCACATTACCCCATCAAATTTCAACTTTCAGCTCCCTTCTAGTGGAGGGGACCATAACACATTTTTGCATCTCTCTTCTATCTTTTTGTCATTTTATCTCTAGATTTAGAACCCTTTAACCCTTGAATAGGAACACTTGCCTCCAATCCCCAAGATTTTAACAATATCAACTCATAGCCTATAAATAACAAACCCTATTACATCATATGTACTTGCACATATTCCTTTATAGTCATATAAATCCTACTTCAACACTTATCAACACTTGACTACTTTTCCCTAAAAATTTGAGAATTATGATCTAATGACAATCTCATAAGATGCAAAGGATAATTGTATTCCATAATACATCCAAATTTTTAGTTCCTCTTGGCTAACTACACGATAATTATCTTACTGATCTTAGAAAAACCCAATGTATGCCCATAAACTTGAGTGACCTATACCAAATCTCAGCTGAGAAAGCATAACACAAAAGCAAATGATCCATCGACTCCTCATCCTTCACAAAAACGTCTCAAGGGACCTAAGAAACCCTGTTTTCATATATTATCATATGCCATAATTTTGTTGGGATCACTAACCATATAAAAGCATTGCACTTAGGAGGTGCAGAAGAACACAAATAAGAGAGTTGGGCCAATTCTTCATCATTGGAACATTAACCTTCTTTAGCAATTTATAACATAAAGAAACATCATAAATACCTGACTTATTACTATAGACACCTAATATTCGCTAATACATTCATGTCACTACATCACATTCGCATCACTTCCTACTTAATTATTCAAATTCTTTTCTTCCATGTTAATCATTTAATCTATCTATCTTCATCATATTCCTCCACATTAATTAAATAAATCTAATTATTTAATTAAACTAATTTCCCTCCACACAGTTTCAATTAAATAAATTCAAATTATTTATTTAATTAAATATGCAATTCCCTCCAAATAAATAAAATTCAAATATTTTATTTATTTTATCCATGTGCACATGAAATTAAATAAAAAATTTCCCTTTTTTTCCTCTCACCATAATTTCCTCTAATCAAATTAGTTAACAAATCAATCAAAACAATTGACTCATCAATCTATTATGTTAACAAATCAATCAACTTTATTAACAACCCAATCAATCTAGTTAGTGAACCAATCAATTCAATCAACTCCTCAATCAAAACTATTAGCCTCCATAATTCATGAGAGGATAAGGACACTTGTCACTCTCTCATTCGTTCAAATCCTCTTATCCAATTCCATCCATTGATCTTTCTGATCATTCTCCACCATTGATCTTCATTTCTGAGAATCTATAAATAAAATGTCTTCTCAAGCTCTCATCCATCTCTCATATTCATAAACTTATGTTGTTGCCATTTGAATCATTCATTTTGGGAGATCAAGGTTATGCTAATTTTATAAAGCAATCCACGTATCATAATATCAAAGGAGCAAATCCATTGGAGTTGGGTGCATTCCAATACGCTCAATCAGTGAGGTGAATTTGTATGCAAACTTGGAAGGTATAATTGATGTTTACTTTGGTTTCTTTCATTGATCTTTACATTGCTACAACTTTCAAGGAAAATGATGCAAAGGTAGAAGACCTTCGCAGCTAACAAATGGCTAATACTGGTATTTCACAAGAAAAACAAACCAAACACTTGAGCACATTCCTAAATCTATTCAGGTAGGAGTGTCATATCTTGCAGACTCACTCAGGTGCGCCTTCAACCCCTACTATTAGATAATGGTGGTTTCCATCCTCTTGATACCGTTTATCACTACTCAGATAGGTAGGGAATGCAAGGTCATGGACCACCATACACCCCTTACTTTTGAGGCAAAGTCTTATCCAAATTGTATTCTATCTTAAGCAATGAAGGTAATAGCATGATCTCTTCTGCTCCATGTCACTATGATGCACTAAAGGATATTATGGCCAAAAGTCAGACATAGGCTTTACAAGCATCTAGTGGATGTCCCAATATACGTAAGGTACGAGGGATGAATATGTGAATGGGGGTGTCCCAATCAACCCAAGCTCCAACCACACAAGTTGGTGGATAGAGGATCTCAGAGTTTTTTGCAAGGGGGAAGAGTGTCCTTCCTTTGAAGTGAGTCTTTTGATTCTCACAATGTTTATATATCTTGCCAGAACACGCGGTTGAGGTCGTCCCTAGGGGTGATGAAATCCCCTGGCAGGCCCCCTAAAAGAAAAGATAGATACTAATTGCTTTTGATCTCCAAGATTGCATTAGGCGCAAGGAGAGAACATACACAAATTAGCACTACCTTAGGATTTAATCTAAATAAAAAATAAATGTAAGATTTTTGATCTCCAAGATCATGTTAAGTGCATGGAGAGAGCATACTTCTTGATAAATCCCACAAGCACAAAAAACAAGTTCATTAAACAACTAAACTAACTTAGTGCCTAAATTAATTAAAATCAAGAGTCTTTGACAAACGAGGCTGCAACAAACTCATTAGTAGTCTCAAAATGTTATCGTTGACAATCGAAAGATGCTACACCAATGAGTTAGTCTCAAAACCCCACAAAATGTTAGCTTAAACAACAAAAATAACCAAAAGTACTCTAGGACAGTCAAAAGTACACAAACAGAGATGAAATAAAGCAGAAATAGAAAGTTGATACCTACTATTACCTTTTGCCATAGGCACATCGACAGGATCCAAGGGCATGTTGACAGGAGCCAAAGGCACGCATACAGAGACTGAAGGTGCACTTTTATAGAGATAGACAGAGATGACAAGAATGCTTTTACAAGCCTTAGGCATGTCAATATGGAACGAAGGCACTCTTTTACAGACCACATGTGTGCTTTCGTTTTTGCATTACAAAAACCTGCCAAAAATAGAAAGTTAGTTCTGACAGCAAACAAAAATTGACTATTATGGGGGGATCTAGAGATCTGATGGTCAGATCTGGGTCACACAAAGGTTGCCCACTGTTAGAGAGATCAAAGCCATGTTGTTGTGAGCCACATGTGTGCTTTTGTAATAGTACGTAAAACCTACAAGAGAAACTATCTCAGACCCTACAACAACAAATATTGAAGTGATGGGAAAATGCAATCTGAGTATTAGCCAACCATAGGATAGAAAACCAATCAGAAAACCTGAGAGAAACATGACAAAAACAACACGAAAGTTAGTCACATCAACAAACACAGGCACTCAAACAAAGACCATAGGCGTGCTAACTTGAGCCAAAAGTATCTCAACATAAGTCGTAGGTGCATCAATATAAACCATAGGTGCGCTATTGCAGTCGTAGGCACATTTATGGACTTGTTACACAAACAACACATAATTTCTTCCAAAAAAGTTAAATTAAAGGGATGTGGGTCCCACCGGACATGCCAAAATGTGAAGGAAAAAATAAGCAATACAAAGATCAATGAAAGAAACAAAGTAAACATCAATTATACCTTCCTTTGCATGCAAATTCACTTCACCGATTGAGCGTATTGGAATGCACCCAACTCCAATAGATTTTCTCCTTTGATATTATGATATGTGGATTGCTTTATCAAATTAGCATAACCTTGATCTCTCATATTCATAAACTTATGTTGTTCATTATCTTTTCCATTTTATCCACCTATCCAACTATCATGGCTTGATGATTGATGGGTATTGATGGTATCCTACATTCATCCATATAGTCATAACAAGTTACACCAATCCCATTCCATAATAAATACCCTTGTACCTAACTTGGGGCATTCTTGGTATATACCTGGTCATCCTAGAGGGATCACTGTTGAGACATGGACCAGCTAGGACTCGAACCTAGGACCTTCCATTTTGCTGTTGGAGTGCTCTACCACTGAGCTACTGGCCCCTCTTGGACCAGTCCATCGTCGGTCCAGGTGTGGCTTACACCAACACCCCCCCTTAAGCCACACCTCTCGTGTGCTTGGGGCTCCTAGCCTAGCTTGGCTCTGATACCCAAGCACACGAGAGGTGTGGCTTAAGGGGGGGTGTCTAAATGTTGAGACATGGACCAGCTAGGACTCGAACCTAGGACCTTCCATTTTGCTGTTGGAGTGCTCTACCACTGAGCTACTGGCCCCTCTTGGACCAGTCCATCGTCGGTCCGGGTGTGGCTTACACCAACACCCCCCCTTAAGCCACACCTCTCGTGTGCTTGGGTATCAGAGCCAGGCCTGGCTCTGATACCCAAGCACACGAGAGGTGTGGCTTAAGGGGGGGTGTTGGTGTAAGCCACACCCGGACCGACGATGGACTGGTCCAAGAGGGGCCAGTAGCTCAGTGGTAGAGCACTCCAACAGCAAAATGGAAGGTCCTAGGTTCGAGTCCTAGTTGGTCCATGTCTCAACATTGATCTGAATTTTTGAGACATGGACCAGCTAGGACTCGAACCTAGGACCTTCCATTTTGCTGTTGGAGTGCTCTACCACTGAGCTACTGGCCCCTCTTGGACCAGTCCATCGTCGGTCCGGGTGTGGCTTACACCAACACCCCCCCTTAAGCCACACCTCTCGTGTGCTTGGGGCTCCTAGCCTGGCCTAGCTCTGATACCATGTTGAGACATGGACCAGCTAGGACTCGAACCTAGGACCTTCCATTTTGCTGTTGGAGTGCTCTACCACTGAGCTACTGGCCCCTCTTGGACCAGTCCATCGTCGGTCCGGGTGTGGCTTACACCAACAATCACTACCATTCAAACTCATACTTTCCACAGTAAACATACCCACCTTATTTTATCAAAAGGCAAAAACACCAAAATAAATCCAAAATGTACCAAAAACATCGCATGTTCCCAAAAATACAAAAAATCATAACATGCAAAAAGCCAAGTAATAAAATCATTTATCAATCAAGTTTTTCATCCATTTTCACCCATAATAAATAAATACCCATTAGACTTGATATGCAAGCAAAGAAAACTACATATTGAAAACATAGAGCTTTTATACAAAATCATAAGTAAGACCACCTTTTGAGGCATCATGATACCTAAGTACCCATTGCCTCAACATATCGTTGGATCTCATCTAGATTCATGCCTATAGCAGGATAGACCTTTCATGCATCCAACATAATCTAGTATCAATCATATTTTGGGGCAAGAGATTATGATGGTTGATTGGTTGTTTTGTCACTTGGTTTTGTTCTTTTCGATTTATCTTTTGTCTCTTTCTATTGCTTATTCAAAGGCCACCTAGATCTTTTATATCTTGGTGTGTTTAGAGTGGCATAGAATGAGGCATAGTCATTGATTTCTGTGTCGTGTTTGGTGGATACTTTTGTCACTCCAACTAGTATTCATACCTTGTATGTGTAGGACTATCTTTTTTGCATACTATGTTGTCCTTTTGCATCTAAGGCTATTATACCTTATGTGCACTAAGGACTCGTGCTCTAAGTTTTCTTCCTCACACATATAGACAAGGTTGTATTATTTTGGGCATGCATAAGTTTATCCTTTTGTTTGCAGTGTCAAGTCCATGCAAAGGATATTAAGTCATCCTAGTTCCTTATACCTTGGTGTATAATATACATTTTTCTACATTAAATAAAGGATTACTTTACTTTATATTAGCATAATTACTCCCACTATGAAAATCCATCATTCTTACATCCATCTTTGTCACTTTCTTCTTAACATTTCATCCTAAATTTCTATCTATGCTAACTATGTCTTTCTTTTAAACACTTTCCTTTTAGTAGACATGATATTTCCACAGTCACTTTCCTTTTGTTTTGGCCATTCATTATTATCATTTTCATTATCCATCATTATTATCATTTCCTTATCAATTTCATTATTTTCACATTATCTTATCATTACCATTCCCAATTATCATTTTCATTTCTTTTACCATTACCATTATCATTACCATTTGTTCATCATCATTATCATTTATCCATTACTATTATAGTACCACTATCATCACTAACACTTGTCTTTCATTATTATCCATTATCATTGTCCCATCATATATATCATAAGTGCAATGCATCATCTATCATCACATCATATCTACACTATATACATCATCATCTATTCTAACTCATTTACATCATACATCCATATATTACCATTAGTCCTAACATCTAATGCAAAGATAACAAAAACCGCTCATGTGTAACATCAACATGTACAATATCATATCATCATGACATCATCAATAAAGCATCATAACACAACCATATACACCATCATAATATCAATATCATCATTTACAAAATGGCCATAATACAATGTATGTGTGTACAAAATACATATCAACCCACAGGCATCAAAATACACAACATCATAATCATCATATCATCTCATGTAGAACTCCTTCCCTCCGAATGTATCAGCGGTAAAGGTTGTGGGTTGGATCCTAGAGGAGGAGGAGGAGGGTGTGGTCCATGTGTCCCTACAGCCTACCCTGATAGCCTCGATAGTGGTGGAGTCTATGTTGTCGTAACCCTAGGAGGTCCCATCACTGATGTGTTAGGGTTAGCTAGTAGGAAATATCAATTAAATGCAAATAAAGATTAAATAGAGGAATGAAAAATACACATAAATAATAACAGCGAGAGACAAGTTTTAACGTGGTTCACCCAAACTCAGGCTACATCCACCAATAGAGAGTCCAATATTATTATCTAGTAAATCAAATGAATTACAACCAACAATCCCTGCAACTCAATACCATTGCAAATGCTACAATACAATATATCAACCAAAACCCTAACCCTTAGCTGCTTGCCTTATGTCGGTTACAAAAATAGGGTTTTTTTTATGTCAGCTCAAGAAAAAAAAATTTCAGGGGCTGTGCCCCCGAACCCCAGTGAGGATACATGGCTAGTGTACAGTACTTTCCTAATCAGTCGCCACCTACCAACATGATGGCCCTAACCTCGCAGACCTAGTTGTCCTTGACCTACTCCATGAACTAAATGTAGGTGCTCTCTGTTCCTCTGGTACCATGCTATGATATAGAGAGCGATAGTACTTCGCCCTCTATCCTGCTACTTCCAGCTCTCCCTGGACTCTCATCATGTTAGGCCACATCTACTACATCCCTCCACCTACTATGATCCCTTATGTTGTGTCACACTCCTACTAGAGGCATGTAACAGAGGCTATTGCTCTATCTCTCTCCACCCTTAAGTGCAACACACTCTACCATCACCTACTAGAGTCTCCCATCACCATCACCATCCCCGCCAAGTGCATGTACCTACACATGCAATGCTTGTACTTGTCCCTGTAAGGTCTGGATTCAGAGGAGGGCATTGTCTCTCTCTGCTGTCAGCCTTGTCACCATACCCTGTAACCGCTCCACTTCCATTTGTAGGCTATCCATGGAGGCTCTAAGTGTTGCTATATCCTCCTCATCTCTAAGGATTGTCACTTCAACCTCTACCTATCCCATGTCCTCTCCATCTCCAAGGATGTCCATGTGACTTCCCTCTACCCTCTATCTAACTTGTCATTGAATGGGAGGTGCAACAACCTGCCCTGCCTATGGTCTTGAGAGGGTGAGTCTCACTAGCCTGTGTTACCCACCACACATCAAAATCTGGACTAGTCCCTGTGTCATCCATGTCACTACCTGGAAGCACCCATGGCACTAGTTGTAAGCCATGAAAGTCTACCAAGGGTACCTAAGGATCCAAAGTTGTGCCCCATGTCCCTATATCCCACCGTACTCTAGGAAAGATAGCCTCATGTATGGGGATTATCTGTCTCTCCCCAACCTATCTCAATACCCTATCTAACATGTATCTCTCCACAATATGTGTCATCTAACCCAAAATATATCTAGTTTGTCAAACGTAAGCTAACTCCTCTACATCCTCATCCTATGCCTCATAATCTCTCCAAGGCCTCCATATCATTGTGTCGATCTCGTCTATCACTCTCCTCCAGTAAGCCATGTCTCCAACATGTTGGTAGTGTAGGATACCCGCATACATCCAATAGTATGGGTGCTCTGGACTCTTGGGTCTATTGTACACTGGTCTAAGAACTGCTATGTGCTCCCATGCCCATATGTGCAATAATTTAACATCCTAAACCAGATATTGACTCTGATTGTATACACAACTGTGCAAGTCTCTATAAGCACCAAAATCACGCACAACCTCCACGAGGACCCATATGATGACTCACATCCTTGTCACATACATGTAAGTGTGAAATAACATCCTCTCAGCAGCAATTCTCTTGGTGATGTGTGTTTTTATTTCTCCTTGTGTTGTTTCCCCTTTTTTGTTTTCTCTCTCTTGTCACTTTCATACTTTTAGGTTACACTTTTTTGACACTTGTCGATTTGCATTTATTGTGCTTGCGACCCTATCCCTAAGCCTTGTATGCATCTTATATGTGAGTTTTCACCTTTCCCCAGTGTTTTTTGTCCATTCCCACCCCTATAGGCCTTCTAGAGGTCCTCCCTAGCCATCTGCAACTTTTGATTTAAGTTTCACTCAACCAATCCAAATCTATCCCTATTATTTCCATATCTCCCTTGGGAGATCCTACTTTTGCAAGTGGAGATTTGGATTTTCACACATGACTAAGCTATTTTCAGAGGAAGATCCCCTCCTTTTCATCTCCTCTACCATATCCCACCATGGACTTTTACCCAGGCACCCTCCTCTGAGGGTCGCCCATGGGTCGCCCCTAGGCGACCCTAACTAGTGAAAGGGGTGACCCATGGGCGAGTGTCGTATTTTTAGCTATGAGTTCACTTGAGTTTCTAACTCAAAATAGCTCTATTTTTTACCATTTTTCTTCCTATTTGCATGGATTTTCATGCCAAAGATAGAGCTAACTATTTCATGCACCTACACATACATAATTATCTCTATTTCATGTTTTAATGAATTCCCGTGCATTCTCATGCACTCCTCTTTCTTCACTTCTTCTTGAGTGATAAGCTTTTACTAGTTAGATCACTCCAATTTTAGCCCATATCACTCTTGAGTCTAATCAAATTGAGTTAACTCTCCTTCTAACTTATAAATACTCCCCTCCCTCAAGCACAAAGGGAGGTAATTTCATTTGTGCACACATTTCTTGCAAGTTATTGCTCTCCAAATCAAGCATTCTATGCTCATACAGGACATAGGAGCCTTTTGTTTTTATTTGTTGTCTCTGTTAGATTCAGGACAGACAACTGAGAGGGGGGGTGAATCAGTTGTCCAAATCTTGCTTCCAATTAAACACTTAAATCCACTTTGTTATTCAGCAGTATAAAACTTAATCAATCATGAACACATAAAGCATTAACTCAAGAGCAGAAACACATCAACACAAGAGACACCAAGATTTTGATGTGGAAAACCCGGTTAAGGGAAAAACCACGAGGTGATTAACCCAAAAATATATTCTCTGTTAGAAGAATAGAAAGAACAAAATGGCACATAGCAATTAGGGCTCACTACCTGAGCACACTGCTCACAAGAGGCCCACTGCCTACAAGAGACACACTATCTACAGAAAAATAAGTATCACAAATGTGAACTGGAGAATAGCATCTTTACCATGCCTAAATCAGTTCCATTTAAGCGCACAAACCTCTGCTTTGCCTTTCGCTCTTTTCCTCGCTACCACCCTCTCATCCACACCAAACACACTTTGGAATGACTTCACAATCTCTTATTTATACAAGGCATTGACTTAGGAACAATCATCTAAGTCGGCAAACACCTACAAGAACATCCGCAAGACGTGTAATACATCCGGTCGGCCAGTCTCAGGAAGAACACCAACATCCGGTGGTTATTCTTCAAAAGCAAACTCTAACTTCAATGCAGACCACCAAGATGAACTGGACACGATCCAAAGATCACCACAACCTTTTCTGAAACACCAAGAACATCCACACTTCATTAGCTTATTAGAATTCTTCTCTCCTTCATCCAGAACTTCAAGAACACAGTCTGTCATCACTGTCACAAAGGAATAGATACTTCCAGATCTTCAAACCATGAACCAATCGAGTTGACACTTCACAAAGACGTCCTAAACACTCCCTCAAATCTGTAGAATAGGATAATGCATTTCTGGATCTCATTGGACTTATTTGTGTCACTCTGTCACCTCTGAACACCTGCCAGAACCGGTTCTGCTTGAGCAGCCATAACTTCTTCAGATCTTCATGCAGACCTCTAAAATCTTTACCTTTGAACTATATCCTCTGATAGTCATCTTATCTTGGATCTTTACCTTACTGTCTTCACTGTTCTTCTTTGTTTTTGATATAACTAATTTTCTCAATATCCTCAGCACATAGCTCATCCAATCCTTGTAATTTTTGCAACAAGAGTATGTTGACATCAATGACAACACCGGTTAGACCCATACTTACAACAATCTCCCCCTTTGTCATTGATGGCAACATAATGTGAAAAACCATCAAGCCAAGAATTTCTCCTTACTGTCACAACTCCCCCTATCAACAACAATCATTCACATGTCTTCTATTCCTTTACTGCTCCCCCTTTGTTCATCAACCACTTGTTTTTCACATGTCTTCTCTCCCCCTTTGACATCAATGGCAAAGGGCTCATACTTGCAACTTCAACACTTTAGAAACATACCAGCTGCTCCCCCTGAGTAGCAGCTCCCCATAAAGAATCCGGATCATAAGATATGACTGTGATATCCACCAGACTGATGCACATCAGTGCACCTTAGTTCATCACCGGAGGGGCAATAACCCCTAACTTCTCTCTGAGATACTCAAAAGAGTCCTTGGGAAGAGGTTTAGTAAAGATATCTGCAATTTGATCCTTGGAGGGCACAAACTCCAATCTGACTTCATCCTTGTTCACTTGCTCTCTCAGAAAGTGAAACTTGATAGATATATGCTTAGTCTTAGAATGCAGCACCAGATTCTTAGATATATGTATGGCATTTGAATTATCATAGAATATAGTGATAGGCTCCTCATACTCTACTTTAATATCTCTTAGCATCTACTTCATCCACAAAACTTGAGTACAACTACCTGCTGCTGCAATGTATTCTAGTTCAGTTGTAGATAGAGATATTGCCTCTTATTTCTTGCTTAGCCAAGAAACCAATCTCTTTCCCAAAAAGAATGCACCACCACTGGTACTCTTCTGGTCATCCACATCTCCTGCCCAATCTGCATCTGTATATGCATGAAGAGAGAAATCTTGATCTCTAGGATACCACAAACAATACTCAACTATTCCTTTTAGATATCTAAAAATCCTCTTGATTGCCATGACATGAGATTCTCTGGGATCAGCCTAGAATCTAGCAACAAGACCAGCAGCTTGCATAATGTCTGGTCTAGTTTGAGTGAGATACAATAGTCCTCCAATCATTGACCTATACTTTGTCTGATCAATCTTAGGAGAATCATCATCTTTGCTCAATTTACATCCGGTAGCCATAGGAGTATGCATTGGTTTTGAGTCTTCCATCCCAAATTTCTTCAACAATTCTTTCACATATTTAGACTGAGAAATAAAGATTCCTTTCTTTATTTGAGTGATTTGTAGCCCCAAAAAGAAATTCATTTCACCAAGCATAGACATCTCAAATTCACTTTTCATTTGATTTGCAAAAGTTTTACACATACTATCTCTTCCTCCAAAAATGATATCATCAACAAACACTTCAACAATCAAGATGTTTTCATGATCAATGTTGAAATACAAATTACTGTCAGCAGTACCTTTGTTGAAACCAATCTTCAAAAGATGCTTATCCAATCTTTCATACCAGGCTCTTGGGGCTTGCTTCAGTCCATATAGTGCTTTCTTCAACTTGCAGACCATATCACCATGATTAGACAATTGAAATCCATCCGGTTGCTCAATGTATACTTCTTCTTCCAAGTCACCATTCAAGAAGGCAGACTTGACATCCATCTGATATACCTTGAAGTCCTTGAAAGTAGCATATGCAAGAAATAACCTGACTGCTTCAATTCTTGCCACCAGAGCAAAAGTTTCTTCAAAATCAACTCCTTCTATTTGAGAGTAACCCTTGCAGACCAATCTAGCTTTATTTCTGATTACATCACCAACTTCATTCAGTTTGTTCCGGAAGACCCATTTGGTTCCAATCACATTCTTGTCTCTAGGTCTGGGAACAAGATCCCGAGTGTGATTTTTCTCAATTTGCATCAGCTCTTCTGCATTTCTTTAGTCTAGTTTTCATCATTGTAGGCTTCATTTACTGTCTTAGGTTCAATCTTTGAAATTAGACAATACTCATCTGAGTCTTGAGCAATTCTTCTTCTTGTTTGCACACCTTTGCTTTTATCACCTATGATCTAATTTTCAGAGTGGTTCACTCTTACATACCTGGGAACTTTGGAAGTTTCCTGCACTACTAATTCTTGATCAGGCCTATTATGACTCGTCTCTTCTCCCTGAATTACTGGATCTGTTTGATTCTGAATACCAGAAGGAGTTTGAATCAGAACACCATTCTGATCATCTTCATCATATTCATAGAACCTTGAAGGTTTCTCAATTCCTTCATCAACCTTCACATTTGTACTTTCTATCATCTTTCTCAGTCTCTTATTATAACACCGGTATGCTTTGCTTTGAGAAAAGTAACCCAAGAATATTCCTTCATCACTTCTAGCATCAAACTTGCCTAGATCTTCATCTCTTTTAATGTAACATTTGCTACCAAAGACTCTGAAATACTTCACAGTAGGAGTGATGCCAAACCAAAGTTCATAAGGAGTCTTATCGATTTTGCTTCTGATTTGAACTCTATTGAGAGTATAGACTGCAGTGTTGACAGCTTCTCTCCAAAACATCTGAGGAACATTTGCTTCCATCATCATTGTCCTAGATGCTTCCTGGATGGTCCGGTTCTTTCTCTCCACTACTCCATTCTACTATGGAGTCCTAGGAGCAGACAACTGTCTCTTTATTCCATGCTTCTCACAAAAATCTATGAACTCATCAGATGTGAATTCACCACCTCTGTCAGACCTCAGACATTTCAATTTTAGTCTGGTTTCATTCTCCACCATAGCCTTGAAAATTTTGAACTTCTCAAAAGCTTCTGATTTCTCTTTCAGAAAGGTAACCCACATCATCCGGGAATGATCATCAATTAATAACATGAAATATCTATCACCTTGCACACTCTTGATTCTTGTCGGACCACATAGATTAGTATGAACTAAGTCCAATAATCCGGTAGAAAATTGATCCTTTCTTTTGAAAGAGACTCTGCTTTGTTTTCCCAACTGACATTCTTTGCACAAACTATTGGTAGGTTTTACCAATTTTGGAAGATCTCTTACAGCCTGAGTATTGCTTATCTTCATGATATTATCAAAATTCACACGACACATCCTTCTATGCCACAACCAACTCTGATCAACTTGTACAAACAGACAACTTTTACTAGTACCAACTAAATGAAAGATATTACCTTTTGTTTGAGTACGTGATGCAATCTCTATTCTGAAACTTTCAAAGATCCTACATTTTCCATTCTTGAATCAGAGATCATAGCCTTTGTCCACCAACTGACCAACATTGAGAAGATTATGCTTCAATCCTTCAACATACAGTACATTGCCGGTTTTGTTCTTTCCATCAAAAGAAATAGTTCCCCTACCTCTGATTCTACCAGCAGAATTATCACCAAAATTTACCATTCCTCCTTCATACCTCTCCAAATCTAAGAACTTGTTCTTGTCACTTGTCATATGGTGAGAGAATCCACTGTCAATGACCCATTCATCCTTTTCTTCAACTTGGGCAGCCAGAGCTCTTTCTAAAACCTTATGATTGACAGATTCAGAGGGCATTGGATCTTCTTCCTTGATGGCAATAAACACCCATTCATTTCTGGATTTGTTTCCTATCTTTGATTCATCATCTGTTACTCCATTATCATCTTCTTCATGAACATAATAACAATTCTTTTGGAACCTTTGTCTGTTAAGATTTGACTTTGAAAATCTTTTCGGACACCTTGAGGCAAAATGACCAATCTTATTGCAGTTAAAACACTTAAAGGGTAATTTTCCTTCATACTTACCAGATCCTCTTGGCAGTCTCTTTGCAATGAGGGCTTCAAGTTGAGTTGTTTCTACTTCTTCTTCTTCCATGTCTTTTCTTGCTTTTTCATACCATGATAGATTTCTCAAAGAGTTCTCTCCTGGATCAAACCTTTGTTTACCTTTTACAGAGGCACTAGCTCTGAATGCATATTTAGTCTTGGGGGGTTCATCTCCAAACTTGGACATTTCAAATGCAGCCAATTTACCAGCTAATTGATCTCTTGTGACAGTTGTATGGGCTCTGAATTCTTCAATGGCAGAAACCTTGATTTTATAAGAGGCAGGAAGGGATCTGAGAATTTTTCCAACAATCTCATCTTCATCCAAGACTCCACCAGCATTTCTAATTCCACAAACAAGCTCATTTACTCTTGGCATAAAAGTAGAGATGTTTTCATCTTCTCTCATCTTCAAATTTTCAAATTTTCCTTTCAGAATTTGTAACCTTGCACTTTTAACATACTTGTCTCCTTCATGCAGAAGTTCCAGTTTTTGCCAAATCTCATAAGTAGTTGGTAGGTCAATAACATTTGAGAGCTCTAAGTTAGGTAATGCGCTTAGAAGAGCTTCTATAGTCTGCAGATTGTTTTCAGCATCTGTGATTTCATTTACGGTTCTCGGACCACCCTGTTGAGGTACATACTGTGTTGTAGCCATGGACCAGTGCGCCATTCCCATACATCTCAAGTGACATTTCATGTGACCTTTCCAAAGATTGAAATTGGTTCCATCAAACTTCAGACTATCCTTCTTGTAAGATGACATCCCAAATCTCCTCAAGTGATTAAGCTCCTTTTAGAGGAACTTGGCTCTAATACCAATTGTTAGATTAAGGACAAACAACTGAGAGGGGGGGTGAATCAGTTGTCCAAATCTTGCTTCCAATTAAACACTTAAATCCACTTTGTTATTCAACAGTATAAAACTTAATCAATCATGAACACATAAAGCATTAACTCAAGAGTAGAAACACATCAACACAAGAGACACCAAGATTTTGACGTGGAAAACCCAGTTAAGGGAAAAACCATGGTGTGATTAACCCAAGAATGTGTTCTTTGTTAGAAGAATAGAAAGAACAAAATGGCACATGCCAATTAGGGCTCACTACCTGAGCACACTGCTCACAAGAGGCCCACTACCTACAAGAGACACACTATCTACAGAATAATAAGTATCACGAACTTGAACTGAAGAATAGCATCTTTACCGTGCCTAAATTAGTTCCATTTAAGCGCACAAACCTCTGCTATGCCTTTCACTCTTTTCCTCGCTACCACCCTTTCATCCACACTAGACACACTTTGGAATGACTTCACAATCTCTTATTTATACAAGGCATCAACTTAGGAACAATCATCTAAGTCGACAAACACCTACAAGAACATCTGCAAGATGTGTAATACATCCGGTTGGCCAGTCTTAGGAAGAACACTAACATCCGGTGGTTATTCTTCAAAAGCAAACTCTAACTTCAATGCGGACCACCAACATGAACTGGACATGATCCAAAGATCACCACAACCTTTACTAAAACACAAAAACATCCGCACTTTATCAGCTTACTAGAATTCTTCTCTCCTTCATCTAGAACTTCAAGAACACAGTTTGTCATCACCGTCACAAAGGAATAGATACTTCCAGATCTTCAAACCATGAACCAATCAAGTTGACACTTCACAAGGACGTCCTAAACACTCCCTCAAATCCACAGAATAGGATAATGCATTTTCGGATCTCACTGGACCTATCTGTGTCACTCTGTCACCTCTAAACACTTGCCAGAACCTCTTCTACTTGAGCAGCCATAACTTCTTCAGATCTTCATGCGGACCTCTGAAATCTTTATTGGATCATCTTAAGGCTCATATCTACAAACCTTTTGAAGCGCATCCTCTGATAGTCATCTTATCTTGGATCTTTACCTTACTGTCTTCACTGTTCTTCTTTATTTTTGATATAACTAATTTTTTCAATATCCTCAGCACATAGCTCATCCAATCCTTGTCATTTCTGCAACAAGAGTATGTTGACATCAAGGACAACACCGGTTAGACCCATACTTGCAACAGTCTCATCTAGCTTTCATACAAAGCTTGTTTCACATCCATACGCTACTCACATCAAAATCCACTGTGCTAATCAAGCTCTCATTGAGCTCTTTTCAAAGCTTCAAAGCTTCTTTTTCTTCTCTTTTCTTGTTATCACCAAGAGGATCATCCTACTGTTACAAGAGGATTAGAGGTTGCAGCTACAAGGATTTCTGAGAGTAGTGGAGGTTCATGCGTCTCCAGGTTCCTTCATACTTTTTTTCTTTTCATAGTAATTAGATAATCAAAACTTTACTCTTGGGATAAGTAAATACATGTTGCTTTTTCCTTCATAGGCTAAGTAGATTTGCATTGTTAAATTAGTTTCCCTTTCCAAATTTCATAGATTAAAAGCAATTTCATTTCTTAGATTAGATTGATCCACATATTCCAGAAAACAAACAAAAATATTGAGTACATTGCATTGGGTAAATTCATCATAGCTTGCATACATTTTATAATTCCTAGATTAAGAATAAGTACTTTGATTTCTAAAAACATAAAAAACCACAAAAAGACGTTCTGCACTCATATAGGCTTGCATGCATATACAAATCCAAAAAGAATAAAAACATTAGCAATATAGAAGGTTCGCAAACCCTTGGTCCCAACACAAGGTCAACTTTAGTCAAACATTGGTCAAAACCCTTGGTTTCATCACAAGATCAAACAAAGTCAACACAAAGTCAAACCTTAGGTCACATAAACCCTAAATCAAAATCCTAGGTTAAGTCAAGGTTAGCTTAAACCAACTCTCTCTTTTCTCATCTCACGAATGTGCCTCAGACTTAGAGGTGAGTGGGTGAGGGCAATCCTCGACGAGATAGAGGAGATCCACCCTAGACAACAACAAGATCATCTAGTCATACAACAACAAGAAGAAGGATTCAGACAACTCCTGATACAACAAGCAATCATCCAACAATATGAATGACAATGCCAACTTGAGCAAATAATCAATGAGAATAATAGTCAACCCACACAATGTTGGAACATCAGAAACATAAACAAGAGAATGGTGACAAGTGACCCTTTAGGTCATATAGTTATCTTTACAACTATGGTCACATAACACCGTATCCAAACAAGTGCACAACAACATAGGCCCCAAGACTGGTCGACCCCTCTCAACAAAGTCTAGCTCTCCAACGAGCCAAACCACCCCCATGTCTTGCCTCCTCTCAACTGGCAACTTCCACGAGAGCGAGAGTGACTTGGAGGTTCACCTTGTGGCAAGGCGAGAAGGGTCCGTGTGCGTGCCAAAACTGACTCAACCGCCCCAAGCCACCGAGTCATGATTTTGAGTATACATATTTTGGTGAACCTGATGTGAAGTGTAGATCCTTCTTGTTAAGCTTTTGCGTTACCATTACTTGGACCTCATTGTCTCTAGGTTTCAAACATTACCACTTTCTTCTTCATAACCGCCTTGGCCACTTCTTTTTTCACCTTCACCTTTGCTTGTTCCATTTATTTTGTGGTGTCTATGGCACCCCCAAATATTATGGAACCAGATCTAAACTTAGGGAATGTTCCCTCTAGGGAACCAAAAACTCCCTCTTTCAATAGGTATGTGCCACCTAACACAAATGCACCAATCTCAAATTGCTATGATTACAAAGAATCTGATTATGAGCATGACCAAAGAGAACCCAAACGTTCTCTATCTTTTAACAATCCTACATAGGAACATAACCCTGCCATACCAAATGTGCTTCACAAATCTAGAAGAATACAACTAAGATTAGAAATCCACCGTCTGAATCTACCATCCACTAATACCTCAAGTACTCATCTTGATGAGGAAGTAAGAAGGTTGGAAAGAAAATTACAAGAGGCAAGAGATGCCCAAGAAGCATTGAAATTTTCCATACAAGAAGAACAAAGAGAAAATGTCATGCAAGAAGAAGCACAAAATCATGACAACAATTGAAGGGAAAACCCTAGAAATGAGGAAGTGCCTAGAGGTCCCAATCTTGTAGACCTAATTGCGATGCTAGTACAAAAAATTAGAACCCTAGAAGTAGAACAACTTGCTCCAAAAAGAAGATAGTGTTGGCAAGAGACACTGTATGGCTTCATGAGTGTTGTCATTGATGGCAACAAAGTCCATCCCACACATCCACAGCACATAGTATGTCTATACCGGAAGATAGATTGAAGAATGTTTTGGTCTGATGAACAAGAACAGAGCTTACAGCAAGGTCTGACAATCAGGTCTGGATCTCTTAGATGGTGTAACTCAGCAAGTTGTAGACTTGGACAAGTCAAGAGGAGTACCATGACTACTACATTCCAAATATTGAGCCTCCGGTGATGAATGATTGAAAAGATATGAGCATCTAAGTGATTGGTTCCTGACAGGTAGAGTAGATTAAGGAAGAACTGACCGACAGAGCATCAGACCTTAATCCGGATGAGAAATTGATGATGATCAAGATAATTAAGGGATCATACATGGTTGGCCGACATGATTCATGACTTCTATGTCTATGTCTTTGATACACATCACATATTAAGCATGGATTCAGTTGACAGATCAGTGTTTTTTAAATATCTTGAATATTCCAGTTGCCGACTAGAAAGATGTTGAAATCCTTGATGCAGATATATATACCAGATGGATTTTGGTATGAAGGTGTGTGTGTGTTGATATAGTGTGTGAGCAAAGGCAGAGAAAAGTGTGGAAGCAACAATACAAGTCTGGTATGTGATAGAACAGCAGCACCAAAGCAGAGGAAGAATGAAGTGTATTATATCAGTATATTGAGCCTGACCGGAACTAAACTTCAGCATATATGGATGCCTCTCTTCAGTTCAAACATCTGATTACCTTCTATAAACCTTGTAGACAGTGAGTCTCTTGTAGGCAGTGTGCCTCTTATGAGCAGTGTGCTCAGGTAGTGAGCCCTAATTGGCAAGTGCCATTTTGTACTTCTTATTCTTTTAACAGAGAATACAATCTTGGGTTAGTCACCACGTGGTTTTTCCCTTAACAGGGTTTTCCATGTAGAAATCCTTGTGTTATGTGTTGATTTTATATCTGCTCTCATGATTATGTATGCTTAATGTAGACACCCAAATTTGTCCCAACTTTGTCCATGTCTAGCAACACCTTGTCAAAAACATCACTTAGACATCATGTAGCATTTTGTCCTAAATCCCACTCTTAATCCCACTTATCCCATTAAACCAATTAATTAAATAAATTTTATTTATTTAATTAAAATCCCATTCAATCCCATCCTTATCCTACTTATCCAATTAATTAAATAAATTTTATTTATTTAATTAATATCCAACTCATAACCCAACTAATTCAAATATTTTATTTGAATTAAGTTCCCTACTATCCAATTAATTAAATAAATTTTATTTATTTAATTAATATCCAACTCATATCCCAACTAATTCAAATATTTTATTTGAATTAAGTTCTCACATTTCATTATAGGCCGACTTTCTAATTAATTAAATAAATTTTATTTATTTAATTAATTTATCTTATCATTTAGCCGACATGTGTGCCTCTTTCATTTAAAAAAGATAAGTGGTACTACAGCCTTTTATTTAATATCTTTTATATGTAGTACTTTTTATGTACACAAGCACACATGAGCCCTATTCTCCTTGACACTTGTCAAATGACTACAACTCCCTTGAAGAGTGGGAATAACCAAATCAATCCTAGCCGTCCACATCAATCAATTAGCTTTTTAATCTCAACCATCCATTTAAACCAAGCCTTTTCTATAAATCAAACCCCTCACAAGCCATTAGCAGGCATTGAGCTTCAAGTAACATTATTCTGCCAAATTATCATTAGCATGCATTGATCCTCAAGTATCCACATGCTGTTGAAATATCATTAGAGCTTTTGCATCCTTCATTCTATCATCTTCATCTTAATGTTATGCTGCAGAAGTGAGCATCCAACATTCCTCCAACAATAATCCTTCAAAATCTTGCATGCTCATGCGAGGTGGAGAAGAGCAATGGAGATAAATCGAGCAAAGCATGGAGATCAGTTTGCATTTACATTTGTTATTTTGATTTTCATGTTGTCTTGTGCTTCATTGTGCATTGCTAGGGTTTTATCATTGTTGTTTATTCATTTCCCCTGACTTGCAATTTTACCCTAACATACATTTTGGCACGCCCGGTGGGACTCACTTCGCTTGATCTTTTTTGCAGGTTTTTGTAGTAAAAATTTGTATTCATCTAATCCCCATTGTCAAGTTTTGCAGGTTTAATTAACTTTTTGTTGCAGATCTGCTACTTTTTGGACAAAACCCTAGGTTTTAAAGATTTCATCATATCTTCCAAACGGCTATGAATTTTTCTACAATATTTTAGCAACAGTTTGTCCATGATATAAGGAAGCTACAGCAGAAAAATTTCGGGTTTATCACGATTTTTGCGGGATTTATCACGTTTTTATGTTTTTTCATAAAATCGCAATTCTGGGCGCAAATCAGTGAATTTTTCAAAACAATTTATATTTTTGGAAAGTTCTTAAAATTCTAATGGGGGTCTATGTTTTACAGATTTAATTTGGAGGTCGTTTACCATGCGAAAATATCAGATCTTTGCCGACTGTACCATTTTCATAAATCCGCATTTCTGGGTGCAAATCAGGGAATTTTTCTGATTTCTTTACATTTTCGGAAAGCTCTTTAAAAATTAATGGGGGTCTCTTCTTTGATTTTTTAATTTTCGAATCAAAAATCTATCGAAATAATCAAATCTAATTCGGCTATGCATCTAAAATTATAATCTTTCTTGCTTGATGAGCCTATTTTTTTTTATGCCTGCATTATAATATCATTTTTTTTTATGTTGTAGGTGATCATAAGGAGCTGGAGCAACATTGACATCAACATCTACAGTAATTTAGATAGCGAATTAACCAGGTACAATCATTTCATTTCTCATCTTCTAATCATTGTTTGCAAACACATTTGGATTTTGGACATAAAATGAATAATTGTTTACAAATTCACATCAAAAAATTGGGCTAAAACAAACCATTGTCTTTTATCACATTTAGATTTGAGCTTTAAAACAAACAAGTGCTTGAACTGTTTGATCACACATTGAATTTCTAAGGTTAATGAACCCCATGCGAGTGTGACCAAGTAAATGTGTATGCTCTCTCCTCGCGTCCCAACACGAACTTGGAGATCAAAAACATTTACTTGTGTTGCTTTTGTTTAGCCTTAGAGAGGCCTGCCTTGGTATCCACCCCAAGGGAACGACCTCAAGTGGTACTTTCATCCGGTCCGCTATAAAAATTAGAGGATAAGGCGAAAGCCAAGTCTAACCGGTATTAGCTCTCACCATACAGTGCTAACTCGAAAGGAGGTGTACCATTGTGTATATTAAAACTCCTAGTAGGGTTAGTTAAAGTCTTAAGTGGCTTGTTGGATGCTCGTGGGGTGCCGGTCCCCCGGATTTTCACTAGAACCTCCTTGTGATAGTGACCTTGCCTTGACTAGGACTTGTTGAATTGTCTTCATGTGCTTGCTTAACCATCATCACATTCTTCCAAACTAAAACTTGCTTATGTGTCTTGCATGAGTGATTCATGTGTGTATATGCATAATCATTTATTTGAATATTGCCACATCAAGCTATAAACACCCAAACACATAAAGACAAGTCATCCTACACATTCTTCCAATAACATTCAAACCCAATCACTTTCATCCCAAACATAGCTTAGTCATCATCCAACCCAAACATAGCCAAGTCATCCAAACAAGCCACATCATCATCCAAATCCCTAAACAAGCACTTGCTAAAAGGACTTAAGACAAACACTTGGTGACAACATGTCTACACTAGAGGACCTAGAAATCAAATTCCAAAGATTCCTCCAAAATCTTTATCAAGGAGCACAACCCCTAAACCAAGATGCCATTGAAATATTACAATTCTTCATCCAAAAAGCTCAACCCCACATAAGCCAATCACCTCATTTGCAACACCTTGTAACCCAAGTCCAACACCTTTTAGCCACTAGTCAAGCTTGACAAGTACATCAATCCTTAGCCACTCCATACCAACCTAATCCACCTCATAGCCACATGTCATGTCCATCCACTTCCTATCAACTTAATCCACATATCCACCAAGTCAATGCCACATCAACCTATCAACCTGCACCTCAAGCTTATCCAATCCCTCATGCTGACATTCCAATGCACTACCAAGCCCATCCACAAGGCAATCAAGTGATATCACAAGAACAACATGCAAGTTTAAATGGCTCTTTGTACATAAATCAAGCAAGTCCAAGTACACCTTTTCAACAAGACCACCAAGCACCATTGATAGATCTAAATCCACCTTTCCAACAAGAATCATATCCAAATCCCAATGGCCCCTTGTACATAAATCAAACAAGCCCAAGTTATCCTATGCAAGATCTAATAACCTTTGACAAGGGAGATACCAATCTAGAGTGGCCTCCACTATCCAATCACATGCCATCACATGAGCCAACTAAGCCTATCCCAAAACCACCATGTGATCCTATTCCTAGTCCATTGATCCCCTCCAAACCACCAAGCCCTTCATTACCTCCATCACCATGTCATTCTAATCCTTCACCAAAGGATGCGGCTGAGAGACTTTTACAAAGGATGCTTGAAGCAAAACTCATTGAACTTCCTGAAGTCAAACCATGTGAAGAAAGTCCATATGATGAACATGATTATTGTGCATACCATAGGACCAAAGGCCATAATACAAATCAATGCCCAATATTTGTCCCAATTGTTTACAAGGTGTACTTACCTATAATGGGAAATCATGCCACATCATCCCAATCCCATGTGTCATCCTCATCTAGTCCAAATCCTAATCCACCCAATCCAATTAGCCCTCAACGTAATCCTAATCATAAGCCTACAACACCATCTACCCTTATCATCCATCCATTATATTTCCCATCCACTCATACCCTTGCAAAGGATGTGATCCATTGGCTACTAGCTAGGATTAAACTATCTCCATGTCAAACACCCATTCATGAACCTACCAAAGAACTTCCAAAGGTCATGTCCAATCCTATAATCCCATCATGTCTTCCACCTATCCTTGAGCCTATCCAAGAGCCCTCAATTAATATACCTAGCCCTTCAAGCCCATCATGTGACCTACAAGACATCAAACCTATTCAAGAGTCTCCAAGCACAAGCCTAAGTCAAGAGTCATCATGTTCTCACATCGATAACCCTCAAGAACCTATCAAGTCCACTCAAGAACATTCCACTTTCATCCAAAGTCACGAGGTATGTCAAAGGTTTAATCCTAAGCATGTGGGAACATTAAGCCCTAGTCCAACTCAAGATCAAAACACTTTCATGCAACCCATCCATAACATTTACCTTCTTTATGATCAAGATGATACCTATAAAGAAGCTATCCATGAGCACCTTGATCCTATCCATAATCCTATAATCCATGAGCAAGATATCCACATTGCTCCTATTCATCCGCCATCTAGCCCTATCCATAATGAGCAAACATCCGCTTGTCATGATGAGATACTTGTCCCCCAAGCAAGCATAGAAGATCAAATCAATAACTTGGATCTACATGAACACAATGCTAATCAAGATCCTAATGATCCCCCTTCCACATCCATCATCGATCCCATTTCAAATCCATCATGTCCTATTGGTCTATCCACCCTTATACATGAGTGTTCTTCCTTAGGACAACAACGACCTTTATCCACTTCACCTTCTACTGGTGCAGGAGCACCTACCTGACAGCTGGCCTTCATGGGGCAGTTAGTAGTTTAGGTGTTGTTTGTGTTTCCAAGAAGGTCTGTTAGACCAATTGCATGTAATAAGGTCATGCTGATCATGATAAGATCATGCTGACCAGGCTTTTGCTATTTTTAGCTAGTTTGTTAAGACAGTTGTCATGATGCGTGTTCGGTGGGATCTCCCAGCCGCTTGGAGAGTTCCCAGCCGCTTGGAGTCGGGTCAGTAGTACTCGTAGGAAAGTCTTTATAAGCGTGAGATCGTTTGATATTGCAGATAGAGATAGATATCATCGATTGAGCTAGTTGCAGAGAGTGAGACTGAGAAAGAGATTGATCATATTGTATTGCATCTTTGAAATCAATAAAGTGATCCTGTTTGTGTTCTTGCTCTGGTTGCATTCCATTACTTGATTGATTTGCTGGTTTGAGAGACTTCATGGATTTCCTGATCCATTCCACCGGTTGACTCATCTGATCGGTGGAATGGTAATGTACAGTAGATTAGTAGGTAGTTTGTTTGTTTGCATGCAGGTGAGCAGGATCGCGGTCGACAGATGTTGAGAAGCCTAGCATCCTCATGTGCTAGGTCAAGCTGATAACATAGAGTGTCGAAGATCACCCTGAGGTAGGATCGGATCATCCCTGGAGGATCGGCGAAGAGAAACTTCGCAAAAGCTGAAAGTTCGTGAAGACGGCATCATCAGGATATCTTGGTGAATATCCTGCAGTCGGGTTAGACATCGTCATCCGGATAAGTGAAGATGAACATGATGTAGTTGAGCGCATGAAGTGCGGGTTCGTCGGGGTGATCATCATCTGGAGGAGCCGAGGAGGAGTGCATCGGCATCAGGAAGAAGGTCGGGTCATGAAACTGTTGGAGTTTTCATGTTGCGAGTGCATCAGGATGTTTAGGTCGGACATAGACTAAGTGCATGTATCGGCATCAGGATCATCATATCGGGAGTGCCAAACATCCGCATATCGCGAGTAGATGCGGGAGAGAAAGTTCGTGTTTTTCGACTAAGTGTTGAAAAGGTCATCAGGATATTGGGTGACGTCATCGTCATCAGGATATGATGTCATCGTCATCAGGATATTGAGATATCCCCCCTATGCGAGTTTAACCTGCCGTCGTTAAGTGCTAAGGTATCGGCGGAAGTCCATGGCAGAAGGTTGTATTAGCATCATCAGAAGGTTTCGAAGACAACCGGATAAAGTAGATCATGATGCTGTTGTTTGTGTCGTCGGCTAGCGGAGCATCGAAGGGAAGGTGCTGAAGGTGAACGTCATCAGGATATTTGGAGCAACCGGATGTTGAATATCCTACTGACGAAGGAAGTGTTGCATATGATGATGCCGATGGAGTTCGGTGCCCGATGAACAGTGCAACCGGAGGATGTGTGCGCTCGCTGAACATCATGATGATGATGTTAGGAGGAAAGCGGAGAAGGTGAATAGTAGTCGGCAGGAGGACAATTGCGATCGTCCGAAATATGATGATGCTGATTGTGTAACGCGAAATATGATGATGCTGTTGGTGGTTGTAGGGAATATGATGATGATGGCGAAGATGATGATGATGAGGTTGGTCTGCAGACATTCATGCTATATGTGAAGGTTATAGTGTGGATGCCTCTGCATCATCTACATTTAATAATGAACTCAAGTCTAGTGTTCGAACTACACCTAGTCACATAGTCAATCGCATCCTCCAAAACATGAACTACAAAGGTAAAGGCCTAGGTCTTTATGAACAAGGTATTTTGGAGCCAAACCATGTCAAGATTCCCCCAAGCTCATATGGCCTTGGATACACACCCCAAGGTAAACAAGGCCAAGATGTTGGTAATTCCTCCATCCATCCTAAGTCCACTTTCCATCACAAACCACATCATCTACCCAAAACATATGTTACCATTCCATCTCCATCATCTTATAAATGTCAAAAGCATGTGACTGTACACCTTCCACCATCCACTTTGCCTCCACTTTTACCAACTCCAAATATCCCTCCATCCACCTTGCCACCATTGCTTCCAACACCTAACATACCTATCATTCATAAGTATCCTTACATCCGTAATCATGGCCAACAAAAGCACACATCGTCTAAGCATAAAGCTTCCAATCATTCCATCCACTCCACCCACCCTATGGGATTCAAAAGCAAAAATTTTGAGGCCTCTACCTATAAAGATAAAAATCCTATCAACAAATATCCTAAAGGTCTTCATACTTTAGGACATAAAGAATCAAAATCAAAGCAAAGTACATTCACAAAGCTATCCAAGCCCATACCTCCAAAAGCAAAGCCCAAAAGCAAAATGGTTTGGGTTCCTAAGAAAATAGCTAACAAAGCGAATGAGGCATCCTCATCCACATCTCAAGAATCCCAATCACCTATCTCCATCCAAAAGCCTACTTCCATCCAAAACTTCCATTCCCTTCAAAAATCCCATAAGCATAGCAAAAGCACTAAAAATACTAAATCTATGTGGGTTCCTAAATCACTTCATCAACCATTTCTTAAGCAAACATCTCCATTGCTTCCTACACCACCATCTCACCAAAAGCTTCAATGTTTATCATGGTGTGTGCAACCGTTGGTCATGGTTCCCTTCCACTCCGCAGCACCTCCACATAACTACATCTCCCCATCTTCCATCCATTATCCTACATATCTCCCCCATGCTATCCCTATGGTCCATGCTTTGGCATAAACTTTTCATCCATATTCATTCCATAAGCCTATATAAATCCACACCATAAGCCACTAGCCTACCCTACCATAATTCCACATCATAATCTATTATCCACCTAATCCATCTCCCATCCATGCAATCCGTTATCAACATCTATGAGCATACTTGACATGGTCCATGCGAAGACATCATCAATCTCTAATGGGACACTATCACCTCTCTTAGCACTAGCCACTTGAGTCCCTTCTATCCATTACCATGGTGAAAACCTGGCAAACAGGCGCCATGTGTAATTGTCAACCCATCTAAAAAGAAAAAAAAAAAATCAAAAAAGTAAAGAGAAATCCCTTTGTCCAACAGTGAAAACCTGGTAAACAGGGACCTTGGATAAGTACCATGATGAAAACCTGGCAAACAAGCGTCATGTGTAAGTTGATCTTCTATGTCACTTACACTTGGGGGCACATTGTTTCATCCAACCTATCCGTTTCCAAACTATCTATCCCATTATATCATTTTCCATCCTACATTCCTTAGCCATTACATAAACATGCCTATCCTATTCAACCCATTTATCCATCCTTCCTACCTTTTGATTTTGATGAAGACATAGGGGCAAAATGTTGAAACATGTTGGGATATTTCTTGACATACCTTCTTTCCAAACCAAGTCCTATCTATTGACCATTCATCCATCCCATTTAAACCAATCCATCATGTCATCCTATCATCATAAGTGCCATGTAAAATCCAATCATGTAAAAATCTTAAGCATTACCACCTAGAATGGGGCAAGTTATTCTTCCTATGCAACATAGCCTTTGGAGATCACATCCTAGCTCCCTTATGATCCATCCACTATGGTGTATCCTTATCATGAGCTTTCCATCTTATAGCTTATCCCCATCTGTTTATCATGAGCTTTCCACTATAGCCTACCTATCCATTTATCATGAGACAAGCATCCATCCCTTATATGGCCTATCCTCTTATCTATCCATCTATCATGAGCCTTTCATCCCATTTATTATGAGCCCATCCTTTTATCCATCCATCCTACATCCATCCTTGCACCTAGACTCAGTTTTCTCCCTTGTCATTGGTATCAAGCTCAAGGCTACCCAAAATGTAAATCCATTGATGTTCCAAACCATTCAAAAACACAAAAAAATCAAAATATCCCAAATAAAAAAATATAAAAAAATCAATATCCAACGAAAAATCCAAGCAATAAAACCAATCACATCATCCAAATCAATCCACTCCATCAACATTCAATCAAAATCATCATCATCATCATCATCAATTCTTCCTGTCAATAACATTCATTCATCCATTTCAATCAATCATTTCTTCCAATCATATCAATTAACTCAATCTAAGCAATGATCTTAAATCTAAGTTACATTAATCCATATCAAGCAAGCCAATCAATCAAGGAACATTATCCAATCAAATCAACAAATTTTGATCCTAATCTTGTCATGAACCAAATCAATCATCATCAATGGGATATAGCATTCCCACATCCTTGTGTTGTTCTAGGGATATAGCTTTCCCCGTAATGACAACACTATCATCATCAATCAAACAATCAATCATTGGTTTATGACTTGACAAGGGCAATACCTTGTTTGTTTTACATCCTTTGAGCACACTAAGAACATTTGCTTATGCTTAGATTGAGTGGACACTCTAATCATTACACCATCACTATCATCATTCCAAACAATCCAATCATCAAAACAATCAACCCAACAATAGCAAACATCAAAACCAAAGCACATCAAGCTATCCATAAAAACAAATCTAATCACTTTAGCAAATCAAAAGCAACTCAATCCACCACAAATCATCCATCCTTCATCAACTCAATCTAATCAGCATTTCATCATCTTCCACCCATTCCAAACAAAGATCCAAGTGCAAGTCAATCCTTAAGCTATACCAATCAAGTTAATCAATCAAGCCAAGTTATCCAAACGCAATCAATGGTCTTGATCCTAGCCTTGTTGTAAGCCAACTCAATCAGCCAATTAGCCAACCAACTCAGCCAACAACTTTGTGTTGATCCAGGGATATAGCTTTCCCCGCCATGACAACACTCTCAACTATCATCAATTGACAACCAATCATTGGTTTACAGCTTGACAGGGGCAATACCTTGTTTGTTTTTGAATCATTTGTGCATGCTTGCTTGCTTGCTTGTGTGTGTTATCATTTTATCTTACATTTGCATCATATCGGTATCAATCCAGCTAATATTCATATCTTGTATTCAGACAAGGTTGTATTACGCTGGGGCATAGGACACATTGTCACCCTGGTCCTTATACCTTGGTGCATAACCTCTAGTGCTATATCAAACATCATGGTTGCTCACATTCATTGCAGCATAACATATCATCATTTCTTCTATCCATCCCCTTATTTTTCTTTTTGCAGCCAAGCCATTTCTTTTCGAGAGCATACCCGTGTTTGTCCAACCCACCTATCCTCTTGAGGGGGCATCACCAACCTATCCTTTATATCATCATCATCATCATCATCATCATCATTTTCCTCTATCCATACCTTAGCTTCTTTGAAATGATGTTACTCGATACAAATCTTATCATCTCTAACATCATCTCAAAGAGGGGTAAAATGTAGACACCCAAATTTGTCCCAACTTTGTCCATGTCTAGCAACACCTTGTCAAAAACATCACTTAGACATCATGTAGCATTTTGTCCTAAATCCCACTCTTAATCCCACTTATCCCATTAAACCAATTAATTAAATAAATTTTATTTATTTAATTAATATCCAACTCATAACCCAACTAATTCAAATATTTTATTTGAATTAAGTTCCCTACTATCCAATTAATTAAATAAATTTTATTTATTTAATTAATATCCAACTCATATCCCAACTAATTCAAATATTTTATTTGAATTAAGTTCTCACATTTCATTATAGGCCGACTTTCTAATTAATTAAATAAATTTTATTTATTTAATTAATTTATCTTATCATTTAGCCGACATGTGTGCCTCTTTCATTTAAAAAAGATAAGTGGTACTACAGCCTTTTATTTAATATCTTTTATATGTAGTACTTTTTATGTACACAAGCACACATGAGCCCTATTCTCCTTGACACTTGTCAAATGACTACAACTCCCTTGAAGAGTGGGAATAACTGAATCAATCCTAGCCGTCCACATCAATCAATTAGCTTTTTAATCTCAACCATCCATTTAAACCAAGCCTTTTCTATAAATCAAACCCCTCACAAGCCATTAGCAGGCATTGAGCTTCAAGTAACATTATTCTACCAAATTATCATTAGCATGCATTGATCCTCAAGTATCCACATGCTGTTGAAATATCATTAGAGCCTTTGCATCCTTCATTCTATCATCTTCATCTTAATGTTATGCTGCAGAAGTGAGCATCCAACATTCCTCCAACAATAATCCTTCAAAATCTTGCATGCTCATGCGAGGTGGAGAAGAGCAATGGAGATAAATCGAGCATAGCATGGAGATCGGTTTGCATTTACATTTGTTATTTTGATTTTCATGTTGTCTTGTGCTTCATTGTGCATTGCTAGGGTTTTATCATTGTTGTTTATTCATTTCCCCTTATTTGCAATTTTACCCTAACATACACTTAAATGTTTTGATGTTGCACTATTGTTAAAGAAGAAAAGAAAGTTAAGATATTTAAGATAACTGATTCACCCCCCCCTCTCAGTTATCTGCCTTATTTCAACAATTGGAATCAAAGCTAGGTTCCTCCAAATAGAGCCTAACATCTTGAGGAAGATCTGGGAATCTCAATGGATATGTATGGTATGAAGGAACAACTTCAGTCTGCCCTAGATGATCTTGAGCAATCTCACTCTGAAGTCAATAACTTGAGAGAAAGACTCAAACAAGCTGATGATTGCATAAATGAGCTAAAAGAAAAACTGAGTATCTCTGTGAAAAAGAGAAAGGAACTTCTTCGACAATTAGCAAGTCAAAGTGAAGCCAATGATACTAATGAAGATCTAAATGAGAAAAACAAGCTATGTGAGAAGCTATCAAAAGAGGTCATTATGGTAAGACATGAAATGGAATCAGGGGTTATGAGATTCACCTAAGAAATTGAAGAGAAAAGAAAAATTGAAGATAATCTTAAACAATCTCTTAAGGAGAAGTTAGAGGACTGCCACAAAATGGACAGAATAATCAGGCATCTAGAATCTAATCTTGAAGAAGCTAGAGATAATGAAGAACAACTTGAGAATCAGATAAACACTCTTAAACAAGATCTTCAAACAACAAATGAATACAAAGAAAAATTCAAGATAAGCTCATCTCAACTTAAAGTTCTTCTTGAAAGCCAAAAGAGGGTAGATGATAAGTGTGGTTTGGGTTATGAGAAAGGTGAAAGCTCCGGATCTGGTCAGAAGAGCTCTGGATCAGGAAATCAAAGAAACAGGCCTAGAAGACCTTTGGAAAGATAACCAAATGCTCAAAGATATCCATCCTTCAATGGATACTGCTACAATTGCAACAACTTCGGTCATAAAGCAACTCAGTGCAGAAGAAGAAATATGTAAATAAACAATTCATTCAATGGTAGATGCTTTGCATGCAATAGAATGGGACATATGGCTAATCAATGCAGATCAAAAGGACATCAGTCAAATATGCAAAGAAATGTTGTTTGCTACAATTGTAATAGATCTGGTCATATTGCCAAATTTTACAGAAGTAAGAATCAGGATAAAAAGGGTCTGATGCATCATAATCAAAATCAAGATAAAGGGAAAGGCAAAGTGAATGCGGATGAAGTTCAAAGGGAGATGAACAAAATTTGGGTCAAGAAGAGTACAGAAAATGTTGGGGATGGATCCGCACTAGAATCTAGTGCTGATACTTCTTCTGGAAACTAAATAGATGAGGGGGAGATCCAAAGGAAAGTAAATTCCCCCAGCTAGTCAATTGGTGCCTAAATTTGGCACATGGAATGTTGCGGATTAAAGGGTTCTCAGAGAAATATCTAAATAACCCTCGGTAAAAATATGAAAGATCCGCAAGGAGTTTTGAAAAGTTAAATCATCCTAGATTGATCTGGTTTGACAGCCATCCGGTAAAAGCAGGATTTTCATAGTTAGATCCTATATGATTCAAAATTGAAATATCCTAATCTACAGATAAATGGCATGATTGGAGGAAAGGAGATACATTGTCAATTATCAATAAAAATAATTCTAAGTGCATCTTAGTGATTTGGAAAGATCTCTCTCAGAACAAGGTCAAAACAAGGCAACCGGAATGACTTAAGTTGTGCATTTATTGCAATAGGAAATTAGGGTTTGCGCAGAGATAAAAGGGTTCTTCTATTCATCATTTGCACATTTGCATTCAAGAAGAAAGGAAGAGCTCTGCATCAAGATTGTTTCAACCCTCTCAAAGATCAACCGCAGAATTTGATTCAACCAACGATCTTTTCTGGCTCATATTATGAACCCTAGAAGTGTAAAAAGGTATTTCCATTCTTGAATATCTTTCTTTAAATCTTTTGCAAGATGGCTACTCCAAATGTTGTTAAGATCACTGATAGGCCATGCCCAAAGTTTAAGAAGCACCCCTACAAATCCCTAGAAGTTGATCCCTTAGGCACCTTCTCTAGCATTCTGCATGGGGTTCTACACGTAGAGATGTTAGGGTGTACATACATGCCAATATTGAGGAATTTGGTGAATCCAAGCTGATGGATATCTATCACAAACAATTAATAGATGAAATGTTTGAACGTAAACCTCAATACAAGGCCCTCCGGGATAAGCATTTTGGACATTGAATCCACTTTCCTTGTTTTGCAGAAGATGAATGGGTCTGGTATGTTCTTAGTAGGATACATGACAACTTCATGTGGTTGATGAAGCCCTTCAAGATAACAAAAGATGCCATTAGGGCAGTAACTGGGTTACACTCATCTGGTGGGCTGCCTACACTTAAATTTGTCAAAAACCAGATAGTAAGTGAGGCTACCGGATCTAAGTTTGACAAAAGAGCAATGAAAATAGAAGATATCACAAATCTAGATATTAAATTTGCCTCTATGATAATTGGTTATAAAATCTATCATTCAGGGAGAATTCTGTGTCTGAAATTGCAATATATACTACATATTAGGTGCTAAGGGAAAATGCAAATTATGATCTATGCGACCTTCTCCTGAACCAACTGTTAGAAAACTTGCAAAAGATCAAGAAGGATAAGAAGAACTCATTCAAGTATGGTGGCTTAATACTATGTTCTATTATTATATGAATGAGCTACCCGGATCAAGTGGTTGGGTATGGAAAAATTATAGACCAGTTGCCATTCAAATCAGAGACTATATGTATAGGCTTGGTGATTCCAAGGCTCAAAGTATAGCACTATGGGGATATTTTAAGAACTTCCATGGTATGATGTAGGCCAGAGAAAGAATTCCTCAAACAATAGTTGAAAAATATAAGGATACAGTATACTTCATGGTAGACACTGATCAATGCCTACTGGAGGTAGTTGAGCCTAGAACAGTTTGGATTATGCCAATGGGCTATGAAGTTGATGAGAAAATCTTGGAGCTGCATATCCAACACTTGCTGAGTCAGCCTAAGGACCTTGAGGCAGAAAGGTTTGGAACATTTGAAGAATTGAGTGTAAAGATTCATATTGAACTAAGGCAACCAGAAATAAAAAGAAAAGTTAGAAAGGAAGTAGAGGAAATTGCCAAGAGATATGGCATATCAAAAGAGGCAGTTGATGCAAATAGAGAGAAAATAGAAAGAGCTGAGAAAGAGAAACAAGAAGCAGAAAAAGAAAGTGTTCTGGTGCAAGACTCCTCCCGGATTAGATCCTCTAAGAGCCCTGCACCTGCCACCTCTAAGAGCTCAAGAGCCTCAAAATCAGAAGCCAAGTCATCTGGAAAGGGAGAAAAGAGAATGAAAACAAAGGCCACAAGGTCATACATAAGCCAAAAGGATGATGAAGAAACAGAGTCTAATGAGGAAGTTAAGAAAATGAGGAAGAAGAAGAAAACTTCTGGGGAATCCTCTACTAGTAAAAACAAGGAAGAAGAAGCAGAAGAATTTGTTGAAAGGCCTACTCTTTTTGTTGATGATGTCATCAAGGAAGTCACTATGGATGGGAATTTGTAGCTGGTAACAGAATTTTATGATGAGTATAATGACACTGACAAAAGAATTTTGGAGGAAGCCACAGTCAACTATTTGAATACCTATAATAAAGCATTCATTGAAATCATCTCACTAATTCCCAAAAGCCTAGAGCAAGTACTTGAACTTAGAAAGGAGAATGCTAAGGCAAAGGACTCAGAGATCTGGGAACAGATAGCTATTCAGCTCTATCCTTCCATTACTCCAAAACAAATGAACATGATCTTTAAGGACTGCAAGGATGAGTTCCGGAGCAAAGCCAGAATGAACAAACTCATGCTTGGAGAGACTGATCAAGTGGCAAAAGAAATAGAAGACATCCTTTGGAATGCCTTCAAAAGATTTAATCTTCCTGTCATAGAGGAATTGGATGAAGAACCTTCTACCATGAATGTCGAAGGATTAAGTGCATCAAAAGAAGAATCTGCTGAGAAAATTGTAGAAGAATCAAAAGAGATAAATGAAGAGAAGTCTAAGGACTTGGATTCCTCTATTCCGGAAGAGGAAGTCCATGAAGAAGTTAGCATCTCTCCTCCAGATCTCGCTGCAGACTCAGGGACTGAAGGAGAAGGAAGAAAAGAGGAGAAATTGAGTCATGAAGAAGAGGTAAAGGGAAGAGAAGAAGGACAAACATAGAAGATTTCAAAAGATAGTTCTGAGGCTACAAAAGAAAAGAAGACAGCCTCTGGCAAGAGACACTGCAGAGGCAGTGAAGAAATTTTTGAACAAAGAGTTGATGGAGTTAGATGAACCGAAACTTTTTCAAGGACCACTAAATTTTGATTCCCTCTCTCAGGTCCAGACAATGAAAGTAGCATCTTTTGCTCAAGCTAAAGCAAAAGAAAAGCTTCTGGAGTCTCACATGGAAGACTGTGAGCTGATAGAGATTACATCCAGTGTGCTAGAGAAGATCATGCCATCCTTCCAAAAGGATTCTTCGGCCTCTCCATCTGGTAACTTAAAATCTCTAGTTAACTCTATTAGCACCCATTTTGATTCTTTGGAGAAATCGGCAGAAGAGAAAGTCTAAAAAGAATTTTTGGGAAAGAGATTCACTGAAGTGCATGGACTCATAACTAATGACAGGAGGACCCTAGATATTGGGATAAAGAGCCTAGAAAATGCTCTTAAAGATGGTGGAGAAATGTATAAATTTTGTCTATCCTGGTCAAAAGTGACTAAGGCTATTGAAAAGAAGGTGAAAGAACAAGAAGATAAACTATCAAGTTTATCTCAGAAGTTTGATCCCCTCACCACATCTATAATGAATCAAGAGTGCTAGGCTATCGCCATTATAAATGAAATAAAGAGGCTTCAAAAGGAGAGGAAGAATATAATAAGTAAGATGAGTGAACTTAGAGGGATAATTATCCCTAAGTTAGAGGCCATGCATGAGGCCTTAACTGATGCTCAGACCACAGCTCGGACCAGTGATCTGACAAATTTAAGAAGGGCAGAAGCTTATGCATTTTTGTTGAGTGGTCACATTTCAATTTTGGATAGGATGAAGTAGAGTTGGGCGACAGAATTTATACAATTGAAGACCACCTTTGCGGATATACTTAAGTATATGTAAGTATAACATGTATATATACTTATGCATCTATGTATGGGTTAATTTTTGCAAATTTTGGTTTGCAAATTCCACCCTTTGCCATTGATGTCAAAGGGAGAGTGAGGAGTTGGTGCAGAAGCATCTAGAAAATCTTGTTTTCTTTTGTAATAAGGTCTATTTGACTAATGCATTTTCATTTCAGTTTGTCTTTAGGTCTTTCAGGATTGTAAGTCCCAAATGACTTAGGTCACATTTGTCAAATTGTTAATCTCAAGATGTTTGGTCTCCCAGCCGCTTGGAATCGGTTGGTTTTTCTCCCAGCTGTTTGGAATCAGTTGGTTTTCCTTAGGGCAAGTTTATAAACCCAGAGGAATGAACCAAATAAGAATGGTAATTAGATCATAGAGAAGGTGAATGTAATTGTGTATTGTGCTAAGGAGAAATAGAACTATTTTGTTTCGTCAATTTGATTTCTGTTTGCTGTAATTGTAATTTGTATAGCTGTAGATTTCCATTCTTTATGTGCTTTCCATTATTGTGTATGTCATCATGAAGCATTCCACTGGTATGATTTCTGTCGAAATCAATGGAATGGATTCGTTGTACCAATATTCATTTTACTTCTTGTTTTGTTTTGTGTCGACAGTGCAGAGGACCCAGACAGTGCATGTTGCATAGGAGGTTGACCTAGCATCTCCATGTGCTAGGGTTTGGAAGAAGGTAAACTGTGCATCGGCGAAGTAAACCCTAGTGTGGCCGATAGTAATTGTCATGCCGACGAGAGAAGGTCAAAGGTGACATCAGAGTGATCGGTGTATCGGCAGCTCTACAGTAAGTCCCACCGACAGAACTAGTCTCACCGAGGGTGTTGGTTCATTATGCATCAGCCAGAGTCTATAAGTGCTCATCGACGAGGAGGGTCAAACCAAAGGTAAATGCCATTGGGAAGAGTTGCGACATCAGGAGACAAGTTAAAAGTTTCACTGACGAGAAGAGTCCCACCGATAAGGTCACATCTAACTGGCGTGGAAGCCATCACGGTTAAGGTGAGGGGGACTTAACCACCATTGGTGCATCGACAGGAGGATGGAAGACTTGGTTGATAGAGGAACGTCTCACCGAAGATAAAGTGAAGTGGAGCTATTGGTGTAAGGTAGACCAACGGTAAGACTTGTGAAAGTCATTCTGACTGATGGTTGTTTGACCGATGGAGATGTATCGGTGGTTCATTTGTTTAGTCTTGCTGACTGTGAGGAAATAGGGACCCAGATTGCAATTTCTACTGTGCACTCCCCATCATATTGGTATCAAAGCCTGAAAGGATTTGGGCGGCAAGTCGAATTAAGGATTTATAGGAGTGTTGGCGTTTGGGTGTTGTCTGTGGTCTTAGTGTATGTTAGACAGAGAAAGTGAAACAGAGGCAAAGAGGATGCCTCCCAAAAGTATGTCGCAGGATGCCATCAAGAAGCTCACCGAGGAGATGCTTGAATCCAAGTTGGGAGAGTTCAAGCAGTCCAAAAGCAAAGATAGGGAAGATGAAAGTGACAATGATGAAGGAGATACAGAAATTGATGAAACCAATAAGAGGATAGAGGAGATACCAGTAGACCCGAGGAAATTTTTAAATGCTTTGAAGTCAGTCAATAGGGCCACCACAGATGGGTTACCTATGTATAGTGGAAGTATGGAAGCTGAAGAGGTGATTGACTGGATTGAGGCATTGAACAATCATTTTGAATACAAAGAAGTCCCTAATGATAAGAGGGTCAAGTTGGCAAAGGCAAGGTTGAAGGGGTCTGCTCTTGCATGGTGGAATTATGAGTAAGGAGAGAGAGTCAAGGAGGGGAAGAATATGATAACCTCCTGGGAAAGGATGAAGACCAAAATCAAGGCACAATTCTTACCCTTGGACTATAATGTGTAGATGTATAAGAAATTGTAGAACCTTAGACAGAGAGACCTCAATGTGAATGCATACACACAAGAGTTTCATAAACTCAGTCTTAGATCAAAGAGACAAGAGGAAGAGTCAAAGAAGGTGGCCAGGTATTTGAATGGCCTAAGGATGAACATCCAAGATGAGATCAGCATCTTAGCACTAGAAACAGTGAACAAGTGTTTTCAAATGGCCTTAAGGGCTGAAGAGAAGATAAAAAGAAAGAGTGAGTAGAATAATAGGTAGAGGTGGAAGAAATTTCAGAGGCAGAGGCAGTTTTGGAGGAAGAAGTCCTAACCAGAGGCCTAGTGGTGAGTCTAGCCAAGAAGAACAAGTTGGAGACTCAAGTCACAGAGGAGGCTACCAAGGAAGAAGGCCTAAAAGAAGAGGTGGGACAAATGGATTAGGTAGAGGATCTAAGTTCTCCAATATGAGATGTTATAACTGCAATCAAATAGGGCACCTGGCATACAAGTGTCCAGAAAAGGCCTTAACTTCTCGTGGTGGTGAGAAGAGAACCACTTTGATTCAAGAAGATGCAAGGAGTGTGACATCTCCTGAAGTGAATCTAGCATCAGAAATGGGAGAAAATCTAATGATCAAGAGGACACTGCTCAAGGAACCAGTGCAGACTAAATCGTCAAAAAAAGGGCTTTGTTTAGAATCAACTGCAAGATCCAAGGTAAGGTTTGTAAAGTTATTATTGATTCTGGTTCTACTGATAATATTGTATCTTTGGAAGCAGTGAATAAGTTGAATCTAGAAAAGATACCCCATAGCAGTCCATATAAAGTTAGTTGGTTGAATAAGGGGCAACACATACTCATCAATAAACAAGCATGAGTAGAATTTAGTATTGGGGGGTATAGCGATAAAATCTTGTGCGACATCCTTCCAATGGATGCTTGCCATCTTTTGTTAGGCAGACCATGGCAGTATGACAGAAAGGCTCATCATGATGGAGAAAATAATCCTTACTCATTCCAAAAGGATGCTGTGACTTATAGGATATAGTCATTGGTAGAAGAGGATCCACAGTATGTAGGGTCTAGTGTAATGCTGGTAGGAGAAAAAGAATTCATGGATACACTAAAGGAAGGTGGTGGAGTAGGTTTTGCTTTAATTGTGAAGCCTAAGGGGGAAAAGAAGAAAAATGTGAGAGAAGTAGGGCCTAAGGAGGTCAGAGATTTGCTTGAGGGTTACAAACGAGTGATTGCAAAAGATATACTTGATTCCCTACCACTAGTCGGAGATATTAGCCATTAGATAGACCTCATACCAGGAGCAGTACTTCCTAATAAGGCAGCATATAAAATGACCCCTCAGCAGAATGAAGAGATAGCAAATCAGGTTCAAGAACTCCTAAACAAAGGACTGATCAGGAAGAGCCCTAGCCCATGTGCAGTACCTACTGTTTTAGCCCCAAAGAAAGATGGGAAATGGAGACTGTGTACTAATTCTAGGGCCATAAATAGGATAACCATCAGATACAGGTTTCCTATTCCTAGAATAGAAGACCTAATGGATTATTTGGGGGGTGCTACTTATTTCTCTAAGATAGACTTGAAGAGTGGGCATCACCAGATAAGGATAAGAGAGGGGGATGAGTGGAAGACAACATTTAAAACCAATGAAGGGTTGTAGGAGTGGCTTGTGATGCCTTTTGGTCTTTCAAATGCCCCTAGCACCTTTATGAGACTAATGAATGAGGTGTTGTAGGAATTCATAGGGAAATTTGTGGTAGTCTACCTAGATGATATCTTGGTGTTCAGTAAGAGCAAGGAAGAACGCTTGAAACATTTCGAGATAGTCTTGAAGAGGCTGCAAGATCAGAAGTTAATGATAAACTTGGAAAAGTGTGACTTCATGAAACAAGAATTGGTGTATCTAGGTTTTGTTATCTCTAAGGGTGATTTGAAAATGGATCCTTCCAAGATAGAAGCTATTTTGAATTGGCCTACACCTAGGACAGCAGGCAAGGTCAGAAGTTTTCATGGCTTGGCCACATTTTATAGAAAATTTATTAAGAACTATAGTGATATTTATGCACCTATGTTAGAGACCATCAAGGGTGGAGGAAAGATGAAGTTTGTGTGGACAAAAGAGGCAGATCAGAGTTTTGAAAGTCTGAAGTAGAACGTTGCCAAGTATCCTATTTTAGTACTTCCTAATTTCAATAAGGTTTTTACCATTGAATGTGATGCAAGTGAGCTGGCCATAGGAGCAGTGTTGAGCCAAGAAGGCAAACTAGTAGCCTTTTTTAGTGAAAAATTAAATGAAGCTAAGAGGAAATACTCCTCTTATGATTTAGAGTTGTATGCCATGGTACAAGCTCTGAAAAAATGGAGGCACTATTTGCTTCCTAAAGAATTTATTATATACACTGACAATCATGCTCTCAATTTTTTGAATGGATAGGAAAAGCTCAGTCATAGACACATGAAGTGGGTGGAAAGTCTTCAAGCATACACCTTCCTCATCAAACATAAGAAAGGGATAACCAATAAGGTTGCTGATGCTTTAAGCAGAAGGGTGTTGATAGTGCAAGAAGTGCAGCTACAAAGCATGGGTGTTAAGGCACTCGAAGGATTGTATGAAGAGGACCAAGATTTCAAGGAGATTTACAAGGTATGCAGTGAGTTTGCCAATGCTTTCCATAGTGAATTTTTAGATTATACATTGCAGGATGGACTTTTGTTTAAAGGGAGTCAACTATGTATTCCTCAGTGTTCAATGAGGGATAATATAGTGAGGGAGAAACATAGTGGTGGTTTGGGAGGACATTTTGGGCTCAATAAGACCTTAGATCTTATAAAAAGATTTTACTTTTGGCCAAGGATGCAATCTGATATCAAAAGGTTTGTTGAGAGTTGTATGATTTGCCAGAGAGCAAAGGGAGTCTCAACCAATGCAGGACTATACCAACCTTTTCCCATACCAAACAGACCTTGGGAAAGTTTGAGTATGGATTTTGTGATGGGATTGCCCAAGACAAGGATAGGTTATGACATTGTGTTTGTTGTGGTAGACAGGTTCAACAAGATGGCTCACTTTATTCCTTGTAAAACCACTAATGATGCTAGTTACATTGCAGGTTTGTTCTTTAAAGAAATTGTCAGGATTCATGGATTGCCATTGAGTATTGTATCTGACAGAGACAACAAATTTGTGGGACATTTCTAGAGAACCTTGTGGAAATGATTGGGTACAAATTTGTCCTTTAGTTCAGCCTATCATCCTCAGACTGATGGCCAAACTGAGGTTGTAAATAGGTCATTAGGCAATCTGCTGAGATGTTTGACAAGAGAACATGGTAGTAGTTGGGATGTGGTACTCCCACAAGTAGAGTATGCCTATAATGATTCTATAAATAGAAGTACAGGTCTAAGTCCTTTTGAAGTTGTCTATGGTAGTCATCCTAGAGGAATTTTTGAATTGAGAGATGTTTAAGGGTTGGACAAAAGGAGTGGACATGCTGATACATTTGTAGAGGCTATGAAGGAGATTCATCAACAAGTCAGAGATACTCTACACAAGAATAGTCAGAAGATCAAGGCTAGAGTGGATCAAAGGAGAAGGGATGTGCAGTACCAAATAGGAGATATGGTCATGGTTCATCTCAACAGGAACAGACTACCCAAGGGAAGCCACAACAGGTTGATGATGAGAAAAATTGGACCTTGTCAAATTCTGGAGAAATATGGTCCTAATGCTTACAAAATTAAACTCCCTGATGATATTGCTATTTCACCTATATTTAATGTTGCTGATCTAACATTATATAGGAGTCTTGATACAGGCGAAGGTACAGCAGATTCTGTCCAAGACAATGCAGAGTGTGTGCAGCATTTACCACCTAAGGAACCACCAAAGATGGAGTGCATCTTGAATAGAAGGATAGCCAAGAAGATAAGAAATCAGACCTATTTTGAGCACTTAGTCAAATAGCAAGGTCTTCCAAACTCAGAAGCCACATGGATGTTGGAAAAAGACATCAAAAAGTAGGGTGGTGATTTGCAACAGTTAGTCTCTAAGAGGACTTGAGACAACTTTCACCCGGGGAGTATGGTGTAGGAGCACCTAGAAAATCTTGTTTTCTTTTGTAATAAGGTCTATTTGACCAATGCATTTTCATTTTAGTTTGTCTCTAGGTCTTTCAGGATTGTAAGTCCCAAGTGACTTAGGTCACATTTGTCAAATTGTTAATCTCAAGATGGTTGGTCTCCCAGCCGCTTGGAATCGTTTGGTTTTTCTCCCAACCATTTGGAATCAGTTGGTTTTCCTCAGGGTGAGTTTATAAAACTAGAGGAATGAACCAAATAAGGATGGTAATCAGATCGTAGAGAAGGTGAATGTAATTGTGTATTATGCTAAGGAGAAATAGAACTATTATGTTCTGTCAATTTGATTTCCGTTTCCTGTAATTGCAATTTGTATAGCTGTAGATTTCCATTCTTTCTGTGCTTTCCATTGTTTCTGTATGTCGTCATGAAGCATTCCACTGGTATGATTTCTATCAAAATCAGTGGAATGGCTTTGTTGTACCAGTATTCATTTTGCTTCTTATTTTGTTTTGTGTCGATGGTGCAGAGGATCTAGACAGTGCGTGTTGCACAGTACGTTGACCTAGCATCTCCATGTGCTAGGGTTCGAAAGAAGGTAAACTGTACATCAGCGTATCGGCAAACTAAACCCTAGTGTAGCCAATAGTAATTGTCATGCCGATGAGAGAAGGTCAAAGGTGACATCAGAGTGATCGGTGTATCGGCAGCTTTGGAGTAAGTCCCACCGATAGAACAAGTCTCATCAAGGGTGTTGGTTCATCGGTGCATTGGCCAGAGTTGACGAGGAGGGTCACACCAAAGGTAAATGCCATCAGGAAGAGTTGTGACATCGGGAGACAAGCTAAAAGTTTTGCTGACAAGAAGAGTCCCACCGATAAGGTCATGTCTAACTGGCATGGAAGTCGTCACGGTTAAGGCGAGGGGGGCTTAACCGCCATCGGTGCATCAATAGGAGGATAGAAGACTTGGCTGATAGAGGTAAGTCTCGTTGAAGATAAAGTGAAGTGGAGCTATCAGTGTAAGGTAGACCAATGGTAAGACTTGTGAAAGTCATTCCAACCGATGGTTGTTTGACTGATGGAGATGTATCAGCGGCTCACTTGTTTAGTCTTACTGATTGTGAGGAAATAGGGACCCAGATTGCGGTTTCCGTTGTGTGCTCCCCATCAGGAGTAGTGAAAAATGTGGAATCCAGCTAAGGGGGAGCTTTGGTAAAATAGTGCATAAGATAGAGCATCAGCCAAGGGGGAGTTTGCTGCGACACTTAGTCATTTTTCACTAAGTGTTGCCATCAATGCCAAAGGGGGAGATTGTTAGCAAGAGACATTGTATGGCTTCATGAGTGTTGTCATCGATGGCAACAAAGTCCATCCCACACATCCGTCGCACATAGTATGTCTATACCGAAAGACAGATTGAAGAATGTTTTGGTCTGATGAGCAAGAACAGAGCTTGCATCAAGGTTTGACAATCAGGTCCAGATCTCTCAGATGGTGTAACTCAGCAAGTTGCAGACTTGGACAGGTCAAGAGGAGTACCATGACTACTACATTCTAGATATTGACCCTTTGGTGATGAATGATTGAAAAGATTTGAGCATCTAAGTGATTAGTTTCTGATGGGCAGAGTAGACTGAGGAAGAACTGACCAGTAGAGCATCAGAGCTTAATTCAGATGAGAAATTGATGATGATCAAGCTAATTGAGGGATCATACATTGTTGGCCAACATGATTGATGACTTCTATGTCTATGTCTTTGATACACATCACATATTAAGCATGGATTCAGCTGACAGATCAGTGTTTTGTAAATATCTTGAATATTCTAGCTGCCGACTAGAAAGATGTTGAAATCCTTGATGCGAATATTTATACTAGATGGATTTAGGTATGAAGGTGTGTGTGTGTTGATATAGTGTGCGAGGAAAGACAAAGAAAAGTGTGGAAGTAGCAATACAACTCCGATATGTGACAGAACAACAACACCAAAGCATAGGAAGAATGAAGTGTCTTAGATCAGTATATTGAGCCTGACCAAAACTAAACCTTAGCATATATGGATGCCTTTCTTTAGTTCAAACATCTGGTTACCTTCTATAAACATTGTAGACAGTGAGTCTCTTGTAGGTAGTGTGCCTCTTGTGAGAAGTGTGCTCGGATAGTGAGCCCTAATTGGCAAGTGCCATTTTGTACTTCTTATTCTTTTAACAAAGAATACAATCTTGGGTTAGTCACCCCATGGTTTTTCCCTTAACAGGGTTTTCCACATAAAAATCCTTGTGTTATGTGTGTTGATTTTATTTCTGCTCTCATGATTATGTATGCTTAAATGTTTTGATGCTGCACTATTGTTAAAGAAGGAAAGAAAGTTAAGATATTTAAGATAATTGATTCACCCCCCTCTTAGGTATCTGCCTTGTTTCAATAGATAGAAGTCGTATGATAATGTCAGAATTGAATAGGACCAGGGGGCATCTCATAATCCCCCTACCTCAACTACTACTCAAGAAATGCGAGTGATGACACATTCCTGAATGGGAATCCTCATGTTTAGAACAATTAAGCAATGCTAGGAAGACAAGCAAATCAAACAATGGGTTACCAAAACTCTCCTATGGGATTAATGCTATCAACTCCTCAATTGCATAGTTCCTTTTTAGGCACATACTTGGAATACTTGAAAGAACCACTTGACTTAATCATAAGAAACATTTAGTTGCCTCAACCATTACCTGATCTCCCAAAGTTCAAGGGAGAGGATGATCCCAACTCGCATATCAAAGCTTATACTACTGCGATAAGAGAACTCCTCCCTTGGGATGGGGTTGTTGCCAAGATCTTCCCAAAGACCCTGGAAGTAATAGATTTAGATTGGTACTATCACCTAATACACTCATTCAAGTAGTTAATCAGAGAGTTTGTCATGGCTTTTGACATGAACAAACTCATAAAAACAAGGATCAGAGAGTTCCTGACCATGAAACAAGAACTGAACAAATCAGTAGCCCACTTTGTTACCCAATGGAAACAAGTTCTCTATTCTTTAACTAGTGCTCCAAACATGGACCGCCGCAAGTTATGTGACCTTTTCTTACATGCCTTAAACAAGGATATGAGAGAATATGTTCAAAAGTTACCTTACAAGTCCTACGAAGAGGCCTTGGAAAGTGCTTTAAGGATTGACCAAGCAACCATTGATAGTGGTAGAAGGATTTACGGGTCAAATGGAAAACTAATGAAGGAGGATATAGGGAACAATACCCTTATTATTAAGATTCTCAAAAACAATAGAAATACAATAGATGGGGTTAAAAATCAACTCCCAGTCAGGAAGGTAAGGAATGATTATAACATAAGAGACTATTACCCTCCTAGTGTCAATGCAATTGATCGCCCAAGAAATAATATGTATTACCCAAGGGACAACTATTAGATTTGGAATCATAATGGAAATGGTAATGATGGAAGGTATGAAAGACCCCCTTATGAGTACAATCAATTATGTTATTTTCATAGAACTAGGGAGCATAGCACAAAATCCTGTAGAGAGTATAACAAGTTCATAGCAATATTGTCAGAAGACCAACAATAGATGTTGTTCATAGAGATGTTCTTGAACCCATAGGAGGTCATGCCAAATAACAAGGGAACAAGGCAAACCCAAGCCCCGATAACTCCGTAGAATGCTAACATGAGAATCTAACATGACCCATTTCCTACAGATAAGGATACAAAAGCAACGAATCAAAACAAAGTAGCCCAATGTAGCAACACCAATATCCCACCATGGTTAGGACAGAAAGGAGAAGCTAAAATGTTGGGGTTGTTTAAAATACTACATGATGAAGAAGAGGAAGGAGATCTTGAGAATGAACAAGAGGAAATACATGAGGTACCATCTTGGTGGTTGAGCCAATACCAACATCAATTGGACCTTATGAACTCATCAAATAGTTAAAGAAAACCTATGCACACATATCATTCATTGACTTGCTTAGGAATTCCCCCTCACACCGCTTAGCACTATTGAAAGAAATAGGGTTGAAGTATCTTGGTCAAATTACACCCCCACCTAGTGAGAAAATCCATCACATGGATTTTGACATAAGTCCACCAAACTCGGAGCTCAAAGACCCAGGTTTCTTCTTTGACCTAATGCAAATGCCTTTTGAGGTAGAATTAACCAAGAAAGAAGACCCTGAATTATAATTACAAGTGTGGATCTACAGCACCTTATCAAAAGAATGCTAATTGATGATAGGGCATTAGTAAACATAGTTTCTTTCTCTCTTTTAGAAAAAATGGGTTATGGGCACACCAATATCACCACTTCTAGAGACACACTGAGTGGGTATGATAATTTAAAAGCTGCTATGATAGGAAAGATCACACTTCTTGTAACTCTAGGACCAAAGACTGTCCCAACCACATTTTATGTCATAGATAAAGACACGAGATATAATTTGCTTCTTAGAAGACCCTGGATACACAGAATGAATGTTGTGCCATCTATGTTATTCCAGGAGGCTTGATTCCTACATTTGGGGAAGGTGTATGTTGCAAAAGGGGATCTAGAGCCTTTTATCATGTTAAAATCAAACACATCAAACAAAAGGATAGGCATCCCCATAGAGTATGAACTTTCTACAAACAAGTTTTCTGTTCCTAGTCCTACACCACAATCAATATGTGTCAAAAGGACAAAAATCCCAGAAAAGACTATAAATAATGCAGATATGAAGGCCTTATAAAATGAGGCACCACCAAAACAAAAAGAGGTTATTCCCAAAGAAAAGACAGTGAAAATCATAGAATGGATAGAGAAGGATGGACCTCTCCAATTCCCTCTGGAGGTACTCATGATCAATATGCAACCAACTTACAAACTCTTCCCTTGCTTAGGGGAGAATCCTCATAGAACTGAAGAGCCAGTATTCAAAACAACTACGTTAGATTTGAGATATGCATACCCTCATGCTTTCTTAGATCCTGAAGAAGATGTGACAGAGAGTTACACACTATTACCCTTGAGTGAGTCATGTATCCCTAAAACACCAAAAGAAAGTGAGTCTTATGATCCTCTCACACCAATAGAAGAGTCATATAGACTATTAACACCAATGAAGTATGTAAATTCTATTGACAATGAATCAACCAACATGATAGGAGTTCTCCCAAGGATGTTCATGGTATCTCAACCACAAGGGCAGCCAACTAGTTCTACTTCGGTGTAGTTGAATGAACTTAACGAATGGGAAGCACCCCTAGTGCAAATTGGAATGGTTGAGAGACTCCCAAATGAAGATGAAGAAAGTGAGGGAACATTTGACAAAGAATAGAAAATGCGAGTGTTAGTCAAAACTGATGATCTTGTCATGTTTGAGTTTCCAGGAAGCTACATTAGATATTATATGGATTTGAGACCTGAGCCTAATGGGAGGATGTCCCTCCTGATGAGAAAAGGGAGCCTCAAACTCCCTTTGAATTATTCTAATTTTTACAAAACATTCAGGATAGACAAGATGTAAAGATTTACATGTAAGAGCAATTCGACATGCTAATGGAATTGCTGAGATACGATGGAGTCTTGTAATTGACCCCTTCTTCCCATCAACAAGCTTTCCAAGATTTACTTTGTCCCACATTACCAAAATAAACCACTGAGTAGGAAATGATAGAATCAAATGATAAACCCTACAGAATAGGAGAGCTTGTCCTAAGAAGAGGTAGCACAAAAAATAGAAAGAGAAGATGAAAGAGAGCATTCATAGAGGATTGGAAAGGTCCTTATATGGTTAAAGAAGATGTCAGAAATAGTGCCTATCTCTTATGCACAATAGATGGAGAGGAATTTGGCAAAACAGTAAATGCCTTTCACCTCAAGAAATATAATTTCTGAAAATCCTAAAAATCATAAAATACAAAAATACAAAAAAATTGCAAAAATAAAAAATGTCAAAAAGAGTTTTGTTTCTTGCATTTTAGTATCATTCTGTTCATCTTGCATTACAGTGAATGACTTGCTCTTATATTATTTTCATTTTAGTAAGGAGTCTAAGGTTGCCTAGGTATATGTGATCCTTTTAGGTCCTGAGATTCCCTATTTTCACAATCACTATTTCCCCTTCATTCCTAGTGATTCTAATCAAAGCCTAGCTCTTAGCTTTACATTGATCCCAGTCTTAATGAGCCAAGATGTTAGGTCTAAAGAAAAGTCAGTATTCAAACCTACAATGTTCAAAGGAAGCTTGCAAGTAGACCTTCACAATTCTTCTCTAGTAGAAGAGAAGTCCAACTGGACCATGAAAACTTTTGGTGGTGCTCAGCCCCTTATCTACCCTGGCCAAAAATGTCAGGAGGATCAAAACTCTAAAGGAAGCAATCTAAAATATGAGTGAATAAAAAAATGAGTGATCAAAATAAGAGTGTTGAGAAAAATTACAATTGAGAGATCAAATTATTGCATTCCCAAAGTCCAAAAGCATTCATTTCATAAAAGTCAAAAATCAAAAAAATGAAAAAATTGAGGCATTCTACAAAATACAAAAAAAGAGAAAAAGAAAAAAAAAAGAGTTACAAAAAAAGAGTAAAAGAGAGAAGATTGTTGAATGTTCGTACCCTTGGGTGGAGATCAGTCTAAGCTCAAAGCTTTAAGGGTGACATTCGATTAGAGAAAATAAAAGAGAAAGGTACAAAGCACACACACACTAGCTGAGAAAAGCCAAGAGTCTAGTAGTCTTTAGGACTATTTTCTATCTAGGGACCCTGGTTCTTTCCCATTTAGCCTTTACGCCGAGTCTATCTTTCTTGCCATCTATGATCTAAGTCTAGTGAACATCAATAAAATTTGTCACTTGTCTAAGTTGAAAGCTTGTCAGATTATCTTATCTAGATAAGGCAATGTTTAGCCTTTAGCAAAGCCCAAATTCAGAAGCACTCCATCTCCTTCCCACTCCCCACTTTAGTTCTAAATTCCTATGTCATAGACTTGAATAGGTGTCTTATACCAGAATAACCTGCAAACTCCTGGATTGAAAATCATATTAAAGAGCAATCATGTTGTTTGTTCCACAATGCATTCATACCAAAATTAGAAAAAGAGTTCTAAAGCAATAAAGTAAATGTCATAACTTATGACATTCCATAGAAGTAAAAGTGTTTTTTAGCATCGCTTGTGCTCTTACATCAACATATTGTAACCTGCATTTAATATATATTGCAAAAAAGTTACAAAAACATGTCATTGTTATCATACTTGCATTCTTAGAGTTGAGGGTCTAAACATAATCAAAGAGTTCTTAAACTTCCAAAGTGCACAAGAGATGAGTACTCATACAATAACAAAACAACCATAAAAATACAAAATTTCATTGATATTGTATACACCTAAAAATGGCTAAGTCGAATCAATTAAATATTTTAATATTTATTTTAATTCCCAATTCTCCTATCAATTAAATATTTATTCTAATTTATTTAAATGATTCACATCATGACGGTATATGCGGGACCCACTCTAGTGGTCCTACCCTGGCTAATAAACTCATACGTATAGGATACTACTGGCCAACTATGGAAAAAGACTCCTATCATTTTGTAAAGAGGTGCAAGAAATGCTAAATCCACAGGAACCTAATACATGCACCAGCATAGGAGCTGCAGCCTTTAACAACTCCTTGGCCTTTCTGTCAATGGGGACTTGACTTAGTGGGTAAGATAAACCCTCCATCAGCTAGTAGCCACAAATTCATAATCACCACCATGGAGTACTTTATGAAGTGGATTGAAGCTGTACCCCTTGCTAATGTCATAGGCAAACAAATCACCTCTTTCATCCTAAATTACATCATTTGCCACTGTGGTATCCCTTTATCCATTATCACATATAATGGGCGACCATTTAAAAACCAAGATGTCAAAGAGCTATGTGACAAGTTCCATGTCCAACACCACTTTTTCACCCCATATTACCCCCAAGGTAATGACCAAGCAGAGGCATCAAATAAAACCATCTTAAAAATCTTGAAAAAGACTATCAATGATGCTGGACGTGATTGACACATCCAATTGAATCTCATGTTGTGGGCCTACTACACAAGTATATGCACACCCACAGGTGCAACACCATATTCCCTTGTCCATGGCTCTGAAGCCATCTTGCCCATTGAAGTCAAGATCCCATCCTTGCGAGTATAATTAAAAGGCCTCATATTTGATGAAGAGTACAGAGTTTCCAAACTTCAAGAGTTAGAGCTACTTGAACAAAGAATACAACATGCCTTTAATCATCTCAAGGCTTATCAACAAAGGATGTCCAGGAGTTACAATCATAGAGTCAAACCTCAGGTATTTCAAGTTGGTGACCTAGTCCTCAGAGAGAATCCCAGGAATCAGGAAGATAGAGAGAAGAAAGGTAAGTTCGAACCCAACTAGCTAGGTCCTTTTGTCATCATTGCTGGCTATAGATCAAGTGCTTATCAATTGGCTATATTAGAAGGTGAACTATTTGATGATCCCATCAACAGCACGCATCTTCACAATTTCTACACCTAAACCCCAATGCAAGGGATCAAAATAACAAATTTTTTTTGGGAAAATAGCAAAACAATAAAAAAAATTGGAAAAACAACAAAAAAATCGTCCCCTAGTTGAAACTTGGTAAATAGGCACCTTGGATAGATACCATGATGAAAACCTAGCAAACAGGTGTCATGTCTATTTTATCTATTATGCTAATCAAAAGAACTGGTGAAAACCTGGTAAATAGGTGCCATTTGCGATAAACCACCTTCTCTATCTTTTTAGACATTGTTCCTCATCCATCCCTCCTAATCACATCCACCCAATCACATCGAGATACCTACCATGGTTGGTTGTTTGCTCATCCTTTACCGCTTTCTTCCATCAGGCTGTCGATCCAAACTTTACGTCCATCTTGTCATCCATCCTACACCAATCCATTGAACCGTTGTCGAACTACATTGCCTCTAAGCTATCATGTAGGCAAGGCCATCATTGATGCATCCCTAAGGCTCCTTTCCCATCGATTCCATCTTGTTCCACCTATCCTTTGGTCCATCCAAATTCGCACCATTTTCCCCTCACCTAGGTCTTAGGTCTACAAAGTCCACACCCCAAACTACGTTGCCTCTGCGTCATCACGTAGGCAAGGCCATTTATCAATGAACCCCCAAGGAACTAGGTCAGTCCCTTAGGGCCCATTTCTTTGTGTCTATTATTAGTTCATCTGCAGTAAGTCAATCCTTTGCTCAACTGGGGGAAATATCCTCGACCTAGTTGGAGATCTAGATTCTTGAATGTCACACCCCTTAGAGGATACTAATAAGGATCGCGATACCATCACCAGACAACAGGCAACATTGCAAACACACTTTTTCAACAAAACACCTAACAAAAGAACTAGACCTATAAACAAGACACAATGAACCTCAACCACCATGATGATTGTATCTATTTTCATTGCAAGAAAACATAACTATAGCAAGAAAATTTGTGCTTATTAAAAAGGTTTAAGTTACAGAGTCTTGATTTTTGGTTATTATGTCTTTTTATGCTACTCAATGATGTCACAAACTAGAGGAGCTATGATGGGGGCATAATCATTTTATTTGTTTTCTATTTGTGGATCAATCTTTAGTAATGTGATGACTTTGTCTAATGACATGATCAACAAAAGATCATTGAGGATGTTCTAGGTCTGAGCATGAAATAGGGCAATCCTTGTCTGTTGACACATGCAAGAAATACTCAGGTCATCTAGATTCAATTTTGACTAGATGCTTGTATTAACTTGCCATATCAAAATCAATGTAAGAGATACTTAGGTCATCATGGTTTAATCATACCTAGATGCTTGTATTTTCTTACAACATAATAAAAGCTCAATGATGAAACAAAGTACTTCAAATACTTGCATATACGAAGATGACAATCCACACATCCATACATATCAAGTTGCATATTATTCCATTATAAGCATTGCATCCTAGACCTAATTCCAAGTCATTTCTTCTACGTTATCCATTTGTCCCAGTTATTAAAGTCCATCTTTCTCAGATGTATTATTATTAAGATTGAGCATACTTAGAACAACAAAAACAATTCATTTGCATGTCATGGATAGGTGTGTCATCATATAGTATCATCACATACAATACATTAATGGTAATAAACATTTAGCTCATGATTTGCATATAATGGTGTCACTTAGATGCATGAGTCACCATAACATTGCATTAACCAAAAATCTCACAAAAACATAGCTATCATCACATTTGCATATTAGATCATCATCCATAAATAAAACAATGACAAACAACATAAATATCTAAGTTATCACAATGTTTGCATTAGATCATCATAGAATGTGAACATATAGGATCATAAACATGCATATAGGTCATCATATCTATCATATAGCTCATAGAAACATCATGTCGTATAAACATAAAGTACATCATAAAATCTAATAAACATGTTAGCCGCATCACATACAACCATACTCATGTAAAGCCATCATATAGATCATCATGTCCATCACATAAACATAACATAAACATTTGCATCAGAGTCGTAAACATATGCATTAGAGTCATACATCACATAAGTCATCTATAAGCATAGCATATCATAACATCATAATCACAGTAGATCATAATCATAGTTAGTCGAATCATGATATCATATAATCATCATCAAAAAGAATAAAAGTGCCCAAGTATACAATGACATCAAAATAACAATACATCTCAAAGTATCCAAACCAAAGTGGTGTATACATGTCCAAATAAGGGTATAAAAATTGATACATGTCTTAAAAGTAGCTAGGAATGGCTCCCCCCTGATGGTGCTGGTTGTGGCGGCGGGATGCCTCCTCCTCCCCCACCTGTTATCCCTATCCCTTGGGTACCTCCTCCTGATGGTCCAGGAGGTGACCCCATATGTCCCATCACCCCACCACTCTCTACGGGTACCCTCTGTGATCTGCTATGGTAACTGGGGTGGTAATTGCCAGCCTATGCTCAGGTGGTGCGACTTGTTCATAAAGAGACCACCAGTAGAAGATCTCCTGGCCTGCCCTAACCATCTCTATAAAAGTTTGGCCAGTGGGACCCTGTCCTACAGTCTGTTGCAATTGCTCTAAGAGTTCCTCTGCCCTCCCATATCTTTGAATGGTTGTATCTCAATCTAACCAAGCAGTCTGTAGGTCACTCTATAACTATATAATCTGGGCCTGCATCTACCCTATATGTCCTTGTTGTTGTCCCAACATAGACTACGTCTGAGCTATTTGGGCTCGTAGTCTTGCCACCTCTCTGTCATCTGGACCCTATCCCTGTGGCGGTACTAAAGGCTAAACTTGTCCCGTTGCAGCTAGCTGAGCCTATTGAGTAGGGTCAATCCTCTGTTGAACCCTCCTCCCATCTCCATCATCCCCATCATGCCCACCATCGTGTCAACCGCCATCATGACCACCACCTCCTTCTCCACCACCACCACCATCATGTCCTCACTTTCCTCTGCCACCTCCTCACCCTCCTTATCTCATGCATTGCCTCCATGGTCCCTCATCATCCTCCTCCTGATCATCTAATCTTAGGGCTCGCTCTCCTAGACCAGAGTAGTGAGAAAAGGGATGTGCTACAAACTAGTCGAAGTAGTCCTATGTAGTACCTACGTCTGCCACTGCCCTATGCATCACCCAAGGCTGATACAGAATGTGAAGAAACCCATCACGTGTTGTCTCATAGGAAGGACTGGGTCCCCATCGTGTCCTCTCCTTGTGCGTACGGGCAAATATGGCATTACCTTGGGGCATCCCCTGATTCTGCCAAACTGCCTATACACACATGAAACAATGTGTCTCTCCAAAGTATAGGGTGTCCTCCCTATAAGCCATCTCATTTGAAAATAGAAGGGCAGCTTGTGTGCATCCTCGTCCCATCTCACAATCCAGATATGATCTCCAAACAACTGAGTCAACATTGTCAAAATCATGCCTCCAATACTCTAGCTTTCCCATCTTGGGCTAGGAAAGACTCTCCTAAAACATATAGGAGTAGGGCTGATCCCTACCCTAAGTACTAATGCCAATAGGACAAGTAATTGATATGTGGGTCCATGCCCATATCTGCAGTAGGGAAACTCCACAAGCAAAGCTAGAGGAACCATCATATACAAACTGGTGCAAATCATGATACAAATGTGCAAGGATGCACACTCCCCAAGCATATTTGGTACCTTCATGCACAATTCACTCTATCACTTGACCCCATCCAACTGCAAATCCATGAGAGCATCTATCAGGACACACAATACCTCCAATCAACCCTGCCACAACTAAAGGAAGTGGGTCATAGTACGCCAGCATGTCAGCCCAGCTAATCTCAGTACCTCGATGCTATCATCATCAAAAACCCATCTGCACTCATCCAATCCTACCCCAGTCTGTGACTCATCCTCAATGAGCTCTCCATCAATGGGTATGCACAGAATCCTATGAACATCCTCTAGAGTAAATGTAATCTCCCCAATGGGGAGATGAAAGGTCCTGTCCTTGCTGTGAAGCGACTTCGATAGTACAGTCAGCATACCGAGATTCTCATGAATCTTGGGCATGACGCAAACAAAAGACAATCCCATTGATCCAAGAATAAGAAGATTAGTCTCCGTAAGCTAGGGCCTCAGCAACTATGTAACTGGAAAATGCTCTCTCGACATGAGAACATCGTCTAGCTCCTCCTGCAATCAAGCAAGCGCAAATTAGTCCATAAAATTGGCTAAACTGCAAATCTATCTATCCAACATAAAAAACTTAGCAATTCTAACAAGAACACTTTCCTATCATCTCTCTGGAGATTCAATCAATCTCAGCAATGACCTAAAAGTTGACCAACATCAATCGCACAGTCAACTTTATCAATTTCTAAGTGTTTTTGATAAACCAAATTCATTTGTGCAGTTCTACCTATCATTTGCACTAATTTATACTATATGCGTAGGTATATCTTGTATGCACAACTTAAATGTGTTTGCACAATTAGTCTTGCATGCGCAGGACTATTCGTCGCATGTGCAACTTCATTTTGTTTGCGCAGAAAGATTTCACATGTGCAGTCAAAAATCAAAAGCACGAATACCCTCATTGCATGCACACTGAGATTTCATTTGCATGGGAAAGCACTTCAAATGCAAAAAAACTGCATATGTGCTAATTCCAACGTCATATGCACAAAATCGCGTCATATGCACAGAATCGCATCATATTCATGGTATCGTGTGTCATATGCGTAGTTCTTCCATTCGACGCATACAAAACCTAAATCTTTGCCCTACATTTATTGCTATCATTAATGACCCTAAGATAGAAATGAAGGGGTACTTACCGACAACCTGTAATCTGCTGGACGGTTGAACCGTCGGATCCGCTTGAATTGATGAAGCTCTAGAGGAAACTGCTACATCTTCGCTGACTGCTCTGTGCTCAAATAGCTCTGCTCTCCACTAGGACCTCTCTCTAAGGCAAGTGTACAAATGAGTCATGTGTGAACCCAAACTCCTATATATAATACATGAAACCCTAATGGGAGGTGCTAAACCTTGTCCATGCTGGGGCATGCTTTTCACATAGTCTTTCTTCTAGGCCCTCCATTTTCTCCACCGGTTAACCTGTCAACCAACCTATCTTATCGTGAGATCGTCTGTCATCCTATCGTCATGTTCTTCCTGTCCAATCTCCCGAGGGGGCATCCTATCATCATAAACCAGTACCAGGGGCAAACTAGGGCATGTATCAATCGCAACAAATTTTATTCTTTGAAACAATGTGATAAAACACATTGCATCAAAGAGGGGCAAAAGTATACACATAAAAATGGCTAAGTTGAATCAAATAAATATTTTAATATTTATTTTAATTCTCAATTCTCCTATCAATTAATAAATATTCTAATTTATTTAAATGATTCACATCCCTCCAATAATTAAATAAAATCAATTTATTTAATTAAATTCTTCTAATGTCTCACATGATTGAATAATCCTAAATTCATCTATCCTAAGTCCAAATTTCATAAATCCACATCACCTTTTCCACCTCACCTTTCCACCTCACCATGTTGCACACATAATTAAATATTTTAATATTTAATTAGCTAATATTCCCTCACCCACATGTCTTATTTCTCCTCCAATTAGATTAGTTAACTCATCAATCAAAATAGTTAACTAATTATTCAATTGAGTTAATTGATCAATCATCTCAGTTAACTCTTCAATCTATTCTGTTAACTCCCATAACTCATGAAGAAGGCTTGGACACTTGTCCTCTCCTGATTCGTGCACATTCCCTCAAGTCTTCTCAACCATACACCTCACAGGTAATTCCTTCAGTCACGGATCTATTGACACTTGGATTTGGTCTTCCATTAGGCTGTCGATCCAAACTTTTCATCCATCTAAGCTTAAGCAATCTTACTCTACAAAAATCATACCAGAGTGCCTTTGGCAAAATCACCTTCATTGCATTTGCATTACAAATCCATTATCATCACCATGTCTCCATTATAGTTGCATTGTAGTTTAGTCTCCATTGCATATTGCATATCACAACCATTCTACTCTTGTCATCTTCAAACAACAAGGAAGTGCACACTTTTGAGAGCTCCATTATCATCAAGATCAAGAGGAGATAGGTGAACAATGGAAGCATAGAGGTAAAATGGTCTTCGAAGGTATATTCTTTGTTTACTTGTGTTTACATCAATTTCCATTGAGTTATTGGATGATTAGTTGTTTAACACTATTGTTCACATTTTCTGATAACAGATATATGAAAAGTTTACATTTACAAGAGTACAAGAGCTAGGACAAAAAGTTCTCGAGAGAAAGTAAGGCTCCCCATGCAAGAGCACTTCAAGAAGGTAATAAGTAAATAAGCTTAAGGGCTGTTCCCTCCAATAGAACCCTCAAGACTCCTCCTCCTCTGTCTTTGTGTACCGCTGGTCTCTCCATGGGACCTGTGTGATTGAGGTGCCCTGCTATGAGTACGATAATGTGAAGGTTCCATAGCTCTAAGCTCTCACTGTCAGATCCCAAGGTGAGCCATCTCATGAAGAACCTAATTCTCACTTGTAAGGATGAGATTCTCGGGCTTCAAAGTAGCACTCTCTTAACACCCATGATAAGTAGGAGTGAAGACATTAGTGTGTCTCCCTGTTGTAGGGGGCACACCAGGATTAACCAAAAGCATATCTTGGGTCATCCTAGTGAAGGGGGCAGTCAAACCAATGTTGACCTCACGAACGAAACCCCTCCACTCCTCAACACTACCTACAAAGCAAAGTAAAGACAAAAGATGTGATGATTCTTGACAAAAAGGAAAGAAAAGAAAGGACAATGAGAAATCAGTAAAATTGTAGTAGACTTATGTGGGTTGCCAAGCTGCCAGGTAGGATCGAATTGTTGCATCACCTCATCAAAGTGAGGAAGTCTAGGCACTGAGAAGGAACCCTCAAGTATATCATCCTCATCACAATCTCTCTCCTGGGCATCCTCTGCTAGTCCCTCATCAGACAAGTCATCCCCATTAGGAATGTAGTCCTTGTCAGTAGAATCAGAGTCATCCACCACAATGATTCCTCAGGAAGGATCTCTTATCCCTCCCCTCTATCCCCCTCTCAGGGTCTTAGAAGCTCTAATAATCAAAACCCTAGAAGTCAAAGGGGTCCAAACAATAGTCCTCTACCCAATCACACCCATCTCCTAGATGGATTTGCAATAGGTAGGTACTGGGGGCAACTCCTCAGGAAAGTCTTCACCAAATTGTTGTAAGAGGTGCTTGACACAATGAGCCTCGACCAGACCATTATGATCTAAAAGCTCCGATATGCTAAGACAGTACTCCCTAATTTGAGCATTATGTGACCATACACCCTCCATATCTGTGTAGGGATCAAAAAGCATATATGCATCTATAAGAGTAGTCACAACATAGAGAAGTATCAAAGTGGCCCACATGAGTCCACCTAGTAGCTCTCAGTAATCATTAGTCAGGAAGAGGAATCTCCTTTTGATAAGGCTTGATATGCTCAAAAATCCAAGTGATGATAAGAGAGGAGTGGTTGAAAGCAAGAGCCCCATGCCACGTAATATGATAGAAGTTCTTATAGACCATAGCCAAGATGTCTAGTCCCGAAGCGTAAACTCTGCCCTACTCAATGCCATGTATAACTGGTGCCCAACACCATGTCAAGTGAGCCGAGGCCTTGTCTTCAAACAACCTTGATGCAATCAAACCAATCAGGAACTTCCTCAAGAAAGGAATGCAAAGTCATGGTACAGAGGTGAGCTGAACCCCTGTTTGATCCTTAGGATGACTCACCCCCATGATCTATGCCCAAGATGTCTTGTCCTCAAAGGACTCGCTAGTTGGCAGAACAAGTGAGTGCCCTCTCACAAGAAACCCTATAATGTGATACACATTATACATAGTGATGGTCCACTCTCCTAAAACATGAGGGAACCTGAAAGTGTTCATGTCTACATCCCAATAAGTTAGAATGCCATAACAAATGCATGCCACAAGATGTACAATCGACACATGGTAAACCCTGGCCAAGCTTGCTCTCCTCAAGATAGCATGATCATTAGTAGATAACGAAGCATACATCTTTGAAAGCCACAACTATTCATCATTGGCATTCCAATTGATCCTTATATCCTACCAATCACAAAAGGACTTTAGATTAGATTTCATCAACTTAGAAAACCCCTCAAAATCGTAAAACTTGTAGAAAATCTTACAAAAAAGCGTATAAACCATCAAAATTGCAATAAATAGACGTATTCAATGTTTAGCTTAGATTGAAATAGAGTGAAGTAAACATATGAAAACATCAAATTTTAGTTAGAATTGATCTATTAGGGTTACCCCTTTCATCAGACTGGATCTCCCCTGAGCGACCCAGTTGTTCAGTAGGATCTCCCCTAGGCAACCTTGTTGTATAGGCAGATCTCCATTGGGTGACCCTATTGCATAAGTAGATCTCCACCGGGCGACCCTGTTGCTCATTAGGATCTCCCCCAGGTGACCTGCCTGACAAAAGGGGCAACCCTATGTGGCTATCTCTCTAACTAAAAATGCTCTAAAAACCTCATTTCTTAGCTGATTTCAACAAACAAAAAATTAGAACTACTCTAAACAGTAAAATAGAGACAATGCAACAAAAAGAATCATAAAAAAGGGATGATTTCAAGAGATCTTTCATAAAATTCAACCTAGGGTTTAGAGAAGGGTTTTTCACTGTTTGCCTACCTGATTCTCAGTGGCAAAAGAAGAGGCGGCCATCTTCATGATCTCCTTGGCAATATCTACCCAACAACTGCTTACGCGATCGATTCCGTCACTGATTCACTCGAATCTCATTAATTTGCTCACTTTTTCTCTCCCTTAGCTTAGTTTTCTTTATGCATTTTTAAATTAGTTTTTGCTTTTATGCATCTCTCGTGCGTTCGTTTTGCATGCATTCATTCCTATGGATCTCATCGACAAAGTCAAATGACTAGTCGAACTCAAATGATCTATGGTATATTCATCATTTCAATTTTCATTACTCATTTTGATATATTTAGATGTTGGACTAATACTAGTTATTATAGGTACAATTGCAAGAAAATTAACAAGTAAAGCCTAATTTGGGAATGGTGCCTACCCTTTATGTAGACTACTGTCCCCAAGGGGGCAAATATGTAAGCACCAAAATCATGTGCAACCTCCACGAGGACCCCTATGATGACTCACATCCTTGTCACGTACATGTAAGTGTGAAATAACATCCTCTCAAACAACAATTTTCTTGGTGACATGTTTTTCTTACTCCTTGTATTATTTCCCCTTAGTCATTTTCTCTCTCTCTTCACTTTTGACGCTTTTCAACACTTGTCAATTTACATTTCCTGTGCTTGCGACCCAGTCCCTAATCCTTGTATGTGTCTTGTAGGTGAGTTTTCATCTTTTCCCAGTGTTTTTCATCCATTCCTAACCCTAGAGGCCTTCTAGAGGTCTTCTCTAGCCATCTCCAACTTTCAATTTTCAATTTCACTCAACCAATCCAAATCTCCCCCTATTATTTCTAGAACTCCCCTGGGAGATCCTACTTTTGCAAGTGGAGATTTAGATTTTCACACATGACTGACCTATTTCTAGAGGTAGATCCCCTCCTTTTCATTTCCTCTACCATCTCCCACCATGGACTTTCACCTAGGTGCCCTCCTCTGAGGATCGTCCGTGGGTTGCCCCTTGGCGACCTTGACTGGTGAAAGGGGTGACCCATGGGCAACCCTGTCGTGTTTTTAGCCACGAGTTCACTTGAGTTTCTAGATCAAATAGCTCTGGTTTTGCCTATTTTTATTCCCATTTGTATGGATTTTCATGCCAAAGATAGAGAACCCCAGTGTAAGGGAGTAAAAAATAGCAAAAAAAATCAAAAAATGAAAAAAAAAGAAAAACAACAAAAAAATCGTCCTCTGGTGAAAACATGGTAAATAGATGCCTTAGATAGATACCATGAATGAAAACCTGGCAAACAAGCGTCATGTGTATTTTAGCCTCCGTGCAATAAAAACAAAGTAGTGAAAACCTAGCAAATAGGTGCTCTTTGAGATGAGAACCGCTTCCTCCATCTTTGAGAAACCATCGCCTTGCATCCATTTTGCCTACCATCATCCACCATCCAATCGTATATGTTTTGCATAGCCACCTAACGATAACCTATCATGGCTTGATACTCTATCAACATTATCACCTTACAACCTAAGGTTTATCCAGTATCCTATCCATAGTGTCAGCCTGTCATAGCATCCATCGTTAGTATCTGGTCATCTCGAACTACATCACCTTTGTGTCTTCACGTAGGAAAGGCCATCTTGTATCGATGCTCCCCCGAGGCTCCTACCCATTCATTCCATACCCCATCACCCATCCTCTGGTCCATCCGCATCTGCGCCATTTCCCATCAACTAGGTCTTAGGTCCACGAGGTTCAGCCTGAACTATGTTGCCTCTACATCGTCATGTAGGCAAGGCCATTTAGTAATGAGCCCTCAAGGCACTAGGTCAATCCCTTAGGGCCCGTTTCTTCGTATCCATTGTCAATCCATCCATAATAAATCAAACCTTCACTTGACTGGGGGCAAGTCCTCAACCTGGTTACGGAGTTGGATTTTGCAATGCCACATTGTTCTAAGAGGACACCAATAAGGATTGTGATACCTTTCACTAGACAAACACGTGCAACAAAGCACACTTCCAAGTAAGAAATTTTGATGCAAGACATCAACCTATCCAAGGCAAAACAAACAGAGGCCTAAAACACTCTAAATGATTTTATCTAACTTCTGGAAAGAAGACGCATGTAATGCACAAAAGTATTGTTTTGATTGGTTGTGCCTAAAAACTCTTAATTTTTGTTATCATGTTTCCTATGCTACTCAAGGATGCCTAAAAAATAGAGATGCTATGATGGGGACATGATTATTTTATTTGTTTGCTGCTTGTGGGTTCATCTTTAGTAATGTGAAGCCTTGTCTAAAGACATGATCAACACAATGATCATCGAGGAAATCAGAGGTCTAAACATGAAACAGGTGTAATCCTTGTATGTTCACATGCAAGAAATACTTAGGTCATCTTGGTTCAATTATACTTAGATTCTTGTATTAACTTGCTAAATCAAAATCCATGTAAGCAATACTCACGTCATCTTGGTTTAATTATACCTAGATGCTTGTATTTTCTTACAACATTTAAAAACACACACAAAAAAAATTGCCCAATGATGAAATGAAGCACTTCAAAATACTTGCATTATCAAGATGACAAATATCTGCATCCATAACGCATCCAATTCCATTTCATGTGCTATCCATAAATAAATATTTTGTTTACAGTGATAGTGTTTACAAACAAAATAAAAGCTTGTGATTCCTTCATTCAGATTTCTGTCTATCATTGTGTCTTTCATCGCGTCTCTTCTACATTGATTGAGTACACTTGGACATAACAAAAACATAATATCACTTTGCATTTAATATTAGGTGAGATAGTCATTAACTTGGTTAAATCATTTGCATACATATAGGTGCATTAAAACATACATATCATTTTGCATTTCATATTAGTTGAGATAGTCATTTAATTTCTTAAATCATTATGCGTACATATAGGTGCATTCAATCATCCATATAAATTTGTAACAACATAACATATATGCATACATAGTATCTGATCAGAAAACTATCAAAAACATAGCTATCAGTAATCATCTCATACCAATTTTTGCATAACAGGTGTTGCACATTAGATATCATAACATTTGCATAAATCATAACAAATAAAGTGCATCCATAATCATCACATATAAACATGCATGTAGGCCATCATAACTTCATATTAGATATCATAAACATGTGCATAGCATATAAAAATCCAAAATATAGTGCATCTGTGATCATCGCATAACAACATACATGTAGGTCATCAATACTGCATCATCATATATCATCATAAAAACCATAAAAATGTCCAAGTGTACAATATCAGCCTGTCGTCCATGAGTCAAATCGCATGAGGTGTATACATACATCACAAAAATAATGATACATGTCTCAGTAGCTATGCAATATACAAGTGATATATACATAATCTCTTGCCAACAATCTCCCCCTTTGGCATTGATGGAAACACTTAGTGAAAAATGACTAAGTGTCGGAACAACTCCCCCTTGCTAAGTACTTATGCTTTTCACTATTTTCCAATGCTCCCCCTTTGCTAGATTCCTCATTTTTCACTACTCTTTACTCCCCCTTTGACATCATTGTTGCAAATAGGTGCCTAAGCGGTGTTGTCATTGATGTCAACATGTGAAAACAAGTAAAATCATTTACAATGTGCATAAGGACAATGCAATTCATGCAAGATGGCATTGTGATAAGGTTAAATTTTGGCATGATGGTCTTTGTATGAACAGAGAAGTGGTATTTTGCAAGGCATGGAGTAAATAAGGCAAGGTATGTTATTTTTGCCTTAATGCATGTGGAGTGATAAGGAGTATTCTTTTGGCCATAATGTTTTGAAATGCAATCTTTCTCTCATTTGACATTGTAAATGGAGTAATAAGGGTGATTTTTTGCCTTGATGCATGTATCATGCAACTAGGAGATTTTTTGCATGGAGACATAAGGGATTTTTGTTTTCTCTTAAAGTCCTATTTTTGCTAAAAACATGCAAATTAGGCAAGTGTAATTGGAGAGATAAGGTATTTATTTTCTCTTTCATCATGCATGTTTTTACAACTAAACCAATGTAAGTGAATAATAAAGTAATATTTTACAATTTACTTTATTATTTTTCACAATTTGTAAAATCATAAAAAGAATGCAAAATGTAACTAATAGTAAAGTAATTATCCTAATTACTTTATTATCCACCCACATCAATTTTGCAATGCAAAATCATGCAAAATAGATGGGTTGAGTTAACTGAGCTCATTTAGAGACTTTTTTGCATGATTTGGGGAGCAATTTGAGGAGTTTTTGGTCAACTTCTTGGTCAAGCATATGGAAAGGATCAACTTGGAGCTATTTTTGCTCAAATTGTAGCAGTTTGGACCCTTATTTTTAGGGATTTCTGGGTTTACTTGTGGATCACTTTGGAGAACTTATTTTTAGAGGCAGTTAGCTGTAGTTCTATTTTCATGCCTCTTGGAGAGAGCAAGCTATATATTGTAAAGAAAAACTTAGTTTTGGCGGTTCTTGTCTTTTTTCTCTTTACATTTTGAGAGAGAAAGAGGTTTTGTAACTCATTGATTACAGCATATTACAGGTTCCATTTTCTTGTTATTCATGCAATATTTTTCTTTATTTTTCATTGAAATCAAGTGTTTGCCTTTCCATTAATGCTACTTGTATGAATGATTTGATGAAATTTTATTGTGTTTAATTATCAAAACCTTTAAAATTATTGTCTCATTCTTACTTGTAAGTGTTAAGCATAGTGATATCATAGGTCTTAGGTTGTGTTACTGAAATCCTTTCTTTCATGTTGTGAAAAATCCTTTTCCTTCATAAAAAATAGCTTTTCCAGCCTTCCTTAGAAACATTTATGTTATTGTGTCAAAAGTGGATTGTGTGGATAAGTTTTGTGAAGGCTATTGTGAATTAGATTTGTAATTTTTCCATTATTACTAGGTGCATCACCAAATTTTACAATTTTTATTACCTTAGACTTACCTTCTTCCCCTTTTTCCAAACTAAAAAATCATAGTTTCAAACTGAATATTTTAAGGGAACCAACCCATAATCTGGAGGTTCAAACTCACTATAGGTCACCCATAGCCTGAGTTTGTCCCCATGTTTCGAAGGATTGCAGAGTTTCACAACTTTGCATAAGGGTGCAATCCTAATCGAGAACAATTCTATATTCCAAGTTTCATGTCCTAGAAATCTCTAGAAGCTACACTTTGAATGGATTAAGTCTAGGTTAACAGAGTTTAGTCATGAACAATGCAGAATACCTGAGTATTTTAGTTTGCATTTCTCTACTATTGGTTGTTGTGATTTGCGGTTTGGAGGTGTTGTAAACACATGTTAGGAGTATCAAATTCCAGATTTGTGGAGTTTGAGGTTTATTGGATGATCGTTTACAAGTTTCTAAGTATCGACATTCAAGTTGACAGTAATTCACAGGGACAAAGACAATAGTTTAGAGATCCGCATTTTGCCACATAAGAATATTATGACTCATGGTTCTGAAGGTATGTTGGGTGATACATAATGAATGTTTGGTATGAATTTTAGAGACTTGTGTGGTCCGCATTGGGAGTTTTGGTATAATAGTTGATTTGGTTAAGTGTATACTTAAGGATAAAGCTGACATACAAGTTGGATCGATATGCAGTAAAGATATATTGTTTGGACCATCATTCTAAGTGGTTCTATAATAGGTTCACACCTATATGAAGGTTCTTGAAGGATTGTATTGGTTCACATAGCTTCTTGTGAAAAGAGTTCAAGCTGACAAAGTATAATCTTTTGTGTACACATTTCATTTCTGGCAAGCTGACCTAGTTTTCAGTTAGATCTTGTTGAAGATATAAATACTTGATAGATTTCATTATTAAGAGATAGAAAAAGTGCGAATATGATTATGAATTTGATGTGTGAAGAATATTAAGTGCGACAAGAGTCGAAGAAGAGAGATCTTGTTGGATGTAGAAGTAGATCAGTGAAATAGGGCAGTTAAATATGAAGAGCTTTGAGACAGTATTTTTGAGCTTCATTGGAGTTGCATTTATGTATGTTAGATGCAATCAAAGTAATTCAAATTGGTAGTGAGCCACCTCTACTTCTTTCTTTCTTTCTCTAGGCAGTGAGTACTTCTTTGGGCAGTGAGCCTTCATTGTAATTTGGTATTGTTCCTACATAATATGTTGTGAGCTAACACTCACTGTGGTTTTTCCCAATTTTGGGTTTTCCACATAAAAATATGGGTGTTCATGTGTGATGCATTGTTGATGTTTCTTCTATTTTTAATTTGTTTTATCATTGCATATAGTAAATGGATTATTAGTTCAATAAGAAAGAAGTTTAATAAACTACTAATTCACCCCCCTCTCAATAGTTTGGGTGTTCAACAATTGGTATCAGAGATTGGTTCCTTGGAAGAAGTTTAATAGCTTGAGGAAGATATTGGAGATTTAACACATGGTAGGAAAAAGGTATTCTACTCCTCCTGATGAAATTGATTCAACTGAAGAAGATTGCACGCTTGTTAGTGAAGAATGTAGAGGAAAAACTAATGTGTTGTAGACTTAAATAAAATTTAGGGTTTTAACCTAACTGAACAGTCCACTATCATTGCATTACTACATTGAATTATCGACCAAGGAGTGTAAGCTTATGATGATGCTTGTACTAGCTATGCCTTCAAGACTCATTTCTAATCTAAGTCAATCTTATACAATTCTTATCTCATCTAATCCTACTTACTAGAATGCACAGAAATGTAAAATAGTAAACAAAAATGGAAAACAACAAAAACACTGTAAACTTTTAGTTGCTACGGGTACCTTTAGTAGAAGCTGAAGATAACTGTATTAATAGAAAATCACAGTTTTAATCTAACAACTCAAAGAATGATGAAAAGGCTAACACTAACCTCTGGAGGATTAAAAACATACACTCTACTCATGAATCACAATTACTGGAGATATCAATCAAGAGTTCTTACTTGCTTCACAATATAACACATAAGATGGAATGAAACAGATTAACTAAGAATGCAGGATTAAATAAGAAAGTATGCAAAGTGAGAGTTAGTACCTTGAGTGGCTAGCTCAGGGAACTATCTCACTTTTCCTCGAGATTAAATCTACTTCAGATCTTCACACATCCCATAACATACAATTGAATTCAAATCATGTCTAAGATAGAATCTTCTTTAGATTTTATTCAAAATTATAACATGTCTAGAATAACTGATAACTGTAATAGAGTAATGGTTATTTTGAAAGTAAAACATAACAACCAACATCAACAAACTCATCCCCTAACTTATATATAAAGATAGGAGAGTCTTGTGCAACCTTCTAACTAACTGTGATCATTAATTCATTCTTGGACATCAGGATATTGTTTTTGAGATCAACTTATTAACTAGAACAAAGGAAACAAAGTCCTATTCAAACATAAATTCTAACCATAACAGCTCATAAATAAGATTCATAAACTTCAGTGAGATTCCTAGAATGAGTCTTCTTTCTCCCCTACGTTTCTTCTCCCATGATGACCACGTTTGTTCCATTGATCGCTATGTCTGGTACTTGGACCGCATTCTCATTGATTCCTCTATTCTACATCCTATTGTAATTACTCCTTGGATTCTTTATCTAGCTACATAGGGTTAATCATTCCAACATATATATAAAACAACCTCTTATAATAAACTTATGAAATCTTATCTATATTTCATACATATTAATAATTTAAATCATCCATTTGATAATATAACCACCTGAGTTCATTTATCAACATAGGGTCTAAGTCTTTGGAAAGTACATGTATGAAAAAACATAAAATAGAGATAATGTATATGAAGTCTTTGCAGAACCATATAGAAAAGGTCTTTAAAACATATGGAAACAGTATAAAACGAGGACAATATTTCATCCCAACATTCCCCCCAACTTAGACTTTTGCTTGTCCCTAAGCAAAATTAAAGAACTAGACACCTATGGCAAAAGGTTGTAATGTAGGGTAATTCTTCTAAGGTCTATGTCCACTATAACTCCTTTGCCTTGCTTGAAGTAGAACCCATTAGAGTATGCAAGTCTTTCCATCTTGATCTGTTCAACACACCTACACTGCTCACTTTTCGCTCCTGTCCAATGCGACATTGGATAAAGAAGCATAGGAGGCTGATAAGTGAGAGGTAACCATGATACTCCCTTTTGTTTTGATATCTGGATATATCTACACAATCTTTCAAGCATATTCATGAAATTGTGGATAGAATGGGGTTCCTTCCTTTGTAACTCTAGAGTTAAACTATCCCATCTGCTCTGCACATACCTCTAACAATTTTGGATAATAGACACTACCAACCTCTATATTCTTCTATAGTCCCTAAGTCTTAAGTCCATGATCACCTTACCTGGTCCTTTATGAGACAACAATGTCAACCATTGGGTTAAGATGATTTCAGGCTCCAAGGCTTCTGTCCTCAGTTGTAGTGGTACTTTCTTTTCTTGTTCTTAATATTGATCCATCAATAACCCTCTAAGTTGTTCATTTTTAAAATATGACATTAATTCTCTGACCTAGAGGTCTCCAACATAAATGCAGGGATTCCATTGTGTATCTTCATCCATTATATAATTGTGTAGGTAATACTCACACAACTCCAGTCTTGTTCTTCTAGGATGACCTCTTTGAAGTAATTACAAAAGATAAACCTTGAATGCAAGTCAGGTTGATAATTGATAAACCTATTAAACTAAAAATTGAGAAATTTTTCCTTCAAAAATAGTGCATACACTCTTGATGGAGGTCTGCATCCCATAATCTACTTAGCCCTTTCAATAACCTTTGTCATCTTTTGCTCTAATTGTTTAATCTTCAAATCCTTTTCTACAATAGATTCATTGAGGTTATGCTTTTCTTTTTCCCAGTTTTCCTTCTCTTGCCTATTTTCATTAGTCAGTTTTATTAGTTCAAAACCCAAGGACAATGTAGTATGGTATGTTGGGGTTTTTACCACAGGAGGTTGGAGAGTAAGTAATATCTCTTCCTCAATCTTTGCTTTATTTTCAGCCAGCTGTGCTAACAAATCCAAATTAGAGCCATGGCCATAAGTTTGGATCTTCTCCTCCAACTCCTAAATCCTCTTTTCCTTTTCTCTATCTCTTTCTTCATAACCCCTTACCTATTCCTCAAGTTGCCTTATTCTATCTAGGGCTTCCTGCAACTCCTTCCTAATATCTCTGTCTTCTATCAATTCCTTTTCACCTTCAAGATTTTCATCATTCCCTTTTTCATGGGCATCAAAGATTTTCTTAGCAAAGTCATCTGGCATAGGTTTTCCTATTTTTTTGGCAATAAATGGATCTTCTGGTTCAGAATCAAAAGAAGAAATGTACCTTCTTTTTCTAGCAGACATATTATCATTTGTACATGCATCAGCAGAAGCATCCTCAAAAGGGTTTTCTCCCCTATCTGAATCTAGATTTAGAGGGGCTGGATTAGTATCCTGCTGACCTTTATTTTTATCTTCTTCTCTAGGGTGCTCAACAATTTTGTCTTTAACACCTTGCTTCCTCAACCTCCCTAATCGCCTAGGAGTAACTGTCTCATGTTTTTCTACCTTTTTCCTCTTCTTGTTGTTCTCCCTCTAACTCTTTGTTTTCTTCCTAGATGTTGAGGAAGTGGTTCTTTTTGTTTTAGGAACATAGGTTGAGGGCTCTTCAATTGATACAGGCCTAAACTCTAGAGGGTTCTTAGGTTGTGTTTCTTCCTGATCAGTATCAACAGGGGGTTCAGTTTCATGTGGAATATTTTTCTCTGGCTCTGGTGCTTCCAAGAGTGTTGAGATGTCTACACATTGTTTAAAGGCTTCCCACTCAATCTGTGGGTACTGAATCCTTAAACTCCTTTTTAATAACAAATCTATTAAACAATGGTGAGAAAGAGTTGTGTCTTCTTGTTGCTTCTAATACTTTGAAGACATTCTTCTCAGCATACTATACAAATAATTGGGAACATTGACAAGTTTCTCATGTCTTAAATGGTTGAGTAGTTTAAGATGTGCAGTATACAGTATATTATATCTGCAATCACAAGTGATATATTTGATAATATAGAAAGCACATTTCCCCCAAAAATATGGAAGAGATAATCGTTTGGTACCTTGTGTGGTAGAATCTAGGTGTTCACCTCTTTCACAAAATTCCTCTCTGGTCACAGCTGCATCAGCCCTGACTGGATACTCAAACCCTGTTCTAGGCAACCCTAAAACTTGAGCAATTGCAAGCTCAGAAGAATATGCTATCAACCCTCTAACCATATCTTCATCATATTGAAGAGTAAGTGCAAATTCTTATACCATGTCGTCATCATATTCTGTCAATTTGAGGAAGTAATCAAGCCAACCCACTCTAGTAAAAAGTGGAAGAACCAACATATCCTCCAATATTTCCTTATGTACCAAGGGTTCCCTTCTGATTAAGTCTCCTCCCATTAAGACTGTGAATTAGAACTCTACAATGTCAATTCTCTATACAATGCCAACTAACCAATTTCTACTGCTTCAGCTCACCACCCTGAAAAAAAAGTCTTTCAATTTGCCTCTTTCCTACTTCTCCACTATAACTCCATAACTCCTTAAGGTCTTAATTCATTATTTGATAGAGATGAGTTCATAGCGCAGAGTATTTGTCTAGTTTTCTCAAAGGTAGGGTTTTAAACAAGGTTTTGAAAGGCAAAAATATAAAGGCAACAATGATTAAATGACAATCATTTGAAAAGAAACCCCTCACCCCAACTTAATGATGAAGTGACTACAATTCATATGGCAAGTGTGATGGATGGAGGAGTAATAAAAAGAAATGGTGGAAATATACATCGCATGCATAAGATAAATTATGAATAAACATGAAAATAAATAAAGAAATCTAAGCATATTAATAGAAAGGTGTTGATTGTACATATATAGCGAAATGAAATAATTAACATACCTTGGAAGTTGTGAACAATACAAGTGAGGTGATAGAATATGCATGTGGCAAATGGGAAGTTGGATGTACGGTTACAAAGTGATAATGGAATAATGCAAGATGGTAGATGGAAGTACCACTCATAATTTGAAGTGACACTTGGAATAATGTGAATGGAGCAATTTGAAAGGAATATGGGTTGACGGAATGGGTGGGAGAATTGAGGTAGTGTTCACCAAGCAATGGAATAGATCAATAGACTGGTGTTGCTACGGGTGCCTACATCACAGGTCCCGACTGTGCAAATGTAACATAATATAATAGGTCCCAGCTGAGTTAGGTCTTGACTGAAGAAGTGAAAAATAGGTCCTGACGGAGATATGAAGTTGTAACCATGGAAATTGTGCAGTGTGTGTATGTGGGAAAAGCAAAGAAATTTAATTGTTAGCAACAGGGGTTGAGTATAGCAACTCAACCTCCACATCACTAGACATTGTTGTTGTATCAACATTGAAATGTGCATTGTCTGGTGTTAGAATAGCTGATTCAGCATCATCTGGTGTCATAGCATCTAAATTAACATCATCTAGTGTCATAACATTTGAATCAACAGTATCAGTAGGAGCATACTGAGCAGATAGAGATACAAGAAAGTCATCTCTCTGGAGTGGCTTCGTGTACAATTTGAGCCTATGCCCATTGACCAATAGTGAAAACTGAACTTCATCAATAGTTTGCAGTTGAACTGCACCATTAGGAAAAACTTGTTGAATTTCATATGGACCTAACCAATGTGACTGAAGCTTGCCCTTGAAGTCCTTATACCTGGAATCATAAAGTAGTGCCTAGTCTCCTGCAGTGAATTCCTTTGTTTTTATATATTTATCATGCCATTTTGCCCTTTACTTCTGTATTACCTCTGTATGATGAATGGCTGACAGTCTCATTTCATCCAAGGCATTCAAATGTTGTAGCCTTTCCTATTGTGCAGTGGTCAGATCCATTCCAAGGTCCATTGTTGTCCTCAGGGTTTTATGCTCAAATTTAATAGGCAGAACTGCAGTCTTGCCATAGACTAGCTCATAGGGTGTAAACCCTGTAGTTCTCTTCCAAGTTGTTCTATATGTCAAAATAGCTTCATGGAGCCTAGAAACCCAATCTTTGTGATGAAGCTGCACTATCTTGGTCAAGATGTTTTCAATTTCTCTATTGGTAACTTCTACCTGACCATTAGCCTATGGATGGCAGGAAGTGGATTTCGTATGCCTGATCTGGTATTCTGCAACCAATTTTGTTATTAAATCAGATGTAAACTATGGTCCCTGGTCAGTTACTATTTCTCTTGGAACACCATACCTAGTGAATATGTCTTCATACAAGAATTTGGTCACATTGCCATCTTTGGCATAGTGTAATGCTTTCACTTCTACCCATTTAGTTAAGTAATATGTACATACTAGGATATATTCTTTGTTGTTTGATGAAGGAGATATAGGCCCCACAAAATCCAAACCCCACTTGTCGAAAGGAGCTAGTGAGAGTTGTGGCTGCAAAGGCATCTCATCACTTCTAGTAGGTCTCCCCATTCTTTGGCATCTATCACAGCTCCTAGTGTACTTGACAACATCCTTGTGAAGCATTGGCCAATAATAACCTGTGGTGAGGATTTTAAAGGCTGTCTGCTTTGCTGCAGAATGTCCACAAGGCTCATCATGAGAAGCCTTCATTACATCAAATACTTCATCCTCCCTGATACATCTTCGCATAATATTGTCTGGTCCAGTGTAGAATAGAAATCCAGAAATCCAGGAGTAAGAGAAATATTTATGCACCAACTGCCTCTTCTCCCTTGGAGAGAAATATCCTGGAATTTGCCCTGTAACCAAATAATTGGCTATATCTGCATACCATGGAGTGTATGTAGTGAGAGCAAATAAATGCTCATCAGGAAAGGAATCATCAACCACTCCATCTGAAGACTATGTAGGTAGTCTGGACAGAAAATCAGCAACAACATTGGCTTTGCCTGGTTTGTCAACAATTGTAATGTCAAACTCTTGCAACAACAATAACCACCTTACAAGTCTGCCACCTACTATAGGTTTATTCATCAAGTATTTGATGGCTGCATGATCTGTATGGATGAAGACCTTGTAACCAGTTGTGTAGTGTCTGAACTTATTTATGGCATAAACAACTGCTAACATCTCTTTCTCTGTCATTGTATAATTTAATTCAGCTCCTTGCAGATTCTTACTGACATAATAAATAACATATTCCTTGGATCCTTCTTGTTGGCCTAAAACTACACCAATTGCAAAATCAGATGCATCAGTATGGATGTGAAAAGGTAAGGTCCAATTTGGTCCTCTAAGTACAGGAGCTTGTGTTAAGGAGGTTTTCATCTTTTCAAAAGAAGTCTGACAATCTGGTGTCTACTCAAAGTCACTATCTTTTGTTAATAGAGTAAATAGAGGTGCAACAATTTTGCTAAAATCTTGAATGAACCTTCTATAGTAACTTGCATGTCCTAGGAAACTCCTGACGTCTTTCTGCTTCTGTGGAATAAGTAGGGTGGAAATAACTTGAATTTTCTTTGGATCCACTTGTATTCTAGCACTTGAGACAAAGTGCCCCAAAACTATTCCTTGTGTCATCATAAGGAAACATTTCTCATTACTCAAAGAGAGATTGTGATCTGTACATCTTTTCAATACCTTGTCCAAGTTGTGTAGTGCTTCATCATATGTGTCACCATATGTGGTGAAGTCATCCATATAAATATTCATACTATCATGTGCAAAATCAAAGAAAATGCTTAAAATTGCTCTTTGAAAAGTAGCTGGAGTGTTGCACAAGCCAAAGGGCAAGATAGAATATGCATATGTCCCCCAAGGGTGGGTAAATGTTGTCTTATCTTGATCTTCTGGAGCAATTTTAATCTGATTATAGTCACTAAAACCATCAAGGAAAGAAAAATATTTCTTGCCTGCTAGTGAATCAAGAACTTGGTCAATGAAGGGCAATGGAAAGTGGTCTTTCCTGGTAGCAGTGTTTAATTCTCTATAGTCGACACAAACTCTCCACTTTCCTCCTTTCTTTGGAACTATAACCAATGATGAAACCCATTCACTGTCTGAGATGGGGTATATGAAGCCTGCATCCAAAAGTTTCTGTAGGTCAGTTTTAACAATTTCCCTGAGGGCTAGATTCATGCACCTTTGCTGCTGCCTGATGGACCTGTATCCATCATCTATGTATATCATATGCATGCATAAGGCAGGATCAATACCTTTCATATCATTATAATTCCATGCAAATGCTGTTGAGTGTGACTGTAAAATTCTATGTAAGAAGTGTTGTTGTTCATCAGTCAAAGCATTATTAATATTCAACATTTTTCCTGGTTTGACTTCTAGTTGCTTGGACAGTTCTTGCACAGAAGACAAATCAAGATTGGGTAACATAGGTAAGCATTGCTGAGGTAATAAAGCATGAAATATTTGAGACACCTCTTCTAATGAACAACTTGGTATTGTGATGCTCAAAGGGTCATGCAAGAAAGATAGATCATCTTGTTGTTGCGGATGCCTTCCACAATCATTATGGAGGACATGCACAATTAGTTCATCTTCATCTGGAACATCTAAAAAGGGGCTGCATTCAATAGTCATTAGTGTTTACAAGGAGTAAGTGTCCTCTTCTTCCTGGAAAGGCCAAATGGTCTGCTCAAGTTCATGGTATGGTTGGGCTAGAGGATACAACACCAGTTTCTTGGTCACTGTCCCATTATTTATTATCATGTTACAACACCTACAACCTATAAATGCATCAGCAGTGGCAAGCCATGGTTTGCCTAGTATAAGAGGATAACTAGCAAGATTAACTTTGGGCTACAAAACTATGAAATTAGCTGGATACTCCCAAGAGTCTACTATAATAACCAAATCCTCTATGACTCCCTTCGGTTTGACTATGGACCTATCAGCTAATTGAAGAACTATTTGGGTAGGCCTAGGATTCTTCAGTTGGAGTATATGCATTGTTTCCTTGGTCATGACATTAATAGCAACACCTAAATCTATCAGAGTGTTTTTAATCAGAGTTCCATTGATCTTGACATCCACCACTGGACTTCCTGGGTCTATATATTTTTAGAATAGTTATATTACCCAACATGATGTCTGTAAGATTACCTAACACATGCATTGTTTGGGGGTCTATTCTTTTCCTTCCTGGTTTCTTTATGCAAAGATCCCTAATAGTTTTGGTATCCTTGATAGCTTGGATTAAGGGAATCTTGATGCTGATATCCTTTAGCTATCTAAGAAGGGCAGCATTAGCTTGAGTTGGTTGCTTTTGTATGGTCAAACGTTCAAGGAAAGGAGGAGAATTTTGCTGCAAGATAGGTTGGGCATCTTGGTTTGAGTCAGGTTCCAAGGGTTGTTTATCTGGGGTCTCTAAAGTGGGCTCTTGATCTTTAAGCTCAGTAATTTGAGGAGATGAAGGTCCTGCAAGTTGTTTCCTTGATCTAAGATGAACATTACTCACTTCCACCCCATAGGTGGGATATTGTATCACCTCATTAGTATAATCCTGCTGAACAGACTTGTTGTTAGGGTTAGGTGCAAGTTGGGTAGGGATTTGGGTAGGTCTAGGAGATGGATTTTGAGGTGGTGGCATGATGGCTAGCTGTTGTGGATGAGATGGAATCATAGGTTGCTAAAATTGTGCATTTTTCTGCCATTATTGGCCCTTGTTCCATTGAGGCTACCATTGTTGCTGCTGATTAGGCCACTGAGGATTATAGTTAGGTCCTTGGAAATTTTGTTGTGACCATGGTTTAGGTTGTTGTTGGTTCCAACCAGCTTGTGGAGAAGGCCATTGGGGATTTTGCCATTGTGGGTTTTGCCATGCATTTGGGTTACTAGACCATTGCTGAGTATTCCAGGTAGAGAAGTTCTGATTTGTAGCAAGAAAGGGAGGATTAAAATTAAGTGGATCAGGAGACATACCTTGTCTTTGTTGCCATGGCCTTCTTTGAGCAATGAAGAATAATTTCCCATCCTCTCCTTCAAATTGTTGTAACTTTGGTCTCTCAATCCTTTCTTGCTGGATACTGGCCACCCTCTTACATTTGCAATTGGCTTTCCTTTGTCTGCAGTTGGGGTAGTATTTAGTGAGCATTGCATCTGCCTCTTCTTGTTTCTTCTTGATGTGAAGAGTGTCCAACTTTGTAGCCATGTGGCTAATGATATCTTCTTTCATATTGGTCAGCAAGTTACTAATTTCCACTCGAGCAACTCCATTAGCTACCTTGCTTGCAATGGCTACTCTTTCTCCTCTGGGCTTTCTAGAAAAAGTCCTAGAGTAGTTCTTGCATTTTGTACAAATATCTTCAAAGGGTAGTTAGGAGATATCCCCTATTCCAATGAGATTTAGGGCATCCATGCAATCATCATTGACTCTTCTTAAAAAGACCAGCTTCAATGATTCTTCAGAGAACCTATTCTGAGGGTTTTTTTTCAAGGCAAATTGGAATCTGTCCACATAGTCCTCTAATGGCTCATCCTCCTTCTGTGACATCCTAAAGATGTCATCTTTCCTCCTATCATGTCCTCTGCAATAGTCTTTGTATTTTGCCAGGAATTTTGTCTTCATGGTATCCCAGTCTGGAATGGCATCTTTCCCTAGTCCCATAAACCATCTTAAAGTAGCATCTTTTAGGATAGCAGGGAACATCTTGAGTCAGTAAGGATCAATGGTATAATCATAACTCCTACACAGAACATCAAACTCGAATAGCAAAGTGTCAAGATCTTTAGTCACCAAACCATAGAAAACAGGCAATGTAGATGGTGGTATATTTTTTAGAGTAGCTACCCATGCTACGTCTAGTATAGGGAATTCAAATGTACCTTATCCTGGAGGATCCTCTATTGCATCCACCATGGTTTTGAAAATTCTCTCTGTGGCAGTAGAGGAAGCTGATGGAGATGTAGGGGGTGTTGATGAAGATGTAAAAGGAAACTCTCCTTCAACACTTCCTATTGTGTAGTTGTTGAAATCAATTGTACCCTTGTTGTTCTGAGAAGTTGATGGGAGAAATCTACCTTGAGTATCTCTTTGCCTCCACATACAATAAATTGAGCTTTATGTTTCGGCGGACTTGCACAATGTTAGTAGAATGCCTGGTATTTTTTGAAAAATGAATTTATTCAATCTAATACTAAAATCAAGATTTTAACTATAAAAGTGTGTAAAACCTAACAAATGAGATTATGAAGATAGCACCATCCTTGACAACAGAACCAAAAATCTAGAGGAAAAACTAATGTATTGTAGACTTAAATAAAATTTAGTGTTTTAACCTAATTGAACAGTCCACTATCATTGCATTCCTACATTGAATTATCAACCAAGGAGCGTAAGCCTATGATGATGCCTGCACTATCTATGCCTTCAAGACTCATTTCTAATCTAAGTCAATATTATACAATTCTTATCTCATCTAATCCTACTTACTAGAATGCACAAAAATGTAAAATAGTAAATAGAAATGGAAAACAATAAAAAACAATCTAAACTTTTAGTTACTATGGTTACCTTCAACAGAAGCTAAAGATAACTTTATTTAACAGAAAATCATAGTTTTAATCTAACAACTCAAAGAATGATGAGAAGGCTAACACTAACCTCTGGACGATTAAAAACATACACTCTACTCATGAATCACAATTACTGGAGATATCAATTAAGAGTTCTTACTTGCTTCACAATATAACACATAAGATGGAATGAAATAGATTAACTAAGAATGTAGGAATAAATAAGAAAGTATGCAAAGTGAGAGTTAGTACCTTGAGTGGCCAGCTCAAGGAACTATCTCACTTTTCCTCAAGATTAAATCTACTTCAGATCTTCACACATCCCATAATATACAGTTGAATTCAAATCATATCTAAGATAGAATCTTCTTTAGATTTTATTCAAAATTATAACATGTCTGGAATAACTGATAACTGTAACAAAGTAACGACTATTTTGAAAGTAAAACATAACAACCAACATCAATGAACTCATCCCCTAACTTATATATAAAGATGGGAGAGTCTTGTGCAACCTTCTAACTAATTGCGATCATTAATTCATTCCTGGACATCAGGATATTGTTTTTGAGATCAACTTATTAACTGGAACAAAGGAAACAGAGTCCTATCCAAATAGAAATTCTAACCATAATAGCTCATAAATAAGATTCATAAACTTTGGTGAGATTCCTAGAATGAGTCTTCTTTCTCCCCTACGTTTATTCTCCCATGATGACCACATTTTTCTCCACCAATCACTATGTCTGGCACTTGGACCGCATTCTCATTAATTCCTCTATTCTACATCCTGTTGTAATTACTCCTCCTTGGATTCTTTATCTGGCTGCATAGGGTTAATCATCCCAACATATATACAAAACAACCTCTTATAATAAGCTTATGAAATCCTATCTATATTTCATACATATTAATAATTCAAATCATCCATTTGATAATATAACCACCTGAGTTCATTTATCAGCATAGGGTCTAAGTCTTTGGAAAGTACATATATGAAATAGCATAAAATAGAGATAATGTATATGAAGTCTTTGCAGAACCATCTAGAAAAGGTCTTTAAAACATATGGAAACAATATAAAAGGAGGACAATATTTCATCCCAACAAAGAAGAACTCAAGGTTGCCCTTGAAGATCTTGAAAAACTGAATTGGAAAAGAAGGATCTGAAAGAAAATGTCAAGGAAGTAGATGAGTGGATTAGAAAATTGAGAGAGCAAGTCAAGAGATTCAAAGAAAAATTGAATTTAGCAAATAAGCCCTGAATGATATAAAAGTGGAAGTTGTGGAAAGAGCAAAAGAAAAAGATGACCTTAATCAGTTGGTGCAAAAAAAATCTAAAGAATGCTCAAAGCTTGAAGAAGAAGTTGTATATCTGAAGGTAGATTTGAACAAGGCAAAAAGCTATGAAGAGAAGTTCAAGATAAGCTCTGTGAAACTTAATGAAATTATTGCAAGTCGGAAGAGTCTTGACGACAAAGAAGGCTTGGGATTTGAGAAAGGAGAAAGTTCTAAGACCGGTGAAGAAAAGAATACTGAGATCAAGAAGAACAAAGGAAAATAGATCTAAAATCAAAGGAACAGATCTAGAAGACCACCGGTCAGGTAGACAAATGCTCAAAGGTACCCCTCTTTCAATGGCTATTGCAATTTATGGAATAAGTATGGTCATAAGACTACTCAATGTATTAGAAAAATGAATCAAATTACTCCATCATTCTCTAGTCAGTGTTTCACTTACAATAAAGTAGGTCATAAAGCTAATGATTATAGAAGTTGGATAAGAAATGGTTATAAAAGTAGAAGGAATGCTCAGACTTTCAAAGCTAACTACTTTAATTGTAAAAGTTTTGGTCATAGAGCTAGAGAATGCATAAGCCACATAAGGAACAACTATAACAATAGAAGGAATGCTCAATCCTTCAATGGGAATTATTTTGCCTACAATAGATTTGGCCACAAGGCTGACCAATGTAGGTCAAGGATGAATGAAAGGAACAATGGATAGAAAAATGTTGTATTTTTCAATTGCAACAGGACTGGACATATTGCAAGATTTTGCAGAAGTAAGAACATAAAAAGGAATAATCAGGTAGAGAACAAGGAACCTATACAAAAGGTAGAACTGGAAGAGCTCAAGAAGGAGATGAATCAAAAGTGGGTCAAGAAGGAAGTGCAAGAAGTCAAAGGTGAGTCCGCACTAGACTTTGGTGCTAGTACTGTTAGATTTAGGATAGACAATTGAGAGGGGGGGTGAATCAATTGTCCAAAACTTTCTTCCAATTAAACACTTAAAACCACTTTGTAATTCAACAGCATAATGATAAATCAATCATGGAAGCATAATGCATTAAATCAAGAGTAGAAACACATCAACACATAAGAGACCAAGATTTTGACATGGAAAACCCAGTTAAGGGAAAAACCACGGGGTGATTAACCCAAGATTGTATTCTCTGTTAGAAGAATAGAAAGAACAAAATGGCACATGCCAATTAGGGCTCACTGCCCGAGCACACTGCTCACAAGAGGCCCACTGCCTACAAGAGACACACTGTCCACAAAATAATAAGTATCACATACTTGAACTGGAGAATAGCATCTTCACCATGCTTGATTCAGTTCCATTTAAGTCCAATACTTCTGCTCTGCCTTTCACTCCCTTACTCTTTATCACACTCTCATCTCCACAAGATACACTTTGGAATGACTTCACAATTCCTTATTTATACAAGACATCGACTTAGGAATGATCATCTAAGTTAGCAAACATTACAGAGCAAATACATAAATATGACATGACTAATTATAAAAGACTTCACGCGGATCAACACACTATCGGCCAAATAGATCTGAGACTTTAATCTTCTTCTAGGAACACGCCAATCTTCACATAACATCTTCAAGATCATCCACAGGAAGTGTAACTCATTCGGTCGACCAGAGTTAGGAAGAACACCATCATCCGGAAGTAATTCTTCAATTGTGAGCTCAAACTCCAATGCGAACCACCAACACGAACTGGACACGATCCAAAGACCTCCACAAGCTTGCCTGAACCATCAAGAACATCCATACTACACTACTTACTGAAATCCTTATCTCCTTCATCCGGAACCTCAAGAACACAGTCTGTTATCACTGTCACAATGGAATAGATGCTTGTGGACCTCTAGACCATGAAGAAATTGAGTTGTCAATTCATATGGACTTCCTAAACACTACACTAAATCTGTAGAATAGGATATTTCATTTCTGGATCTCACCGGACCTATCTGTGTCACTTTGTCACCTCTGAACACCTGCTGGAACTAGTTTTACTTGAGTGGCCACAACTTCTTCAGATCTTTATGCAGACCTCTGAAATCTTTACTGGATCACCTTAAGACACATATCTGCAGACCCGTTGAACCGCATCCTCTGATAGTTATCTTATCTTGGATCTTTACCTTACTGTCTTCACTGTTCTTCTTTGTTCCTGATATGACTAATTTTCTCAATATCCTTAGCACACAACTCATCCAATCCTTATCATCAATGCAATAGGAGTATGTTGACATCAATGACATCGGTTAGGCCCATACTTGCAACAATCTCCCCCTTTGTCATTGATGGCAACATATGATGTGAAAAATTGTTTTGACCATCAAGACAAGAACTTTTTTTTATAGACACAACTCCCCCTAACAACAACAACCATTCACATGTCTTCTCTTCCTTTACTGCTCCCCTTTTGATCAGCAACCTCTTGTTTTTCACATGTCTTCTCTCCCCCTTTGACATCAATGGAAAAGGGCACATACTTGCAACTCCAATACTTCAGAGTCATACCAGCTGCTCCCCCTAAATAGCAGCTCCCCATCATTAGTCTAGACCACAAGATATGACTGTGATATCCACCAGACTGATGCACATCAGTGCACCTTAGTTCATCACCGGAGGGGTAATAACCCATAACTTCTCCTTGAGATACTCAAAAGAGTCCTTAGGTAGAGGTTTAGTAAAGATATCTACAATCTGATCCTTGGAGGGCACAAACTCCAATCTAACTTCATTCTTGTTCACTTGCTCTCTCAAAAAGTGAAACTTGATGGATATATGTTTAGCCTTTGAATCCAACACTAGATTCTTAGATATATTTATTGCACTTGAATTATCACAGAAGATTGTGATAGGCTCCTCATACTCCACTCTTATGTCTTTTAGCATTTGCTTCATCTACAAAACTTGAGTGCAACTACCTGCTACTACAATATATTCTACTTTTGCAGTGGACAGAGATATTGCCTCTTGTTTCTTGCTTAGCCAAGAAACCAATCTCTTCCCCAAAAGAATGCTCCACCACTGGTACTCTTCCGGTCATCCACAGCTCCTGCCCAATCCACATCTATATATGCATGAAGAGAGAAATTATGATCTCTAGGATACCACAAACCATACTCAACTGTCCCTTTTAGATACCTAAAAATCCTCTTGATTGCCATGACATGAGATTCTCTAGGATCAGCTTGGAATCTAGCAACAAGACCAACAACATTCATAATATCAGGTCTAGTTTGAGTGAGATACAACAATCCTTCAATCATTGACCTATACTTTTTCTGATCAGCCTTAGGAGAGTCATCATCTTTGCTCAATTTACATTTGGTTACCATGGGAGTACACATTGGTTTTGATTCTTCCATCTCAAATTTCTTCAACAATTCTTTCACATATTTGGTTTGAGAAATGAAGATTCCTTTCTTAGTTTGAATGATTTGCAGACCCAAGAAGAAATTCATTTCCCCAAGCATGGGCATTTCAAATTCACTTTTCATTTGATTTACAAAAGTTTTGCACATACTATCTCTTCCTCCAAAAATGATATCATCAACAAATACTTCAACAATCAAGATATTTTCATGATCAATTTTGAAGTACAAATTACTGTCAGCAGTACCTTTGTTGAAACCAATCTTCACAAGATGCTTATCCAATCTTTCATACCAGGATCTTGGGGCTTGCTTGAGTCCATACAGTGCTTTCTTCAATTTGCAGACCATATCACCATGATCAGACAATTGAAATCCATCTGGTTGCTCAATGTATACTTCTTCTTCCAAGTCACCATTCAGGAAGGCAGACTTGACATCCATTTGATATACTTTGAAATCCTTGAAGGCAGTAAAAGCAATAAACAATCTGACTACTTCAATTCTTGCCACTGGAGTAAAAGTTTCTTCAAAATCAACTCCTATTTGAGAGTAACCCTTGCAGACCAATCTAGCTTTATTTTTGATTACATCACCAACTTCATTTAGTTTGTTCTGGAAGACCCATTTGGTTCCAATCACATTCTTTTTCTTAGGTTTGGGAATAAGATCCCATGTGTGGTTCTTCTCAATTTGCATTAGTTCTTCCTCCATTGCCTTAGTCCAGTTTTCATCATTGCAAGCTTCATTCACTGTCTTAGGTTCAACTTTTGAAATCAGACAATACTCTTTTGAATCTTGAGCAATCCTTCTTCTTGTTTGTACACCTTTGCTTTTATCACCTATAATGTGATCTTCATAGTGATTCAGTCTTACATACCTAGGATCTTTGGGAGTTTCTTGCACTTCTGATTCTTGAACAGGTTCATTCAAACTTATCTCTTCTTCTTGATTTACCGGATCAGTTTGAATCTGAATTTTAGAGGAAGCTTGGACTTCTTGAACAAAAACATCATTTTGATCATCTTCATCATATTCATAAAACCTTGAGGGTTTTTCAATTCCTTCATCAACCTTCACATTTGTACTTTCCACAATCTTCCTTAATATCTTGTTATAACACCGATATGCTTTGCTTTGAGTAGAATAACCCAAGAATATTCCTTCATCACTTCTAGCATCAAATTTTCCTAGATCTTCATCTCTTTTAATGTAACATTTGCTACCAAAGACTCTAAAATACCTTATAGTTGGAGTGATGCCAAACCAATGTTCATAAGAGTCTTACTGGTATTTCTTCTGATTTGTACTCGGTTGAGAGTATAGACTGCAGTGTTGACAACTTCTCTCCAATAGATCAGAGGAACATTTGCTTCCATCATCATGGTCCTAGATGCTTCTTGGATGGTCCGGTTCTTTCTCTCCACTACTCCATTCTGCTGTGGAGTCCTAGGAGCAGACAACTGTCTCTTTATTCCATGTTTCTCACATAATTCTATGAACTCACCGGATGTGAATTCTCCACCTCTATCAGACCTCAGACATTTTAATTTTAATCTAGTTTCATTCTCTAACATAGCCTTGAATATTTTGAATTTCTCAAGAGCTTCTGATTTCTCTTTCAAAAAAGTAGCCCACATCATCTGGGAATGGTCATCAATTAATAACATGAAGTATATATCACCTTGCACACTCCTGATTCTTGCCGGACCACATAGATTAGTATGAACTAAGTCCAATAATCTGGTAGAAGATTGTTCCTTTCTTTTGAATGAGACTCTGCTTTGTTTCCCTAACTGACATTCTTTGCACAAACTATTTGTAGGTTTCACCAGTTTTGGAAGATCTCTTATAGCCTGAGTGTTGCTTATCTTGATGATATTATCAAAATTTACATGACACATCCTCCTATGCCATAACCAACTTTGATCAATTTGCACAAATAGACAACTTTTATCGGTACCAACTAAATGAAAGATATTACCTTTTGTTTGAGTACCAGATGCAATCTCTATTCTAAAACTTTTAAAGATCTTGCATTTCCCATTCTTGAATCAGAGATCATAGGCTTTGTCCACCAACTATCCAACACTGAGAAGATTGTGTTTCAATCCTTCAACATACAATACATTACCAGTTTTGTTCTTTCCATCAAAAGAAATAGTTCCTCTATCTCTAATTCTACCAACATAATTATCACCAAACTTTACCACTCCTCCTTCATACCTTTCCAAATCTATGAACTTATTTTTGTCACCTATCATATGATGAGAGCATCCACTGTCAATGACCCAATCATCCTTTTCTTCAATTTGGGCAGCTAGAGCTCTTTCTACAACTTTATGATTGACAGATTTAGAGGGCATTAGATCTTCTTCCTTGATGGAAATAAACACCCAATCACTTCTAGATTTGTTTCTTGTCTCTGATTCATCATCTGTTACTCCTTCATTATCATCCTCTTCATGAACATAGTAACAATTCTTTTGGAACCTTGATCTATTAGGATTTGGCCTTGAAAATCTTTCCAGACACCTTGAGGCAAAATGACCAATCTTATTGCTATTAAAACACTTAAAAGGCAATTTCCCTTCATACTTACCGGATCCTCTTGGTAGTCTTTTTGCAATAAGGGCTTCAAGTTGAGCAGCTTCTGCTTCTTCTTCTTCCAAGTCTTTTCTTGCTTTTTCATACCATGATAGTTTCCTTGATGAGTTCTCTCCTGGATCAAACCTTTGTTTACCTTTTACAGAGGCACTGGATTTGAATGTAGATTCAGTCTTGGGGGGGCATCTCCAAACTCGGTCAATTCAAATGCAGCTAATTTACAAACCAATTGATCTCTCGTGACACCTTAATGGGCTCTGAATTCTTCAATGGCAGCAATCTTGTATTTATAAGAAGAAGGAAGGGATCTGAGAACTTTGCCAACAATCTCATCTTCATCTAAGACTCCACCGGCACATCTAATGCCACAAACAAGCTCATTTACTCTTGGCATAAAAGTAGTGATATTTTCATCTTCTCTCATCTTTAGATTTTCAAATTTTCCTTTTAGACTTTGTGGCCTTGCACATTTAACATACTTGTCTCCTTCATGTAGAAGTTCTAGTTTTTCCCAAATCTCAAAAGCAGTTTGAAGGTCAACAACATTTGTCAGCTTTGAATCAGACAAGGCACTTAGAAGATCTTCTTTAGTCCGCAGATTATTTTCAGCATTTGTGATTTCATTTGCGGTTTTTGGTGCATTCTGTGGAGGAGTATACTTCGTTGTAGCCATGGTCAAGTACTACATTCCCATACATTACAAGTGACATTGCATGCAACTTTTCCAAGGATTAAAATTGGTTCCATCAAACTTCAAACTATCCTTCTTGTAGGACGACATCCTGGATCTCCTCAAGTGGTTAAGCTCTTTTAGAGGAACTTAGCTCTGATACCAATTGTTAGATTCAGGACAGACAAATGAGAGGAGGGGGTGAATCAGTTGTCCAAAAGTTTCTTCCAATTAAACACTTAAATCCACTTTGTAATTTAGCAGCATAATGATAAATCAATCATGGAAGCATAATGCATTAAATAAAGAGTAGAAACACATCAACACATAAGACACCAAGATTTTGACGTGGAAAACCTGGTTAAGGGAAAAACCACAGGGTGATTAACCCAAGATTGTATTCTCTATTAGAAGAATAGAAAGAACAAAATGGCACATGCCAATTAGGGCTCACTGCCTGAGCACACTGCTCACAAGAGGTCCACTGCCTACAAGAGACACACTGTCCACAAAATAATAAGTATCACATACTTGAACTAGAGAATAGCATCTTCACCATGCTTGAATCAGTTCTATTTAAGTCCAATACTTCTGCTCTACCTTTCGCTCCCTTACTCTTTACCACACTCTCATCTCCACAAGATACACTTTGGAATGACTTCACAATTCCTTATTTATACAAGACATCGACTTAGGAATGATCATCTAAGTTGGCAAACATTACAGAGAAAATACATAAATACGACATGACTAATTACAAAAGACTTCACACAGATCAACACACTATCGGCCACATAGATCTGAGACTTTAATCTTCTTCTAGGAACACGCCAATCTTCACATAACATCTTCAAGATCATCCGTAGGAAGTGTAACTCATCCGGTTGACTAGAGTTAGGAAGAACACCATCATCTAGAAGTAATTCTTCAATTATGAGCTCAAACTCCAATGTGGACCACCAACATGAACTGGACATGATCCAAAGACCTCCACAAGCTTGCCTGAACCATCAAGAACATCCATACTACACTACTTACTGAAATCCTTATCTCCTTCATCTGGAACCTCAAGAACACAGTCTGTTATCACTGTCACAATGGAATAGATGCTTGCAGACCTCTAGACCATGAAGCAATTGAGTTGTCAATTCATATGGACTTCCTAAACACTACACCAAATCTGTAGAATAGGATATTTCATTTCTGGATCTCACCGAACCTATCTGTGTCACTCTGTCACCTCTGAACACCTGTCAGAACCAGTTTTACTTGAGCAGCCACAACTTCTTCAGATCTTCATGCGGACCTCTGAAATCTTTACTGGATCACCTTAAGACACATATCTATAGACCCGTTGAACCGTATCCTCTGATAGTCATCTTATCTTGGATCTTTACCGTACTATCTTCATTATTCTTCTTTGTTCCTAATATGACTAATTTTCTCAATATCCTCAGCACACAGCTTATCCAATCCTTGTCATCAATGCAACAAGAGTATGTTGACATCAATGACAACACCGGTTAGGCCCATACTTGCAACAAGTACTTCCTCCGGGAAGTAAATTGGGAACTCTGGCTCAGGGGGAGCTTTAATGAAAAATCTTGATCCCCTAGCCAGATAGTTGGTGTTGAGATCCAGCATGAGGATATGAGTTAAAGAGCTATTTGATGAATCTTTTGAAGAAGTGACCGGCAGAAAAAGATCTATTACAGTGTATTGCGAAGCAATCTAGATTGACTATGCTTGACAATGAAGTGTTTGACAGCTTTTTTGGAAGTTGGCATTTATTGTGATTAGGTTTTGGTGAATAAAGGATAAAAGCCTTGCATTTGAAGGAATAATAACTTTGCATTCAAGTTTTCAAGTATCCAAGAAGATCTAAAGTGAAACCCTAATCAATTTTAGTGATTTCGAGTGATCAAAGTGAAGAAACCCTAATCCGGAAAAAATAGGTATTTACAGTTGAAACTTCTCTGTGAAATTGTTTGAATTGTTGCCAAAAAAAAAACAAATGTTGGTCCCACAAGTAATAGAGATCATAGAAAGGCCCCATTCAAAATTTAAGAAACACCCTTTCAAATCAATGGAAGTTGACCCTGATCATACATTTTCAGAAGTACCATTTGGCGTAATGCATGAGGATGATATTAGGGTATACATCCATGTTGCCCTAGAAGAACATGAGGATAGAAAACTTGGGGATATGTATCTGAAACATCTGAGTGATGATGGATTTGAATTGAAGGAAGAATATAAGGCATTGGCAGAGAAGAAATTCATACAATATCTAGACTTCTCGACATTTGTTGAGGATTCATGGGTTTGGTATGTGCTTAGCAGGATTCATGACAAGATTTTGTGGTGTGAAACACCCTTCATGATCACAAAGGAAGCAATAAGGGTTGTAACTAGATTGAACTCCACTAGAACTATACCCATGCTGAAGGCTGTGAAAAATAGCACTATAATAGAGGGTACCGATGCTCCATTTGACAAAAGGGCATTAACAGTGAACTCCATTGAAGACCATGCAGTAAGATTTGCATCAATGGTAGTTCGGTATAAAGTGTACTTCACCAACTAGGAGAACTTTGGCTTCGGTACCGCCATATGCACTACACATGAGATGGTCAAGATGAACATTGACTATGACCTCTATGAGTTGCTCTGGCAACAGTTGATGGAGAACTTGAAGAAGACCAAAGAGTCAAAATATGCTTTAAATATGGTACGTTGATTATTTGCCTATTCTTCTATTTTTTTCAAGAACTACCCGAAATAAAGAATTTGGTCTAGTTGGATAGAAAAATTGTTGCAATACAAATTAGGAATCATCTGAACAACATAGGCAGTCATGATGCACAAAATACAGCCCTATGGGGCTACTTCAAAAGATTGCAAAAGGCTATGCAATCTAGGGAAAGGATACCTAGCTCAATAGTGCAAAAGTACAAAGATGATATATGTTTTATTGTGAATAAAGATCAGTGTATAATGGTAGCAGTAGAACCAAGGAAAGTATGGGTCTCTCCTATGGGATACGAAGTAACTGAGGATGTGTTGATTGGCTCGGCTGAGCTCATGTTGAGAAAGCCCAAGGACACCACTGAGGAAAGATTTGGAACATATGAGGAAATTTTAGTCAAGGTACATTTTGAATTGAAGAAGCCTGAAACTCAAAAGAAGGTTAGGAAAATGGTAGAGGAATATGCCCATAGCAAGGGGTATACTAAAGAACAAATTATAGAAGCAAGAGCAAAGTCAGAAGCAGAAAAGGCTGCTAGAGAAAAGGAGCAAGATGAACCAGAAAAGGCTCTGGAAGAGCTTGAGAAGAAATTAGAGGAGTCTGCAGTACCAAAGAGAAGAAAAAGAGCGTCAGCCTCTACTGAAACTGCATTTAAGTCCTTCGGTCCCACTCCTTCAGTGAGTATTGAAGTACCTACAAAGAAATCCACTGATAAAGGACATAAAAGAAAGAAAACTAAGGGCCAAAGAATGTATGTTAGTATTGGAGTTGATGAAGAGGAGACTAAAATATATGAAGAAGTAAAGAAAATGAAGGCTAAGGTCGATGAAGTCTCTAGGAGTAAATAGGAGAAACCCTCCAGTAAGGGCAAAAAAAAGAAGAAGTCAAAGAAATCAAAGCCCAAAGAAGTTGAGGCCACAATAACATTAGAAGATACCTTAAATGCTATGGCAGCTCATGGTAACCTAAAGCCAATAGAAAAATTATATGATGAGTATAATGACACAGACAAAGGCATCATTGAGACTACAATGTTTAGATTTTTGGACATGTTCAACAAATCTCTCATTGAGGTGGTTACTGATTTGCCAGATAGCTTGTCCAACATTATATCTTCTAGAAAGGAAGCAACAATGGCCAAAGACATAGAATTAAGAGAATATGCATTAATAAAGTGGTGTCTGGATATAACTGTTGAAGAGAAAACCAAGGTCACCAAGGTGCTTGGGGAAAAGTTTAAGACAAAGAAGAGGACCAACACTCTGATGTCAAGAGACATAGAGAAACTGGTGAAGGAAATGAAGGAAATAACTCTTGATGTCTTAAAAAAGTTTAACATCCCAACAACTCATGATAAGGAAGGACCAAAAGTTGGTGATGATACTTCTCTTTTAGAAATTAGTACAGAATAGGGCTTGAATCAAATAGAGACAATTCCTTCAGAAAGCTCAGGAAGAGATGAAGAAATGAAGGAGCAAGATGAGGACAAAGCTCCAGAGATTTTCAAGCCCCTCTAGAGTAGAATGTAATTGTTGATTAGGGAAATCAGGGTGATATAGGAGAACAGACTAATGAACAAGATAAGGCTAGTCCTCCTTTGGAGCATAGAACTAATGAGCAAGAATCCATGGTTCAAGAACCTCCAAAGAAGACTGAAGGAGATGAAGTGTCTCATGTCATGGTAAGAGACATTGTTGCAGCTGCACAAGATCTAGTTAATTCAGTAAGAAAGTTCTTGGAGAGGCAACAAGAAGCTCAGATTTTGGATACACCTAAGTTGCTACAAGGACCAATTGACTTAGCCTCCATGTCCCCTCTGCAGAAATTTAAATTAGGGATAATTTTCCAAGATAAGGCTTAGGAAGAAATTTTGAAGTCTCATATTTAGGATAGTGAGCTTATTGGTGAGGCATTTGGTGTTTTAGAAAAGTTGATGCCTGGACTGTAGAAGGACACATCTTTATCCCCTACCAAACAACTCAAAAAGCTAATAAGCTCTCTAAGTACACATTTTGAGTCTTTTGAAAAGGATGCATATAAAAAGGTCAAAACATAGAAGATTAATTGAGCTAAAGAATAAGTTAGCTCAAGATAGAATTTTGTTGGATAATAGCATTAAGTATGTAGATATTGCTATCAGGGAAGCCAACGACATATACAAATTTTGTCTAACATGGCCAAAAACTACAAAAGAAATGAAGGAGAAAATAAATGCCATGGAACTTCAACTGCTAAAAATTTCAAAAACATATGATATAGCAGTTGATTCCATCAACAATAAGAAACCAGAAGTTGAGAGTATTCATGCAAACATAAGTAGTCTATTGAATCAGAAAGAGGCCATTAAAAATAAAATGTGCCAACTCAGAGAGATAGTAATTTCTAAGATTAATTCTATGACTAGCCTAGTAGCTGAGGCAATGAAGATAAAGGCAATAATTGAAGTGCCTACTACTGTACATAAGGTAGAATAATTGGTGTTCTAAGTGAATGGGAACATTCATATTTTGAGTAGTGCTAAGGCTCGGTGGGATGGAGAGACTTCCCAACTAAAAATCATATACAAAGACATCCTTTCCACTCCTAGTAAGTAAGTTATGTGATTGCACTTGTACATATGCGGCCAAGTATATCAGTTCTAAAATCTTGATACAATCTTGTCACTTGTACATACACCTTTGCCATTGATGTCAAAGGGGGAGAAGAAGAACCAGTGAAAAATAGCTAAATATTTAAGGGGGAGAAGAAAAATAGGGTGTACATAGTAAGGGGGAGCAGTATGAACATTTTTCACTAAGTGTTTCCATCAATGCCAAAGGGGGAGATTGTTGGCAACATGGTCAAGAGACACTGCTGATATGATTGTGATATGGTGTTGTCATTGATGGCAACAATCAGATATGATCGAGAATAAGTCTTGAGACAAGTTGTGTATAGATCTTTTTGGTTCGAGAAGAATGACTTAGTCAAATTGACTAAGTGTTGGCAATTTACTGAGTTAGCGACAGAGAGTTGGTTGGTATTCCTCCACAGATATAGATTCTGGTATGCGGTTCTAGTATGTTGCACATAGTCATTTGATGATGCTATATTCCAAGTTTCATGTCTTAGAAATCTCTAGAAGCTACACTTTGAATTGCTTAAGTCTGGGTTAACAAAGTTCAGTCATGAATAGTGCAGAATATCTGAGTTTTTTAGTTCACATTTCTCCGCTATTAATTGTTGCAATTTGTGGTTTGGAGGTGTTGTAAACACATGTTAGGAGTATCAAATTCTAGATTTCTAGAGTCTAAGTTTTACCGGATGATCATCTACAAGTTTCTAAGTATTTCCATTCAGGTTCATAGTATTTCATAGGGATAGAGACAACAGTTTAGAGATCCACATTTTTTCGCATAAGAATATTGTGACACATGGTTCTGAAGGTATGCTGGGTGATGCATAATGAATGTTTGGTATGAATTTTAGAGTCTTGTGTGGTCCACATTGGGAGTTGTGGTATGACAGCTGATTTGGTTAAGTGTATACTTAAGGATGAAGTTGACATACAAGTTGGATCGATATGCAGTAAAGACATATTGTTTGGATCATCATTCTAAGTGGTTCTATAATAGGTCCACAACTATATGAAGGTTCTTGAAGGATTGTATTGGTTCGCATAGCTTCTTGTGAAAAGAGTTCAAGTCGACAAAGTATAACCTTTTGTGTACACATTTCATTTCTAGCAAGCCGACCCAATTTTGAGTTAGATCTTGTTGCAGATATAAATACTTGATGGATTTCATTGTTAAGAGATAGAATAAGTGTGAATATGATTATGAATTAGATGTGTGAAGAATATTAAGTGCGACAAGAGTAGAAGAAGAGAGATCTTGTTGGATGTAGAAGCAAAACAGTGAAACAGGGTAGTTAAATATGAAGAGCTTTGAGATAGTATTTCTGAGCTTCATTAGAATTGCATTTATGTATGTGTAGATGCAATCAGAGAAATTCAAATTGGTAGTGAACCACCTCTACTTCTTTCTTTCTTTCTCTAGGTAGTGAGCCTTCTTGCAGTGAGCACTTCTTTGGGAAGTGAGACCTAGGCAGTGAGCCTTAAGGAAGTGAGCCTTCATTGTAATTCAGTATTGTTCATACATAATATATTGTGAGCCAACACTCATTGTGGTTTACCTAGTTTTGGGTTTTCCACATAAAAATCCTAGTGTTCATGTGTGATGCATTGTTGTTGTTTATTCTATGTTTAATTTGCTTTATCATTGCATATAGTAAATGGATTATTAGTTCAATAAGAAATAAGTTTGATAAACTACTGATTCACCCCCCCTCTTAGTAGTTTGGGTGTTGAACATGCCCATTGGGTAGATTCCTCAGGTTTAGGTTCCAGCTACACAGTACCTGCAAGATAGGGACAAATGGGTCAGGTACCAGTCACACAGGCTCCTATAGGACATGCTCCAGTGGATCCAAGACAGGTGGGTACTTTAGGTGCTGGGATATCAAGTGCATGGCTGTTAGGTACATGCACTGGTCCCACTCCATTTGCTAGCTGTCGATAGGTATGATTGAGGGGAGACGAGGAGGATGATATGACGATGTTGTGGGCTCAGGTGTCCAGGCTAGAGGAGCAGACAATGATGCAATAGTAGGATCTAGCTACTATTACAGTAGAGTGAGATAGCATTCCTATATAGCTGTAGACTCTAAAGGGTGTATAGGCCCTTTTGGATGGGGTGAGTGGTGGGGATGAAGATCAACAGATTTAGATTCTGCAAGCACAGATAGGCCACCTCTAGAGCCAAATGTAGGAACAACTAGCATAGGTGATAACTGAGAGGGATGCCAAGATCGTGATGCAACAAGGGACAAAGGTTAGGCTATAGAGGGATGAGGTTAGGGCACAACAGGCTGAGGCATAGGTGGCTCAGTTGCAGCAGGTATCATAGATGCAGGGTGTCATAGCTAACATCAACATGGCATAGATGTGGGGTGATTACTCAGTGGCTCAACAACAATTGTTGTAGATGTAGCAGCAGTTGGTAGATTATAGGGCTCATGCCAAGTATTACTATTGTCATATTTTTCTTAGCCTAAAATATTCTAGAATCCCTCCTATCAGAAAAATCTGATCAGAGAAACCCCAAATAGAAGGAGGTAAACCTTAATCCATCAAAATTTAATGAAAACCTTGCAAAAATCCCTCAAAATTCTTGTGGAGAACCCTCTAAAAAAACCCATAAAAATCCAAAAACATTTAGGTCTTACCTTAGTTTTGACCTTTATCAGCAAAAGTTTAGGTTCCTAAACTTGCAGAAAAACCATAAAAATGGTGAAGGCATGAGAGGATTTTCTCCCTTTGGTTGGCAATTTTCATTTTCACAAACTTTCAAAAGTTTAGATTTTCATCAGTTCGCCAGTTCGACAATTCGTTGACAAAGGTCCAAGAAGCATGTTTCATAAAGGATTGACTAAGGCAAAAGAGCTAAGAAGCCTTTGTCAGCAAAATACTCAAGGTGCAAACTCTTTCAAAGGTTCGCAGTTTCCGTGGTTCACCGATTCAGTGATTCACCGACAACAGGCAGATAAAAGGGCATTGGAGGCCTTGGTTCATGGAAGGCACATTTTGCCGACATTTAAAAGGCAAGGAAAGTTTGAAAATGTGTAAAATTGCTGACAAAAAAAGGGAATGACTAAGAGTTAGTCAAGGACATCTTTTGTCGATAAGGCAAAGTAAGAGAAAAGCAAGTGGTTTGACAAAATAACATTTTGCTAATAAAGAAGGAAAGTTTGGCAAGGGTGGCTTTTGATAAGGTAAAATATAAAGACATGCCTGGTTTGTGAAGTATAGAATTTCCTGATAAGGAAGAAATGAGCCAAATAAGTAGAGTTTGAAATAGTGAAAGGTTTCTAATAAGGTAAAGAACAATGTAGGTCCCCTTGTGGGGGCTCTCCCTTTCACCGATAAGGTGGAAAAAGGCACGAATATGGAACCTGGTAGTTCTAAAGAATTCACTAATCAAAAGGAAATGCATAATTCAACCCAAGCCAGGCCAACTGATAAATGCAGAGATGCCATAGAGTAAAAAGATACAACATGTTAAAGTGTTGTAAAAGCTTGCCTCTCCCTAAATCACACCATTTTCTCAAGGAGAGGTACTAGTATTAAAATTTTGCACCAAGGCCAAATGGGGGTAGTTGAAATAGTGGACTCTTCAATATTGGAGTACAAATGAAGCTGCAGGACAGATTTGCAGGGACACTACAAGACTTTCTGCATTCCCTCTTGAATGCGCCTACCATCCATTCATGCAAGCGATCTATTTTGCAGGCCTACAAATCTATCAAGGGGCATGGGTTCCATCCCAGAATTACAGAGGTTCTGAGCAAAAAAAATTAATGAAACATGGGTCTATCCTAGGAAATTGACTAGCTCTAGCACCCACTATAGCAAAGTGAGAATGAAATGTTATATAGACATTAGTATGTAGTGTATTTCTGTTAGCTATTCTTCTGGGCTATTATACAGGTTGGAGAATTCTTGTGACCAGAGCTCTGTAATGCAATTACATGAACCAACTAGATTTGGTAGACCATGCTCTTCAGTTGAGCCTCTCATGTCTTCAGTTGATAATTCAACCATGAATGTAATTGATTATTCTATGTCTATTTCTTTTGCATATATCTCCCACTTTGGTAATGGCTATTTGGCCTCTATAGTCAATACAAATTGATATTTTTGCCTCTCTCATCATTCTTGCATTTTGTCTATATTTTGATTAATGTGAGTTGTGTATTGTGGGCAAAATGGTCCCTTTCATCCTCCATTTTCTATCGTGGCCTCTGTTAGAACTAATATGAGTCTGTGTGAGTTCTTTTCAATTTTGAGATTATCACTATGTTAAGTTAGTTGTAGCTGAACATTCTTAATCTGGTGCATCACTTCCTTTCATTTCAGCAATCCTTCTTACCCCTTTTCTCTAGCAATTATTAACACTAGATTTAGTTTAATTCTCTAAGCCTTAAGCTCAAAAAGCTCAAAAAGAGGAATCAACCTTCTCTAGAGGTCTGATCTCATCTGCAAGGTCCCATACCTTGAGGTCAATTCCATTGTGTCATTGGAGATTTGAACCAGCTTCAAACATGGTGTAATTTCACATGACAATAGTTTTTGGCATGCCCGGTGGGACCCTCTACTCCGAGTAGGAGATGAGCTGAGAAATTAGTGTTTTTTCTCAGTCTTATTTGCTACTATGGAAGCATTCAAGCACCTGGTGACTCTGTTGATCTAGTATCTAGAATATTCAACATTTCATGCTTGGAGTGCAAACAAGATCATCTTCTAGAGGTAATTTCCAATTCATTGAACTTTCTTTTACTGATTCTAGAAGAAGTAGTAGGTTATCAAGATCACATGTGAGGGAAAATAGGAGTGTAGAACCATCCCCATCAAGAGCCCAGTCTACTCACCCTCCAACTAGATTTCAAGTTAGGTTTTAGTATTCTAGAAAAACCTTGCACATGCCTAGGACCAATTTAAATACCCAAAATATGGAAAGAAATCTTCCATTTGTCACTTTCAATGGGGGTAGCCCACAAGACCTAGCTCAATATGATGATATCCCCATTTCAGCCTTAAAGGCTATTCTAATTTTTACCAGAGAAAAATCTACCACCCCAGTTGAGCATATTCAAGATATAGCTAGTGTTTGTTCTATCCACAATGTCACTGCTGACAACGTGGCAGTGAGACTCCTGGCCTCTTCTTTCAAGGGAAATGCCCTGCAGTGGTATAGGGGTCTCCAAGCAAGTTCCATCCACAATGATCTAGGCAATAAGTTGTGCCAACATTTTGAAGACAAGAGTGACCATCTGTCACTAATGGAGAAATTAGCTATGATAAAGAGAGCTCCCCATGAATATATGGTGGACTTTAATTATAGGTTCCAAAAGACATGGGACAAAATCCCATTATTGGAGAAGCCCTCCTTGAATACAACATTTATCTACTACTTGAAATCCTTGAATCCTGACATTGATGTCATGATGCAATCAATGGGAGGGATAGTGCTACTAGATGTGTATGACACAGCCATCAGGGCAAAAAATTGTTTGATTCAAGCTGGAAAAATTGCCCCAAGGCCACCAATGCCTTTATTTCTAGAGGCCCTTGTTATTCAATTAGTTGTGGCTCCAATTCCCACTACCACTTTTGTTTCTCCTCTAATTATGCCTACAATGGAGAAAGATGATGAAAGGGATGCTCTGATTAGGAAATTGAGCAATGAGTTGGTATTGGCAAGAAGATAGCCTACACAACTGAATAGATTGCCATATTAGCCTGCTAATCAAACATATCAGCCATTTAATCATAATTACCAGTAGAACAGACCACCATATCAGGGTAATGTACAACGGCAAAATCAGCCCAGCTACATCAGACCATTATATGTTGTGCATCCAAATGCTGCTAGCACATCTAGGCCTCTTGTACCCATATAGAACAACTTGGCTCAAGATAACAATTGGTGTTATCCATGTAATCAGCCACACAATAAAAATTTGTGCTAAAGGGGATAGTTTAGTCAGGCCTCGACAACACAAAATCAATTAGTTTCAGTAGAGCAACAAACTAGTTCCATTCAAGAGATGGTGAGTGGTCAAGAACAAACACAAAATAACACTACCTTGATGAACTGGACACATGATTTTTGTGGTGTAAATCAGGGTGCAAGTCCAAATGCATTCAACACAAGGGCCAAAAGGAGAGCCATTGAAGATGCCTAAACAACTGTAGTGCCACTACAACAGACATCATCCGTTCATGTGTCCCAAATAGCTACAAACTCAAGGCAGATGATAGGAGCAGCGTCCAACATTCCGTCCAAGCAGGCAGATTATTTTACTGGACAATCAGATTCAAAACGTGCAGATAGTTCCATTAGGTAGGCAAGTTTAGTGTCATTACAACATGCTCAAGTCAGGCAGCAAGTAAGGATTGACCCTCTCATTCCCAAAACATCAACAAAGGGCAATAAGATTCCCTTCAACATTATTGACCAAATGAAAAGGACCAATATAAGTGTCACAATGTGGGACACTCTATTGATTCCAGCACAAAGAGATTTATTAGAGGAAGCTTTGACGAGCTTCAACCATCCTGCTATAGAGGTAACTAAAGAAAAGGCCACTATCCCAACAAACCTATGCTAGCCATAAATGAAGGGAGCAAGCACAAGCAAAACTAGTAAGCCCCCTCCATTCTATGTTTCTTTAATTATTGGTGACAAATTACTACACAATTGTATGATAGATTCTGGGGCGGGTACATCTATCATGCCTAAAAACATAGTTGACAAGTTGGGTATAGTGTATGAGCCTGTGAACAAAGGGGTAGTGCAATTAGATGGTACCACTATTAAAATAGTGGGTGTTATAAAAGACCTAAAACTCACTTTACATGCACATTGAAGAACAAACGCTGTGTTATGAGTTGCCACCAGGAAAGAGGACACCAAATGAATGTTGCTATCAATAATCTTCTTCATTGTAGAACTAAGATTATTAGACTTGGTTCTTTCCACAAATTCACCCATGTCCACATGGCCAATCTCTATATCCCGAATGCCATTGACATTGGAAGTAACCAAGGTGATTGGAAAAACACCCTAATACTTATACTTCATCGTTTTTGACTTCTTTGGAGACAACTTAGTCATCTGAAAAAGCTATCACCAGAAGGATGTTGGTGAAGAGAGAAAATCCATAGAAGAAACTGCAATAAAAATCCATGATCATGCAATTAGGGGAAATACTGGTAATATGGGAAAATTGCATGTTGACGATCACGACTATAGGGATATGCTTGAAAGGACTGGAGTGCGAGCGTGTCAAAAAATGGAGGAAAGTGGGTTCAGGAAAGCAAAATTGAAAATCTCTCAGAGTTAGGAAAAATTGAGAGAGTGAATGCACGAGCGGAAAAATTTTCTGCCCTTGCAATAGAGGGACATATTGCAATTGTCATGGTGGCCAATTTTGCCGACCCTGCAGGTAGGCTAAAAAGGCAAATGTATTGGTGGTAAAATTAACCGCTTTTGCATGTTGGAACAATCTCTATGTTCAAGTGGCCAATTTTTCTGACATCGCTTTTGGGAGAATTGCAAGTTTGAAAATCTGAGTGAATTGGCGGTGATTTCTACCGCTTCTACATGTTTGGGAACGATTGTGAAATGTCAGTGAAATTTGCTACTGTTGCACATGCTTTGAAATCTGTATGCGAGAGCAGGGTTTTCTACTGCTAATGCATATTGAAAGTAAATATTTGTGTAACAGCGGCGGCTTTAACCGCCATTACAGGTGAAGCTAACAACACAAGGCCCATGTAGGGGTGGCAGAAAATGGTGACAGTACATGACTATCAACACAAAATGAAGGAAACATGAAGGCGGCGGTTCATGTCACCCTCTCATTTAAAAGTTAAAATACTGGCCAAGAACCCTAAGTCTCACATAAGCACGAAAACAACGACGCTTTCTAACAATGCAAAAAACCTAAATGAGAAACTAGGGTTTAAACAGAATCAAGAAAAGAAAAAATACACCGCCACATTTTAACAATTCATAAAATACATACCAAAAACCCTAGCATAATGAAGAACAAAATGAAAATGAGACAAAAATTATAATGACCTACCTGGTCCATGAAACACTAGATGTAATGAAGAAATCACGATCAAGTAAATCCAGAATCCTCGTGAATTCTATGAAGAGATCTAGCGTGAAAGGTATTCTAATCCCATTTAGAGTTTTCTAATATGAGTAATGAACAAATTGGAATGAGATAAAATACTTTAAAAGACTTGAGAGTCATGCATTAAACATGGTACAAGTGCCATTAATGCATACTATGAGTTATCGATCTTGCGGGATCTGTTCAGGGGTGAAAAACACCGACATTACATGTGATTAGAGGGATGGTTCAAGTAGCAAAAAATGCAGACACTGCATACGGTGTCAGACTTTAAATGACATGCTCTAGCAGCAATTTCAACCGTTATTACATGTGAAAAAGAAACAAGAAACGTGCATGGGCAGCGGAATTTACCGCTCGTGCATGTTTATATTAAAAAAACAAATAGAACATGTAGAGGCGAGAATTTCTACCGACCTTACATATTTAACAACAATGCACATGCAAGAGCAGTAAATTTTACCGCTATTACATGTGAAGACAATTTTTTCTAACACCATCAAAATAGTCAAAATTGATATTTTGACAAGCTTACGACCTAGTCAACTTTCACAGTTTTTGAGAAATCAACCCAAGGGAATGTTGTAAACTGTTTCAATGATGTTAGAGGACTTCACACTTGGCCAAGAGTATTTGTCTTGATTTGTGAACATAGAGTGTAGACTACGAAACAAACAAGTTTCATAGGGGTTGTCTACAAAAACGAGCTTAGCTGATTTTGAGAACAAGGTAAAAATTACATATTTTCCTAAGTCAGTGATCTTGTTTCTTCAGTCTGCATTTCTTTGCATTGCATGATTTGGTTGTGCAATTCTAGAGTTAAGTATGGTAGTTAACAGAGAGCTTATTTCCAGAATGTCATGTGATAAATATTTCTATACCAAGAGTTATATGTGATTGTTCTCTGGATTGCAGTATAATTGTGTTAAGCGTCTCAGAATGCTCCGCATTCCTCCAAAGTGATAGATAAGGCTATACAGATTTGGGGATATGTTTAGAGTAGTGTATGGGTGCATCCATATGTGCTTTAGATGTTTTGGTAAACTGCAACATAATATCCCAAGTATTAATGGGTCACAGTCAATCTGGGATGCTCTATTTTCATCAGTTCAATATGTTTCTCTTCTTGTGGTAGCATATAATGATTAGATACTTTAGGAGAAGGTTGTAAGGATACTGTTGATAAAATATATTGCTCACTTTTTAGTCTACATGATGTTTTTGGTTTCTCCCTAGTGGTGTAAAGATGAACAGTTGGCAGTTTTGATGTTGGTTGGGCTGACAGTTTGGTTTCCCTCATTTGTGGTTGATCCTGATTTATTAATTTTACTTTGAAGGATGTGTTGTGATGTATTTGACCCTATTATGTTGTGTTTAGTGATCCACAACTCATTTTCTCTTCATAATGTATTTATTTGGAGCTGACCTATACAATATCACATATTTCATCTAAAGGTCATCTTGGTGCCGACCTAATTGAGGTTTTGGGTTGTTGTGGAGGGTATTTATAGAAGAACAAAATCATTTGTGAAGAAGCAGAGGAGAGATTGAGGAGTATGTTAAGTATGAAGTGTGTGGAGCCAATATGATAGAGTAATTGTGTAAAAAAAGGACTGCAACATCAACATATGTTAGATGCCTCCTTTACAGCAGTTCATGTTCATGTTTTCATTATAATTTTCATGTATCCTACTATCAGATAGTAAGTCTCTTCAATAGGTCTTTGTAGCTTGCCCTAAGGTTGTGAGCCTTAGTCTGCAAGTCTGTCAGGGAGCAGTGAGCTTCCTTGGGCAGTGAGCCTAAAAAAATTTGTAATTTTTATTAGTAGTGAGCTTCATATATTGTGAGTTAATCCTCCCCACGGTTTTTCCCTCATTGGGTTTTCCATGTAAAAATCTAGGTGTCTTTGTGTGCATGTTTTTATTTCTATTCTTCTTCTTTTGGTTGAAGTGATTTGATGTTTAAGCTATAAATGGAATTGATTTAAAGTTTAAGATTAGACTGATTCACCCCCCTCTTAGTCTCCAGATGTGTTCAATAATTGGTATTAGAGCCAAGTGCCTTTGAGTAGCCTAACAATTGAGGTAGATCCTACACATGAACACATGGAATCTGAAACAATGTCTAATGATATGTTTTCTCTAGAACCAAATCTAGAGTCCATGGAATCTGAAGGTTGGGACTTCAATCCAGATGATTGTGAGGTAGACTTTGAAGGAGAACTTAGGGTAGATCTTGAAGATCTAGATGAAGCAAGAATACTAAATTTGAAATATGAGGTCATGCTTAAAAATTCAAAGGAAACAATTATCAAATTGAAGATCCAAGATGGAGAATCAAAAGAAGAAATTGGCAAACTAAAAGCTCAAATAGAAGGAGATAAAGGGTGTGAAATTAAACTCAAGGAGGTAGAAGATGTGATCTCTAATTTGAAAGTCAAAGTTGAAGAAGACAAAATGATTGAAGATTGCTTAAATACCAAGCTCAATGATAAAGTAGTTGAATGTTAAAAACTTGAGGAAGAAATTGCCACTCTAAGAAAATAACTAGAAAAAGCAAAAGAATAAATTGACAAGGGTTTAAAGCTGAAAGGAGGTTCTACAATTCTTGATGAGTTGATTAACTCTCAAAAGCCATCTAAAGAAAAATATGGTCTTGGTTTTGAAAAAGGGAAAAGTCCTATAACCAGTGCATCTGCAAACTTATATGATAACGTCAAAGCAGAAGGAAAGTATGAAACAAAGGAGGAAAAATCTTGCACTGAAGATCCTAAGAAGAATACCTCTGAAGATGCAAAAGAAGGTGGATTCACTTCTATTTGGAGTCAAAGAAGATTCAGAGGTCCTCCACCTATAAGACAACATGCCCCTACCGAGTTCAATAATTCTTTTCAAGGTCATTGTTTTCTTGCATTAATTTTGGGCATAAAGCTGTTGATTGTAGACCTAGGCAAAGAAGAAGTGATTGCATGAGTATAAGACCATTTGTGTCTCAAAAATATGGTGTTGTTTCATTTCATGGTCAGTGCTATGCTTGCAAAAAGAGTGTTCATAAGGTTAATGAATGTAAAAGTAAAGTGATGAGGAATAGTTTCATGAATAAGAATAATGCTATGACTTCTTAATCCTTCTATGGCTACTGCTACACATGCAACAAGTTTGGTCGTAAGGTAGTTGATTTTAGATCTAATGTAAGAAGAGGTGATTATGCTCTGCAAATCTAGGATCATCTGTTACAATTGCAATAAATCAGGATACATTGCAAGGTTCTGCAAGGGAAAGAATGTAAGATCCTCTGCTCCTCAAAAGAAGGTTGACATTGATCAACAAAAGAAGGAAATGAACAAGATATGGAAGAAGAAGGAAGAATGTAAAGTAAAGAATGGATTTGTACCTCTTCTTGGTGTAGATGGATCCTTTGGAAACTAAGAGAAGGTACTGGCTTAGGGGGAGTTGCAATTGTAAATCTTTTCAAATCCCTGTAAAGCATAAGATGCTAAAATCTTCAACATAATGGTTAATGGTGACATGGATATGTTTGGCTAGTGGTATTATGACATTAGCTCAAAGTTCTATAGCAAATAAACTCTCTATGGAAGTTTTTTGAATGGTCATGGATCCCTATGTTATCTCAGGATAGTAAAAAGTTGCCTGTGTCAAGAACAAAGGAATGCATTTAATGCGGACCAACTAGGGTAGGTGTGAAGCATATTTAATCCCTACTTGATCAAAATTGATCTCATTTGAATGATATCAATTTTGTACAAGAGCCAGGGAAAAGAAGAAGGTTTTCAATGAATCTTGCGTGCAAACCCTAATGGTAGTATTCACAAGTATTCCTCTGATTTGCTTGTAAAACCCCAGTCTTGAGAAAGAGTTATCATGGAAAGACCTATGTTTATTGACATTGTGGAAAGGCCAAGGCCAAAATTCAAGAAACACTCATACAAATCTCCTGAGACCGATAAGGATGGAGCATTTTCTCGCATTCCTATCAATGTCTTGCATACAGAGGATGTCTACATTTATATTCACTCATAGCTAGATGAGTACAATCATCTGAAGTTGGAATAGTTTAGAAGTAATCATCTATTGGGTGATGATTTTCAGCTCAAGCCAGAGTTTGCAAATATTGAGGCAAAATAGTTAGACATATGGAAGGGTTTCCCAACTTTTGCTATGAAGATGAATGGGTTAGAATCACCTTAAGCTGGATTCATGAAGATTTCTTTTGTCTTGATCAACCCTATATGATCACAAAGGAATCTATTAGAGTTGTGACTAGATTATGCTCCTCTAGACATGTGCCAACATTGAAATCTGTGAAGAATGAAGAGGTTATGAAGCTTAAAGGAGAAAAATTGGATAAAAGAACCCTAATTGTGGATGACATCACTAACTTAGGGGTTCAATATGCCACAATGGGCATTGCATACAAATTCTATTACACAAATAGAGAAGGGTCCGCTACTGCCACCACCATCTACACTCCTCATCAAATGTTGAAGGAATGAAAGGACTATGATCTCTGTGAGCTCTTGCAAAGGTAATTGATGGATAATTTGAAGAGAACCAAGGAGACACACTACAAATTCTGGTATGGCTCTTTGATTATTTGTGTTATGTTCTATTTCCTAAAGGAAATGCCTGGTTTGAAGAATGTAGTTTGGAAAAGGGACATTCTTATTGCACATCAAATTAGGGACCACATGGATAGTTTTCTAGATACCAAACAATGTGACATAATGTTTTGGGGATTCTTCAAAACATTCCAAAATTAAATGAAAATGAGGGATAGAATACCACAACAAGTTGTGGAGAAATACAAGAATGATATCACTTTAATGGTGGATAAGGACAACTGTTACATGGAGGCAGTTAAACCAAGGACTGTTTGGATAACTAGGTTTCCCTATGAAGTCTTTGTACCTGACTGGACTGGATATGTTGAAATCCTGCTCAACAAACCTAGGGATCCCTCTATGGAGAGGTTTGGCACATATGATGAGATAATCAACAAAAGAGTCAAGAAGGAGGCAGAGGAAAAGGTGGAGAAGATGAAAACAAAGTTGTAAAAGATGTTTGATACTCCTGAGGATCAAGAGGAAGAATCACATACCACTTCAACCACACCTACTCCTAGAATGACAAGTAGGTCTACCTCTATCATTGCTACTTCTCCTAAGCCCTTTGAACTAGCTCAAACACCTCCTAGCAGAAGAAGGATTACTATTGAAGCACCAATGAAAACTAATACTGGAGAGAAGAAGAAACCAAGACCTAAGAAACAAACAAAAAGGGGAAAGGTTAATCTGATGAATGTGAATGATGATGAAGAAGATGAAGAGGAAAAGAAGCTTTTATATTGAAGAAAAGAACAAGGCAAGGAGAAGAGAAAGAAACATCTAAAGGAAAAGGTAAAGAAAAAGCAAAGCAAATAAAGAAGGCTCCTCCAGAAGCACTTGGGCATCAACCTCTATAGCTTGAGGCTACTATTAATGCAATTACACAACATGGTGCACTAAAAAGGGTTGTAGATATTTATGATGAGATGCCTCCTATTGACAAAGCTACAATTGAAAAAAGCTATATTGATGTATATGATGGGCTTCAATGTGGCTCTAAATGAGATTATTGATCAACTTCCAACAAGTCTTGTAGAGACACTTAGTAATAAGAGGAATGAATCTATTGTGGAAGAAGCCAAAATGAGGCAACAAGCATTAGAGAAAGCTAGTTCATCCATCTTTCATGAAGAAAGGGTTAAATTAGCCCAAAGACAGGCACAAGAATTCAAAACCAAACATAGAATAAATACTCTAATGGGGAAGGACAAAGAAGAGATAGAAAGAATGGAAAAAGAAACAAAAGAAAAGACACCAAAAATTCTTGAAGAAATGAAGAGGGTTGAGAGGACTATTAAGGAACAAGTTCCTTTGGATATACTTGTTGTGTCTACCCAAGACATAGACTTATCATCCTTTGAGGGCAAGGTGATAGGTGGAAATGAGACATAGAAAAATGATAATCAGAATAAGGAGACTACTCCTCCAAAGAATACAAATGCACAATCTATACAGGAGCTCAAGGTTAAGTGAATGAACCCCCTCCAGGGAACACAATCCTAGTGGAGAACATAACATTCTATAATATGCCCATTTTTAGGTTCTTTAGTGGTGCAGTTGTTGTTGACCTTTTGGGTTTGTGTCAACTTGTTCAGAGGGGTAAATTGATGTTACCAATGAGCTCTGATGGTATAGAGGAGTCATATGATGCTCTCAGATGTTATTTTTGGCTTCTAGTTTGGGCTCCAAGATTCTTGGAGGGAGCGTCTATTTTTAGTAAGTCTACCGGTTGGCTCCATTTATCATTATTCTTCATCGGGATCACTCCAGTGCAGTCAGTTTTTTATTCTAATGCATTATGGCCCTTTCCACAAAATGGGTGTATTAATGACTTTATTTTAATTATTTTACTAAAGTTGCCAAATATTAGTTAAAATATTTATAAATCACCTTAGTGTTATAGCTCTTTGGAACCGGGATGAAATGTTTTAAATCATGGATGCATAAAACAAGGACCTTGTGTGTCAAATTATCATTATTTTAATAAAAAGGTCTTTTTCAGAGCTAAAAGGGAGTTTAAATTAAAAGGTGACTTTAGTGCTAGAAATGTTTTAAAAGTAAAATAAATCACTTTTTTGGAGCAATAAGGGTTATTTATTTATAAAGTGATTTTAAATTATATTTTCATGAAAGTTCCAAAAATGTGGATATAAAAAGCAAAGTTGGGGAAAGAAGAGCTCATTCTTGACTTGATATTTCATGGGAGTTTTTCTTGAGAGCTTTGGCTTTCTATTTCATCAATCCCTAGGATGAAAACCCAGTCCAACTAGTCTTGGCGGAGTCACTCAAATTTCACAATTGCATTTATTAGTTTTGATTTGCAGGAGTTCTTGTGTCGGAATGATGTATTCTTGTGGAGTTTGAATGTTTGCATTGACAAAAAAATATATTGTCAAATATGTGCGATTTGCATAGAAAATATAGATTTGTAGTGAAATTATTGAAGATATTTATGGATATCTTTTCTGAAGTGTTCATTGGAGATTATGTGTTGTGTGTGATGAGGTATTGATACAAATAAATTAGAAATTATTATGTGGGTGTGGCTTAAGCCAAATCATACCATTGGAGGTACATTTTATGGAGACCATTCCCCCTTATTAAAGGAAGCACTCATATCTTAGAGGGGCGATTGTATTTGTTAAAGCCTTTAAGCCTTTTCCTTAATGAAGCTGCAACCATAGATGTGTGGCAACTTTTTTAAAGACCATTGAAAATATCAAAGAAGAGTCGTGGGGCCCATGCTACCCTAGTGATACTTCCTAATGAAGTCAACATTAAGCTTAAAGGATTACGTGAGGCGTATTCTCACTTGAAGTCTTGAAAAATATTTGGATTTTTTGGAAGATGCAATTGGTATTAGCATTGTTTGGAAGGGATTCAGTGTTGCCTTAAAAATAAGAGGAAATATAATAGTCGTTGTTGCTGTAATAGAGGAGATAGGTACAAAAAATTATAGTTTGGGAAACATTTTTAGTATGACTAGGTTTGAAAGAAGTTATGAATAATCAGTCCTGCATCCTATTCAATGTATCATTACTTCATTATAGGAGAATAGTGTAGTTCATATAAATATATGTTGCTAAATCCACTATTCAAGGAGTTGTTCACTCATTATCTTCATCAAGACATATATTGCAAGTGTATCTGGATTCATTGGAGGTTAGAGGTTGATTAATTCATGTATGTTGTACTTCTAATTTTATAACAACACATCTTAGAATTCAATTGTACTTCTTTTCATAGTTGTTGAATGAATAATAACTATTTGACTAAATGAGTATGCTTCATATTTGAATGTGGTGATGCAATGTTGAATGTTTTATGTTTCAAATATTGTGACAAGTTCTTCTATGATCAAACACATTGAAAATACCTTTGACAAACAAGATGGAAACTGTTTGAAAAAAGGCTTGCATGTTCAAAGATAAAAATCTCTGTAGATGTTGGAAAAAATTAGTTCCAATTTGGCTAGAACATTACACATTCCCCCTCTGGAGAACCTGGGAAATGATGAATAGAAGAAAGAAGATAATCCTGAGAAAAGTCAGGATACAATTGAGAAGAAGCAAGATGCTTCTATGCAGGTAGGTCAAGAGTCTTCATCTTCAGATTCTTTCAAGGACCTATTAGGGTTGTAGACGTAGTTTCAACTTGTGGTGATACCCCAGCTCCTGTAAATTCCTACTAATGAGGAACAAGTTGACTTGTCCAATATTTCTCTTCTTCATAAATTACAACTTGGTGATATTCTGCATGCTTCTACAAGGAAGGAGTTTCTGCAAGATCATTTGAAGAAGACTGAACTAGTTGATGATGTAGTAAATATTATTCAGAAGAGTCTACCTGAGGTAAACATTGATTCTTCTTTATCTCCGAAACAAAAATCAAAGATTTTGATGGGTTCTTTCAAATATCATTCCTCTCACATTAAGCAAAAGGTAGAACAAGAGGCCTTGAGGAAGATAAATGACAAAAGAATGACTGATGCATTAGACTAGTGTTCCAATGCACACAATAAATTGTAAGAAAGTTTCAAGATGTTTAAGGAATGTATTGATGAAGTCACTGCATTATACCTATTTTTCTTGAAATGGCCAAATTCCACTAAGAACATCAAAAATAAAATTGACTCCATTGAGTCATAGATCACCAAATTGGCTGAGATATATGATTTGTCAAAGGACAAGGATGGATCAGCTAGGGCACAAATAGAAACTCTTCATTTGCAATTGTTATTGCTTTAGGATCAAAGAGAACAAATAAAGAAACAATTTGGTCAGCTAAGGGAAGCAGTCAACTTGAGACTTGCTTCGTTATTGAGTTGCTAACTAAAGCAGAAAACATTGATCAAAAAATGAAGGCTCCAAGTAGTGTGGAGGAGGTTGAGGATTTATGCATGCAATTTGAATGTTAGAATCACATTATTTCCTGAGCAAAAGAAAACTGGGTATCTCCTCTTCCCAACTCAAGGTAATCTACAAAAGCATTCTACCTTCTACTTGATTTGTAAGAGTATTTTAGATAAGACAATTTTGGCTTTGTATAGACTTGCAGACGCCTACAGTGTCATTCTTAATTAAAATACTATTGACATAGCATCAGTTTTTGGACATCTTCGTCTCAGGGGAAGTGTTGTTTGTATAAATCATATAGTAATGGAAAGTACATATAGTTTTTGGGTTGTTATAAGTAGAATATATTATTCCCTTTGTCCTTGATGTCAAAGGGGGAGAATGTGTTGATATTTGATGACTTGTAGATAAATGAATGTTGCCACCAATGACAAAAGGGGAGATTGTTGGCAGTATGTGTTGTCATTGATCTCAACTCAATATGTGTCAACTTGAGGTCATGATTGTATAGAGATCTTGTATAGAAGTTGAAGAGGTTGATTAGAAATAGTTTGATGTAGTTAATGGATAGTGGAAGATTTGAGAGAGATGGTTTGACACAGTTAAGGCTAAGAAATGATTAGAGATAGTTTGATGTAGTTGATGAACAGTGGAAGATTTGAGAGAGATGGTTTGACACAATTAAGACATGGGGTCATCATGTTTAGGAAAGTTAGTCTAGAAGACCTTATGGATATTGAGATTTATGGAAGCATGGTACTTGATAGTTTGAGTCTTTGTTCATACTTGTGTTTATTAAGAGAAGTTGTCTAAGGTAAAGACTGCATATTTTCCTAAGTTAGTGATCTTGTTTTTTTGGTCCGCATTTCTCCACATTGCATGATTTGGTTGTACAGTTCTAGAGTTAAGTATGGTAGTTAACAAAGAAGTTATTTCTAGAATTTCATGTCATAAACATTTCTATAGCAAGAGTTATATGTGATTGTTCTCCAAATTTTAGTATAACTATGTTAAGTGTCTTAGAATGCTCTGCATTCCTCTAGAGTGATAGATATGGTTGTGTGGATTTGGGGATATGTTTAGAGTGGTGTATGGGTGCATCCATATGTGTTTCATATGTTTTGGTAAACCACAACACAATATCCCAAGTATTAATGGGTCACAGTCAGTCTGGGATGCTCTATTTTCATCAGTTCAATATGTTTCTCTTCTCAAGCAGAGGCATATAATGATTAGATACTTCAGGAGAAGGTTGTAAGGATATTTTTAATAAAATATATTGTTCACTTTTTGGTCTGTATGATGTTTTTGGTTTCTCCCCAGTAGTGTAAAGATGGACAGTTGGTAGTTTTGATGTTGGATGGGCCAACAATTTGGTTTCCCTCATTTGTGGTTGATCTTGATTAATTAATTTTTCTTTGAAGGATGTGTTGTGATGTATTTGACCCTATTATGATGTTTTTAGTGATCCACAACTCATTTTCTCTTCATAATGTATTTGTTTGGAGTTGACCTATACAGTATCACACATTTCATCTAAAGGTCATCTTGGTGTCGACCTAATTGATATTTTGGGTTGTTGCGGAGGGTATTTATAGAAGAAAAAAATCATTTGTGAAGAAGAAGAGGAGAGGTTGAAGAATATGTTAAGTATGAAGTGTGTGAAGTCAGTATGATGGAGTAATTGTGTGAAAAAGGGACTGCAACATCAACATATGTTAGATGCCTCCTTTACAGTAGTTAATGTTCATGTTTTCATTGTAATTTTCATGTCTCTTGCTATCAGAAAGTGAGTCTCTTTAGCAAGTCCTTGTATCTTTCCCTAAGGTTGTGAGCCTTAGTCTGCAAGTCGGTCAGCAAGCAATGAGTTTCCTTCAGTAGTGAGCCTCTAAACAAAATTGTAATTTTTATAAGAAGTGAGCTTCATATATTGTGAGTTAATCCTCACCGTGGTTTTTTCCTCATTGGGTTTTCCACGTAAGAATCTTGGTGTTTGTGTGTGGTGCATGTTTTTCTTTTTGTTCTTCTTCTTTTGGTTAAATTGATTTGATGTTTAAGATGTAAATGGAATTGATTTAAAGTTTAAGATTAGACTGATTCACTCCCCTTCTCAGTCTATGGATGTGTTCAACACATTCCTCAAATGAACCCTCCAAAACTAACCACCATAGCTCAAGATCCATATCTATGAGAAGATAAAGCATAAAGCAAAATGCATATAAAATCATGGGCAATACCTCTTAGATGATAATCCAACAAGTAGACCAAGAGTGGGGAATGAGAATGCTCCTCTAGGATACACCAAGCCACAATGACTCTCTCCAAGAACAATGTCTTCTAAGGTCCATGAAATGACATCCATATCCAGGTGCAGGCTCCTTGCTCATCCTACTGAAACCTCCAACGAGTAACCATCTTAACAAATGTCTTTAATCCCAAGAGAACTCCAGCATCACCCAAGTCTTCAAGTACCTATGAGCATGTATAATTGATCTAACATCTCCTCCTAGGAGATCACATGCTTCAATGAACATATCTTGGTCTTAAGAGAACCTATATCATGCCAACATTCAAACTACCATCAAAAGTAAATGTCAAACACATCTAAACCAAGGATCGACATCTCCAATCACATGAAGATAACCATATCATGACAATAGAACTCAAGATGTCAAAACAATCATACTGCATACAAGAATCATAATCCAATAGTTTTTCCGTGACACCTAACCACTATAGAAGATCATCCATCACTAGGTGATGAATCCACATAACTACTAGAGATCCCACTAAAATATGATATGAGATATCCATGGCATTGTGATAACCATCTCTCAAATGAAGATCACCATGATCTACACACTCAACTATATTACCAATAACTCCAAAGTAGAACCAAGATCTCTTAGCCAAGAAGATAAACCATCACTATTAAAAGATCAGTAACCAAGCTATCCATGATATCATGATAAATATGCTACAATTCTTAGTAACTAAATTCCAAACACTCTAATCATCCATCCTCTCATCCCAATCCAACATACCAATGCACAAATGACCACAGACAAGGCCAACTAACAAAGTCTACATCAAGCATTGAAAACACCTCATGGATATAGATAGTGTTGAACACACCTAGATACTGAGAATGGGAGGGTGAATCAGTATGTAAACAAACTTCAAATCCTTTGGAGCACATTAAAACTTAAACATTACAGCATTAGCAGAAGCATAAAAGATCAACACAATTCATAACACTATATAACACAAAATATATGTGGAAAATCTCAAAACCTAGGAAAAACCATGGTGAGGATTAACTCACAATATATGAAGCTCAAAATTACAATTTTGTTTTAGGGCTACAACCCAAGGAAACCTCTACTCCCTGTTGACTTTATTTTAGGGCTACAACCCAAGTAAGCTACTACTCCCTAAAGAAGGGTTTTAGGGTCACTCCCAAGGAAGCTACAACTCCCTACAGACTTTGTTTTTGGGGATACAACCTAAGGAAGCAAATACTCCCTAAACTGAGAATAAGCTCATAAATGATTAAAGAATGACAATCCTTCTACTGTGAAGCTAAAAATGAATCTCACTCCTTTTATGATTGCACTTCTGCCTCTTCACTACTCTTTTGATGTTTGAATCAGTTAGACATACTGTTTACTTCCCTCTTGTTTGAAAAATGTTGTCAAGATGAATCAAGATAGGCCTTATTGCTTCTACTCTTTCTCCCTCAGTCACACATCATAATGCATATCATAAATTCATATTATGCTCTCCATACACTCATATTCACAATCATACTTCACCTAGATCAACTAGGTTTACAATATATACATGATATTACATTGATTACATTACAAGTTGGCCAATACAACAAGAATATTAGAATCTACAAGTCATCCAAAGATCACACAACATGAACCATGTAGAGGGCAAGCCCTAACATGAACTACATGCAACACTAAGAAGAGAAACATGCCTTGTGGATCATAACACACACTTAATCTGGTCCTAAACATTCTCCACAGCATCATCCTTCAAGGAACAACATTCGTACACTTAATGCAATTGAATTAAGTCTTCCTTAAGCAAGAAAATGTGAAGCTTGTAGCACATCGGTCTTTACAATCTTGGCAGTACTCATGAATGATTAAAAATTACTTGTTCTTCTTCCATATGAGTCATCAAGACCTATACACCATCTCCAAACACTCCTTGAGCCTTGTACAGCAAGATCTTTGTGTACACATCACCATGTATTCTGAGAACAATTAGGCTTCTGGAACTATTTGTAGCTCATTATCACTTGAAAAACTAAACTTGCGGACCACCAAAATACTTAATACTACAAATAAGCATGAATTTCACATTCTTGAACATGTCCACTAAACCACATGGACAAACTTTCACTTCTGGAGGAATGTGGAGCATTCCAATCAACCTTCATCATCACATTATTCTGCCAGAGTATAGACTAGAACTCTATCACTTGTAACTTTCACTACTAAAGGTACAATGACTTAAACTCTTGGATATAACACCTTCAGAACACACTAAACTCAACTTCTAAACCACGTGATCTTATCTTCAAAAGTGGAGGAATGTGGAGCATTTTACTAGGTAGTCTTCGAGGCAACTTCTTAGAGCAGAAACCTTCACCAACTTCTAGAGACTAGAACCTTCTTATAGCAAAACATACTTCCTTAGGATCATCAAGAAAGAGCATAAAAAAAGCTATAGGCCATTAGAAACATCTTCACAATATCAACATTAATTCTTCTAATTCCCATCTTAATATATCATTCTTCAGCTTGATGCTTCTAATTCCCATCTTAATATATCATCATGATACCATCTCTGCTGACAACAAACACACTCAATACAACTTAACAATGCATGACATCCAACCATGAACATTAGTAACATCACATCAAAGATAGTCCAAACTAATTGTTGACATCAAACAACCCAAATTGAGTGTTGACATCAATGACAACCACACAACCACATCAGTGATAACCTTAGGTAACATATGTGCAACAATTTCCCCCTTTGGTATTGATGGCAACACACACCAACTCATTCTCCCCCTTTTGTCATCAAGGACAAAGGGAAACAATGTCTCCTCCTCAAGGCATAAACTCTCCTTTTAAACCTTCTCCCAATGTCATCAAAAACCACTACCTGCTCCCCCTGAGAGGTAGCCACCATTAGTCCAGGAAAAAGATATAGCATGAATTACTCCCTCTAAACAGATGCACCAACTATGCATCTAGCAAGAAGAATGAGGGGTAATTAACCCTAACCTCTATCAGAGATACTCAAAAGTGTCCTTTGTAAGATCCTTTATGAAAATAATTGCAATCTGATCCTTTGTTGGAACATATTCCAACTTTACTTCATTCTCTACAACCTTCTCTCTCAAAAAGTGATACCTGATTAATATATGCTTGGTTCTAGAATGCATCACTGGATTCTTGGAAATATTGATAGCACTAGTAGTATCACACAAAATAGGAATATGTAATGTACCCAATCTGAAATTTATTATTAAATTCAAATCTGAAAATGATTCTTACATATTTAACATTAAAATGCATCACAACACTAAAAACTAGCTAACTAGTTTGCAGAGGTAGCACATAGAAATAAACATAAACAACTCAAATGTTCTTTATTATAATTTTCTGATAAATATGACATGAAATTAGGAATGCAGCACTGATTTAAAACAGCAGCAACTTCTGCAACACTCCTCAGTAAAACCCACAACAAACTATTCCAACTGTGTTGAAATACACATATGTAACTATCTAAAACACTCTAAAATCCCAAGAACAGAATCTAAACATGAAAGTGCTAGACCAAGGCACTAGAAATGATGTTGAGAAGCATCACACACAACAATAAAATCCCTAGCACAACAGTAATCTCAAACAGATCCAACAAAAACACCAGAAATACTCTGAAATGCTCCAAACACACCTTGCAACACACAAAAACTATACATGCAACGCTCCTGAAATCAAACCAACAATACCCAGCTAGTCAAAGCTGATCCAAACCTTTTAAATTGATTAAATACACCTTCTACACTAACATACAATGACATGCAAAACCTGCAACAATACAAATGCTTTGAAAACACCAAATATCTACTCTTGCACATAAAACACTAAAACTGTCAATATCTCCAAATTCCTTCAACTCTGATGCAACCTCTAGATGAGATTGCTATTTGCAATCCAATAACACCACCCTTAGATAATCTAGAACTCATGTCCACCAGCCACAAGCTCTAACTTCAATGGTTTCCCTGTCGACTGAAGAAAATACAAGCTAAACAACTCTATGAGAAAACTATCAAATTTGCAATAGCCTCAAATGTGTTTTTGGCCTACAAATAAATAGAGGAGAAAACCCAAATGACCCCCTCTTGGAAAATTAAATTAATATATATTACTACATCAATTTCCCTCCAAAATAGGCCCACCATATTGACTACTGCAAGATTCCCCACCAAAATTAAATAATAACTCCCTGCATGCAAGCTGTCATAAAAACTACTAATGAATTTGCTAATTATAGCCTGCCACCTAAACTTGGAGGTTACAAACCTTCTCACATGAAATCCCATGCCCTTCCTTAGGTAAATAATCCAAAATAATAATATTAAACTAATTATTTGACCCCTTTTATCATAAATAAGAATTAATAAATGATTAAGGCCCAAGTAACCAATTTTAGATATAATTATTTTCCAATTTCCATACCTTAGCCCAAGGAAAACATTTTAAATTGGAAAATATCTCCTCCAACATGAATTAAATAAAAAGGGGACATGAAAGAATAGGCTCATCATACTATACCTTTCTTGACAAGAGAGACTTCTAGGCATGTCAGGTGTTGTCATTGATGGCACCTAAATCCATCTTACACATCCGCATTACATCAATGGATCATATCGAAAGTCAGAGAGAAGATTTGTCTAAATCCAAGTAGTTAGAAATAAAGCATGTGACAGGGTCCTGTATCTTGGTCTGGATCTCTCCAGTGGTAAATCATAGTGTACTGTGGATATGAGGGAGCGATAAGGATTGTCAGGACTATCCAAATCTAGAAATGTAGCCTCCAGTGATGAAGGATTCAAAAGTTATAAGCATCTAAGTATCAGGTTTTAGTTAGTCAGTACAGTCAGAAGAAGAATACGCCGACCTAGTATCTGATCTTGGTCCGGATGAAGAAAAGTTGTTGGTTAAGCAATTTTTAATAATCAGTGGTATTGGCCGACATGATTGATGATTTGAGAACACAAGGTTTTGGTCCGCTTTGTTGCTTGTGCATGGATTCAGCTAACAGAGTGGAGTTCTTAATAAATGTTCTATGTTTTCTTGAAGTCGACTACAGTTGATTGAATTTCTTGATGTGGATATATATAGCCAATGGATTCAAGTGTTTTGGTGTGTGTGATGAAGGTGTAAGTACGAAAAGGGTAGAAAGAAGTGTGAAGGCGAAGATCTAAGCTTAGATTATGGTAGAAGAGTGAAACAAGGCAGAGTAAGGATGAAGTGTGTAAGATTAGTACTCTATGCTTAACCGGAACTGAACTTTTGCATTGGTAGATGCTATTCATCAGTTCAAACATTCTGTAATCTTCTTGTAGGCAGTGAGCCTCCTATAGGTAGTGAGCCTCTTTGAGCAGTGAGCTCTAGGTAGTGAGCCCGAAGGCATGTGCCTTCTCATTTGTAATACTTTTAACAGAGTATAAATCTTTTTGGGTTAACCCCCACCGTGCTTTTTCCCTTAACCGGGTTTCCACATAAAAATTCTAGTGTTATGTGTGTTGATTCTATTTTTGCTTGTGTTGTTGATTCATGCTTCATGGTTACATTATCAATAAATGGTAAAGAAGATTAATTGTAGAAAGTGTTAATGTTTTGAGACAACTGATTCACCCCCCTCTTAGTTGTCTGCCCTAATTTCAACAATTGGTATCAGAGCCTAGTTCCTTGGAAGAAGTCTAACAGCTTGAGGAAGATCTTGGAAAGAGTTTCAATTGGTTCATTTAGATAATCTGATGACATATATGAACAACTTCAAGTTGCTTTAGAAGATCTCAATCAATATAGGTCAGAAATCAAAGAACTGAAAGAAAACCTTACAGAGGCTGATGATTTCATTGAAACCTTAAAAGGGCAACTAAGAAAATCTAATGAGAAGAGAAAGGAACTACTTCAGAGGTTAGAAAATTAGAATGAAGACACTGACATGGATGACGCCTTAAAAGAGAAAACAAGGGAATGTGAGAAGTTGACAAAAGAAGCTATTGTTCTAAAACATGACATGGAATCCGAGGTGATGAGATTAACCAAGGAAATTGAGAAAAGAAAGAAAAATGAAGAAAACTTGAATCAGAGTTTGAAAGAAAGAACATAAGAATGCTACAGATTAGACAGAATAATTGGCCACTTAGAGTTAGATCTATAACAATCCAAGGAAAATGAAGAAGAACTTGAGAGGCAAATTGTTATTCTCAAACATGATCTAGAAGTTGCAAATGAATACAAGGAGAAGTTCAAGATAAGCTTAGCTAAACTTGAAGTGTTGCTTGAGAGTCAAAAGAAGGTTGATGATAAGCATGGTCCTGGGTATGAGAAAGGTGAAAGCTCCAGATCTAGACAAAGAAATTCTCAATCAAGGAATGGGAGAAATAGACCTAGAAGACCTCCAGTAAGACAACCTAATGCTCAAAGGTATCCATCTTTTAATGGTAGTTGTTTCAAATGTAATAAGTATGGTCATAGAGCTAATCAATGCAGATGTAAAGTGAATCAAAATGCATCATCTTTCTCCAATCAATGCTTTAATTGCAAAAGGATAGGTCATAATGCAGAAGAATACAGAAGTGGATCTAGGGATCCTCCTAAGAATAAACTAGTGTTCAATGGAAGATGTTTTATTTGCAATAAGTTTGGGCATATTGCAATACAATGCAGATCTAAACCTGCTCCAACATGTAATTGTCAGAAATAAGATTGTATGTTTCAATTGCAACAAATATGGACACATTGCAAAATTTTGCAGAAGCAAAAAGGAAAACTCACAGTTAGGCAAAGGAAAAATAGAGCAGAAAGAAAAGGGCAAAGTTGATGTGAATAAGATCTAGAATGAAATGAACAAGACATGGGTGAAGAAAGGTGTGATGAACAATGGTGATGGGTCTGCACCAGAATTCGGTGTTGGTAATTCCTCTGGGAATTGAATTTGGATCTCTGGCTCAGGGGGAGTTGCATTAAAAATTAAATTCCCCCAGCTAGTAAGTGGGTGCCTGAATCTGGCATGATGAGAGAAGATAATTTCAGTTATTGCAGATCATTTGAAAGGATTTCTAGAAGAAAAGAAGTGAATATGGTGATTTGTGGAGCGATTCATGAGAAACTGCATCAAGAAACAGAGTAACCAGATGAAGTTAGGGCAACACATTTATTACAATGGAGAATTAGGTTTTGTGGAGCATAAAAGATCATCCTTTCATTATTTGGATTACTTTACATTTGAAGAGAGCAAGCAGAAGAGCACCTGAGCTAAGATTTCAAGGATTTGAAGTGCGAAGAATGAATTCAACAGCTAACCCTAATTCCATGTAGAAAAAAGTATTTTCTGCAAAACCTTGAACTTGTGATCTTTTGCAATGGCTACATCATTGGTTGTTGATATTACTAAAAGGCCCCGACCTAAATTCAAGAAATATCCACACAAATCAGTAGATGTCGACCCGTTCGGTGCCTTTTCAAATGTTCTACATGGTGTATTGCATGTTGAAGCTATTAGGGCCTATATTCATGCAAGCATAGATGAATATGGAAACTCAAGGTTAGTATATTTGTTCAAGAATCATCTAAGGGATAAAATTCACGGTCTTAAACCTGAATATAAGGCATTGCATGATAAACATTTTATTCAGATTATAGGGTTTCCATCCTTTAATGAAGATGATTGGGTCCGGTATGTTTTAATCCGAATGCATGATGAGTTTATGTGGCTAGTAAAACCTTTTAAAATCACCAAGGATGCCATCAAGGCCGTGACAAGGTTAAACTCATCCAGTGGACTGCCAATGTTGAAATTAGTAAAGAATCAGACTATAATTGATGCTACCAGTTCAAAGTTTGACAAAAGGACAATGACTATAAATGACATCACTAATCCATACATCAAATTCACTTTAATGGTGATTGGATACAAGATATATAATTCCAGTAGGGAAAGTTTTGTATCCAGTATAACTATCTATGCAACTTACCAGATGTTGAGAGAGAATGTTGATTATGATTTGTGTGAGTTGCTACTGTATACACCTAAAATTGGCATGACTCTACTTAAATAAATAGTTTAAATATTTATTTCATCACCATATTCCTCTATCAATAAATAAATACATTTATTTATTTATTTGATTCATCCCTTCTCATTTAATTAAATAAATTACATTTTATTTAATTAATTAAAAATCACTTACACCAACTTCATTCTTCTAAAATAATTAAATAATTTTAATTATTTAATTAAGATCTCTTATTCTTCCAAATTTAAATAAAATGCAAATTTTATTTAAATAAAATCTAAAATCCTCACAAAATAAAATATATTTCTATATTTTATTTATTCTTCTCAAATATCCACAAAAATAATTAAATAAATTTTTTATTTAATTATGCTTTCTTATCTCTTCGAAAAATCATTCTTATCTTCCAAAAATAACTTTCCTCTTGTCACACAAAAGCAAAACTTTGAGTTACAAAAGCAAAATCACTTCTAAAGCAAATCTTCTCTTAAATTAGAAAAATAAATTCTAATTTAAGAAAAACAAATCTCATCCTCATCAAGAGAGGAGTTAACTCAAACAAAGTTGCTTTTGGAATGACATGTGTCCTTCTTTTGTTGGTTGCACATTCCTCAACAAGCCTCCTTCGTTGATCTTTTCTTTTCTTCTCAACCATTGATCTTCCCTCACTCTCTTCTATAAATACAACCTTCTTCTCTTCATTTCATATCGGGAGTTTGTGTAAACTTATGCTGCAGGAATCTAAGCATGCCTTTGGCACCCCTATTCCATTTTAGCACTTCATAGCTTTCTCCATTTCTGTATTTGAAGCTCATCTTCAAATACAAAAGTATCCTAGCCATTCTTCATTTGTCATCTTCCAAACAAGCAAGCAAGAAAAAGCTTTTGAGGGCTTCACAATCAAGATCGAACGAAGATAGGCAAACTACAGAAGGCAAAAAGGTAAAAGGTGAAGGTATTGTTTGTTCTTTGTTTTTATCTCTTTTATCTTTATTATTCTGTAGATGTTTGGGTTTCATTTTCATTAATTTGAATAACCTAATTTCCTCCTCACATTTTGGCGTCCACCGTGGGGCTCTTGCCCGTCTACTAATCAAAAAATCTAAGTTTTCTTGAAGACAGGTCCGTACAGGTGACAAACAGGTCTCTGACGGAGAGTTTTTGCGCATTCAACTTCTGAAACAACTCATCTTCCTTCCAGAATGACGCATCTGATGAACTAGTGCATCTGACCTCCTGAGTTGCGCATTCACCTTCTGCTTTTGTGCATCTAACCAAGCGACGCATTCGACCCCCACAGTTGCACATACGATCTCCGAGATTGCGCATACAACTCGACGGCGGCACTTGACTTCCAATTTGTGCATACAATCTACCATATTGCACTTACGCTTAAGTTGCACATACGCTTCATAAATTTGCACATACACTCTGATAGATTGTGCTTCTGTCAACATTGCGCATTTACCCTTCCTTTTTGCACATTCACCTCGTCCTTTTGTGCATATGTTGTTTTTGTGCCTATAATTTGTTCTTTTGCACATTTGATCTCTGTATTTGGGCTTCTGTTCAAAAAGACACACACTCCCTGTTTCTACGCATTTAGGTTGCAGTGTTGCGCATCTGTCTTCTGATTTCTGACTTTTTCATGCTGGAACTAACGTTTGTTTTGTAGGAGTAGTGGCTGGATTAGGTCATCTAGATATTTTGCTTAGTTCATCTAGCCTAACTAGGGGTGAAGTAATCAAATGCATTTCATGACAAACTACACATAGTCCCTAACTAGGAAGGAAGTAATTGGACCAATTTGCTATCTTGCATTGTGGATTTATTTTCTAGTTCAATCACTACTATCTTCTACAAACGGGAAATGAACAATGCTATGATTAATCACTTTCAAAGTTAACAAACAGGAAATGAACAATGCTATGATTAATCACTTTTCAAGTCAACAATCATGTGAGTGCACAAATTAGCTTAGCCCATTTAGTTTTTTTTATTTTAACTAGGTTGGGTGAACAATTGTTTTCTGTGCTTGTGAATGACAATAGGCTTATGCTCTCCCCTTAACTGGGTGATCAAAGTGCCAGACTTGTCATTATTTTTGTCAAACCTTTAGGGGGGCCTACCCTTGGATGCACGCTTATCCAAGTGGGAACAACCTTGAGTGGTAACAGGCTAAAGCCAAGCCCTACCAAGCCACTTAAAATAAATTGTGTTTGGGGTGAAAACCTCAAGCAACGAGTGCTGCTGTGTTACACTGACGGCCAATCTCCCCCAAAACCCTCATAGGCGTAACCCTTTGAGGCTGGGAGACTCCATAACGGAGAGTAGTGCCGCCGCACGTGTAACCACTCGAACAGTTGCCCTATCTAAGAACCAATTGTGTAGAAAGCCAAAAACCCCTATTCGTTGATGCAAAGGGTGAAGCTCTTGAAGCGGCCTCGATTCAAGTGATTCTTAGTAGAGGTAGCAAGGACAATCCTAAGGTTCGGTGTGGGGATGAGCCTAAGGAAACCTGAATCTGGTATGCGTGAGAAGTGAGTGCCATGGAGGGGAGCCGGTGCTACCAGATTTTGGAGCTACACGCTTTGAGTGGCACAGTTAGAGGATTCAATGAATATTGTCACATCCAACCTAGGTTGTACTTGTCTTTGAGTCATAATAGTCCAAAAACACAAAAAAATATAAAAAAGATAAAAATCATGGAAAACTTCTATGTGTTTGCTGTGCTTTGCCATAATTGAACATCCACATCATCAGAAACACCAAGTTTTTCAAACCAAAACACTAAAAAATCTTGAAAATGATCCAAAATTTCCAAAATTTAGAGAAAAAGAGAAAAAAGCCAGAATTGCACATTTCCCTCGACTTATTGTGCATCTGCTTCAACTTATTGTGCATTTGATTAGGTGGCGCATTTAAACCAACACAAAATTGCGCATTCACTCTGACTTATTGCACATTTGACTCTTGTTGTTGTGCATTCAAACTGTTGTGCATTTGAGCCAGAGAGCAAAAACCATATCTTCCAAAGAGCAAAATTTGTCAATACTTTTCAAAAACCAGTTCAAACCTGTTCTAGTTTTCAAAATCTGATTAAAGACCTTGCAAAATCAACCACTTCTCCCCTATCTGCACCATAGCTGTTTGTCCATCCAAAATCTCACCACTTTCTTCCAAGTTTCCAACAAGGTTATAGCCAAATTATTCTTGATCAAAATCAAATCTCAAGCAAAAACCTAGTGAGGCTCCCATATCAAGGGTTACTTGTCCTTTCAAAACTCCACTAGGGGGTTGTGCAAACACTAGTCAACATCAAGTAATGGATTCCTAACATCCTAGCTTTTGACTATCGCTTTTGTATATCCTACTTTGTTTGATACCACCTAGATCTAAGAAGAACCTTGCTAAAACCTTGTTTCATCCTAGCACCTTGTTCAAAATCTTCCAATCTCACCTCATCCCATCTCTTTACTACCTTGCATGATCTTGACAAGATTCCAAAAATAAAAGCAGTTAGAAATGGCAAAGAAAAGTATTTTTGACGGTCACGAAAATAAAGAAGAACCTTCCATAGATGAGATAGTCCACATGCAGCATGACCCCAAATTTCTATGCCTATTAGAAGGGGTGCTTGCCCAAGACCCATCAAAGTACATTTTACATCTAGCAAGTCTAGGAGCCAAACTCCCTAAGGATTATGACGTGGAGGCTCTCAAAGAAACTAACGAAGAGAGAATCCCTGAAGGAAGTAGACATGATGAAGTACCCACGGATAAGAGCAAAACAACTATTGACTCCTTAGATGCCCTAAGCCTAGTGAACCAAAAAGTTGAAGCTCTCCAACAACAAATGTCAGACATGAAAATGGGAACATCGACTAAAAACTACACCCTAGAGGATATTTCACCATATCCTTTTGATAGGTCCTTAATCATGATTCCCTTCCCCTCAATATTTGAGGTGCCTAAATTCGATAAATATCGAGGGAAGGGCGATCCAAGAGATCATATTAGAGAGTTCAATGCTGTTGTCTAGAGGTCGCACATAACGACACTTACCTTATGCAACAATTTCCATGGAGCTTGGGAGGACAAGCCATGGATTGGTTCTCTAGACTACCACCTGGTATTAAAACATTCAATGAACTTGTTAACCAATTTGTCACCCACTTCTCATACAATATTGAGCACGACATCTCAATATTGGATCTCTGTAACACCAAACAGAAAGGAGGAGAATCTTTTGCTGCCTTCTTACAGAGATGGAGACAACTGGCAAGCAAGTGCCCACACCAAATACCAGAGAAACATATGCTAGAAATGTTTGTACACAATCTACAAATGGACCTAAGCTACCAAATCCAAATCCAATGTCCTACTTCTTTTATCAAGGTCATTGAGATGGGCCTCATCATAGAAAAAGACCTAATTGCAAAAGGTCAAATCAAACTCTATAAAGACTCTCCCAATACCAACACCAACAATGATAAACATAGATTCTGGATAGAAAACAAGAATGTTGTGAACGACGGGGTGGTGGATGCCAAGAATACGGCACCTAAGCAACCAATTTTTAACCTATCAACACCTTAAAATAAACCCTCGCAAGACAAACCTAGAAATACCGAATCTAGGTTTACCAACTTTTGACCTAGGAGAACATTCACACCTTTGGATGAGTCACTAGAAACTGCCCTACGGGAGCTAATCGCCAACAATCTCATAACATTTCCCTCAGCACAAGAGTACGAACCAAAGGTCAAACCCCATTGGTGGAACGACAATGATTTTTGCGAATACCACTGAAACAGGGGGCACAAGACAAATGATTGTATTGCACTCAAGCATATAATCCAAGACTTAATAGAGCAAAACAAAATATCTATCAATGGACAATCTCACGGACATACCTCCAATAGCGATCATCAGGCATTCAAGGATCCTCTTCCTAACTACGAGTAGGGAGGACCTTCCAACAGAAATAACAGTGGCTCTAACAACGCAAACTACACAAATGTTAGCTTCGACTATGTTGTTAACCATATCTCAGAAGGTGATTCACACATCAATGTGATCACTATCAACAAGGATCTAGATTGCAACGTTACTACCCATAGTAACAAGGTCACCCTTAGAGGAGCTTCCACTACTCTGTCTAGTCAATACAGTATTGTGGATCAACTCCACAAAACACCTGCACACATCTCCATGTTGGAACTTCTGTGTCTGTCTCCCTCTCATAGGTCTATACTTGACAAAGCCTTAGCAGAAGCCTCCGTTCCCACAAACCTAGCTGAAGAATAATTCCAAACTATGGTCGGTCACATCACATTACCGCACTCCCTATCATTCACTGAGAAGGATGATATTTCTATCACTCAACCCCATAACACCTCCCTTCACATTGAAGCTTTCATACAAAAGCACAAGATCAAAAGAGTCCTAATCGATGGAGGGGTTGGTTTGAATATCTGCACATTGAAGCTAATCCTTACATTGGGGTTTTCAGAGAAGGCTATAGATCTGAAAAGAAAAATCACCATAAAAGCCTATGATGAGGAAGAAAAAATGTCTAAAGGAATTGTTACCCTACCAATCAGGGTGGGCCCCATAGTGAAAGATGTAGCTTGTCAAGTCCTTGACATGGAGCTTGCATACAACATTCTTCTTGGGTGACCATGGATCCACGCTTTGAAAGTGGTACCTTCTACATACCATCAATGTATCAAGTTCCCACATGAAGGACAAGAGATCACCATCCAAGGTGATCCTAACCCCTATCAATACTGCAACTCCATTCAGCCCAGACCAGAAGTTGTGATCCCCAATAACCATGCCTCTGCTTCTTCCTCTTCTCATGTTGACCCAGCCACACTTAGTTCTTCTTCAGGGGCACCTCAACCTAAACTCCAACTCAAAGATAAAGGCTTGGGTGAATACACGGTATCTCAGTCCCTCTGCTTGGCACAACTGCCTCTATCTCCTTGATCCTATGGGAGACCTATCTTAAAAAAATCAACAGTAGAAAAGCCAACCAAAGGACCATTTGTGAAATGGGGAAGCCTAGAAGATGAAAGTGATGAAAAAGATATCCTACAGTGGCTATACAAGGATGAAGCTATCTCCTCAATGCAACATGACCATCCCACTCTACCAACAGAACAGTACGGTCACGACTTTCAAATACTACAGAGAATGGGGTATGAAGGACACAGTCCACTTGGTTCAAGAAAGGATGGCATCACTAAACCCATCCAACCTCATACCTTAATGGCCCGAGACACTATAGGGCTAGGCTACACTGGAACACCAAGAAACAACAGAACCAACAAGAACAAAGGAAAACAACCAGAAACCTCTACTAGTAATCTGGTTGAACAAATTCAGCGAATGCAACTGGGGAGCAAAATTGATTCTAACGAGTATGAATGGGATAGCCTCTCTGAGATGTCTTGTGATGAAAAAGATATTGATGTTGTCCACGAGTATGACCCGACCCATGCCAACGAGGGACAAGGTCCAAGGGCTAGGCCATTAGAGTCCAACCCGCATAACAACAATAGTGAAAATCGTAAGGAAGGAATGTTTCCCCCCTTGACGGACCCACTAATAGGGAGTACCATCGCAGATTTTGTCTGCTCCTTCAATAACTCTATCCTAACCATCAATGCCACTGAACCAAACCAACCTAATGATCCCTTACCTTTGGTACACCCTGAACTTATCGACTGGGACCTAGAAGGTACCACCCCTGAACAAGACACCTTCGAAAATGATGACGTGATCATCGATTACCTTGAGCTTAGAGATCACATACCTACAGGTGACCACAGAGCTGGCTATGCTATTGAACTCAATGAGAACGCCTATTTTGGAGAGAGTGCCAAGCCTTTTAGTCATAAAAACATCAAAATAAAAGAATGATCTAATGGTGAAAACTGCTCCGTGGCAGTGTTAGATCATCAAAATAGTAAAAATAAAGACGTATCCAACGGTGAAAACCTCTCTGAGGTGCCGAAGGGTAGAAGGCTTGACCCTCTCCCCAATCTTACACATCAGGAGAGATCGTCAATCTTAATCGAACCAGCAAAAGTGATCAATGTCAACATAGGTGATAATCCGAGAATGGTCCACATGGCAAAGGCTCTAACAGAACATGAAAAACTAGCATTTACAGATTTCTTCAAAAGAAAGCAGATCAAGTTTGCATGGACATATGCTAACATGCCAGGGCTAGATCCAAATCTTATCATGCATCATTTATCTCTAGCTCTGGGAGCTAAACTAGTCAAACAAAAACTCAAAAAGATGCATCCGCATGTGGCCCTCATGGTGAAAGAAGAACTAAAGAAGCTGTTAGATGTTAGATTTATTAGGCCTATAGACTATCCTGAATGGGTTTTGAATATAGTACCGGTGGCCAAACCAAATGGCAGGGTCAGAATATGCAATGACTTCAGAGACTTGAACAAGGCTTGTCCCAAAGATGACTTCCCCCTGCCCAACATAGACATGATTGTCAATCTTATGGCGGGACACACTATGCTGTCACTCATGGATGGTTTCTCGGGATATAATCAAATAAAGATTGCACCCGAAGACCAACACAAAATGGCCTTCACATGTCCTTGGGGCACTTACTACTGGTGTGTTATGCCGTTTGGTCTAAAAAATGCTGGGGCAACATATCAGAGAGCCATGACAACGATATTCCACGATATGATGCATACTATAATGGAAGACTACGTCGATGACAGTCTAGCAAAGTCTCTCACAAGAGAAGGGCATCTAGTAGTACTAGACAAGATCTTTAACAGACTGGAACAGTTCAATGTGCAACTTAATCCAAAAAAGTGTGTGTTTGGTGTTACATCAGGAAAATTACTAGGCTACATAGTATCTGCAAATGGTATCGAAGTTGATCCCGCTAAGGTGAAGGCCATAATGGAGATGCCACCTCCTAAAAATTTGACTCAATTGAGATCCCTATAGAGCAAACTACAGTCTATTAGACGGTTCATTTCCCAACTGGCAGACAAGTGCCACCCATTCTCTCATCTGCTACACAAAAATATACCCTTCAAATGGAACGAGTCATGTGAGCAGGCATTTCAACAGCTAAAGGAATACCTAATGAAGCCACCAGTATTAATGCCACCAATTCAGGGCAAGCCTCTATTACTGTATATTTCAGCTACACCAATGGCTCTGGGAGCTCTCCTTGCTCAATAGAACTATGATGGAAAACAACAGGCTATCTACTACATTAGTCGAACACTCGTCGGATACGAATTGCAATACACACCAGTAGAAAGAGCATGTCTAGCTGTTGTATTTGCCTTGCAAAAATGGAGACATTACATGCTGTCACACTCTATTAAACTGGTGGCAAAGATTGATCCACTGAAATACTTACTCAACAAGGCTGCCTTAATAGGTAGATTATCCAAATGGGTCATGCTTCTTAGTGAGTTCGACATCGAATATGTGGATAGAGAAGCGATAAAAGGACAAGTGCTTGCAGATCAACTAGAAGAGGCACCTTTAATGGATGACAACCCCCTAAGCTTTGAATTTTCAGATGAATCTATCTTCCATGTCAACACAGCAAACTAGAAAATGTACTTTGATGGCTCCTACACTCAACATGGATCGGGGGCAGGTATCTTATAAATCACACCTAATGGCGACACTATTCCAAAGTCATACAGATTAATGTTCCCATGCACTAACAACATAGCAGAATACGAGGCTCTAGTCATCGGTATCAAGCTAGCAATTGAGTGGAACATCAAGGAACTTCAAGTCTATGGCGACTCACAACTAGTCATCAACCAAGTAAATGACGACTACCAAACGAAGGATGAGAAACTGATTCCTTATAAATGCATGGTAGATGACTTCAAGGAGTATTTCATTAAGAGATCATTTGAACAGATACCAAGGATCAATAATAAAGCTACAGACACAATGGCTACAATCGCATCTCTCCTTGACATTCCAAGCAATCAAACACGATATGAGTTCTTAGTAGACCCAGTCTCCTGTCCTGCTTATGACACTCCAAATTCCCATATCATATGCCACATCATAGGAACTGATTCCCCTCTCTATGGTAAAATATTTGCCTATCTTGAAAGAGAATACCCTCCCACCTGACCTCTCCCATAACCAGAAAAGAACCTTCATCTGGCAGGCATCCTGGTATGCCATTGTCGCTAACACCCTGTATCGCCTAGGTCTCGATGGTACTCTCCTTAGGTGTCTAGATAGAGAGGAATATCAAACTACTCTAAGCGAAATACACGATGAAATATACGGGATCACTCTAGTGGCCCTACCCTAGCTAAGAAACTCATATGCATGGGATACTATTGGCCAACAATGGAACAAGACTCCTATCAGTTTGTAAAGAAATGCAAAAAGTGCCAAATCCATGGGAACTGATACATGTGCCAGTGCAAGAGCTACAGCTGTTGACAACTCCTTGGCCTTTCTGTTAGTGGGGACTTGACTTAGTGGGCAAGATCCACCCTCCTTCCTCAAGCGACCATAAATTCATCATCATTGCCACAAAGTACTTCACGAAATGGATTGAAGCCATACATTTAGCCAACATCACAGGCAAACAGATTGCCTTATTTATTCTGAACTATATCATTTGTTGTTATGGTGTCCCTTTGTCCATTATCACAGATAATGGACGACCCTTCAAAAATCAAGATGTCAGGGAACTATGTGACAAATTCCATATCCAGCACCGCTTCTCAACTCCTTATTAGCCACAAGGTAACGGCCAAGCCAAGGCATCAAATAAAACCATTCTAAAAATCCTAAAGAAAACTGTCAATGATGCTGGCTGTGACTGGCATGTCCAACTAAATCCCTTGTTGTGGGCCTACCGCACAAACATCCACACACCCACAGGTGCAACACCATACTCCCTAGTCTATAGATCTGAAGCTATCTTGCCCATTGAAGTTGAGATCCCATCCTTGCGAGTTTCACTAAAAGGCCTCATATCAGACGAAGAGTATAGAGTGACCAGACTCCAAGAGTTAGAGCCACTCGAAGAACGAAGGCAACAGGCCTTTAACCACCTGAAAGCATATCAGCAACGCATGTCCAGAAGCTACAATCATAGAGTAAAACCCTGGATCTTCCAAGTTGGTGACCTAGTCCTAAGAGAAATTCCAAGAAACCAACAAGACAGAGAAAAGAAAGGAAAGTTTGAACCTAACTGGCTGGGTCCCTATGTTGTCATCACAGCTTATGGATCAGGGGCATATCAATTGGCTACATCTGAAGGTGAACTGTTCGATGATCCTATCAATAACATGCACCTTTGCAAGTTCTATACCTGAAAACCCAAATGTAAGGGAGTCCTGAAAAATCAAAAAAAATTGAAAAAGTGATTAAAAATAGAACAAAAAAATTTAAAAAAATGAGAAAATAACAAAAAAATTGTCCTACGGTGAAAACCTGGCAAACAGGCGCCTAGGATAGGTACCATGGTGAAAACCTGGCAAACAGGTGTCATGTGTACTTTTAGCTTCTCGTGCAAATAAAAGCAAGTGGTGAAAACCTGGTAAATAGGCGCTATCTATGACAAACCACTTCTTCCATCCTTTTTGACTTCATGTCTCTTGTGTCCATCATATCATTCATCTTGAACCAGTCCTTTGAACTATTGTCAAACTACGTCGCCTCTAAGTTATCATGTAGGCAAGGCCATTCTTAATGTGCCCCTGAGGCTTCACTTCGCTCCTCTTCTCTCCACCCCACTATCCCGTCGGTCCCATATCTAGTCCTTCTGTCAAATCTGAGTCCTTTGCCATCGCCTAGTCTTAGGTCCGCTAGGGTTTACCCTGAACTACGTTGCCTCTGCGTCGTCACGTAGGCAAGGCCATTTAGCAATGAGCCCCTGAGGCACTAGGTCAGTCCCTTAGGGTCTGTCTCTCCATGTCTGTCTGTCGTCTCACTCATAATAAGTCTATCCTTGTCTAAACTGGGGGCAACTCCTCGACCTAGTTGCAGATTTGGATTCTTGAATGCCACTGTTCTAAGAGGATACCAATCAAGATTGTGATACCTTTCACTAGACAAGCAAGAGCAGCAAAACAATCTACCCAACAAACAAAGGTCCTTGACTCAAAAACATCAACCTGTCCTAAACAAAGCAGAGCACCATACCGAAAACACTCAAACTGATTCTGTATCAATTATGGCAAAAAACACATCTAATGCAAAGAAGTTTTGTCAACAGGTTAATTTACAAGGTCTTGGCTTTTTGTCATTATGTCTTCCTATGCTACTCAAGGATGCCAAAAGCTAGAGATGCTATGATGGGGGGCATAATTGTTTTCTTTGTCGGCTTCTTGTGGATTAAACCTTAGTAATATGATGACTTTTGTCTAACGACATGATCAGCAAAAGATCATCGAGGACTCCGAGGTCTAAACATGAAAAGGGGCAATCCTTGTCTGTTGAAATACAAGAAGCACTCAGGTCATCTAGCTTCAAGTTTGACTAGATGCTTGTATCAACTTGCTATATCAAAATCCAGGTAAGCGATACTCAGGTCATCTCGGTCTAATTATACCTAGATGCTTGTATTTTCTTACCACATTTCAAGAAGTGAAAAATACCAAAAAAGCCCAATGATGAAATAAGCTCTTCAAAATAGTTGCTATATCAAGATGACAAATATCCATATCCATATCCATACCGTATTCAATTGCAGTTCATATCCCTATCCATATCCATAATGTATCCAATTTTGTCTCATATCCGTATCCATATCCAAATACATTTCTCCATATCCCATGCAATAAAATTCTATGCAGAGTATCAATGTTTGCAAAAACTGGCGATTCCTTCTATCGAGTCATTCTTCTATCAATCAAATTTCTATCTATCATTGTATCTCTCATCAACAGTTCTAGCTGTCAATCTGAGCAGTGATCAAAATGCAAGTTTATCCTTAATCCATACCAATCGAGTCAAGCCAATCTTGTCAAATGATCCAATCGCAATCAGCGGTCTTGATCCTAATCTTGTCGTAAACTATATCAATCAGTCATAACTATCCTTCGTGTTGCTCTAGGGATATATCGTTCCCCGCCATGACAACACTGTCATATATTGTTATCATATCAAATGTCTTAGACAGGATGTTGCATTGTCGAAACCAGACCCGGAGTCTTATACGACATGTTTCATTCCTGACACCAGACATCATCGATCTATATCCTTGGTTTACTGCTCGACAGAGGCAATACCTTGTTTGTTCTTGTATCATTTGTGCATACTTGCTTACTTGCTTGTGTGTGTTATCATTTTATCTTGCATCACGTATCATTCACCATCTTTCTTCTGCATCCAACCATTTCTTCTCCTGTTTCTCCTCTTCTTCATCGTGAGATTGTCTGTCTCATGCCTTTCTACCATCTTCCCGTCCAATCTCCCGAGGGGGTGTCTTGTCATTAAACTTGTACCAGGGGCAAACTGGGGCATGTATCATTGTCAAAAATCTTATTCTTTAAAACAACATGATAAAACACATTGCATCAAAGAGGGGCAAAATGTATACACCTAAAATTGGCATGACTCTACTTAAATAAAAATTTTAAATATTTATTTCATCACCATATTCCTCTATCAATAAATAAATACATTTATTTAATTATTTGATTCATCCCTTCTTATTTAATTAAATAAATTACATTTTATTTATTTAATTAAAAATCACTTACACCAACTTCATTCTTCTAAAATAATTAAATAATTTTAATTATTTAATTAAGATCTCTTATTCTTCCAAATTTAAATAAAATGCAAATTTTATTTAAATAAAATCTAAAATCCTCACAAAATAAAATATATTTCTATATTTTATTTATTCTTCTCAAATATCCACAAAAATAATTAAATAAATCTTTTATTTAATTATGCTTTCTTATCTCTTCAAAAAATCATTCTTATCTTTCAAAAATAACTTTCCTCTTGTCACACAAAAGCAAAACTCTGAGTTATAAAAGCAAAATCACTTCTAAATCAAATCTTCTCTTAAATTAGAAAAATAAATTCTAATTTAAGAAAATCAAATCTCATCCTCATCAAGAGAGGAGTTAACTCAAACAAAGTTGCTTTTGGAATGACATGTGTCCTTCTTCTGTTGGTTGCACGTTCCTCAACAAGCCTCCTCCATTGATCTTTTCTTTTTTTTCTCAACCATTGATCTTCCCTCACTCTCTTCTATAAATACAAACTTCTTCTCTTCATTTCATATCGGGAGTTTGTGTAAACTTATGCTGCAGGAATCTAAGCACGCCTTTGGCACCCCTATGCCATTTTAGCACTTCATAGCTTTCTCCATTTCTGTATTTGAAGCTCATCTTCAAATACAAAAGTATCCTAGCCATTCTTCATTTGTCATCTTCCAAACAAGCAAGCAAGCAAAAGCTTCTGAGGGCTTCACAATCAAGATCGAACGAAGATAGGTGAACTACAAAAGGCAAAAAGGTAAAAGGTGAAGGTATTGTTTGTTCTTTATTTTTATCTCTTTTATCTTTATTATTCTGTAGATGTTTGGGTTTCATTTTCATTAATTTGAATAACCTGATTTCCCCCTCACAGCTACAGAACCAACTAATGGAAAATTTGAATAAAGTCAAGAAGGATAAAAAGAACACTTTCAAATATGGTACACTGGACTTGTGTTTATTCTTCTATTTCTTGAATGAGTTACCAGGCAAGAAAAGCATGTGTTGGACCAATGATAAACCTATTGCTATACAGATAAGAGAGCACATGAACAACATTGGAGATTCCAATGCCCAAATGACTTCTCTTTGGGGATTTTCAAGAATTTTTAGAGCATGATGCACTCAAGGGAAAGAATTCCTTCATCTGTGGTTGATAAATACAAGGACACAGTCTACTTTTATGGTGGATACATATCAATGTTTAATGGAAGTTGTTGAACCAAGAACAGTATGGATCATGCCCATGGGGTATGAGGTTGATAAGAAAGTATTAGATATGTATGCTCAATACCTTTTGAGCAAGCCCAAGGATACCACAGTTGAAAGATTTGGGACATATGAGGAGCTAAGTGTGAAACTACATGTTGAGCTTTGAAAGTTAGAATTTAAGAGAAAAGCTCAAAGACAAGTGGAAATGTATGCTGAAAGCATTGTCATAACTAAGGAAGCCATGAAGCAGAATAGAGAAAGGATAGCAAAAGTTGAGAAGGAGAAGAAGGATAAGAAACAAGGAAGTGCTATGGTAGAATCCTCCTCCACATCAAGGACTACTAGGAGCTCTGTTGCTGCCCCTGTTCCCCCAAAACCTGCCCAACCTGAGAAACTAGAAGACAAATCATCTAGTAAGGAAAGAAAAAGAACAAAAGTAATGGCCAAGAGGTCATATGATAGTATGGAGAAGGAGGATGAAGAAAAGATAGACTTAGATGATGAGCTTAAAGAGCTGAAAGCCACATGCACTAAAGCTATAAAAGTGTCTAAAGAAAAGCCTTCTGGGAGCAAAAAGACAAATAAGAAGTAGAGGCCTGAGGATGATGTTGAGAAGTCAACTCCTTCTATGGAGCACATTGTCAAAACAATCACTATTGATGGAAATCTAAAACCAATAACTGAATACTATGATCTTTACAATGACGTGGACAAGAGACTTTTGGAAGATGCTACTATCAAATATTTGAATGTTTTCAACAGAGCATTAGTAGAGATTTTGTCAGAAGTTCCTAAGAGCTTAAGGGACATTCTAGAAATAAGAAAAGAAGCTGCCAAAACAAAGGATATGGAGCTAAGAGAACATGTATTATCCAGTCTATGTCTGATGATATCCAATAAAGAAGTAGATAAATTTTTTAAAGAGGTCAAAAATGAATTCAGGAGTAAGATAAGAATGAACAAGTTGATGATTGGAGATATAGAGGAAGTTGTCCAAGAAACTAAATAGATTCTAAGGAAAGCATTGGAAAAGAAGAAATTCTTTGTGATTTCAGATGAACCTACTGATGACACATCAATTCTAGATGATGAAGAGAAGTAGAAAGATGAGCAACAAACTAGAATAGATGATGACTCCATTTTGAAAGAAGAACTGAATAAAGAAGATCAAGAAATAATGGAAGAAGATCAAGAAAAAGAAATAGATGATGAAATTCATTCTCCTATTCAGGATGCCGAGGAACTTGATAAAACAGCCACTGAGGATACACAAAATCCTCTAGAAAAGTCTGTAGAAGACCCCAATGATGAGGATAAAGAGAAGGATGCCCCTGGAAATAATACAGAAAAGATTGAAGCAAAGAAAGAGAAAGAAACTGATAAGAGAGATGTGTTTGACTCCGGAAAGGGAGAAGATGCAAGCAGTAAAGAGCACAAAGCTGAAACATCTAATTGGGCAAGAGACATTGCAGAAGCAGTGAAAGAAATCTTGGAAAAAGATAAACTGATTGCAAAAGAGTTGCAAGGTCCAATCAATTTGGACAGTCTCTCGCCAATTCAGAAGATAAAGTGGGCCTCTCTTGCTCAAGCCAAGGCCAGAGAAGATATTTTGAAGTCTCACATAGAAGACAGTGAGCTACTTGGTCTTGCATTTGGGATCCTGGAGAAAATCATGCCAACATTCCAAAAGGACTCATCTGCATCCCCCTCCAGTCAATTGAAGAGTTTGGTAAATTCTGTAAGTACTCATTTTGAGTCTCTAGAAAAGTCTGCAGAGGTCAAGGTAAAAAATGAATTCAATGACAAAAGATTTGATGCTCTGAAAGGCATGATTGCATTAGATAGAATAGTGCTGGATACCAGTGTAAATATTATTCAAAATGCTCTTACAGAAGGAAGGAATATATATAAATTTTTCTTATCTTGTCCTAAAGATATAGAGGACATTGAAATGAAAATAAAGTAGTCTAAGGAAAAACTATCAAATGCATCCCAATATTTTGATCCTCTAACAATATTAGTGGCAACCCAAGAGTGTCAAGCAATTAGCTTGACTGATGAAATAAAGAAGTTGATGAAAGAGAAGAAGAGCATTGAGGTGAGGATGAGTGAGCTCCGGGGACTGATTTCCCCCAAGTTAGAAGCAATGTTTAATGTTTGACAAAAGCACAAGCTGTTGCTAAGTCAAGTGATCCCATTGACTTGCGGAAGGCATAGTCACAAGCATTCTTATTTAGTGGTCACATCTCAGTTTTGAACAGCATAAAGAAGACTTGGGATAATGAGTTAGCACTACTAAAGAATGTTTTTGGTGATGTGTTCAAACTTATGTAAATAAGTCATAGGGTTGTTTGTGCATATGCTCATGTACCTAGAATTTTTGGGAATCTTGGTATGCAGATTTTGTCAAGTTTGATTCCAGATTTTGGAACTACTAGATCATAAGGCAATAATTTACTATTGGCTATAAAGTTGTATTATAAATACACTCCATTATGGAGGAATGTGAGATTATGGAATTGTTACATCAAATTGATCAAAAGACCAGCCTTTTCCATTGACGTCAAAGGGGGAGAGGAAGTAGTGAAAAATGAGAGATTCTTCAAAGGGAGAGTAGTGAAAATCTTAAGTGTACATACTAAGGGGGAGCAGTTCTAACACTTAGTCATTTTTCACTAGGTGTTGCCATCAATGCCAAAGGGTGAGATTGTTGGCAAGAGACACTTCTAGGCATTGTCATTGATGGCAACTAAATCCATCTTACACATCCACATTACATTAATGGATCATACCGAAAGTCAGAGTGAAGATTTGTTTAAGTCTGGGCAGTCAGAAATAGAGCATGTGATAGGGTCTAGTATCTTGGTTCGGATCTCTCCGGTAGTAAATCACATTGTGCTATGGATTTGAGGGAGTGATAAGGATTGTCAGGACTATCTAAATCTAGAAATGTAGCCTCCAGTGATGAAGGATTTAAAAGTTATAAGCATATGAGTATCAAGTTTTAGTTAGTCAGTACAGTCAGAAGAAGAACATGTTGACCTACTATCTAATCTTGGTCCAAATGAAGAAAAGTTGTTGGTTAAGCAATTTGTGATAATCAGTGGTATTGGCCAACATGATTGATGATTTGAGAACTCAAGTTTTTGGTCGCGTTGTTGCCTGTGCATGGATTCAGCCGACAAAGTAGAGTTCTTAATAAATGTTCTATGTTTTCTTGAAGCTGACTATAGTTGATTGAATTTCTTGATGCGGATATATATAGCCGATAGATTTGAGTGTTTTGGTGTGTGTGATGAAGGTGTAAGTATGCAAAGGATAGAAAGAAGTGTGAAGATGAAGATCTAACCTCATATTATGGTAGAAGAGTGAAATAGGGTAGAGTAAGGATGAAGTGTGTAAGATTAATATTCTGTGCTTAACTGGAATTGAACTTTTGCATTGGTAGATGCTATTCATCAGTTTAAACATTCTGTAATCTTCTTGTAATCATTTCTTGTAGGTAGTGAGCCTCTTTGAGCAGTGAGCTCTGGGCAGTGAGCCCGAAGGCATGTGCCTTCCCATTTGTAATACTTTTAACAGAGTATAAATCTTTGTGGGTTAACCCCCACTGTGGTTTTTCCCTTAACCGGGTTTCCACATAAAAATTCTGGTGATATGTGTGTTGATTCTATTTTTTCTTATGTGTTGTTGATTCATGCTTCATGGTTACATTATCAATAAATGGTAAAGAAGATTAATTACAGCAATTGTTAATGTTTTGAGATAACTGATTCACCCCTCCTCTCAGTTGTCTGCCCTAATTTCAACAACCTTGATATCTTTCAATGTTTTCTTCATCCACAAAACTTGTGTACAACAGGATGTTGCTGCAATATACTCTGCCTCTATAGTTGATAAAGATATTGAATCTTGTTTCTTACTATGCCATGAAACCAATCTACTTCCTAAAAAGAAAGCACCACTACTTGTACTTCTTCTATCATCAACACAACCAGCCCAATCACCATTAGTGTAAGCACTCGGATCAAAGTCATTACCTCTTGGATACCATAAGGCATCATTCAGAGTTCCCTTCAAGTATCTAAATATTTTTTTTCATTGCCTTCTCATGAGTTTTCTTAGGATTAGCTTGATATCTGGAAACCACACATACTGCATGTATAATATCAAGTCTAGAAGCATTCAAGTACAATAATCCTCCAATCATAGATCTATAAAGAGTCTGATCAACCTCTGGTGATTCATCTACCTTTCTCAAGTGACAACCAGTAATCATAGGAGTACTTACTAGTTTGGAGTCTTCCATACCAAACTTTTTCAACATCTCTCTAACATACTTAGCCTGAGACATAAAGATACCATCATCTACGTAAAAATTTTGAAGCCCAAGGAAGAAAGAAATCTCACCAATCATAGACATCTCAAACTCTTTCTGCGTCTCTTTTGCAAACCTCTTACACATACTATCATCTCCACCAAAGATAATGTCATCAACATATACTGCAACTATAAAAATCATGTCTCCCTCTTCCCTAATGTAAAGATTACTATCTGTGATACCTTTCTTGAAGCCTTGTTGAAGTAAGTACTTATCCAACCTAGCATACCAAGATCTAGGAGATTGCTTGAGTCCATACAAATCTTTCTTGAGTCTGCACACCATGTCTAGATCTTTTGATAATTGAAAACCATTTGGTTGCTTAATGTAGACCTCTTCCTCTAGATCACCATTAAAAAATGCTGACTTGACATCCATTTGATAAACCTTTAAGTTCTTGTGAGCAGCAAGGGCAAGAAACATCTTGATTGCCTCCATCCTGCTACCAGAGAAAAAGTCTCCTCAAAATCAATGCCTTAAACTTGTGAATAACCCTTACATACCAATCTTGCTTTGTTCCTCACAAGTTCACCATCTTCATTCAGTTTGTTCAAGAATACCTACTTTGTTCCTAAAACATTCTTATTGGCTAGTTTGGGAACCAGTTCCCATGTCTGATTCTTTTCTATCTGACTCAATTCTTCTTACATTGCTTTCAACCATCCATCATATTTTCTAGCATCAGCAAAGGTTTTGGGCTCTACCTTTGATAGTAAACACAAGTTCACTTGCTCAATTGTTTTTGCAAGCCTTCTCCTAGTCATCACTCCTTCATTCTTATACCCAATGATTTGATTTGCTGAATGATTCCTCTGAACATACTTTACTAGAGTCTTAGGGATATGCTCTAAATCTTGTCAATTTTCTTCCTTCTCTTCTTCTTCTTCTTCAATGCAGGGAAGTATATCAAATCTGTAGTCCTTTGGTTCTTGTGAGATCTGATACAAGTCTTCATCTACCTTGAAATTTGTGCTTTCAATCATCTTTCCCAATCTCTTATTGTAGCATCTATAGGCCTTGCTTTTGATTAGGTAACCAAGATAGATTCCTTCATCACACCTTGCATCAAACTCCCAAGGTCTTCTTCATCTATCCTAATGTAGCATTTGCTGCAAAAGATCCTAAAATATCTAATAGTAGGAGGTCTTCCATACCATAGCTCATAAGGGGTCTCAGTGCTATTGACGCACAATTGTACTCTGTTGAGCAGATAGACAACAAGGTGAACTTCTTCCTTCTAGTACATATCAGGTAGATTTGCATCTTTCAACATTTCCCTAGCCATCTCTTGCATAGTCCTATTCTTCCTCTCCACTACCCATTTTTCTAAGGGGTCCTAAGAGTAGACTGATGTCTCCTAATACCATGATCTTCACAAAAATTTTAAATTTCATTAGAAGTAAATTCACCTCCTCTATCAGACCTTAAGCATTTGATCTTAGCATCCATTTCATTCTCAACTATTTCTATGAAAACATTAAACTTATCAAAGGCTTCTATTTTTTCTCTTAAGAAAGTAACCCAAGTCATTCTAGAGTAATCATCAATAAGCAACGTAAAATACCTTTCACCTTGTTGACTCTTTGTTCTTGTAGGGCCACGTAAGTCAGTGTGAATCAACTCCAATAGCATGGAAGAAGAATACTCCTTTCTCTTGAATTTTTTTTTATTGCTTTCCCATTTGACATTCCTTGCATAATGTGCTTGTAGGCTTGGTTATCTCAGGCATATCTCTCACCGCATGAATAGAGTTGATCTTTACTATCTTATCAAATTTGATGTGTCCCATTAACTTGTACCATAACCAACACTCACAAGATTGAGCCAATAAGTAGGTTCTTCCATTTACCTCCTTTAGATATAGATTTCTCCGTATGTCTTGATACCTTCTACAACCAATTTTCTAGACCTTGTCTTCCTGATTTCACAACCTTTGGCATGAAAGGTAAGATTGTATCCTTTACTACATATCTAACTAACATTGAGAAGATTGTGCTTTAGCCCTTTGACATAGAGGAAATCCTCAGTCTTGTTCTTTCCATCAATAGTTATAGCTCCCTTTCCATAAATTTGTGTTGACTCATCAACACCAAACTTAACAGCTCCACCATTCCACTTCTTAAGGCTAATAAACTTATCCTTGTCACCAATCATGTGGTTAGAGAAACCACTGTCAATTACCTAAGTATTGGCTTCTTCTTTTGCATGAAAGGTAGTCCATACAACCATTAATTTTTTTTTATCTTGATCATTCTACAAGGTATTAGACTTTTCACAATTCCCAAAATCATCCTTTTTGTCACCAACATTCAAGGCCATGAAAATTGTTTCATCATTTGAATCATCATGATCCTCATCTTCTGAAGAACAATTGCTTTCCATAGAATACAAACTTCTTTTGGGATTCTCTCTTTTGTTGTTATGCTTTGAATCTTTAAAAGGACATTTAGAAGAAAAAATGACCAATTTTCCCACAATTGAAGAATTTGAAAGGTAACTTACCTTTGTATTTTCCAGTGCCCTTCTTAAAACTTATTACAAAGTTTGCCTCTACCTCACCAAGGTCATCATCTTGATCAGTTGCTTCATCTTCTGCCTTCCTACTTGCTTTGAATGTTGCTTCCTTCTTTGGAGCACCTTTATCAAATTCTCTCATTTCAAAGGCTATGAGAGAGACAAACAATTGATCTACTATATATTTATCCAAATCTTGAGTCTCTTGAATAGTAGATACCTTATGACTGCAAGATTTAGGAAGAGTTCTTAGTACCTTCTTCACAATATCATCTTCTTTCACTTCTCCACCAAGACTTGTGATGCCATTAACTATTTCATCCACTTGGAGCATATAAAAGACAATGTCTTTATCTTCTTCCATCCTCAAGGTCTCAAATTTGCTCTTGAAGATTTGCATCTTGGCTTGCTTCACTTTACTATCTCCTTCATAAATGCTTTCAATTTTTACCCAAACACCCTTAGCAGATTTGCAAGTCATTACCTTTAGAAGTTTTGAATCAGCTAGCCCACTCATGATAACAATCTTTTCCTTGACATTATTATCATACAACTTAATCTCATTAGCATCTGTAGGCTTAGAAGCAGGAGCAGTGTAACCCTTCTTGATAGCTTGCCAAACACCAAACCCTAGAGAAGATAGATAGTTTTCCATCCTTAGCTTCCAAAAGGAATAATTTATTCCATCAAGCATAGGTTCCTTGTGAGATCCATTATGAGCCATCCTAGACCTTCCTCAAGCAGTTAAGCTTCTTCTAAGTAACTTGGATCTGATACCAATTGTTGAACACACCCAGATATGAAGAGGGGGTGAATCAGTATGTAAAAAAACTTGAAATCCTCCGAAGTAGATTAAAACTTAAACATTATAGTATTAGCAGAAAAATAAAAGAACAACACAATGCATAACACCATATAACACTAGATATATGTGGAAAACCCCAAAAGGGGAAAAACCACAATGAGGATCAACTCACAATATATGAAGCTCAAAATTACAACTTTGTTTTAGGGCTACAACCCAAGGAAGCTAATACTGCCTGCTGACTTTGTCTTAGGGAAACCCAAGGAAGCTACTACTCCTTGAAGAAGGGTTTTAGGGTCACTCCCAAGGAAGCTACAACTCCCTACAGACTTTTTTAGGGCTACAACGCAAGGAAGCAACTACTCTCTGAACTAAGAACAAGCTCAGACATGATTACAACATGACAATCCTTTTATTGTCTGAAACTAACAATGAAGCTCACTCCTTTGATGATTGCATTTCTAGCTCTCCACTCCTCTTTTGATGATTGAACCAGTCAGACACACTCTTTACTTCCCTCCTGTCTGAAAAATGTCTTCAAGATGAATCGTGACATGCCTTATTGCTTCTGCTCTTTCTCCTTTAGTCACACATCATAATGCATATCATATTCATATTTTGCTCTTCATACACTCATCTTCGCAATCATACTTCACCTAGATCAACTAGGTTTACAATATATACATGATATTACATTGATTACATTACAAGTCAGCCAATACAACAAGAATATTATAATTTACAAGTCATCCAGAGATCACACAACATGAACCATGTAGAGGGCAAGCCCTAATATGAACTACATGCAACACCAAGAAGAGAAATACGCCTTGCAGATCCCAACACACACTTAATCTAGTCCTAAACATTCTTCACAGTAACATCCTTCAAGGAACAAAATTTGCACACTTGACACAATTGAATTAGGTCTCCCTTAAGTAAGAAAATATGAAGCTTGTAGCACATTGGTCTTTACAATCTTGGCAGTACTCATGAATGATTAAACATTACTTTTTCTTCTTCCATATGAGTCAACAGGACCTATACACCATCTCTAAACACTCCTTGAGCCTCGCACAACAAGAACTTTGTGGTGCACATCACCAACATGTATTCTAAGAACAATTAGGCTTCTGGAACTATTTGTAGCTCACTATTGCTTGAAAAATTGAACTTGCAGACCACTAAAACACTTAATACTACAAATAAGCATGAATTGCACATTCCTGAACATGTCCAAAAAAATGCATGGACAAACTTTCACATCCAGAGGAATGTGGAGCATTCCAATTAGCCTTCATCATCACATTATTCTGACAAAGCACAAACTGGAACTCTGTCACTTGTAACTTTCACTACTAAAGGTATAATGACCTGAACTCTTGGATATAACACCTTCAAAACACACTAAACTCAACTTCTAAATTGCATGATCTTATCTTCAAATGTAGAGGAATACGAAGCATTTTACCAGGTAGTCTTCTAGGCAACTTCTTGTAGCGAAAACGTTCACCAACTTCTGGAGACCAGAACCTTCTTATAGCAACACATACTTGTTGGAAATGAGGTAGATAACTGAGAGGGGGGGTGAATCAATTATCTCAAATATCTTGTCTTTCTTTTCTTCTTTAACAATTAGTGCAGCATCAAAACATATAAGCATACATAATCATGAGAGCATAAATAAAATCAACACATAAAACACAAGGATTTTAACGTGGAAAACCCTGTTAAGGGAAAAACCACGGGGTGACCAACCCAAGATTGTATTCTCTGTTAAAAGAATAAGAAGTACAAAATGACACTTACCAATTAGGTCTCACTGCCCGAGCACACTGCTCACAAGAGGCACACTGCCTATAAGAGACTCACTGTCTACAAGGTTTATAGAAGGTAATTAGGTGTTTGAACTGATGAGAGGCATCTACAAATGCTGAAGTTAAGTTTCAGTTAGGCTCAATATACTGATCTAATGCACTTCATTATTCCTCTGCTCTAGTGTTGTTGTTCTGTCATATACTGGACTTGTATTGCTGCTTCCACACTTATCTCTGCCTTTCTTTGCACCTTATTTCATCACACACACCTTCATATTGGAATCCATTTGGTATATATATCTACACCAAGGATTTCAACAATTTTCTAGTCAACAACTGAAATACTTAAGATATTTACAAATTACTAATCTGTCGGTTGAATCTATGCTTGATATGTGATGCATATCAAAATCATAGATATCGAAGTCATCAATCATGTCAGCCAATATTGTATGATCACTCAAATAGCTTGATCAACATCAATTACTCATCTGGATTGAAGTCTGATACTCTACCGGTCAGTTCTTCATTAGTCTGCTCTACTTGTCAGTAACCCAACACTCAGATGCCCATATCTTTTCCATGTTTGATCACCGCAGGCTCAAACTCTGGAATATAGTAGTCATGATACTCCTCTTGACTTGTCCAAGTCCGCAACTTGCTGAGTTACACCATCTGAGAGATCCGGACCTGATTGTTGGACCTTTCTGCATGCTCTGTTCTTGTTCACCGGACCAAAACACTCTTCAATCTGACTTCTGGTATAGGAATACTATGTGCTACAGATGTGTGGGATAGACTTTGTTGCCATTAATGACAACACTCATGAAGCCACATAGTGTCTCTTGCCAACAATCTCTCCCTTTAGCATTGATGGCAACACTTAGTGAAAAATGATTAAGTGTCGCAACAAACTCCCCCTTAGCTGATGCTCTGTCTTGTGCACTATTTTACTGGAGCTCCCCCTTAGCTGGATTCCACATTTTTTACTACTCCTCACTCCCCCTTTGACATCAATGGCAAAGGGCAGAATCCACACACCAAAATTTGCAAAAATTAACCTATACATAGCCACATAAGTATATATACATGTTATACTTACATATACTTAAGTATATCCACAAAAGTCACCTTCAACTGTACATACTTTGTGGCCCATCTTTGCTTCATCCTATCCAAAATGGAGATGTGACCACTCAACAAAAATGTATATGCTTATGCCCTTCTTAGAACTACCGGATCACTAGTCTGAGCTATGGTCTGAGCATCTATTAAGGCCTCATGCATTGCCTCTAACTTAGGGATAATTATCCCTCTAAGTTCACTCATCCTATTTATTATATTCTTCTTCTCTTTATCCAACTTCTTTATTTCATTTATAATGGCAATAGCCTGGCATTCTTGATTCATTATGGATGTAGTGAGGGGATCAAAATTTTGAGATAAACTTGACAGTTTACCTTCTTGTTCTTTCACCTTCTTTTCAATATCCTCTGTCACTTTAGACCAAGATAGACAAAATTTGTACATGACCCCACCATCTTTAAGAGTATTTTCAAGGCTCTTTATCCCAATATCTAGGGTCCTCCTATCATTAGCTATCAGTCCTTGTACTTCAGTGAATCTCTTTCCCAAAAATTCTTTCTGAACTTTCTCTTCTGTCGATTTCTCCAAAGAATCAAAATGGGTGCTCACAGAGTTTACTAGAGATTTCAGGTTACTAGATGGAGAGGCTGAAGGATCCTTTTGAAAGGATGGCATGATCTTCTCCAGCATCCTGGATGCAATATCTAACAGCTCATAGTCTTCCATATGGGATTTTAGAAGTTTTTATTTTGCTTTAGCTTGGGAAAAAGATGTTATTTTCATTGTCTGGACTAGAGAGAGGGAATCAAAATTTAGAGGTCCTTGGAAAAGTTTTGGTTCATCTATCTCCATCAGCTCTTTGTTCTAGAAATTCTTCACTGCCTCTGTAGTGTCTCTTGCTGGAGACTGAGTCTTCTTTTCTTTTGGAATCTCTGAACTGTCATCAGAGATATTCTCTGTTTGTTCTTCTTCTCTTCCTTTTACCTCCTCTTCTTGACTCATTTTCTCCTCTTTTCTTCCTTCTCCTTTAGTTCCTGAGTCTGGAATGTCTGTAGTGGACTCTGGAGGAGAGATATTAACTTCTTCATGAAATTCCTCTTCTGAAACAGAGGAATCCAAGTCCTTAGACTTCTCCTCATCTATCTCTTTTGACCCTTCTACATTTTTCTTAGTAGATTCTTCTTTTGATGCATTTAATCCTTTGACATCCATGGTAGAAGGTTGTTCATCTAATTCCTCTATAATAGGAAGATTAAATCTTTTGAAGGCATTCCAGAGGATGTCTTCTGTTTCTCTTGCTACTTGATCAGTCTCTCCAAGCATAAGTTTGTTCATTCTTGATTTTCTCTAGAATTCATCCTTGCAGTCCTTAAAGATCATGTTCATTTGATTTGGAGTAATGGAAGGATAGAGCTGAATTGCAATATGTTCTTGAATCTCTAAGTCCTTTGCCTTGGCATTCTCTTTTCTAAGTTCAAGCACTTTCTCTAAACTTTTGGGAATTAATGAAATGATTTCAATAAATGCTTTATTATAAATATTCAGATACCTGACTGTGGCTTCTTCCAAGATCCTTTTGTCAGCATCACTATAATCATCATAAAATTCTATTACTGGTTGCAGATTTCCATCCACAATGACTGCCTTGATATCATCAATACAAAGAGTGGGCTTTTCAACAAATTCTTCTGCCTCTTCTTCTTTGTTTTTACTGGCAGAGGATTCCCCGAATGTTTTCTTCTTCTTCATTTTCTTAACTTCCCATCTGACTCTGTTTCTTCATCATCCTTTTGGCTTATGTAAGACTTTGTGGCTTTTGTTTTCGTTCTTTTTTCTCCCTTTCCAAATGTCTTGGCTTCTGGTTTTGAGGCTCTTGATCTCTTAGGGATGGCAGGTGTAGAGCTCTTGGAGGATCTAGTTTGGGAGGAGACTTGTAATAGAACACTTCCTTTTTTTGCTTCTTGTTTCTCTTTCTCAGCTCATTCTATTTTCTCTCTGTTTGCATCAACTGCCTCTTTTGATAGGTGATATCTTTTGGCAATTTCCTCTACTTCCCTTCTAACTTTCCTTTTTATCTCCGGTTGTCTTAGCTCAACATGTATCTTTACACTTAATTCTTGAAAGGTTCCAAAACTTTCTGCCTCAAGGTCCTTTGGCTGGCTCAACAAGTGTTGAACATGTAGCTCCAAGATTTTCTCATCTACTTCATAACCCATTGGCATTATCCACACTGTTCTGGGCTCAACTGTTTCCATTAAGTATTGATCAGTGTCGACCATGAAGCACACTATATCTTTGTATTTTTCAACTATGGATTGAGGAATTCTTTCTCTGGCCTCCATCATATTTTGGAAGATTACCCCCAAAGTGCTGTGCTTTGAGCCTTAGCATCACCAAGTCCATACATATAGTCTCTGATCTGTATGGCAACCGGTCTGTCATTTTACCATACCCAACCACTTGATTCGAGCAGCTCATTCATGTAGTAGAAGAATAGACATGATATTAGACACCCATACTTGAATGAGTTCTTCTTGTCCTTCTTGATCTTCTGTAGGTTTTCTAACAGTTGGTTTAAAAGAAGATCACATAGGTCATAATCTATATTTTCCCTTAACATCTGATATGATGTACATATTGTAGTCCTCGACACAGAGTTCTCCTTGCTAGAATGATAGACCCTATATCCAATTATCATTGAAGCAAACTTGACATCTAGATCTGTGATGTCATCAATTATCATTGCTCTTTTGTCAAACTTAGATCCGGTAGCTTCACTTACTGTCTGGTTCTTGATAGATTTGAGTGCAGGTAACCCATTGAATGAGTGTAGTCCAGTTATTGCCCTAATGGCATCTTTTGTTATCTTGAAGGGCTTCATTAACCACATGAAATTATCATGTATTCTGCTAAGAACATACCGAACCTAATCATCTTCTGCAAAATAGGGAAAGTGGATGCAATGTCTAAAGTGCTTATCCTGGAGGGCCTTGTATTGAGGTTTGAGTTTAAAAATTTCATCTATTAGTTGTTTATGGTAGATGTCCATCAACTTAGATTCTCCAAATTCTTCAATATTGGCGTGGATGTAAACCCTAACATCTTCTATGTGTAGTACCCCATGCGGAATGCTAGAAAAAGTGCCTAAGGGATCAACTTCTAGGGATTTGTAGGGGTGTTTCTTGAACTTAGGGTGTGGCCTATCAGTGATCTTATCAACCATCAGAGTAGCCATTTTTGCAAAAGATTTAGAGAGAGATATTTAGAATGGAAATACCTTTTTGCACTTTTAGGGTTCAAAATAAGAGCCGGAACAAATCAATGGTTGAATTGGATTTTGAGGTTGATCTCTGAGAAAGTTGTAGAAACTTGATGTAGAGCTCTTCTTTTCTTCTTCTCAAATGCAAATGTGCAAATGATGAGTGGAAAAAACCTTTTATTCTTTCGCAAACCCTAATTTCCTTTTGCAATAAATACACAACTTAAGTCATCCGATTGCCTTGTTCTGAGAGAGATCTTTTCGAATCACTGAGATGCACTTAGAATCATTTTCAGTGATATTTGACAATGTATCTTCTTTCCTCCAATCATGCCATGAATCCATAGATCAAGATATTTCAATTTTGAATCATACCGGATCTGTCTATGAAGATCCTGCTTTACCGAATGGCTATCAAACCGAATCAATCTTGGATGATTAAACTCTTGCAAAACTCCATGTGGATCTTTCATATTTTTACTGAGGGTTATTTAGATATTTCTTTGAGAACCCTTTAATCTGCAACATTCCATGTGCCAAATTTAGGCACCAATTGACTGGCTGGGGGAATTTATTTTTCTTTGTGACTCCCCCTGAGCCAGAGCTCATCTGTTTAGTTTCCAGAAGGAATATCAACACTAGATTCTAGTGCGGATCCATCCCCAACATTTTCTATACTCTTCTTCACCCAAATATTATTCATCTCCCTTTGAACTTCATCCGCATTCACTTTGCCTTTTCCTTTATCTTGATTTTGATTATGATGCACCGGACCCTTTTTATCCTGATTCTTACTTTTGTAGAATTTGGCAATATGACCGGATCTATTGCAATTGTAGCAAACAACATTTCTCATATTTGACTAATATCCTCTTGATCTGCATTGATTAGCCATATGTCCCATTCTATTGCATGCAAAGCATCTACCATTGAATGAATTGTTTATTTGCATATTTCTGCATTCATGAGATTTGTGACCATACCTTTTACAGTTGAAACACTGTCCGAAGAAGGATGGATTAGTCTGAGTCATTCTTCTTCTGCGCTGAGTTTCTTTATGAATGAAGTTATTGCAATTGTAGCAGTATCCATTGAAGGATGGATATCTTTGAGCATTCGGTTGCCTTACCGGAGGTCTTCTAGGCCCGTTTCTTTGATTTCTTGATCCAGAGTTCTTTTGACCCGATCTGGAGCTTTCACCTTTCTCATATCCCAAGCCATGCTTGTCATCTACCCTCTTTTGACTTTCAAGAAGAACTTCAAGTTGAGCTAAGCTTATCTTGAATTTCTCGTTGTATTCATTTGTTGTTTGAAGATCTTGTTTAAGAGTGTCTATCTGATTCTCAAGTTGTTCTTCATTATCTCTAGCTTCTTCAAGATCAGATTCAAGATGCCTGATTATTCTGTTCATTTTGTGGTAGTCCTCTATCTTCTCCTTGAGAGATTGTTTTAGATTATCTTTAATTTTCCTTTTCTCTTCAATTTCTTGGGTAAATATCATAACCCTTGATTCTATCTCATGCCTTACCATAATGAACTCCTTTGATAGCTTCTCACATAGCTTGTTTTTCTCATTCAGATCTTCATTAGTATCATTGGCTTCACTTTGACTTGCTAATTTTTGAAGTAGTTCCTTTCTCTTTTTCATAGAGATACTCAGTTTTTCTTTTAGCTCATTTATGAAATCATCAACTTGTTTGAGTCTTTCTCTCAAGTTATTGACTTCAGAGTGAGATTGCTCAAGATCATCTAGGGAAGACTAAAGTTATTCCTTCATACCATACATATCCATTGAGATTCCCAGATCTTCCTCAAGCTGTTAGGCTCTGTTTAGAGGAACTTGGCTCTGATACCAATTGTTGGAAATAAGGTAGATAACTGAGAGGGGGGTGAATCAGTTATCTCAAATATCTTGTCTTTCTTTTCTTCTTTAACAATTAGTATAGCATCAAAACATATAAGCATACATAATCATGAGAGCAGAAATAAAATCAACACACAAAACACAAGGATTTTAACGTGGAAAACCCTGTTAAGGGAAAAACCACGGGGTGACTAACCCAAGATTGTATTCTCTGTTAAAAGAATAAGAAGTACAAAATGACACTTGCCAATTAGGGCTCACTTCCTGAGCACACTACTCACAAGAGGCACACTGCCTACAAGAGACTCACTGTCTACAAGGTTTATAGAAGGTAATCAGGTGTTTGAACTGATGAGAGGCATCTACAAATGTTGAATTTTAGTTTCAATTAGGCTGAATATACTGATCTAATGCACTTCATTCTTCCTCTGCTCTAGTGCTGCTGTTCTATCACATACCGGACTTGTATTGCTGCTTCCACACTTATCTCTGCCTTTCTTCGTACCTTATTTCATCACACACACCTTCATACTAGAATCCATTTGGTATATATATCCACACTAAGGGTTTCAACAATTTTGTAGTCGGTAACCAGAATACTCAAGATATTTACAAATTACTGATCTGTCGGCTGAATCTATGCTTGATATGTGATGTGTATCAAAATCATAGATATTGAAGTCATCAATCATGTCAGCCAATATTGTATGATAGCTTGATCAACATCAATTGCTCATCCAGATTGAAGTCTGATACTCTTCCAGTTAGTTCTTCCTTAGTCTGCTCTGCCTATTAGTAACCCAACACTCAGATGCTCATATCTTTTCCATGTTTGATCACCAGAGGCTCAAACTTTGGAATATAGTAGTCATGATACTCCTCTTGACTTGTCCAAGTCTGCAACTTGCTGAGTTACACCATTTGAGAGATCTGGACCTGATTGTCAGACCTTGGTGCATGCTCTATTCTTGTTCACCGGACCAAAACACTCTTCAATCTAACTTCTGGTATAGGCATACTATGTGTTGCAGATGTGTGGGATAGACTTTGTTGCCATCAATGACAACACTCATGAAGCCACACAGTGTCTCTTGCCAACAATACTTCCTTAGGATCATTAGGAAAGAGAATACAACTGTTATATATGAAAAATGGGAAGAGGGGATGAAATGGTGTTAAGGTGTATCAAATCAAACCCTCCTTTCACAATAACATTCGAGGACAAAACTAAGCCAAGTCACTACAAGATGGATGAGGACTCAACTACAGGTTTGTGTACTCAGGAATGATATGGAAAGATGGATTAGATTGAGAGATTTATCAAACGATAGATCAAATAGGCCTCAAAGCCTAATTATAATGCAATTGTATATAGACAAACAAAATGCTACAGAAAACTAGACATGAAGGCACTCAGGAAGGATCAGAAACATACCAAAAGTTGGATTTTGTGAATGAAACTTTTGCAGACTACGAGGTGGGTGCCAAAGTTTGATAGGGAAATATTTTTGTAGATTCAGAGTAGAGAGATGTGTCAGACTATATCGTGGTCCTGAGTTTGGGGATAAGCCTTTAGAGAGGACAACGAGGTGGGTGCCCTAGTCTAGGAGGGAGAAATATCTGTAAGATTCCTTCAAATCCTAAATCCTAATTCTTTATACTGCTTCTCCACACCTGTACTTTTCTAGCTCCAGCACCTATAACCTGCAAACATAAATAAAATGGTTTAGGGGTTGTGGTGTTTAGGAGCTTGCCTTGGTCAAGCCCTAGAAGGATATTTAAGTCTTCCAACACCGTTGTTAGATAGAGTGTGTGCCCAAGGAGGGTAGAGCCAAATCCAATGATGAAATGAAATGATTGAAGCACAAATAGATGTCACCTTAAAGTTGAAGCCCTCATGGAGATTAAGATCCTTCAAATCATGAGGAGATGGATTGATGAAGCCAAATCTGCTACAAACAAACACAATAACAACACAATTTTGCTCTGCAACACAATGAAGGCTTTGAATGCTTTTTTCTCAATACCACAAGTTCATGTTATCCATCTATCACACAAATGAGTACCTAAACTTATTTAAATATGCATTCCTGCTAACATTTGTAATTTAAATTAAGAAGGCCAACAAAGGGAAACCTTTTAAGAGAGCCCAAGCTGACATGCATTTATTTTATTCCTAGAAAATTAGGGTAGACTTGGGTGCAGGTGCCCAAGTCTGAAGCCCAATTTTGGTCATGTTTAAGCACTTGAAATAGGCCCCTAAGCACCATTTGACATGGGTTTTGGGGGAAATTGCTCTGGGATGAGTATTTAACTTGTAAAGTTTAAACAAAGGGACCTAGCAGCTAAACTAGGAGGTAAAAAGGCATAGGGATACTTTTTACTCCATAACATTTAGCCCCCATTTTAATGTATGTATGATCTTATGATTCCATACATACATTAAAGTATGGTCGAAAAAACATTAAACACATCAAACACACCAAGCACATAGAGCTAAAGCATACCCAAAGGTTGGAGGACTATTCTAGCCCCCAATCTCAAGTAAGCACTAGAAGACACATGAGAGTCATGCAAGACACAAGGAAGATAGTGAGAAGCATGTAAAACATGGAGAATACAGTGAAGCATGCAATACATGGAGAAGACATGAGAGCAATCACATAATACACAAAGTATACATTGATTTAACAATTAAATAAATCCTAAACTAGGGGGGCAGAGGGAGCTCATCACTACATGTCTTTAGACCACCAAAACACACAAAACAAAACCCAAAATGTGGAGGGAGCTCATTGCTACACGCCTTTAGACCACACCAGGGGGAAGACATGCTAAACAAAAACTTGAATGTGGAGGGAGCTCATCGCTACGCACCTTTAGACCACACTTGGGGGAAGACATAGAAAACACATAAGGAAGACACACAGAATACACGAGCGCCACAGAGTATGCCATCGACACACTATACATCTTAGACATGGAAGACACGGGTGATGGGAAGGAGCTTATTGCTAAGTCCCACCATCTAAAACACATTTTGGACACACCTGATGGTTGAGCTACACTACCACAACTGCCAAAGACATGCTTAAGGGTGGATGACTCAAGATCCAACCCACCTCCATAGAGGACTTTGTATAAAAGGATGTGCACTAGCTCAAAAGATACACCATGCTACCTCACGATGAGGGATTTTTATAAAAGGATATGCACTAGATCAAGAGATATGTCATCTCACCTTGAGATGAGGGCTTTCTGATTTAAAAGGATGTGCACTAGCTCAAGAGATACACCATCCCACTTCATGATGAGGGCTTATAAACATGCTTTGTTAGCATCAAAATAATCAAGCAGATACTATTATATATGCCCCCATCTTAAGGTGGTTGATGTCTCTTACCGGTATCAAGTACATTAAGGTATAGAGAAAACATGCAAGGGAACAAGAGCTCTTGCAAAGCCCATGCCCCCAGAGTGACATGTGCTCATGATCGCCGAATGTTCCCACAAACACATCATTATGATTTGCTAAGATAATCAACAAGATATAAGCTTTGGTTTGAAAATATTACGCTAATATAATAACCAAAACAATTCATTAAGGTTATGCATAAATTATATATTAGATCACAACAAAGACCAAGGCTACGCTCATGAATTTGAAACTGAGTATAACCGTTGGGCTGTATTGCAAGTATCTCAGAACCAAATGTAGTGACAAGGTGAGATACCAACCAAAGTGTACAAAAGTAGATTGAGAGCATTGTAAAATGTTTGTTACAGGAAATGTCACAAGATGAATCACAACACAGAGTGATTCTACTAGTCAAGAGTTTGATATATATGTATCAACCCCATCTTCATGTATGGACTAGGTCTATTTTTTCTTTCCTTGCTGAAGGGACACATGGTCCTTATCAGTATTTTTTTATTTTTGTCATCTGCTGACTAGGTAGAGTGACTGAAGAATGTAAACAATAAAAATGAGAGAAGAGACAAAGTTCCTTAGGAACACCACGTAGGAGGATGCCCCCAAAATACCCTCTGCAACACTATGCCCCCATGGAACAACACACAACAATAAAATAGAGGAGAGGGAAAGTAGAAGAATGATGAAACAACTAGAAGAATGGTCACAATAGAGGCAGTCTCCTTGTATCCTTGACCTCAAGAGTATCAAGGGTCATCCAAAGAGACCTAAACAACATATAACACAACACGGGGGAACAAAGCACAACACAATATCATAGCATATATATCTAAGAGGAGGCCAAGCTTATGAGCATCTTAGAAAGGTGCTCCAAAATATGTGAAAAATTTGTACCTGTTTGATTATCATTGCCAAAATAATTATGCAGTGTATTCTTCCCAACACCCTATATGTTTGCACTCATCCGATGCTTATGAGGGGAATCATTACCTGTTCCTACAGATGATGCCTGCCTTGTTCTTTTCTGATCCTTTGCTTTCTTATTCTGATTTGCTTGATGAAGGGGCCTTTCATAATGAAATGGGATACTTTCCATCATGAAAACTTTTTCTTGCTTAATGTTATCTTGACAAGGTTTCTCAATTTGTGTATTTGGTGCCATCTAGTTGTCTCCCAATCCTTGAAGGGATAATAGTGGAGGAACCTCAGCATATATACCTTTCCCTCATGAATGTGGTGAGTCTTCAGTCTTTTCCTTATCCACTTCGATCATTCTAATTATTTCATCATAGTTGAGGTAGTCATCTTCCTGCTCTATTGTATTTTGTTCTACCATATTATTGTCATTATGCTTAGGAAAGGGATTAGTGAAGATCTGTAAATTTTGATTCAAAGGGGCAACTAACTTATTTCCATTGTCATTCACACCAGTTACCTGTATTACATTAGAATCAATGAGGTCTTGAATTTCATGTTTAAGATGCATACATCATTCAATGTCATGTCTTTGTGCACGATGATAGTGATAGTAAGTAATATTGGCATCAAATGAAGGTCCTTGTATCTTGTTCTTATTGAATGGTTTAACAGGAGGAAGCTTCAAAAGATTATTGCTTACTACTTGATTCATAATGGATTGGAGAGAATCAGATAATGGAGTAAATTGTTTGTGTTGTTGTCCAAATTGAAACGTGACCATTTAGGATTATTGATAGCAGACACTTGTGATGGAAAATTATTCAAATGTTGTCCATTGATCTTGATGAAACTCTTTTTATTCCTCTTAAAGTTGTTTTGAGATGTTCCAACTATGGATTGACCAACTTGAGCTGATTAGCTTTGATTTTCATACTAACTAGATGAACGATGGTAATTGCGAAGAGTTGTGCATAGATGTTGAAAAGAACTATACTTCATTAAGAAGATTTTATCATGGATATTAGGTTGTAGATTCATAATGAATACCTTTTGAACATCCTCATCTATAATTAGATATTGTATCTATGTGAAAAGAGCTTGATATCGACTAATGAACTTAGTTAACTTCTCTTTCAGACCTTGTTTACAATTAACTAAATTAATCGATGAGATCTGAGGTCCAATGATTGCTTGGAAGTGTTGCAAGAATTGATCAACAAGTTGTGATAAAGAATGTATTGAATTCAGAGGTAAGAAGAAAAACCATTTTAAAGCAGTATTTTTTAGGGACCGTGGAAAGAGTTTTGCCAACAGGTCCTCTTCAAAGAAGAAATCACTACACATAGCTGTGAATGATGCTACATGAGTATTAGGATCACCTTTACCACTGTACTTTTCAAAGCAATGAGTTTCAAACTTATCAAGCATTTGAGCTCTTAGGATTGTAAAAGATAAGGGACTGCGAGCATGGTAAGTTGATAAATTAGGTTGAGAGGAAGCATTAGTCAAGTTTGTCACTTTCTGTTACAGTGAGGTCATACTTTGCAAAAGTTGGTTTAAAATGGAATCATTAGGTGATACAGCTTGTGGGCTAGAAGCAAAAGTATTTGAGGCTGTAGTCATGAAATTTAGAGGTAATTGGGTGTGGCTGGTAGTGAAAGTGGTTGAGAATAGGTGGAATGGAAAGGTGGTTGAGAATGGCTTTTTATGGGAAAAGATACCTTAGGTGCTTGGTTTTGATAGTTGAATCCTACAACTTTGTAATTATGTGAATTAATGCCATTATATATTCCCATGCTAGTGGCAACATTACTACAAGCTTGTGCATTAGTAGTGATAATTGATGATGTGAAAGTGGATATTCTAGTAGTCGGTATAGGTGCCGAAACTTGTGTATGATTCAGTGACGACACATTGTTAATGATATTCATGCAGTTAGCCACTGACATAATGTTATGATCCACTATATGGGATATCCCATAGAGCATGTTAACACCATCTTGTCCCTCCTTTAGTAAGGCCCTTAGGTTATGAACAACAGGTACATCTTCTTCCACTAGTCTTTCTTTTTCTACAAATGCTTGAAAATCAGCTAGTTCTTTATTAAGTTTTTTGGATTTGCTCATCAGGTACATGTGTTATCACATCAATTGCATCTTTAGTATCATGAAATGTTTGTTCTTCCATCATGGTCGTATTTGTGATATCTTTCAAAGATGTTGAGTCACCCTTTGTAAAGTAGTTGTGCAATGGGTTTTCTGATGTTTGCATATCGGTACTAGTCAAAGCACTAGAACCCATTAATCTATGACTTATCCTTACAAGGATGTTTCTATTAGGGTGGCAGGTTATACAACTCATGAAAAGTCTTATAACACTCAATGTGTAGACTAATAGAACAACTAAGAGTAAGGTAGTTATGTTTGTTGAAATACACAATGTGTAATTAAAAACATGTAAATTTTCAAACCCTAGATCAAATAGGCCTCAAACCCTAATTATAATGTAATCATATACAGATGAACAAAATGCTACAAAAAAATGGATAGGAAGGCACTTAGGAAGGATTAGAAACATACTAGAAGTTGGATTTCCATGAATGAAACTTTTGCAGACTACGGGGTAGGCACCCAAGTTTGATAGGGCAATATTTCTATAGATCCGAAGTTGAGAGATGTGTCAAATTGTATCCTAGTCTTGAGTTCATGGCCAAGCCTTTTAGGAGGACTACAGGGTGGGTGCCCTAGTCCAACAAGGAGAAATATCCATAAGGTTCCTTCAGATCCTGAATCCTAATCCTTTATGTTGCTTCTTCGCACCTATACTTCTCCAACTCCCGCACCTGTAACCTGCAAACACAAATAAAATGGTTTGGGGATTGTGGTGTTTAGGAGGTTGCCTCGGTCAAGCCCCAAAAGGACATTTAAGCCTTCCAACACCATTGTTAGATAGAGTGCATGTCCAAGGAGGGTAGAGGCCAAATCCAATGATGAAATGAAATTATTGAAGCACAATTAGATGTCACCTTAGAGGTGAAGCCCTCTTAGAGATGAAGATCCTTCAAATCATGAGGAGATGGATTGATGAAGCCAAATCTACAACAAACAAACACAATAACAACACAATTATGCTCTGTAACACAATGAAGGCTTTGAATGTTGTTTACTCAATACGACAAGTTTCATTATCCATCTATCACACAAATAAGTACCTAAAATTATTTAAATATGCATTACTACTAACATTCATAATTTAAATTAAGCAGGTTGACAAAGGGAAACCTTTAAAGAGGGCCCAAGTTGACATGAATTTATTTTAATCCTAGCAAATTAGGCCAAACTTGGGCGGGGTCGCCCAAGTCCCAAGGCTAATTTTGGTCATGTTTAAGCACTTGAAATAGGCCCCTAAGCCCCGTTTAACATGGGTTTTGGGGGAAATTTCTCTGAGATGAGTATTTAACTTGTAAAGTGTAAACAAGGGGACCTAGGAGGTAAACTAGGAGGTAAAAAGGCATAGGGATAATTTTTACTCCATAACAACAACAAGCTACAAGACATTAACAACATTTCCACAATATCAACATTAATGCTTCTAATTCCCATCTTAGTATATCATCATGATTTCATCTCTGCCAACAACAAACATACTCAATACAACTTAATAATTCATGACATCCAACCATGAACATCAACATCACATCAAAGACAGTCTAAACTAAGTGTTGACATAAAACAACCCAAAATAAGTGTTGACATCAATGACAACCACACAACCACATTAGTGACAACCTTAGTAGCATATGTGCAATAGATAGTCCACATCTGAGTCATCAACCAATGGGTGATCACCTCACAAATCGTAACTCATAGATCCATAATTCATAATGCATAAATGGGTTTTCTATTTGTGTGTGTGTGCAGGGTAAATTTCAAAGAAGGCCAAAAGGCCATGAAAGCACTGGTTTCAAATATAATGATACATACATACATACATACATATATATATATATAGTCTAATTAACAACATCAGATATATAGAACACTGTTGAGTTTATATGGCATTTTATTAAAGTTGAAGGTAATGTAAATTAATTATACTTGAAACTATTATTATTGCCTAGATTAATACCATCTCATAACCTTTTATTTAAGAATATACTCAAATGGTAAATACTTTAATTCTTATTTGTGAATACTTTAATTAGTGGAATTAAATCAAGTAATCTTACTAAGCTAAGTTGTAAGAAAAATAAATATTACCTTTTTGAACTTAAATATTCTTTTCGAGCATTAGAGTAATTGTGAAATAAGGAAACCACTTGACAATCCTATTAGAAATCGTGTCAACTATTCAAACTCTAGGTAAACTTACAATGTAGTTTTTTATGTTTAATTCAATTTCCTTAGAAAAAAATATATTTCCACCATTTTTGCCCACTTGTATGGCTGACATACATGTGGGCCTGATACAGGCATGACAGATAGTCCACATCTGAGTCATCAACCAATGGGTGATCATCCCACAAATCATAACTCATAGATCAAAAAAACTTAAGCATGCAAACTCATCATCACATTAGTAACTTGCAAACCAAGGTATCAAAGAAGATAACCTGTAGACCCAAGACTCAAACACTAAATCAACCTAGATCCAATTTTCCAAACAAGTCCACAAATGAGTAACCATAGTCAAGGAACCAATCAAGCTTCCAAGAGATAAGAACAACCTCCTAAAAGTGAACCACACCACCACCTATAATCACGAGTCAAACATCATAACCCTTACCTGTCAATCACATACATGATCATATCATGTCAATTCTCAAAATGAACCTACATATCTATGACACCATAATCATCATCATCATTGTACTTGTACTCAACTCTCGTTGAATTGAGACTCCTAGTATCATGTGCATCAATAATGTCGTCAAACTAGAAGACTACTTGTGTACTTGTCTCCATCAAAGTCCAAACTCTGAAAACACTTGTAAACCTATATCTAGAAGCACTAAATTTGAAAAACTACTATATCATGATGTTGGCCTCATAACAACATGCACGCCCACAAGCTTGTGCCCAAACATTCATCTAAATGCTCTCACAATCACACCCTAAATCTTAAGCTCCCATAAGTACTCAAACAAGTATAAACCTCTCTCTGCATATCAAACTAAAAATATACATGATCCACTATGTAGAATACTAGACATTCTTTCCAATGCCTATTTGAAATCAAAAAATCCATTTTCGTATACAAAAGTTATGACCATTTAACTATCCCAGATTAATTCTTGGCTTTAGGCACTAAATTCTGACATAAAAACAAAACATAATGACCAAACCTATACCACTATGTAGTGCTTGGAGAGACCTTTCTGATGTCTATAAGAAGTTGAAAATTTGATATTGTGGGTGAAAGTTATGTCCCTAGAAGAAAAGGCACTCTAAGGGCTAGAAATGACCCCATGGCAGGACCCTATCCATACTTCTAACATCATCATCTATATGGATGTTGTCAGCATTGCGATGAGGTGGTGCCTAGGTGGTGCACTAGCAATGGTTGGGCATAGGTGGTGCTCTAGCTAGTTGGTGGTGGCGGACTCCAAAATTCTATGAATTTGGTTTAAATGTCTACATCTTTCAAGTTTCTAATGGACCTGATTGTAGGTTGAAATTAAGTTTAATCTTTTGTTTAAGTGTGTACGAAAGTTTCCTGCCTGGCCTATGGGGCTCCGGCCAAGCCGGACTCAACTAGGCCTTATGATTGGGGGCCAAAGACTTACTGGACACATGGCCTCCTGGTCGGCTCAGAGTTGATAGCCCATGTTGCTGTCAAAATACGTGGGGGCTAGGGTATAATGATCTATGGACCTCATACCCTCCCTCAAATTTTTAATTAATTTTCTTTCAATTCTTTAACTATAGTTTTAATCAATTTTTTTTTCAAACCAAATTTTTAATTTTCAAACTTAAGAAAAACAATTGCATTATTATTATTATTATTTTATTTTTCAATAAATTGACCTTTAAAGTACAACTGTATGACCATATAGATGAATAGGGCAAGGGGCCTTTTTTCTCTCTAGGTCATGGTGACCAAAATATATCAAATTTTATGTCATTTTTCATGTATTAGGCCTCCTAGATCCAATGGTGAGGTCAGTTTTATCCCATGAGGTAAAATTTGTAACCTCCACTATAAAACCATCATATGAAGCACATCCAAGAAACCCTCTTTTGCCAAGATTTTTCAAACCTCATATCTGTAATAAACATGACAAATCTACAAACCCCAAAACCATTAATCTACATAATAACAACCTGCATAAACCCCTCGTACCTTGAAATGTCTCAAATCTTTCTTGAATTGCCTTGGATTCAACTTTGCACCAGATCTGCTCAAACAAGGGTTATACAAAATTAGGGAGCTCACAACCATGAATATAGCTTTGATGCAACTTGTTGGGAATTTACCTTGTTGATCAAATCATTTCCTACATAACCCTATGAGAGATAATGATGCATACAAGCTTACAGAATAACCATATTGCAAAGATTAAAAGACAAGACACAAGATAACACAAGATATATCCTAGGAAAGCTGTCAAGAGGGAAAAAAACCCAGCTTCCAAAAGCATCTATACTCTATGTATTATTAAGAAATAAAATATTACGATGCACTTACAGAGTCTCATGAATACTTTTGAACATCAAGCTCCTCCAATGCATCCTCCACATTTTCAAGCATGTAAACGCACATCCCATATCATGCTTCACATATGCACTCATAAGAGAAAATCAATACAATGATAGCCCACTCGAATAGCTAACCCAAACCACTAACCATGTTCTTTATTTTATGGACTCAAGCTCACTCAAATACAACTTGTGGTTTTGGAAAAACCATGTGTCTAAAAACCATGAGTACACAAAACTATTAACCCCTCATTTAATTCTTGCTACTAAGTTTTCACTTTATGTCTAAATATCAGTTAATTATTCAATCTCCCACACATAAAATAACTAATCCAATGTTACATACAACTTTACAAGTGGACCTAAATAAATATTTAATGTGGCTAAACACATCCCTTAAGCTATACCACAAATAAATATTTATTTTACATGATTACAATATTTCATTTTTATGCAAGGTGTACAACACACCCTTTTCCTAGCATTGTGTACTTTGTTGTAGTGGTGTGTTCTATTGTGTTTAGTGTTGGAATCCTATCAACTTGCACTTATAAAATGGTGCAATAGTTTTGATTGAAGTATCAGGTTGATATTCATTGATGACTCTACTAGCAGAAGGTGACCTAGAATATTTTCTTACCTTGGCGATATGTCTTTCCCTAAGGATTTCCTTATTTAGTGAGGTGGATACTCTACTATCATGAAACTTGTGTTCTGCTACTATATTAGTCTATTGAAGTATCACTAAGGTTGCATCTCTTGGTGCAGCAATTTAACAAGGAATATGCTTCTTCCTCTCTTTCTTATGGTGAGACAGTGCTACATTTGTGAAGTGAAATCTACTAGTGTGGAAATGCGATGTATTTCTACCATGTTGTAGACCTTTAACCATGGATTCCAAAATTGAATGCATTGGTAGGGTTGTTCCTACATAGGATTCCCCATATTTTTCTAGCCTTTCCTATTTTTCTAATGAGTATGATTTGACCTATTATAATGATGCATCTTCCTACTGCACTACAGTCATACTCCAACCCCTAAATATTCCCAATGCTAATACATATCCATGTAAGAAACTAATGGAATTATTTGGTAGAAAAAATAACTTGAAATCCAAATCCAAATGGTTTAGTTTAGGATGCACTCTCAAGATTTATACGTTGCTACAAGGAACCCTATTTCTTATAATCCCATCATTCCCCTTGATACCACTTCCATGCAATTACACCTATTATGGGTTGACTCTCAAATGGAAACAATGACCTGAAAAGAATTGAATCAAATACCTAGGTTTGATGGGTTGGATCCACTAAAGGGCAAGATCATGTCAATACATTATTTGATTTCATGGAGAGTTTTAATTCTTAGGATTAAGATGTGTGGATGTGGTTCTTTGTCTAATTTTTGTGTGAGAGTGTGCTAGAATGGTTAAGTAGTTTTCCTCCATACTATTTTTTTCATGAAATGATCTTGTGGATGTGTTTATTAAAGAATATTTATGCACTACTAACCCTATTTTTCTTGTCAAATAATTATATAAGATCAAAAGGCAAGAGGGAAAGTCAGATTTAGATTTTAGTCACAAGGTTGTGATGGCACATTCCATCATTCCAAGGAAGTATAGGCCTAGTATATCTTCTTGTATTGACTCATTTTCGATGTATATGAGGATGGCCTAAGTGTGGTGATGTGGGAAATGAAATCCATAAGTCTACAACAAGCTTAAATGTGTGGATCAGAAACAAGGCCAAAGATGAATACATGAACCTTGGGCCTTTGATCATACAAACTCAAATTGAAAATATGCAGTGTTATGGATGCCCCAAAAACTCTTGTTATTGATGATTGTTCAATAACGACTAGGTATTATAGTGTAGTGGCATGGGATAGTTGTGATGATAATATCAATAGTGTTTGCATTGATTTGTGGTTGGATGAGTTATCTCCTAAAGAGGAAAATGATGATGAGTGTGCTAGTTCTAATTTAGAGAAACATAAAGAAGATTATCTATTTAATGAGTTCCCATGCTTTTATCCTTTCCATGTGTGTTTGTTCTTATGAGAGTGCAATCAAAGTTCCTTCATTACAAGTTGAGTCGACTAATAGGATGGGTAGTGTTGGCTTCTAGCTTGAGTCCTACACTCTTAAAGGAATGTATGAAATTGAAAATAATACCTTAGGTGTTTGTGTGGAAGAGAGTGTCCATTGTGTGTCTTGTGGTGGGTCTCGGGTCTTTCCCTTATTTTATGATGATTTATACACTAACTTATATCAATTACATGATTCGACAGAGTCTAGTTTCAGCTCCTATGACTATAATGACATGTAATTTGATCAAAAATTTGCTAGGAATATCATAGGTGTAGTTCTTCCTTTCATGGTAGTTTCGTGTGCTTGCATGTAGGTAGAAGGTGAGGAAGAAGTTGGTTACCAATCTTGTTATAGTGGATATTAGGATGTAGTAAGTTGTAGAGATGAAATTAAAATAGAGAGGCAATATGGTGAGTTTAGTCCATCATTTCAAGTTTCTTAGTTTAATTCCTATGCTGATAATGATGAAGATGCAAATAATCTATTTGATCTAGACATAAATCAATCCATCAACATAAGTGAAGATAGTGCATGTTGGTCGCAAGACATCTAAGGGCCTTTTGTGAGTGCTAATGAGTATGAATCTTTCTTTTATGTTTGAGGTTAGGCTTCTAATGATGTGGATGACGGTTATGTGCTAGAGTTAGAATCTTTCATGTGGACCTAGCATACAATTGAAAGTGGTGTTGGGTTGCAATGTACTTGTGAACTTGAAGATTAGTATGCGGTATCTCAAGTTGATTATGTACCTAAGTTTGAGATTTTTTAGTTTGAGATACAGGAGGATATTCTTCCTTGTGCATATTAACTTTGTAGTTAGGTGTCCTTGTTAAAGAAGTGTGAGTTTGAGATATTCAGTTTCTTTCTTGACTCATTTGGAGATGGTGGTGTCAGGAAAGGTCTCTCAACCTTGCAATTGTAGAAAGTGCAATTTTTTAGTTATAAAAACAAAAAAACTCAATTTATGGTCTATGGAGTTGGTTTTTGGCCAAAATAAAATTTTTGGGTTGTTCATACCACCATCAGTGGTGCCTGATGCATAGATCTCTTCGATCTCTTCAATTTAGTAAAAAGGGGCCCAATCAGCCTCCCAAATCAAAAGTTATGTCCTTCAGAAGTTGGGCCTCCCATATTGGAAAATGTGAAAACATGTTGGACATAAATAGAGTTGTAAGGGGGAGTTACACATGTTGATGTGTGTTTTGACATATCATAAGGCATATTTAATTGGAGATAATGAAACCTAAGAATTTGGGTGCCACTTTTGGGTGGTTTTAGCTCAAGGTTTTGTAATTGCTATTTTATAGTTTCATGTATTGTATCTCCTAAATATTAGGTGCTTGATATGGAGGTTGTGTGAGAGTCTTATAGATGTTGAGTTTCCTTTGGGTCTCTAGTTGGTGATACTCTTATAAAAGCTTGCTTTGCAAGTATATTGTAATATTGTTAAGATTTCTAAATAATGTATTGGGCTACTTTTGGAGTGTGGGGTTTTCTCCCAAAAGGGGGTTTCCCATGTAAATCATTGTGTTGTGGTATGATTGCTATTTATATTTATTTTTTGTATAATTTTTGTAACTAATATAAAGATCTAAAATTGTTTTTCATAACCCTCCTCTCAACATTAGTGTAGGAATTTGTTCTACTACCTTATCTTCCTTAGAAGTGGTATCAGAGCTTGATCACTTTTGGTTTTAGTTGCGGGTTGTTGGCTTTTTTGAACTAATGTAGTTTTGAGTGGGGGATTGTGTACTAGATACTTTGTGATCTTGTTGCAAGAATTTTTAGATGGCAAGAACATCAGGGAGAATAGAGGTAGAGAAATTTTTTGGTAACAAATTTGAAATGTGTAAGTTGAAGATGGAAAATATGTTAATTGATCGAGATCTATGGGATGTTGTTGATGAACATGTTTCAAGGCCTACATATGCTACTTTGGCTGCTCAATATGATGTTATGGACCATAAAGCCAAGGGCCTAATCAAATTGTGCCTGAAAGACTCTATTTTAATCAATGCCCATGAATAGTCCTCTATGAAGAAACTATGAAAGAAACTTGGTGAGATATATCAAGCCAAATATTTAGTGAGCAAGATTTTTTTGAGGAAGAAGTTGTATTATTTGAGAATGGAAAAGGGTCGATGAATTGTATACCGCTTGGAAGCATTCAATATGTTGGTGGCTCAATTGACATCATTTGGTGTAAAAATGGATAAGGAGGAGAGATGTCAGATCTTGCTTTGTTCTTTGCCTAAGTGATGGGATTCTCTTTCTATGGATATTGGGAGTATTTCTATTGTCTTTAAAGTTAAAGATGTTGTTGGTTCTTTACTTTCTGAAGAGATGAGGAGGAAGGTATCCATCAGTGCCAAAGAGGCCATGAATGTTCATGGAAGACCTAAAGAAAAAGGCAAGAAGAGATATAAGCGTGACAAATCCAATTCCAAGGGGAGATCCAAATCTCTTGGAAAGTCCAAAGTTATTTATTGGAATTGCAGTAAGCCTGGACACTTGTATAAGGAGTGCAAAAAAGAAAAGAAGAAGAAAAAGAAGAAATTTGATTTTGATTCTAAGTCCAAGAAGGAAGATGGTGATTCATTCATTGTAGCTTTGGCCACTCATATAGGTAATGATACATGGTTAATTGACTCAAGTGCATCTTACCATATGACCCCTAATAGAGATTGGTTTTCTAAATATAAAGAATTTGATGGAGGTAAGTTGTACTTGGGTGATTATTCTTATCTAAACATTGTTGGTCATGGTAAAGTTAAAATCAGATTTTTTGATGGTAGAGTTAAAAATATTAATGGTGCATTGCATATCCTTGGGTTAGCACAATTTTTTTATGTGTGAGAAAACTAATAGATGTGGGTGTGCATGTAGTCTTTTTATGCAATATGCAAGATAGTTAGAGGTAGTATGGTGATTACTAGAGGTGTCAGATTTGACACATTGTATAAACTTGATGTATACACTGTTGAATGCAATAGTAATTCTATGAAAGCAAGTATATATCTTCATTGTTGGAAATAGTGAGGTTTTTTTCTTCAGTGGATGGTCATGGATTCTGGTTACCTAAGAGTGCTCTTTCTTCTAAATCAAAGTTACCCATGGAGAAAACAATGCTATGGCACTAGAGATTAGGCCACATCGGATAAAAGGGTATAAGGAGCTTGAAAAATAAAAACTTTGTTGAAGAGTTCACTAATTGTAATCTTGATTTTGATTTCTATGAACATTGTATTTATGGGTAAATAAAACCATGTAATCTTGTAGCATATTGGATCTTATTTATTTTGGTGTGTTTGGACTTGTAAATGTTCCTTCCATTGGAAAATTGGCATATTATGTTTTATTTATTGATGATTATAGTAGAAGGACATGTGTATATTTTCTAAAGAGTAAATCTAAAGTTTTCATTTGATTTAAAGAATTTAAAGAAATAGTCGAGTTACAGATTGGAAAGAAAGTAAAATGTTTGAGAATTGACAATAGCGGTAAATTTTTCTCTAATGATTTTGATAGATTATGTAAATATTGTGGCATTCAAAGACAAAAGGTAACTCTATATTCTACAAAACAGAATGGAGTTGTAGAAATAATGAAAACATGACAGTGATGGAGAAGGCTAGGAGTATGCGTAGTGGTTCTAGTCTAGAACAAAGGTTTTGGGTTGATGTTGTTGCCATTTCTTTCTACTTGATTAACAAGTCTCCTACATTATCTCTTGTTGATTAAATGCCTATGGAAGTATAGTCGGTCATAAGCCTTCATTGAGACATCCTAGATTTTTTGGTTGTGAGGCATATTTACATGTGCCAAAGGAGAAGAAAATAAAGTTGGAAAACAAGGCTATGAAATGCATCTTCATTAGATATAGTTATAGTGTGAAAGGATACAAGATTTGGGATCCTGTTGCGTAGAAGGTAATATATAGTAGAAGTGTGATTTTTAGAGAAACTAAGTCTTCTTCTATTACATTGCAACCATAACAAAGTAAACAAAAAGATGGATTCAACTTCCTTCTAATCTTGAGAAAGTTGAATTGATGTCCCTAGATAGACAAGAAGTTGGGGAGAGCTCATCTAGCTTTGAATCTTTAGAAGAGGAGGAAGAACCTCCAACTCAGCTTGTGAAGGCATAGAAAACCACCTAAAAGGTATTCACCTAATGACTAGAGATGTATTTTTCTTTGAATACTAACATGGATGAACCAAGATATGTAGAAGAGGCATTATGTATGAATGATTCAGAGTCTTGGAAGATTGTCATGGATGAAGAAATGACAACTTTGAAAAAGAATGATACATGGGGTCTAGTACCATCGCATGAAGGATGAAAACCTGTTGGTTGAAAATGGGTGTTCAAGAAAAAGATTAGCTTAGATGGAGGTACTAAGAAGTACAAAGCATAGTTGGTTGCAAAGGGTTACTCTTAGGTTGACAATGTTGATTATGGTGAGATATTTTCTCTTGTTGCTAAAATGACATCCATTATATTCTTGCTTTCTATTGCTACTTCTTATGATCTAGAGGTTGAGCAAATGGATGTGAAAACAACATTCTTTCATGGTTATTTGGAGGAGGATATTTATATGACACAACAAGAGCACTACGTGGTGAAAGGTAAAAGTAATTTGGTTTGTAAATTGAATAAATATTTGTATGGCCTGAAACAGAGTCCTAGAATGTGGTACCAAAAACTTGATACATATATGTTGAGTTTGGGATTTGAGCATTCTAAATCAGGTCACTGTTATTATAAATCTAATGGTGATCGTTTCCTATTTATTACATTATATGTTGATGATATGTTATTTATTGGTAAAGGGAAAGGAATAATTTCAAAACTAAAGTCTCAACTTGCAGTTAATTTGAAATGAAAGATCTTTGAGTAGCTAAATACATTCTTGGGATGGAAATCAAAAGAGATAGAGTGAACAAAAACTATGGCTTGGCCAGAGTAAGTATGTTAATTCAATTTTATAGAGGCTTAAAATGAAGGATTGTAGACCATTGTGTGTTCCTATTATAGTTGGAATGAAGTTATATCTAATTCACAATGTCCAACTATATCCCCATCAGAAATGGAAGACATGAGTAGAGTGCCTTACCAGAGTGTAATTGGAAGTTTGATGCATGTTATGGTCTGTATTAGACTAGACATTGTCCAAGTAGTGGGAGTTCTATCTAGATATATGTCTAATTATGGTAGAGTTCATTGGGATGTAGTTGAAAGATTCTTCAGATATTTTTTAGGTACCTCAGAGTATTCTTTGTGTTATCATGGTAATTTGATAGGAAACAAGCATTCCCTTGATATTCATGGTTCTGTGAATTTAGACTAGGTAGGTGATGTTGATAGTAGAAGATCCACTAGTTATTATGTGTTTACTTTATTTGGTAGTGCAATTAGTTAGATGATTAAGTGATAGGCTATGGTTTCTTTGTCTACTACTAAAACTGAGTATATGGCAACTACTCATGCTTGTAAGGAAGTTATTTAGCTTAAGAGACCATGTTTAGATATTGGAATAAAATAAGGTGTAGTGATAGTTTATTCTGATAGTTAGAGTGGGATCTACCTAGCTAAGAACCCAACATTTCATGTCAGGACCATGCATAGTGATGTACAATATCATTTTGTTAGAGATATTATTGAGGATGGTAGGTTGAAGCTAGTTAAGGTAGAGACTTTGACAAATGTTGTAGATTCATTAACTAATCCTTTGAGCACAAAGAATTTTAGATGGTGTTTGGAGTCTATGGGCCTTTCGACCCATAGAAATTAAATCATGGTGTTGATACTGGGTCATCCCACAATACTTAGGACATCAATATTTTGATAGTGGGTGGGAAAAAAATTATTTTACCTTCCTTTGAACATTTTTCTTCGAACAAAGGTACCTTTGTTTGAATATTTCATAGAAATCACCTTCAAACAAAAGTACCTTTGTTTGAAGATTTTGTAGAAATCACCTTCGAACAAAGGTCTTCCTTCATTTGAAGATAATCTTCGAATGAAGGTATTATTTTATTGATTGTGAAATAATAAAGTAATACCTTCATTTGAAGATTATCTTCAAATGAAGGTAATATTTTATTTTCTAAAAGATTATATAATTTGAAAAAATCATTTTTGTCTGTCATTTATACCCAACCGGCCATTTTCAACCATAGTATTTTTGAAGGTATTTTTTAATTATCTACCTTCAACAATAGTGACCCAAAGGATGACTCTGCACACTAGGAAGCTCCGCCATCTTGCCACTTGTCTTCACTCAAAGGTGTCCATGTAGGGTCAACATCAGTAAGGTCACATTGTTGCATTTTTAACTAGGTATTTTCATCTACCCCTATGAATATTTTAGTTTTTGACTTCAATGTTTTTTGTCAAAATTATAATATGGTTTCAACATTTTTTATCAAAATTTTGAAACCCTTTTATGTGAACTTACGAACCCTAAACGAGAATTTAAAACCCTAAAATATCATTTTGAAACCCTATTATGTTAATTTACAAACCCTAATATGAGAATTTGAAACCCTAAAACATCATTTTGAAACCCTATTATGTGAATTTTCAAACCATAAGACATCATTTTGAAACCCTAAAATGTGAAAATTTTGGAATCCTAAACATCTATTTTGGAACCCTAAAATGTTTATTTGAAACCCTAAATTGTGGTTGTCAAACCCTAAGTTGTAAATTTGAAACTGTAAAATATGGATGTCAAGGGTAGAACAATGTTATCCTCAATATTTTTGTGAACTAAGGGTAGGTGATGGATCAAGGAATGATCCCAACTTCATATAAGATTGCATGCCATATGTTGATATGTAATTTTATTAATCATCTATCAAAATGGACCCAAAACTAAATGAAAATTGGCATGGGTCTACAAATTTCACCATTGAAAGTTATTTAAAACATTGATGTTACCTAAATCATATTTAATCACAACTAAAATAAGAGAGGATAAAATTATTTATTGAAGTAAAAAATAGATGTAAATTTGTTATTAGAATTTGAGAATGAAAATTCTTGATTTATTCTTTAACTATGCTCCAAGACATGTGTTGGCATGGAGGATTTCAAGATTATATTATACATAACCTAGCATAATGTAGAGTAGATGTTTAAGTTGGCTTTCGGTAGAGGGGAATTACTAATGACGTTCACTCCATTCATCATGGTCACCACAACACCTTCATTGCTTTAAGTTAAAATTGACTATTTCCCTACTTGAAAAGGCATGGAATGCTTATTTTTTCCACTGGAGTAGAGAACATCTTCAAAACTCCTTTGATGCTAACCTCCGTTATTCCAAGTTTAGGGTTGTAGTGAAATTTTTTCAAACCACAGTACTATAAATTTATATTTCATTTCTTACATGAAACTTATGGACAAGTTTACCACAACTAATAAAATGTATTATTTAAATCCATGCATAAAATCTTATGGCCATAGTGCATCCAACATGTTGGATAAACACTACCCTCAAGGGAAGGATGTAATTTAACAAGTATATGATCTATAATAACACCTCCATAGAAAACACATCCTCATGGGTCCATCAAATAAAATATATCATGAGAGTATCAAGGATGGAAGGATCACATGTCACAAAAGATTATCCAAGGTTGAATATGTGCAATAAAATAGGTATATCACTATTTACATGCTCAAACCCTAATCAATATGTTATAGGAAAAGATAAACACTTGGATGAATACAAACCCTAGGTAAATCTAAAATAAAAAGATAAAAGTGAGAAATTAGATCTAAGAACTGTAATTAAAATAAAGGTCAAACCCTACTACAAAATCCTAGGTCATGATGGAATGTCAGGTTCACTGATAAATGTAAAGGAAAACCATTTGCCTATTAGGTCATGTAAAATTGATATATCTAAAAATTGTGTTACACAAAATGAACCTCTAGTCAATGATTGTAGTGTCTTACAAGAAGATGATTGGGGTCCATTAGACTTTATGTATTATAGTTTTGGTGAGTATTATATGGATTTTAAAAGGCTTATGGTATTCCATTATTATATATGCATATGATAAAATAACATGCTATTTCAATATGGACCCTTAAATAACATGCTCTTGCATAGGAATGGAAAGAGTAGGAGTTCAATATAGTTCATGTGTACACTCAACTTAAAGTGCTTTATATTCCTTAAATTTTCATAAATTAGATATCTATTATGTGGAAAAGTGTGTAGCATTATTGGTGACAACATTCAATGGAAGTTAACAAAATTTAAAGTTAATTATGTTTTCAATATGTTTAAAAAGATTAAATTTATTCTAGTTGATCACACTCTTAATTTGTAAGTTCTCAATTTTTGTGTAGTCACTATCTAATCTATATCATTGTCTAGTAAAATGATTTTCCTACTACTTTCATCACATCCTTGTCAACCTATGGGTAAGAGAATTAAATATCTATTGGTACATAAAAGGTCAATAAAATGGTTCAACCTGAAGAAACAAGAAGATAAAGAACTAAAAATATTGGACTTGATTTTTCACTAAATGAAATAGCCATGACAATTTAGATTATCCAAGGTTGGATAGGTGGAATCAAATAAGTATATCAGTAGTTACATGCTCAAACCCTAATCAAGATATGATAGGAAAAGAGAAACAAGGATGAATACAAACCCTAGGTAAAACTATTTAAGAAAAAGATAAAAGTGAGAAATTAGACATAACAACCATAATTAAAATAAAGGCCAAACCTTACTATAAAATCCTAGGTCATGATGGAATGTCAGGTTCATCGATAAAGGTAAAGGAAAAACATTTGACTATTACTAGATACAAGCTCAATACATCTAACAATTGTGTTACACAAAATGAACCCATAGTCAATGATCATAGTGTCTTACAAGAAGATGATTAGGGTCCATTAGACTTTATGTCTTATAGTTTTGGTGAGTGTCATATGGAACTTAAAAGGCTTATGGTATTCTATTATTATACATATGACCGAATAACATGCTATTTCAATGTGGACCATTAAATAATGTGTTATTGCATATGAATGGAAAGAGTAGGAGTTCAATATGGTTCATGTGTAAACTCAAGTGAAAACTTGTTTTATAATCCTTGAATTTTCATAAATTAGATATTTGTTATGTGGAAAACTGTGTAACATTAAAAGTGTGTAGCATTATGTTAAAGAAAAAGCACTAAAAATTGGTCCTTCATTTTTCATTAAATGAAATAGACTTCATTTTTTGTTAAATGAAATATAATTTGTAAGTTACAAGTATATGATCGAATGAAATAGACTTGAGTTTTTTATTAAATTATATTGCCTTGTACTTTAGAACTTGTGAGTTTCAAAAAGCTTGTGTATTAAACACTTCTAGCCTATTTATGTCTCTTGAGTATTTTATTTATATTAAGTTAAAAATATGATAATCTAGGATGTATAGTGAAGTAGCTATCTAGATCTGTTATTTTCCTAGATTTATGTCTTTAATTTTAAAAGAGAAAATTAACTAACATAGGAACTATATCATGTTATGTTCCTTCTCTCAAGTATATTTACATGTAAATGTGATAGGGAGATATGGATCCACTTTTTGGTCATATGGATAGAGAGATTGGTTGATTGAGGTTAATTTTAGAGGATCCTCAAACCATGGAGGTTTACAGATCTAATTGTGAGAAGATTTTGGATAGTTTATTTTGTATTAGATCTTCATTAGGAGGTGTTAGTGCATATTCTGGTGAGACGTTAGTAGGTATTCTTGCCCACATGATGGCACAAGTTCTTGGTGATGTGCCGTTGAGTGAAGTCCAACTAAGAGTGCCAAAAGAAACTCTTAAGTCGCAATGTTTTTCTCAATATGCACCCAAAATTAGTGTTAGGGCATATTGGGCAACCAAGTGTGTATGGCCTCTGATGGCACCATTGATTTATCCTAGAGTTTTTGTTGCACATGGTTATTAGACAAATAACAACCAAATTCCACTATATTTTGCACAATAGTTGTATGTCAAGGTTCATTTAGGCCTCAACATGAACTATTTAGATTTACCATCACATTTGGGGTAGGGGCATTGTAGAGTATGTGATAGGGATGCATAACACCATATAGATTGAGAGCCTCTTATTTATAGGATCTTGGTTCCAGGGACAAGATGCTTGTAGTTTCACCATCCCTCAGTGGTATTGGTGATCATATGGTCATTGATTCCCAACGAGATGCAATTGAGAGTATTGTTGAGATTGCTATGCAAACTCAAACAATATCTATAGATCATGTGGGACAGTACTTGATGAGGTGTCTGCACATGTCACCTACTCATTTAGATCCCTATCATCTTGCAAGCATCCCATCACCAGATGATCTAGAGCATATTATAGTCAAGGGTCAGATGCAGAGGGTGGCATGTTATTTGTCTGAGGATTTGATGAGAGCATATCAGGTGATATCATCATAGTTGGGGATCCCTCTATCAAGTGTTAGTTTGTACGTGGGTCACATCCTTGCAGATTCAGAGAGTCCAACACCTAACTTGTAGTGTTCTAATGCAGATCATATAGTTAGATCCTTTGGTGGGGTACATAAGTCACATACTAGAGCAACACATGCATCTAGTAATCATTCTATAGCTCCATAGGCTCAACATATGGGACCTGATTGACTTGAGCAAGTTGTAGGTGCTATGGGTTTTATGGAGATGCTCTCTACAGGATTGATGCCATCTCACATTCATAGTCCACTGCACACATTACTGCTACAACTACTAGATGAGAGAACAATAGAGGAGTTAGTGGATTCCATCATTGTAGCTAAGGATGGTGATATTTAGGGTCCTGGTTTGACACATGTATATAATTTATAATTTTTAAGTTAAATCATACTATAAAATTTAAACATATGATTGTAGTCCTACACACATAAATTATATTTGAAATAATTCTTCTTTTTTACATGCACATTTGTAGCTCAAAGATGTAGGTGTTACTCCTAGTTTGAGGGCAGAGCATGTACATGCACTCATGATTCACTTGACCATAATGGACAAGTGAGTTGATTATCAAATTAAAATTCATATATATATAAATATCTAATGTTTGTATGTATGTATGCTAGGAAACATGTGTATATATATTCTAATTTAATTAACTTTTGTAGGGCTCGTTGTATTTATTAGAGCAAGATTCTCACTTTGAAGGTCGCTCGGCTAGGAGCCGACATGATGATCAAACCAACTAGTTTACATGTTTTAGAGATTGACATTTATGTTTGAGATTTGGATGTTTCTATTTATGAACTTATGTTTGAGATATGGACATGGACATGTTTGTGTTTATGTTTATGTTTGAGATATGGACATGTGGACATTTGTGTTTATGTTTATGTTTGAGATATGGACATGGACATTTGTGTTTATGATTATGTTTGAGATATGGATATTTGAGTTTATACTCATGTTTGAGATATGGACATTTATAACTTTATGTTTATATTTGGCATGTATGGACATTTATGTTTATATATTTTACATGTATGGACATTTATGCATCTATGTATGGACATGTTTATGTTTATATTTGACAAATATGAACATTTACGTTTATATAAATGACATGGACAAATTTATGTTTGAGATATTTAATAAAGTTTTCATATAAATTCTTCTTGATATTTACAATGGATCTATTTCATATTTACATGTGTGTATTAATATAAGTTTCAATAATAAAATATTAACTTAAAAAATATTAATATGCTTATCTCAATTATGTCATTTATTTATTAATCACTAGCAATATTATCCTCAAGTTGATGTATATGACATTGTTCAATATAAAGAAATCAACCACGAAAAGATTCATGTGATAAATTGAATAGAAAGACAATTGATTTCATATTATATGTACCAAATATATAAAGTTTTGATATATATATGATTCTTGATTTGAAGAAAATTGTATGTGTATTTCAAACTACACATGCTAGATGTAAGCTAGATAGATTCTATTAAGTTGTTACATATCTCAAATTTAAATTTTAAAATAAACTTTATAACTCTATAATGATACACCATTCAAATCTAGAGATAAAAGACAATAATGGTAGCTATATGATGAAATAACATAACTTAGGCCCACATAAGTAGCATGCAAACACAATATATATATATATATATATATATATATATATATATATATATATATATATATATAACTTGGAAGATTTTTTATTCAAAAATAAAATTAGACCTCTAGACAATTTGACTTCCACTATTACACTCAAATCATGAATACATATGTTGTCAACCTACATTTTGCTTAAGAAATCATTAGATTGGAAAGAAAAAATAATAATGAACAAATAAAACAAGGTAAATAAATAATGAATTTTGTATTTTTCATGTATAAATGTTGATTTAATAATATATACCAAAGAATGAAGATACAAGTTCATCTTATTTGAATGTAAATGAACTAGATAGAAGATACTTGTTAAGTTTGAGAACTAAATGATAATTAAACTCACATACAATTTTCTAAATATAGTGAACTAAAAAGTTAAGTTCTATAAATTTCTAATGATACCAAACTCACATGAGCACTAGGAAACTTTACCAGTGTTTCATAAATCCTAGATACAAAAAAAGAGCTTCTCTTAGCTTCAAGAAATATTTATTTTGTACTAACAAGACCAATCTCATGAAGGTGAAAGTCCATGTGGCCTCACCTAAGACCCAAGACACCTACACCTAGATTTTATACCTTATTCTAGTCTAGACCTAAGACATATCTAACGCACATATATTTTATACCTTATTTAGATAGTCTAGACCTAAGACATATCTAAGACATATTTAGATTTTCTAGAGTATACATAGTAGACCTCGATTTTATAGTAGATGTAGTAGACTTACGACACCAAGATTTTATACCTTATTCTAGTCTAGACCTACGAAATATATCTAAGACACCTAGATTTTATACCTTATTTCAGTCTAGACCTAAGACATATCTAAGACACCTATTCTATATAGAAGACACCTATTAGATATATCATTCTAAGACATGTCTAAGACACCTAACTTAGAGCCTACATACATAAGAAAATATTATCATGTATAGTTTAGAGACCATGTACCTGAAATGAAACAATAACTTCAAATCCTCTAAGCTACATGATTGCAAAAATAAATTTCCTACCATGATGAAATATAAAAAAAAATAGAACCTAGAGATCATGAATTCTACAAATTTTAAGAACCACTGAAATTAAAATTAAACATGAAAAGACTATTGAAATATAAATTAAAATAATTTAAAAGTGAACTACAAGTAAGATGTCCTTGAAATCTTGTAGGCCTAAGGCACCTACTATATCTATGTAAGGCAATATTCTACCATAGCATGTCTAGTGAATACCTAAAATGAGATGAAAGTTGTTGTCCACATTTTCCATATCACATCCATTGGTTCAAATCGCTCTTCAATAACATATAATATTTTATGATGGTCATCTCTATCTAGTCTCCACTTATGACATCCACGTGCATGTGGAACTTGACAAAGAGATAGGTTAGTAGCAATTACTAAGTGGCTATATTGATACACTATATTATGAGTTTGGTAATCAATAAAATGAATCACTTTGAACAATTTTGACTTGTTTGAGATATGTGCCTTGCACTACAACTGAACCTATGGGAAACAACATTTCATCACTTGTTTCTAGTTTTGTTAACTTCTTCCTCTCTTCTATGCAACATAATAAATAATAACTAACACCTTCTATGTTTCCAACCTTTGCTATGACTGTGTTACCCCCAATTTTGACAATCGTGGATAACTTCCTCATTTGTGTTTCGCAAAGAATTAAAGGTCAACTCTCACACCAACAACAAGTAACACTATTAAATTAAATCATAGTAACTTATTTGTTTAATCCTTTAAGGATTAAATAATATCCCTTTAATGTGCAATAGTAATTAAATATTGCACATGGTAAAGTGGGTAAATGAAAGTATCAAGTTGGGGCAAATTAATTCTTTTTAGAATTAATTAATGATGTAAAGGGAGTAAAATTATTAATATTTCCCATTTATGCGATAGGGGAAATAATTAAGGTGGGTAAGAGGTGAATTAATTCAAGATTTTAGAATTGATTCATGTGCAAAGTGTGAGGTAGTTAGTTGTTGGTTGGAAAATTCATATGAAGGAAGAGTGGACAAAGAATTCAAGAGTGAGAGTTCAATGGAAAGAAATTGTTATGAGTAGTTTCAAAACTACTTGGGTGGGGGTAAAATGTGTTGGATTTAGGACAGACAACTGAGAGGGGGGGTGAATCAGTTGTCCAAAACTTGCTTTCAATTTAACCACTTAAATCCACTTTGTTATTCAGCAGTATAATAATTAATCAACCAAGAAATCATAAAGCATTAACACAAGAGAAGAGACATATCAACACATGAGATGCCAAGATTTTGACGTGGAAAACCCGGTCAAGGGAAAAACCATGGGGTGATTAACCCAAAATGTATTCTCTGTTAGAAGAATAGAAAGAACAAAAATGGCACATGCCAATTAGGGCTCACTACCTGAGCACACTGCTCCCAAGAGGCCCACTACCTACAAGAGACACACTATCTACAAAGTAACAAGTATCACAAACTTGGGCTGGAGAATAGTATCTTTACCATGCTTGGATTAGTTCCATTTAAGCCCAAAAACTTCTTCTCTGCCTTTCACTTTCTTCCTCGCTACCACACACTCATCCACACACCACACACTTTGGAATGACTTCACAATCCATTATTTATACAAGGCATCAACTTAGGAACAATCATTTAAGTTGGCAAACACCTATAAGATCATCTGCAAGACATGTAATACTGGTCGGCCAGTCTTAGGAAGAACACCAACATCCGGTGGTTATTCTTAAAATGTGAACTTTAACTTCAATGCGGACCACCAACAAGAACTGGACATGATTCAAGGATTACCACAACCTTTCCTGAATCACCAGGAACATCCGCACTTCATCTTCTTACTGGAATTTTTCTCTCCTTCATTTGGAACTTCAAGAACACAATCTGTCATCACTGTCACAAAGGAATAGGCACTTCCAGACCTTCAAACCATGAACCAATCTAGTTGACACTTCACAAGGACGTCCTCAATGCTCCCTCAAATCTGCAGAACAGGATAATGCATTTCCAGATCTCACCAGACCTATCTGTGTCATTCTGTCAGCTCTAAACACCTGCCGAAACTAGTTCTACTTGAGCAGCCATAACTTCTTCAGATCTTCATGCGGACCTCTGAAAACTTGACTGGATCATCTCAAGACTTATATCTACAAACCCTTTAAACTGCATCTTCTGATAGTCATCTTAACTTGGATCTTTTCTTTGTTGTCTTCACTATTCTTCTTTGCTCCTGATATGACTAATTTTCTCAATATCCTCAGCACATAGCTCATCCAATCCTTGTCATTTCTACAACAAGAGTATGTTGACATCAATGACAACACTGGTTAGACCCATACTTGCAACAAAATTTTTTAAAAGGGGACAATTTAATTTTCTAGAGGTGGTCTCTCGAAATTATTTTGGGGAGGGAGGAATATGGTTTTTATTTTTGTTGCAGTCATATACAACTATGTAAGAGTCATTAATTTTTACAAGGATTTGAAAAGAAGAAAGATATTGTGAATTTGTTATCTATTCACCATTTTTTTTATGAGTTACAGTTTATTCTTACGTTTAATCTATAATTCATTTCACCCTATTATTCACTTGCAGGTTATTCTTATGTTTAATCTGTAATTTGTTTCACCTTATTTTTCATTATTTGAAAGTTATGTTTAATTTGTAATTTGTTTCCTATCTTTTCTTCATATGTTATGGCTGCAAGTTTTCCATTTACCCCTCTTCTGTTAAGGTTGTGTGTAAAATTGAATTTTTTATCAATTTGATCTTGCATACTCTTTCACTTCATTTGTTTTTCTTCCCCTTTTGTACTTTCTAGTTAAAAGTATCCAAAATCAATAAAAAAAAAATTGTATAAGGGAGTTGCCCCTTTAATGTAGGGGAAAATCACCCTTTCTATGGTGATTTCTCCAATGTTGCAAGATTTTGTCACTGTTTATTAGACAAATTGATAAAGGAGCATAGTGACATAAATTTTTGCTAACACCTTTATAGTATTAAATGAAAATGATTTACCATAAACTTAAAATGTAACATGGCAAGGGAAAAGTGGATGTCTTGTCATGTAATGTTAGGGACCACCAGTTATGATGATGGGGGGCACATTTCCTTGAAGCAAAAACAAAATACAACAAAAGGAAACACAGAAAGCATCTTACAAATCTTGTACTAAACATGTGCAAGTTGAAATACACATTTTTTTTGTTGTGTGGAAAATATACTCTTCAAGGTTTATATGAGATCTATTATTGTGTTTATATGAGATTTATGTTCCTAGGTTGTGTTATTTCATCATCTGGCTACCATTCCTATCTTCCATCTCTATTTATATCATGCATCATTATAGAGTTATAAAGAAGTTTAAACTTTAAATGAGGTCTAGGTAACAATTTTAGATAAGTTATAACATAATATCTTAGATAGGAATATGATATTTCAATGTCATTTATGTTGTCCCAATTAAAGTGGATGCCTCAATTTATGTTTTGTAGGGTTTTATAGAAATTATTAGATTTCATTTGTTATGTTACGATTTGATTGTATAGAAAATTATAGGTTGAAATACACAATTGTGTTTTTTAATTTGCATATGTTTAGTTCGCCAACATTTGAAGGACATCTTACAAATCATGAACAAAAGTTTTGTAGAGTTCTATATAAATTATTAGATTTGTTTTTTTGTATTACGATTTGATTTGTATAAAAAATTGTAAATTGAAATACACATTGTGTTTTTCAACTTGCAATTTTCTTCACCAACATTTGGAAGACATGTCACAAATCATGAACTAAATTTTTGTAGGGTTGTATATAAATTATTAGATTTGATTTTTGTATCATAACTTGATTTGTATAGAAAGTTGTAGGTTGAAATACACAATGTGTAACCTACAATGTTCTTCACCAACATTTGAAGGACATCTTACAAATCATGAACAAAACATGTGTGGGTTGACATACATGTGTTTTTTAACCTGCACATGTTTAGTTCATGATTTATAAGATTTCTTCTATATTTCCTTCTAGTGGTGTTTTTTTTTTCTTTAGGGAAATGTGAGTCACATCATCATATGAATCCTAATATTTGAGACAAATCAATTTAACATAAACATGAATACACGGATGGAAAATAATAAGGTCAAAACATGAAAGTTAGAACCTATTTAAAAAAATTTGAATTTCATAAATTTGAATTAACCTCTAATTCTTCACAATTTTCATAAAATGATGATTTGACATATATTATCATATATAGTACCAACTATTTATTACAAGTGTTAGGAACAACTTAATTTCCAAATTATTTGCTTGGCCAATGAAAACACACCTCCACTAGCGTTCACCTTCCGACCCAAACATGTTGACACTATCAGTTTGGTCCCATGAGGTGTAGAATACAAAATTTCACTCCTAGCACATTTTAGTTAGATGAAACTGAAGCATTTTGGAACATTATGTTCCTCGCCGCCACAATCAAATGAATTTGAGTTAGCAAAAATTGAGGTAGGTTTTTGTAGGTGGACCTGACATCCACATGTACATGCAAATAGGGCATTCCTACATGCACAGTTTTAAAGAATAACCAAGCCAAACTTTGACACCCTTTTAGTCTTAGAGCTCTTAAGAGACCGTCTCAATCCAATGTAGCCTAGAATGATTAGGACTCTTGGCCACCAAAATGACACCTCCAGTAGCATTTAGCCACCCACCCAAATGTGTTGGCATCATTAGTTCAGTCCCAAGCACTACTAGCACCCTTTCACTAAACAAAGTTGAAGCATTTTGCAACATTACGTTCATTGCCACCACATCCAAACAAATTTGAGTTAGTAAAAAATGAGGTAGGTAATTGTAGGTGGACTTGATGTCCACCTATACATGTAAACAAGACATTCTAAGGTGCCATAGTTTGAGAAAATAGTCAATCTAAAGTTTGGCAATTTTTTGGTCTCAGGGCTCTTAAGAGACTCTATCAGTCAAATGTAGTATGCAAGGATTAGGATGTTTGGCCACCAAAAAGAGACCCCCACTAGCATATACCCAACCATCTCAACATGCTGGCACCATCGCTTTGGTCCTAGGAGGTGCAAAACACAAATTTTCACTCCTAAGACCCTTTCACTGAATGAAACTAAAGCATTTTGTAACATTGCATTTGTTGTCACCGCAAGAAAACAAATTCAAGTTAAAATATCCAAGGTAGGTATTTTTAGGTGGACCCAACATCTACCTATACATGCAAACAAGAAATTCTTAGGTACCATAGTTTGAGAGAACAATTGGTCCAAAGTTTGGCACTTTTTTGGTCTTAGGGATCTTAAGAGACTCTCTCGATCCAATGTGTCCTAGAAGGATTAAGACACTTGGCCACCAAAAAGAGACCTCCACTAACATTCACCTACCCACCCCAATGTGTTGGCACCATCAGTTGGTCTTAAGAGGTGAGAAATCCAAAATTTCACTCCTAGCACCCTTTCACTTAATGAAACTAAAGCATTTTGCAACATTGTGTATTTTACCACCGTGGGGAAATGACTTCAAGTTAGAAAATTTGAGGGTAAGAAAATCATTTCAAATGTTTATAGGGTAGAATGAAGTTAAGAAAAGTATGGCAACCATATAAAAGATGAAATGATGATAAGAAAACTATAAAAAAGATATAGAAGGTGAAACAAGGATATGTTAGACATATAAAAGGTAAAGTAAGGATAAGAAAATCATGCCAAACATGTAGAAGGTGAAATGAAGGTAATGTCAAACATATAGAAGGTAAAATGAGGAAATGCTAGATCTATATAAGGTGAAATGAGGATAAGAAAATCATGTCAAACATATAGAAGGTGAAATGAGGATGATAAAAGCATAGCGAACATATAGAAGGCAAAATGAGAATAAGAAAAGAATGGTAAATGTATGGAATGTGAAATAAGGATATGCAAATCATGTAAACCATATATAAGGTGAAATGAGGATAATCAAATCACGCAAAAACATTTATATGATGGAAAAAAGTTAAGAAAAGTATGGCGACCATATAGAAGATGAAATTATAAGAAAAGTATCAAAAGCATATAGAAGGTTAAATAAGGATATGTTAGACATATAGAAGGTAAAATAAGGATAAGAAAATTATGTCAAACATGTAGAAGGTGAAATGAAGGTAAGAAAATAATGTTAAACATATATAAGGTGAAATGAGAATATGCTAGACCTATAGAAGGTAAAATGAGATGAAGAAAATCATGTCAAACATATAGAAGGTGAAGTGAGGATGAGAAAAATATGGAAAACATATATAAGGTGAAATGAGAATAAGAAAATCATGGTAAATGTATAGAAGGTGAAATGAGGATAAGCAAATTATGCCAAACATCTCTCTCTCTAACTAAACATAAAAAATTAAACTATAAGTATGTGAAATTTAAATTGTAAACCTTAAACAATGGACCTTACCATTTAACCATATAGATAAACAACTAAATTTAAATGATGAATTATTAGTAATTATTTTAAAATTGTGAGTTTATTGTTAAATTTTAAAGCTTCTCTTTGTTTCAAGAATACAAAATTCCCTACTAATAGTACCAACCACAAGAAGGTGGAATCTTGTTTGGCACCAGTAACCTACATTAATAGAACTACTAGAAATAAATAAAGAAAAGAAAGGAAAAATATACTCAAATCATAAAACTTAAGAAGTACATAACATATAATTGTGTCATTCCATCAATTCAATCTAATGAACCATGCAGATCCACTCTACTCTTTATGGTGTCAAGTATTGCTTCATGGTTAGACTCATGAATTTTTCATAAGTTCTTAGTCAATGGTCTATAGGTCTATATTTGATCAATTAAACATTCAATGCCATAATAAGGCTAGAATAATGAAGAATTTTCTTATATGTGTCAAATTCCTTGAACAACCACACATCAGACTTCTTGATTGGGTACCTTCTAATCCATGTTCCAATAACAACCATTGATCCTATAGGATACTCAATGTCTTCTTCATCTATGACAAAAACTATCAATTTATTTTTTGGCTCAACACAATTACACAAATAATAATCCATTCCTTCATCATTATCTTCATCTACAATAACTACATAAACATGTCCTACACTAAATTGTACAAAAAATATTAATTCAATAAACGTTACAAATATACATCATAATCTAAAATGTCAAATTTCATTAAGTAATACATCTATAATACCTAGTTGAACTAGATTTGAACTATAATCAAAATCAATTACTGGTTCCATCTCCATGAGTTGTAGTGTTCGTGGAAGTTGATACATCTCAAGTGGGATTAAAGTTCTAGTACACCATTCATTGAACCACTCTTTTGACTCACACACATTCTAAGCAAAATATGTGCATGAGGAACAAAAGCATGTAATATGCCTTGTATTAATATTCCATGAAGCTACATTTGAGATTCTAAAGGAGTGGAACTCACTCAATAGTATCACTATACAATAATGTTCATTGTTAGCTTATATCTATGAATTATAGACTTAATTTCATTAAGTGAACCTATTGTAGAGTTGCACTATTTGAAAATAGATGTTACATTTGTCAACTTTCCATTATCTTTGTACTTCAACTCTTCTCATGCTAAGGCACTTTTAATACATGCTACCATAATATCATGCTCCCCTTTTCCATGTCCAACCTCAAAGAAATTCTCAAAATACTCAACACCACTCATCATACACATCATACTCAACCAGTAGAACATCCATGAGTTTTTGAATTATGATAAACAATTATATGGCCATATGATATGATTATCAAACATGATGTTCCTACTACTCAAATTACATAGTAGAACTCCTAAAAGCAACCTTGCACAAATTATGTAGAATGTGTGTGATCATCACTAATATAAAAATGGTACTCCATCAAGATATTTCATACAAAAATATTTCATACAATTTCTTAGGTGCATGAATCAACGCTATATGCACAAATATAGCAACCTGATTGGAGTTGTAGTACTATGATTGAACCTCATTATATGGTTGTAGTGTATAATTTCATGCAAATTATACAATTAACACAATCATATGAAGAGAAAATGTGTCCTTGCATAAATTGAATTGCAAGTCCAACCATCAATCTCTATGTACACTATGCATTGCATACTCAAACACTATATTTTTTCAAAAAATGGGCGTAAATTTAGATGCTAATATTTCTTCATTAACCAATTCACACATTTTTGTCTCTTTACCATCTTTTAGAGTGTATGCCATTAACTTATATTTTTTAAAACTTACTAGTTTATTTCTAATCAAATGTATATTCTCCATGTGTACACAATTTTTCAAATGTTGCAAACCACCAAAAATATCACATGTTGCATCCAAGCATGATTTCTTATAAAAAATTGTCCATCTACTCTTTCATAAAAAATTCTTGAAATGAAATCGATTGTTGACTTAGGTGGAGATTCTATCACACACTCCTACAAAATATCATGAGTTTGTAAAGATATGCATATATGTCTATTATGTATGAAAAAGGTGAATGATGAAAGCTAGCATGCACACTAGATCAAACCCTCTTCCACAATAACATTCAAGGATAAGACCAAGACAAATCACTACCAAATGGAGGAGGACTCAGCTACAGGTCTTATGCTCAAGGATGCTATGGAAAGATTAGATTTAACCAAGCCTATTTATCAAACCCTAGGTCAAGTATGCATAAAACCCTAGTTATAAGATAACCAGTTTGTAATAGATAGAAGATGACTAAAACCTAGAATCTGAATGCACAAAGATGGCCATAGAGATATCAGAACCTGTGCCCTCGAAGCTAGAAAGTCAGAGGAATATTTTGCTAGCACCCAATTCTAGAAAGATGGAATCTTCAGAAACTCAAATCTAGAGAAATGTCATAGAGGATGTCCTGATGCTAGATTCAAGACCTGTTTGAGAAGGAAGATTATTTTGTGGGCACCCAAGTCTTCTGTAGAGAAATATTCATGAAATAATTTTGGATCCCAAAACCCTTTTCCTTACACAACCTTCCTATACCTTCACCTCTTTAGATTTCTACACCTGTAACTTGCACACAAGAAGGAAAGGGGTTTGGGTGTTGTGGTGTTTAGGGATTTGCCTCAGTCAAATCTTGGAATAGCATTCAAGCTTCCCAACACCATTGTTAGAGAGAGTGTGTGCCCTTGTAGGGCAGAGGATAAAGATAAACCAATAATGAAATGATTCAAATCACAACGATATCACCTTAGATGTGAATCCCTTAGGAGAATGAAGATCCTTCAACTCATAAGGAGATAGATGATGATTCCAAATTTGCAGCAACACACAATACAAACACAAATCTGCTCTAGAAACACAATGAATGCTTTGAATGTTCTTTGCTCCAAGATCATAAGTTCGCTATCATCTTCTTCTAACTTTCTAGGTTCAAAAACACACTTATATATGGCCACATGATATGATTATCAAACATGATGTTCCTACTACTCAAATTACATAGTAGAACTCCTAAAAGCAACCTTGCACAAATTATGTAGAATGTGTGTGATCATCACTAATATAAAAATGTTACTCCATCAAGATATTTCATGCAAAAATATTTCATACAAATTCTTAGGTGCATGAATCAACGCTATATGCACAAATATAGCAACCTGATTGGAGTTATAGTACTATGATTGAACCTCATTCTATGGTTGTAGTGTATAATTTCATGCAAATTATACAATTAACACAATCATATGAAAAGAAAATGTGTCCTTGCATAAATTGAATTGCAAGTCCAACTATCAATCTCTATGTACACTATGCATTGCATAGTCATACACTATATTTTTTCAAAAAATGGGCATAAATTTAGATACTAATATTTCTTCATTAACCAATTCACACATTTTTGTCTCTTTACCATCTTTTAGAGTGTATGCCATTAACTTATATTTTTTAAAACTTACGAGTTTATTTCTAATCAAATGTATATTCTCCATGTGTACACAATTTTTCAAACGTTGCAAACCACCACAAATATCACATGTTGCATCCAAGCATGATTTCTTATAAAAAATTGTCCATCTACTCTTTTGTGAAAAATGCTTGAAATGAAATCTATTGTTGACTTAGGTGGAGATTATATCATACACTCCTACAAAATATCATGAGTTTGTAAAGATACGCATATATGTCTGTTATGTATGAAAAAGGTGAATGATGAAAGCTAGCATGCACACTAGATCAAACCTTCTTCCACAATAATATTCAAGGATAAGACCAAGACAAATCACTACCAAATGGAGGAGGACTCATCTATAGGTCTTATGCTCAAGGATGCTATGGAAATATTAGATTTAACCAAGCCTTTTTATCAAACCCTAGGTCAAGTATGCATAAAACCCTAGTTATAAGATAACTAGTTTGTAATAGATAGAAGATGACTAAAACCTAGAGTCTGAATGCACAAAGATGACCATAGAGATATCAGAACCTACGCCCTAGAAGCTGGAAAGTCAGAGGAATATTTTGCGGGCACCCAAGTCTAGAAAGATGGAATCTTCAGAAACTCAAATATGGAGAAATGTCGTAGAGGATGTCCTAATGCCATATTCAAGACCTGTTTGAGAAGGAAGATTATTTTATGGGCACCCAAGTCTTCTGCAGAGAAATATTTATGAAATAATTTTAGATCCCAAAACCCTTTTCCTTACACAACCTTCCTATACCTTCACCTCTTTAGATTTTTGCACCTATAACTTGCACACAAGAAGGAAAGGGGTTTGGGTGTTGTGGTGTTTAGAGATTTGCCTCAATCAAACCCTAGGATAGCATTCAAGCTTCCCAACACCATTGTTAGAGAGAGTGTGTGCCCTTATAGGGTAGAGGATAAAGATAAACCAATAATGAAATGATTCAAATCACAATGATATCACCTCAGATGTGAATCTCTTAGGAGAATGAAGATCCTTCAACTCATAAGGAGATAGATGATGATTCCAAATTTACAGCAACACACAATACAAACACAAATCTGTGAAACACAATGAATGCTTTCAATGCTCTTTGCTCCAAGATCATAAGTTCGCTATCATCTTCTTCTAACTTTCTAGGTTCAAAAACACACTTATATATGTTTTCTGGCTAACATTCGTAAATTAAATATAAAGAGCCAACAAAGGGAAACCTTTTTAAAGGTCCTATGTCAGCATGCATTCAAATCTACCCTGACCAATCAAGGAGGACTTGGGCATGGGTGCCCAAGTCCCGAGGCACCTTTTTTGTCTAGGGTAAGGTAAATCATGGGCCCCTAGTTCCCAATTTGCATTGGTTTCAAGGAATTTTACATCGAGATGAATATTTAGCATGTATAATGTTAGCACAAGGACCTAGGAGCTAAACTAAGAGGTAAAAAGGCATGTGTCCACCTTTTATTCCATAACATTTAGCCCCCACTTTAATGTGTGTATGATCTTATGATTAGTACATGCATTAAAGTATGGTCGAAGCACATCAAACACAAGAGTGAAGACACACCCTAAGTTTGGAAGACCATTTCTAGCCTCCAAGCTTAGGCAAACATAAGAAAACACTTGACAAACACATAAGACACAATGAATATAGTAACGAAGCATGCAATACACTTGAAGAAGATAGTAAAGAACACAATACATGAAGAAGACATGAATATAGTCACGCAATACACAAGGCATACATGAAGAGAAGATATGATTAAACAACTATATAAATATAATCCTAACACAAAACACGCAGTGTGGAGGGATCTCATCACTACATGCCTTTAGACTACACAAATACATGCAAAACACATGGTGTGGAGGGAGATCATCGCTACGTGCCTTTAGACCACACAAAAAACATGCAAAACTCACAAGGAAGACAAAAAACACATGGAAAATACACAGAATACACGAGCATCGTAGAGTATGTCATCGACAGACTATATGTCTTATACATAGTAAACATGGGTGATAGAAGGGAGCTCATCACTACGCTCCACTACCTAAGACACACCAAACGTACATAATGGTTGAGATACACTACCACAATTGCCAAAGACACGCTTAATGGTCAATAACTCAAGATCTAACCTCACCTCCACAGAGGACTTTCTTTTAAAAGATGTGCAACCTCTAAAGGGAAGACATAATCTTGCCTTCTAGAGAAGGGATTTCAAAATGCAACCCCACCCACATTCGCAAATGCCTTACGATGAAAGGGAAGCATGTGCTCAAAGTATCCAACCCTACCTGCATCATAGAGATGCCTTATAGTAAAAAGGAGGTATACGCAAACAAAAAAAAGTACACAACCTCGCCTACATCACGGAGATGCCTTATGGTAAAAAGGAAGCATACACAAACATGCTTTATCAATATCTAAAATATCCAAGCATTTACCATGATATATTCCCCCACCTTAAAGTGGTTTATCCTGCTTGTCGATATCAAGCACATTTAAGGTAAAATGAAAACATGCAAGGGAACAAGAACTTTCACAAAGCCCATGCCCCAAAGTGACATGTACTTGCGATCACCAAATGTTCCCACAAACACATCAATATCATTTGCTAACATGATCAACAATATATAGGCTTTAGTTAGGAAATCTATTCTAAGATAATAACCAAATCAATTCATGAAACTTATACATAAATCACATCACTTACTAGACCAAGGCTACACTTGCAGGTTCAGAACTGAGTATAGCCATGAGGTTATAATGTAAGTATCTTAGAACCGAGTGTAGCTACAAGGTGAGATACAAAAGTGCATAGAAACAGATTTAGAGTATTGCCAAGGTTTGTTACAACAAATTTCACAATACGATACATGATCACATCACAACACAAGGTGATTCTACTAGTCAAGCATCAGTAATATATCAACCCCAAATTCATATATGGACTAGGTTCATCTTTTATTTCTTATTGTAGGGACGCGCAGTCCTTATCAATATTTATTTTTTATTGTCATCCACCGACTAGTAGAGCCACTGAAGAATGTAAACACTAAAAGTGAGAGAGGAGACAAAAGTGACTTAGGTTCACAATGTGGGAAAATACCCCCAAGACATCCTCCACAACATTACACCCCCAAGGCACCACACAACAATTATAATAAGAGAGAATAAATTAGAATCATAGAGAAATAATTAGAAGAATTATCACAACAGAGGCGGTCTCCTTGTATCCTTGACCTTACAAGAGTATCAAGGGTCATCCAAGGAGACCTAAACAATATTTAACACTACACGGGGGGAACACAACACAACTCTAACAACATAAATATCTAGGAGGAGGTCACCCTTGAGAACAACTAGAATAGGTGCTACATCAAGTGTGGCTAATTGAGAGAGAATTACTTACCTAATTCAAAGGGCTATTTCCTAGTAGACAATCCATGTCAATCATCTCAGGATATATCATTTTTAGTCTTAAACTTGTTAATATTGTATTAACATTAAGAGTAGGACAATGGTAGGATTTGGTGGGTTTCAAAGGATGGTATCCAATACCAACCAAAGAGTTATGTGCAACAGCTAAGGGGACCGTGATTCCTTGTTGTTTTACACTAGAACTATTGCCTACATAGTCACAATTTTTGTAAAGGATTTGAAATCCACAACCATAGAGAGTCCATCTCTTTAGAAGATGGTGGAGCCTCATAGGTGACATATTCTATAGTGTAAGTAAGAGTGTTGTCTTTATTGTTGACTAAAGAAACTTTAGGTTCTTTAGGTGTTTCCATAGATTGTTTAGATGATATCAATGCAAATTTTGATGCTTCAAGGTTATTGCATTTATATTCCCCTATAAAGGTAGGAGTAAAATCTAATGAACCCCAATCATCACCAAGAAATGCATTCAATGATGGTTGAGAATCTTGCACAACATTATCTATGGCAAGAGGTATTGATGAATCAACTCTTAAATTATTTAGAATCTTATGATTGATAACTTGCTTTTGTTTTTCAATTTGTAAACAACTTTTTGGCTCTGGATTGACTTCGATGGTGTGAATTTTATTTTCATAAATAAACTTTACCGATCAATGAAGGGTAGATGAAACTACCCCCATGACATGAATCCATGGTCTACCAAGAATCATATTATATGAAAGTACACCAAGCATGACATGGAAAAGGGTAGATAATGTCACAGGTCTATCATTTACGGGTAAAGTTATGGTACCAATTGTTTGTCAACCAACATTATCAAAGCCATGAATGTTAAGTTTATCTAGTTTGATTAAAGATGTGTGGACCTTGATTTTGTGTAGCAAATCAATGCCACAAACATTAAGAGCTGATCTATTGTCAATCATAACTCACTTTATCAACTTTTTGTTAATCATGACAACTATTAGAAGATGATCATGTTAATTTTGAACTTCAATTGATGGTAATTTGTGTTTTAAAACAAAATATTTGTTTTTGTCACATGCATACAATCTAACAGAGCTGCTACGTCATTAGGCTTAACAGAGGGTGGTACATTCACCTTTTGTAAAGTTTCCTGGAGCATTCTGTGGTATGTAGGTGATGTTTGTATAAGTTCCCAAAGAGATATCTTAGCGAGAGTAGAATGAATCTTCTCAACAAGATCATAATCTTGACCAACCTTATGAGTAAGATGAGGTGGTTGAGGAAGCATAGGTTGAGAAGTTGGTAAAGTGATTAGAATGTTCAACTATTGTTTACTTTGTTTATTATTTCAAGTGTTATATGTGTGAGCAACCAAAATGTGATAGGATTGTTGTGACACATTTGGATACACTTGATTTCCTTGAGTAATTTGTTTTGTAAAATTAAGAATGTAACCTGGGGGTCTAGGTGGTGTTGGAGCACCTTGAACTGTAATCACTAGTTTGAAGTGAAGAGACACATTGGGTGCCCCATGCACAATGAGTTTAGGAACATTAATACAATTATCCACTATCCCCTTAGTAGGTTTCAAATAAGTCTATTAGTAATTATTGAATTAACATTATTTTTACTTTGATTAAGCTCAACATTCATCCCTAAAGGATTTAATGTGAGAGACCTTTCTTCATCCACCAATGTTTCATCTTTTGAAGGGAGAGCATTGGAATGAAGAGAGGCTAAGGTGATATTAAGGAATGTATAAATGATTTCATCCTCTTGTGCCAAAATGTCCTCACAAGTGGGAACAACTTTAGGAGAGATATCCAAATCATAAGGTGAAATAGGCGAAGCTACATTACCATTATGACTTGTAGTAGAAGTAAAAGGAGAATTATCACCATCATCTTTCTCAAGATATTTCATGGAGATGAAATTAGTAAAGTCCTTTAGTATCAAAGGATATTCATTTGTAAGAGTTATGAAGTTATTAAAATCAGATACATAATCAAGGATTTCAAATGAAGAACATTTAAAGATATCCTTATCATACATGGATTGTATATGAGTCAAAACATAAGGATACATATTAAAGAATTTGTAAAAACTTTCAAAATATTTTATACATGCATGAAAAGATACCAAAGAGTAACAATTAGAAGATGCCATAAAGAAATGTCTTGGACCAACAATGTACAATAAGATCTATTCATTTATCAAATACAACCAATATGAGAGACTTTTGTACACCACAACACTAATTAAGGAAATCGGGTTTTTGAAGTTTTATGCAAGGAACAAAAACACACTAGTGTCACTTCAAATGGAGTGATGAAGATATTAAAAGTGCTGCACAAAAGGTAATATAGACACTTTTAATATTTCTTGCAAAGAAATGTTAAATAGATGTCAAATTGCTTATGTTGAAATACACAATGGGTAATCACAAACATGTGAATTTTTTAAACCAAGGTATAAAATGATGAAAATTTTTCAAATAAAAAATGAAAATATGCTATAAATTAATGCTAGATCTGATTTGTAAATTTTTTACGATAGCAGAAAAATTTGAAATAAGATTTTGACTACAAACCCTAGCTTTTGAAATTGACTAGGTTTTAAGCAAAATGCAAGTTTTTCAACAAAACCCTAACAAATGAGATTGTCAAGTGCAAGGTACAACACCATGAAATGATTTTATGTTGTAATATGGATTAGATTTGATGTAAAAACTAGGAATTGAAATCTTTATATCATATGCAATGAAAGCCTAAAATGCTTGATTTTTTCACTTGTTTCAATGCAAATATGAAAAAGATGGCTTATAAAGATACCTCTTTGTAAGCCTAAAACTATACCTCTTTGTAAGCCTAAAATGCTTGATTTTTTCACTTGTTTCAATGCAAATATGAAAAAGATGGCTTATGAAAACAAGGATGAGAAGGTACAACAACCTAAAACCCTTTAATATATCCAATAATGCAGCAATATTTACCCCAACACACCAATCTTGAAACCCTAGGTTGAAGATTAGCTACATTTACTAAAAATGCAAGGATTTTTGAAACCCTAACAATGAAATTAAGCTATGAAACTATGAAAAATGATGAATGGGTATGTGAAAGAAGATGGGGGGCCAAAAGGGGGTCTTAAGTGGCCACTTTTTTTTTTCTAAAATCAAGAAATACTAGCCTTGGATGAGAAATTAAGTATAGGTATACTCAAAATTTTAATAAGCAACAAAAATAATGTTCGTAGTGCTCCAAGTCTACTTTCTAAACTACTATTTTTTAAAAAAATGGTATAGATTAAGGGGTTCAAAAAAGAGAGCCACATAAATTGGTGTTGTTTCTGTCAAAAAAACATAACATAGCGTGTTTTGTGGCTCCCTCAAAAGGTTAACTTTTTTTTTGGTATTTTTAATATTGCTTCAATGAGAAATTAGCTAACAGCATGTAGTTTATGCCCAAATTTTCTGATATTTTTTTAATGAATATTTGATTTTTTATTAATTTTCAAAGTGGACACATCCTAAAAATAGAATTTTGGCCATGCTACCCCTATAAATTTTGAAAACTAATTGAAAATCAACCTTTTTTTTAATATGTGTAGAATGGAGTCTAGTTTATAAAAATTTAATTTATTTGAAATTTCAATGAATGGTTAATTTATAAAGAAAAAAAGACCAAACACTGGTTTTTGCCAAAAAATAGACACACAAACAAAAGAAATTAAAGATGAAAGGCTTAACATTGTCAAAATGTGAAAAAAATTACATCATTAAATAGCTAAGAGAAAGCCTAACATTACCCAGGTGTTTGATTTGTTTGACCTTAAAATACGTGCAAATCTAAGGGTTAGCATGAATGAAATTATGTGAAATCCTATAGAATATCCAAAAACACGTCTTTAGATGTTGGGAAGGCATTCCAAGCCTTTGGGTTGGAAATCCAAAGCAAATCTTGAGCCTAAGGCTTGGGATTCCAAAAGCAACATATAATGTGAGCACATTATAATGTGCTCGTGTTATGTTTTGTTTTGCATTTTTTTCTTTTTTCCAAAAGTTTGCCTAATGTTTGTCAAGTTTGACATAACGCGAGCGCGTTATAATGCACTCGCGTTATGTCTTGCTTTGAATGTTTTATGTTCAAGGTGTTTAAGTATGTTTGATGTATGTATGTTTGTATATATATTTGTATGTATGTTTGTATATATATTTGTATGTATGTATGTATGTATATATGCATGTATGTATGAATGTATGTATGCATGCTTTGCTGAAATACACAGGACAACTAATAGTGGGGGCTGAATTAGTTGTTACAAAAACTTAACACTTTATTACTGTCAAACCATCAACTCCTTAATCACTGATAATCAAATTTAATCATGAAAGCATGAAACCATAAACTTAATCACAATCACACATTCAACACAGGAGACACCAAATTTTTACATGGAAAACCCTATAAGGGAAAAACCACGGTGGGTGTTAGCCCATAGAAATATATAAGTTATAACAATACTGAAAATTAGAGGCTCACTGCCTATAGGGCTCACTACTCAAAATGCTCACTGCAAAGATCAACTCACTGCCAAGGGTTTGTGAATTGATTTGATAGCATCTACTTTATGCCCGAGTTCAGTTCCATTGAAGCGCAACACTTCTCCTCTACTCTGCTCTACTTCACACTTATCTTCACATCTTTCACAAGGACAACTTTTTTGCAACTACATTACAAGCCTTTATATAATTCATCAACCTTGGAATGTACATCAAGGTCAGCATTACATTCATCAACCGTTGGAACAATCTCCAAGGTCAACATTACAAAACATTCATAGAAATAGGTCTAGGCCTAATACAAAATTAGCTAAGGAAAGATGTATAGATGTATGATGAGAATGCCACACCTTAACTGGGACTCAAACACAATCCTCCATGCCACAACATGCTTCCACATTCTTCAATGCATCTCTACAATTAGTGAAAACAACCGAGTCAGCCAAGACTGGAGTTAACACTGGGTCTTCTAAGAACATTCTTCATCCATGATCCAAACTTCTCTTTGCAAACCAATCCAAAGGTAGGAACACGATCAAGAGACATCCACAAGCACATTGTAATCACCAAGAACAACCGCACAACCATTAACCACTCTGTCAAAAAGACCCTTCAAACTGAAGCACATAAACGACACTGCCAGCTACTATCATAATGAAAAGATCGCTTGCAGACCACCAAATCATGAACATTGGAGTTGAAGGCAATTAACATCATCTCAGACTTAACTCAAGAACTGCAGACAAAAATACTTCAATGAGAAGGAATGCGGAGCATAATAATTTCTCCTTGTCACCACCAAGCATATAGAAAAAGCAGTTTTCACTCTGGTGAACATAACTCACTCAAATCTTCATACCAGAGGCTCAAACTTGGAACATAGCATCTTCAGACATGTATCTAAATTATTTCTAATCCGCAGACAAGGATATTTAGTCTACAGGAAATGTAAAGCATTCTTCTAGACTGTTCATCTATAGACAAAGGTATTCTGGAACACACTATTTCCACCAGAGGAGTAAATTTTCTCAATATCCTCAATATCCAGATCTCCAACACTTACATATGCAAATACAAAGCATCTAACTCATTAAAAACAAGCATAAAAAAAAGAGCACAGTTGACACCAATGACAATACTGATATGTTGACATCAATGACAACACTGGTTAGGCACATACTTGCAACAATCTCCCCCTTTGTCATAGATGGTAACATATGATGTGAAAAACTGTAAAGACCATCAAGACAAGATTCTCCCCCTTTCTCCTTACACATCTGCACTCTTTTCTTCTCTAAGTTTTTCACATGATTTCTCTCCCCCTTTAACATCAATGGAAAAGGGCGCATACTTGCACTCTGTTGCTTTGATCAAATTGAACTTCTACAATCAACTCTTTCTTTATCATCATTCAGCTACTCCCCTTGAGAGGTAGCTCTCAGAATATCAATCCAAATCAAAGAATGAATCTTTGGGCACCACTGGATTGATGCATTCCTTTGCATCTTAGTTTAGAGTAGGAGGGGTAATGACCCCTAATTTTTCCCTGAGATACTCAAAAGTATCCTTAGGCAAAGGCTTGGTGAAAATATCTACAATCTGATCCTTTGTGGACACATATTCCAACTTCACTTCATTCTCTGTCACTTTTTTTCTTAGAAAGTGATACCTTATAGATATGTGCTTTGTTCTTGAGTGCATCACTAGATTCTTTGAAATATTTATAGCACTTGTATTATCATAGAAGATTGCAACTGGATCTTCATACACAACTCCTATGTCCTTCAATGCTTGCTTCATCGATAACACTTGACTGCAACAACATGCTGCTGTAATACACTCTACTTCTACAGTAGACAAAGAGATTGAATCTGGCTTCTTGCTCAACCATGAAACTAATCTATTCCCCAAAAAGAAAGCACCTCCACTTGTATTGTTTCTGTAATCAACATCTCTAGCCCAATCAGCATCTATATAAGCACTGAGAGTGAAATCATTATCCTTTGGATACGATAAGCCATGATCTAGTGTACCTTTTAAATACCTCAAGATTCTTTTTACTACCATCACATGTGACTCTCTTGGATCTACTTGAAATCTTGCCACAAGACACACTAGCAGGCTTCTTACATTGCACAACTTTTCCTTTATCCTTTACAATCACAGGTTCTTCATGCTGAGTCATCAGCATCAATCCTTTGAAAGGGGAAATTTTTTTTCAATATAAGCTCCCCTCGAGCCAAGGCTACTAATTTAATTTCCAAAGGAAGTATTTGCACTAGAGATTAGTGCGGATCCATTTGTAACCTCATTTGCATCCTTCTTAGTCCAAATTTTACTCATCTCCTTCTTGATTTCCACTGGATCAACCTTGTTCTTGCCTTTATCTTCTCTCTACTCTGTGATTCTTTTTCCATGCTTGCCTCTATAGAATTTTGTGAAGTGTCCAAGCTTATTACAATTGTAGCACACTACATTTCTTTGTCCCTAATTCCTCCCATCTGTTTGATCTATTCTTGATCTGTAATGGTTAGCCATATGTCCAAATCTATTGTAGGCAAAGCATTTTCCATTGAAAGCTTGAGTATTTCATGCATTGTTAGGACTATTCCTTATCATACTTCTACACTCATTTGCTTTATGACCAATTTTCTTGCAATTAAAACACTAACCAGAAAAAGATGAGATATTTTGATTCATTCTACTTCTGCATTGAGTAGCCCTATGACCATACTTATTGCATTTAAGATAGTAGCCATTGAAAGATGGGTACCTTTGAGCATTTGGCTATCTGACCAAAGGTCTTCTTGATCTATTTCTTTGATACTGATTTTGTTTGCCTTTGTCGTCCTTGACCTCGGCAATATTCTCTTATTTTTTTTAGAGATTTCACCTTTCTCAAGTCTCATACCTTCTTTGTCATTAGGATTTTCCTAACTTGCCATTAATCTATCAAATCTGGCAACACTCATACTGAGTTTGTCTTGTTGAGCCCATGCATGTTTTAGATCAACTTTCAGATCCACAACTTGTTCTTCAAGCTTCATGCAATCTTTGGTTTTGCCTTTGAAATATTCCTCAATTTTTGCTTTCTGTTCATTTTCTAACTTCAATTCTTCACTATTCTCTTTAAGTCTTTGCTTGAGTTCCTTGATTTCTTTTCTTAACTCTTTGATGTGATTATTTGCTTCTACTATATTTTCTTCTTCAAGTTTCTCTAGATTCTCAAGAGCAATTTTGTGTCCTTCACTGTCAATGAACATAAATCTATCTTTAGAAGATTTCATAGTGTTCCCAGCTTCATTCACTGATTTGGATTCAATATTGGAAATTAAACACGAATTTATTTTTTCCTCAACAACTTTGTGTCCTTTCACTTCATATTGACAATTCATCTATTTTATCATTGCTTCAGTCTCAACTTCCTCTTTGGTATATACTTCTAAACACTTCTGTGAGTCTTCATCAACCTTGACATTCATGCTTTCAACAATCTTTCCTAGAATATTGTTGTAGCAGATGTAAGCTTTGCTCCAAGATGAGTATCCAAGAAAAATACCTTCATCAAACTTTGTATCATCCTTTCCTATTTCTTCCTTTCTTTTGATAAAGCATTTGCTTCCAAAGATTTTGAAGTATTCAATAGTAGGTGTCTTTCCATACCATAATTCAAAAGGAGTTCTTTCATTGCTTGCTTTTGCCTATACCCTATTTTGTGTATAGACAATAGCCTGAATTGCTTCTTTCCAAAATATTTCTAGTAGATTTGCTTCCTCCATTATTGCTTTTGTAGTTTCTTAAACAGTCCTGCTTTTTGTTTCCATCACTCTGTTTTCTCTATATAGCTATCTTTTTATCCCATGAGTCTCACAGGACATATTAAATTCATTAGAGGTAAATTCTTCTCCTTTGTTAGACTTCAAACACTTGATTTTCATATTTAGCTCATCTTCAACCATTATTTTGAAAGCTTTAAATGCATCCAGAGCTTCTAATCTTTCTTTAAGAAAACAAACCCAGGTTGTTCTAGAATAATCATTAATAAAGAACATAAAATACTTGTCATCATGGATACTTCTGACTTTTGTGGGACCAAAAAGGTTTGCATGCACCAATTCTAATAGTTTAGTTGAACATTTTTCTTCATCCTGAAAACTCCCTCTTGCTTGCTTTTCAACTTGACACTTCTTGCAAATGATATTGTTGAGATATGTAATCTCTAGTAGATCTTTTACAATTTTAGCTGAACTTATCCTTGTTAGGTCATTAGATTAATATGACACAATCTTCTATGCCAAAGCCAACTTTCATTTCTCTGAGTCATGGAGCAAAAAATGTCACCTTCTCTTAGATGATAAAGATTTCCTTCTATCCTTTTTCCAACAGCTATTACACCTCCAGATTTTTCTCTGATTTCAAAGGCATCATTCTAAAATGTAAGACTATATCTCTTTTTGCACAACTGTCCAACACTCAAGAGATTTTGCCTTAAGTTCTTAACATAAAGAACATCATTAGTATGTTTTTTATCATCAAGTTTGATTGATCCTTTTCAAATATTTCAGCAGTACAGTCATCTCCAAATATAACTAGTCCACCATCATACTCTTCCAACCTTACAAACTTACTTTTGTCACCAGTCATATCATTTGAGCAGCTACTATCAATAATCCAATAGTTCTTTTCTTGAAACATAACTTCAATGTTAGTACTCACCTTTGGATCAGGACATTCTTCACCATTGTATTTTGTTTTAGTGATAAAGTAGTCATCATCTTCATCTTCTTCAACAACATAAAACGCTCTCTTGGACATTGTGCTTTTAACTTTTTCATCATTTATTTTTAATTTTTTTTTTGGACATCTGGAAGCATAGTGACCACTTTCATGACATACGAAACAATTGAAAGATATTTCATTCTTGCTTTCCATCTCGGATCTACCTCAAGCTGTTAGGTTTACTTCCAAGGAACCAACTCTAATACCAATTACTAAAATACATAGGACAACTGAGAGGGGGGGTGAATCTATTGTTACAAAAACTTAACATTTTATGACTGTCAAACCATCAACTACTTAATCACTAATAATCAGATTTAATCATGAAAGCATGAAACCATAAACTTAATCACAATCACACATTCAACATAGGAGACATTAGATTTTTACATGGAAAACCCTATAAGGGAAAAACCACAGTGGGTGTTAGCCCACAGAAATATATAAGTTATAACAATACCAAAAATCAGAGGCTCACTACATATAGGGTTCACTGCAAAGATCAGCTCATTGCCAAGGGGTGGCTCACTGACAGGGGTTTGTGAACTGATTTGATATCATCTACTTTATGCCTGAGTTCAGTTCCATTGAATCACAACACTTCTCCTCTACTCTGCTCTACTTCACACTTATCTTCGTATCTTTCACAAGGACAACTTTTTCACAACTACATTACAAGTCTTTATACAATTCATTAACCTTGTACATCAAGGTCGACATTACATTCATCAACCGTTGGAACAATCTCTAAGCTCAGCATAACAAAAGATTCATAGAAATAGGTCTAGACCTAATACAAAATTAGCTAAGGAAAGATGTATAGATTTATGATGAGCATGCCATGCCTTAGCTGGGACTCAAACACAATCCTCCATGCCACAACATGTATGCTTCCACAATCTTTAATGCATCTCTGCAATTAGTGAAAACAACCAAGTGGGCCAAGACTGGAGTTAACACTGGGTCTTCTAAGAACATTCTTCATCCATGATCTGAACTTATCTTTGCAGACCAATCCAAAGGTAGGAACACGATCAGGAGACATCCATAAGCACATTGTAATCACCAAGAACAATCGCACAACTAATGTTACACTGCCATCTATTGTCATAATGAAAAGATTGCTTGCGGACCACCAAATCATGAACCATTGGAGTTGAAGGCACTTAACATCATCTCAGACTTAACTCTAGAACCAGAGACAAAAATACTTCAATGTAGAGGAATACAGAGCATAATACTTTCTCCCTGTCACCACCAAGCATATAGAAAAAGTAGTTTTCACTCTGGTGAACATAACTCACTCAAATCTTCATACCGGAGGCTCAAACTTGGAACATAGCATCTTCAGACATGTATCTAAATTACTTCCAATCTGCATACAAGGATATTCAGTCTACAAGAAATCTGAAGCATTCTTCTGGATTGTTCTTCTGTAGACAAAGGTATTCTGCAACACACTGTTTCCACCAGAGGAGCAAATTTTCTCAATATCCTCAATATCTGGATCTCCAACACTTACATATGCAAATACAAAGCATCTAAATCATTATAAGCAAGCATCAAAACAAGAGCATAGTTGACACCAATGACAACACCGGTTAGGCACATACTTGCAACATGCTTGTATGCATGTATGTATGTATGTATATATGTATTCTTGTATGTATGTATGTATGGTTGTATGTATGTATGCCTATATGTATGTATGTATTCTTATATGTATGTATGTATGCTTGTATGTATGTATGTAAGGGTTTTGGGTTTAAGGTATATAAGGACTTGAGCTCGTATAGCTTTTAGGGTTGAGGGCTGAGGTTTTTGGGTTAGGGTTTAAGGTATAGGGTTGAGGGTTGAGGGATTAGGGCTTAAGTAATAGGTTGAGGGTAGAGGGTAGAGGGTTGAGGGTTACAGTTGAGGAATAATATTCAACTTGTTGAGTGTATAAGATTAATTGTGTAAGGTATGGGGATTGGGGTTTAGGTTATTGGGTTTAGGGTTTATGATATGGATTGAGGGTATATAAGGCATAAGGTGACTTGAGTTGAGAGTGTATGGTTTAGGTTTTAAGTATAGGTTTGAGGCACAATATTCAGGGTTTAGGGTATAAGGGTGAGGTTATAGGGTATAGGGTGTAGGTTTTAGAGTTTAAGGTATCGGGTTGAGGATTGAGGGATTAGGGCTTAAGTATATGGTTGAGGGTATAGGGTAGAGGGTTGAGAGTTTATAGTTGAGGGATAATGTTCAAGGTTGAGTGTCTAAGATATAGGGTTTAGGGTTTAAGGTTGAGGGTATAAGGCATATGGATGAGGGTTGAGGGTTTAGGGCATAAGTATAGGGTTGAGGGTATAGGGTATAGGGTAAAGGTTTGAAGGTTGAGGGATAATGTTCAAGGTTGAGTGTCCAAGGTTAAGTCTATAGGGTATAGGGTTTAAGGGTTTAAGGATATCTAGGGGTTGAGAATTTAGGGTTTATAGGTTTAAGGTTTGAGGGATTAAGGGTTTAAGGGTTGATGGATTAGGGTTTAAGGCATAGTGTCGAGGGTAGAGGGTTTAGGGATAGGGTTTAGGGTTGAAGGTTTAAGGGTTGAGGGTTGAGGCTTTAGGGCTGAGGGTTAAGGGATTAGGATTTAAGGTATAGTGTCGAGGCTTGAGGGTTTAGGATTTAAAATTTAAGGGTTGAGGGTTGAGGCTTTAGGGATAGGGTTTAGGGTTTAGGTTCGAGGGATTAGGGTTTAAGGTATAGTGTCAAGGGTTGAGTGTTTAGGGATAGAGTTTAGGTTTTAAGGTTTTATGTTTGAGGGTTGAGACTTTAGGGGTAGGGTTTAGGATTTAGGGTTAAGTGAGAGACCTAAATGGCTAAGGATGGATGGAGAGGCAGACAAGAAGTGACTAAGAGACATAGAGAGGGGAAAGCTAGAGAGGTGAGGGGGAGACAGAGGTGAGGGGAGAGATAGAATAAAATGAGAGAGTGAAGTTGACAACTTGAGGGAAAGATGGGTAAGGAGGAGGGAGAGAGGTGGAGAGGAAGGGAAATATCTAGAGAGCCCTGAGAGATATACAAGTGAGAGACCTACAAACTAGGGAGAGAGGGGTGAGAGAGATAGGGGAGAGATGGGGGTGAGGAAGATAGGGGAGGAGAGGGGTGGATAAGGGTCTAGGGTTTAAGGCTTTAGGGTTTAAGGGTCAAGGGTTTAGGGTTTAAGGGTTGAGGGATTAGGGTTTAGGGTTGAGGGATTAGGGTTTTAGTGTTGAGGGTTGAGGGTTTAGGGATAGGGTTTAGGATCTAAAATTTAAGGGTTGAGGCTTTAGGGATACGGTTTAGGGTTTAGGTTCAAGGGATTAGGGTTTAAGGTATAGTGCCAAGGGTTGAGGTTTTAGGGAAATGGTTTAGGATTTAAGGTTTAAGGGTTGAGGGTTGAGGCTTTAGGGATAGGGTATAGGGTTTAGGGTAAAGTGAGAGACCTAGATGGCTAAGGATAGATGGAGAGGCATACAAGGAGTGATTGAGAGATGTAGAGAGGGGAGACGTAGAGAGGTGAGGGGAAGACAAAGGTGAGAGATAGAGAGGTGAGGGGAGAGATAGAATAAAATGAGAGAGTGAAGTTGACAACTTGAGGCAAAGATGGGTAAGGAGGAGGGAGAGAGGTGGAGAGGAACAAAAATATCTAGAGATCCCTAAGAGATATACAAGTGAGATACCTACAACCTAGGGCGAGAGGGGTGAGAGAGATAGGGGAGAGATGGGGGTGAGACAAATAGGGGCGGAGAGGGGTGGATAAGGGTTGAGGGTTTAAGGCTTTAGGGTTTAAGGGTCAAGGGTTTAGGGTTTAAGGGTTGAGGGATTAGGGTTTAGGGTTAAGGGATTAGGGTTTAAGGCATAGTGTTGAGGGTTGAGGGTTTAGGGATAGAGTTTAGGATTTAAAATTTAAGGGTTGAGGGTTGAGAGTTTAAGGATAGAGTTTAGGATTTAAAATTTAGGGTTGAGGGTTAAGGCTTTAGGGATAGGGTTTATGTTTTAGGTTCGAGGGATTAGGGTTTAAGGTATAGTGTCAAGGGTTGAGGGTTTAGGATTTAAGGTTTAAGGGTTGAAGGTTGAGGATTTAGGGATAGGGTTTAGGGTTTAGGGTTAACTAAGAGACCTATATGGCTAAGGATGGATGGAGAGGCAGAGAAGGAGTGATCGAGAGACATAGAGAGGAGAGAGGTAGATAGGTGGGGGAGATAGAGAGGTGAGGGGAGAGATAGAAGAAAATGAGAGAGTGAAGTTGACAACTTGAGGGAAATATGGGTAAGGAGGAGGGAGAGAGGTGGGGAGGTAAGGAGTTTTGTATAGCAAGCTAAAATGTGCTCGCATTATAACACGAGTGTGTTTTGTCTTACTATTGAAATGGTAAAATAGCTAGGACACCCGTGATCCAAGCCCATACACTTCATTTTCTATAGGTTATGCACGTGTTTCGACAAAAAAAAAGCTATTTCATGTTGTTGGGAAGTGCACATGTAGATTTTTCACATTTTACCACCTTTGCATGAACTTTCCACCACCTTTTTCTGGTTTGCCAACTTAAGGAGGAAATAACATAGTTTTCACATCGAATTTGATATATATCAATTCAAGTTTCAATTTTTATAGTGTTGCAATGTTAATTGTGATTGAATTGTAGGAATTTAACATTATACATTGGTTAATTGTATTGTTGTTAGTAATTCTATTTGAGTGATATACAATTGAATGTTGAAAAGGAAGCAAGTTTGTGAAAAACTCAAATTGTTGAGGAGTTTGATGCAAGAAGTAAAAAAGACTACATAATTGGGTAATCTCTCCATTCGAATCTCCATTTTTTAGGTATGTCAAGTCTTTACACATGTTCTTTACATTTTCCTTAATTCTATTATGTTTCTTTATCATCCCTTATCATAAATGCTTAATACAATGCATAGACAAAGCAATGAGTTGTTTGAAAAAATGCCTCAAAGAAATGTCGTCTGAATTATTTTTGTTGTTCTATTCGGAATTTGCAACTATAACATTTGACAAAAATCCCCCTTCCATTATGCTTTGAGGGATAATGCCCATAACTTGTTTGAAATATCCCATTTTTTAAAATGTAGGGGGATGCTATCAAAGGTTGTTGATTTTGGCTTTACATTTTCCAATTGCATTAGCTTGAAAGATTCTAAAAACTTTTTAACAAATTCATTTTCTACATATTCTACAATCATTATGCTCCATGAGACCATATCTATTTGAGTCATTTTTCCAAACAATCCACCTATCTTGTCTATGCTTCCACTCTAAATTTAAAAAATGTCTCTATCCTTAATGCTTTGATGGATGCCCATATCCTATTCCAAAGTTGTAGAATTTGGATTTATACTCAAGCCAATTGTATTTTCTTGAAAGTTTGTAATGTCTTTTAAAAAATCCATTTTGTGTTTATGTTGCAATCACGACATTCCATGAGACCACATTTCTTTAAGACATTCCATCAAAAAATTCATGTGCTTTGTCTATGCTACCACATTTTGCATACATGTCTATTTGTGGACATTATATTAGTAGGTCATACATTAGAAAATTGCTAGAACAAAGTCACATGATAAATTCTTGCAAGGTAGAAATACTTCAAAATATTTTTCTTTCCATTTTCCTTGTGTTCTTAGTGCACTTGTTTATTCATCATGGTTGAGTGACATTTATTCTTCTACATGATGATTGTATGTACATTTTGTATAAAGAGTTGAATGACATATATTTCATTTATTTGTATGGATTCATTTTTTAGGAACTAATATTTGTCTCTTTATCATGCTACAGATAAATTATCTGTCATGTCAAGGAAATGATCAAGGATTAAACCAACACAGGAAGATAAAGAAGCTAAGAATGCAAAGAAAGTAGTAGGTATGAGGGAACTTTGTGAGAAGAGGAAATTGGACACGATTGTCAAAGACATGCCAATTGAAGAGGAACCTCAACCATCAACAAGAGATATGGTATTGGTAGCACAAAGAGAGCAAATGCAAAAACTTCATGCTATGAGAGATTTGAATACCATAGCTGGAGACACATCCTCTATCGCAAGTCAAGATGGAGAGACACCATCTACCGCATCTCAAGTTGAGAGTACATTATCACTCACATGTGAGGAAGGAGGTACACCATCATTCCCACCTTGACCTCAAGGTACATCATCTATTCCATCTCTGATCGAAGGTATGCCATCTAGCCCATCCCATTTAAATATTGATGAAATTTCTAATGTTGAGATGAATTTACCTTTCACAACACCACCTGGAATTTTGTATAGAAAGCTAAAGTATTTGATTGATATTGATGAGAATATTTTGTAGCCAATGGAAGGTAAGATTCTAAAATGCACTTGTAGAAGATATGCTCATAAGATTTGGAGAGTGTTCTTTGAAAAGTTAAATGAGACTGCAAGATGCCAACTATTCGTTGAAATGATGCAAAGTATAAAGTATGGGTCCATCATGAAGAATCTTGGGTTGAGAACATCAGAGGCTTCAAGTGAAAAATCTATTGTCAAAAATCTAATGAGTGCATAAGAGAGTGTGGGTGACACCTCACGCACAAAAGATAGTAATGTCACACAACGTGTCATTACATTGACAATAGTAAGTAATCAAATGATGAAAGCTCGTCTCATTAGCAAGACGAATCAAGAATTGATAATTAATAGAAAAACTTTATCAAGAGCTGTTGGAAGGCGCCAAAGAATCAAGGACACTAATGCCAATGAATTATGGGTGTTCTCAGGGAGACTACCACGAAAAGATAAACCAATTGTTGAAGCATTGAGATCACTAACTGAAGACTTTTGGAAGAATTACACGAGGGTATCTCTGAATCAAAGGGATGTGGTAAGAAGGAGAATCGGTAGTCAAAACCGTGAGCCACATCTAAAGCATTTTTTGGATAAGACTCAAACACAATTTTTTGGTAAATTTCTAGAGATGTATACTCAAATTAAAATTTGTCAAAGATATTTTGAAATGCTAAAACCTTTCTATGTCAAAATAAATCACACACGCTCTGCTTTTTGTTGTAGATTATATATTGAATTTTCTAACCATTTTGATATTTATTGGTCTATATGTTTAGATTTGCATACTAACAATGTTTTGTAGGATTGTGGCATCCATGCCCCACCAACATCTTCAAGAGACTTCATATTAACAATTTTATGTGAAAGAGAGGAAGGTCAAATATTCTACAGGAAATTATGCTTGGATGGCACATGTCAGCATTACGGTGGCTTGCAACGTATGACAATATGTGAACATATGCAAAGTACACATGCGGTTGGAAATGAACTAGTAGAGTTTGGCAAGTATAAAACAGTGGCCTACAATACAAAAGATGGTAAAAAAGTAAAGAGGTGTGATTTGGTTATTCAAAATATTCTAGTGTTTCAATTTATGTCTACATTTCATGACAGTTTAGTGTATGAGTATGCAAGGCATACCCATAGAGCTTGATGGTTGGACTTGCAATTCAAGTTATGCAAGGTCATATTTCCACTTGGTAGCATTGTTTCAGTCATCAACTTTGCAAAGAACTACAATCTACAGCCACAACATGAGGTGCAATCACAATATTACAACTCCACATAGGTTTCTATATTTGTGCACATCACATTCATTCATGTGAATGATAGTATAGAGGATGACAAAGAGATCATAAGGGAGTATCATTTTTATATTAGTGATGATTGTACACATTCTACAGAGTTCGTGCAAGGTTTCTTTCAGGTGTTCTACAATGATTTGACTAGAAGGGGCATATCATTCAGTCAGCATATCATATGGTCAGATAACTATGCATCATAATTCAAGAACTAGCAGATGTTCTATTGGTTGAGCAGGATGCATAATATTACAGGTGTTCAACATATGTGGAACTTTTGTAAGGTCGGGCATGGAAAGGGGGAGCATGATGGTGCAGGAGCATGTATTAAAAGAGCCATAGCACGAGAAGAGTTAAAGTATAAAGATAATGCAAAGTTGAAAGTCAATGCAAAGTCAATAGATGCAAAATCAATCATCAAGTGGTGTAATGCTTCGATGGGTCCAAGTAATCAAGGTAAGTCTTTAGTTCATAGATTTTTTGGTTGATAGATGATACTAACATTGCACCATATGAGGATTGTTGGACACTAATAGGATCAAGTGAGCTACACTCTTTCAGAAGCTCAATTGTGGGTTCATGGGGTATCCATACGTGAAAGATGGCATGCTTTTGTTCTTCATGTACAATTCAAGCTTGGAATGAGTGCAAGTCAAAGGATTGGGTTGACAAATGATGGTTAAGTTATCTTAGCCCACTTGACACATATCAGCCCCCGACGACACTAAAACTAACACAGATGGAATCATCAGTTGACTTTGACCACATATCAGTTCTAGTTCAATCATGTAATATATCTACTTGCATACTTTTTGAAATTCCTAATGTTATCTTACTTTGTAGTGTTTTTGTAACGTTGACTAATTTCATCTAATTTGCTGCACATATCAATGTAGGGCATGTTTATGCAGTTATTGTAGATGAAGAAAATGAAGAAGGAATGAATTATTACTTGTGTCATTGTGTTGAGGCCAAAAAGAAATTGGAGACCCCAATTATAGATGGAGAAAATATCAAATACCCTACAGGCTCGGTGGTTGTTATTGGAACATGGCTTAGAAGGTACCCACATAAGAGTGTTAAAGTTTGGTTGTTTCAGGAGTTTGACATGCATCAAAAGATTCTTCATTACTCAAACTTTGTCATGGCAGCCAATGTTCATTTGATACAATATCAGGGTAGACCTTTGAATAAGACCTTGTGGAAGGTGTGTGAGTCTGACCATGAGGCAATACTTGACACAATAAAGAGTAGAGAAGACCTGGATGGTTCGTTGGATTAATTTGTAAGTATGCACATTGATTTTGTAAAGTCATGTTATTGATATTAATGTATTGCAATTGATAGTTAGACCTTTTGTTTCTATATTTCAAGTTTACATATGTTTGTCTTTTTTTTGCTGCTGCATTTTTACACATATACAGTGAATATTGGGTAGATTATATGCATATTTATGGTTTCACCATTTGACCATCTAGAGACCTCAATTTGCAAACTTGACCTTTGCAGCCCTAGATCAGACTTGGGAGACCCTTCCTCAACCATCATTTCACCTAAAACATGATCATGAAAAGGAATAACGTGGTGTGTTAACAGGTAATAGCCCTTAAGAGTCCAAAGTACAAAAAGATAGAAATCTTTGACGAGCTATTACTCAAAAAGTGTGTCAATTAGAAACAATCCATCTAAGGCTATGGGATCACATAGGGCCCCTCTACAATAACCTCTCTCAGTTTTTGATATCTTTGAGGTGTTTGCCCGTGGTGTCCAGTTTTCAATTGATGGAAAAAGTGTTAGATTTGCATGCAATGTAAAGTTGTAAAGGGGTCTAACTTTCATTCTTCTCCTCATGCGACCCAACCGACAGTTCCAACATGTCTAGATGGGTATGTTTAGGCTAGGCATGGTCCTGTTTTGTATCCAAACATGCTGAAACAGTCCAAGCTACATTGTACTAGCGATATCCCTTAAGAGACCAAAGTGCAAAATGGTAGCAATCTTTGATGAGTTGTTACTCAAAAAATATATCAGTTAGAAACATTTAGTCTAAGACTATGGGATCATGTAGGCCCCTCTACAATAACCTCTCTTAGTTTTTGATATATCTGAGGCATTTGCCTGTGGTGTCTAGTTTTTAGTTGATGGAAAAAGTGTTAGATGCATGCAGTGTAAAGGTTCAAAGAGGTGTAACTTTCATTCTACTCCTTGTGTGACCAAACTGACTATTCCAATGTGTTTGGATGGGTACATTTAGACTAGGTATAGTCATTTTTAGCATCCAAACATGCAAAAACAGTTCAAGCTACATTATACCAACAATATCCCTTAAGAGACCAAAGTGCAAAAAGGTAGCAATCTTTGACGAGCTGTTACTCAAAAACTGTGTCACTTAGAAACATTCCATCTAAGGCTATGGGGTCATGTAGGGCCACTCTACAATAACCTCTCTCAATTTTTTATATCTCTAAGGTGTTTGCCTGTGGTGTCCAGTTTTTAGTTGATGGAAAAAGTGTCAAATGCATGCAATGTAAAGTTGCAAAGGGATGTAACTTTCGTTCTGATCTTTGTGTGATCAAACTGATAGTTCCAACACATACAGATGGGTACGTTTAGGCTATGCATGGTCCTATTTCATACCCAAACATGTCGAAGCAGTCCAAGCTACATTGTACCAGCGATATCCCTTAAGAGACCAAAGTGCAAAAAGGAACCAATCTTTGACAAGCTGTTACTCAGAAACTATGTCACTTAGAAACATTTTGTCTAAGGCTACGTGATCATGTAGGGCCCCTCTACAATAACCTTTCTCATTTTTTGATATCTTTGAGGTGTTTGCCCGTGGTGTCTAGTTTTTAGTTGATAGAAAAAGTGTCAGATGCATGCAGTGTAAAGTTACAAAGGGGTTTAACTTTCATTCTGCTCCTTGTGCGACCAAACTGATAGTTCCAATGCATCCAGATGGGTAATTTTAGGCTAGGCATGGTCCTATTTCACATCCAAACATGCTGAAACAGTCCAATCTACATTGTACCGACGATATCCCTTAAGAGACCAAAGTGCAAAAAGGCAACAATCTTTGATGAGCTGTTACTCAGAAACTATATCACTTAGAAACATTCCATATAAGGCTATGGGATAATGTAGGGCCCCTCTACAATAACATCTCTCAATTTTTGATATATTTGAGGCGTTTGCCCATGGAGTCCAGTTTTCAGTTGATGGAAAAAATGTTAGATGCATGTATTGTAAAGTTGCAAAGGGTTGTAACTTTTGTTCTATTCCTCGTGCGACCAAACTGATAGTTCCAATGCATCTAGATGGGTACGTTTAGGCTAGGCATGGTCTTGTTTCACATCCAAACATTCTGAAATAGTCTGAGCTACATTGTACCAGTGATATCCCTTAAGAGACCAAAGTGCAAAAAGGTAAAAATCTTTGACTAGCTATTACTTGAAAACTGTGTCACTTAGAAACATTCCATCTAAGGCTATGGGATAATGTAGGGCCCCTCTACAATAACCATTCTCAGTTTTTGATATCTTTGAGGTGTTTGTTCGTGGTGTCTATTTTTTGGTTGATGGAAAGAGTGTCAGATGCATGTAGTGTAAAGCTGCAAAGGGGTGTAACTTTTGTTATGCTCCTTGTGCGACCAAACTGATAGTTTCAACGCATCCGAATGGGTATGTTTAGGCTAGGCATGGTCATGTTTTGTACCCAAACATGCTGAAACAGTCTGAGCTACATTGTACTGATGATATCCCTTAAGAGACCAAAGTGCAAAAAGGTAGCAATCTTTGACGAGTTGTTACTCAAAAATTGTGTCACTTAGAAACATCTTGTCCAAGGCTACGGGATCACGTAGGGCCCCTCTACAATAACCTCTCATTTTTTGATATCTCTGAGGTGTTTTCCCATGGTGAAAGTTTTTTGATGCTCCAAAAATCATTAGATGCATGTAGTGTAAAGTTGCAAGATAGGCTACTTTTTGTTTTGTTCTTCATGGGGCCAAACCGTTAGCACCAACACATCTAATTGGGCACATCTATGCTAGGCATGATCACCACCCTTCATTATAAAAGGGTCATAGTCTTTCCTATTCGAAGGGTCACAACTTTTCACCTTTGAAATGTCAGAACCTAAATCATATCATCAAGTTATTCATGAGAACCCAAATTCATTTATTTGTAATATTGCCTAAGGTTGTATTCTTAATTCTATTCTTCAAGGAAGTTATGGATGTCTTTCTCAATGATAAATCACTCTCCCTTTTATGTCAGTGCTTATCAACCTAATACATGAAGTATGAGGCATACACGTGAATACACGTAATACATGAGGTATACACAGGAAGCATGAAGCATACATGTGAATACATGTAATACATGAAGTCTACATAGGAAGCATGAAGCATACATGTGAAAACATGAAGTATACACATGAAGCATGAATCATACACTTGAACACGTGAAGTATACACAAGAAGCATGAAGCATACACGTGGAATGGTAGATTTCTTCCAAGAATTATATGACAAACTTCTAGAGGTATGAGGTCACATGTAATAATGTCTTGCTTATTTTTAGTTGCATACTTCAAAGTGCATTGTATAATTACATGAATTTTCTTACCATGCTACAATGATCCTATAGAGTATGGGCTTAGATGTGTAGTGGTAGAGAGACCCAGGTGTTAGATTGCATCAATGATTATTATATTCATATGATTGATTTAATGCTCAATAATCTTAGAGGAGAATAATGTTCAAACTTTATATATTTACAACTATATAAAGGAAGAGTGCATGTAATACAATTGGAATTTAAATATTTAAAGTAAACCACCTACAAATATCCATTGAAGTGTGGATTTATAATGCAAATATGGACACCATCAACAAAAAAGATGTGTATTAACCAATAGCCATATAGGCATACATCAATACCTGTCGATATAAGTATAACATATATACAAAATAGCCATATAGGCTTACAAGAATGTCATATAGGCATATATTGTCAACTATATGCAATACAAAATATATGTCCACAAATGCCATATAGGCATATAACAAAGAAACCCAATAAAAAGTCATTCCCCTCTGGGTGAAGAAAATAGATCACAGGCGACCTTTGATCTTTGAGGGGATGGAGACGCATACAAGAGTGGTCTACTTCAAACCTAAGGGCTACTCCTATTTAGTTCATCATGGAGCTATATCTATTACAATAAAAAGTATAGACATTAATATATAGAAATTACATTATAAAAAATGAAACATTTAACAAAATAATCACTTACGGCTGCCAGATAATCTCTCTCCTCATTTTCCATAGTAGTAGGATCAGACTGTAGCGTTGTAATGTCCTATAGAAAGCATCTACATAGAAATTAAACTTCAAATCAATAATCATTTGATTTTTTAATAATAAACAACTATAACAATGAATGTAATTTGAAATTTACTAATCTACCTCATACCCCCGTCAAAGGCATGGAGCTATCAATTATGGAAGACACACCATGCTCCATTGCCATACAAACATTAGGAGGTGTCTTCACCTGCATCATATGAAAATAAAACATTATTCAATTAAGAAAACTAGAATAGTGATGTAGGTCATGGCTCCTAACATACACACACGTTCACCTAAACATGGAAATACACACAATAAAGCACACAAGTCACATGCATATATACAAATTAGACAAAGATATAATTCCTACTCATCAAACTCCTCATCCAGTAAGTCATCCTTATCCCAATCATGGTCATATGAGGATTCATGACTATTGTGTGGTATAAGGGTCAACAAAGGAGGGACCATAGTAACATCGAGAGAAGTAGAAAGGGGACATTTTTTAGATGCAACAAGATCAGTGCCCTCCAGAATGTCTATAGAAGGAATGATGGTCACTGAACGACTGAATATTATTGATAACATGTGAAAATAAAAAATTAAGTCAAAGAGACACCCACCAACTACATGGGTTGATGGCTTAGGTAGAGAATATTCCACTAATATCTCATCCTCTATTATTCTAGTAGACATGAGCATACTAGGATAATGAGGCTTTAGAAGAGGAGCCACCTCAATTAGAGAGATAGTAGATGTAGAATAAGTTAGAGAAGGAGTGAAGGTGTTAGTTTAGGTTTAGGTTGGTGGTAGGGTGGGGTAGGGTAGTGCTCAAATTTTTGTTTGTTTAGTAGTGATGGAGGTTGGACAATGCCTAAGATAGAGGGTTTTAATATGTCAGGAAAAGATTGGTGATGGGAATGAGGGGCAGAACAAGGGATACAAGAATGGCACTAGGAATCACATAGACATTAGGTAATTTTACAGGTTTATGGGAAGGAGGAATATCAAGAGTTTGTGGGATAATAGGAGGGAGGAAAGATAGGACAAGAAAAACCTTATTTTAGAAATTTATTATCATTTTCTTTGTCTTGAGGTTTGTCATGGGGTGGATTAGAAGAAAACTAGGTCTGGGACATCTGGGGTGGATTAGGAAATAGGTACCTAGGTAGATATGGGTTGGTTAGTAGGTTAGGTGTAGTTTTGGGGAAGTTTCTTAGGCCTACTTTTAGAAGTGGATGGGGAAAGGTCCTACAATTTTTCTTTTACTTTATCTTGGGGGGGTGTTAGAGGGGAGATAGAAGTCAATGAGGAAGGTGTAGTAATAGGTGGATATATGGTGGGGAAGAGAGGGGCATAGCTAGTGGAGTAGGTGAAGTAATAGAAAGAGGTTGTGGGGTGGGGGGAGCAATGCATTTAGAGGCATAAGATAGGTAAAGGTGAAAGAGAGAATTGGTATAAGGTTGAGGTGGACCAGAAGGGGTTTACAAAAAATAATCTAAGGAGAAGTGTCTTAAGGTAACAACTAGTTGGTATGGGCTATGAGAAATGGTGAAGACATGACCATCATGGAGAATTTAAGGCACTAGTGGATGACAGTTCAGGGAAAACCCACATTACAATGAGCCAAGGATGACCTAAGAGAATAGATAGTGGTCTGAGGTGAGGATGATATGACATGAGACATCTAGGCATTTAGTTCCTACCTAGATTAGTAGGGTGAGGGAGCCAAAAGTAGGTATAGAAGTGTCAGTATGTGTACACTAGGAGATATCTGAGGGGGATAAGAATCTCTTTGCAACCTAGTGATGTATAAGTGTTCCTCTGTAACTACATTAATAAGGCTTAAAAGATCCACCTTGATTCAACTATCATTTTATAGTGTACTTGTGCCTCAATCTATAAAGGATTGTTATAATCATCAGTAGGCACATTATCAAGCAAGAAGGTGATGGCAGGTGTAGGAGTGGGTTCAACAATGAAATTATAAGGTTGAATGTCTAATGTGCTAATCATCTCAAAGAATATAGTAGTATTAAAGGAAGGGTCCTCATTAGACTTAGGTGGGTTAGATGTAGGATCAAAAGTAGGGATGGAAGAAATTGAGGCAATATTATTGACATAGTTTGTAGGGGAATGGGTTAGTGTAGATTTGAAGATTTTGGTTAGGGGTGACTTGTTGCCCCCATAATTAATACCTAAAACCTAGAGGATGTTGGAGTCAATCATATGCTATATAAGATGTCATAGGCTCGTGCCCCTCTCTAGTGTCATGTCCTAGGGCATGGTGATACTAGAAAAAACCTTTGGGATTATATGTCTTTAAAAGGGGAAGATTTTTTTCAAGGGGTCTAATTGGTGGTAATTAAATGAGTTTATTAGAGAGAATTTGTCGAAGAATAGTGTGGAGAGGATCAACAAGCTGTGGTAGACATGTATGGAAAATGTGTAGCATAGACAAGGCAGTGAACTATTTGAAAAGATGCCTTTAAGAAATGTGGTCTCATGGTGATGTCCTTGTCTATGCATTTGCTTGTCATGGCATTCCATGAGACCACATTTCTTTGAGGCATTTTTTCAAAAAACTATATTGTACTTGAAATTTTGTCATCTATCAACATCTAGCTATTAGTTATGCAATGTGTAGTAATGCTTTGAGTTTGAAAGATGTGCAATGCAATGTAATCAACGATATGAATATAAAATACAAAAATCTAGTAAGTATAATTCATTAGTTAAACTCTTTATTTTATTACCTGAGTGAAGCTTTGAACTCCACCTCCACTGGGAGGTGTTGTCGTGAAATCTCCAAGATTAACCTATTCAACATCTAAAATCAGATATTAGAATACCATTCATATACCAATGCTATTCACATGTAATATTTATAATTCTTTACTAGTTACATACCTTGGAAATACTTGTCGTAGTGTAATGTGGAGGTGGAGAACCGCTAAAAATTGAATGAATGCTATGACCCTAAAATTTCATTACAATCATTAAACTAAATTAGTTAATCTTGCATTTCAAAAATGAAATTTAATAAATTAAATTTGATGAACTTGCTAACATTTACCTGAGTATCAAGGCCAAAAGTCTCACTTAGGAGGGCATCTGTCATCACCATCTGCTCAATTGCAGATGTAGCCTGTGCACCTGCATCCTGACTATGTGTGGGGTCATATAACCACAAGTTGACTCGCAAGCCTAACAAGTATGGGGTGGAACCCTACTCCTTGAAGTCTCCCCTGGCCCACACTGTGCTGCAAGACCGGCATGCTCTATGATGCTCTGGGTCAAGGAACTAATTGACTGCAGTGTCTCGACCTCAGCACTCTCCTTCACAATGGAAGGGACACGTGCTCATGGGCTGGTCTAGCCAGTACTCATCTTGCTGGCCATTGTGGGTCAACACGTGCCCCTAGTCTATCCTTTGCTGACCCCCCACCTCTACCCTAGAAGTCTCGCATATCAAAATAGTTTGGCACTTTATTGAGGACAAACTCACAGTAGAGTTTCCTCAAAAAGTATTGCAAGACCTCATTATTGTTGCATGGAGGATGGTCAAAAACCATCCACCACCTATGCCCAAAATGGTCCTTTATCGCTTAGTTGTTGCACTAATGGATAGGGAACCTCTTGTATGTAAGGGGTAGATGTTGATTTGTTCGTGGGTCTATGAAAAGGGAACACAAGTAAAATTTTGTAATATTCTCATTTTTGACTTGTTCATAGGATTACTTATCTACATAGAACTCTCTAAACTCTCTCTTCTTATCTGACCAACTAGAGATTTTCTTGCTAATTTAATCTACATCTGATAACATAGATTTAAGAGATTGAGCAAGCGCGGTTCTATGCGAGGTTGAAGTTGCAGGATCTTTCAACCTTGCAATTATGTACTCAATTTGTTTTTTATTATTTTCAATTTACCCCATTAAATTTTCTTGTGTTCTAGGGGCATATTGAGGAATGAATGGAGGTGTTTGTTGTTGGGGTTAATCTTCAGCAATTATTTGCTATTCAGGTGATGGAGGATTTTGAGGATTTTCAGGAGGAGGAGGAGGTGCATTATCAATTCCTATAAATTAAACAAATTTACATAAAAAACTTCTTATATCTACCTATTTAGTAACAAATTCACATAAAAAACAAACAGAACTTACTCCTTTGGCCTCCCCGACATCGTGGTAGCATTTTGATGATGAATTGGTGAAAATTTGGTGACAATATGGCATCCAATAATGCGAGCACGCTCTCCCCTGTTTGTAGGCCACAAGTTTACAGGAAAACAGTTTGCAAGAATTACCAAAATCTTGCTTTTTTAATATTAAAACATAATGCGCTCATGTTATTTCTTATAAATTTTAAAAAAAATTGAAAAATTTGGCCACTTTTTGCCCCCCCAACTTTCTGCACCCACCCAAATGAATGGATTGTAATCAGATCTGAGGTGGAAAATAGATTAGATCTAATGTAAGAAGGATGCCAAAGTGTAAGATCTACGGGTTCACCAAAATGTTATGTATGAAAAAGGTGAACGATGAAAGCTAGCATGCACACTAGATCAAACCCTCTTCCACAATAACATTCAAGGACAAGACCGAGCCAAATCACTACCAAATAGAGGACTCAGCTATAGGTCTTGTGCTCAAGGATGCTATGGAAAGATCAAATTTAACCAAGTCTTTTTATCAAACCCTAGGTCAAGTATGCATAAAACCCTAGTTATAAGATAATCATCTTGCAACAGACAAAAGATGATTGGAACCCAGAATCTGAATGCACCAAGATGACCAAAGAGATATTAGAACCTATGCCTCAAAAGGTAGAAAGTTAGAGGACTATTTTACGGGCACCCAAGTCCAAAAAGACAGAATCTTCAGAAACTTGAAACTAGAGAAATGTCACAGAGGATGTCCTGATGCTAGATTCAAGACTTGTTTGAGAAGGAAGACTATTTCAAGGGAACCCAAGTCTTCCATAGAGGAATATTCATGGAATGCTTTTGGATCTCGAAACCCTTTCCTACACAACCTTCCTATACCTTCACCTCTTTAGATTTCTGCACTTGTAACCTGCACACAAGAAGAAAAGGGGTTTGGGGGTTGCGGTGTTTGGGGATTTGCCTTAGTCAAATCCCAGGATGGCATTTAAGCTTCCCAACACCGTTGTTAGAAAGAGTGTGTGCCCTTGCAAGGAAGAGTTCAAAGATAAACAAATAATGAAATGATTCAAATCACAATGTTATCACCTTAGAGGTGAATCCCTTAGGAGAATGAAGATCCTTCAACTCATAAGGAGATGGATGATGATTCCAAATCTACAACAACACATAATACAAATGCAAATCTTCTCTAGAAACACAATGAATGCTTTGAATGCTCTTTGCTCCAAGATCATAAGTTTGTTATCATCTTCTTCTAACTTTCTAGGTTTAAAAACACACTTATATATGCTTTCCTGCTAACATTCGTATATTAAATCCAAAGAGTTGACAAAGGGAAACCTTTTTAAAGGTCCTATGCCAACATGCATTAAAATCTACCCTGACCAATTAGGGAGGACTTGGACATGGGCGGCCAAGTCCTGAGGCACCATTTTGGTCTGGGGTAAGGTAAATCATGGGCCCTTAGTTCCCAATTTGCATTGGTTTATTAGAATTTTACATCAGGATGAATATTTAGCATGTATAATGTTAACACAGGGACCTAGGAGCTAAACTAGGAGGTAAAAAGGCATGTGTCCACTTTTTACTCCATAACAATGTCAAAAAATATCATAATGCATAGGAAATTCAATGTGGACTCTAGAACAACAAGTTGTGTGTGTTTGATTTATTTGACAGAAAAAGTTTTTCCATTTCAAAATGCCTTTGACTAATTTTTATTTGAGGGAAATTGGAGAAAATTTGTGTTTGAGTCATATACAAAAAATACTTTGGATATGGCTCACGGTTTTGACAATCAATTCTTCTTTTTACAACATCTCTTTGATTAGGTGATAGTCTTGTGTTATTTTTCAAAAATTCTTCAATTAAATATTTTAAGGCTTAAACTATGACTTTATCTTTCCATGGGAGTCTACTAGAGAATGCCCATAGTTCATTGATATTCGAGTCCTCAACTCTTTCACGCCTCTCAATAGCTTTATTTAGTGTTTTTCTACTTATTTTTATTGGTTGACTTATTTTTCTTATTAAGTGGGATTTTTTTGTTTGATTACTTACTATAGTTGGTGTAATTACACATTATATAACATTGCTATATTTGGTGCATGGGGTCAAACCCATGCTTTGATATGCATTTATTAGAATTTTTAAAATAATTTTTTTTATATAAATTAGGATCTTAGGATACTAATCATTATGAATAAAATATAAAATATAAATAAACAAAATGAAAATTATACAAGCATATATTTAACACATTACAGAACATATACATGGGGAAAACCCTTTCAAGTAGAAAACCCCATAAAGCAACATTTTATTATAAAACACTTACAAAAAATAGTCTATTAAAAAATAGATTAAACCTGGGGACACTCCTCTACTTACTTCCATAGCACCAATAATATTTTATGTATAGTGATAGAATTCACTGTAAATCTCCAAATTTTATTACCTCTCAAATGAGAGAGAACCTCCTTAAATATATGAGAAGGGGTGGGAAAATACCTGAAATGGTATTAATCACACCTATTCACAACAACAATTTGTAAATAATTAATAATACAATAGTTATAAGATTATTGATTATTAAATGGTATATGTTTTATAAAGCATATAATAAACATAAGGTTTTATAACCTTATATTAGAACAATATATAAATGCTATAAGCGTATGATCCTTAACAACATTATGTTCTAACATTTTCACTATTAGTATTTGATGTTCTTAGACCAAGAATAATCATGATGGGTCTAAACTTAATTTTTTTTATCATTTCAACAAGCAATTGACATCTTCTTGTTTCACTTTAAATTTTTTAAAATTATTGCAATATTTGTTAAGGGAAAATTGGATCAACAATGAATAAACAATAATATCAATATCAAGTTACCCAAAACTCAATGAAATGGTGAACTAAGAAGATTAATCAAATAAAGCAATGAACAATAAAGCAAACCTCCTTAATTCAAAGCTTCCATTGATTGCCTATCACAATCGATCTTGCATGTATGAAATAAGGCCCTCTGATAGTGCACTTCCTTGTTATGCTTCACAAATGTCAATTGAGAATGGCAGTGATAATGTCTTAATGAAGAGGAGCTTCACAACGATGGTAGTAGTGCGTAGTGCGTAGTAGCGAATGTGATCACAAGCAATGAAGGAATTGGTGCCAAAGGCGCACTGTAATTCCTACAGAGTAACAATACTTAAAGCTTGGATGAATGAAATGGAAGAATGAGGTTCAATTTATAGACTTGGGAAAGAAGAGATCAATGATATAGAAGACTTGAGAAGATCAACGGTTGAGAACAGATGAGGAATGTGCAATGAATAAGAAGAAGACATGTGTCTTGCTTTCTTTTGCATGAGAGGAGTTATCAAGAATAGAAGAATGAGTTAAAGCATTTAAAAGAATATAACAATCAGTTAAGTGGTTTAAAATAAGAAGAATAGATTTGCATGAGAATGATAAGATATTTTGCTTTATTAAATATTAGGAATATTTAATTGCATGTGCACAAAGCTTGAATTATATTTAGAGATAACTCAATTTAGAAGAAAAGGCAACTTAAATAAATAATTGATTTATTTAAATTTAGAGAAGATATTATTGGAAGAAACAATTAAATAATTGGAATTATTTAATTTAGAAGAACTAAATAAAATGTTTGATTGCATTTTGTTTTTAGAGATTGAGAGGATTTAAATAAATTTGATTTGATTTATTCAAATTTGGAAGAATGAATTTGATTTAATTAAATAATTGAAAATTATTTAATTGTTTGGAAGAACTTAATTAAATAAAATATTTTATTTAATTTTGACTTTAGAAAAGGTAATTAAATATTTAGATATTTAATTAACTTAGAAGAATGTGAATCGTATCATTTTTAGGCGTATACATTTTTGTCGTCTTTGATGCAATGCAGTTTACGGCGTTGCTTCAAAGAATAAGAATTTTTTGATAATGATACATGCCCCAGTTTGCCCCTGGTACATGTTATGATGATAGGATGCCCCCTCGGGAGATTGGATGGGAAGAAGGCAGAAGGTGTGAGATGGACAATCTCACGAAGATGAAGGATGAAGAAAGAGCTGAATGATAAAATATAATAAAATATCAAATGAATAATCAATATAATAAAATATCAAGATATCCAAAACTTCAATGAAATGGTGAACAAAAGAGATTCAAATAAACAATGATTAAACAACAAAGCAAACCTCCTTAATTTGAAGCTTCCATTGATCGCCTATCACAATCAATCTTGCATGTATGAAATAGGGCCCTCAGAGAGTGCACTTCTTTGCTATGTTTCAAGAATGTCAATTGGGAATGGCAGTGATAGTTTATTGCAATGAAGAGGAGCTTCACAACAATGGTAGTGGTGCGTAGTAACAAGTGTGATCAGAAGCAATGAAGGAATTGGTGCCAAAGGCGCACTGTAATTCCTGTAGAGTACTGATACTTAAAGCTTGGATGGATAGAATGGAAGAATGAGGTTGCTTTTATAGACTTGGGAAATAAGAGATCAATGGTATAGAAAGAATGAGAAGATCAACAATTGAGAATGGATGAGGAACGTGCAACGAATAAGAAGAAAACATGTGTCTTGCTTTCTTTTGCATGAGAGGAGTTAACAAGAATAGAAGAATGAGTTAAAGCATTTAAAAGAATATAACAATCAGTTAAGTGTTTTAAAACAAGAATAGATTTGCATGAGAATAAGAAGATATTTTGCCTTATTAAATATTAGGAATATTTAATTACCTGTGCACAAAGCTTGAATTATATTTAGAGATAACTCAATTTAGAAGAAAAGGTAACTTAAATAAATAATTGATTTATTTAAATTTAGAGGAGATATTATTGGAAGAAATAGTTTAAATAATTGGACTTATTTAATTTAGAAGATTTTGGAAGAATTGAATAAAATATTTGATTGTATTTTATTTTTAGAGGATTTAAATAAATTTGATTTGATTTATTCAAATTTGGAGGAATGATTTGATTTAATTAAATAATTAAGAATTATTTAATTGTTTGAAAGAATTTAATTAATAAAAGGGTTTTATTTAATTTTGACCTTAGAAGAGATAATTAAATATTTTGATATTTAATTAATTTAGAGAAATGTGAATTGAATAAATAAATTCATTTATTTATTTTTTGATAGAAGAACTAGAAGGGAATAAATATTAAGAATATTTATTTAGACTGAATCGTGTCATTTTTAGGCATATACATTTTGCCCCTCTTTGATGCAATGTAGTTTACGGTGTTGCTTCAAAGAATAAATAGTCTGATAATGATACATGCCCCAGTTTGCCCCTAGTACAGGTTATGATGACAGGATGCCCCCTTAGGAGATTGGATAAGAAGAAGGAGAAGGACGAGAGACGGACAATATCACGAAGACAAAGGGAAAACTTGGTTAGGATGAAGAAAGAGCTGAATGATACATGATGCAAGATAGAATGATAACACACACAAGTAAGTAAGCAAGTATGCAAATGATACAGGAACAATCAAGGTATTGCCTCTGTCAAGCAGTAAACCAATGATATACTGATAACGATATATGACAATGCTGTCATGGCGGGGAATGATATATCCCTAGACCAACACGGCAAGCATGTTGTCATGGCAGGGAACGATAGATCCCTAGAGAAAACACAAAGGATAGTGTCTGGTTTCAGGAAATGAAGCATGTCATGTAAGACGCATGTGTTGGTCTAATTTTGACAATGTTACATCTTGTATAAGACAATTGATTGATTAACTGATTGAGTTGGTTTACAACCGGACAAGGATCAAGACCACTGATTGTGATTGGATCATTTGACAAGATTGACTTGACTTGATTCGTATGGATTAAGGATAGAATTGCATGGGGATCATTGCTTGGATTGACTGGATTGAGAAGAATGGACCACAACGATAGATAGAATACTGATTGATAGAAGAATGACTCGAGAGAAGAAATCACAAGCTTTTATTTGTAAACATTGATACCCTGCATAGAATTTTTATTGCTAGATAGTATGCAAAATGCCATTGGATATGGATACGGATATGGAATGCAATTGGATATGAATGGATATGGATATAGATATGGAATTGGATATGGTATGGATATAGATATGGAATGCAATTGGATACGAATGGTTTTTTGACATCTTGATTTTGCAAGTATTTTGAAGTGCTTATTTCATCATTGGGCTATTTTTTTGGTACTTTTTCTAAATTGTTGTAAGTTAATACGAGCATCTAGGTATAATTGAACTGAGATGACCTGAGTACTTCTTACATGAATTTTGATTTAGCAAGTTAATACAAGCATCGAGGTATAATTGAACCGAGATGACCTGAGTATTTTTTGCGTATCAATAGTCAAGGATTGCCCCCGTTCATGTTAGACCTTTGATGTCCTTGATGATCTTTTGTTGATCATGTCTTTAGACAAGACTTCACATTACTAAAGTTTAATCCACAAACAAAAAACAAAGAAAATAATCATGCCCCCATCATAGCATCTCTAGCTTTTGGCATCCTCGAGTAGCATAGAAAGGCATGATAACAGAAATCAAGACTCTGTATTCTAACCATGTTTCCAATCCACAAAACATTTTTGCATTTAGATGTGTTTGTTTCTTGCCATAATTCAGGTAAAAATCATTTAGAAAGCCTTAGGTGCTTTTTTGCTTTGCTTTGGATAAGTTAATGTCTTGTGTCAGGATTTCTATTTGAAAAGAGTGGGTTTTTGTTTGCGCTTGCTTGCCTGGTGAGAAAATTCAACAATCTTTATTGGTGAGACGGACCCTAAGGGACTGACCTAGTGCCTCGGGGGCTCATTTCTAAATGGCCTTGCCTATGTGACAATGCAGAGGCAACGTAGTTCAGGGTAAACCCTAACAGACCTAAGACCTAGGCGATAGAAAGTGGCATGGACTCAGATAGATAGAAGGACTAGACATGGGATGGATGGGACAGTGGAGCCTCGAGGGCGTATTTGAGAAATGGCCTTGCCTACATGACAACGCAAAACCAATGTAGTTCATGGCTTGGACCACTGACCTAAGATATGGATCAGATAAGATACAATATGGAATAGATATGGATCAAACATGGAACATGTATGGATCGGATAAGACATGATATGGATCAGATATGGAACAAATATGGATCAGATAAGACACGATATGGATTAGACATGGAACAAATATGGATCATACAAGACACGACATTGAACATATATGGATCAGATAAGACATGATATGGAACAGACATGGATCAGATATGGAATAAATATGGCACAGATATAGGACATAAATGGATTGGATGATACTAATGACAAGGAAACACCACGGATAGGTAGATGTATGGGTGATAAAGAATAGGTAGAAGGAATCAAGGATGTGATCTCCAAGGACTATGTCGCATAGGAATAACGTGCCCCATTGGAGGTAAATACTTAGGACTTTTCATGGAAATGCTTATGACAATAGGAGGATAAGAGGATAATGAAGGATTTGTTTAGTTTGGGAGGGATAAGGTATGTCAAGAGACATCTAAAACATTTTTCAACATTGTGCCCCCAATCTTTATCAAGACCAAAGAAAGTAGAGGAATAGAAAATTAGGATAGATAGACTAGACAATATAGGTATGTAATGGATAGAAGGATAGGATAGGGAATGGTACAGAAGGGAACTGATAGGAGAAGAGTGATATGCGGATGAGACAAGGTGCCCCCAAGTGTAGGTGACATAGAAGATCAACTTACACACGATGCCTGTTTGCCAAGTTTTCATCATGGTACTTATCTAAGGCACCTGTTTGCCACATTTTCACCATTGGACGAAGTGATTTTTCTTTACTTTTTTTTTTTTTTTGAAACATTCAAATGGGGGAAAGGTAGAATGGATGAGAGGGCCTCAATGGCCAGGTTCCATGAAAGGTGATAGTCCCACTAGATGGATGTTGTCACATGGACAAGGTCAAGTGTTCTCACAGATGTTGGTAGAGGATTGCATGAAAGTGAGATGGAGAAGGTAGATATTGGATTATGAAGGGTGTGATAGTGGATGATGATGCAGAATATGGAGGACTCATGCAAGGATGGATGAAAAGTCTATGAAAAAGCATGGACCATAGGAATAGGATGAGGAAGATATGTAGGATAATAGTGGAAGGAAGGGGAGATGGAGGTATATGAAAATGTTGTGGAATGGAAGGGAATCATGACCAACAGTTACACATATCATGATAAACATTGAAGCTGGTGATGGGAAAGTAGTGTAGGAAGCAACAGAGACTTTTTCTTGTGGATAAATTACTTAGGCATGTAGGGATCCACATAGACTGAGTATTTTGCTGATTTTTTCTTGTCATGTGGGATGGAAGAATTTGAGACTTTTGGATGGAATGGGAGAAAGTGGATGGTTGAGATTCTTGAGAGGTAGATGCCTCATGTAACTTGAGGGCTTTTTGCTTAGGTATCCAAACCATTTTGTTTTTAGATAGTACCTGTGAAGGTATTGTGGCTGACAAGGTAGTCCAGTGCGATATCACTGAGAAGATTATGGCCATGGATATAATCTTCTAGATCATTAGTATCTTCATAGCTTTGAACAACATGTTTAGTGCTACTAATGACGTTGACGGACACTGTATTGGTGGAAGGAGCAACAGGAGGAGGATCTGCACTTTCATGGCTGAGAAAATCAACAAGAATGTTTTTGACACCAGGAAGATGAATGACATCGAAGTCAAAGGTGTCAATGAGTTCAGCCCACTGGTAGAGCCTGTTGTGTTGAACTTTATTGGCCAGTGAGGATTTCAGGAATCCGTGAACATGCTGCAAATCTGAACGAACTAAAAACTTAGCATCATAAATAAATAATTGAAAATGTAAAAAATATTTTACAATGGTAAGAAGTTCCTTATGCGTGGAGTGATATTTTCTCTTAGCAGTGTTGTAACTTTTGGAGGCATATCTCACTACTTCTTCATGGCCATTGACAATTTATTTTAGTACACCTCCCTAGGCATACTTAGATGCATCAGTTTCAATTATTTTCTTTCCACTACCAGGCAGGCGTAGTGGCGGCAAGAGATGACATTTACCTTTGATGTTCTGAATCATCTGATCATGTTCCCTAGACCACGGGGGTGGAGTCTTGTCAAGGAGCTTGTTTAATTTGGTGTGATCTTTTGCCAAGTTGGCATAATGCCCTGTAACATAGTTGATTAGGCCAAGGAATCACTATAGCTCAACAATATTAGTAACAGTACAGTTACTAATCTTCTTTAGAATGTGGTTTTGAACTTGCATCTTTCCGTTAGGCAGTAACTTAACACCAATGAAGATAATACTATCTTTGGCAAAGTGGTGTTTGTCAGGATTAAGAACCAGACCATTGCACAAGCTATGGAGAAGGTTTAGTCCTTTGACATGACTGCAGGGACATTTGGAAAAGACCAGGATGTCATCTACATAGGGAATAATTTGTTTTGAATGCTGATGAAAAATAGCATCCATAATTCCCTGAAATATACTAGGGGCTATTTTGATCCCAAAGGGTAAGACATTCCATTGATACAGACCTTGAGGAACAGAGAATGCAGTTTTGTTGTGATCCTCAGGGAGAATGCTTACTTGCCAAAATCCTTTTGTAAGATCAAACTTACTGTATAAGACAGACCCTTGAATATGTTGCCATATAAAATCTTTATTGGGCAACGGGTGTTGGTTAGACTCTAAACACTTATTAAGAAGTTTATAATTGACAACTAACCTCTTCTTAGGTAGTTCATTGCCATTTTCGTCCACCTTGGGAACATACATTGCATGACAGGAATAAGATGAAGTAGATGGCTTGATGATGCCAATTTCCAGAAGTTTCTTGATCTCCTATTCACAGAGTTCCTTTTCTTCCTAGTTCATCAAGAAGGTATTGGCCTAACATTTGGGCTTGATCTTGTTTCCCTGGCTATCTCTTTTAAAAGGTAGAGAGCAAGTTAAATTACAAGATAAAGAATGTATATCTTTACTAAATAAATTAGAATGAAACAATTGTTTCACCTGTTCTAAAGACTCTTTATGTTTTTGTAATTCTTCTTCTAACCAGACTAAATTAATATCCTTTTTGGATTTTCTGGAAGAAGACAAACCTGTAGTTGGAATATGTTCACTAATTGTTGTGAAGCATTTCCAATTGAAGAGTCAGGGAAAGGTGTGGTGGCTAAGTAATATGGTTGTTCCAGTTAACATAAACTTATCCCAGATGTTGATGGCAGTAGTTCCCAAGATACAATCAAACTGTTGCAATTCAATTTGAATGAACTTGACAATAGCTCGAGAGCCATCTTCAAATTCCAGAGTGGCATTACAGGAAATTCCTGAACCACTTTCTTGCCCTTTGGCAGCAAACTCTATATCAGTCTTTTCTTGAAACTATAGATCTTTTGGAAATACTTTATACCATGCAAGATTGCAATTTGCACCAGTATCAATCAAAGCATTTATAGGATATGGTTTTAAACCTTTGAAATGTACCTTGATTTTTATCATAGGATGTGATCTGGCAGTGACAGTGTTAACAGACCGGTACATGATGTGATCCTCATCTTCATGTTTGATTTCTCTTCGAATGATCTCAGAGAATAGTCGACTGCTGCTAGAAGGAGTCATCATGGAAGAGTGCATCACATCTTCCAGGACTTTGTCAAGCTCACCTTCTGTGACTAGAGCTTGAGCTGCTTGATCAACCCGTTCTTCTTCTTGAAGAAATGCAACTTCTTTATGGGCTGGATGGAGAGCAGACTCGAGCTAAGGAATACTTTGTTGGAGGAGACCTAGATATTGATGATGTTGTTCCCGTCGAGTGCTTGAAGAGATGGTAGGTGAAGTAGAAACACTCTGCTTCCAGGTTGGCAGCTTGTTCGCAATCAAAAGCTGAGGGAACTGGGTATCAGCTTCCTGAGTGGCGAGTGTTATTCTTCGCCGATCTTCTGTTTGGCTGATGTCAAGCTGTAGACTTTCAAGCTAGATCTTTAGATCTCTTATCTGCTTATCACAGTATTCCTAGTTGCCATAACCATCTAACATAAGTCCTTGCTGGATTTCCAACTCCTTGATGCGTTGTTGCAGGGTTGTAACCTACTGTTCTGGACTATGAAAGTATGGAGTCCTGTTGTTCATCATATAACAATAACTAATTTCAAAATCAAAAGAATCTGATCCATGTACCTGGTAGTGGAAAGAAAATAATTGAAACTGATGCATCTAAGTATGCCTGGGGAGGTGTACTAAAAGAAATTGTCAATGGCCATGAAGAAGTAGTGAGATATGCCTCTGGAAGTTACAACACTGCTGAGAGAAAATATCACTCCATGCATAAGGAACTTCTTGCCATTGTAAAATGTTTTTTACATTTTCAATTATTTATTTATGATGCTAAGTTTTTAGTTCGTTCAGATCTGTAGCATGTTTGCGGATTCCTGAACTCCTCATTGGCCAATAAAGTTCAACGCAATAGGCTATACTGGTGGGCTGAACTCATCGACACCTTTGACTTCGATGTCATTCATCTTCCTGGTGTCAAAAACATTCTTGCTGATTTTCTCAGCCATGAAGGTGCAAATCCTCCTCCTGTTGCTCCTTCCACCAATACAGTGTCCATCAATGTCATTAGTAGCACTGAACATGTTGTTTGAAGCTATGAAGATACTAATGATCTAGAAGATTATATCCATGGCCATAATCTTCTCAGCGATATCGTACTGGACTACCTTGTCAGCCGCAATATAATATGTTTAGATCATGTTGATCAACTTCTGCGGTATGACTATTTTCATGTTCCTCCTGCTGAGTCTTGGGATACTCTCTGTTTCCATCCCCCTCAGCCTATTCATATTCTTCCATCTCCATGGCTATACAATGAGAATCATATGCCTGAAGTTCCCCAACAATTCAAATGAATTATCGACATCCAACTACATAATCCTGATCATCAAAGTGCTCTCACACATCACCAACCAACTTTACCAATTTGGCATGATGATCCTTTCCTTTGAGAACAATTCGTTGGATATACAACAGTTTCGCATGGACGATCTTATCAGTTCCAGCTAGCCCCTGAGTTCGCTACCTATGACATCCAATGTCATACTCTGGAATGACTGCTACAAAAGATTGGTCCTCACGGTTGGTACATGAATAATTCACCTCATGATCATGTTTGGTTTCTGAGCCACAACCAATTCCCTTGGTGGATACAGTGAAACTACAAGCTTGCCTATGGTGTGAAAGAAGAACGTACATTCATCATCTGGCACGAAGATCTTGCAGAAGATAATTATCCTTTTGGGCAAGGCTTCGATAACAGCCTGTCTGGTCTGTCTACACCACTTGACTGACATTCCTGTAGTGGTGATTCTCCTTCAACGTGGCAACCTCCATCACCATGCTATCCAATGACCGACGGTTCCAGTTATTCTTCTTAAGTGAACTGACAGTTACCATTCTCTATCAAAGAATGGACGAGAAGGTCCTCATGTTCAAACCCGTGAACACACTCACGATAATGCACATACAAGATTCCCACTTGTGATAAACTGGGACCACCCTTATCAGCTTTAGGGTGTAAAGCTGGTGTACCACAAGATACGTGTCTTTTTCCTATTTGTCAGGTACATGCACTCGTAAGAGGCCTTACCCCTTGTCCATTCTTTTCATCTGACATCTTATCTCTTCAAAAGATGCTCTACGACATGTCATTCTTTTAGTGACGGATTCCAAATTTTGTTAGGTCTTGTAATTCTGATTTTTCCTATATAAGGAAGGTTGCAAACCCTTAAGGAACAACGCTTCCATACGCCATTATAAGCAATATCATTTGAAGTGAATACAAGAGCACTTCTAATATCTCTCATTGTCTCTAGTTTTAAGCTTTTCGGTTCTTCGTTGAATTGTCAAGTCTTAGGGCAAATCCCGTGTGCTCTTTTCTCTGTGTCGAAAGATGAACTCTGTAAATCAAAAAGGATTTAGGTTGGGTTTATCTATAGCGGTAGACTTGCATATTGTATGAGCACCAGCGAGTGAAAGGGTTCACAGTTGTGTATAAAAAACTTGGTATCAGAGCCTGGTTTAGAGACCATTCTAGCTTCTGTCCATAGTATTCTGTGTCTTCATCATTTTCTTTGTTCTATACTATTTGTTCTCCGATTGTTTCCTAAGTTGTAGTTTCTACCATACTACGTCTAGAACAGGCAGTAAGTCGAGTAGAGGGTGTAAGACCTGCAGTAAGTCTAAGTCGTCAGAATAGTTATGGCACTCAATTCTACTTTTCCGGGGGGAGAACTAGTAGATATGGTCAATAATGACAATGATGTTGTTAATCTAGGATCATATTTTACTCTACACAATATTTAGGGTATAGATAATGACCTGTTTGAAACCACTTCTGACATCACACCTGAAACACAGTTTGTGATGCCTAAAAAGAAGCCTTGGGAAGTTTATACGGATCTAAGCCGTTACTCCCTAAAGACCCAGAAGGTCTTTAAATGCATTGAGATTTAGGTGTCAGTCACAAATGACACTCTAGAAAATGTAGTTGAAGAAGGAACAACAACACGACTATCTTTTCAATAGCCTGCACGAGCTCTGTCCTAATCTACATCAAGTTCTTCATATCAGACAGTGCCTGAACAGTTCAGTACACCATCTCTGGCAATCAGAGGTCCTTCTCGACCTCTACCTCCAATTCCCATGCCTATCACTCAATGACAGCATGCTGAATCTCTGGGTCACAGACTCAGCCAATGGCTCAGTAAAGCTCCCATGAAGCAAAGACCCACCGAACCTATTCTTCAAGGCTCTTCTTCGAGTTCTGTTCCATCAAACACAGCTCCAGTGAATACTGTTCCATTGAACACTATTCCACTACACCAACATGCTCCCATGCAGTGTATGCACGAAGATATGGTTCAAGATACATTTGCTTCGATAGTCTGCGGCAAGTGTGGTATTTTTCTCAACACCCAGTATCCGCACAATTCGGTGAATGTCATCTTTGACCTCCCCTGTGTCCTCACCTCTGGAGAACTTAACTCCATGGTGGAGACCCCTACTAGACCAAGCCATGTCGAAGGAGTCTTTCCTAAGTTTAAGGATTTCCTCAAATACGATACCGAAGGAAAGTACAAAGCAGCCTTTTGGCCATAGTGCGTCGTGGATCTCACCACCGCCCTGTCACCTGGTGAAAAGCTCCTCAACTAGACCAACCTGATGCTTCAAAAGCAAGCCATCATGATAGCTGAAGATTGCTTTGAAGCCAAGAAGCAACAATTGCAACAAGAAAAGCTCGCTGCCAATCAAGCTCAACTCTGGACCCTGATGGGCAAATGCAAATTACTGTTGGAAGGATTGGAATGACTATTTCCCATCCGTATTCAAGAGTTGAAAGATCAGCTCAAAGCTGATTATGAGCAGAGTAAGCTTCAACATGAAGCATGGTGGACCCAACAGCAAGCAACCCTGGCAAACCAGCAACAACAAGCTGAAGCATCCACCCGTTTACTCTCTGAACAAGTCACCTAGCTGACTGTCTAGACTGAAGAAGTCATTACTTCAGTTAAGAAGATCAAGATGGTCACCGTTCATTCTGCTGAGACAACTGTAGTCACTTAGAATCTCACAGAAGGTGTCCATGATCTCTGTCACCAGCTAGCTTGAAACACCGCAATCATTCCTACTGTGTTACTTGAAGTACTAGCAAAGTAGAATCAACTTCTCCAACAATAGGCCAACAGCCTAATGAGCTTCGCACCTGGTAGCTCTAGCCAGTCTGCGACAACACAAATGTATGCCTTGGCACACCAGAAGCCTCCTCAGCTGTTCCTAAGCAAAGAAGAAAAGGAATATGACAGCATTAAGGGAGAATTCAAGCCCAGCATCAACATGGTGGATATCAAGGAAGAACCAGGTATGGAAAACCCTCATAGATCTTCTGAGTTCTTACCTAATGTCAAGAACAAAGGGGTTCTGCCACCATTGGTAGCCTTAGATGAGTTTGACCCTGAGAAAAACCTGGCCACTATAGAAGCCATGATCATTTGGGTAGAAACTCACTGTAAGCATTTCCCTAACCATTACCCTAGTGATGTGTGCCTTATGGCCCTAGCCTGCCTTACTGGTGCTACTCTATGGTATTGGAAATCCATTCCCCAAAACTACAAAGATGCATTAGTTGCTAAGGGAATCTAGGAGATAGGAAATGACTTCATCACCCATTTTGTGGGAGAAATAGCTATCTTAGAGTTAAAGCACTATAATGCTTATATGAAAAGCAAATGTTGTGATCTCCGTCAGAAAGACAAGTTCTTTGCTAACATGTTTAAGCATTATACCCAATCTAGTGCTTCTAACTATTGGAGTACAGGAATGAAAGACTATCTGCTCAAAGCCTTCCCATAGGTAAAAGGCCTATATTGGGAAAAATGGAATGAGCACTCCATTGCTCGTAATATGTCTCTTGCCGGAATGACTTTTCCTATGCTCATTTAATTCATCGAACTCCAAAATGAGTATGTTTGTCAAACTGAGCTTGATAAGCATCAGCTTAAAAAGAACAAGCCTATTATCTTAGCTGCTACCTGTAAACAATTCTGACCTGATTATGGCTGTGATAAGTCCCTCTTTGAGTCTTCCTAGCACCAGCCCTGGAAGAAGCAGCACAAGTATGCCTGTACGGAATGTCTGGCCAAGCCACGTCATTATTTTCGACGAGGGAAGGGAAAGCGGAGATTCCAGCAATACAAACCTTGCCTATGGTGTGAAAGAAGAACGTACATTCATCCTCTAGCATGAAGATCTTGTAGAAGATGATTATCCTTTTGGGCAAGGCTCTGATAACAGCCCGTCTAGTCTGGCTACACCACCTGACCGACATTCCTCCAATGGTGATTCTCCTCCAACATGGTGATTATTGTCGGTTGTTGGATAGCGTGGTGATGGAGGTTGCCACATTGGAGGAGAATCACCACTGGAGGAATGTTAGTCAAGTGGTGTAGCCAGACCAGACGATCTGTTATCAAAGCCTTTCCCAAAAGGATAATCATCTTCTGCAAGATCTTCATGCCAGAGGATGAATGTAAGTTCTTCTTTCACACCATAGGCAAGCTTGTAGTTTCACTGTATCCACCAAGGGAATTGGTTGTGGCTCAGAAACCAAACATGGTCATGAGGTGAATTATTCATGTACCAACTGTTGGGACCAATCTTTTGCAGCAGTCATTCCAGAGTATGACATTGGATGTCATAGGTAGCAAACTCAGGGGCTAGTTGGAACTGATAAGATTGTCCATGTGAAACCATTGTATATCCAACGAATTATTCTCGAAGGAAAGTATCATCATGCCAAATTGGTAAGGCTGGTTGGTGATGTGTGAGAGCACTCTGATGATCAAGATCATGTAGTTGGATGTCAAGAATTTGTTTAAAGGACATTGTATTGGTGGAAGGAACAACAGGAGGAGGATCTGCACCTTCACAGCCGAGAAAATTAGTAAGAATGTTTTTGACACCAGGAAGATGAATGACATCAAAGTCAAAGGTGTCGATGAGTTCAGCCCACTGGTAGAGCCTGTTGCGTTGAACTTTATTGGCCGGTGAGGAGTTTAGGAATCCATGAACATGTTGCAGATCTGAACGAACTAAAAACTTAGCATCATAAATAAATAATTGAAAATGTAAAAAACATTTTACAATGGAAAGAAGTTCCTTATGTGTGGAGTGATATTTGCTCTCAGCAGTGTTGTAACTTCCAGAGGCATATCTCACTACTTCTTCATGGCCATTGACAATTTCTTTTAGTACACCTCCCCAGACATACTCAAATGCATCAGTTTCAATTATTTTCTTTCCACTACCAGGCAGGCATAGTGGAAAAGAAAGATGGGTTTGGGTGTATGCAGCTTTTGTGCAGCTTTTGGAGTAATCATTTGTTGGATGCGGACCCATACCTTTTTCAACTTGGCGTATAGGTGTATGGGTGTATGCAGCTCTTGAGAAGGATGTTTCTTTGATTCTTGGTTTTTGTATCCTAGGTCATGAGGACTCTTAGGATTTTTGACTTTATAGGTAGAGGCATCCATATTTTTGTTGTTAAAATCCTTTGGGATGGTGGAAGTGGGGTTGGAGGAAGTTCTTTGTTTAGACAACATGTGCATTTGTTGGCCATGATTGAGATTGTTAGAAGATTCATAGATGGATGGATAGGGTGTTGGGAAAAGTGGTGGTAAAATGCATGGAGGGATATTAGGAGTTGGAAGTAGCAGAGGTAGATTGGATGGTGGAAGGTGTATGGTCACATGCTTTTGACAATTGTAGGATGATGGAGGTGGAATGGCAACATATGTTTTAGGGATATGATAGGGTTTGCGATGGAATGTCGTGGACTTTGGAGGAGTGGAGAAAGTTCTTTGTTTAGACAACATGTGCATTTGTTGGCCATGATTGGGATTGTTAGAAGATTCATAGATGGATGGATAAGGTGTTGGGAGAAGTGGTGGTAAAATGCATGGATTATGTGTAGGTGGAACACTAGACACAAGTTCTTTATTGGATGGAGAAGATGAGATAGAGGATAATGGTTGCTGGTGTTCTAAGGAGGAACACTCATGAATAAAGGTAGAAAGACCAAGGACATATGGTGGGGGATTTGCAGCATGGTTGATAATGGATGGCATAGGATTATTTTTGGTTTGATCTTCTATGCTTTCTTGGGAGGCAATTGTCTCATCAAGGGAAGAGGAAGTTGTTGGATCTTGGATGGGACTAGATGGGGTTATTAGCACAGGACCATGGAATGCATAAAATGGGCTAAGAGGATCATCATGGTTTGCTTGATCATAGATAGGCTCTTGATCATAGATGGGATCTTGATCATAGATAGGCTCTTGATCATAGATGGGATCTTGATCATAGATAGGATTTAGCATGATAGAATTAAGGTGCTCTTGTATAGGTCCGTCATCAACGATAATATCCTGATCACAGAAAGGATAGAGGTTATGGAGGGGCCAAAATTGGATCTCTAGCTCATGTATAGGATCGAGTTGCTCATGGATAGCTTCTTCATCAAAGGTAGTATCTTGATCATGGAAAAGATATAGGTCATGAATGGTTTGAAATTAGACTTCTTGCTCATGTATAGGTATAGGATCCTCAAAAAGATAAAGGTTATGCATGGGTCGGATGGGGGTGCTTTGCTATTGATTTAGATGAGGGGTTGAGATTTCCACATGTTCTAAAGTGTGCTCTTGACATAGCTCTTGATGTGCTTGAATTTAAGTTGAGGTAGAAGACTCTTGGATAGGCTCTTGGTCAACAACATGAAGGTGCGATGGACTTTGACCTTGGTGCATGGTAGGAGGTTCTTCAATATGCTCAAGGGGTTGCAAGGTTTGACATGCTTGAAGACTCTTTGATAAGGTCAAGGACCAGAATTTGGGGATACGATTGACTTTTTGCTAGTAGCCCTTGGATTACATCATTGGTAGGTGCATAGGTAGAGGAGTGAGGTAATGGCTGAGTGGATTTGGAGTTCTCCATGGTAGGATTAGTATGATTTGGGCCATGTGTTCTAGGAGATGGTGAAGGGGGACTAGTAGATGGAGTGGTATATGTTTTCCAATTTGAGGTGGTGCTTGCCTTGTCAAGAGTATCATGAAGATGAGAAAAGGAGGTATGCTTTCTGGGTGAGGTGTAGCTAGTACTGGCCTGTTCAGCTTGTAATATTGTCATTTCTTGTTGTATCACTTGGAGTTCTTGGGCAATTGCTATACGGTCTTGGGGTGAGATATCAAAGTTTAATTATTCTTGCAGGTATTGGAGTTCTTGAGCAATTACTTCTAATTGGTTTGTCATTTCAACAGAAACTGACACAAGACTAAAATGGGTACCTAGAAAACCTAAAAATTTTCTTTGAAAAGATGTGGAAGTACTCACTATTACGCATGCGCAGAACCATATGCGCAGCAGTAGAGGATACAAGCGTAGAAAGTTGACACAAATGCCCAGTACTGGTAAAAAGTAGATGCACAGTAACAGGTGATATAAGTGTAGCAAGTCAGTACAAATGCACAGCCAGTCGGAACAAATGCACAACAGAAAGTGATAAAAGTGTAGCTCTAGTTTTTTCCAGTTTTTTGCAAATTTTTAGCAATTTTTATGATGTTTTTGGTTTCTTTTGTTGCAAGATGGTCTCTTTGATCTGATTTTCTAAAATTATGGAAAGAAGACATAGCAAACACAAAGAATGTTTTTATGGTTTTTTTTTTTTTGTGATTTTTTTTACTCTTTTTGGACTAAAAAAGAAAAGCAAGTACAATCCTAGGCTTCAAATGGATTATAGAGGTTTTTGGCCACTAGAACAAAGGATGAGTAATAAAGGCAATCATTCAAGTGGTTATACATGCGGCAGCACTACTCTTTGTTATGGAGTCTCCCAGCCTGCAAGGGTTGTGCCTTGGAGGGTTTTGGGGGAGGTTGGCTGTCAGTATAACACAACTGCATTCGTTGTTTGAAGCTTTTTCTCCAAACACAATTTATTTATAGTGGCTTGGAAGGGCTTGGCATCTAGCCTGTTACCACTTAGGGTCGTTCCTACTTGGATGAACGGTATCCAAGAGCAGGCCCCTCTAAAGGAAAAACACATGCAAAAATGATATGTTTGGCATTTTGGTCACCCAAGATAGGGGAGAGCATAGGCCTTGTATCATTCCCAAAACACATAATACAATGGTTCTTTTCCCCTAGTTAAAATGAGAAAAACTAGATGAGCTATCTACTTGGGCAAGCACAGATATTTGTTAACTTTGAAGTGATAACAAGATAGCAATGGTTCAATTTTATCGAGATAGCAATGATTTGTTAACTTTGAAGTGATAACAAGACAGTAATGGTTCAATTTTACCCAGATAGCAATGTGTCTAACTTTGAAAGATAGCAATATAACAATTATTCAATGATATGCAAGATAGCAATGATTCAATTACCAACCCTCCTAGTTAAGACTATGTGACATTTGCATGAGCATCAATTTACTCTCCCGTTAGAAATTGAAGTATTTGGCATTCATGTCCATTGTCCCTTAAGAAAGCAATATATTCCTAGAAGTTAGATTGCAAAAAGATGTTTTGTCCCTTAAGAAAGCAATATGTTCCAAAGACTTCAATTGCAAATATGATTTGTTCAATTGTCCCTTAAGAAATAAATTTGTTCCTAAGGCTTAGTGTGATAGGTTTTTAATTCTTCAATGCTTGTCCTACATAAAAATGTTAGGAGAACCCATTTGCTCTGTTTGAGTAATAAGAGGCTACAAAAAGTTGATTAGTTCCACCAAAAACTCAATAGTTAACATAAAATCAATTAAACCAAAAAACACTTAACTTGTTAGGTGAAAAATGAGCAATCTAGAAAAAATCTGATAATAATGATTAGGTACACTAAATTTAATATTATGATCAAATTCTACATGAAATTCTATGCAATTTCAAAAAAAATTCATGAAAATTGAATAAATTTTGCACAAGTTATGACCGTTTGAAGTTTTGCAAAGAAGGGTTGACTTTGAATGAGTGTACCTGACAAATCTGCTAAAATTACTTCAATTTTTTTTCACCATAGAAAAGTTAGGAGAACCATATTTCCAACACCGCTAGTTTTGTGAAAATCTAACTCCTAATGCAAAAGATATGTTTGATTTCGTAAAATTGCTAAAAATAGGCCAAAAAAAAAGTAAGCATGGGCTAAAAATAGGGACACATATTGGGATCTATTTTTCTCAAAAATTGTGCACTTCCTTTTGAGCTAAGGTTACACCATTTGAATGCTCAACGCCTATTCTCTCAATCCTCCTCCTTAATTCAAAGCTTCCATTGATTATCACAATCATTCTTGCATGTATGAATGAGGCCCTCAGAGAGTGCACTTCCTTGCTATGCTTCAAGAATGTCAATTGGGAATGGCAATGATAGTTTACTGTAATGAAGAGGAGCTTCACAACAATGGTAGTCGTGCATAGTGCGTAGTAGCGAATGTGATCACAAGCAGTGAAGGAATTGGTGCCAAAGGCGCACTGTAATTCCTGCAGAGTAACAATACTTAAAGCTTGGATGAATGAAATGGAAGAATGAGGTTCAATTTATAGACTTGGGAAAGAAGAGATCAATGGTATAGAATACTTGAGAAGATCAACGGTTGAGAACAGATGAGGAACGTGCAACGAATAAGAAGAAGACATGTGTCTTACTTTCTTTTGCATGAGAGGAGTTATCAAGAATAGAAGAATGAGTTAAAGCATTTAAAAGAATATAACAATCAGTTAAGTGGTTTAAAACAAGAAGAATAGATTTGCATGAGAATGAGAAGATATTTTGCTTTATTAAATATTAGGAATATTTAATTGCATGTGCACAAAGCTTGAATTATATTTAGAGATAACTCAATTTAGAAGAAAAGGTAACTTAAATAAATAATTGATTTATTTAAATTTAGAGAAGATATTATTGGAAGAAATAATTAAATAATTGGAATTATTTAATTTAGAAGAACTAAATAAAATGTTTGATTGCATTTTATTTTTAGAGATTGAGAGTATTTAAATAAATTTGATTTGATTTATTCAAATTTAGAAGAATGAATTTGATTTAATTAAATAATTGAAAATTATTTAATTGTTTGGAAGAATTTAATTAAATAAAAGATTTTATTTAATTTTGACTTTAGAAGAGGTAATTAAATATTTTGATATTTAATTAACTTAGAAGAATGTGAATCGTGTCATTTTTAGGTGTATACAATATTTATTAACATTTCTTCTACAAGCATGTTATAGAATCTTATTAGGCATTAGTATTAGAATGTTCTCATTAATTTCATTTAAAAAATTAAGTTTTTTACACAAAATTCTAGGAGGTGTCTTCAATAGAAAACTTGATTCATTAGATATTTTTTTCTCAATAAACAAGTGATCAATTGGTGTAAAATCTATATTTACATTTGAAATTGCATCATCATTTTCAATCTGAGGATTTTCTACAATATCAAATTGAGATGGCAAAGATGATGTACATTTAACTCTTGAATTCAATTTCTTATTTGCACAAAGATTTTGTATTTGTTGCATTTGTTTCTCTAAATCCTTCTCTTTCTTGGATGCATCATGATCTAATTCCATTAGCAAAGATGGTATATCTTCATCTATGGAGTTCAATTTCTTATTTTCATGAAGTTATCTCATTCCTTCTATTTTCTTTGCATTCTCAAATTCATGCTCCTTCAATGTTTGAGTTTTTGGTCATTTTCTTGGTGTGATGTTCAATTATATATCAATCTAACACAATTAGTCAAGAAAATTAAATAATAATTCATAATAATCAAATTCAAATACAAAAAATGCAATTAGAATGTTTTTTGTCAATGTAAGACTAAAAAAATTGTTAGTTTTATCAAACAAGTATTCTAATTCTTCAAAACATGAAAAAAATGATTTACAATATCAAAGTTGATTTAGAAACATACAATTAGAGTCATCTACGTTGATACAAAAATAAAAAAGCAAGATAAATTTGTTAACTAATGACAAAAACGAACCCAAAACTTTGCAAATCGTGAAGATTCACACAATGTATGATAAGTGAGTGGGAATCCTCTTCATCTGAGACATAGCATGATATTTTTTCTGTGGAATAATGATGAGCCAGACTAGAGAGTACAATGCTTACAACATTGATTGAAGGCTCTTTCGTTAGATCTAATGTGTAGACAAATTTATCAATAGGTGGTAGCTCCTTCTCAAAACTTTGAATGCTTGTGCACTTCATTTAGAGAGACACACTTGAAGTTTGAAGAACCTACACAACATCCCCAATAGTTTGTGCAATATATAATGGTTTCTTTAGATTGTTTGGTCATGTCTTCCTTCTTAGCTATGCCTAATGATTTTTATACTTACATAGTGATTTTATTGCTTTTGCATTTAGAGACCATGATCATGTCTAATATGGGAGCTTTGCACAATGATTTTAATATTTGTGTTGGTATTTTGTAATGGTGTGCACTATAGTCTCAAAGAGTTAAGGTTCTTGTGGAGAACTAGACAAAGAAGAAAATCAAGGTTTTGAGAATAAACAATTTCCTCCATAGAGTTTTATTCTATAGAGTTTGAAACTGTTTATAAGGACAGTGTTATAGCTATCCTAAATACAAATCAATCATTTTTCAAAAAACTGGAGTTGTAAGGAGAATAAATATGATATTGATGGAGAAAACAAGGAGTGTGCTTAGTGGTGTAGGGTTAGATCAAATGTTTTGGGTAGAAGTATTTAGTACGACTTGTTATCTCATTGTCAAATCTCTTAAATTAGCACTTTTTGACAAAATACCCAAGGAATCAAAATCATAGATTCACATTATCCAAGGGAACCTAAGTATGATGGGCTTCATGTGCCTTTGTAACTCTTCACCTATCCATAGTGAATTTTCACCTTCCAAGGCCAAATTGGTCTAGCTAAAAATGGTGCCCAAATTATGACTCTTCATATTCCATCTTGAAGTGGTCTTCTTTGATCTTGATATATTGTCTTCATGTTACCCCATAATTAAGTACAATTACCAATATTTTATAGAACAATTATATTGGGGATTAAGTTACTATAGACACTTGAAAATGACCATGCACTTACCTTCATTTTTGACACTCTTAACATCACTACACATCCTAACATGTCTTCTAAATTAATTAAATAATTTTAATTCTTTGATTAATTTATCCTTAATTAACATTTCCCTTCATTTATCCATTTTTCTTCTAATAAAATAAATAAATTTCATTTTATTTATTTTATTCATCCATTTTCCTTATAAATAATTCCATTATTTAATTAATTTACCCACGTTCCTCCATCCTCCAATTTAAATAAATAAAATATTTTTTTAAATTATCCCTCACCACATAATTTAAATAATTTTATTATTTAAATTATTTCACCTTTATTTTCATCTTTGCACATGTCTCTCTCGCATAACTTAAATAATTTTTTATTTGTTGGCAATATGGGTTGTCATTTGTGTTGTCATTGATGTCAACACTTAGAGTGAGGTATCAACACTTAGAGTAAGGTCGCACTTAGTTTGTGATGATATACCAGTGAGATACAGTGATGCGGTAAGATATAGTGGTATTGTTGATGTTCAGGGTTGTTGATATTCAGTGATGTTCCTAAGGTTCATAGTGGGTTGCTAATGTTCATGGTTGGATGTCATGCTCGAATCAATTTCAAGACAAGGTGTATTAAGCATGCTTGTGGTCAGTAAAGTAGTGAGATGTAGTAATGTTCTTGATTTTCATGGTTGGATCTCATGTCCTAACCAATTCCAAGTCAAGTTTTTGATCAGCAAAGATGTTTTAACGATGAAATATTAAGATGAGAATTAGAAGCACTAAGATGAATGATGATACATGTTAAGCTATGTTGAGGATGAGATGATGTTACTGAGGACCTGTGGCATGTTGTATGATTCTTCCTTTTGTTTCCAAGGATGCATGTGAGCTGCTACATGAGGGTGTTGGCCTCCAGAAGTTGGTGAAGGTTTCTACCACAAAGAGTTGCTTGAAAAGACTGACTGGTAAAATGCTCTGCATTCCTCCACATTTGAAGATATGGTCATGCAGTTCAAAAGTTAAGTTTAGTATGATGTAAAGATGCTAAATCTAAATTTTCAAATCAATTGTCCCTCCGTAGTGAAAGTTATGAGAGATAGAGTTCTAGTCTTTACTCTGGCATAATTAAGTAATGAAGAAGACTGTTTGGAATGACCCACATTTCTCCGCAGTGATAGATATGGCTATGTAGTTTTGAGGATATGATCATACAAATGTATGAGTGCATTCACATGAGTCTCAAGTGTTTTAGAGGTCCGCAAGCTTAGTTCTCAAATGACAGTTGTGATGCAGATAGTTTCAGATGCCTAATTGTTCTTAGGATATGTGTTTGAGTACTTGCGCCAGTTGGAGATTGCACTGATTAGTTATATGAGCTTTTGTGGATATTTTATATGTCTCGAAATGTCTCAAGTTTGAAGATCATGAAGATACTTCTTGTTTCTGGTACCGTAAAATGATTTCAAGTTAGACTATGAAGAGTTGTTGTTGAAGTTATCTTGAGTATGTTGATGATGTGCACCAACTTGTTGTGGGATGAAATGATACATAGACTAATGGAAGATGGTTCTGACATTCTTGTGTTGTCTTATGTTTCTCTGTAAGGTGGTTTTCTACTTTCTCCAGAATTGGTTATTGTCCAGAATGATGATACTGCCAGGATATGCCTCTGCCTAGCCGACTGAAGAATGTTGAAGATATGTGCCACAATGTTGTTGTTGTATGGAGTCCAAGGAAGGTTTGGAGATGTTGTATAGCTCCTATTGACTCATCTAGAAGAAGAACAAGCAATGTTTAATAATTCATGAGTACCGCCAAGTTTGTGTAGACTGATATGCTACATGCTTCATGTGTCCTTGCTTAAGGGTGGCCTAATTCAAATATGTGTAACATGTGGATGCTATTTCTTGAAGAATGATGTTGTGAATGATATTTAGGACTAGACTAAGCATATATTGGGATCTGCAAGGTGTGTGTTTCTTTATGGAGTAGCATGTAGTTCATGATAGGCCTAACCCTATGCATGTTTCATGTTGTGTGATCTCTAGTTGACTTGTAAAATGTAATATTCTTGTTGTATTGACTAACTTGTAATGAAATCATGTAATATAATGTATTTATTGTAAACCTAGTTGGTCTAGGTGAAGTATGGTTGCAAAAATGAAAATATGAAAGTGTGAAGAGAAGAACATGAATATCATATGCATTGTGATGTGTGACTGAAGGAGAAAGAGTAGAAGTGGTAGAAGCTATCCTGATTCATCTTGAAGACATTTTATGACAAGAGTGAACTAAAGAGTACGCCTAATTGATCTATAGGGACATCAAAGTGTGATTATAACCAAAATAAAAGTGTTAATTAGATACAATTTATGTTAAAAGAGTTAAATGGTGGTAAAAGCAAATATGAGTATAACATACCTAGTTTATTTGATAGTTATTGAGGTGATAGTTTTTAGGTGGCAATGATATTGTCAATTAGCTTTAAGATTAGATGGTGAATCAATCAAGTGCATGTTGGTAGCCTTTATCTATTTTAATTCATTGGATATTTGTTCAAATGTTTCATCACCTTTTAATGTTTTATCTATTTTAATTCTTTTATTTGTTCATTTTTATGTATTGTTGATTATTTTTATATCCTCCAATCAATTTTAATGTTAGTAACTTAGGAAGATACTTAGTTACCAAAAACGCGACGGAAAAGGGGCGTTTCTGTTTCGAATGGCCGAAACGCCGTTGCTATAGAGAAACGTCATTGCTGTAGAGAAACGCCGTTTCTCCATTGTTGTGAACCTTCATTTTATTTTTTCTGAGTTTTTGCAAAGAAAGTGATATTTATTAAAAGTGAAAAGATTTTTTATAATATTATTTATTTACTATAGAATAAAAGTGATTTTTATTAAAAGCTTGTAGATTTTTATAATATTGTTTTTTATTATGATATTATTTATATATTACAAAGTAGTTTATAAAATAAATTTTATAGATTTAGTTTTCCTTTTTTTCAAAACAAATTTATTAAAAAGTAGTTTTTATGTTTTTTAAAACGATAAAAGTGTGAAGTTTTTTTTATAAAACAAATTTTATAATTTTATAAAACAAATTTTATAATTTTATAAAAATATATGTTTGTAAAGATGTAGTTTTTGTTTTTTCCTAGTTTTATTGTGATTGTTTAAAGTCTAAAATTCTGAAAAATATCTGTACCTAAAATCCGTTTCTTTTCCGCAACCTCTAAATATCCAAGTGGATGTGAAGAGGAAGAAGAAGGTGACATGTGTCACCTTCTCATTCCTCAAGGCTCATGAGGAGAGCCTATTTTAATCCCTCTTGAAGAGAGGGAGAGGGTTTTTGATTTCATTTTTATTTTTCCAATTTTATTTGAATTTGGGGAGAGAGTTGGAGGGAATTTTGGAGGCACATTTGGAGAAGGACTTGGAGGTGGAGTTGGAAGAGCTCTACTTCAACTACCTACCATTGTTGGGCTATTAAGGTAGGATTCAAGGCTTGATGTCTTTCCTTATGCAATTTACTTTCTTATGTGTTGCTTTGTATGTGTTTTGTGTTTGTTGTTGTGGGTTTTGAGGGTGTTGTAAGAGCCTCTCCACTTGGAGAAAATGCTCAACGTGTGGGGTGGGGGAGGAGTGAACCTCCTCGAGGTCACCTCCTAGTTTTGGTATTTTGGCCTTGAGGGCAAGTTTATGAGTTTGAGCATTTTGAATGGCTTGAAAGCCATGGAGAAATACATGTGATTCTTTGTATAAATATTTAGGCTTGAGGCCTTGATAGAGTTGGGGTTTTTTGAGATATTGGAGTGGCACTCTTGAGTTGAGTGATGTCCACTCCCCTACCCCTTCAAACTCATTTCTATGAGTTTTGTTTTGTGTAATCCATGGGTGTTCTTGTTTTATTACCTTTGTGTTTTGTTGTGTTGTGGAGTGAAGGATCCTTGTGTGTGGATGACCTCCAAGCTCGGGGGTGACTCATGAGTGAGTCTATGGTAGGGAGGATAGTAGTATTTTGTGTCTTGGTTCCCCTCCCTTATTATATTTTTTCTTGCAGGTGTATCTTGGAGGAGGAGCATTTTAAAGTCTAGTTCATTGTTGCTATTTTTGGCTATTGTGAGCCTTGGCCAAGGTTAGCCTTTGTTAAGTTTGTTTCAAGAGAGAGAGAGAGAGAGAAAAATTATGCCATTATCTGGGAGAGAGTTCCACCAATTTCTTAATTTACCTGACATGAGTCGGACAGCATAGAGGACCTTGTTGGTATCAGAGCCAAGTTCATGTGTTTACTTGAATTTCTTTTTTTGCCCCGGGTGAGTTGTATTGCTGAAAGTACTATTAGTAGCGTGCTGTAGTACCTATGGAGGATCGCAGTAAGACCCGTTGTTGAAGGCCGAAGGAAAGTGCCGTGTTGAAGGGCAGTCAGTCGAGGAAAGTAGCAGGGAATATCGCGAACGAGTTATCAGTAAGTTTTATTTCTTCACCCATGGCCTTGAGAAAGTCTTTGGATGCAAGTTCAGCTCTGTCTGATGTCTTACATAACTATTTCCAAGATGGTAACACACATGTTGTAGATGAGAAAGGCAACTTTAAATTCCCAGATGTTAAAATTAACACATTTTATCCTGAAAAAGGAATTAAGGCCAAAGTTTGTGATTCAGTTAGACAAAGTGAAATAAATCTGTTAGTCTCTGGCACTGGAATATGTCCAATTTATCTTCCATTTTTAGTTCCTGAAGATGTAGATCGCTGGAAATCTAAAGGTTTCTTCCATGTCCACTTCCCTCATGTCGATTTAATTGTTCACCCACATTTTAATTATAATATAGGTGCTGAGTTCTTTACTACCCTAATTGATACTAGATGTCAGATTTGGGATCAAGCCGTAGTCGCTCAGTTTAGGGGAATACTCAGGGCAGAAAAGGGAGATGGTATTTTGTCTGTCCAGCCTAATTTCACACTTTCTTTATCTGATAAGTTTATTAGTTCAGCTTTTTGTTTGTTATTGCAAGTTAAAGGTGTGTCCCTGATGTCAGGATCTGTCTATGCAACCATTGGTGGTCGCTGTATTTATAGGATCATGAACACTGTGTCACCTCCTGTCTCTTTGCCCACGGGGGTATCTTTTCCACAAGGTTCATCAAATTTATTGGATTATGGCAGATTCATAGATCCTACTGGATTTGAGATGGGTTTTCCTATAAAAGAACAACTGTTAGAAAGACAAAAGCCACAGTTTGTCGACCTCCCAATACACAGAAACAGGTTCTCTGACAAACCCTTGTTTCAGTCACGAAGAGTAGGAAACATAACTCTCCAAGCAGTCCCTGGTCAAACTTTATTAGAACAACCTTTGATTAGTGAAGCCCAAGCACGAGCCCAACCATTAGCTCGCAGCCGATCCATGGCACATTCTTATGCTAGCACCAGTAGAAAACCCTTTATGGATTATAACCCTGAAGAAGCATCTACCTCAGTTTCTACTTCGTCTCGATTTGTCCCAGGTAGATCTTCATTCTCCTCTAGATCTCAAAAGATGATTGGTCAACATCCTGACCAAATAGATGAGTTAGCCAGAAAGGTTAGTGACAGATTACATCTTGCTCCTAAGCAAGAAGAGGATGAGAATAGAAAATAGAAAAAGAATAAAGGGATTAAGATATCAAAACTTGGTGAGCATGCTAGCATGATGCGTGAGCATCTACCTAGATACAAGTCTGACCGTAGAACTAAAAATGCTGTTCAACTTGATTCTTCTACAGCCACAGAATTAGTCAGTTATACACCAGGTAGATGGCCGACAGAAGAAAGCTATCAGGTTGTCAACCTTGATGAAAAAACTTGGGGGCAGTATGAAGCAAAGGTTCATACAAAAATAGGGACTAAGCTAAAGAAATCTGAGGCTCAGAGAAATTGGCATTCGGCATGGATGCAAACTGCCTCTGAAAACATAGACGACATAGCAGTTGATGTAAAACAGAACATAAATAGGACTGTTTCTGTTTATGATGGGTTATTACAAGTTCAGAACAGTCAGTATAAAACTGAAACTGCTTTAAGTAGAATAGACAAACAGTGTACATCTACACTGAACAATTTTGGTACAGTTGGTTATCAGGTCAATCAGACGCATACCATGGTCACTAGTATTCAAGCCACTAGTGAACGAATAGAAAATGTGACCAACCAAGTCTATTCTCAAGTCTCTATTTCAGATGACAGAAGAGACACTCAGGCACAAGAAAATAAAGCCCTAATGGAAAATGTAGCAAGAAATCTAGAAAGGGTTAGAAAATATGTAAAAAAGATTAGAGTGTCACAGAAAGGAGCAGATAGTTCAGAAGAAGAAACTTCTGACACTAAAGCCAGTAAATCCCAGAAGTCCGAGCCAAAACCCAGACCAAGGATACAAAAGAAGAAAAGTATTCTCTTCACAGAAGAAATAGAAGAAGAGAAACCAGTAGTCACACAGAGAAGTCATAACCCTCCTATGCCTACTAAGCTTGTCCTGCCTAAACAAAAAGAACATATGTTGCAGGCTACAGAAGGCTTAAATGATTGGTTAGCTGAAAATGATCTACAAGATAGTGAACCAGTGTATATGGATGAGCCAGCTGCTGCTGCATAGTCTTCTGAAGAAGAAGCATGTGATACCATATCCCTTGAAGATTCAGATCTAGAATCCGAAAGAGATTATGAATCTCCTGTTGAGATAGAAATAGAAGAACATTGGGAACCTCTATACAAAATTGTTGTAGATGATAATTTTGATATAGAGATGAAAGATGTCTTATCTGAAAATTCCCAACCAGAAAACTTGAGAGCTTATGCTACTTCAGGTTATATTCTCAACATAGATAAAATTCTAGATCCATATGACACTATCTGTACCTGGTGTGACACATTAGAGAATTTCTTTGATACCAGAGGCACCACTTGGTCTGAAGCAAACAAGGTCCTCTATGCTGTCTGACTCATGTCAGGTAAATTAAGAAATTGGTGGAACTCTCTCCCAGATAATGGCATAATTTCTATAGATGCAGATGGAGACGAGTACGTAAAGGAAAAAGATATGGGTCGAAATGATATTTCTGCTGAAGGTTTTGCAACCTTAAAATTGTATTTAGTTGGCTTGTTCAGTGGTAACAGAAAAAATGAAGTTCATGAAGCAAAAAGAATTTTATATTCTCTACAACTAAAAGACCTAGGGAAACTACATAAGTACAATCTAGTATTTGAAAAATATATGATTGCTGCAGGCAAATACCATGATACTACTACAAAGAAGTTCTACTTGAACTCTCTTCCCTATGGTCTAGGAGCTTATGTGGAAGAATATGTCACAGAAATGTATAAATCAAATATTGGTGCTCATGGCTTCATAGAATTGAGACAATTAGTCACGCATAAGGTAGAGAAGGGGTGTTTAATGAAAACTTTGAGTGAAAATAAAGATCAGTTCAATTCTTCATGTAATTTACAAGATTATTGCAACCAACCACCACATAGCCAGTTAAAAGAATTCAAATCTCTTAGAAAATTTAGCAGAAATTCTTGTGGAAAGCATTGTTCTTGTAAGAAATGTAAATATTCTGGTGATAATGATGACTATAGAAAGCAGAAGTATAAACATAAATCTTTCAAAAGAAAGAAATATAGGTTTGCACCTGTCAGCAAGCATTCTTTTAAGAATCGCAAACCTCCCAAGTATTTATTCAAAAAGAATAAGTTTCAGAAAGGCCAGAGAAGTAGATCCAAATCAGTGCAGTGTTTTATTTGCAAAGGTCTACATTATGCCACTGATTGTCCAAAAAAGTATCAGAAAGATAATAAGGTTTATGCTATGATTGCCGATCAATTTTCACTTGATTGGGATATTGTGCATTCTGCAGATGTGTTAGGTAGAACAGAAGATACTTTATTTGAATTGGTTGAAATCTTGCCTGAGCAATATTCTATGGCTCGTGACAAGCACAAGAAGGTAAAATCTTCTAGTTCTAGCTCTTCATCAGAATCGGACAGTTCTCACTCTTCTGATGCACATGCTATTGGATTTAAGGCATACAACTGAGAGGGGGGGGGGGTGAATCAGTTGTATTAAACTTCTTGTTCTTTCAAACACTTGATTCTTCGTTGTTAGTTAACAGCATATCAATTAATCTTCCATGAAAGCATAATACATAAACACAAGAGCAGATAAACATCAACACATTGAACACCAAGATTTTGACGTGGAAAACCCGGTTAAGGGAAAAACCACGAGGTGATTAACCCAAGGATTATTCTCTGTTAGAAGAATAAGAAAAAGAATGGCACTTGCCAATTAGGGCTCACTGCCTGAGCACACTGCTCACAAAGAGGCCCACTGCCTACAAGGAGACACACTGTCTACAAAGTGATAAGAATCACAATCTTGAACTGGAGAATGACATCTCTACCATGTCCGGATCAGTTCCTTTTAAGCCTAAAAACCTCTGCTCTGCCTTTCGCACTTCTCTTCGCTATGCCACACTCATCCACACAATCCACACTTCGAAATGAACTCACAAACCGTTATTTATACAAGACATCGACTTAGGAACAAACATCTAAGTCGGCAAACAACCATAAGAGTATCCACAAGATGAATAACACATCCAGTCGGCCACCACAAGAACATTCGCAGGATGAACAACTCATCCGGTCGGCTAAACAGAGCAAGAACTTCATCCGGAAGAATATCTTCAATTCCGGGCTCTACTATCAATGCGGACCAACAACACAACCTCAACATGATCCAAGAACCTTCACAAGCCTGCCTGAATGACCAGGTACGTCTGCATTTCCTTTACTTACTGAAATCTCTTATCCTCCTTATCCGGAACTTCAAGAACACTGTCTGTCGCCACTGTCAAAATGCAGGAGGTACTTTCGGACCTCCAAATTATACACAACTCGAGATGGCACATCACAAGGACATCCCAAAGACTCCTTCCAATCCACAGATTAGGATTATACAGTTCTGGACCTCACCGGACCTTTTTGTGATCCTCTGTCACCTCTGAATACTTGCCGGAACCGGTTCTACACCGACAGCCACAACTCCTTCAGATCTTCATGCGGACCTCTGAAATCTTAACTGAAGCATCTCAAGACTCATATCTACAAACCCTTTAATCCGCATCCTCTGGTTCACATCCTATACAGTACATTTGCCTTCTTCTCATCACTGTTCTTTACTGTTCCTGACTGAGGCTAATTTTCTCAATATCCTCAGCACACTGCTCATTGAATCCTTCTTGTCAAAGCAATATGAGTATGTTGACATCAATGACAACACTGGTTTACCTCATACTTGCAACAATCTCCCCTTTTGTCATTGATGGCAACATATGATGTGAAAAACCATCAAGACAAGAAACTTCTCCTTTCTGTCACTTCTCCCCCTATCAGCAACATGTCTTCTCCTCATTTACTGCTCCCCTTTTGATCATCAGCTACTTGTTTTTCACATGTCTTCTCTCCCCCTTTGACATCAATGGCAAAGGGCTCATACTTGCAATTTTAACACATCAGAATCATACCAGCTGCTCCCCCTTAGTTGCAGCTCCCCATCATCAATCCGGATCACAAGATATGATTGTGATATCCACCGGACTGATGCACATCAGTGCATCCTAGTTCATCACCGGAGGGGCCATGACCCCTAACTTCTCCCGGAGATATTCAAAAGAGTCCTCGGGAAGAGGTTTAGTAAGGATATCTGCAATCTGATCCTTTGAGGGAACATACTCCAATCTGACTTCTTCCTTGTTCACTTGTTCTCTCAAAAAGTGAAACTTGATAGATATGTGCTTAGTCTTAGAATGCAATACTGGATTCTTAGAAATATTAATTGCACTTGAATTATCACAGAAAATTATGATAGGCTCCTCATATTCAACTTTAATGTCTCTTAGCATCTGCTTCATCCATAAGATTTGAGTGCAACTACCTGCTGCTGCAATGTATTCTGCTTCAGTTGTAGACAGAGATATTGCATCTTGTTTCTTGCTTAGCCAAGAAACCAATCTCTTCCCCAAAAAGAATGCTCCACCACTAGTGCTCTTCCGGTCATCCACATCTCCTGCCCAATCTGCATCTATGTAAGCATGAAGAGAGAAATCCGGATCTCTAGGGTACCATAGACCATACTCAACTGTTCCTTTCAGGTACCTAAAAATTCTTTTGATTGCCATAACATGAGATTCTCTAGGATCAGCCTGGAATCTTGCCACAAGACCAATAGCCTGCATTATATCTGGTCTAGTCTGAGTGAGATACAACAATCCACCAATCATTGATCTATACTTTGTCTGATCTGCCTTTGGGGAGTCATCATCTTTGCTCAACTTACATCCGGTTGCCATGGGAGTGTCCATTGGCTTTGCATCTTCCATAGCAGATTTCCTCAACAATTCTTTCACATATTTGGTCTGAGAGATGAAGATTCTTTTCTTTGTTTGAGTAATTTGCAGACCCAAGAAGAAATTCATTTCACCAAGCATGGACATTTCAAACTCACTTTTCATCTGATTTGCAAAAGTTTTGCACATACTATCTCTTCCTCCAAAAATGATATCATCCACAAACACTTCAACAATCAAAATGTTTTCATAAACAATTTTGAAATATAAGTTACTGTCAGCAGTACCTTTGTTGAATCCAATCTGCACAAGATGCTTATCCAACCTTTCATACCATGCTCTTGGGGCTTGCTTTAGTCCATACAATGCTTTCTTCAACTTGCAGACCATATCATCATTATCAGACAATTGAAATCCATCCGGTTGTTCAATGTAAACTTCTTCTTCCAGATCACCATTTAGGAAAGCAGACTTGACATCCATCTGATATACCTTGAAGTCTTTGAAGGTAGCAAATGCAAGAAATAATCTGACTGCTTCAATTCTTGCCACCGGAGCAAAGGTCTCTTCAAAATCAATTCCTTCTATTTGAGAGTAGCCTTTGCAGACCAATCTAGCTTTGTTTCTGATAACTTCACCAGCTTCATTCAGTTTGTTCCGGAAGACCCATTTGGTTCAAATCACATTCCTGTCTCTAGGTCTGGGAACAAGATCCCAAGTATGATTTTTCTCAATTTGCATTAATTCATCTTTCATTGCTTTAGTCCAGTTTTCATCATTGCAGGCTTCATTTACTGTTTTAGGTTCAATCTTTGAAATCAGACAACATTCATCTTGATTTTGAGCAACATTCCTTCTAGTTTGCACACCTTTGCTTCTGTCACCTATGATCTGATCTTGAGAGTGGTTTAGTGTTACATACCTAGGAATTTTGGGAGTATCCTGCACTGCTGCTTCTTGATCAGGCTCATTCAAACCTATCTCTTCTTCCTGATTTACCGGATCAGGCTGACTCTGTCTTACCGGAGAGGATTGAGTTCCTTGAATCTGAACACTGTCTTGGTCATCTTCATCAAATTCATAAAATCTTGAGGGCTTCTCAATTCCTTCATCAACTTTCACATTAGTGCTTTCTATCATCTTCCTTAGTCTCTTATTGTAACACCGGTATGCTTTGCTTTGAGTGGAGTAACCCAAGAAAATTCCTTCATCACTTCTAGCATCAAACTTTCCTAGATCTTCATCTCTTTTGATATAACACTTGCTACCAAATACTCTAAAATATTTCATAGTAGGAGTGATGCCAAACCAGAGTTCGTAGGGGGTCTTACTGGTATTATTTCTGATTTGAACTCGATTTAGAGTGTAGACTGCAGTGCTGATAGCTTCTTTCCAAAACATCTAAGGAACATTTGCTTCCAACATCATTGTCCTGGCAACTTCCTGGATGGTCCAGTTCTTTCTTTCAACTACTCCATTCTGCTGTGGAGTCCTAGGAGCAGACAATTGTCTCCTTATACCCTGCTTCTCACAAAAGTCAATGAACTCACCAGATGTAAATTCACCACCTCTATCAGACCTTAGACATTTAAGTTTCAATCCGGTTTGATTCTCTACCATAGCTTTGAAGATTTTGAACTTTTCAAGGGCTTCTGATTTCTCTTTTAGGAAGGTAACCCACATCATCCGAGAATGGTCATCAATTAACAACATGAAATATCTATCACCTTGCAGACTCTTGATTCTTGTCGGACCACAGAGATCAGTATGTACTAATTCCAACAATCCGGTAGAGGACTGATCTTTGCTTTTGAAAGAGACTCTGCTCTGTTTACCTAGCTGACATTCTTTGCACAAACTATTTGTAGGTTTCACCAATTTTGGAAGGTCTCTTACAGCCTGAATATTGCTTATCTTGATGATGTTATCAAAATTCACATGACACATTCTTCTATGCCATAACCAACTCTGATCAACTTGAGCAAACAGACAACTTTTGTTTGAACCAACCAGATGAAAGATATTACCTTTTGTTTGAGCACCGGATGCAATTTCAGTTCCGGAGCTTGTAAAGATTCTACATTTTCTATTCTTGAACCGGAGATCATAGCCTTTGTCCACTAACTGACCAACACTGAGAAGATTGTGCTTCAATCCTTCAACATATAGTACATTACCTGTTTTGCTCTTTCCATCAAAGGAAATAGTTCCCCTACCTCTGATTCTGCCAGCAGAATTGTCACCAAACTTTACCATTCCTCCTTCATACCTTTCCAAATCTAAGAACTTATTCTTGTCACCAGTCATATGGTGAGAACACCCACTATCAATAACCCAATCATCCTTTTCTTCCACTTGAGCAGCCAAAGCTCTTTCCACAACCTTGTGATTGACAGATTCAGAGGATATTGAATCTTCTTCCTTGATGGCAATAAACACCCATTCATTTCTGGATTTGCTTCCTAGTTCGGATTCATCATCTGTTACTCCTTCATTGTCATCTTCTTCATGAACATAATAGCAGTTCTTTTGAAACCTTTGTCTATTAGTATTAGACCTTGCAGATCTTTCCGGACATCTTGAAGCAAAATGACCAATCTTATTGCAGTTGAAACACTTAAAGGGTAGTTTTCCTTCATACTTACCGGATCCTCTTGGCAATCTCTTTGCAATGAGGGCTTCAAGTTGAGCTATTTCTGCTTCTTCTTCTTCCATGTCTCTTCTTGCTTGATCATACCATGACATCTTCCTTGATGAGTTTTCTCCCAGATCAAATCTCTGTTTGCCTTTCACATAGGTACTGGCTTTGAAAGCAGATTCAGTCTTGGGAGGATCATCTCCAAACTCGGTCATTTCAAATGCAGCTAGTTTGCCAGCCAGTTGTTCTCTTGTGACAGTTGTGTGGGCTCTGAATTCATCAATGGCAGCAACCTTGATTTTGTAGGCAGCAGGAAGGGATCTTAGGATTTTGTAGACAATCTCATTTTCATCTAGAGTTCCACCAGCATTTCTAATTCCACATACCAGCTCATTCACTCTTGGCATAAAGGTAGTGATGTTTTCATCATCTCTCATCTTCAATCTTTCAAATTTCCCTTTCAAACTTTGCAACCTTGCACTTTTGACAAACTCATCTCCTTCATATAGAAGTTCCAGTTTAGTCAGGATCTCATATGCAGTTGGTAGGTCAATAACATTTGAGAGATCTGAATCATTCAATGCGCTTAGTAGGGCTTCCTTGGTCCGCAGATTATTTTCAGCATCTGTGATTTCATTCAGAGTTGTCGGACCACCTTGTGGAGGTACATATGGTTTTGAGACCATAGCCAAGTATGCTTTTCCCATACATTCCAAGTGACACTTCATGTGACCTTTCCAGAGAGTGAAGTTGGTTCCATCGAACTTCAGACTATCCTTCTTGTATGACGACATCCTGGATCTCCTCAAGCGGTTAAGCTCCTTTCAGAGGAACTTGGCTCTGATACCAATTGTTGGATTTAAGGCATACAACTGAGATGGGGGGGGTGAATCAGTTGTATAAAACTTCTTGTTCTTTCAAACACTTGATTCTTCGTTGTTAGTTAACAGCATATCAATTAATCTTCCATGAAAGCATAATACATAAACACAAGAGCAGATAAACATCAACACATTGAACACCAAGATTTTGACGTGGAAAACCCGGTTAAGGGAAAAACCACGGGGTGATTAACCCAAGGATTATTCTTTGTTAGAAGAATAAGAAAAAGAATGGCACTTGCCAATTAGGGCACACTGCCCGAGCACACTGCTCACAAAGAGGCCCACTGCCTACAAGGAGACACACTGTCTACAAAGTGATAAGAATCACAATCTTGAACTGGAGAATGACATCTCTACCATGTCCGGATCAATTCCATTTAAGCCCAAAAACCTCTGCTCTGCCTTTTGCACTTCTCTTCGCTATGCCACACTCATCCACACAATCCACACTTCGAAATGAACTCACAAACCATTATTTATACAAGACATTGACTTAGGAACAAACATCTAAGTCGGCAAACAACCATAAGAGTATCCGCAAGATGAATAACACATCCGGTCGGCCACCACAAGAACATTCGCAGGATGAACAACTCATCCGGTCGGCTAAACAGAGCAAGAACTTCATCCGGAAGAATATCTTCAATTCCAGGCTCTACTATCAATGCAGACCAACAACACAACCTCAACATGATCCAAGAACCTTCACAAGCCTGCCTGAATGACCAGGTACGTCCGCATTTCCTTTACTTACTGAAATCTCTTATCCTCCTTATCCGGAACTTCAAGAACACTGTCTGTCGCCACTGTCAAAATGCAGGAGGTACTTCCGGACCTCCAAATTATACACAACTCGAGATGGCACATCACAAGGACATCCCAAAGACTCCTTCCAATCCACAGATTAGGATTATACAGTTTCAGACCTCACCGAACCTTTTTGTGATCCTCTATCACCTCTGAATACTTGCCGGAACCGGTTCTACACCGACAGCCACAACTCCTTCAGATCTTCATGCGGACCTCTGAAATCTTAACTGAAGCATCTCAAGACTCATATCTACAAACCCTTTAATCCGCATCATCCGGTTCACATCCTATATAGTACATTTGCCTTCTTCTCATCACTGTTCTTTACTATTCCTGACTGAGGCTAATTTTCTCAATATCCTCAGCACACTGCTCATTGAATCCTTCTTGTCAAAGCAATATGAGTATGTTGACATCAATGACAACACTGGTTTACCTCATACTTGCAACACATGCAGTATCCAAGACACTCAAGAAAGCTCTACAAGAACTTGAGTTTAAAATCAGTATGGCAAAAGCTAAGGATCCCTACCACATGCCTGGTTCTTTAGATGCCCGTAAGCAAGCTGCTAAGAAACAGGTAAAGGATCTTAAAGAATGGACCAGGGAAAAAGAGGCTATTCTCCGTAAATTGAAAAAGCCTTCTCATCGATCTGCTTCCAGTTCACCTTCTCCACCACCAAAGTCTTCCCGTTCTTCTCATTGGTATACAGTTCCTAGATGGTCTACCTCCAAACAGTCTGGCAAATCTTCCAAGTCTCTTAGGTCACCTTCCTCTTCTCCTTCTTTGGGACGCTGTATTGATGCTCTCTATTTAAAGGTTGACCGTGTATTGAATCCATTGACATCCTGACCCGTCAGTCTGCCCTCCATGACAAAACTCTTAAACACCTTTCTTCTCAGGTGGGGGAAATTTTGGCACTTTTAACTAAAGCTGATTCTCAGTCCTCCTCACAGTCTGAATCTGAACCAGAATCCTTAGGTGAACCTGCAAAAGCCTTGTACATGGTTGAGAATTGTACATACATCCGGACTAACCTTTGTTTTCCTAGATATAAGTCAATACCATTAGATGCTTTTGTAGATTCAGGTTCTTCCAGAAGTTTCGCTAAAACAGGTGCAATCCCTCCTGAATTCTGGAAACATAAGACTGATCTTCCCTCAGGCTATGCCATAAATGGAAATGAGTTACAGATGGGTAGATATGCAGAGGATGTCCAAATTGAAATCCAAGGTCAGAAATTTGTGGTTGATTTCATTGAATTAGATAGTCTCAGAGAAGACATATTGTTAGGTTATACTTTCTTGACTAAATACCAACCATTTGTGTTACGAACCCATGAGATTACTCTTAAACATCCAAATGGTTTAGTCAAAGTCCCTTCTCTGAAAGTTGTAACCCACAAATTGTCTGACAAAGTAAAGAAACAGAAAGAGTCTCTAAAGTCTCAGGGACCTCAATTACCTCTACTATTAGAACCTGTAAAGGCTAGGTTTGAAAAAGAATGTTGCAGTCTTAACCCTTTACAGTTTTGGACAAAGGACCATGAAGAATGTGAGATTCGGCTCAAACCAGAATGTCAATCTGTAATTCCTTTTGAGCCAGCTTATTTGATGAGTCCTTCAGAGGTAAAAGAAATTGATGAACACTTGCAAGAATTAGTTGATGGCAAGTTTATCAGGGATAGTAAAAGTCCTTTCAACTGTGTAGCATTCCTGGTAAACAAAAGAGCCGAACAGATCAGAGGAAAGAAAAGATTTTGCATAAATTACAAGCCTCTGAATGATATTATTCTGCCATTCAATTATCCAATTCCATTCAGCACTGATTTGATAATGAGAGCAGCTTCCAAAAAGGTCTTCTCCAAGTTTGACTGCAAGTCTGGTTTCTGGCAGATCAAGGTAAAAGAAGAAGACAGGTATAAAACTGCTTTCTCTGTCCCTCAAGGACTTTATGAATGGAACGTCATGCCCTTTGGTTTGAAAACTGCACCAGCTTATTTTCAAAGGCGTATGGATAAGGCATTAAGAAGCTTGAAAGATTTCTGTTCAGTTTATATAGATGATATCATTGTTTATTCTGAAAATGAGACTAAACATTTGAAGCATTTAGAATCTTTGTATAATGTTATTAAAGAAAATGGGATATGTCTGTCTGCCAAGAAAATGGTCATTGGTAAATAGGAAATTGACTTCTTGGGATTGGTTCTGTCAAATGGCAAGGAAAAACTCCAGCCCCACATTCTAAAGCATATCTCAGAATTTCCAGATGTTTTGGTTGGAACAAAACAAATACAAAGGTTTCTAGGTTGTTTAAATTATGTCAGTCCATTTTATAATGGATTAGCCAAAGACAGAAAGAAATTGCAAGCTCAGTTGAAAGAAGGTGCAGGTCCTTGGACTGACGATCTCACTGAAATAGTCCAAAGGATAAAACAAAAATGCCAATACCTCCCTACTCTACATCTTCCAGAAGAAGGTTTTTCATTGCTTTTATTCACTGATGCTTCTGACGATGTTTGGGGTGCTGTGCTGTTACAGGAGATTCCTCTCAAAGGAACTCAAGTTTGTGGATATAGGTCTGGGACATTCACTGATACAGAATGTCGATACACTATCTACGAAAAAGAAATTTTGGCTGTTAAAAAAGGAATTGAAAATTTTAAGATATTTCTTAAACCTGTGCATTTTATTGTCAAAACAGATAGCCAGCCAATGAGATCTCTTCTTAGTAAAAAACCTAATAAAGACATTGCTCATGGTCGAATTGCAAGATGGTATTTAGATTTCTCCAGTTATGATTTTGAAATAGAATGGATAAAAGGTGATAACAATCCACTTGCAGATTCCTTAACCAGAGAAATGGCGAAACTGGCAGAACCAGCTAGTATGGTAATCATTCCAGGAGAGACTCTTGTCAGAAAAGATGGTGTAGAGATTTTCCTGAGCAAAAATGATCAAGGTAATGACCTATGGGTTCCACAACTCCCACCAGAAATTCTAACACCAATTCTGGAGTGTTATTTCATGAATAAGTGGCTACAAGAATTACGTGATGTAATTCATGAAAATTATTGTAGACATATTTTATCAGGACCCCAACAATCAGCATTTCTGTCTCATTTTGGTCTTGAAGATGCTGCAATTTACTTTGCTCTCAGAAATAGTGTAGCATTTGATGTTTGCATAACATCTCTGTTGCCAATGAATTGGCCAGTAAAGATTAAAAAGAATTTTCTGAAATGTGCAAAATTTGGTTTATTTAACAGCATCACTTTGTTACAAACAGAATTTGAAGATTATGCTGATTTGTTCCTTGGTTATAATGAACGAATTCTTCAAGATGATATGAAGGAATTCTTTAATCATCTGCAAAAGAATTTTGCATGGGCTATAGAAGAAGGCATGGCAGGTCCTTCTGGTTATCTACAAATGAGGTTAAATTATGCTCTTCCTAGAGTAGAATATTATCCTCTTACAATGAATTGGTTCCCACGGGCCCAGATAGAAGGAATGGAGATAGCATTACTTCCTGCATTGACTGCTGCACGCACAGAGATTGACTTTACATCTCCTGATGAAATTACAAAGATCATTTACACATTCAATCAAAGAGATGATGACCTAGCGATAGCATTTCAGCCTCTACCTCTACATTTGATGCCTCCAACAGACCTGGACCACCACTATGAAGAACCGGATCCACCTCCTCTTGTTATCCAACCAAATTATTCTGATGATGATGATGATGATGATGATGATGATGATGGATATCAGTCAGATGGTAGCTAGCACATGGGCTTGTCTGTGCCGTGATGTCAGCCACGTTAAGATCTGACAATAGGAAGCAACCCTATCCAAAAAAAAGTAAGATCCCCGTAGCTACTTTTGGGTGTAAAGTGGGCCGTGTTCACATGCGGTGTGCTCCATGTGATTTCCTCTTTTACTGTTGGCTCCACTAGCAACAGTTGCTAATACGTGTCAATATTGTATGGATCAATCTTCCTCTAGCAATAGTGCGAGACGCGTGTCCTCTTCGTATGGTCGGAACTCAAAATTGCCTTAATCTTTTGGCATCCGACTTTGTGTATAAATAAGGGCCAATGCATTGTGTTAGGGATTCGGAGTCAGAGATAAAATTTTAGAGTTAAGAGTCTAGAGGGTGGTCATACAAAAGTATGCTCTTGTTCTGCGCTTAGTGCGATCTGAACAATCAGAAATTGTAATAAGTTGCTTGTATAATCATCTGAAGATCAATAAAAAAGTGTTTAATAGTTTTGGAATTCCGCTGTGTGTGCTATTGTTGGTATCAGAGCCTGTTTTAGCGAAACTTCTGGAAGAACCTGAATCTACAAAAGCATCTAATGGTATTGACTTATATCCAGGAAAACAAAGGTTAGTCCGGATGTATGTACAATTCTCAACCATATACAAGGATTTTGCAGGTTCACCTAAGGATTCTGGTTCAGATTCAGACTGTGAGGAGGACTGAGAATCAGCTTTAGTTAAAAGTGCCAAAATTTCCCCCACCTGAGAAGAAAGGTGTTTAAGAGTTTTGTCATGGAGGGTAGACTGACGGGTCAAGATGTCAATGGATTCAGTACAACGGTCAACCTTTAAACAGAGAGCATCAATACAGCATCCCAAAGAAGGAGAAGAGGAAGGTGACCTAAGAGACTTGGAAGATTTGCCAGACTGTTTGGAGGTAGACCATCTAGGAACTGTATACCAATGAGAAGAACGGGAAGACTTTGGTGGTGGAGAAGGTGAACTGGAAGCAGATCGATGAGAAGGCTTTTTCAATTTATGGAGAATAGCCTCTTTTTCCCTGGTCCATTCTTTAAGATCCTTTACCTGTTTCTTAGCAGCTTGCTTACGGGCATCTAAAGAACTAGGCATGTGGTAGGGATCCTTAGCTTTTGCCATACTGATTTTAAACTCAATTTCTTGTAGAGCTTTCTTGAGTGTCTTGGATACTGCATGTGCATCAGAAGAGTGAGAACTATCCAATTCTGATGAAGAGCTAGAACTAGAAGATTTTACCTTCTTGTGCTTGTCACGAGCCATAGAATATTGCTCAGGCAAGATTTCAACCAATTCAAATAAAGTATCTTCTGTTCTACCTAACACATCTGCAGAATGCACAATAACCCAATCAAGTGAAAATTGATCAGCAATCATAGCATAAACCTTATTATCTTTCTGATACTTTTTGGACAATCAGTGGCATAATGTGGACCTTTGCAAATAAAACACTGCACTGATTTGGATCTACTTCTCTGGCCTTTCTGAAACTTATTCTTTTTGAATAAATATTTGGGAGGTTTGCGATTCTTAAAAGAATGCTTGCTGACAAGTGCAAACCTATATTTCTTTCTTTTGAAAGATTTATGTTTATACTTCTACTTTCTATAGTCATCATTATCACCAGAATATTTACATTTCTTACAAGAACAATGCTTTCCACAAGAATTTCTGCTAAATTTTCTAAGAGATTTGAATTCTTTTAACTGGTTATGTGGTGGTTGGTTGCAATAATCTTGTAAATTACATGAAGAATTGAACTGATCTTTATTTTCACTCAAAGTTTTCATTAAACACCCCTTCTCTACCTTATGAGTGACTAATTGTCTCAATTCTATGAAGCCATGAGCACCAATATTTGATTTATACTTTTCTGTGACATATTCTTCCACATAAGCTCCTAGACCACAGGGAAGAGAGTTCAAGTAGAACTTCTTTGTAGTAGTATCATAGTATTTGCCTGCAGCAATCATATATTTTTCAAATACTAGATTGTACTTATGTAGTTTCCCTAGGTCTTTTAGTTGTAGAGAATATAAAATTCTTTCTGCTTCATGAACTTCATTTTTTCTGTTACCACTGAACAAGCCAACTAAATACAATTTTAAGGTTGCAAAACCTTCAGCAGAAATATCATTTCGACCCATATCTTTTTCCTTTACATACTCGTCTCCATCTGCATCTATAGAAATTATGCCATTATCTGGGAGAGAGTTCCACCAATTTCTTAATTTACCTGACATGAGTCGGACAGCATAGAGGACCTTGTTTGCTTCAGACCAAGTGGTGCCTCTGCTATCAAAGAAATTCTCTAATGTGTCACACCAGGTACAGATAGTGTCATATGGATCTAGAATTTTATCTATGTTGAGAATATAACCTGAAGTAGCATAAGCTCTCAAGTTTTCTGGTTGGGAATTTTTAGATAAGACATCTTTCATCTCTATATCAAAATTATCATCTACAACAGTTTTGTATAGAGGTTCCCAATGTTCTTCTATTTCTATCTCAACAGGAGATTCATAATCTCTTTCGGATTCTAGATCTGAATCTTCAAGGGATATGGTATCACATGCTTCTTCTTCAGAAGACTGTGCAGCAGCAGCTGGCTCATCCATATACACTGGTTCACTATCTTGTAGATCATTTTCAGCTAACCAATCCTTTAGGCCTTCTGTAGCCTGCAACATATGTTCTTTCTATTTACGCAGGACAAGCTTAGTAGGCATAGGAGGGTTATGACTTCTCTGTGTGACTACTGGTTTCTCTTCTTCTATTTCTTCTGTGAAGAGAATACTTTTCTTCTTTTGTATCCTTGGTCTGGGTTTTGGCTTGGACTTCTGGGATTTACTGGCTTTAGTGTCAGAAGTTTCTTCTTCTGAACTATCTGCTCCTTTCTGTGACACTCTAATCTTTTTTACATATTTTCTAACCCTTTCTAGATTTCTTGCTACATTTTCCATTAGGGCTTTATTTTCTTGTGCCTGAGTGTCTCTTCTGTCATCTGAAACAGAGACTTGAGAATAGACTTGGTTGGTCACATTTTCTATTCGTTCACTAGTGGCTTGAATACTAGTGACCATGGTATGCGTCTGACTGACCTGATAACCAACTGTACCAAAATTGTTCAGTGTAGATGTACACTGTTTGTCTATTCTACTTAAAGCAGTTTCAGTTTTATACTGACTGTTCTGAACTTGTAATAACCCATCATAAACAGAAATAGTCCTATTTATGTTATGTTTTACATCAACTGCTATGTCGTCTATGTTTTCAGAGGCAGTTTTCATCCATGCCGAATGCCAATTTCTCTGAGCCTCAGATTTCTTTTGCTTAGTCCCTATTTTTGTATGAACCTTTGCTTCATACTGCCCCCAAGTTTTTTCATCAGGGTGACAACCTGATAGCTTTCTTCTGTCGGCCATCTACCTGGTGTATAACTGACTAATTCTGTGGCTGTAGAAGAATCAAGTTGAACAGCATTTTTAGTTCTACGGTCAGACTTGTATCTGGGTAGATGCTCACGCATCATGCTAGCATGCTCACCAAGTTTTGATATCTTAATCCCTTTATTCTTTTTCTGTTTTCTATTCTCATCCTCTTCTTGCTTAGGAGCAAGATGTAATCTGTCACTAACCTTTCTGGCTAACTCATCTATTTGGTCAGGATGTTGACCAATCATCTTTTGAGATCTGGAGGAGAATGAAGATCTACCTGGGACAAATCGAGACGAAGTAGAAACTGAGGTAGATGCTTCTTCAGGGTTATAATCCATAAAGGGTTTTCTACTGGTGCTAGCATAAGAATGCGCCATGGATCGGCTGCGAGCTAATGGTTGGGCTCGTGCTTGGGCTTCACTAATCAAAGGTAGTATTTCACTAAGCAACTGAGTCTAGTGTTTTATTGATCTTCAGATGATTATACAAGCAACTGATTACAATTTCTGATTGTTCAGATCGCACTAAGCGCAGAACAAGAGCATACTTTTGTATGACCACACTCTAGACTCTTAACTCTAAAATTTTATCTCTGACTCCGAATGCCTAACACAATGCATTGGCCCTTATTTATACACAAATTCGGATGCCAAAAGATTAAGGCAATTTTGAGTTCAGACCATACAAAGAGGACACACGTCTCGCACTATTGCTAGAGGAAGATTGATCCATACAATATTGACACGTATTAGCAACTGTTGCTAGTGGAGCCAACAGTAAAAGAGGAAATCACATGGAGCACTCCGCATGTGAACACGGCCCACTTTACACCCGAAAGTAGCTACGGGGATCTTGCTTTTTTTTGGATAGGGTTGCTTCCTATTGTCAGATCTTAACGTGGCTGACATCACGGCACAGACAAGCCCATGTGCTAGCTACCATCTGACTGATATCCATCATCATCATCATCATCATCATCATCATCAGAATAATTTGGTTGGATAACAAGAGGAGGTGGATCCGGTTCTTCATAGTGGTGGTCCAGGTCTGTTGGAGGCATCAAATGTAGAGGTAGAGGCTGAAATGCTATCGCTAGGTCATCATCTCTTTGATTGAATGTGTAAATGATCTTTGTAATTTCATCAAGAGATGCAAAGTCAATCTCTGTGCGTGCAGCAGTCAATGCAGGAAGTAATGCTATCTCCATTCCTTCTATCTGGGCCCATGGGAACCAATTCATTGTAAGAGGATAATATTCTACTCTAGGAAGAGCATAAATTAACCTCATTTGCAGATAACCAGAAGGACCTGCCATGCCTTCTTCTATAGCCCATGCAAAATTCTTTTGCAGATGATTAAAGAATTCCTTCATATCATCATGAAGAATTCCTTCATTATAACCAAGGAACAAATCAGCATAATCTTCAAATTCTGTCTGTAACAAAGTGATGCTGTTAAATAAACCAAATTTTACACATTTCAGAAAATTCTTTTTAATCTTTACTGGCCAATTCATTGGCAACAGAGATGTTATGCAAACATCAAATGCTACACTATTTCTAAGAGCAAAGTAAATTGCAGCATCTTCAAGACCAAAATGAGATAGAAATGTTGATTGTTGGGGTCCTGATAAAATACCTCTACAATAATTTTCATGAATTACATCACGTAATTCTTGTAGCCACTTATTCATGAAATAACACTCCAGAATTGGTGTTAGAATTTCTGGTGGGAGTTGTGGAACCCATAGGTCATTACCTTGACCATTTTTGCTCAGGAAAATCTCTACACCATCTTTTCTGACAAGAGTCTCTCCTGGAATGATTACCATACTAGCTGGTTCTGTCAGTTTCGCCATTTCTCTGGTTAAGGAATCTGCAAGTGGATTGTTATCACCTTTTATCCATTCTATTTCAAAATCATAACTGGAGAAATCTAAATACCATCTTGCAATTCGACCATGAGCAATGTCTTTATTAGGTTTTTTACTAAGAAGAGATCTCATTGGCTGGCTATCTGTTTTGACAATAAAATGCACAGGTTTAAGAAATATCTTAAACTTTTCAATTCCTTTTTTAACAGCCAAAATTTCTTTTTCGTAGATAGTGTATCGACATTCTGTATCAGTGAATGTCCCAGACCTATATCCACAAACTTGAGTTCCTTTGAGAGGAATCTCCTGTAACAGCATAGCACCCTAAACATCGTCAGAAGCATCAGTGAATAAAAGCAATGAAAAACCTTCTTCTGGAAGATGTAGAGTAGGGAGGTACTGGCATTTTTGTTTTATCCTTTGGACTATTTTAGTGAGATCGTCAGTCCAAGGACCTGCACCTTCTTTCAACTGAGCTTGCAATTTCTTTCTATCTTTGGCTAATCCATTATAAAATGGACTGACATAATTTAAACAACCTAGAAACCTTTGTATTTGTTTTTTTCCAACCAAAACATCTGGAAATTCTGAGATATGCTTTAGAATGTGGGGCTGGAGTTTTACCTTGCCATTTGACAGAACCAATCCCAAGAAGTCAATTTCCTGTTTACCAATGACCATTTTCTTGGCAGACAGACATATCCCATTTTCTTTAATAACATTATACAAAGATTCTAAATGCTTCAAATGTTCAGTCTCATTTTCAGAATAAACAATGATATCATCTATATAAACTGAACAGAAATCTTTCAAGCTTCTTAATGTCTTATCCATACGCCTTTGAAAATAAGCTGGTGCAGTTTTCAAACCAAAGGGCATGACGTTCCATTCATAAAGTCCTTGAGGGACAGAGAAAGCAGTTTTATACCTGTCTTCTTCTTTTACCTTGATCTGCCAGAAACCAGACTTGCAGTCGAACTTGGAGAAGACCTTTTTGGAAGCTGCTCTCATTATCAAATCAGTGCTGAATGGAATTGGATAATTAAATGGCAGAATAATATCATTCAGAGGCTTGTAATTTATGCAAAATCTTTTCTTTCCTCTGATCTGTTCGGCTCTTTTGTTTACCAGGAATGCTGCACAGCTGAAAGGACTTTTACTATCCCTGATAAACTTGCCATCAACTAATTCTTGCAAGTGTTCATCAATTTCTTTTACCTCTGAAGGACTCATCAAATAAGCTGGCTCAAAAGGAATTACAGATTGACATTCTGGTTTGAGCCGAATCTCACATTCTTCATGGTCCTTTGTCCAAAACTATAAAGGGTTAAGACTGCAACATTCTTTTTCAAACCTAGCCTTTACAGGTTCTAATAGTAGAGGTAATTGAGGTCCCTGAGACTTTAGAGACTCTTTCTGTTTCTTTACTTTGTCAGACAATTTGTGGGTTACAACTTTTAGAGAAGGGACTTTGACTAAACCATTTGGATGTTTAAGAGTAATCTCATGGGTTCGTAACACAAATGGTTGGTATTTAGTCAAGAAAGTATAACCTAACAATATGTCTTCTCTGAGACTATCTAATTTAATGAAATCAACCACAAATTTCTGACCTTGGATTTCAATTTGGACATCCTGTGCATATCTACCCATCTGTAACTCATTTCCATTTATGGCATAGCCTGAGGGAAGATCAGTCTTATGTTTCCAGAATTCAGGAGGGATTGCACCTGTTTTAGCGAAACTTCTGGAAGAACCTGAATCTACAAAAGCATCTAATGGTATTGACTTATATCCAAGAAAACAAAGGTTAGTCCGGATGTATGTACAATTCTCAACCATATATAAGGCTTTTGCAGGTTCACCTAAGGATTCTGGTTCAGATTCAGACTGTGAGGAGGACTGAGAATCAGCTTTAGTTAAAAGTGCCAAAATTTCCCCCACCTGAGAAGAAAGGTGTTTAAGAGTTTTGTCATGGAGGGCAGACTGACAGGTCAGGATGTCAATGGATTTAGTACAACGGTCAACCTTTAAACAGAGAGCATCAATACAGCGTCCCAAAGAAGGAGAAGAGGAAGGTGACCTAAGAGACCTGGAAGATTTGCCAGACTGTTTGGAGGTAGACCATCTAGGAACTGTATACCCATGAGAAGAACGGGAAGATTTTGGTGGCGAAGAAGGTGAACTGGAAGCAGATCGATGAGAAGGCTTTTTCAATTTACGGAGAATAGCCTCTTTTTCCCTGGTCCATTCTTTAAGATCCTTTACCTGTTTCTTAGCAGCTTGCTTACGGGCATCTAAAGAACCAGGCATGTGGTAGGGATCCTTAGCTTTTGACATACTAATTTTAAACTCAAGTTCTTGTAGAGCTTTCTTGAGTGTCTTGGATACTGCATGTGCATTAGAAGAGTGAGAACTGTCCGATTTTGATGAAGAGATAGAACTAGAAGATTTTACCTTCTTGTTCTTGTCACGAGCCATAGAATATTGCTCAGGCAAGATTTCAACCAATTCAAATAAAGTATCTTCTGTTCTACCTAACACATCTGTAGAATGCACAATATCCCAATCAAGTGAAAATTGATCAGCAATCATAGCATAAACCTTATTATCTTTCTGATACTTTTTTGGACAATCAGTGGCATAATGTGGACCTTTGCAAATATAACACTGCACTGATTTGGATCTACTTCTCTGGCCTTTCTGAAACTTATTCTTTTTGAATAAATACTTGGGAGGTTTGCGACTCTTAAAAGAATGCTTGCTGACAGGTGCAAACCTATATTTCTTTCTTTTGAAAGATTTATGTTTATACTTCTACTTTCTATAGTCATCATTATCACCAGAATATTTACATTTCTTACAAGAACAATGCTTTCTACAAGAATTTCTGCTAAATTTTCTAAGAGATTTGAATTCTTTTAACTGGCTATGTGGTGGTTGGTTGCAATAATCTTGTAAATTACATGAAGAATTGAACTGATCTTTATTTTCACTCAAAGTTTTCATTAAACACCCCTTCTCTACCTTATGAGTGACTAATTGTCTCAATTCTATGAAGCCATGAGCACCAATATTTGATTTATACTTTTCTGTGACATATTCTTCCACATAAGCTCCTAGACCACAGGGAAGAGAGTTCAAGTAGAACTTCTTTGTAGTAGTATCATAGTATTTGCCTGCAGCAATCATATATTTTTCAAATACTAGATTGTACTTATGTAGTTTCCCTAGGTCTTTTAGTTGTAGAGAATATAAAATTCTTTCTGCTTCATGAACTTCATTTTTTCTGTTACCACTGAACAAGCCAACTAAATACAATTTTAAGGTTGCAAAACCTTCAGCAGAAATATCATTTCGACCCATATCTTTTTCCTTTACATACTCGTCTCCATCTGCATCTATAGAAATTATGCCATTATCTGGGAGAGAGTTCCACCAATTTCTTAATTTACCTGACATGAGTCGGACAGCATAGAGGACCTTGTTTGCTTCAGACCAAGTGGTGCCTCTGCTATCAAAGAAATTCTCTAATGTGTCACACCAGGTACAGATAATGTCATACGGATCTAGAATTTTATCTATGTTGAGAATAAAACCTAAAGTAGCATAAGCTCTCAAGTTTTCTGGTTGGGAATTTTCAGATAAGACATCTTTCATCTCTATATCAAAATTATCATCTACAACAGTTTTGTATAGAGGTTCCCAATGTTCTTCTATTTCTATCTCAACAGGAGATTCATAATCTCTTTCAGATTCTAGATCTGAATCTTCAAGGGATATGGTATCACATGCTTCTTCTTCAGAAGACTGTGCAGCAGCAGCTGGCTCATCCATATACACTGGTTCACTATCTTGTAGATCATTTTCAGCTAACCAATCCTTTAGGCCTTCTGTAGCCTGCAACATATGTTCTTTCTGTTTAGGCAGGACAAGCTTAGTAGGCATAGGAGGGTTATGACTTCTCTGTGTGACTACTAGTTTCTCTTCTTCTATTTCTTCTGTGAAGAGAATACTTTTCTTCTTTTGTATCCTTGGTCTAGGTTTTGGCTCGGACTTCTGGGATTTACTGGCTTTAGTGTCAGAAGTTTCTTCTTCTGAACTATCTGCTCCTTTCTGTGACACTCTAATCTTTTTTACATATTTTCTAACCCTTTCTAGATTTCTTGCTACATTTTCCATTAGGGCTTTATTTTCTTGTGCCTGAGTGTCTCTTCTATCATCTGAAACAGAGACTTGAGAATAGACTTGGTTGGTCACATTTTCTATTCGTTCACTAGTGGCTTGAATACTAGTGACCATGGTATGCGTCTAACTGACCTGATAACCAACTGTACCAAAATTGTTCAGTGTAGATGTACACTATTTGTCTATTCTACTTAAAGCAGTTTCAGTTTTATACTGACTGTTTTGAACTTGTAATAACCCATCATAAACAGAAACAGTCCTATTTATGTTCTGTTTTACATCAACTGCTATGTCGTCTATGTTTTCAGAGGCAATTTGCATCCATGCCGAATGCCAATTTCTTTGAGCCTCAGATTTCTTTTGCTTAGTCCCTATTTTTGTATGAACCTTTGCTTCATACTGCCCCCAAGTTTTTTCATCAGGGTTGACAACCTGATAGCTTTCTTCTGTCGGCCATCTACCTGGTGTATAACTGACTAATTCTGTGGCTGTAGAAGAATCAAGTTGAACAGCATTTTTAGTTCTACGGTCAGACTTGTATCTGGGTAGATGCTCACGCATCATGCTAGCATGCTCACCAAGTTTTGATATCTTAATCCCTTTATTCTTTTTCTGTTTTCTATTCTCATCCTCTTCTTGCTTAGGAGCAAGATGTAATCTGTCACTAACCTTTCTGGCTAACTCATCTATTTGGTCAGGATGTTGACCAATCATCTTTTGAGATCTGGAGGAGAATGAAGATCTACCTGGGACAAATCGAGACGAAGTAGAAACTGAGGTAGATGCTTCTTCAGGGTTATAATCCATAAAGGGTTTTCTACTGGTGCTAGCATAAGAATGCGCCATGGATTGGCTGCGAGCTAATGGTTGGGCTCGTGCTTGGGCTTCACTAATCAAATGTTGTTCTAATAAAGTTTGACTAGGGACTGCTTGGAGAGTTATGTTTCCTACTCTTCGTGACTGAAACAAGGGTCTGTCAGAGAACCTATTTCTGTGTATTGGGAGGTCAACAAACTGTGGCTTTTGTCTTTCTAACAGTTGTTCTATTATAGGAAAACCCATCTCAAATCTAGTAGGATCTATGAATCTGCCATAATCCAATAAATTTGATGAACCTTGTGGAAAAGATACCCCCATGGGCAAAGAGACAGGAGGTGACACAGTGTTCATGATCCTATAAATACAACGACCACCAATGGTTGCATAGACAGATCTCGGCATCAGGGACACACCTTTAACTTGCAATAACAAACAAAAAGCTGAACTAATAAACTTATCAGATAAAGAAAGTGTGAAAATAGGCTGGACAGACAAAATACCATCTCCCTTTTCTGCACTGAGTATTCCCCTAAACTGAGCGACTACGGCTTGATCCCAAATCTGACATCTAGTATCAATTAGGGTAGCAAAGAACTCAGCACCTATATTATAATTAAAATGTGGGTGAATAATTAAATCGACATGAGGGAAGTGGACATGGAAGAAACCTTTAGATTTCCAGCGATCTACATCTTCAGGAACTAAAAATGGAAGATAAGTTGGACATATTCCAGTGCCAGAGACTAACAGATTTATTTCACTTTGTCTAACTGAATCACAAACTTTGGCCTTAATTCCTTTTTCAGGATAAAATGTGTTAATTTTAACATATGGGAATTTAAAGTTGCCTTTCTCATCTACAACATGTGTGTTACCATCTTGGAAATAGTTATGTAAGACATCAGACAGAGCTGAACTTGCATCCAAAGACTTTCTCAAGGCCATGGGTGAAGAAATAAAACTTACTGATAACTCGTTCGCGATATTCCCTGCTACTTTCCTCGATTGACTGCCCTTCAACACGGCACTTTCCTTCGGCCTTCAACAACGGGTCTTACTACGATCCTCCACAGGTACTACAGCATGCTACTAACAGTACTTTCAGCAATACAACTCACCTGGGGCAAAAAAAGAAATTCAAGTAAACACATGAACTTGGCTCTGATACCAACAATAGCACACACAGCGGAATTCCAAAACTATTAAACACTTTTTTATTGATCTTCAGATGATTATACAAGCAACTGATTGCAATTTCTGATTGTTCAGATCGCACTAAGCGCAGAACAAGAGCATACTTTTGTATGACCACACTCTAGACTCTTAACTCTAAAATTTTATCTCTGACTCTGAATGCCTAACATAATGCATTGGCCCTTATTTATACACAAAGTCGGATGCCAAAAGATTAAGGCAATTTTGAGTTCCGACCATACAAAGAGGACACGCGTCTCGCACTATTGCTAGAGGAAGATTGATCCATACAATATTGACACGTATTAGCAACTGTTGCTAGTGGAGCCAACAGTAAAAGAGGAAATCACATGGAGCACTCCGCATGTGAACACGGCCCACTTTACACCCGAAAGTAGCTACGGGGATCTTGCTTTTTTTGGATAGGGTTGCTTCCTATTGTCAGATCTTAACGTGGCTGACATCACGGCACAGACAAGCCCATGTGCTAGCTACCATCTGACTGATATCCATCATCATCATCATCATCATCATCATCAGAATAATTTGGTTGGATAACAAGAGGAGGTGGATCCGGTTCTTCATAGTGGTGGTCCAGGTCTGTTGGAGGCATCAAATGTAGAGGTAGAGGCTGAAATGCTATCGCTAGGTCATCATCTCTTTGATTGAATGTGTAAATGATCTTTGTAATTTCATCAGGAGATGCAAAGTCAATCTCTGTGCGTGCAGCAGTCAATGCAGGAAGTAATGCTATCTCCATTCCTTCTATCTGGGCCCGTGGGAACCAATTCATTGTAAGAGGATAATATTCTACTCTAGGAAGAGCATAATTTAACCTCATTTGTAGATAACCAGAAGGACCTGCCATGCCTTCTTCTATAGCCCATGCAAAATTCTTTTGCAGATGATTAAAGAATTCCTTCATATCATCTTGAAGAATTCGTTCATTATAACCAAGGAACAAATCAGCATAATCTTCAAATTCTGTCTGTAACAAAGTGATGCTATTAAATAAACCAAATTTTACACATTTCAGAAAATTCTTTTTAATCTTTACTGGCCAATTCATTGGCAACAGAGATGTTATGCAAACATCAAATGCTACACTATTTCTGAGAGCAAAGTAAATTGCAGCATCTTCAAGACCAAAATGAGACAGAAATGTTGATTGTTGGGGTCCTGATAAAATACCTCTACAATAATTTTCATGAATTACATCACGTAATTCTTGTAGCCACTTATTCATGAAATAACACTCTAGAATTGGTGTTAGAATTTCTGGTGGGAGTTGTGGAACCCATAGGTCATTACCTTGATCATTTTTGCTCAGGAAAATCTCTACACCATCTTTTCTGACAAGAGTCTCTCCTGGAATGATTACCATACTAGCTGGTTCTGCCAGTTTCGCCATTTCTCTGGTTAAGGAATCTGCAAGTGGATTGTTATCACCTTTTATCCATTCTATTTCAAAATCATAACTGGAGAAATCTAAATACCATCTTGCAATTCGACCATGAGCAATGTCTTTATTAGGTTTTTTACTAAGAAGAGATCTCATTGGCTGGCTATCTGTTTTGACAATAAAATGCACAGGTTTAAGAAATATCTTAAACTTTTCAATTCCTTTTTTAACAGCCAAAATTTCTTTTTCGTAGATAGTGTATCGACATTCTGTATCAGTGAATGTCCCAGACCTATATCCACAAACTTGAGTTCCTTTGAGAGGAATCTCCTGTAACAGCATAGCACCCCAAACATCGTCAGAAGCATCAGTGAATAAAAGCAATGAAAAACCTTCTTCTGGAAGATGTAGAGTAGGGAGGTACTGGCATTTTTGTTTTATCCTTTGGACTATTTCAGTGAGATCGTCAGTCCAAGGACCTGCAGCTTCTTTCAACTGAGCTTGCAATTTCTTTCTGTCTTTGGCTAATCCATTATAAAATGGACTGACATAATTTAAACAACCTAGAAACCTTTGTATTTGTTTTGTTCCAACCAAAACATCTGGAAATTCTGAGATATGCTTTAGAATGTGGGGCTGGAGTTTTACCTTGCCATTTGACAGAACCAATCCCAAGAAGTCAATTTCCTATTTACCAATGACCATTTTCTTGGCAGACAGACATATCCCATTTTCTTTAATAACATTATACAAAGATTCTAAATGCTTCAAATGTTCAGTCTCATTTTCAGAATAAACAATGATATCATCTATATAAACTGAACAGAAATCTTTCAAGCTTCTTAATGCCTTATCCATACGCCTTTGAAAATAAGCTGGTGCAGTTTTCAAACCAAAGGGCATGACGTTCCATTCATAAAGTCCTTGAGGGACAGAGAAAGCAGTTTTATACCTGTCTTCTTCTTTTACCTTGATCTGCCAGAAACCAGACTTGCAGTCAAACTTGGAGAAGACCTTTTTGGAAGCTGCTCTCATTATCAAATCAGTGCTGAATGGAATTGGATAATTGAATGGCAGAATAATATCATTCAGAGGCTTGTAATTTATGCAAAATTTTTTCTTTCCTCTGATCTGTTCGGCTCTTTTGTTTACCAGGAATGCTGCACAGCTGAAAGGACTTTTACTATCCCTGATAAACTTGCCATCAACTAATTCTTACAAGTGTTCATCAATTTCTTTTACCTCTGAAGGACTCATCAAATAAGCTGGCTCAAAACGAATTACAGATTGACATTCTAGTTTGAGCCAAATCTCACATTCTTCATGGTCCTTTGTCCAAAACTGTAAAGGGTTAAGACTGCAACATTCTTTTTCAAACCTAGCCTTTACAGGTTCTAATAGTAGAGGTAATTGAGGTCCCTGAGACTTTAGAGACTCTTTCTGTTTCTTTACTTTGTCAGACAATTTGTGGGTTACAACTTTCAGAGAAGGGACTTTGACTAAACCATTTGGATGTTTAAGAGTAATCTCATGGGTTCGTAACACAAATAGTTGGTATTTAGTCAAGAAAGTATAACCTAACAATATGTCTTCTCTGAGACTATCTAATTCAATGAAATCAACCACAAATTTCTGACCTTGGATTTCAATTTGGACATCATGTGCATATCTACCCATCTGTAACTCATTTCCATTTATGGCATAGCCTAAGGGAAGATCAGTCTTATGTTTCTAGAATTCAGGAGGGATTGCACCTGTTTTAGTGAAACTTCTGGAAGAACCTGAATCTACAAAAGCATCTAATGGTATTGACTTATATCCAGGAAAACAAAGGTTAGTCCGGATGTATGTACAATTCTCAACCATATACAAGGCTTTTGTAGGTTCACCTAAGGATTCTGGTTCAGATTCAGACTGTGAGGAGGACTGTGAATCAGCTTTAGTTAAAAGTGCCAAAATTTCCCCCACCTGAGAAGAAAGGTGTTTAAGAGTTTTGTCATGGAGGGCAAACTGACGGGTCAGGATGTCAATGGATTCAGTACAACGGTCAACCTTTAAACAGAGAGCATCAATACAGTGTCCCAAAGAAGGAGAAGAGGAAGGTGACCTAAGAGACTTGGTGTTGATAACTGAGAGGGGGGGGTGAATCAGTTATCCTAATTATTTCTTCTTTTGAACTTTCTTATTAATCAATGCAGCATTGAATCAAACAAACAAACATTACCATGAAATGAAAAACACATGACACAGTATTTTTGACGTGGAAACCTTGTTAAGGGAGAAAACCACGGGGTGATTAACCCAAAGATTATTCTCTGTTAGAAGAATAAGGAATTACAAAATGGCACTTGCCAATTAGGGCTCACTGCCCGAGCACACTGCTCACAAAGAGGCCCACTGCCTACAAGGAGACACACTGTCTACAAAGTGATAAGAATCACAGTCTTGAACTAATTGGAAGCATCTACATATGCTGGAGTTCGGTTCCGATTAGGCTCAGTACACTGATCTGCTGCACTTCATCTTTCCTCTGTTCTTTATTCTGCTATCCTTTCACATACCGGATCTTTCTTACTACTTCTGCTCTGTTCTGCACTTATTCGCATACACCATCACACAATTACAAACTTTACAACTAAATCCATCCTCTATATATATCCGCACTAGTGATTTCATTATCTTTCTAGTCGGCACCCAGAATAATCTATCTTCTCACAAACTCTGTTCTGTCGGCTGAATCCTTGCATATCAAGTAATGCGGATCAAGCATATACTTGTAGATATCATTAATCATGTCGGCCAAACATGATTCATGCCTTCATAGCCTTTACCATCAACAGTAACACATCCAGAAAATAGTCTGATACTCTGTCAGTCAGTTCTTCCTCTGTTCTCACTGTCTCTCAGGAATCCGGTACTCAACTATTCATATCTTTTTCTTTGTTCATCACCGGAGGCTAAATCCTTGGAATATACTACTCAAGGTACTCCTCTTGACTTCCCCAAATCCACACTGCACCAGGACACTTCCTCTAAGAGATCCGGACCAATCTGTCGAACCTTGCCACATGCTCTGTTCTTGTTCACCGGACCACAACAATCTTCATTCTGACTTCCGGTAGAGACACACCATGACTTGCGGATATGTGGGATGACCTTTGTTGCCATCAATGACAACAACCATGAATCCATATAGTGTGTCTTGCCAACAATCTCCCCCTTTGGCATTGATGGCAACACTTAGTGAAAAATGACTAAGTGTTTACACTATGCTCCCCCTTGGCTGATGCTCTATCTTTATATACAATTTTCGGAACTCCCCCTTAGTTGGATTCCTCATTTTTCACTGCTCCTCACTCCCCCTTTGACATCAATGGCAAAGGGTAGGGTCCGCACACCAAAATTTTCAAAAAATTTTGATACATAGCCGCATATTTACATACTCACATATACTGAAGAATGTCTGCAAAAGATGTCTTCAGTTGGATCAGTTATGTAGCCCAACTCTGCTTCATTCTATCCAAAATTGAAATGTGACCACTCAACAAAAATGCAAATGCATCTGCCCTTTTTAGATCTTTCGGATCACTTGTCTGGGCTGTGATTTGAGCTTCTGCTATGGCCTCATGCATGGCCTCTAGCTTAGGGACAATTAACCCCCTGAGCTCACTCAACCTGCTTATTCTATTTTTCCTTTCCTTCTCCAATTTCTTGATTTCACTCAAGACTGCAATAGTCTGACATTCTTGATTTGTTATAGAGGAAGAAAGAGGATCAAAACTTTGAGACAAGCTTAGTAGTGTGTCCTCTTGCTCTTTTATTTTCTTCTCAATGTCCACTGTTACCTTGGACCAGGAGATACAAAATTTGTATATTTCACCGCCATCCTTAAGAGCATTTTCTAAGCTCTTTATCCCAATGTTCATGTTTCTCCTATCATTAATGATCAAACCCTGAACCTCGGAGAACCTTTTATCCAAAAACTCCTTCCAGACCTTTTCTTTAGCTGATTTTTCTAGAGATTCAAAATGTGTACTAACACTGCTGACTAAGGTTTTGAGATTACCGGAAGAGGAGGCTATGGGATCCTTCTGAAAAGATGGCATGATCTTTTCCAGCACTCCAGATGCTACCTCCATAAGCTCACAGTCTTCTATGTGAGATTTCAGTAGTTTCTCTTTGACTTTCTCATTTGCAAATGAGGCTATTTTCATTGTTTGCACCGGTGACAAAGAGTCAAAATCTAATGGTCCTTTTAGCAGGTCCAGTTCATCAATTTCTATAGTGGCTTTTGTCAAGAATTCTTGAACAGTTTGTGCAGTGTCTCTTGCCGGAGACAGATGTTTCTTCTCTTCTGCAGTTTTGTCCTTTGGAATCTTTTCTCCTTCCTTACTCTTACCACTTTCAGTTGTGGTTTTCTCTGTTGGGGTCTTCTCTTTCTCTGCATCCTTGGTGCTGTCAACCTCTTTTTCTTTAACTGCTGCTTCTTTCTCCTATAGTTTCTCTTCTTCTTGAGATCTGGAGACTATAGGGGAAACCGGAGGAGAGATGTTAGTCTGTTCAAGGGCCACTTCTTCCGAAGCAGATGATTCCAAGTCCACAGTTGTTTCTGCACCTAAGTCCTCTACAACAGGAAGATTAAACCTTTTGAAGGTTTTCTGGAGAATCTCTTCAGTGTCCTTGGCTACCTTGTCGGTCTCACCAAGCATAAGCTGATTCATCCTTGCTTTGCTCCTGAATTCATCCTTGCAGTCTTTGAATACCATGTTCATTGTTTTGTGATCAATTGAAGGATATAGCTGAAAAGCTATCTGTTCCCTGATCTCAAGGTCTTTTGCCATGGCATTGTTCTTTCTTATCTCTAATTCCATCTCTAGGCTCTTTGGGATTTCAGAGATAATCTCAATAAAAGCTTTATTGTAGATGTTCAAGTACCTTATTATAGCTTCTTGCAGGATCTTTTGATCTGCCTCGTTGTAGTCATCATAAAATTCAGCCACCGGTTGAAGGTTCCCATCCACAGTGACTGATTTGACTACACTATCTAGGGATAGAGTGGGCTTTTCAGCAAATTCTTCTGCCATTTCTTCCTTGTCTTGGCCTGTGGAGGGTTTCCCGGATCCTTTCTTCTTCTGTTTCTTTATTTCTTTTACTCCCTCATCTGACTCAGTTTTCTCTTCATCCTTTTGGCTTTCATAAGCCCTTGTGGCTTTTGTCTTAGATCTTTTACTGGATGCCTGGACTTACGGTTTTGAACTTTTGGTTGTGGGAGGTGCAGATCTTTTTGATGATCTGGTCCGGGTGGAAGTTTCAACCGGAACACTTTCTTTACTTTTCTTTTCTGCCTCTTTCTTTTCTTCCTTAGATTTTCTTCTCTTTTCCTGGCTGGCATCAAGTGCCTCTTTTGAGATGCCTAGGCCTTGAGCAATGTGCTCAACTTCTTTTCTCACCTTCCTCTTTATCTCAGGTTCCCTAAGTTCTACATGTATCTTTACACTCAGCTCTTCAAAGGTTCCAAACCTTTCTGCCTTTGGATCTTTGGGCTGACTTAGCATGTGTTGAACATGCAGCTCCCCTATTTGTTCATCCACTTCATACCCCATGGGCATGATCCAGACAGTCCTTGGCTCCACTGCCTCCATTAGGCACTGATCAGTGTCCACCATAAAGCACACTGAGTCTTTGTATTTTTCAACAAGAGACTGGGGAATTCTTTCTCTTGCTTGCATCATGCTTTGGAAGTTTTTGAAGTATCCCCATAGGGCTGTATTTCTTGCTTTGGCATCCCCAAGCCCATGTAGATAGTCTCTTATCTGGACTGCAACAGGTTTGTCATTCTGCCATGCCCATCCACTTGATCCGGGCAGCTCATTCATGAAGTAGAAAAATAGACATAATATAAGAGTACCATACTTAAAGGAATTCTTTTTGTCCTTCTTGATTTTCTGTATATTTTCCATTAATTGGCTTAAGAGTAGTTCGCAGAGATCATATTCTGCATTCTTCCTTAGCATTTCATAGGCAGTATACACTACAGTTCCAGATACAGAATTCTCCCTGCTGGAGTGATAGATCTTGTATCCTATTATCATGGACGCATACTTGATATCCGGATTAGAAATATCTTCAATGGTCATTGCCCTCTTATCAAATTTTGATCCGGTGGCCTCAGTTACAATGTTATTTTTGATAGATTTGAGGATAGGTATCCCTCCGGAAGAGTATAGACCAGTTACTGCTCTAATTGCCTCTTTTGTGATCTTGCAGGGTCTATCCAGCCATAGGAAGTTGTCATGCATCCTGCTCAGTACATACCGGACCCATTCATCTTCTTCAAAGCAGGGGAAATGAATGAATTGATCAAATTGTTTCTTCTAGATACCCTTATACTCTGGTTTAAGCTCAAAAGCATTGTCTATCAGTTGTTTGTGATAGAGATCTCTCAATTTGAATTCCCCAAATTCCTCAATGCTTGCATGTATGTAAACCCTAATGTCTTCTGTGTGTAAAACTCCGTGAGGAACACTGGAAAATGCTCCTAAGGGATCTACCTCCAATGACTTGTATGGATGTTTCTTAAATTCAGGTCGGGGCCTATCTGAGATTTTTACTATATTTGGAGTAGCCATTTCTTTAAAAGATTTGTAGCAAGATATCGAAAGTGGAAAATACCTTTTGCGTCTTCGGTTGCACGGAGTAGCTGGATTGATTTCTGTATGTAATGACTTCGGCAGGAGATCTTCGGTAAACTTGATGAATTTTGTTGCAGAGCTCCGCTTTTAGCTTCTTCTTGGATGTGGAATGATCAAGTGATTGTTGAGAAATCCCTTATATCATTTCGTAAACCCTAATATCTGTTTTGCAATAAATGCTCCACCTATATTATTCCGGTTTGCCTTGTCTGGATAGCTTGGAGTATCTTGGATCAGTCCTGATCTATGAACATCATGTGGATCTTTCAATCATGAATAAATCGAGATGACACATTACAAGAACATCCCAAACATTCTGTCCAGTCCGCAGAGTAAAATAATGTACTTCCGGATCTCTCCGGACCCTTTTTGTAGTCCTCTGTCATTCCGGAGCATCTCCCGGAATAGGTCTTTACTTGATCGATCACAACTTCTTTATATCTTCATGTGGACCTCTGAAATCTTGTTTGGATCATCTCAGGACTAGTATCTTCAAACCCTTTACTCCGCATCTTGTGTCACATCTAGCACCACTTGATTGGCTGGGGGAACAGGATTTTCTTTGAGTCTCCCCCTGAGCCAGATCTCACTTTTTAATTTCTGGAAGAAATATCAGCACCAGAGTCTGGTGCGGATCCAACCTCTACATTCTCTGAACTTTTCTTCACCCAAATCTTGTTCATCTGATTCCTAACTTCATCCACATTCATCTTTTGTTTACCCTTGTCTTGATTCTGATTGTATACCGGACCTCTTTTGTCCTGATTCTTGCTTCTGCAGACTTTTGCACTATGACCAGACCTATTACAGATTTGGCAAATAACATTTCTTTGCATATTTGACTGATAACCTCTTGATATGCATTGATTAGCCATATGACCTACTCTATTGCATGCAAAGCATCTACCATTGAATGATTTGTTTATTTGCATATTTTTGCATTCATGAGACTTGTGTCCATACCTTTTGCAGTTAAAGCACTGTCCGAAGAAGGATGAATTAGTCTGATTCATTCTCTTCCTGCACTGATTAGCTTTGTGACCAAAGTGATTGCAGCTGTGGCAGTATCCATTGAAGGATGGATATCTTTGAGCATTGGGCTGTCTTACCGGAGGTCTTCTAGGCCTATTCCTTGGATTTTCTGATCCAAAATTCTTTTGACCGGATCCGAAGCTTTCTCCTTTCTCATATCCCAAACCATACTTGTCATCTGTCCTCTTTTGACTTCCAAGAAGAACTTCAAGTTGAGCAGAACTTATCTTGAATTTCTCTTTATATTCATTTGCTATTTGAAGGTCTCTTTTGAGAGAGACAATTTGATCCTCAAGTTTTTCTTCATTGTCTTTGGCATCTTCAAGATCAGATTCAAGATGTCTGATAATTCTATCCATCTGATGGCATTCTTCTGATTTCTCCTTAAGAGATTGTCTTAGATTGTCTTCAGCTTTTCTTTTCTCTTCAATCTCTTGAGTAAACTTTATAACTCCTGATTCCATTTCATGTCTTACCATAATGACTTCTTTTGATAACTTTTCACATAACTTGGTTTTCTCAGTCAATTCTTCATTTGTATTGCTTTCTTCAGTTTGGCTTGCCAATTGTTGGAGCAGCTCCTTTCTCTTTTTCATAGAGAGACTTAATTTGTCTTTTAGTTATCTCATGAATTCATCAGCCTGTTTGAGTCTTTCCTTTAATTCATTGACTTCAGAATTTGACTGTTCAAGATCCTCAAGGGCAGTCTTGAGTTGCTCCCTTAAACCATATGCATCCATTTGAACTCCCAGATCTTCCTCAAGCTGTTAGGCTCTATTAGGAGGAACTTAGCTCTGATACCAATTGTTGATAACTGAGAGGGGGGGTGAATCAGTTATCCTAATTATTTCTTCTTTTGAACTTTCTTATTAATCAATGTAACATTGAATCAAACAAACAAACATTACCATGAAATGAAAAACACATGACACAGTATTTTTGACGTGGAAACCCTGTTAAGGGAGAAAACCACGGGGTGATTAACCCAAAGATTATTCTCTGTTAGAAGAATAAGGAATTACAAAATGGCACTTGCCAATTAGGGCTCACTGCCCGAGCACACTGCTCACAAAGAGGCCCACTGCCTACAAGGAGACACACTGTCTACAAAGTGATAAGAATCACAGTCTTGAACTGATTGGAAGCATCTACATATGCTGGAGTTCGGTTCCGATTAGGCTCAGTACACTGATCTACTGCACTTCATCTTTCCTCTGTTCTTTATTCTGCTATCCTTTCACATACCAGATCTTTCTTACTACTTCTGCTCTGTTCTGCACTTATTCGCATACACCATCACACAATTACAAACTTCACAACTAAATCCATCCTCTATATATATCCGCACTAGTGATTTCATTATCTTTCTAGTCGGCACCCAGAATAATCTATCTTCTCACAAACTCTGTTCTGTCGGCTGAATCCTTGCATATCAAGTAATGCAGATCAAGCATATACTTGTAGATATCATTAATCATGTCGGCCAAACATGATTCATGCCTTCATAGCCTTTACCATCAACAGTAACACATCCAGAAAATAGTCTGATACTCTATCAGTCAGTTCTTCCTCTGTTCTCACTGTCTCTCAGGAATCCGGTACTCAACTATTCATATCTTTTTCTTTGTTCATCACCGGAGGCTAAATCCTTGGAATATACTACTCAAGGTAGTCCTCTTGACTTCCCCAAATCCACACTGCACCAAGACACTTCCTCTGAGAGATCCGGACCAATCTGTTAGACCTTGCCACATGCTCTGTTCTTGTTCACCGGACCACAACAATCTTCATTCTGACTTTCGGTAGAGACACACCATGACTTGCAGATATGTGGGATGACCTTTGTTGCCATCAATGACAACAACCATGAATCCATATAGTGCCTCTTGCCAACACTTGGAAGATTTGCGAGACTGTTTGGAGGTAGACCATCTAGGAACTGTATACCCATGAGAAGAATGGGAAGACTTTGGTGGTGGAGAAGGTGAACTAGAAGCAGATCGATGAGAAGGCTTTTTCAATTTACAGAGAATAGCCTCTTTTTCCCTGGTCCATTCTTTAAGATCCTTTACCTGTTTCTTAGCAGCTTGCTTACGGGCATCTAAAGAACCAGGCATGTGGTAGGGATCCTTAGCTTTTGCCATACTAATTTTAAACTCAAGTTCTTGTAGAGCTTTCTTGAGTGTCTTGGATACTGCATGTGCATCAGAAGAGTGAGAACTGTCCGATTCTGATGAAGAGCTAGAACTAGAAGATTTTACCTTCTTGTGCTTGTCACGAGCCATAGAATATTGCTCAAGCAAGATTTCAACCAATTCAAATAAAGTATCTTCTGTTCTACCTAACACATCTACAGAATGCACAATATCCCAATCAAGTGAAAATTGATCGGCAATCATAGCGTAAACCTTATTATCTTTCTGATACTTTTTTGGACAATCAGTGGCATAATGTGGACCTTTGCAAATAAAACACTGCACTGATTTGGATCTACTTCTCTGGCCTTTCTGAAACTTATTCTTTTTGAATAAATACTTGGGAGGTTTGCGATTCTTAAAAGAATGCTTGCTGACAGGTGCAAACCTATATTTCTTTCTTTTGAAAGATTTATGTTTATACTTCTGCTTTCTATAGTCATCATTATCACCAGAATATTTACATTTCTTACAAGAACAATGCTTTCCACAAGAATTTCTGCTAAATTTTCTAAGAGATTTGAATTCTTTTAACTGGCTATGTGGTGGTTGGTTGCAATAATCTTGTAAATTACATGAAGAATTGAACTGATCTTTATTTTCACTCAAAGTTTTCATTAAACACCCCTTCTCTACCTTATGAGTGACTAATTGTCTCAATTCTATGAAGCCATGAGCACCAATATTTGATTTATACTTTTCTGTGACATATTCTTCCACATAAGCTCCTAGACCACAGGGAAGAGAGTTCAAGTAGAACTTCTTTGTAGTAGTATCATAGTATTTGCCTGCAGCAATCATATATTTTTCAAATACTAGATTGTACTTATGTAGTTTCCCTAGGTCTTTTAGTTGTAGAGAATATAAAATTCTTTCTGCTTCATGAACTTCATTTTTTCTGTTACCACTGAACAAGCCAACTAAATACAATTTTAAGGTTGCAAAACCTTCAGCAGAAATATCATTTCGACCCATATCTTTTTCCTTTACATACTCGTCTCCATCTGCATCTATAGAAATTATGCCATTATCTGGGAGAGAGTTCCACCAATTTCTTAATTTACCTGACATGAGTCAGACAGCATAGAGGACCTTGTTTGCTTCAGACCAAGTGGTGCCTCTGCTATCAAAGAAATTCTCTAATGTGTCACACCAGGTACAGATAGTGTCATATGGATCTAGAATTTTATCTATGTTGAGAATATAACCTGAAGTAGCATAAGCTCTCAAGTTTTTTGGTGGGGAATTTTCAGATAAGAAATCTTTCATCTCTATATCAAAATTATCATCTACAACAGTTTTGTATAGAGGTTCCCAATGTTCTTCTATTTCTATCTCAACAGGAGATTCATAATCTCTTTCGGATTCTAGATCTGAATCTTCAAGGGACATGGTATCACATGCTTCTTCTTCAGAAGACTGTGCAGCAGCAGCTGGCTCATCCATATACACTGGTTCACTATCTTGTAGATCATTTTCAGCTAACCAATCCTTTAGGCCTTCTGTAGCCTGCAACATATGTTCTTTCTGTTTAGGCAGGACAAGCTTAGTAGGCATAGGAGGGTTATGACTTCTCTGTGTGACTACTGGTTTCTCTTCTTCTATTTCTTCTGTGAAGAGAATACTTTTCTTCTTTTGTATCCTTGGTTTGGGTTTTGGCTCGGACTTCTGGGATTTACTGGCTTTAGTGTCAGAAGTTTCTTCTTCTGAACTATTTGCTCCTTTCTGTGACACTCTAATCTTTTTTACATATTTTCTAACCCTTTCTAGATTTCTTGCTACATTTTCCATTAGGGCTTTATTTTCTTGTGCCTGAGTGTCTCTTCTGTCATCTAAAACAGAGACTTGAGAATAGACTTGGTTGGTCACATTTTCTATTCGTTCACTAGTGGCTTGAATACTAGTGACCATGGTATGCGTCTGACTGACCTGATAACCAACTGTACCAAAATTGTTCAGTATAGATGTACACTGTTTGTCTATTCTACTTAAAGCAGTTTCAGTTTTATACTGACTGTTCTGAACTTGTAATAACCCATCATAAACAGAAACAGTCCTATTTATGTTCTGTTTTACATCAACTGCTATGTCGTCTAGGTTTTCAGAGGCAGTTTGCATCCATGCCGAATGCCAATTTCTCTGAGCCTTAGATTTCTTTTGTTTAGTCCCTATTTTTGTATGAACCTTTGCTTCATACTGCCCCCAAGTTTTTTCATCAGGGTTGACAACCTGATAGCTTTCTTCTGTCGGCCATCTACCTGGTGTATAACTGACTAATTCTGTGGCTGTAGAAGAATCAAGTTGAATAGCATTTTTAGTTCTACGGTCAGACTTGTATCTGGGTAGATGCTCACGCATCATGCTAGCATGCTCACCAAGTTTTGATATCTTAATCCCTTTATTCTTTTTCTGTTTTCTATTCTCATCCTCTTCTTGCTTAGGAGCAAGATGTAATCTGTCACTAACCTTTCTGGCTAACTCATCTATTTGGTCAGGATGTTGACCAATCATCTTTTGAGATCTGGAGGAGAATGAAGATCTACCTGGGACAAATCGAGACGAAGTAGAAACTGAGGTAGATGCTTCTTCAGGGTTATAATCCATAAAGGGTTTTCTACTAGTGCTAGCATAAGAATGCACCATGGATCAGCTGCGAGCTAATGTTTGGGCTCGTGCTTGGGCTTCACTAATCAAAGGTTGTTCTAATAAAGTTTGACCAGGGACTGCTTGGAGAGTTATGTTTCCTACTCTTCGTGACTGAAACAAGGGTCTGTCAGAGAACCTGTTTCTGTGTATTGGGAGGTCGACAAACTGTGGCTTTTGTCTTTCTAACAGTTGTTCTATTATAGGAAAACCCATCTCAAATCCAGTAGGATCTATGAATCTGCCATAATCCAATAAATTTGATGAACCTTGTGGAAAAGATACCCCCGTGGGCAAAGAGACAGGAGGTGACACAGTGTTCATGATCCTATAAATACAGCGACCACCAATGGTTGCATAGACAGATCCCGGCATCAGGGACACACCTTTAACTTGCAATAACAAACAAAAAGCTGAACTAATAAACTTATCAGATAAAGAAAGTGTGAAATTAGGCTGGACAGACAAAATACCATCTCCCTTTTCTGCACTGAGTATTCCCCTAAACTGAGCGACTACGGCTTGATCCCAAATCTGACATCTAGTATCAATTAGGGTAGCAAAGAACTCAGCACCTATATTATAATTAAAATGTGGGTGAACAATTAAATCGACATGAGGGAAGTGGACATGGAAGAAACCTTTAGATTTCCAGCGATCTACATCTTCAGGAACTAAAAATGGAAGATAAATTGGACATATTCCAGTGCCAGAGACTAACAGATTTATTTCACTTTGTCTAACTGAATCACAAACTTTAGCCTTAATTCCTTTTTCAGGATAAAATGTGTTAATTTTAACATCTGGGAATTTAAAGTTGCCTTTCTCATCTACAACATGTGTGTTACCATCTTGGAAATAGTTATGTAAGACATCAGACAGAGCTGAACTTGCATCCAAAGACTTTCTCAAGGCCATGGGTGAAGAAATAAAACTTACTGATAACTCGTTCACGATATTCCCTGCTACTTTCCTCGACTGACTGCCCTTCAACATGGCACTTTCCTTCGGCCTTCAACAACGGGTCTTACTGCCAAATCCCTTTATTTCCTTTTGGTAAAATCTTAGTATGATTAAATTAAAATTAGTATACACTAAATCTTTTGTTTTCCTCGAGAATGAAGTGAATATGTAATTTTATATCTATGAATAGGAAGATGCCTAGATTTTGGAATTTGCTTCTTAGAAAGAAGTTCTTTAGACTTAATTTGTAGATTGGAGATTATCAGTTGATTGTATTAGACTTGTCTTATGAATTAATATATTTTTATGAATGATTATGGTTGATGGTATTATGGATGATATATGATTGCAATTATGCATTTTCTCCTTCTATCAATTTCTGCAAGTAGAGTTAGAGAAATAACATGGACAGGCGCTGAATATGGAGCTACATAGAAGGGTAGCTTTCTATTCATAACCAATCTATCCGAACATGGCTTAAAAAGATGCTTTGGCCAAAGTTTGTATATCATCAATATACATTACTATTTGATTTATTTCTCTCTCTTTCATATCATGAAATAAGTACATAGGCATATTATACATGTTAGAAATGTTAAATATATCATGTTGCACCATATGAACCTTCATGCATACCAGCTTTAGTTTTCTAGACCTCTTGTGAAGGGTCAAGCTTCTTCATTCAAGAGTAAGACCTTTGAGGCATGAGCCTTGTGGTTGGGTGGTAAATCACCTTGACAATGCTCTCTCTCCACTAGGTTTAGTGTTAAAGATATCGTATGGTATCAAAGACAGTGTATGGTGTGACTTTCTTTTGTTATAAGCCTCTATGGCTAGATGTTGTAAAGGACTTAGTCCTATTTGTAAGATATTTGACTAGATGTTGTAATGTTCTTTAATTATATAGATTGATTAAAGTTATTTATTTCTTGAGTTGTATTTTATGAGAAAATTTTAACTCTTTCCCTTTTTTTGCATTAATTTATTAGAATAATATTATTTTATTCTAGTTATTTCAGAGTGGTTGTTACAAATATTATAAAAAACATGGATATCTTAAATACACCTATCTATTAAAGGGCCCTTGGTTTGTTGATGAAGTTGAAAGATTCTAAATGAGCCCACTAAGGATCAAGTCTTATTGAGTGCAAGGCCCCTAACACCATAACAGACGATGTTGGGATTGTGCCTTGAACGAATTTGTGAGAATGTATACCCCTCAATATTTGGCTCTTAGCTAAAGAGGATTAGCATAAGGCTCATGAGGCTCATGCTCTCATATCAGATAGCAAAAATAATCTTATGAATGATCTTGAAAATTAATTTATTTAAAAATCTTTTAAATAAATACATTTCAATATCTATACTAAATATATAATATTTATTGCCGATGATGGCATGGTTCGGTGGTTAAGTCGTTCAGTTGTAGTGGCGACCACCAGAGTTCAAACCCCCGCTGGGCCAACGAGCTCGCAAGGCTTTACGCCTTCGCTGGGCCAATGAGCTCGCGGGTTTGAAGTGTTCTTCCTAGGGGATGAGGTCCCCCAGTTGTGGCCTCACCGGTTCATTGCTCCGGGAAAAAGCATTCGCGTGGACCCGGAGGGCGTGTCGCACCAGCGTCGCCGGTCACCTTAAAAAGTTTACCAGGCGCATTTAAAAAAAATATATATATATATATATATATAATATTTATTATAAAATAAAATTATTATCATAATCTTATTTATTTTTAAATAAAAAATTAAATAAAACATAATAATTAAATAATTTATTTTAAATCAAAATAATAATAAAATTAACCACATTATTTTATTTTTTTCTTGTTTTTACCATTGATTATTTTTATATTCCATGGGGTATTTATTCTAGCTAACACTAAAAGGTAGTAAGTTTTAATTAATTCAATTTTATTAATATATTATTTATTTTTCATGGTATTGCCTCTCCTTATAATGTACTCTTTCTCCTTCATTTTCATTTTTTTTTGGGGGCAGGTTTATATTATTTTGGATAGTTTTTTTCCCTTTTTTAGTTTAGAATTTCTTATATTTTTAGGAATGTTCCTTTGCCCTTCTCTTTTCTTTATATTGCATTTGTTTTGTTTCATATACCACTTTTGATCTTTATAGATATTAATAAATATATTAAATTAAATAATGGGCACCAAAGAGATTCTCGACAGGGTATCAGGTATGAATCCTGATAGTATTAATAACTATTGTGATCGACTATATTAATATGGCATTTTATTGTTAGTTTACTATGCTATCAAAAAGGGCCTTCACAACCGTAAACCTAGTTGTGTGTAAACCACACTATATGTATTATTATGTATGAACACTATTGTAGTTAATTCTATGCCAAAGCTATGAATTCGTAAGATATTGTTGTGCTAATCTTTGAAACTTCTTGAACACTGCTATGTTTGAACTGAGACATGCACATAGAGAAAACTACGTTTTAATTACCATGGCTCTTTCATATCTATTGTTGGAGAACACCATGACACTGCATGTATTGTGGGATAACTTTTAGCCCCTCAAGGCCACTTCTATAGTTATAGAGTTAAGTCTGTAAAGCATTGTTAAATGATAAGATGGTCGAGGCCATAAGGCCGACCCAATGCATTGTAATGCATGCAAGAAACCTAAGTGCCAATATGGCAAGGGTTTAAATCTATTCTTTCATTCTTAAGAACTTTCTTTATTACCTAATGAATTGGTTAAGCATGTGTTGGAATCTACAAGGCGTGTTCCTCTTTTTGGTATTGTGTGTATGTCATGCCCGTACCAGGCCCACCTGTATGTCAACCATACAAGTGGGAAAAAAATGATGGAAATTTTTTTTTTTTAAGGAATTGAGTTAAACACGAAACTCCATTATCAGTTTACCTATAGTTCACCCTTGTATAACAAACATGTATTGGTTTGATGATGATCATTCTCTAATTTACAAGTATCCTAATAACTAATTGCCAGGTTAAACTAATAAGAATATTAAAATATTTTGTTAAGCTTAGTCCATAAAGTTACACTATAATTTTTCCACCACTAAGTGATTTAATTAAATATAACGATGTTTTAGTAAAATTTAATTTTAAAAATACCATTACACTTAATATAACATTCATCAAAGTTTATAAGGTATTAATGACTTAGATATATTATTTGATTCTTTAATTTAAATTTACAAGAATGAGTTTAGTTTAACATTTAATAAATCACAGTTGCTAATTTGATAATACAAAACATTAAATAAAAAAATTACAACTTCTAATTTACAACTTTAACTACAGTATTTCATTTTAAACTAATTTCTTTTAATAATGCAATAAACTATTTTTTTTTCATGGTGTCAAATTGAATATTTTATTAGTAAATAATCAAATCTTTCATTGATAATTACAGCTATCCTATTAATTGATTAATAGTTACTATTAATAGTTAGTGATAATTAGAAAAATTTAAATCTCTAGTAACTATACATCAATTTATCCAAGTTAGTGATAAGAGGTGCCTAGATTAGATCAAGTGTCCAAAGACTAACCAATAATGGTGACAACTTAAAACACTATGGAAACTATAATAGCATAGGAGCCAAATATGAAGGGATAACAATTATTTTGGAACTATCATCAAAAAGAAAAAATCAAGTCATTGATGACCTATCCTCTAGATCTGCAAGGTAGAACTCACAAAACAAATACTCAAGATCTACCAAGTACTCATCCCAACAAACTACCTATAGAAAATAATGATGGATCTAATTCACTAAATCATTGGAAGTTCCATTTGAAGCAATGTTAAACTTAGTGAAAGTAGGAGATGATGGATATGGAATATCAACACATGTCTCTAGAACCCTAGTTGGTGAAAGGACCTAAAGGTTCAAATGACCATATTGCACATCTTGAAAATTATTTAGATTAGATGCCTAAGTATGAACATCAATTGAAGGATCATCAAAAGTAAAATGTGAGAAGGTATTGTAATGTTGAAAATTGCATACTTTGCATCATCCCCAAAATGTGCTTAAGACAAAAAAAGTACATGTAGGAAGAAATACGTAACAAATAGAGGTATGACACTACATGGCATTCTTCATATATCCATGTACCTACAAGGGTAACATGGGTCTTCCAAATCAAACTAACATGCATACACAGACACAAGTACAAGTATATATATACACATACATAGACATTTATGCCTAAATATACTACTCCTTAATGATGATCTAGAAAATCATCATCACCGCATTGATTAGTAGTGAACTTATTTTTTGGTAGGAGGGGATGATGTGGTTTTATTGGAGTGAAATGTGTCTAGATGGACAAGGGACATTAGACATAGTAGGAAAAAGAGGAGGGAGAAGATATGTTTGTCCAGGAGAGGCAAGAAGAACAACATTCCCTATAACATTTAAAGTAAGATTCAAAGAATGAATGAATATCACTGATAAGGAAGGGACATATGTAATTGATTCAAAGAGAGACTCATTGATAGCGTGAGCCATCAACTCCACTATAGAGAAAGGAACAATCTTGAGATCCTCATTATTACCAATAGACATAGTAGTATTAGGATCTATAGGTTGTTCAAAGGCAACCATGACATTATGAGAAGAGTAATATATCAATGGTGTTTGTGGAATAGGAGGAGGCATGAGTTTTGGTTTAGGTAGGTGATGGGACAAGATAGGGTAAGGCTCAAGTTTACATTTAGTTTTGGGTGGTGGACACTGGAGGTGGGACCATGTCAAGGGTAGATGGTTTAAGAATATTTGGGAATGATGGGTGGATTGGAGTAGGTGAGAGAGTGGGTTGCGTTTTAGGTTGGAAAGGAGTTGAAGGGGGAATCTAGGAAATGGCAAGTCTGAGGAGATTCTTTGGAATGGCAGTGACTAGTAGAGGCTCAAGAGGTGTGTCAAAGGGTACCTCATTAGGTGTCTTTAATATGGCAGGTTGAGTATATGAGGGAAAAAAGACCTCAATTCCTTTAATTTTTTCTTTTATTTCTTCCTAAGAGGTTGTTCTTTAGGTGAGGGTGGAGGACGGGGTTGGTGGTTAGCTAGAGGAAGCATAAAATAAATTGGGATAGATTCAAGTTGGGGAATTATCTTGGGTGGGGCATTAGGTTTAACTAATGGTGGGGTTTTGATCTTTGGATAAGATTGATCTTCAACTTTAGTTTTATTGTTTATCTTTGGGCTATTATTTATTTGTAGTTTGGGTTTAGGTTGAAGTTGTAAGGGCTACGTTGGTTTGAGTTAAGGTTGGTTTCTTCCCATTGTGAGGCTCAATAGAAAGATGAGAAGGGAGGTTAGAAGGTTTGGGAGATGGAATTATGGGTGATGGAGGTGGAATGTCACAAGATGGGTGATGTGCATGAATGGTAGCTCTTTAAATAACATAACTCTGGTATAGACTAAATAGATCATCTATGCAAGGATTAGGAGAACTAGATGAGGTTTTAGGAAGAAAGCAATGAAGATGTGCCATAGGTTAGAGATGGGATGGAAAAGAGAATGACATACAATGACTATGGCACGGTCATGGGGAAACTTAAGGAATTGTGAGAGGGAATAGCCTACATGGCATCAAGCCAAGGATGGACTGAGATAATGTACCTATCAGAGGTTGGGATAGCATGACACAAGATATCCAAGAATTTAGGGCCTACTTGGATTGGAAGAATGATGGTAACTATTTTTTTTCAAGATTGAATATATCCAAGTTAAACATGATAACTATTAATAGTAACTTGGATAAATTGATAAGATGGTAACTATTAATATTCAATCTTGAAGACATTAATCTAATATGCAATAAACTATTTTTTTTTCATCGTTACCTTCTTCATGATCTTTCATTTAGATGAAATTAGTAAGGTCATATGAAATCGAAGGATTAAAATTAGAGACATACTCAAGAATTTTGAATGAAGGACCTTTAAAGATATCCTTATCACACTTGGATTGAATACAAGTTAAAACATAAGGATACATATTAATGAATTTGTAAAAGCATTCAAAATCTCTGATATATGCATAGAAGAATGCCAAAGAACAATTAGGAGAGGCTTTGTATGTGAGATTATTTTGCAGCCAAGTACTTGTTTGAGGAAATTGGGTTTTTAGAGAGAAAAACACATGAATTTCAAAACAAACCAACTAAGTAAGATAGAAATAGTACTACACAACAAGGCAAGATGAATGATTTGGAAGTTTTCTTGAAAGAAGTTTGAAGAAAGTGTATAAAACCCTTAGTGTTGAAATACACAATGTGTAAATAAGAATACGCAAATTTTTAAGGAAGAGTATGAAATGATGCAAAATGTTCAAATGAGCAATGAAAATATGCCTTAAGATAAGTGAAATATATGAATTGAAAGATAATTATGACATATGCGATTAAACAATGCAAAATTATGCTTGTTTATGAACAACAAATGTTATGAGACTATGAAAATTGATGAATGAATGGAATATAATCAAGTATATTGTGTAAAATAGATTAGATCTTATGCAAAAAGGATGTCAAAGTCCTACAATGCTCAGTGCACAATCAAAAGGATGAAGGTAGTTATTTTTGTTGAAATACACAATGTGTAAATGCAAAAGGGTGAACGTTTTAATGCTAGAATGCAAAACTATGCACTATGATCCAACACTACACTTCAAAATCAGATTTGAATGAATGTTGAGGAGAACCAAAATCTAAAAATGAAATATTGACTACAAACCCTAGTTTTTGCCCAGACTAGGTTATATGAAAATGCAACTTTTTAAGCAAAACCCTAGCAAATGAAACTTGTAAGTGTAAAATTTGTTATGAAACAATGATGAATTACTATAATAAGGATTAGATCTGATGTAAATATCAGAAAATTAAAAAATTTTATGATATGCAATGTAAAATATGCAAGCCTAGGATGCTTGTTTTCACTACTTTTTGAAGACTGTCTGGGGAACTTCTCTGCATTATCATTATATTGATGTTGTGCTTCTGCGTTTTGGAACATAGCTTCATACAATGTCATTCTATGTATGTTCCAAGTTTCATGATGTTTTGATCACCAGAAGGATTTTTTTCTGATGTCAGCTTGAAGATAGTGTTGGTTCTATAAACCTATGTTCCCAGCAAGGTGATGGAATGCTCTGCATTATTCCGCAATTATAGATTTGGCTATGTAGTTCTAGAATTGTTTCAAGAAGGCAGTGAAGGTGTTGTTTCCAAAGTTTCAGATCATATTTTCCCTTTCTTGTGAAATTTTGTATGATAGAACACCAGTATGTGCTCTGGTAGAATGAAGTAGTAATGAAGACCTACTGGAATGCTCTGTATTCCTCTGGAAGTGAATGATTGCACTTGCAATTTTGTGGACATGTTCTTGTATGTGAATTTCATGCCTCTTTTTAGTTTCAAGCTTCTTGGTGGTCCGAAGCTCAGTTTTTCAATTGACAACATGTTGCAGTGTGCTCCAAATGACAGATTATTTTCAGAGTAAGTGTTTGAAGTTGTGCAGCACAATTCTTTGATGTGCAGTGGAAAAGGAGTGTTTGGGGATGTTTTATGAGTCATGTGGACTCATCTAGAAATTTTTCATGAAGATCTTTATTATTTCCAGTACCACATAAGGTTTTCAAGTTGATGTGGCCATTATTCTTCAAGTCTTTTGGAGTTTTCCTTAAATCTGTCCTATTTTCAAATGAGCAGAGTGTGTGGATGTAATTCCTTGATGATTAAAGTTGTAAAGGATGTTTTAGACATGGTTAAGCAAGATTTGGGGTCCACAAGGCTTGGATCTTTTGCTAGTGTAACGTGTGTGTTCACTTAGGACCTATCTTCTGCATGTTTCATGTTGTGTATTGTTTGGCCGACTTGTAAATGTATTTTTCATATTGTACCTAGCCAACAAGCTATGTAATCAATGTAATATCATGTATAACTAGTGAATCAAAGTAAGGAAAGTCTAAGATTGAATATGCAATTGATGTATGAATAACTATGGCACACACCTTGCAACACTAAAGAGATGACTTCATTGAGCTAATGATGGATGAATAACTCTTAGTGATGATGAGATTATCAACATACAAAACCAAAATTAAAAGTGCATCATCCCACCATAAAATATAGGCATTTAGATCTCAGTGGCACCTAGAGAATCCTATTGAAAGAAGGAATGAATCCATCTTGGCATACCAAGCTTGAGGGTCTTGTTTGAGGTCATAGAGAGATTTCCTAAATTTGGATACCAAAGAAGAAGCCTGGACAAATCCTTGTGGCCTCTCCATACATATCTCCCCTTGAAGACCACCATGAAGAAAAGAACTCTTCATGTCCATTTAATGTACATCCCAATGATAAGTAGTGATAATGGAAAGAGTCAAATAGATGGCGTTCAATTTTACAACAAGAGAAAAGGTCTCAGTGTAATCAATGTCATGAACCTTAAAGAAACCTTTTGTCACAAGACATGCCTCAAGAATTTGTCAATGCTACCATTTGCAACATGCTTGGTTTGATAGATCCACTTGCATTGAACTGGTTTTCTTTCCTTGGGAAGTGGGAATACATCCTAAGTATGATTCCTAATCAAGGAAGTGTCTTATTCCTCCATTGTTGAATATCATTCAAGAATACCAAATGCTTCACAAAAATACTATGAATCAGAAGTTGTGGTAGTGTCAACATGTGGATGATCCTAATGTTTTGATTATGTTCTCTAGTGTTTGTAGGGTCCCCAACTAGAGAACTTGCTACTTATAGAGTTTGGTGTGCCCAAAGTGGCACATAAGTAGGTAAAATAGGTGAAATCGATTCCTTTGCCTCAAAATAATGACTCAAAGATGAAGTAGGAGAATCCTCTATATTAGATTGGTAAGCCAAAGAAAAAGAAGAGCCCTCCTAAATATTGCCAACGAAATAAGGAATCCAAAGTGAAAGAAGAGGGAAAATGATGCAGAGCTCCAAGCAATTTTCTCAAATTTCTGGAACTCCACTATCATGATGCTTCCTTCTTACGCCGATGTCTTCGTCCACTTCGAACATACGTTACTTGACCTTCTATGTCGGTTCTGTCTACCCTTTCTGCCGGTCAACACTTGTATCGCTAAACAATGTATGTTCCAACATTGTGGTGAATTAATTTCTAGCATCTTCTATATTATATTTCTATTATTGAATTTCAAGAGATAAATATCACATTTGATTTATTTAATTTCTATAAATTTAATTCAAGTTTATTATTTTCTCATTCACCACTTTGAGATCTATGATTTGAGTTAAGCAGTCACCATTACTTGTAAATAAAAAAAATTATGTATAAAGTGTACATATCACCATCTTGATACAACTCATGTAGAGACAACATGGGTGGCAGACTAGTGAGAAGGTCCACCTAAACTACACCAAATCTATAAATGTCATAATTGTCACTAAATTGGTGGCTTCTCATGAACTTGGGATCCACATGACCTCTCAAACAAATAAATGATATTAAGATGCATTTCATTAGAAGGTTACAAATGATAAATACCAAATCCTTCCACTTTTGGAGTAAACATGGCATTGAGGAGAATATTTTTAAAGATTTTATGTCATGATGGAAAATGGGCTGAGAGGCTTTATAGAGATATTCTACTTACTAGTGCACCACATATTACACATGATTGAAGGCTTCCTAGGGCTAGATTTAAAAAAAAATATATGGGGTCTTCACATACACCTATGAGTACATGGAAGCTCAAAGCCATATACTTTAAGGCCCAACTATGTTCCATGCTTAGCCTTACCCTAGTTGCTTGATCCTAGAGTTAATGAGTGAATTTAACCTTGTCACGATTAACCTTCTAATGGGTTAAGAGACATATTCTAGCTATCCTAGTGATGTGCTTGCAATCTCTAATGTGTAGTAGATGATGTTGATCAAAATCCTTGATGGTAACAATGAACATGTTCCTGCTTGCTATGTATGCATGCATCTTGAAGTGTGTTAATGTAAATTATGCTTGAACTAATGACTAAGATTTGTTGTCTTGAATACTAATATTTCTACATGATACTAAGTTGCATGTTTCTTGAATATTTGTCCTAAAATCTATGAGCAATTGGTTGATGTTGTAGGGTGTTAATTTAGCCCTAATTTTTAGCTAGCCAATTATATGTGTTCTAATATTATTAAATAAAGTATTTTTAAAATTGAGTGGATATGATTAAATGTTTATTTTAAATAAATTAATTTTATAATTTTGGTGACACATTTAGTTATTTTAATTACAACTATTTATCCATGTTGATAAATCCGTCACTTTGAGAGGTAAATTAGAAATCAATTGCATACATTCAAAAATTTAAAAAGCCATTAAGGGTTGGAAGTCTATAATTTGGTAGTGGATGGTTTTAATTTTGCAATGATAAAATATAAACTTGTGTATGTAAAAACTTGCCTCATTTATCGATTTCTATTATGTATGAAGTTTAAAATTTGATTATACCAACCTAATGTTGCTCCTAGGGTTTATAAAGACTTTTTATGTGAGAAGTTTAGGTGGTTGTCTATAAATGTTTTTTCTATGGAGGGAGAGGTTAAGTCTAATAAATAAATAAATAGGGTATAATTCATAAGAGGATGAAGGAATCCTTCATCCTCTTATGAATTATAGGTTATTTATGGTTTATCTGACTTTGTTTCCATAACAATAGTATTCAATAACAATAGTATTCAAATTTACCAATATGAATCATACCTTATAGAATAGGTAATATGAATCTAGATAAATTACTATATTCTTATTAAAGTAATCACTTAGATTCCTATTAGAGTTTTTATCTAGTGTTGATCCTATTTTTTGTTTGCAAAGGAGTGTTTGTTATCTCATGTCATAGTAATTTTTACTTTTACCATATAAAAGTGAAGTTAGAGTTTAACGATTCTAATTTTAATTATAAATTTTAAAAACATTAGGAAAAAGTTGATAAAATGACAAAGCAAGGACATGTATCATTCATTTAAACATTAAACTACATAGATTATTTGTAGTTTATAAATTATTTGTCATTTAAACTACATAGATTATTTGTAGTTTATAAATTATTTGTTATCTCGTGTCATATTAATTTTTACTTATACCATATAAATTATTTGTTATGTCGTGTCATATTAATTTTTACTTTTACCATATAAATTATTTGTTGTCTCGCATCATATTAATTTTTACTTTTACTTTATAAATTATTTGTTATCTGGGATCATATTCCTATAAATTTTAATTAGGAAAAAGTTGATAAAATGACAAAGCAAGGACACGTATCATTCGTTTAAACATTAAACTACATAGATATTTGTAATTTATAAATTATTTGTTATCTAGCGTCATATTAATTTTTACTTTTACCATATAAAAGTGAAGTTAGAGTTTAAAGATTGGAAGATAGTAGTAAATTATAAAAACTTGTAATATTTACACTTCTATATTTCATTAATTTTTGAAGCTCACAGTAATATTTAAAAACTTACTACTCACTTTCTCCACTTGTTCTAAAAACTTAAATAAAATTTAAAAACCTATAATATTTGTGCATTATTAATCGTTGAAGCTCACTAAAAAACATTGTTTTACTAATTTTTGTATTATTTTAATACAAGACATTTCACATTAGGAAAAAGTTGATAAAATGACAAAGCAAGGACATGTATCATTCATTTGTGAGTAATTTTTTAACAATATTTTGATTTATGTTCCATATCTAGATTCTAGATTCTAATCACCTATCATAATGTATCAATTATTCAGCCTCAAGGTAAAAAATGACACCTTACAAAAAAATAGATAAGCACCTTTATCCTCTACAACTACTCAATTCTTAGCTCTTGTATCTAGATCTACTTTATTATTAAATATTGTTTGATTATTTGAATAGATTTAGATCATCATTGTAGGACATACATAGTGCATATCCTAGGGTTAGTTAATTTATTTCCTTCACATAAAATAGAAGAACCATAGCATTTCTTATACCACCCGGCGCTTTTCCCTAGGTCATTCTTCATACTACAATCTAATATTGATTTCAATCTTTCCTAGAGCTAGTAAATACATCCCTAGTCATTCTAAATAAAATTAGTATATTGCCCCATATGGGTCATGATGATTCCTAAAGTCTTTTTGATATTTGTAGTAGATATAATATGATTGATTTTTAAAAGTTTATTTTGAACATTTTTGTAACTTTATTATAATATAATTAAATGTAATTTGAATAATAAATTATTATAACTTGATTAAAAAAATGAATCAAATTCATTATAAAATTAGAGATAGTTCAATTTTATTTATAAAATATCAAAAGCATTTATAGGTTTTATTAAACGAATAGTTTAAATACTTATATGAGATCAACCAATGAAATAAACACTCTCACCCAATGAAGACCTTAGTGGTTTTGGCCCTCTTAGCTATGACATACTCTAGGAGGAGGAGGAGTTATATTCAAAACACATGTAAATCATGCACAATAGAGAAAACAATCAACACAAACCACTCATTAAGAAAATCACAAGTGTACCTTGTGTTGGTAAATAGATTTTTCATTGTGATTTTTTGATAAAAATAGTTTAGACCCACTCAATGGGTAGCGACAAAGTTCACCACAATTGTAGAGATTGCTAATTGGATTAATGACCTTCCTCTATATTTGAGATGGGCAACTCCCTTGGAAGATAGGATTTAGTTTTTCTGGGGTATAATTTTAACCAGAAAGAAGGAAAGGCATAACTAACTGAAATTAGAAGAAAAAAGGAAACCCTAGGTGTGGCTAATATGAGGCCAAGACTCTAGAGATTTTACCAAAAGGACAAAAATAAAGGGAGATCAATTGCATATTCCTTAAGATAAGTGAAATATAAGAATTGAAAGATAATTATGACATATGCGATTAAATAATGCAAAATTATGCTTGTTTATGAACAACAAATGTTATGAGACTATGAAAATTGATGAATAAATGGAATATAATCAAGTATATTGTGTAAAATAGATTAGACCTTATGCAAAAAGGATGTCAAAGTCCTACAATGCTCAGTGCACAATCAAAAGGATGAAGGTAGTTATTTTTGTTGAAATACACAATGTGTAAATGCAAAAGGGTGAACGTTTTAATGCTAGAATGCAAAACTATGCACTATGATCCAACACTACACTTCAAAATCAGATTTGAATGAATGTTGAGGAGAACCAAAATCTAAAAATGAAATATTGACTACAAACCCTAGTTTTTGCCTAGACTAGGTTATATGAAAATGCAACTTTTTAAGCAAAACCCTAGCAAATGAAACTTGTAAGTGTAAAATTTGTTATGAAACAATGATGAATTACTGTAATAAGGATTAGATCTGATGTAAATATCAGAAAATTAAAAAATTTTATGATATGCAATGTAAAATATGCAAGCCTAGGATGCTTGTTTTCTCAAATTTTTTCAAATGCATGCAGAATTTTCCAATGCAAGATGATAAATATGGTATTAATGAATGCAATGACTAATTACAACACTTATCAAGATGCAAGTTTAGTAAAAACATGGGTTCACCAAAATGTTATATGCAAAAAGTGGGAAGATGATGAATAGTGTCAAGATATATCAAATCAAACCCTCCTTTCACATTAACATTCAAGGACAACAACCGATCCAAGTCACTACAGATGAAGAGGACTTAGCTATGGATTCATGTGCTTAGGAATGATATGGAAAGAATAATTAGATTGAAGGATTTTTCAAACCCTAGATTCAATAAGCATCAAACTCTAATTATAATGAAATCATGTATAGATAAATATTCAATCTTGAAGACATTAAACTATTGAAAAAAAAATAGTTACTATTAATAGTTACCATCTTATCACTAACTTCTTCTCACTATCTTGGATAAATTGATGTATAGTTACTATCTTTCATGTAAATAATCAAAGCTATCCTGATTCATCTTGAAGACATTTTATGACAAGAGTGAACTAAAGAGTATGCCTAATTGATCTAAGCATTTGAGGAAGCAGAATTGCAATCATTAAAGGTGTGAGCTTCAATGTCAGTTTTCAGGCAGTAGAAGGACTATCATATTATAATCAAATATGAGTTCATTCTTAGTTCAGGGAGTAGTTGATTCCTTGGTTTGTAGCCCTAAAACAAATTCTATAGGGAGTTGTATCTTCCTTGGGAGTGACCCTAAAACCTTCCATCATGGAGTAGTAGCTTCCTTGGGTTGTAGCCCTAAAACAAAGTCAGCGGGGAGTAGTTGCTTGCTTGGGTTGTAGCCCTAAGAAAAAATTTGTAATTTTGAGCTTCATATATTGTGAGTTAATCCTCACTGTGGTTTTTCCCTTCTTGGGTTTTCCATGTATATCTGGTGTTATTATTGATGTGCATTGTGTTGATCTTTCATGTTTATGTTGATGCTATAATGTTTAAGTTTTAATATGCTCTGAAGGATTTAAAGTTTTTTTAGATATTGATTCACCCCTCTCTCAGTATCTTGGTGTGTTCAACATTATTTAAATTGTTTATCACACTACCCTATTCTCAACTACTTGACCGATTTCAATAAATGAGTGATCCTAAATTAAATTACCTTTCAATCCTAGCCCTCCACATCACATTATTCATCTTTTAATATTAATCATCCATTCATCATTCAACCCTCTATAAATTGAACCTCTCACATAATTATCAAACACATCTTTCATATGCAAGTATATGTTGTCGCTTTTATCATCTTTATTGCCTTCATTATAGCCTTTTCATACCTAGAATATGCTGGTTTTTGTAGGCAATCCACAATGTATATTTTATCTATAGAACAAAGCTAGTAGAACTAGGGTGCATTCTACTCTGTTCTATCTAATTGTGATGGTTTTATTTGAGGTGAAGGTTTTGGGTTATTTGCATTATCTTTCATTGTTCCTCAGATCAAATTTCTACATACAGTTACAATTTTCCATGTAGAACCATTACATTGGAGAAATTTAGAATTTTCCATATATGGAATTCATCTCAAGATGGCCACACTTATCCACCAATATTAATGGTTTTATACAAGGTGTACAATGAAATATTTACCTATCCTAACATTGGTGATAGGTGTGGCATGGATCCTCTTGCTTCCTTCACAATATCCATCCTTACACTTCCTGGATTAGGACCACATGCCTCCATGTGCTTCACCCACACCAATTTCATCCCAATCCATGGGATGAACAATTTCCCCATGCCATGTTGTCATGCATGCATTAAAGGGGACACTACACCTACAACCACCAACAAGTTCAATATTTAGGATTCCAAACAAAGGCTTGCATTATTGACATGATGATAACCATTGATGAACCTCACTTTGATTGATATGGATGATGACTTTAAGGTACTAGTTTTTTAATGAAATTCATAGGGTTTGTATATATATGAACTTTATTTATATATCAATTATCATTTTCAAACACAATATCTCACTAACTTGAAAAGTTTAAATGTCTTTTTTAATAAATTTCAATTAACATATATATTTCAACAAAATATGATATCAATCTAGATATCATGCTCTACACACAAAAAAATTATATATTAAGATTATTTTAGGTCAAAGTTAAGGTGTATATAGACAATGGATCTATCTTTCTACCATATTCCTATTAAGTAATTAATACAAAATATATATTTAATAAAATAATCCATATCATACCTCAACATGACTTGAATTTTTTCACCAACTTGGATTTTAGAAAATACTTACATTTGTTGTTCCTAAACATTTCCTTAGATATGATGTGTATGTTTTTGTTTTTGTCAAAGAGAAAATAACACTTTTGTACATCCTTTAATTAACCAACTTCTATCATCTTGGTAATTAAATTAATTATATATTTAAAACTAGAAACACGATGTTATATTTTATCTTTTTACACCATGTTTATATTATATCTATAAATACTTTGTCACTACCCCAAGTTCAAATATCTTAGCTTTTTAAAGTAAAATATTACCACTTTAGTGTTAGTTTTGGCTAGCATTAGTTTGCATGAATCACTAAATCTCATATACTATAACTAGAATTTCCATCTCTTAGCCAAAGTATACCTTAGATCTTCTTCAAGATTGAATTCCAATTGTCACCCCATTACTTGTGGGTAGTTGGGTTCAAGCTTCACCAACATTTGAATCACCTCTTGTTGTTTTCACTATTTATAGGTTTTTGGTGGGAAGTCTCGTCTACCTCACACATGCCTAGTCTTGAAATTTCCTTTGATGTTAGTGTAGTTTGAAAATTCTTACAAACACCTTGTGCTTGTAATATTTAGGCATCTAAGCAAATCCTTCTATATCTCAAGGGAATGCTTTAGTTTGGGATTTGTTACACAATAGGAAATACCAATTATGTTTAGGATTATATGTTATTGACTATGTAGGGAATCTTGGTCCAGGACCTATTTATTTAAGTGAACAAAGAAGCAAACTTCTATCTCATTGTATGCTTCCAAAGATAATAACTATAGTGTGAAGGAGGCAACATGTTATCCCATATGGCTTTAGGCTCTATTTAACAAAGTAGTTTTCCTAAAAAATGATCATAATAATCTATAATGATATCTTGAGTGTCATTTAGATGATATGCAATCTAGTTCACCATAAGTGGACAAACACGTCTAGATTCATATGCATTATGTTAGAAAAGTATTTTAAGATTGCTATGTGGACTTTCAATACATTCTATCTATTGAGTAGCTTGCTCATATACTTTCCAAGGCTCTTCCTAAGAGTATTTTCCTTAATATTTATGTCTAGTTTGGACTTCATGAGTTCCTTTCTACGGGTTCATGCAAAGTAAGGTGATATGTGTGGGTTAATACTCAACCATAAAGTAGGATATTTAGGGTGTATAATGTTGACTTAGGTGTTCTCCTAGGGAACTTATCTTTGTGCACTTAATGGTCTAAGCAACCTTGCACACCTTATATACTTTGTAATCTATATCAAGCGTTGTTCTCCTCTCCTTTTCCAATGACTTGCATGTGTATATGTACACATGATAAGATCATTATTTCAGCTCATTCCCTTCCATTATACTCAAACTCATTAATTTATCCCATGGACACCAATATAGCATCTTGTGTCTCTTTTGCTTGTGTGCTCTATTTGCTTGGAGTTGTTCATTTTGATTCTTAGCTTATGTTGCATTTGTTCCTTTTATACTAGAGTGAATAATTTCTACAATTTTGTATTCTTATATATTTAAAATATCAATTAATATTTTACATTGATAAGGATTACAATATTTTTGTTCCAAATATAATTGTGTTCATTCTAGTTTTAGATAATAAAGTAATTTTTTAATAATGCACAAAGTATTTGCAACATTTTCTTCAAAATATAAATTTATTGTTTCATATAGGTATGTGATAAGACAAATAGAAATGATTTAATAGCAAAAGACTAAATTCAATTGTTGTGCATCATCTACAACAAAATATTTATCCTTGAACACTCATCATTGACACAACCACATAAGCACATATAACCTTCTAATTTTATATATCATTTAATAGTTTCAATTCCTATTTATCTACATTAATAAGTGTTATTTGAGTTATTATTTACTCAATTTAATTAGAAATTATAGAAAATATTTTTCTCTTTACAAATATCAAATATATATTATTTAATAAAATTGAATAAACAATTATATAATATCTTAAAAGTTTGATTATATTAACTTTTAATTTTATTTATTAAAAAAGATGAAATGTACCATTTTTAAAAATGTATATATTATTTTAAAACAGTTGATATTGTTGATAAGGTGTGGTGCAATGGTTGGTTAATCATAATGTTGTTGTAACCAAGGTTCAAACTCTCATTAGGTCATTGAGTTTGTGGACTTTACACCCTTGCTAACTTTTTCAACTAAAATTTCTTAAATTACCTTAAACCAAAAAAATAATTAAAATTATTCATTTTTTACAATCTATATTATTATTCTAGAATAAATTAAAGAATCATTAAATAATTAATTTTTGATTAATTTTTCTAAATTTAACATTTAAATTTCAACCCCAAATATCATTATCTCCTTGATTGCACTTCCCCTCAGACACATTACATGAAAATAGCAAACATCTTTGAGACGGATAAACAACCAGAATTTACATAAACAATAATTACTACCAATGTATTACAATTAACTCCACAACTTTCTGCCTACAAAAAATATTAACTCTAACTTTTTTTTCTTAATGAAAATATTAACTCAACTTTGTAAAATTGGCAATAACCTGTGAAATGCCTCCACTAGTCTTTGCTTTTCCCCTCTCACAACAAAACGTTTCTCTATTTCGAAGCCCTCTCCTAATTCGTTGACGCCTCCGCCTTGTGTGAAGACACCCATCAATGCCCATCTACCCTTTTCTATACTTATGAAACTTTTAAATCCGAATTTGCATCGTTCATCTCTGTAAAGATACAGGTACACCCCTTGTGAAGATACACAATTTACAACGAAACAGAACATAGTGGCATCGCCATTGGAGGAAAGCTCATCGAGATTCGGAGAGAGTAAGGAGTCCACAACTGAGGACGCATCAGGGATCGCCCGCGTACGTATTATTATTTCATCTGGCCATTCCTGCATACTCCTTGCACGACACTCACTCAGTCAATGCTTAATTAGATGAAGATAATTAAAATAGTTGCATTCCTATAAACTATTGTTACCTGTATCGTTTGAATGCAACGTTCAATAGCTGATCCCTTGTTTGCTTTGAGTCTCACTTCCCTCAATTTCTTCATGTGCTCCAAACTTTCTATCCCAGGCATCTCCCAGCAGGTGTCTACTCTCAATGTTTCTAATCTTGTGCAACATTCTAAACCTTCAATTTTCTGAACTCGGTTGCATTCTTGTAGTTCAAAATGTGTGAGAGAAGTTAAGCGTGCAAAGCTAGGAAGCTCTTCCACCTCTGGACACGACTCTATATGCAGCCGTTGAAGATCACCACTAATCCTTATGATCTTCAGCATTTCACACTCTCGCAATTCCATTGACTTGACTGTCGTTGGCAGTGTTCCGATCTCCGTTAAATGATGATTATATTTAAGAGCGAGGCTCTCAAGGCGAGGATAACGGTCTTCAGGAATTGAAATCCTGCACACATTTGTGTCCTCTAGAGATATCTGCTTCAGGTTGCTCAATGGAGATATACGCCGCCCGAAAATGGAGATATACCCCGCCTCAAAATCTACATGGCTGATTGGGCACACATTTATCTCTAAATCCTCTAAGAGATTAAGACTCCCCACAGAGAGCGAACATTTGAGCGCGGGACACTCAGAAATGTAAAGACTAGTCAAGGAGCCCAAATCTCCCAGAGAGGTCCCCAAACATTTGAGCGCGGGACACAGAGAAATGCGAAGACTAGTCAAGGAGCCCAAATCTCCCAGAGAGGTCGGCAAACATCTGAGCGCGGGACACTGATAAATGCAAAGACTAGTCAAGGAGCCCAAATCTCCCAGAGAGGTCGGCAAACATTTGAGCGCGGGACACCTAGAAATGTGAAGACTAGTCAAGGAGCCCAAATCTCCCAGAGAGGTCGGCAAACATTTGAGCGCGGGACACTGATAAATGCAAAGACTAGTCAAGGAGCCCAAATCTCCCAGAGAGGTCGGCAAAGATTCCAGGAAATCACAGCACTCAATTGAAAGCTTAGTCAACGAGGACAGATGTCCAAGAGAATTCGGCAAGCTCATATTTGGTGACCATTCTCCATAGGATTCAAGTTGTAAATTCCCAACAAAATAGAGCTCTCTCAAGGACGCCTGATTTGAGATGTGACGAGGCCACTCTACCGATTGCTTGCTCCAAGGCAGCCTCAAAAACTCCAGCTTTCTGATGTTTTGGAAATCCTCTGACGTAAATCTGAGTTCTTCACAGCGCCCTAAATTGAGATATTGGAGGAGCATCAAATTCTTAAACGAAACTGGTAACCTCCCCAAACTACTGCAACCGGACAAATCTAGATGTCGTAGATTTCTCAAATCGCCGAAACTGCTGGGCAGTGATGATAGCTTTAGATAGCCCCATATTTGCAAGTGCTCCAATGACTGAAGACGACAGAATTCTTCTGGCAGACTACTTAGAGAGTTGTTATATGTGATTACTATTTTTTTCAACTCACTGAGACACCCTATTGACTTTGGAAATCTTTGGAGTTCGTCGCATTCATAAATTACTAACTCTCTTAATTGCAGGGGAGGCTGCAGCACATTTCCAAAGAGACAAATGTAAAACATACAGCAATTATTAAAAAAATGAAATATAGACTTAATACAGCTGAAACGGAAGACTACTTACGTCGCTCTCAGCCTCCCACAGCTCTTCTAATAATTTACAATAATAGAGTTGTAAAACCCTCAAATTTTTCAATGAAAGCCGTGGCGGAAGATTCCTCTGCACCATTTTGGACCAGCGAAGCCAGAGCAGCTCTCTTGATACTTCACAGATTACTTCATTAAAATCTCCTTCAATCACAAAAAGCTTTAATCCAACTAAAGAGCCTCCACTTATCTCAGCCCCGAATTTATCCTGAGAGCACAAAATCACTAATTAATTCACCTCTTTCCTACATTATTCGAAAGAGCTTCCAGCTTAAATTTGACAGTTGTATAGCTGTATTTAGGCATTTTAGCTGTAAAATACAACTAAAATTTTTAACAGATTTTGGACAAACTGTCAAAATTTATATAAGATTATGAGAGATATATATTTAGTTTTCATATAATTTACTTATACTAAAGTATGTCGTATTTTAAATGTCATTAAAAAATTGCTTGACAGTCAAGGTTGACTGTCAAATTTAATCCGGCATTGCTATAGAAAAAATATAAAAACTTATACAAACAATTAATATTAGTAGCTGTATGTAGAGAAGCTAAAAAGCACAGACGAACATACTCCATATGACCTCCCCTCTACAGCCATAATTCCTCGAATCTCATTTCTTTTCTGCAAAATAAAAATTAAAATATTTAGAAAAACCCAAATATATTTATTGGCTGTCCAAACACATTAATATTCAGAAAAACCGAAATAAGATTAAAACAATGAACTTCTTCGCCACATAGACATACGGCTAGAGAAAAATATTTTTCTTCCCACTGTTTATTCAAACGATAAAAGAAAGTATTAACCTTACCTCTATTTGTTTGGCATGTTGTGGTAACCAAAGTCGGGAGGGTGAATGTTGATTTGCAATTTCCCTCCCCATATCCCTTAAGTGGTCATGCATTCTAATATTATTGTCACTGTCAAGTTCAACTAAACATTTATTTAAGAGCCTTTCCCAGGTTTGCAGACCACTCCACCCTGAACCGTTCCATACATTAATTGCCAAACTCTTCTCTTCTCCTATAAAGAAACAAGCAGTATCTAGGAACGCCTCTTTCTCTTCATAATCAAGGGCATCATAACTTACTTTAAGTATATTTTTTATATCATCAGGCAATATTCTTGAAATCTTATTCAAGAGAGACTCCCAATATTCGTAGGACCTCCCATATAGCTGTCCTCCAAATACCTTGAGAGACAGGGGCAATCTCTGGCAAGCATTTACGAATCTTTTAACAAGCTCCCCAAATTCATCTCGGGGAAAGGGTTGTAAAAAAGCATGCCAACAAAAAAGTTGCTCGGCATGAAATAGTTCCAGTGCTTTCATTTTATATACGGAGGATATGCCCCAAGATGTAAGAACTTCACATTCCCGTGTTGTAACAATGATGAGACTATCCTCTCGAAGGTTGTCTTTTGTAGGTAACAGAGCATCCAATTGGTCCACATGAGCCACATCATCCAGAACAATGAGCACACTAACAGAGCTCAGATGCCTTGTAAGAAGTGCCTTGCCTTCCTCTGTATGGTCTATTTTTACATTATTGACACCCAGGTCGTTCAGGAGTTTATTCTGCTTGTCTTGCAACAGTCCTTTGGCTGCACCATCTCTAACATCAAAAATAAAACTAGACCTCTGCATGGATGAACATTTTTTGTTGTACAATTCTTTGGCAAGTGTGGTTTTGCCGGAACCACCCATGCCCCAAATTCCAACAATTTGTATACCCCGAGCAGATTGGAGTGTATTTGTCTCAAAGTCTTGCACTATTTCTTCCAGACCAACTGGATGTTTTGCAACCACTAATGGCACATTGTTTATTTCTTTCAAAACACAATTCACAATATTGTTCCGCAGTCTCCCCTCATCTCTGAACAAGTAAAAACATTGAAAACATAAAAATACAAACATACAAACAGTTGATTATGTCAAAGTCACTCTACTTAAATATCATCCATTTCAATGGTTAAACAGTCAATAATAATTTTATACCTCATTCACAATAAAAAATGGTAAATAAAATATTTGTTCTATTTTTATTCGTTAAAATTAATCTTTGACTGTTGAAGTGGATGATATTTAAGAACAGCCTGCCAAAGTTATCTTCTTTTAGAACGCATATTTATTAAGATCGAGAGGCAAGTGTGTGGTACTTACTCAGTAGTTTTAATGATTTGGCCATTGTAAAATGAGACTTCGTGGAGTGCCTTTTTCCACTCCTGAAGCTTTTCGGAGCTGTATCTACCCTTCCGTTCATGCTCCTTGAAGGCATCAACATACAATCCTTTCCCTTGATCTGTATATCTCAGATCAGTAGGCTCTACATGGTAGAAAATAGGAATAATTTTGGCGCCAGATTTAAGCATAAATGATAACTCCGCCAAACACCAGGGTGATTCTGCATACCTCTCGGAAAAAATAGCTATATGAAGCAAAGCGGTGGTCATTACTGCTTCTATTGTTTGGGGCAAGAAATCGCCATATTCGAACTCCTCTGAATCCAAAAAAACTGAGAGTGCCATACCAGTGAGGATACCATAGAGAACGCTAGCTAAGGTAGATTTGACATCTGGTCCACGATGATTGATGAATACATCGTAGGACGAATTTTTAATGCGTTTTGAGGCAGAAGTAGATGCAGACGGTGCGATTCCGTCAAAAGCCCCCGTATCATCATTCTTTCTTTTACTTACAGTGGAAGAAGTAGACGCCATGGAATTGGGTCGCAGTGAAAGGCGATGAATGAAAGAAAGAGAGAAAAGCAATGGAAGCAAGTTCAGTGTTGGCCAGGTGAAGGGCTAAGTAATTGTTCAATAGAGGAGGAGGCAGCTAACAGAGATAAGAAATGATCAAACACGTTTGCTTAAGTGGATGTTATTGCGTACGATGCGTACGAAACTGCGTGGAAGAAACGTGGAATCATGTAGGTAGGTGTGATTTATGACTGGAAGAAATGCGGAATGATATGTGACTAAAATTTTGTGGAAGAAATATAAAATCATGTAAATAGGTGGTGATTTGTGACTGAAACTGTGGAAGAAAAGTGGAATAATTTGTGACTGAAACTTCATAGAAGAAATGCGTTTTTTAAGTAGGTGTAATTTATGACTGAAACTTCATGGAAGAAATGTGGAATCACATAAGCAGGTGTAATTGAAGTGGGTGTAATTTGTGACTAAAACTTTGTGGAAGAAACCCGGAAACTTCACCGAAGAACCGCCGAATTCGCGGAATGATGTGAGATGCGGACTCATTTCATAGAGGAAAAAAAAGTGGAAGAGAGAAGAGGTAATCGGCGAAGATAAGACTAAAGAAGTGACATTTATAGAAGAAAGGCGGAATAATGTGAGAGGTGGAGGAAAGCACGCAGAAGACAGAAGAGTCGGACAGTGGGACCATCGCAATCAAAAAGAGCCGTGTATAGAACGGAGCGAAGAGTGGGACAATTTCCTTTTTTTTTATGATATTCCTTGTATTGAGCTCCATGTGAAATAAAATGGTCACACATAATAAAATCCGTTCCTTTGCTTTATGAAACATCGTCGGCCCACTTATGCCGTCTCACTTTTACCTTCAGTCAATTCTGTTGATCTTGATCTTGGTATTTACTTTGAAACATGAGATTTTCAAAGATGGTTGATTGATTTACAATCCAACAGTCCTTGTGCTTTTAGAATTCTATTTGGCTAGGTATAGGCCTATATATCTATGCCTACATTTAAACTTCTATGTCAAGTATTGTTGTTAATTCATAGGATATTCTATGTCAAATTTTTATTAGCTGATAGGCTTTTATATGTGAGCATTATAGCTCGGAATTGTCTCATGCCCTAAAAAAACTCACGCCAGAAATTTTCTAAGCTCGTCAGTTGTTCCTATCAACGTATTCCTTGAACCTCATATGGGCGCAAGTGCTAGTTTATATGTTACACAACTTCTATTTTTGCATGGAGGTTACTCCCTTAGATGCTATGTTGGCCACTTGACATTCATTGTTGGCTACTCTAAACTTCTTCATTGTTCTTTCATACGTCAACTTACCTATGCTATACAACCTTCACCCTCCAATGCCACACTATTTCCCTTTTCCTTTTGTCATGTTGATAGCTTTGATGTCTCCTTTCCCTGCCAGCTTGTCTCTTCCTTTTTAGCCTAGCTTTAATATGTTGCATTAGCTTTTGATACAAATGTAAGTTTTGCTATTATGTAGGCCATTAAATTAGAATGCCATGGAGGATCTTTTCAACATACTCCACTCAAAGTTGTTCTTTTTTCTATGTAGGCAATTGAAAACATATCTGTTGTGTCATTTATATAAATACTATATGTCTTGGCATTCCTTATGTCACATTGACATCAAATTGTTAGTAATTTTATAGATATACAAAGATGGTTTCTATAACCTAAGATGGCATTTATATTTTATTGGATGCAACCTTGAAACAAATGTGAGCTTCATTGCCATGCAATATTTCAACCTCCAACGCCATGTTTCAAACATGTTTCTTTTCATTGGATGTACTATTCTATATATATGGCATCCTAGACTTTCATTACTCCTGCACTGGAATTATTATTGCCATATGTTTGTCATGTATATATACATGTGTAGGCATCATATTATCACACTATCCTTGAGTTATCATGTCACTCAATGAAAAGAGCCGTGTAGAGAACGGAGCGAAGAGTGAGACCATTTCTTATTTTTTATGATTTTTCTAGTTTTCAGCTCCATGTGAAATAAAATGGTCACACATTTTAAAATCATTTCGCTTTATGAAACATCATCGGCCCACTTCTGTCATCTCACTTTTACCTCCAGTCAGTTCTGTTGATCTTAGTATTTACCTTGAAACATGAGATTTTCAAAGATGGTTTCAATTGATTTACAATCCAACGGTGCTTGTTCTTTTAGAACTCCATCTAAACTTCTATACCTACATTTAAACTTCTATGCTAAATATTGTTGTCAATTCACATATGATATTCTATGTAGAATTTTATTTACATGTTATACAATTTCTATTTTTGCATGGAGGTTACTTCCATAGATGTCATGTTGGCCATTTGACATTCATTGTTGGCTACTCTAAACTTCTTCATTGTTCTTTCATATGTCAACTTACCTATGCTATACAACCTTCACTTTCCAATACCACACTATTTCCCTTTTCTTTTTGTCATGTTGGTAGCTTTGATGTCTCCTTTTCATGCCAGCTTGTCTCTTCCTTTTAAGCCTAGCTTTAATATGTTGCACTAGATTTTGATACAAATGTAAGTTTTGCTATTATGTAGGCCACTAAATTAGAATGCCATGGAGGGTCTTTCCAACACACTCCACTCAAAGTTGTGCTTTTTTCTATGTAGGAAATTGAAAATATATATATTATGTCATCTCTATAAATACTATGTGCAAACCTCTTGACATTCCTTATGCCACATTGACATCAAATTGTTAGTAATTTTATAGATATATAAAGATGGTTTCTATAAGCTAAGATGGCATTTATATTTTGTTGGATGCAACGTTGAAACAAATATGAGTTTGTCACATCTTGACTTTTGATTCATTTATAATTCAAACTATTAGATGTTACTTTTGACTATTTTACTGTTGGGTAAATTGTGTGAGCATAAAAAGATACATTGTCGTGAATTAAATGCGTGGATTTGAACCCAGTCGATTGATGGATTAAAATGTATATGATTATGGATCATGTTTTCTCGAGCTTCGGCTATGATTATTGGGGCTAACCTATAGATGCAAATTTGAGTGCGACCCAGTGCAAGGACACATCGAAGATGGGAACATGGCTGAGGTAGAAACGCCCTAGTCACTAGAAAGAATTAGCAAGATGGAACACTCTGATACCTATATACACTCACGTAGATCATATTGCATTCCTGATTGGCTTATTATGCATTGTTGTGTGAATATGTGATGCAGTGGCATACACATTGAAAGATGTCTAATTTTGGCATTCATTTCTTTCATAAATGCTTGCTCTAATTTTGGTTTAACCTCAACAAACTTTGACAGTGAATATTCTTCCACTTCTTTCTTGCATTAATACATAGTGGAGTCTATTGAGGACTAGCAGTGAGGAGGATTAAGTTTTAGGCATTTCATTTTGGTGGTGGTTGCCTTCAGTTATGATGCTACTCTAATTTGGGCATGGTCGGCTAAGAGGAACTATAGTCGCTCTCACACTATATTCTCTTTTCTATTCATAGATACAAACAAAAAGGTCAGGGGTGAATGCAGAAGGCATTATTTTCTCTTTATTTTTTTTGTTCCCAATGCAGGTTGAATAGGATGGCTCCATCTTTTAGAGTTAGTGGTATTGTCATTCGAAGGATTTAGGAGCAATTTTTGTTGTTGCAAAAAAACTTTAGAAGAAGCACCTAGGTGTGATGTTCTAGTTGGAGATTGCTGAAGGTCGTTGTTATTTAAAGAATACTGAAGTATAGAAGATAGTAAGCAGACATAATGTTGAGGGGAAATTGTGTAGTTTCAGGACTGTACATTTGAAGAGAACCCAATGGGTTTAGAGGCCCTGAAGGCCATTTTAAGTTTGTAATTTGTGGTTGATTTTTGAAGAAACTTAATAAAGTGTGTGAAGCCATTTATTTATTTGTTACATCAGACTAAATGATTTTGCATCAGTGGTATCAGAGCGGGTTGTTCCTGATTCTATAAGTAGATCGTTGAACATGAGGCAACTTGTACAAGACCTGTGAGTTGTGGTTTGTAAGAAAGTGCCTTTGAGAGTGGCCCTGTGAGGCAGGGGTAGAGGTGGAGGTAGATACCAGAGCTAGAAGATTCTGAACGTGTAAGAAGATTTTCTAAAGAGAGGCAGTTTGCACCAAGATTAAACTTGTGGGTATTGAGAAAAATTTATGCAAGAGGAGCTCCATGTGGTTGGGGTAGAGATATAGCTAGAGATGGAGGTAGAAATCCTCCAAGTGCCACTTGTGATGATGATTTCATAGCCTTGAGAAGGCAGGTTGAAGCATTACAAGAAGAAATCATAAGAGGTTTTGCATAAAGGAGAGAACCTGGGAGTGAAGAGGATGAAACTACAAATGCAAATGATATAAGTAGTGAAGAAGATGAAGCAGCGGCAGCAGCTATGAATGATCCTTTGGTGAGGGCATTGACAAAGATTGAAAAGAGACCAAAAAATAATGCTCCTACATGTTGTGGGAATTTGAATCCTAAAGAGTTAGTGGATTGGATCAATGACATGGAAGAGTATTTTGAATTTGAAGAGGCTGAAGACCCTGATAGAGTAAAAAATTTACAAAAACTAGATTAAAGGGACATGCTTCAATTTGGTGGAGAGGTTCAATTGGAAAGAGGAAGGAGAGGCAGGGAGAAAATTACCAAGTGGGATAGAATGGTGGAGAAGATGAAGAGACAATTCATCCTAGTGGATTATGAATTAGATTTGCTCAAGAAAATGCAAGGTTTAAAACAAGGAACCAAAACAATGAAGGAGTTTGCAGAAGAGTTTCATAGGATCTTGATTAGAGCAGGACATGCCGAAGCTACTAAGGAGAAGGTTGCAAGGTACATTAATGGTTTGAGGCCAAGCATACAAGAAGAGATGGCTTTTGTGAGAGTTTACACAATGGAGGATGCATATTAATTTGCCTTAAAATTTGAGGAAAGAATGAATAAAAGATATGAAAGTAAGCAAAGAGGAAGAGGTCATGATGGACAGACTGGATCCTGAAGATCTTACAAGAATGATGATGGCAATCAAAAAAATCAGAAGAATGTAGACCTCCACTATGTTATTTAGAGGTAATCAGTTATGCATTCTTAGAAGTTCTATGAGATTGAATTTGATGAAGGAAAAACATAGTGGAGGTCTTGCAGGATATTTTGGTTTTGATAAGACTAAAGCACTTGTTGGAGAAAGTTATTCTTAGCCTCAATTGTAGCAAGATGTAAGGAAATATGTTCAAAGTTTTAGGATATGTCAAGTAGCAAAAGGTGTTAGTAAAAAAATCTAGTTTATATAAGCCATTACCTGTACTTGAGAGGTCATGGGAGGAGATTGAGACAATTTTGGATAGCCGGATGAGGAGGAGCACCAGGAACAAGCAATACTTTGAATATTTGGTAAAGTGGTTTGGAAGACCTATTGAGGACTCATCTTGGTTATCAGAAACAAAGGTTAGAAGGATTAGTTTTCCTCTTGATAAGTGACAAGGTCACTTTCTTTCTTCCTTGGGTGTCTAATGTAGGGGCATCCACATTGAAAGATCTTTCATAAATGCTTTCTCTAATTTTGAATTAACCTCAACAGACTTTGCCAGTGAATATTCTTCCACTTCTTTCTTGCATGTTAATACATAGTGAAGTTTATTGAGGACTAGCAGTTTAGAGGATTAAGTTTTAGGTGCTACATTTTGGTGGCAGCTTCCTTCAATTATGGCGCTACTCTAATTTGGGCATGGTTGGCTAGGTGGAACTATAGCCGCTCTCACATTATATTCTCCTTTCTATTCATAGCTATGGATAGCAAGGTCAGGGATGAATGCGGAAGGCATTTTTTTATAACTCTTTCTTTACTTTTTTGTTCCCAGTACAAGTTAAATAGGATGGCTCCATCTTTTAGAGTTACCGGTATTGTCATTCAAAGGATTTAAGAGCATTTTTATTGTTGCAAAAAGGCTTTAGGAGAAGCATCTAGGTGTGTTGTTTTGGTTGGATATTGTTGAAGTTCATTGTTGTTTAAAGAATACTGAAGTATAGAAGATTGTAAGCAGACAAAACATTGAGGGGAAATCGTGTAGTTTCAGGACTGCACATTTGAAGAGAACCTAGTGGGTTTAGAGGCCCTGAAGTCCATTTTAAGTTTGTAATTTGTGGTTGATTTTTGAAGAAACTTAATAAAGTGTGTGACTTCAGCTATTTGTTTTTCTGTTACATCAAACTTTGCTTTTACATCAATATGTAACTTGTTGTGTAGTTTATATTGGCTATTGGATGAAACTGACATATCATGATTAGATATTTATGTGATTTCATTTTCTATAGAATGTCCTTATTAATTGTATAAGTTAACCATAAATTCATACTTTCTTTTCGACTATAGTTGTAAAAATATTATTATATGAGTGTATTTCAAATGGATCTAGTTATATTTATTGAAGTGTTTATATGGATAAAATATATATAGATATGAACATATGATTTAATAATATTTTATTTTTTGATTTCAATTGACTTATATATATAAATATTTCAAGAGTTATTATATATATATATTAATTATATATATTTGGTACATTATAGTTTTGCATGCAAAGATATTTTGAGAAACTAGAGATAAGTATATAAATATATTTCAAAGATAAATAGAAAAAAATATATACAAGAATCTAAAAATAATAAGGAAATATACACATGCAAGGTAAAATAAAGAAATGAACTGAATGTTTAAAAGTGGTTCAGACAAAGACAAAAGGAAAAGAGTGCATTGAGAGCACCACTCATAATCATGCAAGTCAAAAGAAAAAGGGAGGGAGTTCTATTTGGAGTGCGTCAATTTTAGAGGGGATAAGGAATAAAAACAAGGAGAAAAAGCATAGAGGGGCACGCGAAAAAAAGAAAGTGAGAGCATTGAGCTATAGAGAGAAGAATAGAACGAGATTCAAGGACGGATAGGAAAAGAAAAAGCATTCATTACTAGTAGGGGCATAACACAGAGGAAGGAGATTACAAGGAAGAGGATTTGGAGGTATTTTTCTTCTATTTACTATATAGATATTTTCTATAATCTTTTGTGAAATAGGAAACGACCTCTGTAGTTTGGGAATAGCCTTTTTTTTCCTTTAGCAATGATCAGATGTAGATTTAAACGCCTTCATTATGTTAGTGGCTTATATAAAAATATTTACTTTCTTGTGTTAAGTTCGGCCTAATAAATCCATTATCATCGACCTGTTGTTATGAATTATCTTAGTGGCCTTATTGTGCAATCTTCCTTGAGTGCCCTTCCTTGGGTTTTTAACCAGTTTTTAGGAGTTCAATTTGGCCTTTAAACTAAGTAGTTTGACCTAAATTTCTTTTTAAAAATCATCCTCTACTTATTTAAACAGTCTCTGCTTTATTATTTTCGCCTTTTATGGCATTCAATCTTATATATATTTAATTGGCGGCCTTCTGTGGCCATGATTAAACTGACCTTAATCTTTTTCATTGGATTTATTTTACCTCTTTTACAATGATCTAACCCATGCTTCAACGCCATCACCATGTTTTGGAACGGCCTTGTGATTGGTTCGAATGGCTTTGAACTAGTTTGTCGGCCTTCTACCTTATGTAAATCTACCTAATGATAATGCAAATGAACCTTTGCTTATCTTAAACTGATTGGTCATTACAACTTCTAGCGGACTTTTGTAAGGTATAAATCCTTCTTGTGATTTGGTTTGACCTGTTAAACGGCCTCTCCTTGCTATGTCTCGACCTTTTTATCTGTTGATGATCCTCTGAAACTTAATGTCCTTCACTTCAATGCCTTAAATCTTATTTTATATGGTCAGCCAGTAATGTTAAAGTACCTATGACCTATGTTTTAGTCGGTCTTCATATAGTCATTGTTGACATTACTTTCAAACGACCTAGTTGTGTTTCTAATGGCCTCTTTATTTTAAAATTCAACCTCTTATCACTATGATCAGCCTATATCCTTATTAATGGCTTGTGTATTCATGATTAGCATGTGTTATCTTGTACATATTTGTAGTTGTATACTTAAAGAAGTTTAGTTTTAACTATACCCCTGATGATTGAAGAATATAAAAAAGGATTAAATAAAATTATACCAACCTTACTTGGCAATTGAAATTGGAACTTGATTCTTGAGTAATCAATATATAAGTAAACATGTATATGCATCTATATTACTTATATAGATTCATATACCCATTTATGTATATATTTATAAATGTAAATGGATATATGTTTTAAGGATTTAGTGCATTCCTCACATGTATTATTTCCACCTTGCCCAATGTAGAGATAAAAAATATTAGAACATCATGATTAAAGCTAGTATTGTATTCTTCAAGCATAAAAGCTCTTAGATAGAATTATGATGTGCTTATAAACATTATAGACTTTGTATCACCTCAAAGATGTATTTATGTGGTTTTGCATGAAAGGAATTAGTAACTGATGTTAGGAAATTGAAGGTATTTTCTTCTTAAATCATGTTTTACATTGAATTGTTATTCTCCATGAGTGTATTGGGTCACTTTCAAGCTAGGATGCCGAAATGTGGGTAAACAGAGAAGACTTTTCCTCTTTTTAGGATTTGACCATTATTTTTTTAAGTGCTTGGGCCAAGCTATGTATTCATTGAAATAGATGAATGATTGTCTAGCAAAACTTTATTAATGTGTTTCTCTACCACATCCTGTTTGTGAGATATTGCACATTCTATTTAGATATGCATTTAGACATCAGGTTACATCGGGTGTTCCCTCTTGCAAGTTGTTTCCAGTTTGCTAGGTGTTTCATGTAGGTTTGGGTATCCTTCGTGTCATGAAGATTTTTGAGAAAGTGGAATTACTTCGTGGTTGGGTGAAAAAGTGTTTGGGCCATGTTCCCGCCTCTTAGCATGTGGATGACCATGTGGATTAGTGGCGGCCGGTGACAGTGATTTAGTTTATCATTCTTTACTTATATTGTACTTGATTATTGTACCTTATTATACTTTGAGATGACTTATGACATGAGAGCCTAAGATGTATATTGTATATTCTTTTATAGTGCTAACACCTAGTTATAGCACGTGGATTTGTAAGATGTAATGACATTATTGTTGATATATAAGATCTATCTTTTTATTTCAGTTAATGCAAATTAGTGGATTATTTACTTTAGTAATTATTGTTTTGGAATGTGTACTTTATATTTGGTATCAGAGCACTAGGTTTGACACTAGGGCCTTTGTCTATTATGCTAAGATGCGAATCTTGATACATATTGATCTAACCAGTTAAAATGGATACAAGAAACACCAACCACAATGGACTAAATGAGAAGTTGGATCAAATCCTTGACCTCCTGAGTCAACAAGGAGCTCAAATGGATCATTTGGAGCAAGAGATTAGAGGAAACTGAGGAGGGAAAACTAGAATGAAAATCAAAACCAAGGGAATGAGAATCAAAATCAAGAGAATGAAGGGAATGAGAACAATTGCGGAAGGATTGCAGAGGAGTTGAGCAAAGACCTCAAGAAGGTATCCCCACCTAAATTTGATGGTAGAACCATCAACAATGGAGCAGAAGCCTAAATTATTGAGATGGAAGAATAATTTGATCTCCATAACCTTTTTAATGAGACTAAGGCAACATAGGGTTCCTATCATCTTGCTAGAGAAGCAGCTACATGGTAGGATAATGAGAAGGTAGAGAAAAGAATGTTGCTAGGAGAAATAACATAGGAGCTCTTTCTACAACTTTTTAGAAAGAGGTGGTTATCGTAACTCTTCTTTGACAAGAAGATGATGAAGTTCCAAAATTTGGCACAAGGAGGTATGTCGGTAACCTTGATATTGGGAAAGGTTCTCTCATTTGCTCAAGTATGTAATGCAATATCAAACGGATGAGAGATTAAGGATTAGGAAGTTTGTCATGGGCTTAAGGCCTCAGATTGAAGTGGATGTGGACATCCATAATCCATTGACTATGGATGAGGTCTTTGAAAAGGCTATAAAATAAGAATAGAAGCTGTAGCAAGTAGCCAATTATTGCAAGTTTAAACATGCAAGGTTTGGGAATAAGAGATCCTAAAACAATCACAATAACAATAATAACAATCAGGGCAACAACAATTGAAAAATCTGAAACTTGAAGAGAGGTAACAACTCTCAGGATAGAAATGGTGGAAATCAAAATGGAGGTAACAAAATAGGTAACTTCAACAATAATAACAATAGCAACAACAACCGAAGGGATAGGTTAGAAGGACCAAGATCACCTCGTGGTGGATGCTATGTATGTGGAGGAGAGAACTACACCAACACTTGTCCTCAGATATTAGCTAGGCAAAGAGATAGAAACCAGCAAGGAGCACTAAAACACCAGATTCATGTAGTCGTGGACAATCAACAAGTTGACTTCCAGGTAGCACCAATTCAGTTTCTAGGTAAGCTCTATGGACAACCTATTTTTATATTACTTGATACTGGAGAAACTGAATGCTTTGTAGATCCAAGAGTAGTTTCAAAGTTATCTGTTAGACTTGGACACATGGAAAATTTATGGATGGTATAGTATGGAAATCAAGCAAAAAAGAGGGTAGATTCTTGTCTTTCTTGTAGTGAGTTAGATCTTTCAAGTTTTCAAACTCAAGTCAATCTTTACGTAGCATATTTAGGGTCTTATGATGTGATTTTGGGAATCAATTGGTTAGTTGAACATAAGTCAATTGTGAATTGTGAGGATAAGATTGTTAGATGTTTGGATGACCTAGGGAATCATGTGGAGATTTGTGGTTCTAAAAGACCCCTTGAACTTAGGCAAATTTTAGCTATGTAGCTAAAGAAAGGCAAATGGAAAGGATGTTCTATTTACGTTGTCCAAGTAAAAGATCTTGATAATATGGAACCAATACTTAATGACTATCCTATCCTAAAGGAATTCCAAGATGTGTTCCCTATAGAGCTAACAGAGTTGCCACCAAAAAGGGAGTTTGACTTCTCAATTAATTTGCTACTAGGGACTGAGCCTCAATCTAAGGCACCTTATAGGATGACCACTATAGAGTTGGATGAGCTAAAAGCACAATTGCAAGAGTTGTTGAACCAAGGGTTCTTAAGACCTAGCATGTTGTCGTGGGGCGCACCAGTCATTTTTGTGAAGAAGAATGGGACTTTGCGTTTATGCATTGATTATAGAATGCTTAATAAGGAAACCATAAAGAACAAGTACCCACTCCCGAGAATAGATGATCTATTTGATTAGATAAAGGGAGCTACTGTGTTCTCTAAGATAGACCTTAGATTTGGCTATCATCATTTGTGGATTAAGGATGAGGAAATCTCAAAGACCGCTTTTAGGACTCATTATGGTCACTATGAGTTCACAGTGGTGTCATTCGGGTTAACTAATGCTCCTGCAGCTTTCATGAATTTAATGAATAGCGTATGTAGTGATTACTTGGATGACTTTGTGTTGATCTTTCTAGATGATATCTTAATTTATTATAAATCAGTTGAGGAGCATGAAAAGCATTTAAGGATAGTGTTATAGTGCTTAAGAGAGTGTAAGCTCTTGGGTAAGCTATCCAAGTGTACTTTTTATCAAGACAAGGTGCATTATCTAGGTTATGTTATTTTAGCAGAAGGGAGTGCAGTAGATCTAAAGAAGATTAAGGCAATAATAGAATGGCTTACACCTCAAAATGTGATGGAAGTCTGAAGTTTCATGGGACTTGTACGGTACTATAGAAAGTTCGTGGAAGGGTTCTCTACAATAGCACACTGATCACCTCACTTCAGAAGAAAGGGAAAATGTTTAAATGGACAAAAAAGTGTGAGCAAAATTTATAGGTGTTGAAGGAAAAGATCACTATAGCTCTTATTTTGACTATACTTGATCTTGATGGTCATTTCACAGTCATAACCGATGCATCAAGAGAAGGTGTAGGAGGTGTGCTAATGCAGAATGAGAAAGTGGTCACTTATGAGTCAAGGAGGTTGAAGCAATATGAGCTAAACTATGTGCCACATGACTTAGAGTTAGCCTCCATAGTTCACACACTTCAGATGTGGAGGCATTATCTCCTAGGGAAGCCTTTTGAGTTTAAGACAGATCACTTAAGACTCAAGTATATTTTTACTTAACCTAATCTTAATGCATGTCAGAGGAGATGACTAGAGTTTCTTACCGAGTATGATTTTGGGATTGAGTACATTAAAGGAAAAGAGAATAGAGTAGCAAATTCTCTTAGTAGAAGAAAACATCTGGTAGCCATGGTTACTACAAGATCAAATTTGAGGTAGCAAGTAATTCAGAATCTGCAAGGGGATGAACATTATTCTAGAGTAAAACAAGCTTTAGAAGAAGATCCATTAGATCATCGATTTGAGGGATATGTGATTGAGTCAGATGGAATTCTATGATATCAGGGTAGGATGTATGTTCCAGACTTAGGGTGTTTGAGAAAGTTAGTTCTTGAAGAGATCCATAACACACCATATTTGAGGCACCCTGGAGTGACTAAGATGATAGAAGGATTGAGAACTTTATATTTTTGGCCAAGACTTAAGAAAGATGTAACAAAATTTGTGGCTCAATGCTTGGAATGCCAATGAGTCAAGGCTGATCATGTGCATCCAGCAAGGCTTTTGAAGCCAGATAGTGTACCAGAAGATATATGGCAAGTGATTAGTATGGATTTCATTCAGGGGTTGTCAATGTCCAAGAATTGGCATGATGTCATCTTGGTAGTTGTGGACAAGTTAATGAAGGTAGTGCATTTAATCCTAGGGAATCTTAAGGATGGTTCATTGATATTAGCTAAGAAGTTTGTCCAAGAAATCTTTTGATTGCATGGAGTGCTGGAGATCAATCATTTTAGATTGAGATACTTGCATGACTTCCAGATTTTGGACAATGTTGAATACAACTTTGGGAACTAAATTGAATTTTAGTTCGGCGTATCATCCTTAGACTAATGGTCAGACAGAAAGAGTTAACCAAGTAGTTGAAGACCTCCTTAGGATGTATTGTATGGATCAATAGTATAAATGGGAGGAGTATCTTCCATTGGTGGAGTTCACTTACAATAATTCATACCATGCATCTTTTGGGATGGCACCTTTCTGTTATCTTGGAAAATGTCCCCTTGGGGGCTTTTCCCTCTTAAGGTTTAGCTCCCAGGTCCTTAGAATGCATTTAGAGCATCTTGCATGATAATTGTGAATCCCATTGAGAAAACCCTAAAGTCTTATGGAAAATAGGACCTAGGGGATGCCACTTTGATGACTCTTGAACAAAAATGGGAGGGTGGACTTGGGCACTAACACCCTATTCCTACCCTATTTTGGGTCGGCCCTAAATTTAAATGTCAGTTTTATGATCGTTACTTAGGTCCTATGCCGACATCTCAAGTTTGAATTATGAAATTCTTAGTGGGAATGTTTGTAGTTGCATATATAAGCATTTTTAGTGTTTCATTTGCAAACTAGAAGATGATTGCAAATTTTAGGCATATTTTTTATTTCAAGATATTCATTGTTGTAGAGCAGAGCATTAATATTGTGTTTGTGAGTGTAGATTTGACTTCATCTTCTCATGTGATTGAAGAGTCTTCATTTATGTGAGATCTACACTTCAAGGTGACATCTATTGTGTTTTTTATCATTTATCATTTGGATTTTGACTCTATCCTGTAGGGATATGCACTATCATCTAACAACAATGTTCAGAAGACTTGAATCTCTCTTTGAGGCTTGACTGAGGCAGGCCTCTAAACACCACAACCCCCAACCACACTCCTTTGTGATTGTAGGTTACAGGTACTAAGTTTTGCAAAGTGGAGTTGTAGAAGGAGGTTGTAGATGACAAGGATTCAAGATCTGAAAGACAGAGGATAGAGTTGAACATTTCGAGACACAAGCGCTAGTGGCAGTGTCCTCTAGAGTTGCAGACATAGAAACAAGTTGGATAGTGGTCATCAACATCTGAAGAGCTTTCGACACCCTGAAGATCATCTGGCACTGGACTAGGGCGCTAGTGGAGGTCTCCACCTTTTCTAAGGTAGAAACGGAAGATACGGTGAATATCAATGTCAGGAGGAGAACTAGATTCTAAGTAGAATATAGTACCTTGGACGGGGGCGCTAGTGGAGGTGTCCTCGCCTGTTTCGCATTCTTAACTTTGAAAAATGGTTAGTTATTAATCTTTGTCCTTCATCTTAGTTTGCAAGGATGTGTCATAATTCATCAATTTGCTTACTTTTTTACATATTAGGGTTTTAAGAGTATTTAAGCGTTAAATTGAGATATTCATTGATGACATCTGAGTTTCCACATCTTTTTAAGTGACAGCCTAACCTGTTAGGTGAATGCTCTCACTTAGTAGAGATTTAACTCGGTTGATATGTCCTTGAATGTTTGGTAAGAAGGGAGGATATAAACCAAATCAACCGCATTCATCATCCCCCCTTTTCACTATAAAACATTTTGGTGAACCCATATTTTTGAATTGTTACACCTTGCTAAGTGTTGTGTGATATATTTGTATTCATTTATTTTATTGCATTTGAAAAAATTACAAAAAAATTGTAAATTTTGAAAATTTTGAAAAAATTGGCATCTTAGGCTTGCATTTTAGCATAATTTGAATTACTTGGCATTTAATTTCATTAAATTTATATTATTTTCATTATATTTGATTTAAATTATAGAAATTCATCATTTAGTATTCACTTGCATTGCATTTTCATGCTTAAATTGTTAAAAATTGCTTGCAATTATGCATTTTTCATAAAAACCTAGTTTTCCATTAGCTAGGGTTTGTAGTCAAAATCTTGTTTCAGATTTTACTACCCTTTCAAAGAACTCATTAGGACTGATTTCTAATTGTAGTGTTGCATTATAGCATCATTTTTGCAAAATTTCATGTCTAGGGTTTGAAAACCTTGCATTTTCACTAGATTTGGCCCTATTGTCTCTCTAGAATTTCATTATAAGCATGTTGTGAGGGATTTTGCTGCATTATTTGACTAATATTAGGGTTATAATCTGCTGCCCCTCCTCAAATTCCTTACAACACCCTTTTTATTAAGCATTTACATTGAAAATTGTTGAAAAACAACATATTTTAGGTGTATTTTCACTAGGTTTTGACTTGTCATCACTCTAGAATTGCATCAAAGGTATGTTTTGAAAGATATTATTGCATCAATTGGACTATCATTACGCATATTATTTTCTGTCCCTCTTGAAATTTTTCACAACACCTCTTCTTTCAGTCATTTGCATTGAAAAATCAAGCATTTTAGGTCATATTCATATACCATGGATTCTCCTTGTCATTCATCTTTGGAATATTTATTTGAGTACATTATGAATTATGAAATTTTTTTCAAATTCACCGATAAATATCCTCAAGTCTTGCACCAAATAGCATATATCTATGGTATTGACATGTCCATAAGTACTACCTGTGATATCCTTAGAACAATAGCCTATTTTTAAAAGCTTTCTCACTATCATGGGTGTTTTCCCTTCAATCTTGGAAAATATCACTAATTTCATTTCTAAAAATAACCATAGGGAAAGTAGTAGTGAAAACCTCATTCCTTCTATCCCTTCATTTCATGACAACATAATGGACATTCTCTCTAAGACCTATGAGACGGACATAGCCTTGGGTGATTCATCTAATAAAGAGACTTGTCCCAACATAACCCCAATTGGTGAGGATATTTTGGCACAAGAAGAAGACATCATGGACACATTCCTTAGCACTACTCTGTCATCCCTTCCTACTCTCCCTGGCCAAGATGAAGCAGTGAATGATGCAGACTCCCTTTGTGAACATTTGCTTCAACCTGTTGAAACTAAAAATTTACCAACTGATGTTCAAGAACTTCTCAACTACATCTTAAACAAAGAAATGGATCATACACCTTTACTTGAACCCTCACATACCTTGGAAAATAATGAAAACTCACAAAACATTGAAGAACAAACTATTCTTCACAACCAAGGTATTCCAACACCCTATATATGGACTGAAATGGGAATTTTCGGGTTCCCCTACCACCTCACTCAACTGGAAAGGGTATTATAAAAGCTCCTACATCACCACGCTTACCCAACAAAGAAAATTGTGATATCACCTCTCTACCATCATTAATAGACACCTTTCCTACAAGGATAACCCCACAAGCTCATGAAAATGTGGAAGAGAGAAGAAGAGACAAAACTTTAACAATTAAAATAAAGATCAAGATCCATGATGACCATTAGTCTGTTTGTCCCCACAGGTAAGTATTTCTATCTCTTTACCTCCGTGTTGTGTTTCCCCCATGATGTATTATGTGTTGTTTAGACCTCCTAGGATGACCCTTGATACTCTTGTAAGGTCAAGGATACCGGGAGACTGCCTCTATTGTCACCTTTCTTCTATTTGTATCAGCATTCTTCTATATTGCCTCTCCTCTATTTTTTATTGTTGTGTGTTGTGTCCTAGGGGCATAGCATTGTGGTTAGTGACCTGGAGGCACCTTCCTATGTGATGATCCTAGGACACTTGTTTCTCCTCTCTTGATTTATTGTTTACCTTCTTCTAGTGGTTCTATCCAGCTGGCGGATGACAAAAAATATATAATACTGATACTGACCTAGTGCCCCTTCAACAAGAAATAAAAAAATGAACCTAACTTCCATACATGACAATGGGGTTGATATATATTATTTGATGCTTGGCTAGTAGAATCACTCCATGTGATATTCTGATGTCGTCTTATCACACTTATAAAACATAATAATACTGTTGCTCCGTGCACTTTGTCTATCTTGGATCTTGCCTTGCTTTGCTTTGATATGAATAATTACATATATTGTTGTTTATCATGATTATATGGTTACTAACACCTTTTCTTGTAGGAAATTGTGTGTTTGCAAGAACATTTGGTGATCATAAAGTACATGTCATCTTTGGGGGGCATAGGCTTTGTGAGAGCTCGTATTCCCTTGTGTGTTTTCTTCTCACCTTAACGTGCTTGATATCGGTACATGATATCAACCACCTTAAGATGGGGGCATATATAAGGTAAGATGTTTGATGACTTTGGTACTAACGAAGTGTGTTTGTAAGCCCTCTATGGAGGCGAGATGTTGTATCTCCGAGCAAGTGTAAATCTTTCTTTTATATTGCAATCACTTAAGCCCTCTGTGGAGGTGGAATATCGTGCATATCCTTTTTATTTTAAGCCCTCTATGGAGGTGGGGATGGTGTATTTCTCGAGGAGGTTGCACATCCTGTCATTTTCTAAAAGTCCTTCAAGTAGGTGGGGCAACTGAGACCATCCTAACCCTTAAGCATGTCTTCAACAATTGCTGTGGTGAAGCCCAATTGTTGATGTGTGTCTGTAATGTGTCTGAGATGGCTGTGAACCTAGAAATAGGTTTCTTCCATCAATTGTTTGTCATGTTTTCTCCATGTCTTCCATGTGTGTGTATGGCATGTTTGTTCCCAAGCATAGTTTCAAGACCGGTGGCGATGAACTCCTCCTATGCTTTGGGATTTGTATGGCATGTTTATTCTCAAGTGTAGTTTCAAGACTGGTGGCGATGAGCTTGTCCTACACTCAAAGATTTGTATTGCGTGTCTATTGCCCCTTATGCAGTTTTCAGACTGGTGGTGATGAGCTCCTCCTGCATTTTGGGTTGTGTGTTTACTTTCCTCGTACCTGAACTTGCATTCATATATGAGAAAATGAAAAAGAAATAATCACTACATTTACTGTGTTCTGCATGTCTTCAATACTATCTTCTCTATGTTTTGCATGACTGTAACTATCTTCTCTGTGTTTTGCATGCATGTCACTATCTTCAATGTGTTTAGTGTGTCTTCACCATGCTTGGTGTGTTTGTTGTGCTTGTTGACTTTACTTTAATGTATGTATTGGCCTTGTGTTTATACATACATTAAAGTGGGGGCTAAATGTTATGTCGGAAAATGTCCCCTTGGGGAATTTTCTCTCTTAAGGTTTAGCTCCCAGATCCTTAGAATGCATTTAGAGCATCTTGCATGATAATTGTGAATCCCGATGAGAAAACCCTGAAGTCTTATCACAAATAGGACCTAGGGGATGCCACTTTGATGACTTCTAAACAAAAATGGGAGGGTGGACTTGGGTGCTAGCGCCCTAGTCTTGCCCTATTTTGGATCAGCCCTGTTTTTAAATGTCAGTTTTATGACCGTTACTTAGGTCCTATGTCAACATATCAAGTTTAAATTACAAAATTCTTAGCAGGAATGTTTGTAGTTACATATATAACCATGTTTAGTGTTTCATTTGTAAACTAGAAGATGATTACAAACTTTAGGCATATTTATGATTTCAAGATATTCATTGTTGCAGAACAGAGCATTGTTATTGTGTTTGTGATTGTTGATTTGACTTCATCTTCTCATGTGATTGAAGAGCCTTCATTTATGTGAGATCTACACTTAAATGTGACATCTATTGTGTTTTTTTATCATTTATCATTTGGATTTTGCCTCTATCCCACAAGGATGCGTACTCTCGTCTAATAGTGGTGTTCGGAAGACTTGAATGTCTCTCTGAGGCTTGACTGAGGCAAGCCTCTAAACACCACAACCCCCAACCACACTCATTTGTGCTTGCAGGTTACAGGTACCGAGTTTCACAAAGTGGAGTTGTAGGAGCTTGCAAATGACAAGGATTTAGGATCTGAAAGACAGAGGACAAAGTTGAACATTTCAGGACATAGGTGCTAGTGGTAGTGTCCTCCGGAGCTGCAGACACAAAAATAAGTTGGACAGTGGTAATCAACATCCGAAGAGCTTCCAACACCCTGAACATCATCTAGCATTGAACTAGGGTGCTAGTGGAGGTGTCCTCCACCTTTTCCAGGGTAGAAACATAAGATACAATGAATATCAGTGTCGAGAAGATATCCAAATTTTGTGCAAAAAATAGTACCTTGGATAAGGGTGCTAGTGGAGATGTTCTTGACTATTCTACATTCTAAACTTTGAAAAATGATCAGTTATTAATCTCTGTCCTTCATCATATTCTACAAGGATTTGTCATAATTCATCAATTTGCTTATTGTTTTACATAATTAGGGTTTTAAGAGTATTTGAGCATTAAATTGAGATATTGATTGATGACATCTGAGTTTTGTATCATTCCAAGTGATAGCCCAACCTGTTAGGTGAATGCTCTCGCTTAGTAGAGATTCAACTCAGTTGATATGTCCTTGAATGTTTGTTGTGCAAGGAGGATCTAAACACTAAAACCAAAACCACCATCTTCCCCCTTTTACTCTAAACACTTTCCAAGCTCTTTATGGGTGTAAGTGTCAGACACCTATCAGTTGGGATAAGGTAGAAAACAAGATTTTGATTGGACTAGATATGCTTAAGGAAATGGATGATCAGATGAGGTTGATCAAAAAGAAATTGAAGAAAGCATCAAATCGATAGAAGAGTTATGCAAACAGGAATAGGACGTTCAGACAGTTTTCAATAGGTGACAAGGTCTTTTTGAGGGTCAAGCCTCATTAGAGTTTAGTTTTATTTGGCAAATCATCCAAACTTGCTCACAGATTCATAGGATCATTTGATACATGTTGGAAGTGATTAATCATGTTGCTTATAGACTTGCTCTACTGCTTGCTCTTTCCCAAATCCATAATATTTTTCATGTGTCTTTACTTAAGCCATATCATCCTAATGCTTTGCATATACTTGATTGGCATGCTTCACATGTACAGGATCTATGAGTGGTGCTGGTGGAGCCCACTCAAATTTTGGAGAGACACAACGTTAAGTTACATAACAGGGATATTGTGTAGTATAAGGTCCAATGGGACCAATACTCTATGGATAGTGCCACATGGGAGGATGTTGAGGAGATAGACAGATCTTTTCCTCAATTAAGGATTTAGCAGAGTTCTTTTTTTGCATAGCTAAGATATTGTTATTTGATTTGATGATACTTTATTGATACATTGATAGTAGTAGTGAGATACATTATTATTTCAGTTTTTATGTAATAAGACATTGGGATGATGTTTCTTCCTAGTGGGGAAGGATGTCACATCTCGACTTTGATTCATTTATATTTTGAACTATTGGATGTTACTTTTGACTATTTTACTATACTACGTGAGCATAAAAAGGTAAATTGTCATGAATTAAATGCATGAAATTGAACGTAGTCTATTTATGGATTAAACTGTATATGATTATGGATCATGTTTTCTCGAGCTTCAACTATGATTATTGGGACTAACCTATTCATGCGAATTTGAGTGCAACTGAGTGCAGGGACATGTCGAAGACGAGAACATGGCTAAGGTAGAAATTCCCTAGCTGCCAGAAAGAATTGGCAAGACAGAATACCCCAATGCCTACACACACTCACGTAGATCATATTGCATTCATGATGGGCTTATTATGCATTCTTGTGTGAATACATAGTCTTGTTGTGTAGTTTATATTGGTTGTTGGATGAAGTCAACATATCATGATTAGATATTTATGTGATTTCATTTTCTATAGAACATTCTTTTTAATTGTAGAAGTTAACCATAAATTCATACTTTCTTTTCAACTATAGTTGTAAAAATATTATTATATGAGTGTATTTCAAATGGATCTAGTTATATTTATTGAAGTGTTTATATGGATAACATATATATAGATATGAATATATGATTTAATAATATTTTATGTTTTGATTTCAATTGACTTTTATATATATAAATATTTCAAGAGTTATTATATATATATATATATATATATATATATATATATATATATATATATATATATATATATTTGGTATGTTATACTTTTACATGCAAATATATTTTGAGAAACTAGAGATCAGTATATAAATATATTTCAAAGATAATTACGAAAAAAATATATAAGAATCTAAAAATAATACGGAAATATACACATGTAATGAAAAATAAAGAAATGAATTAAATGTTTAAAGGTGGTTCAAACATAGACAAAAGGAAAAGAGTGTGTTAGAGCACCACTAATAATCATGCAAGTCAAAAGAAAAAGAGAGGGAGTTCTAATTGGAGGGTGTCAATTTTAGAGGGGATAAGGAATAAAAACAAGGAGAAAAAGCATATAGAGGCATGCAGAAAAAAAATGTGAGAGCATTGAGCTACAGGGAGAAAAGAATAGGAGATTCGAGAATAGATAGGAAAATAAAAAGCATTCATTACTGGTAGAAGTATAGCACATTACAAGGAAGAGGATTTGGAGGTATTTTTCTTCTATTTACTATATAGATATTTGCTATAATCTTCTATGAAATGGGAATTGGCCTCTGTAGTTTGGGAACAACCTAATTTTTTTCCTTTAGCAATGATCGGATCTAAGTCTAAACGCCTTCATTATGTTAGCTACCTATGTAAAAACTTTACTCTCTTATGTTAAATTTGGCCTGATAAATCCATTATCATCGCCCTGATGTTATGAATTATCTCAGTGGCCTAATTGTGTAGTCTTCCTTGAACAGCCTTCCCTGGGTTTTAAACTAGATTTTAGGAGTTTAATTTGGCCTTTAAACAAAGTTGATCAGCCTAAATTTCTTTTTAAAAATCATCCTCTACTCATTTAAATGGTCTCTGCTTTATTAATTCAGCCTTTTATGGCATTCAATCTGATATATATTTAATAGATGGCCTTTTGTGGCCATGATTAAACTAACCTCAATCTTTTTCATTGGCTTGATTTTACCTCTTTTGCACCGATCTACCCCAAGCTTCAACGCCATCACCATGTTTTAGAACATCCTTTTGGTTGGTTCGAATGGCTTTAAACTAGTTTGTCATCATTCTACCTTATGTAAATCGGCCTGATGATAATGTAAATTGACCTTTGCTTATCTTAAATTGCCCGGTCATTACAACTTATAGCAAACTTTTGTAAGGTATAAATCCTTCTAGTGATTTGGTTTGACCTATTAAATAGCCTCTCCTTGCTATGTCTCGACCTTTTGTATCTATTGACGATTCTATAAAACTTAACAACCTTCACTTCAACACCTTAAATATTCTTTTATGTGGTCGACCAGTAATGTTAAAGTATCTACAACCTATGTTTTGGCTGGCCTGCATACAGTCATTGTCAGCCTTGCTTTCAAATGGTCTGGTTGTGTTTCCAACGGCCTCTTTACTCTAAAGTTCAGCCTCTTATCACTACAATCGGCCTATATCCTTATTAATGTCTTGTGTATTCATGATTAGCATGTTTTATCTTGTACATATTCGTAGTTGCATACTTAAACAAGTTTAGTTTTAACTATACCCATAATGATTGAAGAATATCAGAAAGGATTAAATAAAATTATGCCAACCTTACTTGGCAATTGAAATTGGAACTTGATTCTTGAGTAATCAATATATAGGTAAACATGTATATGCATTTATATTACTTATATAGATGTGTATACCTAATTATGTATATATTTATAAATACAAATAGATATGTTTTAAGGACTTAGTGCATTCCTCACATGTATTAGTTCAACCTTGCCCAATGTAGAGATCAAAAATATTAGAACATCATGATTAAAGCTAGTGTTGTATTCTTCAAGTATAAAATCTCTTAGATAGAATTATGATGTTCTTATAAACATTATAGACTTTGTGTCAACTAAAAGATGTAGTTACGTGGTTTTGTACGAAAGGAATTAGTAACTGATGTTATGAAATTGAAGGTACTTTCTTCCTGAATCATGTTTTACATTGAAATGTTATTCTCCATGAGTGTATTGTGTTGCCTTTGGACTAGGATGTCGAATGTGGGTAAACAGAGAAGGCTTTTCCTCTTTTCAGGATTTGACCATTTCTTTTATAAGTGTTTGGGCCAAGCCATGTATTCATTGAAATAGATGGATGATTGTCTAGCAAAACTTTATTAATATGTTTCTCTACCACATCTTGTTTGTGAGATATTGCACATTCTATTTAGATATGTATTGAGACATCAGGTTGCATCAAGTGTTCCCTTCTGCTAGTTGTTTACAGGTTTCTAAGCATTTCATGAAGGGTTGGGTATCCTTCATGTCATGAAGGATTCCAGGGAAGTGTAATTGTTTCATGGTTGGGTAGGAAAGTGCCTGGTACATGTTCCTATCTCTTGGCTTGCGGATGACCATGTGGGTTAGTGGCAGCCGACGACAGTGATTCAGTTTATCATTCTTTACTTATATTGTACTTGATTATTGTACCTTATTATTTTTTTAGATGACTTATGGCATGAGAGCCTAAGATGTACATTGTATATTCTTTTATAGTGCTAACACCTAGTTATGGCATGTGGATTTGTAAGATGTAATGACATTATTGTTGATATATATAAGATCTATCTTTTTTATTTGAGTTAATGCAAATCAGTGGATTATTTACTTTGGTAATTATTATTTTAGAATGTGTACTTTGCAGAGCTTCATTGCCATTTAATATTTCAACCTCCAATGCCATGTTTCAAACATGTTTCTTTTCATTGGATGTACTAATCTATATATATGCCATCTTGGACTTTCATTACTCCCACACTAGAATTATTGTTGCCATATGTTTTTCATTTATATATACATGTGTAGCCATCTTATTATCATGCTATCCTTCAGTTATAATTTCACTCAAGCAATAATATATCTATGCCGTGCTTGCTATCAACTTAAACTCTCTTCTATGTCATTTGAATCTTTCTCTAGGATGGTGCGTATGCACTTTGAGATTTCTATAATTCAACCCAGCCTCTCTATTTAAATATGTGGCCTACATATTTTGAAATTGCTACAAATCCTCGATGGAAGGAATGCCTAAATAATTAGAACATGATTAAATTATTTGGGTCCAAAAATGAACTATTAATTGCACTCTTACCATGTCAACATGTACCACCAAAATCTAAGTCGTTACACCATTTGAAGCCCCTTTTTTCATTGAATAAGAAAACTATCTTTCTTTGAATATTGATTACATCTAATTATGATGGCTAGATATTTAATATTTGCATGATGGAGCTTGAGATAAGACAATTCATAAGAAATTTCCACCTTTCATTTTAACTTTATGGCTCTTTGCAAGAGCTTGCAGTCACAAAAAGATTAATTTTAAATTAGACAGTAGATTTTGTACTATAAATACATCAATTTTTTAAAGGAAATCATCCAGAATGGAACAATCAATTGAAATCCTAAATAATTCAAATTGAGTAGAGAATGTAGCCAAATCGAGTGGAAAATGAAGCAATGCACCAATGGCCTTTTTTAAGCTTGGAATACCTCATTACACAAAATATTATCCTCATAAGGGCATTGCAACTATTAATGAACCATGATCATCTAAAAGAAATATTTAGTTGAACCATCATATTCATGCCACTATGGAGAAACACTCAGTTGAACACCAAGCCATGGTTGATGGGAAATGAATCCCTATTATAGTCAAATGGTAGATTGGTACATTGGAACACTTTAATATTATGTTATGCAAATATAGTATAATTTTTTAACCAATTTAATTTAGCAACATTGAAGGAATCACATGAAATTATATGCAAACCATAAATACATGACACACAAATTTATGTTAGAAACTCTTTCAGAAAAAACCCACTAGCCAAAGTACATTAACAATTATCTCCGTAGGAAAAATTGCATCCAATGCAATAGGTCTCTCATACAATGTATCTCAATCTATAGACACGACATAAAACCTTACAACTAGTATGTGACACCTTTAGGATACAACACATCAACCAACACTTGACTAACCTAACATACATACAAGTTATTAGATATAGTCATCTTCATGGAATACCACCCTTATAACTATCTAACTACCATATAGAGTACTAATAGTCATACAACCATAACATGATTGTATGATGACATCAACATACCACACATAATTCCTTACATTGACTTTCCACATGAATAATCACTGCACATAAGTAGTCATTGCCACCCACACTTGGTTAAAGGTTATCAACCAACTATACCTAAACCTCATGCATGTATTCCTACACTACAATGAAACATCATTCATGGATTGAAATAATAAAGATAAACACATGATTGATCCTACCTACTTGTAGTACCTTTAAGAATCCTTTAAAACATCATCATACTCCTAGATGTCACCACATGTACCCCAATAGTGTCGTAAGTGCTCTTGCACTATCATACACACTCCAATAACTTATTCAGATTAAGATCTAGTTGTGAGTTTTCCTCCAAACGACTTGTTGTAGAAACCATAGCAACACTAGACTCAGACAAGCCTCTATGATAAACCACAACACTTGAAACTAATCACAACTTACTGGATAGATACTTAGATTTATTTAACTATTTTCTATCAAACACTATCAACATAAACTATCACAAGTTCACCAACTTCTCTCACCAAAAATTAAAGCAAGAACAATATGTAGGTGAGTAAAACACCATAGTTCCAACATTCCACCACTTGATATTTATTGTAGGAGAGTATGTAGTGTCCTAAGAAGTTAGCCTTATGCATGGGAATGAGATAAACCCATTGCATCCTTACACCAAAAAACTTAGCAATACCTACAAGCTTTGTCAAAGAATTAATAGTATTTATCTAAGTGTCAGTTTTATCCATTTGAACCTTCCTTATCTCAACCATCCCCCTAAAAAAATGATAATGTGTACATCTACATGTTTAGTTCTATCATGGTAAATAGGAGTTTCAGCTAGAAAATTTATACATTGTGAAACATAATTCTATTGAGTAGAAAAGAGATCACGAGCCTAAAGAGTTAAACTAGTTCATCCATTTTCTACAAAACATTGGGGTACTAACCGAACATGGCTTCTACCCAAGGAAGAGAGCCAAACTACAAGGGTTCTTCCCTTTTGTTGTATAGATATGGATCAACCAAGTTCAACCAAAGTCAAACAAGCAAGCTAGGACTATGATTTAACCATAAAATGATGAATAATAGACTACAGGAAATGAACCGCAGAGATCAACAAGTACAACAGAGATAGCAGAGTAATTCAGAACTTGGAAAGTTTAGTAGAAATGCTAAGGGCAGGTGCCCTGGTCCCTTTTTAGGGTTAGGTAGAACTTCGAGTATGATTAGTATCCATCTACACTGCCTTTTTCTCATAAACTAGCCTCCCAAACATGTTCTTCTCACCTGTACACACACAAAAAGAGGGAAAATGTTGTGTTATTTTAAGTGTTTGCCTTAATCAAACCCTGTGTTGGTGTTCCCACATCCACAATAGCCATTGATAAGATCCAAGAGTGTGTTCCCTAGGAGGGAAGAGGCCAGATCTGCAACAATATGATAGATAATGATGATAAATGATGATAAGAACCACAATATATCCAACATAGTTGATGAAGACTTAGCACCAACATAGGAGAGTGATGAAGAGGGCTTCAAACTTCCTTCAAAGCCTGTAAACAACTTTAATGGCATTCACAAGTAGAAGACAATCCAAACATGAAGAATCATTGAGCATAGAACATCACATGAGAGCAATTTTGCATTCATCTGGTTAGGTGTAAAATGAACTGCAACACACACTTAAATATGCATTCCCACTCACCTTCAGCAAATAAAACAACTTTAGGTTGACAAATACTAACTAGAGGATTGTTCTAAGCCAACACCACAAAGTGGGGCTAAAAAGCCCAAGTGGGACCCTAGACCTTTAGCCCATAAACTTCGTAAATTGTCTTTTAATGAGCGCTTATTCTAGTCCTAAGTTGATTATGTCAGGTTTAATTGTTGGGGTCAAGGTATTTATCGTTTAGAGCTCAAATATGTGTTAAAATAGGCCTTAATTACCAAAGGCAACAAAATAGGTCCAATCTAGGAGCTAAACTAGTTGTAAAATGCTAGTGTACACATTTTACGACTCAACATTTAGCCCCCACTTTAGTGTGGGTATGAACTTACATTCAAACTCATACTAAAGGATGGACAAAACACACAAACATATAAGCCCAAAGAATTCCACCAAGTTGCGGACCACAAGTAGCCCCCAAACTTAGGATCCTAAGGTTACAAACACATAAGAAAAGAGAAAACATGCAAGACACTATAAAATTAATTCACACATATGTGAAGTACTAAAAGCATACATAAGAATACACGTGAAAGACATGCAATACATGGAGTTAATACACACCAAACACAATGCATACATGCTTGACTCAAAGCATACACATAAGACACAATGAATACACATAGAGAACACATTTAAAACACAATACATAAAGGAAGCAAACATAAGAATACACATTGAACAAACACACAAGACAAATGGCTCTAATGCTAGCTTTCTCTATTGCTAGGGGTCATGTGAAGAAAAGTGCCACCATGGATCACACATTAGTAAGGACCACCGAATTACTAGGTGACCACAATAAGTCACATGAAGCACATGGGCTAGCCAATTACGTTGCACTAGGTGTCTCATGGACCAAAGAGGAAGCATCATAGCTAGTGAGGACCATCGAATCACGCGGTGAGTTCCATTCCAACAAGCAAATAAATATGCAATCAAGAGAGAGCATAGTACGATGCATGCCCCCACCTTAAAGTGATTGCTAACTCCTATCAGGGAGCAATTTCTTTAAGGTAGAACAAACCACAAAATAGGCATGAGAGATTTTTGGAAGCACATGCCCATAATATACAAGTTTTCGAAGGACTACATTGTACCAAGGGGTTGTCCCCACAAAAGGCAAACCAAGGTGATTCTACAGGCATGATACACATCAGCTTGTGTAGTCATGGTATGACACCAAGCATAGCAACAAGGTACCACAAAATCAAATGAACAACAAATTAACAATAGAAAAGGGAACCACCTAATTGGCATCAAGATAGGAATGGTTGTATAATATGAGAACTCTCAAGACTATATATATATAAAGAATTATCATCATCCGCCAGCTGGTAGAACTATGGTGACAAAGGAAGAAATAGCATATAAAATTAAAGTAAACATCCCTTGGGTCAACAAGGGATAACGTCAAAACATCCTATGCCTTCCATTGTCCCCAAAGGACATGACAACAAAACAAGTTATGACATATAGAAGAATGATGATACAAATAGAGAGAATGTCATAATGGATTTTGGTCCTTTATATCCTTGCACCCACAAGGATGTCAAGGGTCATCCAAAGAGAACTTAACAACACAACAATAATAACAATGATAACAACACATAAACAAAAATAAAGCATCAAGTAGCACATCACAGGGGAAGCATAATCATAGGCATTCGTAACATGGAAAACAAGGTACCTCTCATATGAGTCAACCTAAAGCAAGACATCATCTTCCCAATCTAGTTCCTCATTTGTTTGAAAAGGAGGGAGAAGATGCAAGAGGAACTATAGCATGAGAGGTATAAGGTACCATAGCCATACCTGTATTATCTTTAGAATAGCTATCAGTATGTAGTACAATAGGCTCCATAGAAACATGCAAAGCTTCTTCTTTCTCTGCAGGAGACACAAGAGTAGTAGCTATATCTTTGGTGTCTGTCGATGATAAATGCTTGCAAGTAGGTAGATTCTCCTCTACTATGGCAAGGCAAGCCATAGCATGATGATGCCCCTCTCTTTCTCACACAATCTTATTTCACTTAGCTTTATTCATGATGTACTTAAGGGGAACCGTAGAATCTTCCAATGCGGGTTGATTTTCTTCCTTTGCTTCAAGAACATTAGAAGAAATAGTAGGAACCACTAAAGGATAGGAGACTATGAGGGGAGGGTTCCTCAATATGGGATACTCTTCCTTCTCAACTTGCAAGATAGGCAGAAGTACAGGAGCATCCTTAAGCAGTTGAGAAACCTTGGGAAATAAAACTCGCACAACCTATTGATCACCACCGGCCTCCTTAGAGGCAGGTGGAACAAAATTTATATTGTGGTTGTGAGGAGGTCTATTTTGTGCATGAAGATTTCTGTTTTGTCCTTGAAGGGATAGTAGAGGGGGAACCTCAGCATATCAACCAGACGCTTAAGGACAAGGAAGACCCTTCAATTCGGTCTTGGCTTTATTCACTACCTATGGTACATGAGGAATTACGGCTAGATCCTCAGAAGATCAAGGAGGTTTAGGAACATCACTAGGAAGAATATTACTAAGTGATAACTCATCTATCTTGTGTGCTTTGAATTTATGATATGATAATAAGAAAAAATCATCTCTCTCTTGAGTGAATCCTACTAGTTGTGGCCAAAAGTAGTCAAGTGCAAAGAGTCCATTTCAAGAAAAGGGGATATACTGAAAAATGATGTACATCATGCACTTGTCTCTCAAATGGAAACTTCAAACACTTATGAAACATAGAAGGGATCGCTTTCATGGAGCAGAGCCATGGGTAGCCCAACTTCACATGAAATAGATTTGATGTCAAAATGATGATAAAATGAACGTCCAACACTCTTGGCCCAACTTTAACTTCAAGATTTAAAGCACCAAGGGTTGGATGGATAGACCCATTATGTGCTCTAATACCCACCTCTGATACATTATATCTATCTCCATGCAAACCATGCATGTAGAGAAACCCTTTAGTTACTCTATTAACCATGCATATAGGATCTATCATAGCAGCCCGAATAGGCTTATCATTGATTCAAATAGTAATGTAGATAGGTCCATCAGGAGCTTTGATAGTAGCATCATGTGGAGTAAAGGATATATCAGGTTACAAATCCACTCACTCTTTACAAGGGCGAGCATCCACCATGCAAACATCTTCATCATAACCTTTGTCCTGAGATATAACATTAGATTCATGATGAGGTAAAGAATCAGTTTATATCTGAAGGTTTGATTAGGAGTTGCCACCGATTTGTTTCTTTTATCATTAACATCGACAATCTATATTACATTGGCATCAATCAGGTCTTGAACTTCATGTTTAAGACACATGCATCTTTCAATGTCATGACCAACAGAGTGGTGGAATTGACAAAAAGCCTTAACAAAGGAATATGATTACATCTTGCTTGGATTGAGAGGTCTAACAGGTGGAAGCTTGATGAGATTGTTTTGAAAAATTTGTGGCATGATAGAATGAAGAGATTCAAACAAAGGTGTAAAATTTCCTATTTTTGGTTTTAATTTATAAGGGGCGGAAGCAGGGGATAACACAGTTGCCACATGTTTTCTAATGTTATATTCTTAAATTTTGTTTATCTTGATGAAATTCTTGTTTTCTCTTTTAAAAGATTGATTATTAGAGGCTCCAGATTGACCAACTGGAGTCAATGGGGATTATGCTCATACTGACTAATAGAGATTTGATAAGAGCCATGCAAAGATGAGTGAATGAATCATACCGCATCAACAATATATTATCACATTTGTGAGCTTATAAATTTCCTATGAATATTCTTTGCACGTCAGCATCCACGATAGAATATTGGATTTGTGAAAAGAGGACTTGATAATGCTCCATAAAATTAGTTATTTTCTCCTTCATTCTTTGTTTACAATGAACCAAGTCTATAAAAAAGACTTGAGGTCTAATGTTCACTTGAAAGTGCTTAAGGAACTTATTAATTAATTATGAAAATGTAGTTATAGAATTAGGAGGAAGCACGTAAAACCAATCCAAGGCTGTGTCCTTGAGTGACCTAGGAAAGAGTTTTTCTAAGATCGCGTCCTAAAAGTATAAATCACTACACAGTGGTAAAAGTTACCACATGGTTGCTAGGGTCTACCTTCCCATTATATTTCTCAAAGTAAGGAGTCTCAAACTTCTCAAGAATAGGAGTTCTTAATTTATAATAAGACAAAGGGATATGAAGGTAATATGTTTTGATGCTAGTTTTAGGCAGGTTATTACGCATGCTAGCTAATTGTTGTTGCATGGAGGTCATGTTCTTCAACAATTGGTTTATAATGGGCTCAAAAGTGGAATTAGCTAGGGATTGAAATGAAGGACTAGGTGATAGAGTATGAGTAGCCTTTTGAAATGTAATAGGTGGTTAAGATGTAGGTGGAGTGACATTAGGTGTAGAGTTTGTGTAATTATAAGGAACAGAACCATACTGGTGAACAAGATTCCCAGAAGGTAACCCAACACATGCAGTAGCATCACTACTTGACTATGTAGTAGTCGTAAGAATAGTAGATGAATAAGTAGGCATAGGGAGAGAAGGTATAGGTACTGACACTTGAGTCCCTATTTGATTAGGAGAAGTTACATTCGTCATGAGTTCAACACAACTAGCTACCGACATAATATTTTTATGCACTATGTGACCTAGGCCATGCAAGACTTCTACTCCCTCTTGTCCCTCAAGAAACAACCCTTTAAGATTCTCAATGACAGGGATAGCCTCCTCAGCTATATGTTCCTTGCTTACAAATTGTTGAAAGTTAGCCAACTCCGTTTCTAATATTTGAATTTGGGCCTCAGGAACATGAGTGATAAGGTCATCAATATTGATGGATTATTGCACAATTGATGTAAATTTAGGGATAAGTGTAGCAGGAATTTGTGTGACTTGATTAAGAATTTTAGGTTCAGATGCATCAACATTAGATCCCATAATTTGAATACTTCTTCTCACAAATGTATTAGAACCGGGGCACCATGTCACAAAGCTCATAAAGTGGCCACAAGATTTAACAACATAGAAGATGCACAAATAGAAGAAATTGATGATGTAATGAAAGAAAGATTTGAGTTTTCTTTTAAGTGAAGCAATAGTATATTCTTAATCAAATTGAATTCAAATATTCTGACTATGCTAACACAATTTTCAATGCAACAAAAATGACAATTATTTAATTTTCAAATCTAGGATGCAATTTCTTCTTTTTCAATTTTCAAATGCAAAATGCTTTTAATGAAAGGTACAATAAATACAAATTCTCTAATCAATGCAACAAGATCTAAACAACTTTTAAATCTAAAACCTAGGGTCAAAACTAGCAAGATTTTCTATTAATGCAAAACTTTGACAAACCCTAGGTTGAAATTATGCAAAATTTAACTATATATGAATGCAAACCAATTAAAGAACACACTCCCAATCAGATCCAGGGTGATGAACAACTCATATCTAAAATCAAAATGTGCAAGAAATGAGGGGTTCACCGAAATGTTGAGTAGAAAAGAGATCACAATCCTAAAGAGTTAAACTAGTTCATCCCTCTTCTATAAAACATTGGGGCACAAATTGAGCATGGCTTCTACCCAAGGAGGAGAGCCAAACTATAGGCATTCTGCCCTTTTGTTGTATAGAGATGGATCAACCAATTTCAACCAAAGTCAAACAAGCAAGCTAGGACTATGATTTAACCATAAAAATGATGAATAATAGACTATAACAAACTATAGGAAATGAACCATAGAGATCAACAAGTATAGCTAAGATTTCATAGTAATTTAGAACTTGAAAAGTTTAGTAGAAATACCCAGGACAGGGGCACTCGGGAGCCCTAGTCCCTTTTTAGGGTTAGGCAGAACTTTAGGTATGATCAAACCTATATCAACACTGCCTTCTTCCCAAAAACTAACCTCAAAAACTTGTTCTTCTCACTTGCACAATCAAAAGAGGGAAAATGTTGTGTTGTTTTAAGGGCTTGCCTCAGTCAAACCCTATGTTGGTGTTCCCACCTCCACAACAATGATTGATAAGATCCAAGAGTGCATGCCCTAGGAGGGTAGAGGCCAAATATGCAATAATATGATAGATAATGATGATAAGAACCACAAGATATCCAACCTTAGTTGATGAAGACTTAGCACCAACAAAAAAGAGTGATGAAGAGGGCTTCAAACTCCCTTCAAAGCCTACAAACAACTTCAATGGCATTCACAAGTAGAAGACAACCCAAACATGAAGAATCCTTGAGAATAGAACATCACATATTAACTAGAGGAGTGTTCTAAGGCAACACAACAAAGTGGGGCTAAAAATGCCAAGTGGGTCCAGGGCACTTGGGTGCCCTGGACCATTAGCCCATAAACTTTGCAAAGTGTCTTTTAACGGGGGCTCAGTCCAGTCCTAAGTTGATTATGTTGGGTTTATTTGTCGAGATCAGGATATTTATCATTTAGAGCTCAAAGATGTGTTAAAATAGGTCTTAATTAACAAAGGCAACAAAATAGGTCCAACCTAGGAGCTAAACTAGGAGTAAAATGATAGTGTATACATTTTACGACTCAAAAAATTAGTCAATGCTACATAATTCTTAAAACTGGTAGTGTTACCCAATCTTTGTAGCTTTATAGCTTCCTTGAAAGCATGTATTGAAACCATGTGCTTTGCTTCAATTATGGACAATACAATTATTTAATCACTTATTCAATCAATTACTACTTCACTAAAGAGAGTAAAGATGTGTTAGGAATTTACAGGTCTAATTAAACCAATTCCACATAACCCAATAAGAGAAACAAGATGCTGAAACAAACCATAATGCAAAGATCAAATGAACAAGCAACAAGATAACATAAGATATACCCTAGGAAAACCCTTTGCAAGGAAAAACCCAGCCTCCAACAGCATCCTCGCTCAAATATATTATTCAGCAATATGAAATTACAATACAATCCATGAGCATCCATGAATACCTTTGAATCCATCAAGCACCTCCAATGCATCCTTCATGTGTACAAGCATGAATCCACACATCACCTGCCATGCTTCACAATATGCACTTATAGGAGAGAGCTTAATACAATGACAACCTCTCACAAACCTCCAATCCACCTACAATGAAACAGCCAACATTACCCAAACCACTAACCATGTGCTTGCTTTTATAGACCAAGCTCACACAAATACAACTTGTGGTATTGGATAAAACCATTAACTTATAAACCCACTTGACCTCACATTTGACTATTGGTACTAACTTTTCCCAATTAATCAAATAATACAAATAATAGTTAATTACTCTATGTGTCCCACACACATAAAATAACTAACCCAATGTTAAAATACAACTTATACAAGTGGTAACTGAATAAAATAGTACAATATTATGCAAGGTGTACAACACCTATCCCAACATTCTCCCACTTTTTGTATACATTGCATAAGGGTTAATACATGAAATACATCATCATATGCAAAACATGAAATCACATGAATCTCTAAAATGCTCTCATGCTCCAGCAAGATACCTGCAACAAGATCAAAGTGACCACCATCTCAAGCAAGAACTCATGTCATCCTCCAATGTGCCACCTTTGGAAGAAAAGGAACATGCCAAGGTGAAGATGCACCAATCCAAAGAACACAAGCATCAAATCCAAGCGAAACCACAAGGCTCCAAGCTGTTGTCAAAGGTAAAAAACCCACGTGACTAGAAATAGTACCCACAACATATGCTAATACATCCAACCATCCATACCTCATAAGTATCAACAACATCAATAAACTCATGCCAACAACATATCCAACCCATCTACTGCAATAACAAGCTCCATGAATAAAACTTGTCAATGAAGAACACATACATCCAGGAACTCCCACTGCATGGGTAATGTCAAATCTGACAATAGATCCATGGCATACCAAGTCTATCAATCAACACTCAAACTAAGGTGTGGCTAATCAACAAGCCAATGTAGTATCAATAACAATCACAATGATCCACACATGCAAGATAAATCATTGCATACTCTCTCACAACATGTCACCATAACTATCCCAAAGTCCAACCATGTCAACATGACCCTCTAGGAAGTAGCCATAAGACAAAGCGAGAAAACCTGTAAATCATAATGTCCTACAAACACCTCAAGGTAATAAGTTGTGTCAAGTATGATCTCCTCTACAACCCCAAATGAAAAGCCTCAACAACACCCAACCATTCAATCTCATAAGATCAAATGAACATATGTAACATGTAACCAACATGGATGTAAGCCTCTCTAATCAAGGTAGATCAAACTCAACCATTCCATAACCAAGAATAAGCCCAATCACATCTCCTAAACTCCTCATAATGAACATCATAAATCAAACCATATGAACAAGGAGATAACCATGCTAACATCCCTCAAATGAACCCTCCATAACCAATAACTGTAGCTCAAGATCCATATTAATGAGATGATAAAACATAAAGTAAAATACATCTAAAAGGATGGGCACTACCTCATAGATGATAAACTATCAAGTAGACCAAGAATGGTGAATGAGAATGCTCCTCTAGGATACACCAAGCCATAATGACTCTCTCCAAGAACAATCTCCTCTGGGTCCATAATGAACTCTAGTCCATATCTAGGTGTAAGGCTCCTCGGTCTATCTGTTGAAACCTCCAAAGAGTAACTATCCTCAAAAGTGTCTCTAATCACAAGAGAACTCTAGCCTCACCTAAGCCTCCAAGTATCCATGAGCACCTGTAACTGACCAATACATGCCAAACTCCAAATGCAACATAGCACCATCATGAAGTAATCAAGCAAATGAAGAAAGTACTCAATACCAAGAGAACAAACAAGACCACTATCAATGCTCCTATTGCACATCTGCATAATCAAAAAGCTCATCATGACATCATGATCTAACCATCTCCTCGTAAGAAGATCACATGAAACAAAGCGTACAATGATGCATACATCCTATCTCAAGAGAACCTGTATCATGCCAATACTCTAATCTAGAATCAAGAGTAAACCATGACATAATATCAACATCTCTAAATCAAGGATAAACATGTCATACTGACAAATCATAATCTGACACCTCAACCAAAGACTCAAAGAAGTCCTCCATGGTAAACCAAGATGTCAAACATCTCCACTCTCATGAAGATAACCATCTCCTATCAATTAAACTAAAAATATCAAAGAACTCTCAAAACCAAGAGCTCCTCCATGACACCAACATCCATTGTAGAAGATCATCCATCACATATGATGAATCCAACATGTTGCCAAAGCTCCCACTGAACAGTGATACCAAGCTATCCATGACAACTAAATAACCATCTCCTAAATGAAGATTATCCATGGCCCCAAACCAATCAAGGAATCCCACTGTAACATCAACAACTCCTAAAAGGTCTAGTGAACCAAAATCTCCAAACAAGAAGATAAAACCATCACTGTCAAAAGCTAACATAAGAACATGTATCCAAGCTCTCCATGACATCATGATAAACATGCTGCAAGTCCCAACAATCGACTATTCAGGCACTCTAATTATCCATCCTCTTATCCCAAAGAAATCATACCAATGCATAAATGACCACAGACAAGGCCAACTGACAAAGTCTGCATAAACACTGAATCAATCTCGTAGATATAGACCTTCCACATTCGAGTCATCCCACTGTAGCCAAGTGGTAGCTAATCCACAAAACTACATAACTCATAGATCCAAAACAAATGTAACATGCAAACTCATCATCACACTAGTAAACTACAAACTAAGATATCAAAGAAGATAACATGTAGACTCCAAGACTTAAACACCAAATCAACTCTAGATTTGATTTGCCAACAAGTCCACAAATGAGTAACCATAGTCAAGGAATTAATCAAGCATCTAGGAGATAAGAATAATCCCCTAAAACAAAACCACAACACCACCTGTAATCATGAATCGAACATCATAGCTAATACCTGTCAATCGCATACATGATCATGTTGTTCCAATGCAAAAGTGTAACTGCATATCCATGACACCATAATCATCATCATCATTGTACCTGTACTCAACTCCCACTTAAATGAGACTTCAAGTCTCACACAAGTATCAACCATGTCCTCAAACCAGAAGACAACTTGTACTTGTCTCCATCAAAGTTATAACTCTGAAAAACACCTATAAACCTTTATCAAGAAGCACCAAATCTAAAAACCTGCTATACCATGCTAATGGTCTCATAACAACATGTACTCCCACAAGTCTATGCCAACAAATCCATTCAAATGCACTCGTAAATGCACTCTGAATCTCAAGCTCCTACAAGTGATCAAATAAGTACAACACTCTCTCTGCACAAAAAACTAAAAATCTACATGATCCAAACTATAGTACACTGCAAGAGCTCTCCAACGCTTATCCGAAATCAAAAATTTGACTCTGTATGCAAAAAGTTATGAGCATAAAACTGTAGTGGAGTAATGCGGGCTTCAAACACCAAATTCTAACACAAACAGAAAAATCTGATCATGGGACCTATACTACTGTGTAGTGCTCAGAGAGAGCTTTTCGATGCCTATAAGAAGTCAAAAGACTGATACCGTATGTGAAAGTTATGCCCCTCGTAAGAAAAGGCACTCCTAGGGCAAAAAATGGACCCCTAGTGGGCCCCTGTACCATGATGATGTTGCATGACGTCATTGCTAACGTCATCACTGCTGACTGGGCATGCTGGTGGCGCTGACATGGTGCTGGGTTGGCATAATTTAATGTCTTCGACTGGCGTAATTAAAAAGTTTTCCAAATCACCTTAATTTCTCCATGGACCCAAATGCATTAAGTGGGTTTAAATATTTAAAAGGTCCAAATTTAAAAAATATAAACGCTGTCATATTTTTTAATCCCACCGTACAACCTTTAGAAAGGTTTTAATATTTAAAAAGAAAGCCTTTTAAGCCCATACGAGCTAAACTAACCCTCCCCACACCACTTAAAGATTTTAAATGAAAGTTTTTTTAAAGTTTTTTTTTAAGCTTTTGAAAGCCCACGTAGGGCTTGGGGGGTGTTCGTCCCAAGGCCGAAGGAGGACGCAAAGTACAGGGGTGCTCGCTCCCCAAACACATTTTTTTTTTAACCTTTCAAAAAAATTTTAATATAAATAAACAAACTATACAAAAAAAATTATTGTGCAAGAAACAATTTTTTTTCCTTAAGCGTACCTTCAACTGCGACGGTCGTACTGTAGAACCGGGGGGGTTGAAATTTTGCATTTTTCTCCTATGGCCTAATATAAACACATTTTATATGAATTTTTGTTTCTCAGGCCTCTTGGACTCAATGGCGAGGTCCATTTTGTCCAAAGAGGTCATTTGTTAAAGTTCCTCCTCAAAACCCTCATGAAGCCAAACCCTGAAAACCCTCTTCAGCCATGATTTTTCAATCACCCGATCTGCAACATGCACAACAAATCACCAATACCTAGAACCCCCAATCTACAATACAACATGCACAAAACCTTGTAGTGTCTCAAATCCTTACATGCATTTCCATGGATTCCATTTTGCACCTGATCTACACACACAAGGATTATACACATCCAGGAAGCTCACACCTCCCTCAACCATAAACATGGCTCTGATACCAACTGTTAGGAATTTGTAGGTCTAATTAAACCAATCCCACATAACCCAATAGGAGAAACAAGATGCTGAAACAAACCATAATGCAAAGATCAAATGAACAAGCAACAAGATAACACAAGATATACCCTGGGAAAACCCTTTGCAGGGTGTTGTTCTCAAAATCAGCTACGCTCGTTTTTGTAGACAACCCCACGAAACTTGTCCGTTTCGTGAATCTACACTCTAAGATTGCAAATCGAGAAAAGATTTCCTTGATCTCGTGCAAGGTCATTTGACATTCTAAACTCGTCTGCGACATTCCCTTGAATTGATTTCTCGATTTTTGCGAGGATCATTTAAAGTCGTAAACTAGTAAAAATGTCATTTTGGTTATTTTTAGGAGTTAGTAAATTTTTTGACTCTTGATATGCAAGAGCGGCGAAAAATGCCGCTCCTACATATTATTTTTAGACTTATTCTTGTTTGATGCAATGACGACATTTTTCGCCGCTATTGCATCATTTTTTAGTTTAATATGTAATGGCGGTGAAATTTACCGCCATCACATGTGTTTTCTGTCAAATATGAAATGACGGCATTTTTCGCCGCCATTACATATGTTTTCTGTCAGATATGAAATGACGGCATTTTTCGCCGCCATTACATATTTGTTGATTGTAGTGCCGTAGCGGCCGAAACCGCCGCTCGAGCGAGATCTTCGGGATTTTGGGTGTCGAGTGCCATTAATGGCCACTCGTGCCATGCATTTAAACATCAGTTTCAACCTTTTAAATGTGTTATCAAACCCATTGTTGCTTGTCGTTTCTTATACTGAAACCTTTTAATTGATCTGCCAACACTCTCTTTGACCGTTTGATCGGGTGCTCCTGAGTTGTAACGGATTTCATGTTGCAGACCGAACCTAGGGTTTCAAGCTTTTTATGGGTAAGTTTCTTTTTGTTTCTCTTCCCCCTTTGCTCATTGTTTGTTTGTATTTTTTGGTTTATAGAGTTTTGTTAGGTTTTTATTCTTTTGTTGTTTGTGATTTGTGTCTGAAGTTTTTACTCATACAACATAGATTGCCATTAGGGTTTTGGTTTTGAAGATGCTGTGTCTTTCGTCAGTTCAAACCTTCACCGTGTACCAACCTTGCCTTCAAAAATGCAACAACAGCCAGATTCACCGCTAGATCTTCCCAAACCTCACAACTCCCATTGTATGCAATGACGGCAGATTTTTCCGTCCTTACACCGAAGACTGCAAAAAACCCTATGTAGAAGCGGCGATTTCAACTGCCCGAACACTACAAAAGCCAATCCCTCACATGCGGTGTTTTCAACCACTTGAACATGTTACAAAAAACTTCCAAAATACTTGCGACAGCGGTGTTTTCCGCCGCTTTTTCACCTCAAGTCTCTTCTAACCTGCAATGGCGGCTGATACACCCGTCCAAGCATTTACCAATGATGAAACCCATCAAATGCAATAGCGGCCAAATTCCCTGTCCAAACACTTGAAGTTTTCAATCTTTACATGCGATAGTGGTAATTTTGACCATTTCTGCAAGTCAAATCAAAACTTCCAAAATACATGCAGAAGCGGTGTTTTTCACCGCCTTTACACATGAAGTCTCTCCCAACTTGCAAGGGCGGCCAATTCACCCGCCCAAGCACATTTTCTTGATTTTTCCCTAAAACTAGAAAATTCATTTTTCAAAACCAAAACCCCGCTTTCGCCTTCACCTTGATTTACGCACTCAAGCCCTTTAAACGCATGCTTTCCTGTCCATGATCGTCAAAACGTAGTTGACCCAGTTTATCCAATTTTTCCCCTAACTGCGAGATCATGGCCTTTTGCAGTTCTCAATCAGCGTTCATGGTGGTGTTCAAATTCACAGTTTTCTCCAGGGCTCATGTCAGAATCATCTCCGTCAAAGTCTAGAGCCATAAAGTACAAGTACCAGGGTGTCTTTCCGGTAACAGCAGTGTAGTCAAACGTTGATGAAATCAGAGACACAGAATTAGGCACGTAGATATGGCCGAATTCATAGATAGAACTAAACAAGAAAATCCCTCCAAGCATATGCAGAAAATCATTGACAGCAGTAGTCATTTGGTTGCATCATTTCCGGTCAGTGCACATAATCCTGAATTTGTTCTATAAGTGGCCAACCACTACAATAGAGACACTAGAGCTGTGACGGACTCACAGGGAAATGTTATCATGAGATTGGATGCAGAATTCATGGATAAAATCTTCATGTGTCCACCAATTGAAAACGTCGGGCAAATTGATTTTGCTCAGGGTCAACAAGACTATGACAATGACTTGGAATCTGCTAGAAGGCACATAAACAGCAAATGGTTGAAGATTCCTAGGGCAACTTTGACCAGATGGCCAAAAGACATTCATAGGAGTGATTTTGTGGAGGAAGTGTGTGATTTGATTACTCTTTTGAGTCGCATCAGAGGACTCCCTTATGCTTCCAAATTCCAGGACTGGATGTACACTTACATCAAGGTGATTCTACGGGGTAACCAGAAGATATTCTGGGGTGAACAGATTAGCAATGCTTTGCACAAGCAACTGGTAAGGGTCAATACTACCATCAAATTTTACATGACCTCTTATCTTGTCTATGCTGCTGCAAGCATGAGAAACTTTCCAGGTTTAACCCAAGTGGGGGATAGGAGATTGGTCCCAGTATATGAATACTACCCCCAAATCACTCTGAAGGGGTCAATTCATCATTTCAGAAGAGTCAATGATGCATTCTGCTCAGTTTTCATGTGCTTGTGGGATGGTGAATTGGTTCAAAAAAGAGTTTCTGAGGAAGCATGGCAGGTTGTAAATTCTTTTGGTTGTTTGTTCTTGCAATTTCCCACTTTCACTTATCTTCAGGTAGGATACTATCCTGGTTACCCTTACATGCTGCCACGGTATCCCAGTGATCGCATTGTTCTTATGGAGCTTTGCAGACAACTGATTGTGGTACACAACAAACATATGGAGCTTAAGAAGTCAGGGATAAAGTTTCCCATTGAAATTGGGAGGTATTCAGTTCAGTCTGCCAACAAGGCAAAGATAATCGACTTCGAGTTGTAGTTGGTCACCATGAAGACCTACAAGAAAAGAAATCATTTTGACTTCAGAAGGGTTCAAGATAAAATCAAGAGGAACTCAAATCTTCATGAGCCAATGGTCGAAGACATATGGGCAGATCTCAGGACCCAAAATGAGATCAGAAAACTGGATTTCTGCAGGCTTCATCTGAGCCAAATTGAAGAACTAGGACTAGCTGATATTCCAAATGGAATGGAGGATGATGGGGATGTCCTAGATCATAAATATGAAGCAGAAAATGTTAAGGCTTCACCTCCCCCAGAGGTGAAATGGTCAGTCAAGGAAGAGACATCTATTAGAAAAAGATTCCAACCAATACTGGCAAACACCAATCTGTGGTTGGAAAGTAAGGGAATTAAGTTGAAAGAGTTCCTTACAGGGTCTGAAGAGGGAACACAGGAACAAACAGGTAAGAAGGTGGAAAACTGAACTAAGAACAAGAGCGACACTCCTTCCTCCTCCAAGGTACATAAACCAAAGATCAAATTTGTATCCAAGGGAGGAAAGAAGAAAGAAACCACACAGTCTTCTGATGCCACTAAGTCAGATGTTGAAGACATCAATGATGATCAGATGGAAATTGAAGATGTTGAGACTGAAGAACAAAATGTTCAAAGGTCTAAGACAAAGGTATCTGATGAAGCTGAACAAGGTGAAGATGAAGATACAGAGGTAGAGCGACTTGATGGTTCCTCGCAGACTCTTGTGAAAGACCTTCCTTCCAAGACACAAGTTCTTACACCTCCTCCTCATGTTCCATTTTCTGATGGTTTGCCGACAATTTCAAATGTTCCTCTTTCTCCAATTTTTGTTGTGTCTTCAGACAATACTCCTCCGTCCATGAAAGCTAGCTTTGGAACTATTTTTGATTCTTCTGGTTCCATTCCAAGTTTATCTTCCCCATCTTTTGATATCGGGGAACAAACTATCTTAGAGAACCTTCTAGATGCTTCACAAAAGGTTGTTGATATAGGTGTTGTGTTTACCAACACAAGTCCAATTGTCACTATCATTGGCACGAATATAGATACAGCCAAGCAAGTAGTGGATCCCCCTCTAGCTGTTGATGCATCTAGACTTCCTCCATGGCTATCTGCCTATACTCCAAAGAGGAAGAAGCAAGCCATCTCACCTGATGAGATTGACATTGAAAAGCTGTTGCCCGTGAAAGCAAAGAACCAAAAGAAGAAGCCTAAGACTGTTTCTAGGTTGGTCACTGAAAAGGGAATCAGATATGCCGAAATTGCCAAACCTCCTGAAGATGCCACGGTTGATACTTTTGACATGAGCAGTTATGTCATCTCAAGGGTTGAGCTTGGTAAAGTGACTCATGAGGGTGTCAAAGCAGATTTCCAGACCACTACCAGTACCCTACTTGAAAAGTATGATGAAGCCAAGAGGGAGAAGGAGCAATACAAAGCAAAAGCAGAACAACTGGCTGCTGTCCTTTAGAAAATAGTGAAGTCATCAGAAATAGTAGAACTGATGGCGGTGACAATGGAAGATCCCCTGACACAGAAGGTTGAAAAAGCCCAAGCTAGAGGCAAGATAGTGGGGGATGTAGTGGAGCAGTTGTTGGCTCAAGGACGAGTTCTGTTAAAAATCGCTATGGAAGGAAAGGAGAAAATGGACAAAGCTAAAGCTGAGCTAGATAATCTGGTAGATCTACTTTCACAGGAGCTGCAAGATCAAGAAGAGAGCCTAGAAGAGTGGATAGATATGAAGAAGATCAAGATAAAGAATCTGATCACCATTGGGGTCGTCACCAACAGGGAATCATACCTCAAGACCAAAGAGACTCTAGCTCATCGTATTTTCATAATAAAGAGTCTACTAGAAGATCTGTGTCAAGCTCGAGAAGCCAACGAAGATAGTGATGTCACACTCCTACACCGGTTGGAAGAACTTCCTTGCACCTTGACAAGGGAAGATCATAGTTTCCTCACAGCACAAGAAATGATAAGTTCTTTTGAAGAAATGGTACAAAAGAAATTTGAAGAGGAAGCTCCCTCAATGCTCTCAGTGGACAACCTGTATGATCAACATTCGACTCTGGAGAATCTGAAGGATAATTTAGACAAGCATGAAAAGGTAGTAAAGGCGGTGAAAGATTCAATTCTCCAAGCTCGCACCATCTCTGAAAACACAGCAAAACTAGATATATGCGAGATGTCAGTTGTTCAAACCATGTATCAGAATTTCCTGAGGAAAAAAGATGGAGGAAGCTAGTGCCTTAGCTTGTTTCTTAGATATTATGTAAATGGAATTTTGTTTTGGACATCTACACATGTAATTTTCCAAAATGTAATTACATGTGAAACAAGAGAAGTCATAAGTCAAATAGGACTCTCTTGTTGAATAAGTCAAAGTAGTTGTAGATTTCCTAGATTTTCTCAAAGTCTTTCCCTATAAATAAAGGGGACCTCTTTTGTAAATATTATCTTTTGTCTATTGCAAGAAAACTCTGGCGAATTGAGAAGCAAATCAAGACTTTGTGCTTTTTGTGAAAATCAATATTCAAATACTTATCAATACAAGAAAGCAAGTTCAATCCCAATCTTTGTCTTGGGATTATTTGTGTTGTGATAGTTTTATTCTTACATCTTGCTATCATAATCTTATTTGATAATAATTGAAGTGTGGAGTTTGTTTCAAGTGATTGAAGAGTGCTCTTAATTTGATTCTGATAAACTTTGTGTTATCAAATCAGTTGTGGGTTATATGTTCATGTTTGTGAGAATACAATAGTTTGGAGACTTTGTGCTGCAAGTTGTTATATTTGATTTACTTTTACCATCTTGAAGAAGAGTGAAGACTTTGGGCTGCATTCTACTTCAAATAGTTCCATTTACAAGTAATAAGTGAGGTAACAAAAAACTTTGTGTTTCTGTGATTTTGTGATAATTTATAAGTCTTATATCAAGAGTTTGAAATATAAACATCTATTCTGAAAAAAGAGAATGAGATGAGATGGAACCACCACAAACATAGTTTTTAGTGTACATAAATTTGATAAGTTGTTTGATTTGCAAAAAGTTAAGTAATTAGAGGGAACCTCCCCTTGCTGAGAGGAGAGACTTTGTCTCATCATAGCTGTGGCTGATATACCCATTTTGCCGTTAGCGAGTTAATGACAAAATATTCACCCAACAGTTTTTTGGTGACTCCACTGGGGAAAGAACGCACAACTTGAAGCCTCACGCTCCAAGTTGAAGCATTTTCAGTTCTTTTCCATTTTCTTGCAAAATTGGGTTTAGCATAATACAGTCTGGCAGATTCCCGGTACACCAGAAGTAAGAGGGCTCAGGTTATTATTGATCCTACATTTGAATTGATGCAGCAGAATAATTTTGGATTCTTAACTCCACGACCTCGTCTTCAACACACTAGGAGTTTTCCCCCTACAAACACCAGGTCTCCAATACCAGGTGAAGTTTCTATTGCCAGTGCTAATAGAGTTTTAGCTATTCATACACCACCAAGGTTTGTTATACCACCTTTCAATCAGTGTGTCATGGCAACCCAAGGTCCTTGGGGTAATACCTTTGGTCCTCTAAATTTGACCCCACCATTGCATGAACTACCTCGTAGTTCAAGAAAGAATTTCCCCAAATTCTATGGTGACGGGAAAGTTCATCCTGATGAGCACATTGCGGCTTTCTGTATAGCCTGTGGTGTGATAGGTGTCGAGCACGAAGACGTGGTTGTATGACTCTTTGTAGAAACACTACAAGGCGCTGCTGCAAACTGGTTTTACCACCTTCAAGCTCAGACCATAACGAGCTGGGCTACTCTCAAAACCAAGTTTGAAGCCAGGTTCAAACCTGCGGAAGATGCTCATGCGTTGTTGGCACAGCTGACACAGATGAAAAAGGAACCTCATGAACCAATGTGAGATTTCATCGCTAAGTTCAACAAATTGAGAAAAAGGATTCCCACCACCGCTGAGCCCACAACAGAGAAACTTAAATGTTTCTTTATCAATATGCAACTTCCAGAGGTGAGTTTCCTATTGAGGTGAGCTGCTCCTACTGATCTTGCTGCGGCTCAAATTCTAGCAACTGAAGTAGAAGATGATCTTATCCTGGCGGGTAAGATAAGAAGGGATACTAATAGAAATAAAAGCTCCTCTTCTACTGAGAATGCTTCTACAAGCACCACTGATCCCATGGTGCAAAAGCTAGCAAATGAATTGCTAGCTCTGAAGAGACAAATGTCCCAAGGTATATTTGCGCCTCCTTCTTACCAAGATATACCAAGGAGGACATTTTCAAATAATTCATATCAAGGTAATGCTGCTAGGAATGAAGGACAACACAACCATCTTCCGCCTACACAGGGGAAGCTTGTCATTGAAGTAGTGCCGGTCAGCTCTGCTGATGGCTACTATCAAGTCAAAAATGAACTTTCTTTCCAACCTGCGTTGGATTATGAAAATGGTGCTAATCTCTTCATAGAAGGAGAAGAAGAGTTAGCTGGCGACTCTACCATCAGCTTTCTGAACTATCAGGACGAAGCTAAAAAAGGAGAAGTGTGTGAAGGAGCATATGTTGTTTTCACTAGGTCTCAAAATCAGTCAGCTCCTCAAGCTGATAAAGGGAAGGCAAGAGAAGAATCTCAATCGGCAATTTTAATTGCTAAATGGGGAACTCCGCTACCTTTCCAGTCAAAAGATCTGGTGATCAATAAACAAGTAAGTGCCTCTAATGAATTTGTACCTCCCACTTCTGCTCCTCAGACTAGTGCTGTCTCTACCAAAAATCAAAATGATGGTTTTTCTCCCTCCGTAGCTAATTCTTTTTAGCAATTTGATATAATAGATCATGCTAGGAGAACTAAGATACAAATGTCTGAAGTTGAGTATCTACAGGCTAATCCTGAACAATTTGATAGATTAGCCAAATATGTCAAAAATAAAGCCGTCCCTGCAGGACAAGAGTTTCCCAAAGCCACTCATGACTCCTCCAAAAGTAAACCCACCCAAAACAATCTTGTTACTACTCCCCCTGAAGCCTCTGGAAAAATCAAACCTTTCTATGTTTCCCTATTAGTAAATGGTCATAAATTGAGCAATTGCGTAATAGATTCTGGAGCCTCAGACAATGTTATGCCTGCTAAGGTAGCAGATGCCCTTGGCCTCACCTTAACCAAAACTTTTGGGAGGTGTTTCTCTATGGAGAATAAGCAAGTTCCACTTTTGGGTCAAATCAAAGACACCCAATTTGCATTTGCAACTTTTCCAGATAAGAGAATCAAGATGACAGTCTTGGTAGCTGATGTTCCAGCTTCATACGGCATTCTTCTTGGATGTAATTTCTGCAAGGATGTGGGTGGAGAGTTGAACATGGATTTGTCTGAAGCTAGGATACCTGTTAAAGGTGTCATGCAGAAGCTGCTTCCTGAGAAGGAGGCAAAATACATTGTTACTCAAACATCAAACCCCAAAGCTCAAATTTTGTTTGAGTCCTCGGGAATGGGTAACTATTTTCTGTCTACTGAAGATTGTTCATCAGATGAGAGTACACCGGGTGATAGCTCCGATATGTCAGATGGAGACTCAGAAGAGTTTTCAGATGAAAGTTCAAGTGAGGGTATAGCAATACCAGATTCTTCCCTCACTGACGAAGAGGAATCTTCTGACCAAAGAAAGTCCAAGAAATCAATTTCTGATGGAGTCTGGATTTTAGAATTTGATGGCAGCTGTTCTTCTACCGGTTCTAGAGCCAGAGTGGTCTTGATATCGCCACAAGGTGATATTTTGCCTTTTTCATATAAGTTACAATTTGACAATACCAATAACACCACCGAATACGAGTCCTTGTTGCTCGGATTGGAAGCGGCACGTGCTAGAGGTGTTAAAATCCTTCATGCTCAAGGGGACGCCGAATTGGTGGTTTGTCAAGTAAGAAATTTGTACCAAACTAAAAATGAAAGATTGAGACACTATCGCAATAGCGTATGGGATTGCAGTGAAGATTTCGATGCTTTCAATATTTCAGCAGTGCCAAGAGAGTTCAATGACCGTGCAGATTCATTGGCTGTTTCTGCCACTCTCATGGTGCCTCACAAGGATTTCAAAGGAAACAAGTACACTATTGAGCTGGTCTTCTGACCAAGTGTACCTGATAACGCTGACCATTGGCAGGTGTTCAATGGTGATAATCAGATCATTGCTTTCCTAGAAAAGATGGATAGTTTTGATGAGCTTTACTTTGAAGGAAGTGAATCACCACCTCGTGAATATGTTTCTAAGGTAGATTCACAAACTAGCGAAGAATTTCTACAATTGAAAGGAAATAAAATCCCAAAAGGTTTGGTTTCCCTTGAGAAACTCTTTGATAAACATGACAGGTATATCAAGCAGCGGCAACAACAACAGGATTCAGGTTCCTCTATGGAATTTGAGCAGGTCAATTTGGGTTCGGAAGCAGATCCTAGGATGGTCAACATTGGGAAATGTTGCACTGCTGATGAAAGATTCAAATTCATTACCCTCCTCCACCATTACATTGATGTTTTGGCTTACTCCTATGATGACCTGAAGTCCTTCAGGCCTAAGGAGGTTCGACACGAAATTCCCCTCAAGGCTGGATCATTGCCTCACAAACAGAAGCAGAGGCAATACAATCCAAAGATATCAGGTACGATTCTTTCTGAAATTCAGAAGATACTGAATGCAAGGATAATTTTTCCAATTCATCATTCCACATGGATTGCAAACATAGTACCTGTAAGGAAGAAGAATAGAGAAATCCGTATCTGTGTTGATTTCAGGAATCTCAACCAATCTTCCTTGAAAGATAACTACCCTTTGCCCATCATGGACCAAGTGTTGCAAACAGTGACAGGTTCAGAAATGCTATCTATGTTAGATGGTTTTTCAGGGTATAACCAAGTGGAGGTAAATGAAGCTGATCAGTTCAAAACTGCCTTCACCACACCATGGGGCACGTTTGCATATCGCAGAATGCCTTTTGGTCTGATCAATACTGGCGTAACATTTCAGTGAGTGATGGATCTTGCTTTCAGAGATGAGATGGATAAGTTCATCATGGTATATGTCGATGACTTGACTGTTTTCTCCAAAAACCGTCATGATCATGCGCATCATTTGCGACAAGTGCTGGAGCGCTGTCGGCAAAATGGTATTTCCCTCAATCCCAAGAAGTTAGTTTTTAGAGTGATGGAAGGCAAGCTTCTCAGACACATTGTATCCTGGGAAGGTACTAAGATTGACTTGGAGAGAGTTAAATCTATTCAAAGTCTCACTCTGCCCGCAAGTAAGACTGTTGTTCACTCTTTCTTTGGGAAGGTGCATTTTCTGCGAAGGTTCATTCCTGAGTTTGCAGAAAAAACCCGTCACATTGTTAATATGATGAAGGGTAAGGCCACTTTCCATTGGACTATGGAAGGTAAGGAAGCATTCGAGGATATCAAGAGAGCTATCGCTCATGCTCTAGTTCTTGTTTGTCCCGACTACACTAAAGATTTCATAGTCTATAGCTACGCTTCAGAACACACACTTTCAGCTATTCTGTTTTAGCAGAATGAAGAAGGCGTTGAATCCCCCATATCATTTATGAGTTGTCCTCTCAAAGCTCATGAATCAAAGTATTCAAATATGGAGAAGCATGCCTATGCTGTAGTCAAAGCGGTTAAGCATTTCAGGTTCTATATTCTAAACTCACACACTGTTGTCATGGTGCTTGATACAACAATCAAATCTATCCTAACTCAACAGGAGTTCAGAACAAAGAGAGGTAATTGGATCGCTAAGATCCAAGAATTCGATCTGGATATCAAGCCTACCAAGCTTGTGCGTGGTAAAGGTTTGTGTCAATTGATTGCAGATAATGTTCCAAAAGAGACAAGGGATGAAGAAGAGGAAGTTGTAGACACGCCAACTATTCTTTTTGTTACTACAACTGACGAGTGGTATTCCAATATCGCTCATTTCCTTACCTATGGTGAGTGCCCTTCCCACTTGTCTTATAAGGAAAAGAGAACTGTCAAGTTAAAAGTTGCTAACTACATCCTTTGGGACAATGGTTTGTACAAGAGAAGTCTTGACGGTGTATTTCTCCGTTGCGTGGATAAAGCACAACAAAGTAAACTTTTGGAGTCTTTCCACAATTTGGCTTGTGGAGGACATTTTTCAGCACCCGTAATGGCTCACAAGACTCTGCAAGCTCGATACTATTGGCCCACACTATTCCAAGACGCGTACAATTGGGTACGCAGGTGTGAGTTATGCCAACAATTTGTTGGGAAACCAAAATTGGCAGCCTTACCTCTAAAACCAGTGGTGATTGAGGAGCCTTTTTAGCAATGGGGTATCGACTTCATTAGCGCAATGAATCCATCATCAAGTGTAGGACATAACTATGTTCTCACTGCAACAGACTATTTTACCAAATGGGTGGAAGCTATTCTGGTCAATTATGCTACTTCAGAAGTGGTATGCAGTTTTCTTAAGGAGAACATTATTTCCAGGTTTGGAGTCCCAAACAAGATTGTAGCAGACAATGCTACTTGATTTTCCTCTCATGAGATCACTAAATTTTGCTACAAGCATGGGATCATTCTTTCCCATTCTTCAGACTATTATCCGCAAGGGAATGGTCAGGCAGAATCAAGCAATAAGAATCTGGTCACTATCATTAGGAAACTGGTAGATGAGAATCAGAGAACTTGGCATAAAGCATTGTTTGATGCTTTATGGGCAGATAGAATTACCCCCAAAAGGGCGATAGGCATGTCGCCATTTCAGCTTCTATATGGTCTGAATGCAGAGATATCGATTACCTTGGAATTACCAGTGTTGAAGTTGGTAAAGGCATTGGAAGATAGAACTTTTGATAGTTCTATTGATAAAAGGATAATGTATTTGACCAAACTTGAGGAGCAGCGCACTATGGTGGTGGACTGTATTGTTGAGCACCAAAATCAAGTAAAGAAACTCTTCGACAAGAAGACAAAGGCTCATGAGTTTCAGGTTGGAGATCGAGTCTTGTTGTGGGACAAGAGGAGAGAACCAAAAGGAATGCACGGAAAATTTGATTCCTTGTGGAGAGGTCCATTCACCATTCATCAGTTATGTGGTGAAAACAGTTTCTTGCTAGAGTATCAGGATGGGACACCATTCTCGTTGCCTCACAGTGGACAACATCTGAAGCACTTCAATCTCTAAAGTTTCATATAAGTTAAAAATTGTACATTTGTATAGTTTTATGTTTTTATTTGTGTTTTCATTTAGTCGTTTGTGTCTTTTTCTTTTAGCTTGACTCTATAGCCCAACGGCATGGATGAAGGCACTTAGAGACTAGATTCTAATCCCTTTGATCATTTCAAAGTTTGATCGAAGGAATTTCCCTAGTTAGAGCCAACTATTGTTCTCAAAATCAGCTACGCTCGTTTTTGTAGACAACCCCACGAAAATTGTCTGTTTCGTGAATCTACACTCTAAGATTCCAAATCGAGAAAAGATTTCCTTGTTCTCGTGCAAGGTCATTTGACATTCTAAACTCGTCTGCGACATTCCCTTGAATTGATTTCTCAATTTTCGCGAGGATCATTTAAAGTCGTAAACTAGTAAAAATGTCATTTTGGTTATTTTTAGGAGTTAGTAAATTTTTTGACTCTTGATATGCAAGAGCGGCAAAAAATGCCGCTCCTACATATTATTTTTTGACTTATTCTTGTTTGATGCAATGACGGCATTTTTCACCGCTATTGCATCATTTTTTAGTTTAATATGTAATGGCGGTGAAATTTACCGCCATCACATGTGTTTTCCGTCAGATATGCAATGACGGCATTTTTCGCCGCCATTACATATTTGTTGATTGTAGTGCCGTAGCGGCCGAGACCGCTGCTCGAGCGAGATCTTCAGGATTTTGGGTGTCAAGTGCCATTAATGGCCACTCGTACCATGCATTTAAACTTTAGTTTCAACCTTTTAAATGTGTTATCAAACCCATTGTTGCTTGTCATTTCTTATACTGAAACCTTTTAATCGATCCGCCAACACTCTCTTCGACCGTTTGATCGGGTGCTCCTGAGTTGTAACGGATTTCGTGTTGCAGACCGAACCTAGGGTTTCAAGCTTTTTACGGTAAGTTTCTTTTTGTTTCTCTTCCCCCTTTGCTCATTGTTTGTTTGTATTTTTTGGTTTATAGAGTTTTGTTAGGTTTTTATTCTTTTGTTGTTTGTGATTTGTGTCTTAAGTTTTTACTCATACAACATAGATTGCCATTAGGGTTTTGGTTTTGAAGACGCCATGTCTTTCGTTAGTTCAAACCTTCACCGTGTACCAACCTTGCCTTCGAAAATGCAACAACGGCTAGATTCGCCGCTAGATCTTCCCAAACCTCGCAACTCCCATTGTATGCAATGACGGCGGATTTTTCCATCCTTACACCGAAGACTGCAAAAAACCCTATGTAGAAGCGACGTTTTCAACCGCTCGAACACTACAAAAGCTGATCCCTCACATGCGGTGTTTTCAACCGCTCGAACATGTTACAAAAAATTCCAAAATACTTGTGACAGCGGCATTTTCTGCCACTTTTTCACCTCAAGTCTCTTCTAACCTACAATGGCGGCCGATACACCTGTCCAAGCATTTGCCAATGATGAAACCCATCAAATGCAATAGCGGCCAAATTCCCTGTCCAAACACTTGAAGTTTTCAATCTTTACATGCGATAGCGGTAATTTTGACCGCTTCTGCAAGTTAAATCAAAACTTCCAAAATACATGCAGAAGCGGTGTTTTTCACCACCTTTACACATGAAGTCTCTCCCAACTTGCAAGGGCGGCCAATTCACCCACCCAAGCACATTTTCTTGATTTTTCCCTAACACTAGAAAATTCATTTTTCAAAACCAAAACCCCGCTTTTGCCTTCGCCTTGATTTGCGCACTCAAGCCCTTTAAACGCATGCTTTCCTGTCCATGATCGTCAAAATGCAGTTGACCCAGTTTATCCAATTTTTCCCTAACTGCGAGATCATGGCCTTTTGCAGTTCTCAATCAGCGTTCATGGTGGTGTTCAAATTCACAGTTTTCTCCAGGGCTCATGTCAGAATCATCTCCGTCAAAGTCCAGAGCCATGAAGTACAAGTACTAGGGTGTCTTTCCGGTAACGGCAGTGCAGTCAAACGTTGATGAAATCAGAGACACAAAAATTGGGCACGTAGATATGGCTGAATTCATAGATAGAACTAAACAAGCAAATCCCTCCAAGCATATGCAGAAAATCATTGACAGCAATATTCATTTGGTTGCATCATTTCCGGTCAGTGCACATAATCCTGAATTTGTTCTACAAGTGGCCAACCACTACAATAGAGACACTAGAGCTGTGACGGACTCACAGGGAAATGTTATCATGAGATTGGATGCAGAATTCATGGACAAAATCTTCATGTGTCCACCAATTGAAAACGTCGGGCAAATTGATTTTGCTCAGGGTCAACAAGACTATGACAATGACTTGGAATCTGCTAGAAGGCACGTAAACAGCAAATGGTTGAAGATTCCTAGGGCAACTTTGACCAGATGGCCAAAAGACCTTCACAGGAGTGATTTTGTGGAGGAAGTGTGTGATTTGATTACTCTTTTGAGTCGCATCAGAGGACTCCCTTCTGCTTCCAAATTCCAGGACTGGATGTACACTTACATCAAGGTGATTCTACGGGGTAACCAGAAGATATTCTGGGGTGAACAGATCAGCAATGCTTTGCATGAGCAACTTGTAAGGGTCAATACTACCTTCAAATTTTACATGACCTCTTATCTTGTCTATGCTGCTGCAAGCATGAGAAACTTTCCAGGTTTAACCCAAGTGGGGGATAGGAGATTGGTCCCAGTATATGAATACTACCCCCAAATCACTCTGAAGGGGTCAATTCATCATTTCAGAAGAGTCAATGATGCATTCTTCTCAGTTTTCATGTGCTTGTGGGATGGTGAATTGGTTCAAAAAAGAGTTTCTAATGAAGCATGGCAGGTTGTAAATTCTTTTGGTTGTTTGTTCTTGCAATTTCCCACTTTCATTTATCTTCAGGTAGGATACTATCCTGGTTACCCTTACATGCTGCCACGGTATCCCAGTGATCGCATTGTTCTTATGGAGCTTTGCAGATAACTGATTGTGGTACACAACAAACAGATGGAGCTTAAGAAGTCAGGGATAAAGTTTCCCATTGAAATTGGGAGGTATTTAGTTCAGTCTGCCAACAAAGTAAAGATAATCGACTCCGAGTTGCAGTTGGTCACCATGAAGACCTACAAGAAAAGAAATCATTTTGACTTCAGAAGGGTTCAAGATAAAATCAAGAGGAAGTCAAATTTTCATGAGCCAATGGTCGAAGACATATGGGCAGATCTCAGGACCCAAAATGAGATCAGAAAACTAGATTTCTGTAGGCTTCATTTGAGCCAAATTGAAGAACTAGGACTAGCTGATATTCCAGATGGAATGGAGGATGATGGGGATGTCCTAGATCATAAATATGAAGTAGAAAATGTTGAGGCTTCACCTCTCCCAGAGGTGAAATTGTCAGTCAAGGAAGAGACATCTATCAGAAAAAGATTCCAACCAATATTGGCAAACACCAATCTGTGGTTGGAAAGTAAGGGAATTAAGTTGAAAGAGTTCCTTATAGGGTCTGAAGAGGGAACACAGGAACAAACAGGTAAGAAGGTGGAAAACTGAACTAAGAACAAGAGCGACACTCCTTCCTCCTCCAAGGTACACAAAACAAAGATCAAATTTGTATCCAAGGGAGGAAAGAAGAAAGAAACCATAGAGGCTTCTGATGCCACTAAGTCAGATGTTGAAGACATCAATGATGATCAAATGGAAATTGAAGATGTTGAGACTGAAGAACAAAATGTTCAAAGGTCTAAGACAAAGGTATCTGATGAAGCTAAACAAGGTGAAGATGAGGATATAGAGGTAGAGCGACTTGATGGTTCCCCACAGACTCCTGTGAAAGACCTTCCTTCCAAGACACAAGTTCTTACACCTCCTCCTCATGTTCCATTTTCTGATGGTTTGCCGACAATTTCAAATGTTCCTCTTTCTCCAATTTTTGTTGTGTCTTCAGACAATACTCCTCCATCCATGAAAGCTAGCTTTGGAACTATTTTTGATTCTTCTGGTTCCATTCCAATTTTATCTTCCCCATCTTTTGATATCGGGGAACAAACTGTCTTAGCGAACCTTCTAGATGCTTCACAAAAGGTTGTTGATACAGGTGTTGTGTTTACCAACACAAGTCCAATTGTCACTATCACTGGCACGAATATAGATATAGCCAAGCAAGTAGTGGATCCCCCTCCAGCTGTTGATGCATCTATACTTCCTCCATGGCTATCTGCCTATACTCCAAAGAGGAAGAAGCAAGCCATCTCACCTGATGAGATTGACATTGAAAAGCTGTTGCCCGTGAAAGCAAAGAACCAAAAGAAGAAGCCTAAGACTGTTTCTAGGTTGGTCACTAAAAAGGGAATCAGATATGCCAAAATTGCCAAACCTCCTGAAGATGCCACAGTTGATACTTTTGACATGAGCAGTTATGTCATCTCAAGCGTTGAGATTGGTAAAGTGACTCATGAGGGTGTCAAAGCAGATTTCCAGACCACTACCAGTACCCTACTTGAAAAGTATGATGAAGCCAAGAGGGAGAAGGAGCAATACAAAGCAAAATCAGAACAACTGGCTGCTGTCCTTTAGAAAATAGTGAAGTCATCAGAAATAGTAGAACCGATGGTGGTGACAGTGGAAGATCCCCTGATACAGAAGGTTGAAAAAGCCCAAGCTAGAGGCAAGATAGTGGGGGATGTAGTGGAGTGGTTGTTGGCTCAATGACGAGTTTTGTTAAAAACTACTGTGGAAAGAAAGGAGAAAATGGACATAGCTAAAGCTGAGCTGGATAATCTGGTAGATCTACTTTCACAGGAGTTACAAGATCAAGAGAGCCTAGAAGAGTGGATAGATATGAAGAAGATCAAGATAAAGAATCTGATCACCATTGGGGTCGTCACCAATAGGGAATCATACCTCAAGACCAAAGAGACTCTAGCTCATCGTATTTTCATAATAAAGAGTCTACTTGAAGATCTATGTCAAGCTCGAGAAGCCAGCGAAGATAGTGATGTCACACTCCTACACCGGCTGGAAGAACTTACTTGCACCTTGACAAGGGAAGATCATAGTTTCCTCACAGCACAAGAAATGATAAGTTCTTTTGAAGAAATGGTACAAAAGAAATTTGAAGAGGAAGCTCCCTTAATGCTCTCAATGGACAACCTGTATGATCAACATTTAACTCTGGAGAGTTTGAACTATAATTTAGACAAGCATGAAAAGGCAGTAAAGGCGGTGAAAGATTCAATTCTCTGAGCTCGCACCATCTCTGAAAACATAGCAAAACCAGATGCATGTGAGATGTCAGTTGTTCAAACCATGTATTAGAATTTCCTGAGGAAAAAAGATGGAGGAAGCTAGTGCCTTAGCTTGTTTCTTAGATATTATGTAAATGGAATTTTGTTTTGGACATCTACACATGTAATTTTCCAAAATGTAATTACATGTGAAACAAGAGAAGTCATAAGTCAAATAGGACTCTCTTGTTGAATAAGTCAAAGTAGTTGTAGATTTCCTAGATTTTCTCAAAGTCTTTCCCTATAAATAAAGGGGACCTCTTTTGTAAATATTATCTTTTGTCTATTGCAAGAAAACTCTGGCGAATTGAGAAGCAAATCAAGACTTTGTGCTTTTTGTGAAAATCAATATTCAAATACTTATTAATACAAGAAAGCAAGTTCAATCCCAATCTTTGTCTTGGGATTATTTGTGTTGTGATAGTTTTGTTCTTACGTCTTGCTATCATAATCTTATTTGATAATAATTAAAGTGTGGAGTTTGTTTCAAGTGATTGAAGAGCGCTCTTAATTTGATTCTGATAAACTTTGTGTTATCAAATCAGTTGTGGGTTATATGTTCATGTTTGTGAGAGTACAATAGTTTGGAGACTTTGTGCTGCAAGTTGTTATATTTGATTTACTTTTACCATCTTGAAGAAGAGTGAAGACTTTGGGCTGCATTCTACTTCAAATAGTTCCATTTACAAGTAATAAGTGAGGTAACAGAAAACTTTGTGTTTCTGTGATTTTGTGATAATTTATAAGTCTTATATTAAGAGTTTGAAATATAAACATCTATTCTGAAAAAAGAGAATGAGATGAGATGGAACCACCACAAACATAGTTTTTAGTGTACATAAATTTGATAAGTTGTTTGATTTGCAAAAATTTAAGTAATTAGAGGGAACCTCCCCTTGTTGAGAGGAGAGACTTTGTCTCATCATAGTTGTGGCTGATATACCCATTTTGTCGTTAGCGAGTTAACGACAAAATATTCACCCAACATAGGGAAAAACCCAGCCTCCAAAAGCATCCACACTCAAATGTATTATTCAGCAATATGAAATTACAATACAATCCATGAGCATCCATGAATACCTCTGAATCTATCAAACATCTCTAATGCATTCTCCATGTGTACAAACATGAATCCACACATCACCTGTCATGCTTCACAATATGCACTTACAGGAGAGAGTTCAATACAATGATAGCCTCTCACAAACCTCCAATCCACCTACAATGAAATAGCCAACATTACCCAAACCACTAACCATGTGCTTACTTTTATAGACCAAGCTCACACAAATACAACTTGTGGTATGTGATAAAACCATTAACTTATAAACCCACTTGACCCCACATTTGACTATTGGTACTAACTTTTCCCAATTAATCAAATAATATAAATAATAGTTAAATACTCTGTGTCCCACACACATAAAATAACTAACCCAGTGTTACAATACAACTTATACAAGTGGTAACTGAATAAAATAGTATAATATTATGCAAGGTGTACAACACCTATCCCAACAATCTCAACCAAAATCAACAAACCCCTATACTTGTTCAACACATCTCCAACATCATTAATACTGGATGATAACACAAATAGTAATCCAGAGTTGTTTTAAAGTACCTAAAGACTCTCTTAATCTATGTCCAATGTTCTCTATCGAGCTTTGACATGAACCTACTTAGAATTCCCATTACTTGAGCAATGTTTCACTTTATATAGATCATTGCATACATAAGGGTTCCCACCACACTTGCATATGGAACTTTAGACATGCCCTTTAAAGCCTCTACAGACTTAGGATATTGTTCCAGAATTAATTTAGTTCCTACTAGGAAAGGGATACTTACAAGATTACTATCATGCATGCTAAATCACAACAAAATAATCTCAAGATACTTCCTCTAGTTTAGCCATAGCTTTATCTTAGCCTCATCTCTATGGATTTCCATACTAGGTATGAATCTTGCAACACTAGAACTTTCATTTCAAACCTTTTAGACAACTAATCCTTAAGTTCCCTGATCAATGCCTTATTGTTCTAATGATAAGCATATCATCAACATACAAAATATTGATTAAAACATGAATAGAAACCTATTTATAGTAAACACTATAATGATCATCATTACTCCTTGTAAAACCTAGTCCTAACATATATGAATCAAACAAGTTTGATACCACATATATAGTGATTGTTTCAATCCATACAAAGACCTTTTTAGTTTACAAACCAAATTCTCATATCCCTTCACTATGAACTCTTCAAGATAACTCATATATTTTCTCTTCTAAATTTCCATTCAATGTTATCTTCACATATATCTACTCCACTCAAAAATCAAATGTTGTAACTATGGACAACAACAACCTAACAAAATTCAACGAAGCTACTAGGGAAAAGATCTCACCAAAATCTAGTATCTCTAATTGGGAATACCCCTTTTCCACCAAGTGTGCCTTATATACCTTTCCAATGTAATATATCCTCTAAATTTCTTCTTAAACACCTACTTTTAGATAATGGGTTTCCTACCCTTATAAAAATCAACCAAGTCCTAAGTCTCATTTTGTTACAATGCCACTAGATCTCTTTCATGGAATTTCCCCAAGAATTATTCTCCTTTGAAGAGAAAGCTTCTCTTATAGGATTTGGTTCATCACTAGTACAAGTTAGAGAAAAAATACACTAAAATTCTAGTGGACTATACATGTCAACTAACTTCTTCTACCTTGTAGACCTTCTCACAACAACTATTATAGAATTTCTTACCATGTATCTCAAATTTATTCTTCTTCAAAATATATGCCGAGTGTGTTTTCCTCATCTTCATCCATGCTATCATGTTCACTTTTTTGTTCATTTACAGGTGCATAATGTTTCTCTAATTTATGTTCAAGTTACACCTTATTACTCTCCTTTACGTTTGGTTGATCCTCTTTGGATAAAACTCTAAGTTCCCTAATTCTTGCATCCCTTGAATAGAGAATATTTTGAGTTACTAGATTCTAAAGCTTGTATCTTTCACATTCTCACCATACCTAATGAAACTACATTTTTTATCCTTGAAGTCCAACTTAGATTGTTTCCCCTTTGGCACGTGAATAAATTTATCACAACCAAACAATCTTAGGTGTGTGTTACAAAAGGGTTTTTACTTATCCACATCTCATATGATGTCTTCTCGTCAAGCATAAAACTAGAAGACCCATGTTTAAGGTAACAACTTGTATTATTAACTTCCTTAGACCAAAACTCTCATCCTAGACCAACACTACTCAATAAGATTATGGCTTGATCTATCATGTTTGTGTTTAATCTTTCAACTACTCTATTGTATTATAGTATGTAGGGTTTTATCCTTTTCCTAACACTATTAGTGTACTTATAATATGCCTCAAAATCCTTAGAGTAAAACTCCCCACCATTATCTAACCTTAACATCTTGGTCTTCTTTCCAATCTAATTTTCTACAAGTGCCTTAAATTTCTTAAAATTTGAAATACCTCATACTTCTTCCTAGAAAATACACCCAATCATGTCTAGAATAACCATCAATGAAAATATGTAGTATTAGGACTTACCAATTGAGTGTACATCCATGAGACCAAAGACATCATTATGAATTACTTCCAATATATACCTTGCTTTTGTAGTTATAAAGTCAAACTACACCCTATTTTACTTTCCAAACACATAATGTTGAAAAACTCAATCCCTACAAAATAATATAAAAAACCTACCATATTTTTAATTACTAATGTTTTTAGGCCTTTTTCTCTAGTATGACCCAACTAGTGATGCCACAACAATTCTCATTTAGGTTTAGTAGCATTGATAGAGTCCCATACCTCACATTATTATCTAGCAACAAATTACTCTAGTCAATCTACACCCTTTTTCATTAAATGTAAGATACACACTAGAGTCAATCATCTTAGAGATAGAAATCAAATTTCTAGCCAAACCTAGTATATGTAAAACATTGGAGAGTGTCCTCACTCTCCCATGGATATGAGAAAAACTTTCAAATTTCCTTAACCAATAATCTAAGAGAGATATTATCACCACAAAAAATTTATCCTCCATGATGCTCCTTGTAATCATAGCAGCACTCACTATGAGGAGTCAGTGGTATGGTGCACCTAAGTTAATAACCCAATAATCATCACCAATAATGTTAGTAGATAAAAAATCATCATGATCATACTCATCAATGTTGGAGGATCTATCAAAGGAATCATCCTTATTCTTGGACTTACAATCTTTTATGTGACCTATCTTGCCACAATTCTAACATTTCACTTTAGATTTACCAGGAGACTTAGACGTATCCTTCTTCTTGGACTTCTTATCTCCACCACTCTTCTTCTTACCCCCTATGTCCTTTGGCCTCACCCTTATAGCTAGAGAATCACTTGAGTTATCATCCATGGACCTTCTTCTGATCTCTTCATTCAACGAAACTCCTATGACTTTTTTCAATTTGGATGAGGAATAGTTATTGTTGATTGTCATAACCATGTTTTCCCATGAATCAAGTAAGGAACAAAATACTAGAAAAAACTTATCCCATCCTTATATATTAATTCTTATTGATATAAATTGACTCAAAATCAAATTAAAAGTGTTGGGATGATCATTTATAGAATCTCCATCTTTCATCTTCAAGGAATATAACTTATTTTTCAAGAAGATTTTGTTTACAAGAATCTTGGATCGATACATGGATCATATCTTCTTCCACAAAATATATGTAGAAGGATAGTACTATTAAATTTCTTATCCGATTTACTACAGACCTCATTAGACATACATGTAGGCTTATCCAAAGAAGTTACCACTATCTATTGATCTCTCTCTACTAAGAGATCTTCAACCTTCAACTTCCATAAGTCAAAATTCTTACTAGAATAAATTTTTCAATATCAAACCATGATTTGCTTCCCATGAATCCAAAAATACACTTACTCTATATTTTCACAAGATACTTATTGTTTCCCACTAAAACAAGTTATTAACACACTACAACAAACTATACTCTAGGGTTTAATTAGTTGAGGGTTTTACAATAACACACATATGGATATGACTCCAAATGATATGGCCCTTTCCTAGACAACATGCTCTAATACCAAATGCTAGGAAATTTATCCTTATTTTAGTTAACTGATAGATAAATATTGGAACACATTAAGATTATGTGATGCAGATATAATTATGATTATTTTACCAATTCAAATTATCAACATTGAAGGAAGCACATGAAGTAATACACAAACCAACAATACACATGAGACACAAATTTAAATGGGAAACCCTTTTGGGAAAAAACCCACCATAAAAGGGACATTAACAATTGTATTCATAGGAAAGATTATGTCTAATACAATAGGTCTCTCTTATAGTGTATCTTAGTTTGCAGACACAGTGTATAAACTTGCAATAGGTTTGTGATGCCTTTAGGATAAAACACATCAACCAGTAGATCTATCTAACCTTATTACATCCATACGAGCAATTAGACATGGTAGCTTCATGGAATACCAATTATCTAATCAGCTAACTATAATGTATAATAACAACAATCATACAACCATGACTTTACCATAACAATAGCATACCACACATTGTGCATAACATGACCTCTCCACATGGATAATCCAACACATAAGTAGTTACTACCATTCACATTTGATCAAAGATTTCCTAACCAACTATACCTAAAGTATGTACATGTAATCCTACACTACAACTAAACATTATTCACAACTTACAACAACAGAAACAAACACCTAATGTATCCTACCTACTTGTAGTTACTCTAAGAATCCTCTATAACATCATCATGCTCCTAGATGTCATAGTATGTACTCCAACAAAGCAACTAGACTTGCACTATTATACACACTCTAGTAACATACTCAAATTAATATGTGGTTGTTATTTCTCCTCCAAATGACTTCTTGTTGCAACTATAGCAACACTAGACTTAGACAAGCCTCCATGCTAAACCACAAAACCTTAAACTCACCACAACTTACTACATAGCTACTTATAGTTGTCTACCTATTTGTGATAAAACACTATAAACATTAACTATCACAAGTTCACCTTCTTCTCTCATTGGAAACTAAACCAAGAACTATATATAGGTTAATAGCACATTATAGTTTGAACAATAGTAATTGAAGCTCCAAGTATTATTAGAACTAATTCTATAAATATTTTAATTTACCCTAATGTAACCAATAGTTTCATTTCTCCCTCTTGTGTTGAAAAATGCAATTTATATGGTGTATCAATCCTTGAATTAGAGAGGAAATGGCATATGGTGTTAGGCAACCAATTATTAACTAAATTGAGAATTATATCCTTAAAATAGGAACCCTATAAACTCAAATAACTCTTTTTATTACCTAGTTAGGTCCTTATGATCTAGTAATAGGAATGGATTGGCTAGAGAATCATAAATCTAATGTAAATTACCATTCACATTTAGTTAGATGTCTAGATGACCAAGGAATCATTGTGAGCATACAAGGAATATATCATCAAATTATTGTTACCTAATTGTGTACTTAAGCCCAATAAGTTTAGCTTGGGATAGCACAAATGTTTTCTACATTTTGCAGAAGGAGATAGGTTCAATGGAAATTTAGGCTAGGTTGTCTAAAGCAGGAGGAAGAGTGGGGAAGATGAAAGCTTACAGCCTACTATGGAAGGCCTACTACTCAAGTAGAAGGCAATTCCTATGATCACTTTTACTAGAGTCATGTAGCTCAACTCAATAAGAGTTGCTACACAAGCCAGATAAAAGTGGGAAGCGCATCCCACCAGAGAAAAAGGCATCCCAAAGAAGACAAGCGAAAAAGAAAAAGTATGCTCTGAGTTTCAATTTGTTTTCATGGTCTATTCATAATAGTTGATCCAATTATCAAGTGAGAAAGGTACACAAAATTTGCTAAATCTACTCATGATCATAAACAACTGTACCATGCAATAGTTTTTAGATTTTCCCTTATTCAATTGAATGATTTACAAAAGAAGAAACAATACAAAAATCATTGCATGAAATAACTATTTATATTCATAAAGAGAATCTGTTCATAGTTCCCATACAAGCCATGGGAATTGACTGTATTGTATAAGATGAAGTGAAAGAAAACATTTACATTTGAAGCAAAAAAGGAAACATATAAGAGAGAGGGGGGATCCATCATTGCCTAAATGACAAACCCCCCATCAGTGGCTGCACCAGCTTGAGATTCCCCATTGATATCTCCAAAGGTACCTACAAGAGACATAGAAAGATATGTTAGAGCTTAGGATGCCTTCACTCCTATATGTGAAAATATCAATTGTACATGCTATCTTTCACAAACATCTAATCAGGAAAATGAAAGAGATAAAAAGTCCTCAGATGCAGATATACAATCACAAGAAGGTGCAAAAAAGAGAAGATCATCTAATTGGTAGAGGAGGCTACTAAGCCTCATTTATTTTCCTAACTTATTTGAGTGTGTAGGTATAGGTACTTGAAAATATCTCATTTATGGCATATATTAAAGTTGTCATAACAATCCTCGAGGAGCATGAAGGACTAAGGTTTATCAAAGTAAGGAATACAGTTAGCACATGGTACGATAATAGCCTCAAAAAGATATAATGGAATACTTTTAGGCTTAGTGATGATCACAAGCCTCACTATGATTCATTAAAGCCCCTTTCAAGCATTGACAGTGTAGCTAAGACAAAAATGAGATAGATTACATTGATCTAAGGATAGCTTAAGATTGTCCAAGGAAGATGCTTGTGCTAGCAAAACAACATGAGCTCTGTCAAGTCAGGGATAGTCATAATTATGATAGGGATAGAGTACAAACCTAGTCCAAGGAGTTACAGAGGACACAAAGCTTGAGATGATAGTCAAGTAGTCATGGGACTGTCATGGGGTTAGAGATTTAAAGGTGGCATGTGCTAGCAAAGAAGAGCTAAGGATACAATATAAAGGAACAATAGTTCATGAAATAAAGGAAAAGAGATAACTGTATTTGACAATGACCAATACAGAGATGATTGTTTAATAGGGACAAACACAGTCATAAATGATTGTCAAAGTTAGAGTAGTCACAAAGGCAGTCTTAGTCTACAGAGACCTCAAGGTATGAGGATAATCTAGGAGATACTGGAGAAGCCTTTCAAAGTATCTTTCTTCCAAAAGAGAAGTCATCTGAGGGAACTAGAAAAGTTGTCATGATGTAAAACATATGGAAAAGGTACTACATGCATTTTAACAACACAATGATAATGGTACGAAAAGGAGGAACAACAATATAATATCATGAGAAGAGATTGAGAGAGTACAAGGAGTAATGAATAGTTAGAAAAACTTCCTAACAAGCCAAAAAAGATAGTCATAAAGTATCAAAGGAGTAGAATAGTCATTTTATAGGGATTGTTGTATGACCATAGAAGCCCTATCTATGACTACTATAGGATAAAAAATAGTCATACACATGACTATATGGTCATTTTATAAAGCATAATGAAAGAGCAATCAGTAGCTCATAGGTTGTCCATCATCCACTAAGGATTTCTTTAGAGACCATTAAACCAACAGGCAAGTATGACAAAGCCATAAGAAGTAGTGCTCACAATCACCATACAGAAACAGCCATGTGGAATAGAAATAGTCCCTTATAAAGACATCCATCCAAAAGGATAAGTCACAAATAGTAGTCAATAAGATTTGGGAAGCAGTCAAGGCACCATGGTAGATGCAACAACAATCAAGTGGTCATAAAATGTCTCATAAGGATTTGAGCCCTCAAGTATAATAAGAAAATAATAGAGGATTGTATAGAGGAGGCAATAGCTTACATGAAAATCTGAATGAACCTTTTGAGCCTCTTGAGTTAAGTCTTAACCATATAGAAAATGGAGCTTGAGGTACATATGATCCTTATGAAACATGTTTAGCAACCTAAGGTCAAATGCAAGTAGAAAATGTTGCAAGTATGTGCCTAATCAGTGTTTTCATTGATGTCAACATATCTGTGTTGTCATTGGTGTCAACTGTACTCTTGTTTTGATGTTTTCTTGTAATGAGTTAATTGTTGAAGATAATAAGTATTCCTAGTATAGTAGAAAAGTCCAATAGATTGCTCTGCATTTCTTGTATAATGAATATCCTTGCCTGCAGATTGGAAGTTATCTAGATGCATGTCTAAAGATGCTATGTTCCAAGTTTGAGCCTCTAGTATGAAGATTTGAGTGAGATTTGTTCACCAAAGTAAAATCTACTTTTTCTGTATAGTTGGTGGTGACAAGGAGAATGTATTATGCTTTGCATTTCTCTGTAGATAGGTATTTTAGTTTTCCATTCTGGAATAAAGTTTGTAATAATGATACGTGCCTTCAATTCCAATGGTTCATGATTTGGTGGTTCGCAAGCAATCTTTTCCTTATGACAGTAGCTAGCGGTGTTGTTTATGTATTCTAATTTGAAGAATCTTCTTAATAGAGTGGTTAGAGATCGTGTGGTTGTTCCTGGTGATTACAATGTGCTTGTGGATGTCTCTTGATCGTGTTCCTACATTTGGATTGGTCCACAAAGAGAAATTTGGATCATAGAAGAAGATTGTTCTTCAAAGACTTAATGTTAACACCAGTCTTGGCCGACCTGGTTTTTTTCACTACTTGCGGAGATGCATTGAAGATTGTGGAAGCGTGTTGTGATGTGGAAGATTGCTTTTGAGTCCCAGCTAAGGTGTAACATGATCCACATACATCCTTCCCTTAGCTAATCTTGTTTAGGTCCAAACCTATTTCTATGTATGTTTGTAATGCCGACCTTGGAGATTGCTCCAATGGTTGATGAATGTAATGCCGGCCTTGATGTACATTCCAAGGTTGATGAGTTGTATAAAAACATGTAATGTAGTTGCAAAAAAGATGTCCTTGTGTGAAAATGAAAAGATAGGTGTGAAGGTGTAAGAAGAGTAGAGCAGATGTGTTATATTGTGCTTCAATGGAACTGAACTCAGGCATGAAGTAGATGCTATCAAATCAATTCACCAATCCTTAGTAGTGATCCACCCCTTGGCAGTGAGCCAATCTTGGCAATGAGCCCTAACATTTGTAGTGAGCATTTTGGGTAGTGAGCCTTTGATTTTCGGTATTGCTATAACTCATTTATTTTTATGGGCTAACACCCACTGTGGTTTTTCCCTTATAGGGTTTTCCATGTAAAAATTTTGGTGTCTCATGTGTTATTGTGTTGAGCTTTTTGTTTTATGCTTTCATGGTTAATCTTAATAACAGTGATTAAGAATTGGATGTATTGATATTCATAATTGGTTAAAGTTTTGTGACAACTAATTCACCCCCTCTCAATTGTCCTACACATTTCAACAGAAAAGAACAGAGGCAGTCTCAAGTCTGATAGCAAAGTATGAAGTAAAAGTATGAAGGAATAGCAAAAAAGATCTAGCTGTCACATAAAGACTGTCAAGTTTAAATAGAGAACAATCATGAAAATTAGTCACTATGACAAAGCAACACATCACAAGGAGATTGAGGAGCTTGTCTTACTTAGAACGCAAAGTCCATCTATCAAAGTTAGTGTACTTTGAGCCAAAGATCATGATAGAGCTAGAAAGGGGGAATTATAACATTAGGCAGATAATGGTATAAAGTTCAAGGCTAAGGGAGCTAGAAAATAAAAATGTTAAGGATAGTAAGAGATAAAAAAGGCAGTCTTATATGCTGTCAAAGAAAGCAAGTACCAGTCCTAATGTGTTAAGCAGTTTTCTCAAGTGTAAAAGGACATTCAAAGCAGAGGCAAAGAAGAAAGTTTTCATTATCATATTATCAGAAAAGGGCACATGCAAAGTTTATTCCCTCACTATTCAAAGTTCACAGCTCTTTGATAAAACTTTCAAATGAAGTCTTACATAGGTAGCAATTAGCTTTCAATAATAGGAGGAAAACATGAACAATAAATAGGGGTTTTCCCCAGAAGTTCTAGCAAAACCCTAGCAGGTTTTTGTCTTAAACAAAACAAACTCCTCATATCATTCCATTGTTACCTTTATTTTTTCCACAAATGATACAGAATGCAGAGATGAAGCGAGCCTTCACAGTTTTTATGGTAAACAAGGAGCCACATCCAATCAAGAATGAAATAGCAGTGACAACAGATGGAACAATGTGCTCGTATCTTACAGAGATACCTTTTATTATCTACCTCTGAGGGAGCTAGTAAATCTGAAAACATTGTTTATGCTAGATAAAAGAGCCACAGAGGAGTAAAACAAAAAGTGATTTTTAGTTTTTCATTGTAGAGAGAGAGAGAGAACAGTCATAGTGGAAGCATGGAGAGCACAAACAGGAAACAAGAAAAAATGCAAGTTTCACTATTTTCCTTTAAGAGGATAGCCACAACAAGATGGAAGATATACATAGCAAGAGAAGGAGTTTGCTTACCATTTTTAGGAGGCATTATGGCAGAGGAAGGAGACCTAGTTCAAGGTTGCAAAAAATCTCCATGGTGGCACTCCAAACCAACAAAGTCACAATAGAATATAGAAGAATGAACAAATGATGCCTTTAGGGTTTGGTAGATCTTTTGATGATTGATGTCAATGCCCTAGCCCGAGACATAAGTCTTTTTGACTTTTGAAAACGAAAAAAATCATGACAAGCAATAATCAAGCTGTGGTCAAGGCTTGTAAGTGTTGAACGGTTAGAATGCATCATGAGCCTGTGGGAGATATAAGGTGATAATGGGATTTTTTAACCTTTTTAGGTTTTCTTGTCAAACTTTGACATCAAAGAAGATAATATAATTATGGTTTGAAATAAGAGAAAGTCATTATAACCTTTTAGATGTTTTACCATATGACCTAGGTAAATTTCTACATCATGAGGCCATTGTTAGGAGCTTTTGCATAAGCTAGGATATGACGATATTATGATAAACCTTGTGATCTTTTGTAAGGAGTAGAAAATATAGACATACATCATGTGACCCTTTTTCTTTTTTGCATGGTTAGTAATCAAATATATTGAATTTTAACACTTATTAAAGGTAATATTTTACAAATTACCTTAATAATTGTTACATAAAAAGAAAGAAGATAATTATATAACACCTATTAAGGTAAATCATAAACATTGATTGCCTTTAATACTTGTTAAAATAATTTATTTTTGCCTTTCGAACATGCAAAGAGAGAAGAGGAGTCAAACAGAAGTTGGAAAGTCATGTACATGAGGATATTTTTGCTTCTATTTTTGACTTTTGGTCAAATAGGACTATTTTTGGAAATCTATTTAGTCAACCACCTTGAAAGGAGTTTAGAGCTAAAATAGCTCAATCAGGAGTAGTTATGAGGAGAAAAAGCTTGTGCTTTTTTCTCAGTTTGTGCTTCTATTCTTTTCTTTTGCACATTGTAGAGAGATATTTCAGTATTATAAATAAGTAGTTGTTACATATTTATATATAGTAGCAGCTTATTTTTTAGCATATTTTACAGTTATTGCTAAGGTATTCCTACTGTTTTCAATAAAGTCAGGTGTTTTCCTTCTCAGATTCAGGTGTTGTGTTCTATTAAGTGATTTTGATGAGAGTTTATTGTGTTTTTAACATCAAACCTTTAAATTTCTATCTCATTCATTAAAGCATATATACAGAAAAGAAATTCATTATCACAGGTTGTAGGTTGTGCAAGTGAATTTCTTATCTTTCCAAGTTGTGAAAACACCAGTTTTCCTTCAAAGAAGGTAGAAGTTTTTAGGCCTTTCTATGAAATATTTGTGTTAGATTGCTCAAACTGAGCTATGTGAACAGATCTATTGTTAGATTGCTCAAACTGAGCTTGCCTTTCTTCACTGATGAAGATCAAACCACTCCCATTGAACATATCAAAGATGTGGCTACATTATGTTAAGTTCATCATATAACATAAGAGAATGTTGCAATGAGACTTTTGGCTACATCTCTAAAGGGGAAAGCATTTCAGTGGTTTAGGGGCTTGGTTGTAAATTCGATCACTTCATGGGATATGTTGGGTGAAGCTCTAAATAAGTAATTTGAAGACAAGTCAAACAACCTATCATTGGTTAAACAACTGACTACAATAAAGAGAGCTCCACAAGAGCAAGTGACAAATTTCAACTTCCAGTTTCAAAAGACTTTGGGGTAGAATACCAACAATGGTAAGGCTTACTACTAATCATGCTCTTGTACTTTCTTAAAGTTTTAAATAATGATATTGTAGTAATGGTTCAATTAATGAGTGGTGCAACACTACCAGACACTTATGATGTTGCTATAAAAACTAAAAACAACCTAATCTAGACTAGAAAATAGCCCTAAGACCCCCAATGCCTATTTTCCCAAAGGTACAAACACCTGTCGCAATGCAAATCCCATATATAACTATTGTACCTATTCTACCAACTTTAAATTATCAAGTAAATACTTAGACAAAAGTTGTCCCAGCCCCATCCCAGGAGCTTTAGGAGATTAAGGGGTTGTTACAAACATTTGACAATAAATTAGTGAACATAGAGAAGTAGAAACACCAAGTTTACATACCTTATCAGGCCCAACAACGGTCTAACCAGCAAAATAGACCTTAATACGAGGCTGATAACCAAGGCCAAAGAAGAAATTTTAACGCAAGACCATATCAGCCCTATAACCAGCATGCTACTAGCACTTCCAAGGAGTTAGTTCCAGTTAATAATAATATGGCACAAGAGTATGACTGGTGTTACCCATGCAACCATCCACATAACCAAGCAACTTGCTCAAATGACATGATAAATCAAGCCTTAATGGTCTAAAATAACACTGATGTCCAGCAAAACATATCATAAGAAAACCCAGAACAACAAGTTTCTCATCCTAAACAGGACCATCCTGATGCAACATTTATGAATTGGCAAGGTGGGGAGTTCTGTGGGGTGAACCATATGCAGAGGAAAAACTAGTCAGCCTAATCCATAGCAGCTAATATAAGGGCCAAAAAGAGAGCCATTGATATTGGACAACAAGCTAGTAGAGAGCAAAATCAGGCTCAAACAAGTTAGCAAGCTGTTGTTGGTCCATCACAGCCACCTAATGTTCAAGTTTTTCCAAGGGGATAGCTTGTTCCAAACATAGATTAGTCAAGAGGGAAGCCACATCTGGTACAACAGCAAGTGGATCCTATTGGTGCAAGAGGACAACCTAAGGTTGGTACTTTTCCTTTCAATATTTTAGAACATATGAAGAAAGCAAATGTAAGCATGTCTATGTGGGATTCATTTTCTCTTCCAAGCCAAAAAGACTTGTTGCAGAAAGCCTTATCTAATGTCTCTTTGACCAATGAACCCAATCAAGACTAGCATAGAGACCAGCCTAGAGTTTTACTTGCAAATGATCCCCCAATCAAGAAAGAATAGAAAACTCATGATGTCAAACCAACCCCATTCTATGTATCAATGATTATTGGTAAACACGTAGTTCATAATTGCATGATTGATTTAGGTGCCAGTAGCTCAGTAATGCCTAAACAGATAGTAGATAAGTTGGGTTTGAATTATGAGCCCCTATCCAAAGTAGTAGTACATCTGTTAATACCATTAGGGTTATCAAGAACTTGGGTCTTACCTTGCATGCTTTCCTTAATTTTTCTATACCACAAAATATATATGTTATAGACCTACCTCCGTATTTTGCCTTATGCCTTTCTAGGGATTTCACAACAAAGTTGGGTGGTTATTTATCAGTTGATTGGTCACATATGTGTTTTAGGATGAGATATGGTACAAGATTAACTGTCAAAGTCAAACCCATTGCTAAAGATCATATTGAACCCTATGTCCCTAGTGCTATAAATGTCAATCTAACTTATCATGAAGAGGAATAGCCTACTGTCCATGATAGTAACACCCGAATAGAGAACATTGTTGATCTATTTTTAGATGAATGGGCATCTAGAAATCATGAAGATGACCCTTACAAGCAAATGGAGGAAGCCAGATTAGGAATTTACATGATCCATGAGTAGAATCAGATTGTTCCTAACCTCATGAAAGGAGAAAAATAGTAGGAACAATAGCTAGAATAGCAAGGTAATGACTTGTGGCAGCTTTATTTTGATGGTGCAAGAAGTAAGCTAGGTGTCGATGGTGGAGCCATGCTCTTTCCCCTAAAGGTGAGAAATATTATGCAACCTTTAGATTTACTATCAACTATAATAACAATATAGTGGAATATGAGGCACTCATTCATGGTTTGGAATGGGCTAGCAAGAAAAATATCAAGTGTTTGCAGGTATTTGGTGGTAGTGAGTTGGTTGCAAATCAGGTGAGAAACATAAATGTCACTAAAAATGACTTAATCAAGTCATACAAGCACATAATATGGATATAATTGAACATTTTGATTCTTTTAACCTATTGTCCCTACCAAGAAGCCAAAATAAATAGGTTGATAAACTGGCTGCCATGGGAGCTAAGTTTGACATTCCAAAGGAGATCAAAAATGTGGAAAGACAGTAGTATGTAAAGGTGGTTGTGAGGCCATCAGTCCTAAATAACAACATCCACTGGCAAGTGTTTGACAGTGATGAGCAGATTGCCAATTTCCTCATTGAGAAGCTAAATTTTTAGCTAGAAATCAGCAGAAATTACAACAGCAATTTGGAGACCAAATACTCCAAATCAAAACAAAAAAGCTACCAAAGGGTTTTGTTACCTTGGAGTCAATTTTTAATTCAGATGATCAGCTAAGAAGAGAGAAAGCCAACATATTGATAAAGGGAGAAGATTATGAACTTGGCGAGATTGTCAAAGCCAAACTCCTCAAGATGGAAAAGGTATGTACCAAGGAAGATATGCATGCATTTATTTTATTATTTCAGGAAATGATGACATTTTTGATTGGGAATACAAAGATCTGAAAGGTTTTAATCTAGAACTAGCACAGCACACCATTAAGCTAGAATTGGATGCAAAACCTGTGAGGCAAAAGCAAATGCCTCTTAATCCTAAGATGTAGGTCCTCATTAAGACTGACCTCAATAAGTTGATTCAGAACAACATTATATTTCCCATCAAGCACACATCCTGAGTGTCAAATTTGGTGCTTGTGAGAAAGAAAAATGGTGAAATCAGGTTATGTGTTGATTTCAAGCACTTAAATAGAGATTCATTAAAAGACCATTATCTATGCCTTTAATGGAACAGATTTTGCAAGTTATATTAGGTTCTGAGAGGTTCTCACTGTTGGATGGATTCTCAGGTTATAATCAGATTTTAATTAGGGAAGAAGACTAGTTCAAAACAACCTTCACAACAAAACGAGGAACCATGGCTTACAAGAAGATGCCCTTTGGACTATCAAATACTGGACCAACCTTTCAGAGAGCCATGGATATGGCCTTTAATGGTATCATGAATAAGTTTGTGCTACTTTACTTAGATGGCATCACTATGTTTTCAAAAGATGCAAAAGATCATTTATCTCATTTGAGGTAGCTTTTTGATAGATGTAGAGAGTATGGTATCTCTCTCAATCCAAAAAAATGTATCTTTGCTATCCATGAAGGTAAGCTTCTGGGTCACATTGTTTCCAAACATGGGATCACAATTAATCCAGAAAGAGTAAGTATCATTTCATCCTTACCCTTACTAGCTCACAAAAAGGGGTTGCAAAGCTTTTTAGGCAAAATTAACTTTGTAAGAAGATTCATTCCAAATATTGCCAATCTTTTAAAGCCTCTAACATCTATGTTGAAAAAGAATATGGGTTTCAACTGGACCAAGGAAGGAAAAAGAAGTTTTGAGGACATAAAAGAAGCAATAGTAGTAGCACCAACATTGATAAATCTAGATTTCTTGAAGAATTTCATAATGTATGCTTATGGAGGCACTGATACTATTTCTGTTATGCTGACATAGCAAAACAAAGATAATCAGAAGCAGCAAATTGCTTTTTTTAGCCAAGGATTAGAAGGCTACGAACAGAGGTATTTATTTGTAGAAAAACATGTGCTTGCTATTATTAGAAGCCTTAAAACGTTTAGGCACATGCTTTCTAACAATAAGATTCAGCTGATGGTGGCCCATCCTAGTGTTAAGGAATTATTGTTGAGAAAGGATTTAGGAGACAAAAGTGCTGGATGGGTAGCTGAAGTGATGGAATATGATGTGGATATCAAGGTCACTAAGCTAGTTAAAGGTAAGGGGTTATGTGAATAGCTTGCTGATGGTGCAGAAAATGACACAGAAATGCAAAAAGAAGTTATATTAATGGCTGATAACAAGTCATAGCCTACTATCCCAGCAAATGGCACTAGCTAGACACGTGAAATGCTTCATTACTTGCAGATCAGTGAGTGCCCAGCAGGGCTAAATGCTGCCAAAAGGAGGTATTTCAGACTTCAAGCCATCCCATATGTCATTTTGAATGGTACCTTGTTTAGAAAAGATTATAATGGTGTACTTTTAAGATGCATAGAATCAAACTAGATTGAGAGGGCCTTGCATGAATTTCATGATGGACAAGCTGGTGGTCATTTTGCACCATGAACAATAGCCTTGAAGATCATGAAGGTTGGGTATTATTGGCCTTCTATTTTTAAAGATGTGCATGCATGGGTGAGAAAATGTGTAAAATGTGTTGCATTTGTAGGCAAACAAAAGCTGGTAGCCTTGCCTCTATAGCATATCTCAGTGGATCAGCCTTTTACCAAGTGGGGCCTTGACTTTATTGGGGCCATTCACCCACCATCTAGTTCTAGCTATAAATGGGTGTTAACAACTACAGACTATTTCACCAAATGGATAGAAGCAGTAGCCTTGAAAGAGGCAAATGAGGGAGCTATTTTAATTTTTTATGAAAACTTAGTAGCATGGTTTGGTGTACTAGATTTTATTATTTTATACAATGCTTTAGCTTTTGTTGGAATGAAACTAACTGACTGGACCATTAAGCATGGTGTTTACTTAAGTACTTCTTCTAACTACTACCCTCAAGGTAATGGACAAGCTGAGTCCACTAACAAGAACCTAATTAGTATTATCAAAAGGACTATAGAAGACAATCATAGGACCTAGCATTCAAAGCTGAAATCAGCCTTATGGGCTGATAGGGTGACCCCTAAGAGATCAACAAGTCAATCTCCATTTATGCTTGTGTATGACAGGGAAGCCAAGCTCCCCATTTCAACTAAACTACCAGCTTTAAGCCTCATGAAAGAGCTTGAGATGATGGAAGAAGGTTCTATGGAACTACGGTTAGCTGAGTTGTTAAAGCTGGAAGAAACAAGAAAACAAGCAACACAATAGTTGGAGATACATCAGATGCAGATGAAAAGGACATTTGACAAAGGGGCAGCACCCAGACACTTCAAGGAGGGAGGCATTGTTCTCAAATGGGATGAATTGAAGAGCAGACCTGGTAAGCACAACAAGTTTGATGCTATGTGGGGTGCCCCATTCATGATTGTTGAGTGCAAATAGCATAATGTTTTTTAACTGGCCAATATGGAAGGTGAGGTGATGCCTATCCCAGTCAATGGGATGCACCTCAAACATTGTTTCTGAGGAGCAAGAGTTTCAACATGTATCATAGTAGAGTAGAGGTTTGAGTTAATAAATGTTGATTGCACATTTATTTCAGTTCAGTTTTTGCTTTCCATGAAGTACTGATGCATAGTTTGTTGGTCCTATATAGGGTTAGCCTTGTTTAGTTTTCAATTGTTTTGTTGTTGTTCAATGTTTCTAACAGCTGAGTCTCTGAAAATTTTATGAGTTCTAAAGGACAAGAAAGGACTCTATTACCCAATGGATATATCAAGCAATTGGTCCTTAGAGTTTTAGCAGGCAAAACTGACATAGAGGTCACCAAAAATGTTACCTAATTATGCACTTCAGCCCAATAAGGTCAGCCTGGGACAACACTAATGTTTTCTACATTTTATAGAAGGAGACAGGTTCAATGGAAACTTAGGCTAGGTTGTCTAAAGCAAGAGGAAAATTGGGGAAGATGAAAGCTTACATCCTAGTATGGAATGCCTACTACTCAAGTAGAAGGCCATTCCTATTATCACTTTTACCAGTCATGTAGCAACTCAATAAGAGTTGCTACACAAGCCAGATAAAAATGGGAAGGGCATCCCACCAGAGTAGGAGGCATCCCAAAGTAGACAAGAGGAAAAGAAAAACTAAGCTACGAGTTCTAGTTTGTTTTCATGGTCTATTCATTACAGTTGATCCAATTATCAAGTGAGAAAGGTACACAAAATTTACTAAATCTACTCATGATTATAAATAATTGTACCATGAAATAGATTTCAAATTTTCTCTTATGCAATTGATTGATTTACAAAAGAATAAACAATACACAAACCATTGCATGAAATAAGTGTTTATATTCATAAAGAGAATCCGTTCATAGTTCCCACACAAGCCATGGGAATTGACTATGTTGTACAAGATGAAGTGAAAGAAAGCATGTACATCTGAAGCAAAAAAGGAAACATATAAGAGAGAGGGGGGATTTGTCGTTGTCATCCCCCATTAGTGGTTGCACCAGCTTGAGATTCCCCATTGATATCTCCAAAGGTACTTGCAAGAGATAGAGAGATATATTAGAGCTCAAGATGCCCTCACTCCTATATGTGAAAATATCAACTGTACATGCTATCTTTCACAAACATCTAATCAAGAAAATGAAAGAGATAAATAGTTCTTAGATGCAGATATACAATCACAAGAAGGTGCCAAAAAGAGAAGATCATCTAATTGGTAGAGGAGGCTACTAAGCCTCATTTGTTTTCCTAACTTATTTGTTGAGTGTGCAGGTACATGTACTTAAAAATATCTCATTATGGCATATATTAAAGCCGTCATAACAATCCTAGAGGAGCATGAAGGACTAAGGTCTATCAAAGTAAGGAATATAATTAGCACCTAGTATGATAACAGCGTCAACAAGAGATAATGGAATGCTTTTAGGCTTAGTGTTGTAACATCATAAAATGTCCCCATGGGGGCTTTTCCCTCTTTAGGTTTAGCTCCTGGGTCTTTTGTGTGCATTTAGGACATTTTAGATCATATTTCAACATCCCAATGGAATGAAGCTTGGCTTTTATGGCAAATAGGGCCTAGGGGGACCCCTTGAACCTAACCCTGCCCAAAATAGAGGGGAGGACTTGGGCGCTCGCACCCTAGTCCTGCCCTATTTTGGGTCAGTCCCAAATTTTGTGTGTCAGCTTGTGACTATTAATTAGGTCCTATGCTGACATGATAAGTTTGCATTACAAAATTCTTGGCAGGAATGTTTGTAGTTGCATATAAAAGCATGTTTAGGCATTCATTTAGAAACTAGATAATGTTCATGTGATTTTGGCATCCTAAAGGTGATTCAAGGCTTTCATCATGTTGCAAGAGTATATTTGTGTGGTTTATGTGTTTGTGTTTGTAGATTTGAGCAATCATCCTCTCATGGAGTGAAGATCATCTTCCTCCCGTGAGACCTTCACTACAAGGTGACATTACATTGTGTTTTCATCATTATTTCATTTGGATTTTGCCTCTACCTCACAAGGGCATGCACTCTCTATCTGACAACGGTGTTCAGAGACTTAAGTGTCCTTTGGGGCTTGACTAAGGCAAGCCTCTAAACACCACAACCCCCCTCCCAAATTTTCCATGGTTGAAGGTTACAGGAGGAGGAGCTGGACAAAGTGGAGTTGCAGGAAAGCATCTTAAAGTGTCAGAAGTGCAAAACAAAAGAAAAAAGGACACCCTTGACTACGGCACCTACACCCTAGTCCTCAAAGTTCTACAATAGAGGAATCTCTGGAACAACAGGAAAGAGTTGCAGACTGAGTTCCCAGATCTAGACAAAAAGTAGTACATTAGACTTGGGCATTGTGAGGCTGATTATTTTCACTTCCCTATTTTGATCATTTACATTTTAGATGATGACATTATTAGACTTTGAGAGACTATTATTTCCATCATGTAGATTAGATTATAGCTCTTGACTTTTGGTTTGACATTGATTAGACATGTGGTGATTTGATTTGATCATATTTTGATGTTATGATGATGTTAGATATATGAGATATAGTTGATGATGATTATTGATGTGATTTCAAGTGCATTATGTGGATATATTATTTGATGATGATTTTGAGACATTAGATAGAAAATGTAGGTTTAATAGTAAATTATGTTGTAAATGATTAATGTTGTATGCTATGACATGAATTTAATTTCAGTTACTTCGGCTATGATTATCCGTGATGTGATTAACACTTGATCTAGTTGTGCAGGATTATATTCCCAGGCCATGGGAAATCGGAGGTAGTGTTCACACATATGTTATTCCCTGTTTGGCTGATCCATTCCCAAGTGGGATAAGGATCACGTTTGATCAGGTGATGTTTAGTGCATTCTTGGTTTAATTATTTTGTCCTATGTCCACCTTTATTAGATTGATTTATATCATGTGTTGTACATTTATTTTTGTTTTATACCACTTGGTATTATTTTTATTTTTGGGTCATTTAAAGTGATTTTATGCCTCTCTAGGTTTACCTTAGTGTCCCAAACTTACCCTAGGTGGTAACCCTTGGGTCTAGGGTCAATTTTAACTAACTAAACCTTAGGGTAACTCACTTTTGGTCACTCTAAACTGGAGTTTAGTCAAAGGGACGAATTTTGAAATGGCTAAGAGTGGGAGATGAGTCATGCTTTAGGAAAGACCCATCTCCCTTCCCAAAGTTTGGGGATCCCTTCACCAAGAAGACTTGGGAGGTCTTCAAGACTCCCAAGTGTGTGGGATCTCCCTCCAAAAGTCTCACACATGTGTGAGAGCATCTTGGAGGGAGATGACTCTCTTGGAGAATAAGAGGATGCCATATGGCATCCCTTATCCTCATGGAGGATTGAAGGGGAGTGCCACCTCACCACTTGGTCTCTCACACATGTGTGAGAGACCAAGTGGTGAGGTGGCACTCCCCTTCAATCCTCCATGTGTGAGAGTACAAGTGGATATGGTGAGGGATAGGATGGAATTGGAGGGGGACACTTGTCACCCTCACACTCCTTCTCCCTTGCAAGTGGCATGGGATGAGGAAGGAGAAGGTGACAAGTGTCACCTTCTCATTCCTCAAGGCCAAATTGGAAGGCCTATATTACCTCCTCTTGGAGAGAAGTGTGGGGTTCTTTTTTTTTTTAAATTTCTTTTATTCTTGGAGGTTTGGAGAGTGTGAGAGAAATTTGGAGAGTTGGAGAAATTTTTGGGAAGCTTGGAGCTCTTCATCAAATGTGCTTCCATTTTAGGGCTTTTGAAGGTAAGCTCCATGGCTATGGCCATTACCCTTTTGCTTATGTTATTTTTTTTTTGTGTATGTGGTTGAAAATTATGTGTGTTGTTGTTTTATTTTTTATTTTTGGGATGGGTGTGGTGAGAGCGCCTCCATTTTGGAGGAAAGGCTCAACTAGTTTGGGGTAGGGGAGAGTGAACCTCCTCAGGGTCATCTCCTTTGTGTTGCACTACTTATAGCCTTGAGGGCATCATATGAGTTTGGGGAACAATATGTGATTTGGCATGAGTGCCATAGTGATTTTTGAGTTTGGTGGAAAATGTGTATGGCTTGAGGCCTTGGGATTTTTGTGATCTTTGGAGTTCTTGGGGTGGCCTCTTGAGTTGATGGGTCCACTTCCCTACCCCCTCTAAACTCAATTTATTAAGTTTTGTTTGTGCAAATCCATGGGAGTAATATTTTGTGTGTTTGAAAATTTTCATTTGGTGGTGTGTGTTTGCAAAACCGTGTGAACTCCTACCTCCCCAACTCGGGGGTGACCCACTAGCGGGTCTATGGTAGGGAGGAGGGCATTCCTTCATGGCTTGGTTCCCCATTTGTTGTGTTGCTTATTGCAAGTTTTTAGTTGGGGAGAATGAAGCTTGTTGAAATCCATTTTTAGAAGTTTTGTCACTACTTTTAGTTGGTTGTTTTGGAGCCATGGCCTTAGAGGCCTCATTGTATTTTTGACAAAATGATTACTATCTTATGTGTTGGTTAGTGTAAGGTAAATTATTGTGAGCTCTCTTAATGTCGTCCAAAAAAATTGTTTATTATATTGGCTGTTGAGTTTATGTGTTATGGAGAAATGCCAAGGAAAATACATTTTGCTATTTGAGCACGTGTTGTAAATATGACAGAAAAGAATCTTTTGTATTTACTATTATTTTATATTGAAAAAAAAAGAAAAGAAAGTTCAAATGTTGAAGTAGTCTTTGAATAGAGTTTTAGAAATAGATTAGATTTGTTGTGTATACCATATCTTACTCTCAAAAAAGAAAATGTCAATGGTATTGTATATTTTCTGTTATATCAAAGGAATAGCATTATGATTCAACTTATAGGTTGTTAAGAAGGGAAGGAAAGAAATAATCAGATGTTGCAATATGTTTTTGCAAAGAAAAAAAAAAGAGAAATAGTAGTGGTGCTTAAAAGAAATGCAAACCTGGTTATTGTATTAAACAATTTGTTCTATTATTTTATTTTGGAGATGGGTGCACTTGTAAAGGATATATATATATAATAACAAATTGTGTATATAGCATATACATTTATATTTAGCATATCATACAAACTATTTTAAAAGGTTGTTTTTAAACCTAAAATATCAATGGTTGAACCCTAACGGGATAGGGACCGTGTTTTAGTTTTAAGACTAAAACCAAAAAAAAAAGAATAAATAAATGTTTTGCTGTGAACGGCGGCCATAGCCGCCGCCCACAGCTTACTCTTACAAAAAGGGATGTGGGGAGGGGGCATCGCCTTCTTACAAAAAGGGGTGTGGGGAGGGGGCGGTGCCCCCACCCACACCCCCCTTCTCCCCTACTCCCCACGCCACCATCCCTCTTCGATGGCCATGAAACCTACAGCGGCGACGATAGAACTTCGCCCTCCTTTAGTGCCATTCAGCCATTGCTATGCATGTCAGTTATTTTAAATCAACAATAATATATATATATTGGCCATTGTAGCTCAACAAAACAATATATCTTCCTCTCAGGTTTTTACCTACATCATAAATAGTTTATCAAAAAAAAGGGGGAAACCCCATTGTAAATCCATTGAATATACCTCTATGTGTGAGCTTGCCCTTGGCAGCCATGGAGGAGCAAACCTTCATCCTGAAAACAAAAATGGAGGAGCAAAACAATAGTGAGGAAAAGAAAATATGAGAGGAGAAAACAAAAGATGGGTTAGGGTTTTCCATAGAGAAATAGTAAAATATTATTAGGATAACTCTCTTGGGAAAACTATTATTATAGTGGATTAGATTTAAGCTGGAGAATGAGGGAAAAAAATGCATTTGAAATGCATTTTAATTATTTCCCTCAATTTTCCTTGTGCATGGGAATTTATTTTTTTCCTCCTTTTTGCCCTTGGGTCATTTTTGATTTATTGGACTTACTTGTGTTTGTTTTTAATTGTTTTATATTTAATTTGGGGTTTTGCATTTTATTCCATGTGGATAATTTTATTTGCTTGAGAAATTTATTTTGTTGGGATGGGACTTTGAATTTAGTGAGATCCCTTATTCCCATTGCCTTTTATTTATTTTGGACATCTTTAATTAATTTTCTAGAGTACTCTAATTAAGATTCTATTTGGGATGTCTCTTTAATTTTTTTTTTATTTTTTTGGTTGGATCAATTGTATTACTTTTACGGGGAGAGAGATTTTAATCTTTCCCCTTTTTTAAATTACTATTTTTGAGTTAGTTAATAAATGTAATGGTCAAAATTATATTTATTAAGGGATTTAATTTTGAATTTTATTTTGGACATTTAATTATTTCTAAATTTTAATATTTAGTTGATCGGTCAATTTATTTAACCTTGGAAATTCATTCTGTCCTTATTTTATTATTTTAATTTTCTTTATGATTAATTATTTTAATTTTTGTTTTAAATTCTTTTTGGAGTTTTTCTTTTAAAAATTTTATTTCAATTTTGAAAACACATTATGCTATTGAAATTTTCCTAGGTTTTAGGCTTTCATTTTTATGGCATTTTTGCGACATCATTTAATCACCCCATCTCTTCATGCGACCATCTTACCATTAGATGCATTTTTATTTCAAAATTAGTATTGCACTATAGTTAGGGTTTGATCTCGATTCAGTTGAAATCATTCCACTCACCTAGGAATCTTAGGGTTTTGAACCTAAACTATTCTAACCCTAGAAGCGGCGTGTATCGCGTCACCTAACCCCCTAGTTGGCTTTTATCACGAAGGGGAGTGCGAAGGTAGACGTACTTCCCCAAATATGATTGACATGTTTACGCCTTATGCGTATTGCCACCGAGCACGCAAATGTGTGCGAGGGGGTTTCTAGGGACTTGCAGAAAAGTTTTTGTTAGTTCATGTCATGACCACATGGCAAATGTGGGCATGACATGTGTGTTGTGTGTTGTGACCGCATGGGAAATGTGGGCATGACAGGCGCCCACACCTTTGTCCCTAACTTTTCTGCCTCGAATCCTCGAAAATAGGTGCACATTTATTTGTCATTTTGCTTATGTCTGTAGCAACATTTTTTGTAATTCATTAGTTTGCTTCCGTATCTGCATAATTACAATTTTGATGGTTAATTGAGCATAAGAGAAGAATAATTAATAATCAAACACCCTAATCCAAGCTTCCCTACATTTGTAAGTGACCAAGGACCTGATAGTGCTCTGCCACTGGATCCAAAGGTCTTTGAATGTAATTGGTGAAAGGAGGATTTAACCCACATTAAAACAAATCCAAATTTTTAAACTTTACATTTTGGTGAACCTGTGTTTTTAGACTTGATTGCACCTTTCTGAGTTTTTGTCATCAGATTTGCTTTGATTTGCTTCATTCATATAGTCATTCATCTTATTGTACCTTTCTAAGTTTTTGTCATTAGATTTGCTTTGATTTGCTTCATTCATATAGTCATTCATCTTATTGCATTGAGAAAAATTCAAAAAAATTGAAAATTTTGAAAAAATTGCATTGTTAGGATTACTAAATTGGATCAATTCATTCTAATTTTCCCTAATTCATGATTTTTGGATTATATCTGATATAAACTACAGAAAATTACAAAAATCTAATAGTTGCATTGCATTTTCATCATAAAATTGCTAGGGTTTTGTAGAAATTTTGACAATTTTCATATAACCTAGTAATCCCAAAATCTAGGGTTTGTAGATAAAATCTTCTTTCAGATTTTTCTACTAATTTTAAAGACACATTCAAATTTTCATTTGTCTGTAGTCTTACATTTAGGTGTAAATTTGCATTTAGATCTCAAACAATTGCATTTTTGCATTGAAAATTTCAACAAAAAACTAGCAATTTCATTTATTTTTCATTATTGCACTTGCATTTTGCATCTTAGAGCTTGGAATTCATTTTCAGATCTGAGTATATTTAATTTTAATCATAAATCAGACTTCAAACAACTCATATAACATTTTGTGTCAAAATCTCAAATCTAGGGCTTCAAAAACATTGATTTTCACTAGATTTGGCCTTACTGATCTCCTAGATTTGCACTATAGGCGTGTTGTGAAGATTATTTTTGCACTAATTTTCTGTTATTATGGTAATAATTTTTTTTCCCTCCTAAAAATCTTCACAACACCCTTTTATAGGGCTCTTGTGAAAATTTGGCAAAAAAATTGCATATTTTCACTATTTTCACTAGCTTTCAACTAGCCTTTGTCCTAGGTTTGCATAAAAAGCATGTTGTAAATGATATTATTGATGTTTTGGACTGATATTAGACATATTATTTGCTTCCCTTAAGCAAAATCCTTACAACACCTTTTGTTTCACTCATTTGCATTGAAAAAGTACAAAAAAATCAAGCATTTTAGGTCATTTTGGCATATAGTTTGGCAATTGTCTTTTGCATACTTTTGGAAAAACTTTTAAATCTGATTTTCAATTGATTTAAACATATAAACATGGCCTCTAATCACAATAACAAAAATAGGTTCCCTCCTAGGCCTTACATGAAAAGAAAGGTCCCTAAACCCGAAATTGTGTTCACTCCTCATGATAGAACAATCGGAGACACTGAAGGACCTCTTTATATCACTATGAAAATAATGGGAAACCTTGTGCATGGAAATCATGTTGATCCTAATTGCATGACTAATGTGGCTACTGAAGAGTTCCTCTTTGCGCATCAGTTAATGCAAGGTTCTTATGATCCTTCAAAAATGATGATTAAAACACATAAAGGAACCTATGAAAATCCTTTGGGTAAGATATCATTGTTAGTCACTAAATTTGAGGAACATGTTGAGTAATGGTTTGATGTTACCCCTACTTCTGATACCTTTGAAATAAAATTGGACATCCTTTGTTAAAGGCCATGAATGTTGTCCCTTCAACAATCTATAAATGTGTCAAATTCCCCTTGAACGAACAAGTGCATGCTATTCATCGAAATACATATAAGCCTTTAAGTACACAACAACACTTTACATTAGATTACTTTTGGAATAAAACTAAAAAGGAACTGGAGCCGAGAATAGATTTTACCTTTTTGAGCTATAGAAACTACAAAGAAAAACTTTTACATCCAATGCCCAGTCCCTCTATGGAAGAAATGGCAAAAGACAACCAACCCACATGTGAAGAGAACCTTAGACCAAAAGGACAAGGTCCCTATGTTGAGGTCCCTCTCCAAAAATCCTTACAAGGATCGGGAAGTCATTGTCAACAACAAAAGATCCCACCATGACAAATGACGTTTGATCCTGATGCTTCATCTTCTAAATTGCATAAACGTATGAAAGAGGAAAGCCATGTCTTACAAGAGATAAGTGGTAAAAGAAAATGAAATAGAAAATCAAAAGAAAGAAGAAGGCAAAGACAATCTTATGCTATAAACCTTACATCTCAATAAGAAAACATTGATCCTAACATTCAACCAAACAAAGATGATCCTATGAATGAACAACATGATGAGCAAGATATGAATTGGGCTATGGTGCCTTGTGTCCCACTTTCCACTAACATTAGGGAGTGGGAGGACAATGATGATGTGCTTGATGATACCCACTAGCCCCACAGGGCTCTACAGGTAAGTATCTCTAACCCTATTCTCCCTCGTGATGTGCTTCCCCCGTGATGTGTTATGTGTTGTTTAGGCCTCCTGGGATGACCTCAGATTCTCCTGTAAGGTCTGAGATACCAGAGGACTGCCTCTATTGTGACCTTCTTCTATTTGTATCATCATTCTTCTATATTGTCTCTCTCTGATTTCATCATTGTGTGTTGTATCTTACGGACATAGCATTACAGTTGGTGACTTGGGGGCACCCTCCTACGTGATTGTCCCTAAGGCACTTGTTTCTCCTCACTGATTTATTGTTTCCCTTCCTCTAGTGTTTCTATCTAGCGAGTGGATGACAAAAAACATTTATACTAATGTGGACCTAGTGTCCCTTTCGAGAGCAATCAAAAAATGGACTTAGTTCCTAATATGACGATGGGGTTGTAATAAATTATCCGATGCTTGGCTAGTAGAAGCACTCGTGCTTTCCACGTAGTGATTTTGATGATGTTCTGTCGCATTTACAAACCTTAACAATACTATTGCTCTATGTACCATTGTTTGTCTTTGAATCTGGCCTTGGTGGTGCTTGATTTGGAGATCTTCATGATGTAGCCTTACGGTTATCCTCAAACTCCAAATTCATAGTATAACCTTGGCTCTTTGTGTGGTTAATCATATGCATTGATGTTGTTGTTTATCATGATGTTATAGACACTAACATGTTTCTTGCAGGGATGTGTTTGTTGGAATATTTGGCGATTGTAAAGTGCATTTCACCTTACGGGGGCATGGGCTTTGTGAGAGTCTGTGTTCCCTTGTGTCTTTTCTTCCTACCTTAACATGCTTGATATCAACAGCTGATATCAACCATCTTATGGTGGGGGCATATATAAAGTAAGCTATATGTTGTAGATGTTAGCTATGTGCTTGGCCTTAGGTGCAGTTTAAAGACTTGTGCGATGAGTACATCCTGCACTCTGAGTTTGTTTGCAATCAATCAATCATGTAAGCCCTCTGCAGAGGTGGGATATCTAGCATATCATTTTTCTTAAGCCCTCTGCAGAGGTGGGGATGGTGTATTTCTCAAAGCAAATTGCACATCTTGTCATTTTCAAAAGTCCTCTGCGGAGGCGGGGGAGTGGTTTTGTGACTAACTCAAACCTTGAGCATGTCTTTGGTGATTGTTATGGTGAAGCCCAATTGTCGGTGTGTGCCTGTAATGTGCTTGAGATGGTGATGAGCCTAGAAATAGGGAACACTCCATCACTTGTCTGTTGTATTTTCTTTATGTCTTCAAGTGTGTGTTTGGCGTGCTTGCTTTGTGTGGCATGTTTGTTGCCCCATATGCAATTTATAGACTTGTGCGATGAGTACATCCTACATTTTGGGAGGTTTTGCATGTTTGCATGTGTGTTGCCCCATATATACAGTTTAAAGACTTGTGCAATGAGTACACCCTGCATTATGGGAGGTTTGTTTACTTTCCAGTACTTGCATCTGTATTTCATATATATGAGAAAAAGAAAAAAAAAGATTCATTTCTATCTTCCATGCATTAATGTGTCTTCTATGCATCTGATGTTTTCTCCGTGTTATGCGTGACTATAACTGTCTTATCCATGTTTTGTGTGCTTGTTACTGTCTTCCAAGTGATTGGCATGTCTTCTCCATGCTTGGCATGTTTGCTGTGTTTATGACCATACTTTAATGCTTGTATTGGCCTCACATTTATGCATACATTAAAGTTGGGGCTAAATGTAACATCAAAAAATGTCCCCTTGAGGGCTTTTCCCTCTTTAGGTTTAGCTCCCAAGTCTCTTGTCTGCATTTAGGACATTTTAGATCATATTTCAACATCCCAATGGAATGAACCTTGGGTTTTATGGCAAATAGGGCCTAGGGGGACCCCTTGAACCTAACCCTACCCAAAATAGGGGGAGGACTTGGGCACCCATGCCCTAGTCCTACCCTATTTTAGGTCAGTCCCAAATTCTATATGTTGGCTTGTGACCGTTAATTAGGTCCTATGCTCATGTGATTTTGGCATCCTGAAGGTGATTCAAGGCTTTCATCATGTTGCAAGAGCAGATTTGTGTGGTTTATGTGTTTGTATTTGTAGATGTGAGCAATCATCCTCTCGTGGAGTGAAGAGCATCTTCCTCCCATGAGACCTTCACTACAAGGTGACATTACATTGTGTTTTCATCATTATTTTATTTGGATTTTGCCTCTACCTCACAAGGGCATGCACTCTCTATCTGATAATAGTATTCAAAGACTTAAGTGTCCTCCAGGGCTTGACTGAGGCAAGCCTCTAAACACCACAACCCCCTCCTAAAGTTTTCATGGTTGCAAGTTACAAGAGGAGGAGCTGGACAAAGTGGAGTTGCAGGAAGGCATCTTAAAGTGTCAGAAGTGTAGAATAGAAGAAAAAAGGACACCCTAGACTAGGGCACCCGTATGCTAGTCTCTAAAGTTCTGCAACAGAGGAATCTCTAGAATAGAAGAAAAGAGTTGCAGACTAAGTTCCCAGATCCAGACAAAAAGCAAGGCATTGGACTTGGGCACCCGCACCTTTGTCCCTAACTTTTCTGCCTCAGATCCCTAAAAACAAGTGCACATTTATTTGTCATTTTGCTTCTGTCTGTAGTAGCATTTTTTGTAATTCATCAGTTTGCTTTCATATTTGCATAACTAGGGTTTTGATGGTTACTTGAGTATAAGAGAAGAATAATTAATAATCAAACACCCTAATCCAAGATTCCCTACATTTGTAAGTGACCAAGGACCTGATAGTGCTCTGCCACTTGATCTGAAGGTCCTTGAATGTAATTGGTGAAAGGAGGATTTAACGCACATTAAAACAAATCCAAATTTTTAACCTTTACAAGTGCTTATCACAAGCTCACTATAATTCTTGAAAGCGCTTTTCAAGCATTGACAGTGTAGCTAAGACAAAAGTGAGACAGCTTGCATTAATCTAAGGACTACTCAAGATTGTCCAAGGAAGATGCTTGTGCTAGCAAAAAGACATGAGCTCTATCAGGTCAAAGACAATCATAATTATGATAGAGATAGAGGTACAGACCTAGTCCAAGGAGTTGCAAAGGACACAAAGCTTGAGATGATAGTCAAGTAATCATGGGACTGTCAAGGGGTTAGATATTTCAAGGTGGCATTTGTTAGCAAAGAAGAGCTAAGGATGCAATCTAAAGGAACAACAATTCATGAAATAAAGGAAAAGAGATAACTGTATTTGATAATGACTAATACAGAGATGACTATTTAGTAGGGACAAACACAGTCATAAATGACTATCAAAGTTAGAGCAGTCACAAAGGCATTCTTAGATAGTCTACAGGGACCACAAGGTATGAGGACAGTTTGAATAGGAGACATTGGAGAAGCCTTTCAAAGTATCTTTCTTCCAAAAGGGAAGCCATCTGAGGGCACTAGAAAAGTTTTCATGATGTAGAACATATGAAAAAGGTATTGCATACATTTTGACAACACAATGATAATGGTACAGAAAGGAGAAACAACAGTATCATATCATGAGAAGAGATTGAGAGAGTACAATGAGAAATGGAAAGTTAGCAAACCTTCCTAACAAGCCAGAAAAGATAGTCATAAAGTATCAAAGGAGTAGAACAATCATTTATAGGGATTGTTGTATGACCATAGTATCCCTCTCAATGACTGATATAGGATAAATATAGCCATACATATGACTATATGGTCATTTTATAAAGCATAATGAAAGAGCAGTCAGCAACTCATAGGTTTTCTGTCATCCACCAAGGATTTCTTCGAAGACCATTAAACCAATAGGCAAGTATGACAAAGCCATAAGAAGTAGTGCTCACAGTCACCATACAGAAATAGCCATGTGGAATAGAAACAGTCTCTTATAAAGATAGCCATCCAAAAGGATAATAGTCACAAATAGCAGTCAATAAGATCTGGGAAGCAATCAAATCACTATGGTAGAGTCAACTACAATCAAGTTCTCATAAAATGTCTCATAAGGATTTGAGCCCTCAAGTATAATAAGCAAAGAACAAAGGACCGTATAGAGGAGGCAATAGCTTACATGAAAATATAAATGAACCTGTAGACACTGAAAATTGTCTAGGTCTTGTTTACACATGACCTTGTATGTCTTTGCCCTAGGTCCTAGTTACACAACATATTGTTGACATGAACTCGTATATGTCCCATAGGTCCTAGTTCATCCTAGTTCATCCCATCTTAATCATCTTCTTGATTGATTAAATAAACCCACTTTATTTAATTAATCCCACTTGATGACATTCCAATTAACTAAATAAATCCCATTTGTTTAGTTAATAATCCCCCTTCACATGTCTCACATAATTCAAATTGAAAATTTGAATTAGTCCCTCACCTCTCATCACATTGCAACACATGTCGCATTTCTCCATCTTCCACTTAATATGCCTTCACATGTCAATCTAATTTAAATATTTTGAATTAGATTCCCCTTTATTCTCCATCGCACACTTGTCATGTGACTACAATCCCTCTTTGAGTGGGAAACCCTAATCCAACCCTAATCGATCTTGACTGTCCATATCTTCCAACATATCTTTCAATCTTGTCCATCCATTTGAATTTGCCTTTTTCTATAAAGGTATCCTCTCTTAAGCCATTTGCATCAAATCTTCTTCTAATATCCACATGCTATCAAAATTTCTTCTTAATCTCTCATCCATCTATCTTGCATTCATCCAATCATTCATCTATCCATCCCTGTCTCACCGTTATGTTGCAGAATCAAGCAACCAACATTCATCTATTTGGGTAAAGCTAGAGTGTTTTGGGTGCAACACTCTCAACCCTATCAATGGATCATGAGTCGATATGAGGTTTGCATTCATTTGATTTGCATTTGTTATCATTTCCTTCATGTCAATTTTCCATGATTTCAGAACCTTTTGAGCCTCTTGAGTTAAGTCTTAAACATATAGAAAATGGAGGCTGAGGTACATATGATACTTATGAAACTTGTTTAGGAACCTGAGGTCAAATGCAAGTAGAAAAGAGTAGAGACAATCTCAAGTCTGATAGAAAAGTATGAAGCAAAACTATGAAGGAACAACATAAAAGATCTAGTTGTAACATAAAGATTATCAAGTTTAAATAGAGAACAATCATGAAAATCAGTCACTATGATAAAGCAGCACATCACAAGGAGATTGAGGAGCTTGTCTTCCTCGGAAAGCAAAGTCCATCTAGCAAAGTTAGTGTACTTTGAGCCAAAGATCATGACAAAGCTAGAAAGGGGGAATTCTAAAATTAGGCAGAGAATGGTATAAAGTTCAAGGCTAAGGGAGCTGGCAAATAAAAATGTCAAGGATAGTGAGAGAGAAAAGAGGTGGTTTTATGTACTATCAAAGCAAGCAAGTACTAGTCTTAATGTGTTATGCAGTTTTCTGAAGTTTAAAAGGACATTCAGAACAGAGGTACAGAAGAAATTTTTCACTATCATATTATCATAAAAGGGCACATATAGAGTTTCCTCCATCACTATTCAGAGTTCACAGCTCTCTAATAAAAATTTCAAATGAAGTCTTGCACATGTAGCAGTTAGCTTTCAATAATAGGAGGAAAACATGAGCAGAAAATAAGGGTTTTTCCCCACAAGTTCTGGCAAAACCCTAGCAGGTTTTTGTCTTAAACAAAACAAACTCCTCACATCCTTCCACGGTTACCTTTATTTTTTCCACAAAGGATACAGAATGTAGAGATGATGTGAGCCTTCATAATTTTTATGGTAAACAAGGAGCCACATCCAGTCAAGAATGAAATAGCAGTGACAACAGATGGAACAATATGCTTGTATGTTATAGAGATACTTTTCATTATCTGCCTCTGAGGGAGCTAGCAAATTTGAAAACAATGTTTTATGCTAAATAGAGAGAGAAAATAGACACAGTGGAAGCATGGAGAGCACACACAGGAAACAAGAAAAAATGAAAGTTTCACTATTTTCCTTTAAGAGGACAGACACAGTAAGATGGAAGATATACATTGTAAGAGAAAGAGTTTGCTTACCAATTTTAGGAGGCATTATGGCAGAGGAAGGAAACCCAGTTCAAGGTTGCAAAAAATCTCCATGGCGGCACTCCAAACCAGTAAAGTCACAATACAATAGAGAAGAATGAACAAATGATGCATTTAGAGTTCAGTAGATCTTTTGTTGATTGATGCCAATGCCCTAGCCAGAGACATAAGTCTTTTTGACTTTTGAAAAAGAAAAAAATCATGACAAGCAATAATCAGGCCATGGTCAAGACTTGTAAGTGTTGAAGGGTTAGAATCCATTATGAGCCCATGGGAGATATAAGGTGATAATGAGATTTTTTAACCTTTTTAGGTTTTCTTGTCAAACTTGGACATCAAAGAACAAAATATAATTAAGGTTTGAAATAAGAGAAAGTCATTATAACCTTTTAGATGTTTTGCCATATGACCTAGGTCAATTTCTCCATCATGAGGCCATTGTTAGGAGCTTTTACATAAGCTAGGATATGAGGATATTATGATAAACCTTGTGATCTTTTGTAAGGAGTGGAAAATAGAGACATACATCATGTGACCCTTTTTCTTTTTTGCATGGTTAGTAACCAAATATATTGAATTTTAACACTTATTAAAGGTAATATTTTACAAATTACCTTAATATTTGCTACATAAAAAGAAAGATGATAATTATATAACACCTATTAAGGTAAATCATAAACACTAATTGCCTTTAATACTTGTTAAAATAATTTATTTTTGCCTTCCAAACATGCAAAAAGAGAAGAGGAGTCAAACAAAAGTTGGAAAGTCATGCAGGAGAATATTTTTGCTTCTATTTTTGACTTTTGGTCAAATAGAACTATTTTTGGAAGTCTATTCAATCAACCACCTTGAAAGGAGGAGTTCAGAGCTAAAATAGCTCAATCAAGAGCAGTGATCTAGTCCAGGGTCATTTGAGTGGTATTTTTGGGGAAATATCAAAAATATAATTTTTGGTATTTTCTACATCTTAGTAAATTGCATTTTCAGAGGCCTTCAGAGTGGAATTAGGGCTCAAGACTTTAACACTAAGCAACCAAGCAACTCAAACTAGATAATTAGTTTATCTTTCCAATGAGTCCAAGAAGTTCAAATTCTAATAAAATAGCTAGGAGTTATGACCCTGCCAAGGGGAAGATAAATAATTTCCTAATTTTTAAGTTTTTTTTAATTTTTGTAATTAGTTTCACTTTCCAGTAGCTCTTTTTGTATTCCAAGGGTAATGTGACCCTTCATATGATATGTAATCCTATATATTTCAAATGGAAATGAATGAAAATTAATTTTTTGGAGGCAATTCACAACTCTTAGTGAGTTTGCCTATTTGTAGAAACTCAATTCTTCTTTGTTTATTTTATTGCATTACAATACTACAGGCTCAGTACTAGGTATTGTCCAAATCAAGCAGTTATGAACCCTCTAATTTAGGCCTTTTTCTCTTGCTCACCTAGCAACTAAGAGTTGACTATTTTTGGGGTTAAGGATCTCTTTCCAACCTATTCATGCATCAAATGGAGTTCAGTTAGATTGGAGATGACTTCCCTTGGCTTTTTTGGAGAGATTTTGTATTATAGGAGAAAAATCTTGTGTTTTTTTCTTAGTTCTTGCTTCTATTCTTTTCTTTTGCACATTGCATAGAGAGATTTCAGTATTGTAACTCATTAGATTTTTACAGATTTATATACAATAGCAGTTTATTTCTCAACATATTTTACAGTTATTATAGATGTATTCCTACTATTTTCAATAAAATCAGGTGTTTTCCTTCTCAAATTCAGGTGATGTGTTCTATTGAGTGATTTTGATGAAAGTTTATTATATTTTTAACATCAAACCTTTAAATTTTTGTCTCATTCATTAAATCATATATACATAAAAGCAATTCATTATCATAGGTTGTAGGTTGTGCAAGTGATTTTGTTATCTTTCCAAGTTGTGAAAACACCAGTTTTCCTTCAAAGAAGGTAGTAGTTTTCAGCCCTTTCTATGAAAGATTTATGTATTAAGATTGCCCAAACTGAGTTGTGTGAACAAATCTATTGAGAGATAGTTGTGAATTAGGTTGCAAGTTAGAGTATAATCATTGGTGCATCACCTCATAGAAACAATTTTAAGTTTCATTAGTTATCTCTCTATTTCTTTTCCTTGAAAGTACATCAGATCTAGGAGACTTTTAAAGGGAGATGACTCTTCTGGAGGTTTACTTTTGCTATAGACAACCCATAGTCTGAAAGTGATCCAAATGTGTCACGGGATTGTTAGGCTTAGTGTTTAACAAGGGTGCAATCCTTTGTGACAATAATTATGTTGAAATATATGTTTGTGATGAAGGTAAGAAAAGAAATGTAAAGATCCATGTTGTTACCATAGTAGTATAGAATTGAGAACTGACCATGAAGGATCAACCTCTTTTGCAAGAATATTCAAATATGTTTTTAGAAGAGCTATTAAGATTTCTACTTAAGAGAGATGGAGAATTTATTGTTTGACTTAAAACTAGGAACTAAAATAGGTTCTATTACATCATATAAAATGAATATTCAAAAATTGAATGAGTTAATAATGTAGATGCAAGAAGTAGTGGAGAAAGGTTATGTTAGACCTAGTGTGTCACCCTAGATATCACTAGTGATCTTTGTGAAAAAGAAAGATAGTACATTATGGCTATACGTGGATTATCGAAAATAAACAAAGCCATAATTAATAATTGATTTCCTTTACCTCAAATAGGTGATCTATTTGGTTAGATGAAGGGTTCCAATGTTTTCTCCTAGATATATTTGAGATCAAGGGGTGAGTGCACCAAATTGGGGGACAAAAAGTTGTCCAAATAAGCAATTTTGAAAGAAACACATTCACGTTAGATAAATATTCACTTAACATGCATGTGTTATGGCTTGGTAATTACCAAGCCACATCATGCATGTGTTATGGCTTGGTAATTACCAAATCATAACATGTGTGTGTTATATAACATGTGCATACTATTTTAATAGAAAAAATACAACCATTTCTATCATTACAATTGAGAGCTCTTTGCAAACAAAAACCTGATCATGCTTTGTTTACAAACAAAATTTGCAAGCCCCCTTCCAAGTTATTTCATAATGCCACATAATAGAAGAGGTACATAATTAGGATTTTCATGTTTTCTTATTAAATTTTTTGTATTTTCATAAATTATGATTTTTTAGAATACATTTCTTATTTTCTATTATTTTTATACTAGCTTATATAAACTCTAGCCCAAAGCCTAATTTGGATGAGGAATTTCCTGAAGAGAATCCCTTATCACCTAAATCTCCCCCAACACTTCCCACAAACCCTCGACAAAGTCAAGATCTATTAGGGTAGTTAGAACAAAACAAAATTCAAATTATAGAAATAGTTTCAACATTGAGGGCATCAATAGCAAACCCCCACCATGCATCATTGGCCAGTACATTAGAAGCAACAATGAAGTAACTTTACTTAGTAATGAGTCAAATCCATCAATGGATAACTCATAAAGACCAATTTTGTGCTCTTTCTACTGATCCAAAAACCAATGCAACCATTATTATGATTTTGAAGAGATTCTTTATCCATTAGTGCAATCACAATTCAACATAAAAATAAAATTTATGGGATAGGTGGCGGATGATCTTCAACCAATCTCCTTGTAACAACCACGATGTTTTGCTTGTTGGTAAATAGATGTGTTGCATTATTGTGTTGAAATCAAAGTTTAATTTGCCTAATGGGAAACGATGAATGTTCATGACTATTGGAGGAATGTCATTGAATAGGTGATTTTCCTCTACATTTGAAAGATGTGGCTCCCTTATAAGATGGAGGTATTTTTGGGCTTTTTTGTACTTTTTGGGTAAAAGTTCAAAGTTGTGTCACACTTTTGGCCAACTTATCAGCATAAATGAATTTAAATATTTCCAACTAAAAGTTAATTTTGGTGAATCATATGTTCTATCTATGTTCATTCTAGCTAAATTACATCTAGGCCACAACTTTTCCAATTGAAACCTTTGACTAAAAATATATGTAGCATCGCTTTGGAGCTAATTACCAAAAACATGAAATTATTTTAAAAACTTGATTTTCTAACAACTCCTACTTGTGCAAATAATCATTTAAAATAATCTAAAAATACCCTTTTGTAGATTTGTAAGTCTATTTTGTGAAATATAATTTTTCAAACATTTTAATTAGTGTTTATATTTTATTTTTTATTTTTATTAAAAGTAGGCTCATCAACACCAAAATATGATTTTGATTGTCCTCTCAAGAAAAAATAGTAATGTTTATCAAAAAAATTGAGAAAAATATGATGCACTAGAGGAGAGATTCCATGTTGAGATGATATATTTTTTTCCTATTTTGGATCAATATTTAATACAAAAGTTGATATCCATCAAAATAGTTATTGTTTCATTACACGCAACTTCCAAGATTTATTTAAAACTATATATTTCTCAAAATGGGGAAAAAATTAATCTATGCACTAAAGTTTTGAATTATGAATACACAAAAAAATAGAAGGAAAATAAATGAAATTTACTATATAAAGTGTGATGTCCCATTCAACCTTATTTTTCAACATTTTATTAGCAACTAAATTATAGTGTCAATTTTATAAAATACTACATTTAAATAATTTTTTAAATTTTTTTTAAAATACAAACATAAAATACACTAAAAAATCTACATTTTATTAGTTTACATCATTTTAAAATTCAAAACATATACGTCACTTTGTAGTGATTCAAATTAAGAAGTTAGATCAATGTTAGTTGATTCCTTTATAAATGTGTGATGGCTTTGAACTTTCACCCTTTTTTTTTTGGTTCGTAATCGAGAAATATATATTGAAGTATAACAAAAAGTTACAGCTTTCACAGCCTTTCCATGGCTACCCAAGAGAACTATTACATTTATCATTGATAGACTAGCTTGTAAACAGATTCTAAAACCACACAGGGTCTATATTATAATCCTTCTATAGAGATTCTATTAACATTATCTATAATATCCTAGCTTCTTCTATTATAAGCAAGGAGATCCAACCTTACTACGGAAAAATCTCATCTAATTTCTGACAGAAGTGCTCAATCCAATCCATGTCCTCTGTCACCGCCAGTCCAAGGGATTTTCTGATGAAGTTGACTGCAATGGCTCCCTGGTCTTTCAGCAACACGAGGTCGAAGCCTCTAGTATCTAGTATGAAAGGAAATAGCTTTATAACTTCTCCAGGGTCTGCTAGAAGACCCCAATCCCGAGGACGTGGGATGCCTATGCCAAGACTGGCCACCTGCAATGCGAAGTCCAAATCCCCAAGGTGTTCGAGATTAAAAATCCCTCTCATTATAGCCCCAACCTCCACCTTATCTGTTTCTAGCTCGAGGAGCATTGCTAGTACCCGGGAAGATATGTTTGTATCTACCCTATACCTTTCATTGTTAACCAGAAAGGTTTTTCCAAGGATTATTTTCACCGCACCCACCATCAACTCGTCAGCTCGCCAAAGCATTCTTTGCAGCCTTAAATCCATTATTGCTCCAATAAAGGCCATCTGCCTTTTCTTACTGGTCAATCTAATAGGAGTTTCCATACCCCCACACCTAATGGCTTCTGCTAAAACTCTAACTACGAAATGGGACGGCATCGATCAAACAGAGGAGGAGAAAATAGAATGCAGGCTCTGTCATCATCGATGGGTACTCTAAAAACCTTCCGAAGCTTCTCGATGCCGAAGAGCTTCCAACTCACGCCAACCCGACCACTCAGAGGAATGACAGTCTCACATCACTTCCCCTCGTGCCTTCGAACCACCCTGCTAATAAATCATTACCTCTTCTGCCTCCTCGGCCTTGCCACCTATGAAGAGGTGGCAAGGCTCCCACCCATCTGCCCACTCTATTCTAATCTATGCTAACTTCAATCCTTGCTTGGACAAAATGTCTCTAATCAAGATTTCGTTTGCCTCGAGATTAGACAATCTATCAGCTTCTTGATTCCCTTCTCTCAGGATATGGTTAAACATTACTTTCTCATACCCTTCCAGCAGAGATAAAGCCATATCCAGGCTGGCCTGGAGTCTCCAATTGACTAATTTCTTGCTTCTCAACCCATTGATAATGATCATAGAATCTCCCTCAATTTCCAAGTTTCTGATATTCATCTCCCTCCCTAGCCTTAATCCTAGAATTAGGGCCTGCAATTCTGCCTCATTATTGGTGCCATTTCTCAAGGAGGCAGCTAATTTTCCCACCGTTTTCCCATCAGCATCCCTTATGACACATCCTGCTCCTGACTGCCCAGGATTACCTCGCAAAGTCCCATCGAAGTTTAACTTCATCCATCCCTCCTCAGGCGGACACCATCTTACCTTTTTCCTTGCCTCCATAGTTTTGAGGCCCCCTTCTCCCACCAGATGAGCTGGAGAGAGTCCCAGCCAACTTTTCAACATTTCTGCATCCCAACCTGTAAACCTAAGGCAGGCAGGGTTTTTATTTGCTACTCGAGAATTTACTACTTCTATCAAGCTTGATTCAATTTTATGGGCAAGGAGGTCCCAAGGCATTTTAGACCCCTGGAAGATATGTCTGTTACGCTCCTTCCAAGTTTCCCAAACCAGAATGGAAGGAGCTGCGATCCATAATCCCCCAAACATTAATTTTTGAGATATTAGAGGCTAAGCAATCAACCATTCCAGTAAAGTTCTTGGAGGCGCTGAACACCAATGAAATTTTTCCTTTAACCACTGCCACCCTCTGGTCATATAAGGACAATGCAGGAATAAATGGTCTCCATCTTCTTCTGCTTCTCTACACAGCTCACATCGTGATGGTCCTTCAAATCCTATCCTTCTAAGCCTGTCTACTGTTAATGCTTTGCCTTGGGTTGCCACCCACAAAAAGACCCTTGCCTTTGGAAGACATTGCTGACTCCAACAAAGCTTAGCTGGGAAAGAGCCTGGTTGGTCGTTTAATCCTGCAAGGGCCCTATATCCTTCCTTTACTGAGTACTCCCCCGATGTAGAAGCATTCCATCTCAGCCTATCCCTTCCCCTTCGGTAGCAAATGGGTCGTTGATCCAGCTCCTCCTCATACCTTTCTACCGCTACTGGATCCAACCCCATTCCCTGCACACTTTTCCAAGAGGGGGGTTCGAGGGATGATGTGGAGAAGGAGAGATAATTAAAGACTTTATCTCCCCAAATCAATTTGGTGGCATTTCTTATAGGTACCAGATCCTCAATCCTCCCCAAGACCTGACCCCCTTCCCAAGAGTCATCCCAAAACCTAGCCTCCTTTCCTTCCTTTACCTCCCATGTGAGATGGCTTGAGATCAGGTCTCTACTCTACCTGATGAAATTCCATATCCTAGATCCAGCTGGAAGATCTCTGGATGTGAAGATACTATGATCTTCCCGGACTAGATATTTATTTTTTATAAGTCTGACCTAGTTAAGGTTGGGCTTATCATGGATCATCCAGACCAACTTCACCCCAAGTGCCTGGTTTTGTCTGAGAAGATCCTTAACCCCGGCCCCATCCTTCTCTTTAAGCTCACAAACTGAGTTCCAGCTTACCAACGGAAATTTAAACTGTTCCACCGTACCTTTCCAAAAGAAGTTTCTCATTAACTGTATTAACACTTTGTTAATTTTGCTGGACAAAGGTAAACATGACATCATATAAGTTGGCATAGCTGTTAAAACTGCCTTTAAGAGGGTTAATCTCCCTGCCCATGACAGCCACTTATTTTTCCAGGATTCTAGTCTAGATTTGATCCTTTCTATAAGTGGTTCCCAAGAGTTTCTGGGGAGAATCCCTTTCACCAGTGGGATACCCAAATATTTACATGGTAATGAGCCTTTCTCAAATGATAGTATTCTTAGAATTTTTTCTTCTATCCCAGGAGGGGTATTAAAAAAGAATACTTCCGATTTTACTTTGCTGACTTCCTGCCCTGAGGCTCTTGAATATAATTCAAGGATTCTTCTAAACCTTATAGCTTCACCTTCCTGAGCTACCCCAAAGAGCAAAGTATCGTCCGCAAACTGCTGATGCAAAAATCTTGGCATATTTCTTGTGATTTGAATACCTGTAATTTGCCCCTCTTGACAAGATTTAGAAACTAATCTGGCCAATGCATCAGCCATGATAACAAAGAGAAAGGGGGATATGGGATCCCCCTGTCTTAAACCTCTTGAGATATTAAAGAAACCTTCAGGAGAGCTGTTAAGAAGGACTGAAATTCTAGGACTCGAGATCCACTCAAAAATCCAATTTAGCCAATCTTTCTGAAACCCAAAGGCCTCTAAGATTTTAAATAAAAATCTCCAATTTACTTTGTCGTAAGCCTTCCTAATGTCCAGTTTGACCAGCATGGAAGGAAACTTATTTTTCAGAACCGAATGGATGGCCTCTTGGGCTATAATTACTTCATCCAAGATAGCTCTTTCTGGGATGAAACCTGTTTGCTCCTCCGCTATGATGTCTGGAAGGATCTTTTTCAAACGATTCGCCCCAGCTTTCGCCAAAATTTTGTACACCACATTACACAAGGATATTGATCTAACCTCATCGAAAGAATCAAGTTTGTCTTTCTTGGGAATTAATGCTATAAAGGTGTTACTAATTTCCTTTAGGACCTTACCCTCACTTCTAGATTCCTCATAGGTTGCGGTTAAGTCCTTACCCACAATACTCCAACACTTTTGGAAGAAAGCTGCTAGGAACCCATCGAGACCTGGGGCCTTATCTGGGCCTAGTTGAAATAAGGCCGCTTTGATTTCCTCTTCTTCCAATTCACTTGTCAACATGGAATTCTGATCCTCTGAAACTAGTCTCAGTATGACTCTTAGAAACTCCTGCTGTGCTAGGAAATCTAACCCTACTTCTTCGTTTAACAGATCCTTAAAGTAATCCACTGTTGCTTCTCTAATTTCTTTCAAAGTCTCATGATCCTTCCCTCTCTATCTTTTATAACTGAAATTCTATTGATCTCTCTTCAAATTTTGGTTGAATTATGAAAGAATTTAGTATTGGTATCCCCAGCTTTCAGCCAAACGCCTCTGGATTTTTGCCGCCAGAACACTTCCTCTTTAGCCAACAAATCTTCTAGCTTTCCCATCAGATCTCTTTCCTTTAAAAAGGACTCATTATCCATCCCTTCTCTACACACCTTCTCATTAAGGGCCTACAACTCTGCTTCTACCTACTGCTTGGATTGAAAGATATTCTTAAAGTGATCTTTATTCCATTGTCTTAGGTTTACTTTGATGAATTTTAACTTTGTAGCAATGTTAAAAAGACCCAATCCCCCAGGATTACAGTTTTTCCAATACTCTTTAACCAATGCAAAGAAGGTAGGGTCCTTGAACCACATAGTTTCAAATTTAAACGAACATCTTGCTGGTTTCCTTTCTCCCAGAATGTCAAGACTAATTGGGAAGTGATCCGAGCCTGAATCCAAGATGATCCTGTTGTCTAGACTGAAAGGGAAGTTACTTAAATCCCCTTTTACGAAAAACTTGTCAAGTTTTTCTGCAATATTGCAGAACCCCAATCTTCTATTGTTCCAAGTGAAATTCCCGTTGCCCATTTGAATTTTGAATAGAGCATTTCTCTCTACGAAATCTTCAAAATCTTTCTGTGATTGATGTTTTCTGCCAACTCCACCCAACTTATCTTCAGCTCTCAGAATGGCATTAAAGTCACCCCCCATAATGATAAATTCCCAATCCCTATTTTCACACAAGGTATCTAGGTTCGCCCATAGCTCCTTTTTCTGAATCTGGGAATTGGGGCTGTAAACATTAAATAAGAGGAAACCCAATCTTGAAGCCAAACTTCTGACTCCACTAGCAAGCCACCCAGTCCCATGACTTACCTCTTCCAATAGAACAGACTGTGGTCTCCATAGCATTAGTAGACCGCCAAAGGGACCTGTAGAGTTCACCTTGGACATCTTCCACTGTTTAAAATTTTTTGCGAGGAGCTGATTATCCATTTCCCCTAATTTGGTTTCCTGAATCATGCAAATATCTGGTAGAAGAGTCTTCAATTTGTGCCTTAAGAGACTCTTCTTATTAGGGGCATTCATACCCCTAACGTTCCAGGACAGGATCCTCATTGTTGTTCAGGAGGGGGCTCCCCCTTCCCTACTTTCAATAGATCCATCAGTTTCAACTGACCGCTCGCTTCTCCATCCCATCTCAATTTCTCCTTATTAGGGATTTGACCCCTAGTCTTGTGCTCTCCACAATCCAGGAAAGACCTCCCATAGTCTTTCAGCCCAATGCCTAAACTATCCACAGGTCTACCATCTTTAGTCCCTTCCAAAGGTTTCAAAATAAAAGAGTTTGCTTCATCTTCAATCCTGAAAACTTGCAACCCATTTTCCTTATTTGTCACCCAATCCTCTTCTAGGATGTCATCAGCCGACCTAAGTGATCCCTCCTTGACGGCCTTCACCAACTAAACTAATTCACTCCCAACCTCTAAGAGTGAGTCCAAATCTTCCATCTGCATATTAGGTTTGATTGCATCTATAGTTTTTGTGATCTTGTTGTTGATGTTTTGAGAAAGATTGACTAATTCTTCCAATCCAAGAAAATTTTGACTCTCCTCTTCCCCAGCCTCATCACCATTTTCATCTTTCTTTTCCCCGCCATCAACAAGCTCATCTGGCCTGGGGTTAGAGTCTTTCTCCTTCACACTCGGGGACTTCTCCTTCAGTGCATTGTTCACCTCTGCTTTCCCGCTGATAATCTTCTTCGCAGCCTTATCTAGGGTTTTTCCATCAGTTTCTCCTTTTCCTGACTTCACCCTTGGGCCACTCCCTTTGCCCAGGTCTCGTGCTCGCCATCCAATAGTGCTAATAAAAGTACCTCCCGACTTAGATTCGAAGACCAAGGGTTGTCTAAGAATGCCCCAATCTGTAAAGATCTCAATCTCTCTCTATCGCTGTTCAAGACAACTTTTTTCAATGCAGATTCTAACATGCGATCCCTCATCGAATGGATCTTTCCATTCCTTAGCACAAATATACTTTCCCAAATAATTTCCTATTTCTTCTAGAATCTCTTGTTTCCAGAATGCTAATGGGAGGTTTGGCATTCTATACCATTCCTGAACTCGATCTATCTTATGGTTGAGCGGATCAAATCGCACAAACCATTCACATAAGTAGAAACCATACCCGTTCAGAAGCCAAATCCCTTCTAGGATTTCTATTTTAATCTTATCTGAAGGGCAAAAAATGTAGAAATATCCATTCGTTAGGGCTTTTATGGACAGTTCTTGCCCCCACCTCTCCTGCCACTATTTTCCTAACTCTTCCATATCCAATTTAGGGCCAAACCACTTCCCTACTATTCCCCACTTTTTCAAATGGTCTATTGAAGGTTTTAAAAACTTTGAACTTAATACCATGGTTTTTTTATTTCCATACCTGAATTTGGTCGACCTCTTTCCTAGACCTCCCTCTCCAGAGGAGGATTGTTTCCAGCGGCCCCAACCCGAAGCCCCCGAGAATCGACCATGGTTTTTGTAATGTCCCTTATGCTCCCATCTTTTCCACTGGCAGTTTGGGTGGCTATTTAACTCCTCAGGTCTCCACCAATGTCTCCTGTGCTTTGCTCTCCAGGGTTCTCGTACTGCATGTTCCTGGACTCTGCTCATTGAAATCTCTCTCTCTGCTTCTTCCACCCATGTTCGAGGCTCCTTTCCTTTGCTCGAATCCTGTCCCTCTTCAGATCTGGATTTTGCCCTACCTCTGTTCCCGACTTCCTCTTCCTAGTTTTTTTCGCTGTGGCTCTCCATTTCTATTTGAACTTTCACCCTTTTACTGAAAGTATAAAAGGAAAAAATAAAATGAAAAGAGGAAGAGTAGAGAAAACCTAAATAGATTAGGTAGAAATAAATATTTAGGATTACTCAAAATGAATGAGAAGAAAGAAAGGGAAAAGACATCCAGATTTATCAATAGGATTCAATGTTTGACAAATCTATGTGACCGTAATAGGGTTTTAGAAGGAATGAGCTGTGCAAATTTAATTAATAGAAAATAGAGTTTAATAAACCTACACAATAGTGATGAATAAACTTGAAATAAACTCACAAATTGCAAATAAGGATCTTGAAAAATGATAGCAACATAATCTAACATAAGAAAAGATGATGCTTTAATGATAGAGAGAAAATTAGATTGTTGTCTAAAGTGTTATTTCTTAGAAATTTGCAAAAGTACAAAATGCATTTTCTTCTTCTTGTATTTCACCCATAAAATGGTAACCTATAACCAATCTTGGTAACCCCTTTATAATAAGAAATGTTGTAATAAATAGATGGAGAGGGATAGGTTTTCCTGTACAACCACCTTCTAGAATTAATTAATTACAACATTAAGATAAGCTCCCATGAATGAAAAACACAAATATTTCATTACAAACATTTGAGTAGGAAATTCATAATTAAAGATTAACTCTTTACATAAATTTGATGGGTAGAAGTTTGTCACAACATTTCGTTGAATTATTTGCATGTGTTGGCTATAGGTAGACATTCATAAAGTAATTTTCCAAACACATAGATTAAGTGGGTGTTATTTACATACGAAACCGTGGGGAAGAAATGTGGAATCATGTAGACGAGTGTGACAGTGCTTATACACTTTGAGATTTCTAGAATTCAACCCTATATACTACTCATGGGTATATAGACCTATGTAGACAGGTGTGATGTCTCCTCTCCACTAAGTGCAATTCATGACTGAAATTTTGTGGAAGAAATGATTTTTGACTTAAGCTTTGTGGAAGAAATACAAAATCATATAAGATCGTAAGTAGGTGTGATCTATGACTCATCCTTCATGGAAGAAATATGAAATCATGCCTAGAATTTAATGGTCACCCTTGCTTGTCATATAATTTTTTATGACGGTTTGGTCATTTAATGACCTTTCAATTGACATTTTAAGAAAACTATAAGTTGTCAAAAAAATGTTGAGTGAATTTTTTTATATTGAAAGAATGCAAATTACAAAAAAATAGTCTAAAGACTATGAAAAATAGCAGCAATCAATAGCACAGTCACAAACAAAACTACAAACAGTAAGACCTCTTCCTTTGGAGAAACTTCATAGTGATAAACTCGTATCAATTGTTTCAAGCGGTCCACCTTGATATTCATAATTGTACTAATCTTCCCTTGGCTATAGAGGATTCTTAAAGCTGATCATTGATGTTGTCACGGTAAAATAAAGAATAGTCAATGGACTACTAGAAACAAACAATCTCACCAAACCAAGACAAAAATAGATCATAAAGCTGGAAATCATCAGTTGTATAAGAACAGGGTCTAAGTAAGACCATCAAAGAGCACCAAGCTACTACACAACCTTAAATAATAGTAGCACTATCATGCATAAATTAATTTTTAAAAATAAAAAACAATAAATAACAAGTATAGACAAAGCAAAGACTTATTTCTAAATTAATTTTTAAAAGTTATTGAAGAAAACATTCTTTGAAAATATTCTAATTTTATATATATTTCTATATCAATTTTTTTTAAAAATCAAGATAAACATTATAAAAGAAAGCATCATTTATATTTCTATAACAAATTATTATAAATAAAATTATTATATTATATTACTTTATAATAAAATTTTAAGGTTTACAAATAATTTAAAATGTTATATGTATATATATAGTTATGTAAAAATTTAACAAGATAAGTTATACAGTCTATAGTTTAAAATACGATATAAAATGGAGAAAACAATCAAATAGGCCATCAAATTCCAGGGCTGTACAGAATCATATAAGTAGGTGTGATTTGTGAGTGAAACTTTAAAAAAATAGAAGTGAAATCATAAACTTTGTGGAGTGGATGTGATTTTTGACTAAAACGTTGTGAAAGAAACGCGGAATCATGCAACATGTGGGACCCATTTCACATTGGAAATAATGTGGAAGAGAGAAGGGTAATTGGTGATGAAGACAACTACATTAAAGAAGTGACATTTATGGAAGAAAGGCAAAATAATGTGAGGTGGAGCCATTTGGTACTAGAAAGTATGTAGAAGACACATGAGCCAAGTAAAGAGGCATAAATAGTGGAGCACACTATCACATGGTAGGACCATCTCAATAAAGAGCCCCGTAAACAACGGAGTGAAGAGAGAGACCATTTCTTATCTAAGATTTTCCTTGTTTAGAGCTCCATGTGAAATACAATGCTCACATATTAAAATGTCGGCCCACTTCTGCCATCTCACTTTTACCTCCACAGCTAGGTATGTTGATCTTAGTATTAACCTTCAACTATCAGCACCATAGGATAAAAAATAATCAAGAATTCCCATGTGATTTGATTTTCCTTTTTGTTAAATTTGATTTTAAAACAAGATCAGTGGGCCTTGGAACTTGTTCGTAACACAATTGTAAGATAAACATGAGATTTTCAAAGATGGTTGATTGATTCACAGTCTAATAGGATAAAAAATAATCAAAAATTCCCATGTGATTTGATTTTTCTTTTTGATAAATTTGATTTTAAAACAAGATCAGTGGGCCTTGGAACTTGTTCCTAAGACAATTGTAAGATAAACATGAGATTTTCAAAGATGGTTGATTGATTTACAATCCAATATTACTTGTGCTCTTATAACTCCATTTGTTATGCATGCATTTAAACTTCTATGCCAAATATTGTTGTTAATTCATATATGATATTCTATGTCAACTTTTTATTTATATGCTACACAATTTCTATTTTTGTGTTCAAGTTACTCCCTTGAATGTCATGTTTCCCATTTGCCATCCATTGTTGGCTATTCTGAACTTCTTCATTGTTCTTTCATACATCAACTTATCCATGCTACACAACCTTCACCCTCCAATGCCACATTATTTCCCTTCTCCATTTGTCATGCTGGCAGCTTTGATGTCTCCTTTTCCTATCAACTTGTCTCTTCCTTTTATGCCTAGCTTTAATATGTTGAATTGGCTTTTGATACAAATGTGTTGAGCTTTTATTTACATGTTCGCTTTATTCTTTTTTGTTAGGCCTTTAAAACACAAATGTAAGTTTTTCTATTATGTAGGCCACTAAATTAGAATGCCATGCAGGGTCTTTTCAAATATATTTGTTGTGACATTTATATAAATACTATGTGCAAACCTCTTGACATTCCTTATGTCACATTGACATCAAATTGCTAGTAATTTTATAGATATACCAAGATAGTTTCTATAGACTAAGATGACATTCATATTTTGTTGGACACAACCTTGAAACAAATGTGAACTTCATTTCCATGCAATATTTCAACCTCCAACGCCATGTTTCAAACATGTTTCTTTTCATTAGATGTACTACTCTATATATATATATATATGCCATCATAAATTTTCATTTCTCTCGCATTACAATTATTGTTGTAATATGCCTGTCATATATATATACATACATGTGTAGGCATCTTATTATCATGCTATCCTTGAGTTATCATGCCACTCAAACAACAATATCTCCATGGCATGCTTGCTATCAACTTAAACTCCATTCTATGTCATTTGAATCTTTACTCTAGGGTGGTGCTTATGCACTTTGAGATTTCTAGAATTCAACCCAATCTCTCAGATTTGAATATGTGCCCTTCATGTTTTAAAGTTGCTACAAATCCTAGATGGAAGGAATGTCCAAAGAATTAGAACATGATTAAATTCTTTGGGTCCAAAAATGAACTACCAATTGTACTCTTACCATGTCAATGTGTCCCATTGGAAAATCTAAGTTGTTACACCATTTGAAAGCCCTTTTCCATTGATTAGGAAAACTATCTTCCTTTGAATATTGGTTACATCTAATTATGATGGCTAGATCTTTATTTTGATGGAGCTTGAAATGAGATATTTCATATGAAATTACCTTTTTGTCTTAACTTTAAGGCTCTTTGCAAGAGCTTGTTGTCACATAAAGAATGATTTGGAATTGGACCATAGATTATGCACTATAAATACATCATCAAATTTTTTGAAGGAAATCATCCAGAATGAACCAATCATTTGAAATCCTAAATAATTCAAATTGGGTAAAGAATGTAGCCAGATCAAGTAGCAAATGAAGCAATGCACCAATGGCCTTTTCTAAGCATCGAATACCTCATTACACAAAATATTGTCCTCATAAAGGTATTGCAACTATTAATGAACCATGATCATCAAAAGGAAATGTCTAGCTGAATCATTATATTCATGCCACTATGGAGAAATGCTCAATTGAACACCAAGCCATGGTTTATGGGAAATAAATCCCTATTATAGTTGAATGGTGGATTGGGATAATAGAACACCTTAATATTATGTGATGCAAATATAGTATAATTTCTTAGCCAATTCAAATTAGCAATATTGAAGGAAGCACATGAAACAATATGTGAACCACAAATATATACATGACACACAAATTTATGTCAAAAACCCTTTCAGAAGAAAAAAAAAACCCACTAGCCAAAGGACATTAACAACTGTATTTATAGGAAAAAATTACATCCAATGCAATAGGTCTTGTTGATGGTTTTATTTGCACATGATTGTGCACTGACTTGCAAACCTACACTAGCAATGGGAAATCTTACAAACATGGGATGCGACTTGCAGGATGACCTCCAGGATTTTAGAAGCCAACTCTTCTTCGGATATTCAGTGAATTCTACCTCAAATTTTGGAGAAAAGGGAATAGAAACAACTGAAAGTAAATCTTATTTAAAATGGATAAATACCAAAGATAGAATGTTCCCACAAGCATATGATTGATCATGCACGGCATTGACAAACATGAAACAAGAGAAACATAGATGCAATAATGAAAAGTGAAAAATACATAATCATTAAACTACAGAAAGTTTGAGTCTCAAATTTACAAATAGAGGCTACATATGCCAAATAGAAATAAAGAGAATGATTTAGTACAAATGAGAATAGAGCACACCATGAGATTTTTATGCCGAAGGCATTCCCTCTATGAGGTGAACCGGCCTGGCGTGACTCCTCGGGAAGGAATGCAAGATGATCAAAATGATCTTGACCGTCTGTCATCATTTTCACCATCTTCTTCTCCTCTCATTCATCGTATTCTTCTCCTCTTGTTCACCATCTTATTCCTTTCCGTTGTTTTTGGTTCACGTTTTCACTAAACAATAGTTTGAGATTTCTGATAATTTGTTTTGAACCGTTCGAAGTCAGATGCACCTTTTTTGCTCTAAATCTTGAAAAAGGTTAAAAATTAGAGGAAGATAGTACAAAGTAAAATAGAATCATGTACAACCATGAATAAATTTATACAAAAAGACTGTATTCCAAGTGTAATGGATTAGGAGGCCCTTAAATATTTGAGCTTAAAAAGCTAGAATTAAAATTATTATAATTTTTTTAATATTTTATAAAATAATAATTTAGTTTAACCTATAAAATAATAATTTAGTTTAAATATTTTAAAAATATTTAACCTATAAAATAATAATATTATATTGATAGTGCATATAAATGTATTTATTAAATTTTAAATGTACTTTTTCAAGATGAATGAGTGCATATAAATATATTTATTAATTTTTAAATATACATTTTCAAGATAAATGAATGTATAGGGTTATTTACAATATTTATATCAACTTTTTAAAATTAAATTTTTATACAAAATTGTGCTTGTTTGCAACAATAAATAATTATGAAACAAAAATTAATCAAATCAATATTCCATGCAAACCCACTCTTAGCCAACTCTTACCTTGATGCAGGAGCATCCCTGGTTCAAGAGCAATCTTACATCAACCAAAAACATTTGCATTTCAGTTTGTTTGCAATTCTATTTGTTTCATTTTCCAGTTCAGTCAAAAGTAGTTTTTGTGTTTTGGTCCGCATTCTGCCGCAGTTTCATTTTAGGCCTTGCGGAGCTGGACTTAGCATCTAGACATGTTCTATATTATATCAAGAATTTAGAGCATTTGGACCAGTTACTGGAAAGTTATCATTATCAGAAGATGAACTATTTTCTCAAAGCAGAGCATTCTGACAGTCTCAGACAATCAGCTAAAGGAGAAGACTTGCAGAGCATTTCTTGACTTATGGAGCCTAATGACACATCATTCCATGTTTCTTGGTTCATGGACAACCTTCCTTGAGATATGCACATCATTCCATTCATTTGCGGAGGAATTTTATTCATTTAGGTCCGACCTATCCATGTTCACATGTTACAGCTCTTCATTGGAGATTGCGATCTTCCTTGGCCGACGCGGAGGACTCTTATGATCTGGATATGATATATATTGATGTAATAGATGCCTAGGAATGTTAGTTAGAAGTTATCAAGTTTTGATAGTCTAGTTTTTGTGTGAAGGTGCTTTAAAGTTGTATCTTGAGCATATTCTAAATTAGGCCTATGAGCCGAATTGTAAGCCTACTTGTTGCTGACTAATTTGTATTTGAATTCTATGATATACTGAATGACTGAATCGGTATTTGTTTCATATTTTTGAGTTGTTTCCATTGTGTTTACTCTTGCTACATGGTCTGGACAATTCATTCCATGAACTCTCCTACTGTGACTACACCAAGTGGTATCAGAGCGAAAGTTGGAATCTTTGGGAGTGAATTGAGAAAAGTTGGTGAAGAAATTTTGTAACATCTTGTTGTGGACAGATCATCTATCCAAGGCAAGTTACTTGTGTTACAACCGATCGCCGATTGTGAGGCAGTTGTCACCTGTAGCCCGATCGCTGAACTTGAGACAATTTGCACTCGATCCTAGGAAGATGCCACCAAGGAGAGTTGCTGTTGTTGGAACAATGGCTGGTAGAATGGATGAGATGATGGAAATGATGAGAACAATGTGAATTCATTTGGATGTCATCGAGGAAGATAGGCGAAGAGGTTTGATACCGAGACCTAATATTGAGAGTGATGATGATGATGATGAATTTCAATCCCTTGAACAAATTGGTGAAACCCTAGGTGGTGATGAGGAAGAAGAATCAGAAGTAGAGATGTTGCGAGCTATTTCGAAGATTGGGAAGAGACCTAGAGTTGATGTACAGAATTACACTGGTAACTTGAACCCTAAAGAGTTGATTGACTAGATAAATGACATGGAAGAATACTTTGAATATGAAAAAATTAAAGATCTAGAGAAGGTGAAATTTGCAAAGATAAAGCTGAAAGGACATGCTGCTATATGGAGGAAGGAAGTTCAGTTGGAAAGAAATAGAAGAGGAAAAGAAAAGACAACAAAGTGGGATAGAATGGTGACAAAATTGAAGAATCAATTCATACTTGTTGACTATGAGTTGGAGTTGTTGAAAAGATTGTAGACCCTGAGGCAAAAATAGAAATTTGTGAAGGAATATACTAAAGAATTTCATAAGATGATCATAAGGATAGGACATAGTGAAGCAAGCAAAGAGAAAGTATCTAGATACATCAATGGACTGAGATTGAACATTCAAGAAGAACTAAGGTTAGTAAGAATGACCTCTTTCGAGGAACCATACCAGTTTGCCTTGAAAGTGGAAGAGAAGATGAATAAGAAGCATGATTAGAGACAGAGAGGAAGAGGAGGTAAATTTCAAAGAGGCAAAACATTTTCTAGAGGAGACAAATCACATCCGGAGCAGAATAAGTCTGATAATACATTCAAGAAGGAGGATGGAGATAGCAATGACTACCGGAGAAGTAACATAAATTTTCATCACAGAGGTAACTATGATTCATACCAGAATGAAGGATACAGAAGAGAAGGAAGAGGATCTGAAAGGAGAACATTCAGAGGCACTTGTTTCAAGTGTGGAGGAGGACATAGAGCATTTGATTGTAATCAAGGGAGTACAAGCAAAATGATAGAGAATAGTGGAAGAGCAGCCTATGTGGAAGAACCTGTTGGATCACCTAATTCTATTGGAAAACTAGAGAAAGGAGAATCACTTGTGATGAGGAGAGCACTATTTCAAGTAGAGACAAATGAGGAACCACTACAGAGGAAGAGTTTGTTCAAAACAAGATGCAAATCGGGAGCTAAGTGTTACAAAGTTATTATTGATAGTGGTAGTTCAGATAATCTAGTTTCAAGGGAGATGGTGACTAAGCTGAAGTTGGAGAGATTGAAACACCCTAAGCCCTATCAGATAGCATAGATTTAGGATTATCATAAGGTACTAGTGAGTGAGCAATGGTTGGTGAAATTTTATATTGGATCTTATGATGATGAAGTCTTGTGTGATATTATGCCTATGGATGTTTGTCATATCTTGTTGGGTAGACCTTGGCAGTATAATAGAAAATCTATACATGATGGAAGAAAGAATAATTACACTATAACAGCAAATGGGAAGAGAATTACTTTGATTCTTTTGGAAGATGATCCTAAGAGTGAATTATGTGGGAATGCTAGAATCTGTTTGGTAGATGGAAGAAAATTTCTTGATGGTCTGAGACATGATAATATGTTTTATGCCTTGATTTCTAAGAAGCCCAAAACATTGAAGGAGACTGAAGAAGAACAATCAAAGGAGATAAAGGAATTGTTGACATAATATGAAGACATTATATTAGATAACGTGCCTGAAGGATTGCCACCTATAAGAAGTATCAGTTATCAGATGGATCTAATACATGAAGCAAGTTTGCCTAATAAAGCAACACACCGAATGACACTAGCAGAGAATGAAGAGTTGAATAGGTAGATATAAGAATTGTTGAGGAAGGGTTTGATCAAAGAAAGCTCGAGTCCTTGTGCAGTACCTATAGTGTTAGCACCAAAGAAAGATGGAGAATGGAGAATGTGTACTGATTCCAGAGCAATCAACAAGATCACAGTTAAGTATAGATTTCCTTTACCTAGGATGGATGATATCATAGACTGTTTGAGTGGAGCAAGATATTTCACAAAGATAGACTTGAAGAGTGGATACCACCAGATCAGAATCAGAGAAGAAGATGAATGGAAAACTACTTTCAAGATAAATGAAGGATCGTATGAGTGGTTAGTGATGCCTTTTGGATTGACAAATGCACCAAGTACTTTCATGAGGTTGATGAATGAAGTCTTGATGAAATTCTTGGGTAATTTTGTTATTGTGTATTTGGATGACATTATGATTTTTAGTAAAACAAAGGAAGAACATTTGTGGCATATTAGACAAGTTTTCAAGGGATTGAGAGAGGAGAAATTGTTGATAAACATCAAGAAGTGTAGTTTCATGAAGGAATAATTGGTATATTTGGGATTTGTAATTTATGCGGAAGGATTTAAGATGGACCCTGAGAAAGTAAGAGCAATTGTTGAATGGCCTACACTGGAGAGCATTGGAGAAGTCAAATCATTTCATGGATTGGCTAGTTTCTACCGAAAGTTCATCAAAAATTTCAGTTTAATTTGTAGCCCTATGACAGAGACAATGAGAGGTGACAAAAAAGATTTCAAGTGGACGTCAGGAGTAGATAAAAGTTTTGAATTATTGAAGCAAAAAGTGATAGAGCAACCTGTTTTGGCATTACTAGATTTCAATAAAGTATTTCAAGTTAATTGTGATGCAAGTGGAAATGCAATTGGAGCAGTATTAAGTCAAGAAGGTATACCTATAGCATATTTTAGTGAAAGTTGAATGATGCAAGGAGGAGATATTTAGTTTATGATCAAGAGTTCTATGGCATAATTCAAGCCTTGAAGAAGTGGAGACATTACTTGTTGCCTAAGGAGTTTGTGTTGTATACCGATCATCAAGCTTTGCAATATTTGAACAGTCAAGGTAAGTTGAATTAGAGACATATGAGATGGGTAGAGTTATTGCAGAGTTATATTTTTGTGTTGAAGTATAGGAGCGGTAAATCAAACAAAGTTGTTGATGCCTTGAGTAGAAGAAGAAACTTGTTGACATAGATGAGAATTCAGGTGATGGGATTTGATGAATTAAAAAACTTGTATGAGGGAGACACTGATTTTGCAAAACCTTGGAAAGCATGTAATGAACCTATTGTGACAGATCAGAGTAAGTGGTTGGATGATTTCATTCAAGAAGACATGTTGTTCAAAGGAAGTCAGTTGTGCATACCTAGAAGTTCAATGAAAGATAATTTAATCAAGGAGAAACACAGTGGTGGATTGGCAGGATATTTTGGCATTGATAAGATTGTAGCTTTGGTAAGTGAGAATTACTTTTGGCCACAAATACATAAGGATGTTAGGAAATTTGTGTAGAGTTGTAGAATTTGTCAAGTTGCAAAAGGGAGTAGTCAGAATACTGGATTGTATAAACCTTTAACAGTACCAAAGAAACCTTGGGAAGACATTAGCATGGATTTTGTGATGGGATTGCCGAAGACACAGAGAGGACATGATTCAATATTTGTAGTGGTGGACAGATTTTCAAAGATGGCTCATTTCATACCTTGTAAGAAGACAACTGATGTTGTACATGTAGCTGACCTATTTTTTAAGGAGATTGTGAGATTACATGGATTACCTAAGAGCATAGTTTCAGACAGAGATACAAAGTTTGTTGGATACTTTTGGAAGACACTTTGGAAGAAGATGAAGACAGATTTGAAGTTTAGTTCAGCATTTCACCCATAGACTAATGGACAAACAAAAGTAGTGAATAGGAGTTTGGGAAATTTGTTGAGATGTGGTTGGCGAGAAGGTAGGAAGTTGGGATTTGATTCTTTCACAAGCAGAGTTTGCATACAATAATTCAGTGAATAGAAGTGCCAGAAGAATGCCTTTTGAGATTGTTGCCGAAATGAATCCTAAAGGAGAAGCAGAATTGAGAGATATTAGTGCAGAGGAAAAGAGGAGTGCAGAAGCAGAGGAATTTGTAGACCATATGAAGACAATGCATGATAAGGTGAAGAAGCATTTGGAGGACATGAACAATAAGTATAAAGAAAGGGCGGATGAGAAGAGGAAACATAACGAATTTGAAGTTGGAGATGAAGTGATGGTATACTTGAGAAATGAAAGATTTCAAATTGGAACATATAACAAGTTGAATATGAAGAAGTTTGGACCTTGTAAGATTCTTAGAAAGTTTGATTCAGGAAATGCATATGAAGTAGAGTTACTGAAGACATTGGGTATATCACCTATTTTCAACATTGTAGACCTTCATCAATATCATGAAGCAGAGTTTAGTGACAGAATTGAAGATGACTTGCAGAAGTGGCTACCACAACAAGCACCAGAGTAGATTGAAGACATTTTGGACACCAGAGTTGGATGTAGCACAAGAGGAAGACAATACAAAGAATCTATTGTGAAGTGGAAAGGCAAACTGGAAGAAGATTCATCTTAGATTTCTCAAGCTGAGGTGGACCGTCTTGGTTTCCCTCCAGCCCCAACAAAGTGAGGGACTCACTTTTTCAATAACCTTGGATGTCTGATGCAGGAGCATCCCTGGTTCAAGAGCAATCTTGCATCAACCAAAAACATTTGCATTTCAATTTGTTTGCAGTTCTATTTGTTGCATTTTCCAGTTCAGTTTAGGTAATTCAGTCAGAAGCAGTTTCTGTGTTTTGGTATGCATTTTACTGCAGTTTCATTTCAAGCCTTGCGGAGCTGGACTTAGCATCTAGACATGTTCATCTACATTATATCAAGAATTCAAAGCATTAAGACCAATTATCTGAAAGTTATCATTATCAGAAGATCAATTATTTTCTCAGAGCAGAGCATTCTAACAGTCTCAGACAATCAGCTAAAGGAGAAGACTTGCAGAGCATTTCTTGACTTATGGAGCCTAACGACACATCATTCCATGTTTCTTGGTTCGTGGACGACCTTCCTTGAGATCCGCACATCATTCCATTCATTTACGGAGGAACTCCATTCATTTAGGTCCAACCTATCCATGTTCACATGTTATAGCTCTTCATTGGAGTTTGTGATCTTCCTTGGCCGACGTGGAGGACTCTTATGATTCAGATATGATATATATTGATGTAATAGATGTCTAAGAAAGTTAGTTAGAAGTTATCAAGTTCTAATAGTCTAGATTTTGTGCGAAGGTGCTTCAAAGCTATATCTTGAGCATATTCTGAATTAGGCCTGTGAGTCAAATTGTAATAGCGCCTGTTGCCGGCCAATTTGTATTTGAATTCTATGATATACTGAATGACTGAATTGGTATTTGTTTCATATCTTTGAGTTGTTTCCATTGTGTTTACTCTTGTTGCTCAGTTTGGACAGTTCATTCCATGAATCCTCCTACCGTGACTGCACCATACCTACTTTCCATGTTGATGTTAATGGTAATAGTAGTAGCGATGGTCTCACAAGAGCATTCCCTATGTGAAAAGATGTGAGCTAAATTTGAGATCTATGGCTATTATTACGCAATAAGGGTACAAGATGATCAAATTGATCATAGCCGTACACATATCATTCATTGGTTCGCAAATATAGTGCATGTGGCCTCCTTCCTTCATGCCGATAAAAGCTCATCGGTAAACTTGACACTGTTGAACCCAACAATACTACCGATGGACCTGACTAACGTAATTGATGTCTCTCTCATCTATCATGAACCTTTAAGTTGCACAAATTTCATGTCAGCAATCCTATACGATAGGTTGTACATGCATTTGGAGCTCTATGGAATGCAGTCCAAGCTCTATGGATTGAATCTGCACCTTTCACTTTTGGAAATTAATTACAGTTCAGTATGACATATCTCCATACTCAATTTCATTGCAAGATGTGCTTTTGACAGTGCCTACCGACCTTTAAAGAAAATGGGGCATATTACAGAGATAGAGGACAGTAAGTAACTCCCAATTCACATGGTTGTGCAACAATATAAATAGTCCCTTAAATCTTATGTAAGGAACAACATCACTTTGCCATTATTGCATTGGAATTGCTATAAACATAAAACATCACGTGCTTTTATACATATATCCATTGGTACCATTCATCAAGAGGGAAGAGTTTTAAATTTACTATGACATTCTAGATAACGCGACTTTTGCCATTTAAGATTGTTTTTCTTTTAAAAAATATTTAAGACTTTAACATATTGCAAGAGAGTAAAAACATTTGGTAAGGTCTAATATTTACTTATTATCCAAATTTAATAAATTTAAAATGAAAACTAGTAAAAAGTAGTTAGATTTAGGTGAGAATAATATCATGTTCTATTTTTTAATGGTATATTCAAATTAGCATCACTTATAACAAATCATTATTACATTTAAAAATTTAAAAATTATTGTATAAACTCTACATTACTCTTAAAATTCTAAAAAAGTTTTACATTTTAGGAATTTAATATAAACCTTAAAAAACTTTAAAAACTTTTAAAATAATATTATTTAAAATGTGTGATTATCAATTATTTAAAATCTAATACTCTATGTTGAAACTCTAAAGTGTATAAGATGGGAAATAGATGGAGTTGAATAATTTGTAGGAAAGGAGTATCCAAGACTAATTCTACATATGTATGGTTTAAGTTGAATAGGTTCAGTGATTCTATAATCATGAGGGTCGAGGTGTTTTCCTTTATATGAAGAGTTTACAAACATCTTGAATCATTTTCCATACAATCTTTCAAGTTTAGGGGAAGAGAAAGGGGGATTTGAGATAGTATGGTTGGTTGAATTAATGTCATTATGTGAAGAGGAAGGAGAAGATGAAGATGGATCTTTGGGGAAATGATTTTGAGTTTATTGGTCAACACGTAATGCAGGAGAGGATTCTACCTTAATCTTTAGGGTTCTTTTTAGTTTTTTTTTTCGTAATGCTTTGTTAAGAAGAGAGAAAGAGAGAAGGGAAGATAGTAAGATATATATAAAGATATAGAGAGATAGAGAGAAGAGACATAGAGACATATATAAAGAAAGAAAGAAAGAAAGAAAGAAAGAAAGAGAATTAGATAGAGAGAGGTAGAGATGAGACAGAGAGGAAGAGAGAAAGAAAGAAGGGGAGATAGAGAGACATATATAAAGATTCTAAGAGAGAGAGAGTACATTTTGATCAGTCATTTCATTCCAACAATTAAAAGATGATACGTGTATTGAGAATTCCAAATTGGAGTTTAGTACTATATTAAAGATCATGGAGCTTGGTATGGATAGCTCCACTAGAGCCTCATGAAATGGTACTTTTCATGCTATCAATCCAATGATCAAGAAAAGAGAGTGAATTTGAATAGCTCATTTCATGCCAACGATCCAAAGATGACATGAACTTTTTTGAGAGATCAACGACTGATAGTTTACTAAAATGATGCAAGACAATTCAAATAATCATGCCCATTCATTCTACGCTTTACCTTTGTCTATACACGTGAAAAGCAAGGAGAATTTTTGTATCAGCATTTTTCAACTATTGGTGCCTATGGATGAATAACACCTACATGTTTGAAATAATTCGTTGCCTACATGTATCAAATGAAATGCTATGATTGAGAGGTAGGAGCCCATGATTTATGCTAGATGAGGGGGACTAGTCGCTTGTGTTGTATGTAGGTGGAAATACCCATGGTGAAGGTGAAGATTGTGGATCCCTCAAACAACAAAGATAATCCCTTAACAAAGTATATTCGAGTGGTCATTGAGGACAATCATGAGTTCTGGTTCATGGGATTTATTAAATACCACAAATCTCTTTCAATGCTAGATAATAACATAGGCCATAGGGATACAAGACAAACATCATTCACTTAAAGACATGGAAATTGAACTTCCACAACTCTTAGGCATTATGGTTTTTAGAATCATAACATAGGCCATAGGAGAAATAAAGGAAGCAAGAGAGAGAGAGAGAGAGAGAGAGAGAGAGAGATTACATTTTGATCAGTCATTTCATGCCAACAATCAAAAGATGATACATGTAATGAGCATTCCAAATTGGAGTTCAATACTACATGAAAGATCATGGAGCTTGGTATGGATAGCTCCATTGGAGCCTCATGAAATGGTACTTTTCATGCTATAAATCCAATGATTAAGAAAAGAGAGTGAATTTCAATAGTTGATTTCATGCCAACAATCCAAAGATGATATGACCTATTTTGAGAGATCAACGATTGATAGTTTACTAAAGCGATGCAAGACAATTCATATAATCATGCCCATTGATTCTACCATTTACCTTTGTCTATACACGTGAAAAGCAAGGAGGATTTTTGTATCAACATTTTTCAACTATTAGTGCCTACAGATGAATAACACCCACATGTTCAAAAGCATTCATTGCCTACATGTATCAAATGAAATGCAAGGATTGAGTGGCAAGAGGCCATGATTTATGATAGATGAGGGGGATTGGTCGCTTATGTTGTATGAAGGTGGAAATGCCCATGGCGAAGATGAAGATTGTGGATCACCCGACCAACAAAGATAATCCCATAACAAAGTATATTCGAGTGGTCATTGTGGACAATCACAAGTTCAGGGTCATGGGATTTATTAAATACCACAAATCTCTTTCAATGCTAGATAATGACATAGGCCATAGGGATACAAGACAATCGTCATTCACTTAAAGACATGGAAATTGAACTTCCACAGCTCTTAGGTATTATGGTTTTTAGAATCATCTCAATATCAAGCTCAAATGTGCAGTGCAACATAGCTTAACATTAAACATGCTCTAGGAAAATCAACTTTCCACAATGCCTTGCAATATTTTGTGAAGATTGGCATTTCTCCGTTCCTTATTACAGGATCTACTTTATCCATCAATGTCTAGAAATATACAAGATGAAAGAAGGGGAGAGAGAGGGGGGGGAGATAGAGAGACATATATATATATATATATATATATATATATATATATATATATAGAGAGAGAGAGAGAGAGAGAGAGAGAGAGAGAGAGAGGTGCTTAGTATTAAACCACTCCCCTCACCTTTATATATATATATATATATATATATATAGAGAGAGAGAGAGAGAGAGAGAGAGAGAGAGAGAGAGGTGCTTAGTATTAAACCACTCCCCTCACCTTTTTTAAATATAGTATGCTTTTTTTTTTTTTTTTGACAAATTACAAATCGAGCTTGATAGAGAGACATGCATAACCTTCCCATGAATAATTATTTCCAAATTTTACCTTTACCACCCGTCAAAACTAAAGAGACATTTCCTAAAATACAAAACCATTCCCCATCATGGGATTACAAAACTAAAATTAACTGCATAAATATAGTGACAAAAAGTATTCCATTGTGTGATATACCTGATGTTACGGTCAACCAATCCAATACTCTTACAATTTCGGTGTACCCATTATACACTAAGGTGTGATTGTTAGTTCTATTCATTATTGAACTGAGAATGAAGACATGAAAGTCCAAAAGGCATAGTCCATCAATATTCATTTGATTATTGGAAAATGGCACAAAACCCTGAGTCTGTAACTGAATCCTCCTTGGTGGCTCAGTGACCAACCCTTAAAACATCTACGAAACATGTCTATATAGCAATCCTTGTCGGTGCACATGGGCAGGAATCACCTACCTTATTTGTCTCTTTGACCTCTGCCTTGAATCACTTTAATGGCACATGGGTGGAAAATTCGTACTTCTATCACCTCATTTAGTCACAACTACTCCGTTGTGTATCTCTGATTCGTATTGCGGGTGGAGTCTCGACTGTAGGTCATTGCATTCAAGGCCCCAGGATCCCGTACGTATGACACTCAACAACCTCTCAATGCCCTTTCGTACAGTTGTACCACCATGCATACCCCATAAAGATGGAAGCGGCTACGGGGCATTCAGAATGACCATTTAATAGCCATTTGACCGAAATTCAGAATACAACAGTATTCTGAATTTCAATTAATTAATAAATATGGTCAAATGCTGTTAAATGGCCATTCTGAATGCCCCGTAGCCGCTGCCGACAACATGAGCACTCCTTCATACCTAAATAAATTTATTTATTTTCCCTTATGTGTGGACTGGACCGGCGAAAGCCGCAATGTCTATTTCCTTCGCTGTCATTACTAGTGTCCTGACGTTCCCTACGAAATTATTTCTACACAATTCCCTCCAAAATTTAAAATAAGATTATGTGCGCTTCGAGATTATGGATAGTCTCCACACGTTTTCTAGACTTTTCTCTTGCGTTGATTACAACTTCCTTTTTACTCTTTTTTAAGTTTTTTTAATAGAATAAATACAAGTGGGTAATTGTCAGCCAGTTCTTTTTTATTATAAAATGTGGTCCTCGATTGGATAGGGCAACATCTATCCAGCGTTATGGATAGACACATCTCACTGACTTCTCCATAATTTGAGATTTAAAATATGCCATTCAAGTTGATTTTATTTAAAAATGGAAAAGAAAAATTGTTTTGTTTGATTTATAATAGAAAAATAGTTTTTATAGAAATGTTTGGTGAAATTAGTATATATATGACTTTTCTATTTACTTTTATGTGTATGTTGATGTTAATGTTTTAATGTAATAATATATTGAGAAGTGGTATACTTTATGCTAGACAAGGCTCACAACCTGATTGGACTATGTATCTCCATTTCACTATCATTTATGTAGATTCTCATATGTTCACTCCTCACCTCAAAATCAACTCTTCATCATACCTTAAGTTCATCTTTGATGGACACAAGATTTGACCCAAATCAATTTTGACTAGCTTGGAAATGACACCCAAAATTCAAAACTTTAAATTCAAATTCGAACTTTCCAACCCCCTTATACTAGTCATCATTAGCTAACCTAGCACATGTTTCATGTGACATGTTGCTATGTCATGGTATTTAAAGGCATTCATTACGCACTTGTTTCGTATGGGGATAAGGTGGATTTTTAGAGCACACTTCAATTAAAGGGCATTAAAGGAATCCAATCCACATCATCATCATATAGATCATCTACATGTTTGTGAATGTTGTCTTCGATCTTTCTCGTTGCTATTAATGTGTCCACCAAGGGGTTGAAATTAGGAGAACCCTTCATTTATCAAATAAAAAAAATTCTCAACAATGTTCTTAAACACCACCATAAGGCAAGTGCACTAATTTGGGGGACAAAAAAGTGGCCAAATCCTTGATTTTGCACAAAACACACTTGCATTATGTTAAATAAAACATAATTCTTGTGTGTTATGGCTTGGTAATTACCAAGCTATAATGTGCACATGTAATGTAATGCATGCACGTTAAATAAAATGCACATGCTAAGTTATAACCACCTAGTCATTTGTGTGTTGCAACCGAGAGGAGTTAAGCAAGAAGAATCTGAGTGTGTTTTACACATTGATAGCATTTGCAAGCCTCGTTCCAAGTTATTTTGTGTTGCCGCATCATAAGAGATGTAAGTAATTAGGATTTTCATGTTTTTTAATCAAATTTTGTTTGCATTTTCATAAATTTTAATTTTTTAGAATACATTTCTTATTTTTTGTTATTTTTATACTAGCTTCTATAAACCCTAACTCAGAGCCTAATTTAGATAAAGAATTGTCATAAGAGAACCCCACAACACTTGAATCTCTTCCAACTCTTACCCTCCACAAAGTCAAGAGGATTTACATTTTATACTTAAGATTTGTAATTAATTTTTAATTCTAGATTTGAATTAAATTGTGAATTTTTTAATATATTTTAGGGTCTAACCACGCAGGGTAGTATGACATCAACCATTCCACTAGTGATTTTTATGGTCCCATCTGTCTCAAAGGTAAATTCTTAATGTATCACAATAAATTAGTAGTTAGTTTGTATTCATAATAGTGTTGACTTTTTGAAAATGTATTTTTTTGGTTGAATAGGTGGGTATTACACTATCATCCAACCCGCATGTTGGTAGTGTCAGTTGCGACATCAGATTTACTAAGGTACGTTGTAGCACATTTTAAAGATTTAAATCCAAATTTTAACGTTATTGGTTATGTGTAATTGAGTTTCTAAGTTAAATTTGTTATTGTTTGTTTAGTTGATGAGATCAACCGTCACACAAATATGAATATGAATGTATACATTTACTTATGACCATTTTGTCTTAATTGACATTATTAAGTATCTACAAATAACTGATATATATTGCTTCTATTATGCTATAGATCGATGTAGGCACTCCAGTCTAAGGACATGCCTCTCTTGATGATGTTGAGCATTAGAGGGAAGAACAATTAGACTACCAGTATGTTGTAAGTGTGTTTATTATTTTTATGTCATTTAAAAATAACATATGTTATTTACAGAGTTTGGCATAGTATCTAATTTTATAATTTATATGTACAAGTTGAGTTACAATCTAGCATAGAGTGGAGGAGATTAGACTGAGACAAGGCAACAATTGATTCAAAGGTTCAAGCTTCAATTCCTAGTTAGGAAAAGAGAGGCTAAATATTTCAAGAATAGTTTACTACATACACAAAGACATTTTGTATGCCTATATGGCACATTGATAACAATATATATTGCTATATATTGATGATATCTTGTAGTCTGAGAGACAATGTTAGCCTCATGGCACTGTATGACATTTTGATGAAATTATATACACCTTATTGGGCTTATCCAGATCAATATATAAATATTTTGTATGCATTCATAGATTAAATGGTTTTAATGGTTTGAATAATAAGGGTTAAGATTATTCATTGCTGAGGGTGATCATAAATGGTTTAAATTTTTATAAAGTAAATGGTAAGATACACTAGGTCCTATTTTGTTAGAGAGGTTCAACAACTAAGGGATGATGAATGGAAAGGGGGCGATCTTGAAAAGGATCCCATAGAGATGCAACCTCTAAAGGTAGATCTTAATTGAGCCATTAAGGAGGAATAATACGATTAATGAAATTCCAAATAAAAACCACCTATGACAAAAGGAGATAATAAGAATTTAAGAGAGATTATGGAAGAAATTAAGATGGCTATGGAAATGAACATAGAAGAAAAGAGATTGAAATAGGTTTGGGAAAGACAAGAGAGATATCGCAAGAGACTGGAAAAGACAGGGCAAGCTAATTTGGAGCATGTATGGAGGGTTGTTGTTGAAAGTTGTAGTGCCCCTCCATTCTCACCTTGGATGTGCTGGTGGTCGGGCTAAGGAGCATGAAGATGAAGGTAAAATATTTGGAATACTTAGGGTATGTTAGACATGTTGATGGTAGGTTTACTATTTTGATGTAGTTGATGACACTCATTGATGTTTACTATGATGACATTGTTGATGCTTTATGATTGGTACATTATGTTTATGTTGTGATTAGTTATGGGTTAATTGATTATGTGGATTAATTCTACTATGTGCCTTATGTGACTATCTGATGATGTGTTATCTGGTTGATTAGTTAACGATGAACTAGTTGATATGGATATGTGTGATGTGTTTTGTGAAGGGATAGTGCAGCATTACTCATGTTGAGTACCCTGCTACGCTATGATTCCCTATCATAATGTGCCTATTTGGATGATTATATATACATATTTGTATTCGACCCTTCATTTGTTGCAGGATTGCAAGTACTAGGCATTGACTCCACCTGAATTGGCAGGTCTGAGTGTGCCTTCATACCAATGGAATTTGTGGAATGGAGATAACATGAGGTCCCCTAGTTGACATCATTCTTGATGAGGATGAGTTCTCAGTCCTGAGTTTCGTCAGTTTGATCGATTGGTGCATGACTGTGAGTCTCTTTATTCTTTGGTATGTTGTTGTTAGAGAATGTTGGTATGTAGTTTTGAATTGTTTATTGTTGGTTTATTGCTTCAATACTTTGTTGAATACATAAAACTATTTTCATGGAATATTAAATACTTGTTTTCAAATAGAAATTAAATTAATAATTTTTAATAGATAATAATAATAATAATAACAATAATTGTAATTAAATTAATATAATTTAATGTTGAGTTAGTGGCAATAAAAATAGATAATATTTTTGAGTTGTCATAAAACTCATATATAGTACATACTAAATAAATAAGAATAAAAATGATTCTTGTCTAGTTGTAAAGGAAATAAATAAGATAAAAAAATATATATTGTCTGGTATGGTTGTAAATGGAAAAAAATAACAAATTGTAAGAAAGGGATTTAGGCAGAATTTATTGCCTTTAATGGGGGAATCTTCTGGAAGATAGAAGATAGAGGGGGGATTTCTCTCTCATAATAATCTTTAGCAAATGGAACTTTTGAGGGGGAGAGAGGAGATGGGAGAGATGTTAGATTCAAGACAGACAACTGAGAGGGGGGGTGAATCAGTTGTCCCAAAACTTTCTTCATATTAATCACTTAAATCCTCTTTGTAATTCAACAACATAATAATAAATCAATCATGGAAACATAATGCAACAATTCAAGAGCAAAAACACAGTAAACATATCACACCAAGATTTTAACGTGGAAAACCCGGTTAAGGGAAAAACCACGGGGTGACTAACCCAAGATTGTATTCTCTGTTAAAAGAATAAGAAGAACAAAATGGCACATGCCAATTAGGGGTCACTGCCCGATCACACTGGTCACAAGAGGCCCACTACCTACAGGAGACACACTGTCTACAGAATGATAAATATTACATACTTGAACTAAAGAATAGCATCTTCACCATGCTTGAGTCAGTTCCATTTAAGCCCAATACTTATGCTCTGCCTTTTGCTTCTCTGCTCTCTACCACACTCTCATCTCTGCCAAGATACATTTGAAATGACTTCACAAGTTCTTATTTATACAAGACATCGACTTAGGGATAATCATCCAAGTCAGCACACTTTACAGAGCAAATACAACTTGACTAATTACAAAAGACTTCATGTGGATCATCACACTATTGGCCACACAGATCTGGGACTTCAATCTTCTTTTAGGAACATGCCATGCTTCACAGAACATCTTCAAGATCATCTGTAGGATGTGTAACTCATCCGGCTAGCCAGACTTTAGGAAGAACATCATCATCCGAAAGTAATTCTTCAATTACGAGCTCAATCTTCAATGCGGACCACCAACATGAACTGGACACAATCCAAAGACCTCCACAAGATTGCCTGAATCACCAAGAACATCCACACTACTTCTTCTTACTGAAATCTTTCTCTCCTTCATCTGTAACCTTAAGAACACAGTCTGTCATCATTGTCATATTAGAATAGATGCTTGTGGACCTCCAGACTATGAACCAATTGAGTTGTCAATTCACATTGACTTCCTAAACACTCCACCAAATCCACAGAACAAGATATTGCATTTCTGGATCTCACTGAACCTATATGTGTTACTCTATCACCTCTGAACATCTACCAGAACTAGTTTTACTCAAGTGGCCATAACTTCTTCAGATCTTCATACAGACCTCTCAAATCTTTATTGGATCATCTTAAGACACATATCTACAAACCCTTTGATGCGCATCCTCTGATCTTCATCTTAGCTGGGATCTTTACCTTACTGTCTTCACTATTCTTCTCTGTTCCTGATAGGACTAATTTTCTCAATATCCTCAGCATATAACTCATCCAATCATTATCATCAATGCAATAGGAGTATGTTGACATCAATGACAACACCGGTTAGGCCATACTTGCAACAATCTCCCCCTTTGTCATTGATGGCAACATAACATGTGAAAAACTGTTTTAACCATCAAGACAAGAACTTCTCCTCACTGACTGACAAAACTGCCCCTATCAACAACAACCATTCACATGTCTTCTCTTCCTTTACTACCCCCCCTTTGATCAGCAACCACTTTTTTTTTCACATGTCTTCTCTCCCCCTTTGACATCAATGGCAAAAAGCACATACTTGCATCACTTCAAAATCATACCAACTGCTCTCCTTGATTAGTAGCTTCCCATCATTAATCTGGATCACAAGATATGACTATGAAATCCACCAGACTGAAACACATCAGTGCACCTTAATTCAGAACCGGAGGGGTAATAACCCCTAACTTCTCCCTGAGATACTCAAAAGAGTCCTTAGGTAGAGGTTTAGTAAAAATATCTGCAATCTAATCCTTGGAGGGCATAAACTCCAATCTGACTTCATTCTTGTTCACCTGCTCTCTCAGAAAATGAAACTTGATGGATATATATTTTATCTTTGAATACAACACTGGATTTTTTGATATATTTATTGCACTTGAATTATCACAGAAGATTGTGATAGGTTCCTCATACTCCACTCTAATATCTCTTAGCATTTGCTTCATCCACAATACTTGAGTACAACTACCTGCTGCTGCAATATATTTTGCTTCTGCAGTGGACAGAGATATTGCCTCTTGTTTCTTGCTCAGCCAAGAAACCAATCTTTTCCCTAGAAAGAATGCTCCACCACTGGTACTCTTCCAGTCATCCACATCTCCTGCCCAATCCGCATTTGTATATGCATGAAGAGAGAAATCATGATCTCTAGGATACCATAAACCATACTCAACTGTCCCTTTTAGATATCTAAGAATCCTCTTGATTGCCATGACATGAGATTCTCTAAGATCAGCTTGGAATCTAGCAACAAGACCAACAACATTCATAATGTCAAGTCTAGTTTGAGTGAGATACAATAATCCTCCAATCATTGACCTGTACTTTTTCTAATCAGCCTTAGGAGAGTCATCATCTTTGCTCAATTTACATCCCAAATTTCTTCGACAATTCTTTCACATATTTGGTCTGTGAAATGAAGATTCCTTTCTTTGTTTGAATGATTTGCAGACCCAAGAAGAAATTTATTTCACCAAACATGGACATCTCAAATTCACTTTTCATTTGATTTGCAAAAGTTTTGCACATACTATCTCTTCCTCCAAAAATGATATCATCAACAAACACTTCAACAATTAAGATATTTTCATGATCAATTTTGAAGTATAATTTATTGTCAGCAGTACCTTTGTTGAAACCAATCTTCAAAATATGCTTATCCAATCTTTCATACCAGGCTCTTGGGGCTTGTTTGAGTCCATACAAAGCTTTCTCCAACTTGCAGACCATATCACTATGATCAGACAATTGAAATCCATCTGGTTGCTCAATGTATACTTCTTCTTCCAAGTCACCATTCAGGAAGGCAGACTTGACATCCATCTGATATACTTTGAAGTCCTTGAAGGCAGCAAAGGCAAGAAATAATCTGATTGCTTCAATTCTTGCCATCAGAGCAAAAGTTTCTTCAAAATCAACTCCTTCTACTTGAGATTAACCCTTGTAGACCAATCTGGCTTTATTTTTGACTACTTCACCATCTTCATTCAGTTTATTCCGAAAGACCCATTTGGTTCCAATCACATTCTTATTTCTAGGTCTGGGAACAAGATCCCAAGTGTGATTTTTCTCAATTTGCATCAGCTCTTCCTCCATTGCTTTAGTCCAGCTTTCATCATTACATGCTTCATTCACTGACTTTGGTTCAATCTTTGAAATCAGATAGTACTTTTCTGAGTCTTGAGCAATCTTTCTTCTTGTTTGAACACCTTTCCTTTTGTCACCTATGATTTGATCTTCAGAGTGATTCAGTCTTACATACCTTGGAATTTTGGGATTTTCTTGCACTTCTATTTCTTGCACAGGTTCATTCAAACTTGTCTCTTCTTCCTGATTCTCTGAATCAGTCTGGATTTGAATTTTAGAAGGGGCTTGGACTTCTTGGACCAAAACATCATTCTGATCATCTTCATCATATTCATAAAACTTTGAGGGTTTTTCAATACCTTCATCAACCTTCACATTTTTACTTTCTATAATATTTCTCAATCTCTTGTTATAGCGTCGGTATGCTTTGGTTTGAGTAGAATAACCCAAGAATATTCCTTCATCACTTCTAGCATCAAATTTGTCAAGATCTTCATCTCTTTTGATGTAACATTGCTACCAAAGACTCTGAAATACTTCATAGTGGGAGTGATGCCAAACCAGAGTTCATAAGGGGTCTTACCAGTATTGCTTCTAATTTGTACTTGATTAAGAATATAGACTGCAATGCTTACAGCTTCTCTTTAGTAGATCTAAGGAACATTTGCTTCCATCATCATGGTTCTAGATGCTTCTTGGATGGTCTGGTTCTTTCTCTCCACTACTCCATTCTGCTGTGGAGTCCTTGGAGCAGACAACTATCTTTTTATCCCATGTTTCTCACATAATTCTATGAACTCACCGGATGTGAATTCTCCACCTCTATCAGACCTCAGACATTTTATGTTCAATCCGGTTTCATTCTCTACCATAGCCTTGAATATTTTGAATTTTTCAAGAGCCTCAGATTTCTCTTTCAGAAAAGTCACCCACATCATTCGGGAGTGGTCATCAATTAATAACATGAAGTATCTATCACCTTACAAACTCTCGAGTCTTGTCGGACCACATAGATCAGTATGTACTAAGTCCAATAATTTGGTAGAAGACTGTTCCTTACTTTTGAACATGACTCTGCTCTGCTTACTCAACTGACATTCTTTGCACAAACTATCAGTAGGTTTCACCAGTCTTGGAAGATCTCTTACAACTTGAGTGTTTCTTATCTTGATGATATTATCAAAATTCACATGACACATTCTCCTATGCCACAACCAACTCTGATCAATTTGAACAAATAAACAACTTTACTAGTACCAACCAAGTGGAAGATATTATCTTTCGTTTGAGTACTGGATGCAATCTCTATTTTAGAACTTTAAAGGATCTTACATTTTCCATTTTTGAATCGGAGATCATAGCCTTTGCCCACCAACTGTCCTACACTGAGAAGATTGTGCTTCAGACCTTCAACATATAATACATTACTAGTTTTGTTCTTTCCATCAAAAGAAATAGTTCCTCTACCTCTGATTTTGCTAGCAAAATTATCACCAAATTTTACAACTCCTCCTTCATATCTTTCCAAATCTATGAACTTATTTTTATCACCTGTCATATGGTGGGAGCATCCACTGTCAATGACCCAATCATACTTTTCTTCAACTTTGGCAGCCAGATCTCTTTCTATCACTTTATGATTGATAGATTCAGAGGGCATTGGATCTTCTTCCTTGATGGCAATAAACACCCAGTCACTTCCAGATTTGTTTCTTGTCTCCGATTCATCATCTGTTACTCCATCATCATCATCTTCATGAACATAGTAACATTTCTTTTGGAATCTTGATTTGTTAGGATTTGGCCTTGAAAATCTTTCCAGACACCTTGAGACAAAATGACCAATCTTATTGCAGTTAAAACATTTAAAAGGTAATTTCCCTTCATACTCACCGGATCCTCTTGGCAATCTTTTTGCAATAAGGGCTTCAAGTTGAGAAGCTTTTGCTTCATCTTCTTCCAAATCTTTTCTTGCTTTTTCATACCATGATAGTTTCTTTGAAGAGTTCTCTCCCGGATCAAACTTTTGTTTTCCTTTTACAGAGGCACTAGCTTTGAATGCAGATTCAATCTTGGGGGGTGCATCTCCAAACTTGGTTAATTCAAATGCAACTAATTTTCCAACCAATTGATCTCTTGTGATATTTGAAAAAGATCTGAATTCTTCAATGGCAGCAACCTTGTATTTGTAAGAAGCAGGTGGGGATCTGAGAATTTTGGCTACAATCTCATCTTCATCCAAGATTCCACCAGCACATCTAATGCCACAAACAAGCTCATTCACCCTTGGCATAAATGTAGTGATATTTTCATCTTTTCTCATCTTCAGGTTTTCAAATTTTCCTTTCAGACTTTGTAGCTTGGCACATTTAACATACTTGTCTCCTTCATGCAGAAGTTCTAGTTTTTCCCAAATCTCATATGCAGTTGTTAGATCTATAACATTTGTCAGCTCTAAATTAGATAAGGGACTTAGTAGAGCTTCTTTAGCCCGAAGATTGTTTTCAGCATCTCTGATTTCATCTATGGTTCTCGGACCATTCTGTGGAGGAACATACTTCTTTGAAGTTATGATCCAATATTGCATTCCCATACATTGCAAATGACATTCCATGTAGCTTTTCCAAAAAGTGAAATTGGTTCCATCAAACCTCAGACTATCTTTCTTGTAGGAAGACATCCTAGATCTCCTCAAGTGGTTAAGCTCCTTTTAGAGGAACTTAGCTCTGATACCAATTGTTAGATTCAAGATAGACAATAGAGAGGGGGGGTGAATCAGTTGTCCCAAAACTTTCTTCCTATTAATCACTTAAATCCTCTTTGTAATTTAGCAGCATAATAATAAATCAATCATGGAAACATAATGCAACAATTCAAGAGCAGAAACACAATAACACATATGACACCAAGATTTTAACGTGGAAAACTTGGTTAAGGGAAAAACCACGGGGTGACTAACCCAAGATTGTATTCTCTATTAAAAGAATAAGAAGAACAAAATGGCACATGCCAATTAGGGGTCACTGCCCAAGCACACTGCTCATAAGAGGCCCACTGCCTACAAGAGACACACTATCTACAGAATGATAAATATTACATACTTGAACTGAAGAATAGCATCTTCACCATGCTTGAGTCAGTTCCATTTAAGCCCAATACTTCTACTCTGCCTTTCGCTTCTCTGCTCTCTACCACACTCTCATCTCTGCCAAGATACATTTGAAATGACTTCACAACTTCTTATTTATACAAGACATCGACTTAGGGATAATCATCCAAGTCGGAACACTTTACAGAGCAAACACAACTTGACTAATTACAAAAGACTTCATGCGGATCATCACACTGTCGGCCACACAGATCTAGGACTTCAATCTTCTTTTAGGAACACACCATGCTTCACAGAACATCTTCAAGATCATCCGCAGGATGTGTAACTCATTCGGCCGACCAGACTTTAGGAAGAACATCGTCATCCGGAAGTAATTCTTCAATTATGAGCTCAATCTTCAATGCGGACCACCAACATGAACTAGACACAATCCAAAGACCTCCACAAGCTTACCTAAATCACCAAGAACATCCACACTACTTCTGCTTACTGAAATCTTTCTCTCCTTCATCCGGAACCTCAAGAACACAGTCTGTAATCACTGTCATATTGGAATAGATGCTTGTGGACCTCCAGACTATGAACCAATTGAGTTGTCAATTTACATTGACTTCCTAAACACTCCACCAAATCCACAGAACAAGATATTGCATTTTCGGATCTCACTGGACCTATCTGTGTCACTTTGTCACCTCTGAACATCTGCCAGAACCAGTTTTACTCAAGTGGCCATAACTTCTTCAGATCTTCATGCGGACCTCTCAAATCTTTATTGGATCATCTTAAGACACATATCTATAAACCCTTTGATGCACATCCTCTGATCTTCATCTTAGCTAGGATCTTTACCTTACTGTCGTCGATGTTCTTCTCTGTTCTTGACAGGACTAATTTTCTCAATATCCTCAGCATATAACTCATTCAATCCTTATCATCAATGCAATAGGAGTATGTTGACATCAATGACAATACCGGTTAGGCCCATACTTGCAACAAGAGACTGGTTTGTGGCTACAACAGTTGAACCCAGCATTGAATCTTCAACCCAATCAAGCAAGCGAAATCAGGTTCCTTTGGTTCTAATTTCTATCTCAATTTTTTGTTGAAGCAAATGTTTGATTTATGATTTTCCCTGTCGATTGTAATTTGGTTGAGAGGTTAGAAGCCTTGTTATTAGATCAATTGTGCATGTCTGTATCATTGCATTTCTGGGAATCACCAATTGAAGTGACTGTCTATCTCTCACCCACTTCATCTCTATTTTTTTCAGTCTGTTGCGTCAGCCATAACTTTATTTTTACGAACTGGGTTCCTTTAAATTTTTTATATGTGGTGTACGATCTAGTTATCCAAATCATAACAAAAAATTAGCCTTACTCAGTTTGTCATTTTAGAGATATGAATATTTGTGATTGTCTATCTCTCACCCATTTCATCTCTATTTTTTCAGTCTTTTGCATCAGCCATAACTTTATTTTTATGAACTGGGTTCCTCTAATTTTTTATATATGGTGCACGACCTAGTTATCCAAATCATATCCAAAAATCAGCCTTACCCAGTTTGTCATTTTGGATATATGAATATTTTGTGACTGTCTATCTCTCACTGATTTCATCTCTATTTTTACAGTCTGTTGCGGTAGCCATAACTTTATTTTGACGAACTAGGTTCCTCTAATTTTTTATATATGGTGTACGACCTAGTTATCCAAATAATATCTAAAAATTAGCCTTACCCAGTTTGTCATTTTGAAGATATGAATATTTTTTTCGCTGTTTACCTCTCACCTGTTTCGTCTCTGTTAAAACAATTAGTTGCTTTACTAATAACTCTACTTATTTTGGTTTTTTGTTAGGTTATAAGAAGGCTATTAAATCTATATAGAATAGAAGTAGAAGAATTCAATTTGGATAGAGTGATTGTATATTAATGTTGATAAATTTAATTTAAATTAATATTGATTTTATTACGATTTATTAGTAGAAATATGATAAGTAGGTTTGGAATTTAGGTTTGTAAACAATGTATTTAAGATTTGATTTATAAGTTTGTTTTAGAAATTAGTTGATTACGAGTGGAATTGTATAAAGTAAATGGAACTTGTGTAAATTGTATCAGTGGTCGTAATAGGGTCATGTTGTCGAGGTTTAGTTTTTCTGAGGCATAAATTAGTATGTCCCAATTTCTTGTGTATGCGATGTTGTAAATGAATTTTGATGTTAGATCTATAAGAATGTTTTGTTGTTCTATATTCCTTTCCTCTCAAGCTAACCTTAGAACAAGGTTCTTTCATTGTAGCTTCGGGTTTTGTATCTTGTGATTCTAACTAGTGTAAGAGATTTATAGCATTCTAATATTATAGGCTTTTAGTCTTTCTTATACAGTTATATTTAATAGTATTTACAAAATTATCTAGATTATTAATGAAATCTACATCAGTTGTAAATAGTGTAAATCATTGTTGTGTTTAATTTGTATGTCTTAGGGTTATTTGCATGTTGTTCGCATTCAATTTAATTAAATGTAATTAAAATAAGTCTTGAGAATTATTAGTTACAACTTTGTATTGTTGAGATAGATTCACTTTATATTTGTTAGATGATTGATCATGAAAACATTAACGAAGGATCTTAGTTTATGATGTGCATCTGAGAGTGAATGTGATGTGAGAAACATTATGTTTAGTGGTGTCAAGTGTTTGTGTCATTTGGAGAAATTATTTCCAGAGGCCTAGGAGGGTGTGATTGTGTTGGGGTTGGCTATGTGTGCATCATGTGAGTTGAATGAACTGCATGCTTGAAATGTTGCCTCCTATTCATATTGGTATGATACATGTGTAAGATGGGTAATGCCTTGCTCATTGTACCTATTCATGTGGTTATGATGACTATGCAAGATGGATAATGCCTTGCTCTATGTGATGTGAAATGATGTATATTTTGTGTTGTAAATATATCATGATGGGAAATGTGATAGTTCATGCTTGGTTTATGTTATGGGTTGTGAGAATCTAGATGCAGTGAAGGGGGAGTGGCTTTCAATGTGGGGCCAGTGCCCAAAGTGGCTAGCCAGGGTAACCCATTGGGAGTTTAGTAATCAAGTGATAACCTAATAATAAATCTAAGGGTTGGGTAGTTTTCCCACTAATTAAGATAGTTGGATTCCTCACCCATGCCTGTAGTGCTCGTTCAAGCTAAGGATGGGATGAGAAGGCCTGGTTGGCAAGATCAACTTCCTTGTCCTCATGAAAGGAATGTTGGTTCCGCATGTGTCACCCTATGGGGCCAGTGTCTAGTAAGAGACTGTTAGGGTAACCATAGATGGGGGCTAGCGCCTAGTAAGAGACTGTCAGGGTAACCCATGGATGAGGGCCAACGTCTATCTAGAGACTATCAGGGTAACCCATGTTAGGAGCATGCGATGACACTCATCCCTACTACAGTCTAGCATTCCCTAATTGTTTTTCCTCATTCGTTATGTGGTGGCCTCTAGAAGTGTTGATTATATTAGTTACCTGTATTGCATTGGAGTCATGTGTAGTCCTTGTTCCTTTTAGACTACTATCTACTTGACTGTCTATTTTAGTGGGACCTTATGTTATCTCCTAGCATGGGGGTGGACCTTAGGGTTCCACATGGTTGGGTGGTTGTGCTTTATTCCATTGGTTATCTAGTGTTGAGGTTTGTGTGTAAAGAAGATGTATCTCACTCAATTCTAGTTTTGCACCTATATGTGAAGACAAATAATTGTACTAATTATATCTAAACCTGTGTATCAGTGGAACTCATTATGTAATTTGATGTATTCAGAAAGAAAGAGCTTTTGTATCATAGAAATTATGTAATTCCTCTTGTAAGATAAACTATTCTGCACTTGTAAACATTATTGCAAAGATGTTGATGTATGTATATGATGATGTAATCAAGTTGTTAGTTTGAGTTATTTGAATAAACTATGTATGTTGTTGATTATTGTTTAATTTCAATAATGCAGCTGTGTAATCCCTAGAGATGCTAGTTTAACTTGTTGATATTAGACTATGTTATGTTTTGTTATCATTATTTCTATTAAATAAAAAAAAAATTGCCCTTTATATTGCTAGGTTATACTTAACTCTCCAGGGTTTCATGGTGGGGCATTACAAAAGTATTGAGGATGATGAGAATTTTAAGAGTCCACCACTAGAAGGATAGTTAGTTACAATTGAGCGCACCAAGGGCCTACTATTGAGGATGTTGAGAACTTAGTGAATATGGAGAATTCTGAGGATTTTGAAATTTTTTATTTTTTATCAGTTCACGCTTTTGACTGAAGCTATGAACTGGTGAGGCCACAATGGAGGACCTCATCCCTAGGAATCAACACCAGGCATGAACACCTACACCATGGGGGACCATAGTCCCTTCCAGCATCACTGCTGAAAGTTCTAACCTGCAAGCTTGTCAGCACAGCAAAGGTACACAACCTGCGAGCACACCAGCCCAGCAAAGGTGCTAAGGGGTTCAAGAGTGCACTTGTGAGCACCGTAGACCAACGAAGGCATGCATACCTACGAGCTCATTGGCCTGTAGGGGTTTGAACCCTGGTGGCCACCACTACAACCGAGCGACTTAACCGCCAAACCACGCCATTAACGACAAGATTTTGAGAATATTGTGAGTATGGGGAGTATTGAGATTCCACTGATAGAGGGACACATAATAATTATTTCACTCACTAAAAAAGATACATCTAAGCAACTAAACAACCATTTCAACAAACAAACTAAATATCTGAGCAGATTGATAAAGGGTCATCCCACAATAATGGGTTACACTTTTTGGCCAAACTTGACATTGAAATCAACATTTTGAACTAAATCTTCACTTTCTGACACCTATAGTTGCTAAATTGTTAGGAATTTGAAGATGATGCAAACTAGTGATTTGTGAGATTTTGTTTGTAGATTCTAAATATGTTTTTTTAAAAAAATTGGAGTTAAATTGTAAAAATTGTGTCTCCTTTGATAACTAGTTTTTAATAGTAAACAACATTTTTTAAAAGTGATTTGTATTCTATAGCACATAACTTTTTTCTACAAAGAATTAAATTCTTTTTCTTTTGAATTTAGATTGGTAACACCAATATATAGGGCATGCATTTGGTTTTATAATGTTTTGTTAAATATTTTAATTTTAATTAAGCTTTGAAGTCAAACCAATTATAATTTAGACATAGGCATATTCCGTAAAACATAACTTTTTCTGTATGTATCGAAATTTGATTTTTTTTTTTGTTGAAACAAGGACATCAATACCTAGGGTATATATATTTTTCAAAAAAAAAAATCACTAATTTACTAATTTTCCATGTGTGTAGAACAAAGAGCTTGACGTTCGGTGAAAAACCTACATTCACAAGAAATTAAAAATAAATATAATAATCAAATTAAATATATTTAAAATTATACTTTTTGGGAAGCTTATAATAAGGACTACATACTTACAAAACATAAATTTTAAATAAATTCATTTGATACCCCAAAAGGTAAATCAAAAGTGGTTTTTTATCAGCATTTTGATAGATGTAGAGGAGACTCCATTATAGGTATGGTTTAAAACTAGCGAGGTTCTATCCAAGGGGGTTTGAATCTAAGGAGGTTTGATCAAACCATCTTCAATTAAAATCCTTTAAATAGAACCTTTCAAGGCTTAAATAATTATATTTTCTAAAAATATGTGATTTCAGCAAAAATTAGGATGTCCCAGAAAGTGTAACCAATTATTGTGGCAGCACCCTAAAATGCATTAAGGAATATGATGTGTTCAGAGAGTTATTGAAAGGAAGGATTAGGAGAATTAGTGCTAAACCGAGGCATGAAACCTGTAGACACCTAAAATTGTCCATGTCTTACAACATCTTATCGATACATTTATTTGAGACATCTTATGACATTTTGTCCTAGGTCCCTTACATAACCCCTCCATCACCTAATTAGTTAAATAAATCATATTTATTTAACTAATCCCATCCTAATCCCATTTTAAATCCAAATTATCCCAATAGCCAATTAATTATATAAATCCTATTTATTTAATTAATATCCCACCTTTCCTATAATTTAAATAAATAAAATATTTATTTAAATTATCCCTCTCATTTTCCAACTAATTTAAATAAAATATTTGAATCAGTCCTCACCTTCAACCTCATTCCAACACATGTCCCATACTACAACTTTCATTTAATACTTTTTCACACTACCAACTAATTTAAATAAAATATTATTTAAATTAGGCCAGATCTATTCTTATCTACACACTCGTCACATGACTACAACTCCTGGTGTCATTTATATTGTTATATGGAGCCTAATCAGACTCAGAGGTTAAATTTTCCCCAGTTTTAGTCCTAATCCCATTTTAATCCAATTTATCCCACTAGCCAATTAATTAAATAAATCCTATTTATTTAAATTATCCCTCTCTCATTTTCCAACTAATTTAAATAAAACATTTGTATCAGTCCTCATCTTCAACCTCATTCCAACACATGTCCCATACTACAACTTTTATTTAATACTTTTTCACACTACTAACTAATTTAAATAAAATATTATTTAAATTAGGCCAGCTCTATTCTTATCTGCACATTGGTCACATGACTACAACTCCTTGTGTCATTTATGTTGTTATATGGAGCCTAATCAAACTTGGAGGTTAAATTTTTCCTAGTTTTATCAGTGTGGTTTCCCCCTAAATTATTTAACAGGGGTTTGGGGGTAGCTCCCCCAAGACGGAGTCAAGGGGCAGCGCCCCTGAAACCTCAAACAACTTTTATTATTTTATAAAGGCGTCGGGAGTTATTTTTCTATTAGCTGACATAAAAAAAACCCTATTTTGTAACCGACATAAGTCTTGATAAAATGGCTAAGGTTTAGGGTTTATGTTGATATTGTTGTAGCATTTGCAATGGTATTGAGTTGTGGGGATTGCTGGTTGTAATCAGTTTGATTTACTAGATAATAATATTAGACTCTCTATTGGTGGATGTAGCTCGAGTTTGGGTGAACCACGTTAAAATTGTCTCTCGCTGTTATTATTTCTGTGTATTTTTTATTTCTCTGTTTAATCTTTATTTGCATTTAATTGATATCTTCTGCATGCAATTCCTAACAAGTGGTATCAGAGCAGGTTGTGTTTGATTATCATCTACAAGGTCTCACAGTTGAGTGGGAGTCTCACGGTTAAGTGGGAGCAATGGCAGACAAGGGTAAATTGAAGGTAGATAAATTCAATGGGCAGAACTATCAGTTATGGAAGATGCAGATGGAGGATTATCTCTATCAGAAGGATTTATTGAGGCCATTGGAAGGAATAGCCAAGAAATCGGTAGCAATGACTGGCGAGGATTGGGAACTTCTGGATAGAAAGGCACTGGGAACCATTCGGTTGTGCCTGACACCATCTATGGCATTCAATATAATAGAAGCAAAGACAACACATGAACTGATGAAAGCTTTGGCTAAATTGTATGAAAAACCCTTAGCCTCAAATAAGGTACTTCTCATGAAGTGTTTGTTTAATCTGAAAATGATTGAAGGTAGATTTGTGACAGATCATTTAAATGAGTTTAATATGATTACCAGTCAGTTAACTTCTGTAAAAGTAAAATTTGATGAAGAGGCGAGGGCTCTCTTAGTTTTATGTTCTTTGCTAGAAAGATGGAATAGCTTGGTAATGACTATAAGTAACTCTGTCTCTGGTTCAAATACTTTGAAATTTGATGATGTTGTTGGTGTTATCTTTAGCGAGGAAATGTGATGAAAAAGCTCATGAGGGTCCACATTAGGTAGTGTTTTGAATGCAGAAAGTAGGGGCAGATCAAAGGAGAGAGGAAAAGGTTCTGGAGGTCATGGGAAGTCACGAGGAAAATCAAAGGACAAGAGGTCCCAATCCAGAGGACAGAAGGATTGCTAGTACTGTGGGAAACTAGGTCATCTGAAGAAAGATTGCTGGTCTTGGAAGAATAAAGAAGGAGACAAACAAGAAGACAATAAGGAGGCAAATGTGGTAAGTAATAAATCTGAAGATGATCCTTTGATTCTTTCCCTAGATAATTCTGACGATTCATGGGTTTTAGATTTAGGGGCCTCATTTCATGCTACACCCCATAGAAGTTATTTTCTTGATTATGTCCAAGGGGATTTTGAGCTGGTTTATTTGGGAGATAATGAGCCCTGTCAGATTGTTGGAAAGGGAAGAATTAAGATTAAGTTGTAGAATAGGAATCATTAGCTACTACAAGAGGTAAGGCATATTCCAAGGCTAAGTAGGAATTTAATTCCAGCAAGGCAGCTAGGTGATGAAGGTTGCACAGTTACTTTTAATGATAAAAATTAGAAGGTTTCAAGAGATGCCTTAATAGTAGCAAAAGGTGTGAAAGTAAACACTTTATATCTTTGTATAGGTCATACTGTTCCTTCTACTTTAGTTGTTGCAGAGAAAAAGAAATAGGTTCAGGAACAATTGTTACGGGTTCATAGGAAGAGACTGAAATAGTTGCTGTAGGTTTTGAGACAACACTGTGGCATAACAGACTTGGGCATATGAGTGAAAAAGGTATGAAGGTACTTCATTCTAAGAAAGTTTTACCAGGTTTGAAATGTATTAACATGGATTTCTGTGAAAGTTGTGTGTATGGCAAACAAAAGAGCGTTAGTTTTCTCAAGGATGGGAAGCAAAAAAAAGATGAAAAGTTGGAGCTTGTGCATACAGATGTATGGGGACCAGCTCAGGTATCTTCTCTCAGTGGCTCTCGGTATTATGTTACATTCATAGATGATGCAACTAGGAAGGTTTGGATTTATTTCCTTAGGCATAAATTTGATGAAGAAGCTTAGTTAATAATGAGAAGGGTAAAATATTAAAATGTTTTAGATCTGATAATGGTGGTGAGTATTGCAGCAAAGAATTTGAGGATTAATGTTCCTTTAATGGAATTCGTAGGCAGAAAATAGTTTCAGGGACTCCTCAAGAAAATGGAGTGGTTGATCACATGAATAGGGCAATAATGGAGCATGCAAGGAGCATGATATTGCATGTTTGGATGCCATTAAACATGTGGGTAGAAGCTATCAATACCACTGTATATTTAATTAATAGAGGTCCTTCAGTTCCTTTGGGTTGTGGTATTCCAGAGGAAGCATGGACAAGTAAGAAGGTGAGTTATTCTTTTCTCAAAACCTTCGGATGTGAAGTATTTGTACATGTAGATTTTGAAAATAGAACCAAGATGGATGCAAAATCAAAAAAGTGTATCTTCGTTAGATATGGCATTGATGAATTTGGTTATAGGCTTTGGGATGTTGAAAATCTAAAAATTGTGAGAAGAAGGGATGTTGTATTCAATGAAAAGGTGTTGTACAAAGATCAGTTGCAGTAGCATGAGAAGAAAGAAAATGATTATGTCGTGTTGGATGATACTCCAAATAGTGATGTTCCAGTGGTTCCTAATGCTCCACAACAGCAACAAGAAATACAACAAACTCCAGTGAATGTTAGACGGTCAACAAGGCTAAGTAGACCTCTTGAAAGGTTTTCTCCCTCTTTGTATTCTATTTTGTTAACAGATGTTGGTGAACTGGAAGGGTATGATGAAGCTATGCAAGTAGATACAAAGGTTCAATGGTGTAACGTCAAAAAATGTCCCCTTGGGGCTTTTCCCTCCAAAGGTTTAGCTCTTGGGTCTTTACTCTGCATTTAGGACATCTTGCATCATATTTTAACATCTCGATGAAATGAACCTTGAGTTTCATGACAAATGGGACCTAGGTGGATCCCTTGACCTTAATCCTACCCAAAATAAGGAGGGAGGACTTGGACGCCTATGCCCTAGTCTTGCCCTATTTTGGGCCAGGCCCAAATCTTGAGTGTCAGCTTTGTAAGCACAAAAATCACACACTGCCTCCACAAGGACCCCTATGATGATTCAAATCCTTGTCACGTACATGTAAGCATGAAATAATGTCCTTTAAGAAATAGGCCTCTTGATGATGTGTCCTCTTTTCTTGTCTTGTGTTGTTTCTTCCTTGTCGATTTCCCTCTCTCCCCGTTTGCGACGCTTTTTGACACTTCTTGCGACACTTGTCGACTTGCATTTTCTAGCTTTCAACCTTGATCCTAAGCCTTGTGAGAATCTTGTAGGTGACTTTTCACCTCTCCTCTTTGTTTTTCCTCTAGTGCACCTCCTAGAATCCTTCTAGAGGTCCCCTTGTCCATCTCCCGCTTTCAGTTTTCAGTTTCGTCGAACCAATCCAAATCTCCCTCTATTATTTCCAGATCACCCCCAGGAGATCCTACTGATGCAAGTGGAAATTTGGATTCTTCCACATGACTAAACTGTTTCTTGATGCATAACCTATCTTTTTCCTTTCTTCTACCATCTCCCAGCCTATTTTTCTGCATCTAACACTGTCCAGCCCAGATCTCCCTCGGACAACCCATGGTCGCCCAAGGGAGACCTTACTGGAAAAAGGGGTGACCCTGCTATTTTTGCATCTGTGAAAAAACTCAAGTTTCTCTCTCGTTTTTGCCCATTTTTCTCTCTATTTGTATGGTTTTTGATCCTTGATATAGAGTTAACTATTTCATGCACCCACACATGCATAATTAGCTCTATTTGATCTCAATTTAAATCTTCAATCAATCTCATGCATTCCCTCTCCTCCATTTCCTCTCTAGTGATAAGCTATATTTGCTTCATCACTGTTTAATCAGCTGAGTTCACTGAGCAATCAAACTTGTGAACTCCCCTATCTATTCTTGTTAACTCATCAATCAAAGGAGTTAACTCTCTAATCAATTCCTTCCTCTAAACCTATAAATACCCCCTCCCTCAAGCACAAAGGGAGGTAAATTCATTGTGCACACAGCTCTTGCCAAATTTTGCTCTCCAACTTAGCATTCAAATGCTCTTACAAGATGTAGATGCCTTTTTCTTTATTTGTTTAACCAAGTAGCATCACACTGCTTCATTCTATGCCATTGTGCTCAATCCAAGCTCTCATCGAGCTCATACAAGCTTCATCAAAGCTTCTTTCTACTTCTTTAGGTCATTTTGTTGTTAAGAGGATCACCTGCTACCATAAAAGGATTCAAGGTTGCCTATTACAAGGATTGCTAAGGGTAGTGGAGTCAACAAATCTTCATTTCTCTCAAGTTCCTTCATTATTTTTCTTTCAATTCATAGTAATTAGAGAATCAAATTTGCACTTGGGAACAGTAAAACATTACTTTTTCCTTGATAGTTAGATCTTGCATGTTAGATTAAACACTTTCTCATTTCTAGATCTAGTTCATTAGAAGAAGCATTTTCCCCTTTTCTTAGATTAAATTGCATTCAAAACATCAAAAACACAAAAAAACATAGGTTAACATTGCATTGGAAAAGTCATAGAATTGCATACATATTTCCTTTCATATGTTAGAAGCACTTTTATTTCCAAAATACTCTAAAAAACACAAAAAAAGATTGTTTTGCATATCAATTAGGTTGCATGCATATAGAAACAATAGGATAGACAACATTGCAAACCCTCGATTCCATCACAAGGTAAACATGGTTCAAACGATTCCAAACAAACCCTTGATTCCATCACAAGGTAAAAACAAGTCAAACCCTAGGTCAAAAACCTAGATCTGGTTAAGGTTAGCAATCACACGACTTCCTCTCTTCTGATTCATGAATGTGCTTAGGAGTGAGAGGAGAGTGGATGAAGGCTATCCGTGATGAGATCCAAGAGATCCATCTAAGACCTTAACAACAAACATTTGTCTTACCACAAGGAGACCCATTCGTCCTCTTGTTGTTAGAAGAAACCAGACAATGACAGCTACAACAAGACCTCTTACAATGCATACAAAGACAAGAGGACATCAACAAGAACAATCGCTTACCCACACAGAGGTGGAACCTAAGAAATCCAAATAGAAGAAGAGAGACTAGTGACCCTTCGAGTCATAGGATTATCTCTGTTGATAACTGAGAGGGGGGTGAATCAGTTATCTTAATTACTTCAACTTTCTGATCTTCCTTAATAATTAATGCATCATCAAATCATATAAGCAAACATAACCTTGAAATGGAAATAACATCAATACACATGACACAATGATTTTGACGTGGAAAACCCTGTTAAGGGAAAAAACCACGAGGTCATTAATCCAAGATTGTATTCTCTGTTAAAAGAATAAGATAGTACAAAATGGCACTTGCCAATTAGGGCTCACTGCCTGAGCACACTGCTCACAAGAGCCTCACTACCTACAATAGTTTATACAAGGAAACTAGATACTTGAACTGATGAGAAGCATCCACATATGCTGAGGTTTAGTTCTGGTTAGGTTTAATACACTGATTTGCTACACTTTATTCTTCCTCTTCTTGGTGCTGCTATCCTGTCACATATCGGACCTGCCTTACTACTTCTACACTGCTCTTCTACTTTTTATTCACACACCTCAACACCACACACACCTTCATACCGAAATCAATCTGGTATATATATCCGCACCAAGGATTTCATCCACTTTCTAGTCGGCATCCAGAATACTTACTATTTTCCCAAACTCTTGGTCTGTCGGCTGAATCCTTGCTTATCAAGTAATGCGTATCAAAGAGATGCTTATAGAAGTCATCAATCATGTCGGCCAATCATGAATGATACCTTAAGAAACTTGATCACCACCAATAACTCATCTGAATTAAGGTCTGATGCTCTGCCGGTCAGTTCTTCCTCTGTCAATTCTGCCAAACAGGAACCCAACATTTAGGTGCTCATATCTTTTCACTCTTTCATCACCGAAGGCTCAATCTCTGGAATGTATCGGTAAAGGTACACCTCTTAACTTCCCCAAGTCTGCACTTTACTAAGATACTTCCTCTGAGAGATCTAGACCTGACTGTCAAACCTTGCCACATGCTCTGTTCTTGCTTACCGGACCACAACACTCTTCAATCTGACTTCTGGTATAGGCACACCATGTCCTGCGGATGTGTGGGATGAACTTTGTTGCCATCAATGACAATAATCATGAAGCCACAATGTGTTTCTTGCCAACAATCTCCCCCTTTGGCATTGATGGCAACACTTAGTGAAAAATGACTGTGTTATACTACACTCCCCCTTGGTTGATGCTCTGTTCTAATGTACACTTTACCGAAGCTCCCCCTTAGCTGGATTCCTCATTTTTCATTGCTCCTCACTCCCCCTTTGACATCAATGGCAAAGGGTAGGGTCTGTACACCAAAATTTTCAAGAAAAACAATCTATACATATCCGCATAAGTATATATACAAGTTGTACTTACATGTACTTAAATATGTTTGCAAAAGTATTCTTCAGCTGTATAACTTCTGTAGCCCAACTCTGCTTCATCCCATCCAAAATTGAGATGTGACCACTTAACAGGAATGCAAACGCTTTTGCCTTCTTAAGATCTGTCAGATCATTGGTCTGGGCTGTGGCCTAAGCATCAGTTAGGGCCTCATGCATGGCCTCTAACTTGGGGATGATGATCCCTCTAAGTTCACTCAACCTGTTTATTCTATTTTTCTTCTCCTTCTCAAGCTTCTTTATTTCATCTATGACTGCAATAGTCTTACACTCTTGATTTACTATGGAGGAGGACAGAGGATCAAAACTTTGAGATAAACTTAACAGTTTATCCTCTTGCTCTTTTACTTTCTTCTCAATATCCTTAATCACTTTAGGCTAGGATAAACAAAATTTATAGATATCTCTGCCATCTTTAAGAGCATTTTCCAAGCTCTTTATTCCAATATCCATAACTCTCCTATCATTTGTTATTAGACCCTGTACTTCAGAGAATCTTTTTCCAAAAACTCCTTCCGGACCTTTTCTTCTGCTGACTTCTCTAAGGAATCAAAATGCATATGAACAAAATTTACAAGAGACTTTAGATTACGAGATGTGGAGGCTGAAGAATCCTTTTGGAAGGATGGCGTAATCTTCTCCAATACACTGGATGCAGCTTCTATGAGCTCATAGTCTTCCATGTGAGACTTCAGAAGTTTTTCTTTTGCCTTTGTTTGAGTGAAGGATGCTAGCTTCATGGTTTGTACCGGAGAGAGGGAATCAAAATTGAATGGACCTTGAAGTAACTCTAGTTCATTGAATTCCATCATCTCTTTGGTCAAGAAATATTTGACAGTTTCTGCAGTGTCTCTTGCTGGAGACAGAGTCTTCTTTCCTTCTGCAGTCTTAGAACTGTCTCCTGGGGTCTTCTCTATTTGGTCTTTTTCTTTTTCCTTTACTTCTTCTTCTTGACTTGTTTTCTCCTCTAATCTTTCTTCTCCTCTAGATCCGGAGTCTACTGGAGAAACTGAAGGAGAGATGTGTGCTTCTTCATGGACTTCCTCTTTCGGAGCAGAGGAATCTAAGTCCTTAGCTTTCTCTTCACTTGTCTCCTTTGCCTCTTCTGCTACTGTCTAAGTAGATTCTCCTTTGTCATCCATGACAGAGGGTTCATCACCTAAGTCCTCTATAATAGGAAGGTTGAATCTTTTGAAGGCATTCTGGAGGATATCTTCTGTTTCCTTTGCAACTTTGTTAGTTTCTCCAAGCATAAGTTGATTCAGTCTAGCTTTACTTTGGAACTCATCCTTGCAGTCCTTGAAGATGATGTTCATTTGTTTTGGGGTGATGGACGGATAGAGCTGAATAGCAATCTGCTCCCAGATTTCTAGATCTTTTGCTTGGGCATTGTTCTTCCTCATTTCAAGTTCTTTCTCTAAACTTTTGGGAATTAGAGAGATGATTTCAATAAATGCTTTATTGTATATGTTCAAGTACTTAACTATGGCTTCCTCCAAAATCTTTTTATCTACATCATTATATTCATCATAGAATTCTGTTATTGGTTGTAGATTTCCATCCACAATAACTGCCTTGACTACATCATCAATGTGGAGAGTAGTTTTTTCAACAAATTCCTCTGCCTTCTCTTCTTTGTCTTGACCGATAAAGGGTTCACTGGATGTTTTCTTCTTCTTCTTCATTTTCTTGACCTCTTCATTAGATTCAGTCTCTTCATCATCTTTAAGGCTTGTGTATGATCTTGTAGCCTTTGTCTTTGTTCTCTTTTCTCCTTTACCAGATGATTTTGCTTCCGGTTTTGATGCCTTTGAGCTCTTAGCAATGGAAGATGCAGAGCTTTTAGAGGATCTAGTCCGGGAGGGGGCTTCTACTAGAGCACTTTCTTTTCCTACCTCTTCCTTTTCTTTTTCTGTCCTTTCCATCTTTTCTCTATGTGCATCAAGTGCCTCTTTTGAGATGCCATACCTTTTGGCAACATTCTCTACTTCTTTTCTCACTTTTCTTTTCATCTCTAGTTGTCTTAGTTTCACATGAATCTTTAAACTCAATTCTTCAAAGGTTCCAAACCTTTCTACCTTGGGATCCTTGGGCTGACTTATCATGTGCTGAACATGCAGCTCTACAATTTTCTCATCCACTTCATACCTCATTGGCATGATCCATATTGTTCTTGGTTCCACTGCCTCCATTAGGCATTGATCAGTGTCTACCATAAAGCACATTGTATCCTTGTATTTTTTAACTAAAGATTGGGGAATTCTTTGAGCCTTGGCATCACCAAGCCCATGCAAGTAATCTCTAATTTGAATTGCAACAGGTCTATCATTTTGCCATACCCAACCACTGGATCCAAGCAACTCATTCATAAAGTAGAAGAATAAACATAGTATCAGCCCACCATACTTGAAGGAGTTCTTCTTGTCCTTCTTGATCTTTTGTAAATTTTCCATTAGTTGGCTCAGAAGGACTTCACAAAGATCATAATCTGCATTCTTTCTCAACATTTCATATGCAGTGTAGATTGTTGTTCCGGATATAGAGTTTTCTCTGTTGGAGTGATATATCTTGTAGCCAATAATCATGGAGGTAAACTTGATGTTCGGATCTGTGATATCCTCAACTGTCATTGCTCTTTTATCAAATTTAGATCCGGTAGCCTCACTCACAGTTTAGTTTTTGACTGATTTTAGAGTAGGTAGCCCACTAGATGAGTGCAATCTGGTTATTGCCCTAATTGCTTCCTTGGTTATCTTGAATGGCCTCATTAACCACATAAAGTTGTCATGCATTCTACTCAAAACATACCGGACCCAATCATCTTCAGTAAAACAGGGGAAATGAATGTACTGTCCAAAATGTTTATCCCAAATGGCCTTATACTGAGGTTTTAGTTCAAATGATTCATCTATCAGTTCCTTATGGTAGATATCCATCAGTTTGGATTCATCAAATTCTTCAATGTTTGCATGAATGAAAACCCTAACGTCTTCTACATGCAGAATTCCATGTGGAATGCTAGAAAATGCACCTAGAGGATCAATTTCTAGGGATTTATAGGGATTTTTTCTAAATTTAGAGCACGACCTATCAGTAATCTTCACCACATTCAGAGTAGCCATCTTTCAAAGATTCATAGAGAGATTTTCAAGAGTAGAAAATACCTTTTACGCTTCTAGGGTTCACGATATGATCCAGATCAGATTGCTAGATGAATCAACTTCTATAGTTGATCTTTGATGGGCTTGAGGCAATTTGTTGTAGAGCTCCTTTTCTTTTCTTCTCGAATGTAGAATGAGCAAATGTTCAATAAGAGAACCCTTATATTTCTCTGCAAACCCTAATTTCATTTTACAATAAATGCGTAACTTAAGTCATTCTGGTTTGCCTTGTTCTCCTTGTTCTAAGAAAAATCTTTTCTGGATTACTGAGAAGCATTTAGAGTTGTTCTTGGTGATGATTGACAATCTATCTTCCTTTCTCCAAACATTTCATCTATCTGTAGATCAAGATTCCTTAGTTTGAATCATATCGAGTCTAACTGTGAAAGACCTACTTCTTACCGGATGACTGTTAAATGGATTAATCTCAGATGATTAACCTCTTCAAATTCATTGCAGATCTTTCATATCTTCCCCAAGGGTTATTTAGAAGTTTATCTGAGAGCCCTTTTAGTTTGCAACCTTCCATGTGCCAATTTCAGGCACTAATTGACTGGCTGGGGAAAATATTTTCTTTTGTGACTCCCCCTAAGCCAGAGCTCATCTATTTAGATTCTGAAAGGAATATCAGCACCAGATTCTAGTGCGGATCCATCCCCATCATTTTCTGTACTTCTCTTCACCCAAATCTTGTTCATTTCCCTTTGAACTTCATCTGCATTCATTTTTCCTTTTCCTTTGTCTTGGTTTTGATTATGATGCACCGAACCCTTTTTGTCTTGATTCTTGCTTCTGCAGAATTTGACAATATGACCGGATCTATTGCAATTGTAGCAAACAACATTTCTTTGCATATTTGACTAATATCCTCTTGATCTACACTGATTAGCCATATGTCCCATTCTATTGCATGCAAAACATCTACCATTGAATGAATTGTTCATTTGCATATTTCTGCATTCATGAGTTTTGTGACCATACCTTTTGCAATTAAAGCACTGTCCGAAGAAGGATGAATTAATCTAATTCATTCTTCTTCTGCATTGATTTGCTTTATGACCAAAGTTATTGCAATTGTGGTAGTATCCATTGAAGGAAGGATATATTTGAGCATTTAGTTGCCTTATTGGAGGTCTCCTAGTCCTGTTTCTTGGATTTTTTGATCTGGAGTTCTTCTGACCGGATCCAGAGCTTTCACCTTTTTCATACCCCAAGCCTTGCTTGTCATCTACCCTCTTTTGGCTTTGAAGAACTTCAAGTTGGGCAGAGCTTATCTTGAATTTCTCTTTGTATTCATTTGCTATTTGAAGATCCTTTTTAAGAGTGTCAATCTGATTCTCAAGTTGTTCTTCATTATCCCTAGCTTCTTCGAGATCAAATTCAAGATGCCTGATTATTCTATCCATTTTGTGGAAGTCTTTTGATTTCTCTTTGAGAGATTGTCTTAGATCATCTTCAATTTTTCTTTTCTCTTCAATTTCTTGGGTAAATTTCATAACTCCTGATTCCATTTCATGTCTTACCATAATGACCTCTTTTGATAAATTTTCACATAACTTGGTTTTCTCCTTCAGATCTTCATTTGTATTATTCTCTTCACCTTGACTTGCCAATTGCTGAAGTATATCCTTTCTCTTTTTCATAGAGATACTCAGTTTCCCTTTTAGTTCATTTATGAAATCATCAGCCTGTTTGAGTCTTTCCATCAATTCATTGACTTCAAAGTTAGATTGCTCAAGATCATCTAGCGCAGACTGAAGTTGTTCCCTCATACCATACACATCCATTTGAATTCCCAGATCTTCCTCAAGCTGTTAGGCTATGTTTGGAGGAACCTTGCTCTGATACCAATTGTTGATAACTGAGAGGGGGGGTGAAACAGTTATCTTAATTACTTCAACTTTCTGATCTTCCTTAACAATTAATGCAGCATTAAATTATATAAGCAAACATAACCTTGAAATAGAAATAACATCAATACACATGACACAATGATTTTGACATGGAAAACCTTGTTAAAGGAAAAAACCACGGGGTGATTAACCCAAGATTGTATTCTCTGTTAAAAGAATAAGATAGTACAAAATGGCACTTGTCAATTGGGGCTCACTGCCTGAGCACATTGCTCACAAGAGGTTCACTTAATACAATAGTTTATACAAGGAAACTAGATACTTGAACTGACGAGAAGCATCCACATATGCTGAGGTTCAGTTCCGGTTAGGTTCAATACACTGATCTGCTGCACTTCATTCTTCCTCTTCTTGGTGCTGCTGTCCTGTCACATATCTAACCTACCTTACTACTTCCACACTGCTCTTCTACTTTTTATTCGCACACCTCAACACCACGCACACCTTCATACCAAAATCAATCTGGTATATAAATCTGCACCAAGGATTTCATCCACTTTCTAGTCGGCATCCAGAATACTTACTATTTTCCCAAACTCTTGGTCTGTTGGCTGAATCCTTTCTTATCAAGTGATGTGTATCAAAGAGATGCTTATAGAAGTCATCAATCATGTCATCCAATCATGAATGATACCTTAAGAAAATTGATCACCACCAATAACTCATCTGGATTAAGGTCTAATGCTCTGCCGGTCAGTTCTTCCTCTGTCAATTCTGCCAAACAGGAACCCAACATTTAGGTGCTCATATCTTTTTACTCTTTCATCACCAGAGGCTCAATCTCTAGAATGTATTAGTAAAGGTACACCTCTTGACTTCCCCAAGTCTGCACTTTACTAAGATACTTCCTTTGAGAGATCTGGACTTGACTGTCGACCTTGCCACATGCTCTGTTCTTGCTTACCGAACCACAACACTCTTTAATCTGACTTCCAATATAGGCACACCATGTCCTGTGGATGTGTGGGATGAACTTTGTTGCCATCAATGACAACAATCATGAAGCCACAATGTGTCTCTTTCCAACAATCTCAACTACAACAATAATCGAATGAAACATACAACAAAGAACACAACAACAAAGGCCGCAGTACTTGCCGACCCCTCTCCGCGAAGTCTAGCTCTCCAATGAGCTAGACCCCCACCGTGTCTTAGCTCCTCTCAACTGGCTAATTCCATGTGAGTGAGAGTGATGTGGCGGATCGCCCAGTGGCAAGGAGGGAAAGGGTCCTCGTGCATGTCGAAATCTGACCCGACAGCCCCAGGCAACTGGAGTCACGATTTGAGCATACATTTTGGTGAACCTGATGTGAAGAGCATAGCCTCTTGGTTATGCTATTTGTGTTCCCATTTCAAACGTCTCAAAACAAGTTTAACAAAAACTTCAGAACATTTTCATACCATTCTTCATAGTTGCTTTTGCCGCTTCAACTTTTCTTGTCTATACCATCATCCATTCCATTTAATCTGTGGTGTCTATGGCATCCCCAAATATGATGGAACCTAACTTAAACCAAGGGAACATTCCCTCAAGGGAACTAGAAATGCCCTCATTTGATAAGTATGTGCCACCACATCCTGAATCACCAACTGTTATGATTACAAGGATTCTGAATATGAGCAAGATTAAAGAGAATCTAGGCACTCTCTATCTTTCAACAACCCAGCTTGGGAAAACAATCCGGCCATACCAAATGTACCATATAAAGCAAGAAGGGTGAGGTCAAAAATATATCGACCCAAACAACCTTCCATAAGTACATCGAATACCCACCTTGATGAAGAGGTTAAAAGGTTGGAAAAACGTCTACAAGAAACCAAAGATGCTCAAGAGGCATTGAGGATTGCCTTACAAGAAGAACAAAAAGAAAATGCTACACGTGAGGAAGCCTTTCACCACGAGAATATTCGTAGAGAAATCCTAGAAATGAAGAAACCCCTAGAGCTGCAACTCCTATAGATTTAATCGCAACTCTAGTACAAAGAATCATAATCTTGGAGGCAGAAAAAACTACTCCAGAAAGAATCAATTATTATTCATGACATGCTACTAATGACACCTGTCTGAATGAGAACCCTCCTATTCAAAACAATCCAACGAATCTGACAACAGGTTATCAAAACCCACCCATAGGGTTATTACTAACAATCCCGCAATCTCAAAGTGCCTTTCTAGGAATGTATCTTGAATATTTGAAAGAGCCTCTAGACCAAAACATAAGGAATGTACAACTACCTCAACCACTGCCAGATCTTAGAAGACATCAAAGGAGAAGGAGATCTAAATTCACACATTAAAGCCTACACCATGGCCATAAGAGAACTCCTCCCTTGGGATGGGGTTGTAGCAAAGATCTTCCCAAAAATGCTTGAAGGCATCGCTTTGGATTGGTATTATCGTCTCCCAGAAGCTTCAATCCATTCGTTCAGATAACTCATCAGAGAGTTTGTCATGGCATTTGACATGGACAAACTCGTCAAAATAGGGATTAGAGAATTCCTCACAATGAAACAAGAACTAAATGAATCTGTAGTGCATTTCATCACTCGATGGAGGCACATCCTCTATTCTTCAACCAGTGCCCTGAACATGGATCATCGAGAACTGTGCAATCTCTTCTTGCATGCCCTTACAAAGACATGAGAGAAGATGTCCAAAAATTTCCATATAAGTCCTACGAAGAGGCATTGGAAAGTGCCTTTAGAATTAACCAAGCCACCATTGACAGTGGAGAAAAGTTTATGGTTCAAATGGAAAGCTAACAAAGGAAGACACAGGAAATAATGCTTCTATCATTAAAATCCTCAAAAATAATAGGAGTGCAACCATAGACAGGGTGACAGATCAACCCCTAGTCAAGAAGATGAAAGATGACTACAATGGGAGATATTACTATCCTCCTAATGTAAATGCCATAGATCGACCAAGAAACAATAGGTACTACCCTTGAGACAACTATCAAGGTTGGAACCAAAATGGAAATGAGAACGAAAATGGCGGACGACATGAGAGACCTCCATACGAGTTTAAACAATTTTGTTCTTTTCATAGAACAAGGGGGCATAGCACAGAGTGTTGTAGGGAATACAACAGATTCATAGCAAGACTCCTGGAAGACCAACAACGACTATTCATAGAAATGTTCTTAAAGCCACAGGAGGTCACACCAGATAACAAAGATACAAGGCAAAATAAAGCTCTGATAGCGCCACAAAATGCAAACATGAGAATTTATTAGGACTCGTTCCCCGCGCACCAAGATACAGAAGCGATAAATCAAAGCAAAGAAACTCATAGTAGTAACTCTGAAGTCCCACCGCAACTAGGACAAAAAGGAGAAACTTGGTTGATGGGATTGGTTGAGATTATGCATAGTGAAGAATAAGAGGAGGATCATGAGGAAGAAAATGAACAAATAGAACCATATGAGGGTACCATCTCAATAGTAGAACCAATACAAGCTCCCATTGGACCCTATGAACTCATAGAAGATCTGAAGAAAATGTATGCGCACATTTCATTCATTGATTTACTCAAGAACTTCCCCTCACATCGCTCCGCATTGCTACAAGCAATAGGCCTAAAATATCTTGACCAAATTACACCACCACCTAGTGAGAAAATCAACCATGTGGACTACGATCTCTGCCCACCAAACTCAGAACTTAAGGTTCCAGGGTTTTTCTGACTTACAACAAATGCCCTCTAAGGTAGAGTTAACAAAGAAGGGAGACCCTGCACTATATCTTTAGTGTGGATCTATGAAACGTGCATCAAATGAATATTGATCGACAATGGAGCTGCAGTGAACATAGTTCACTTCTCCCTTTTAGAAAGGATGGGCTATGGACACACCGACATCACTCGTTCATAGGATACTATAAGTGGATTTTATAATCTAAAGGCAACCACCATAGGTAAAATCACCCTCCCAGTAACTTTGGGGCCCAAAACTATTCCAACCACTTTCTATGTCATGGATAAGGAGACATGATATAACTTGATTCTTGGAAGGCCATGGATACATAGGATGAAAGGTGTGACATCCACGTTGTTTCAAGAAGTTCATTTTTTACACTTAGGGAAGATATATGTCGCACATGGAGATCCATAGCCTTTTAGCATGTTAAAATCAAATACACCAAACAAACACATAGGCATCCCCATAGACTATGAACTCCCTACCAACAAGTTAACCATCTTGAATCCTACACCTCAATTGATATGCATCAAATAGATGGAAAATCCAGAAAAGACCATAAACACTGCATAAATAAAAAATTTAGAGAATGGGCCACTACCAAAGCAAAGGGAAATGGTTTCCAAGGATAAAACAATTGAAATCATGGAGTTGATCGAATAGGATGGACCACTCCGATTCCCCCTAGAAATACTCATGATTGATTTCCAAGAGGCCTACAAACTCTTTCGGGAGAAGCCTAATAGAATGGAAGGACTAGTCTTTCAAACCACCACATTAGATCTGAGAAATTTAGACCCACATGTTTTCTCAGATGCAGACAAAGACATGACGGAAGGTTACACACCGTTATCACCACTAAGTGAATCGCGTGTCCCTAAGAGACTAGAAGAAATAGAATCATATGAACCTCTCACACCAACAGAGGATTTGCATCAACCAATAATACCCATGGAGGAGGCACATTCTATCAATAATGAGTCAACCAATGTTATAGGAATGTTGCCTAAGATGTTTGTGGTATCACAACCACAAGAAAAAGCAACCACCTCCTCTTTAGTTCAGTCAAATGAACTTGGTGAATGGGAAGCACCTCAGGTACAAATAGAAATGGTTGAAAGGCTTCCCAACGAGGATTAAGAGAGCGAAGGTATCTTCCATAGAGAGTGGAAGATGAGAGTGACAATCGGTATCGATGACCCTGTCATTTTTGAACTACCAAAAAGTTATATTGGGTATGCCATGGATCTGAGACCAGAACCCAATGGGAGGACAAACATAAGTTTTGTTCCCCTCGATGAGCAGAGGGAGCCACAAACTCCTCTTGAATTATTCCAATTCTTGCAAAAAATCCAAGAGAGACTTGATGTAAAAATTTACATGCAAGAATAGTTCGACCTATTAGCAGAGCTATGAAATTGTAATGGAGTTCTATATTGGACTCGTCATCAACATGCTTTTCGAGACTTACTGCATCTCACGATGCTAAGAGAAACCACCGATTTGGTAGAAATTGATTCAAATGACAAACCATATCGAGTAGGAGAACTTGTCCTAAGAAGGGGAAGCACGCAAAACAAGAAAATAAGATGAAAGAGAGCTTTCTTAGAAGATTGGAAAGGTCCTTACATGGTTAAGGTAGACGTCAAAAATGGTGCCTATCTCTTGTGCACAATGGAGGGAGAGGAACTTAGTGAAACGGTCAATGCCTTTCACCTCAAGAAATATTGTCTAAAAAACCAAAAAAATCATAAAACATAAAAATACCAAAAAAATATAAAATCAAAAATGTCAAAAACAAGTTTGCTTCTTGCATTTTTGTATCATTCTGTTCATCTTGCATTACTGTTTGTGACTTTCTCTTGTACTATTTTCCCTTTAGTAAGGAGTCCAATGTTGTCTATATATACGTTATCTTTTCAGTTCCTAGAGATCCCCATTTTTCACAAATCGTCATTATCCCCCTTCATTCCCAGTGATTTTCATCGAGACCTAGCTCTTAGCTTTACACTGATCCTAGTCTTAATGAGTCAAGGTGTTAGGTCTAAACAAAGTCAATATTCAAACCTACAGTGTTCAAAGGAATCTTGCAATTAGACCTTCCCAATTCTTCCCTAGTAGTAGAAAAGTCTAACTAGATTACAAAAACTTTAGGTGGCACCCAGCCCCTTATCTTTCTTGGCCAAAAACGTCAGGAAGATCAAAACTCTGAGGGAAGAAATCTAAGATATGAGTGAATAAAAAATATGAGTGATCAAAATAAGAGTGTCAAAAAGTGAAAATTGAGAGATCAAATCATTGCATGTCAAAAGTTCCAAAAAAATTCATTTCTTGAAAAGTCAAAAATCCAAAAACATGATAAAAGTCAAGTGAGGAAAATACAAAAAAGTAAAAAGTGAAAAAAAAGAGAGATACAAAAAAAAGAGTGAAAGAGAGAAGATTGTTGAATGTCTGTACTCTTGGGTGGAGATCAATCTAAGTTCGAAGCCTCAAGGGTGACATTCTAATAGAGAAAGAGAGGTACTAAGCACACACATGCACTAGCTGAGCAAAACCGAAGAGTCTAGTAGTCTCTAGGATCATCTACTATCTCAGGACCCTTCTTCTTTCCCTATTATCCTTTACCCCAGGTCTACTTTGCTTGCCATCTATGATCTAATTCTAGCAGACACCAATAAAATTTGTTGATTGTCTAAGTTAAAAGCTTACCAATTTGTCTTATCTAGATAAGGATCAATGTTTAGCCTTTAGCGAAGTGTAGAAACCAGAAGCACTCCATTTTCACTCCTACTCCCCACTTGAGTTTCCCTAAATCCTATCTCATAGTCTTGAATAGGTCTATCATACTAGGACAACTTGCAATCCCCTAAATTGAAAATCGTATTTAAGAGCAGTCATATTGTTTGTTCCACATTGCATTCATGCCAAAAATCACAAAAAAGTCTCAAAGAAATAAAGTCAAATATCATATCTCATGGCATTCGGTAGAAGTAATAGTCTCATTTACAACATTTCTTGTGTTCCTACATTATCATATCGTAAATTGCATATCATATATATGTCATAAAAAATTACAAAAAAACATGTCATCATTATCATGCTTGCATTTGCTAAAAGAGTTGAAAAGGTCAAACATAATCAAAAAGTTCCTCAAAGCTTCCAAACATGCATAAGAGATGAGTACAGATTTTGATAAGAGAAAACCATAAGTTTGCATACACAAGGGCATCAAAGAGCTGAGACAAAATACTCTTGAGAAAGTAGAGGCTCCCCATGCAAGGGGCACAAATTTCAAAGGAAAAGCAAGTCAGGGATAGTTCTCTCCAATGGAACCCTCATGACTTTAGCTCCTCCATCTATGAGTACCAGTAGTCACTCCCTGAGATCTATGAGAATGAGGTGCTCTACTGTGAGCATGCGACTATGAAGGCCCCACCATGCTAGCATCACGACGTCCAAAATTAAGGTGAGCCATCTCTCGGAGTACCTGGTTCTTACCCTTGAGCATGTCAACCTAGGTCTTCAACTCTGTAGTTACCTGACACCCATGGTAGACAGGAGAAAAAATGTCAGTGTGTCACCCTGCAATTGGGGGCACACCAAGATCATCCAAAAGACGATCACGAGTCATCCTAGTGAAGGGAGAAGCTAATCCAACATTGACCTCACAAACAAAGTCCCTACACTCTTTGACATTTCCTAAAATAGTGAATCAAAGAAAGACTAAGTCAGATCCATGTAAAAAGAGAAAGGGCAAAAAGTATGAAAAGTAACTAAATGAGAAACTTACGTGGATCGCCAGGCTGCCAATCAGGGTCAAATTGATGCATCGCCTCATCTGAATGAGGAGGTTGAGGAACAATAGGAGGACCCTCAGGGACATTAGGAATATCATCTAACTCATCAATATCATCAAAGTCCTCATCCTTGAGAGTGACCTCATCTGATGAATCATTGCTATTTGGAACATAGTCCTAGTCAGTGGATTCTGAATCAACAGTCACAATCAGAGATCAGGAAGGAGTCCCTCTCCCTCCCCTCCGTCCTCCTCTAGAGACCCTCATAATGAAGATGCCAGGAGTCAAAGGAGTCCAAATGACATTTCCAAGTTCACCCATCTCCTAAACGGTCCTGTAACAGGTGGACACTAGGGGCAAGTCCTCAAGGACATCCGCGCCAAATTGCTGCAAAACACGATCAACTCGATGAACCTCAACCAGACTGTTGTGGTCTGTAATCTCTGAAACCTTGTGACAGTGCTCTCTAATCTCACCATCTCGGGCCCAAGCTCCCTCCATGTCATGATAAGGATCAAAAATCATATCCTCATTAGTAAAAGTACCAATAGTGGGTAAAGTAGCATAAAAATGACCAACATGCGCACACCTCGCTGCTCTCGATAATCATCTATCTGGAAGAGGAATAAGCTTCTGATAAGGCTTCATGTGCTCAAAAATCCATACCATGATTAAAGAAGAGTGGCTAAAGGCTAAAGCCTCTCATCGTGAAATTTGGTAGAAGTCTCTATAAACCATAGCCAGGATGTCCGGTCCCCAAGCAAAAATTGTGCCCTCCTCAATCTCATGAATGATGGGTGCCCAACACCATCTCAGATGAGTTGAGGCCTTGTCTCCTAATAGCCTCTAAGCAATCAAACCAATCAAGAGCCTCCTCAAGAGTGGAATGCGGAGACGTGGTACAGATGTAATCTAAACTCCTGTCTTATCTCCAAGATGATTAACCCCCATAAATGCAGCCCAGGAAGCCTTGTCCTCATAGGACTCACTGATAGGAAGAGATAAGGGATGTCCCCTCATAAGTACTCCAAGAATGCGATATACATCATATAGAGTGATAGTCCACTCTCCAGAAATCTGTGGGAACTAGAATGTGTTCCTGTTTGCATCCCAGTAGGTCAAGATGTTGCAACATATGCCAGATACAGGATGAATCATAGGAATGGCAGACTCTGGCAAGACCTGCCCTATTCAGTATAGCACAATCCTCAGTACTCAATGAAGCATTCCATCGGATATGCATGTCTTGCAAAATCAGAGAACTTTAGATTAGATCTCGTAAACTCAAAATCCCTAAAAAACGTAAAATGTAGAAAACCTTACACAAAAAAATCACATAAAACTTCAAAAATTGCAATAAATAGGTAGATTCAGTGACCAAATCATGTTAGAGCAAAGTGAAACAAGCATTAAACAACATCAAATGTAGTCATAAATCAATCCAACAGGGTCACCCCTGGGTGACCCAGGTGTTTTTCAGGATCTCCCCCAGGGGACCCTGCTACTTTTCGGGATCTCCACCGGGCGACCCAAGTGTTTTTCAGGATCTCCCCCAGGTGACCCTACTTCTTTTCAGGATCTCCCCTGGGTGACCCTACTACTTTTTAGGATCTCCCCCGGGTGACCCTGTTGTCAAACAGGATATCCCCCGAGCGACCCTGCTTGACAAAAGGGGCAACCCTAGGAGTGAATCCCTCAAGCAAAAATCACTCTAAAGAACTCATTTTTTAACCGATTTCAAAAAACGAAAGATCAATCTTCCTCTAAACAATGAGAGGAACACAATGCAATAGAGAAAATCACCAAAAATAGACAATTTTAAGAGATTTTTTACAAAATCAAGCTAGGGTTTAGAAAAGAATTTTTCATTGATTGCATGCCCGATTCATCGCGACTGAGGAAGAGGTGGCCATCTCTGTGATCGCCTCGATGATACCTCTCTATCGACTACTCACACGAACATCATTTTGCTCCGATCTCACAATTTGGCTCACTTTGTTTTCCCTTAGCTTAGTTCATTTATGTATTTTAGACTGGTTCTTTGCTTTTATGCATTCATTTTGTGCATTGTTTTGCATGCTCTCATCCCTGCAGGTCCAAACTGACAAAGGCAAGCAACTAGTCAAACTCAAGTGATCTATGGTAAGATTTATCATTTCAATTTTCATTGTTTACTTTGATATATTTAAATGTCAGATTAACACTAGTTATTGTATGTACAAATTACAGAAAAATTGACAAGTAAGGCCTAGTTCGGGAAGAGTACCTACCTTTCATGTAGACTACCACCCTCGAGGGGGCAAATATGTAAGCACAAAAATCATGCACTGCCTCCACATGGACCCCTATGATGATTCAAATCCTTGTCGCATACATGTAAGTGTGAAATAATGTCCTTTAAGCAGCAAGCCTCTTGATGACATGTCCTCTTTTCTTGTCTTGTATTGTTTCTTCCTTGTCACTTTCCCTCTCTCCCCGTTTGTGACACTTTTCGACACTTGTTGCGACACTTGTTGACTTGCATTTTCTAGCTTCCAACCTTGATCCTAAGCCTTATGAGAATCTTGTAGGTGAGTTTTCACCTCTCCCCTTTGTTTTTCCTCTAGTGCACCTCCTAAAAGCCTTCTTGAGGTCCCCTTGTCCATCTCCCACTTTTAGTTTTCAATTTCGTCAAACCAATCCAAATCTCCCCCTATTATTTCCAGATCTCCCCCAGGAGATCCTGCTGATGCAAGTGGAGATTTGGATTCTTACACATGATTGACCTATTTCTTGATGCATAACCTATCGTTTTCCTTTCTTCTACCATCTCCCAGCCTATTTTTCTACATTTGACCCTGTCTAGCCCGAATGTCCCCCGGGCGACCCAGCCATTTTTGCAGCCGTGGAAAAACTTGAGTTTCTCTCTTGTTTTTGCTCTATTTTTGCCCATTTTTCTCTCTGTTTGCATGGTTTTGATCCCTGATATAGAGTTAACTATTTCATGCACCTACACATGAATAATTAGCTCAATTTCATCTCAATTTCACTCTTCAATCAATTGCATGCATTCTCTCTCCTCCATTTCCTCTCTAGTGATAAACTATCTTTGTTTCATCACTCTCCAATTAGCTGAGTTCACTGGGTAATCAACCTTGTGAACTCCCCAAATCTATTCTTATTAACCCATCAATCAAAGGAGTTAACTCTCCAATCAATTCCTTCCTCTAAACCTATAAATACCCCCCTCCCTCAAGCACAAAGGGAGGCAAATTCATTGTGCACACAGCTTTTTCCAATTTTTTCTCTCCAACTTAGCATTCAAATGCTCTTACAGGACGAAGGTGCCTTTTGCTTTATTTTTTCAACCAAGTAGCATCACGTTGCTTCATTCTATGCCATTGTCCTCAATCCAAGCTCTCATCGAGCTCATACAAGCTTCATCAAAGCTTCTTTCTGCTCCTTTGGGTCATTTTGTTGTCAAGAGGATCACCTGCTGCCACAAAAGGATTCGAGGTTGCCTATTACAAGGATTGCTAAGGGTAGTGGAGTCAACAAATCTTTATTTCTCTTAGGTTCCTTCATTGTTTTTCTTTCAATTCATAGTAATTAGAGAATCAAATTTGCTCTTGGGAATAGTAAAACATTGCTTTTTCCTTGATAGTTAGATCTTGCATGTTAGATTAAATGCTTTCTCATTTCTAGATCTAGTTCATTAGAAGAAGCATTTTCCCCTTTTCTTAGATTAAATTGCATTCAAAACATCAAAAACACAAAAAAAAAACATAGGTTAACATTGCATTGGAAGAGTCATATAGAATTGAATACATATTTCCTTTTCATAGATTAGAAGCACTTTTATTTCCAAAATACTCTAAAAAATACCAAAAAGAATGTTTTGCATATCATTTAGTTTGCATGCATATAGAAACAATAGGATAGACAACATTGCAAACCCTGGATTCCATCACAAGGTAAACATGGTTCAAATGATTCCAAACAAACCCTTGATTCCATCACAAGGTAAAAACAAGTCAAACCCTAGGTCAACAAAACCCTAGGTCAAAAACCTAGATCTGGTTAAGGTTAGCAATCACATGACTTCCTCTCTTCTAATTCACGAATGTGCTTAGGAGTGAGAGGAGATTGAGTGAGGGCTATCCATGACAAGATCCAAGAGATCTATCCAAGACCTCAACAACAAACATTTGTCTTACCACAAGGAGACCCATTCATCCTCTTGTTGTTAGAAGAAACCAGACAATGATAGATACAACAAGACCTCTTACAATGCATACAAAGACAAGAGGACATCAACAATAACAATCGCTTACCCACACAGGTAGAACCTAAGAAATCCAAACAGAAGAAGAGAGACTAGTGAACCTTCGAGTCATAGGATTATCTCAACTACAAGAACAATTGAATGAAACATACAAAAAAGCACACAACAACAAAGGCCACAGTACTTGCCGACCCCTCTCTGCGAAGTCTAGCTCTCCAATGAGCCAGACCCCCACCGTGTCTTGCCTCCTCTCAACTGGCTAATTCCATGTGAGCAAGAGTGACGTGGCAGATCACCCCGTGGCAAGGAGGGAAAGGGTCCATGTGCATGCCAAAATCTGACCTGATAGCCCTAGGCAATCGGAGTCACGATTTTGAATGTACATGCTTGTGACTATTATTTAGGTCCTATGTCGATACAGTAAGTTTGAATTATGAAATTCTTGGCAGGAGTGTTTGTAGTTGCATATATAAGCATGTTTAGGAATTAATTTGTAAAGTAGATGGTAATTTAGATTCTCAATCTTATGTGAAAGTGATTCAAGGAATTCATTGTGTAGCAAGAGCAAATTTGTGTTGTTTATGTGTTTGTATTTGCAGATTTGAGCAATCATCTCCTCATGGCATGAAGAGCTTCTTCCTTCCATGAGGTCTTCACTACAAGGTGACATAATTTGTGTTTTCAAGCATTTATCATTTAGTTTTTTGGCCTTTGCCTCCCAAGGGCACACACTCTCTATCTGACAACGGTGTTTGGAAGACTTGAATGTCTCTCCAGAGCTTGACTGAGGCAAGCCTCTAAGCACCACAACCCCCTCCCAAAGTTTCTGTGATTGCAGGTTACAGGTTGAAGATATAGGAAAAGTGGAGTTGTAGGAGGATATTGCAGAGTATTAGAATTGCAGATCAGAGTTGAAAATAGCACCCTGGACTTGGGCGCCTGCTACTTAGTCCTCCAGATTCTGTGACAGGAAAATCTCTGAGACAACAAGAACATGTTGCAGATCAAGTTTCCAAATCTTGATAAAAACCTGGGCATTGGACTTGGTTGCCTGCTCCTTAGGCTCTGACTGTTCTGCTTCTTGAACTTTGAAAACATGTGCACATTTATCTATCATTTCACATCTCCCTGTAGTAACATTTTGAGTAATTTGTTTGTTTGCTTCCATAATTGCATAATTAGGGTTTTGAGGTATAATTGAACATAATTGAACATAATTGACAATCGAATCAAACAAAATCTAAGTTTCCCTACATCTCATAGTGATCAAGGGCCTGATAGTGCATTGCCACTCGACCTAAGGTCCTTGAATGTAAGTGGTGAAAGGAGGATAGACATCAAACTAATCAAACACCCATTAAACTATCCTTTAAACCCTTTTACCTACATTACATTGTGGTGAACTTGTGTTGTTGGACTTGTTTGTGTTGCAAGTATGGGCCTAACTTGTGTTGTCATTGATGTCAACATACTTCTATTGCATTAATGATAAGGATTGGATGAGCTATGTGTTGAGGATATTGAGAAAATTAGTCTCAATCAAGAACAGTGAAGAACAATGATAACAGTAAGGTACTAGTCCAAGATAGGAAGAATATCAGGAGATGCGGATTAAAGGGTTTGTAGATATGTATCTTGTGATTGTCCAGTAGAGATTTTAGAGGTCCACATGAAGATCTAAAGAAGTTGTGGACACCCAAGTAAAACCGGTTCCGGTAGGTATTCAGAGGTGACAGAGTGTTACAGAAAGGTCCGATGAGATCCAAAAATGCATTTTCCCATTCTGCAGATTTGAGAGAGTGTCCAAGAAGTCTATTTGAAGTATCAAATTGATTGGTTTGTGGTCTAGAGGTCCTGAAGCATCTATTCCTTTGTGACAGTAGCGACAGACTATGTTCTTGAGGTTCCAGATGAAGGAGAGAAGGATGTCAGTATGTAGATGAAGTGCAAATGTTCTTGGTGATTCAGGAAATCTTGTGGTCTTTGTATCATGTTTGGATCGTGTGGATGGTCCACATCAAAGTTGGAGCTCACAATTGAAGGACAACCTCTAGGTGAAGGAGTTCTTCCTGAGACTGGCCGACCGGATGAGTTACACATCCTGCAAAAGTCCTTGGTAATGTTTTCTGACTTAGATGATCATTCCTAAGTTGATGTATTGTATAAATAAGGGATTGCGAAGTCATTTCAAAAGTGTCCTTGTGGAGATTCGAGTGTGGTAGCAAGGAGGAGAGCGAAAGGTAGAGCAGAAGTATTGGGCTTAAATGGAACTGATTCAAGCATGGTGAAGATGCTATTTTCCAGTTTAAGTAGGTGATACTTATTTCTTTGTAGACAATATGTCTCTTGTAGGTAGTGAGCCTCTTGTGAGCAGTGTGCTCAGGTAGTGAGCCCTAATTGGCATGTGCCATTTTGTTCTTTCTATTCTTCTAACAGAGAATACAATCTTGGGTTAATCACCCTGTGGTTTTTCCCTTAACTGGGTTTTCCACATCAAAATCTTGGTGTCTCATGTGTTGATATGTTTCTGCTCTTAATTTGTTGCATTGTGCTTCCATGATTGATTTATTATTAGACTGCTAATTACAAAGTGGAATTAAGTGTTTAATTGAGAGAAAGTTTTGCACAACTGATTCACCCCCCCTCTCAGTTGTGTGCCCTAAGTCTAACAATTGGTATCAGAGCTAAGTTCCTCTAAAAGAGCTTAACCGCTTGAGGAGATCTAGGATGTCATCTTACAAAAAGGATAGTTCAAAGTTTGATGGAACCAATTTTAATCTCTGGAAAGGTCGCATGAAATGTCACTTGAGAAGTATGGGAGTGGCGTACTAGACCATGGTTACAACACAGTATGTACCTCCACAGGGTGGTCCGAAAACCCAAAATGAAATCACAGACACTGAAAACAATCTGCAGACTATAGAGGCTCTTCTAAGCACATTATCTAATTTAGAGCTCTCAAATGTTATTGACCTACCAACTGCTTTTGAGATTTGGCAAAAACTGGAACTTTTGCATGAAGGAGACAAGTATATCAAAAGTACAAGGTTACAAAGTCTGAAAGAAAAATTCAAAAATTTGAAGATGAGAGAAGATGAAAACATCACTACTTTTATGCCAAGAGTAAATGAGCTTGTTTGTGGAATTAGAAATGCTGGTGGAGTCTTAGATGAAGATGAAATTGTTGGCAAAATTCTCAGATCCCTTCCTGCTTCTTACAAAATCAAGGCTGCTGCCATTGAATAATTCAGAGCCCATACAACTATCACAAGAGATCAATTGGCTAGAAAATTAGCTACATTTGAAATGATAGAGTTTGGAGATGACCCCCCCAAGACTGAATCTACATTCAAAGCCAGTGCCTCTGTTAAAGGTAAACAAAAGTTTGATCTGGGAGAGAATTCATCAAGGAAGCTGTCATGGTATGAAAAAGAAAGAAAAGATCTGGAGGAAGAAGAAGTAGAAACTACTCAACTTGAAGCCCTTATTGCAAAGAGACTGCCAAGAGGGTCTGATAAGTATGAAGGAAAATTACCTTTCAAGTGTTTTAACTGCAATAAGGTTGGTCATTTTGCCTCAAGGTGTTCAGAAAGGTTTTCAAGGAAAAATCCTAACAAGCCAAGGTTCCAAAAGAATTGTTATCATGTACATGAATATGATGATAATGAAGGAGTAACAGATGATGAATCAGAGATAGGAAACAAATCTAGAAATGAATGGGTGTTCATTGCCATCAAGGAAGAAGATCCAATGTCCTTTGTATCTGTCAATCATAAGACTATGGAAAGAGCTTTGGCTGCCCAAGTTGAAGAAAAGGATGATTGGGTCATTGACAGTGGTTGCTCTCACCATATGACAGGTGACAAAAATAAGTTCATTGATTTGGAAAGGTATGAAGGAGGAGTGGTAAAGTTTGGTGATAATTCTGTTGGTAGAATCAGAGGTAGAGGAACTATTTCTTTTGATGGAAGGAACAAAACCGGTAATGTTCTGTATGTTGAAGGATTGAAGCACAATCTTCTCAGTGTTGGACAGTTGGTGGGCAAGGGCTATGACCTCCAATTCAAGAATGGAAAATACAAGATCTTTGAAAGTTCCAGAATAGAGATTGCATTTGGTAATATCTTCCATCTAGTTGGTACTGGTAAAAGTTGCTTATTTGTTCAAGTTGGTCAGAGTTGGTTATGGCATAGGAGGATGTGTCATGTGAATTTTGATAATATCATCAAGATAAGGAATGCTCAAGTTGTAAGAGATCTTCTAAAATTGGTGAAACCTACTAATAGTTTGTGCAAAGAAAGTTAGTTGGGTAAGCTGAGCAGAGTCACATTCAAAAGTAAGGAACTATCTTCTACCAGATTATTGGACTTAGTTCATACTGATCTTTGTGGTCCAGCAAGAATCAAAAGTGTGCAAGGTGATAGATACTTCATGTTACTAATTGATGACTACTCCTGGATGATGTGGGTAACCTTTCTGAAAGAGAAATCAGAAGCTTTTGAGAAATTCAAAATATTCAAGGGTATGGTAGAGAATGAAACCGGATTAAAAATGAAATGTCTGAGGTCTGATAGAGGTGGAGAATTCACATCTGGTGAATTCATAGATTTCTGTGAGAAACATGGAATAAAGAGACAGTTTTCTGCTCCTAGGACTCCACTGCATAATGGAGTAGTTGAAAGAAAGAACCAAACCATCCAGGAAGCATCTAGAACCATGATGATACAAGCAAATGTTCCTCAGATCTATTGGAGAGAAGTTGTTAGCATTGCAATCTATACTCTCAATCGAATTCAAATCAGAAGCAATACTGGTAAGAGTCCTTATGAACTTTGGTTTGGCATCACTCCTACTGTGAGGTATTTTAGAGTGTTTGGTAGCAAATGTTGAATTAAAAGAGATGAAGATCTAGGAAATTTTTATGCTAGAAGTGATGAAGGAATATTCTTGGGTTACTCCACTCAAAGCAAAGCAAACCAGTGTTATAACAAGAGACTGAGAAAGATTATAGAAAGTACAAATGTCAAGGTTTTATGAATGTGATGAAGATGATCAAAATGGTGCACTAACTCAAGGAACCCAAGTCCCTTCTGAAATTCAGACTCAAACTGATCCGGTAAATCAGGAAGAAGAGATGAGTCTCAATGAGCCTGATCAAGAAACTCCCAAAGTTCCTAGGTATGTAAGACTGAACCACTCTGAAGATCAGATCATAGGTGATAAAAGAAAAGGAGTACAAACAAGAAGGAGAATTGCTCAAGATTTAGAAGAGTATTGTCTGATTTCAAAAATTGAGCCTAAGATAGTGAATGAAGCCTGCAATGATGAAAACTGGACTAAAGCAATGGAGGAAGAGCTGATGCAAATTGAGAAAAATCACACTTGGGATCTTGTTCCCAGACCTAGAAACAAGAATGTGATTGGAACAAAATGGGCCTTCCAGAACAAACTGAATGAAGTTCGTGAAGTAATCAGAAATAAAGCCAGATTGGTCTGCAAGGGTTATTCTCAAATAGAAGGAGTTGATTTTGAAGAAACTTTTGCTCTGGTGGCAAGAATTGAAGCAATCAAACTATTTCTTATTTTTTCTACTTTCAAGGACTTCAAAGTATATCAGATGGATGTCAAGTCCACCTTTCTAAATGGTGACTTGGAAGAAGAAGTGTACATTGAGCAATCAGATGGATTCCAATTGTCTAATCATGGTGATATGGTCTGCAAGTTGAAGAAGGATTTGTATGGACTGAAGCAAGCCCCAAGAGCCTGGTATGAAAGATTAGATAAACATCTCTTGAAGATTGGTTTCAACAAAGGTATTGCTGACAGTAACTTGTATTTCAAAATTGATCATGAAAACATCTTGATTGTTGAAGTGTTTGTTGATGATATCATTTTTAGAGGAAGAGATAGTATGTGTAAAACTTTTGCAAATCAAATGAAAAGTGAATTTGAGATGTCCATGCTTGGTGAAATGAATTTCTTCTTGGGTCTACAAATCACTCAAACAAAGAAAGGAATCTTCATTTCTTAGACCAAATATGTGAAAGAATTGTTGAAGAAATTTGGGATGGAAGACTCTAAACCAATGAATAGTCCCATGACAACCGGATGTAATTTGAGCAAAGATGATGACTGCCCTAAGGCTGATCAGACAAAGTACAGGTCAATGATTGGAGGACTGTTGTATCTTACTCAAACTAGACCAGACATTATGCAGGCTATTGGTCTTGTTGCTAGATTCCAAGCTGATCCTAGAGAATCTCATGTCATGGAAATCAAGAGGATTTTTAGATATCTAAAAGGGACAGTTGAGTATGGTCTATGGTATCCTATAGATCATGATTTCTCTTCATGCATATACAGATGCTGATTGGGCAGGAGATGTGGATGACCGGAAGAGTACTAGTGGTGGAGCATTCTTTTTGGGAAAGAGATTGGTTTCTTGGCTAAGAAAGAAACAAGAGGCAATATCTCTGTCTACAACTGAAGTAGAATATATTGCAGTAGCAGGTAGTTGCACTCAAGTTTTGTGGATGAAGCGGATGCTAAGAGATATCAAAGTGGAATATGAGGAGCCTATCACAATTTTCTGTGATAATTCAAGTGCAATAAACATATCTAAGAATCTAGTGTTACATTCAAAGACTAAACATATATCCATCAAGTTTCACTTTTTGAGAGAGCAAGTGAATAAGGATGAAGTCAGATTGGAGTTTATACCTTCCAAGGATCAGATTGCAGACATCTTTACTAAACCTGTTCCTAAGGACTCTTTTGAGTTTCTCAGGGAGAAGCTAGGGGTTATTACCCCTCCGGTGATGAACTAAGGTGCACTATTGTGCATCAGTCTGGTGGATATCATAGTCACATCTTGTGGTCCAGATTGATGATGGGGAGCTGCTACTCAGGGGGAGCAACAGGTATGATTTTGAAGTGGTGGAATTGCAAGTATGTGCCCTTTGCCATTGATGTCAAAGGGAGAGAGAAGACATGTGAAAAACAAGTGGTTGCTGATCAAAGGGGGAGCAATAAAGGGAGATAAGACATGTGAATGGTTGTTGCTGATAGGGGGAGTTGTGACAGCAAGGAGAAGTTCATGTCTTGATGGTCAAAACAATTTTTCACATCATATGTTGACATCAATGACAAAGGGGGAGATTGTTGCAAGTATGGGCCTAACTTGTGTTGTCATTGATGTCAACATACTTATGTTGCATTAATGATAAGGATTGGATGAGCTGTGTGCTGAGGATATTGAGAAAATTAGTCTCAATCAGGAACAGTGAAGAACAATGATAACAGTAAGGTAATAGTCCAAGATAGGAAGAATATCAGGAGATGCGGATTAAAGGGTTTGTAGATATGTATCTTGAGATTGTCCAGTAGAGATTTCAGAGGTCTGCATGAAGATCTGAAGAAGTTGTGGCTGCCCAAGTAAAATCAGTTCCGGTAGGTATTCATAGGTGACAGAGTGTTACAGAAAGGTCCGGTGAGATCCAAAAATGTATTTTCCTATTTTGCAGATTTGAGAGAGTGTTCAGGAAGTCTGTTTAAAGTATCAAATCAATTGGTTTGTGGTCTGGAGGTCTAGAAGCATCTATTCCTTTGTGACAGTAGTGATAGACTATGTTCTTGAGGTTCCAGATGAAGGAGAGAAGGATGTCAGTATGCAAATGAAGTGCGAATGTTCTTGGTGATTCAGAAAATCTTGTGGAGGTCTTTGGATCATGTTTGGATCGTGTGGATGGTCCGCATCAAAGTTGGAGCTCGCAATTGAAGGATAACCTCCGGGTGAAGGAGTTCTTCCTGAGACTGGCTGACCAAATGAGTTACACATCCTGCGGATGTCCTTGGTAATGTTTGCCGACTTAGATGATCATTCCTAAGTTGATGTATTGTATAAATAAGGGATTGTGAAGTCATTTCAAAAGTGTCCTTGTGGAGATAAGAGTGTGGTAGCAACAAGGAGAGCGAAAGGTAGAGCAAAAATATTGGGCTTAAATGGAGCTGATTCAAGCATGGTGAAGATGCTATTTTCCAGTTCAAGTAGGTGATGCTTATTTCTTTGTAGACAATGTGTCTCTTGTAGGCAGTGAGCCTCTTGTGAGTAGTGTGCTCGGGCAGTGAGCCCTAATTGGCATGTGCTATTTTGTTCTTTCTATTATTATAATAGAGAATACAATCTTGGGTTAATCACCCCGTGGTTTTTCCCTTAACTAGGTTTTCTACGTCAAAATCTTGGTGTCTCATGTGTTGATATGTTTCTGCTCTTAATTTGTTGCATTGTGCTTCCATGATTGATTTATTATTAGACTACTAATTGCAAAGTGGAATTCAGTGTTTAATTGAGAGAAAGTTTTGCACAACTGATTCACCCCCCTCTCAGTTGTGTGCCCTAAGTCTAACAGCTTGCACCTTGCTTAGTGTTTTGCTTTAGATTTGCATTGATATCATTCATTCATATTATCATTCATCTTATTGCATTGGAAAACTTACAAAAAAATTGAAACATTAGAAAAATTAGAAAAAATGCATTCTAGGGTTTCTATTTTACATCAATTAATTTGAATTTCATAACATTTTTGATTTTTGCTTTAGATATGAGTTAAATTGCAGAAAATTACAAAAATTCAATAGCTTGCATTGCATCTTCATCATAAAATTTCTAGAGTTTTGTTGAAAATTGTGAATTTTGCATATAACCTAGTAATTCCAAAAACTAGAGTTTGTAGGTAAAATCTTGTTTCAGATTTTTCTACTCATCTTAGATACTCATTAAAATTTGCATTTGGCTGTAGTGTGGCATTTTAGTGTGAATTTGCATTTATTTTCATTTTTACATAGAAAAAAATTCAACAAAAAAATTAGCATTTTCATTGATTTTTCATTAGATTTGCACTTGCATTTTGCATTGTAGGGTTTGGAATTCATTTTCAGTTACGAGTGCATTTAATTTTCATCATAAATCAGATTACAAGACATTCATATAGCATTTTGCATCAAGATCTCAAACCTAGGGCTTGAAAAACCTTGATTTTCACTAGATTTTACCTTATCGGCTCTCTATATTTGCACTATAGGCATGTTGTAAAGAATATTTTTGCATTAATTTTCTATTATCAGGGTTATTATCTACTTCCACTCCTCATAATGTCTACAACACCTTTTTATCGGGCCATTGTATTGAAAATTTGGTGAAAAATTATACATTTTTGATATATTTCCCCTAGGGTTTGACCTAGTTTGCACTCCAAGCATGTTGTAAAATATTTTATGATTATAGGTGACTAATATCATTTCTATTATTTTCTTCAAGTCATAAAATTCCTTACAACACCTCTTTTATTAGGTCTTGGGATTGAAAAATGGTGAAAATTTGCATATTTTAGGGCATTTTCACTAGGTTTTAACATGTCATTATCTTAGATTTGCATCAAAAGTGTGTTTTAAAGGATTTTATTACTGTATTGGATTTCTATTAGACATATTATTTTCTTCCCCTGATAAAAATCCTTACAACACCTTTTCTTTTATATATTTGCATTAAAAAAGTACAAAAAATCAAGCATCTAAACATATCTTGCGCCTAAAGTTTGCGTATATTGCTGCATGAGTCTAATAACTCACTTCCCTAAGAGAAATTTTCCTTTAAGAAGAAGCATAAGACACATGGGATATATTGCTTTTGAAGAAGTTGGCACATTGAGCACCTTATTTACAAAAGGAGAGACACAAATGTTACAAGATACTACACCTATCACAAGTACAATGGAAGAGAAAACTTTTCATGATGTTGATGATACTATTGAGGCGACAAGACATGTACCTAATGAGAAAATAGATAAACTTGATAAAAACCTAGCTAAATTCCAAGACTGTGCAAACTGAGAGGATAGTTGAAGAAGCTATACCTGTGATTCATCATGTAAGAGAATTGATAAGAGAAGGACAAGATGGTGTTAATGCAATCCGTGGTTTAACACATATTGTACAAACCAATATTATGCCAGTGATGGAATGTGTAAAAGTGATAAATAACACTTTGTCACCATCTCATACACAAGTATCAACACCTATACCGACTACGGGAATATCTACATTTACATCAACGATCTTAACAACTGATGCGGATGCTTGTAGTAATGCTACCACTAGTATTAGAGTATCTATGGCACTAATTACAAAGCTGTGGGATTTAATTACTAGAATTTGGTTTCTAAGGGGACCTCTTCTATGAATAATTGCTCTCAACCACCTCTTCATCCCACTTATTCTCAACCTCCCATTACATATAGTTATTCTCAACCACCTTCCGCCTACCATTATGTCCAACCACCGTTGACCTATTCATAGCCTCCGCCTATCACAACTCAAGCTCAATCACCTCCTCACTTTGGTTCTAATTCCTCGCAGCAAACCACATCTCCCAATGATGCCATCCTAAACCAACTTTTATAGGGCATGACTGCTTTACAAGAAAAAGTAACAAATCTTACAAATTCTTCGTAGCCCAATATACCAACATATCATGCTCGTAATCCCCTTTCCTATGCAATTTTGAGAACTCCTATGCCCAAGAGGTTTGAGACTCCCCACTTTGAAAAATATGGTGGAAAAGGTGATCCTAATACTCATGTGGCAGCATTCACAGCTATGTGTAGTGATTTTTATTTTGAAGAGGACTTGTTGGTAAAACTTTTCCCGCGATCTCTCAAAGATACTACTTTAGAATGGTTTGCTCTTTGCCTCTGAATTCAATACACTCCTTTTTGCAGTTGATTGATCAATTTTTACAACATTTTCAAGCAAAATTTGAACCTCAAGTGTCTTTGATTGACTTCGTTCATTGCAAGCAAGGTCCAAAAGAGAAGTTAACTAAATTTATTAGTTGGTATCAAGCTTTGTATACGCAAATTCAATATCAGATGAAAGATGAGGATGTTCAAAAGGTGTTTATCACTAATCTACAACCTAATATTTGTGATAAGATCCTCTTGATGAAATATAACTCCTTTAAACATTTATGCACCACCCTTCGTGATTACCAACTTTAGTCTAGTCAGTATGAAAACCAAAACTCATCGGCTCAAGTTAGTCAATCCATGGGTGGATCATCACAAAATAACTTTAAAAGGAATAATAATAATAGGAGTTTCATCAAGACTAATGGACCGAATACAAACAACTTTTCTAATGTATCTACTATCACTAATCCGAAGAAGGCATCATATCAACCAAGAAAGTTTACTCTAATATCTGAATCTTATCATTCTATCATGAATCAAGCTATGAGTAATAACCTTCTGAAGCTTCCCCCGATTAAGCCTATCGATCCTAGTAAAGCACAAGGACCTTACTTCGATGCTAATGCCTTTTGTCATTTTCATCAGACACAAGGACATGATACTGAACAATATATGCGTCTTAAACATGAAATACAATACATCATTGATTCGAGTATCATACAGGTATCCGACGTGAATGATAACAGAAATAAGTCAGTTGCTCCACCAAATCATAATTTACAAATCTTAACTAATCCCTTCCCTAAACATACTGATAACAATATGTTAGAACAAGGACTAGTAGAAGTAGCTGATGATGATTACTTGGAATATGATAACATCATGGGTATGATTGAAGTGGATAAGGAAAAGTTGGATAACCCACCTTGTCCATGAAGAAATGGAATTTATACTGAGGTTCCTCCTCTATCCTTATACAGATCGGGAGATAACCAAAACACATTAGAAAGAAAAGTAGAACAACTGATATAGATGAGTGACATGGTACATGATTATTCTTCTTATTGTGTTAAACGGCTTCAACAATGAAAACTCGCTAAAAATCAGAAAAGAGTAAGACGACTATCAGCAGTTGGAAATAACAGTGGTTCTCCTCCTCATAAGCAACAAAAGGTCTCATTTACACAAGGATTTAAGAAACATGCATCATATGATAATAAACAAAACTTTCATAAGAACCACTCAAACTTTGCACTCAACATAATTGAGTACCTCTCCAAGAGGTTTGCAAGGTCAAAAATCTGATACAATGATCCCTACAAGGAAGTATCTCTGACCCTTTATCACTCTCATGATGTGCTTCCCCCATGATATGTGTTATTTAGGCCTCTTGGGATGACCCCTGACTCTCTCATAAGGTCCCAGATACCAGGAGACCACCTCTGTTGTGACCTTCTTCTATTTGTATCATCTTTCTTCTATATTGCCTCTCTCTCTGATTTCATCATTGTGTGTTGTGTCTTACGGACATAGCATTGCGGTTGGTGAATTGGGGACACCCTGCTACATGACTATCCCTAAGACACTTGTTTCTCCTCTCTTATTTATTGTTTCCCTTCCTCTAGTGTTTCTATCTAGTGGGCAGATGATGAAAAACATTTATACTGATGCAGACCTAGCGTCCCTTTAGCAAGAAATCAAAATTTGTACTTAGTTCCAAATATGACGATGGGGTTGTAATATATTATCTAATGCTTGGCTAGTAGAAGCACTCCATGCTTTCTGTGTAGTGATTTTAGATGATCTTTTATCTCACAAACTATAATAATACTACTGCTCCATGCACTTTGTTTGTCTTTGAATCTTTCCTTGGTGACACTTGGTTTAGAGATTTTCATGATATAGCCCCACGGTTATCCTTGATTTCTGAATTCGTACTATAACCTTTTCTCTTTGTGTGATTAATCATATGCATTGATGTTGTTATTTATCATGATTATGTAGACACTAACATGTTTCTTGTAGGGATGTGTTTGTGGGAACATTTGGTGATCGTAAAGTACATGTCACCTCCGGAGGGAATGGACTTTGTGAAAGTCTGTGTTCCCTCATGTATTTTGTTCCTACCTTAACGTGCTTGATATTGATGCGTGATATCAACCACCTTAAGGTGGGGGCATCTATAAGGTAAGCTGTCTGTTGTAGATGTTAGCAATGTGCTTGTCCTTAGGTGCAGTTTAAAGACTGGTGGCGATGAGTCCCTCCTGCACTCTAAGTTTGTTTGCAATCAATCATCTTAAGCCCTCTGCAGAGGCGAGGGTGGTGTATCTCTTGCAGAGAGTGCCTATCCTATCATTTTCAAAAAGTCCTCATCGGGAGGCGGGGAGAGGTTCTATGACTAACTCAACGCTTAAGCATGTCTTCAACGATTGTTGTGGTGAAGCCCAATCATCGGTGTGTACCTGTAATGTGCCTGAGATGGTGATGAGCCTAGAAATAGGAACACTCCATCGCTTGTCTACTATGTTTTCTCTGTGTCTTCAAAGTGTGTGTGTTTGGCATGTTTGTTGCCCCATATGTAGTCTAAAGACCAACACGATGAGTGCTTCCTACATTTTGGGAGGTTTGGCATGTCTTGCATGTGTGTTGCCCCATATATGCAGTTTAAAGACCAGCGCAATAAGTGCTTCCTGCATTATGGAAGGTGCATTTACTTTCCTATACTTGCATATGCATTTCATATATATGAGAAAAAGAAAAGAAAAGAAATCATTCACTATCTTCTATGCATTAACTATCTTCTATGTATTTACTGTATTCTCCATGTTTTGCTTGACTGTAACTGTCTTCTCTGTGTTTTGCGTGCCTATCATTGTCTTCAATGTGTCTAGCATGTCTTCTCCATGCTTGGCGTGTTTGTTGTGCTTGTTGACTATATTTTAATGCATGTATTGGCCTTGCGTTTATACATATATTAAAGTGGGCCTAAATGTAACATCAGAAAATGTCCCCTTGGGGGCTTTACCCTCCTAAGGTTTAGTTCTCGGGTCTTTACTCTACATTTAGGACATCTTGCATCATATTTTAACATCTCGATGAAATGAACCCTGAGTTTCATGACAAATGGGACCTAGGGGATTCCCTTGAACTTAATCCTACCCAAAATAGGGAGGGAGGACTGGGACACCCGTGCCCTAGGACTTCCTGCCCTATTTTGCGTCAGGCCCAAATTTTGAGTGTCAGCTTATGACCTTATTTAGGTCCTATGCCGACACGGTAAGTTTGAATTACAAAATTCTTGGCAGGAGTGTTTGTAGTTGCATATATAAGCATGTTTAGGTATTCATTTGTAAAGTAGATGGAAATTTGGATTCTTAAGCTTATGTGAAAGTGATTCAAGGCATTCATTGTGTAGCAAGAGTAGATTTGTGTTGTTTATATGTTTGTATTTGCCGATTTGAGTAATTATCTCCTCATGGCATGAAGAGCTTCTTCCTTCCATGAGATCTTCACTACAAGGTGACATCATTTGTGTTTTCAATCATTTATCATTTGTCTTTTTTGCCTCTACCTCCCAAGGGCACACACTCTCTATCTAACAATGGTGTTCAGAAGACTTGAATGTCTCTCTGGGGCTTGACTAAGGCAAATCTCTAAACACCGCAACCCCCTCCCAAAGTTTCTGTGATCACAGGTTACAGGTTGAAGATATAGGAAAAGTGGAGTTGTAGGAGGATATTGTAGAGTATCAGATTTGTAGATCAGAGTTGAAAATAGCACCCTGGACTTGGGTGCTCGCTACCTAGTCCTCTGGATTCCATGATGGGAAAATCTCTGAGATAACAGGAACATGTTGTAGATCAAGTTTCCAGATCTTGACAAAAACCTGGGCATTGGATTTGGGTGCCCACTCCTTAGTCCTTGACTATTTTACTTCCTGAACTTCAAAAATAGGTGCACATTTATCTGTCATTTTACATCTCCCTGTAGCAACATTTTGAGTAATTTGTCTGTTATCTTCCGTAATTTCATAATTAGGGTTTTGAGGTATAATTGAGCATAATTGAACATAATTGACAATCAAATCACACAAAATCCAAGTTTCCCTACATCTCACAGTGATCAAGGGCCTTATAGTGCATTGCCACTTGACCCAAGGTCCTTGAATGTAAGTGGTGAAAGGAGGATAGACATCAAACTAATCGAACACCCATTAAACTATCCTTTAAACCCTTTTACCTACATTACAAGTGGGATCTTGCAATGAAAGAAGAAATGGACTCCTTGTTGAAAAATCAGACTTGGGAATTATATAAGTTGCCTGTAGGTAAAAAGGTTTTACCAAACAAATGGGTTTATAGGTTGAAAGAGGAAGATGGAGGTAAGAAAATATTTAAAGCCAGGATAGTTGTAAAAGGATTTACACAGAAAAAAGGTATTGTTTTTGATGAGATTTTTTCTCCGGTTGTTAAGATGACTTCTATTCGTACTGTTTTAAGTATTGTGGCTACTGAAGATTTGCATTTGGAATAGCTAGATGTGAAAACTACCTTGCTCCATGGTGATTTGGAGGAGTAGATATATATGGAACAACCACAGGGATTTGAGGTTAAAGGTAAGGAGAAATTGGTGTGCATATTGAAGAAGAGTTTATATGGCTTGAAACAAGCACCTCGGCAATGGTATTTGAAATTTGATAGTTTTATGGTTGAGCAAGGCTATAGCCGGTGTAATTTTGACCATTGTGTTTATTTTAAGAGGTTGGATAATAACAACTACATTATTTTATGTTGATATGTTGATGACATGCCCATAGTAGGGTCTAAAATGGATCACATAAGAGAGTTAAAACAATAGTTAGCACAATCATTTGCTATGAATGATTTGTAGGCAGCAAAACAAATCCTTGGTATGAAAATTTGTAGAGATAGGAAGAACAGAAAATTGACTCTATCTTAGGCTGATTATGTTGAAAAGGTGTTGTAAAGATTCCATATGGAGAATGCAAAAGCTGTCAGCACACCTTTGTCTAGTCATTTGAAATTGACTAAAGAGACGTGTCCTAAGACACAAGAGGAGGAAGAAAAAATGTCCAAGGTAACATATGCTTCAACTGTAGGAAGTTTAATGTACACCATGGTATGCATGAGACCAGTTATTGCACATGCTGTAGGAGTCGTAAGCAGGTATATGAGTAATCCCTGATTGGAGCATTGGAATGCGGTAAAATGGATTCTTAGATATTTGAGAGGTACATCCAATAAAAAATTATGTTTTGGGGGCTCTAATACTGATCTAGCATGCTATGTGGACTCATATTTGGCAGGGGATATTGATACCAGGTGGAGTACTACAGGTTATGTCTTTGCTATAGGTGGGACAACGGTGAGTTGGATCTCCAAGTTACAAAAGGTGGTTGCTTTATCCACCACGGAGGTAGAGTATGTAGCCACAACAGAGGCAAGTAAGGAGATGATGTGGCTGCAATCTTTCATGGAAGAATTGGGCAAACAATAGGCTAATAGTTATTTGTTTACAGACAGTCAGAGTGCCATACATCTTGCAAAGAATCCTGCCTTGTATTCAAAGACCAAACACATACAGCTAAGGTATTACTTCATCCGGTCGGTGTTGGATGATGGACAGTTACGACTGGAAAAGATACATACAGATAAAAATCTAGCGGATATGTTTACGAAGGCAGTGACAAGGGAGAAGCTGGATCCTCTTCGGTTGGTCTTCAAGACTAAAAATAATAAAATCAGAATAGTAGGGTCCAGGGTGTTTATTTCCAGTGGGAGCTACAGGGTCAGCGGTGTTATGATCAGTCTCCAAGTGGGAGATGATATGGTGTGGATTCTAATTAGTTTCCAAGTGGGAGATTGTTGTTATATGGAGCCTAATTAGACTCAGAGGTTAAATTTTCCCTAGTTTTATCAGCGTGGTTTCCCCCCAAATTATTTAACAGGGGTTTGGGAGTAGCGCCCCCAAGACGGGGTTAAGGGGCAATGCCCCTGAAACCTCAAATGACTTTTATTATTTTATAAAGATGTCAAGAGTTATTTTTCTATTGGCCGACATAAAAAAACCCTATTTTTTAACTGACATAAGTCTTGATAAATCAACTAAGGGTTAGGGTTTTTGTTGATATTATTGTAGCATTTGCAGTGGTGTTGAGTTGCAGGGATTGTTGGTTGTAATTGGTTTGATTTACTGGATAATAATATTGGACTCTTTGTTGGTGGATGTAGCCTGAGTTTTGGTGAACCACGTTAAAATTGTCTCTCGTTGTTATTATTTCTGTGTATTTTTCATTCCTCTATTTAATCTTTATTTGCATTTAATTGATATCTTCTGCATGCAATTCCTAACAATTTAATCTTAGCCGTCCACATCACTCAATTGACCTTTCAATCTTAGCCATTGAATCATATCACTCCTCTCCTATAAATCAAGCCTCATCCAAGCCATTTGGAGGATTCATTTTTCAAGAAACATTATGCTGTTGAAATGATTCTAAATCCTCTCTACATCCATCTTCTATCTATTGTTATGCTACAAATTTGAGCAATCAACATTCATCCAAGATCCACAATCTTTGATATTTTGCATCCTATGCAAAATGGAGAAGAGTAATGGAGGAGGGGTAAAAGCACAAAGCTGTGTCACACTTTTATAAAGGAAAAGGCCAACGTTGATCGAACTTTTAAACTTGAATCACTAAAAAGTGACATTAATGTTTTGAATTTTGAAATGATGTAAACTAATAAAATATTTATTTTTTAGTGTATTTTATATTTGTATTTTAAAAAATTTTAAAAAATCATTTGAATATAGTTTTTAATAAATTGACACTATAATTTAGTTGCTGATAAAATGCTGAAAAATGAAGTTACATGAGACGTCAATCTTTATATAGTAATTTTTTTTTTCTTCAATTTTTGTGTATTTATAACTTGAAACTTTAGTGCATGGATATATTTTTTCCAATTTTGATAAATATATTTTTAAATAAATAATAAAATGTGTGTATTAAAATGTAGTTGTTTCCATTTGACGTCAACTTTCATATTAACTATTTATCTAAAATAGAAAAAAAAATTATACCATCTTGATATAGATTCTTTTATCTAGTGCATCATATTTTTTTCAAATTTTTAATAAGTTTTACTATTTTTCCTTGACATGGTAATCGACCTAATGTTTTGTGTTGATAACCTACTTTTAGTAAAAATAGAAAGGAAAATATAAATAATAAATAAACTATATATATATATTTGCAAACTAAACTTATCGATCTACAAAAGGGTATTTTTATATTTTTTAAAAAAATATTATTTACATGACTAGAAGTTGTTGAAATATCAAGTTTTTCAAATAATTTTATTTTTTTGGTAAATTGGCCTCATAGTGGTGCTACATATGCATTTAGCCAACAATTTTAGTTGGAAAAGTTGTGGACATATCTAACTTAGCTAGAATGAATCTTACAAGATCATATGTTGACCAAAATTGATTTTTAGTTAGAAATATTCAAATTCACTTGTGCTGATAAGTCAGCTGAAAGTGTGACACAGCTTTGTGCTTTTACCTGGAGAGCCAAGCTTAGCATAAAGATTTAGAAATTTAGTTGCTTTATCCTTTGAATTTCTATGTTTATCTTGTACTCCATTGTTGATTTAGGGTTTTATGATTGATGTTAGTGATTTATACCCGATTTTCCCTAACTTACAGAACCAAGTGTGCTATGTCACTTGAGATGTTGAATCAACAACCTCATTTTTACACCTGAATTGTCAAATATAAGGGTCACAATTAATGATAGGTTTGAGGGTTTATTAACCCCATTTACAAAACTAAAACCTTTGTACCTTAGTGCAAGATATTTAGATAGTATGGTAATTAAAAGTGTGGGATTCCAAAAAGATAAGGTGATGAGAAATCAAGAATTGAGAGAAGGAAAGATGTTAGAAATTAGGATCTTAGGATACTAATTATTATAAATAAAATGTAAAACTAATAAAATGAGAATTAGAAGTATAGATCTAACACATTACACAACATATACATGGAGAAGAGGCTTTCAAGTAAAAAATCTCATAAAGCATCATTTTATTATTTAAAATACTTATAAACTTGTCTATAAAATTATAGACAGAACCTGGGGATGCACTTGTTGAATGCACAAGACAACTGAGAGGGGGGTGAATCAATTGTATCAAAAATTTCAAACCCTCGCAAACATTCAGATGCACATTAACCTTTAAACGTGTTATAATGATTAAGCATGTAAAGAAAATAACTAAAATTGAATCATAACAACACCATACACAAGAGAACACTAGATTTTACGTGGAAAACCATAAAAGGGAAAAACCACGGTGAGAATTAGCTCACAATATAATGAAGTAGCAATACTAAATTACACAAGGCTCACTACCCACTTGAGGTTCACTGCCTAAAAGAAATAATGCTCATTGCAAGTAGACTCACTATCCAAGTGGACTCACTGTCCACTAAGAAAGAAATAAAGAAAAGAAGAATGGTTCACTGCCAAGCTTTGAACTGATATAATTGCATCTAACCTATGCATGGAGTTTAGTTCCAATGAAGCTCATTATCCATCACAACACAAACAACACCTTTACAACAATAATGAAAATAGTAGACACTTTCTGCTCACTGCATCCAGTAGCCTAACACATGAAATCTCTCACTACACTGATCAAATTCATAAAACAAACATCATATCCTTCATGCATACCATCATCCATGAATCTTGACACTTATTTATACCATCATCAATCATGAAAACATTCTCCAAAGTCGGCAACACAACTTAATTCATAAATTTCAAATTAGGTCTGGACCTAAACATTCCCATGGAGGAAGGGAATGAATGCAGACCATGCTACATATTAGCATGAACCTAAATCCACTCTTACATGTTATTTCACACTTCCACAATCAACGAAGCATGACCACAATTAGTGTAAACAACCAAGTTGGCCAAACTTGTGTAAACACTATGAACTATTAAGCACATGCTTCCTCAAACATAAACACACCTTGCGGATCTTACAAAAATCTTTAACACAATCTAGAAACATCCACAAACATCTTGAAGACACCTAAAAACCAACAAATCCAACCACAACGACTTTCACCTGAAGAAAATTCACAATCTACTTACAAACAACAATGTTGAACTCTGCTACATAAGAAATCACATTCTGGAGTATAAAATCACAAACCCTCTAGACTAAAGATAGGTAAGAACCTTTTAAGAACACATCTAGAACCACAATACCTAAAACCACTTTGTGGAGAAATGCGAAGCAAAAAACTTTCTCCTAGACACACTACAAACACTGTCAAACACTATTCTCAAACTGGTGAACACAACTTTCACTGTACAAGAATCCAAAGCACCAAATTCTAGATTTAGCATCTTCAAACACTTCTAAACAACATTTTCAAACTGCACATTCTGATCTCCAACACAAAAGAAATGCGGAGTAGAAACTCGAATGGCACTCTGTAAGCTAGAAGACTTCTTCAACACACTGTTTCCAATATTAATCAAATTTTCTTAAAAGCACTTGGAAACCTAGCAACAAGAACACTTTATCAACATTATCAACACTATCTTAACATTCACAAATAACTCAAACTCACACCCTTTCCATATCCTCATCTCTGCTCAACCTTATCTTTGATCTCTGTCCAACACAAACTTACTCAAACTCTTGCATCATTTCTTAATTAATACAAAAGACACAGTTGATACCAATGACAACACAAGCTTGTTGACATCATTGACAACACTGATAGCACATACTTGCAACAATCTCCCCCTTTGTCATTGATGGCAACACATGATGTGAAAAACCATCAAGACAACTCTGCACCAATCTTCTTTACTTGCTTATGTTGATAACTGAGAGGGGGGGGTGAATCAGTTATCCTAATTGTTTCTTCTTTTGAACTTTCTTATTAATCAAAGCAGCATTGAATTAAACAAACAAACATTATCATGAAATGAGAAACACATGACACAGTATTTTTGACGTGGAAACCCGGTTAAGGGAGAAAACCACGGGGTGATTAACCCAAAGATTATTCTCTGTTAGAAGAATAAGGAGTTACAAAAATGGCACTTGCCAATTAGGGCTCACTGCTCGAGCACACTGCTCACAAAGAGGCCCACTGCCTACAAGGAGACACACTGTCTACAAAGAATGTTATATAATACTTGAACTGATTGGAAGCACCTACATATGCTAGGGTTCAGTTCCGGTTAGGCTCAGTACACTGATCTGCTGCACTTCATCTTTCCTCTATTCTTTATTCTGCTAACTTTTTACATACCGGATCTTTCTTACTACTTCTGCTCTGCTCTGTACTTATTCACATACACCATCACACAATCACTCTTTTCACAACTAAATCCATCCTCTATATATATATCCGCACAAGTAATTTCATCACCTTTCTAGTCGGCATCCGGAACAGTCTAGTTTCTTACAAACTCTGTTCTGTCGGCTGAATCCTTGCTAACCAAGCAATGTGGATCAAGCATATACTTGTAGATATCATTAATCATGTTGGCCAAACATGATTCATGCCTTCACAACCTTTGCCATCAACAGTAACATATCCAGAAAATATTCTGATGCTCTGTCAGTCAATTCTTCCTTCTGTTCTCATTGTCTTTCAGGAATCCGGTACTCAGCTATTCATATCTTTTTCTTTGTCCATCACCGGAGGATAAATCCTTGGAATATACTACTCAAGGTAGTCCTCTTGACTTCCCCAAATCCGCACTACACCAAGACACTTCCTCTGAGAGGTCCGGACCAATTTGTCGGACCTTGCCACATGCTCTGTTCTTGTTCACCGGACCACAACAGTTCTTCATCCTGACTTCCGGTAGAGGCACACCATGACTTGCGGATATGTGGGATGACCTTTGTTGCCATCAATGACAACAACCATGAATCCATATAGTGTCTCTTGCCAACAATCTCCCCCTTTGGCATTGATGGCAATACTTAGTGAAAAATGACTAAGTGTTTACACTATGCTCCCGCTTTGCTGATGCTCTATCTTTATATACAATTTCTAGAACTCCCCCTTAGTTGGATTCCTCATTTTTCACTGCTCCTCACTCCCCCTTTGATATCAATGGCAAAGGGTAGGGTCCGGACACCAAAATTTTCAAAAAATTTCTATACATAGCTGCATATTTACATACTCACATAAACTGAAGAATGTCTGCAAAAGATGTCTTCAGTTGGATCAGTTCTGTAGCCCAACTTTGCTTCATTCTATCCAAAATCGAAATGTGACCACTCAACAGAAATGCAAAAGCTTCTGCCCTCTTGAGATCTGTCGGATCATTTGTTTTGGCGGTAGTCTGAGCATCACTGATGGCCTCATGCATAGTTTCTAACTTAGGGATTATAATCCTTCTAAGTTCTCCCATCCGGTTAGTGATATTCTTCCTTTCCTTCTCAAAGTTCTTTATTGCATTTGTGATTGCAATAGTTTGACATTCTTGATTTACTATGGATGAAGAAAGAGGATCAAAACTTTGAGACAAACTTTGTAGTTTGTCCTGTTCCGCTTTTATTTTCTTATCAATTTCTACTGTTGCCTTTGACTAGGAGATACAAAATTTGTAAATATCACCGCCATAGTTAAGAGCATTTTCTAAGCTCTTTATTCCAATACTCATATTTCTCCTATCATTAGAGATTAATCCTAATACTTCTGAAAATCTTTTATCCAAAAATTCCTTCCGAACCTTTTCTTCAGCTGATTTTTCTAGAGAATCAAAATGTGTATGAACACTGCTGACTAAGGTTTTAAGATTACCGGAAGAGGAGACTGTCGGATCTATCTGGATTGATGGCATAATCTTTTCAAGCACTCCGGAAGCAGCCTCTATCAACTCACAGTCTTCCATATGAGACTTTAGGAGTTTTTCATTTGCCTTAGCATTTGCAAATGAAGCTATCTTCATTGTCTGTACCGGAGACAGAGAGTCAAAGTCGAATGGGCCTTTTAGAAGCTCTGGTTCATCAATCTCTAAAGTTTCTTGGCTTAGAAACTTTTGAACAGTTTGTGCAGTGTCTCTTGCTGGAGACAGATGTTTCTTTTCTTCTGCAGTTTTGTCCTTAGGAGTCTTATCTCCTTCCACATTCTTACCACTTACAGTTGTGGTTTTCTCTGTTGGATTTTTCTCTTTCTCTGCATCCTTGGTGCTATCAGCCTCTTTTTCTTTTTCTGCTGCTTCTTTCTCCTGTAATTTCTCTTCTTCTTGGGATCTGGAGACTGTAGGAGAAGCCAGAGAAGAGATGTTAGTTTGTTCTAGTGGCACTTCTTCCGGAGCAGATGATTCCAAGTCCGAAGCTGTTTCTGCACCTAAGTCCTCTGTAATAGGAATATTGAACCTTTTGTATGTATTCCGGAGGATCTCTTTAGTGTCATTGGCTACTTTGTCGGTCTCACCAAGCATAAGCTGATTCATCCTTGCAGTCCTTGAATATCATGTTCATGGTTTTGTGATCAATTGAGGGATATAGCTGAATAGCTATCTGTTCCCTGATCTCAAGGTCTTTTGCCATGGCATTGTTTTTTCTTATTTCTAGTTCCATCTCTAGACTCTTTGGAATTTTAGAGATAATCTCAATAAAAGCTTTATTGTAGATGTTCAAGTACCTAATTATAGCTTCCTACAGGATCTTTTGATCTGCCTCATTGTAGTCATCATAGAACTCAGCCACTGGTTGAAGGTTCCCATCCACAGTGACTGATTTGACTACACTGTCTAGAGACAGGGTGGGCTTTTCAGCAAATTCTTCTGTCATTTCTTCCTTGTCTCGGCCTGAAGAGGGTTTACCGGATCCTTTCTTCTTCTGTTTCTTTATTTCTTTCACTCCCTCATCTGACTCAGTTTCTTCTTCATCCTTTTGGCTTTGATAAGCTCTTGAGGCTTTTGTCTTAGATCTCTTACCGGATCCCTGGACTTCCAGTTTTGAGCTTTTGGTTTTGATAGGTGTAGATCCTTTTGATGATCTGGTCCGGGTTGAGGATTCCACTGGAGCACTTTTCTTGCTTTTCTTTTCTGCCTCTTTCTTTTCTTCCTCAGATTTTCTTCTCTTTTCCCGGTTGGCATCAAGTGCCTCTTTTGGGATGCCTAGGCCTTGACCAATATGCTCTACTTCTTTTCTCACCTTCCTCTTTATCTCAGGTTCCCTGAGTTCTACATGGATCTTTACACTTAGCTCCTCAAAGGTTCCAAACCTTTCTGCCTTTGGATCTTTGGGCTGACTTAGCATGTGTTGAACATGCAGCTCCACTATCTGTTCATCCACTTCATACCCCATGGGCATGATCCAGACAGTCCTTGGCTCCACTGCCTCCATTAGGCATTGATCAGTGTCCACCATAAAGCACACTGAGTCTTTGTATTTTTCAACAAGAGACTGGGGAATTCTTTCTCTTGCTTGCATCGTGCTTTGGAAGTTTTTGAAGTATCCCCATAGGGCTGTATTTCTTGCTTTGGCATCCCCAAGCCCATGTAAATAGTCTCTTATCTGGCCTGCAACAGGTTTGTCATTCTGCCATGCCCATCCACTTGATCCGGGCAGCTCATTCATGAAGTAGAAAAATAGACATAATATAAGAGTACCATACTTAAAGGAATTCTTTTTGTCCTTCTTGATTTTCTATATATTTTCCATTAATTGGCTTAAGAGCAGTTCGCAGAGATCATATTCTGCATTCTTCCTTAGCATTTCATAGGCAACATACACTGCAGTTCCAGATACAGAATTCTCCCTATTGGAGTGATAGATCTTGTATCCTATTATCATGGATGCATACTTGATATCCGGATCCGAAATATCTTCAATGGTCATTGCCCTCTTATCAAATTTTGATCCAGTGGCCTCAGTTACAATGTTGTTCTTGACAGATTTGAGGATAGGTATCCCTCCGGAAGAGTATAGACCAGTTACTACCCTAATTGCCTCTTTTGTGATCTTGCAAGGTCTATCCAGCCATAGGAAGTTGTCATGCATTCTGCTCAATACATATCGGACCCATTCTTCTTCTTCAAAGCAGGGGAAATGAATGAATTGATCAAACTGTTTCTTCTGGATACCCTTGTACTCTGGTTTAAGCTCAAAAGCATTGTCTATCAGTTGTTTGTGATAGAGATCTCTCAATTTGAATTCCCCAAATTCCTCAATGCTTGCATGTATGTAAACCCTAATGTCTTCTATGTGTAAGACTCCATGAGGAACACTAGAAAATGCTCCTAAGGGATCTACCTCCAATGACTTGTATGGATGTTTCTTAAATTCAGGTCGGGGACTATCTGAGATTTTTACTATATTTGGAGTAGCCATTTCTTCAAAAGATTTGTAGCAAGATATCGAAAGTGGAAAATACCTTTTGCGTCTTCGGTTACACGGAGTGGCTGGATTGATTTCTGTATGTAATGACTTCGGCAGGAGATCTTCGGTGAACTTGATGAATTTTGTTGCAGAGCTGCACTTTTCACTTCTTCTTGGATGTGGAATGATCAAGTGATTGTTGAGAAATCCCTTATATCATTTCGCAAACCCTAATATCTGTTTGCAATAAATGCTCCACCTACATTATTCCGGTTTGCCTTATCAGGATAGCTTGGAGTATCCCGGATCAGTCCTAATCTATGAACATCATGCGAATCTTTCAATCATGAATAAATCGAGATGACACATTACAAGAACATCCCAAACATTCTGTCCAGTCTGCAGAGTAAAATAATGTACTTCCGGATCTCTCCGGACCCTTTTGTAGTCCTCTGTCATTCCGGAGCATCTCTCGGAATAGGTCTTACTTGATCGATCACAACTTCTTTACATCTTCATGCGGACCTCTGAAATCTTGTCTGGATCATCTCAGGACTTATATATTCAAACCCTTTACTCCGCATCTTGTGTCACATCCAGCATCACTTGATTGGTTGGGGGAATAGGATTTTCTTTGAGTCTCTCCCTGAGCCAGAGCTCACTTTTTAATTTCTGAAAGGAATATCAGCACTAGAATTTGGTGCGGATCCAGTTTCTGTATTCTCTGAACTTTTCTTTACCCAAATCTTGCTCATCTGATTCCTAACTTCATCTGCATTCATCTTTTGTTTACCCTTGTCTTGATTCTGATTATACACCGGACCTTTTTTGTCCTGATTCTTGCTTCTGCAGACTTTAGCATTATGACCGGACCTATTACAGATTTGGCAAATAACATTTCTTTGCATATTTGACTGATAACCTCTTGATTTGCATTGATTAGCCATATGACCTACTCTATTGCATGTAAAGCATCTACCATTGAATGATTTGTTTACTTGCATATTTCTGCATTCATGAGACTTGTGTCCATACCTTTTGCAGTTAAAGCACTGTCCGGAGAAGGATGGATTAGTTTGATTCATTCTTTTTCTGCACTGATTAGCTTTGTGACCAAAGTGATTGTAGCTGTGGTAGTATCCATTGAAAGATGGATATCCTTGAGCATTGGGCTATCTTACCGGAGGTCTTCTAGGCCTATTCCTTGGATTTTCTGATCCAAAATTCTTTTGACCAGATCGGGAGCTTTCTCCTTTCTCATATCCCAAACCGTACTTGTCATCTGTCTTCTTTTGACTTCCAAGAAGTACTTCAAGTTGGGCAAAACTTATCTTGAATTTTTCTTTATATTCATTTGCTGTTTGAAGATCTCTTTTGAGAGAGACAATTTGATCCTCAAGTTTTTCTTCATTATCTTTGGCATCTTCAAGATCAGATTCAAGATGTCTGATAATCCTGTCCATCTGGTGGCATTCTTCTGATTTCTCTTTAAGAGATTGTCTTAGATTGTCTTCAGCTTTTCTTTTTTCTTCAATCTCTTGAGTAAACTTTATAGTTCCTGATTCCATTTCATGTCTTAACATAATGACTTCTTTTGATAACTTTTCACATAACTTGATTTTCTCAGTCAATTCTTCATTTGTATTGCTTTCTTCAGTTTGTCTTGCCAATTGTTGGAGCAGCTCCTTTCTCTTTTTCATAGAGAGACTTAATTTGTCTTTTAGTTCTCTCATGAATTCATCAGCCTGTTTGAGTCTTTCCTTTAATTCATTGACTTCAGAATTTGACTGTTCAAGATCCTCAAGGGCAGTCTTGAGTTGCTCCCTTAAACCATATGCATCCATTTGAACTCCCAGATCTTCCTCAAGCTGTTAGGCTCTATTAGGAGGAACCTTGCTCTGATACCAATTGTTGATAACTGAGAGGGGGGGGTGAATCAATTATCCTAATTGTTTCTTCTTTTGAACTTTCTTATTAATCAAAGCAGCATTGAATTAAACAAACAAACATTATCATGAAATGAGAAACACATGACACAGTATTTTTGACGTGGAAACCCGGTTAAGGGAGAAAACCACGGGGTGATTAACCCAAAGATTATTCTCTATTAGAAGAATAAGGAGTTACAAAAATGGCACTTGCCAATTAGGGCTCACTGCCGAGCACACTGCTCACAAAGAGGCCCACTGCCTACAAGGAGACACACTGTCTACAAAGAATATTATATAATACTTGAACTGATTGGAAGCACCTACATATGCTGGGGTTCAGTTCCGGTTAGGCTCAGTACACTGATCTGCTACACTTCATCTTTCCTCTGTTCTTTATTCTGCTAACTTTTCACATACCGGATCTTTCTTACTACTTCTGCTCTGCTCTGTACTTATTCACATACACCATCACACAATCACTCTTTTCACAACTAAATCCATCCTCTATATATATCCGCACAAGTAATTTCATCACCTTTCTAGTCGGCATCTGGAACAGTCTAGTTTCTTACAAACTCTGTTCTGTCGGCTGAATCCTTGCTCACCAAGCAATGCGGATCAAGCATATACTTGTAGATATCATTAATCATGTTGGCCAAACATGATTCATGCCTTCACAACCTTTACCATCAACAGTAACATATCCGGAAAATATTTTGATGCTCTGTCAGTCAGTTCTTCCTTCTGTTCTCATTGTCTTTCAGGAATCCGGTACTCAGCTATTCATATCTTTTTCTTTGTCCATCACCGGAGGCTAAATCCTTGGAATATACTACTCAAGGTAGTCCTCTTGACTTCCCCAAATCCGCACTGCACCAAGACACTTCCTCTGAGAGGTCCGGACCAATCTGTCGGACCTTGCCACATGCTCTGTTCTTGTTCACCGGACCACAATAGTTCTTCATCCTGACTTCCGGTAGAGGCACACCATGACTTGCGGATATGTGGGATGACCTTTGTTGCCATCAATGACAACAACCATGAATCCATATAGTGTCTCTTGCCAACAGCTTACTCTCCCCCTTCCTTTTACACATCTTACTCTTCTCTCTCTGATCACTGATCCTTTTATTTTTCACATTGCTCTCACTTTCCCCCTTTTTTTCGCATGAAATCTCTCCCCCTTTGACATCAATGGAAAAGGGTGACAGAACATTCCCTTTTTATGATATTGCGCATACTTGCACTGCTCGCTACTACTCTGCAACATCCTTTTCTTTCACTTCTTTGAGCACTCCCCCTGATTGCAAAAATCATCAAGACCACTACCTGCTCTCCCTAAGAGGTAGCCTCCAACATTAGTCTAGAAAAGAATGAATCTTGAAATCCACTAGACTGATGCATCTCCTTATGCATCTAGTTCAAAGAAAGAGGGGCACTAACCCCTAACTTCTCCCAGAGATACACAAATGTATCCTTAGGAAGAGCCTTAGTGAATATATTAGCAACCTGATCCTTTGTGGGAACATACTCAAGCTTCACTTAATTCTCTGCAACCTTCTCTTTCAAAAGGTGATACCTAATTGAAATATGCTTTGTCCTTGAATGCATCACCATATTCTTTGAAATGTTAATAACACTTGTATTATCACAAAAAATAGAGATTGTTTCATCATACACAACTTTGATATCCTTCAAGGTTTGTCTCAACCATAACACCTGTGTGCAACATGATGCTACATAAATTTATTTTGCATCTGTAGTATATAAAGACACTGAATCTTATTTTTTACTTAGTCAAGACACCAATTTGCATCCAAGAAAGAATGCACCACCACTTGTACTTTTCCTGTCATCTACACAACCAACCCAATCTACATCTATATAAGCACTTAGAGTAAAATCAGTAACTTTTGGATACCACAGGCCATGATCTGAAGTGTCCTTTAAATAGCTGAATATCCTCTTCACTACCATAACATGTGACTCTCTAAGATCTTCTTAAAATCTATCCACAAGACAGACTGCATGCATGATATCCAGTTTGGTAGTAGTTAGATATAGTAATCCTCCTATTTAGGGGAAAATTGGATTTGTTAATGTTTTAGTGTTTTGGTGTTTAAATCCTCCTCTCCACTATACATTCAAGGATCTAGGGTCAAGTGTCAAGCACTATCATACCCTAGGTTCCTGTGAGATGTAGGGAAACTTGGATTAGGGAATTTAATTATCAATTTCTCTTCTCTTATGCTCAATTGACCATTAAAACCCTAATTATGCAAATACAGAAATAAACTGATGAATAAAGGAAAATGCTCTTGCAAACAGAAGTAAAATAGCAAATTACAGAATACTTGTTTTCAGGGTTCCGAGGCGGAATAGTCGAGGACACTGGAGCGGACGCCTAAGTCCAAGGTACCAGTTTCTTTGCGAGATCCGGACCTTCTTTCGACATTGATAAGCTCTGTAACTTATATTTCTAGAAACTTAGCTTTGGAGGATACTAGAGTGAGTGTCCAAGTCCTGGAAATGCTTCGGTGTCCTACTTTTCTTCAAATCCCAAATCCTTGATGCCTGCCAATCCTTTCTGCAACTTCACTTTTCCCAAATACAACACTTGTAACCTGCAATCACAAGACTTGGTTTGGGGGTTGTGGTGTTTAGAGGCTTGCCTCAATCAAGCCTTGGAGAACACTTAAGTCTTCGAACACCATTCTCAGATAAAGAGTGCATGCCCTTGTGAGGCAGAGGAAAAAATAAAAGGAATCATTGATGAAAACACAATATAATGTCACCTTGTAGTGAAGCTCTCATGGGAGGAAGATGCTCTTCATTCCATGAGGAAATTGATGCTCAAATTTGCAAATATCAACACACAAAACACACAAGTCTGCTCTTGCAACACAATGAAAGCCTTGAATTTCCTTGAGAACACTATAGCTTGCTAGTAATCATCTAGTTGAAATCTAGTTTACAAATGAATGCCTAAACATGCTTTTATATGCAACTACAAACACTCTCGCCAAGATTTTCATAATTCAAACTTACCATGTCAGCAAAAGACCCAAATAACGGTCATAAACTGACACTTGGAAATTAGGGCTGCCCCAAAATAGGGCAGGACTAGGGCGTGGGTGCCAAAGTCCTCCCCCCTATTTTGGGCAGGGTACAGTTCAAGGGGTCCACCTAGGTCCAATTTTTCATGGAACCTAGGTCTCATTCGATCGGGATGCCAAAATATGAAATAAGATGTCCTAAATGCATGCTAAAGACCTGGGAGCTAAACATTATGAGGGAAAAGCCCCCAAGGGGACATATTCTGACGTTACATTTAGCCCTCACTTTAGTGTATGTATAAACACAAGGCCAATACATGCATTAAAATAAGGTCACAAACACAACAAACACACCAAGCACAGAGAAGACATGCCAATCACATAGAAAATAGTAACAGGCATGCGAAACACAGAGAAGACAATTACAGTCACATAGAACACGGAGAATACATTCAATGCATAGAAGACACATTGATGCATGGAAGACAGACATGATTCTTTTCTTTTCTTTTTCTCATATATATGAAATGCAAATGCAAGTACTGAAAAGTAAACAAACCTCCCATACTACAAGATGCACTACCCTAGGGCATAGGTCTTTGTATATATGGGGCAACACACACATAAGACATGCAAAATCTCCCAAAATGCAGGAAGCACTACCTAAAGGCACTGGTCTCTGCATATGGGGCAACAAACACACCATGCAAAACAAGCACGCCAAAACATACACACTTGAAGACACAGAGAAAACATGGAAGACAAGTGATGGAATGTACCTATTTCTAGGTCCAACACCATCTCAGGCACATTGCAGGCACACACCAACGATTGGGCTTCGCCACAACAATCTCTGAAAACATGCTTAAGGGTTGAGTTAGTCACAGAATCACTACCCGCCTCCACAGAGGACTTTTGAAAATGACAGGATGATGTAATATGCTCTGAGAAATACACCATCCTTGCCTCTATAGAGGGCTTAAGGTAAAAAGGATATGCTTGATATCGTGCCTCTGTAGAGGGATTACATGATTGATTGGTTGATTGTAAACAAACTCAGGATGCACAATGCACTACCCTGGGGTGCAAGTCTTTGCATCTAAGGTCAAACACATTGCTAATATCTATAATAGACAACATACCTTATATATGCCCCCACCTTAAGGTGGTTGATATCAGGTATCGATATCAAGCACGTTAAGGTAGGAATAAAACAGACAAGGGAACACTGACTTTCGCAAAGCCATGCCCCCCAAAGGTGACATGTACTTTACGACCACCAAATGTTCCCACAAACACATCCTTGCAAGAAACATGTTAGTGACTATAAGATTGTGATAAACAACAACATCAATGCATATGATTAACCACACAAAGAACCAAGGTTATACAACGAATTGGGAGTTCGAGGATAACCGTGGGGCTATATCACGAAGCTCTCCGAATCGAGTACCACCAAGGCCAGATTTAAAGGCAAACAAAGGTGCATAGAGCAGCAGTATTGTTAAGGTTTGTAAATGCGATAAAAACATCATCAAATTCACTATGCAGATAGCATGAGTGCTTCCACTAGCCAAGCGTCGGATAAGATATACAACCCCATCGTCATATTAGAAACTAAGTCCATTTTTTGACTGCTCTTGAAAGGGACACTAGATCCGCATCAGTATAAATGTTTGTCGTCATCCGCACGCTAGATGGAAACATTAGAGGAAGGGAAACAATAAATAAGAGAGGAGAAACAAGTGTCTTAGGGACAGTCATGTAGGAGGGTGCCCACAGGTCACCAACCGCGACGCTATGTTCGTAAGACACAACACACAACAATGAAATCAGAGAGAGGCAATATAGAAGAATGATGATACAAATAGAAGAAGGTCACAACAGAGGTGGTCTCCTAGTATCCTGGACCTTACGGGAGAATCTGAGGTCATCCCAGGAGGCTTAAACAACACATAACACATCATGGGGGAAGCAGATCACAAGAGAGATAAAGGGTTAGAGATACTTACATGTAGGGTCTTCGATGCTAAGTTTCATTATCAGGCGGGTCACCATCATCCCAATATCTAATGCTAGAGGGGAGAGATGCATAGGGTACCATGGTCCAACTTTTGTTCTTGTTTTCATGTTGTTCATCTTTAAGTTCCTTTTGATTAGGTTGAATGTTTTCTTCATGAACTAATGTTGTATCTTTTGGAAAGTTTATGTCGTTATTGATGTTCAAGGAATATGCAATTAAAGGAGAGGGAGTTGATGGTTTTCAATTGTTAGTGATGTCTAAATGACTTGAATAATCAAACAAAGGAGAGAAATTAAAGGTCTTCTCTTCCTTAGTGATATCCAAGGTGTGTGAACAATCAACTAAAGGAACAAGGTTTCTAGGATGGTCCAAGGAGGTTTCATGCATTATGATAGATTTTTTATTGTTGTTAGATGAAAGCTCATCGTCTACCCATGGAATGTTCTTTGTTGAAGGGACTTCTTCATTCACTAATGCTCCCTCTTGGCTAGGGAGAGTATCGAAATGGCAAAATGGTGATGGCTCTTCATTTGCTAATGCTTCATCTTGGCCAGGGTGAGAATTAGAATGAAGATTTGGTGGTATAATGTTAAGAGATGTGTCAATAAAATCATCCTCTTGCCTCCAAGTGTCCTTATGAGGAGGAACAACTTTAGGAGAGGGACTATTAGGTACACCAAAGTTATCATCACATGTTTTAGTAATACGTGTCATAGTGGAATGTTCCATAAAGTCATCTAAGGCTTCATCTAGCATTTTGAGGTCATCACGTATATATGCTATTGATCATGAATTTAGTGAGATCATCCAATATCCAAGGGTATATTCCCATGAATTTTGTGAAGCTATCAAAATCAGATATATAAAAAAGCATTTCGTATGTAGAGCACATAGAGAGATTGACATCATGAATGTGTGTTATTTGCTTCAAAACTTGAGGATATTTATCAGTGAATTTAGAGAAATGATCCATGTCTACGATGTATGAAAACAACTCTTCTAAATAATTATCCATGATATATGTTTCAAAATTAATGCAAATCAGATTTAAAAGTTTCTCCAAAAGTATAGCAAAGGCAAGTGTAAATCTATATGCAAAAATGGCCTTAAAATGATTGCTTTTTCGTACTTTTTCAATGCAAATGAATGAACCAAAGGGTGTTGTAAGGATTTCAGTCAAGGGAAGCATGTTATATTTCTGATATCAGTTCAAAACAGCAAAAGTATCCTTCTCAACACAATCTTGATGCAATTTCAAGTTAATGCCAAGTGAAAATATGTCAAAATAGGTGCTTTTTTCACCAAAATTCAATGCAAAAGGGCATAACCAAGGGTGTTGTGAGAAAAATTATGATGGAAAGCAAATTATATCAGAAGTAATATCCAATTAATGTCAAAATACCCAACACAACATGCTTTTAGTGCCACTTAAGGTAAACCCCTAGTGAAAATATAGCAAAAATAGGCTATTTTTCATAGTTTTTCAATTCCAAGACCTAGCAAAGGAGGTGTTGTAATGAATTTTAGGAGATAAAGAAAATAATATCAATAATATCAGTCACCTCAATACATAAAATTTGTCAGAAAATGCTTGGAGTGTAAAGTAGGTCAAACCCTAGGGCAAAAATAGCTAATATGTGTAGTTTTTCACCGAATTTTCAATACAAGAGCCCGATAAAAGGGTGTTGTGAAGATTTTTATGAGGGGTAGCATGATTACCCTGATAAAATCCAATTAATGAAAAAATAATTTTCACAACATGCCTATGGTGCAAGTTTATAGAGTCGATAAGACCAAATTTAGTGAAAATCGTTGTTTTTGAAGCCCTAGGTTTGAGATCTTGGGACAAAATGCTATGCGAATATTTTGAAGTCTGATTTATGATAGGAATTAAATACTCTCAGATCTGAAAATGATTTTCAATCTTGAACATGCAAAGTGTCGACACAAATTTAATGAAAATGCATCAAAATTCCTAGTTTTTGTTGAAATTTTCTATGCAAAAATGTAAATATTTTAAATCTAAATGCAAATTTACACTAAAATGAAACACTATAACCAAATGTTAATTTGAATAAGACTCTAAAATCAGTAGAAAAATCTAAGAAAAGATTTTTCCTACAAACCCTAGATTTTGGAATTACTAGGTTATATGAAAATTGTCAAAATTTCTACAAAAACCTAGCAAATTAATGATGAAAATGCAATGCAAATTTCTGAAATTTTAGATTTTTCTGTAGTTTATATCAGATATGATGCAAAAATCATGAATTAGGAAAATTTAGAAAGAATTGATACAATTTAGTAAGCCAAACAATGCAATTTTTTTGAATTTTTCAAATTTTTTGATTTTTTCTCAATGCAATAAAATGAATGACTATATGAATGAATGAAATCAATCCAAATATGAAGATACACACTCAGAAAGTTGCAATTTAAGTCCAAAAACACAGGTTCACCAAAATGTTTAGGGGAAAATTAGATTTTTTAATGTTTCAGTGTTTTGGTGTTTAAATCCTCCTCTCCACTATACATTCAAGGATCTAGGGTTGAGTGTCGAGCACTATCATACCCTAGGTTCCTATGAGATATAGGGAAACTTGGATTAGGCAATTTAATTATCAATTTCTCTTCTCTTATGCTCAATTGACCATTAAAACCCTAATTATGCAAATACGACAATAAACTGACGAATAAAGGAAAATGCTCTTGCAAACGGAAGTAAAATAGCAAATCACAGAATACTTGTTTTCAAGGTTCTAAGGCAGCATAGCCGGGGACACTAGAGTGGACGCCCAAGTCTAAGGTACCAGTTTCTTTGCGGGATCCAGACCTTCCTCTGACACTGATTAGACTTGTAACTTTTATTTCCAAAAACTCAGCTTTGAAGGACACTAGAGTGAGTTTCCAAGTCTTGGAAATGCTTCGATGTCCTACTTTTCTTCAGATCCCAAATCCTTGATGCCTACCAATCCTTCCTGCAACTTCACTTTTCCCAAATACAACACTTGTAACCTGCAATCACAAGACTTGGTTTGGGGGTTGTGGTGTTTAGAGGCTTGCCTTAGTTAAGCCTCGGAGAAGACTTAAGTCTCTGAACACCGTTGTTAGATAAAGAATGTGTGCCCTTGTGAGGCAGAGGAAAAAACCAAAGGAATCAATGATAAAAACACAATATAATGTCACCTTGTAGTGAAGCTCTCATGGGAGGAAGATGCTCTTCATTCCATGAGGAAATTGATGCTCAAATCTATAAATATCAACACACAAAACACACAAGTCTTCTCTTGCAACACAATGAAAGCCTTGAATCTCCTTGAGAACACTATAGCTTGCTAGCAATCATCTAGTTGAAATCTAGTTTACAAATGAATGCCTAAAAATGCTTTTATATGCAACTACAAACACTCCCACCAAGATTTTCATAATTCAAACTTACCGTGTCAATAAAGGACCCAAATAATGATCATAAACTGACACCCAAAAATTAGGGCTACCCCAAAATAGGGCAAGACTAGGGTACAGGTGCCCAAGTCCTTGGTGCAGGAGCACCTTCTCTATGGTGGGTCCAATCTTGGATCATTTGAATTCCTATGCATGTCATGTTTTGTTTATGTTTTCAATAAGGCTTTTTAAGCCACATCATGTTTGTAATAAGGATTTTATGTCAATTTGGTCACTAGACCTATGTAGAACATGTTTTGGTCAAGTTTGATGTAATAACACAATGAAAACATGTAGTTTTCTTGTGAGAGGAGAAACCCAATGGCTAACTGACTTTCAAAATTAGTTTGTATAGTTGGGAGGGATGTTAAATAATGTCTCAAGCCTTCTATAGGCAAAGTTTGATGTAACTATGAAGTATGAATGAAGATTTCAAGATTTGATGTGCTAAAACACAGTTTTTTTGAGTAATTTGCTGTAACAGTCATTTTGTACGGCTTGTACGGAAAGTTGACCACTTGAAACTGATTGGAGATGTTCATGTATTGAGGTAGCTTTCTTTTGGAAGTAGTTTGGTGTCTTGAAGTGTTGTAGTTTGTGAGATATTAATATTTTTGCAGAGATTGGTCAGAAAACCTAGGAAACTAGGGTTTTGTGAATAAACGGATCATTATTCCTCTGTCCACTGAATGAAAGATTCTCATTTTCAATGTGATGGAGGAATACAGTGTATATTTTGTGTCTTTTGTGGTTTTGGGTCAAGCACTCAAGGATACAAGGAGTTTGGCATGAATTTGACTAGGCATCTCTATGTGACTAGTCATTGAAACGATAGGAAAAGTGTTGTTATGTGAGAACAGTAAGTGGAGTGGCCAAATTGATGGGTGATCAAGTGTTTGTAGAGGATTATAGACCCTTTGATATCATTTTTTTGTTCTGAGCAGTTGGATTTGACATAGTTCCTTTGTAAAGGCTTCAAATTAGGCCTAATCCCTAAAAACTAGTGTTTGATGTCATAGGGGTCCAAAGTTAGGGTACAATCCTGAAAGTTTGAGGTTTAGTGTATGGGCCTAAAGGGTATCCTAATTTGTAATGCGTTTTGGAAGTCCTTTGGAAGTCTAGAAAGTTATCTTTGAATTACCCATTTTGTAGGGCTATAAGAATTAGGTCTCTCAAGCTGATCTAATGGTGCAGACCTATCCTAACCAGATCAAAGTAGTCTCAACAAGTATTGGTGGGTGTTGTTGAGTCAAGTGAGGCATTATGGACATGATCATGTCATATGGGGTCTTGGGTTTGAGTGAGAGCCTGATTTGAGGAGGTAACATGCTTGGTTGTGGCCTAGAGTGTTGGTGTTGATGGGGTAGAGTTGAGTCTCCCTAATAGAGAAATGAATAGCCTTTGTGTGAGGACACATGAGTGTGGTCCTAGTCTAGTTCTCTCTCTTGAGTAGCCTTGTGAATGGGCTTGAGTTGAATAAGGTTTGGGATGCCTTATAGAAGAGACCTAAGAATTTAGGTTGTTAGAGAGGTTATATCCAAGTATTGTTTGTACCTCTGCATCATATTGGTATCAGAGCCAATATTTGAATTAGAGTAGCGTATGTCAGATGAGGAGATAGAAACTGAGGCTAGCACAATGCCTCCCAAGTCTATGAGCCAAGAAGCCATCAAGAAGATGGTAGAGGAGATGCTTGAAGCAAGGTTGAAAGAAGAGAGGTCCAAGGGTAAGAGTAAATAGGATGGAAGTGCTTCTGATGCAAAAGAAGAAGAAGAAGAGGCAGAGGAGAGCCCTCAAGAACAAGATATGTCTACAGACCAAAAGGCATTATTGAATGCACTCAAAGGTGCTCATGGAGATAGTGGTGATCCAAAGATGGATGTTCCTACATTTAGTGGGAAACTAGATGGAGATGCCCTCATGGATTGGATTGAAGCCATGTGTAACTATTTTGACTTCAAGGAGTATACTGATAGCAAGAAAGTCAAGTTTACAAGATTAAGAGGTGCTGCCCTAGTTTGATGGAGCTATATGCAAGGTGAAAGAGAGAATGTTGGAAATGACCCTATCACCAAATGGAGTAGAATGGTGGCCATGCTAAGAGAAAAGTTCATGCCATCTAATTATGAGTTGCAGACCATTAGGAAGTTCCATAATCTTAGACAAAAGGATATGGATGTGGCTACATCTACTAAAGAATTTCATAGATTGAGCATGAGAGTCAATCACAAGGAGGAGGAGAAAGAGATGGTGGCTAGATATCTCGATGGCTTGAGGTATAACATACAAGATGAATTCAGTATGGTGGTTCCTAAAATAGTGGATGAGTGTTTTCAAGCAGAGGGGAAGTTGAAAAGAAAGAGTGATCAAAACACTAGAGGAAGAGGTGGCAGAAATAATAGGGGAAGAGGCAGTTTTGGTAGAGGATAGTCAAGTAGAAATGAAAACCTAATTCAACAAGAGTCTCATTCTAATGTAGACCATAGAGGTGGTGGTTTTAGAGGTTGGAGAAGACCAAATGGCATAGGTAGAAGTGGTGATGAAGGCAGAGGACCTTAAGTTTTTACTGGTAGATGCTATGGTTGCAATCAAGTGGGCCATACTATGAGTAAATTCCCTGAGAAGGCAACTAGTTCCCATGATGGTGGAAGAAGGAATCAGTTGTTGAAAGATGATGATTGCCAAAGTGTGAATTCACCCATTGGTAGTGTTGCACCAGTCCTTTAAGGAGAGAACATAATGATCAAGAGGACCTTGTTGAAGATGCCATTGAAACAAGAGCCCCCATAAAGGAAGACTCTCTTCAAAACCCAAGGTATAGCATATGGTAAACTTTGTAAAATCATTGTTGATTCAGGTTCTACTAAGAATGTAGTGTCTACTAAAATGGTAGAGAAGTGTAAGTTGAAAAGGCTGCCCCATGTTAATCCTCATAAGATCTCTTGGTTGAATAAGAGTCAAAATTAGATGGTAGAAGAACAAACTTGGGTTGAGTTTGAGATAGGTGATTATAAGGACAAGGTACTATGTGAGATTATTCCTATGGATGCTTGTCACCTTCTTCTTGGATGTCCATGGAAGTATGATGTGAAGGCACAACATGATGGTGAGAAGAACACATACCTCAACACCAAGAATGGAAGGAAGTTTAGGATGGATCCTATGTAAGAGCAGATTGGAGAGAAGAGTAATGACACCAATGTCATGATGGTTAGTGGCAAAGATTTCTTACACCTCATGAAGGAGAAGGATACCCAAGGGTATGCCTTGGTAATGAATCCTAAAGATGAATCAGGGCAGCAAGACAAAAGGCAAAAAGAGATTCCACTAGAAGTGCAGCAATTGTTGGATAAGGACCAAGATCTTGTGGTAGAGGATACTCCTAACTCCTTACCACCCATGAGAGATATAAGTCATCAAATTGACTTGATCCCAGGTGCCACATTGCCCAATAAGGCTACCTATAAATTGACACCACAGCAAAATGAAGAGGTGAGTAGACAAATTCAAGAACTCTTAGAGAAAGGACTGATTAGAAAGAGTCTTAGTCCATGTGCAGTCCCTAGTGTACTTGCTCCAAAAAATGATGGGAAGTGGAGACTATGTACGGATTCAAGGGCCATAAATAAGATCACAATAAGGTATAGATTCCCTATGCCAAGGATTGAGGATCTTTTGGACTATATTGGAGGGTCATGTTATTATTCAAAGATTGATTTGAAATCTGGTTATCATCAAATCAGAATTAGGCAGGGAGATGAATGGAAGACTGCCTTTAAGACAAATGAAGCTCTCTATGAGTGGCTTGTCATGCCATTTGGCCTTAGCAATGCCCCAAGCATATTCATGCATTTGATGAATGAGGTACTTGTTGAATTCATTGGCAAATTTGTAATTATTTATCTTGATGACATACTTGTTTTCAGCAGGACAAAAGAAGAACATGTGAAGCATCTTGGACAAGTGATGAAGAAGTTGCATGAGAATAAGTTGATGATCAACTTGGATAAGTGTGAGTTCATGAAAACTAAACTTGTGTACCTAGGTTTTGTGATTTCTAATGGTTGTTTGAAGATGGACCCCACAAAGGTTGAGGCCATTCTCAATTGGCCTACTCCTAGGACAGGGGGAGATGTTAGAAGCTTCCATGGCTTGGCAACTTTTTATAGGAAGTTCATTAGAGGATTCAGTCACATAAGTGCTCCTATTCTTAACACCATCAAAGAGAAGCACAATGGAACCTTAGGAGGACACTTTGGGTTGGACAAGACTTTGGAACAAGTCACTAGATTCTACTATTGGCCAAAAGTACAATCGGATGTAAGGAGATATGTTACAAGTTGTACCATATGTCAAAAGGCCAAAGGTATGTCTTCTAACGCTGGTTTGTACCAACCCCTTCCTATTCCCAATAGGCCTTGGGAGAGCATTAGTATGGATTTTGTACTTGGTCTTCCTAAGACATTAAGGGGTGTGGATAGTGTTTTTGTCATTGTGGACAGATTTAGTAAGATGACTCATTTTGTGCCATGAAAATGCACAAATGATGCATCTCACATTGCTGGTCTCTTTTTCAGAGAAGTGGTTGGAATCCATGGTTTGCCTCTTTCAATTGTCACTGATAGAGACTCCAAGTTTGTTGGTCATTTTTGGAGTACCTTATGGAGAAAATTGGAAACACAATTGTCTTTCTCATCAGCCTACCATCCCCAAACTGATGATCAGACTGAGGTTGTTAATAGGTCCCTAGGAAACCTTCTAAGATGCCTTACCAAGTAGCATGAGTTGGCATGGGACTTGGTTATTAGTCAAGCTGAGTATGCTTATAATGATTCAGTGAATAGAAGCACTGGGAAGAGTCCATTTGAAATTGTTTATGGTTTCCATCCAAGTTGACCCCTTGAACTCAAAGACCTACAAGGTTGGGATAAGAGGAGTGCTCTAGGAGAAGATTTTGCTGCCACCATGAAGGCAGGTCATGATCAAGTCAAAGTTTAGTTGGAAAAAATAGTCTCCAAATACAAAGATAGGGCAGATCTCAAAAGGAGAGATTTACAATTCAAGGTGGGAGATTTGGTGATGGCCTATCTAAGGAAGGAAAGGATGCCTAAAGGACATCCAACCAAGCTTCTGATGAAGAAAATAGGACCATGCAAGGTAGTGCATAAGTTTGGTCCAAATGCTTATGAAATAGAACTACCATCCGGTCTTGGTATTTCTCCCATATTCAATGTTTCAGACCTCTTTCCATTCAGACCTCCATTGAATGCTGAAGATGGATCAAATGTTGTGGTTGAAGATGAAGATTGGGTCAGAGATCTACCTCCAAGTAAGCCTTTACAATTGTAATGCATCTTAGATTCCAAGGTTGTCAAAAAGACAAGGAAGGGTGTGAACAAGGAGTACTTGGTCAAGTGGCAGGATCTTCTTGATTCAGAGGCTACATGGATGAGTAAGGCAGACATTTTGAAGCATGGGAAGACACTCCAATAGTTGGAAACTCAAGGGACTTGAGTTTTTCTTACAGGGAGAGTATGGTGCAGGAGCATCTTCTCTATGGTGGGTCCAATCTTGGATCATTTAAATTCCTATGCATGTCATGTTTTGTTTATGTTTTCACCAGACCTATGTGGACCATGTTTTGGTCAAGTTTGATGTAATAACACAATGAAAACATGCAGTTTTCTTGTGAGAGGAGAAACCCAATGGCTAATTGACTTTCAAAATTAGTTTGTACGGTTGGGAGGGATGTTAAATAATGTCTCAAGCCTTCTATAGGCAAATTTTGATGTAACTATGAAGTATGAATGAAGATTTGGAGATTTGATGTGCTAAAACATAGTTTTTTCTGAGTAATTCACTGTAACAGTCATTTTGTATGGCCTGTACGGATAGTTGACCACCTGAAACTGATTGGAGATGTTCATGTATTGAGGTATCTTTCATTTGGAATTAGTTTGGTGTCTTGAAGTGTTGTAGTTTGTGAGATATTGATATTTTTGCAGAGACTGGTTAGAAAACCTAGGAAACTAGGGTTTTGTGAATAAATGGATCATTATTCCTCTGTCCACTAAAAGCAAGATTCTGATTTTTAGTGTGATGAAGGAATACAATGTATATTTTGTGTTTTTTGTGGTTTTGGGTCAAGCACTCAAGGATCCAAGGGGTTTGGCATGAATTTGACTAGGCATCTCTATGTGACTAGTCATTGAAATGATAGGAAAAGTGTTGTTATGTGAGAACAGTAAGTGGAGTGGCCAAATTGATGGTTGATCAAGTGTTTACAGAGGATTACAAACCCTTTGATATCATTGTTTTGTTCTGAGCAGTTGGACTTGACATAGTTCCTTTGTAAAGGCTCAAATTAGGCCTAATCCCTAAAAACTAGTGTTTGCTGTCACAGGGGTCCAAAGTCAGGGTATAGTCTTGAAAGTCTAAGGTTTGGTGTATGGGCCTAAAGGGTATCCTAATTTGTAATGTGTTTTGGAAGTCTAGAAAGTTATCTTTGAATTACCCATTTTGTAGGGCTATAAGCATTAGGTCTCTCAAGCCGATCTAATGGTGTAGACCCGTCCTAACCAGATCAGAGCAGTCTTAGTAAGTATTGGTGGGTGTTGTTGAGTCAAGTGAGGCATTGTGGACATGCTCATGTCATATGGGGTCTTGGGTTTGAGTGAGATCCTGATTTGAGGAGGTAACATGCTTGGTTGTGGCCTAGAATGTTGGTGTTGATTGGGCAGAGTTGAGTCTCCCTAATAGAGAAATGAATAGCCTTTGTGTGAAGACACATGAGTGTGGTCCTAGGCTAGTTCTCTCTCTTGAGTAGCCTTGTGAATGGGCTTGAGTTGAATAAGGTTTGGGGAGCCTTATAGAAGAGACCTAAGAATCTAGGTTGTTAGAGAGGTTATATCCTAGTATTGTTTGTACCTTTGCATCAGTTCTCCCCTCTATTTTGGGTAGGGTACAAGTCAAGGGGTCCACCTAGGTCCAATTTGTCATGGAACCTAGGTCTGATTCCATCGGGATGCCAAAATATGAACTAAGATGTCCTAAATGCATGCTAAAGACCCAGGAGCTAAACCTTATGAGGGAAAAGCCCCCAAGGGCACATTTTCTGACATTACACCTCCAATCATTGATCTATACTTTCTCTGATCAACCTTAGGAGATTCATCATTCTTTCTCAACTTACAACCACTAACCATAGGAGTACAAACTGGTTTAGAATCTTCCATTGCCTTGATCCAATACTCATCCTCGCATGCCTCAACCACTATTTTAGGCTTAACTTTAGAAATTAAACATAAATTTAGTTGTTCTTCAGTAGCTTTCCTTCTTGTTAATACACATTTTCTCTTATCTCCAATGATCCGATCTTTAGAGTGATGTCTCTGCACAAACCTAGGGATCTTAAGAATCTTTTCCAGAGCTTCTTCAACCTGCACTTTCTTTTCTTTATCTTTTTCTTCTTCATGACTTGAAGACTCATCTGATTCATATCCATTTACCTCTGAGTTCATCTCTAGATCCTCAAAACACCTCCAATCAACATGAAAACTACTTTGTACTGGAAACAATTGTGTTCTGTCAAACCAAAATTCTATTACTCATTACTTTCAAGCTATTAATCAAAATCAGATAAAATTATGGATTTAGATATATCCAATGATCAATGACCATATACCAGAACCATAGAGCAAGATCTTCGATAGCAGATGGATGCAGACCAAATTACCGAAACACTGTAGCTTGATTTTACCTGAAGTCAGGTAAAAACACTGCTAAAGCCCTGCAAACAGTATTTTCAAACCCTAACTACCCAATGGAGCCCTAAAAACCTAGAATCAAGCAAGCAAAGCAAGCAAATATGAAACCATAGGCTAATAGTACAAATCCTCCATTGTTCCTATGATGCTATGACTAACTACTACACTTAGATTTTGTAGGTATGTAAATGCTATGGAGAGCTCAAGTGTTGACAATGGCAAAGTTGACTTATGCAAGTGGTGAGATCTCAAAATGAGAGGGTGAGAGTGGTTTTATAGAAGAGGAATTTGGAATTGAGGGTTGTGATTAGAAGTTGACTTGGAGCCAAGATCAAGGGCTAAGAATGATTAGGGTTTCTAGCCACAAGAGGACAAAAGACAATTTTTATTAGAAGAAATGGTGGGGTGGGAAGTGATCTTAAAATTAAATAAATTGTATTCATTTATTTATTTTTTTAGAGGAAAGGGTAATGTAATGTGGTTTTAATTAAATAAGTGTAGACTTATTTAATCAAGGTAAGGTTTAGAATTTAAATAAATAAGTATTTATTTAAATTAGAAGGGAAATATGGACGTTAGACTAGTGAATAATTAAATAATAATTAAATTATTTAATTATAGAGGAAACTAAAAGGAAATTGCTTAAATAATTAAATAAATAAAATTTATTTAATTAAAATCATAAGGGGGAATGAATTAATTAAATAATTGAAATTTTTTAATTAATAGCAGAATTTGAAATCAAGATGGATTATGTGTGAAAATGTCATTCACAGGCCCAAGGCATTTTTAAGTGTCTACATTTTACCCCTCTTTGATATAGTGTTGAATTCGGCGTTGTCTGAAAGAAAAATTTGAGAAATGTGCTCTGAACATGCCCTAGTGTACTTTAGGTGAAGCGTGACAGCCTTATGCCCCCTCCGGAAATTTTTCAAATTTTCTAAAAAAATTTCAAAAAATTTGGAAAATTTTCTGAAAAGTTGTGCAGGATGCCTAAAGTGATCTAGAAGCGAGAAACTGACCATAAAATGTGCTTGGCATGTGAAAGAAAGCCACCAGTTGGTCAATTTTGTGAGAAAGGGGCCCACCTAGGTCAAAAAGGCCCTATAAATAACCCTTAGGGGGTCCATACTCCTCATTTGTGCACTTTGAGTTTAGAATTTTCAAAGAGAGTAGAGAGATGATTTGTAAATTTCTTGTGGAGATCCTATCGATATGTCACCCATACTGCTTCATCAGCACCATGGGTCGAGGATCTGGACCTATGGTCAGCTCCCTGGGACAGGCATGCTGGTACGTATGTAACCCTAGCTTGTCAATTTATTTTGAGCTAAATTTTAGGGCTTGAAAATAGGGCACACATGCACATGGGTGTGCCACAATTGTGCGCTCATGTGACATGCGGTTTCTAGAACCGCATGTTTCAATAGGTGTGATGCTTACACTTAGGTGATGCACATCTGCTGGGTGTGATGCATAGGGTGAGCAGTGGGATGCCTGCACTGAAGTGAGACACATAAGTTGAATAGTGTGATGCATGAGCCAGAGCGTAACACATGCATAGGGTAGTATGATGCTTGCATTTAGTTGCCATGGCATGTGTCAATTTAGCCACTAAAATAATTTTTTCCCTAATTTTTGCCCTTATTTGGCTGCAAATGCTGTATTTGTGCCTTGTAAATTGATGTGGTGTGCTATCTATGTGAATACAGGAGAGGTTACCACCTATTTACACATGGGAGAGCCATCCTACCAGATATCTGTTGTGAGACTCTCTGTCGATGGCTGAGCGGGACACTCTCGATGCCCTAGGACTATACGGTGTTGCATTTATGCTCAAGATTTAGGCTAACCAAGGTTTATTGACTATAGTGGTCGAGAGATATCATTATGAGATGAGTTCATTTCAATTTCCAAGAGGGGAGGCTACCGTGACATTGCTCGATGTCTGGCGAATTCTTTGATTGCCTATTCATGGAGATCGGGTTGGTGGCACTTTGACGATTGTTCGAGACAGATGATGATGCATCCTTGGGTGTTGATGAGCTTTTATGAGGGCTTGGTGCCACCAGACTAGAGGGCACCTAGTTTTTAGAGTAGGAGTGCTAGTCAATCCCACTCGCATAGGTCACACAATAGCGTGAGGCATTCCCAGAGGCAGGCCTCGCTATATGATAGGCCATCTAGATCTAGGGCTGGATTAGAGCACAGGGGTCCTCCCACAGGTTCAAGAGGATTAGGAGGTCAAGTCAGTGCTAGCTAGGCCATTTTGATAGTCATGATGTATATAGTTGATCGAGGCTGTGAGCTCTTGTTATATGATTGAGCCTACAAGCTCTTTTTATTTGATTGAGCCTACGAGCTCCATTTTTGACACACATATGCATTCAAATTGTACTGTGACACATTTTTTATGATTATATATATATTTATATATGAGATGGACCATTATGATTGATCTTATTATTCCTATGTGCACATGATGTGATGAATATTTTATGATTATGATGCTATGTATTAGGATTTATGATTCATGATGATGCAGTACTAGATACTATGTTGTTTATATGATGTTTATGATGTAGTTTCTAGATGCATATGTTGATGTGATAGATGTTATGTAATGGTACTTTATTTCTATGTGATGCTCATGTATGGATCTGCAAATGTATATGTGATAAATGCCTATATGCTAGATGTAGGGTTTTATGCAAATGATGATGATTTTATGTGATTTAATGCAATGCTTATGATTATGATTATGATGATTTATTATGAGGATGATGATTATGAAATGATGTTATTGATGGACTAACGTGTGTGCATGCAGGTGATGTGATCTAATGCATATTTTTGGTGTGTCACAGTAGGATGAAAGGAAGATGAAGAAATGGAGATGAAAAATGAAGATTGGCTTAGAAGAATAGGTTCAGACTTTGCCATGATATATTGTGAGCTTTCTTTATGTAGTTGCTGCTTATCATTATAGTGCTTATTATATCAAAGGATGACCAATGCCATGGCATGTCAAAGGCCAAGGTGCAAAGTGTGGTCTCTTGTGAGACAAACACAAAACAGACAAGAATTGTCTGGCTCAAACTTAGTCACTAAGGCACCTTGTCGGATCATGTGATGAGAAAAACCCTAGGTATACAATTCCTAATGCGTGGAAGTATCTAGCCATTCCAATGCATAGGATCTTTTGATTCACACCCAGTAGTATCCCAATCGCACACAAGGAACTCAGTTGCCCCAGTCATGTTGCCAAGACAACCTGAAAATAGTAATAAAAAAAGAGGTCTCGCTCTATCCTCGTTGCTCTTCATCTCTTAGGGACTGCCTTGAGAAGCATAAGAATGAGACCAAAGAAAATGATCCAAATAAAAGATAAGACTGAGTCAATAGCCTTTAGATCACTTGCTGAGTGTATATGTGTTTGTCTTATTGCTGATAACTGATTGGGTAATGCCTGGTTTCAAGATAGTAAGCATGTCGTATAAGACACCTAGTTTGGTTTCAACAATGCGACTACCTATATAAGGCAGATGATAGGCGTAGGACATCTCATATAAGATGTGTGGTCTAATTTCAAGAATGTCGCATGCTGGGAGATGGTGGATTTATGATGATTGATAATGTCTAAAAGATGAGACGTGTTGTCTAAGGAGTAAAGCTTGGTTTTGACTACATCCCATGCTTGTTGTCAAACATGTGATTTAGATGTTTGGTTGGGCACAGTGATGTTTGATTATCACTATGTGAACGATGAGTGACCATGCTTTGGCAATGTTGTTAAACTGTCTTGTTTGATTGTTTGGATGTTTGTTGTCTTGTGAAAGATTGATTGTTTTTTCTTCTCAAAGTTTCAATCTCGTTAAAGGACAATCTATTATGATGGTTTGACGCGACGGTCCCTAAGGGACTGACCTAGTGCCTTGGGGGCTCATCAAAGATGGTATTGCCTACGTGAAAGCTCAGAGGCAACATAGTTTGACAAGGGTGGACTTGGTTTGACCTAGGACCAAAGGGAAATGCCTTGGGGGTGCATTGAAGATGGCCTTGCCTATGTGAAAGCTCAGAGGCATCGTAGTTCAACCATGTGGGTGGGTGACGTGACCTAAAACCTAGGGGGAGTGCCTCGAGGGCACATCAAAGATGGCCTTGCCTACATGAAAGCTTAGAGGTGTCATAGTTCGACCATGTGGGTGGGTGACATGACCTAAAACCTAGGGGGAGTGCATCAGGGGTGCATCAAAGATGGCCTTACCTACGTGAAAGCTCAGAGGCATCATAGTTCAGTGTACTGGTTTGACACTGTTTATTACTTAGGAGATTTTTGGTTGACTATTTGATTTTTTTGTGGGTTTTTTATGTTTTACAATGCTTTTGGGATTTTTAGGAATATTTGGATGTTTTTGGATTTTTGAGAATATTTGAATATTTTTTTTATTTTTCAGAATATTTGGATGTTTTCAGATTTTTTGGAAATAGGTGTCCTCTAATATTGATTTTAGGATTAGGAATTGCCCCTAGTTAGGTGCATGATAACATTATGGCAAAGGTGAGGTGGGGGGAATGTGAAGACACTAAATGGTGATTTATTTCCAGGCCATGGGAGGAATAGTGTGATTCATGGTGGATTTGGGATGTGGAGTATGATACAAAGTGGGTAGGCTTTATTGCGGGAGATGGAAGGCGAAATCTAGTGATGGTCGATGATGGAGAAAAAAATCAACTACACATGGCCTGTTTGCCAGGTTTTCACCATGGTACTTATCCAAAGTGCCATCGAAGTGGTTTTCACTTTTGGACAAATTATTTATCTTTACTTTTTTTTGACTTTTTCTACATTTTTTTGATTGATTTTTTGTTTAAGTATAATACCACTGAAGGTGCATGCTGTTGATGGGTTCTAGTAATGGTTCACCTTCAGGAGTGGCTAGCTGATATGCATGAGATCCATAGGCTGTAGTGATGACATAAGCCACTAGCCAATTTGGTTCAAATTTGCTAGACTTCTCCCATTCCATTTAATTTTTAGGGTTTTCTTTTAGGACCAGGTCTCCAATGTTAAAGTGTCGAACTCGGACCCTTTTGTTGTAGCTATGGTGGAGATGATTTTGATATGCCTGTAAATGGGTTAAGGCATTTTATCTCCTTTTAGCTAGAAACTCCAATTCATGTAGCTGGGATGCTCTTATTCTTTATCATCAACCAACTGCTGTAGTGACACTCTCAGGGAGGGCAACTTGACCTCTATGGGCAGGATAGCTTCTGAGCCATAAACTAGGGAATATGGGGTGGCTCTAGTGGGTGTGTAGATGCTGGTATAGTAAGCCCAAAGGGCGGGATTAAGTTGGATATGCCAGTCATGGTCAACGTCATTGATGCCTCAGCTTGACCGTTGCCTTGTGGGTAGTATGGAGTGGAGAAGTGGTGCTGAATGAGGAATTTTTCACAAAGTTCTTGAACATCTTGATTTTTAAATGGGTAGCCATTATCCATTACAATGGATTGCAAGACACCATACTAGCATATGATATAGTTGAGGATAAACTTGGCGATTTGTTTGCCAGTAATGTACGTCATAGGAATGCCTTCAATCCACTTTGTGAAATATTCAGTGGCGGTGATAATGAATTTATGGCCATTAGTGGAAGTAGGGTGGATTTTTCCCACAAGATCAAGTCCCCATTGAGAGAAAGGCCATAGAGATGTGAGTGGCTGCAAGTCCTAAGCTGGCACATGTACAAGATCCTCGTGTATTTTGCACTGTCTGCATTTCTTTGGGAAATGGTAGGCATCCTTTGTTGATAACTGAGAGGGGGGGTGAATCAGTTATCCTAATTATTTCCCTTATTGAACTTTCTTATTAATTGATGCAGCATTGAATCAAACACAAAAACATTACCATGAAATAAGAAACACATAACACAGTATTTTTGACGTGGAAACCCTGTTAAGGGAGAAAACCACGGGGTGATTAACCCAAAATTATTCTCTGTTAGAAGAATAGGAGATTACAAAAAATGGCACTTGCCAATTAGGGCTCACTGCCCGAGCACACTGCTCACAAGAGGCCCACTGCCTACAAGAAGACACACTGTCTACAAAGTGATAAGAATCACAGTCTTGAACTGATTGGAAGCATCTGCATATGCTGGAGTTCAGTTCCGGTTAGGCTCAGTACACTGATCTGCTGCACTTCATCTTTCCTCTGTTCTTTATTCTGCTATCTTTCACATACCGGATCCTTTTTGCTACTTCTGCTCTGTTCTGGACTTATTCGCATATATCTTGATTCCTTCACACCCTTCACAACTAAATCCATCCTCTATATATATCCGCACAAGTAATTTCATCACCTTTCTAGTCGGCATCCGGAACAGTCTAGTTTCTTACAAACTTTGTTCTGTCGGCTGAATCCTTGCTCACCAAGCAATGCGGATCAAGCATATACTAGTAGATATCATTAATCATGTCAGCCAAACATGATTCATGCCTTCACAACTTTTATCATCAATAGTAACACATCCGGAAAGTAGTCTAATACTCTGTCAGTCAGTTCTTCCTCTGTTTTGACTGTGTCTTAGGAATCCGGTACTCAACTATTCATATCTTTCTCCTTGTCCATCACCGGAGGCTAAATCCTTGGAATATACCACTCAAGGTAGTCCTCTTGACTTCCCCAAATCCGCACTACACCAAGACACTTCCTCTGAGAGATCCGGGTCAATCTGTCGGACCTTGCCACATGCTCTGTTCTTGTTCACCGGACCACAACATTCTTTATTCTGACTTCCGGTAGAGACACATCATGACTTGCGGATATGTGGGATGACCTTTGTTGCCATCAATGACAACAACCATGAATCCATATAGTGTCTCTTGCCAACAATCTCCCCCTTTGGCATTGATGGCAATACTTAGTGAAAAATGACTAAGTGTTTACACTATGCTCCCCCTTTGCTGATGCTCTGTCTTTATATACAATTTCCGGAACTCCCCCTTAGTTGGATTCCTCATTTTTCACTGCTCCTCACTCCCCCTTTGACATCAATGGCAAAGGGTGGGGTCCACACACCAAAATTTTTAAAAATTTTCTATACATAGCCGCATATTTACATACTCACATATACTGAAGAATGTCTGCAAAGGATGTCTGCAATTGGATCATTTCTGTAGCCCAACTTTGCTTCATTCTGTCCAAAATTGAAATGTGACCACTCAACAAAAATGCAAAAGCTTCTGCCCGCTTGAGATCTGTCGGATCTTTTGTTTGGGCGGTGGTCTGAGCATCACTGATGGCCTCATGCATAGTTTCCAACTTAGGGATTATAATCCTTCTAAGTTCTCCCATCCGGTTAGTGATATTCTTCCTTTCCTTCTCAAGATTCTTTATTTCATTCAAGACTGCAATAGTCTGACATTCTTGATTTATTATGGAGGAAGAGAGAGGATCAAAACTTTGAGATAAGCTTTGTAGCTTGTCCTGTTCCTCTTTTATTTTCTTATCAATTGCTGCTGTTGCCTTTGACCAGGATATACAAAATTTGTAGATGTCACCGCCATCCTTAAGAGCATTCTCTAAGCTCTTTATTCCAATGCTCACAATCTTCCTATCTTTAGAGATTAATTCTAATACTTCTGAAAATCTTTTATCCAAAAATTCCTTCCGGACCTTTTCTTCAGCTGATTTTTCTAGAGAATCAAAATGTGTATCAACACTGCTGACTAAGGTTTTTAGATTACCGGAAGAGGAGGCTGTCGGATCTATTTGGATTGATGGCATAATCTTTACAAGTACTCCAGAAGCAGCCTCTATCAACTCACAGTCTTCCATATGAGACTTCAGGAGTTTTTCATTTGCCTTGGCATTTGCAAATGAAGCTATCTTCATTGTTTGTACCGGAGAGAGAGAGTCAAAGTCGAATGGGCCTTTTAGAAGCTCCGGTTCATCAATCTCTAAAGTTTCTTTGCTCAAAAATTGTTGAACAGTTTGTGCAGTGTCTCTTGCCGGAGACAGATGTTTCTTTTCTTCTGCAGTCTTGGAACTGTCAACCTCTTTATCTTTCACCCCTGCTTCCTTCTCCTATAATTGCTCTTCTTCTTTGGATCCGGAGACTGTAGGGGAAACCGGAGGAGAGATGCTTGTATGTTCAGGGCCCACTTCTTCCGAAACAGATGATTCCAAATCTGCAGCTGTTTCTGCACCTAAGTCCTCTACAACAGGAAGATTGAACCTTTTGAAGGCCTTCCGGAGGATCTCTTCTGTCTCTTGGGCCACTTTGTCAGTCTCACCAAGCATGAGTTGATTCATCCTGGCTTTACTTCTGAACTCATCTTTGCAGTCCTTGAAGATTATGTTCATTGTCTTGGGATCAATTTGAGGATATAGCTGAATAGCTATCTGCTCCCGGATCTCAAGATCTTTTGCATGAGCATTGTTCTTTCTTACTTCCAATTCCTTTTCTAGGCTTTTAGGAATAAGAGATATGATCTCAATGAAAGCCTTATTATATATGTTCAGATATTTGACTGTGGCTTCCTACAGAGTCTTTTGGTCAGCCTCACTGAAGTCATCATAAGATTCAGTCATTGGTTGAAGGTTTCCATCCACCGTGACCGACTTGATTACATTCTCTAGAGACAGAGTGGGCTTTTCAACAGATACCTCTGCCATTGCATCCTTGTCTTGTCCTGAGGAGGGTTTACCGGATCCTTTCTTCTTCTGCTTCTTTATTTCTTTTACTCCCTCATCTGACTCTGTTTCCTCTTCATCCTTTTGGCTTTTATAAGCCCTTGTGGCTTTTGTCTTGGATCTTTTACCGGATGCCTGGACTTCCGGTTTTGAACTTTTGGTTGAGGGAGGTGCAGATCTTTTTGATGATCTGGTCCGGGTGGGAGTTTCAACCGGAACACTTTCTTTACTTTTCTCTTCTTCCTCAGCCTTCCTCCTCTTTTCCCGGCTGGCATCAAGTGCCTCTTTTGAGATGCCTAGGCCTTGAGCAATATGCTCAACTTCTTTTCTTACCTTCCTCTTTATCTCCGGTTCCCTGAGTTCTACATGTAACTTTACACTCAGTTCCTCAAAGGTTCCAAACCTTTCTGCCTTAGGATCTTTGGGCTGGCTTAGCATGTGTTGAACATGCAGCTCTACTATCTGTTCATCCACTTCATACCCCATGGGCATGATCCAAACAGTCCTTGGCTCTACTGCCTCCATTAGACACTGATCTGTTTCAACCATGAAGCATACTGTGTCTTTGTACTTTTCTACAAGGGATTGGGGTATTCTTTCTCTTGCATGCATCATGCTTTGGAAGTTTTTGAAGTATCCCCATAGAGCTGTATTTCTTGCTTTGGCATCCCCAAGTCCATGCAAATAGTCTCTGATTTGGATGGCAACCGGTCTGTCATTTTGCCATACCCATCCACTGGATCCGGGAAGCTCATTCATGTAGTAAAAGAAGAGACAAAGGATCAGATTGCCATATTTGAAGGAGTTTTTCTTGTCCTTCTTAATCTTCTACAGATTTTCAAAGAGTTGGTTTACTAGAAGCTCGCTGGTGCAGGAGCACCCGCACATGATCAGGATATAGGTCCGCATGATGACATACATGATCAGGATATAGGATAATTATCAGTATGATGACAGGATAGTCTATTTTTAGTATGTTTGACTTTATCATGTAATAAGGTCCATTGGACCGATGCTATGTATTAGATCAGCATAGGAGTATGTGTAGGCAGTTAGAGATCGGGATAAGATAGTCTGAGTTGTCCTCTCTCCTAGCCGCTTGGAAGCTCCCAGCCGCTGGGAAGTGAAGTTAGTAGTACTCGAAGGATTTGTTATATATACCTTCGATCTGTTAGGGTTTAGACACAGTTCATATTGATAGTTCATATTGACAGTTCATTTTGATTTTGATAGTTGTTATGTTCAGGAGAGTAGTACTGGTGATATGCTGTACTGGTGGTCAGTCCAGATATTGTGAAGTAGAATTGTAAAAGCAGGACATTTGAATTTCAAGTGAATAAGATCTCATCTTTTGCAGTATTTGAGTTGATCAGTTGTATCTGTGTTGATTTCCTTTTCTGTTTGCAAGTTAATGGGCACTTTCAACCCTTCCACCGGTTGATCCTGCAAATCGGTGGAATGGTCCTGTATCATAGTTTAGTTTGCATTTGTGTTTTCTGTTTATGCATTGCATTGTTCAGGAGATCAGTTAGGAGCATGCTGTGAATCAGCCTAGCATCCTCATGTGCTAGGTCTAGGAGATAAGTTGTTAAATTTTGGTTTGAAGGTGATCCGGCCCGGTCGTCACATGATCTTTGTGAAATAGAGCGGTTCGGAGTGCTTACATGCAGTGGAAGGATACACAGGAGTCTACATGTGCATTTCCAGTCGGAACGAGCCGCATCATCATCTGCGGATCCATCGCCATCAGGATCGGGTCATGAAGTTGTTGAAGTTTACATGTTGCAAGTGCATCATGATGTTTTGAGTTGGATATATACTCAGTGTATATATCGCAGTCAGGATCATCTCTTGGAGAAGTTCATCATCCGCATATCGCTAACGGATGCGGGTGTGAAAGTTAAGTTTTTTGGCTAAGTGTTGAAGAGTTCATCAGGATGATGTGTGACGTCATCGTCATCAGGATATGACGTCATCGTCATCAGGATATTAAGAAATCCCTCAATGCGAGTTTATCCTGTTGTCACTAAGTGGTTAAGTATCGGCGTAGGCAGGAAGTTGTAGTAGCATCATCAGGAGGTTTCGAGGAAACGGATGAACAATATCATGATGCTGTTGCTTGTATCGTCGGGCAGTGGAGCATCGAAGGCAAGTTGTTGAAGTGCAACGACATCAGGATATTTGGAGCAACCGGATATTTGGATATCCTGCTGACGAAGGTGATATTGAATATCATGATGATGCCGCTTGTATTTGGCACCTGATGAACAGTACAACTGGAGGATGTTTGCGCCCATTGATTATCATGATGATGATGATAGGCGACAAACGGAGGAGGTAAATAGTAGTCGACAGGAGGATATTTGCGATCATCCGAAATATGATGATGCTGTTGAAATGTGATGATGCTGTTGGTGTCTCTAGGAAATATGATGATGATGTTCAGCCGATAGAGAATTTTATCATGCTGTTTGTATTGTTGGCTACTCCTTCCTGTTAGTTAGCCTCCGTTGCGTTCCACTCTGCATCACTCGCACAAGTCATAGTCTGCATTCTCCTTTAACATCTGATAGGCTGTGTAGATTGCAGTTCCCGGTACTGAATTTTCCCTACTGGAGTGATAGATTTTGTAACCAATTATCATAGCTGCAAATTTGACATCCGGTTCAATGATGTCATCAACTGTCATAGCTCTCTTGTCAAACTTGGATCCGGTTGCATCACTGACTGTCTGATTTTTGACAGATTTGAGAACAGGTAATCCACCGGATGAGTGCAGACCGGTTACAGCCCTAATTGCGTCCTTGGTGATCTTGAAGGGCTTGTTCAACCATAAGAAGTTGTCATGTACTCTACTTAGTACATACCGGACCCATTCATCTTCTTCAAAACAGGGGAAATGAATGTACTGTGCAAAGTGTTTGTCCTGGATGGCTTTATACTGAGGTTTGATCTCAAAGGAGTCATCTATCAATTGTTTGTGATAGATATCCATCAGTTTTGATTCTCCAAAGTCTTCAAGATTCGCATGGATGTAAACCCTAATATCTTCCGTATGCAATACACCATGAGGAACACTAGAGAAGGCTCCTAGTGGATCTACCTCCAATGATTTGTAAGGATGTTTCTTGAATGAGGGACGAGGTCTATCAGAGATCTTAACTATATTTGGAGTAGCCATTCTTCAAAGATTTGCAGTGAGGTAATGAAAAATGGAGAATACCTTATGCGCCTTCGATTTGCACGGAGTGATTGGATTGATTTCTTTATGCAATGACTTCGGCAGGAGATCCTTGGTGTGCTTGATGAATCTTGTTGCAGAGCTCCACTATTCGCTTCTTCTTGAGTGCAGAATGAGAAAATGACTTTTGAGAAATCCATTATATTGCTCCGCGAACCCTAATATCTGTCTGCAATAAATGCTTCACCTACATTATTCCGGTTTGCCTTGTCTGGATAGCTTGGAGTATCCCGGATTAGTCCTGATCTGTGAATATCATCCGGATCTTTCAATCATGAATAAATCGAGGTAACATATTACAAGAACATCCCAAACACTATGTCCAATCCGCAGAACAAGATAGTGCACTTCCGGATCTCTCCGGACCTTTTTGTAATCCTTTGTCATACCGGAGCATCTCCCTGAACAGGTCTTATTTGATCGATCACAGCTTCTTCATAACTCCAAGCGGACCTCTGAAAACTTGACTGAAGCATCTCAAGACTCATATCTACAAACCCTTTAATCCGCATCTTGTGCCCCATCCGGCACCACTTGTTTGGCTGGGGGAACAGGATTTTCTTTGAGTCTCCCCCTGAGCCTGAGCTCACTTTTTAATTTCCGGAAGAAATATCAGCACCAGAGTCTGGTGCGGATCCAACCTCTACATTCTCTGAACTTTTCTTCACCCAAATCTTGCTCATCTGATTCCTAACTTCATCCGCATTCATCTTTTGTTTACCCTTGTCTTGATTCTGATTATACACCGGACCTCTTTTGTCCTGATACTTGTTTCTGCAGACTTTAGCATTATGACCGGACCTATTGCAGATTTGGCAAATAACATTTCTTTGCATATTTGATTGATATCCTCTTGATCTGCATTGATTAGCCATATGACCTACTCTATTGCATGTAAAGCATCTACCTTTGAATGATTTGTTTACTTGCATAATTCTGCATTCATGGGATTTGTGTCCATACCTTTTGCAGTTGAAGCACTGTCCGGAGAAGGATGAATTAATCTGATTCATTCTCATTCTGCACTGATTAGCTTTGTGACCAAAGTGGTTGCAGCTGTGGCAGTATCCATTGAAGGATGGATATCTTTGAGCATTTGGCTATCTTACCGGAGGTCTTCTAGGCCTGCTCCTTGGATTTTCTGATCCAAGATTCTTCTGACCGGATCTGGAGCTTTCTCCTTTCTCATATCCCAAACCATACTTGTCATCTGTCCTCTTTTGACTTCCAAGAAGAACTTCAAGTTGAGCAGAACTTATCTTGAATTTCTCTTTATATTCATTTGCTGTTTGAAGGTCTCTTTTGAGAGAGGCAATTTGATCTTCAAGTTTTTCTTCATTATCTTTGGCATCTTCAAGATCAGATTCAAGATGCCTGATAATCCTATCCATCTGGTGGCATTCTTCTGATTTTTCTTTAAGAGATTGTCTTAGATTGTCTTCAGCCTTTCTTTTTTCTTCAATCTCTTGAGTAAACTTTATAGTTCCTGATTCCATTTCATGTCTTAACATAATGACTTCTTTTGATAACTTTTCACATAACTTGGTTTGCTCAGTCAATTCTTCATTTGTATTGCTTTCTTCACTTTGTCTTGCCAACTGTTGGAGCAGCTCCTTTCTCTTTTTCATAGAGAGACTTAATTTGTCTTTTAATTCTCTCATGAATTCATCAGCCTGTTTGAGTCTTTCCTTTAATTCATTGACTTCAGAATTTGACTGTTCAAGATCCTCAAGAGCAGTCTTGAGTTGCTCCCTTAAACCATATGCATCCATTTGAACTCCCAGATCTTCCTCAAGCTGTTAGGCTCTATTAGGAGGAACTTAGCTCTGATACCAATTGTTGATAACTGAGAGGGGGGGGTGAATCAGTTATCCTAATTATTTCCCTTATTGAACTTTCTTATTAATTGATGCAGCATTGAATCAAACACAAAAACATTACCATGAAATAAGAAACACATAACACAGTATTTTTGACGTGGAGACCTTGTTAAGGGAGAAAACCACGGGGTGATTAACCCAAAATTATTCTCTGTTAGAAGAATAGGAGATTACAAAAAATGGCACTTGCCAATTAGGGCTCACTGCCCGAGCACACTGCTCACAAGAGGCCCACTGCCTACAAGAAGACACACTGTCTACAAAGTGATAAGAATCACAGTCTTGAACTGATTGGAAGCATCTGCATATGCTGGAGTTCAGTTCTGGTTAGGCTCAGTACACTGATCTGCTGCACTTCATCTTTCCTCTGTTCTTTATTCTGCTATCTTTCACATACCGGATCCTTTTTGCTACTTCTGCTCTGTTCTGGACTTATTCGCATATATCTTGATTCCTTCACACCCTTCACAACTAAATCCATCCTCTATATATATCCGCACAAGTAATTTCATCACCTTTCTAGTCGGCATCTGGAACAGTCTAGTTTCTTACAAACTTTGTTCTGTCGGCTGAATCCTTGCTCACCAAGCAATGCAGATCAAGCATATACTAGTAGATATCATTAATCATGTCGGCCAAACATGATTCATGCCTTCACAAATTTTATCATCAACAGTAACACATCCGAAAAGTAGTCTGATACTCTGTCAGTCAGTTCTTCCTCTGTTTTGACTGTGTCTTAGGAATCCGGTACTCAACTATTCATATCTTTCTCCTTGTCCATCACCGGAGGCTAAATCCTTGGAATATACCACTCAAGGTAGTCCTCTTGACTTCCCCAAATCCACACTGCACCAAGACACTTCCTCTGAGAGATCCGGATCAATCTGTCGAACCTTGCCACATGCTCTGTTCTTGTTCACTGGACCACAACATTCTTTATTCTGACTTCCGGTAGAGACACATCATGACTTACGGATATGTGGGATGACCTTTGTTGCCATCAATGACAACAACCATGAATCCATATAGTGTCTCTTGCCAACATCCTTTTCCATGGTATGCCAATAATTACCAACTCTAATGATCTTCTTGGAAAGGGTAGGACCACTCAAGTGAGCACCACATATACCCTCATGTACTTCGCATAGGGTTGTTTGTTCTTCCTCAGTGTCGAGGCATCTTAGGAGGGTATTATCAAAGCCACGGTGGTAAAGGGTGTCATCGATGATGACGTATTTGGTAGCTTGGTAGATGAAGCATTTGTGTTGGTTAGATGAGAGGTTGACAGGTAAGGTGTGGTCATGTAGATAGGTGTAAATGTCATTGTACCATGGTGACATGGGACCAACAATTTCACAAACTAACTTAGATTCTGGGATATCAAAGGTGGGGACCAATAGTTGTTCCACCAAGAACTCAAACTGAGTTACATTACTTGGGATGTCTAGGAGAGATCCAATGGTTGCCATTGTGTCGGCTAGTCGGTTTTGGACCCTGGGAATCTGATCAAAGAGAACTATGTCGAAATAGAGCCTAAAACTGTCCACCATTCTTTTATAGGGAATGATCTTTTCATCTTTGGTATCGTATTCATTGTTGACTTATTTGATGACCAATTGTGAATTGCCAAACACTTGTAATGTTTTGATCTTCTAGTTGACAACCATTCAAAGTCTTGTGAGCAATGCTTTATATTCTTCTATGTTATTCATGCAAGGAAAAGCCATTCGAAATGCCTTGGGGATGGCATCACCTTGAGGAGTAATAAATAGAATACCAGCACCTGAACCGTGATTTATAGATGAGCCATCAAAGAATAGTGTCTAGATTTTGGGTACATCTACTATGAATATTGATTTATTAGGGAAATCAACAACCATAAGATGATCTGTTGGTGTAGGTGATTCTGCTAGCTAGTCTACAATCACTTGTCCTTTTATTGCTTTTCTGTCAACATATTCTATATCAAATTCACTCAATACCATAACCCATTTGGCCAATCATCCTATCAGAGCTGTTTTATTGAGTAAGTACTTCAACGGGTCAATCTTAACAATTATCTTTGTCTTATGATTCAACACTTTTGGGTAGCAAAAACTATGGCAAGGCAGGTGCACTCGATAGGATTGTAGTTTAGCTCATATCCCACTAATGTTCTATAATATAATAGATTGCCCTTTCTTTTCCTTCCTCGTCATTTTGTGCTAATAATGCCACTAGTGTTGAAGTGGTTGTTGATATATATAATAAAAGGGGCTTTCCTAGAATTAGTGGCCTGAGGATTGGTGGTGATAACAAATAGTCTTTGATCTTTTGAAAGGCTTCTTGGCAATGTTCTGTCCACACAAAAGGTACCCCTTTGCAGAGTAAGTGTTGAAAAGGTTGACATTTGTTGTCGAGTTGTGCAATAAACCTCTAGATGGATTGCAATTTTCCTTGTAAGCTACACAACTATTTTAGAGTTGTTGGTGGAGGCATTTCCATTATTGCTTTCACTTTGGCGAGGTCAACTTCTATACCTTGGTGTGAAACAATGTAGCCCAACAGTTTGCCTGATGTAACGCTAAACACACATTTCTTAGGATTTCATCTAACTTTGTATTCTTCCATTCATTTGAAGATTTTATCCAACACATCCAGATGAGTGTTTCTAGTGACTGATTTGGCTAGTAGGTCGTCAACGTGATCTTCTATACATGCATGCATATAGTTATGAAATATAGTTGTCATTGCTCTTTGGTATGTAGCATCTACATTTTTGAGACCGAAGGGCATGACGATCCAACAATATGTGCCCCAAGGACATGTGAAAGTTGTTTTATGTTGATCCTTTAGTGCTATCTGTATCTTATTATATCCCAAGAAGTCATCCATTAATGAGAACATTTCAAATTCAGGTGCCAAGTCGACTATGATGTCTATGTTTGGTAATGGAAAATCACCTTTCAGACACGCCTTGTTCAAGTCACGAAAGTCTTCACATATTCTGATCTGGCCATTGGGTTTCATGACTAATACAATATTAGATACCCACTCTAGATAATCTATTGGCCTGATGAAGACCACATCAAGGAGCTTTTTCAATTCTGCTTTTACTAGGAGCACGATCTGTGGGTGCATTTTTCATAGTTTTTGCTTGATTGGTTTAGTGTTTGGCAGTAGTGGTAGGTGATGTAAGACAAACTATGGGTCAATCCTAGGCATATCAACATACAACCAGGCAAAATTGACTTACCAGGACAAGAAGAAATCTTTGAATTTAGGCTTTTCCTTTTTGTGAGTGACTCGGCAAAGTGAATAATCTTGGGCTTGTCTTTAGTGCCGAGGTTGGTTTCAACAATTGTCTCCACTAACAGTGGTGATTTCTCCTATGTGATAGGCAACACTTCCAACCCTCCATCCTTGGGTGCCTTAGGGAGGTTTTCACCCTTGGATACTTCCTTTATTTTTACTTTTGTATGATCTAAGGGCACCTTTCGGTTTTCACCCAGAGACCTATTTTATTTTTCTTTTTTATTATCACTTTTGCGAGTAGAGGGTAGAGTGGACTCTCCAAAGTATGTAGAGTTATCCAAGTCCATGATGTAGCCAACCTTGTGATCCCCTAGTGGTATGCCCTCAGAAGTCCCATGAACTTAGCAATAGCTTCGTCATTCTCAAATAAATCTATGTTAGGTGTTGTTTTCTGGTCCCAGTCTATAAGTTCAGGATGGATAAGAGGCAAGCCATCATCGAAGTTAAAGAAGCTCATGGAGATGAGGGTAAGAGTACATATGGAGGTGTTATCCAGATCCCAAAAGATTCTAATCCAAGTGATGCCATTGGGTAATTCTAGATGGGATGACTATGGTTCAGGTTTAGGAGGATCCCTCGATGTCTAGACATCCTTAGAGGTACTCGCATCCCTTCCTAGAAGTAACTTAGTACATGGATCATTTTCTCTTCGTGAGGTATATCCTAACCCTTAATTATGTGGCCACATAGTTGGTTAAAGAGGTTCCATTTGTCTATTTCCATTGGGTCCAAGACCACCATGTCCATCATATCCTTGCTTTTTAACAAATTCGTACCCTTTACCATATTGCTTAATTTGATATGTTCAATCCCTTCTTCTTCCTTATAGAGCCATGTAGATATGTCTTCACTAACATCCTCTTTGATTAACTCACCCCATTTTGTGAAGGTGGTGGGTGTAGCAGAAATGGTTTTCTTCAACGGAATGGGGTTAGGCTTTCTTCGAGACTTGGGTGATGTAGGAAACCCTCCAATGTAGTATATCTTTCCATCTTGTAATCACCACATCCTTGGTCTTGGATCTAAATTTTAGGGTTGATAGGTCGAGTGAAAGTGGTTGTGGATTTGGATAACATGGATGGGTCAACATAATTGGATGAAGTGGATGGTATGATACCCCTATTAATAGGTACTTGATGTTGGGGTACCTCTCTTAGTTGGTTGTAGTATTGAAAGGCATTAGGGTCACTAGGGATGGTGATTTCCATGCCATTATAAGGGAATTTGATACATTGATGGTATGTGGAGGGGACAACTTTCATGGTGTGTATCCATGGGCAGCTAAGGATGAGGTTATATGGAAGCTCAATATCCAAGACATGGAATATGGTATCTTGTATGGCTAGTCCAACCCCTATGGGTAAGGTGATTACTCCTTTAGAAGAGTGTTCAACATTGTCATATGCCTTGATAACAATTCACTTGGTTAGATCAATGCAAGCCTCTAAGTAGCCCAGTATTATTACCAACTTCAAAGGACATATGTTTAATCCTGCTCCACCATCTACGAGGACTAATTAGATTTTATGCTTATTGATGAAAACTTCCTAGGTGTAGAGGATCGGTGTGGTTAGATTGGTGTGGCAAGTCACGTTCCATGAATGTCACATTGTTAATGGTGGTTAGGTGTCCCACCATGGCCTGAAATTGGTTTACATTTAGGTTTGTTGGGATGGAGGATTCCAGAAGTACTTTGTCCATAAAAGCCTTGTGTTCCAATGAAAGGCAAAGTAACTCAAAGATGGATATTTGGGCCAGAGCCTTTTTAGATAGTCCAAAAGGTTATATTGTCCTTTGGTTTGTGGAATGGATGTATTGGAAGGATTGGAGGGAGCACTTTGCAGCGTTATCTTGGATTTGCAGGTAGTGATGATGCATTCTGGATGAGCTTTGATGGTAATCATGGAAATGTTATTATCGTATGCATGGGTGCTATTGATGCTGTAGTCACAGGCAACGTTATTGTAGTTAACGCTCTCATGTGGTTTGGATCCTGATGAGGAGGCTTTTCCTGATCAATGATTTTGCAATGGGTTTGTGAAGATGGTATGATTGGTGTTAGAGGAACTGAATGGTTGATCTACAACTATATCACCCTTGTCAATGAAGTCCTAAATGATATTTTTCAATTTGTAGTAGTTTGATGTCTTGTGACTTTTGATTAGATGATGATCGCAGAAGTCATTGTCATTCCATGAGTTAGGTTTAAAGGCCGGGTCGTATTGTCTTATTTCCAGTAGTTGAATGAGGTTGTTCTACAATAACTTCTTCAAGATTGATTCAATTGGTTCTATCAAAGGTGTGTAATTATTGAGAGGGGTATTATTCCTAGGAGGTGGTCTCCTTTGATTATTTTGGATTGTGTTGGCTGATTGTTGTTGTTCTTGTTGTTGATGGACATGCAGCTGATTATTTGTTGTGGGAGGTGCTTTGAGTGTGATGATGAGACCAGCCCTAAATGCCTTAGCATCTACCACCCCATCATTGGTAACATTTTTGTTTTGGGCCCAAGTTTTGTTTTTGTCATAGGGTGTGCTTTGGGTGTTTTGATTTTTGTTGAAAATTTTGATCGTGCCCTTGGCGATGAGAGCTTTTTCAATGGCAGTCCCCTTCTCAACAACTTCATTGAAGGAGGTACAACAATGGATTTGCAATTGATGCATAAGATCTTTGTTAAGGTTTTCTATGAAGATGGGCACTAGTTGATTCTCCAGAATGTAACAAGGGCATTTACTCACTAGGATCCTCTATCTTTGGAAGAAAGAACCAAAGGTTTCTTCATCTTCTTGTTTCGTTTGGCACAAGGTGGCAATGTTCACGTCCATTTCCATGTTGTAGGAAAAGTGGGAGATGAAATTATCCATGAGCTTGGTCCAAGTTCATATTCCCATGGGAAGATGTGCAAACCATTCAAGAGCTTGGCTGACAAGGCTCCTTGGGAAGAGTCTCATTAAGTATGTGTGATCATAAACGAGCCCAAGGCAAGTAGTATGGAACTCGTTTACATGTTCAACAGGACTCCCTTTTCCTCTATATTTGTTAAAGTTTGGTGCAGTGAAATTTAGGGGGAAAGGAGGCATGTAAATGCTTTTGTCAAATAGATATGGGCATAAGTCATCCATAGAGTATGGTTTCTTTGTCCTCGAAACTTGTAATCTCGAGAATTGTTGCTTTAGTTTCTCCAACTCTTGAGTGAGGGCTTCAACATGTGTGTCGGCAGTGTTGGTGATTGTGTGTTGATGCAAGTTACCTATGCTTAGTGTCGATGTGTTTTGTGGTCCCAAATTTGTGACAATTGGGTTGGTGTTTGTGTTAAAAGGGATGTGTGATGAAGACGAGTTTAGGTTTTAGTTAGGATTGATGTATTGATAATGGGACAAAGTGTTAGTGGTATGTTGGTTTTGAATGCTATGAGGGTTTGTTTGAAAGATGTGGTTAGTGTTTTGGACATGGCGGGTGTTTTGATGTGAGGTACCAGCATTTTGGTTAACATTTTGATTGTTTTGGGGAATGTTGTAAGTGGCACCAATGTTTGTATGTGTGTTGGCCATAACATTTCTGTATTGACTATTTGGGTCTATATAGTGTTGATTCATGGTATGGCTGAGTGGCATTGACGTTCGTGTCAGCATGGGATATGACAATATTGTTTTGATTTTGTGGATCTATGTATTGATAGTTCAAGGTATGGCCATGTGTAGATCCAAAGTTTGTGTTTTGGCCACTAGGATCGACATATTGTTGATTCAAGGCATTGTTATGGGTGGGATTGGTGTTCGTGAAAACATTCTTTTGATTTTGTGTGTCTATGTATTGATGGTTCAAGACATTACCATGTGTAGACCCAAATGTTGCATTCAAGTTCAACATGGTGTCGGCGTTTTGACCATTAGGATCAACATATTGTTGGTTCAAGACATTCATGTTGTTTTGACCAAGGGGATCTATACTTGGATTGCCTATATTCAAGTTCATGTTTGAAATGGTGTTTTATCCCCTAGAAGTCATTATGTGCATCTTTCGTGTCCTTTTGTTATGGGTTATATTCATCAAGGCAAAAGGATTTAGGAAGTTCAATGGTTAGGACACAACATTCATATTGTTGGTATCAAACGTCTCATGGGATATTGTGGAATCTTGTGATGTTTGTCCCGTGGGGATAGTGACAACTTCTTGTGTTGAATTGGTATGGCTAGAAGAAGGTGTCATTTGTCCTTGACTTTGAGCAACACTATGAGATGGTGACCCTACAATCATGTTGATATCTACCCCGGGGGGAAGCCTAGTACCATTTTGCAAGAGTTTCATGAGGTAACTTTGGGCATTTGCGTGAATCATCTCATCTAAGATTCGCAACATCCTAGGGTCTTGGGAACCTTCTTCAATTTCTTGTTGTGTTATTTCTTGTTCTTGTTCTTGTAAAAGGACGTGTTCAAAGGGATTACCCATGTTGGATGAAAACCTCATGGTGTTTGCGGGGTGTTCTAAGGATTCTCTCTTCCTTTCCTTTTGCAACCTTGTCTCGACCATATAAGACCTACTGGTTTATGTGGAATGGGAAAATGAACTTATCCTAAGGATGAGAATGCAATGTTTGGTATTTTTTGGATAATGTGACAATGCACTATGCAATTCTTTGAGGGTGTCTAATGATACTAAGGATAAAAATACAAGGATAATTTTTGGTCTCTTCTAAGGTTGAAAGTGAGTCTATGCTAATGGAAGTGGTCTAAATGTTTTATGCAAATGGGAATGGAGATATGTTTTTGGTATTTTCTTAGGATGTTTTGTGGATGTAACTAAGGTGGGGTAAGAGTCTATGCCTAAGGAAATATGCCCAAGACTATAGTAGAAGCTAATGAATTTAATCCTTGAAAAGTTTATCTCCAATAGGATACTATTGTCTACTAATTACTTTCAAAGTACTAATTGGATTTATCAAGACCTTGGAATATTGTGGTGAGAGCAATGGTTGATTGAAGCGAGCTCGTGAGTATGGGAGTTCACTTTGGAAGGTGGACCTAAACTAGTCAAGTGAGTATTAGGCCCACATTATGATTGATTGAATGGTAATGATGCCAAGGTCTTTTGGTCCAATTTTGTACTTATGAGGTAGTCACACTTCGATAGTTTCTCCTTATGTTTCAACTTTAGGAAGATTAATTTTGGAATCCCCTATTGATGTCTAAGGCTGAAATCCTAAGGTTCTAATGTTGCCCAAATGATATGGTCAACATGGGAGTGAAATCTAATTCTAAATGGGATTTGTGTATTGAACCTAATCCTAAGAGGATGAAATGATTTTGCCAATGGACCCTAAAGGGATGGAAAACCAGTAGGTCTGAAAACTTTTTTAAGATGGTTGTAATTGAATTTGATTGGGAGAATAATGTTTCAAAGGTTCCCTTAAGGTTTTCAATTTGTTTGCAGGCACATGCATTACACAGGCCTACAGAGGTGTTGTAGAACCTAGAAAAGGAGTTTCACTATTGCTTATGCATTGCAGGAAGCCTCTTATGCATTTCACTAAGTTACAGATGCGTTCCACAGTCTATGTGGAGCCTAAAGTCAATTTTCTAAGTTTGTTTGGTAGTTTTTCGTGTAAATCAGAAAACACATCAGTCATAAAAACACTCAGCATTCAATTTTAGTTGTGACTCTTTGTTGTTTTACAATTTTGACAAGTTTTGAAAACACTTAAAAACATGCACAACCCTAGGCTGGCAAAGACAACATTTGTTGGATTCCCACTGCGGATAAATTTGAGCTGCACTTATTCAAAGAGGATAGCTTAGAAGTTTGGTGGCAATGGCTCCCTTTACACGGCACACACTTCTCAGTCACACAAAACAACAAATTCCCAAGGGTCTGAATATCTCAATGAATTTTCTATCTCAACTTTGAACTACGAGAACGTGGGATGACTTCAGAGGTTTGATCTCCTGCGCCAACAAATAGAAGGATTTTGGCCACTAACACAAAAGGTTGGTAGTAAATATCTGGGAGACCGGCATGTTACGACTATCTAACAAGCTACTTAAAGCTTTAACTAACCCTACTAGGAGTATCATATATGCAAAGGTACACCTCCTTACGAGCTAGCAATGTACGGTAAGGGCTGATACTAGTTTGGACTTGGCTTTTACCTTATCCTATTTTGTATAGCGGACTAGATGAAAGTACCACTTGGGGTCGCAAATGAGTTCTCCTTGTGGATGTGTCTCAAGAGTAGGCCCACTCTAAAGGGTTACACAAAAGAAAGACAACTACATGTTTTTGATCTCCAAGCTCGTACTAAGACATAAGGAGAGAGCATACACATGGAACTTGCTCACACTCGCATGGGGTTCCTTTTTTTTAGTCTTTTTTAGGTGTGGTGTGATTTATGCAAGTAGGGTGGAGAGCTTTTGATTCCCAAGATCACCAATGGTGCGAGTGAAGAGCATACACTTCTCCACTTCACAAACAAAAATCACAAAACATGGCAAACAAAATGCAATTTATTTTTATCTTTTAGATGAGTGAAATGTGTAAGTTCTTTTTAAACCAAATGAGTGTCATGCAAATTTGCTATTTTTTTAACCAATGAGTGAAAATATGCAAGGTTGTGGTTCTTTTTATCCCCAAATGAGTGTGGTTTATTTTAATCCAAATGAGTGAAATATGCATGCTGCAAACAAATTGTAGTTGTATTCTAAACCCAAATCAAAATGTTTCTAAAGTAACCACACACACATAAAATTAAAACCCTGCAAAAATAATTAGTGATTTGAATCAAAGTTTCCCTCCAATGCCACAGGATGCAAACCAGAGATTAGTAATAGAGAATAAACCCTAACCCTACTATGAAAAATAGAAAAACCTAAAAGGAAGCAACTTGAAATTTTTTATGGTTTTACTAGTAGCATGTGGTGTAGTAAGGCTCACATGTGTCACACAGACTCACATAGGTGGTACAGTAAGGCCCACAGGCGTCACACAGAGTCGTGTAAGCGGTGCAACAAAGGTGTCGCATAGAATGGTGATGACATTGCACAGAGAGGTGACTGCGTCACACAGAGACACGCAAATGTTGTAGTAGAACTGTCACACAAACCTTCACAAGCATCGCACAGACCTGCACAAGCGTCACATTGTATTCTGCAAACAAAAATTTGACAGAAAAACCCTAACAACGAATAAAAAACATGTTTTAGTGATAAATTTCAAACCCTAGGGCTGTAAGGTTATTTCCTGAATGCCAAAAAGATGGTAAAATTTTAGACATTAAAGGATATACCCAAATGTTTAAACAAGTTAGAAACAAGCCCTAGATAGAAACCCTTGAAATATCAAACCCTAATGCTCTTAAAAAACCCTAATGAGATAACCCACATACACCAGAGAGTTAACAAAACACATAGAGCATCAGAAACAAGTTAGAATCTTGCAAAAACCAACTAGGTTAGGCTTATAATAACAAAATAACAAAGTTTTACCCTAAACACAGTCGTAGGCATTGCATAATCCTTCCAGTGTGTTGCAGACTCCACAGAAGTGTCACGCCATATGGCTCAAGCGTCATATGAAGTGGCGCAAGTGTTGCATGAACTAGCTTATGCACTGCATTGTTCCTGCAAATTCAAAAACACAAAATTCACAGAATGTACAGCCATTCACATCAGGTTCACTAGTTGAAGTCAGGTAAAAATGCTGCTAAAGCCCTGCAAACAGTATTTTCAAACCCTAACTACCCAATGGAGCCCTAAAAACCTTGAATCAAGCAAGAAAAGCAAGAAAATATGAAACCCTAGGCTAAATAGTGCAAATCCTCCATTGTTCCTATGATGCTATGACTAACTAATGCACTTAGATTTTGCAGGTCTGTAAATGCTATGGATAGCTCAAGTGTTGACAATGACAAAGTTGCCTTATGCAAGTGGTGAGATCTTAAAATGAGAGGGTGAAAGTGGTTTTTATAGAAGAGGAATTTGGAATGGAGGGTTGTGATTAGAAGTTGACTTGGAGCCAAGATCAAGGGTTGAGAATGATTAGGGTTTCTAGCCACAAGAGGACAAAAGACAATTTTTTATTAGAAGAAATGGTGAGGTGGGAAGTGATCTTAAAATTAAGTAAATTATATTCATTTATTTAATTTTTTAGAGGAAAGGGTAATGTAATGTGGTTTTAATTAAATAAGTGGACTTATTTAATCAAGGTAAGGTTTAGAATTTAAATAAATAAGTATTTATTTAAATTAGAAGGGAAATATGGACATTAGACTAGTGAATAATTAAATAATAATTAGATTATTTAATTATAGAGGAAACTAGAAGAAAATTGCTTAAATAATTAAATCAATAAAATTTATTTAATTAAAAGCATAAAGGGGAATGAATTAATTAAATAATTGAAATTATTTAATTAACAGAAAAATATGAAATCAAGATGGATTATGTGTGAAAATGTCATTTGCAACCTAGGGCATTTTTAAGTGTCTACATTACCAGACAAATACTTAGCCAAAATTCATAACATGTCTTCTTACCCGATCAAATCTTCTAGCACTGTAGACTTCTTATGGAGGATAAGATCCTCTTGCAAAACTACTAATCATGCTAATCTACATACCTCTACCTTTATCCTTTTCTGTCATAGTCTCTGTCCTAACTTAAACCTTTGTTGTTAATCCTTAACCTTATCTCTTCGTGCTAAGGCCAACACTATTCCTTTGGCAGGGGAGAAAAGATTTTCAATAAAGCTCCCCCTAAGCCAAAGCTCTCTTATTATATTTTGGAGGAAACATCTACACCAGAAGATGGTACAAACACATCTATAGCCTCTGTTACACCCTTCTTAATCTAAATCTTACCCATCTCCTTCTTAGTCTCTTTTGGATCAATCTTTTGTACTGGTTTGTTTTCCTTTACCGGATTATCCTTCCTCATGCTTCTGCTTCTGCAAAACTTTGAAATGTGTCTAGGCTTATTGTGTTTGTAGCACACAACATTCTTCTGACCAATATTCCTTCCATTCATTCTGGATCTGCATTGGTTAGCTTTGTGCCCAAATCTATTGCATGTTAAATAGTAGCCATTGAAGGATTGAGTCATTATACCATTATTATAACCATTCATCCTTTGACTTCTGCACTCATTAGCTTTATGACCAATTTTCTTGCATGTAAAACATTGACCAGAGAAAGATGGGACATTTTGATTCACTCTGCTCCTACATTGTGTAGCCTTATGTCCAAATTTATTGCAAGAATAACAATAACCATTGAAAGATGGGTACCTTTAAGCATTAGATTGTCTGACCGATGGTCTTCTAGCTCCTTTCTTTTGATTCCATATCTTCTTTCCATTGTTCTTCTTGTTTTCATCTTTTGATGATTTACTTGAATTTGAACTTTCAACTTTTTCAAACCCTAAGCCTTCTTTATCATTGGGATCTTTCTGACTTGCAATCAACTCATCAAGCCTTGCAGAACTTATCTTGAATTTTTCTTCATAACTCTTTGCCTTCTCCAGATCTAATTTTAGTTTCACAACTTCTTGCTCAAGCCTTAAATATTCTTTAGATTTTCCTTTCACCATTGAGTTCAAAACTTCCTCAATTCATACCTTTTCTTCAACTTGCACCTTCAAACCATTCATAGATTCATCTTCTAGTCTCAATTTTTCATTGAACTCCTTATGTCTTTCTTTGAACTTCTTGACTTGCTCTCTTAATTTTTTGATACATCAATTTGCTTCTTTAAGATTCTCCTTCAAATCTTTGATTTCTTCACTACTGACAAACATGCATTCATCTTCTAAAGATCCATCAAACAAGGAAACATCCTTCTTGTACACCATCCTAGATCTACCTCAAGCTATTAAGCTCTCTTCCAAGGAACCTCACTCTAATACCAATTGTTGAATGCACAAGACAACTGAGAGGGGGGTGAATCAATTGTATCAAAAATTTCAAACCCTCACAAACATTTAGATCCACTTTAACCTTTAAACATGTTATAATGATTAAGCATGTAAAGCAAATAACTAAAACTAAATCATAACAACACCATACACAAGAGAACACTAGATTTTACATGGAAAACCCTAAAAGGGAAAAACCACGGCGAGGATTAGCTCACAATATAATGAAGTAGAAATACTGAATTACAAAGGGATCACTGCCAAAGGGCCCACTGCCCAGGGTTCACTGCCCAAAAGAAATAATGCTCACTGCAGGTGGACTCACTGTCCACTAAGAAAGAAAGAGAGAAGAGAAGAATGGCTCACTACTAGGCTTTGAACTGATATAATTGCATCTAACCTATGCATGGAGTTCAATTCCAATGAACCTCATTATCCATCACAACACAAACAACACCTTCACAGCAACACTGAAAATAGTAGACACTTTCTGCTCACTACATCTAGTAGCCTAACACATGAAAGCTCTCACTACACTGATCAAATTCACAAAACAAACATCATATCCTTCATGCATACCACCATCCATGAATCCTTGACACTTATTTATACCATCATCAATCATGAAAACATTCTCCAAGGTTAGAAACACAACTTAATTCATAAATTTCAAATTAGGTGTGGACCTAAACATTCCCACGGAGGAAGGGAATGAATGTAGACCATGCCACATCTTAGCATGGACCTAAATCCACTCTTACACGTTATTCCATGCTTCCACAATCAATGAAGCATGACCGTAATTAGTGTAACCAACCAAGTCGGCCAAACTTGTGTAAACACTATGAATTATAAAGCACATGCTTCTTCAAAAGTAAACACACCTCATGGACCAACCTTTAACACAATCTAGATACATCCACAAACATCTTGAAGACACCTAAAAACCAACAAATCCAACCTCAACAACTTTCACCTAAAGAAAGTTCACAATTTGCTTACAAACAACACTGTTAAACTCTGCTACACAAGAATTCACATTCTGGAGCATCAAATCACAAACCCTCTGGACTAAAGATAGATAAGGACCTTATAAGCACACATCTAGAACCACAATACTTGAAACCACTCTACGAACAAATGTGGAGTAAAACACTTTCTCTGAGACACACTACAAACACTGTCAGACACTGTTCTCAAAGTGGTGAGCACAACTTTCACTGCACAATGGTCTAGGGCACCAAATTCTAGATTTAGCATCTTTAAACACTTCTAAACAACATGTCCAAACTGCACATCCTAATCTCCAACACAAAAGAAATTCGGAGCAGAAACTCGAATGGCACTCTGTAAGCTAGAAGACTTCTTCAAAATATTGTTTCCAATATTATTCAAATTTTCTCAAAATCACTTGGAAACCCAACAATAGGAACACTTTACCAACATTATTAGCACTATCTTAACATTCATAAATAACTCAAACTCACATTCTTTCTAGATCCTCATCTCTGCTCAACCTTATCTTTGATCTCTCTCCAACACAAACTTACTCAAACTCTTGCATCATTTCTTAACTCATACAGAAGACACAATTGACACCAATGACAACACAAGCTTGTTGACATCAATGAAAACACCGATAGCACATACTTGCAACAACACTTCTCCTCATTTTCACATGGCCAACAATACCTCACGTGCATAGTGATAGAATTCACTATAAACCTCCAAATTCACTTACCTCTCAATGAGAGAGAAGCTCCTTAAATATAGGAGAATGTTGGTTGTGCCAGTTGTGACATCAAATTTAATAAGGTATGTTGTAACACATTTTAAATTTTTAAATAAAAAATTTAACATTATTGTTATGTGTAGTTGAGTTTCTTAATTGTTTGTTTAGTTGATGAGATCAACTATCACACCTCCTAGTATACAAGAACAAATGGATTTCAATGTTGCTATTGCAATTTCATCCTCAATATTTCTAACATAAATACAAACATGAATGTATACATTTAATTATGATCATTTTTTGTCAATTGACATCATTAAGTATTTACAAATAACTAATATATATGATATCTATTATTCTATAGATCAATGCAAGCACTCCATTCTAAGGATATGGCTCTCTTGATGATGTTGAGCATTAGAGGCAAGAACAATTAGACTACCGGTATGTTGTAAGTGTGTTTATTAAATTTTATGTCATTTAAAATAATGTTTTTTAGTTATAGAGTTTGGAATAGTATCTAACTTTATAATTTATGCATACAAGTTGAGTTGCAATCTAGCATGGAGTACAAGAGATTAGAGCGACACAAGGAAGAAATTGATTCAGAGGTTCAAGCTTCACTTTCTAGTTAGGCATATAGAGGCCAAATATTTTAGGAATAGTCTGCTACATACACAAAGACATTTTTTATGCCTATATGGCACATTGTTAACAATTTATATGGCTATATATTGATGATATTTTGTAGTCTGAGAGACAATATTGGCCTCATGGCATTGTATGACATTATATAGACCTTCTTGGGATTATCTAAATAAATATATACATAGTTTATATATATTCATAGCTTAAATGGTTTTAATGGTTTTAATGGGTTGAATAATAAGGGTTAAGATTATTCATTATTGAGGGTGATCATAAATAGTTTAAATTTTTATATAATAAGTGGTAAGACACACTAGGTAATATTTTGTGAAAGGGGTTCAACACCTAAGTGATGATGAATGGAAAAAGAGAATCTTCAAAAGGATCCCATTGAGATGAAACCTCTAAAGGTAGGTCTTAATTAAGCCATTAAGGAGGAATAAAAGGATTAATGAAGATCCAAATCAAAAAAGACGATGACAAAAGGAGATAATAAGAATTTAAGAATAGAAGAAATTAAGATGGATATAGAAATGAACATGGAGGAAAAGAGGTTGAAATAGGTTTGGGAAAGGCAAGAAATATATCACAAGAGAATGGAAAAGGTGAGGTAACTTGATTTGGAGCATGTCTGGAGGGTTGTCGAAACTCTTAAGGATGATGATAATTTTAAGAATCCACCACTTGAAGGACAATTAGTTATAGTTGAGCACACCAGGGGAGATTGCTAAGGATGTTGAGAATTTATTGAATATGGAGAATTTTGGGGATTCTGAGAATATTGTATGAGAAGTATTGAGATTCCATTAATACAGGGACATATAATAACTATGCTGCTCAATAACAAAGATACATTTAAGCAACTAAACAACCATCTCAACAAAGCAAGTAAATATCTAACCAGATTGGAAAAATGCATCTAACCAGATTGGAAAAATGCATTAAGGAATATGATGTGTTTAGAGAGATATTGGAAGGAAGGATTAGGATAATTAATACTTAGCCAGGGCATGGAAGCAAGGGTGCTAGATCGCTTGAGATGTTGACTCAATAACCTCATTTTCAACCTGAATTGTCAAATATAAGGGTCACAATTAATGATGGTTTTGAGGGTTTAGTAACCCATTTACAAAGCTGAAACCTTTGGAACTTAGTGCAAAATATTTAGAGTGTGGTAAGTAAAAGTATGGGATTCAAAAAAGATAAGCTAATAAAAAATTGGGAATTGAGAGAAGGAAAGAAGATGTTAGAAATTGGGATCTTAGGATACTAATCATCATAAATAAAATGTAAAACTAATAAAATGAAAATTAGAAGCATAGGTTTAACAGATTACACAACATATACATGGAGAAAACGCTTTTGGCTAAAAAACCCATAAAGCATCATTTTATTATAAAATAATCACAAGCTTGTCTATAAAATTATAGACAGCACCTAAGGATACACTTCTCCTCACTTCCACATGGTCAATAATACCTCATTTGTATAGTGATAAAATTCACTATAAAACTTAAATTCACTTACCTCTAAATGAGAGAAGCTCCTTAAATATAGGAAAAGGGGTGGGAAATTACCTGAAGGGGTATTAGTCACACATATTGAAAAACCATTTGTAACTAATTAATAATCTAATATTTATTACATTATTAATTAATAAATGGTATATGCTTTAAAAAGCATATAAAAAATAAAGTTTATAAACCTTATATTAGAACAATATATAAATGTTATAATGGTATGACCCCTAATAACATTATGCTCTAACACTTCCCCTTAATGTTAATAGGGGGCATCACTTGTCAATTTCTATAAAAGAAAAATGAAGTACCCTAGTAATGTAGGTCTTCTTTGACATTGATAAATAGGGTCACAAATATATGCCAAAATGAAGATCATGTATTCCAAACTACATGAAAGTCATCTAGTCATAATTTATAATCTTAATGTTTTCAAACATGATGCTTAAAAAAGGTCTTATAATGTTTCTATTAGAGCCAAGGGCTCCAAAAACTAGCCTCCCCTAGGTTCATTACATAGTTCTCGTGGGTCCTATATAATATAATGCTTTTACAAGTGGAAGATAATGCCTAGAGGTCTTATGTTATGCCTATTAGGTCTTACATCCAAGGATATATATATATATATATATATATATATATATATATATATATATATATATATATATATATATATATATATATATATATATATATATATATATATATATATATATATATATATATATATATATATATATATATATAATGCCTAGAAATCTTACTTTATGCCTTCTAGGTCTTACATCTAGAGGGGTTATATATAATGCCTAGAGGTCTTATTTATGCCTTTTAGGTATTACATCCAGATGCACCATTATCATGCAGACTCCCACTTAATGACAACTCATTATGGCCGAGCATTGATTTGGATTTGGAGAATTTGGTACTACACAGAGGTTTGATGTCATATTGCATATATGATTTCTTTTGTGATTACTTAGAGCCTATCCTAGTTCTTCTTAATTATAGTATATATGTCATCTAATAATCAGTCTAGTAGAATTGGAGAATGGTTGTTGTTGAGGTTGGAAACATCTAGGTTGTCCTTGGTAATGTTGATTGTAACCCTATTGAGGACCCCATTGAGGCTGCATGTTTTGTGATCCATATTGTGATGGGAATTGTTGTGGCCACTATTGGTTATTCCAAGGTTGGTTCTGCCACTACTAGTTTGACCAGTCCTGTGCCCATGGAGGAATGTTTTGAGGTCCCCACCAAGTTGGATTCCATTGGTTATTTCTCCAATTTGAAGTGCCCCTATAAGAATCATGATTTGGGTACTAGATGTATGGAAATTGGCCAACTTGTTTTTGCCCTTTATAGTTTAACTCTTCTATTATGGCATTCTTTTTAGTCATCCTTTTTAGGGATAGGAGTTGATCACAGTGACTTGTAGGGTGCTCTTTGTCACGGATCTAGTAGATCTCAAATTTATCCAATGGGCACTCTCTCAAAAGGTGTTTATTCCTAAATCTAGGACAGTATATTGAAAGGGGTTTAGTTGCTTTGTTCTATTTAGTTGTTCTAGTTTTTGCCTGAATCCCATCTAAGGTGGTATTCAATTGAACTAAGATATCTTTTTTTAGGTTTGTAAACTCTTCCATTAACTGTCCTATATCATTTCTACCTTTTAGAGACCTTGATGTCCTAACTCCATCTTGTGTTCTGGAGTAGTTTCTACAGATTTCCTCTATTTCAAGCATATCTATTTTGTTGATATTCCCTTTTCCCATTAGATCCAGAGCTTGTTTTGACTCCTTCTCCAACCTTTTTATGAACAAGGTTTTGGCCAAACAGTGGGCTATAGGGTTTCCATATCTTCTAAGGGTAAAGTTGAGTTTGTTTATGTAGTCCTCCAAACTTTCATCCTCCTTCTGTTTAGTCCCAAACAACTCTTCCTTTCTATCACTGATTCTGTAATAATCCTAATATTTGTCCAGGAAATCAGTTTCCATCTATTCCCATGAGTGGATAAAATCAAGGGCTAAGCCCATGAACCACCTCATGGTAGAGTCTTTCAATGTAGATGGCAAAAGTTTGAGTTTTTGGTTATCAGATCCATAGTCATATGTCTGACATCAGACCTTAAATAAAAAATAAACTAATCCAAATCCTCAGAAGCAAGACCCTTGAATGTTGGAAGGTGTGAAGGTGAAATATTCTTCATAGTGGAATTTTCCCCAAGGGAAAGGACAATGGGGTATGTAAAAGTTCTTACAGGCTCCTGCAGAGGATCTATTGCGTCATTATGATTATCCCCCATGTCTGATGGTTCTTTTTGTGATGCTTCTTCCTTCCAAAATTTAGTTTGAGTTTATAGTAAATGGATCCTTTTAACATATCTTCCTGGTGTTTCTCTTGCAGCTCTTGAATATACTCAGAGAGTGAAAGATTTTGACGACTTGTGGGAATATCTAATTGGGGTGTAATTTCCAAGGTAGGTTCTAAATGTTCTTCTCTCTTAACAAGATCTTCTCTTACCCTACTACTTTCACTTATAGTTTACTACTTGGGTGTTTGTTTAATGTATCTACCTTTTTGATCCCTAGGTCTAACCATACATAATGGAGCTAATCCTAAATGGGACTGTTAACTAGGGTTTTCTTATTAACACATATCCCCGGCAACAGTGCCAAAAATGACAAGGGTCACTGTACCTTGGAATTTAGTCATGTTTCATGTGTCAAATCTAGGGTTGTGTCCTTGGTTGTTTGCAATAAGGAACTTAATAATCAATAGTCCTTAGCTAATGTACTAAATTGAACTATCCTAATAATCAATGCTTCTAATTATCTTCTTGAAAGGAAACCTTATCTAAAGACTAAAACAATAAGTTGCTGAAAGAATCTATCTAATTCACACAAAAGCTGGAAACATGCATCGAATGGAAACAAAACTATTTTGACAATAATTAATCTATCCTATGAAAATAAAAAAACTATACGTAATAAAAACTATAATGAACTAATAAAGCAAAGATACTAGCCTCCTTATCCGTTGGTGGGAGTGGGCTCTTGCTCCACACCTTAAGAACCAAAGGCTAAATAAGAAATTCAAAACAAAAGTATAACATCACAACTTCCTTTAATCCAGTCTATCAAGTATATTGTATTCAAAAGTATATGTCTTTGCTCTAAAATGAAAATTAAATAAACACTACTATAAAATCCTGATTAATTATTTTGTTGTTCCTATCCAAATATATATCAGTCTGAGCGACATAATATTACTGGAGTTAACCACTTCACCTAATCATTTCATCTTGAGATATAAACAATCTCTTATTCTAAACTAAAACATGCAACTGTCCATCTACAATATAATCGTGCAAAGTCTAAAAAAGGACTTTAGTGATACTGAAGGTACCACTAAATCTGGAGTTTAACTTATAACAATAATAGGCAGCAAGGCCCTGATAAAAAGGAACTTGATTTCCTAAAATAGTGGACTGAGAGAAATCTTCTAATCTCATGCAAAAACAAGTGAAAGTGTATCATGTACCCGTGGACAATTAGAGTCATCTCCTGGGACACTCAGGCCTGAATAGGCGGGATCCATAGCACTTCAGTCATCCTGGAGGTCCTGGTAATCAATGACACTGGAGACTCTGTGTAGCTCCAGAGACTCCATGCTATTACCAACAGCTCCAGAGATGCTTTAGGAATTTGCTAAGACACAAGTTTGGAGATCACCATCTTCTCTATTCTACTTCTCACTCTAGGGATCCTCCAACAAGATGGAAAATGTTGGAGTACCCTGTAGTGTCCTTTGTTTTTGGCTTCAGAAATAATTAGGATTACCTTAGGAGTTCTTCAAAACTGCTCACCACTTGTGCAATAGACACCTATGAAACCAAAAAGAGATAATTTTGCATAATTTTGTCAGTTTCACTCCAACATAAGTCTTTTCATTATAACAATAATCTTTAGCACTTCTCTCTTATTAGCATAATTAAAATAGGACTTTACAGTTTCTATAGTGTAAATACTTAGGATAGACAATATGAAAAGATGGGAAAAAGGAGTAAAAAGGTATGTTTAGATGAGTGCTACCTGACACTCATTAGTTAGAGAGACATGGATAATTTTAGATGTCTACATTTTCCCCTCTTTGATATGATATTGTGACTAAGAGAAGTAACATCATTTCTGATAAAGGGAGTAAATCATAAAACACACAACAACAGAAATTGTACACAGAAAATAGAACTTTCTTTATTGATATGGACAAATTATTACATTACAGAAGCTCAAATACAATCAGAGGAATCAACCCTCCACAGGCTGCAACACATTACAACTTCCTATCACAAGACTCTAGAATCAACCTTCTGTAACCCCAAATCAGCTAGGGTTTCTATTTTCCCACCTATTCTTGACTCTACACTTTCCCCCTTAACTCTACTATTGCCCAGGGTTTCCAAAAATGGTTATTAATAGCCTTTTTGGTGGCCAACAACCTAATTTCAAAATTTGCATCTCCCTCCAAAAATAGGTCAATTTTCAGGAGCCATAACTTTTGATCCGGATGTCTGATTGATGAACCATTTTATGCGTCAGAAAGATCGTAGAGTGCTCTATGCGCTAAGAACCCTCTCTGCCAGTTCTGGCCATTTTCAGGTCTGTATGTGGCCATTTAGTGCCTCAAACCTGAGTTTGAATAATTTTCAGGCATTTTTCAGGAAACAAAAACTTTAATATCTTTCAGCTCGCAAATGATCTCTGCGTGATTCCTTCGCCAAAGGTCTTATTTTTCCGTTATGAAGTTTTGTGTAATTTTCACTTCAATCCATGCCCAAATGCAAACGTTCTAAAAATAGTAGGTTGCTATTTTTAGCAGTTTGGAAAAACTGAAAGTTCTACATCATTATTCAAGCAATTCTAGAACCAGAACCACAAATTTTGAAAAGAAATGGAAAGAACATCAACAATTTTGAAACACATCTTTTTTTTTGGGTGATACAAGATTTCCCTTACACCACTGGATGCTCCTTCATCAATTTCAAAGAAGATGAGGTATGGGTGATTGCAAAGTTATGGAAAAGGACACTCCAACTGCTTGAAGGAGTGATGAGGAGGAACAATGTAGGTATGGTATGATATGCTCACTCAAGAGAATAGGTTGGTTAGAAGAACATGGGTATGCTCTGGAAATAGAAGAAATGGATTGGTTAATAAGATGAAGGAAAGTTAAGGGATGGATGAAATGGATGAATGATATGTTATGCTACATTTGGTGAGCAACCATATAGTTTGATATAGCACTAGACATTATGCACCAATATATAAAGACCAGGGTGATAATGTGTCTTGTGCAAAAAATAATGACTCAAAAAGATAAAGGTCACAAGAAGACATATATCATTGGGAACCATGATATATCATGATGTCATTGTGATAGTATGCTACAAGGACTGATACAGATGCAAGATAAAATGATAACACACACAAGCAAGCAAGAAAAAATGCACAAATTATAAAAATATAAACAAGGTTGTTGCCCTTGTCAAACTAAAAACTGATGAGGGATTGATTGGATAGTGTTGTTGGCCATGCAAATCAACACTAGGATTGATAGATGGATCTCTATACTTAAGATAGGCTTACATTCTTAAGAAAGATTTGATTGGATTTGAGTTGTTCAAGTTTGCAACAAGGCTAGGAACAAAACCATTGAATACTTTTGGATGATTGGTTAGATTACTTGGCTAGATTGGCATGGATTAAGGATGGCTATAATTTATATTTATTGCTTTGATTTTTTGATTCATGGGAGGGTGGCATTGGATTGCATTTGGATAGCCTATTTTGTTGGATACCAATGAAAAGGGAAAACCAATTCTATAGAAAAGAATGGAAATTAGGATTGGATGGGTGGATAAAAGGATTGGCAATAAGCAATAGTGGATGGGATGGATGGATGCATGGTGGATGGAAGGAGTGGTTTAGGTTGTGATCTCCAAGGACTATGTCGCATAGGAATCTTATGCCCCACTCTAGGTAGTATGCCTAAGACTTTGCATGATAGTGCTTATAAGGATATGTGATAGGAGTATATGGAAAAGATTAGATATATCAAGAGGTGTCCAAAGCATTTTTTCAACATTTTTCCCTTTTCCTTATCAAGACCAAAGTAGGAGGGGAGGATAGGTTGTTACAATGGGATACGTATGCAAATGTAATGGACAAGGAGGATAGGATAGTAGGGAAATAATAGGATGGGATAGACAAGACAAATTTCCCCCAAGTGCAAGGTACATAGAGAATCAATCTACACATGACACCCATGAATGGGTTTTCATCACGGTACTTATCCAAGGCACCACTGAGGTGGTTTTCACCATTGGACAAATGATTTTCTCTTTAATATTTTTTTCTTTCTTTCTTTTTTGTTTTCTACTATTTAGATGGGATGGGGGGAAGAATGGAGGAAAGAATGTGGAGGAATATGGGGACTCAAGCATTTTTTTTCCATAGCAAGCTGATAGGGTCCCATTGTAGATAGTTTTCGCACAAAACCATGTCGAGTGGCATTACGTGCATGGATGTTTGTAGATGATTGGATGATGAAATAGATGGAATGGATGGGGGATAGTGGATTATGATGTGGATTATAGATGGATAAATGGATTAATGGATAGATGGGAGGATTATGAGAACTCATGGACCATAGGGATGTGATGGGGGAGATATGTGGGATAGTGGATGTAAGATGGGGGTGTGCGTGCATGAGGAAATGTCATGGGGTGGAGAGGAACCAAGACCAATGGTTGCACACATTGCATTGGATTTTGAAGTTTATATTTGTGATAGGGATTGGGGACCAATGGGGATTTTTTATTATGGGATCAGGATGGGGGATTTTGGGATTGCCAATTTGGGGACTTAGGGACCCAAATAGACTTAGGATTTTTGGGTTTTTTGTATTTGGGATGGGATTTTTAAGATGTGGGATTTTTGATAGAGGATGTTCTATTTGGACTAATTTCTTTTTTCTTGGGTACCCACACCATTTTATTTTTGCTTTTGGGGGTGTGGCCATTTGTAGCTTTTTGGATTTTTGATTTGGATTTGTGTATCGATGCCCTACGACATGATAATCTTGAGGCTTTTGTGCGATTTTTTGCTTTATGTGGGGAGGCATCCAAATATTTAATTTTGAATCCCATGGGTTTTGTGATAGCTTCATTTTTAGATGATGTGTGCACTTGTTGGTCATGATTAAGAACTTTAGGGCATGTAAGGGAGTGGGACGTGTGGATCAAGGGATGAGTTGACTTGTGGATGAAGGGATGATGGGATTTGAGGATGGGTATATTAGGAGTTAGGAGAAGTGGAGGAAGAGTGGATTTAGGGAGGTTCACATTATTTTGAGAATGGTATGATGATGGAGGAGGGATGGTGACATATGACTTATAGGTGCGATGAGAGGCACCTAGCTTGGGATTAGAAAAAGATTCCTTTTAAGGTGTATGGGTGGTACCAACATGTTTGGATTATTTTCCTTGAGATGTATAGACAAGGCCATGCAAGCATGTATGGAGTTTGACATGGATGGGTTCCAAGATACCTTGTTCATGAAGGCCTAAGCCTTTGCCTTGATATTTCATGTTTTGGAGCATGCGATGTGTGATGGGATGTTTGTTATTTTGGAAACAAGACATGATTCCATCATCGGATGGGGGAAGATAAGAAAATGATAAGAGAAAATAATAGAGAGATAATGCAATACATATAACCTTTTACCTCAAATCACTCTTTCTCCTTCAATAGAGCAGAATGGAGTGCATGGTCCTAGCTCCACTAGCTATTCTCTTGATATTGATAGATATGTGATAGACTATTTAGATGTGTTGATGTGATAGACTATTTAGATGTGTTGATTACTCATTCCAATAGCGTAACTTTACATAAGATGGAGTCTTATGATGATTTTGACAGCATAATGTTACATGGAAGCTCTTGATGAGAATAACTTGGTTAAGGGTTGATTTATAGATGTTTGAGTGAAAATATGGATGGCTAAGATTATGAGGTGCAATGGATGGTTGAGACTAAAAGGCGAAGGATTAGGGCATATCCTTATATGAATGGTTGAGATTAAGAGTTGTAGTTTGAAATGTGTGGCTAGGATTAAGAGTTAGTTTGACTTTCTTACAAGTGATGTGACTCTCATTTATTGTTTGTGGCAAGTGGATGAGGATGAGGATGCATGGGAGATAATTAATTAAATAATAAAATTATTTAATTAATTATGGGAGATATGTGATATGTGAGAATAAAATTCATTAAATAAACAAAATTATTTAATTAATTTGGCTAGAGGGATCATGGATAAATTTAATTAAATAAATATGATTTATTTAAATAAATTAGGTAATGGAGGAAACTAAATAAATAAGTATGATTTATTTAATTAATTTAGAAGGGGATATGATAAAGGGGTCTCTTAGGACAAAAGTGTTGTAAAGTCTTGCAAGCTGATGTTGAAAAGTGAGGTTAGAGGGACATGGACATGGACAATTTCAGGTGTCTACACATAGCATGGATATATTGTTGCTTGAGTGGTATGATAACTCAAGGATAACATGATAATAAGATGCCCACACACACACACACACAGAGACAGATATATATATATATATATATGGTAGCAATAACTGCAACACATGAGTAATGAAAGTCTAGGATGTCATATATATAGGATAATACATCCAATAAAAAGAAAAAAGTTTGAAACATTGCATTGGAGGTTGAAATATTGCATGGCAATGAAGCTCACATTTGTTTCAAGGTTACATCCAACAAAATATAAATGTCATCTTGGCATATACAAACCATCATGGTATATCTATAAAAATACCATATTGTTAGAACACTCTGATATACTACAAGGGGGGGGGGGGGTGAGTCAGTATATGCCAAAACATAATCCAATTCAACTTTATCAAAAAAAATTTCAACTGCCTTAAACAAATGATAAAGTAAATTAAGCAATTCAAAATACAACACACAATCATACAACCATAACACCAGATTTACCTAGAAAACCCTATAAGGGAAAAACCACAGTGAGCAAGCTACTTGGATCTACTGTCCAAATCCAGCCTCACAAATAAAACAAGATTTACAATAGGTTTTATGGGCTACAAACCAACTTAGGAACCTATAACTCCCTGAATCACAGTTTTTATGGCTTCAATAGAAGGAAGCTACAACTTCCTATAGTGCTACAACACTTACAGAAAGAGGCTACAACCTTTATACAAATCATCTAACAAATTCCACTGATTAAACACCTCTGCAGTATCAACACCCTTAAGACTGACATATATCTTCAACTCCTCTGCTAAACAAACTCTGCTACCTTCAACACACTTCCAAACACACACATACTCATATCCACACATGCACATACATCCTCACACACTCTCACATACTCTTCCTTTTCACACCAACATGATATTTCATCTATATCCTCTGCAAGCTTCAAAAACTTTCTCCTTCATCAGCCAAGATGAAATGTGTAGCATGTAATGTGTCATGCCCACATTTCCCATGCAGTCACGACACACAACACACGTGTCATGTCCACATTTGTCATGTGGTCATGACACCAAATATCAAAAACTTTTCCACATGTCCCTAGGAACCTCCTCGCACACGTCTGCATGCTCGGTGGCGATACACATGAGGCGTAAACATGTCCTACGTATTCAGGGAAGTGTGTCTTCCTACGCTATCCCATGCGTGATGAAAGTCATCTAGGGGGTATGCGATGCGATGTGCACCGCTTCTAGGGTTAGAACAGTTTTAATCTGAACCCTAAGTTTCCTAGGTGAAGAGATAATTTCATTAGATTCAAAACCAAGCCCAACTCTAATGCACAAATAAAATTGATTATAGTAACACGTCCATGATATGATGGTCGCATGATGAAATGGGATGATAAAATTAATATCACAAAAAAAGCCATTAAAATAAAACCCTAAATTCTAGGAAAATTTTCACAGCATAACGCATTTTCGATAATTGAAATAAATATTTTAAAAAGAATTCCCATGGAAAATAATTAAGGCAAAATTAAATAAATGAAGCACAAAATAAATTAAATAAATTCCCGAGGTCAATAAAAGTTATCACTTGTCCAAAAATAAAATTTGAAAATTAAATCAACGGTCCAAATAAAATTAATAATTAAGTCTTTTAATAAATATAATTACAATGATTATATTTATTAAAAAACTCAATTAAAAAGGTAGAAAGAGGGGGAAAATTAAAACATCCCTTCCCACCAATAATAAAATTAATTAAATTAAATTACTTTGACAAAAACGGCTTCCCTAAGAAATTAAATGACAAACCCCACTAGATAAAATAATAAGGAAGACCAATAATTAAAAAAAACAAACGGATAAGAGTTTTCAATAAATCAAAAATTCCAATCCCATAAAAATAAACCCACAAGGAAAATAGTTAATCCAACCCCAAGTATATCTTTAAAATCAACATAAATTCTAACACAAGGGAAGTCAAAGAAAATTCAAAGGGGTCAAAATGCAAATGAAGGGGGAAGTTTTAATTCTATGCACATGGGAAAATATAATTTAAATAAAATAAAACTCTAATTTCCTACTCACTCCATCTAACCCTCACTTCAATATTATAATATTTTTCTAAAAGAGATGCCCTAATATTATTTTATTGTTTCCTTATGGAAACCCTAACTTCTCTTTTGTTTCCTCATTTAATCTCTTTCTTCTCTATTGTTTTGCCTCCATTGTTTCTATTTGATTTTGTTGTGCAGGTTGAAAGTTTTGCTCTCTCATGGCTGCCATGGAGGAAAGATCTAGAGGTAAAAATTGATTTGAATATGCACAGGGTAAATCCCCTTTTCGTAGACACACACACACACACATATATTTATATATATACATTTTATGTGTATATATATATAAATATATATTCATTTAGTATGAAACTGGAAGTATAACCCTTTTTTTATACATAGACTATGATATATATATATATATTAATTTAAATTTTGTATATATGTTAATGTTTTTTGCAAGGTTCAGAGGGACGGAGGCCATTCAAGGTAGGGCCGACGGCCCACATGCATCATCCACGCCGTTGCAGGGTAAAGGGAGGCCGAAGGGGGGGGTGTGGCCACTGAGTGAAGGATCAGGGGTTGTGGTGTGGGGAGGAGGCGGTGCCTCCACCCACATCCGTGGGTGTGGGTGGAGGCACCACCTCCTCCCCACACCCCTCAAAGTCTCTGTGGTCTGTGGGTAGCGGCGCTCACAGCCACACTAATTTTTTTTTTCTAAAACTTAAAACAATACAATGAAACCCTCGCAGTCCTTTTCTGATGTCATCTCTATTATGTTTTCTCAAGAATTTTTCCTTATGTTACATAGTCAACATTAAATATTGTTTGGTATATATATTTCACTATATATATAGTGTATATACTTCATTCTGTTATATATATATAACCATACTCATAATAAGAGGAACAAACAGATTTGTAACTTTAAAACAACATTATATATCACCCCTTTTTTTCAAAATGAAAGAACATATTTACTATGAAGTTCTCACTTTTTTCTTTTTCAGATTTAAAATGACAGTCTATACAAAAATCATTTCAATTATATTTTCAACATCACATGTGCTAAAGCAACAAGATATTAAACATGAAATTTCATTGCAATCATAACAGAAATTGTACATTTATCTTTCCACATAGCATACACTAAAATTTCAACAACAAATACATACTTTTTTTTTTAAAACAATATGACAACAAACTGTATTTTTCTTTGCTTTTCTCCATAACACATAACACAACAGCACAGAATAGTAAACAAATTTTGGATAAACATTAAAGAGTACTTACAATAATTTTCCTTGCAAACAACCAACACATAGGAAAGTTTAATTTGGACCATCATTTACAAAAAGGCCTCTAAGGCCATGGCTTAAATCAGCCAACTAAAAATACAACAAAAGAGGCAAAAAGATCTACTCCCAACTCCATTTTCTCCCAAGAAATACCTGCAATAAACACAACAAAGGGAAGCCAAGCCATGAAGGAATGCCCTCCTCCCTACCATAGACCCTCTAGTGGGTCACCCCCGAGCTGGGGAGGTAGGATTCACACAGTTGCACACACACACCACAACAAATGAAACTTTCCAAACACACAATAATTCAACTCCCATGGAATTGCACAATACTAAACTCATGAAGATGAGTTTGATGGGGGTAGAGGAGTGGACCCCTCAACTCAAGAGGTCACTCCATGATCTCAAATCACCAAGTTTTAAGGCCTCAAGCCACAACCACAAAATACATATCTCCAAATAACTCAACAAAAAACTATCATGGCAGTCTTGCCATAAAAAATGCTCTCAACACCAAAGAAAATCCCTCAAGGCTATAAGTAGCACAAAAATAAGGAGGTGACCTCAAGGAGGTTCGCTCTCCCCTACCCCATACAAGTTGAGCCTTACCTCCAAATGGAGGTGCTCTCACCAAACTCCCAACCCACACAAAAATGAAAACAACCAACAACATAAAACCATAAACACAACATAAATGAAATATACAAGGGAGAATGGCCATAGCCATGGAGCTTACCTTCAAAAGCCCTAACAATGGAAGCACGTTTGGTGAAGAGCTCCAAGCTTCTCCAAGTCTCCCAATCTCCAAATTTCTCTAAATCCCAAAAAGGAACTCCAAGAATAGAAATAAAATGTCAAATGCAAGAACCCCACACTCCTCTTCAAGAGGAGGTAATATAGGCCTTCAAATTTGGCCTTGAGGAATGAGAAGGTGACACTTGTCACCTTCTCCTTCCTCATCCCATGGCACTTGTAAGGGAGAGGAAGTGTGAGGGTGACAAGTGTCACCCTCCAATTCCATTCCAATCATCACCTTCTCCACTTGTGCTCTCACACGTGTGAGAGACCAAGTGGTGAGGTGGCAATTCCCTTCAAGCTTGCATGAGGATAAATGATGCCATATGGAATCCTCTTATTCTCCAAGAGAGCCATCTCCCTCCAACATGCTCTCACACATGTGTGAGAGTCTTGGAGGGAAATCCCACACACTTGGGAGTCTTGAAGACCTCCTAAGTGTTCTTGGTGAAGGGATCCCCAAACTTTGGGAAGGGAGATGAGTCTTTCCCAAAGCATGACTCATCTCCCACCCTTAGCCATTTCAAAATTCGTCACTTTGACTAAACCTCAGTTTAGAGTGACCAAAAGTGAGTTACCCCAAGTTTTTGTTAGTAAAAATTGACCCTAAACCCATGGGTAACCACCTAGGGTAAGTTTTGGGACACTAAGGTACTCCTAAGGAGTCATAAATTCACTTTAAATGGCCCTTAAATGAAAACAATACCAAGTGGTGTAAAACAATAAAAATATACAACACATGATCTAAATTAATTTAACAAAAGGGGTACTAGGCCAAAATAATAAATCAAACAAGTACTCAAACAACATCCGATCAAACGTGATCCTCATCCCTCTTGGGAATGGATAAGTTTCACAGGGAATAACATATGTGTGAACACTACCTTCAATTTCTCGTGGCTTGGGAATATAATCCTGCACAACTCAATCAAGTGTCAATCACATCATGTATAGTCATAGCCGAAGCAATTGAAATTAAATTCATGTCATTGCATATTAATCATTCACAACATAATTCAAGATTAAATTGCATTTTATATCTAATGTCACATAATCATTATCAATTAATGAATCCACATAATAAACTAGAAATCACATGTATAATCATCATCTAATATATATTGCATGTCTAATATCATCATAGCATCAAAATATGATTTAAATTGAATCACCACATGTCTAATCAATGTCAAACCAGAATTATAGATATAATCAAATCTGCATAAAGGAAGAATAGTCTCTAAAAGTCTAATAATGTCACCAACTGTAATGTAAAATGATTAAAATAAAGAAGGAAAATAATTGGCCTCACATCCTCCCCCCTAAGACTAAACTTCCTCTTGAAAGTCGTCAAAAAGGTGAGGATAGAGTGCCCTCAAACTAGCTGCATCCTCCTAAGTCATTGTGACCTCATCATAATGATCCCACTAGACCCTAACCTGGTCTAGCTCTCAACCTTAAAGGCCCAGCGTCCAACAAGCCAATATGCGAATTGGCTCCAAAACCAACTGCTCATCTTCCTCTACCTATAGAGAACTCTAGTCCAATACATGAGATAAATCAGATATATATCACCTCAATATAGAAATATGAAAGACATCGTGGATACGTGACAGGCTAGGTGGCAACGCTAGATGGTAGGCACTAGGTCCTATCTGCACCAAGATCTCAAATGGTTCTACAAACTGTGGTGCGAGCTTAGAGCCCTTTCCATAACAGATTGGACTCTTGTGTGGCCGCACTCTAAGGAATACTCTGTCCCCAACTGAGAAGCTCCGATCAAGTCTCTTAGCATTGACATAATTCTTCTGTCTATCCTGTGCCTCCTGAAGTCTTTGCCTAATCAGTGTGACCTACTGCTCCATATCCTAAACCAACTCTGGACCAATGGCAACCCTGTCCTCTATCCGATCCCAACTCAATGATGTCCTACATGGTCTTCTGTATAAAGCCTGAAAAGGAGGCATACCCAACGAGCTGTGATGCCCATTATTGTAGGCAAACTCAACCAGATATATATACTCCTCCCATCTAGACTGATGGTCCATAACATACATATGAAGCATGTCCTCCAACACCTGATTCACCCACTCTGTCTGTCCATCTATCTCGGGGTGATATGAAGAACTAAAGTTGAGCTGTGTGTCCAACGCCTACTGCAAAGCTCTCCAAAAGGCTAAAGTGAACACTGAATCCCTGTCAGAAATGATGCAGCAAGGTACTCCATGTAATCTCACAATATCATCCAAGAATACTCTTGCCACTGCTGGTGCATTGTATGTCATGCGTACAGGTGAGAAATGCGCCACCTTGGTCAACTTGTCGACTGTCACCATGATGGCATCATGGTGGCATGAAGACATAGGAAGACCAACAATGAAATCCATGGAAATGGTGTCCCATTTCCACTCAAGTATCTTGTGAGGGTATAAAAGACCTACTAGATGCTGATGCTCGGCCTTGACCCTCTAGCACTCAAGGCATCAAGAAACAAACTTTGCAATATCTCATCTCATACCTGCTTAATGGTACAGCTGTCATAGGTTGGCATGCATCTTCTTCACCCCTGGATGTGCCACATATGGTGCTCTGTGAGCCTCTGATAACACTACAGTACGTAGGTCACCTGCATGGGGTACATAGATGGACTGTCGATGATGAAGTAACCCATCTGCCTCAAGTGAGTACCCTACAAACTTGACCACAAGGGCCCTCTGTGAATGGATCTCCTGTTGCACCTCAAGAAACCACTCATCCTCAGGTAGATGATGGATAATGTGTCCTCTCAAGTCCACACTCAGTCAAGGTCAAGATCTCGTGGTGCCTCTGACTCAATGCATTAGCTACCACATTCTCCTTCCCTTTGATGTAGTGGACATCAAAGTCATACTCACAAAGAAACTCCATCCAACGCCACTGACGGGCATTTAGATTTGGCTGTGTAAATATATACTGAAGGTTGTGGTGATCTGAATGAAGCTTAAAGTGATGACCCAATAAAAAATGTCTCCAATGGACTAGAGCATGAACCACTGCTACAAGCTCCAAATCATGAGTGGGGTAGTTCAGCTCATGGGTCTTGAGCTTTTGTGACTCATACATGATCTCTCTACCACCCTGCATAAGTACAGCTCCCAAACCCTCAAGTGATACATCTATGCAAACCATAAAATATGCTGCTGGATCAGAAACCACTAAAATAGGAGCGTTGGTAAGACACTCTTTGAGGACCCCAAAGGCCCTCTCACATTGCTCAGTCCATAGAAAACTCTTCCCTTTCTACTGAAGGGAAGTGATGGGGTGTGCTATCTGAGAAAAACCCTCAACAAATCTACGGTAATAACCAGCTAACCCCATAAAACTCTTGACCTCTATCACACTGGTGGGTGCTGACCAATCTCTAATAGCCTTGATCTTCAATTGATCCACTGAGATTCCATCGCCAAATAGGATGTGCCCCAAATATTGTACCTCTATCCTGAAAAATGCACACTTCACCAAGTTCCCATAAAGATTTTGCTCCCTTAAACACTGTAGAACCTGACGTAGGTGCTTCTCATGCTCCTCCTCGGTCTGCAAATAGATCAAAATGTCATTAAGGAAAATAATCACGAACTGATCCAAGTAGGTACGGAACACCCCATTCATGAGACTTATGAACACTGTAGGGGCATTCGTCAAACTGAAGGGGACCACAGTGAACTCATAGTGGCCATATCAAGTCCAGAAGGCGGTCTTATGGATGTCCGCCTCTATGATACACAACTGATGGTAACTGGACTTCAAGTCAATCTTAGAGAACACTCTGGCTCCCTGCATCTAATCGAAGAGATCGTCAATCCTGGGCAAAGGATAATGGTTCTTCACCATCACCTTATTCAACTGCCTATAAACCATACATAATCAAAGAGACCCATCCTTCTTCACGAAGATGATAGGAGCACCCCAAGGTGAAACGCTCAGTCGGATGTGCCCCTTCTCAAGCAAGTCCTCAAGCTGTAACTTGAGCTCTGTGAGCTCATGAGTGGTCATCCTGTAGGTTGCACGAGATACTGTCTCAGCACCCGGCACTAAGTCAATATGAAAGTCTACCTCATGACAGAGTGGCATCCCTGGTAAATCTGCTGGAAACACATCAGCAAACTCTCTCAGGATGGGATGATCATCCAAGGATGCCTTAGGCTCATCATTTGATCTGTCACTCACTGTAATAGCAAACATCTAGCATCCCTTCCGCATACAGCGCTTAAGCTGCAAAGTGGATATCATACGCACTGCTGTGGGCTTCTAAATGCCCACTATCTCAACTGAGGTACCATGATCATCGAAGCAGCTAATCGCCTTTCAGTGACAATCTAGCTTGGCTCAATGAGCTGCAAGCTAGGCCATACCCAAAACCACATCGTAGGATCCTAATGTCATAACTCTAAGGTCACATACTGTGGAAAAGGGTCCCAAAGATATCTTGCAGTCATGGACTAAGGCATCTACTATCATCTTGGCCCCTTAGGCCAACTCAACCACCCACCTATCACCCTACCTAGAGGCCACCAGCCTATAATACTCCACTAATGATAGAGATATGAAAGAGTTAGTAGCACCAGAGTCAAAGAGAATAGAAATGGGGACACCCCCTATCATACCTGATGTCTCAATCACTGATGCCTAAAAATTAGCCTGGCGGTTATCAACCGCTGTGAACATACGGTGGGACCTACCCACATCTCCAACCGTCTGCTCTGATCCTCCTGAATGAGGTTGCCCCCTACTGTAAAGCCCTATGGACACTCTCTAGCTAGATGTCCTACTCTGCCACACACATAACATGGGCCCCTAGCCTGCACCTGTCCAATCTGAGTCCTACTCGACTGCTGCTGTCCAGATCTACTTGTGGACCCCTGTGAACCCATGTATGACTGCTGCGACCTCGCAAGTCTCGTAGGTGGTCCCTGCTGCATCTAATCTCTATGCAGGCCTTGCTACTGCTAACCTCGATTATACCCCCATGTGCCCTCTACTGTGGCCAGGATCTCTGCTGCTGCTGCGGCTGTTGGTGTTGCGGCTGTTACTGCTGTGGGGGCCTAGGAGGTAAGGATGCGGAACTAAATCCTCCTCTCTGAGGTGACAGTGGTGGTCTGCGGTAACTCTGCTGATGCTGCTGCTGCCCACGATCCTAAAACTGAGGGCGTGAACTCTGCCCTCGTCCCTGTATCTCCTCAGCTATGTATACCTTCTCGGCAGCATCACTCAATGTCTGGGGGTCTGCCATGCATATAGGTCGTGCTATGCTATGGTTTAATCCTCTGATAAACTTATGAACCAAGAGTTTCTCGTCATGGAGCTACTCCGCATATCGAGACAACTTGGTGAATCTACCCTCATACTAAGCAATGGTAAGCCCTCTCTACTGGGGGTCGTGAAAATTGTCTATGTGACACTGCCTGTAGTGATCTGATAAATATCACGCATTGAAGCACTTAATGAAAGTCTCCCATGTGAGTGTGTCCAATGATAGATGGCACTTACACTCCTCAGTGCACCACCAAGTAGCTGCTGCATCACGTAATAGGTGGACTACCACACGTGCCTTCATGTTGCCCTTGTAAGGATGCAATGCGAAGCATCTGTCTAAGCTGATGAGCCAGGCCTCTGCCTCAGCTCCCTTTGTGGTCCCGATGTATGTACGAGGATTTAGCCTCAACAAATCCCTGATGGGATCTCCTCGGTCTCTGTGCCCTATGATAGGCTCATCCACATAATAGTCATAAGGCCTGTGAACAATCTGCTCCACTCGCACTAACTCCTCATGCCTAGCATGACATGGAGGGCTCTTTCTACAGGCCCTATCGGTCGACCCAACCTCCTTTGTCATCGTAACTAGTACCTCAACATATGGCTCCACACGTGGTGCCTCTCGTGGCTCGACGCGGGTCTCCACACATGGCTCAACACATGACTCTTCTCGTGGCTCCACGCATGGCTCCTATCGCAGATCAACGCATGGCTCAACACATGGCTCTAAGCGAGGCTCAACTACGGCCGGCGGTAGTCTATCGAACACTACCTATAGAGCCTGCAATATCTATGGTCCAATATCTGGTATAGGTGGGGCCGGTGGTGCCTACGGTACTCGTGGAGCCAGCGGTGCCTATCCCTTAGCTGAAGAGCCACTACAAACCTCTACGGATTCCATGTGGTGTGAACGCACTTGCTAAACTCGTCAGGGAGGCATCCTACAAAAATGAGGTAACCACAAATTAATCAAAGTTACGGAATAATAATGTGCCCTAAACAAGCCCAGTGTTTAAACCTGGCTCTGATACCAAATGTCATGCCAACATTTCCCATGTGGTCATGACACGGAACACACGTGTCATGTCCACATTTGTCATGTGGTCATGACATGAAATATCAAAAACTTTTCCACATGTCCCTAGGAACCCCCTCACATGCATTTGCGTGCTCAATGGAAATACGCATGAGGCATAAACATGTCCTACATATTCAAGGAAGTGCATCTTCCTATGCCATCCCCTATGTGATGAAAGTTGTCTAGGGGGTATGCAACGTGATGTGCACCGCTTCTAGGGTTAGAACGGCTTTAATCCAAACCCTAAGTTTCCTAGGTGAAGAGATGATTTCGTCATATTCGAAACCAAGCCCAACTCTAATGCACAAATAAAATTGAATATAGTAATGCATCTATGATATGATGGTCACATGATGAAATGGGATGATAAAATTAATATCACAAAAAAAGCCATAAAAATAAAACCCTAAATTCTAGGAAAATTTTGACAACATAACGCGTTTTCGATAATTGAAATAAATATTTTAAAAAGAATTCCCAAGGAAAATAATTAGGGCAAAATTAAATAAATGAAGCATAAAATAAATTAAATAAATTCCCAAGGTCAATAAAAGTTATCACTCGTCCAAAAATAAAATTTGAAAATTAAATCAAGGGCCCAAATAAAATTAATAATTAAGTCTATTAATAAATATAATTACAATGATTATATTTATTAAATAACTCAAGTAAAAAGGTAAAAAGAGGGGGAAAATTAAAACATCCCTTCCCACCAATAATAAAATTAATTAAATTAAATTACTTCGACAAAAACGGCTTCCCTAAGAAATTAAATGACAAACCCCACTAGATAAAATAATAAGGAAGACCAATAATTAAAAAAAAACAAAGGGATAAGAGTTTTCAATAAATCAAAAATCCCAATCCCATAAAAATAAACCCACAAGGAAAATAGTTAATCCAACCCCAAGTATATATTTAAAATCAACATAAATTCTAACACAAGGGAAGTCAAATAAAATTCAAAGGGGTCAAAATGCAAATGAAGGGGGAAGTTTTAATTCCATGCACATGGGAAAATAGAATTTAAATAAAATAAAACTCTAATTTCCTACTCACTCCATCTGACCCTAACTTCAATATTATAATATTTTTCTAAAAGAGATGCCCTAATATTATTTTATTGTTTCCTCATGGAAACCCTAACTTCTCTTTTGTTTCCTTATTTCATCTCTTTCTTCTCTATTGTTTTGCCTCCATCGTTTCTATTTGATTTTGTTGTGTAGGTTGAAAGTTTTGCTCTCTCATGGCTACCATGGAGGAAAGATACAGAGGTAAAAATTGATTTGAATATGTACAGGGTAAATCCCCTTTTCGTAGACACACATATATATATTTATATTTATATTTATATATATATATATATATTTATATATTTATATATATATATATATTTTGTGTGTATATATATAAATATATATTCATTTAGTATGAAACTGGAAGTATAACCTCTTTTTTTTATACACAGACTGTGATATATATATATATATATATTTAAATGCTGTATATATGTTAATGTTTTCTACAAGGTTCAGAGGGATGAAGGCCGTTCAAGGTAGGGCCGACGGCCCACATGCATCATCCATGCCGCTGCAGGGTAAAGGGAGGCTGAAGGGGGGGGCGTGACCATTGAGTGGAGGATTGGGGGTTGTGTTGTGGGGAAAGGGCTGGTGTGGGGAGGAGGAGGTGCCTCCACCCACACCTGTGGGTGTGGGTGGAGGCACTGCCTCCTCCCCACACCCCTCAAAGTCTCTGTGGTCTGTGGGCAGCGACACTCACAGCCACACTAAATTTTTTTTTTTCTAAAACTTAAAACAATACAATGAAACCCTCGCGAGCCTTTTCTGACGTCATCTCTATTCTGTTTTCTCAAGAATTTTTCCTTATGTTACATAGTCAACATTAAATATTCTTTGGTATATATATTTCACTATATATATATAGTGTATATACTTCATTCTGTCTAGTCTACAGTAGGAGTTCAAAAAAAATATAAATATCTTATTCTTTTTTTTTATGTTTCAAAAAAAAAAGAACATTCAGTTTAATATATATATTTAAATATATATACTATGTACTCTATTTTGAATAGAAGGTTAAAATGTAGAAAAAGGCAACAGAAATATATATATATATATATATATATATATATATATATATATATATATATATATATATATATATATATATATATATATATATATATATATATATATATATATATATATATATATATATAACCATACTCATAATAAGAGGAATAAACAAATTTGTAACTTTAAAATAAAATTACATATCACCCCTTTTTAAAAAAAAAATGAAAGAACATATTTACTATGACGTTCTCACTTTTTTCTTTTTCAGATTTAAAATGACAGTCTATACAAAAATCATTTCAGTTATATTTTCAACATCACATGTGCTCAAACAACAAGATATTAAACATGAAATTTCATTGCAATCATAACAGAAATTGTACATTTATCTTTCCACATAGCATACACTAAAATTTCAACAGCAAATACATTTTATTTTTTTTGAAAACAATATGACAACAAACTATATTTTTCTTTGCTTTTCTCCATAACACATAACACAACAGCATAGAATAGTAAACAAATTTTGGATAAACATTAAAGAGTACTTACAATAATTTTCCTTGCAAATAACCAACACATAGGAAAGTTTAATTTGGACCATCATTTACAACAAGGCCTCTAAGGCCATGGCTTAAATTAGCCAACTAAAAATACAACAAAAGAGGCAAAAAGATCTACTCCCAACTCCATTTTCTCCCAAGAAATACTTGCAATAAACACAACAAAGGGATGCCAAGCCACGAAGGAATGCCCTCCTCCCTACCATAGACCCGCTAGTGGGTCACCCCCAAGCTGGGGAGGTAGGATTCACATGGTTGCAAACACACACTACAACAAATGAAACTTTCCAAACACACAAAAGAATTCAACTCCCATGATTTGCACAATACTAAACTCATGAAGATGAGTTTGATGGGGGTAGGGGAGTGGACCCCTCAACTCAAGAGGTCACTCCATGATCTCAAATCACCAACTCTCAAGGCCTCAAGCCACAACCACAAAATACATATCTCCAAATAACTCAACAAAAAACTATCATGGCACTCTTTCCATAAAAAATGCTCTCAACACCAAAGAAAATCCCTCAAGGCTATACGTAGCACAAAAATAAGGAGGTGAACTCAAGGAGGTTCACTCTCCCCTACCCCATACAAGTTGAGCCTTACCTCCAAATGGAGGTGCTCTCACCAAACTCCCAACCCAAACAAAAATGAAAACAACCAACAACATAAAACCACAAACACAACATAAATGAAATATAAAAGGGAGAATGGCCATAGCCATGGAGCTTACCTTCAAAATCCCTAAAAATGGAAGCACATTTGGTGAAGAGCTCCAAGCTTCTCCAAGTCTCCCAATCTCCAAATTTCTCTAAATCCCAAAAAGGAACTCCAAGAATAGAAAAAAAATGCCAAATGCAAGAACCCCATACTCCTCTTCAAGAGGAGGTAATATAGGCCTTCAAATTTGGCCTTGAGGAATGAGAAGGTGACACTTGTCACCTTCTCCTTCCTCATCCCATGCCACTTGCAAGGGAAAGGAAGTGTGAGGGTGACAAGTGTCACCCTTCAATTCCATTCCAATCCTCACCTTATCCACTTGTGCTCTCACACATGTGTGAGAGACCAAGTGGTGAGGTGGCAATTCCCTTCAAGCCTGCATGAGGATAAAGGATGCCATATGGCATCCTCTTATTCTCCAAGAGAGCCATCTCCCTCCAAGATACTCTCACATGTGTGTGAGAGTCTTGGAGGAAGATCCCACACACTTGGGAGTCTTGAAGACCTCTCAAGTCTTCTTGGTGAAGGGATCCCCAAACTTTGGGAAGGGAGATGAGTCTTTCCCAAAGCATGACTCATCTCCCACCCTTAGCCATTTCAAAATTCGTCATTTTGACTAAACCTCAGTTTAGAGTGACCAAAAGTGAGTTACCCCAAGGTTTAGTTAGTAAAAATTGACCCTAGACCCATGGGTAACCACCTAGGGTAAGTTTTGGGACACTAAGGTACTCCTAGGGAGTCATAAATTCACTTTAAATGGCCCTTAAATGAAAACAATACCAAGTGGTGTAAAACAATAAAAATATACAACACATGATATAAATTAATTTAACAAAAGGGGTACTAGGCCAAAATAATAAATCAAACAAGTACTCAAACAACATCCGATCAAACCTGATCCTCATCCCTCTTGGGAATGGATCAGTTTCATAGGGAATAACATATGTGTGAACACTATCTTCGATTTCCCGTGGCCTCAGAATATAATCCTGCACAACTAGATCAAGTGTCAATCACATCATGTATAGTCATAGCTGAAGCAATTGAAATTAAATTCATGTCATTGCATATTAATCATTCACAACATAATTCAAGATTAAACTGCATTTCATCAATTAATGAATCCACATAATAAACTAGAAATCATAGCTATAATCATCATCTAATATATCTCGCATGTCTAATCTCATCATAGCATCAAAATATGATTTAAATCGAATCACCACATGTCTAATCAATGTCAAATGAGAATCAGGAGATATAATCAAATCTGCATAAAGGAAGAATAGTCTCTAAAAGTCTAATAATGTCACCAACTGTAATGTAAAACGATCAAAATAAGGAAGGAAAATAATCAGATATGCAATAGCCACAACATGTCGCCACCCAAAATCATGTAGAAATCCAAAGCAATTCAAACCAAGTGATAAATAGGACCTATTTTATCTTTGCACATATCTCAAAGCTGGTGCACACTTCAAAACACATGCCAAAATCACCTAGATATATCAAGTCGGCTTCACAAACATTTATCCTTCCACATATTAGCTACAAACCAAAAGCAATACGAGAGAGACGAAGTAACATCATGTAGATTACTTCTCAAATATTATATGTCTTGCAAACACATTCTCAAACATTCCTTTCTCTGATATATGAATCTTCTTTCTGGTGCAAACAACTAGATACTGATCCCAACATCACTTGCAAACTCTAAACACACAATCATGAAATATAACATTGAAAAATAGACTTATGGTATACCTCAACACCTAAAACCTTAAATGAACAAACATCCAAAACATATGAACTCATCCTTCAAACAATAAAGCTAAATAATGTCATGCGGTGAAATGCGGTGGCTTTTACTTTCTCCTTATGACATCCCTAATCAGCAACAAGACATGTCTTTGCTCTGGTGACTCCAGAGAACCTCTGTGGTACAACTTATCATCTGAAACTTGAAACATGCAAATCTTTCACCTGTATCCATCTATCCTTCAAACTGCATGATCACATTTTCAAATGTAGAAAAATGTGGAGCATTCATTTGACTCATTCTGTTTGCAATAACACTGAACCACTGTCTTCACTCTGCAAGCTCTAAAAACTTCTGCGATAACTTCTATGCTCTGAAATTAGGAACATACATACTTCACACATGTCTTTATCTATCTTCCAAACTGCAAGGCCATACCTTCAAATGTGGAGGAATGCAGAGCATTCTTTCGAGCTTCTTCAGTACATCTTCCTGTGCCTTTGACTGTTTGAAACATTTTACACTTTCTTTCATATCTTATCTAATGGTTTCATCAGAATACAACATTGACCATATCAGAGACTACATTCACAATACCATACACAACAATCACAACTCTTTTCAACAAAACAATAATCTTCATGTTAGCACAACCTTTGTCCATGAACTTCAGAAGATAGGGTACACCTGTGAATAGATGATACTGAGCCATCAGTATGCTCATGACTTTCATCACTTTATCCTTCACCTCACACTCTTCTTCATATCACTTTGATTTCTACCTCACAACACTTCTAATTAATTACTCTACTATCATCACTGATCACCATTCTATTGATATATGCAACCTTCATAGCATAACTCTGTTGACATCAATGTAAACACATATGCAACAATCTCCCCCTTTGGCATTGATGGCAACACTTGACCCAATAGACAAATTTCCCCCCTTTCACATAAGGACAAAAGGATAGTGGTCTTCTTCTGTACCTGCAAAAACATACAAGCTCTCCCTATCTAAACATTCCTTGTCATCCTCCTTAATCTCACATCTACCTATTCCCTTGAGAGGTATCCTCCATCAATCCAGGGATAAAAATGTATCTTGAACTCCTCCTCCTAGACAGATGCACCATTTGTTGCAAGTATGTGCCTAATCGGTGTTGTCATTAATGTCAACATATTTGTGTTATCATTGGTGTCATCTGTGCTCCTATCTTGTTGTTTGCTTGTAATGAGTAAGATGCTTTGTATTTACTTATGTAAGCATTCTTGATGTTGAGGATATTGAGAAAATTAGCTTCTCTGGTAGAAATAGTGAGTTGTAGTGGAAACAATGTGTTGCATATAGAAGAATAGTCCAAGAGATTGCTCCACATTTTCTGTAGGATGAATATCTTTGTCTGTTGATTAGAATTTATTTAGAAGTCCATCTAAAGATGTTATGTTCTGAGTTTGAGCCTCTGGTATGAAGAATTGAGTGAGATATGTTCACTAGAGTGAAAACAACTTTTTCTGTATGATTGGTAAATACAGGGAGAAAGTATTATGCTCTACATTCCTCCGCATTGAAGAATTTTGATTTGCAGTTCTAGAGTTAAGTCTGAGATGATGTTAAGTTCTTTCAACTCCAATGGTTCATGATTTTGTGGTCCGCAAGCTATCCTTTCTTTATGACAGTGGCTGACAATGTTGTTCTTGTGCTCCGGTTTGAAGAATCTTCTTGACAGAGTGGTTAGAGATCATGTGCTTGTTCCTAGTGATTACAATGTGCTTGTGGATGTCTCCTGATCATGTTCCTACCTTTGGATTGGTCTGCAAAGAGAAGTTTGAATCGTGAAAGAAGAATGTTCTTAGAAGATCTAGTGTTAACTCCAGTCTTGGCCAACCTAGTTGATTTCACTATTTGTAGAGATTCATTGAAGATTGTAGAAGCGTGTTGTGGCATGGAGGACCATGTTTGAGTCCCAGCTAAGGCGTGACATGTTCATCATACTTCTCTACATTTTTTCTATAATAAGTCCAAACCTATTTCTGTATATGTTTTGTAATACCGACCTTGAAGAATGTTCCAATGGTTGATGAATGTAATGCTAACCTTGAAGTACATTCCAAGGTTGATGAATTGTATAAAAGCATGTAATAGAGTTGCCAAAAAGTGTGAATGGAAAAAAATGAAGAGGTAAGTGCGAAGGTGTGAAAGAGCAAAGCAGAGATGTTATATTGTGCTTCAATGGAACTGAACCTTGGCATGGAGTAGATGCTACTTAATCAGTTCACCACTTTGGAAGTGAGCCACCCCTTGGAAGTGAGCCACCCATAGGCAGTGAGCCATTCTTTGTAGTGAGAAATTTGGGTAGTGAGCCCTGTAGTTAGTGAGCCTCTATTTTTTGGTATTGTTATAACTCATATATTTCTATGGGCTAACACCCACCATGGTTTTTCCCTTTTAGGGTTTTCCACGTAAAAAATCTGGTGTCTACTGTGTTGAATGTGTGATTGTGATTAAGTATATGGTTTCATTCTTTCATGGTTAAATCTCATTATAAGTAATTAAGTTGTTGATGGTTTGATATTCATATGAAGCTAAGTTTTTGTGACAACTGATTCAACCCCCCCCCTCAATTCTCTGGTGTATTTCAACACCATCTATGCATCTAGTTAGAAGGAGGGGCAACAAACCCTAACTTTTGTATGAGATATTCAAATGTGTCCTTGGAAAGTGCCTTTGTAAAGATGTCTACAACATAATCCTTTGTAGGTACATATTCCAATTTCACTTCTTAATTTGCAACCTTCTCTCTCAAAAAGTGATACTTGATAGATATGTGCTTGGTTCTAGAATTCATTAGTGGATTCTTAGAAATATTTATGGCACTTGTATTGTCACAAAGAATAGGAATGGGCTCATCATACACTACCTTGATATCCTCAATATTTGCTTCATCCACAACACTTCAGTGTAACAAGATGCTACAACTATATATTTTGCTTGTATTATTGCTAAGGACACTGAATCCTACTTCTTACTTAACCATGAGACCAATCTGTATCCCAAAAAGAAAGCTCCGCCATTGGTACTTCTTCTATCATCAACACTACGAGCCCAATCTACATCAGTATAAGCACTCAGAGAAAAGTCATCAACTTTTTGATACCACAATCCATATTCTATAGTGCTCTTCAAATATGCGAACATCCTTTTGACCACCTTCACATGTGTTTCTCTTGGATCAACTTAAAAACTTGCAACCAAGTAAACAACTTGTATAATGTTAGGCCTTGATGTTGTTAAGTACAAGAGGCATCCAATCATAGATCTATACAGAGTCTGATCAACTTGAGGTGACTCATCATCTTTGCTCAAATGACAACCTGTTTTCATAGGAGTACTCACTGGTTTACAATCCTCCATACCAAACTTCTTCAACATCTCCTTAACATACTTTGCTTGAGAGATAAAGATACCATTGTCTGATTGAACAATTTGGAGTCCAAGAAAGAATGATAACTCATGTATCATAGACATTTCAAATTCTTTATGCATCTCTTCTGTAAACGTCTTACACATTTCATCATTGCCACCAAAAATTATATCATCAACATACACAACAATAATTAGAATTTGTTCATCCTTAATTTTGTGTGGTACCTTTCTTGAAGCCCTGCTGGAGTAAGTACTTGCATAACCTTGCATACGAAGCCCTAGGTGCTTGTTTAAGACCATACAAAGCTTCTTAAGTCTACATGCCATATTCAGGTCTTCTGATAACTGAAATCCATCAATCTACTCTATGTAGACTTCTTCCAAATCACCATTCAAGAATGCAGATTTGACATCCATTTGATATACTTTGAAACCCTTGTCAACTGTAAATGCAAGAAACATTCTGATTCCTTCCATTCTTTCCACTGAAGCAAATCTCTCCTCAAAATCAATTCCTTCTACTTGTGAATAGCCTTTGCAAACCAACCTTGCTTTGTTTCTCACCTCTTCTCCATCTTCATTCAATTTATTACTAAACACCCTTTTTGTCTCTACCACATTCTTATCTATAGGCCTTGGCACCAATTCCCAAGTTTGATTTTTCTCTATCTGATTTAGTTCTTCTTCCATAGCTTGTATCCATCCTTCATCCTTTCTAGCCTCAACAAAAGATTTAGGTTCTACTCTTGATAGTAGAGAAACATTTACCTGTTCACTTGCTCTTGCAAATCCTCTTCTTGTCACCACTCCTTCATTCTTGTCTCCAATGATTTGATCTTCTGAATGATGTTGTTATCCTCAAATTCTAGCTCACTCAATTCATGGGATAACCCCTACTAACCTTATCTGTTTCATAGCCCACGCCCTCTAAGCACACAAATCAATATTTCTAAGTTGTCTCACACATGGTTTGATCCCTCAAATAATCTCTTTGATTTAGTTCATCATTCATTTTTAGTAATTTGCAAGAATTTGTATTTTCAATATTAGTCTCTTTTGTGAGTTTTCCATGTCAGAGCACTAAAATTCTACGCAATTACATGAAAGATGTAATTGTGGAAAAAATTTTGGTAATTACATGGAAGATGTAATTGTAGAAAAAATTTCCACAATTACACTTCTCCTATGGCACGTTTGGGCATTAATGGCCATTTATGGAAGATCTCGCAAACCTTTTTCTCCCTTTTATCTTTGTTTTTCTTCATTCTCTTTGTTGCGTTCTACTCCTCCATTCTCCTCTATGTCATGAGCAAATCATCATCCACTAATTTCGTGTATATGCCTTTGGATTTGAGTTTATGTTTCTGGGTATGTATTTTTTGTTCTATGTTGCTCATTGATTCTTTCGAAACCCTATCTCTATGTGTCTTCGAAACTAGGTTTTGTTTTATTGTTTTTCTTTTTCATTGTGTTGTACTTCATCTTGTATGTCATTTTTTGTTTTCGTCTATGTTTTTCCAAAACCCTAGTTTCATTCCTGCATAAACCTTGGCTTTTTGATGTTGTTTTTAGTTATCGATCATGGTTGTTTGGAGTTTAATCAACAAACAACATGATCAAAGGATCATATGTTATTCAGAGATTAAACTCTAAACAATCATATGATCATTGTCGCCACATCCCATCTTATAGGATATCGTGTGGAGTTTGAAATCCGCACAACATCCAGTATAGGATGTTGTGCAGAGTTCAAATTCCACATGTCATCCTTAGACTACCAACAATCTTTGATTATTGTGCGGAGTTTAAACTTTGCACAACACTCATAAGTGATGTGTTGTGCGAAGTTCAAACTTTGTACAACAATCTCTAAAACCTTTTCCGCATATCTTAAGTTTATATTTTGTGTAGAATTTAAACTCCACACGACACCTAATATTACATGTCATGTGGAGTTTAAAACCCACACGACATCTCTGGATAGTTCCTTTTAACACCAACACTTAACATGTTGTGTGGACTTTAAACTCCACACAACACAGTTAATCATGTGTTGTGTGGAGTTTAAAGCCCACACAACATGTCCCCAAAAAACATAAGTACAAAAGGGATGTAGATCAAAGATTTTTCTCTGATTTGTATCTCATTTGTTTGAAATTTTCTAACACTGGAAATGATACAAAGCACTCAAATGGGAGATTTTTTCTAGTGTTGCATGTGTATTTTTCTAGGTGTAGAAGTGTTTTTTTCTTGCAATTGTATAAAGGCAGAATGCATGAAACTTTTCTAACTCTGGAAAATTTCTAAAAATCAAATTTTTACAGTTGTTCACCAGATGTCTAAATCTTCCCCAAAGAAGAAGATGAAGTACAATTTTCTATTTGTCGTTCCAGTGACCTCTATGGAGTCAAACATTGACGACATCAAAGACATAGAGTTTGGACATGTGGATATGTCTGAATTCTTGGTAAGGATGAATCAACAGCTAGTACCAACACACATGCAATGCATTCTAAATAGTGATATTCACTTGGTCTCCACGTTCCCAGTATCTGCATAGAACCTTGATTACATATTGGCTATGGTGGGGAAATATGAACAAGATACTAAAAGCATATTTGATGTAGATGGTAATGTTATCATACAATTGGATGTAAATTTCTTTGACATAGTTTTCAGGTGTCCAGATATTGAGAATTATGTTGATCTTACTATTGAAGAGGCACAAAAGCACTATGAAACTCATATAGAAAAGTGTAAGAGAATCATAAATGCTAGATGGCTCAAGATTCCCAGAACTAAAATTTCAAGATGGCCTAAGAACATCTTTAGAAGTAAGTTTACCAAAGAAGTGGGTGATCTCATAACCCTCCGCAGAAGGGTAAAAGGCCTTCCAACATCAAATACCTTTCAGGAATGGATGTATCAATACATTCATGTCATTAAAAAGGGGAATCAAAAGATATGGTGGGGGCAGTAGATTAGTGACTCTATTTGTGAACAATTGTCAAAGGTATCCACAATATTGAAGTTCTACATGACTTCATACTTGGTGTATGTTGCTGCAGAAATGAAACATTTCCCAGGACTTACATCAGGAGGAGACAGGAGGGTGATTCATGTATATGAGTACTACTCCCAATCAACCCTAAAAGAGAGAATCAAACATTTTAGAAGGGTGAATGATGCATTCTTCTACAACTACATCTACATGTTAGAGAAGGACCTGGTGAAGAAAAGAGTCTCAGATGAAGAATGGGAACAAGAAAAGAAGTTTGGATGGATATTCTTACAATTCCCTACATTCACCTATAGCAGAGTTGGGTGTTTTAGTTAACAGCTATACATGCTTCCAAGGTATCCAAGGGATAGATTGATTCTAATGGAATTATGCAGATAGGTTATGGATACACATATAAAGCAAGCTGATCTAACAAAGGTGGCTTTAAGTTTCAATTTCAAATTTGTAGATATGGTATTTCTACAACTCATAAAGCCAAAGCAATGGAGACAGAATTGCAGTGGATTACCTTAAAGAGATACAAGAAAAGACTAGATTTTGATTACCAAGGGATGAAAGACAATATGAAAGGTAATTATGCCCATGTCCATAAAGTTGAAGATGTGTGGGCAGAATGCTAGACTGAGGGAGATGTAAGGAGAATGGACTATAGTTGGCTCTCCTTGGATCAAGTGAGGAATTTTCAATTGGTTGATATTCTGAAGGATATGCAGGATGAAGTTGATATAGTTAAATCTATGTATATGGGCAACAAGATTGTCGATACTCCTCTTCCTACAATTCAATGGTCCCAAAAGGAGATGGTCTCACTAAGAGAAAGATTTCAAAAATTTCTTTCTAATATAAATGTTTGGCTACAGAAGAATAGCATTCAAGCCCTTTAAAACAAGATCTGAAGAAGAATAGACAGAGGGACCTACAGGGAAGAGAGAGGAGTTGAGGACAAAGAATAAAGAAGACACTCCTGCTAGTGGGAAAAAGCCCAAGTATATTTTTAGAATAGGAGATAAAGGCAAGAGAAAGGAAAAGGAAGGAACATCTACACAACTAGACGTTGATCAAGAGGAGATAGCTACAGAGGAATCACAAGAGCTTCCTCTCTACTCTCAAGTGGAATCTACACAGGTGACACCTCCTCATTCCTCTTCTTTAGATTCAAGTGTTCAAACTCCTATACCTCCTATGTCATTAAGTGCACAATAGTTACCATCTATTTCTGTCAATCCTGAAACATCCAATGTGTCAATACACTATGTTCATTCATCTCCCTCAACACCTGGTAATGAGTCTTTGTTTGATCATCCCCTTGAAAATGTTGATAATGTTTTTGGGTCTATTTCATCTATACCCAATTTATCTGATGTTCCTACTTCATTGATTGATTCAATAACATAATCTGAGTTTGAGAATTTTTTGGCCTCTACTTCTTCCAAAGTATCATTCGATGTTAACCCCTCTGCTATGCAAACACAAACTCCACCAATTGTTACCCATACTCCACTTGTGTCTACATCAGTACAAGAATCCTCCATTCCATTTGTATCAAAAGAACCTATAGTTCCTCACATGTCTTCCCAAACTATGAGAACAAAAATAAGAGGTGATTCTTTTGTTCTCCCACCATGGCTTGTTACACAAAAGTCAAAATGAAAGAACCAAGTTGTGTCACCCAAATATTTTGACTTTAGTCAGCTGGTTCCAGTAAAGTCAAAGGTAATCAAAAAAAGCCAAGACTTTATCTAGGGTGGTTGTTGATGAGTTAGGTAATAAATATGCTGAGGTAGCTATTCCTCCACCTGACAATAGCATCATAGGAGTTTGGGATGAAGATTACACTATATCAAGAGTTGATCTTGGTAAGTAAACACATGAAAGTGCAAAGAAAGATTTGTTAGTGCAATTGTCTGCTTTTCTGGATAGATATGACAAAGACAAAGGAATCAAGGATCAACTTAAGGTACAAGTGGATCAATTAAAATTAGTACTTCTCATGATAGCATAATCATCAGAGCAGGTAGAACCTATTGATACCAGTACAAAGAATGAAGCCATTAAAAAGGTTGAGAGGATTGGTGCTAAGGGTTAGGAAGTTGATGCCTGGATTGAAAGAGTACTTGCCCAAGGTTCATAGATGAGAATATCATCAATTGAACTTTATAATGACTTGGGAAAAGTAGGAAAAGAGATCAGCTAGACACTTGAGATCCTTTCTCAAGATATGCAGCTCATTGAATAAGATTTGGACTCATGGAATAAGCTACAAGAATTCAAAATAGAAGTATTGGTTGAGCATGTGGTAATCCCCAATTGAAAGAAATATGTAGAATACAGGGAGGCCATTATTCACAAGAATGAAATCATTGAAGGCTTGATTCAAGATTTGAACAAAGATTTGGGAAGGGGAGAAAGTAAAGCTTTGGATATTTCAGATGAGTTGGCTGAGCTTCCTTGCCATATGTTAGATGATAACCAGCAAATACTCCTAGAAGATGCACTCATTTAGGAATTTACTAACCTGATACAAATAGAGGTAGAAATAAAAGTCTTGACATTGGCTCCAATTGATAGGTTGGTGAAATTCTAGACAACTCTAAATAGGCTACAGAAAATATTGAATAAGCACAAGAGAGTGCCTAACACCCTCATGGATTCCATCACCCAAGTGCTTACCATCTCTAAACATACATAGGGCCCAACAGTAATGAAGTCCAAGCCACCATGAAGAGATATGAAGAATTTCTTGAGAAAGATCAAGATGATGAAGAAGTTCTTGAGGACACTTATTTATTTTTCCAAGCTTTAGTTATGTATTTTGTAGTTTGTGGATGACAAACTCCATGTCTTTTTGTAAAATCAAATTACATGAAGTTGTGAGATAGAGTCCTAAGTCAATTAGAACTCTGATTTTGAATAAGTCAAATTAGTTGTAATTTCTCTATTTTTACTCTTAGTCTCTCCTTGTAAATAAAGAGGGACTCTTATGTAAATATTATCTTTTATCTATTGAAGTGAAGCACTGCCATTTTGAAGAGCAAATTCAAACTTTGAGTTCATATTGTAAATCATATTTCAATCAGTACAAGGAAAGCAAGTTGGCATCCAATCTTTGTCTTGGATCAAGATTGTGATGCTTGTTGATATGCACCGAACAACTAAGAGGAGGTGGGGGGTGAATAAGTTGTCACAAAAACTTAAACACTTTTTGCAATTAAACATTCATCACTTATCCATAATTATTATGATTTAACAATGAGTGTATGAAATCAGAAACTTAACAACATCAAACACAAGAGACACTAGATTTACGTGGAAAACCCCAAGGTGGGGAAAAACCACAGAGAGGATTAACTCTCAATATATACTGCAATATTGAAATAGTGATGTTTAGGCTTGGTCACCCCACAGGCCTAAACATACTGGCTTACTGCCATGAAGAACAACTTGTTGCAAGTATGGGCTTAATCGATGTTGTCATTGATGTCAACATACTCCTGTTGCATTGATGATAAGGATTGGATGAGTTGTATGTTGAGGATACTGAGAAAATTAGTCCTATCAGGAACAGAGAAGAACAGTGAAGACAGTAAGGTGAAGATCCCAGCTAAGATGAAGATTAGAGGATGGGCATCAAAGGGTTTGTAGATATTTGTCTTAAGATGATCCAATAAAGATTTGAGAGGTCCGCATAAAGATCTGAAGAAGTTATGGCCACTTGAGTAAAACTAGTTCTGGCAGATGTTCAGAGGTGGCAGAGTGACACAGATAGGTCCAGTGAGATCTAAAAATGCAATATCTTGTTCTGCAGATTTGGTGTAGTGTTTAGGAAGTCTGTGAATTGACAACTCAATTGGTTCATTGTCTGGAGGTCCGCAAGCATCTATTCCAATATGACAGTGATGACAGACTATGTTCTTGAGGTTTCAGATGAAGGAGAGAATTATTTTAGTAAGCAGAAGTAGTGTGGATGTTCTTGGTGATTTAGGCAAGCTTGTGGAGGTCTTTGGATTGTGTCCAGTTCGTGTTGGTGGTCCGCATTGAAGATTGAGCTCGTAATTGAAGAATTACTTTCGGATGATGATGTTCTTCCTAAGTCTGGCCAACCGGATGAGTTACACATCCTACAGATGATCTTGAAGATGTTCTGTGAAGCATGGCATGTTCCTAAAAGAAGATTGAAGTCCCAGATCTGTGTGGCCGACAGTGTGATGATCCGCATGAAGTATTTTGTAATTAGTCAAGTTGTATTTTCTCTGTAAAGTGTGCCGACTTGGATGATTATCCTTAAGTCGATGTCTTATATAAATAAGAAGAAGTGAAGTCATTTCAAAGGTATCTTGGTGGAGACGAGAGTGTGGTAGAGAGTAGAGAAGCGAAAGGCAGAGTAGAAGTATTCGTCTTAAATGGAACTAACTCAAGCATGGTGAAGATGCTATTCTTCAGTTCAAGTATGTAATATTTATCATTCTGTAGACAATGTGTCTCCTGTAGGCAGTGGGCCTCTTGTGAGCAGTGTGCTCAGGCAGTGAGCCCTAATTGGCATGTGCCATTTTGTTCTTCTTATTCTTTTAACAGAGAATATAATCTTGGGTTAGTCATCCCGTGGTTTTTCCCTTAACCGGGTTTTCCACGTTAAAATCTTGGTGTCATATGTGTTAATGTGTTTATGCTCTTGAATTGTTGTATTATGTTTCCATGATTGATTTATTATTATGCTGTTGAATTACAAAGAGGATTTAAGTGATTAATAGGAAGAAAGTTTTGGGATAATTGATTCACCCCCCCTCTCAGTTGTATGTCTTGAAGCCCTTATTGCAAAAAGACTACCAAGAGGATCTGGTAAGTATGAAGGGAAATTGCCTTTTAAATGTTTTAACTGCAATAAGATTGGTCATTTTGCCTCAAGGTGTCCGGAAAGATTTTCAAGACCAAATCCTAACAGATCAAGATTCCAAAAGAAATGTTACTATGTTCATGAAGATGATGATGAAGGAGTAACAGATGATGAATCAGAGATAGGAAACAAATCTGGAAGTGACTGGATGTTTATTGCCATCAAGGAAGAAGATCCAATGTCCTTTGAATCTATCAATCATAAAATGGTAGAAAGAGCTCTGGCTGCCCAAGTTGAAGAAAAGAATGATTGGGTCATTGACAGTAGATGCTCCCACCATATGACAGGTGACAAAAATAAGTTCATAGATTTGGAAAGATATGAAGGAGTGGTAAAATTTGGTGATAATTCTGCTGGCAGAATAAGAGGTAGAGGAACCATTTCTTTTGATGGAAAGAACAAAACTAGTAATGTAGTGTATGTTGAAGGTCTGAAGCACAATCTTCTCAGTGTTGGATAGTTGGTGGACAAAGGCTATGATCTCTGATTCAAAAATGGAAAATGTAAGATCTTTGAAAGTTCCTGAACAGAGATTGCATTCAGTACTGTTGTTCTCAAAATTAGCTAATTTATTTTTGTAGACAACCCCTACGAAACTTGTCTATTTCATAGCCTACACTCTAAGTTTGCAACTCGTGTGAAGTCCTCTAACATCATTGAAATGGTTTACGACATTCCCTTAGGTTGATTTCTCAAAAATTGTGAAACTCGACTAGGTCGTAAGCTTGTCAAAATATCATTTTTGGCTATTTTGGGGTGTTACAAAAAATTTGTCTTCACATGTAATAGCAAAAAAATTTATCGCTCTTACCTATGCATTGTTGTTAGATATGCAATGTCGGCTGAATTTCCTACCTCTACATGTTTTATTTGTCATTTTTTATAAATTTACATGAGCGGCAAATTTTTCCACCCATGCAGACTTCTTGTTATTTGATTATGTGCAAGAGCGGTTGAAATCGCTGCTGGAGCATGTCTCAAGTATGTCGACGTCAAGTGTAGTGGCGGGGTTTTTCACCTCTCCGACACCCTCTAGTGCCTTTGTAGTGTCGGCATTTTTTGTCGCCCGATCAGATCCCGCAAGATCGACAACTCGGAGTATGCATTAATGGCACTCGTGCCATGTTTAATGCATGACCTTTGAGCCTTTTAAAGTGTTTTATCTCGTTCTAATTTGTTTATTACTCATTTTAGAAACCTGTAAATGAGATTAAAATCTCTTTCACGACTAGATCTCTTCATCAAAGCTTGCAGGGATTCTGGATCTACTCGATCATGATTTCTTCACTGCATCTAGTGTTTTGTAGACCAGGTAAGTCATTATTTTATTTGTCTTGTTTTCATTTTGTTTTTCAATGTGCTAGGGTTTTTGTATGAATCGAATGCATTGTTTGAATGTGGTGGTGTATTTTCCTTTCTTATTTATGTTTAAAACCCTAGTTTTTCATCTAGGTTTTGAATGTATTGTTAGAATGTGTTGATGTATTTTCACCCATAAAAAACTTAGGGTTCTTGACCAGCGTTTCACCTTTTAGATGAGAGGGCAGTGTGTTGACAGTCTATGTAGTGTTGGCATTTTCTGCCGCCCCTACATGGGCCTTGTATGGTTAGCCTCATATGTAATGGCGGTTAAATCTACCGCCATAACACAACCATCTTCCCCGATGTGTGGTTTTCAAACACATGCAACGGCAGCAAATTTCGCCGACATTGCAAATACATTAAAAATCATTCCCAAACATGCAAAAGCAGCAAAAATCACTGCCAATCCACTCAGAAATTTTCAACCTACCTGCAGGGTCGGCAAAATTTGCTGCCCTAACACTTGCAATACATCCCTCAAATGCAAGGGCGGCAAATTCTGCTGCCCATGCATTTGTTCTCTCAATTTTTTCTAACTCTGAGAGATTTCCAATTTTGCTTTCCTGTGCCCACTTTCCCCCATTTTTTGACCTGCTTGCACTCTAGTCCTTCTAAGCGTATCTCCATAGTCGTGATCGTCAACATGCAATTTTCCCAGATTACCAGTATTTCCCCTAATTGCATGATCGTGGATTTTTGTTGCAGTTTCTTCTACAGATTTTCTCTCTTCACCAACATCCTTCTGGTGATAGCTTTTTCAGATGACTGAGTTGTCTCCAAAGAAGTCAAAAGCAATGAAGTATAAGTAGTTTTTCCAATCACCTCGGTTACTTCCAATGTCGATGACATTCGAGATACTTAGATCGGCCATGTGGACAAGGCTGAGTTTGTGGAAAGAACCAAGTCTAATAATCCTAGTTCTGCAATGAAGAAGATTATTGGTAGCAACATTCATTTGGTGTCATCTTTCCCAGTGGCAGCTCATAATACAAAGTTTGTTCTTCAATGTGCTCAGTTCTACAACAGAGATACTAGGGCATTGGTGGATACAAATGGCAATGTGATAATCAAATTGGATCTAGAATTCATTGATAAAGTTTTCATGTGTCTTGCTGTTACAGAAGTTATAAAACTAGATTTTGTTGAAGACCAAAAAGAATACGACAAAAATTCTGAGAAGGCTAAGAAGATAATCAATACTAAATGGCTTAAGACTTCAAGGTCAAACTTATCCAGGTGGCCGAGGAGTTTTCCCAGAAGTGATTTTAGAAGAAGTTGGTGATCTCATAACTCTTCTTAGCAGGATAAGGGGGCTGGCCTCTTCCTCACTTTTTCATGAGTGGATGTACCCTTTTATCAAGGTTATACTTCAAGGCAAACAAGCCATCTTTTGGGGTGAGAAAATCAACAATGCTCTACACAAGCAATTGACTAATGTATCCACTACCTTCAAATTCTATATGACTTCTTACCTGGTGTATATAGCAGCCTCCATGAGGATCTTTCCAGGTTTGACATCAAAAGGAGATAGGAGAGTGGTTCCTGTTATCAATATTATCCTCAACTGACATTGAAAGGCTCTATCCACCATTTTAGGAGGGTAAATGATGCTTTCTTCGTAGTGTTCTTGTGTCTTTTTGACCCTCAGCTGGAGCAAAGAAGAGTTTCAAACGAAGCTTGGTCAGTGGTCAATGATTATGGATGCATGTTCTTACAATTTCCTTCTTTCTCATATTTAAGGGTTGGCTTTTTCCAAGGTTATCCTTATATGTTGCCAAGGTTTCCTTCAGACAAACTTGTTCTAATGGAATTATGTAGACAAATGATTGTTGTACATAATAAGCAAATGGAGCTCAAGAAAATAGGATTCAGATTTCTAGTTGAAATTGGTAGGTTTTCAGTATCAACTGCTGCAAAGGCTAGAGTCATGGAAACTGAAATGCAATTAGTAACCATGAAACAATTCAAACGAAGACCAAGGTTTGATTGCAGGGGTGTGAAAGACAAGATCAAGAGGAAGACCTAGTTTCATGAACCAATGGTTGAAGACGTCTGGGTAGACTTGAGGACAGAAGAAGAGATCAGAAAACTAGACTATAGCAGGTTATCTCTAGAACAAAATGAATATCTAGGATTGGTTGATATTCTTGAAGACCTGGTGGATGATGAAGAGTTGATTGATGATAGATATAACACTGAATAGGTTGTTGGTTCTCCTCTTCCTCCTATTCTATGGTCTTAGAAGGAATTGACTTCTATGAGGAAAAGGTTTGAACCTATATTGGCTAACCAACAAGTGGCTAGCAGATAAGGGAATTGCTTTGAAAGAATTCCTTACGGGATCAGAGACTAAAATCCAAGAACAAACATGTAAGAAGGTGGAGAATAGGACGAAGAACAAGAATGACATTCCCTCTTCTTCCAAGCCACATAAGCCCAAGATCAAATTTGTGACAAAGAAGTCAAAGGCGATAGAGAAAGAATCAGAGATAGAAGATATGGAAATTGAGAAACAAAATACTGAAGAACCAGCTACCAAGGAAATGGAGGTTGCAAATAGATCAATAGAAGGACAAGGAGATGAAGTTTTGTCTCCACAAGAGAATGTACAATAGGAAACGAAAGTCTCTTCTCCTTTGTCTGTTTCACCTATTGACATCCCCTCTTCTGAATCTCCATCACCTTCAAAAACAATTTTTGATAATCCTCAAACTACTTTTGACGATGTTCTCTATTCTTCAGAGTCTATTCCTAGCTTTTCCTCCTCATCTTTTGATATTGGAGATGCTTCTATATTTGATCACTTTGTAATGAGTTCTGAATAGGTTTCTAATGTGAATGTGTCAGGTGCAGTTTTTACTAATACTCCACCTATTGTTTCTACTTCCAGTGCCTATGCAGTTCCAGTAACACCAACAATCAAAACAGACTCTAATGTGAGTACTTCCATGCTTCCTCCACGGTTGTTAGCATATACACCTAAAAGAAAGAAACAAGCCATCTCTCTAGATGACTTTGATTTTAGTAAGCTAGTGCCTGCAAAGGCTAAGACCCTGAAGAAACCAAAAAATCTTTCAAGAATGCTTGGAGACAAAGGGCACAAATTTTTGGAGATTGCAAGGCCTCCACAGGATGCAACCATAGAAAATCTTAGTATGAATGATTACTCTATCTCTAGGGTTGAGCTAGGCAAAATAAATCATGAAAGTGCAAAGACTGATATGTAGTCAGCAATGGATATTCTGATCCATAATTTTGACAAAGAAAAAGAGATGAAGGATCATTACAAAGTGAAGGTAGAACAACTAATTGCAGTGTTGAGGAAAATTACTTTGAATTCAGAATCAGTGACTCCTGAGGCCGTTTCTGTAGAAGATCCTATCATCCAGAAAGCTGAAAAGACTCATCTTAAGGGAAGAGTACTTGAAGAATATTTGGAAAGGATGCACACACAAGGAATCTCTCTTCTTACAAAGCTAGCTGAGAAAATAGACAAAATGGAGAAAATAAGGGCAGAACTTGATGAATTGATTGATGTTATTTCTCAGGATATTGAGCGTCTAGAACATAATCATGATAAGTGGGTAGAGATGAGGAAGCTGAAAATAAGTGCTTTGATATCAATTGGTGTCATTCCAAATAGGGATTCATATACTGAGACCAAAGAGGCATTGACATATCAGAGCCGTGTGCTAAAAGATCTGATCAATGACCTGGAAACTACAAGGAAACTAAGTGATCAAAGTGATGTTAGTCTCTTGCACAAGTTGGAGGAGCTACCATGCAATCTGGTGTCGCATGATAATCAATTTCTTTCTGTAGAAGAGATGATCCAGGAATTTAAAAATATGTTTCAGAAGGAGTTTGAGGACAAAACATTTTTAGTGGCCTCCGTGGATAATATTCTTGATAATCAGTTAACTTTGGATAATCTAAAGGCCAAGTTAACTAGTCATGCAAAATCAATTACCACGGTCAGAGATGCAATAGTTAGAGCCCAGATGATTTTCAAGAACACAATTAGTCTGGACAGTCTTGGGATGCAAGCAGCATTCACCATATATGATTGCCACATGAAGAAAGAAGGCAATGCAAGTTGAAGCAACTTTTCCATTACTTAGTTTATTTTCTACTGTTCATATGTACTTTTGAAATAATTTTGGACATTTTTACATGTACTTTTCTCATGTCTAATTACATGTGAAAACATAGGAAGTCCTAAATAAAAAAGGACTCCTTTGTTGAATAAGTCATAGTTAGTTTTTCTTTTCCTATTTTTGCTCTCGGTTTCTCTTATAAATAAAGAGGACCTCCATTGTAATTATCATCTTTTAGTTATTATAGTGAAACTCTGCCAAATTCAAGAGCATTTTGAGACTTTGTGTTCAAATTGTAAATCATATTTTATCAAGTGAATATAAAAGCAAGCGATCTTTCAATCTTTGTGTTGGAATAACTTGTGGCATATTGGAAATTGTTCTTATGTCCTTTTCCTAATACTATCTTATCTGCTTGATCAAATTGTAGTGTGAGTGTGAATAATCTGGGAGATGTTCTAAAGCTGATTGTGGAACTTTGTGCTACAACAATTATCTTTAGTTTGTGACTTTATGTTTTGAAGTAAAAGATATTGGAAAGACTTTGAGCTGCTATTATCTTTTGTGATCATATGTTTTATCGTAGCATTCGGTGAAGACTTTGAGCTGTACTTTATCCTACTTAGTTCTAAATTATAAATCAATAAAGAACAATGATAGACTTTGTGCTCTCGTGGGTTTCTTGGTTATTCAAATTTGTATTGTGAAAGTGCTCTTTTATTTTGTAAACATAATTTCTGAAAAAATAGAAATGGATGATATGGTCTCACCCTGAAGTTAATATTTAGTGTAAATAGGATTGTGATAGTTAATAGGGAACCTCCCCTTGCTGAGATGAGAGATTTATCTCATTACACTGTGGTTGATATAACCATTTTTCCTTCAGTTAATTGAAGACAAAATATTCACCCAACAGGTACTCAAACAAAAGGTAATATCTTTCACTTGGTTGGTACTGGTAAAAGTTGTTTACTTGTTCAAATTGATTAGAGCTGGTTGTGGCATAGGAGAATGTGTCATGTGAATTTTAATAATATCATCAAGATAAGCAACACTCAAGCTGTAAGAGATCTTCCAAGACTGGTGAAACCTACTAATAGTTTGTACAAAGAATGTCAGTTGGGTAAGCAGAGTAGAGTCTCATTCAAAAGTAAGGAACAGTCTTCTACCAAATTGTTGGATTTAGTACATACTGATCTATGTGGTCTGGAAAGAATCAGGGGTTTGCAAGGTGATAGATACTTCATGTTATTAATTGATGACCACTCCCGGATGATGTGGGTGACTTTTCTGAAAGAGAAATCTGAGGCTCTTGAGAAATTCAAAATATTCAAGGCTATGGTAGAGAATGAAACTGAATTGAACACAAAATGTCTAAGGTCTGATAGAGGTGGAGAATTCACATCGGGTGAGTTCATAGAATTCTGTGAGAAACATGGGATAAAAAGATAGTTGTCTGCTCCAAGGACTCCATAGCAGAATGGAGTAGTGGAGAGAAAGAACTAGACCATCCAGTAAGCATCTAGAACCATGATGATGGAAGCAAATGTTCATCAGATCTACTTGAGAGAAGCTGTAAGCACTGTAGTCTATACTCTTAATCGAGTACAAATAAGAAGAAATACTGGTAAGACCCCTTATGAACTCTGGTTTGGCATCACTCCTACTGTGAAGTATTTCAGAGACTTTGGTAGCAAATGTTATATTAAAAGAGACGAAGACCTTGGCAAATTTGATGCTAGAAGTGATGAAGGAATATTCTTGGGTTATTCTACTCAAAGCAAAGCATACCGGTGTTATAACAAGAGATTGAGAAAGATTATAGAAAGTACAAATGTGAAGGTTGATGAAGGTATTGAAAAACCCTCAAGGTTTTATGATATGATGAAGATGATCAAAATGATGTTTTGGTCCAAGAAGTCCAAGTCCCTTTTGAAATTCAGATCCAGACTGATCTGAAGAATCAGGAAGAAGAGATAAGTTTGAATGAACCTGTTCAAGAAATAGAAGTGCAAGAGAGTCCCAAAATTCCCAGGTATGTAAGACTGAATCACTCTGAAGATTAGATCATAGGTGATAAAATCAAAGATGTTCAAACAAGAAGAAAGATTTCTCAAGACTCAAAAAAGTATTGTCTGATTTCAAAGATTGAACCAAAGACAGTGAGTGAAGCATGTAATGATGAAAGTTGGACTAAAGCAATGGAGGAAGAGCTGATGCAAATTGAGAAAAATCACACTTGGGATCTTGTTCCCAGACCTAGAAACAAGAATGTGATTGGAACCAAATGGGTCTTCCGGAATAAGCTGAATGAAGATGCTGAAGTAGTCAGAAACAAAACCAAATTGGTCTGCAAGGGTTACTCTCAAGTAGAAGGAGTTGATTTTGAAGAAACTTTTGCTCCAGTGGCAAGAATTGAAGCAGTCAGATTATTTCTTGCCTTTGCTTCCTTCAAGGACTTCAAAGTATATCAGATGGATGTCAAGTCTGCCTTCCTGAATGGTGACTTGGAAGAAGAAGTATACATTGAGCAACTAGATGGATTCCAATTGTCTAGTCATGTTGATATGGTCTACAAGTTGAAGAAAGCATTGTATGGACTCAAACAAGCCCCAAGAGCCTGGTATGAAAGACTGGATAAGCATCTTTTGAAGATTGGTTTCAACAAAGGTATTGTTGATAGTAACTTGTACTCTAAAATTGATCATGAAAATATCTTAATTGTTGAAGTGTTTGTTGATGATATCATTTTTGGAGGAAGAGATAGTATGTGCAAAACTTTTAATTATATGATAGTATGATATAATTAAAATATAATTGTTGAAAATCTATTTTAGATATTGTCTTGCAAACATCCATATTTATATAAATAGGAAATGTTTATTATTTATTATTAAGTAAAATAAAATACATCCAATAAAATACACTATTTAAAATATAAAATGAAAAGACATTAATATTCATGAATAAATCAAGCATTCGAAGGGAACTTACACAGTTAAAACACAATATTTTCTAAGTATCTAACCATCAATCGCATTTGTTATCCACAAAATAATGAATATCAAACCATTCAAAATAATGCAATATGAGACTATGTGAATGTGTGAGTGCATCAGATTTAACCATCCCAACATTTCTTGCCAAGTGGCTAGAACATCTCTACCTCAACCATGTTCTCATCTTTGATGAGTACCTATATTCATTCGCACTCAACTCGACGTCAATAGGTTAGTGCCTCAAAACATAGCCGAAACAAAACATTATAATCACATTGATAATATTTAATATTTAAATCAATTTTTTAATTTACGAAATTATAACTTCATGATATTTACCTTCACACACGTGGAACTTACTCAAAGTAAAAAAATCATAGTAAATGTTCGCTAATCTAGAATAATTATATAGTCCATAAAAACGAGACGTGACAATCATGAAATCTGATATTCATCCAACCTTGACAGAACATCTTTGGTTTCTAAGGACTATAATTTATTCTCTCTATTACCAAAATTTTTTCCTCTTATTCTCTATTAAATTTACTATTTAGTATCTACCAAAGCTAATGAAAAGCATCTTCAAGTGACATCAATCAACCCTTTTGATGGAAACGGGTTACTGAATAAAATAAATATTGGTTTTTTGCAAATATTTACCATTTTTGCATTGTCTATATCCATTTCTATATGGGTTTTCAAATAAATCGTCTAGATGATTAGAAACATGCTCATTGTAATTAAGATTCATGGGGAACTTTCCATAGGAATTTTATTTCATTCCTAGTAATTCATCATGTTGTATACCATACAAAATTTGCTCATCTTCAATATCTTGAATCACATCCTCTTTTGACCTGATGCAAAAATTTTAAATGTGAAAATTTACAAGTTTGATGAAGAGGGCCTATAATACTTTTCTATCTCACAAAGACAATGATGAGACTAAATTCTCATCTCATGCAATTAGATGATCATATGGATGCCTTCTCATTTTAATGAAAATGTGCCTTGTGACTCAACTTTGAAACTTTTTTTTTTTTGTGTACATTTTCTACATTGCTCATAATGCTACTAGCAACCTCACTGCTCATCATTAGCATATGCAAACCAAATAATGGTCCAAATCATGACATTTAATATTGTCTATTTAAGAAACCATGTAGTTTTATTCAATCATATATCATAAATTTCCTGAAAAAGGTTCGTGTTATCCTCAACTAAGGCACTGATCTTCTAGCATTGAAGTGAAAATCATCACAAATTTGAGGCTTAGACTAAATAGAGCACCAGAATAAAGGTCTCAAGCATCATCCAACCTTGACTTATCTATCAAAATAGTTATATTGGAACATCCTTGGCTTCTAAGGATTATTCTCTCTACTGACAGAAAATTTTCCACTTATTCTATATCATTTGTTATTTAGTATCTACCAAAGCTAATTGCAAAGCATCTACAAGCAACATCAATCACCCCTCTTGATGTAAATGTGAGTGGATGAAATTAATGTTGGTTATTTACATAGCTTACCATTTTTGCACTGTCTACATCCATTTCTATCACAGGATGTGGAATAAATTGTCTAGATGATTAAAAACATGTTCATTGAAAATAAAATTCTCAAGGAACTTTACATAAGAATTTTATTTCTTTCCTAGTGATTCAATATATTGTATATTGTACAACATTTGCTCATTTTCAATTTCCTAAAATGGCTTAACAAGCTTGTAAGTAACATCTTTTTGAGATATACAGAAATCTCGATTAGTAATACATGTCTGCATGTAATGTTGTCCTAGCATGCCAGAAATGATTTTCTTTTACTTAACTATATTTTTATTTTGAAGGTGGAGTAGCTTCTTCCAAATTTTGGGATGATACACATTGTCATTTGGGTTATTGAATGTCATAGAAAGAGATCTATAAAATATTTAAAGATGTTTTATTGAGTACAAGCATTGTTGTTTGGGTTAGTGATTCTTAACATATGTTCTTTATTGGTTTTTTTTTTTTTTGCCAATTACCTTTGCAAGTATGGGAGAAAAGGTACAATGTGAAAATTACTTCCTAGTAATATTCTCGAATAAGAATGTTGGGCTAGAGGCAGGAGTGAACATAAGTCTTGTAGAGGCTTTGCCAAACTATGATGGGGAGGAAATATTGAAAGAGAAGAAATTTTACATTACCCTCATGCAAGGGACGATGTTTAGAAAAATGATTTTGAGATACTGAAATATACAATGCTTAAGCATGAATAAGTATTTAGGGATTAGGTATGTGAATCTCAAACCAAGGAATGTCATCTACAACTTATAAGTTCATACTTAAGAGTGGATATCAAAAAATACAACATTTGTTGTTTTTTATTAAATGCATAGAGCTCATGTTTTACTCCCTCTTTCCATTATTACTGGTCATACTCCTAGTCTCATTGACCTAATTTTGGTCATTTATGGACATTAATATAATGTAATAGCTTAAAATTTTTGCAATTTGTAGTGTTAGGAGACAAATCTCCCAAAAAACTGTGTTCAAAGTGATTGAGAGATTGATGTTTTGAACCACATGTTATGGTTCATCATTAGGATGAATGAATAAGAAAGCATATGTGGGCTCTTGATATATAATTATTGTGTGCAAAGAGATTGAAAGCTTGATGTTTCGAATGATAGATTGTGGTTCATCATAAGTATGAATGATAGGAAAGTAGATGCAGGCTCCTTATATATAATTGGGTTATCCATATGATAAGCCTACATTTGTTTTCTTATCATTCATGTCTTGACAATGAACAACAATGTGTGGTTTCAAATTTAGAGTTTTCAATCACTTCTTACACAATTTCTCTTGAAGCTTTGTCTCTTAAATTAATATAATTTCTTTCTTTTTTGTCAAAAACAGAATTCAATCCTTGCTTGATATTCAGTGAACCAAAGATAAATTTAATTATTGTTTGATGAGCTTATTTAGCTTCAGCCCTCATATTGATAATTTTGTATGATGCATGAGGTACTTCCAACTTGACTATATCCTATATTTTAATACATCTTTGAGTCTAATTAATTGATTTTGGTTATTTGAGGACATTTATAAAACATAAAATGCAATTTCATTTTATGGTAACCGAGGTTACAAAGTTAGAGAAACAGATTAGATTTATCATGGATAATAGTTTTGTGTCAAGAAGATAATGACTATTGAGGAAGTTCTAATGCATCCTGCCTATTTGTGGATATTGTAGGTACATGAACTGCATCATCTATATCAAGTTCAAAATTTGTTAATGACTAAGCTTAAGAAGAAAGATTCCAACACATCAACTTTGATTTGTGGATCAGTGCAAGATAGATCATTTCCAATGCGTGTTGGTTCATAACCCTCTAAAATCAGAGGGAAAGAGTAATTTTTGAGGTGTGTTTGGCAGTTCAATGGTAAAAAATGATGGTATAGATTGTAGAAAAGCAATTTTAGTTGCAAACTATATGCAAAATAATTTATTTTAGATGAAATGACTAGACTTTCAAGGCAAAATCTATGGACATCTTCTTAGAAATCTACCAAGGAATTTTGTGGGAAAGAGTTACTCATACGTATCTATGAATAATTGATTGGATATTATGTAAGTGTTTGAGACTTTATTGGCAACGTAAGATCATTTGAATTATTGATGCATATAAACTTACAAGGCCAAACTCCTTGTGTTTGTGATCTATTTTTTTTGCATGAAATCAAATTTTCACATATTTCATAACATGGATTATATGAATCTACAAAATGGAATGTCTCTCAATTAGTCTTGGCAAAGTCAACCACAAATGTAACGTTATCCCTAAAATGGTCATTAACGACCCTGTCACCTCAACTATAGCCTTCGATGACTCCAAGGTGCCCTTGAATAATGAACTACAGTGGAACATAATGTGGCTTTATTTGAATAAAATTGCTCAAAGAAGTATAAAAATAGAGGCATTATTTTTTAAGCTATCACTATGATATTGGCATAGGGTAAGTGCAAGAAGATGGGGGCCAAAAAGTAGTCTTAAGGGGAGACTTTTTTTTTGAAATCAAGAAATACTAACCTTGGATGAGAAATTGAGCATAGTTACACTCAAATTTGAAGATGAACAAAAACAATTTGTTTGGAGTGCTCCAAGTCTACTTTCTAAACTAATAATTTTTTTGAAAATGGTATAGATTAAGGGGTTCAAAAAAGGGAACCACAGAAATTGGTGTTGTTTTTGTCAAAAAACATAACATAAAGTGTTTTGTGGCTTCCTCAAAAGGTTAACTTTTTTTTTGGTATTTTTAAAATCGCTTCAGTGAGAAATTAGCTAACAACATGTAGTTTATGCCCGATTTTCTGATAATTTTTTAATGAATATTTGATTTTTTAGTAATTTTCAAAGTGGACCATCCTAAAAAATAGAATTTTGGTTGTGCTACCCCTATAAAATTTGAAAAATAATTTTTTTTAATATGTGTAGAATGGAGTCTAGTTTATAAAAATGTATTTTTTTTAAATTTCAATGAACGGTTAATTTATAATGAAAAAATACCAAACACTAGTTTTTGCCCAAAAACGGACACACAAACAAAAGAAATTAAAGATGAAAGGCTTAACATTGTCAAAATTTGAAAAAATTACATCGTTAAATAGCTAAGAGAAATACTAACATTACCTAGGTGTTCAATTTGTTTGACCTTGAAACACGTGCAAATCTAAGGGTTAACACAACAAAATTATGTGAAATCCTGTAGAATATGTAAAAACACATATTTAGATGTTGGGAAGACACTCCAAGCCTTTGGGTTGGAAATCCAAAGTAAATCCCAAGCCTAAGGCTTAGGATTCCCAAAGCAAAATATAATGCACTCACGTTATGTTTTACATTTTTTTCTTTTTTGCAAGTTTGCCCAATGTTTGCCCAATTCGACATAGCGAGAGCACATTATAATGCTCTCGCATTATGTCTCCCTTTGAATGATTTATGTTCAAGTTTCTTAAGTATGTTTGATGTATGTATATATGTATGCTTGTAGGTATGTATGTATGTATGTACATGTATGCATGCTTGTATGTATGTATATATGTATGCATGTTTGTATGTATGTATGTACATGTATGTATGTATGCCTGTATGTATGTATGTAAAAGGTTTGGGTTTAGGGTATATAAGGACCTGAGCCCGTATAGTTTTTAGGGTTGAGGGTTGAGTTTTTTGGGTTTAGGGTTTAAGGTAGAGGGTTGAGGGATTAGGGCTTAAGTAATAAGTAGAGGGTAGAGGGTAGAGGGTTACATTTGAGGGATAATATTCAACTTGTTGAGTGTATAAGATTAAGTGTGTAAGGCATGGGGATTAGGGTTTAGGATATTATGTAATGGCCTCTCCGGAATATAACAATAAATTAATGAATTATTCAGAAATGGTAAAAATATAAGAGAAAATTTTCAAATATAAGATTGATAAACTTTAATTAATTTATGGCATCATATGAGATTATTGTAAATTTTATTAATAGATACAATATTTCTTTTACAATATTCACATTAGCATTGAATATCATATGATCAACCCTTCACAAAATGAGAAATACTTTCTTGCTTCGATAACCTGGTCAATTATTAGATCCAAAACTCAAACAAGCTTATTCTAAAGAGAGAGATACGGCTAGCAATGAGATTGCCATCGATGTAACCATAGGCATTATTGCCATGAAATTTAGAACTAGCAGAGCCACTAAATTAGAGTCTAACCTCTCCTTTTATACCATTTCTAGAGCCCTCTTCAAGAAGATGCATGTTCCCAAAATAGAATAGGAAGAGTTACCGATTTCATTAACTCCACTACCCTAAAGTAATCAATAATAACTTCCAAGATTCTATTATTAGACTCCCATGAATATATATATATATATATATATATATATATATATATATAATACACATAATGGCAAAAGCATTATTTACTTTTGTAAACAATATTAAAATATTTAGTAATAAAATAAATGAATCAGATATACCTTACATTCTCCCCCACTAGGAATGGACTTCCTCCTGGAAGTCATCAACAGAATTGAATTACTTCTTAACTTCAACACATCCAACCAAAGTTAGCTCACATAATACTTACTTTCACCATAAAATCAAGATTTCTATAAACATTAGCTCCTTTAATCAATCAACTTTGAGAAAACATTGATTTCCCAACTCCATAAAATTAATTTTCTCAAAATAAATTCCAATCACCATAAAACAATAATCTCCCAAACTCCCTTAACAACAACTCCCAAATAAACTCCCATATCATTCAACTCCCAACACATAACAACTCCAAGCAATGCTCCCATCTCAGCACCAATTTTTAATCAATAAAAAGATATACATGAAAGAATTCATCATTCTTTATTAAATATGCAAACCTCCACATACAAAGTTTGTTTTAGATTCAAACAAATAATTCATTTCTTCCTTACCTTGGCACAAACTTGGTTTAATCTCCCTTCTTCCAGCAACACACAGTAATGTAAATCTCTTGGTTATACTAGTTAGACTCATCCCATACTACAATAGCTCCCAATAGCTGACACAGAGCAATCATAGTTCACACAAAGCAATCATAGCTCACATAGAGTATAAAGTATGGCTCAAATAGAGCACATAGAGAATAAAGTATGGCTCACATAGAGCACATACACAGAGCATAGGTATGGCTCACATAGAGAACATACACAAAGTATAGGTATGGCTCACACAGAGCACATACATAGAACATAGGTATGGCTCACATAGAACACATACACAAAGCATAGGTGTAAAGGGTAAAATTTGGATAGTTGATTTTTGGTAGTTTGTGTATGTATCCTCCTTTCACCTTTACATTCAAGGACCTAGGGTTGAGTTGCAATGTACTATCCTACCCCAGGTCACTATGAGATATAGGGAAACTTGGATTCTTATGATTTGATTGACAATTATCTTCTCTTATGTTCAATTCTACCTTAAAACCCTAATTATGCAAATACGATTGTAAACGGATGAATAATAGAAAATGCTGCTACATAAAGTTTTAAAATGACAAATAACTGTGTACCTATTTTTGGGGTTCAGAGGTTGAAAAGTTGGGGACTAAAGAGCGGGCGCCCAAGTCCAAGGTACCAGTTTCTTTGTGGGATCCTGACCTCCTTATGACACTAATCTACACTATAACTTCTGTTTCTAGAAATTCAACTGCAGAGGACATAGGGACTAGCTCCCAAGTCCTGGAAAAGCTCTAGAGTCTTGCTTCTCTTCAGATCCTAAATCCTTGATGTATGCTAATCTTTCCTGCAACTCCACTTTTTCCAAATGCGACACCTATAACCTACAATCACAAAACTTTGGGAGGGGGTTGTTGTGTTTAGAGGCTTGCCTCATTCAAGCCCCAGAGAGACATTCAAGCCTTTCGAACACCATTGTCAGATAAAGAGTGCATGCCTAGGGAGGCAGAGGCAAAAACCAAATGATAATTGCTTACAAACACAAATGAATGTCACCTTGTAGTGAAGATCTCATGGAGGAAGAAGCTCTTCATGCCATGAGGAGACGAATGCTCAAATCTGTAAACACAAACACATAAACAACACAAATCTACTCTTGTAACACAATGAAAGACTTGAATCACCTTTAGGATGCATAAAGTCCAAAATAACAATCTAGTTTACAAATGAATGCCTAAACATGCTTTTATATGCAACTACAAACACTCCCGCCAAGAATTTCATAATTCAAACTTACCGTGTCGGCATAGGACCCAAATAATAGTCATATGCCAACACCCAAAAATTGGGACTGACCCAAAATAGGGCAAGACTAGGACATGGGCGCCCAAGTCCTCTCCCCCTATTTTGGGCAGGGGTTATCTCAAGTGGTCCCCCTAGGTCCTATTTACCAAGACACTTAGGGGTTTTCTCATCAAGGTGTTGAAATATGATGTAATATGTCCTAAATGCACACTAAAGACCTGAGAGCTAAACCTTATGAGAGAAAAGCCTCCAAGGGGACATTTTCTAACATTACATTTAGCCCCCACTTTAATGTATGTATAAACACAAGGCCAATTCATGCATTAAAGTACTGTCAACAAACACACCAAGCATGGAGAAGACACGCCAGACACATTGAAGGCAATGACAGACACACAAAACATGGAGAAGACAGTTATAGTCATGCAGAACATGGAGAATACATTGAATGCAAAGAAGACACAATAATGTATAGAAGAAAGGCATGATTTCTTTTCTTTTCTTTTTCTCATATATATGAAATGCAGATACACGTATAGGAAAGTAAACAAACCTCCTATAATACAGGATGTACTCATCACACAGGTCTTTAAACTATATATATGGGGAAACACACACACAAGACACACAAAACCTCCCAAAATGCAGGATGTACTCATCACACAGGTCTTTAAACTGCATATGGGGCAACAAACACGCCAAACAAAGCAATCATGCCAAAACACACACTTTGAAGACATGGAGAAAACATGGCAGACAAGTGATGGAGTGTTCCTATTTCTAGGTCCATCACCATCTCAGGCACATTACAGGCACACACCGATGATTGGGCTTCACCACAACAATCATCGAAGACATTCTTAAGGGTTGAGTTAGTCATAGAACCGCTCCTCGCCTCCACAGAGGACTTTTAAAAATGACAGGATGGTGCAATCTGCTCTAAGAAATACACCACCCCCGCCTCTATAGAGGGATTAAAAGAAAAAGGATATACACGATATCCTATCTCCATAGAGGGATTAAATGATTGATTGATTGATTGAAAACAAACTCAAAGTGTAGGATGTACTCATCGCACAAGTCTTTAAACTGCACCTGAGGACAAGCACATTGCTAACATCTATAACAGACAACTTACCTTATATATGCCCCCACCTTAAGGTGGTTGATATCAAGTATCAATATCAAGCACGTTAAGGTAGGAAGAAAACACACAAAGGAACACAGACTTTTGCAAAGCCCATGCCCCCCAGAGGTGACATGTACTTTACGATCGCCAAATGTTCCCACAAACACATCCCTGCAAGAAACATGTTAGTGTCCACATAATCATGACAAACAACAACATCAATGCATATGATTAACCACACAAAGAGCCAAGGGTATACTACAAATTCAGAGTTTGAGGATAATCCTAGGGCTATATCACAAAGATCTCTGAATCGAGTACCACCAAGGCTAGATTCAAAGACAAACAAAGTGCGCAAAGCATCAATATTGTTAAGGTTTGTAAATGAGATAAAACATCATCAAATTCACTACGCAGAAAGCATGAGTGCTTCCATTAGCCAAGCATCAGATAAGATATACAACCCCATCATCATATTAGGAACTAAGTCTAATTTTTTATTTCTCGTGAAAGGGATGCTAGGTCCGCATCAGTATAAATGTTTTTCGTCATCCTCCCACTAGATAGAAACACTAGAGGAAGGGAAACAATAAATAAGAGAGGAGAAATAAGTGTCTTAGGGATAGTCACATAGGAGGGTGCCTCGAAGTCACCAACCACAACGCTGTGTCCATAAGACACAACACACAACAATGAATCAGAGAGATAGGCAATATAGAAGAATGATGATACAAATAGAAGAAGGTCACAACAGAGGTGGTCTCCTAGTATCTTGGACCTTACAAGAGAAGCATGGGTCATCCCAGGAGGCCTAAACAACACATAACACATCATGTGGGAAGCACATCATGAGAGAGATAAAGGGTTAGAGATACTTACCTGTAGGATCTCTTGGGCTAGCAGTTATCAAGTAAATCATCATCATCCTCCCACTCCTATATGTTAGAGGAAAGTGGGGTAGAAGGTATCATAGCCCAATTCTTATCTTTGCATTTAGGTTGTTCATTGTTAGGATCATCTTTGTTTGGTTCAATGTTTGGATCAATGTTTTCTTGTTGAGATGCAAGGTAAACTCATTGCCTTCTCTTCCTCCTTTTTGTATGTTGATTTGTTTATGCTTTACAACTTATCTTTTGTAGGATAGGGCTTTGCGCTTTCATGGATTTTTGTGTTGTAGAGGAGGAAGCATCAGGGTCAAAGTTCATTTGTCTAGATGGAATGTTTTGTTGTCAACAATTACCTCCTAATCCTTGTAAGGATGACAGGGGAGGAGCCTCAGCATCATGATAGATTTGTTCCTTTATTGTAGGAGGCATGATGTCTTTCAAAAGGTGTGTTTCTTCTATTGTTGGGAGTGTATCAGTGATTTCAGTGTTTTGTATTAGCATATCCTCATGGGAAGAATCATTTTTAAAATAATTGTTAGAGGACAGGATTATATCATCATCACATGTAGTATATATGGGAGAGGTGTTATCACCATTATCTTTTGTAGTACTACTCATGGGGAACTCTGTTAAGCTCTCTAATATTGTAGGAAATTCACTCATGAGGGTTAAAAATTGGTCAAAATCAAGGTCTTTGATAATTGCATGCAAAGATACCATTGAGAAATGACATGAAGGTGCCATGTGTATAAATGTAAAATCATATTTTAAAGGCTTTTCAAGTTTGATGCAAAAGACAAGTGCAAAAGAATGTATGAAAATGACTTTAAATGCTTCATTTTTTTTGTATTTTTTCAATGCAAATATATGAAAGAAAGGGTGTTGTAAGGATTTTTATTAGGGGCAGAAAATGATATGTATATTATCAGTCCAATACAGCAATAAGATCCATCACAACACACTCTTGATGCAAATCTAAGATGATGCTAAGTCAAAACCTAGTGAAAATACACTAAATTATGCGGGTTTTCACCAAATTTCAATGCAAAAGAGAATGACAAAGGGTGTTGTAATGAAAATGATGATGGAAAGATATAACAACCACCTAATGCCAAAAATTGGTCACAACATGCTTATAGTGCCACTCAAAGTCAAACCCTAGTGAAAATATAGCAAAAATAGACAATTTTTCATAGTTTTTCAATTCCAAGACCTAGCAAAAGGGGTTTTGTAATGAATTTTAGGAGATGAAGAAAACAATAGAAATTATATCAGTCACCTCAACCATAAAATTTTTCACAACACGCTTGGAGTGCAAACTAGGCCAAACCCTAGGGCAAAAATAGCAAAAATAAACAAATTTTCACCAAAATTTGAATACAAGACCCTGATAAAAAGGTGTTGTAAAGATTTTTTAGGAGGGGTATCAGATAATACCCCTGATATAAATTAATTAGTGCAAAAATATTATTTATAACATGCCTATAGTGTAAATTTGGAGAGTCAATAAGGCCAAATTTAGTGAAAATCAAGGTTTTTCAAGCCCTAGGTTTGAGATCTTGATGTAAAATGTTATGTGAATGTTTTACAATATGATATATGATTAAAATTACATTATCTCAGATCTGAAAATTATTTCCATGCTCTAACATGCAAAATGCAAGTGCAAATCTAATGAAAAAACAAGAAAATGCTAGTTTTTTTGTTGACTTTTTCTATGCAAAAATGCAAATTTTTAAAATCTAATTGCAAATTTGTTTTAAAATGAAAGACTAGAGACAAATGCAAATTTTAATGAGTCTCTAAAATTAGTAGAAAAATCTGAAGCAATATTTTACCTATAAACCCTAAAATTTGGAATTACTAGGTTATATGCAAAATTCACAAGTTTCAACAAAACCCTATCAATTTAATGATGAAAGTGCAATGAAAACTAATGAATTTTTATAATTTTCTATAATTTCAATTAGATCTAATGAAAAAATAAAAAATTTGATGAAATTCAAATTAATTAATGCAACATGCAAAACCCTAGCATGCAATTTTTTTCATTTTTTTCCAATTTTTCATTTTTTTTGTAAGTTTTCTAATGCAATAAAATGATTGATTATATGAATGAATGAAATTAGTGAAAATCTGAACCACAACACTCATCAAGGTGCAAATAAGTCCAATAACATGGGTTCACCAAAATGTAAAGGGTAAAATTTGGATAGTTGGTTTTTGGTAGTTTGTGTATGTATGCTCCTTTCACCCTTACATTCAAGGACCTAGGGTTGAGTTGCAATGTACTATCCTACCCTAGGTCACTATGAGATGTAGGGAAACTTGGATTTTTATGATTTGATTGACAATTATCTTCTCTTATGCTCAAATCTACCTTAAAACTCTAATTATGCAAATACAACAGTAAACAGATGAATAACAGAAAATGCTGCTGCAGAAAGGTGTAAAATGACAAATAACTGTGTACCTATTTTTAGGGTTTAGAGGCAGAAAAGTCAGGGACTAAAGAGTGGGAACCCAAGTCCAAGGTACTAGTTTCTTTGCAAGATCCTGACCTCCTTCCGACACTGATCTGCACTGTAACTTCTGTTTCCAAAAATTTAACTGTAGAGGACACAGGGACTAGCACCCAAGTCCCGAAAAGGCTTCAGAGTCCTACTTCTCTTCAGATCCTAAATCCTTGATGTCTGCTGATCTTTCCTGCAACTCCACTTTTTCCCAATGTGACACCTGTAACCTATAATCACAAAACTTTGGGAGGGGGTTGTAGTGCCTCAGTCAAGCCCTGGAGAGACATTCAAGCCTTCCAAACACCATTGTCAGATAGAGAGTGTGTGCCTAGGGAGGCAGAGGTAAAAACCAAATGATAAATGCTTACAAACACAAATGAATGTCACCTTGTAGTGAAGATCTTATGAAGGAAGAAGCTCTTCATGCCATGAGGAGATGAATGCTCAAATCTGCAAACAAAAACACATAAACAACACAAATCTACTCTTGCAACACAATGAAAACCTTGAATCACCTTTAGGATGCATAAAGTTCACAATAACAATCTAGTTTACAAATGAATGCCTAAACATGCTTTTATATACAACTACAAACACTCTCACCAAGAATTTCATAATTCAAACCTATCGTGTCAGCATAGGACCCAAATAACAGTCACAAGCCGACACCCAAAAATTGGGACTATCCCAAAATAGGGCAAGACTAGGGCATGGGCACCCAAGTCCTTCCCCTATTTTGGGTAGGGGTTATCTCAAGTGGTCCCCCTAGGTCCTATTTACCAAGACACTTAGGGGTTTTCTCATTGGGGTGTTGAAATATGATGTAATATGTCCTAAATGCACACTAAAGACTTGGGAGCTAAATCTTATGAGGGAAAAGCCCCCAAGGGGACATTTTCTGATGTTACAATAGGTATGGCTCACACAGAGCATAGGTATGGATCACATAGAGTACATACATAGAACATAGGTATGGCTCACATAGAGCACATACAGTTTATCATTTAAAAAAAAAATCAATAATCTGACAAGACAATATTATTATCAACCAAATTTTATACCTTCTTTCTCCAGGCTCTAATCCACACTTGCAACTTTCAGCCATTTTCCTTCTATCTCACCAAGAATCCTTCCAAGAATCTGTTATAGATGATTAGAGTATTTTTCCATCCCAGATCATCCATCAAGATGAGACTCAAAAATAGATTTACATTACCAATACTTTCACCCCAAAGATCCTGAGTGTTGCAACCTAGTGCTTTGATACCTATGTAATGCCCTCTCCAGAATATAACAATAAATTAATGAATTATTCAGAAATGATAAAAATATAGGAGAAAATTTCCAAATATAAGATTGATAAACTTTAATTAATTTATGGCATCATATGAGATTATTGTAAATTTTATTAATAGATACAATATTTCTTTTACAATATCCACATTAGCATTAAATATCATATGATCATCCCTTCACAAAATGAGAAATACTTTCTTGCTCCGATATCTTGCTCAATTATCAGATCCAAAACTCAAACAAGCTTATTCTAAAGAGAGAGAGAGAGATACGGCTGATAATGAGATTGCCATCGATGTAACCATAGGAATTATTGCCATAAAATTTAGAACTAGCAGAGCCACTAAAACAAAGTCTAACCTCTCCTTTTATTCCATTTCTAGAGACCTCTTGAAGAAGATGCATCTCCCCAAAATGGAATAGGAAGAGTTACTGATTTCATTAACTCCATTACGCTAAAGTATTCAATAATAACTTCCAAGATTCTCTTATTAAACTCCCATGAATATATATAATAATGAAATAAACACATAATGGAAAAATCATTATTTACTTTTGTAAACAATAATAAATTATTTAGTAATAAAATAAATGAATTTTAGATATACCTTACATTTGGTTTTAGGGTTTATGATATTAATTGAGGGTATTTAAGGCATAGGGTGACTTGAGTTGAGAGTGTATGGTTTAGGTTTTAAGTATAGGGTTGAGGCACAATATTCAGGGTTTGGGGTATAAAGGTGAGGTTATAGGGTATAGGGATGAGGATTTGTGGGTGTAGGCTTCACGGTTTAAGGTATAGGGTTGAGGATTGAGGGATTAGGGCTTATGCATATGGTTGAGGGTATAGGGTAAAGGGTTGAGAGCTTACAGTTGATGGATAATGTTCAAGGTTGAGTGTATAAGATATAGGGTTTGGGGTTTAAGGTTGAGGATATAAGGCATATGGATGAGGGTTGAGGGTTTAGGGCATAAGTATAGGGTTGAGGGTAGAGGGTAGAGGGTAGAGGTTTGAAGGTTGAGGGATAATGTTAAAGGTTGAGTGTCCAAGGTTAAGTGTATAGGGTATAGGGTTTAAGGGTATCTAGGGGTTGAGAGTTTAGGGTTTAAGGTTTGAGGGATTAATGGTTTAAGGGTTGAGGAATTAGGGTTTAAGGCATAGTGTCGAGGGTAGAGGGATTAGGGATAGGGTTTAGGGTTGAAGGATTAAGGATTGAGGGTTGAGGCTTTAAGTCTAAGGGTTAAGAGATTAGGGTTTAAGGTATAGTGTTGAGAGTAGAGGGTTTAGGGAAAAGGTTTAGGGTTTAAGGTTTAAGGGTTGAGGGTTTAGGGATAGGGTTTAGGGTTAAGGGTGAAAGGATTAGGGTTTAAGGTATAATGTTAAGGGTTGAGGGTTTAGGGATAGGGTTTAGGATTTAAGGTTTAAGGGTTGAGGGTTGAGGCTTTAGGACAAGGTTTAGGGTTTAGGGTTAAGTGAGAGACCTAGATGGCTCAGGACGGATGAAGAGGCAAATAAGGATTGACTGAGAGACATAGAGAGGGGAGAGGTAGAGAGGTGAGGGGGGAGAAAAAGGTGATAGATAGGGAGGTGAAGGGAGAGATATAATAAAATGAGAGAGTGAAGTTGATAACTTGGGGAAAAGATGGGTAAGGAGGAGGGAGAGAGGTGGAGAGGAAGGTAAATATCTAGAGAGCCTTGAGAGATATACAAGTGAGAGACCTACAACATAGGGAGAGAGGGATGGATAAGGGTTGATGGTTTAAATCTTTAGGGTTAAGGGATTAGGGTTTAAGGTATAGTGTTTAGGGTTGAGGGTTTAGGGTTTAGGGTTTAGGGATAAGGGATTAGGGTTTAAGGTATAGTGTCTAGGGTTGGGGGTTTAGGAATAGGGTTTAGGATTTAAGGTCTAAGGATTGAGGGTTGAGGCTTTAGGGATAGGGTGTAGGGATAAGGGAATATGGTTTAAGGTATAGTTTTAAGGGTTGAGGGTTTAGGGATAGGGTTTAGGATTTAAGGTTTAAGGGTTGAGGGTTGAGGCTTTAGGGATAAGGGTTTAAGGTTTAGGGATAAGGGATTAGGGTTTAAGGTATAGTGTTGAGGGTTGAGGGTTTAGGAATAGGGTTTAGGATTGAAGGTCTAAGGGTTGAGGGTTGAGGCTTTAGGGATAGGGTTTAGGGTTTAGGGATAAGGGATTAGGGTTTAAGGTATAGTGTCAAGGGCTGAGGGTTTATGATTTAAGCTTTAAGGGTTAAGGGTTGAGGCTTTAGGGTTTAGGAATAAGGGATTAGGGTTTAGGGTATAGTGTTAAGGGTTGAGGGTTTAGGGATATGGTTTATGATTTAAGGTTTAAGGGTTGAGGGTTGAGGCTTTAGGGATAGGGTTTAGGGTTTAGGGATAAGGGATTAGGGTTTAGGGTTGAGGGATTAGGGTTTAGGGTATAGTGTTGAGGGTTGAGGGTTTAGGGATAGGGTTTAGGATTTAAGGTTTAAGGACCTTGAGGGTTGAGGCTTTAGGCATATGGTTTAGGGTTTAGGGATAAGGGATTAGGATTTAAGGTACAATGTCGAGGGTTGCGGGTTTAGGCATAGGGTTTAGGGATAAGTGATTAGGGTTTAGGGTTGAGGGATTAGGGTATAGTGTTGAGGGTTTAGGGATAGGGTTTAGCATTTAAGGTTTAAGGGTTGAGGATTGAGGCTTTAGGGATAGGGTTTAGGGTTTAGGGATAAGGGATTAGGGTTTAGGGTTAAGGGATTAGGGTTTACGGTTGATGGATTAGGGTTTGAGGTATAGTGTTGAGGGTTGAGGCTTTAGGGATAGGGTTTAGGGATAAGGGATTAGGGTTTAAGGTATAGTATCGAGGGTTGAGCGTTTAGGCATAGGGTTTATGATTTAAGGTTTAAGGGTTGAGGGTTGAGGCTTTAGGGATAGGGTTTAGGGTTTAGGGATAAGGGATTAGGGTTTATAGTTGAGGGATTAGGGTTTAGGATTGAGGGAGTAGGGTTTAGGGTTGAGGGATTAGGGTTTGAGGTATAGTGTTGAGGGTTGAGGGTTTAGGGATAGGGTTCAGGGTTGATGGATTAGGGTTTAGGGTATAGTGTTGAGGGTTGAGGATTTAGGGATAGGGTTTAGGATTTAAGGTTTAAGGGTTGAGGGTTGAGGCTTTAGGGATAGGGTTTAGGGATAATGGATTAGGGTTTAGGGTTGAGGGATTAGGGTTTGATGTATAGTGTTGAGGGTTGAGGGTTTGGGGATAGGGTTTAGTATTTGAGGTTTAAGGGTTGAGGGTTGAAGCTTTAGGGATAGGGTTTAGGGTTTAGAGTTGAGGGATTAGGGTTTAGAGTATAGTGTTGAGGGTTGAGGGTTTATGGATAGGGTTTAGGATTTAAGGTTTAAGGGTTGAGGGTTGAGGCTTTAGGGATAGGGTTTAGGGATTAGGGATAACATATTAGGGTTTAGGGTTGAGGGATTAGGGTTTAGGGTTGCGGGATTAGGATTAAGGGTTTAGGGATATGGTTTAGGATTTAAGGCTTAAGAGTTGAGGGTTGATGCTTTAGGGGTAGGGTTTAGGGTTTAGGGATAATGGATTAGGGTTTAGGGTTAATGGATTAGGGTTTGAGGTATAATGTTGAGGGTTGAGGGTTTAGGGATAGGGTTTAAGATTTGAGGTTTAAGGGTTGAGGGTTGAGGCTTTAGGGATAGGGTTTAGTGAGTAGGGATAAGGGATTAGGGTTTAGGCTTGAGGGATAAGGTTTAGGGTTTAGGGATAAGGGATTAGGGTTTAGAGTTAAGGGAGAGGTAGAAGAAATACATGAGAGAGTGAATAATATAGTGTTTTGTATAACAATCCATAACATGCTTGCATTATAACGTGAGCACATTGTGTCTTGCCATTAAAATGGTAAAAAGACCAAGATACCCATGATCCAGGCCCACATGCTTTGTTTTCTTCTGGTTATGCGTGTGTTCCGACAAAAAAAAGCTTTTTCAAAATGTTGGGAAGTGCACATGCACATTTTTACATTCTACCACCTTTGCATGAACTTTCCACAACCTTTTTCTTGTTTGCCAACTTAAGAAGGAGGAAATAACATAATTTTCACATAAAATTTGATATAAATCAATTCAAGTTTCAATTTTTAGAGTGTTTCAATGTTAATTGTGATCGAATTGTATGAATTTAACATTATACATTGGTTAATTGTATTGTTGTTAGTAATTCTATTTGAGTGTTATTCAATTGAAAGTTGAAAAGGAAGCAAGTGGTGAAAAACTCAAATTATTGAGGAGTTTGATGCAAGAAGAAAAAAAGACTACATAATTGGTACTCTCTCCATTCGAATCTCTATTTTTTAGGTATGTGAAGTCTTTACACATGTTCTAAGTTACATTTTCCTTAATTCTATTTGAATTACTTTATCATGCCTCATTGAATACATGTTTATATCACTTGTATGGTTTATATATTTTGTGTTTATATCAGTTTTGTTTGTATTTTGTGTTTATAGTTCATGTGCCTTGTCTATGCTTCCACATTTTGCATACATGTCTAATAGGGAATTTGTAGCACAAGCTCCAAATTTCTTCCCAAACAGCTGTAAATTTCTATTGTTTTGAATTTCTTATTTATACATGCAAACCTGTCGATTCTCATGAAATATATCATCAATCCAAAACATGAATTTATCAAAATGATCAATAGGAACATAGTATCCTAGCTGTAAAACTAAGTTCCTTTAATCAAATTCAAAAAGTAAAAAAATGGGATTACAATACACTCCTCTCCAACATAAACTAGTCAAGACAACCATAGAACATCTAATAATTATCTGACAACTATTAAACAAACATAGCTACCAACCAAAGAAATAGAAAAACCTAAAAAAATTCAATTCAACCAAAACTAAGTTCTTACTTGTGAAGATATTTTCTAATGGTGTTGAACACATACCTTCAAAGTGGCTTGGGAGTACAAACTTGAGAAGCCTTAACCACCATTTCATTAAAGGGATGAAAGTAGCCAGATTTTCCACAAAATCACTTCTAATATATGATTTAAGTCTCAATTCACTCATCATCCACACCCCTTCCTTAGATAGCTTTGACAAACTTTAAGGCAGCTAGAGAGGAGCAATTAAAAATTAAAGATAGTTTATTGTTTGACATTACACATTTCCTAAAAGAGTATTGTTTGACATTACACATTTCCTAAAAGAGTCATGAGGTCTACCTTCATTAGACTTAAGATACATTACACCTATCCACATAATAATAAACCACAAGCACCACCCCCAACAACCACTACTCAACTAACCAATTTGAAACCACCGTAAAAAAATCCAATGCCTTAATTTTTAGAAAATATCACACTTTACAATTAATGTCAATACTTGCATTACACACCCTAACTTAAAGATGAAATGAGAAGTTAAGTTGGCATAGGGGAGATTAGTACACTCACCATGATTAACTCTAAGAGCCCCAAAAGCATCATAATGGAATTAATTTATAGGGCTTGAAACATAAAAAATAGTCACAATTTGACCATAATTTTGGAAGGGAAATTTATAAGGGTCTTCAAAGATGCATAAAATTAATTAGGCATATATCTTAAATGAATATCTATATTCCAACTCAAGAATTGGTTGGATGGTTGTAGGGTGCTATATGGGGCTCTTTGTCCACCCAAAATTTTACCATAAAATCTATTACTTAGTTGAGTATGCACTTGCAATGTTGATATCTTATAGACATAAAATTAGTAGCAATTTATAGGGCCTCTTATGTAAAGTGCTTTAACCTTGAATTTTATCAAGAGCCATTTAAAAGTGAATTGAAAACTCTTCTTTGACTAGCTGAGAACACTTCAACAATGGTAATGGACTAAAAAATACTCCACCTTGTGATTGAAAACTCTTCTTTGATTGCAAGGAAAGTGTGGGAAGTGATAGAAATGTTGAGGGTAGCAAACCTAAAATTTGGAGCCATATTCATTTCTTAGGAACTAATATTTGTCTCTTTATCATCCTACAGATAAATTCTCTATCATGCTGAGGAAACAATCAAGGATTAAACCAACACAGGAAGAGAAAGAAGCTAAGAATGCAAAGAAAGTAGTGACTATGAGGGAACTTCGTGAGAAGAGGAAATTGGACATGATTGTCGAAGACATGCCAATTGAAGAGGAACCTCAACCATCAACAAGAGATATGGTATTGGTGGCATAAATGGAATGAATTCAAAATCTTCATGCTATGAGAGATTTGAATACCGCAATTGGAGACACGTCCTCTGCCACATCTCAAGTTGAGAGTACATCATCACTCACATGTGAGGAAGGAGGTACACCATCATTCCCACCTCAACCTCAAGGTATGTCATCTATTCCATCTCCAATCAAAGATACCATCTAGCCCATCTCATTTAAATATTGATGAAATTCCTAATATTGAGATGAATTTACCTTTCTTAACACGACCTAGAATTTTGCATAGAAAGCCAAAGTATTTGATTGATATTGATGAGAATATTTTGTAGCTAATGGAAGGTAGGATTCCAAAACACACTTGTAGAAGATATGCTCATAATATTTGGAGAGTGTTCTTTGAAAAGTTAAATGAGACTGCAAGATGTCAACTATTCATTGAAATGATGCGAAGTATAAATTATAGGTCCATCATGAAGATTCTTCGGTTGAGAACGTCGAAGGCTTCAAGTGAAAAATCTATTGTCAAGAATATAATGAGTGCATATGAGTGTGCGTAACACCTCACGCACAAAAGATAGTAATGTCACACGATGTGTTATTACATCGACAATAGTAAGTAATAAAACAAGGAAAACTCATCTCATTAGAAAGACGAGTCAAGCATTGAAAATTAATAGAAAACTTTATCAAGAGCCATTGGAAGGCACCAAAGAATCAAGGACACTGATGCTAATGAATTATAGGCGTTCTCGGGGAGACTACCATGAAAAGATAAACCAATTGCTGAAGCATTGAGATCACTAATTGAAGACTTTTGGAAGAATTACACAAAGTTATCTCTGAATCAAAGGGATGTGGTAAGAAGGAGAACTAGTAGTCGAAACTATGAGCCACATCCAAAGCATTTTTTGGATATGACTCAAACATAGTTTTTTAGTAAATTTATAGAGATGTATCCTCAAATTAAATTTTCTCAAAGATATTTTGAAATGCTAAAACCTTTCTATGTCAAAATAAATCACACATGTACTACTTGTTGTAGATTACATATTGAATTTTCTAACCATTTTGATTTTTATCGGTCTATATGTTTAGAATTGCATACTAACAATGTTTTGTAGGATTGTGGCATGCCCCACCAACATCTTCAAGAGATTTCATATCAACAATTTTATGTCAAAGAGAGGAAGGTCAAATATTCTACAGGAAATTGTGCTTGGATGGCACATGCCAACATTGCGGCGGCTTGCAACGTATGCCAATATGTGAACATATGGAAAGCACACATGCAATTGGAAATGAACTAGTAGAGTTCGACAAGTATAAAATAGTGGCCTATAATAGAAAAGATAGTAAAGAAGCAAAGAGGTGTGAATTGGTTATTCAAAAGATTCCAGTGTATCAGTTTATGTCTACATTTCATGATAGTATAGTGTATGAACATGCAAGGCACATCCATAGAGCTCAATGGTTGGACTTGCAATTCAAGTTATGTAAGGACACATTTCCACTTGGTAGCATTGTTTCAATTGTCAACTTTGTAGAGAACTACAGTCTATAGCCACAACATGAGGTGTAATCACAATATTAGAACTCCACACAGGTTCCTATATTTGTGCACATCGCATTCATTCATGTGAATGATAGTACATAGGATGACAGAAAGATCATAAGGGAGTATCATTTTTATATTAGTGATGATCGTACACATTTTATGGAGTTCGTGCAAGGTTTCTTTCAGGTGTTCTACAATGATTTGGCTAGAAGGGGCATATCATTGAGTCAGCATATCATATGGTCAGATAACTATGCATCATAATTCAAGAACTCACGAAATTTCTATTGGCTAAGTAGGAGGCATAATATTATAGGTGTTCAGCATATGTGGAACTTTTGTGAGGCTAGGCATGGAAAGGGGGAGCTTGATGGTGTAGGAGCATGTATCAAAAGAGCCATAGCACGAGAAGAGTTAAAGTATAATAACAATGCAAAGTTGATAGGTGCAAAATTAATCATCGAGTGGTGTAATGCTTCAATGGGTCCAGGTAATGAAGGTAAGTTTTTAGTTCATAGATTTTTTTGGTTGATAGATGATACTAACATTGCACCATATGAGGACCGTTGTACATTGACAGGATCAAGTGAGCTACACCTTCAGAAGCTCAATTGCAAGTTCATGGAGTATCCATATGTGGAAGATGGCATGCTTTTGTTCTTCATGTACAATTCAAGCCTAGAATGAGTTGCGAGTCAAAGGACTGGGTTGACAAATGGTAGTTAAGTTATCTTAGCCCACTTGACATGTATCGGCCCCTGACGATACTGGAACTAACACAGATGGAATCATCAGTTGACTATGACCACATATCAGATCTAGTTCAACTAGGTAATATATCTACTTGCATAGCTTTTGAAATTCCTAATGTTATCTTAGTTTGTAGTGTTCTTGTAATGTTGACTAATTTCATCTAATTTGCTGCACATATCAATGTAGGACATGTTTATGCAGTTATTGCAGATGAAGACAATCAAGAGGCAACAAATTATTACTTGTGTTGTGTTTAGGCCAAAAAGAAATTGGAGGCCTTAGTTATAGATGGAGAAAACATCAAATACCCTACAGGCTCAGTGGTTGTTACTAGAACATGGCTTAGAAGGTACCCACATAAGAGTGTTAATGTTTGGTTGTTTCAGGACTTTGACATGCATCGAAAGATTCTTCATTACTCAAACCTTATCGTGTCATCCAATGTTCATTTGATACAATTTTGGGGTAGACCTTTGAACAAGACCTTGTGGAAGGTGCGTGAGTCTGACCATGAGGCAATACTTACCACAATAAAGAGTAGAGCAGACCTGGATAGTTTGTTGGATTAATTTGTAAGTATGCATAAAACTTTCCTAAATGGTTACTTGTACTTTGTTTTGTATAAACAGTAGTATGAATTGCTTCCCTCTAGTATACATCTGGTAGGTTTGCTTCTCTTACCATTGTCCTTGCAACTTCTTAAACAGTCCTATTCTTTCTTTCAACCACTCCATTATGTTGAGGATTCGTATCCTTTGACCAAGGTATGAGCCAATAACATGAAAATGTCATAATTTTGTATTTCTTGTTTTATCTCGTGTCATTTGATGTATATAAATGATATTTATGTTTAGTCAATTTTGCTTCTTGATGCTTCTCACAGGAGGTCACAATTCCAGCCTGTCTAACTACTGACGAAGAGAGAGACAAGATGATGGAGAGTGATCATCGGGTGGTAGTAAGTGATCGATTACATATGTGATGTTATATATTTCATACATTTTCTATATTAATATGCATATTGTTTGATTGTATTAACAGGTGGAGCTGGATGAACTTCTATTGAAGAGGTCTACTCGACGACAGAGAGGGGATGAATCATGGATTGGCTCTCCATCTTCATAGTCAAGCAAGGGTCGCCAATTATTTCATAAAAACCCATAGGAAACTAGTTTTTGGGACATTTTTTGTATGCCTAGATGGCTTTGTATTCATACTTTTGTATGTTACCAAAGTATATTTTGTATATATTCCTGTATGGCTTTGTATATAAACAAGATGTTATGTTTATGACATTATATATATGACAATTTATATTAAATATTTAATATGATGATCAATTATCGTTACAAGAATTTAGTTTTACACGTGCCAATTGCATTTGCTTGAAAGTTTATAAATTGTTTTCAAATAATCCATTTTGTACATTCTGTGGGACTGTGCATTTCTTTGAGGTATCATTTCAAACAGTTCACGTGCCTTGTCTATGCTTCCACACTTTCCATACATGTCTACAAGGGCAGCTTCATATATAATACATGTGACAAAATTTCTATATCATTTATGCTTTGATGGTTGTCCATACAATGTTCCCCAAATCCCATTCTGGCATAAGCAAGGAGGAAGTTGGATAAGGTTATGTAATTTGGTTTTAGACATACCAAAAATTGTGTTTGGTTGAAATTTACTTTTGTGCATTTGCTTGAGAGTTCTTAAAGCCTTATGAAAAATCCATTTCATGCATATCTTGCAATCCTTGCATTCCATGAGACAACATTTCTTTGAGACATCATGTCAAATAGTTCACGTTCATTGTATATGCTTCCACACTTTGCATACATGTCTTGCAGGGTTCTTGTGAAACATGAACACACCATCCTAAAGCATGAAAGGCATGTGAGATCTGTGAATGAAGGCATCTTGTGAAGACCATACCATGAAACATGAACACCATAACTAAGCATCCTAATCCTTTGACAACAACACCAATAGGGATATGATCAATACCTCCTGACCTTTTGACATCATTGACAAACAACTTTCAACACATTGTACCGGTTATATCCCTTAAGAGACCAAAGTGCAAAAAGGCAACAATTTTTGACGAGCTATTACTCAAAAACTGTGTCACTTAGAAACATTTTATCTGAGGTTACGTGATCACATAGGGTCCCTCTATAATAACCTCTCTTGGTTTTTTATATCTCTAAGGTGTTTTCCCGTGGTGAAAGTTTTTTTACTGCTCCAAAAATGGTCAGATGCATGCAATGTAAAGTTGCAAATGGGTGTAACTTTAGTTCTTTTCCTCGTGTGGCCAAATGGATAGTTCCAATGCATCTAGATGGGTATGTTTAGGCTAGGCATGGTCTTGTTTCTCACCCAAACATGCCAAAGCAGTCTGAGCTACATTGTACTAGCGATATCCCTTAAGAGACCAAAGTGCAAAAAGGCAGCAATCTTTGACGAGCTCTTAATAAGAAATCGTGTCACTTATAAACATACTTTCTAAGGCTACGAGATCACGTAGGGTCCCTCTACAATAACCTCTCTCAGTTTTTATATCTCTAAGGCGTTTGCCCATGGTGAAAGTTTTTCTGCTGCTCCAAAAATGGTCAGATGCATGTAATGTAAAGTTGCAAATGGGTGTAACTTTCATTATGCTCCTTGTGCGGCCAAACAGACAGTTCAAATGCATCCAGATGGGTATGTTTAGGTTAGGCATAGTGTTTTTTCTCACCCAAACATGCCGAAATAGTCTGAGCTACATTGTACCGACAATATCCCTTAAGAGACCAAAGTGCAAAAAGGTAGCGATCTTTGACGAGCTATTACTCAGAAACCATGTCACTTAGAAAAAATATGTCTGAGGCTACGAGATCATGTAGGGTCCCTCTACAGTAACCTCTCTCAGTTTTTAATATCTCTGAGGCATTTTCCCGTGGTGAAAGTTTTTCTGCTGCTCCAAAAATGGTCAGATGCATGCAGTGTAAAGTTGCAAATGGGTGTAACTTTTGTTCTGCTCCTCATGCGGCCAAATGGATAGTTCCAATGTGTCCAGATGGGTATGTTTAGGCTAGGCATGGTGTTGTTTCTCATCCAAACATGTCGAAACAGTCCAAGCTACATTGTACCGACAATATCCCTTAAGAGACCAAAGTGCAAAATGCAACAATCTTTGACAAGATGTTACTCGAAAACCGTGTCACTTAGAAACATTTTGTCTGAGACTACAAGATCATGTAGGGTCCCTCTACAATAATCTCTCTCAATTTTTTATATCTATGAGGTGTTTGCCCATGGTGAAAGTTTTTCTGTTGCTCAAAAAATGGTCATATGCATGTAGTGTAAAGTTGTAAAGGGGTGTAACTTTTGTTTTGGTCTTCGTGCGGCCAAACCGACAGTTCCAATGCGTCTAGATGGGTACGTTTAGGCTAGGCATGGTCTTGTTTCACACCCAAACATGCTGAAACAGTCCGAGTTACATTGTACCGACAATATCCCTTAAGAGACCAAAGTACAAAAAGACAACAATCTTTGACAAGTTGTTACTCAGAAACTGTATCACTTAGAAATATTATGTCTGAGGTTACGCGATCACATAGAACCCCTCTACAATAAACTCTCTATTTTTTATATCTCTAAGGAATTTGCTCGTGGTGAAAGATTTTATGCTGCTCCAAAAATTGTCAGAAGCATGTAGTGTAAAGTTGCAAGGTAGGCTAGTTTTTGATTTATTCTTCATGGGGCCAAATCCTTAGCAGCAAAACATCCATTTGGGCACATATATGCTACACATGGTCACTGCCCTTCATTATAAAAGGGTCATAGTCTTTCCTATTAAAAGGGTCACAACTTTTCGCCTTTGAAATGTCATCAGTATTCGTGAGAACATCAAGATAACACTTTCTGCAAATGTTCTCCATGCATTATCATCCTTCTTTATTTCTCACCCCAATAAGCTAGGTTGCTTTCAACATCAATGCATCAACCATTCATGTAGCACTTCACATACTATTAAAAGATATTAGCCTTCTTAAGGGTCAAGCTCTTTCAACTTATCAAGAAAGCATTATTTCATTTGTTGCTATTTCAACTCAGAAGTTACATGATAGAGCTTTATGGTGGTGACCTTGTATGAACAATAGTGAACATGCACCAACTAGCACCCATAAATGTGAATAAAGTGGCATGTATGCTTGATAGTATTATTTCACCATTCAATCTACCTAGTCTAATGTGGAGGATGTGGCTCCAAATTCTAGTAAACCTGTCATAAATGGTCATTCAAGCCCTTTGAAAACCCTTACATATTCTAAGTAGAGATTATTCCACATATACCATGGAGAGTGATTGTGACATCATACAATATTGAGATAAGAAAGCCCTAATCTATTGTGCATGTAGGACTAAGATTCCATCTCACTAGTTGTCTATTACATGGGGAGAAATTACCATACATGTTTGATGCCACTTCCACTATATTAAATTCACCACACATAACCCAAGTTTTAATGACTTTAAGTTACAATTTCATGTTGATATTCAACATGATGATTCATTTTTATTTTAAAGGACTCTTTTGTTGGGTGTCTTCAAAGGAATAGCTTTGTGTGCTAAATGGATTATGAGAGCCATAGAGAGGATTGAATTTTAAAAAATCCTACTATGTAATACAATTGGACTTTAAATATTTGAAGTAAACCATCTACAAATATACATTGAAGCGTGGATTTATAATGCAAATATGGACACCATCAACAAAAATGATTCATTTTAACCAAATATCCATATAGGAATACATCAATATCTGTCGATATAAATATAACATATATACAAAATAGCCATATAGGCTTACAAGAATGTCATATAGGCATACAATGTCAACTATATGCAATATAAAATATATGTCCACAAATGCCATATAAACACACAACAAAGAAACCCAATAAAAAGTCATTCCCCTCTATCTGGTGAAGAGAATAGATCATGAGTAGTCTTTGATCTTTGAGGGGATGGAGATGTGTATGAGGGGGTCTACTATGAACCCGAGGGCTGCTCCTATTTAGTTGTTCATGGATCTGTAGTTGTTACACTAAAAAGTATAGACATTAATATATAGAAATTACATTATAAAAAATGAAACATTTAACAAAATAATCACTTACTGCTACCAGAAAATCTGTCTCCTCATTTGCCTCAGTACCAGGATTAGGCTGTGGTGATGTCATGTCCTATAAAAATCATCCAAATAGAATTAAACTTCAAATCAATAATCATTATAACAACAAATGTAATTTGAAATTTACTAATCTGGCTCATACCCCCATCAAAGGCATAGAGCTATGAATCACATAGGACACACCATGATCCATTGCCCTATGAACTTTGGGAGGTGTCTCCGCAACCTACATCATCTGAAAATAAAACAACATTATTCAATTATGAAAACTAGAATATTGATGCAAGTCATGGCTCCTAACATACACACACATTCACCTAAACATGGAAGTACACACAATAAAGAACACAAGTCATGTTCACCTAAATTATACTAAAAGTGATAAAAACTTTGACTATGCGGAAAGGACTCCAACCAACCAGATAAATATAAAAGGGCTCCATCTAAATACATAACATGATCTAACTCTACAAATAAAATGTCAAAGGTATCCAAATATGCAGAATGTACTTTGTCTAGATATTGTAATGATGCTTTGTATTGTACCAAAAAAAGATATTCATTGTCACCAATGCTTCACTATGATACAACTAGACACATAATACACATTCTTCATCATCAATTCCCATAGTAAAGCCTTGGGTATGGGCATCAAAAACACCACAACCAAGGGTTTAATCTATTGATCTAGCTTCTTGGGTTGAGAATTATGAATGTTGGAGGTAACAATCATTGAAATTGTAAATAAGTTCTTTCTTATTTTGGATAGGGAAGATAGGATTGACTCCCTTATGGATAGATATTAAAACCCTACTAGGCTCTAAGTATGTAAAGTATATTATATGAGGGAAATTTGATCATTTCAAAGGTTAAGGGATCTATAGAAAAGGTGGTTGTGTATTTAAAGAGGTGTTTTACTTTGCCCTTAAGAAGAATAAAGGAGCCATGAGCATTTGTATGATATCAACACCTTGGAAATATGGTGGTATGTTTAGTTAGGGTAAGGGGTTGTGGTACTTTAACCCTAAGGTTTTATAGATTCTTGTACTTTTTGGTCTATTGATATCGATTATTAAGTTGTAGATATTAATGTTGGTTAGGTTTATTGTTTTAAACATAGTGTTATTGATAAAAAAAAATATTAAATTTTAAGCTTTAGTGGGTTGAAAGTTTTTAAAATTTTGAAGTGAGGTGTTTGATAATTTTAAGAAAAGTTCATGGTTCCCTTAAGAAGTTAGAAATTATCAAAAGAAAATACTAGGTTGTATACATTGAAATGGTTCTATTTTATTGGAAAATATATTAGTTCATGAAAAATTGTTTAGTTTAGGTGTTGAAATAGTCATGGTTTTTTGATGTTTAGACATAAATTACATGGACCTTTATTAGAGTACAAGTTTGTAATAATCATGGTTCATTGGTGAAGTTATCAACCTATTAATCAATTATTAAATTATAGGCTCAAAACAATGGTGGTTCATTGGTGAAGATATTTCTGTCAAAATAGCCAAGTTTCATTTATAGACATATCAAACTAATGAAACATTATCAGGTTGTAGGAATGGAAATGGTCATGGCCCATTGTTAGAATATATTAGGCTCATGATTCAAGATTCCAGTAACACCTCTTTGTAGCTTCGAATGTCTCTGTTTTGACTCTATCTCTAGGTTTTCCATCTCATGTGGTGGATTTTTGAATTTCACTTTTGATTCTCATGCATTCTATGCTAAACTCTCTTGGCTTTTCAACTAGTTGTGAACTCTTGTGAAGATTTGGCTCTCTTGGTGATATACTATAGCTCTTTCTTATGCTTCCTCAGGTATCCATTGCCTTTGTGCTCTTTTGGTACATGTTTATGTGAGTTCTTAGAGGATTTTGTGCTCTCTTTCATCTCAAAGAATATAGTAGTATTAAATGAAGGGTCCTCATTAGACTTAGGTGGGTTAGATGTAGGATCAGAAGTAGGGATGGAAGAAATTGAGCCACTAGGATTGACATAGTTTGTAGGGGAATGGGTTAGTTAGATTTGAAGATTTTGGTTAGGGGGACTTGTTGCCCCCATAATTAATACCTAAAACCTAGATGATGTTGGAGTCAACCATGTGCTATATAAGATGTCATAGGCTCGTGCCCCTCTCTGGTGTCATGTCTTGGGGTCTAATTGGTGGAAACTGGATGAGTTTATTAGAGAGAATTTGTCAAAGAATAGTGTGGAGGGGATCAACAAGCTTTGGTAGACATGTATGGAAAATGTGGTAGCATAGACAAGGTAGTGAGCTGTTTGAAAAGATGCCTCAAAGAAATGTGGTCTCATGGTGATGTCCTTGTCTATGCATTTGCTTTTCATGGCATTCCATGAGACCACATTTCTTTGAAGCATTTTTTCAAATAACTATATTGTAATTGAAAATTTATCATCGATGAACATCTAGTTATTAGTTATGTAATGTCTAGTAATGCTTTGAGTTTAAAAGATGTACAATGCAATATAATCAATGATATGAATATAAAATACAAAAATCTAATAAGTACAATTCATTAGTTAAACTGTTTATTTTATTACTTGAGTGAAGCTTTGAACTCCACCACCACTGGCAGGTGTTGCTATGAAATCTCCAAGATTAACCTATTCAACATCCAAAATCAGATATTAGAATACCATTCATATAACAATGTTATTCACATGTAATATTTATAACTGTTTACTAGTTACATACCTCGGCAATAGATGCTGTAGTGTAATATGCTGGTGGAGAGCCGCTAAAAACTGCATCAACGCTATGACCCTAAAATTTCATTAAAATCATCAAATTAAATTAGTTAATCTTGCATTTTAAAAATAAAATTTAATAAATTAAATTCAATGAACTTGCTAACATTTACCTGAGTATCAAGGCCAAAAGTCTCACTCAGGAGGGCATATGTCATCACCATCTGCTCAGCTATAGATGTAGCCTGCGCACCTGCATCCCAACTATCTGTGGGGTCATAACCACAAGCTGACCTGTAAGCGTGACAAGTATGGGGTGGAACCCTACTCCTTGAACTCTCCCCCAGCCCATGTGTTGTAGGACTAGCATGCTCTATGATGCTCTCGGTCAAGGCACTAATGGACTAAAGTGTTTCGACCTCAACGATGTCCTTCACAACAAAAGGGATAGACACGTGCTCATGGGCTGGTCTGGCAAGTGCTCGTCTCGCTAGCCATTGTGGGTCAACACATGCCCCTGCTCTATTCTATGCTAACCCCCCACCTCTACCCTGGAAGTCTCGCATATCAAAATAGTTTGGCACTTTATTTTTGACAAACTCACAGTAGAGTTTCCTCAAAAAGTATTGCGGGACCTCATTATTGTTGCGTGGAGGATGGTCAAAAACCATCCATCACCTCTTCCCAAAATTGTCCCTTATTGCTTGGTTGTTGCACCAATGGATAGGGAACCTCTTGCATGTAAGGGGTAGAGGTTGATTTGCTCGTGGGTCTATGAAAATAGAACACAAGTCTAATTTTGTAATTTGTTCATTTTTAACTTGTTCATAGGACAACTTGTCTGCATAGAACTCTCTAAATTCTCTCCTCTTTTATGACCAACTAGAGATTTACTTGCTAATTGAATCTACATTTGATAACATAGATTCAAGAGATTGAGCAAGTGCGGATCTATGTGAGGATGAAGTTGTAGGATCTTTCAACCTTCCAATTATGTCCTCAATTTATTTTTTATTATTTTCAATTTGCCCCATTTTATTTTCTTGTGTTCCAAGGGCATATTGAGGAATGAATGGAGGTGTTTGTTGTTGGGGTTGCTCTTTAGTAGGTATTTGTTGTTCAGGTGATTCAGGATTTTTTGGATTTTCAGGAGGAGGAGGAGGTGCATTATCAATTCCTGTCAATTAAGGAAATTTACATCAAAAATCAACTTAAACCTACCTATTTACAAACAAATTCACACAAAAAAATACAACTCACTCCTTTGGCCTCCCTGACATCGTGGCGGCATTTTGGCAATGAATCGGTGAGAATTTGGTGTCAAAACTGGTCTCCAATAACGCAAGCGTGCTCCTTAGGGTTTGCAGGTTGCGAGTGTAGAGAAAATGAAATGTACAAATGAGCACAAACACATTTTTTTTTTAAATACTAAACCATAATGTGCTTGCATTATAACGCGAGCACATTATAACATGAGTGCGTTATGGTTTGGTGTTGCCAAGCCTTAGGCTCGACATCACCAAACCATAACACGAGCATGTTATGTCTTCGAATTTGTTTTAAAAAAATTGGCCACTTTTTGGCCTCCCGACTTTTTGCACCCGCCCCATAATACTTTCTTGGTGCCTATAGATCATAAATGAATATAAGTTTAGAAGTATTTACGATGACACTACTATATATTTAAATGAACTTGTAATATTAAAATAATTGTGTTCAAAAAGGAATTTACATAACTTGACACAAATAAGATCTGTGAGCACATATCATCAATCCAGTAACTTCAAGTGGCAATGAGATTTTGTTTTTGTGTAGTTTTTTTTAAGAAAACTATCTTGTATTCTCTCTAATTAAATTCATTATTCTTTAATGTATCTATATATTTTAATGATAAGGAAATTAATGAAACATGAATTAAAAAATAACAAGTATTTTTACACTTAAGACATTTACCTAATATGCCCTCAAGGTTTAGCTCGAGTGGTGCGACTGCCCGCTCTAAGTGCATGGTAGTTTGTCCACCTGAGTTCAAATCTTGAATCACCCAGCCATGCATGTCGTGGGGCAGGCAATGGGATATCACGTTGGCCCATAGGGTTAGTTTCAACTTGCTCGAACTGACTTGGCAATAGGGTCGTAGTCACTGAGTCGGAGACACCTCTAAGATGTTAAAAAAAGACATGTACCTAATATTGTGAAAGAGATACCCATCAAAAAATATTATGAAAGAGGTGAAAAAGAAACTGAATTATTTCTTTTAAGAATTTGTTTTCTCATAAAAATCAAACCAAACAATATCTCAATCACACATAAACCATAGCCATATAACAATAACTATACTTCAATCCTTGTTCTTTCTATACCCTTCAATTTTCTTTTGAAAACCTTAAACCACTCTTATTTATATGCAAATAAAAAACTATTTTGCTTTCTTTTCTTTTTATTTATTAATATATAGTTTTCTAAAAAAATCAATAAAAAACTAAAGCAGTTTAATTTCCTCATTTACCTTTTTAAAGATTTTTTTAATATATTTGTTTTTTCTTTTCTTCTTTTATTATTATTATTTAAAAATGATTTATTTATAAACATTCTAAAAATATGATTTATATTTTTCTTTAAAAATATTATAAATTAATCTAGTATATATAAAATTATTTATATTATAAATATGAATACTACATTAGGTCTCATATTTATCTTTAAAAATATTCTAAATTATTACGCCAGCATGAATGGGAGCTAAAAGATTCTAGAATTTCTATGTAAACTTATAAGATTTGAATGTAGAATCTTTATTAAACAAAACTAAAAAGTCACTCCACAAATTAAAGAAAACCAAAAAAAAAGGTGAAAGGAATGAAAAAAATATATATATATACATGGTGGATGGAAAGAAAGGTGGATGGTAGTTTCAAAGAAGTCATCACTATGCACTAAGATAAAAGAAAGAAACATTACCAAATGGTATATGAAAAGACTCACATTCAATCTATTTATATTGCCTTCTTAATTTTTTTCACATGTAGAAAAAAAAATGAAGGATATGTCTCGGTGTGCTTTAGATATATTTTTTAAATATAGGTATACTAGTTATTTATTTAACCAAATATTTATGCCGACATTCTACAGTCATTTTTTCTATGTTATATAGAAAAAAAACAAAAAAAGAAATTGGAATAAATTATAAAAAATAAAAAAATTGGAAAAAATAAAAAATAAAAACAAAAAAAAAAATTGGAAACCTTGAAAGAAAAAAAGGTGAAAAAAATCACAAAAACTATGGAACCAAAAAGAAATTGAAAAAAAAAAAATTAAAGAAAAAAAGAAATTAGAAAGCTAACCAAAAACAAGTGGAGAAATTAAAAAACTATGAAAACTCTAAAAAGTAACAAAATAATAAAAAAAATTTTAAAAAAATTGTAGAAAACCACAAAAGCTATAGAAAACACAAAAAAAAAAAATACAAACAAAACAAAAGATATTTTTGGGCATATTGTAGATATGTTTTTTAAAATATATAAATATACTAGTTATGTCAGAGAGCTTGTGTAAATTTATAAAAAATTAAAATTAAAAAAGAAAAAAAATTAAAAAAGAAATTAAAAACCATTGAAGGAAAAAAGCTAAATCATAAAAACTATGGAACCAAAAAGGAAATTGGAAAAATTAAAAAATAAAAATAAAAATAAAAAAGTGAGAAAATCATGGAAAAAAAATATCCCTCAACTACTTTAGATATATATTTTTAAATATAAATATACTAGTTTATAAAATAGTTATCTTTGTAAATATTGTAAATAAATGTATATTTTTGTAACAAAATATTATAAAATAATATATTATAATTTTTTAATAAAAGTTTAAGTTAAACATTCTATATAAATAAAAAATTATTTATATATATATATATTTTTTAAATAGTATTTTACTTTTGTTTTTTTGGTAAACCCAAAAGATTATTCAAAGCATGCCCTTACCACAAGGGATGCAACATCACAACACAAGATTGTCTTTTATCACACCTATTCTTTTATCATGAATGAGAACCAATCAATAGTATTTCACTTTTAAAGCATAACAAAATATTACATTTATCTTTAAAAATATATTAAAAGTTTTTAAATATTTTTTAATAAAGAAAAGATCATTTATAATTTTTGATTATAGTAAGATCATTTATAGTCATCTTTATTTTTTAAAATAATATTTTACTTTTAAAATGAATGGTGAAGATTATTTGGATTGTCTTACATCCTCCTCAAAATTTTTTGACCATTGATTTTGAAAATTAAATCGTTAGTCTAATGAAAAAATGTCTTCCAAGTAAATATTGAAATTACGTATCAATTGAAAGTCAAACAAACATTATATTGACATATTCAATTCGAGACAAAACAGGAAGAATTACGAAATTACTCATCTTTTCTTTTATTGTTGTAGATTTGAGAATTGAGAAGCAGCCTTTCACTTGAAGCCAATGAAACTATTCTATCCTCCTCCAACTTTGTGACTATATACTAACTTTAGTAAATGCCCTGCATCATTTTATTAAATACTTCCACCCTTATTTTTAGTTGCAAATTTTTTTTCAAATAATGCATATTTATATAGTATATTGAATATGCCTATCAAAAGAAAGTTAAGCAAGCACCATATTGACATTTACATTTCAAGATAGAAAGGAAAAGCTGTAATTCCTAAACACAAATGAAATTGCTCGCCGTTTCTTTTGTTGATGCATATTTGAGCAGCGATTAAGAATTGAGAAGAAAACCAGAACTGAACAATGTATTGCTTAAGGCAAATGAACTCATCACAATTTATGAAGATCCATAACTCTCTTGTAAGGATAATTCCCACTTTCGCTAGAAAAGGGCCCGTACACATCAAGCTGATTGGAGGTCTTACATTGGAGTCTTAGCCGGTCCATGGAAAATAATGGAGAATGCAATATACTTTAGAACAACGTCCATAACAATTGTTGAAGAAAGATAAGGCTGAAGAAGGTGTTGAAGGGATGCCGGCAAATCCATGCAAAACCTAATCGCCAGAAAATTTTAAAAAACTTGGCACTTATTTGAAAATAAAATTGTCCAGAAGTAAGGTTAAACGGTGGAGTTACCTTGTCTTGACATGCTTACTCTTGCATAGAGCTGGGTACGTGGGCAAGTAGTGGGGAGCAGATGGCTTTTACAATTTATCTGTAAAATCACATCCTCGACTTCTTTCAACACCAAACCCTTAATTGACCTTATTTCTCTTAAAGCACCATGCCATTCAGCCCGGGTCTCATCAGACATTCCCCAAGTCTTTCCATACTTGGTTGTCTTCCATAATTTCAGAAAGGGACTTTGGCAATATCATGAAGAACAAGGGTAGTATTTTCATGTGGGGATTTTTATTAGAACTTTTAGCTTTGAGAAAAGTGAAAAGTTTATGCTAGTTGTTTCCACCCAAGTCAATATTTTCTTAGTTGTTATATATTTGTCTTTTGTAGAGAACAAAGTTGATACTAATTGCTCCTTAGATTTCCAAAAAATGATTGTTACCCCTAGATGCATTAGGAAACTTGAAGTAGATTTCCCATCTTCCAAGTCCCCTACATAATCATAATCTGAATATTTGACTAATGTGAAATTTGTTGCCTTGGATTATTTGAGCTTATAGTTTTGAGTTCCCTTAAGATACTGAAGAACTCTTTTGTTGCTAACCAATGATTTTATTTAGGTTGTTGCATGAATCTAGAGAGGAATCCAACAACAAAAGACATGTCTACTCAAATTGTTGTTGCATAAATCAAACTTTCAACAAGTTAGTAGTATTAAGTTTCATCAACTAATGTTGCAGAGTCATTTGATGTTAGTTTCATACTTTGCTCCATAGGAGTACTAAGTTGTTTATAGTTGGGCATGCCAAATTTGCTTAGAAGTTTACTAGTATATTTTTGTTGGGTATTGAAGATACACTTGGGTTTTTGAATCACCTCAATACCCAAATAGTAATGAAGATGTCCCAAGTCAGTCATTCAAACCCTTGCTTCAATTCTTCTTTCACAATTCTAATATATTTTTCATTGTTACTAGTTAGAAATAGATCATCCAAATAAACTACTAGATATACAACTGTGAAATCAAATTTCTTGACAAAAAGAGTTGCACCATCAAATTCAAAGTGTTTGAAATTCAACTTCAATAGGTGCTTAGTGAGTTTTTCATACCATGCTCATGGAGCTCGCTTTAAACCACACAATGATTTTATTAGCTTTCATGCTTGGTGTTGTTGACCATTGATTGCATATCCTTCTAGTTGTGACATATACACTAGATTTCTTTGAGATCCCCATTCAAGAATGCAGTTATCACATCCATTTGATGAACTTTCCATCCATTTTGTGCTGAGAGAGCCAACAAAGAATGAATAGTAGTCCACTTCGCTCTAGGTGCAAGGTTTCTTCATAATCTATGCCCTCTTTTTGAACATATACTTTTGCAACAAGCCATGCATTATGTTTGTCAAGTGAGTCATTTGCTTTATACTTGTTTTGAAATACCCACTTGCAACCAATAGGTTTACAAACTAATGGAGGATCAACCAACCTGCAAATGCCATTTTTCAAAAGAGCATCATATTCAATTTACATAGTCTTCCCCCATACTATAATATTTTTACTTTCTTTGAAGGAAGTTGGTTCAAAGTCGATTATTATATTGGTTTTATCAATAGAAGTTCCAAGTTACTTTATTTATTGGATTGAGCATGTTACCTTTCTCTGTATGAACTTCTTGTTCTTGTCTTGCCAATTTTTTTTTGCTTCGTAACAGTGAGAATTATATTGATTTGAAAATGAAGTTTTACAGTATGTCTGCTTGTCATTAGCTTATACCACCTTCCCTAATCTGATCCTATCTAAGTATGACCACACAGGGTCCCATCATATGACCACGTAGGGTCGCCACTATTTTACCAGAATTGGCCATGCAAGGCCAAGATCCTTCCTTCTCTGTTGTTATCTATACCTAGATACATATGCATGGAATCACATAGCAGGGCAAAATTACAAAAACCCTGAGCAGACAAAACATACTAACCCTAGCAACCATAACCAGAAAATAAGAGAAAAACAAAGAGACTATTTACAGAGAACCTCACTGCAGTCAGATTCAAATGAAACCTAAATTGTAAGCCACCGTCTGAAACTCGGGCACCCAACCAAACTACCCATTAACCTTCTCCATCTGCATTGATTTTTTCAAAAACCTTATCCCCACTTCTGCATGCTCATGGTGCTCAAGGAGTGCCAGCCCTTTTAAGTCCAAGAGGAAAGGAAAAAATTTTACCACTTCATCGACATCTTGAAGCAATGGGAAATCCTTTGGTCTAAGAATCCCTAACCCTGGTGTCACCACTTCTATGATGGCATGTAACCCTATCAACAATTCCGGTTTGAAAGTCTTTCTTACCAGCAACTCATCTTCCTCCTTTTGCATTCCCACATCTAAAATGACTGCTAGAAAGCGCGAGGCAATAGTGGTGTCTACCCTGTATCCTTCATTATTCTCCAGAAAGCTTCTTCCCATAATGACTTTTATTGCCGCTACAGTTAGGCCATCTGTCCTGCGAAGAATCCTTCTTAGCCTCTGGTTTGTGGCTACCCCCTTGAAATCCATTTGTCTAACTGAACTCTCCAGTCGGATAGGAGTGTCCAGTTGTCTTGCCAATTTTATTATCTAGGTCTCAAATCTTTAAGAGTCTATTGGACTTGTTTTGCCCATTTTTGTGAAGATCTAGGTTGAACTATTGGTGCTTCCATTTCCCGATCAGAAGGTCCATCATGGTCCAATTGTTGTGTAGTTTCTTGAAATTCTTCATGAGAGGGGATTTCTTCTTAGACATCCTAAGTTAGAGATTCTCAGTGTGGTTCTAACAAATGTGGTTCCAAATGACTTATCTCACCTCAAAGTGAGGAATCTCACACTGGGTGTTCTTTCCAAGGGACAAACTTAGTAAATTTTTCAAAGTGTTGTAATTGACATTCAACATTCATAATATTTTTGAAGGCTTCACAAAATATAACATCACAATCAATAAGAAATTTCTTCTTAGCCTCATTATACAACCTAATGCTTTTGAAGATTCAAAACAACCTTAAAAATGCATGATCCAACTTACTTCTTTTCTCCTTGGGAATCAAAGCATAACAAGTAGAGCCAACAATCCTAAGATGTCAAATAGATAGAGGATGACCAAACCAAACTTCATACGGAATCACTTGGTGAAGAGTAGATGAAGGAGATCTATTGTCTAGATAAAATGTTGCTCTTGCTAGTTCTACCAAAAAATGCAATTGTATTCCTTTAAAACATAACATTGCCCAAACCAAATTCATGATAATTCTATTCATTCTTCCAATGACACCATTTTGTTGGGGAGTACCTAGAATAGTGAGATGATGGTGCTCCCATTTTGATAGAGTTAATTCTCAAAAAATGTTGATGTAAACTCTTCACCATTATTTATTCAAAGAGTACCAATTCGAGATTGAGCTCCATTTTCAATCATAATGTGAAACTTATTTAATGTTTCAAAAGCTTTAGATTTCTACTATAAGAAATAAATCCAAATCATGTGACTATGATCATCAATGAATGAGTTGTAATTTTCTTTGCACTCGCCAAGTTGAACAAGAGAAATGATCTCTATGTTGTTTTGCTAAAATACAAGCTTCACATTTTTTAGCTATCTTGGGCAAAGGGGCAAACCTACAACACCATTCTTTTGCATGATTCAAATTTTATCATAGTTAACATGCCCAAATCTTTCATGCCATAAAAGACTAGTAGACAGGTTACCTTCTTTAGTAAGGTAAGCAAAACTCCTAAAAATGGTTGAACTACCTTTGAGTTTTAATAACTTTCCATCTTCACAATTGGTAAATGTGACTTGATTATCCGACTAGGTCACTTGTCCATCTTCTAATAAAATGGAGTGGCCTTGTTATCAAATCAACAATAGTGACAAGAAGTTATGTCACAATTGAGGAATTTCTTGAATGAGAATCATATAGATCTTGCAATTTTTGAAGGGTGTCCCAAACTAATTTACACCCTTGTATGTGTTGAAATACATCTCCATCACAAATATTACACCACAAATTATTGAGAATATGAGTGCCTTCAACTTTTCTATACCATTCATGTGTCTTTTCCAATTAGGGTTTCACCAACCATTGTCACAATAGATTGCTTTGTAAAAAAATTACACACCTCCTCTTATACAAATTTAATTAATTTAATTTTTCTTGCCTTAATTGGTTGGCAAGAGAAGTAAAAAAATTTAAAATTAAAAATACCTCTGTGAATGCATTCTTTGAAGTAGGAAAATAAATAAATAAATTCTACTACAACAACCTTCACATTTTTTTTAATGAATAAGTCTTATATTACTTTTTATAAGCTAAAAAGGAAATAGTACAATATTCACAAAAAATAATTAGGGTGATAGGAAGGCTGTCCAAAACAAAGACTGGGAAATCATAAAGCCTAAAGCCCAAAAATCACTAAGAAGCTAAAGCAGTGCCAAAAGGAGGAGGAACCTTATCATCAACCTTCCAAAGATCCCTGGAGATTGAGTCATCAATAGGCTCCCAACAGAACACCCTCATATATTTGAAAGAAACGGAGAGGGAAAAAAAAAAAGAAAATTGGTATGGAAGCTGCTCCTTTATTAATTTGTTCATCTGCAGACTTTGGATGCAGGGCTTTGTATGGGAGAACAGCTTCTAAAAAAAATCACACCTATTACACAACTGACGTCTCTGCCTTTATTTTCTTTACCCTTTTCTTTTTCTTTTTTAATTTATACACCTCCAGAGTTTTGGACTGTAGCACGAATAAACTGCATACTACTGAGCGGTTGAAATTGAAAAAAAGGCACTTTTTGATGGAGAAATTAATACAAGACCATTGTCTATAGCATCACACCTGCCGGGATCTCTTAATTCATTTGAAAAGAAAGATATCAAATTGCAAAAGATACTGAACTGCTGCAGACCTTTTTCATGGACAACCATAGAGAAATCTGTAATGCTGCAGCAGACTTTTTCACAGTATAGAATGTTTTCTCCTCCTAGTAATATTAATTTACAATTATGCATGGGCTCTGATACCACTGTCAGGCCAAGATTGAAGAGCAGGAGAGAGTGGTCTAATACTATTGAAAAAATAAAGATTTACATTTTTATTTTATAAGTAGCAAAGGAACAGTTTAATTGCCTGATTTAAAAAGAAAAACCACCAAAACTAAAATGAAACTAAAAGTGTCTTAACTCAAAAGATTAACACATTAACATGAATATTTACACCATTTTCTTGTTGGCAGATTAAATGGTCAAATGCTAGTTTATGCTAGCAACTTTCTTTTGGACTGATTGCAATGTTATGACATGAAAATGAAGCTCTTAGATTTTGTCGTCATTGGTTTTTTTTTTTTTTTATAACTGTTTCCGAGAATATATATTTGCAATGTATCCATTTCAGTGGTCTAGCATACAAGAAAAAAGTGGAGAGCATCATATGTTTTCTTCTACGAGAGAGATTTTCAATGAGATTAAGGGTAATTTAACATATATTTTAACGTGTTGTTGATGAGGTTTTTGTGACTGCAACAACAATAGAATAAAATATTGAGTATCCTATCCTCTCTTGAATAAAGCTTCTCAAACGCTGAACTTCATGATCGAATGAGACTACTCCAAGGTTCCTTGAATGTCAAGTCTTGACGTGCAAAAGGATAGACTCAGTGGAATGATGTGATTTGCTAGTAATCACGAGGGGGACTTACGTGGGATTACTCCTTCGTGGACATGGAATCCACTCCTATACTCCTGGGGTTGGTGAATGAATGGAACGTCCTCACAAATGGACAACTTGGAATTCCCAAGTTCCACTCTTGAAGGGGCGTATAATTTGGCAATGAAGCTTCTGGAAAACTAATCCTAGCGAGAATCTAAAAGAAAATGCAAAAGATGAGGTAAGGGTTTAGGAATCTAATCAATGGAAATGACTGTTGTTGAAGATGGAAACTAGAACCGGTCCTCTGCTTCGTCATGAGACAACAGCTAGGTAGGGGTGGTGCTATCTTCTGAGGGGGGAGTAAGGATTTTCAGACTGCTCCTACAAGGGACATGGAACTGAAACGTGTAGAACAATCAAAGTTAGACTTTGAATTAGTTCAGGCTAACCATGCATGGTGATTTGCAAGCCACAGATCACCAATGGTATGAACAAGCAGATTCAATCATTCAACAATAATAATCTCCATCATTCTAACCAATGAAATACTGAAAGAAAATAGAAATGAAACAAATTAGATCTTGGAGCTTATGATTTGCTTCAAAGAAGTCAGAAAACCATGCCACAATCCAAAGAATATCAAGAACACCAATCTTCAATGTCCATGTATTGATTTGGGAATGTCTTACAACAATCTTGCTAATTCTTCAAAGTTCCTTGGCTCCAGAAATGGAGTGCAACAGAAAGGAATAGCTAACTAACTACTTGCTCTAAGAGCATAAAAAAAATGAGAGAAGAAAGAAGACCCTTGCAAATGAGGCCCCTCAACCCTTATATAGGCAAGCAGAATACAAAGCGGAGGTGAGCAGATCAGATCTCCTCAAAATTTGTGCAAACCCTAAAGAGATAGGGATGAATAGTTCATAGGCTCCATGGGATGCTGCCACCTGTCCTGGTCGCCACCTGCTCTGGATGAAAAGTTGCCACTTGTCCTGGATGCTAGGCTAACTATGCTGCTTGGTAGGTAGGTGAGACCAGTCAACTATCTGTTTGTCCTGCTCCTTGGTTGCAAATTCCATGGTGTCCTGGAGTCCTTTATCCTGAGCGCAGATTCCAGGGTGAACAGGATTTTCATGTGGAGGAATCCTTCCTTGAGCAGGGGCACACTTTTCAGTAGGTTCAGGAATCCTTCATTTGGAATTCCTTCCGACCAGGGCTGCAGTCCCTTAGAGGTCATGGATTCTTGAGTTGGAATTCCCTATCCCTGTGTGGATTCTCATTCTTCTCAATGGATGGTGAACAACTCTTTTATTCTTGGCTCTCCAAGGATTGATCCTCCTATTCGAAACTAAAGTCCTTGATGTGGAACTTGAAGTGTATCTTCTCCCGTTGAGGATGTTGATGCTAACCCTTCCTATGTCCTTGAAGTTCGAATTTTCTCTTTTCTTCTTGTGGAATTCACCTGTAGTCTCCTCGTCTGGCGTTGGAAGTAGTCCTCCTCTCCGATGTTGGAACTTCATGATGCTTGAGATAATCCTTCATCATCCTTGAGCTCTGTCTTCATGGAAGCTCATCCTCGTCCTAGATTCCTGCAAAATAAGGGAAACCCCGAGTAGTCATGATGAACAAGATCCTTAAATGCAATGCAATCAAAAGATAAAATAGGAACTAAACTTGCATAATTGATCAAATTGACTTATGAATTCTTGAATAAACAACGGCTTTTCTTCACTTCCTAGTATCCTTCACACTTGGACTAACATTTCCTTCATTCCAAGGTTACCAGGCATGCACAGGAGGAAATTCCAGGTCAGGGAGCAATTTCCAGTTGGTTCAAGAGAAATCCTGATGTCCAGGTCGCAAAATCCACCTGGTGCAGGAATTTGCAACCTAGAACATCCTCACTCCCTGGGTGCAAAATCTAGTAGGTACTGGATTTTGCGACCAGGACAAAATTTCCTCCTGGGTGCAAATTCCTCTGCCTGCAGGATTCTGCGACTTAGACCAGTTTTCCTGATTTTTGGCTAAGGATTTATCATTTTTCTCATTTCTTTGCAAGGATAGACTTTTGATCAGAGATTCATCATTCAAATAGGATTCAGTATGAGAAGTACCTTCTATCCTCAAGGAATTCCAAATTTCAAGGGGTACCTCTTAGAATGGTAGGGAATATTCCTCCATGGCGCACTTTCAGACTGACCCGAAACTCCATCATGCAGGTCACACATTCCACCTGGTCAGGAAATTTGTGACAAGGACTCCTTTTCTTCCTGGGCGCAAACTCTAGCAAGAGCAGGAATTTGCAACCAAGACAACTTTCATCCCTGAGCGCACACTTCTACAAGAGGTGGATTTTGTGCCCCAACTAAAAAAACTATCCTGCAGTCTCAATTTTTAGAATTTTAGTTAAGGACTTATCCCTTCTTTCAGTTTTGTTGTTTGAACAAGGTTTCAGTTTTGCAAAAGGTGAACTCTAGCTGCTTTACGGAGGTTCAGTGACGACACGGGATCCAGAACACAGAGTTTTCTTTTCTTCCATCCCTTCAAGGAATCTCTCATTTTCATGGTGAAATTTGCAGAAGGTGAACTCTAGCTACTTTACAAAGGTTCAATGACGACACGAGATCTAGAACACGAAGTTTTCATTTCTTCCATCCCCTCAAGGAATCTCCCATTTTCATGGTGAAATTTGCAAAAGGTGAACTCTAGCTGCTTTATAGATGTTCAATGATGACATAGGATCCGGAACACGGAGTTTTCGTTTCTTCCATCCCCTCAAGGAATCTCCCATTTTCATGGTGAAATTTGCAGAAGGTGAACCCTAGCTGCTTTACGGAGGTTTAATGACGACATGGGATCCAGAACATAGAGTTTTCATTTCTTCCATCCCCTCAAGGAATCTCCCATTTTCATGGTGAAATTCACAGAATGTGAACTCTAGCTGCTTTACGGAGGTTCAATGACGACACGGGATCCGGAACACGGAGTCTTCGTTTCTTCCATCCCCTCAAGGAATCTCCCATTTTCATGGTGAAATTTGTAGAAGGTGAACCCTAGCTGCTTTACGGAGGTTTAATGACAACACGAGATCCAGAACATGGAGTTTTCGTTTCTTCCATCCCCTCAAGGAATCTCCCATTTTCATGGTGAAATTTGCAGAAGGTGAACCCTAGCTGCTTTATGAAGGTTTAATGACGACACGGGATTCGGAACATAGAGTTTTTGTTTCTTCCATCCCCCCAAGGAATCTCCCATTTTCATGGTGAAATTTGCAGAACAATAGATGGTGAAATTTTCATGCAGGTACTCATGGACAAGTCCGGAAATGTTTGTCTGCCAAATTGCAAAGTTTAGACTGGAATAGGAAGTGGAGCAGGACACCCTGATCCTGGGGCGCATAATCCAGTAGGTACTGGATTATGCGACCAGGACAAAAAACATCCCTGGGCGCATAATCCAGTACCTACTGGATTCTGCGACTAGGAAGAAATTTCTTCCCTGGGCACATATTCCAGCTGGTACTAGAATATTCGACCAGGAATATTCATGTTTGCACATTTCAGTCTTCCAGAGGGGTGCCTGAACGTTGATAGTTTGAAAATTTGCTTTAAGTTCTTGGAAACCCTGTTTGATTGAGAATCTTTCGAGTTATGAAATGAGTCATGGATTTGGATCAGAAGGATATCCCTTGGACAAACTTTCGGACTGGAGCCGTCAGGCTGGGAACTGTGTTCCATGATGGAAAGATGAACATGCCAAGGAGTGAAAGTCTTTGTTGAATTTTGGGCCTGGTTGAGATAAGAATCTAGATAGACCCTGGAATAGGATTCCGAGCAGGGATTCCTTGAACAAGATCCCAGGATAGGCACTTTCAGACAGGACTCCAGATTGGACCTCCGGGATGGATTCTTGGATTGGAGTCCGGGAATGATTTCCTGAGTGGGACATGGAGTCTTGGAACAAGATTAGAATTGAGTTCCATGTTGGGAATGGAGAGGGTTCTAAGGTGGAAAGATGGATTTTGACATGGAATGACAAGCCTTGTTGAATTCAGGACCCTGGATTGGAACTTCGGGATAGAGAGTGTTGGAACAGGAACTTCTGGACAGAGACCCTTGGACTGGGACTCAGATAGGGACTCCTAGACTAGAACTTTCATATTGGACCTCTGGAACAAGATTCTGGATTGGACTAGGATTCTGGATTGGACTTCCAGGCAGGATTTTGGAACAGGAACTTCTAGACTGGAGTCTTGGATTGGAACTGTGGACAGGGACTCCTGGACTAGACTTCTGGACTGGATTCCTGGACTAGAGTTTGGAACAAGATTAGAACTGAGTTCCATGTTGGGATTGGAGTGGGTTCACTTCTTAAGATGGAAAGATAAACTCCTCCCCAAGGATTGTCCAGGACAGGTAGTTAGGGTTCCAAACCCATGCAGGAGGAATCCTATGTGTTCACTTCTTCAAGCATCCATGATCCATCTTGACTAGTAACATCATCCGCTATCATGAGGACAGGCCAGAAAGTCTGGGATCAGAGTAAGAAACTGCAAGATCAAAGCAAAAACGACAGTGAAAGCGAGCAAAAGGGGGTCCCCATTTGCAATGGGGTGATGTGTGAAAACGTCACAACATCTAGCGCCACCTTTGAACAAATGTTCCTGAACATTTCAAAGATAAAGACTCATTCTAAACTAGGAACCTTTGGATAATCCCCTCTAAGCTATCAGTCAACCCAGAAATGCACTCGAAAGGGAAAAGAACAAAGGATTGAATCAAAACACTCCTTCTTTTGATCATTGTGGTGTGTGCAATGCTTAACAAATACCTTGATTCTGCAAAATATTCACATGATAAACAAGAATCATAGAATTGGAACCTTCTGCGTACACCCACACATTAGTTCGAACAAAAATGAGTACATGATTGTGGAATCAAAATCAGAAAGCTTAGCACAATCATCCATAGCCAAGAGATCTAAGTGTGTGCATTTGTATTCATTTCCATCCGTGAGAAACTAAGGTCATCAAACTTACTTTACATTAAGCTCCATGATTAGTATGCACTTCCTAAACTACCTGGACATTGCCCCGCTACCAATGAGCGTCTATAGCCCCGACGAGTTTATCTCGTAATTCCACTCGAGCAGAGCCCCACTGCCAGTGAGCGTCCATAGCCCTGGTAGGGATTACTTGATCATCCATCCAACTGAGTTATAGTGTGTGATTGAGTGTTTTCCTTTTGTTTTTTTTCTTTTGATTTTCAACTGACTAGAATTCGGCAGAGTACAATGCAGTACTGCTACCTTTACAACACATGCTTTTGATAGCATAGGTTACGTTGATAACTCAGCTAGCTGGGTGTGGAATTCCGATGGCAGCAAAGGTAGATAATGGATTTTTCACTTAATGTAAGATCATTGAGACTCCCTCAGTTGCTTCTAGATTTTTTAATGTGTAAAGTATAAGATCTTTGAATGTTTCAAGTTATGCTAAATAGTCGATCATTCCTCCAGGAGCCAGCATTCATGCTTATTCAAAATTAACTATGGAGTCCACACCAAACTCCCAATTCATGACTTATGTTTCTCGAAGGAAGACTAAGAGATATCAATAACAATATAGATCAAAAAACATTATGACTACAAGATATCAGTGTCAAGACGCAATTATTGGCTCCTTTCCAAGTCATGTACAATTCCTGTCCTGACGATGAAGTTAGAGAAAATCATCCTAGGATTGTAAAGAATTTCAGGAATATTTATCCAAGGAATGAACACTTCAAGATAAGCCAGCTTGTGTTTCAAAAAGTTCATCACCCCTTCACAAATCGGGATCCTTGGAAAGAAACCTAAAGCTAAGCAACCACTACACCAAGGAAAGCAAACCAACTATGGAAAGCAAACATAAGCTAAAGCAAACTAAAAAGAAACCTACCTAGCCACAAGCAAAGAGTGAACAAGACTTAAAAGATCTAAATATATACACGATTTAGCATGATTTCTCAGAATGAATAGGAGTAATAATGCGTAAGTGATTGTTCGGAATTTAGCACATTCATCCTTGAATTCAGAGAAAAGATCTTGCACACTACACTCCTCATATTTAAGCAAAATTTCACACAGGCTTATCGGTTGCGGCAATTCAAAAGGACCATGATTAATCCAAACACAAGTTGTTTTTCCTAAATTTCCATAATCAAATTCATAATCTTCACAACTAAAGGTAGGGAGAGAAACAACCTAGGATACTTCGTCTTCTAGCAGAAATTGTTCAATTTCCATCAGCACATCAGGAGGTCATAGTTGATGATGGATCATTCCTCTTGCAGCAACTCGTTCATCTTGGAATAACTTTGGCAAAAGTTGTTCAGGCACTTCCTTTCTTGGATCTTCCAGCGCCCCTTCAAATTGTTCTTCTTCCTTGGACTCAATAGCTGGTACTTCTTCATTCAGCATATCCATAAGGTTGTCTTCCTCTCCAAGGACGCTTGAAATTCCTTGTGATTCATTTTCAATGACTTCCTCTTGTAGCATGGACAGGTGTTTGTCAAGGATTTCCTCCTCTTGCAATGGACTGAAGTCACCTTCACTTTTGATGGAGGAATCAACACCTTGCTCGTCACTTGCATTTGTGTGGACATCTTCTAATACTTTTCCAACTTCTCCTTCAGCAGGCTCTTTCTTTCTTGGAAGAACATATGCAAACTTGTTCTCCTCAATAGTGTTTTGATTATCAGAGCCATTTGTATTGTCTACACCATTGGATGGAATGGGAAAATCTTCTCCTTTGGATGTGCAATTGATTTCTTAAAGACACTTGCTCCACAAGATGTCTAATCTTAATCTTGTCCTGGATACCTCTTCCAACCTCAATTGTTCCTTGACTTGATGAATAGCTTCCGCACAAGACAAACAGGTGAGTTCCGAATGAACTGTGTTATGAATCCTGCACCATCCACCTGGAATCAAGAAGTCTTCTGCAGGCAAATCCTACTCAATGCTCAATCTCCTCTTGATCATTTCCTTGAAACTTCTAAAGAACTCCCTTTCATCAAATAGAACGTCGGGCACTACTTTCATAGGAACAACTGGCTCATGCACCTGTGAAAAGGGAATTTTCCCTTACACTGCTAATTCCATCCTAGACAGAAATGTTAGACAATACATTTCATCGTGTCCATTGGTCTCATGGATTCTACATTCCCTCCGTGACGCAAAGTCTTTTAAACTCTTAGGGTGAAGTTGTGCACTCAAATTCCACCAGAGCTAGATAAGGTTAACTTTAGGATGATCAACATTGAATTGCCTTCTAGATCCTAAGAAATTCATCTCTTCTTTTATTTTCTGAATTTTTTTTTTTGTATTTTCCACATATGATGAGATCTAGCAAATCTCAAAATTCTTCCTTGAAAGCTCACTTTGGTTCTGCATTCACAGTCCAGAGTTCATTCAACAATCCTTCTCTCTTATGTTGGACATTTGATGGAGAAATGACTCGAAATGCATGCAGCAATCCTTCCTTTAACCTCGGAATGAACAGGACAATTCGTAGTTCATGCCCAGAATGAATGGAGTAATTCCTTGAACATCCCTCCTTCTAGTGCCAATTTATGTTGATGCACTGGAAGAGAGGAGTGTACTGATGAAATCAATGTCTTTGAACAGAGCAATGTCATTGTTCTGGCCTCCTTCTAGCGCCAATTTATGTTGATGAGGTTTTTGTGATTGCAACAACAATAGAATAAAATACTGAGTATCCTATCCTCTCTTGAACAAAGCTTCTCAGATGCTGAACTTCGTGATCGAATGAGACTGCACCAAGGTTCCTTGAATGTCAGGTCTTGATGTGCACAAGGATAGACTCAGTGGAATGATGTGATTTGCTGGTAATCACGAGGGGGACTTACGTGGGATTACTCCTTCGTGGACATGGAATCCACTCCTATACTCCTAGGGTTGGTGAATGAATGGAACGTCCTCACAAATGGACAACTTGGAATTCCCAAGTTTCACTCTTGAAGGGGCGTATAATTTGGCAATGAAGCTTCTGGAAAACTAATCCTAGCGAAAATCTAAAAGAAAATGCAAAAGATGAGGTAAGGGTTTAGGAATCTAATCAATGGAAATGACTGTTGTTGAAGATGGAACCTGGAACCAGTCCTTTGCTTCGTCATGAGACAACAGCTAGGCAGGGGTGGTGCTATCTTTTGAGGGGGGAGTAAGGATTTTTAGACTACTCCTACAAGGGACATGGAACTGAAATGTGTAGAACAATCAAAGTTAGACTTTGAATTAGTTCAGGCTAACCATGCACAATGATTTGCAAGCCATAGATCACCAATGGTATGAACAAGCAAATTCAATCATTCAACAGTAATAATCTCCATCATTCTAGCCAATGAAATACTGAAAGAAAATAGAAATGAAACAACTTAGATCTTGGAGCTTATGATTTGCTTCAAAGAAGTCAGAAAACCATGCCACAATCCAAAGAATATCAAGAACACCAATCTTCAATGTCCATGTATTCATTTGGGAATGTCTTACAACAATCTTATTGATTCTTCAAAGTTCCTTTGCTCTAGAAATGGAGTGCAATAGAAAGGAGCAGCTAACTAACTACTTGCTCTAAGAGCATAAAAAAATGAGAGAAGAAAGAAGACCCTTTCAAATGAGGCCCCTCAGCCCTTATATAGGCAAGCAGAATACAAAGCGGAGGTGAGGAGATCAGATCTCCTCAAAATCTATGCAAACCCTAAAGAGATAGGGATGAATAGGTCATAGTCTCCATGGGATGCTGCCACCTGTCCTGGACGCCACCTGCTCTGGATGAAAAGTTGCCACTTGTCCTAGACACTAGGCTGACTAAGCTACTTGGTAGGTAGGTGAGACCAGTCAACTGTCTGTTTGTCCTACTCCTTGGTCACAAATTCCATGGTGTCTTGGAGTCCTTTATCCTGAGCGCAGATTCCGGGGTGAATAGGATTTTCATGTGGAGGAATCCTTCCTTGAGCAGGGGCGCACTTTTCAGTAGGTTTAGGAATCCTTCATTTGGAATTCCTTCCAACCAGGGCTGCAGTCCCTCAGAGGTCATGGATTCTTGAGTTGGAATTCCCTATCCCGGCATGGATTCTTGTTCTTCTCAATGGATGGTGAAGAACTCTTTTGTTCTTGACTCTCCAAGGATTGATCCTCCTATCCGGAACTAAAGTCCTTGATGTGGAACTTGAAGTGTATCTTCTCCCGTTGAGGATGTTGATTCTAACCCTTCCTGTGTCCTTGAAGTCTAAATTTTCTCTTTTCTTCTTGTGGAATTCACATGTAGTCTCCTCATCTAGCGTTGGAAGTAGTCCTCCTCTCCGATGTTGGAACTTCATGATGCTTCAGATAATCCTTCATCATCCTTGAGCTCTGTCTTCATGGAAGCTCATCCTCGTCCTGGATTCCTGCAAAATAAGGGAAACCCCAAGTAGTCATGATGAACAAGATCCTTAAATGCAATGTAATCAAAAGATAAAACAGGAACTAAACTTGCATAATTGATCAAATTGACTTATGAATTCCTAAATAAACAATGACTTTTCTTCACTTTCTGGTATCCTTCACACTTGGACTAACCTTTCCTTCATTCCAGGGTTACCAGGCATGCACAAGAGGAAATTCCAGGTCAGGGAGCAATTTCTAGTTGGTTCAGGAGGAATCCTTATGTTCAGGTCACAAAATCCACCTGGTGCAGGAATTTGTGACTTGGAACATCCTCACTCCCTCGGCGCAAAATCTAGTAGGTACTGGAGTTTGCGACTAGGACAAAATTTCCTCCTGGGCGCAAATTCCTCTACCTGCAGGATTCTACGACTTTGACCAGTTTTCTTGATTTTTGGCTAAGGATTTATCATTTTACTCATTTCTTTGCAAGGATAGACTTTTGATCAGAGATTCATCATTCAAATAGGATTCAGTATGAGAAGTACCTTCTATCCTCAAGGAATTCCAAATTTCAAGGTGTACCTCTCAGACTGGTAGGGAATATTCCTCCATGGCGCACTTTCAGACTGACCCGGAACTCCATCATGCAGGTCGCACATTCCACCTGGTCAGGGAATTTGTGACCAGGACATCTTTTCTTCCTAAGCACAAATTCCAGCAGTAGTAGGAATTTACGACCAGGGCAACTTTCATGCCTGAGCGCACATTTCCACAGGAGGTGGATTTTGCGTCCCGGCTAAAAAACTATCCTGTAGGCTTAGTTTTTAGGATTTCAGTTAAGGACTTATCCCTTCTTTCAGTTAAGGACTTATCCCTTCTTTCAATTATGTTGTTTGAATGAGGTTTCAGTTTTGCAGAAGGTGAACTCTAGCTACTTTACGGAGGTTCAATGACGACACGAGATCCGGAACACGGAGTTTTCTTTTCTTCCATCCCTTCAAGGAATCTCCCATTTTCATGGTGAAATTTGTAGAAGGTGAACTCTAGCTGCTTTACGGAGGTTCAATGATGACACGGGATCCGGAGCACAGAGTTTTCGTTTCTTCCATCCCCTCAAGGAATCTCCCATTTTCATGGTGAAATTTGCAGAAGGTGAACTCTAGCTGCTTTATAGAGGTTCAATGATGACACGGGATCCGAAACACAGAGTTTTCATTTCTTCCATCCCCTCAAGGAATCTCCCATTTTCATGGTGAAATTTGTAGAAGGTGAACCCTAGCTGCTTTACGGAGGTTTAATGACGACACGGGATGCGGAACACAGAGTTTTCGTTTCTTCCATCCCCTCAAGGAATCTCCCATTTTCATGGTGAAATTTGCAGAAGGTGAACTCTAGCTACTTTATGGAGGTTCAATGACGACACGGGATCCAGAACACGGAGTCTTCGTTTCTTCCATCCCCTCAAGGAATCTCCCACTTTTATGGTGAAATTTGTAGAAGGTGAACCCTAGCTGCTTTACGAAGGTTTAATGATGACACGGGATCCAGAACATGGAGTTTTCATTTCTTCCATCCCCTCAAGGAATCTCCCATTTTCATGGTGAAATTTGCAGAAGGTGAACCCTAGCTGCTTTACAGAGGTTTAATGATGACACAGGATCCGGAACACGGAGTTTTCGTTTCTTCCATCCCCTCAAGGAATCTCTCATTTTCATGGTGAAATTTGCAAAACAACAGATGGTGAAATTTTCATGCAGGTACTCATGGACAAGTCTGGGAATGTTTGTCTGCCGAATTGCAAAGTTCAGACTGGAACAGGAAGTGGAGTAGGACGCCCTGATTCTGGGGTGCATAATCCAGTAGGTACTGGATTATGCGACCAGGACAAAAAACATCCCTAGGCGCATAATCCAGTACCTACTGGATTATGTGACTAGGAAGAAATTTCTTCCCTGGGTGCATATTCCAGCTGGTATTGGAATATGCGACCAAGAATATTCCTGTTTGTACATTTTAGTCTTCCGGAGGGGTGCTTGAACGTTGATAGTTTGAAAATTTGCTTTAAGTTCTTGGAAACCCTGTTTGATTGAGAATCTTCCGAGTTATGAAATGAGTCATGGATTTGGATTAGAAGGATATCCCTTGGACAAACTTCCAGACTGGAGCCGTCGGGCCAAGAACTAAGTTCCATGATGGAAAGATGAACATGCCAAGGAGTGACAGTCTTTTTTGAATTCTGAGCCTAGTCGAGATAAGAATCTGGATAGACCCTGGAATAGGATTCTGAGTAGGGATGTTGGCAAGTATGAGGTGAGCCAGTGTTGTCATTGATGTCAACATACTCATACTGCACTGACAAGAAGGATTTGATGAGCTTTGTGCTGAGGATATTGAGAAAATTAGCCTCAGTCAGAAACAGTGAAGAACAGTGATGAGAAGAAGGTAAATATACTGTATAGGATGAGAACCGGAGGATGCGGATTAAAGGGTTAGTAGATATGAATCTTGAGATGCTACAGTTAAGATTTCAGAGGTCCGCATGAAGATCTGAAGGAGTTATGGCTGCCGGTATAGAACCGGGTCCGGCAAGTATCCGGAGGTGACAGAGGATCACAAAAAGGTCCGGTGAGGTCCGGAATTGTATTATCATAATCTGCGGATTGGAAGGAGTGTTTGAGATGTCCTTGTGATGTGTCATCCTGATTTGTGTGTGATTTGGAGGTCCGGAAGTACCTCCTGCATTATGACAGTGGCGACAGACTGTGTTCTTGAAGTTCCGGATGAGGAAGACAAGAGATCCCAGTAAGCAGAGGAAGTGCGGACGTATCCGGACATTCAGACAGACTTGTGAAGGTTCTTGAATCATGTTTAGGTTGTGTTGTTGGTCCGCGTTGATGGTAGAGCCCGGAATTGAAGTTATTCTTCCGGATGAAGTTATTGCTCTGTTTAGCCGACCGGATGAGTTGTTCATCCTGCGAATGTTCTTGTGATAGCTGACCGGATGTGTTATTCATCTTGCGGATACTCCTATGGTTGTTTGCCGACTTAGATGCTTGTTCCTAAGTCGATGTCTTGTATAAATAATGATTTGTGAATTCATTTCAGGGTGTGGCATGTGGATGAGCAGGATATAGCGAAGAAAGGTGCGAAAGGCAGAGCAGAGATTGTTGGGCTTAATTGGAACTGATCCGGACATAGTAGAGATGTCGTTCTCCAGTTCAAGACTGTGATTTTTATCACTTTGTAGACAGTGTGTCTCCTTGTAGGCAGTGGGCCTCTTTGTGAGCAGTGTGCTCGGGCAGTGAGCCCTTATTGGCATGTGCCATTCATTTTTCCTTATTCTTCTAACAGAGAATAATTCTTGGGTTAATCACCCCGTGGTTTTTCCCTTAACCGGGTTTTCCACGTCAAAATCTTGGTGTTCAATGTGTTGATGCTTATCTGCTCTTGTGTTTATGTATTGTGCTTCCATGAATGATTATTTGATATGCTGCTAACTAACAACAGAGAATTAAGTGTTTGAAAGAGAACAAGTTCTATACAACTGATTCACCCCCCCCCTCTCAGTTGTATGCCCTAGATCCAACAATTGGTATCAGAGCTAAGTTCCTCTGATAGGAGCTTAACCGCTTGAGGTGATCCAGGATGTCGTCATACAAGAAGGATAGTCCGAAGTTCGATGGAACCAACTTCACTCTCTGGAAAGGTCGCATGAAGTGTCATTTGGAATGTATGGGAAAAGCATACTTGGCTATGATTTCAAAACCATATATACCCCCACAAGGTGGTCCGACAACTCCAGATGAAACCACAGAAGCTGAAAACAATCTGTGGACCAAGGAAGCTCTTCTAAGCGCATTGAATGACTCAGATCTCTCGAATGTCATTGACCTACCAACTGCATATGAGATCCTAACTAAACTGGAACTTCTGTATGAAGGAGATGAGTTTGTCAAAAGTGCAAGGTTGCAAAGTCTGAAAGGGAAATTTGAAAGATTGAAAATGAGAGATGATGAAAACATTACTACCTTTATGCCAAGAGTAAATGAGTTGGTATGTGGAATCAGAAATGCTGGTGGAACTCTAGATGAAAATGAGATTGTCTGCAAAATCCTAAGATCCCTTCCTGCTGCCTACAAAATCAAAGTTGCTGCCATTGATGAATTCAGAGCCCACACAACAGTCACAAGAGAACAACTGGCTGGCAAACTAGCTGCATTTGAAATGACCGAGTTTGGAGATGATCCTCCCAAGACTGAATCTGCTTTCAAAGCCAGTGCCTATGTGAAAGGCAAACAGAGATTTGATCCGGGTGAAAACTCATCAAGGAAAATGTCATGGTATGATCAAGCAAGAAGAGACATGGAAGAAGAAGAAGCAGAAACAGCTCAACTTGAAGCCCTCATTGCAAAGAGACTGCCAAGAGGATCCGGTAAGTATGAAGGAAAACTACCCTTTAAGTGTTTTAACTGCAATAAGATTGGTCATTTTGCCTCAAGATGTCCGGAGAGATCTGCAAGATCTAATACTCACAGACAAAGGTTTCAAAAGAATTGCTATTATGTTCATGAAGAAGATGACAATGAAGGAGTAACAGATGATGAATCAGATCCAGGAAGCAAATCCGGAAATGAGTGGGTGTTTATAGCCATCAAGGAAGAAGATTCCTTGCTCTCTGAATCTGTCAATCACAAAGTTGTTGAAAAAGCCTTGGCTGCTCAAGTGGAAGAAAAGGATGATTGGGTTATTGACAGTGGATGCTCTCACCATATGACTGGTGACAAGAATAAGTTCTTAGACTTGGAAAGATATGAAGGAGGAATGGTAAAGTTTGGTGACAATTCTGCTGGCAGAATCAGAGGTAGGGGAACTATTTCCTTTGATGGTAAGAGCAAAACAGGTAATGTACTATATGTTGAAGGATTGAAGCACAATCTTCTCAGTGTTGGTCAGTTAGTGGACAAAGGCTATGATCTCCGGTTCAAGAATGGAAAATGCAGAATCTTTACAAGCTCCGGAACTGAAATTGCATCCGGTACTCAGACAAGAGGTAACATCTTTCATCTGGTTGGTTCAAATAAAAGTTGTTTGTTTGTTCAAATTGATCAGAGTTGGTTATGGCATAGAAGAATGTGTCATGTAAATTTTGATAACATCATCAAAATAAGCAATACTCAGGCTGTGAGAGATCTTCCAAAGTTGATAAAACCTACAAACAGTGTGTGTAAAGAATGTCAGTTAGGCAAACAAAGCAGAGTCTCTTTTAAAAGCAAAGATCAGTCTTCTACCGGATTGTTGGAATTAGTACATACTGATCTATGTGGTCCGACAAGAATCAAGAGTCAGCAAGGTGATAGATATTTCATGTTGTTAATTGATGATCATTCCCGGATGATGTGGGTTACCTTTCTAAAAGAAAAATCAGAAGCTTTTGAGAAGTTCAAAATCTTCAAAGCTATGGTGGAGAATCAAACCGGATTGAAACTAAAGTGTCTAAGGTCTGATAGAGGTGGTGAATTTACATCTGGTGAATTCATTGACTTTTGTGAGAAACAGGGTATAAGGAGACAGTTGTCTGCTCCTAAGACTCCACAGCAGAATGGAGTAGTTGAGAGAAAGAACCGGACCATCCAGGAAGCTGCTAGGACAATGATGTTGGAAGCAAATGTTCCTCAAATGTTTTGGAAAGAAGCTATCAGCACTGCAGTCTACACTCTCAATCGAGTTCAAATCAGAAACAACACCGGTAAGACCCCCTATGAACTTTGGTTTGGCATCACTCCTACTGTGAAATATTTCAGGGTATTTGGTAGCAAGTGTTATATTAAAAGAGATGAAGATCTAGGAAAGTTTGATGCTAGAAGTGATGAAGGAATTTTCTTGGGCTACTCCACTCAAAGCAAAGCATACCGGTGTTACAATAAGAGATTGAGGAAGATGATAGAAAGTACCAATGTAAAGGTTGATGAAGGAATTGAGAAGCCTTCAAGATTTTATGAATTTGATGAAGATGACCAAGATAGTGTTCAAGGAACTCAATCCTCTCCGGTGAAACAGAGTCAGCCTGATCCGGTAAATCAGGAAGAAGAGTTAGGTTTGAATGAGCCTGATCAAGAAACAGCAGTACTGGATACTCCCAAAATTCCAAGGTATGTAAAACTGAATCACTCTGAAGATCAGATCATAGGTGACAGAAGCAAAGGTGTACAAACTAGAAGGAATATTGCTCAAGATCAGAATGAATGTTGTCTGATTTCAAAGATTGAACCTAAAACAATAAATGAAGCCTGCAATGATGAAAATTGGACCAAAGCAATGGAAGATGAACTGATGCAAATTGAGAAAAATCATACTTGGGATCTTGTTCCCAGACCTAGAGACAGGAATGTAATTGGAACCAAGTGGGTCTTCCGGAACAAACTAAATGAAGCTGGTGAAGTAATCAGAAACAAAGCTAGATTGGTCTGCAAAGGCTACTCTCAAATAGAAGGAATTGACTTTGAAGAGACTTTTGCTCCGGTAGCAAGAATTGAAGCAGTCAGATTACTTCTTGCATTTGCTGCCTTCAAAGATTTCAAGGTATATCAGATGGATGTCAAGTCTGCCTTCCTAAATGGTGATCTGGAAGAAGAAGTCTACATTGAACAACCGGATGGATTTCAATTGTCTGATAATAATGATATGGTCTGCAAGTTGAAGAAAGCTTTGTATGGATTGAAGCAAGCCCCAAGAGCATGGTATGAAAGGTTGGATAAGCATCTTGTGCAGATTGGATTCAACAAAGGTACTGCTGACAGCAACTTATATTTCAAAATTGATCATGAAAACATTCTGATTGTTGAAGTGTTTGTGGATGATATCATTTTTGGAGGAAGAGATAGTATGTGTAAAACTTTTGCAAATCAGATGAAAAGTGAGTTTGAAATGTCTATGCTTGGTGAAATGAATTTCTTCTTGGGTCTGCAAATTACTCAAACAAAAGAAGGGATCTTCATCTCTCAGACCAAATATGTGAAAGAATTGTTAAAAAAATTTGGTATGGAAGACTCAAAGCCTATGAACACTCCTATGGCAACCGGATGTAAGTTAAGCAAAGATGATGATTCTCCAAAGGCAGATCAGACAAAGTATAGATCAATGATTGGTGGATTGTTGTATCTCACTCAAACTAGACCAGATATAATGCAAGCTGTTGGTCTTGTGGCAAGATTCCAGGCTGATCCTAGAGAATCTCATGTTATGGCAATCAAAAGAATTTTTAGATACTTGAAAGGGACAGTTGAGTATGGTCTATGGTATCCTAGAGATCCGGATTTCTCTCTTCATGCTTACACAGATGCAGATTGGGCAGGAGATGTGGATGACCGGAAGAGCACTAGTGGTGGAGCATTCTTTTTGGGGAAGAGATTGGTTTCTTGGCTAAGCAAGAAACAAGATGCAATATCTCTGTCTACAACTGAAGCAGAATACATTGCAGCAGCAGGTAGTTGCACTCAAATCTTGTGGATGAAGCAGATGCTAAGAGACATCAAAGTTGAATATGAGGAGCCTATTACAATTTTCTGTGATAATTCAAGTGCAATTAATATTTCCAAGAATCCGGTATTGCATTCTAAGACTAAGCACATATCTATCAAATTTCACTTTTTGAGAGAACAAGTAAACAAGGAAGAAGTCAGATTGGAGTATGTTCCCTCCAAGGATCAGATTGCAGATATCTTTACAAAACCTCTTCCCAAGGACTCTTTTGAATATCTCCGGGAGAAGTTAGGGGTCATGGCCCCTCCGGTGATGAACTAAGATGCACTGATGTGCATCAGTCCGGTGGCTATCACAGTCATATCTTGTGATCCGGACTAATGGGGAGCTGCAACTAAGGGGGAGCAGCTGGTATTATTCTGATGCATGAGAGTTGCAAGTATGAGCTCTTTGCCATTGATGTCAAAGGGGGAGAGAAGACATGTGAAAAACAAGTGGTTGATGATCAAAGGGGGAGCAGCAAAGGAAGACATGTGAAGAGTTGTTGTTGATAGGGGGAGCTGTGACAGAAAAGAGAAGTTCTTGTCTTGATGGTTTTTCACATCATATGTTGCCATCAATGACAAAGGGGGAGATTGTTGGCAAGTATGAGGTGAGCCAGTGTTGTCATTGATGTCAACATACTCATACTGCACTGACAAGAAGGATTTGATGAGCTTTGTGCTGAGGATATTGAGAAAATTAGCCTCAGTCAGAAACAGTGAAGAACAGTGATGAGAAGAAGGTAAATATACTGTATAGGATGAGAACCGGAGGATGCGGATTAAAGGGTTAGTAGATATGAATCTTGAGATGCTACAGTTAAGATTTCAGAGGTCCGCATGAAGATCTGAAGGAGTTATGGCTGCCGGTATAGAACCGGGTCCGGCAAGTATCCGGAGGTGACAGAGGATCACAAAAAGGTCCGGTGAGGTCCGGAATTGTATTATCATAATCTGCGGATTGGAAGGAGTGTTTGAGATGTCCTTGTGATGTGTCATCCTGATTTGTGTGTGATTTGGAGGTCCGGAAGTACCTCCTGCATTATGACAGTGGCGACAGACTGTGTTCTTGAAGTTCCGGATGAGGAAGACAAGAGATCCCAGTAAGCAGAGGAAGTGCGGACGTATCCGGACATTCAGACAGACTTGTGAAGGTTCTTGAATCATGTTTAGGTTGTGTTGTTGGTCCGCATTGATGGTAGAGCCCGGAATTGAAGTTATTCTTCCGGATGAAGTTATTGCTCTGTTTAGCCGACCGGATGAGTTGTTCATCCTGCGAATGTTCTTGTGATAGCCGACCGGATGTGTTATTCATCTTGCGGATACTCCTATGGTTGTTTGCCGACTTAGATGCTTGTTCCTAAGTCGATGTCTTGTATAAATAATGATTTGTGAATTCATTTCAGGGTGTGGCATGTGGATGAGCAGGATATAGCGAAGAAAGGTGCGAAAGGCAGAGCAGAGATTGTTGGGCTTAATTGGAACTGATCCGGACATAGTAGAGATGTCGTTCTCCAGTTCAAGACTGTGATTTTTATCACTTTGTAGACAGTGTGTCTCCTTGTAGGCAGTGGGCCTCTTTGTGAGCAGTGTGCTCGGGCAGTGAGCCCTTATTGGCATGTGCCATTCATTTTTCCTTATTCTTCTAACAGAGAATAATTCTTGGGTTAATCACCCCGTGGTTTTTCCCTTAACCGGGTTTTCCACGTCAAAATCTTGGTGTTCAATGTGTTGATGCTTATCTGCTCTTGTGTTTATGTATTGTGCTTCCATGAATGATTATTTGATATGCTGCTAACTAACAACAGAGAATTAAGTGTTTGAAAGAGAACAAGTTCTATACAACTGATTCACCCCCCCCTCTCAGTTGTATGCCCTAGATCCAACAAGGGATTCCTTGAACAAGATCCCGGTATAGGCACTTCCAGATAGGACTTCGGATTGGACCTTCGGGCTAGATTCTTGGATTGGAGTCTGGGAATGATTTCCTGAGTGGGACATGGAGTCTTGGAACAAGATTAGAATTGAGTTCCATGTCGAGAATGGAGAGGGTTCTAAGGTGGAAAGATGGATTTTGACATGGAATGACAAGCCTTATTGAATTCAGGGCCCTGGATTGGAACTTCGGGACAAAGAGTGTTGGAACAGGAACTTCTGGACAGAGACCCTTGGACTGGGACTCGGATAGGGACTCCTGGACTGGAACTTCCAGATTGGACTCTTGGAACAGGATTCTGGATTGGACTTTCGGACAGGACTCCGGATTGGACCAGGATTCTAGATTGGACTTCCGAGCAGGATTTTGGAATAGGAACTTCTAGACTGGAGTCTTGGATTGGAATTGTGGACAGGGACTCCTGGACTGGACTTTTGGACTAGATTCCTGGACTGGAGTCCAGGAATGATTTCCTAAGTGGGACTAGAGTCTGGAACAAGATTAGAACTGAGTTCCATGTTGGGATTGGAGTGGGTTCACTTCTTAAGATGGAAAGATAAACTCCTCCCTGAGGATTGTCTAGGACAGGAAGTTAGGGTACCAAACCCATGCAGGATGAATCCTATGTGTTCACTTCTTCGAGCATCCATGATCCATCTTGACTAGTAACATCATCCACTGTCATTAGGACAGGCCAGAATGTCTAGGATCAGAGCAAGAAACTGCAAGATCAAAGCAAAAATGATGGCAAAAGCAAGCAAAAGGGGGTTCCCATTTGCAATGGGGTGATGTGTGAAAACGTCACAACACATGCAATCAAACCATATAGCTCAAATTTGTAACCACATCAAGCATCTGGTAGGGATGCTTAGTCAAAGTAGGAGTGAAAACATATAAGAAAATATAAGATTTATATGTTATTAGTAGAACTATATTCACTTTTCACCCATTTCTCTGTAAATTTATGACTAACTTCAGAACATTCAATCTATAGTTTTAAGATACTCTTTTCAAAACAATTCCACCACCAAAAATTTAGTATTTTGTTTACTGAGATATTCGGAAGATTCCAGGAAGAAAATAAGAATAAAATAATTACAACTATAGGAAGTTTAATATGACCCACTTGATTTTACAAAAGACTTCCACCCTAGTTTTTAGCTATAATATTTTCTACAAACAATTCATGTCTAGAATATTCAAATTACCTATCAAATGAAAGTCAAACAATCTTCATATTGACATATTCAATTCGAGACAGAAAGGAAGAGTTGTAATATCAAAGCACAAACGAAATTGCTCACCTTTTCTTTTATTGTTACAGATTTGAGAATTGAGAAGCAGCATTTCACTTGAAGCCAATGAAACTATTCTATCATTCCCCAACTTTGTGACTTTAATATATGCCCTGCATCATTTTATTAAATATTTCCACCCTTATTTTCAATTGCAATTTTTTTTCAAATAATGCATATCCATATAGTATATTGTAAATGCCTATCAAAAGAAAGTCAAGCAAACACCATATTGACATTTACAATTCAAGATAAAGGAAGAGTTGTAATTTCTAAACACAAATGAAATTGCTCACCATTTCTTTTGTTGATGCAGATAGGAGCAGCAAACAAGAATTGAGAAGAAAACCAGAACTGAACAATGTATTGCTAAGGCAAATGAACTTATCACAATTTATGAAGATCCATAACTCTCTTGTAAGAACAATTCCCACTTTCGCTGGAAAAGGGCCTGTAGGTCAGAGGAGAGCAGCACATCATGCTGATTGGAGGTCTTACATCGGAGTCTTAACCGGTCCATGGAAAATAATGGAGAATGTAATATACTTTAGAACAACGTCCATAACAATTGTTGAAGAAAGATAAGGCTGAAGAAGGTGTTAAAGGGACGCCGGCTAATCCATGCAAAACCTAATCACCATGGAAATTTTAAAAAATTTGGCACTTATTTGAAAACAAAATTGTTCAGAAGTGAGGTTAAACGGTGGATTTACCTGGTCATGATGTGCTTGCCCTTGCATAGAACTGGGTATGTGGGGAAGTAGCAAGGAGCAGATTGCTTTTACAACTTTATCTGTAAAACCCACCACTTCCTCAACTTCTTTGAACACCAAACCCTTAATTACCTTATTTCTCTTAAAGCACCATGCCATTCAGCCCTAATCTCATCAGATATCTCCAAGTCTTTCCATACTTGGTAGTCTTCCATAATTTCATAAAGGTACTTTGGCGATATCATGAAGAATAAGGGTAGTATTTTCATGTGGGGATTTGTACCAAAACTTTTAGCTTTGAGAAAAGTGGAAAGTTCCAGCATTGACCACTTTGAGTGGATAAAATCCTTGGAGAGAACCAATACTGCTATTCTGCATTTCTCAGCGGCTTCAAAAATACGAGCAGGGAACTTTTCAGCTATTGGCAAGCTTTGAGGATCCTCATCAAAGAAGCAGGATACACCTTTATTTGTCAGGTCCTTGTGTAACTTCCGAACAGGAGTTTTTTGTTTGCCACTGTGACAAAGAAATACATCTTTAGCCAAAGACACGTTTCTTCCTTCACCATCTCTGTAAAAACAAAAAGTTATTAATATGTTAGTTTCTTATTTGACTCAAGAAAATAGATGAAAGAGAAAAACCATGAAATCAAATGCACATCACCTTTGTACTAGACTCATCATCGGCTCCCTCTCCTCCCTTGCCGAAAGCACGGCACTGGATAACTCCCTTCTGAAATTCGCAAACCTGGGAAACATCTTCAGTCTGTGGCATAGTGGCACATCAAAGAAGACAGAAATTAATCTTACTAATTCTGAGGGCTATTTTTAAATAGCATCCACTTGAACAGTCAAAGATCAATTTTGGCCAATAAAAATAGAACAAATATTTACCACTTTTTGTTGTGAATTAAGTGTAAATTTTATATTGAATTGAATTGAAGAATTTTAATAACGTCCACGAGGCTGCAGCAGCCTATGGGACCCAGCAGTCACACACAACCTGGTCAAACGGAACAGCAGCCACAAAATGCCCTCTAAGTTGCCTGAACTTCCTTCTTGAGATCTTCCCTTCTACTATGGAGTTTGATCACGAGGTTCGCCGTACTATCCAACCTTGTAGCTTCAAACAGGGTGTCAAGGTTGTCGGTTTTCAAAGTTTCACCATAACTGTATCAGATGTCGTTGTATGCCTCGTACTCTAAGAGGAAATGCCGTTCCATCTCCACCACGCCTTTGTTGCAGAAGAGGCATATTCTCTCCTCCCAAGCCTCTTTAGGGGTTAGCCATCTACCTGTTCACACCTAAGATGATGTGAGCTCATCCTAAGTTGGGCAATCAACATTTTTCGCTTTCCACTTAATGTCCGCTCTTATATAGGCTTTTTCTTCAACATCACCCGTGGGGTTGAATTCTTTGAGGTAGTATTCCTTTTTACGGCCCATTTGTTTTGTCCACATGATGCACTTAAATTTTCTTCTCACATATTTTTTTATTTCCTCATTAGTATTTGGGCACTCCTGCATGTTAATATCACACCTTTTTACCCATTTGTCATTTTGCTTCTTCCAAGTGTTTTTTCTTCTAGTCAGTTCTTCCTTCATAATTAGTCTAGGCCACCTGTGGCTCTTCATGTTTTGAATCTTCTTGAGGTAGCTTAGTAACCGTATCATCGTCGATGCCTCTAGAGGGAAGGACCCTGTTTCAGCAAGTAAGATCTCATACGGCACCGAATTCTTGACTTTAAGACTACTGATGATGAAGTGCTTCTGGATTCTTTCTATATGCTTCCATTTTTTATCTAACATACTGCTACCCCAAATTTCACACCCGTAGAGAATCACCGGGGTAACCAACAAGCCGAAGAGTGTTCTCTTGGTCTTCCAATCCCATAACTCCACAATCCTGCACCTATTTTGGAGGGAGTACAACGCTTTCCATCCTCCTTGAATTATTTTTGTTCTACAATTTTCCCAGCTGAGCTTGTGGTGAAAATCAAGCCCGAAGTACTTGTACTCCTCGACTATCTCCAATGGGCTGCCTTCAAAGGTAAAAGTATATTGCTTCTTTTTTCTTTTCATATAGAAGATCATTACTTTGGTTTTGCTTGTGTTCACCTCTTGACAAAAAGTTTCAAGAGCTCTCAAATGTTCCCTCAAACTGCTAGCTATTTTGGCGATTAAAATGAGGTCATCCACATAAAGAAGCAATTTTATAACATACTTAGCTAGTTGAATCCCCTCCCCGCTATCTTTATTCAACCATTCTTCTAATTTATCAATGTATAGTCCAAATAAAAGTTGGTGAAAGCGGACAGCCCTGCTTGACGCCTATATCGCTGCCAAAACACTCTGACATTCCATCACTAGTTCTGATTTTAGCCTTTACTTGCTCATACAATCTATGGACAGCAGCTCTAAGCTCATCTAGAACCCCCAGCTCCTTCATCCTATTCCAAAGCTTGTCACGAGGGACCGTGTCAAAGGCTTTTTTGAAGTCGACAAAGCAGCAAAAGGCCTCATCTCCCTGAGTATTCCATATTTTTTTCAATCAAGAATCTAAGTGTAGCTCCATGATCAATAGTAGAATGATTCGGTCTAAATCCAGCTTGGCCCTTAGCTCTTTTTCCTTCTTTTTCTGCCCACATGCTGATTCTGCACTCTATCATGCTTCCAAAGAGTTTACCAAGAAGGGGATTGACCATGATAGTGCGATAATTTGACAAGTTATTAGTATCTCCGCTTTTGAAGATAGGGATAACCACACTAGTCATCCACTCTTTGGGGAAGCCCCCTTGGATGACTCTATTGAAGATGTGTTTGATATGAGGTGCCAGTACTTCAACACCCCACTTTAAGTGCTCAGCTTGCAGCCCATCAATATCCTAGGCTTTCCCACTTGCCAATTATTTTATGCCTTGAATGACGTCTTCTGTGTTGAAAAGTTTTGTGTTCGCATAGATTATTAGAGGTCTATGTTTATCTTGGTCCCTTTCATATAGTAACTTTGCATACTCAAGCCATTGGTTTCCGGTGATGTTATTTTCTGTTTGTTTCTTCCTTTGACATAGCTCTTTCCAAAAGCTTTTAGGACTATTTTTTCCAAGGGCAATCAGCTCTATTCTTCTGTTGTTTACATACTTCTCTTTCTTATTCCGTAGCATCTTTTTGTACTCCTTCTTATGCTCTTTGTCTATACCTCTCTTTCACATATTTCTTTTTGCTATCTTGCATTCCTCGTCGAACCATGGGTTTGCTGGGAAAGTATTTCTTGTTCGTCTCTTGGGTCTAGTTCTCTTACAACCATTTAAGGCCTTGTGCATTAGGGGAATCAGCATGTTCTCTCTGAAAAACTGATTCTTTATATTCGTTGTTTTATCTTCGTGATCTCTGAAAAGTTGTTTGATTGCAGCTCTAAAGATTTCCTGATTCTCTTGATTTAGAAGGATTTTACCTTGGGGAGTAGCCTTCTTTTGGCCAAAGTGGACTTGTTCTTCCTGTTGTTTCCTTATGGGAATGTGGATCTTAATATGAATTGGATTATGGTCTGATTTCAGTTCTAAGACATTGTCCCCAATCACAACCTCCCTCAGCTTCGAGGTATAACTCTGGGAGCAAATGACATAATCTACTACACTTTGGCCATTGTACGTTTTGCAAGTGATTCTTCCTGATTCAGGCCATGCTCTCATATCGTTGCAGATGATCATGCTGTAAGTGCTACAAAGCCCTAAGAGTTCAGCCTCGAAGTGTGAAACTACACCTTTTCTGTCTTGAGAGACCCTGTCCCAAAGTTGGTCGTTCTCTTCCTCTAACCATAGAGGGTTATCTTTTTCTATGCTGTTGTTTTTCAGATTGAGAGCTTGTTTATTTGCGGTTCTCGCATTGAAGTCCCCAATTATCACAATTTCTCCCATGTTACTAAAAATAGAAATGTCTTTTTTTAGAGTTGCAAATGGGTCTTCCCGATCTAGATTTCTTTTCTTATAAAATTTTGATCCCTTTGGAGCAAAGTAGCATGCTGCCATCCTTGTTGTGACTTGATTTTCTGTGATTTTAAGCCATATGAACTACTTGTTTGGATCTTCTTTCTCCACTTTTACGAAACTGTCCCATTCCTCTTTAATTAGGACTGCCACTCCACCGTGTCCCTTGCCACTATCAGTTCTTTCATTCCACACTGAAGTTTTTTTATAGCCTTCAAAATCTGGAATCCTACACCCATCATGTTTATGAGTCTCAATAAGGATGATGACATCCTTTCCCTCTGCTATGGGCCCCAATCTAGGTCCTCTTCTCCAAGGATACCCTCTACAGTTCCAACTTACTACTGTTAAATACTCCTGGGGGGGCTCGGATTCCTATTTCTTGTGTGACGCTCTGTCACCTATTTGAGCTTTGCCATTTTGTAGCCAAGCCCATTCTCCTACATCCCTTGCCGCCTTTACCTTCTCCCACTCTCTCCTCCTTTCTCCCTGTTGTACTATAGTAAGGTCCTCATCAATGTAAATTTGTGTGCCTTTAAGGAATCTTTTATTCCTTAGTATGTTGTTTTTGTCCTCTATGTTCTTCAAGGTGACTCTCACATGCCTATTTTTTCCTCCTCCTATCCATCTTCCTATCCTATTTGCTTGTTGTATGACTCCTGTCTAGTGAATTTGATCATTAAGAAAGTATCTTGTCAACTCCTTCATGATTTCCTTCTCGCCATAGTCTTTTAGTCCTTTTATAATGATATTGACAGCCCTATCATTTCTGTCCTTTTCTTCCCTTATCTGGCTTTTGACATGTTTTTCTATGAGTTCCTTTTGCGTGTCTGAAGGTCCTTAAATTGAGTGTTTGACCATTGAAGTGAATGATAACTGGGAAATTCATCTGATAAGGAAGGTGGTAACAAGGATAAGGAGACAAAGTGATTCTTCTTACCAGCCTTGAACACTGAATGATCCTTCAAACTCCCTGGCCTGTGATTTGTGTCAAACAAGTCAATCAAGAAAGTAATCATGTGAATGCCAACAAATGGTAACAATGGACTGTAAATCTAAAGCTTATAGAAAATTCTTCACCCACAACAAAAGAAAAAAGCCCAACTAGCTCGCTTAAAAAGTACAGCATAATATTGACCAGGGCTTAAATTTGACGGTCGACCTTGCCTGTCAAGCAATTTTTTAATGACGGTTATTCATTCAAAGGTGCCCTTAAAATACTATGACGTACCTTAGTATAAGTAAAATTATATATAAATTAAATATATATATCATCATAATCCTATATAAATTTTGACAATCTCTTCAAAATGTCTCCTTTCATGTGATACAATCTCTTTAAAATTTTAATTGTATTTTATGGCAAAAATGCCTAAATACGGCTATACAGCCATCAAATTTAAGCCCTGATATGGACCATTCACCATCTATATGAGAAGCAAGAATGTGATCAAGTTCCTAAAAGAATTCTAGAATAAAAAATCCCGTGTTAAACATTAATCCACTCAAATGACCCTCTTAAAGAAAAAAAAAACATATCTTTTCTTGAAATGGCATTTTACAGCCAACTTACAGTGCAACAAAATGACTGGTTACTAACATACAGGACTTAAATTTGATGGCCGTATGGCCGTAATTAGTCATTTTAACTGTAAAATACAATTAAAATTTTAGGAAGATTGTATCATTTGAAAGACAAGATTTTGGATAAACTGTCAAATTTTCTATGTAATTATTCTTTTATATATTTTTAATCTATATATATTTTTTTTCTTAAAATAGGTAAGCAAAGACAACCTCAAATAAATAGATCACAAAAAATTGCTTGACAAGCAAGGTCAACTGTCAAATTTAGGCCCTCCTAGTAACACAGCGCGCACACACCTGATTATGTTAGTGAAAAACTTAACAAATTGCAAACTTCAGTCAATCACAAAGTTTTCAGTTTGATGTTCTAAGGGACATTACAGTATTTTGATATGCATTTCCTCAAATGAGAAGCAAAATGCACCCAATAACCGTATCAAATTCATGTAATCAAACAGATAACTTTGTATAATATGAAAGGCAATTTCTCATCAAAACAAACATCACCCAGAATTTTGAGATGTCTGCTATACAATGAGAAATTAAGCAGTGAACAGACATTTTCACAAGGCCAAGGCCCAAAATTCAATCTTAAAAAAACAAAGCTAAAATTTTGGGATATTGTGTAGCTTACTACTGCTAGATAGTACAGCCTGCATTTGGTATTGATATAGTGTAATATTTATCTAATGATAAAACAGAGGAAATGAAAGCAACAACCAAAACTCACCTGACTCCTCGCAACCAGAACTCTAATTGAAGCCAAACATAGCGTAGGATGCATCGCACGTGACATTAGTGCTGCATTCAGTCGTTGGATTTAAGTAAGATATATATAAGTAGAGGTATCATTAGTCCCTGACCTGTAGCTATACCAAGGAATTGAATTTAATAGACCAATCAAATCAATTTTTTTAATTAAAAAAGCATTTTAATTATTTATATTCACAAGAGAGGATTTTTCGGCAGCAGCTATCTAGCATTATGGATGAATCCGTGCCATATATTTAATATCAGGCTTGGGAGACAGGACAGCCTGCCTAGTCTTCGCTCAAGAGAGCAAATTTCCAAACATGAAAGGTATAGATTCAATGCACAGCACAGATTTTCAAACGTGAAACGTGCAAATTCAATCCAGAGAGCTTGGAATGCATTCCATGTGGAGGCTAGAGAGAATCTTTGTTTGTAGGTTGAATGCAGAGAGCTTGGAATGCATTCCATGTGGAGGCTACAGAGAATCTTTGTTTGTAGGTGGAATGCATTCCAAGCTCTCTGGATGGAATCTGCACCTTTCCCGTTTGGAAATCTGTGTTGTGGATTGAATCTATACCTTTCATGTTTGAAAATTTGCGCTCTTAGAGTGAAGACTGTGCAGGTATGACAAGACTGATATTAAATATATGCCATGGATTCATCCACAATGCTGGATACCCGCTTCCATGCATCTACCGGACAGATTAAAAAGAGATGAAAACTAATGGCCGGCGTGACTGTTATTCTTTTATAAATTCCCTTCAATTAAAATACACGCTAAATTTAGTCTCCCCTGTCAGAACGCCCCACGGCCAAATTAAGACGGCGACGAAATGTAGGCACGGCAGAGCCATTAGCCTGTCGTCTTCCAACATGAGGGGAATCTCATCTCGGCAAATTCAACGGGTTTGTTCTGACACCTATGTTACACAGGCACTTCAAAGCATAGGAGGATCAAATACAATGTACATAGGATATTCTCAAATAGTTTTAAATGTTGTGTCTTTAATGGTTTTGTTTGAAGAGATTAGGATAGTCAAAATGGTAGATTATTTGGGCAGAATCCATAGAAGAAGAATGACGATCAGTAAAGAAATAGAGAGCAGCAGTCAAAAGTAGTAGGAGAGCTGCTAGTTAGTTCTTTAGTTTTGTGCGTCAGCATTACTTACTGAGCTCTAAACTGTTTGGTCACATGAATGCCATTACAAACTTTCATTCAAACGTAAAATCTAAACACGTCCAACTACACTCTGCCAAGAGGTCCCGTCTGTGATGGGTTGGACACAGTTGCTACAAATTAGACGTTTGCCTTTGTCTTTACTAAAGCCTAGGTTAATTCCACCATCATATTCGGGAAACTTCTCTCTATAACAGGTGTGACCCAGAGGTCAGGGACAATAGAATATAACAGGTGTGACCCAGAGGCCAGGGACAATAGAATATAACATGTATGACCCACCCAGCCTCTTCTGACTGTCGTTTTGTTTTTTTCCTTTGCTTTTTCTGCAATCTCGGAACAACATTGTCCGTCCTTTTCTACAAAACAAAGCATATTCATTGCAAAATAAAACAAAGAAAACGCTTTTTTTAAAACTCAAACACTTCTCTAGGCTGATCTCATTGCTCAGCAAGGGCCGGTCAATAGGAAAGGGGACATGGAAAACAACAGGGGTTTGGTAGACCCGAGGGGCACAAACAAGGGTAACGCTGAAAGTGATACCATAGTCTTAGAGAATCAGGTTACAAGAAATGATTCTTTGGGGTTTGCAGGTAAGTCTGACGATATAGTAGAGATTCAGGGAGGTAAGGAAAATTGGGGGTTTGTGCTTGGGGTGTACCTCAGGGGGGTCTTTTAATCCCTTTTAGCATCTCGACACACTTTTCACTAGACTCATCAAACATTACACCATCCACTAGTTTCAACGCTCATGCTGGAGCAACAAGTGAAACGTGGGGGGCATGTATGTTGGGGTTCCCTCAGGGTAACCTTTCGGGCACAATAGAAAGGTGTATTTATGTCAACGAAAAACAATACAAAGGGATTATGAGATGGAGTCAGACTCGGAAACTAAAGCAAGCAAGAAAGAGAAAATTCACAACTATCTTGCCAAAAACAATGCTTACAACCTTGTTGGGTACAACAGAAGATCAACCAGTGCAAGTAGAGAAAAATGAGTCAAAACAAGGTAAAGATACAGAAGAGGGGAGTTCAACATTTCACAAATCTTTAGATACAAAACAAAAGGGATTTGAAATTCACTCAGCAGATAAGAAAGAAGGGATTGAAAACAATCAAGAACAAGCAGATTTATATAGCCCTACTACAACACTGCTTTTATGGTCATCGGATCTATACATAAGCGAGTTAATGATCATGAAAAAGAGGATCCAATACCTAGAAGCAAGAGGCCGATTGGAGGACAACAGAGTGAAAGAGATCATAGAATACAATGGGGAATTAGCAAGAGAGAACAAATTACTTAAAGAGCAGGCAAACAAACTGCAAAACAACATAACAAAAGGTGAGCAAGAAGTGATTTCGATAAGGCAGGATTTAGAACAAGTGAAAGCAATAGAAGAGGGCAAGTCAAATATATTAGGAAAAAGCAATGATTCTCAACTAAAAGAGATCTAATCTACAATGGCAGCTATGGAGATAGAAGAAAATAAGTTAAAAGAGCAAATAGAGGAGGTCAAATCCTGGGCTCAAGTAGTGAAGGGTCCACTGGATACGCAAAGAGAAATCATCGAAAAGCAAGTGAGAAGGCAATTAAGAGAGGAAAAGGATAGAAGTGATAGGGTTGTGAACATCATCATTAAAGGGTTAAAAGACTATGGGGAGAAGGAAACAACAAAGGAACTAACAAGAGACTTTTTTAGAGATCAAATGCAATGGACAGGATTCATTTCTCAAGCCAACAAGATTGGAAGGTGGATAGGAGATGGCAAGAGTAGGCATGTAAGAGTCACCTTGAGGACTATTGAAGACAATAACATGTTACTAAAGAACAAAATATTCCTTAGAGGTACGCAAATATACCTAGACATGGACTTAACCATAAACCAACAGGAGTAAAGGCGGAAGGAGTGGGAGAGTGTAAAGGCAACAAGAGAGGCTGGAAAATGGGTTTGGCTGCAAAATGGAAAGGCCCAAGTTAGTGATAGAATGACTCACAAGAAATAGGAATTCAGAGCCCCCTAGGATTATTTAACATTGGTAAGTTGGAACTGTAGAGGATATCTATGGAAAAGAGGACCTGTATTGGGACCCATAGCGGAAGGAAAAGACGTCATTATTCTTACGGAGACTCATGAGCATGAGGGAAGTAAAGTTCCTGAATTTGAAGGGTATAGAAAAGCTTCAGTTTGGAATGAAAGGACAGACGATGGCTAAGGACATGGTGGGGTGGCAATTCTTTTCAAAGAGTCATGGGACAAAGTTATAAAAGTGGAGAAAGAGGATCCAAACAAACAATATATATGGCTGAAAATATCAAAAAATTAGGTTACTATATGGATGGCAGCATGATACTTCACTACAAAAGGTTTGAAATCATATATAAGAAAAGGAATCTAGATCGAGAAGATCCTTATGCATCGCTTAAAAAAGGCATTTTTGTCTTTAATACAATGGGTGAAGTCTTAATTATAGGTGACTTTAATGCAAGTATAGCAAGCAACCAAGCTCTTAATCTGCAAAACAAAGGTAGTGAGGAAGGGAACCCTTTATGGCTGGAGGAAGAGTTCGACTAGTTGTGGATTAGGACCTCGCAAGATAGCAAAGGGAGTGTTACACATTATGGGGCAGAATTATTAGGACTTTGTAGTCTACACAACATGGCCATATGCAACGATATGAAGGCATGGCCGAAATCAAGCAACTTTACTTGCAAAACGTACAATGGGCAAAGTGTCGTAGACTATGTTATCTGCTCACAGAACTACACCTCAAGGTTGAGTGAGTTAGTGGTGGGGAACTGCTTGACAGAGTTGAAATTAGATCATAATCTAATTTTTGTAAAGCTTGACATCCACATAAGCAAACAACAGGGGCATCGAGTCCACTCCTACTAAAAGAAGGCAATTTCACAAGGAAAAATTCTCATAACTTGAGAAAATTAGGAAATATTCAAGGCTGCCCTTGAACAAATTTTCAAGGAGTAAGAGAATAATGCAGTTGGCATAAAGAATCACTATGTAAACAAAAATATGTTGATTCCCCTTATACTCAAGGCCTTAAGTGGGTGTAAGAGGGCTAGACCCAAGAAAAGAGCAAAAAACACTTTGCCGACAAATCCTTGGTATGATGATGAGTGCAAAATGGAAAAAAGGGATCTGTGGAAAGATATGATGGACAAAGTTAGGATGAAAGAGTACAAAAATTTGTTACGGGTTAAAAAATTTGGTGAAAATAGAAGATTGGAGCTGATTGCACTTGGAAAAGACAATCCCAAAAATTTTTGGAAGGAACTACAACAAAAGAAAATACAAATATAAAATGATATCAAAGAGTATCAGTGGCTGGAATATGCAAAAAATGTTGTATGAGCGGGATCAATATAAACATAGACCATCGGTGGTCAAGGCAAATAAGCAATTTTTCACGATAGAAGATATAAAACAAGGCATAAAAAGGTTGGCAATAGGGAAAGCTCAGGATATTGATGGGCTGCAAGCGGAACATTTAAAATGGGGTATTGAGGTCCTTGCACTATGTATCAAATGCATCCTCAATAGTGTTACTCAAGAGGGCCTCCCGGAAGAGTGGATGACTAGTGTGGTTATTCCTCTTTACAAAAGTGGAGATATCAATAATCCTTCAAATTACTGCACGATTAAGGTTAACCCTCTCTTGGGTAAACTTTTTGGCAACATGGTGGAGCGTGGAATTAGTAGTTGGGCTGAAAAAGAGGGGAAAAGAGCTAAGGGATGGGCTGGTTTTAGGCCAAAACACTCCATTATTGACCATGGTGTCACCCTTCAGTTCATGATCAAAAAAATATGGAACACCCAAGGTAATGAGGCCTTTTGCTGCTTTGTTGACTTTAGAAAGGCCTTTGACATAGTGCCTCGCATCAAGCTTTGGAAAAGGATGGAGGAACTTGGGGTCCTTGATGTGTATAGAGCTATTGTCCATAGGCTTTATGAGCAGGTTAAGGCTAAAATTCGAACCAAAGATGGGATGTATGAGTGCTTTGGCAGCAATATTGACGTCAAACAAGGCTTCCCGCTTTCCCCAGCCTTGTTCAGGTTATACATTGATAAGTTAGAAGAATGGATAAACAAGACTAGTGGGGAGGGCGTCCAGTTGGCTAAGTACGTGATAAAGTTACTCCTATACGCTAATGATCTTATACTAATTGGTAAAACTGCCCATGGTTTGAGAGAACAATTGCAAGTGTTGGAATCCTTTTCTCAGGAGGTTGGGATGCAAGTGAACACTAGCAAAACCAAAGTGATGATATTTTCATTGAAGAGAAAAAAAGGCAATTTAACTTTCTTTTTGAAGGTAGCCTGTTGGAAATGGTGGATGAGTACAAGTACCTCGGGCTTGATTTTCACAATAAACTCAGTTGGGAAATGTGCAGAGAAAAAAGAATCTAAGGGGGTTGGAAGGCGCTCTACTCTCTTCAAAATAGAATGCTTTTTGGTTTGCTTGTTGTCCCAATGATTCTATATGGCTGTGAAATTTGGGGCAGCAACATGTCTGAGAAGAAATGGAGGCAGGTTGAGAGAATCCAAAAGCACCTTATCATAAGTAGTCTCAAAATCAAGACGGTAGTCCCTTATGAAATATTATTGGTGGAAACGGATACGTTTCCTTTGGAGGCGTCGGCGAGGGTTCGGTTGGTAAGTTATATAAAGAAGTCTCAAAATATGGAAAACCACCATTGGCCCAAGCTAGTTATGGAAGAAAAGTTAAATAGCAGAAAGAATACATGGATGAAACAGAATGACAAGTGGCTAAAGAAGTGGGATATTAATATGCAAGAATGCTCACATGTCAAAGAGGAAATAAAAAATATGTTAGAGAAAAATTTAGGAAAATCATGTGGACTAATCAAGTGGGACCAAAAAAAGCTTACTATATCAAAGAATTCAACCCCATGTGGGACCATGAGGAAAAAGCCTACATAGAAGCGGATATTGAATGGAAAGCAAAAATGTTGATTGCGCAGCTAAGGACTAGTTTGCACCATCTTAGGTGTGAAACAGACAGGTGGAAGATTCCCAAAGAGGAGTGGGAAAAGAGAGTTTGCCTCTTTTACAACAAGGGTGTGGTGGAGACGAAATGGCATTTCATCAAGGAGTGATCAGCTTACGAAGACATACGTGGTAGCTACAAAGACACTTTGAAAGACAACAATTTAAGCACCTTGTTTGAAGAGGCAAGACTAGGCAGAACTGCAAATTTTTTGATCAAAATTCACAGTAGAAGATCTAAGCTCGAGAAGGGGCTACAAATTGTTTAGTAGTTGGCTGTCCTATTTTTTGGCCAGGGGTGTGTGCGTTTCTGGGTTGCATAGGCTATTATGGCCTCGTGGATGTTATTAAAAGCTTTCATTCATTCTAAAACTACAATCTGGTCTATGTGTGTTTTTATTTTAACGTGTCCAAAAAAGCTTGTTAATGCTTTACTTACAACTGCCAAATGTATTGAGTGGATTATTGTTCCTCACTTATTGTTAAGAATTAGTGGTATTGACAATTATTTTTCAATTAGTTAAGGTCAAGTTCTCTTAGATCTGTTAAAAAGATTGGTTTAGGATTGTGAAAATGATTAAAGATAGTAATCTTTGGTCATGCAAATGATGATTATTTAGGTTTCTTTTAGTGCTCCAAATTGAAAGATTCCTACAATAAGTGCTTTTAAAATGTGAATGATATGTCCTTAATATTTGATGATAAATGAATCCACATTGAATTCCTTTAAAAAACCACTACATAAAAATAAATCAAGTGAACCACATATCAAGTCAACTCATGGTAGGAAATAAATGGGTGGAGTTAGCCAAATTTGAATTTTAAAACTTTGGGGTTTAGATTTGTAGGTCTAGGTTCAATCCCATGCATGTGGGATTGACCTAAGACAAGGTAGCGGTAGGATCAAGGTGGGAAGTAATCTAGAGCATGGGGCACGATAATAGGCATGACAAATGTTAGATATGTGGAAATATGTGTGCATATGGATAAGATGGAGCGAATGCCATGGTCCCATGACTGCTTATTTTAAAAATTTGAGCAACACAAGTGGTCTCATGCAAGTTTTAAATTAAGTGGAAAGAATAATTTAGAATATTCTCCTATTATAATGTAGTTGTTACATTTTAGGAATTGAAATTATGTTGTGAAAACACAAAGCCTGAAATTATAATAAAAAATAAGCCTGTATATATTTCTTTCCCTCTTTTTTATCATTTCCCTCCAAATTTTACCTCTTAAATTTTCCCTATTAATAAATAGCTCTTTATTGCCATTAAGGGTGTGGTTCGGTGGTTAAGTCACTCGGTTATAGTGGCGGTCACCAGGGTTCAAACCCCCACTGGGCCAAAGAGCTCATAGACTTGTGCCTTTGCTGGGCTAACGTGCTCATTGCTCAGCAAGGGCCGATCAGTAGGAAAGGGGACATGGAAAACAATAGGGGTTTGGTAGACCCGAGGGGCACAAGCAAGGGTAACGCTGAAGTTATACCATAGTCTTAGAGAATCAGGTTACAAGAAATGATTCTTCGGGGATCGCAGGTAAGTCTGACGATATAGTAGAGATTCAGGGAGGTAAGGAAAATTGGGGGTCTGTGCCTGGGGTGTTACCTCATGGGGGTCTTTTAATCCCTTTTAGCATCTCGACACACTTTTCAGCAAACTCGTCAAACATTACACCATCCACCAGTTTCAATGCTCATGTTGGAGCAACAAGTGAAACATGGGGGGCGTGTATGTTGGGGTTCCCTCAGGGTAACCTTTCAGGCACAATAGAAAGGTGTATTTATTTTAACGAAAAACAATACAAAGGGACTCTGAGATGGAGGCAGACTCGGAAACTGAAGTAGGCAAGAAAGAGAAAATTCACAACTATCTAGCCAAAATAGCGCTTACAACCTTGTTGGGCACAACAGAAGATCAGCCAGTGCAAGTAGAGAAAAATGAGTCAAAACAAGGTAAAGATACAAAAGAGGGGAGTTCAACATTTCACAAAGCTTTAGATACAAAACAAAAGGGATTTGAAATTCCCTAGTAGATAAGAAAGAAGGGATTGAAAACAATCAACAACAAGCAAATTTATATAGCCCTACTACAACACCGCTTCTATGGCCTTGGATCTATACATAAGTGAGTGAATGATCATGAAAAAGAGGATCCAGTACCTAGAAGCAAGAGGCCTATTGGAGGACAACAGGGTGAAAGAGATCATAGAATACAATGGGGAATTAGCAAGAGAGAACAAATTACTTAAAGAGTAGGTAAACAAACCGCAAAACAAAATAACAAAAGGTGAGCAAGAAGTGATTTTGATAAGGTAGGATTTAGAACAAGTGAAAGCAATAGAAGAGGGCAAGTCAAATATATTAGGAAAAAGCAATGATTCTCAACTAAAAGAGATCCAATCTTCAATGGCAGCTATGGAGATAGGAGAAAATATGTTAAAAGAGCAAATAGAGGAGGTCAAATCCTGGGCTCAAGTAGTGAAGGGTCCACCGGATATGCAAAGAGAAATCATCGAAAAGCAAGTGAGAAGGTAGTTAAGAGAGGAAAAGGATAGAAGTGGTAGGGTTGTGAACATCATCATTAAAGGGTTAAAAGATTATGGGGAGAAGGAAACAACAAAGGAACTAACAAGAGACATTTTTAGAGATCAAATGCAATGGACAGGATTCATTTCTCAAGCCAACAAGATTGGAAGGTGGATAGAAGATGGCAAGAGTAGGCATGTAACAGTCACCTTGAGGACTATTGAAGACAGGAACATGTTACTAAAGAACAAAATATTCTGTAGAGGTACGAAAATATACCTAGACAAGGACTTAACCATAAACTAGCAAAAGCAAAGGCGGAAGGAGTGGGAGAAAGTAAAGGCAGCAAGAGGTTGGAAAATGGGTTTGACTGCAAAATGGAAAGGCCCAAGTTAGTGATAGAATGACACACAAGAAATAGGAATTTAGAGCCCCCTAGGATTATTTGACATTGGTAAGTTGGAACTGTAGAGGATATCTGTGGAGAAGAGGACCTATATTGGGACCCATAGCGGAAGGAAAAGACGTCATTATTCTTACGGAGACTCATGAGCATGAGGGAAGTAAAGTTCCTGAATTTGAAGGGTGTAGAAAAGCTACATGTAGAGAAAAATGAGTCAAAACAAGGTAAAGATACAGAAGAGGGGAGTTCAACATTTCACAAAGCTCTAGATACAAAACAAAAGGGATTTGAAATTCACCTGACAGATAAGAAAGAAGGGATTGAAAACAATCAAGAACAAGCAGATTTATATAGCCCTACTACAACACTGCTTTTATGGTCATCGGATCTATACATAAGCGAGTTAATGATCATGAAAAAGAGGATCCAATACCAAGAAGCAAGAGGCTGATTGGAGGACAACAGAGTGAAAGAGATCATAGAATACAATGGGGAATTAGCAAGAGAGAACAAATTCCTTAAAGAGCAGGTAAACAAACTGCAAAACAACATAACAAAAGGTGAGCAAGAAGTGATTTCGATAAGACAGGATTTAGAACAAGTGAAAGCAATAGAAGAGGGCAAGTCAAATATATTAGGAAAAAGCAATGATTCTCAACTAAAAGAGATCCAATCTGCAATGGCAGCTATGGAGATAGGAGAAAATAAGTTAAAAGAGCAAATAGAGGAGGTCAAATCCTAGGCTCAAGTAGTGAAGGGTCCACCGGATACGCAAAGAGAAATCATCGAAAAGCAAGTGAGAAGGCAGTTAAGAGAGGAAAAGGATAGAAGTGATACGGTTGTGAATATCATCATTAAAGGGTTAAAAGACTATGGGGAGAAGGAAACAACAAAGGAACTAACAAGAGACTTTTTTAGAGATCAAATGCAATGGACAGGATTCATTTCTCAAGCCAACAAGATTGGAAGGTGGATAGGAGATGGCAAGAGTAGGCATGTAAGAGTCACCTTGAGGACTATTGAAGATAATAACATGTTACTAAAGAACAAAATATTCCTTAGAGGTACGCAAATATACCTAGACAAGGACTTAACCATAAACCAACAGGAGTAAAGGTGGAAGGAGTGGGAGAAAGTAAAGGCAACAAGAGAGGTTGGAAAATGGGTTTGGCTGCAAAATTGAAAGGCCCAAGTTAGTGATAGAATGACTCACAAGAAATAGGAATTTAGAGCCCCCTAGGATTATTTAACATTGGTAAGTTGGAACTATAGAGGATATCTATGGAAAAGAGGACCTGTATTGGGACCCATAGCGGAAGGAAAAGACGTCATTATTCTTACAGAGACTCATGAGCATGAGGGAAGTAAAGTTCCTAAATTTGAAGGGTATAGAAAAGCTTCAGTTTGGAATGAAAGCACAGACAGTGGCTAAGGACATGGTGGTGTGTCAATTCTTTTCAAAGAGTCATGGGACAAAGTTATAAAAGTGGAGAAAGAGGATCCAAACAAACAATATATATGGCTGAAAATATCAGAAAAGTAGGTTACTATAAGGATGGCAGCATGATACTTCACTCCAAAAAGTTTGAAATCATATATAAGAAAAGGAATCTAGATTGAGAAGATCTTTATGCATCGCTTAAAAAAGACATTTTTGTCTTCAATACAATGGGTGAAGTCTTAATTATAGGTGACTTTAATGCAAGTACATCAAACAACCAAGCTCTTAATTTGCAAAACAAAGGTAGTGAGGAAGGGGACCCTTTATGGCTAGAGGAAGAGTCTGACTAGTTGTGGATTAGGACCTCGCAAGATAGCAAAGGGAGTGTTACACATTATGGGGCAGAATTATTAGGACTTTGTAGTCTACACAACATGGCCATATGCAACGGTATGAAGGCATGGCCAAAATCAGGCAACTTTACCTACAAAACATATAATGGGAAAGTGTTGTAGACTATTTTATCTACTCACAGAACTACACCTCAAGGTCGAGTGAGTTAGTGGTGGGGAACTGTCTGATAGAGTTAAAATCAGATCATAATCTAATTTTTTTAAACCTTGGCATCCACATAAGCAAACAACAGGGGCATTAAGTCCACTCCTACCAAAAGAAGGCAATTTCACAAGGAAAAATCCTCATAACTTGGGAAAATTAGGAAATCTTCAAGGCTGCCCTTGAACAAATTTTTAAGGATTATGAGAACAATGTAGCTGGCATAAAGAATCACTATGCAAACAAAAATATGTTGATTCCCCTTATACTCAAGGCGTTAAGTGCATGTAAGAGGGCTAGACCCAAGAAAAGAGCAAAAAACACTTTCCCAACAAATCCTTGGTATGATGATGAGTGCAAAATGGAGAAAAGGGATCTGCGGAAAGATATGATGGACAAAGTTAGGATGAAAGAGTACAAAAATTTGTTACAGGTTAAAAAAGACAATTTTGTGAAAAATAGAAGATTGGAGCTGAGTACACTTGGAAAACACAATCCCAAAAATTTTTGGAAGGAACTACAACAAAAGAAACTACAAACAGAAAATGATATCAAAGTGTATTAATGGCTGGAATATGCAAAAATGTTGTATGAGCGGGATCAAGATAAACATAGACCGTTGGTGGTTAAGGCAAATAAGCAACTTTTCACCATAGAAGATATAAAACAAGGCATAAAAAGGTTGGCAATAGGGAAAGCTCAGGATATTGATGGGCTGCAAGTGGAACATTTAAAATGGGGTATTGAGGTCCTTGTTCTATGTATCAAATGCATCTTCAATAGTGTTGCTCAAGAGGGCTTCCCGGAAGAGTGGATGACTAGTATGGTTATTCCTCTTTACAAAAGCAGAGATATCAATAATCCTTCAAATTACTGCACGATTAAGGTTAACCCTCTCTTGGGTAAACTTTTTGGCAACATGGTGGAGCATAGAATTAGTAGTTGGGCTGAAAAAGAGGGGAAAAGAGCTAAGGGATGGGTTGGTTTTAGGTTGAAATATGCCACTATTGACCATGGTGTCACCCTTCGGTTCATGATCAAAAAAATATGGAACACCCAGGGTAATGAGGCTTTTACTGCTTTGTTGACTTTAGAAAGGCCTTTGACACGGTGCCTCATAGCAAGCTTTTGAAAAGGATGGAGGAACTTGGGGTCCTTGATGTGTAAAGCGCTGTTGTCGATAGGCTTAATGAGCAAGTTAAGGCTAAAATTTGAACCAAAGATGGGATGTATGAGTGCTTTGGCAATGATATCGACGTCAAACAAGGCTGCCCACTTTCCCCAACCTTGTTCAAGTTTTACATTGATAAGTTAGATGAATGGATAAACAAGCCTAGTGGGGAGGGTGTTCAGTTGGCTAAGTACATGATAAAGTTACTCCTATACGCTAATGATCTTATACTCATTGATAAAACTACCCATGGTTTGAGAGAACAATTGCCAGCATTGGAATCCTTTTGTCAGGAGGTTGGGATGTAGGTGAACACTAGAAAAACCAAAGTGATGATATTTTCGTTGAACAGAAAATAAATGGCAATTTAGCTTTCTTTTTGAAGGCAACGTGTTGGAAACAGTGGATTGTTGATAACTGAGAGGGGGGGTGAATGAGTTATCTTAATTATTTGACTTTCTTTTCTTCTTTAACAATTAGTGCAATATCAAAACATATAAGCATACATAACCATGGAAGCAGAAATAAACTCAATACACAACACAATATTTTTGACGTGGAAAACCCTGTTAAGGGAAAAAATCACGGGGTGACTAACCCAAGATTGTATTCTCTATTAGAAGAATAAGAGGTACAAAATGGTACTTGCCAATTAGGGCTCACTGCCTGAGCACACTACTCACAAGAGGCTCACTGCCTACAAGAGACTCATTGTCTACAAGTTATAAAGAAAGTAACCAAGTATTTGAACTGATCAGAGGCATCCACATATGTTGAGGTTCAGTTCCGATTAGGCTCAATAAACTGATCTACTGCATTTCATTCTTCCACTCCTTTAATGCTAATGTTTTGTTACATACCGGACTTGTATTATAATTCCCACACCTATCTCTACCTTTCTTCGCACACTATGATATCACACACACACCCTCACATCGTAATCCATTTGGTATATATATCCACACAAAGGATTTCAACATCTTTCTAGTCGGCATCTAGAATACTCAATATTTTCCAAAACTCTGGTCTGTCAGCTAAATCCTTGCTTACCAAGTGATGCGTATCAAAGAGATACTTATAGAAGTCATCAAAGATGTCGACCAATCATGAATGATCCCTTATGAATCTTGATCACCGTCAATATCTCATCCAGATTAAGGTCTGATGCTCTACCGGTCAGTTCTTCCTCAGTCTACTCAGCCAAACAGGAACCCAACACTTAGGTGTTTATATCTTTTCACTCTTTCATCACCAGAGGCTCAATCTCTGGAATGTATTAGTCATGGTACTCCTCTTGACTTCCCCAAGTCTGCACTTTACTGAGATACTTCCTCTGAGAGATTCGGACCTGATTGTCAGACCTTGTTGCATGCTCTGTTCTTGCTCACTGGACCAAAATACACTTCAGTCTGTCTTCTGGTATAGTCATACCATGTCCTACGGATGGACTTTGTTGCCATCAATGACAACACTCATGAAATCACATAGTTTCTCTTGCCAACAATCTCCCCCTTTGGCATTGATTGCAACACTTAGTGAAAAATGACTAAGTGTCATACTACACTCCCCCTTAGCTGATGCTCTATTCTAATGTACACTTTTCTAGAGCTCCTCCTTAGCTAGATTCCACATTTTTCACTATTCATCACTCCCCCTTTGACATCAATGGCAAAGGGTAGGCTCCGCACACCAAAATTTTCAAAAATTAGCCTATACATATTCGCATAAGTATATATACAAGTTATACTTACATATACTTAAGTATATCTACAAAAGTATTTTTCAACTGTACAACTTATGTCGCCCAACTCTGCTTCATCCTATCCAAAATTGAGATGTGACCACTCAACAGGAATGCAAAAGCTTATGCCCTCTTTAGATCTATTAGATCACTGGTCCGGGTTGTGGTTTGAGCATCAGTTAGGGCCTCATGCATGGCCTCTAACTTAGGGATAATTATCCCTCTAAGTTCACCCATCCTACTTATTATATTCTTCCTTTCCTTTTCAATTTTCGTTAGTTCATTTAGAATGGCAATAGTCTGACATTCTTGGTTTATTATGGATGTGGTGAGAGGATCAAAATTTTGAGATATACTTGAAAGTTTTCCCTCTTGTTCTTTCACTTTCTTCTCAATATCCATTGTCACTTTAGACCAGGATAAACAAAATTTATATATTTCTCCGCCATCTTTAAGAGCATTTTCTAAGCTCTTTATCCCAATATCCATATTTCTCCTATCATTTGTTATTAGCCCTTGTACTTCAGAGAATCTCTTTCCTAAAAACTCCTTTTGGACTTTTTCTTCTGTCAACTTCTCTAAGGAATCAAAATGTGTGCTAATAGTATTAACAAGAGATTTAAGATTACCAGATGAAGAGGCCGAAAGATCCTTTTGGAAGGATGGCATGATCTTCTCCAATACACCGGATGCAATCTCTATCAGCTCACAGTCTTCCATGTGAGACTTCAAAAGTTTTTCTTTTACCTTTACTTGGGCAAATGATGCTATCTTCATTGTTTGAACCGGGGAGAGGGAATCAAAATTGAATGGTCCTTGAAGCAGTTCCAGTTCATCTATCTCCATCATTTCTTTGGTCAAGAAATCTTTAATAGTTTATGCAGTGTCTCTTGCCGGAGACAGAGTCTTCTCTCCTTTTGCAGTCTCAAAACCGTCTCTTGGGGTTTTCTCTGTTTGATCTTCTTCTCTTCCCTTTACCTCTTCTTCTTGACTGATTTTCTCCTCTATTCTTTCTTCTCCTTTAGATCCGGAGTCTGCTGGGGAATCCGGATGAGAGATATTTACTTCTTCATAGATTTTCTCTTCTGGAATAGAGGAATCCAGGTCTTTGGTCTTCTCCTCACCTATCTCCTTTGATTCTTCTGCAATTTTCTCTGTAGGATCTTCCTTTGATACACTTAGTCCTTCAACATCAGAAGGTTCATCACTTATGTCCTCTATAATAGGAATATTGAATCTTTTGTATGCATTCCGGAGGATGTCTTCAGTTTATTTTGCCACTTGATCAGTCTCTCCAAGCATAAGCTTGTTCATTTTGGCTTTGCTTCGGAACTCATCCTTGCAATCCTTGAATATCATGTTCAGTTGTTTAGGAGTGATGGAAGGATAGAGCTGAATGGCTATTTGTTCCCAGATCTCTAGGTCCTTTGCCTTAGCATTGTTCTTCCTTATTTCAAGTTCCTTCTCTAGGATTTTGGGAATTAGAGATATGATCTCAATGAATACTTTATTATAAATGTTAAGATACCTGACTGTGGCATCTTGCAAGATCTTTTGGTCAGCTTCATTATATTCATCATAAAATTTAGTCATTGGTTTTAGGTTCCCATCCACAGTGATTGATTTGATGATATCATCAATGCAGAGAGTAGACTTTTCAACAAAATCTTCTACCTTTTCTTCCTTGCCTTGTCCGGTAGAGGATTCATCAGATATTTTCTTCTTCTTCTTCATTTTCTTGACGTCCTCATCTGATTCTGTCTCTTCATCATCCTTTTGACTGATGTAAGACCTTGTGGCCTTTGTCTTAGTTCTCTTCTCTCCCTTTCCGGATGTCTTGACTTTCAGTTTTGAGGCTTTTTGACTTTTAGAGGTGGCTGGTGCAGAGCTTTTGGAGGATCTAGTCTAGGAGGGGGCTTGCACCGGAGCACTTTCTTTTTGTGTTTCTTGTATTTCTTTCTCTGCCCTTTCCAACTTCTCTCTGTTGGCATCAACTGCCTCCTTTGATATTCCATATCTCTTGGTGACTTCTTCTACTTCCCTTCTCACTTTCCTCTTGATCTCAAGCTGTCTAAGTTCAACATGAACTTTTACACTCAACTCTTGGAAGGTTTCAAACCTTTCTACCTTAGGGTCCTTGGGCTGACTTAGTAGATGTTGGACATGTAGTTCTATAATTTTATCATCCACCTCATACCCCATTGGCATAATCCAGACTATCCGGCTCTACTACTTCTATTAGACATTGATCAGTGTCTACCATAAAGCAAACTATATCCTTGTACTTCTCAACCAATGATTGGGGGATTCTTTCTCTGGCTTGCATCATATTTTGAAAGTTCTTGAAGTATCCCCAGAGAGCTGTATTTTGAGCCTTGGCATCACCAAGCCCATGCATGTAATCTCTGATTTGAATGGCAACAGGTCTGTCATTTTGCCATACCCAACCATTGGATCCGCGTAGCTCATTCATAAAGTAAAAGAACAAACATAGTATTAGCCCACCATACTTGAATGAGTTCTTCTTGTCCTTCTTGATCTTTTGTAGGTTTTCCAACAGTTGGCTCAGAAGAAGTTCACAAAGATCATAATTTGCATTCTCCCTTAACATCTGATAAGTAGCATAGATTGTAGTTCCAGATACAGAATTCTCCCTGCTGGAGTGATATATCTTATAGCCAATTATCATAGATGCAAACTTGATATCCGGATCAGTGATATCTTCTATAGTCATTGCTCTCTTGTCAAATTTTGATCTGGTAGCCTGACTTACAATTTGATTTTTGGCTGCTTTGAGAGCAGGTAACCCATCGAATGAGTGCAATCCAGTTACCGCCCTAATTACATCCTTGGTTATCTTGAATGGCCTCATCAACCACATAAAGTTGTCATGCATTCTTCTCAGAACATACAAGACCCAATCATCTTTAGCAAAACAGGGGAAATAAATGTAATGTCCAAAATGCTTATCCCAGATGGCCTTATACTGAGGTTTTAGTTCAAATGATTCATCTATCAGTTCCTTGTGGTAGATATCCATCAGCTTGGGTTCCCCAAATTCTTCAATGTTTGCATGTATGTAAACCCTAGCATCTTCTACATGCAGAACTCCATGCAGAATGGTAGAAAATGCGCCTAGGGGATCAACTTCTAGGGATTTATAGGGATGTTTTTTGAATTTAGGGTGCGACCTATTAGTAATATTCACAACATTTAGAGTAGCCATATTTCAAAGATTCAGAGAGAGATATTCAAGAGCGAAAAATACCTTTTACGCTTCTAGGGTTCACGATATGAGCCGGATCGGATTGCTGGATGAATCGACATCTGCAATTGATCTTTGAGAGGTTTGAGACAATTTTGTTGCAGAGCTCCTTCTCTCTTCTTCTCAAATGTAAATGTGCAAATGTTCAATAAGAGAACCCTTATATTTCTGCGCAAACCCTAATTCCACATTGCAATAAATGCACAATTTAAGTCATTCCAGTTGCCTTGTTCTCCTTATTCTGAGAAAGATCTTTTCCAGATCACTGAGATGCACTTAGAGTTATTCTAGGTGATTATTGACAATCTATCTTCCTTTCTCCAATCATTTCATTTATCCGCAGATCAAGATTCCTTAATTTTGAATCATACCAGATCTAACTGTGAAAATCCTGCTTCTTACTGGATGACTATTAAACCAGATCAATCTTGGAAGATTAACCTCTTCTAAACTTCTTGTGGATCTTCCATATCTTTACCAAGGCTTATTTAGATGTTTCTCTGAGAACCCTTTAATCCGCAACTTTCCATGTACTAGTTTTAGGCACCAATTAACTGGCTGGGGGAATTTGTTTTCCTTTTTGACTCCCCATGAGCCAGAGCTCATCTTATTTAGTTTCCAAAAGGAATAACAACACCAGATTCTAGTGCGGATCCATCCCCAACATTTTCTGTACTTCTCTTTACCCAAATCTTGTTCATCTCCCTTTGAATTTCATCCGCATTCACTTTTCCTTTTCCTTTGTCTTGATTTTGATTATGATGCACCAGACCCCTTTTATCCCGATTCTTACTTCTACAGAATTTGGCAATATGACCAGATCTATTGCAATTGTAGCAAACAACATTTCTTTGCAGATTTGACTGATATCCTCTTGATCTGCATTGATTAGCCATATGTCTCATTCTATTGCATGTAAAGCATCTACCATTGAATGAATTGTTCATTTGCATATTTCTACATTCTTGAGATTTGTGACCATACCTTTTATAGTTAAAACACTGTTCGGAGAAGGATGAATTAGTCTAATTCATTCTTCTTCTACACTGATTTGCTTTATGGCCAAAGTTATTGCAATTGTGGCAGTATCCATTGAAGGATGGATATCTTTGAGCATTTGGTTGCCTTACCGTAGGTCTTCTAGGTCTGTTCCTTGGATTTCCTGATCCAGAGTTCTTCTGACTAGATCCAGAGCTTTCCCCTTTCTCATACCCCAAGCCTTGCTTGTCATCTACCCTCTTTTGGCTTTCAAGAAGAACTTCAAGTTGAGCAGAGCTTATCTTGAATTTCTCTTTGTATTCATTTGTTGTTTGAAGATCCCTTTTAAGAATGTCTATCTGATTCTCAAGTTGTTCTTCATTGTCTCTAGCTTCTTCAAGATCAGATTCTAGATGCCTGAGTATTCTATCCATTTTGTGGCAGTCTTCTGACTTCTCCTTGAGAGATTGTTTTAGATTATCTTCACTTTTTTTTCTCTTCAATTTCTTGGGTGAATTTCATAACTCCTGATTCCATTTCATGTCTTACCATAATGACCTCTTTTGATAACTTCTCACATAACTTAGTTTTCTCATTCAGATCTTCATTAGTATCATTGGCTTTATTTTGACTTGCTAATTGTTGAAGAAGTTCCTTTCTTTTCTTCATTGAGATACTTAGTTTTTCTTTGAATTTATTTATGAAATCATCAGCTTGTTTGAGTCTTTCCCTCAGGACATTGACTTCAGAGTGAGATTGATCAAGATCATCTAGGGTAGACTGAAGTTGTTCCCTCATACCATACATATCCATTGAGATTCCCAGATCTTCCTCAAGCTGTTAGGCTCTGTTAGAAGGAACTTGGCTCTGATACCAATTGTTGATAACTGAGAGGGGGGGTGAATCAGTTATCTTAATTATTTGACTTTCTTTTCTTCTTTAACAATTAGTGCAATATCAAAACATATAAGCATACATAACCATGGAAGCAAAAATAAACTCAATACACATAACACAATATTTTTGACATGGAAAACCCTGTTAAGGGAAAAAACCATGGGGTGACTAACCCAAGATTGTATTCTCTGTTAGAAGAATAAGAGGTACAAAATGGCACTTGCCAATTAGGGCTCACTGCCCAAGCACACTGCTCATAACAGGCTCATTGCCTACAAGAGACTCACTATCTACAAGTTAGAAAGAAAGTAACCAAGTGTTTGAACTGATCAGAGGCATCCACATATGTTGAGGTTCAGTTCCAGTTAGGATTAATAAACTGATCTACTGCATTTCATTCTTCCACTCCTTTAATTATGTTGTTCTGTTACATACCGGACTTGTATTATAACTCCCACACCTATCTCTACCTTTCTTCACACACTATGATATCACACACACCCTCACATCGTAATCCATCTGGTATATATATCCACACAAAGGATTTCAACATCTTTCTAGTCGGCATCTGGAATACTCAATATTTTTCAAAACTTTGGTCTGTCAGCTGAATCCTTGCTTACCAAGTGATGCGTATCAAAGAGATACTTATAGAAGTCATCAAACATGTCGGCCAATCATGAATGATCCTGTTGATAACTGAGAGGGAGGGGGGTGAATCAGTTATCTTAATTAATTTAACTTTCTGTTCTTTTTTAACAACTAGTGCAACATCAAAGTAAATAAGCATTTATAATCATGAAAGCAGAAATAAAGTCAATACACATAACACAATGATTTTGACATGGAAAACCCTGTTAAGGGAAAAACCACGGGGTGACTAAACCAAGAATGTATTCTCTATTAGAAGAATAGAAGTACAAAATGGCACTTGCCAATTAGGGCTCACTACCTACAAGAGACTCACTGTCTACAAGTTTATAAATAGAGTAACAAGATACTTGAACTGATGAGAAGCATCCACATATGCTGGAGTTCAGTTCCGGTTAGGCTCAGTATACTAATCTACTACACTTCATCCTTTCTCTTCTTTTATGCTGTTGTCTTTCACATACCGGACCTGTCTAACTGCTTCCACACTGCTCTTCTACTTTTCTTCACATAACAAATTACACAACACACAACTTCACATCGAAATCCATCTGGTATATATATCCACACAAAGGATTTCATCCTCTTTCTAGTCCACATCCGGAATAGTCAATATTTTCCCAAACTCTAGTCTGTTGGCTAAAACCTTGCTTACCAAGAGATGCGGATCAAAGAAATACTTATAGAAGTCATCCAACATGTCAGCCAATCATGAATGATACCTTAAGAACCTTGATCACCACCAATAACTCATCTGGATTAAGTTTGATGCTCTGCTGGTCAGTTCTTCCTCTGTCTACTCTGTCAAACAGGACCTCAATACTTAGATGCTCATATCTCTTCACTTTTTCATCACCGAAGGCTCAATCCCTGGAATCTATCAGTCAAGGTACTCCTCTTGACTTTCCCAAGTCCACACTTTACTAAGATACTTTCTTTGAGAGATCTGGAACTGGCTATCGGACCTTTCCACAAGCTCTGTTCTTGCTTATCAGACCACAACACTCTTCAATCTGACTTCCAGTATAGACACACCATGTCCTATGGATGTGTGGGATGAACTTTGTTGCCATCAATGACAACAATCATGAAGTTACAATGTGTCTCTTGCCAACAGATCCCTTATGAAGCTTGATCACCATCAATATCTCATCTGGATTAAGGTCTGATGCTCTGTCGGTTAGTTCTTCCTCAATCTACTCTGCCAAACAGGAACCCAACACTCAGGTGTTCATATCTTTTCACTCTTTCATCACCAGAGGCTCAATCTCTGGAATGTATTAGTCATGGTACTCCTCTTGACTTCCCTAAGTCTGCACTTTACTGAGATACTTCTTCTGAGAGATCCAGACCTGATTGTCAGACCTTGCTACATGATCTGTTCTTGCTCACCAGACCAAAATACACTTCAGTCTGTCTTCCGATATAGTCATACCATGTCCTGTGGATGGACTTTGTTGCCATTAATGACAAAACTCATGAAGTCACATAGTGTCTCTTGCCAACATGGATGAGTACAATTACCTCGGGCTTGATTTTGACAACAAACTCAATTGGGAAACGTGCATAGCAAAAAGAATCCAAGGGGGTTGGAAGGCACTCTACTCTCTTCAAAATATAATGCTTTTTGGTTTGCTTGTTGTCCCAATGATTCTATATCGCTGTGAAATTTGGGGCAGCAGCATGTCTGAGCAGAAATGGAGGCAGGTTGAGAGAATCCAGAAGCACCTTATCATAAGTAGTCTCAAAATCAAGATGGTAGTCCCTTATGAAATCTTATTGGTAGAAATGGATATGTTTCATTTGGAGGCGTCGGCGAGGGTTCGGTTGGTAAGTTATATAAAGAAGTCTCAAAATATGGAAAACCACCATTGGCCCAAGCTAATTATGGAACAAAAGTTAAATAGGAGAAAGAATACATGGATGAAACAGAATGACAAGTGGCTAAAGAAGTGGGAGATTAATATGCAGGAATGCTCACATGTTAAAGAGGAAATAAAAAAATATGTTAGAGAAAAATTTAGGAAAATCATGTGGACTAATCAAGTGGGACGAAAAAAAGCTTACTATATAAAAGAATTCAACCCCATGTAGGAGCATAAGGAAAAAGCCTACATAGAAGCGGATATTAAATGCAAAGCAAAAATGTTGATTGCATAGCTAAGGACTAGTTTGCACCATCTTAGGTGTGAAACGGTCAAGTGGAAGATTCCCAAAGAGGAGTGGGAAAAGAGAGTTTGCCTCTTTTACAACAAGGGTGTGGTGGAGACAGAATGGCATTTCATCAAGGAGTGCTCAGCTTATGAAGACATACGTGGCAGATATGAAGACACTTTGAAATACAACAATTTAAGCACCTTGTTTGAAGAGTCAAGACTAGGCAAAACTACAATTTTTTTGATCAAAATTCACAGTAGAAGATCTGAGCTCGAGAAGGGGCTACAAATTGTTTAGCAGTTGGCTATCCTATTTTTTGGCCAGGGGTGTGTGCGTTTCTGGGTCCCATAGGCTATTATGGCCTCGTGGACATTATTAAAACCTTTCATTCAGTCATTCATTCTAAAACTACAATCTGGTCTATGTGTGTTTTTATTTTAACTTGTCCAAAAAAGCTTGTTAATGCTTTACTTACAACTACCAAATGTATTGAGTGGATTATTGTTCCTCACTTATTGTTAAGAATTAGTGGTATTGAAAATTATTTTTCAATTAGTTAAGGTCAAGTTCTCTTAGATCTGTTAAAAAGATTGGTTTAGGATTGTGAAAATGATTAAAGATAGTAATCTTCAGTCATGCAAATGATGATTATTTAGGTTTCTTTTAGTGCTCCAAATTGAAAGATTCCTACAATAAGTGCTTTTAAAATGTGAATGATATGTCCTTAATATTTGATGATAAATGAATCCACTTTGAATGCTTTTAAAAAACCACTACATAAAAATAAATCAAGTGAACCACATATCAAGTCAACTCATGGTAGGAAAGAAATGGGTGGAGTTAGCCAAATTTGAAATTTGAATTTTAAAACTTCGGGGATTAGATTTGTAGGTCTAGGTTCAATCCCATGTATGTGGGATTGACCTAAGACAAGGGAGTGGTAGGATCAAGGTGGGAAGTAATCTAGAGCATGGGGCATGATAGTAGGCATGAAAAATGTTAGATATGTGGAAATATGTGTGCATATGGATAAGATGGAGCAAATGCCATGGTCCCATGACTGCTTATTTTAAAAATTTGAGCAACACAAGTGGTCTCATGCAAGTTTTAAATTAAGCGGAAAGAATAATTTTGAATATTCTCCTATTATAATGCAATTGTTACATTTTAGGAATTGAAATTATGTTGTGAAAACATGGAGCCTGAAATTATAATAAAAAATAAGTCTGTATATATTTCTTTCCCTCTTTTTTATCATTTCCCTCCAAATTTGATCTCCTAAATTTTCTCTATTAATAAATAGCTCTTTATTGCCATTAAGGGCATGGTTCGGTGGTCAAGTCACTCAGTTATAGTGGTGGCCACTAGGGTTCAAACCTCCACTAGACCAAAGAGCTCACATGCTTGTGCCTTTGCTCGGTTAACGTGCTCATAGGTCTTGCGTCTTCGTTGAGCTATAGTGCTCACAGGCTATGGGCCTTCACTGGGCCAACGAGCTCGTGGGTTTGAACCTCTAGCGTTGATATAGGTATTCATGCCAGGGGATGAGGTCCCCCATGTTGTGGCCTCACCAATTCATAGCTTCAGTCAAAAGCGTCTTGTTGATGATTGTTTTTACACATTCATAACAAAAGTTAAAATTCACAAATGGAACCTAACTGTCTTGAAAGATATGAAAGAATCAATTAAGATTACTTAATCCCAAGTTTCTGTATGGTTAGGTCTTGACCTTGTGGATAATTTAGTAGGTTAATGTGAAGCTGTAATATGCAAGGGGCCTTACTTGATTTAATGTGTTTTTATGACTCACTGGAGTCAAATTATGCAAAATATCACAAATATCAACATTTTCTTCATTCCTTTGCATAAATTTGTTACTGTATCACAAAGCTTTATATGATTTATATTAACACAAGCTTTTCTTTTCAGATATTATGAAAATTGCCAAATATCAACCCAGTTGTTCATGTTTCCTTCAAATATCAGACAATCTCCTTTAAATATCTGCGTTTAAGCTACATATTTCAAATATTTGGGAAAAGTTAGAGAACTCTAAATTAAACTTCATTCTACTACAAGATCTAAATGTTCTATTATGCATGTTGTAAGTAGTATAGCAAACTTGATTAAATCCACAGACTAAACCTTTAAATGTAAGCCCTGAGTATTTTCACGAACATACATTAAAGATTGCAAGCTTTTGGAGAGATAATATTTCAAATAGAAAGAAGAGCCAGAAGACAATTTGAATATAGACACAGAATTCTAGATTCATTTATATTCAAAACACACAGTCATATATGATTTACAATGTATGAATGACTCCTTGCTTCATTAATCAACTTATAGAAAACTTACAAAACGTCTTATAGATACAGTAAGGAAGCTAGATGTTCCACGCATTCCTTATTGTAGACATAGGCGACCTCCTTCTATTTTAAACTAAAATGCTCTTCTAAAACTGTTAATTACAACTTCTAGCTCTGTTCTATAAATCCCTATGTAAGTCATTACAAAGTAAAGGGGCTCAATATATAGATTTGATTATCCCCAATATAGCCACAAAACCCTAGTCAATCAACAGTCCACACTTCAAGTGTAGCATCAACGGTGGAAAACAAATCCCACCAAAAAATCCCTGAGTAGCATACCCATACTGAGCGTAAGGATACCCTTTGGAAACCCTAACAACCACCAAAATACCTTTTGTTGCTCTTTTAATAATGTTTCCTTCCACATGCATATTTCTTCTCATTGAAAGTCTTTACTCCTCTCGCTTCTTTTGTGATCCGATCCGCCCTTTATGATGTCATCGCCATTAAAGCTCCACCTTCCATATATCTGTAAACCTGCCAACATACATGAAAATGGATTATAAAAAATTTATGTTGCTTTCGCCAATTTATACCTCGTCAGAATGTTAGATTGACATTAATTACAGTAATTAATGGGCTACAAGCTTGACCTTCCACTATAATGCTGGCACTTTTAAACCTTTTTTGTCGTTAGTTTATTTCTGCATACATACCCTTTTCCCTTGTATGTTTTCTTGTATGTTCCCTTTGGATGTCTTCTTTGTATGTCTAAACATTAAAACATTTTATGCAAGAAATCAAACTAAAGTTCCCTCCCTTTTCACTTTTCGTACATCCTTGTATCTTCACTTTGTATATCGTGCATTGTATGTCTCATTATATAAAAGCACATATACAAAGACATATACAAACCCTCTTTTACCCTTCATCTCCCACGATGCCTTTATTTCTTTTGTATATCGGGCTTTGTATATCATAAACATACAAGCATCCTGAACATACAAAAGCTTTTCAGTATTTGACTTTCCTTTCACATCCGTCTTGTATCTTCCATTTTGCATATCACTCTTGTATATTTCCTTGTATGAGCACATATTCAAAAACATATACAAACCTCCTTTCATTACCCTTTATTTCTTTCGATGCCTTTCATTCCTTTGTGTTAGATCTAGGGCACACAACTAAGAGGGGGGGTGAAACAGTTGTGTAAAAACCTTGCTACTAATTCAAACACTTAATTCTTCTTGTTAGTTAGCAGCATATCAATTAAACATTCATGAAAAGCAGAAAGCATAAACACCGGAGTAGATAAACATCAACACATTAGACACCAAGATTTTTGACGTGGAAAACCCGGTTAAGGGAAAAACCATGGGGTGATTAACCCAAGGATTATTCTCTATTAGAAGAATAAGAAAAATGCATGGCACATGCCAGTCAGGGCTCACTGCCTGAGCACACTGCTCACAAGGAGGCACACTACCTACAAAGAGACACACTGTCTACAAGATCATAAGGATCACAACCTTGAACTGAAGAATGACATCTTCACCATGTCTGGATCAGTTCCATTTAAGCCCGAAACACTTCTGTTCTGCCTTTCGCTCTTTCGCTATTCCACTCTCATCCGCTCATGTCCACACTTCGAAATGAACTCACAAACCTTTATTTATACAAGACCTCAACTTAGGAAGAATCATCTAAGTCGGCAATCAACCATAAGAACATCCACAAGATGAATAACACATCCGGTCGGCCACCACAAGAACATTCGCAGGATGAACACCTCATCCCGTCGGCTAGTCTGAACAAGAACTTCATTCGGAAGAATATCTTCAATTCTGGGCTCTACCATCAATGCGGACCAATAACACAACCTCAAAATGATCCAAGAGCCTTCACAAGCCTGCCTGAATGGCTAGGTACATCTGCACTTCCTCTGCTTACTGGAATCTCTTCTCTTCCTCATCCAGAACTTCAAGAACACAGTCTATCGCCACTGTCATACTGCAAGAGGTGCTTCCAGACCTCCGAACCATATACCAATCGAGATGACACATCACAAGGACATCCCAAACACTCTGTCCAATCTACAGAATAGGACAATGCACTTCTGGATCTCACAGGACCTTTTTGTAACACTCTGTCACTCCGGAGCATCTTCCGGAACCGGTTCTACTTGATCAATCACAACTTCTTCAAATCTTCATGTGGACCTCTAAAATCTTAACTGGATCATCTCAAGACTCATATCTACAAACCCTTTAATCCGCATCCTCTGACTCTCAACCTATTGAGTACTTTTGCCTTCTTTTCATCACTGTTCTTCACTGTTCCTTATTGAGACTAATTTTCTCAATATCATCAGTACATAGCTCATCCAATCCTTCTTGTCACAACAATATGAGTATGTTGACATCAATGACAACACTGGTTCACCTCATACTTGCAAAAATCTCTCCCTTTGTCATTGATGGCAACATATGATGTGAAAAACCATCAAGACAAGAACTTCTCCTTTCTGTCACAGCTCCCCCTATCAACAGCAACTCTTCACATGTCTTCTCTTCCTTTACTGCTCCCCCTATGATCATCAACCACTTGTTTTTCACATGTCTTCTCTCCCCCTTTGACATCAATGGCAAAGGGCTCATACTTGCAATACTAACACATCAGAATCATATCAGCTGCTCCCCCTTAGTAGCAGCTCCCCAACATCAATCCGGATCACAAGATATGACTGTGATATCCACCGGACTGATGCACATCAGTGCATCCTAGTTCATCTTCGGAGGGGCCATGACCCCTAACTTCTCCTTGATACTCAAAAGAGTCCTTGGGAAGAGGTTTAGTAAAGATATCTACAATTTGATCCTTGGAGGATACATATTCCAATCTGACTTCATCCTTGTTCACTTGTTCTCTCAGAAAGTGAAACTTGATAGATATGTGCTTGGTCTTAGAATGCAACACTGGATTCTTAGAAATATTTATTGCACTTGAATTATCACAGAAAATTGTGATAGGCTCCTCATATTCTACTTTAATGCCTTTTAGCATCTGCTTCATCCATAAGATTTGAGTGCAACTACCTACTGCTGCAATGTATTCTGCTTCAATTGTAGATAGAGATATTGCATCTTATTTCTTTCTTAACCAAGAAACCAATCTCTTTCCCAAAAAGAATGCTCCACCACTGGTACTCTTCCGGTCATCCACATCTCCTGCCCAATCTATATCTGTATATGCATGAAGAGAGAAATCATGATCTCTAGGATACCACAAACCATACTCAACTATCCCCTTTAGATATCTAAAGATTCTCTTGATTGCCATGACATGAGATTCTCTAGGATCAGCCTGAAATCTTGCCACAAGACCAACAGCCTGCATTATATTTGGTCTAGTCTGAGTGAGATACAACAATCCACCAATCACTGATCTATACTTTGTCTAATATGCCTTAGGAGAGTCATCATCTTTGCTCAACTTACATTCGGTTGCCATAGGAGTGTTCATTGGCTTTGAATCTTCCATACCAAATTTCCTCAATAATTCTTTCACATATTTGGTTTGAGAAATGAAGATCCCTTTCTTTGTTTGAGTAATTTGCAGACCCAAGAAGAAATTCATTTCACCAAGCATAGACATTTCAAACTCACTTTTCATCTGATTTGCAAAAGTTTTACACATACTATCCCTTCCTCCAAAAATGATATCATCCACAAACACTTCAACAATCAAGATGTTTTCATGATCAATTTTGAAATATAAGTTACTGTCAGCAGTACCTTTGTTGAATCCAATCTATACAAGATGCTTATCCAACCTTTCATACCATGCTCTTGGGGCTTGTTTTAATCCATACAATGCTTTCTTCAACTTGCAGACCATATCATCATTATCAGACAATTGAAAGCCATCTGGTTGTTCAATGTAAACTTCTTCTTCCAAATCACCATTTAGGAAGGCAAACTTGACATCCATCTGATATACTTTGGAATCTTTGAAGGTAGCAAATGCAAGAAATAATCTGACTGCTTCAATTCTTGCCACCAGAGCAAAGGTTTCTTCAAAATCAATTCCTTCTATTTGAGAGTAGCCTTTGCAGACCAATCTAGCTTTATTTTTGATCACTTCACCCACTTCATTTAGTTTGTTCTAAAAGACCCATTTGGTTCTAATCACATTCTTGTTTCTAGGTCTGGGAACAAGATCTCAAGTATGATTTTTCTCAATTTGCATCAACTCTTCCTCCATTGCTTTGGTCCAGTTTTCATCATTGCAAGCTTCATTAATTGTCTTAGGTTCAATCTTTGAAATCAGACAACATTCATTTGACTCTTGAGCAATTCTTCTCCTTGTTTGTACTCCTTTGCTTTTGTCACCTATGATCTGATCTTCAGAATGATTTAGAGTTACATACCTTGGAATTTTGGGAGTTTCTTGCACTATTGTTTCTTGATCAGGCTCATTTAGACACACCTCTTCTTCCTGATTTACCAGATCAGTCTGAATCTAAATTTCAGAGGAGGATTAAGCTCTTTCCACCAGGGAATCATTCTGATCACCTTCATCACATTCATAGAATCTTGAGGGCTTCTCAATTACCTTCACATTTGTACTTTCTATCATCTTTCTCAATCTCTTATTGTAACATCGGTATGCTTTGCTTTGAGTGGAGTAACCCAAGAAAATTCCTTCATCACTTCTAGCATTAAACTTTCCTAGATCTTCATCTCTTTTGATATAACACTTGCTACCAAATACTCTTAAATATCTCACAGTAGGAGTTACACCAAACCAATGTTCATAAGGAGTCTTACCGGTATTGCTTCTGATTTGAACTCGATTAAGAGTATAGACTGCAGTGCTGACAGCTTCTCTCTAAAACATTTGAGAAACATTTGCTTCCATCATCATTGTCCTGGAAGCTTCCTAGATGGTTCGGTTCTTTCTCTCAACAACTCCATTCTACTGTGGAGTTCTAGGTGCTGACAACTGTCTCCTTAAGCCATTCTTCTCACAAAAGTCTATGAATTCACCGGATGTGAATTCACCACCTCTATCAGACCTCAGACATTTCAGTTTCAATCCAGTTTGATTCTCTACCATAGCTTTGAAGATTTTGAACTTCTCAAGGGCTTCTGATTTCTCTTTTAGGAAGGTAACCCACATCATCTGGGAATGATCATCAACCAGTAACATGAAATATCTATCACCTTGCATACTCTTGATTCTTGTCGGACCACATAGATCAGTATGGACTAATTCCAGTAATCCGGTAGTGGACTGATCCTTGCTTTTGAAAGAGACTCTGCTCTATTTACCTAGCTGACATTCTTTGCACAAACTATTTGTAGGTTTCACCAATTTAGGAAGATCTCTTATAGCCTGAGTATTGCTTATCTTGATGATGTTATCAAAATTCACATGACACATCCTTCTATGCCATAACCAACTCTGATCAACTTGAACAAACAGACAACTTTTATTAGAATCAACTATATGGAAGATATTACCTTTTGTTTGAGTACCAAATGCAATCTCAGTTCCAGAGCTTTCAAAGATCCTGCATCTTCCATTCTTGAACCGGAGATCAGAGATCATAACCTTTGTCCACCAACTGACCAACACTGAGAAGATTGTGCTTCAATCCTTCAACATATAGTACATTACCAGTTTTGCTCTTCCCATCAAAAGAAATAGTTCCCCTACCTCTGATTCTACCAGCAGAATTGTCTCCAAACCTTACCCTTCCTCCTTCATACCTTTCCAAATCTAAGAACTTGTTCTTGTCACCTGTCATATGGTGAGAACATCCACTATCAATAACCCAATCATCCTTTTCTTCAACTTGGGCAGCCAAAGCTCTTTCAACAACCTTATGATTGACAGATTCAAAGGATATTGAACCTTCTTTCTTGATGGCAATAAACACCCATTCATTTTTGGATTTGCTTCCCATTTCTGATTCATCATCTGTTACTCCTTCATTATCATCTTCTTCATGAACATAATAGCAGTTCTTTTGAAACATTTGTCTGTTAGCATTTGACCTTGCAGATCTTTCCGGACATCTTGAAGCAAAATGACCAATCTTATTGCAGTTGAAACATTTAAAGGGTAATTTTCCTTCATACTTACCGGATCCTCTTGGCAGTCTCTTTGCAATGAGGGCTTCAAGTTGAGCTATTTCTACTTCTTCCTCTTCCATATCTTTCCTTGGTTGATCATACCATGACAGTTTCCTTGAAGAGTTCTCTCCCGGATCAAATCTTTGTTTTCCTTTCACATAGGCACTGGCCTTAAATGCAGATTCAATCTTGGGGTGATCATCTCCAAACTCAATCATTTCAAATGCAGCTAGTTTGCCAGCCAATTGCTCTCTTGTGATAGTTGTATGGGCTCTGAATTCATCAATGGCAGCAACCTTGATCTTGTAGGCAGCAAGAAGGGATCTGAGAATTTTGCAAATAATTTTATTTTCATCCAGAACACCACCAGCATTCCTAATTCCACACACCAGCTCATTTACCCTTGGCATAAAGGTAGTGATGTTTTCATCATCTCTCATCTTCAATCTTTCAAATTTCCCTTTCAGACTTTGCAACCTTGCACTCTTAACAAACTCATCACCTTCATACAGAAGTTCCAGTTTAGTTCAGATCTCATATGCAGTTGGTAGGTCAATAACATTTGAGAGATCTGAGTCATTCAATGTGCTTAGAAGAGCTTCTTTGGTCTGCAGATTATTTTCAGCATCTGTGATTTCATTCAGAGTTGACGAACCACCCTGTGGAGGTACATATGGTTTTGAAACCATGGCCAAGTATGCTTTTCCCATACACTCCAAGTGACATTTCATGCGACCTTTCTAGAGAGTGAAATTGGATCCATCGAACTTCGGACTATCCTTCTTGTATGATGACATCCTGGATCTCCTCAAGCGGTTAAGCTCCTTTCAGAGGAACTTGGCTCTGATACCAATTGTTAGATCTAGGGCACACAACTGAGAGGGGGGGTGAATCAGTTGTGTAAAAACCTTGCTACTAATTCAAACACTTAATTCTTCTTGTTAGTTAGCAGCATATCAATTAAACATTCATGAAAAGGAGAAAGCATAAACACCGGAGCAGATAAACATCAACACATTAGACACCAAGATTTTTGACGTGGAAAACCCGGTTAAGGGAAAAACCACGGGGTGATTAACCCAAGGATTATTCTCTGTTAGAAGAATAAGAAAAATGCATGGCACATGCCAGTCAGGGCTCACTGCCCGAGCACACTGCCTACAAAGAGACACACTGTCTACAAGGTCATAAGGATCACAACCTTGAACTAGAGAATGACATCTTCACCATGTCTGGATCAATTCCATTTAAGCCTGAAACACTTCTGTTCTGCCTTTCACTCTTTCGCTATTCCACTCTCATCCACTCATGTCCACACTTCGAAATGAACTCACAAACCTTTATTTATACAAGACCTCAACTTAGGAACAATCAACTAAGTCAGAAATCAACCATAAGAACATCCGCAAGATGAATAACACATCCAGTCGGCCACCACAAGAACATTCGCAGGATGAACACCTCATCCGGTCAGCTAGTCTGAACAAGAACTTCATCCGGAAGAATATCTTTAATTTCGGGCTCTACCATCAATGCGGACCAACAACACAACCTCAAAATGATCCAAGAGCCTTCACAAGCCTGCCTGAATGGCCAGGTACATCCGTACTTCCTCTGCTCACTGGAATCTCTTCTCTTCCTCATCTGAAACTTCAAGAACACAGTCTATCGCCACTGTCATACTGCAAGAGGTGCTTCCGGACCTCTGAACCATATACCAATCGAGATGACACATCACAAGGACATCCCAAACTCTCTGTCCAATCTGCAGAATAGGACAATGCACTTCCAGATCTCACCGGACCTTTTTATAACACTCTGTCACTCTGGAGCATCTCCCAGAACCGATTCTACTTGATCAATCACAACTTCTTCAAATCTTCATGCGGGCCTCTAAAATCTTAACTGGATCATCTCAAGACTCATATCTACAAACCCTTTAATCCGCATCCTCTGACTCTCAACCTATTGAGTACTTTTGCCTTCTTTTCATCACTGTTCTTCACTGTTCCTTATTGAGACTAATTTTCTCAATATCATCAGTACACAGCTCATCCAATCCTTCTTGTCATAGCAATATGAGTATGTTGACATCAATGAAAACACTGGTTCACCTCATACTTGCAACAATTTGTATATCGGCTATGTATACCTTCATCATCGGAGTAACTCACTTAGTTGGGGCAATCTAAAAAACTCACTCTGATCACATATATCTGCTTGATACAATTTTTTAATCGGCGAGAGTACAAGTGATTCCTGCCGAAAAGTACCTATCACCGAGAGGCATAAGATTGGAATGATCTAAAAATTTTGCTCCGGTAAGCTTACTCACGCCGATGGGTGGTGGAGCCCACATTACTTCCCCTTGTATCTCCGCGATACAATAATACTTGTATCAAAACCATACAAGGCTAGATACATACAAAATCCTTTGTATGTCCTCTTCGGACTTCAACTTTTATAAACCATATTTTACTTATTTTCAGCTCCACGACATGTATAAAAGTGCCATGCATCTTTTGATATACTTTAAGTCATGATGCATCCTTTTAACCAGATTTTAATCTTTCTTAAGTTCCGCATTGCATGTACCGCAATGTATGTCCTGAAACATACAACAATAAAACTTTACTTCATAATCCTTTCGGTTCCACGCTATGTATATAGCTTTGTATATTTCACTTTGTATGTCCTCCCTTTGCCTAACATACAAACATAAAATGCATTCAACGGACTTAACCGATTATGCATTCAAACTTTGAAATCCATCGGGTCTGACTTGTATGTATAGATAGAACGTTAACAAAATGCATACAATTAAAAAGATTTAATAAACCCGACTTCTCCCTTATGCGACTCATATAATGACTCAATATACAAACAACTTTGTATATACAACATACAAACAACCTGATATACAAGCAGCTTTGCATATGCAACATACAAACCCGATAAACAAACAGCTTTGTATACACAACATACAAATGTGATATACAAACATCTTTGTATATGCAACATACAAACGTGATATACAAACAACTTTGTATATGCAACATACAAACCCTCCCATTGTACATTTTACCAAAACAATCATATCTTGCAAAATACTGGGAATTTTTACATGGTTCAAAAAGCAACCCTCACTCATTTTTGACAAGGAATTCACCCATATTCAGCTCTGGTACTTAATGTTATTTTTTCTTTGTTTTCAACAAGGTTTGTAACTTTCACTCTCTTTTTCCCTTTTACCACCCAATAGACCCACACACAAAAGCAAAAGCCACAGCCATAACAGGGGTCCTCATTTTGCTAAGGAGTAAAATAGGGTGTGTTGTGAGCATCACAACAAATAGCAACCAAACAAAACAATCAAATTAAAACCATTAAAGAAAACTAAATAGAATAAATTCATAACTTCCAACTATCTTTGCTACAAATCATTATCTAACTTGAGACCTAATGTATTCAATAAGGTGCATGAATTTTCCCATTCAGTTTAAGTGGGTGCACGTGATTAATAATCCTCATCTTAAAAATTAGTTAAACAAACCAGTGAATGATATTAGCCTACATAGTTGATGCCATTCCCTCATAGCCAACCAGATAGAGCCTTGCTGCTAGCAGGCGTCCATAGCCCTGACAAGGTTATCGTTACAATTCTCCTAAGTAGAGCCCCACTGCCAGCAAGCGTCTATAGCCTCGGTAGAGTTACTTAGATGGCTTAATCTGGATTTTCAGTAAAATCCATTTTATTATTTTATATTTTTTTTTGTATTTGATAAAGATTTCATAAGATATTACAGTTGTAACTTCATGATGCAAGGAATGATCACTTGCTAAAATTAAGCTGAGAATTGTAATGGTAGCAAGGGTGACCTCTGATTTTTCACCTAATATCTACACTAGTATGTTCAACAAACCCAAGGATTTTAGGTGTGTCATTGTGAGAAACTTCCCTTGAATACTCAACCCACAGTTATTGAATACAAAATTTCACAAGTCAAATAACTTTCTACATTCATGATAGTCACAACAAGTTATGCATAAATTTCAAATAATTAACCTGAATGTTCTAAATGTTCTATTGTTTTTAGTGGTTGTCAGTCTGCTTCTGCATACTTCAAAGCAAAACCAGCATCCTTGCTAAGACAACACCACAACACAACACACAAACCAACAAACACAACAAAATGAAAACAAAAGAACAAAACAAAAAAACAACCCAAAACTGTACATTATTTACATTATGATACACAGAAACTAACTGCCCTCACCTCAAGCTTGAAAGTAATGTTTCAAGTGTTGGCCATTAACTGGTAATGGCACATCTTCCCCAGTCAAGGTCTTGAGCCTGAAAGTATTGTCTCCAATTATTTCTGCGACCTGTAATGGACCTAACCATAATTTGTCAAATTTTCCATGATTCCCTTTCTTTTCATGTGCTTTATCCCAGCATAGCACTAAGTCTAATATTCTAAACGTTTTGACTCTTGCTCTTTTATCAAACCATCTCTTGACTACTGCTTGATGTTTGGCGAATTTCTCAATGGCTTGATCTCTTTTCTCACCTAATTGTAAAATTTGTATTATTCTGGCCTCTCTATGATCATCAAAGCCTAAATATTCATTAGCAAACTTCCAGACTGGTATTCTTAAATTCACTGGAAGTATGGGATCAGTCCCATAAACTAAGTGATAAGGTGCATTGCCTAAGGCTGACTTAACCTTAGTCCTATCTACCCATAGCACATATTTCAACAATGTGTTCCACTCTCTAGGATTCTTTTCAGTTAGCTTCTTGATTATATCCAATAAAATTTTGTTTGTAGACTCAGCTAACCCATTCCCCTAAGGATGATAATTTGAAGAAAACTTTAAAACTATCCCATACTCAAATGCCCATTTAGAAAATTTTAGAGAAGAAAAAGCAGGGCCATTATCACATACCAGCGAATATGGAGTTCCAAACCTGGTTATGATGTTTTCTTCAAGGAACTTGATAACGACCTCAGTAGTAAAGAACTTGCAACATGTGGCTTCAGTCCACCTTATACAGTAGTCAGTTACTGTCAGTATATACTTATGTCCTGCAGATGATGGAGAATTTATGACCCCAATGAAATCTAAGCCGCATTGTGCAAATGGTCTAGACTCAATCACTGGCTGTAATGGATTAGCCTGATTCCTTCCCTTGTCTACTGTAGTTTGACAGGTGTGACAACTTTTAATGTGATTCTCTGTATCCTTAAACATTGTAGGCCAATAGTATCCTACTCTCAATATCTTATGCGTTGTAGCTAAATGAGAACCATGAGTCGTTCCATACTTATCATGTAATTCTAACAACACCTTATCTACTTCCACTCTGTTTAAACATCTTAAATATATTCCTTCATGGTTCTTCTTGAATAGAAGACCTCCTTGTACCATGTACTTTTATGTTTTAATCTTTAAACCTCTCCTTTGAGAAGATTTCGTCTTATTTGGATATTTGCCTGATATTAGAAAAGTGTTCAAATCATCATACCACCCTAAGGCATCACTAGAATTCAACACATACTGCTATTTCACCAAATTTGGATCTGTGTTTTCTATGGTCTGCACTAATGCTTGTCCTCTGACCAACTTCATTGGGATAATTTCAATATCAAACTCTTGCAATGTTGTAATCCATTTAGCTCTTTTTTCTCCAGGCTCATTCTGCATCAGCAACATCCTCACAGCTGCGTCTGGTACTATGGCTTTAACCTGACTGTGTAAGATATAATGTCTAAACTTTTTCACTACTCTTACTAATGCAAATGCCTGTCTTTCTATATCAATATATTTCAGTTGTGCATCCTTCAGAGGTGTACTCATGAAAGCTATGGGTTTTTCTTCGTTGTCTTCTCCCTTTTGTATCAAAGCAACTGCAACTGAATGTGAAGATGCAAAAGAATAAATATAAAATGGCTTTGTATAATCTAGACTTGTCAACACAGGAGCATTAGAAATGGCCTCCTTAATATCTTCAAATACAGCTTTAGCTACTGGTGTCCATTCTATCTTTGCATCCTTCTTCAGCATGGCGTTCAATGGTTGCACAATTTCTACAAACCCTGTAATAAACTTCCTGACAAAATTAATCTTACCAAAAAATGACTTTAGTTCTTTCTTATTGTTCGATAATTACAATTTCTTTATTCCTTCTATTCTATCAGAATCAATAGATATCCCATTTTCAGAAACGACATGTCCTAATAATTTTCCTTCAGTTATGCCAAATGAACATTTCTTTGGGTTAGGGGAAATCTCGTACCTTTCACATCTTTTAAGTATTTTTCTCAGATCTTCAGCATGAGTAGATGTATCTTTAGAGTAAACAGTTAAATCATCCATATAAACAACAATGCACTTACCTGACAATCCACGGAATGCAATGTCCATGGCTTGCTAAAAAGTGGCACCTGCATTGATTAGACTAAAAGGCATTCTTCTGTATGCATAATTTCCCCATTTACAAGTAAAAGTGGTCTTTAATCTATCCTCTTTATCTATTGAGACTTGGTTATATCCTGAGAATCCATCCAAGAAAGACATCATTTTAGCCCTATTCACTACTTGCAACACTTCATCTATTGGAGGCAGGGGATAATTATCTTTTTCAGATGCCTTGTTCAAATTTCTAAAATCCACACATAACCTAATGTCTCCACTTTTATTTCTCACAGGTACTAAATTAGCTACCCAGGTTGAATGTCTGACTGGGAAAATTTTTCTGGCAGACAGCAATTTTTTCACTTCTTCGAAGATTAAAGTCTCTAAAATAGCATTCATAGGCCTTTGCTTCTGCCTAAATGGTTTAACATCTGGTTTCAAGGGTATCACATGAGTTATGATGGACGTATCATATGTTTTCAAATCTTCATACGTCCATGCTATGACATGTTTGTACTCTTTCAGAACATCCACAATTTCTTTTCTCAACTCTTCAGAGCAAGCCTTTCCAATAAGTACATTTTGTGGACTTTGCTCTATTCCAAGGTTATATGGATCACACTTATCTCCCTCAGTTTTGGGCAAATCCCTCTATCTTACTACTCCATCAAAGTTAAAAATCTATTCTAACTTGATCACTCCCTTAGGTAAGAAATTGTTTTTCAGGTTGATTATGTCTTCTTCATCCCAAGATACATCAGGCCTTTCTTGTTCATCAATAATTTGAGCTTCAAAGACCCCATTACAAGTTAGAAAATCCACAATTTGTTGATCCCCTCCAAATACCTGAAAATGAGTAACATTATGTGGTATGCTAGGAACATTTACTAACTCAATAGCAAATCTTTTTAAACCTGATAGTGTTAAGGGTTCCAAAGTGCTAGCAGCAACTGCCAGCGCATCTAGTCTATGGTTCAATTCTCTAGGGATATGTTCTATGTTGAAAGCATCAAATGAATCTATCAAATCCCACACCCTATGCCTGTAACAAACCATCTTTTTGTAATTGCATGCATACAATTTCCTTACTTGCCTAACCACTAACTCAGAATCTGAAAATACCCTGATTATTTTTACCTTTTTCTTGATAGCCATAACAAGTCCATAAATCAAAGCTTCATATTCTGCAACATTGTTAGTACAAGAAAATTGTAACCTATATGCTGCCAAATATGACTTACCATGAGGATCTATAAGTTCCACACCTGCACCTGCACCCTGTTTAGATTTAGATCCGTCGCATTTCAGTGTCCACATGCCATCTTTATTCTTTTGACCCTTTACTTTGGCATGTTTTGCTTTTTCTATCACATGTGAGGTGCTATCTTGTTCATTCATGGGCAATTCATTTTGGCCTACTTGCATAGTTATACTTTCAGTTTGTAAATTAGAAAGACAAATACTCTTGTCCTTTGTTTCTTCTTTTAAATCTAGGATCAACACATCTATGTTATTCTGAAACTATTTCTCTGGTTGATTAGGATTAACCTTTCCTTTTTGCATTCCTACTCCCTTTGTGCATTTTATGTATTGATATTCAATAATGTCTCTACATATTCCACAATTGTCTTCAGAATGAGGCTTATCATGAACTCTACACATGTTTTTATACAATTTGCATTGAACTGGAATATTTTGTTCCATGCACTTTTCCATTTCTTGTCTAATGACTTGACCGAAACTGTTTATTGCATTGCTTTCTTCATCAAAAGAGTTTCCATCAGACTCAATGAATAATATTGTTTCCTTACTGACATGTTTTTCTCTAAAATTTAACATCAGGATTTCTTCAATTTGTACTCCCTTGTCAGTGATTCTATAAACACCAGGTTCAACAAAAGCATACAATATCTCATTAGTCCTATTGTATTATGTAATCATGTGTTTCATCCTAGGTTCAGCTTCTATCCTGATCTGATTTGGAACACCTCTCCAAGGTAACCACATATGTGAAAAATCAGTGACCATATATCCATTCAATGTTTTAGACCAGTCTCTACTCAACAACATCCCATAATTCACAGGTATATCTACTATCTGAATGTCAATAAACTAACTTACCCTAGGATTTGAGGCTAATTGCATTTGAATATGTATTAGTTCTCCTATCACATTAACCTCAGTTTTATCCAATTGTGTAACAACCTTAGCAGATTTAGTAGGAGTCAGCCCTAAAGTTTTGCATATTCCTAAAGGCATTACATTAGCTGATGCACCAGAATCTACCATGCAATTATGTATTTTCTTTCCACACATTCTAATGGTTAACAAGAAAGGAGAAGCATCCTTCTTATTCGCATACATTACCACATTAGTGTTGGAAGGCTGCTCGATTTTCTTACCCTTTTCTTTGGGTTGTGAATCTCTACTAGGAACACTCACATCAGCAGAAACCTCACTTGTCACAGATGTATCCAAGGACTCTATGAAAGCATTTTTGACCCCTAGACTTTTCAATAATTCACACAAAGGTATACTGACCTTAATTTTCTTTATCTCTTCAGATAAATAACTCATCAATCTCATTGTTTCTATTGTCTCTGTTTTAACTGTTTGGACTTTTTGTGCTACTGTTCCATTATTTGCATGATGATTAGCCTTCAGTATAGCAAAATTATTACTAGCGTTATGATCTAGGGGAGTATTGAAATTGTTAGGAGTGGAAGTAGTGAAAGGACCTCCTGGCCTAGTGTTATTTCTCAAATTATAGGTGTGGTTTTTGTTTGACTGTTGAAAAGCCTATACCTCTTCTGTTTCATATAACACCTCATTTTTAGTTTCAAAGGGAAACTGAAATGTATTTAGTACAAAGGCTGGTTCAGGATAAAGGTTTTCATAAAAATAAGGTTCATCCTCTAACAATTGATTCTCTTCTTCTCCATTTGCAAAGGTAAAAGTCTCTAAGACTAAAGCAGTCTCATATCTTGAGGGCACTACTTCATTACCTTTGGGAATGAGAAACTCAGAAGTGGGAGCCTGTACATCTACATTGAAAATACTGGCTGCTAAATGGAACTGAGGACAATCTAGTTTAGCATGGGCACTGGTATTATGAAATCTGCACCAATTCTTCAATGTTGTATTAGCCATTTGAATTCTAGTTGTTTGTTTTGTATCTTGATTATCTAAATTCTCAAATGGAGAAGCTAGAGTGCCATTATTTGGCCTTGTGTTCCATGTCTTAGGTGGCCTTGGCTAATTTTGATTTCTGTTGGTATTACCCCAGGCCCTGTTATCTACCACAGGTCCTCTATTTTGCATTGGTTGTCCTGGATTATGATTTTGATTCTAATTGTAATTCTGGTTTTGATTTGAACTTTGACCCTAGTTATAATTCTATTATGATTCTGGTTATGGTTTGGGTTGTAGTTCTGACTATAGCTTTGGTTATGGTTTTGACTGTATCCTTGGTTGTTCCTACCATAGAGATTCTCATTTCTCAGTTGTGTCATTTCAATAGTCAATCTTCTCAAGTGTGCAGTAATTTCTTTGATTTCTTCTCTTTCCTCTTGTGCCTTTGCCACAAATGTATCCTGAGGAGGTTGGAAGAAAGATTGACCATTACTCTAATTATTATTGGTAGTGTTACCAGTATAAGGGGCTATGGCTTGGATTGGGACAGGATTATACATAGGTGTGTATGTAGGAACTGGATTCAATAATGGAGTATTATGTGTAGGGGCTCCATTCCATGATTGTGTTTGACTTTGCATCCCAAGATTTCCTCCATTAGGAAATGGATTATAAGTTGTTTGCCTCATCTCTTGGTTTACTGAGGCTGCCTCCTTATAAGCTTTGGATATTGTATCTATGTCAACCTTTCTTTTGACAAACATAGCAGTTAATGGATCTAAGGCAACGTAATACATGGCTAACAATGTATCTGCATTTACTATGTAAGGAGCTACTAACCTAGAATAAGCCTTTTGAAATCTATCATTAAAATTATCAATCAGCTCTCCTTCACCTCTCTTAATTGTAGCCAATTTGTGATATAAGGTGGAAGGATCAATTGGTCCTCTAAATCTAGACAAAAATGTTTCTTCCATAAGTGCCCAAGAAGAAATGTAACCGTTAGGCAAGTTAACATACCGGTTAGAAGCCTACTCATTGAAGGTGTAAGGAAACAACCTACACACAACATCCTCATATTCTAACTTGGCCCTAAAGCATGCCTCTTTGAATATTCTAATGTGATCTTCTGGATCCTGATGTAATTGATATTTAGGACATATCTTTTCAAGATTTTTTAGCATCTCATGATAATCAATGAACTGTATGGGAGAATTAACATTAAAGTAAGTCATTGCAGGTGCTTGTGCTTGACCTGAACCTTGAGGAATACCTATATTTCTTGGTGGATTTGGATTTCTGAGAGAACTAAGACCTCTAGGAGTACCTGAACCAAGATTCAAAGATCTAAATGAAGAACTGTCGAGACTCACAAGGTTATGCATACTAAAAGGTGATCCAGGAGGCGTTCTAGATGAACCTCCTACGTGTGATATTCTGGGATTCCAAATCAAAGGACTCTTACTTTGCCTTTTATCGGGTAATTGCACAAATATATCTTCTGAAATGGATCTAGACCTAGTCACTCTACCACTGTTATGAGCCAACTTTACTTAGAACAAACCCTAACTCCAATCAGGCCCTCCTTCTAGTGCCAAAAAATTGTTGATGATTGTTTTTACACATTCATAACAAAAGTTAAAATTCACAAATGGAACCTAACTGTATTGAAAGATATGAAGGAATCAATTAAGATTACTTAATCCCAAGTTTCTGTATGGTCAGGTCTTGACCTTGTGGATAATTCAGTAGGAATGTGAAGTTGTAATATGCCAGGGGCCTTACTTGATTTAAGGTGTTTTTATGACTCACTGGACTCAAATTATGCAAATATCACAAATATCAACATTTTCTTCATTCCTTTGCATAAATTTGTTACTGTATCACAAAGCTTTATATGATTTATATTAACACAAGCTTTTCTTTTCAGATATTATGAAAATTGCCAAATATCAACTCAGTTGTTCATGTTTCCTTCAAATATCAGACAATCTCCTTTAAATCTCTGCATTTAAGCTAAATATTTCAAATGTTTGGGAAAAGTTAGAGAACTCTAAATTAAACTTCATTCTACTACATGATCTAAATGTTTTGTTATGCATGTTGTAAGCAGTACAACAAACTTGATTAAATCCACAGACTAAACCTTTAAATGTAAGCCCTGAGTATTTTCATGAACATACATTAAAGATTGCAAGCTTTTGGAGAGATAATATTTCAAATACAAAGAAGAGCTAGAAGACACTCTAAATATAGACGTAGAATTCCAGATTCATTTATATTCAAAACACACAGTCATATATGATTTACAATGTATGAATGACTCTTTGCTTCATTAATCAACTTACAGAAAACTTACAAAACGTCTTACAAATACAGTAAGGAAGCTAGATGTTCCATGCATTCCTTATTGTAGACACAGGTGACCTCCTTCTATTTTAAACTAAAATGCTCTTCTAAAATTGTTAATTACAACTTCCAGCTCTATTCTATAAATCCCTGTGTAAGTCATTACAGAGTAAAGGGGCTCAATATATAGATTTGATTATCCCCAATACAACCACAAAACCCTAGTCAATCAACAGTCCACACTTCAAGTGCAGCATCAACGGTGGAAAACAAATCCCGCCAAAAAATACCTGAGCAGCATACCCATAATGAGCGTAAGGATGCCCTTTGGAAACCCTAATAGCCACCAAAATATCTTATGTTGCTCTTTTAATAATGTTTCCTTCCACCTGCATATTTCTTCTCATTGAAAGCCTTTACTCCTCTCGCTTCTTTTGTGATCCGATCTGCCCTTTGTGATGTCATCGCCATTAAAGCTCCACCTTCCATATATCTGCAAACCTGCCAACAAACACAAAAATGCATTATAAAAAATTCACGTCACTTTCACCAATTTATACCTTGTCAGAATGTTAGATTGGCATTAATTACAGTAATTAATGAGGCACAAGCTTGGCCTTCCACTGTAATGCTGGCGCTTTTAAAAAAAAATTGCCATTAGTTTATTTCTGCATACATACCCTTTTCCCTTGTATGTTTTCTTGTATGTTCCCTTTGGATGTCTTATTTGTATGTCTAAACATACAAACATTTTATGGAAGAAATCAAACTAAAGTTCCCTCCCTTTTCTCTTTTCGTACATCCTTGTATCTTCACTTTGTATATCATGCATTGTATGTCTCATTATATACAAGCGCATATACAAAGACATATACAAACCCTCTTTTACCCTTCATCTCCCGCGATGCCTTTATTTCTTTTTTATATTGGGCTTTGTATATCATAAACATACAAGCATCCCGAACATACAAAATCTTTTCAGTATTTGACTTTTCTTTCACATCCGTCTTGTATCTTCCGTTTTGCATATCGCTCTTGTATATTTCCTTGTATGAGCACATATACAAAAACATATACAAACCTCCTTTCATTACCCTTTATTTCTTTCGATGCCTTTCATTCCTTTATATATCGGCTATGTATACCTTCATCATCGGAGTAACTCACTTAGTCGGGGCGATCTAAAAAACTCACTCCGATCACACATATCTGCCCGATACAAATTTTTTATCGGTGAGAGTACAAGTGATTCCTGCTAAAAAGTACCTATCGCCGAGAGGCATAAGATCAGTATGATCTAAAAATTTTGCTGCAGTAAGCTTACTCACGCTGATGAGTGGTGGAGCCCACATTACTTCCCCTTGTATCTCTGGGATACAACAATACTTGTATCTCCACGGTACAACAATACTTGTATCAAAACCATACAAGCCTAGATACATACAAAATCCTTTGTATGTCCTCTTTGGACTTCAACTTTTATAAACCATAGTTTACTTATTTTCAGCTCTGCGACATGTATAAAAGTGCCATGCATCTTTCGATATACTTTAAGTCATGATGCATCCTTTTAACCAGATTTTAATCTTTCTTGAGTTCCACATTGCATGTACCGCAATGTATGTCCCGAAACATTAATACAAAACTTGAAACATACAACAATAAAACATTACTTCATAATCCTTTCAGTTCTGCGCTATGTATATAGCTTTGTATATTTTGTTTTGTATGTCCTCCCTTTGCCTAACATACAAACATAAAATGCATTCAATGGACTTAACCGATTATGCATTCAAACTTTGAAATCCGTCGGGTCCGACTTGTATGTATAGATAGAATGTTAACAAAATGCATACAAGTAAAAAGATTTAATAAACCCGACTGCTCCCTTATGCGACTCATATAATGACCCGATATACAAACAACTTTGTATATGCAACATACAAACGACCCGATATACAAGCAGCTTTGCATATGCAACATACAAACCTGATATACAAACAACTTTGTATACGCAACATACAAACGTGATATTCAAATAACTTTGTATACGCAACATACAAACACAATATACAAACAGCTTTGTATACGCAACATACAAACCCTCCCATTGTACTTTTTACCAAAACACTCATATCTTGCAAAATACTTGAAATTTTCACATGGTTCAAAAAGCAACCCTCACTCATTTTTGACAAGGAATTCACCCATATTCGGCTCTGGTACTTAATGTTATTTTTCACTCTCTTTTTCCCTTTTACCACCCAACATACCCACACACAAAAGCAAAAGCCACAGCCACAACAGGGGTCCTCATTTTGCTAAAGAGTAAAATGGGGTGTGTTGTGAGCATCACAACAAGTCCACCAATCAAAAAATAAATAAATAGCTCTTTATTAATAATTTAAAAATATATATATAGTGAAAAATTATAATTTAAAATAATTGTTTAAAATAAACATTAAAATAAAAAATTATGGGACCACTAGCTCCACAAAATAAGCTGAGCAACCCTGTGGGACCATGGCCTAAGTGTGGGAGAATGTGTAAATAGGGATTAGGAATGGCATGAGAGAATGAGTCCAACTTTACATAAGAGTATTAAGTCATTCTCTCAAAATGGACCCAAAACTATATAGGAATTGGCATGGGTAAGCAAATTTCTCCATTAAAAGCAAATTTCAACAGCTCAATGGGGGTTTGAACCTTGGTGGATTTGTCACCATGCCCCATTTTTAACCATCACACCATGCCCTTAACAACACTCTTTAAATATATTAATATTGTATTTAATTACTAATTATTAAATTGTTGTGTAAATGGTCGTCAAATTTACGTTAAGAGATTTTTGTAAACACACTCACTTTATTACAACCCACCTCCCAACTACCATTATAGTTATGTCTCTCACTGTGATTTAATTTTAATAATAAATAAAAGAACCCTAGGATGTAGATCTAAGACTAAAATTTATAAATAAATGTGATAATAACTGTGGAAGTTTAAATATAAGCAAGACAAGGGTACTTAGCTCTAGTTCAAATGTTGTTGTAACTATGACAGATGTAGAATGATCCACTAAATTGCCAGGACCATGAAATTTGTTAGACGATGACCTCTGACTCATAAAATTGATTTTTGAAAGCTTTGGATCAATTTTGCACCATGAAATCGACTTGAGATGAGAATGCATTGTGGAATTGATATGGTTTTCATGAAACTAACCCTCTATGTAAATTTGACCTTCTAGGCTTTGTAATCTAAAAATTAGTTTGCCTACTCTCTGATATATGAGTATGTAATAATTCACTTACAATGTTTATAAACACCTTTTAGGAGCTTGCTAAGTGAGGGTCATGTGTTCTCCTCAGTCAAACCTCTAGGCAAGTAGACTCAATTACCAGTGAACAAAGATTAAAGACAACAATCAACCATGTGATATGCATATCTATCACTAAGTGTGCAAATTTTGATGCTAAGTGCTAATACAATTCTTTTCAAATGATCTATCTTAATATGTGTAATAATAGTCCCAACGTTTCTTAGGTGCATGTGCACAAAGATGGAGTACCAAAAAGTGTCCAAATTTGTTTTGGTCCAAATAGATTATAAAGCGGTCTCGTTGTGGCTTAGTAGTGATGAATCTAAGGTCCGGTCACTACCAAGCCAAAACATAATCACATTTTAAGAAAATAAAAGAAAAAAAATTAAAAATTACCATGGGCTCATTTATCCCATTATCCTAAAAATGTGACAGAGTTTTTTGTGACTGCATATTCTGCCAACTTAAGTAAATTCAACACCAACACCATGTCGCTACAATGTCCATGAGCTTGACAAGGTCAACAAGGTCCCTGAGATAAGATTTTAGTGCTTTTAGTGATTTGAATATGAAATATTTTTTCTTAATTGTTTTGATTCATTTTTTTTAATTTTTAGCAAATGAAAGCCCCTCAATGCCTCCAAACCTTGATTCACTGAACCAAGTAAATGAGGAAAATTCTATAGAAGAGTAGGAACAACCTAATCCTCCCAAACTCCATCTGTCTTGTGGCGTCCTCATGAGACACAAGCCAATATATTAGGGTAGATTGAAGAAAACAAAAAAGAACTTCAAGTATTGATTAAAACATTAGAAAACCCAAATGTAAGGAGCACACATCAAAGAGCCCTAGTGACATCCTTGGAATCTATAATTTATCATATAGATTCTATGAGTGGTCAAATGAACACATGGTTAATCATCGAGAGAATGCACAACAATATTATTCTACAAAATTGTCATATAAACAAGTCAAAGATAAGAAAATATTGAAATCCAATTTATGTGCATTATTTATTGATCAAATAACCAATGAGCCCATGCATAGAAGTTGTAAAAGATTTCCTATTCATTGGTGCCAATACCAAGGAATATAGGATGATTTTTGGAATAGCCATCCCCATATATCAATAATACGGTGCCCTAATATTTCTTGAGGAAACTCTCTTGCAAGTTTGTCCTCAATGATATTCTAAATTATTTTGATATGTATTCAATTTCTAGGGCAGAGACAAAGGGTTTGCATATGATACAGAGGGGGCATGTCATGCTTAAGACCATCCAATGAGACTCTTAGCCAAGCCATCTATTCAACATGTCATAGTCCCTTCTGTTATGAATGACAGTGTTAAGCTGGAGACCCTACAGTCTGTTAGTTCCCTCATATAGACCTTATTACAACATATTAAGGATATTTCATAGGGTGATAGGGTGAGCCTCCTAAGCATCGACTATCACCATTTATTGTGCCTATGGAGCTACTTGTGATTATGGGTATAAGAATGTTGATAATACATAAATTGGAGAGGATGCTCCACAATTTTTAGAGTATGCTATACAAGGCTAGAACCAAGATACATCTATATTAGATAATATAGTAATTAAATAGATGAATTGCTGGATATGGCCTTTGGCATTAATCGATAGTAATTTTTAATAAGGTTCTACAATTTATTTTATTTCCTTTTGAAATATATAATTAACTATATTAATCTATTATGAATGAAAATTAATGTAAAGAATTATATGTATTATGAAATTTCAGGGTCAAAGTACTCATCCTACATTTGTCATCCCTTTGGCAAATGGTTATGTGACCATGTCAAGTCCACAGGTATGTAATTTGTAACAAGTAAATATTTTTATCATATATTAATGGTAATCTTAAAATGACAATCTGATGATGAACAAGTGGATGTTGGACCTCCAACATCATGAGGAGTTGGTGGGGGTAGTCATATATCAAGGTTCACTGAGGTAAATTTCACTATGTTTAATCATTATGTATAAAAATAATGTTATGTGGATTTTGGTCAAATAACATTGTTATATTTTTAGTTGGTGACATTAATTTAGAATCCTCTTGATATTCATGGCACAATGGAGATGGGCATTGTTGCAACTATTTTATCTTCAATGCCTTTGACTGAGGTATGAGTTAGTAGTATAAATTTCACTATGTATTTCTTGTTTTATCTTACATCATTTAATGTTAATAAATGATATTCATATTTAATATAATTTGCTTCTTCATGCTTGTCACAAGAGGTCACAACTCTAGTTTGTGCACTTGCCCCTTAGGTGGATGAAGAGAGGTAATAGATGATTGAGAAGGATTATAAACTTGTAATAAGTGATTTTTTACTTATGTCGTTGTATATTTCATGTTTTCTATATTAATGTGTATATTGTTTGATTATATTAATAGATGAAGCTAAAAAAAATTGAGACAAGGTTCAGACAGTAGATTAGAGAGCAAGAGTGATGTAGAAGCATCCAGTCGTGTAAGGGCAATCTTGCATCACCCAAAAAAATGATGATTTTATTTTCTATTTTTTTCAATTTTAGGATTTTTGGATACCCAATTACTTGAATAATGATGTGGGGTGTTCAGTTTTTCCAACCTGCTAAAACTAGTAAATTGTTATTTTTAGAAATTTTGCATTTATGGAAGCATAAATTTACTCAAAGCTTTGGAATTGAAAATATAACCTTTGATGAAGGAATTGGCCAAAGATCACTTGTGGGCCGAAAGATATTAAAGTTTTTGTTTCTTTAAAAATCCATGAAAAGTTTCAAAGTTAAATATGAGGCACTTAGAGGCCCCGTACGACCCCAAAATGGGTTAGAATCAGCAAAGTAAATTTCAAGGGCATAGATCTCTTCACGAGATTTCCAATGGATGAAAGGGTTCATCAATTGAACACTCAGATCAAAAGTTATGGCTCCCGAAAGTTGACCTATTTTTGGAGGGAGTTGCAAATTTCAAAATTTTGGTTGGAAGGTGCCAAAAAGAGCTATTTATGACCATTTTTTAGGAATCTTTTGGGCAATAGAGAAAGGGAGGAAAGGAGGGAGTCAAAAAAAGGAGGGAAAATATAAACCCTAACATATTTGAAGCTACAAAAGCAAAAGGTTCTAGAATTCAAAGGAAGGAAGTTGTAATGTGTTGCAACCTATTGAGGATTCATCCTCTGATTTGATTCATGTTTATGTAATGTAATGTGTTTTTTAGTTCAATAAAAGAACATTCCTATTTTTTGTGAACAATCTATGTTGTTGTGTGTTCTGGGATTGACCCCCCTCATCAAGTGGTATCAGAGCAGTACTTCTTGAGTGTGTATATAGATTGTCGATCATGAGGTAATTTGCACTAGGACCTAAGGTTGTAGGTTTGTTGTAGAACTCAAAAATGTCTCCATGAAGGAACTGTGGTGGTGCTAGGAGAAATGCTTTGATAGAAGAGAGTTTTAGAGCCCTGCAAAGACAAATCAGTGCATTGCAAGAGGAGTTTCAAAGAGGGTTTGAGCCAAGAAGAAGAGAAGAAAACAAAGATGTTGCAGGAGAACCTGAGCAAGTCAGATTGTTGAAGACCATCGCCAATATTGAAAAAAGGCCTAGGATTGAAGTTTCTATGTATTTTGGGGATCTTAATCTAGAAGAGCTTATTGATTGGATAAATCAAATGGAGGAATATTTTGAGTATGAAGATGTGGATGATCCATAACGGGTCAAGTTTGCAAAAATCAAGTTGAAGGGCCATGCCAGTATTTGGTGGAATGAGGTCTGGTTAGAGAGAAATAGAAGAGGAAAAGGAAAGACTACTAGATGGGATCAGACGGTGGAGAAACTAAAGAAGTAGTTCATTCCTGTGGACTATTAGTTGGAGTTGTTGAAGAAGCTGTAGGAATTGAAGCAAGGTAACAAGTCTATTAAGGAGTATACTGAAGATTTTTACAAGATTATTATTAGAATAGGCTATGCAAAGGCCAACAAGGAGAAGGAAGCCCATTACATTAATGGGTTGAGGTCAAGTATTCAAGAGGAGCTAAGCCTAGTTAGAATGACCACCATAGAAGATGCATACTAGTTTTCTTTGAAGGTGGAAGAGAAGCTGAATAGATTAGAAGCAGGCACTAGTCAAAATTAGAAAGGAGATAATGCCTACCTCCTTTGTGACTAAAATAATGGTGAGAAAAGAGGAAGAGGAAGAGGAAGACCTGGACAAGGACCTAGAAGAGGAGGTTTTAGAGGAACCTATTTCTAATGTGGAGAAGGACATTGATCCTACGAGTGTCCCTAACATCAAGGAAGGACAGATAAGAGACCTGAAGGTAATGCATGAGTTGCACATGTAGATGAAGATGTGTAGTCTGAGCATTTTGAAGATGTTGAAAGGGGAGAAACCCTATTTGTCAGAAGAACCTTGGTAAATGAGGAGAAAGAACCAGATTAGAGGAAGAATTTATTTTGCACAAGGTGCAAGTGTGAAGGTAAATATTGTGATTATATTATTGATAGTGGAATTATTGATAATCTTGTCTCAGAAGAGTTGGTTAACAAGTTGAAGTTGAAAAGGAGAAGGCATCCACATCCATATCGGATTACATGGTTGCAGAAGGAACATAGAGCTTTGGTCAATGAGCAGTGTTTAGTCAAGTTGAAGATTGGAGACTACCATGATGAGGTGTTGTGTGACATCATATCGATAAATGCATGTCATATGCTATTGGGAAGGTTGTGGCATTATGATTTAGGTGTGCTATCCATGACGACCATGCAACTGCCTTGTTAGCACTTATTTTGACCTGGGGCTGATTTGTCATGATCAGGAGGTTTCTTCATCTGAAGCCTTCATCTTCTTGCCCAAATTTTTCTAAGTGTTGGACCTCCTCAGCGTTTTTCAGCTGCAGCATCATATTTTTCTGAGGGGGAGGTCGTCATCATCATCTTGTCTTTGATGATGATCTTCATCAGCATGTTCTTCGTCGGCTTGTTTTTCTCATCGTCATCATCATATTTCAACTGTCGGGTGATGTTTGCTTATTATCCTGATGATACTGGTGAGCTACAGTGCGCCCTCAGTTGCTTGCGGGGGTGATTTTTCAAGTATCCGGTGATTTTCCGAATATCACCTTGCCCAGACATGATGATGATGTTGCCCCTTTATCTTGAAGGGGTTATTCTCTAAGTTGTCGACCTGACTTGTTTTTTCCTAAGCGTCGTCATCATCATGATATTTCCAGTTATCATCCTGCTGCTTGCGGAGGTCATCATATTTTCTGCCTTCATGATATTTCGCCGGGGTGATATTTTATCATCGGGTGATCTTGGTTATGATCATCCTGATGATGTTGTTGAAGAGTTCTAAGTGCGACCCGATATTCACTAGGGTCATCATATTTTGAACGTCAGGATGATCTTAGTCAATATCATCCTGATGATGTTGTATCACCTTGTTCTTTGTTTCTCATCCTGATGATGCTGACATCATCCATATATCAGGGTGATATCCGGTTCTTTCTGCCTGTCTGCATCATGATTTTTCCGAAGGAGGGGGTGATATTTTCATATCACCCGGATATATGTTTTGTTCGAGCATCATGATGATGCTGATATCAAGGAGATATCCGCCTGTTGGCTTCGCGCATTATCTACTGGGGGTGATCTTTTCAAGCAGCATCATCATATTTAGTTATCGCCCCGATCTTACAGAGGAGCTACAGTGCAACCTGATGTTTGAACGTCAGGAGGATATTTCCAAATATCCGGTTGTCTTCCGAATATCATGATGATGTTAATATGATGATGACGTCATCAAGGTCCGCGGGGGTCATATTTCTAACAACTGATCATCTTGAAGAGACCTCCTGATATTTGCAAACATGATGATGACGTCATCCGGATATGAGGAGGTGCGCAGTAGGCAGATATGATGATGACGTCAGCAGTATATGATGATGACGTCATCAGGATGTTCATCGGCCAGACTTTTGGAATAAGCTCAGCAGGAGGATGTTCCTCCGATGGATCAGGTTGTGCTGATTATCATGAGGGGTATATTTCAAACGTCAGGGTGATATTTCGAACAACAGGATATCATGCTGCTGGAGGATGATGATGATGAAGTCTATACTAGTGTCGTCAGGAGCAAAAGCGCCGACATGATATATGCTCATGACCTAGTATATGAAGTGTTATTGAGGTCATCGCGGGGTGCATGTGGGATATTGATATCCTGCACTTTCAAATATCATGATGATGAGTCTCGGCGGGAAATGGTTGCGATTGCAGATTTGATGATCTTCCCAAGGCCGCGGGTTGGTGCGCCATTAATGGCGATTGTTGCAGAGGTATGGGCGGTGGCGTGGATGGATCCTGTACCCGACTGAAGATGTACATCAGCGGACAGGGGCGCAGGGCTCGAGAAATCTTCCTGTCTCCTCCCCTACCTGCTGCATTCAAGTTTGGGCGCCAATCTGGTTGTGTTTGAGCGCCATTTTCCTGATACTGTGTATCTGGCGAAATTTTGGTCAACCATGTAATTAATTGCTGAGCACCTACCTGGCTGTTATAAGCAGGTGGTCTTGCTCATTTGAGAGGTTGTTGAAAGTTGATGACTTTGGCTCTGTAATGCATAACAAGCTGATCTGGTTGCTCTGTACAGCTTACCTGTGAGTTTATGTATCTCTTGTTGTTTGTTTTTGGCATGAACCCACTGATTTCATGATTAAACTTATATGAGAAATGTTGTTTGGCATGTGTTGTGTTAATTCTGTCTCCAGTACTGCATGTATTCTTCTTCTGAATCTGGATGTTTGGTAATGTTTAGATTCTAGAGCATGGAATTCCTATGTTGACTGTCTGATCTTTTAACTTCTACTCAAGGGGTAGATTAAATTGTTTTCAGGTTGAACATTGGGAAGAGTATACTGCAGTAGGGATACCATAAGTAGAGATAACCTAACACTCTGTATTGGGAGATGCCTGTAAGGCAGGTATCACACATATCCCCTTGAAATCCAGTTTTAGTTGTTCATGCTGATCATTCACAGGTGTATGTCTACTGACTCCAGGCCCTGGATAGGCACCAATCATGCTTTGTTTTGTGTTATAACCATATCCAGCTTTGCATCCACACTTAAACTCCAAAGCAAAATCTAAAACCAGCATTAGGACATTAGAGTTAGTTTTAGGAACCTCAGTCCTCTGTCTACAACTGCAAATAGGCCCAAAGCTAGCCCCTTTGCCCTTATCTTTCAGTTTTGGTCTACTTACAGGAGGACTCATCTGCTTTCTGTCAACATCCCAGCCTTGCATGCATATCCTCATGGATGTTGAGTAGGGAATACCCCCCTAGGTCTTGCAGAGCCTGAAGAAGAAGAGGAGATAAAATATAGAGTCTATCTCCTATACTGTTGACCCCCTGGCCCAGAGATCCTGTTGATCACTGATGGCTACCTTGTAGGGAAATCTGGGAATAAGCATCCAGTCTGGGAAAAAATCAACAGAAATTGGTGACTCCGCTGGGGACTGAGAAGTAAAAGTACTATCTAACCATCTCCAGTGATATATATGTGACCCATCTGAGTCAGCAACAGTAATCTACTCCGCTGGGGAACCTTGTGAAAGAACCCTGGTTTTCAGAAGAAAACAGTTCCTAGAAATAGGTGGTGACTCCGAAGTAATCTCCCAACCGGTCACAGTAAAATTATATGCAGGGGAGAAGATCCCAACAAAATCCTCTATTTGAAGAGTTACCATTAACAAAAAGAATGATGTATAGAAGAAAGGGAACTGTCTCAGCTAGTCATGAGAGCTCCCCCAGAAAAAGTGATGAGGTACAAGATAACCCTAGGCCATCAGGACAGCATGCTCCTTATTTTTCAAGTGCAGAAGCTGATATTCAAGGTGCATATGAGAGGCAACAGGGTGGTAGTATGAGAATGAGGTCAGAGGTGTTCCAAGAACGCCCTTTTCTAGACCCAAGTGAAAGGTTTGAAGAGGCAGAGTCTCTGAGGGATGATGAAGATGATGACCAAAATGGTATGAGACCATCTACCTCCAGACCTAAGGATGAACAATTGGCTGAAGAAATCAAAAGTCTAAGAGCAGAACTAGAATACCTACAAGCCATGAAAATCAGAGATGATATACAGCAGAAAGTGCAAGCCTTGAGAACTGCCCAAAATAATTCAGTTCCTACCTTAGAAAATGCAAATATGCAAAGACATCAGCAAAGATATGAAATGCAACATCAGCATCATGATGACAGACAAAATGTGAATGATGCTAGGATACCACTGAACCATACAGGAAACCAGAATGCAAACAGAAATGTTAATGTTAATCAGCCAAACAGACAGCCCATGCAGCTAGATAGATTCAGGCAGCTGGTGTTTGATGGTATTCCTGGGTATCCTAACCCCATTGATAAGCATATGAGGCTGCAAGTGCCTAAATTTTCAGGAAACAATACAGTGTCAGGAGAAGATCATCTAAAGGCCTTCCAAAATGTCATGGATAATTTTGAGGTTGAGCATGAGGATGTTTTCATGAAGTCATTCATGCAATCCTTAATAGATGAGGCAAGAGAATGGTACAGGAATCTGCCTGACCGAAGCATATCATCATGGGATGATTTTAAAAGGATATTCAAGGAGCAATATGGTGATAAAACTGACCCTAGCTTCTTTGTAAATGAGTTCACCAGTATCACAAAAGGGTCAAATGAGCAGGTTGCAGACTTTAATGCAAGATTTACTAAAGTGTTGAACAAATTGCCACATCATATGAGGCCAAATGAACCAATGTGCATAATTTTGTACATCAATGCCTTTGATGCAAAGACTGCATATGGACTAAGAGATAAAGGTCCTGCCACTCTCAGGGATGCTTTCAGAATTGCAGTAAATATTGAAAACAATAGGAAAGCATCAGGCAAGACAAATAGAAGGGATGATGTAAAAATTCTGCAGAATCCAAATAAGCCTCAGAACACTCAAGGTAGTACATCTGCTCCTGATGATAAGATAGACAAACTGGCAAATGTTGTTAAGGACCTGAGCTATAGATTAGCTAGAAGTGAAAAAGGGATGGGTCCTGATAGGCAAGTCTATCAAAGGTAGGAAAAGAGGCCATCATTACATGATATGCCTTATAACACCAATTGGCATGATGGTAAGCCTGTATATCCACGTAACAACACAAATCAGAGGGCTCAACATGTCAAGGAAACTCCTGATCCCCTAAAGAAAACTATAAATATTGCTGATGATGCTCCGTGGTGTATAATTTGTCAGATGCCACATTCACAGTCACAGTGCATGATTGCCCAATCTTTGTATGATAATGCTACATCCTGTAATGAATGCAATGAGCCACATCATGTGCAGGATGATGATGTTAACATGATGACCATAGGTAATGGACATACTCTCTATGATGCTGATGAGAAGACAGATCATCAGATTCAGGCCTGCCAACAGTCCCCATATGATGAAGATAATGAAGATAACTATGTGTATGCTCAGAATTCACACAATTTTCTGAGTAACCTACAACGACCTTCTGATGAGGAAATTAGAGCCTTCACAGCTGCAGCAGTTGCTCAAGTCAAAAGCAACTACAATCTTAGAGGTAAAAATCAGGTAGGCAGCCCACATCAGCCAGAGGATATTTCTGCAGGTCAGCTGGTGCATGGTCATAAAGGAACTGAACCACAAAAAAGGCAGTGGGTAAATAATAAGCAGAACTTTAGACACAGAATAGGTCATGATTTTCAAGGACCAGAAAACAAAACCCCTCAGGCTGAAGATCAAAGTAGAGGTTCCCAAGACAAGAATGATGATCAGGGAACTATGAAAGTGAAAACTAAATCAGCTCAGGATAAAAGCAAGGTTGTGGAGCAAGCTACAACTGTTGTACAAAACTATGCTCCATTTGATATAGCCCAGATCCTCTCTCAAGTAAAGGTCTCTGTTCCACTTATGGAACTCATGAAAGTGGAAGAGATCAAGAATAGGACAATATCCCTAATTTCAGGGGTACCTTTTCAAGCTAAGCAAAATGATCAGACCCAGGGTGAGAAACATGTCATGTGTAGTGAAGAAGATGAGACTCCTGAAGTCTATTTAGGAATGACCATGACAAAGTGCCCTTCACAGGTGGAACCATCTTATGTTTCCCTGGTTATAAATGGTAAAATAATTAGAAATTGTATGCTTGACTCTGGAGCATCCACAAATGTCATGCCTTTGGCTATCATGCAACAAACTGGATTAAAAATTGACAAGGCATGTGGAAAGTGTTATGCTATGGATGCCAGAGAGATACTAGTTATTGGAATCATGAAGGATGTAGATTTCAAACTGGCAGCATTTCCTGAAAAGAAATATAAGATGAATATAACAGTGGTTGACATCAAGCCACAGTATGGTATGCTGCTGTCAAGAAGATGGGCAGCACTAATTGGTGGAAGTATGCAGCTGGACCTATCATATGCCATGATTCCAATGAATGGCAGGGATGTCAAGCTAATTAGAGAGCAAAGATCATCAGAGACAGTGGAAGACCAAGAAGCAAATGAACAAGTATGCTTTGTAGACACTGACTGTGATAACTTCAAGGTTGTCTCAGATGATGCAGAAGACAAAAAGAAAAATGCCTGTATTGATGAGCTGGATCAGCAAGGCTTATGGACTATGTTTTTTGATGGAGCTTGTGCAAAAGAAGGCTCTGGAGCTGGAGTTGTTTTCCTGTCTCCAACTGGTAAGCTCCTCAAATCCTCTTTCTTGCTGAGGTTTGATTGCACAAATAATATTGCAGAATATGAGGCTTTACTCTTAGGCCTGAATATTGCTCTCAAACATGGGATTAAGATGTTAAGAGTATTTGGAGATTCTGAGCTGATTGTATCCCAAATCAGAAATAAGTATGCTGCAAAGAATAAAAGACTGAAACAATACAAGCATGCTGTTTGGGATACTATTGAACTTTTTGATGCATTTTCAATTGGCTGGGTAGAAAGGTCAAAAAATGTTATGGCTGATTTCTTAGCCAATGTTGCAATAAGGCTAGATGACATCACTCTGTCAGGTGTCATAGATGTAGAAGTTAAAATTAGGCCTGCCATACCAGAAAACATATGCAGTTGGCAAGTTTTTAATGATGATAGGGATTTGCTGAAATTTTTGCACTGCATAGATGAGTATGAGAATCAACAGATTGATTTCCAAGCTTTTGTAGAGACTGTAGATGGAAAAGAGACTCTTGTAGGGAAAGAGATCATTCAGTTGAAGACTAACAAGATCCCTAGAGGGTTAGTGGCTTTGGAAAGAGCCTTTGACAGTAGAGACAAAATGGTCACAAAGACATCCCCCACAAATAAGGAGGATTTAGAAGAAATAAATTTGGGGACATCTCAGGCCCCTCAGAAAGTATATATTGGTAAACAGCTCAAACCACACATAAGAAGTATGCTGATTGCATTGCTAAAAAGGTATAAACATGTTTTTGCTTGGTCATATGAGGACCTAAAAGCTTATAGAGAAGACTTATTCCAGCATGAGATCCCACTGAAGCCTGAAGCTAAGCCATTTAGACAAAGGCAGAGACCTATAAATCCTACCTTAGCTCCCAAGATGCAGGAAGAACTCAAAAGGCTCAGGGAGGCTGGAATAATTGTGCCTATCAGACATTCAACTTGGGTGTCTAACCTTGTCCCAGTCAGGAAAAAGAATGGTGATATTAGGCTGTGTGTTGATTTCAGGAACTTGAATGTATCCTCTTTGAAGGATAACTATCCATTGCCTAATATGGAAGCTATGTTGCAGAGAGTGACTGGTTGTGAACTCCTATCCATGATGGATGGATTTTCAGGATATAATCAGGTAAAGGTGAAAGAATCAGAACAGTATAAGACTGCCTTTACCACTCCATGGGGAACGTATGTGTATGTTAGAATGCCATTTGGACTAACAAATGCAGGTGCTACATTTCAAAGAGCAATGGATGTTGCTTTTGCAGGGCTGATTGATTCAATCTTGGCTGTATATCAGGATGACATGACTGCCTACTCAAAGAAAGAAGAGCAGCATTGTATGCATCTGGAGCAGATCTTCATAAGAGCACTAGAATATGGTATTTCTTTAAACCCAAAGAAGTGTGCCTTTGGAGTAGTTGAAGGAAAACTTCTGGGACACATTGTTTCCAAGGATGGAGTCAGGATAGATCTAGAGAGAGTGGCAGCTATTGACAGGATTCAAATGCCAAAAACTGTGAAAGGAGTTCAGTCCTTCTTTGGACAGATAAACTTTGTTAGAAGATTTGTTCCCAACTTTGCAGAGATCACAAGGAACATTTCCAAGATGATGAAGAAGGATGCAACTGTCAACTGGGAAAGGGAAGCAGCAGGATCATTTCAGAATATCAAAGAGGCAATTAAGATGGCCCCTGTTCTTAAATCTCCTGATTTTTCTAGGCCATTCCAAGTGTTCTCATTTGCTTCCTTTCATACTGTTGCTGCATGTTTGTTGCAGAAAAATGAAGATGGTTTTGAACAGCCCATCGCTTTCTTCAGTATGTCCCTGCAGGCCTCTGAGTTGAAGTATGATATTATGGAAAAGCAGGCATATGCACTTGTTAGAGCCATCAAAAGTTTCAGACCATACTTGGTAGGGTCATATATCATTGCATATGTACCTCATGCAGCAGTCAAAGACATATTCACTCAACAGGAGGTGACTGGAAGAAGGTGCAGATGGATAAACAAACTGCAGGAATTCAACATAGACATACAAGTTACTAAGTTGATAAGAGGACAAGGATTAGCCAAGATGATGGCACAATCAAACTTGGAAGCATGCCAAGTTAATGCAGTCCAAGATGAGAATGTAAGTGTATCAGGATCTGAATGGTACAAGGATATTGTCTATTATTTGCAAAATCTGAATTGTCCTTCCCATTTCAGTGACAATCAAAAGAGGACTCTGAAGCTACATGCAATCAGGTATGTTGTTGTTCAAGATGAGCTGTACTGGAAAAATCCTGATGGTGTGCTGCTGAGATGTGTGGATAAGAACATGGCTAACAATATTTTGATTGACATGCATAAAGGATTGTGTGGTGGCCATTATACTGCCCAAACAACAGCTCATAAAATTCTCAGGGCGGGATATTGGTGGCCCACTCTCTTTTCAGATGCACAGAGGTTAGTACGAAAATGTGACCCTTGCCAGAGATTCTCAGGAAAGCTAAAATATAATGGTGCTTTACCCCTCAGGACTGTACCTGTGGATGCTCCATTCCAGCAATGGGGAATTGACTTTATAGGGGAAATTGCAGACAAATCAAGTGGGGGACACAGTTGGATTTTGGTGGCAACTGACTACTTTACCAAATGGATTGAGGCCATTCCAACTAAAAGAGCTACAAGTAAGGTGGTGACAGATTTCATACTAGAGAACATCATCATCAGGTTTGGAGTACCATTTAAGATTATCACTGATAATGCTATGTGCTTCAGATCAGGTGAGTTTGTTGATTTTTGCAACAGGTATGGGATAAACCTGTCATATACATCACCATATCACCCACAAGGAAATGGTCAAGCAGAATCAAGCAATAAGAGCATCATGAAAATTGTCAAGAGGATACTGGACAAGAACAAGAGAGCTTGGGACTCAAAGTTGAATTTAGCAGTATGGGCTGACAGAGTGACAGTGAAAAGGGCTATTGGGAAGTCACCTTTTGAGCTGGTATATGGTGCATCAGCTAGACTGCCCATAAACAATCTCCTACCAGTTTATAGATTCATTCAGGAAAATGATGAGGACATTGAAGATCCCATGACAGAAAGAGTGAATCAGCTGGTTGCATTGGATGAAGACAGAAGGAGAGCCCACCAGATCAATCTCAAAAGACAACAGGATATGAAATATCAGTTTGACAGGAGAGCCACAAAAAGGAAGTTTCAAGTCAATGATCTGGTGCTCATTTGGAATGCTAAAGATCAGGAAAAGGGTAAACATGGTAAATTCCAGCCCTTATGGATGGGCCCATATCAGGTTTGCAATACTCATGGGGAGGATTCTTATTTTCTCCAGGCCCTAGATGGTGAAATTCTGGAATTGCCTGTGCATGGCCAATTCCTTAAGTTCTATTTTGCATGAATATCTGGTTGCTGTGCACATTTGTAAAATATGTATGTAGTGTAAATGCCTTGTACAGCTCGTGTTTTTTGGCTTTTTGTCAGGTCTGCCCGGAGATCTGGTTCTCGCTGCAGGTTTTCACCTGCACGTCCCCATTCGGAGCCACTGTTAGCACTTATTTTGACCTGGGGCTGATTTGTCATGATCAGGAGGTTTCTTCATCTGAAGCCTTCATCTTCTTGCCCAAATTTTTCTAAGTGTTGGACCTCCTCAGCGTTTTTCAGCTGCAGCATCATATTTTTCTGAGGGGGAGGTCGTCATCATCATCTTGTCTTCGATGATGATCTTCATCAGCATGTTCTTCGTCGGCTTGTTTTTCTCATCGTCATCATCATATTTCAAATGTCGGGTGATGTTTGCTTATTATCCTGATGATACTGGTGAGCTACAGTGCGCCCTCAGTTGCTTGCGGGGGTGATTTTTCAAGTATCCGGTGATTTTCCGAATATCACCTTGCCCAGACATGATGATGATGTTGCCCCTTTATCTTGAAGGGGTTATTCTCTAAGTTGTCGACCTGACTTGTTTTTTCCTAAGGGTCGTCATCATCATGATATTTCCAGTTATCATCCTGCTGCTTGCGGAGGTCATCATATTTTCTGCCTTCATGATATTTCACCGGGGTGATATTTTATCATCGGGTGATCTTGGTTATGATCATCCTGATGATGTTGTTGAAGAGTTCTAAGTGCGACCCGATATTCACTAGGGTCATCATATTTTGAACGTCAGGATGATCTTAGTCAATATCATCCTGATGATGTTGTATCACCTTGTTCTTTGTTTCTCATCCTGATGATGCTGACGTCATCCATATATCAGGGTGATATCCGGTTCTTTCTGCCTGTCTGCATCATGATTTTTTCGAAGGAGGGGGTGATATTTTCATATCACCCGGATATATGTTTTGTTCGAGCATCATGATGATGCTGATATCAAGGAGATATCCGCCTGTTGGCTTCGCGCATTATCTACTGGGGGTGATCTTTTCAAGCAGCATCATCATATTCAGTTATCGCCCCGATCTTACAGAGGAGCTACAGTGCAACCTGATGTTTGAACGTCAGGAGGATATTTCCAAATATCCGGTTGTCTTCCGAATATCATGATGATGTTAATATGATGATGACGTCATCAAGGTCCGCGGGGGTCATATTTCTAACAACTGATCATCTTGAAGAGACCTCCTGATATTTGCAAACATGATGATGACGTCATCCGGATATGAGGAGGTGCGCAGTAGGCAGATATGATGATGACGTCAGCAGTATATGATGATGACGTCATCAGGATGTTCATCGGCCAGACTTTTGGAATAAGCTCAGCAGGAGGATGTTCCTCCGATGGATCAGGTTGTGCCGATTATCATGAGGGGTATATTTCAAACGTCAGGGTGATATTTCGAACAACAGGATATCATGCTGCTGGAGGATGATGATGATGAAGTCTATACTAGTGTCGTCAGGAGCAAAAGCGCCGACATGATATATGCTCATGACCTAGTATATGAAGTGTTATTGAGGTCATCGCGGGGTGCATGTGGGATATTGATATCCTGCACTTTCAAATATCATGATGATGAGTCTCGGCGGGAAATGGTTGCGATTGCAGATTTGATGATCTTCCCAAGGCCGCGGGTTGGTGCGCCATTAATGGCGATTGTTGCAGAGGTATGGGCGGTGGCGTGGATGGATCCTGTACCCGACTGAAGATGTACATCAGCGGACAGGGGCGCAGGGCTCGAGAAATCTTCCTGTCTCCTCCCCTACCTGCTGCATTCAAGTTTGGGCGCCAATCTGGTTGTGTTTGAGCGCCATTTTCCTGATACTGTGTATCTGGCGAAATTTTGGTCAACCATGTAATTAATTGCTGAGCACCTACCTGGCTGTTATAAGCAGGTGGTCTTGCTCATTTGAGAGGTTGTTGAAAGTTGATGACTTTGGCTCTGTAATGCATAACAAGCTGATCTGGTTGCTCTGTACAGCTTACCTGTGAGTTTATGTATCTCTTGTTGTTTGTTTTTGGCATGAACCCACTGATTTCATGATTAAACTTATATGAGAAATGTTGTTTGGCATGTGTTGTGTTAATTCTGTCTCCAGTACTGCATGTATTCTTCTTCTGAATCTGGATGTTTGGTAATGTTTAGATTCTAGAGCATGGAATTCCTATGTTGACTGTCTGATCTTTTAACTTCTACTCAAGGGGTAGATTAAACTGTTTTCAGGTTGAACATTGGGAAGAGTATACTGCAGTAGGGATACCATAAGTAGAGATAACCTAACACTCTGTATTGGGAGATGCCTGTAAGGCAGGTATCACACATATCCCCTTGAAATCCAGTTTTAGTTGTTCATGCTGATCATTCACAGGTGTATGTCTACTGACTCCAGGCCCTGGATAGGCACCAATCATGCTTTGTTTTGTGTTATAACCATATCCAGCTTTGCATCCACACTTAAACTCCAAAGCAAAATCTAAAACCAGCATTAGGACATTAGAGTTAGTTTTAGGAACCTCAGTCCTCTGTCTACAACTGCAAATAGGCCCAAAGCTAGCCCCTTTGCCCTTATCTTTCAGTTTTGGTCTACTTACAGGAGGACTCATCTGCTTTCTGTCAACATCCCAGCCTTGCATGCATATCCTCATGGATGTTGAGTAGGGAATACCCCCCTAGGTCTTGCAGAGCCTGAAGAAGAAGAGGAGATAAAATATAGAGTCTATCTCCTATACTGTTGACCCCCTGGCCCAGAGATCTTGTTGATCACTGATGGCTACCTTGTAGGGAAATCTGGGAATAAGCATCCAGTCTGGGAAAAAGTCAACATGCCTATTCCCTGAAAAAGATGGAGTTTGTCATAAGTTGAATCCCTTGAAGGAAGTGGAAGAAAAGGTATGTAGTATTGCTAGAATTTGTTTGGTAGATGGCATGAAATTTTTGGATGGTATGAAGCATGAGCGTCACTGGTTTGTGTTGATTCCTAAGATCAACCAAGAGAAATGTGAAGATGTACCAGTAGAAGTCTCAAATATGTTGGAAGATTTTTAGGACATTGTCTTTGATAATGTACTAGAAGGTTTACCATTGGTAGGAAGATAAGTCACCAAATGGATTTGATACCAAGAGCTAGTTTTCTAAATAAGGCAGCCCATAGAATGACTCCTACAGAGAATGAACAGTTGAACAGACAAGTTCAGGAATTGCTAAGGAAAGGACTGATAAGGGAGAGCCTAAGTCCATGTGTAGTATATGCAGTACTAGCACCGAAGAAGGATGGAAAATGGAGGATGTGTATAGATTCTTGAACCATTAACAAGATCATGATCAAGTACAAGTTTCCGTTGCACAGAATGGATGACATAATGGATTGTTTGAGTGGAGCCAAGTACTTCATGAAGATAGATTTGAAGAGTTGATATCACCAAATCTAGATCCGAGAAGGAGATGAATGAAAGACAACCTTCAAGAATAAGGAGAGCCTATATGAATGGTTAGTGATGCCATTTGGGCTAACCAATGCACTGAGCACATTCGTGTGGCTCATGAACGAGGTACTAAAAGAGTATTTGGGTAAATTTTTCATTGTTTGTTTAGATGATATTTTGATTTCCAATAAGAGTTTGCAGGATCACCTAATGCATGTTTGAAAAGTTTTTGAGAAGCCGAGGGAAGAGAAGTTACTAATTAATCTAAAGAAATGTAGCTTTGTGAAGGAGTTGGTGTACTTGGGATTTGTTATCTCAGTTGAGGGTCTTAAAATGGATCCAGAGAAGGTGAGGGTTATCATTGAATGGCCTACCCAAGGAGTGTTACAAAGGTACAATCTTTTCATAGTTTGGCAAGTTTTTATAGAAAATTTATCAGGAATTTTTGTAGCATTTGTGCACCCCTAACTGAGATAATAAGAGGGGATAGAAAGGAGTTTAAATGGACTACAAGAGCAGCCAAGAGTTTTGATACACTGAAGCATAAAGTCATAGAGCAACCTATTTTGGCACTTCTAGATTTCAATATGGTATTTTAGGTAGATTGTAATGCTAGTGGCAATGTTATAGGAGTTGTTTTGAGTCAAGAAGGTAAGCCCATTACCTATTTTAGTGAGAAGCTTAATGATGCCAAGAAAAAATATTATGTTTATGATCAAGAGTTTTATGCTATAGTTTAGGATTTGAAGAAATGGAGACATTATTTGTTTCCAAAATATTTTATTTTATATACTGATCATCAAGCTTTGCAGTATCTTAATAGTCAAGGAAAGTTAAATCAGAGGCACTTAAAATGGGCTGAGTTTTTGCAGAGTTATACTTTTGTTTTGAAGCACAAGAGTGGGAAGTCTAACAAATTTGCAGATGCCTTAAGTAAAAGGCAAATTTGTTGACAAAGATGAAGATAGAGGTTGTTGGGTTCAATGAACTCAAGAATTTGTGCCCTAAAGACCCAGTCTTTGTAGAGGTCTAGAAATCTTATTTGGAGACTTTTACCTTGAATAGGATGAGATGGTTGGATTTCATAATCCAAGATGATATGTTGTTTAAAGGAATCTAGTTGTACATTCCAAGAAGTGAACTATGAAAGAGAACCTAATTAAAGAGAAGCATTATGGAGGGTTGGAAGGACACTTTGGTCAAGATAAGACCATTGCTCTTATTAGTGAGAATTATTATTGGCCACAATTGCACCAGGATGTGAGAACATTTGTACAAAGTTGCAGAGTATGCCAGATGGCCAAAGGAGTGAGCTAGAATACTGGGCTATACCAGCCATTGCCTGTACTAGAGGGGCCATGGGAAGATATCAACATGGACTTTGTCCTTGGTTTACTGACAACATAGAGAGGGCATGATTCAATATTTGTGGTGGTTGACAGATTTTTAAAGATGGCACATTTCATTCTGTGCCAAAAGACTACCGATGTTGTTCATGTTGCAGAATTATTTTTGAAGGAGGTGGTTAGTGATGAGGGTCACTGCAGTCCTCATCATGTAATTATAAATGTCAAACCAGAGCAGTGCCCATGATGATATGCAAAAGGTAGAAGAAATCATTTGCATGACATTCTTTTTCTACAAACAGAATTGAATGTAAATGCATGAAACAAATTGTTGCAATCAAATATAATCTAAGAGCTTGTAAATGAAAATGTTGGAATCAAATCTATCCTAAGAAGCTTGTGAAGGGAAATACTTGAAATGTAAAGAACTAGAAATGAAATGACTACTAAGAAATGAAACTACAAACAACTACTACTGCTAAAATACTGAACTATATTATTTCATAAAAATCTCCCCCTTTGATTCTTTGATTACAATGCATTTAAATAATGCTTATTCTTAATCAATCCGCCAAGAACGTGGATCTGAGATCCTATTCTTGAGGAGAAAAACTATAACTTCTTCCTTTGATTTTGCTGTCTTCTTTCACGCCATTTTTACTTCAGTCTATTTCTGTCACAACCTGCTCACTTATTTTGACAAATGTCTTCAAATAGTTTCTGGGTTTTGTTCCCCTTGTTCCAAACTTTCTAGATCATTTTGAAATTCTAAATTTTATTGAGCAATGAGGGAGATATTGCCATTTTACTGATACTACATTTTTAACTTCCTCTTTCCATGCTTCTTTTTAAGAAGTTTTATGGCATTTCAAATTGACATAATTTATTCTTTAGACTACTAATTCTAATTACAAGGAAAACCATGTAATAGCATTAATACATGCAATGACACTAATTAAGCAAAATACATACTTTTATTTAGCTAATAGATGAGATGATTTATTGTCTCATCATCTCTCCTACACCTAAAATGTTGCAAGTCCTCCTGTAACTCATAGTGACCTACTCGAGCCAATATCTTCACTTTTATTGCAATTGCTCTAAATATTTTCTGAGAGGTGCATAGGAGATGCTCTAAAGATATTATGAGTTATTCTGGAGCTATCTAGAGCTATCTATGTTTTCTCCATGGTCAGTTCCAAATTACTCTGGAGCTATTCGGAGCCATCTGAAGCTAACTGTCTTTCCTCCCTCGACGGCTCTAGAGAGATCCAAAATGTTGTAATGATGGAAATAGAGCCCATGGGCAGCTATGGAGAGATCCAAAATATCTTCAAATGCCAAAAGAAATATACAAAAGTTCTTGGGAGAAATAACTTTTATGGAGAAATGCATGTTTTTGAGCTTTAGAAAAGAAAACATAGCATGTGTAAAGCACTTATTTGTAGAAAAAGAAACCTACCCTATCCTACTCTCCTTAGTGATGTAGAGATAAGTCACACAAAACCATTAACTGGTTGTGGAAAATAACATCCTTTTCTCAAAAGATGGATCCATGCATTCAAGTTTTTGAAAGAAGAGGAAAACCATGAGAAGAATATGGCTAAATGTTTGAAGTTCAATACTCCTTTTTCCTTTGAAATGGTAGTAGTCTTCTCCATAATTTTTGATTCTAGTAGATGCATGGTCTGATTGGAAAGATCTTGCAATCCTTCCTCAAATTCTGTTGCATGCATGATTGGATGCATCTCCTTATCCTTCAAATATCTGATCGGTCAACCCTCCTTAGACTTTGAAGGTGTCCAAATAATAATGATCATTTCCTTGTTGGGGCTTGAAATCATGGTCCTCTAGTTGAGGAGGTTGCACAAGAGTTGTCACCTTCTTTGTATGCAAGAACCTCTTTCTTTGGATCTATTGTTTTGGGGGGAAGTTTCTGAAATAATAAACCTAAAAAAGACTTGCTAAACTAATTTTTCTTTTGACCTGCTATCACCAGATCAACAACAACTCCCTAATGACACCTATCCCCGACAATGGCGCCAAAAATGATGAGGGTCATTGCAGTCCTCATCATTTAATTATAAATGTCAAACCAGAGTGGTGTCCATGGCGATACGCAAGAGGAAGAAGAAATCATTTTGATGACATTCTTTTTCTACAAACAGAATTGAAAGCAAATGCATGAAACAAATTGCTGCAATCAAATCTAATCTAAGAGCTTTTAAATGAAATTGTTGGAATCAAATCTATCCTAAGAAGCTTGTGAAGGGAAATATTGGAAATGTAAAGAACTAGAAATGAAATGACTACTAAGAAATGAAACTAGAAACAACTACTATTGCTAAAAAACTGAACTATATTATTTCATAAAACTTTCCCCCTTTGATTCTTTGATTATAGTGCATTTATATAATGCTTATTCTTAATCAATCCACCAAAAATGTGGATCTGAGATCCTATTCTTGAGGAGAAAAACTATAACTTCTTCCTCTGATTTCATTGTCTTCTTTCACACCACTTTTATTTCAGTTTATTTCTGTCACAAACTGCTCACTTATTTTGACAAATTTCTTTAAACATTTTCTGGGTTTTGTTCCCCTTGTTCCTAGATTTCTAGATCATTTTTAAATTTTGAATATTGAGAAATGAGGGAGATATCTTTGTTTTACTGAGACTACATTTGTAACTTCCTCTTTCCGTGCTTCTTTTTAGGAAGTTTTCTGGTGTTTCAAATTGACAGAATTTATTCTTTAGACTACTAATTGTTGATTACAAGGCAAAACATGTAATAGCATTAATACATGCAATGACACTAATTAAGCAAAATACATGTTTTTATTTAGTTAATAGATGAGATGATTTATTGTCTCATCAGTTAGACTACATGGTCTTCCAAAGAGCATAGTTTCAAATCAGGACACCAAATTTGTTGGCTATTTTTGGAGGACCTTATGGAAGAAGTTGAAGACTAAGTTGAAGTTCAGATCTGCACATCATCTATAGACTGATGGGCAGACAAAGGTAGTAAATTGAAATTTGGGCAACCTACTGAGATGCTTAGTAGGAGATAAGCCCAAGGGATGGGATTTGATATTACCAAAGACAAAGTTTGCATATAACAATTCTTTCAACATGAGTACTGGTAAATCTCCATTCCAAATTGTATATGGGAATAGTCTAAGAAATGCTTCTGAGTTGAGAAAGATAGAGGAGAGAAGAGTAGTGTCGAGGTTGAAGACTTTGCAGAGCACCTGAAGAGCTTGCATGAAGAGGTACAACACATTAATAAAATGAATTATCAGTACAAGGCTAAGGCATATCAAAAGCAGAAATTTAAGGAATTCAAGGTTGGTGATGAAGTCAAGGTTCACCTAAGGAATGAATGGTTCCCAATGGGGACATATAATAACTTGAAAATGAAGAAATTTGGACCATGTAGGATCCTAATGAAGCATGATTCAGAAAATACATATGAGGTAGAGCTATCGAGTGGAATCACCATTTCCCTTGTGTTCAACATTTCTTATTTAACAGAGTATCATGAAGACAACATAGAGGATGGACCAATAGAAGAACAATGGAGTATCCTGGCACCTACTTCAAAGGAGGAGAAAGAAGAAATCCTAGATAGTCGTGTGAGAAGAAGTACCAAGAACAAGCAATATGAAGAATATTTGGTTAAATGGAAAGGAAGGTCTGTCAAAGATTCTTCCTGGTTGTCTAAGGTAGAGGTTAACCATTTGGGTTTTTCTCAAACACGTGAGATGTGATAAGGTCACTTCTCAAATTACCCTGGGTGTCTGATGCATGAGCATCAAGTGATGTAAGGGAAATCTTACATCACCCAAAAATGATAATTTTATTTTATGTTCTTTTTAATTTTGGTATTTTTTAATACCCAATTGCTCGAATAATGATGTGGGACCTTCAATTTTTCTAACTTGCTAAAATAACAAACTGCTATTTTTAGAAAGTTTTCATTTGAACACGTATGGAAGAAGAAATTTACTCAAAGCTTCATAATTGAAAAATATAAGCTTTGGTGAAATAATTAGCCAAATATCACTTGTGGGCTGAAAGATATTAAAGTTTTTGTTTCTTAAAAAACCCTTGAAAAGGTTTCAAAGTCAAATATGAGGAACTTAGAGGTCCCGTACGTCCCTGAAAATGGATGAAATTGGAAGAGAATATTATAAGGGCGTAGATCTCTTCACAAGCTTTCCAACTCATCAAATGGTTCATCAATCGAACACTTGGATCAAAAGTATGGCTCCCAAAAGTTGACCTATTTTTGGAGGGAGTTGCAAATTTTGAAATTTTGGTTGAAAGGTGCCAAAAAGGGCTATTTATGACCAATTTTTAGGAATCTTTTGGGGAGTAGAGAAAAGGGGGAAATTGGGGAGTCAGGAAAAGGATGGAAAATAGAAACCCTAACATATTTGAAGCTACATAAGTAGAAGGTTCCAAAATTTAGAGGAAGGAAGATGTAATGTGTTGCAGCCTATTGAGGATTTATCATCTGATTTGATTCATGTTTCTGTAATGTAATGTGTTTTTTAGTTCAATAAAAGAACATTCATATTTTTTGTGAGCAATTTGTGTTGTTGTATGTTCTGGGATTGACCCCCCTCATTAAAGAGCCATCAATTGCTTCTCCATCTTCCCAACAGAGCAAGGGTCATCGACAATTCCACAACATTCCATAGGACTTTCTATATTATGACATTTTTTTGTATGCCTATATGGTTTTGTACACATGCATTTCTATTTCACTGATGTAGTGATTTCTTCTTTGAGGATGCAATCTTGGAAAAAATCTTTCCTAGATCACTCAAGGACACACCCTTGGATTGGTTTTGCTCTCTACCTCCTAATTATATAACTTCTTTCTCACAATTAGTCAATAAGTTCCTCGAACATTTCCAAGAAAATATTAGATCTCAAGTGTCTTTGATAGACTTGGTTCATTGCAAACAAGGAATGAAAGAAAAATAACATATTTCATGGGTCCTTACCAAGCCCTCTTTTCACAAGTTCAATATTCTATTTTGAATGCCGATGTGCAAAGAATCTTTATTGGAAACTTACAACCTCACATCTGTGATAAGATATTATTCATTCAAAAGACACAGTAAAAACTTCATCAAGATCAATGATTTTCATCTAGTAACATAAGAAAACATGTGGCGGCAGTGTCATCTCCTGCTCCTGCCCTGTATAAATTGAAACCAAAAACAAGACATTTCACACCATTATTGGAGTCTCTTTACTCTATAATGACACAACTTTTGAACAATAATCTCATCAAACTTCCATTGGTTAGACCTCTCGATCCAAGTAAAATGCAAGCATCTTCCTTTGATTCGAAGGTGTTTTGTCAATTCCACCGCACTGCCGGTCATGACACTGAAAGATGTATGCATCTTAAACATGAAGTTCAAGACCTCATTGATTCCAATGTCATCCAGGTTGCTGGTGTGAATGATAGTAAATAAATTGGGGGCTCCAACTAATCAAAATATTCAAATTTATACAAATCCATTATCTCATCATGAATCTAATGTTGTGGACACATCTCAAGAACAAGACTATGAAGGCGATGCTTGTATGGTAGATGCCTGCCCTCATAAAGAGCACGTAAAACCTGAACCATCTATATCTTTTTCTCCTCATGATGCTACTATTTAGGCTCTTGATTGATCTCTCTACATCACCATTCAAATCAATGATAAAACCTATAAGAGGTGCTATGATAGATCCTATATGCATGGTAAATGTAGTAACTAAAGGGTTTCTCTACATGCATGGTCTACACTGTGATCACTACAATGTATCAAAAATCTTGATTAGAGCATATTATGGATCTATCCTTCCAACTCTTGGTGTCTTGACCCTTGATGTCAAGGTTGGGCCAAGAACCTTGGGTGTTACATTCGTCATCATCCCTACATCAGACTTTTTTCATGCGAAGTTGGTCACCCATGGATTTGCTCCATGAAGGCGGTCTCCTCTATGCTTCATAAGTGCTTAAACTTTCCATTTGAGGGACGTGTGCATGTTGTACATCATAGTCGATACCAACCCATTGCTTGACATGGACACTTTACACTTGACTACTTCTGGCCAAAACCAATTAGAGTTGCTCAAGCTAGAGAGGATTTTTTTGTCATATCAAGAGTTTAAAGCAAAGAAAATAGCAGAGTTGTCACTTAGTAACATACCTCCTTGTGATGTCCCCGAACCTCCTTGATCTTGTGAGGCTACAATAGTAGTTCTCCCTGTCCCACAAGTGGTGAATGAAGCTAATCCTAAATCAAAGGTTCTTCCCCATCCTTAAGCGTTTGATAGATATGCTGAGGTTCCACCTCCACCATCCCTCCAAGGACAAGGAGGCAAGCTCTGAGCACAAAAAAAACTCCCCGCAATCGCAATATAATTTTTGCACCACCCACCTCTGCAGAGACTAGTGGAAATCAATCAATTGCATGCGTGTTATTTTCCGAGGTTTCTCAACCGCTTAAGGATGCTCATGTACTTCCACCTGTTTCACAAGTTGCGAAGAAAGAGTAGCCCACATTTAGGAACCCTACCCCATGGTCTCCCAGCCTTCAGTGATTGCTCCTATTTCTTGTAATGTTCTTGAAGCAAAGGAAGAAAAAAGACCCACATTGGAAGATACTATGGTTCCCTTAACAAACATCACAAATAAATCTAAGCAAAATAAAATTGTGAGAGAAAGAAAGAAGCATCGTCGTGCTATAGCTCACCTTGCCATGTAGGAGAGGAGAATCTCCTTCCTCACAAGCATTTATCACCAATGAATGTGAAAGAGACATCTACCAGTATTCCATCTCCCATAGAGAAGGATAAAGCTTCACAAGCCACTATAGAACCTATTGTACTATATTTCAATAGTGAATCTAAAGATAACAATGATACATGTATGGCTCTTGTTCTTACACCACACTTTCTATAGTTCCTCTTGCATCTTGTCCACCTATCCAAATGGATGATGAGCAAGATTAGGAGGATGATTTACTTTAGGTTGACTCGTAAGTGTGGTCCCTTATTTTCACTTATGTTATGAGTGCATGTGATTGTTTTCCCTTGTAATGTGTTGCTTGATGTTTTATAGGTATGTGTTGTTGTCAACCTCTCTTTGGATGATCCTTGATGCCTTTTTGGTACAAGGATACAAAGGGACCAAAATTTGTTTTGACATTCTCTCTATTTATATTATCATTCTTCTACGTGTCATAATTTTCATTGTTGTTGTGTCTTTTGGGGATGATGCAAGGTGTACTTGATGCTTTGGCATTCTCCCTTATTGACCCAAAGCATTTTTATTTGATTTCATGTGATACTTCTCCATTTATCTCCATAGTTCTACTAGTTGACGGATGATGACAGTTCCAAATATTTATAGTCTTGAGAATTCTTCTATTATACAACCATTCATATACTAACACTAGTTAGGTAGATCCCTTTGTGTTATTATTTAGCATAACTTGTTGTTTCTTATATGTTCTAATTTATGTGGCACCTTGATGCTATGCTCATCGTCATACCATTACTACACAAGCCATTGTGTATCATGCTCGTAGCATCACCCCGGTTTACCTTTTGTGGGGGGCAACCCCTTGTTGTGATGTAGTTTTTGGGAGCACATATCATATGGGCATGTGCTTCTGAAAATCTCTCGTGCCTATCTTATTGTTTTATTCTACCTTAAAGCAATTGCTCCCTAATAGGAGTTAGCAATCACTTTAAGGTGGGGGCATACATCCCGCTATGCTCTTTTAGTTACATACTTGTTTATTATAGTTGGCATGGAACTCACCTAGTGATTTGACGGCCCTCACTAGCTCGTGATGTTTCCTTTTGGTCTATGATCCACCTAGTACAACGAAGTTGGCTATCCCGTGTGATTCATGTGACTTGTTGTGGTCACCTAGTAATTCAGTGGTCCTTACTAGTGAGTTATTTTTACTAGTAAGCATACATCACGCTATGCTCTTTTGGTTACATACTCGTTTATTATCATTGGCATGAAACTCACCTAGTGATTCAATGATCCTCACTAGCTTGTGATGTTTCCTTTTGGTCCATGAGCGATATACAACGAAGTTGTCTAGCTCATGTGCTTCATGTGACTTGTCATGGTCACCTAGTAATTCAGCTTTCCTTACTCATGGTCACCTAGTAATTCCACAGAGTCACTTCTTTTCACATGACTCCTAGCGACAAAGTAAGCTAGTGTCAAAGTCATGTGCCTTGTGTGTTTGTTCCTATGTTTGTTTCTATGTTTGTTTGTTTTATGCATTATGTTTGAACTTGTGTCTTATGTGTCTTCATCATGCTTTCTATATGTTTTCTATGTATTCTTTATATCTTATGTGTATGACTTGTGTCAAGCATGTACATGCATTATGTATGGCGTGTATTCTTTTTGTGTTGTGTCTTTCGCGTGTATTCCTATGTATGCTTTTTAGTACTACACGTATGTGTGAATTATGTTACAATATCTTGCATGTTTGAAAATCTCTTTGCTTATGTGTTTGCAACCTTAGAATCCTAAGCTTGGGGGTTACTATAGTCCACAACTGGGCAAAATTCTTTGGCTTCTATGTTTTTGTGTTTGAAACCTATCTTTTCCTTCCTTTACTGTGAGTTTGAATGTAAGTTCATACCCACGCTAAAGTGGGGGCTAAATATTATAAAGTAAAATGTGTACACTAGCATTTTACACCTAGTTTGGTAGCTGGTTGGACCTAAGATGTTACCTTTGTTAATAAGGACCTATTTTAACACCTTTTTAAGCATAAAATGATAAAATCTCGATCCTGACGAATAAACCCAATAGAATAAACTTAGGACTGGCCTAAGCCCACAACAGTTGACACTCCCCAGAGTTTGTGGGGCTAAAGGACCAAGGTGCCTGAGTGTCCTAGTCCTAGATGGGTCCTTTAGCCCCTCTCTTGTGGTGTCGGCTTAGAACACCTCCTTAGTTTGTATATATCAGCCCCATTTGGTTTTATTCATCATTTATGAGCGAGAATGCATATATAAAGGAGTTTTACAATTCATTTTACACTAAGATGCCAATGCAAAATTAAAGTTTGCTCACATGTTTTGATCTTCTATGCTAAAGTACTCTTCATACTTGGAGGTGCTATCTACTTGTGGATGCTATGAAGATTATTCGTAGGACTTGAAGGAAGTTTCAAGCCCTCTCATCACTATCCTTGTTGGTACATGATCTTGAGTTATCTCCATCAACTAGGGTTTCACTTCTTGTGGTAAATCATTATCATTGTCATTCATATTTCTATCATATACTACAAATTTGGCCTCTGTCCTACTAGAGCACGCACTATTGGATCTAATCATCATTGTAGTGGAGGTCGAAACACCAACATAGGATTTGACTAAGGCAATCCCTTATACACAACATAACTTTTTTCTCTTTTCTTGTGTGTAGGTTGAAGATACGGGTTTTTGAGGACAAGCTCCAGGAAGAAGGAAGGATTTATAAGTACAGGTCTGGTGAAACTTAGAGATTCTGTTAAATCCTAATTAGGGTCTAGGCACCCAAGCACCTTGGTCTTTGGTGCCTCCGAATCCACATCCAGCTTCTGATCTACTTCCTAATCTTTGTTATACTTTTGGATTTCTGATAGCTATTTATGATAGTTAGTTATTAGCAAATCTTTGTCAAATAGGGTTTGGTCATTTGCCCTAGTTTGCTTGCTAGATCTTGGTTAAATTTGGTTGACTCTTCTCTATACAACAAAAGAACAGAACCAGGTTATAGTTTGGCTCTCCTCCATGGGTAGCATCCAAGCTCAATTTGTGTTCTAATGTTTAATAGAAGAGGGTTTTGACCTAGTTTAATCTCTTAGGCTAGATCACCCTTTTCTATCCTAAACAATAACAACATGCAAAAATTCCACATAGTCTCTTCCTCACATGTAATTAAGTTTTTCTTTCTTAGTTACATTGTCTTTTCTCATTAAATATTATAAATAGCAATTTTTGCAATGAATTATTCTCTATTTAAAAATGACTACTTGTTGCAACTCCTTATGTACTACAACAACAACAATGTCCTCATAGCCACTTTCATAGAAATTTTGTAGGAAGCAATGGATTGCAAATATCATATGCAAAAATAAACTTGTAAAGTAAAGGTTCTTTGTTATTTGAGATTGTTCTTAACTTCTCATATGGAACTACTAGTAATGAAAGTCTCTTATTTTGGAGTGTGCTAGACTTCTCATGTGAAACTACTAGCTATGGCGAAGGCTATTGGGATTAGGTGTGTCATACACCTTGCAAGTCCTAATGTTTATATTATTTGATTATGTATTATTTTGTGTTTTAATTGTTAGTATATAAATTTTGCACCCAAAAATCTTTGTATGTCTTGCCCAACTCGGGGTGGCAAATGTACTAACAATTGAACAATTTGTAAATGATTTTTACAATTGTTCTCTACATTCTTTAAAAAGAACTAGCTTCCTTTGTATGATAACTAATTAAAAATGGGATGTGCTTTTAACCCGAAAGTAGGAAAGGAGGTTTTTTTGAAATATTTATAAAACAAAATGAGTACAAAGCCTCCTAACAATAGTGTAACTATTGAACTCAAGTGATAAAATGAAAAGAAATCACTGCCTGAACACTCAAACATAGGAGAAAGTGATTCAAAGCAGTGAACTAAATAAAGATCATTCCAGCATTTTCGGATATCAATCAAGGCATTTATCTTAATAGATATTGCATATTCAACACAGGAAGAACAAGCAACATAGAAATTGTAACTCAAAGTTTACAAGAAACTAAAATCTACTCTTTTGAACTTCCACTCATACATATACGAAAAATATATGAAATGTTTTTAACAAAAAATAAAATGATCCATCAACAACTCAAAGTTTGCCAAAAGATCCCCATTCTTCCTTCCAGAAAAATATTTTTCTAGAGAGGGAGGAACCCCTTTACAATGAAGTAGATGCCTTTTTAAAGATTTACTAGCCCACAAGTAGTTGGTAACTACTCGTAACTCATTTTTACGGAACTCCCATTTTTGAACTATTTTTCCACTTTCAAAATAATCTGCCAGCCTTTGTTATTTTCCCTACCACACCACTGGGAATTATAAATAATTTCACCCCTCTTACAATATAAATTAATTCTAAAAAGAATTAATATCTCTTGAAACTATGACTTGGGGTAAAATTATTTGACCTAAATAACTAATTTAAAAATACTTCAACATAAAGTTAAAAAAGGCAATCCATATTTATTTCAAGTTACTTTGACTTTAATAAAATTAATTAATTTGGAAGAATTAATAATTTTATTTTGATAAAGTCATAAAATTTATTCTTGAACTAGCTATGATTTTCCCTAAAAGATATTCCTTGGGAAAATTTTCACATGTAGGTTTAAAATAAAAATTTTTAGCCAACAACAGGTTCTTATTGAGGACTTCCCTGGTGGAATGTAGAGAACTCCAAGATCTCTTTGGATTAATGCCTTATATGTTGGTCCATAGAGTCATCAATACTCTTTGGTTAACTCTTTGATTTCCTCGTCTAACAGAGATGTAGGATATAGAGTGCCCAAATCCTCTTTATATGAATTCTCACTCACATATCCCATTCTTTCCTTTCTAAAAACTATATCTAGTTCTGAAGGAAGAGTTTATGGATCTTCCATAACTTCCATATCCATAACATGGAGGATCTAAGATTTCAAAAGCCTTATTGATGATCTCCTCAGAAACTCTCGTATGACATTGTTGCTAGGAAGCACCAATATAACATCAAGATGAGTTTCTCGTGGGTTTCAAACTTTCACCTCCCTCATTCTCCAAGATAGTTAGGTGGATTTGTGGCATTTCTCTCCTACGCTGCAAGATTTTAATTGTTTCTTTGTTGGTGTCAAGCCTTGATTAACCATATCAAGAATAGTTGTATGCAAACTTTGCCATTCACCATAATCTTTTGCATGCCTCTCTGTTACTTTATAGAAGCGATCAAGTGTATAAAAGGTCATTCCAAAACTCCACAAAATATTTTCTCCTTTCCTTCATGCCCTCTCATAGTTATTTATCTGATTCTCCTAGTGACAAAGCTTCATCAAAATAAAGTTTCTGAAATTGATATAACTAGTTGAGAAGGCTTCCATGAATAACTTCTTAATCTCTGCTCTCTAAAATACTCTAGCAATTTATGTGCCTTGTCCCTTCCATTTGGACTTCCAGTGATAGAAATGGTAACCAAGGATAGAATAACACATTCTCTTAACACCAAATGACTATATTCAAAACTATTTGTGCATAACAATACGAGAATGTCTACTGCTTTCTCCTGTTCTTCAAGATTGCCTATGTCAAGTAGTTTAGCTATGGATAGAATACATCCTTTAGTTCTCACAATTGTTGCTCTTCCCTCTTTAGTACTAGCAAGATTATGCAAAATTGTGATGCATTTATCTGTATGTTCACTATTGCCAAGAAGTTGAGCCAGCTTGGAAACAGGTCATTTATTGACATATTATACAGAATATTTAGAGCACTGTGCTGAAAATGGCCATCTTCTGATTCCACTTTTCTAAACACACTCATTTGTATGTTTGGCTAGATGAAATAATGAAAAGATCAAACACTAGCTACAATGAGATTGGACACCTAAATTCCTCGAGAGGCAATGGTTTGAAATGTTAATGCTTTCTTTGGTGGCCAAACCCACTAGAGGAAGTCCAGATATGCTTATATTACATTTTTTTTCTAGAATTTGCTTCACTTGCATCTCTTCTACTTGATTACAACCGTGCATTGGAGTTTTCAGAATCATAATCCAGATAATCATAGCTAAAATGCTTTGCATATTTCTTCAGAAGATGTAAGAAATAAATAATAACAGATATCTTCCTCTGATCTTCCTCAACCTGAGCTTTATCAAGAAGCTTCTTTAAGGCTCTTCTTTGTTTCAACATAGCCCTTGGAGACACTATACCCAAACTATCAACTGCTTGATTGAAAACCTTTATTTCTGAAAAATTGCCACAACTGCCAAAACTCTATCGTAGTAAAGCAATACTTACATTGCCAACTTCCTTCTCTGGTGGTTCCAATGCAAATGTTGTTCCTTCAATCTTTTTAACAATTTCAGCAATCTACTTGGATAAATCTCATGGCACCATTTCTTCAAGATCACTTAAACTTTGATTCAATGCATCTTTGATCTTTACAAATTTTATCCTGAGTCCCCAATAACTGCCAGATACAGTTTTCTATAATAAACACAATGTTGGATAAGGGATGTTGCCTTATCGAGTGCTAGGTTCAAAGCATGCAAGGACTGTATGCCGAGCATGCATCTTAACTGCACTGCTTCTAAAGATGGAAATATTTTGATGACCTTGTGGACAAGCCTACCAAGTTTCAAATATATTCCTCCATGTAGCTTTGCATTATTTGCAACTAACAGGATTTGTTCAACAACAATGCCAACAATCCCCATCAAATCTAGATCATAGCATCAGAATTCTGGGAGGCTTGTCACAATCCAGCTTCCTGAGAATCCATCTATACAATTTTCTCAAAGAGACCCATTGCCTTCTTTATTTCAGCAAAAGAAAACCATCTGACCCTTTCAGTTTAGGGGCATTTCCATTATCCATGCTAACAGCTCCTCATTTTTCTCCAACACTCCTCCTTGTGAGATTACACTATCAAACCATTCTGTTATCAACTGATACCCTTCTTAACAACCTTAATGATAGCCCAGAATCTGCACAAAGAACTAAATGGATATGCCCTAAACCCTATTTCTTGCTTTTCCTACCTCTCCCCATTTATACTCGTGATCTTAAATGTCAATATCTGTCAGAAAATCTAATCTGGAGTGTGTGTGCATTTAATGCACCAACCCCGTCAAAGATCTCTGTAGATTTCCTTTCCTGCTGCCCTTGACCAATTTCTTAATGCTCCCAGGTGGCCCATCAGATAATGGTTAATGCTAGTCAGTCTCCATTGAATGTAGTAGGTGAGTTTGAATTTGAGCGACAGATTTTTGGAAGCAAGGAAAAGACAAAAGGAAGGAATGGTAAGCAGCGGCAACATAGTAGTGTAGAGAAGAAGGAATGTTTGTTGCAACATCAACATGAAGAATACAGTAGTGAGAGAGTACAGAGGGTCGAGCTCCAGACAGCTCTCGCCACGCACAACAGACAATTAGAGGAAAGACCAAAGCAACTCCAAATAGAAAGGGACAGTGGTTATGTCCATAGCTCCAGAGAGAGCAGTAGTTGTAGGATAGAAGGAAATAGAGCTGTAGCTCTAAGTTGTATTTGTTTTTTATGTAAAATAGTTTTTGTTGATTAATAGAAATATATGTTTGTGCAAAGTTTTGTTGTGTCTCCTTTCTCTCTGTTTGTCTTGTTCTTACTCATTTGAGTTGTATCTCAACCATACCACTTCTAACATGGTATCTGAGCTATAGGTTTAGCAGATCTAGAGTTTTAGCTTTCTGGGTGTTGAGGAAAACCCCTAAGTTTTTTTGGGTATTAACAGTCTCCCTTTTTTTATTTAGAAGTATGGCTAGAGGAGACAACAAGAGTTGGCAACAGCCACCCATATTTGATGGGAAAAACTATGATGTCTGGGAAAAGAATATGAAGACCATCTTGGTTGCAAATGATTTGTGGGATTTTGTGGTCAATGGGTTCACAGAGGTGACTGACCCAAATGCTTTTGCAGCCCTGTCCAATGCCCAGAAGAACCAACTGAAGGAGACAAGAAGAAATGATGCAAAAGCCCTCAGTTTGATTGAGGTAGCCTTGACAGAGGCTACTTTCCCTAGAATAGCAGCAGCTAACTATGCAAAAGAAGCATGGGAAATATTGCAAAACAATTACAAGAGAACTGACAAGGTGAGATCAGTGAAACTCTAGCTGCATAGGAGAGATTTCGAGACCCTGCAGATGAAGGACAATGAGTCTATTTCAGACTTCCATACAAGGGTTTCCACCTTGATAAATTAGTTAAGGATAAATGGAGAAACCACGGATGAGCAAAGGATTATAGAGAATATCCTTAGAAGTTTGCCCCCTAGATTTGATCCAATAGTTATTACTATAGAAGAGACAAAAGACCTCTCAATAATGGAACTTAATGAGTTGATGGGTTCCCTTCTTACCCATGAGCAGCGGCTAAATAGATCCGCTCCTTCCCTAGAGCAAGCATTCAAAACACAAGGAAATGTGAGAGGAAGGAGAAGAGGAAGAAATGGCAGAGGAAAAGGTCAAAGGGCAGAGGTAGAAGCAACTCCGGAAGAGGAGTCTCTAACAGTCAAGAGGAGGCCAGCACCTCCCAAACAGACTTCCAAAACAAGAAGAGTAACAGCTCCAACCAAAGGTATGATAAATCTAATGTGTAGTGTTACTACTGTCACAAGTTTGGTCATTATGCTAATGAGTGTAGGAAGAAATAGCGTGACCAAGGGAGTCAAAATGCCAATGTGGCAAATGAGAACAAGGCTAAAAATGAAAATCAGTCTAAGGTCTTTATTGTGTGCAACCTTGCTGAGTAGAGCAGCTCTGAAGTATGGTATTTAGACAACAGATGTAGTGACCACATGAGTGGTAATGCAAATTTGTTTGCCTCCATTGACAAAAGTGTTAGGTCTGAGATCATAATAGGGAACAGTCAAAAGGTTCCTGTCATAGGAAGAGGCATCATCACAGTCCTATCCAAACAAGGTGAGAAAATGCAGATCCAAGATGTCTATTATGCCCCAGGCATAAAACATAACCTATTGAGCATTGGACAAATGGTCCAAAATGGTTATAGAATCCTGATGGAAAAAGGGGTGTGCATCATCTATGATAGGGATGGTAGCACAAAGGTCATTGCAGTAGTACAAATGATGAAAAATAGGATGTTCCCCCTTAGGTTGCAGTCCCCAGCGCTCTCTGGAGCTGCACCTGTCAAGTTCCAGATAGCTTCTGACGGCTCCACAGTCAACCAGATGGCATCTACAATAGTGGCTCAGCAGTCAGCCTTCAAGACAGTCATCCAAGACCCATCCAAACTTTGGCATTTAAGGTATGGGCACTTAAGTTTTTTTGGTTTAAGTCTTTTGTCTAAAAAAGGCATGGTTAGAGGGCTTCCAACAATTGTTGACCCTGATAGGAAATGTGAAGCCTGTATTTTAGGAAAGCAGCACAGGCAACCCTTTCAATCAGGACATTCTAGGAGGGCAAGAGCACCATTGGAGTTGGTGCATTCAGATTTATGTGGCCCCATGAAGAGCCCCACTCTAGGTGGGAATGTATATTTCATGACCTTCATTGATGATTACAGCAGAAAGATTTGGATTTATTTCTTGAAGAATAAATCTAAAGCATTTGAGAAGTTCAAAGAGTTTAAGGCCTTGGCTGAGAAGCAAAGTGGCCATTATATCAAGGTCCTTAGAATGGATAGAAGGGGAGAGTATGTCTCTAAAGAATTTATAAATTTCTGCAAGTATGAAGGTATTCATAAATAGTTTACAACAAGGTATACTCCACAGCAAAATGGAGTTGCTAAGAGGGAAAATAGAACCATCACAGACATGGCAGCAAGCGTACTGAAGGCAAAAGGACTGTCAAATGATTATTGGGGTGAGGCAGTCGCAACATCAGTGTATCTGCTAAATAGAAGTCCCACGAAGGCTATACGGGATAGAATTCCACAAGAAGCATGAAAAAATGATAAATAGAGTGTGGAGCACCTACGGATTTTTTGGTACGTGGCATATGCATTTGTGCCTAATGAGAAAAGACAAAAGTTTGATGACAAAGGAGAAAAGTGCATCTTCATTGGGTACATCGAAGAATAAAAAGGCTACAGGTAATACAACCCTATTACCAAGAATGTCATAATCAGCAGGGATGTTGAATTCATTGAGAATGAATCATGGGATGGCACAGTCGACACCACCACAGGTATCTCAACAACGATGCCCATAGATGATGAGGAAGGTGGAAATGAAGTAGGAACTTCTAGCAGTGACGCAGATTTAGCACCGGAGCACTCTGGATCCATCTCTAGAGCTCTTAGGAGCCATTCCCAGAACAGTTCAGATTGAGCCAATTCAAGACTACAGCAGCACAGTCAGCTCCAGAGCACTCCGGAGTCAAGCAGTAGTAACTCCAGAAGTAGTTCATGTCCTACGCTCGCTTCTCTAATGCTAAGAAAGATAAGGAGTGTGAGGCAGATTTATGAAAACACTAGGTATGATTATTTAGATGAAAGTCTGGACTTTGCTTTATTCTCCCATGGTGATCCAACAGTCTTTGAAAAGGCTGCGAAGGAAGAAAAATGGTGTAAGGCCATGGATGAAGAGTTGGATGCAATAGAAAGGAATGAGACATGGGAGTTAACAACCTTACCCAAGGGTAAACAGGTGATTGGAGTGAAGTGGGTTTATAAGACCAAAAGTATTGCTGAGGGAAAGATAGAGAGACGTAAAGCAAGGCTAGTTGTTAAGGGATATAAACAACAGCCTAGAAGAGACTATGATGAGACCTATGCACCAATTGCAAGGTTGGAGACCGTGTGGGCAGTCATAGCAATTACAACCCTGCACAAGTGGAAGGTATATCAAATGGACATGAAGTTAGCCTTCCTGAATGGAGTATTGAAGGAGGAGGTGTATGTGGAGCAGCCACCTGGCTATGAAGTCCTAGGGCATGAAGACAAAGTATACAGGCTCCAAAAAGCTCTCTACAGGCTTAAGCAAGCACCTCAGGCATAGTATAATAGGATAAATTCCTATCTACTTCATAATGGCTTTAGCAAAAGTGGTAGTGAGCCCACGCTCTACATTAAAGTAACCAATGGTGAGATTTTAATTGTTGTTTTGCATGTAGATGATTTGATTTTTACTAGTAATAGTGACCTCTTCATTGTTGATTTCAAAGAGGTGATGAAGAAAGAGTTTGAAATGACTGACCTAGGTTTGCTGAGATATTTTCTTGGCATTGAGGTCCAACAAACTGTGCTTGGCATATTTATTTCGCAAACTAACTATGCCAAATAGATTTTGAAAAGATTTAAGATAAAGAACAACAAGCCTGCTCCAATACCAACAGCTACAAGTCTGAAACTGAGCAAGGAGGATGGTAGCAATGAAGTGAACCCAACCCTCTACAAGAGTATGGTTGGTAGTCTAATGTATTTGATTGCTACAAGCCCTGATTTAATGTACGTGGTAAGCTTGATATCTAGGTTCATGGAAAAACCTAAGGACACACACTGGCAAGCAAGAAATAGGATTGTGAGTTATGTTAATGGCACGCAAGGCTATGGCATAATGTACACCGCATCAAGTGAGTTTGAGATGGTTGGTTACACAAACAGTGATTGGGCAGGAAGTGTAGATGACAGGAAGAGCACATCGGAATATGTGTTCCACATGGGTTCAGGACCCATTTCATGGGCATCAAAGAAGCAGCTCATAGTTTCTCTCTCCACAACAGAGGCTGAATACATAGCAGCAAATGCAGCAACATGTCAAGCTATTTGGTTAAGGAGGATCCTTGCAGATTTGAAAGAACAACAAGAAGATGGCACAACCATATTTTGTGATAATGTTTCCTCCATAGCCTTGACGAAGAATCCAGTCTTCCATGGACAAAGCAAACAATTTGAGATTCAGTATCATTTCATAAGGGAGTTAGTGAAGAATGGAGAGATCAAACTACAGTTTTATAGGTCCAAGCAGCAGCTCACTGATATATTCACTAAGGCACTATCAAATGAGAGCTTTGAATGCCTGAGAGACAGCTTGGGCATTGTAGACAGCTCTAGATTTCAGCTCTTGAAAGAAAGCTCCAGACAACTCTGGACAGCTGCAAACAACTCCGAAGATACAATATGAAAGTGGTTTGTGACTCCATATTAAGGGGGAGTGTCAAAAAATATAATTTGGAGTGTGTAAATATTTCACATATTCCTGGCATCTCGCATTCATGCATGCAGACATGCTTATTCCTACACAAATACTCTGCATGTTTTCTATATCAGCTATTGCTGAGTTAGGAGAATATTGAACCTGCCGATAGAGAAAAACTTCAAAGTTGCAGATTGTGTTCCAAGCTACTTATCGCCAAGTTTCGAGAAATTAAATTTTGCTGATGGGACGCATCTATCGACAATCGACGAGTTTCCAAAATTCCTAACTTGCAGATACGACACATCTATCAGCTATCGGATAGTTTCCAAAACTCCTAACTTGCCGATATAACACCTCTATCGGCTATAAGCTTTTGGGCAGTTTTGCAAATATTAGATCTCCGTTTTCTCCCATTGCCAAACGACTTCTTAAGTATATCAAAAAGCTCAACCTCAAATTTGTTCCATGTGACTGCGTTTAGTATAGTGCCTTAACCTCAACGTATTAAACGTGCGATTAACACTCAGTGAGGAGGTACAGTTTCCAATCTCAGCATTAAATTCCTTTTGCACCTCAGGATTTGGTAGTAAAAATCCGTCAAACCAAGCATCCACCCAACCATCGTAAACCAGTGGAATAGTAATTTCTTAATTGTTGCCCATGGCTTGAGATGCTCAATGGAAAATAGAATGCAAATTTGAAACAGAAGCATGTCTGCAGGAATCTCAGTGAAGGGATCTGACAATGATATATCGGGCATGTTTATGTAAAGGATCATCAATAAGATCATGAAATGGATTATAGTTTGGATCAGCAGGATCTCTGAGAAAATATAGAACCCTAGGACGAAGAACCCCTCTAAGAAGACTAACGAAACATTTATCTGTAACATGTATATGATCCCCACAAGCCGATGTAACAAGGAGCTTGTTAGCAATGAAGACCAGAAGAAAGCCACTCGCTGAGCAATTGTTGTTCCAAGTGTACATGTAACCCACAACAAGAGTTGCAACATCAGAAAGTTGCAAAGCTGTAGCTCCCGTAATTGTTAACATATTTACAAGATTTCCACTTTCAAATATAATTGAAGATTCATCTTGTTGTGTTGTGTTTATCATCAAATTTTCTACAAATAATTATTTTGCCTCACCAAAGATAGATTCTGCTTGAGTGCCTGCTGATGAATTTACCATCGATTGAAGAGTGTTTTTGAATGTGATATTAGCACTATCCAATGATGGATTTGTAGAAGAAATACCTTCCATAAGTAATGTACTAGTAGTAGTTACCACTAGTCTAGATCTTATGAAGACAACTATCCATCCCAATGGGCTGGGCTTAAACAACACACTCTAAGCTTTGACTACTTAGGTTGCATGTGGGTCCCTTCTTTTTGCCAACGCCCATTTCCGTCTTCCAACCATTTAAGCCCAATTCAAATTGAAACTTGTCTGATAGTTCCCGTGCAAGGATACCCTAAAGTGTTTGATCGCATATAAGATCTCGCGTCCGTGGCGCATGTTGAGCTGCCTCAAATAAATGTGGTCTCGTTTAAATCCTACGATTGCAGGATGTGCACGCAATGGGTTTGTTGAAAAAGCTTAGAAGCTTTCAAGCAAATGCAATGGCAGGTATAAAACCAGACTCCGCAACCTTTGCCAGCACCCTCCCTGCCTGTGCCAAAATGTGAGCTTTGGAACAAGGTATGAACTGTTTGACAAAATGCCTCAAAGACATGTCATCTCATGGAACGCCATGATTGCAGGATATGAAAAATGTGGAAGCATAGACAAGGCACCTGAACTGTTTGACAGAATGCCTCAAAGAAACGTGCTCTCATGGAATGCTTTAGAAACTTTCAAGCAAATGCAACTGGTAGGCGTAAAGCCAGACGCTACAACCTTTGCCAGCATCCTCACAGCCCGTGCCAAATGGGAGCTTTAGAACAGGGCATGGACATCCGTCAAAGCATAAATGATAGAGGAGTTTTGTCAGATGTTGTACTTGCAACTGCTCCGTTAGACATGTATGCAAAATGTGGAAGCATAGACTAGGCACGTGCACTGTTTGACAAAATGCCTCAGAAATGTGGTCTAACAGAATGCCATGATTGGAGGATATGCACAAAATGGATTTGTTGACAAGCCTTTAGAAACTTTCAAGCAAATGAAATTGGCAGTTGTAAAGCCAAAATGGGAGCTTTGGAAGAGGGTATGGACATCCATCAAAGTATAATGGAAGGGGAAATTTTGTGAGATATTATAGTTGGAAATGCTCTGGTAGACATGTATGGAAAATATGGAAGCATAGACAAGGCATATGAATTGTTTGATAAAATGCCTCAAAGAAGTGTGGTCTCATGGAATGAGATGATTGTAGGATATGCAAAAAAAAAAAGGATTTTGTAAGCATGCTCTCAAAATCTTTGAATTAATGAAGCACTCTAGAACATATCCTAACATTATAAGCTTTGCTTGTATTCTATGTGCATGCAACCATGCAGTTTTACTGGATAAGGATTGCACATACTTCAATCACACGAGTAACCCTTATTGCATTACATCTACAATTGATCATTATGTCTGCATGGTTGAGCTTCTTGCTCGTGCTAGCTATGTTGAGGACAACCTAAACTTTATTGTTAAGATACTAGTTAAACTAGTGGTGGTTGTGTGGATGTGTTTTCTTGGTGCCTGCAGATCACATATGAATATAGGGTTAGGAGTATTTACAACGAAAATGTTGTGACTTATATTCTTTTCTCAAACATATATGCAGAAGTGAGTAGGTGGTGTAAGGTTCAAATGGTAAGGAGTTTAAGGAGAGATAAAGGAATTAAAAAGATCCCTAGATGTAGTTGGATTGAAGGCCATAAAATGGTATGTGTTTTTTTGTGTAGGAGATAGATCGCATCCACACACATAGGAGATCTATGCAAAGTTGGAGAAATTGGCTTGGGAGATGAAGGTAGCAGGGTACTTTCCAGATTCAAGACATATACTTAGTGATGTGGAAAAGGAGGAAAAATAATTATTTCTCTACCACCATAGTGAAAAGTTGGCAATTATTTTTGGTTTGTTAGAAACGCCCCTAGAACAACTATTAGAGTTGTGAAGAACCTTAGAGTATGTGTTGATTGCACACTGTAACGAAATTTGTCTCCAAGATTGTTGCAAGATAAATTGTTGTGAGAGATGCAATCTGTGTCCATCATTTTAAACAAGGAGAATGTTCTCGTGGAGATGATTGGTGATGCTAAATGGAAAAATAAGCTTGCATTATAATAATCTGCACCATGTTAGACCTATAGTAATAATGAAGGAACAAGGTTTTATTTTTAGTTTCTAGAATTGTTTTTGGTTTTGTTTTTGTTTTGAGTATTTGGCAATCAAGAATATGATGTTGGCTTTGTAAAATTTCTAGATACATAGAGTGCAATGGAGATCACTACTTATATTCACTGTTGGGGTATTTGTCAAAGACTTATTTTATGACAACATGGACATTGAATTGAATTGTTTTCATAAAACCTACATATGTATGAAACAAAAAGCTAAGAGCAGGAGGCAGAGAGAGAAAGACAAAAGGTGAAGAACACTTCAAGTAAATGGAAAGGCGCTTGACCAATAGGAAATGGGAGAGGGGGGCTCATAATTACTCTTGCCATTTTGTATAGTTCTTTTGTTTGGATTAATTGTATTATCTTTTGCATATTCTAGGATAACCATTTAATTGTACATTCTAGATTCAATATGTAATTTTATGTAAGTATATGTAGATTTTGTGTCATTAATGGTTAGATATTTATAATATTTTTTCAAATCCTTTTGCTTGGTGAAATAGCTAATAAATTTGAAAATTCACAGATATTTTTTAATTTAATTTGATTTCAATCTATTTGGTTTTAATTAGAAATAACCTAGTATAATTTATAACAAATAAGTAAAAAAAATTACCAGTGTCTTAATGTTGTAATTAGTGGTTACACATGGCACTTGAAAAACTTGCATAATGAGGTCTATAGATTGATGTTAGAGAGAAGAGAATAATATTTGTATATGTAAAAAAATCATGATTTATATTGGATTGTAATTGCATATTTGTGGTATTACAAAATTGTGCATGATGAGATGTATAGATTAATACTAATGAGATAAGGGTTTCAGGGTGGTTAGGAGAGAGCTAAATACGGCACTTTATAAGTGTTTGGAGTGATAATAGGACTCAAAATAAGAGGAACTCAAAGTGATGAGGGGAGTTTTACAAAAACACAATGGGAGGCATCATTGGTTTGAAAAGAATATTATAATTATATTCATAATATGGTCAAATTGACTACTTTATTCACTTGTTGTAAACCTAACAAATGACATTAAAGTTAAATTCTATTTGGTAAGATAGGAATTGAATAATTTTGCATTAGTCACATACCTAGTAATGCTAGTGAATTCTAAATTCTATATGCCACATCTAATGTTTGTTTGCAATCCTTAATCACAACTGCATTAAGAATCTTGAATTCCAGTACTTGATTCATGTCAAAATTTTATAATGGGGGATTCATTTCATATTGTCCAAAGACTTATGAGTTTTGGCTAACAATTTTTGTTTAGTTGATTTAAAAATGGAATATCATCATAAGCATACATGTTTGTATACAATGAAGGCAAGAAAAATTGTTTATTGGAAAGAATCTAGAATGATGAACTTTAATTCTTCATCCCATGCAAATGCATAATTTGACAACTTTATGGTTATAAGAGAACATATAGTTATATGTTAAAAAGTCTTTATAATGAGTGTTTTTACTTTTTACAATAGAAGAAGGGACTTTGCTATGAAGTGCCAAATATTCTTATAAAAGCTAAATCATTTTGTAACTATCATTAATAGTATCATACTTGAGGTCCCAAGGTACATCTAAAATTATAAATGAATGTTTTTGTGTGTGCATTATAATAGTAGGGAAGATTTTAATTGAAGCAACTCCATTGTCATTAAAAATAAAAATAATTATAAAATAATCCCATAGATTGCATTTGGTGGAGTGAGGTCCTCAATAAATAAAAGGTGCTACATTATTCCTCCTAACACTTGGTATTGCCACATCTATTTGACTTCATTTAAATTCGGAATCCCCACATTTGATCTCGATATGTTCTTGACAATTTATTTAGATGGTTTCTTCCTTAGAATTTACTAGTTCCCATCCCACTTTTAGGTTCCTTTTTTACTCATTCCAATGCTATCCAACTATAAAATTTGTTAGTTTCCTTGGCAACATTCAGTCTCTTATTTCATGTTGAATGAGGAGTATTTCTTTTGTAATTGATTTTAGTATTTCATTTTCCATTTTGTTGGGTTTTCTCTACTCCCAACACCCTTTCTCTTTTTCCCCCCATCTCAAAGCTTAATAACTCATATATGAACTACTCTTGTCCTTCTTCGATCATCTTCTCTCTTCTTCTTCCTCATGGTTGAAGTCAAACTTGTAAAACCACAATGAATAACAATTTTTGCCTATTGATACACTACAAAAGACTAACTTTTGAACTTTAGATTTCTTACTACTTGCATCAATAGAGTAGTTGCATGATCAATCCCTAATCAATATCAAAATTAAACCTAAAATTTTATCCTTAATGGCCCATTAGGCCCTTAGTTTTAAATGATGTTTTGATACCACATGTGAAATCCCATTTTACTTGGGAAAAAATAGACTATTTTTTAAATTGAACTTCTTAAGCTTTCACCTACATTATATAAAATAATGTAGTCTTACAACATCAATAAATCCCTATGAAAAGTCATCTAGAAATTCTCTTAGATAGACATACTTGGATTCTTTAGTTTGCTAATAAAATTGAGCCTAGACATTCATGTTTAGGTCTAAAAAATTCCTTATTTTATCTTAACGAAGGGTGACAATTGAGATACAAGTCTTAAGACAATATTAAGTTCAGGTTGAACCATCAAATTTCAACAAACTTAGTATGGGAATATGTGGCCAACTCCAATTTTGGTACATTCTCATGTTCATGAAATCCAAGCTCATCTTGACATACTTTAATATGCTTATGGATGTGAAAGCATTTTATACAACCTAGTTTAATTAGGCATCTAGGTCTACAAATTTAATAGCCTTAGATTTGTGGACTCAGTGGATGCAAGAGTCCTATTAAATATGACATAATTGTAAGTCAGTTCTAGAATCCTAAGGTTGTAATCTAAAGTACTCCAAAGAGGACACATGTTTTCTTAGGGTTAACTTTGATACAAACACATGGCATGCATCCAATTGTTAGGTTTCTTTCTTGACTCTCAACATCTTAGGCACAAACTTTTTATCAATCCTAATTTATTTGAGAGCTTGGTTTTGGAACTCAAAGGATTTATCTTTAGAGTTCCATAGACCTATGTCACCTACTAACTTTGACTAATTTGTGCACTCAAGTTTGAACTTATTAATGATTAGCTTCCAACCCTCATCTATCTATGAATGCATGTATGTGAAGATTCACTCTGGAAAATTAGTGGAGATAGATTAATTGGGACATCAATAGTTAGAAAATCCACTAGTGCTTACCATGAATGTGGGAACTTTATACATTCTAACATACTCAAGCTCTCAGTTCCAAAAGTATTATGACGTTAACATACCATGGACACAAGCATCCTTAAAATTCTTAACTTATTAGAGTTCTCAATTTGAATCTTGTCATGTGATTATATTTAAAATTTCCTATAGATCTCATGTTTCGATTTGACACTTCTTTATTTCTAAAGCTCCTAGTGGATGCAAGGCTCCTTGTAATTTTAACTTAGCATAATTTTAATTCTAGTTTTTTACAAGGGAAGCATTCAAATTCCTGCTTAGAGGATAGAGATCATCGCATGATTAACTCTTGTTAATCAGTGACTTAGATTTCACTTGATAGAGTAATAGATAGGGTTTTTCTTGACTTGGGACTCTTGCAAAGGCTTCTTTTCTCTTGGGGACATGTGTCCAATAGATATTTACTCTATGACATCCATAGTCAAGAATTTTCTTCAAGAATTGTTGGTCAAGAGTTATTCATACTTGGAAACAAAAATAGGCTTCAATATTACAAAGGAAGCAAGTCTCAAAGCATAGCCTTGATAGAGCAATTCTTATGAAGGGACTCTAAGACTTATTATAATTAATTCAAGCAACAACCTCCTATACTTAAATTATTTAGAATTTAGATCATTGAATCTTGCAAAGAGCCATAGGACAGTGGTTTCAATCTAGGCTATTAGAATTTACCTCAAAGAGTTTTGTAATACTTCCTTTGATGATTTATCCATGGGTTTTACATAGTTATCTCTTAAATAATTTTGACAATACATAGGACTTGATTTATAGCTAAGGAATATGCTCAATTTATGATATAAAATAATTACTTGCCAAATTAATCCCAATTACATAGCCACTATACTTTAGCCTCTAACCATCCATGGCTCCAATTGTCTAGATCATTCACTCTAGGTCAATTATAGTTCTAGGTAGTTAGGTTCATTCACTAGAACATTATAGAATCATGCCACATGTCTTACAAATTAACCCAAATAATAATATAAAGTAATACTTCAATAGGAAGGTATCAAGCCTTAGAGGATTCATAATCAACTTTACCAAATGACAATAAAACACTATAATATCCTAATAAAAATGAACATGTACTCCTTAAGCCTTCTAGGATCACATGCATACTCTGCTACAACATATCACTCATACATGAGGATCCCAACTTAGACATGAGACCATGAGACTCATGAATTCACAAACATAGAATGGCATATTCACACAATAACCACATTGAGAACTCTAGCCTAGACATAGATCATCACAATTTAATAATGTCACAAGTCACATAGACATAATGCATAGCCACAAAATATTATTTCACTAGTTTCAACCTAAGCATATACCTCATCTAAGCCTTCCTCAACTCCCTTAATATCACATGTTCTTCACTAGTCTTCGCATTGAATAAGACCATACATGAGTGGTGATAGATTTACAACCTTCTTCCAATGACCTTCTATTGGTTATACATTCTTTTGAGTCTCTTCTCTCTTAGACACTATTGACTAATTATATGGTAGTTTTAAAATACTCATCCAAAATGTTTCTATTGTTAGGAAATCATTTCATCCATTGAGATTCCCTATGCCATACAAAATCTTGGGACCATTTAATTAGTCACCTTCTTAATGGCATGATTAGGTGGTTAATTCATCTCTCCCTAAAAATATGGAATCCCTCATCATCCCACCTTATTTACCCAAGATGCCTTATCCTAGAAATTCATCTCAAGCCATTTCTCTAGGAAAAAAGATCACTCATGTTGTCTTTATAGTTGATCTTGGTTCCTCTATTATCCCCCTATTATCACTCATGCACCATCACTAAAACACTTGGAAAGAATTTCCTTTGAATCTATATACCCCCTTCTACTTGGTTGGCACGTCCATGTTAGAAAACACCTATACATAGTCAAAAAATTCATCACAACATCATGTTACATAATTAGTCTAAGAAATTATGAAACTAGAAAATCATTAGTCTAAAAATTTTATTCTGAGATCATTAATTTTAAAATACCAAAGAAAATTACATCTAGCTCGACCACTAGCAAGAGTGGGAAATACATTCATATAAGTATGACTATTTTGAGTTTGAATGCTCATATAATAATAGTCTTATTTTCTTAATATTGAGCATGAACCCATGCATGGAATGAGAAGATGTATATCCATTATAGGTTGGAGTTTGCTAGAGAAGATAATCAAGAGCTTTGATCAGATGTTTAATTTGCTCACACTTCTCAACAAGGAAGAATAGGATGCTCCAACTAAGGTATTCCCATAATGCTAATAGACCCTCTCCCATAAGTCTTTTTGCCAAATGAAGAATAAGAGTTGTATAAGGTAGATTGACCATCTTTGATAAGGAAAATCATCAATCTCTGATAGTTTATGCCATACATAGTGAAAACAATTTCCATGAAAGTCATCTACATCGATAAAAACATTTAATTAACAACCATCATGTCAATTATTATTTTATGACATTTTACATCCTAAAAAATTTGAATGATAATTTTATACATGTTGTTTTCTTGATTTAGGTGGTCATGTATAATCCCCTTCAAAAAGTTAGTATAAGTATTTGTCCTTTCCAATATTTGTTTGGAGACCAAGCATATACAATATTGTTTGTAAAGACATATTTGGTGCTTCATAACAAATTTTGTTCTATTGTAAACATCAAAAACACTCATTATGAAGACTTGTAATAATTTAGAAATGTATGTTCTCTTATAAACATAAAGTTGTCAAATGCATTTGCGTGAGATGAATAATTAAAGTTCATCATTCTAGATTCTTTCCAAAAAACTATTTTTCTTGCCTTCATTGTCTACAAACATGTATGCTTATGATAACATTCCATTTTTAAATCAACCAAACAAAAATTGTTAGCTACAACTCATAAGTCTTTGGACATTATGAAATGAATGCCCCATTATAAAATTTTGACATGAATCAAGTACCGAAATTCAAGATTCTTAATGTAGTTGTGATTAAGGATTGTAAACAAGCATTAGATGTGGCATGTGGAATTTAGTCTTCACTAGCATTTTCTAGGTATATGACAAATGTAAAATTATTTAGTTCCTATCTCACTAAATAGAATTTAACTTTAGTGTCATTTGTTATGTTTACGACAAGTGAATAAAGTAGTCAATTTGACCATATTATGAATATAATTATAATATTATTTTCAAATCTGTGATGTCTCCCATTGTGTATCTATAAAATTCCCCTCATCATTTTGAGTTCCTCTTATTTTAAGTCCTATTATCACTCCAAACACTTATGAAGTGCCTTATTTAGCTCTCTCCTAACCACCTTGAATCTCTCATCTCATTAATATTAATTTATACATCTCATCATGCACAATTTTGGAATACCACAAATGTGCAATTACAATGCATTATAAATCATGATTTTTTTTTACATACACAAATATTATTCTCTTCTCTCTAACATCAATCTATAAACCTCATTATGCAAGTTTTTCAAGTGTCATGCATAACCACTAACTACAACATTAAGGCACTTGTAAATAAATTATACTAGTTTATTACTTATTAAAACCAAATAGATTGAAATCAAATTAATATAAAAAATATCCACGAATTCACAAATTTATTAGCTAGTTCACCAAGCAAAGGGATGTGAAACAACATTATAAATATCTAACCATTAATGACACAAAATCTACACACTTATATAAAATTACATATTGAATCTAGAATGTGTAATTAAATGGTTAACCTAACATAGGCAAAATATAATACAATTAATCCAAACAAAAGAACTACAAAAAATGGCAAGGGTAATTGTGAACCTCCCTCTCCCATTTACTATTGGTCAAGCACCTTTCTATTTACTTGAACTATTCCTCACCTTTTGTCTTTGTCTTTCTCCACCTCCTCCTCTTAGCTTTTCATTTCATCATATGTAGGTTTTATGAAAACAATTCAATTAAAAGTCCATGTTATCATAAAATAAGTCTTTGATAGATACCCCAACAATTAATATAAGTAGTGATCTCCATTGCACTCTATGCATCTAATTTTACAAAGCCAAAATCATATTCTAGATTGCCAAATAGTCAAAACAAAAACAAAATTGAAAACACTTTCTAGAAATTAAAAATAAAACCTTGTTCCTTCATTATTATTATAGGTCTAACATGGTGCACACTATTATAGTGTGAGCCTATTTTTCAGTTCACTTCATTTAGCATCACCAATTATCTCCACAAGAACATTCCCCTTATTTAAATGATGAAAACATAGATTACATCTCTCACAACAATTTCTCTTACAACAATCTTGGAGATAAATTTCGTTGCAATGTGCAATCAACACAGACTCAAAGGTGCTTCACAACTCTAATAGTTGTTCTAGGGGGTGTGTCTAACAAACCAAAAACAATTGCCAACTTTTCACTATGGTGGTAGAGAAATTTAATTCTTTTTCCTACTTTTCCACATCACTAAGTAAATGTCTTGAATATGGAAAATACCCTATTGTCTTCATCTCCCAAGCCAATTTCTCTAACTTTGCATAGTTCTCCGATGCATGTGGATGCGATCTATCTCCTACACAAAAAGCACGTACCATTTTATGGCCTTCAATCCAACTACATCCAGGGATCTTTTTACTTCTTTTATCTCTCATCAATCTCCTTACAATTTGAACCTTACACCACCTGCCCACTTCTGCATATATGTTTGAGAGAAGAACATAAGTCACAACATTTTTATTGTAAATACTCCTAAGCCTATATTCATATGTGATCTGCAGGCACCAAGAAAACACATCCACACAATCACCACTGGTTTAACTAGTATCTTAACAACAAAGTTTAGATTGTCCTCAACATAACTAGCATGGGCAAGAAGGTCAACCATGCAGACATAATGATCATTTGTAGGTGTAATGCAATAAGGGTTACTCATGTGATTGAAGTATGTATAGACATTATCCAATAAACCTCCATGGTTACATGCACATAGAACACAAGCAAAGCTTATAATGTTAGGATATATTCCAGAGTGCTTCATTAATTGAAAGATTTTGATAACATGCTTGCATAATCCATTTTTTGTACATATCCTTGCAATCATCTCATTCCATGAAACCACACTTCTTTGAGACATTTTGTCAAACAGTTCAAGTGCCTTGTCTATGCTTCCACATTTTCCATACATGCCTACCAGAGCATTTCCAACTATAATATCTCTGATAATCCCCCCTTAAATTATGCTTTGATGGATGTCCATACCCTCTTCCAAAGCTCCCGTTTTGCTTTACAACTGCCAATTTCATTTGGTGCTTGAAAGTTTCTAAAGGCTTGTCAACAAATCCATTTTGTGCATATCCTCCAATCATGCCATTCTATGAGACCACATTTCTGAGGCATTTTGTCAAATAGTTCACGTGTCTTGTCTATGCTTCCACATTTTGCATACATGTCTACCAGAGCATTTGCAACTACAACATCTGACAAAATTCCTCTATCATTTATGCTTTGACGCATGTCCATACCCTGTTCCAAAGCTCCCATTTACTACAGGCTGGGAGGATGCTGGCAAAGGTTGTAGAGTCTAGCTTTACGCCTACCAATTGCATTTGCTTGAAAGTTTCTAAAGCCTTTTCAACAAATCCATTTTGAGAATATCCTGGAATCAGGGTATTCCATGAGAGCACGTTTCTTTGAGGCATTTTGTCAAATAGTTTAGGTGCCTTGTCTATGCTTCCACATTTTGCATATCTTGCAATCATGGTGTTCCATGAGATGATGTTGGTCCATCTCTTTGAGGCATTTTGTCAAATAGTTCACGTGCCATGTCTATATCTGCACATTTTGCATACATGTCTACCGAGGTAGCTACAATAACATCAGACAAAACTCCTCTATCATTTTATCTGTGATGGATGTCCATACCTTGTTCCAAAGCTCCCATTTTGGTATAGGCACGGAGGATGAGTTGGCAAAGGTTGCAGAGTCTAGCTTTACATCTATCATTACATTTGCTTGAAAGCTTCTGAAGCTTTTTCAATAAACCCATTTCATGCATATCTTGCAATCGTAGCATTCCAATGAGACCACATTTCTTTGAGGTAGCTCAACATGCACCATGGACGTGAGATCTTCTATGTGATCAAACACTTTATAGGCATCCTTGCGTGGGAACTATCAGATGAGTTTCAAATTGAATTGGGCGTTAACAGGGATGCTTTGAAGACAGAAATGGGCATTAGCTAAAGGAACAAGCCCACATGCCACCTAAGTAGTCAAAGCTTAGGGTGTGCTATTTAAGCCTAGTCATCCCAATGTAAAAGGAAACAAGATTAGAACACCTAGAAAATATCACATCACTAGCCAAGACCGTTATTGCATTTTCCACCCATTTCCGTCAAATTTGAAATTTTTGGTCCTCTCTATTTTTCCCCTATAACCATCTAAATCGTCAGCCATGTATGTTGTGTATTCCCTTTAGTCAAAAATTTTATCTTTCTCAAACCTTACAATTTTTGTTTGGTGTCATATCGACAAATTGGGGTTTTCAAAAACTTGTCTTACTCCCTTAGTCCTATCGGCAAATATGTCAAATGGCGAACTTGTTGGCAAATAAAGCTATTTCCTAACTCAGTCGGCAAAATTCTAATTTCTCAAACCTTTGTTTACCCTGCCAAGTCTTCGTGGTCCCCTTGTTTTGCTTTAGTCGGCCTTTGTCTATTTTCTCAAAATTCCTTTGTGTTCGTCAGTCAAACGTTTTCCCGATGTTTTTATAATTCAATCATATTTAACATACCTTCCATGGGCAATCTTTTTTATTTCTTGAAGTAAAGTCTTTGGTTTGTAGGTTCTGAAGTTCTCTGAATTGTTGATTCCCCAACAGATTATGTTGAAGCTTATTGCTGGCTATTCTAGCTTTCCACGGAACTTGTTTTTGTTTAAAAGTTCTATATTTTCCCATTTCACCGATAAGTCGATTGTCATGGTTTATGACCTAAGCCCATTGCTTAATCCAAAGAAGTTCACAAATGTCATGTTTCGCCGACAAATATGAACACCCCTTTGGTTCGTGGATTGTTCAAAAGGCTGATGGAGCAATAAAAATCCAATAGCCGAGGTGTACCACTAGTTCGTGAATGTTGTATTTTGTTGATTGAAGGAAGATAGAGCACTAAAGAAAGGTTCGTTGTTACATCCCTAACCTGTGATTAGCTTAATCTTACTCTTACTTGGTAATCTAGAGATTAGTTAAGAGTTTGATGATTTGATATTGTGGAAATATCTGATTTAACCTTTGATTATGCGGTTAATGACCGATGATAATTAGTCATGAATATTAATTAATTTGAATTATGGGATATGATAATGATGCACTGATTATGGTTTTGTGGTCTTGAGTGTGAATAGAAAAATGTAACGTCCTTCAAAGAAGGAAGGAGAGCATCATCCTGGAGGAAGGGTTAGATGTTGTGTAAACAAGATTGATTAGCCATCTGGGTGTCGGTTCTCCATGTCCTCCCAAATCCCTTATAAGTTGTCATGAGTTATGTCTCCTTTCTTAGCAAATAAATTCTTTGTGAGTCGTCTTGTCGATGATGCTATCACAAAAAAGATATGACGACTAGACGACGTCATGGAACAACATTATAAGTCATATGTTAGTCGAGTTAAGAGGTACGTTGATGAGATCTCTCATTACCCTATTCTTAAATAGGGATATTAATTCTTTATTTCTAGTCTTTTGACTAAGGTTTATCATCGATGTTGGGGAAGTATTACTCGACCCCAAACATCCTAAGCTTTTAATGTGATACCTTTTGTTTTCATTATTATGATAAACTTTATGTTACCCCTTCTTTTTATTTCTAGGTCTCATTCATCTCTATTGTTCATTCTTGTGGTACTCTAGGTTTCTAAGTCCCAAGGGTTATGAATTTCCACCATTGTGCCTTAGAAAAATCTTTGAAATCATGGATACTACAAGTTTCTTAATCTAATCGCTATTCCCCTAAATTTTCTAACCATATTGCTAGGTTCTGGAGTTTCAAAAATCCGTGATCCCGTGACTTCACATTCTTTGTGTTATGTTTTGTAGCCCGCTTGGTTCCCTCTTGTTATCACTGTGTCGCAAGTTTTCCAAACTTTATAACCTACGACTTAAGGTTTTGAAGTTCTCATTTCTCGCGATTCAGTGATGGTTAAGTGATGGACCAGAAACCAAGGCAATTAATGATCATTTAAAGCGCTGTATGCCACCGGTGTGAGATGTCCTTTAGCAAATTTTTAGAAAATGAGAAAATCCTTGGGTTAATTTCTCAAGGCATGGAAATGGTACCACATCGGCCTAACATTTAAAAGCGCGATAGGGGCGCTATAATTGTACATCATTTCACTCTTTGTGGAAAAATTATCTAAGTGTTCTGCTTGCTTTCATTCTCTTCTGAATTGTTATTTCTACGATACTATGTCATCATCCCTGGTACTTGGTCGTTTTAATAAAATTCAAATTTCAAGGTGTCTCCTCCCACTCCAGAATTGAGAGCAATTGGTCTAAAGTGAAAGACATTGAACTTGGACACATAGACTTGGTAGAATTATGGTCTCGTCTGCAGTGGGAAGACATGTCATCATTCGCAAAGAAAATTCTACAGAGCGGTTTGGCTCATGCAGCAGGTTTCCCTGTTTCAATGTGTTGTGAAGATTTAATTATTGCATGCATGGAGAGATACGACTCCAATACTTTGGAGATCAAGACTAAGGAAGGTGTGGTGGTCACGAGGATTGATTCTGAGTCTCTCTCTCATGCATTGAAAATTCCAAGACAAGAGAAATATGAAGATATGTCTGTAGCCCTGGGTGCAAAATTCTTCAACGAGAATGAATACTAGTGCAAAAATTCTATTGCACGCAACTGGCTAAAGTTAGAGAAAAGAGGTAAGTCTCAGCTACCCCCTACACTTAAAAGAGCACATTTTAAGGATGAAATTTTAGATATTGTCACTCTATTGTACTGGGTGGTGGGTAGTGAAGATGCTAGCTCTTATGAATTTTGGATGTGTCACTTTATATTACTGATATGTAGTGAGAGTCAGTTTATTGATTGGGCTGAAATGATAAGCTATCACTTCAATGCGTAATTGTTGAAGTTCCAAGAGACCTCTGCATTTCACATGTGCTCTTATTTGGTATATGTTCTAGCCAGTCGAGAGGTTGTACCTCATGGGTCTTCAACCACAGATACACCTGTGTATGCTTATTTTCCTTAGTTTACAAAAAATGTTGGGATGAAAGATTTTGGTTGAGTTAATGATGCCTTTTTAATGTTTTTGGTGAGAAAGTTGAACTGTAATTCTGAAATGAGGATTTCCCCTGAGGCTGCATCTCTAGTTATGCAATTTGGGAGTTTTTATATTCAATTTGATAGATTCACCTACCTGAGACTGGGGGCTTATGAGTTGGCCCCAACCAAGTTGCCCCAATACCATAATGACTATATTGTCTTTTTGGAAGTTTGTAGACAAATGACTGCTGTAAATGTCAAATTCCAGAATATGACAAAGAAGGGCTACACATTTCCATTGTCTTTATCAATTTATTCTTGTAAAAATAAAGATGTCGGGCTAAAGGAGTCAAGCACACATTGGTAGAATTTAATCTTCACTCTTTATCTTTGAGGCAACACTTTGACAACAAGAACTACGTGAAGCAGAACTTCTATGGCTCTAGCTCTTATGAGCATCGTTTGAGCCTAGAAGACTTCTAGGAGGATTGTGTGGATGACTGTAAAGTTCTAAGAAGAAGCTACATGAGACTTACCATAAGTCAAATCTAGGATTTTGGTTTACCCATTCATATTCCAGAAAAAGCTAAGGACTCTGAAGTAATTGATGTGGAATACCAAAATCTGCTATCAAAACACATTCCCCATATAAATTGGTATGAGAAGGAGGTTGTGGATATAAATGTTCATTCTGCACCAGTGATTAAGAGGACTAAAGATTGGTTGGTTAGTAAGTGGCGTGGACATGCAGGGTCACCTGATGAATTAGGTAGTTCAAGGGCTACTGGATAGAAAACGGTCCAGAATTTTGTTGTGTAGAGTTCCACATGGCCACATGACATGTCACAATCTATTTCTAATTCACAGTCAAGAGGTGATGATGAGAGGCCCAATGATGCTTTCAAATTGAAATCAGTGTGTGAATCAAATAGTCCTCTTCTGAGAAAAAGAAATGTTTAGACAGTGGCAGTGAACCCCAACCCCATTTTTCATTCAATTGTTAATGATAGCTCTTTTCCCACTTTTCTTGATGTATCCTCTTCTCCTGATAATGAAGAAATTCCTATTGCTTCCCCATTAGAAGATAGATATAAATCTGTGTCTGACAATATAAATACTACTGTGGTGACTTCCTCTCCTAGTTGGTTGAAAAAGGTGGTAGAGAGAAAAAGGAAAAATGTTTCCACCGCGGTCAAAGAAATTGATACTGTTGCTATGCTTTTGCAAGGGACTTCAAAGCCTAAGAAGGCTAGGAGAATGTTCATGATGATAAATGATGCTACTTCTGGCCACTGGGTATTGGAAATTGCTGACCCCATAAAAGATTTGGATGAAAATGATATAACTGAGGTAGATCATAAAATAAGTCATATTAACTTGGGCCCTTCCACTTTTGAGGGGGAGTCATACCATGCAAATTATTCTGTCAATGTTTTGATTAAAAGGGCCAATGAAGAAAGGAAAGAAAATATAAAACTCCAATCTCAAATCTTGTCTTTGAGCCAATTCATCCAGTCAATAGTGACAGCTTCTCCTCAAGAAGCTCCTAACTCAGAGGTCGTTGGGATCAATGAAAATACTGTTAAGCAGATTAAAAAGAGTTAGAATTTTGCCAAGGCTATCAATGAATGGGTTGAAAAATTATCTTGTGATATTTTATTTATCTTGACTAAAATGATACAAAGATATTCTCTTATACACAAGAAAAGAAAAGATTGATCAATGAGCTTCAACAAGTAAGAAAGGAACAAGGAAGTACTTATGTGCTTTTGAGGGAAGTTGATGAGTTAGCAGCCTTAGACTCCATAACACTCACAAAGGAAAATCTGGCTAGTGACTCCCATGAAATTGATTTGTCCTGGGTTGACTCATTGGACTGGAAGCTCAATATGCATGAAAATCTTATCGATCAGATCAACAAGGCCCTGCAAGAATACCTGGATCTAATGATTGGTACATTTAAAGAGATTGTAATGCACTTGAAATAAATATTTTTGATGACTTTAGAGAAAACCTATGTGATCCCAGGGATATCAACAAAGAAGTCAAAGACATGATTTGTAGTGAGCTTGCTGATCCTGAGACTATTTCTGGTGAATCCCTGAGAAAATTGGGCTTTAAGCAAGTCTATCTTAATGGTTACAGAAATAGAGATGAGATGATCCAAGAGACCATGGCAGGAGTAGCTAAGAACTTGGCCAAATTCAAAACTAGATTGCATAACACTATTGTTCTAGGGAGAAAAACTATTACTGCTATCATCACAAAGTATCGGGAGTACAAGCTGAGGTTGAAGGTGTGAGAGAAGATGGTGGAAGACCAAGTAGTGGAGAGTGTTGAAGATCCTAAAGAAGATGAAGGGGTGGCGAATTAGGTTTATTTCTTTTATGATTTTCAAGTTATCTAGCTCAAAACTTTTAAAGACTTTATTTTAAAAAGAAAGAAATGGTTGTCCTCAAGAAACCATTCTTCTTTCAAAGATAGTTACTATTTTATGCTTATAAATATGTAATTAGGAACAATGGAAGCATCTTTCTGGTTGGGCAAACTTTGTTTTTCTCAATTTAGTTAGATATCTCGTATGTTTTGTTTGATTTCAATCTACTTCAATATATAGAAAAGATACACAGTTGGAATTGTTCAGGCTTATATGATCTTTGCATTATAATGCTTGGGCTATCATTCTGCTTATGTTGAATGTCATATTTGTGGTTATCTTTCTTTATGTTGGAGAATTTAGTTGGTGATTTCATTGCTGTGGATATCTATCTTTGAATGGATATGTTATGGTGATTATGATTCAAAATCTTCTCATTTTGATATTCAAAATCTTTGAGCTTCTATGAGAATTAGTTCATTTATTTGTATGAAAATCTTCTTTCAAAGCTTTCTAGTTAAAAGCATTTCCTTTCTTTGCTTTCTGGTTAAAAGCATCATATATTTTTGATTCGTCTAACATCAATCGAAGGTAGCTGCCACCTTGTAAAATAAGTAGAGAGTTAGTTATAAAATATTATTATTACTGACTCAATTGTGGTTACATTTGTCATTTGTTTGGGTGAAAGAATATAGAGTTAAATGGCAAATATGTAAACCAACAGATTTTTGGCGACTCTACTGGGGACTTATAATTGTTAAGTATGTATTGTGAGTTGCTCTAATGGTTCTTCAGAGACGCACTCCTCCTATTCTTCAACCCAATGTTGATTGGCTTATAGGTGATCAGGAAGATATCATTACTGGATTAAGGTTGCTTGCCTGGCAACATAGAAGGACTAACTTGCAATACCATCAAGTTAACGAAGTGTTAGAAGAAGAAGAAGAAATTGGTGAAATTGTGAGAAAGAACGCCAGGCGTTTTGAAAATGTTCAAGAAGTTATTATTATTGAGGCTTTTGTACCTGTGCCATGAAGAGAAAGAGTGTTTCCTATCCTAGCACTTCCTAATGATAGGCGCAGAAACCAGGGGGTTAATCAGAGGAACCAGTTAAACAATCAACAAAATCTTCCATGAGCTAATCAATAAGTGAAGTTGGTGACTCTGTTTTTATTAAGTTTTATTATCTAAATCTGGCTTCTAAAAGATATACTAGGGGAGATAGAAAGAAGGGGATCTTCGACGAAGATTTTGCATTTTTAAAGTCCATTAACTTTTCTTCCTTCCCACCTAATTGAAAGGTTAGGTCTGTTAGCAGACCCTCATCCCCTCCACCTAGTCAAAACCCTCCAAGTACTTTGTCCACATCTTGTCAAGCTCTCCTTTTACATGGAGTTACCCTCCCTTTGCAAGTAAATTTCCCCGTACAAAATCCACTTGTCATTGCCCATCCTCCACCTATTCCATGGGGAGCCACCATAGGTCCACTCAATCTTGGAGCCCAATTACATGATTTACCTAAGGGGTCAGGGAAAATTATACCTAAATTTAGAGGAGATGGGAAAGTCACCCTAGAAGGACATATGCAAGCCTTTTTTGTTGCCTCTTCTATCCTTGTTGTAAAACACGAAGATGTAGCCGTGAGACTTTTTGTAGAATCCCTAACTGATGCTGCCACTGATTAGTTTTATCATCTTCCTAATGGCTCTATTAATGGTTGGGATGCATTAAAAATAAAGTTTGAAAGTAGATTCAAATCTGCCAAGAATGAACAAATTATGGTTACGCAGTTAGCCACAATGAAAAAAGAGATACATGAGCCAATGAGGGAATTTGTTGCCAGATTTAATAAGCTATGCAATAGAATTCCTGAGAACATGAGGCCTGGGGATGATCTGTTAAAATGTTTCTTTATTAATACCCTTCCACCAGATGTTAGTTTTACTATCAAAAGAGAAGGGGCAACTGATGTAAATGCAGCCCAAGAGAGGGACATATCCACAGAAGATGATTTGATCATAGCAAGGAAATGAAAAAAGAAGTTGCAGACTGGTAAACCTTCTGGTGTGAATTCTACTGACCTAGTTATACAAAGGTTGGCCAATGATATAATCACCATAAAGTGGCAAATGCCAAAGGGATAGTTTCAGCCACCTTACCAAGATATACCAAGGAAGGATTATGGCAATCAAGGTGGTCATAACAAAACTTTGCCTTTAACTTGACTCGCACAGAGGCTAGCTATTGAGAACACTCCCTCTACTAGTAAAGGTAACATGATGTGTAATTTTCATTTGACTACAGATCATGATGGGTCCACTTGTCTGGAGATGGTTCGATGCATGCAAATGCTTTCTACCAATGAACAAGCAAAAGTGCCATATGTAGAAGAACCTGGTCCATCTTATGATGCAAGTGTTAATTTCTTTGAGTATGAATCAGATGCTGAAGCAAGAGAAGATGTTTATGCAGAGATTGATCCTAACTATGTAGTCTTCACTAGAGGACAACAGGCCCAGAAAGGAGCAGACTCTAAAGGACAAATGAGTGGTTCATCTTTCACTCGAAAGTACCTTCTATCTAAGCAATCTACTTCCAATCCTAAGAAACCTGACAACACTCCTTCCAAGAATGTGTCTACAAAGGTACCATCCATTCCTTCCCTTAATACTATTGTTACTAGTTCATTTGACATAATTGAGTCATGTAAGAATACCAAAATTTAGATCTCCCAAGCTGAGTATCTTAGACTCAACCCATCCGAGCTGGACCGACTAGTGAAATATATCAGACAGGAACCCTCCCCATCTCAAAGTAACGCCTAAGTGTCTAATGAGGTCAAGACACCTATTGATGAACAAGTTTCCCATAATCTATATGAAAAAGACTCAAGACAACAAGATCCTTTCTCTAAGCCAGAACCATTTTATGTGTCTCTTTACATAGCTAGTTTTAGATTGAGTAATTGTGTTATTGACTCTGGTGCTTTCGATATTGTAATGCCTACTCATGTGGCTAGAGATTTAGGGTTGTCTTATACTCCTTCCCATGGTAAATGATTTTCAATGGATTGCTCACAAGTTCCAATTTTGGGACAAATAAAAGACGCACAAGTTGCTTTCGCTGCTTTCCAAAAAAAAAAGATTAAAGTTAACTATCCTCGTTGCTGATATTCCAGCCAGTTATGGCATGCTTTTGAGTAGGAGTTTTTGTAGAGACTTGGGAGGGGAGATACAAATGGATTGGTCTCACACTTTAATACCACTAGAAGGAAAGAAAGTATGTCTTAATCTAGAGTCTAAGGCCAAGTTCACAGTATTAAATTCTGGAGATCCTAGGGTAGATATCCTATTTGTTGAGACTAGACTAGGCACTTATATGTGTACTTCCATAGAAGATGAATGTTCAAGCCTTATTATCCCTAATTTACAGAATGAGTTATGGACACTAGAATTTGATGGAAGTTGTTCCCATGCTAGCTCTGGAGTAGGAGTTGTTCTAATCTCTCCAGATGGTTATATTTTTCCCTTCACTTTCAAACTAGAATTTAAGAATACCAACAATACTACCGAATACGAGGCTCTTCTACTTGGCTTAGCCTTAGCTAAGGAAAGGGGCATAAAACAATTAAGAGCCACAGGGGATGTAGAGTTGATAGTTAAGTAGGTCAGAAAACAATACTCTATAAATAACGGTAGACTGAGACATTATAGAAATAGAATTTGGGATTGTGTTGAATATTTTGATGCTTTTTCTATTAAAGCAATGCCTAGAGACCTTAACACAAGAGCTGATTCATTGGATGTTTCTGCATGCTTATTATTACCTCATCCTGATTTTAAGGATAAACCTTATAGGATTGAATTAATATATCACCCCAATGTCCCTGATAATGTAAACCATTGGCAAGTGTTCAATAGTGACAGGCAAATTATTTCATTTCTCAAGAAGGCTGAAGATTTTGCTAACATTTTCTTTGAAGAAAGTGATAGTGTGAGCAATGATGTTATGGATGGATACGTCAATGCACATGGGGAAGAGAAGACTGAAATGATTCAATTGAGGGGAAACAAAATACCTAAGGGTTTGGTTTCTCTGGAAGATTTGTTCAATAGACATGATCAGTACTTGAAACGAAAGAATAAGGTTAATGTTGAATCATCTGCTGATTATGACCATGTCAATATTGGCACGGATGAAGATCTTAAAGTAGTGTGCATAGGGAAATGTTGCTCTCCCCAAGAAAAAGAAAGATTGATTTCTTCATTGATAAAATGCAAAGATGTTTTTGCATGGTGTTATGCTGACTTGAAGAAGTTCAGGAATGGAGAATTACAACATAGGATACCTTTGAAGCCTAGCACTGCACTTTACAGGCAAAAACAATGAACTTATAACCCAAAAGTGGCAGAGGCCATCTTCAATGAGATAGATAAGATGTTGAAAGCTAAGATTATCTTTCCAATCCATCATTCTACATGGGTAGCAAACATAGTTCCTGTCAGGAAAAAAATGGAGAGATAAGAATTTGCGTTAACTTTAGTAACCTAAACCAAGCTTCATTAAAGGACAATTATCCGCTACCTGTTATGGATCACATTTTGCAGACTATTGCAGGTTCTAAAATGATGTCAATGTTAGATGGTTTCTCTAGTTATAGTCAAATTGAAGTGGCTCCAGAAGATCAACATAAAATGGCATTCACCACCCCCATTGGTGTGTTTGCTTACAATAGAATGCCATTTGGTCTCATCAATGTAGGTGCTACTTTTCAGTGGGCTATGGATCTCTCACTTGGGGATTTGAAAAATAAAATCATTATGGTGTATCTAGATGACTTGACAGTTTTCTCGAGGAAAAGATAACATCATATACATGATTTGGAAGTTGTATTATAGCATTGTAGAGAACAAGGGATCTCATTAAACCCAAGAAATCTATTTTTGTTGTTACAGAAGGTAAGCTTTTGGGACACATTGTCTCAAAATATGGGATTAAGGTTGATCCTGAAAGGGTGAAAGCAATCATGCAATTGAGGTTACCTGTGAATAAGAATAGCACCAGATCTTTCTTTGGCCAAGTGAACTTCCTGAGGAGATTTGTACCTGATTTCACTGAGTTGACAAGGCCCATAGCCGAAATGGTGAAGAACCATCTAGCTTTCAAATGGAGCAACGAAGGAAAGAAGGCATTTGAGGATATAAAAATCACCATAGCAAATTCACCTACACTGGAATGTCCTAATTTTAATAAAGACTTCATTGTATATTGCTATACATCAAAACACACTTTATCAACCATTTTAATGCAGAAAAATGAGCAAGGCATTGAAGCCCCTGCTTCATTTATGAGTACCCCTTTCAAAAGCTATGAGATTAAGTACACACCACTTGAAAAACATGCTTATGCTATTGTCAGAGCTTTGAAAAGTTTTAGGTTCTATATTCTACATTCACATACCATTGTTTTTGTTCTAGAAACTACTGTCAAAAGTATCCTTACACAACAAGAAATTGGATGTAACAAACAGGGGAATTAGATAGTGAAGGTTCAAGAATATGATGTAGAAATCTGACCTACTAATCTAGTAAGGGGTAAGGGTCTATGTAAACTGATTGCAGAAAATAAAATCATTGATGAAGACCAATTACCTCTAGTTCTTTTTACATGTACAATTGATGAGTGGTTTTCAGATGTCTCATAGTTTTTAACTTATGGTGATTGCCCTGTTCACTTATCAGCCAAAGAAAAAAGGAACCTAAAACTGAAGCCCAGTGAGTATGTTCTTTGGGAAGCAAATTTATATAAGAAAGGGGTAGATGGGACATTTCTTAGGTGTGTTGACAAAGAACAAAAAAGGAGACTTTTGAAAGCCTTCCATGATGAAGCTTGTGGTGGACATTTTTCTGCCTCTATGATGGCTTTAAAGATCCTAAGACAATGTTTTTATTGGATAGGTATGTTTAGGGATGCTTAGGAATGGGTATCTAAATGTGAAAAGTGTTTAAAGTTTAATGGTAGTCCTCATCTAACAGCATTGCCTTTGAAACCTGTGGTGATTGATGAGCTGTTCCAACAATGGGGCCTAGATTTTATTGGTCCTGTCAATCCTAACTCAAGTGCTAGACACACACACATCCTTACTACCACAAATTATTTTACCATATGGGTAGAAGCCATCCCAGTGAGACATACTACCTCAGAAGTGGTGTGCAATTTCTTGAAAGAGAATATTATAATAAGATTCGGTATCCCAAAAAAGACAATCACAGACAATGCTAGCTCTTTTTCATCTTCTAAAATTACTCTTTTCTATTATGAACATGGTATTAGTTTGGGACATTCATCTGATTATTATCCTCAGGGCAATGGGCAAGTCAAGTCTAGCAAAAAAATTTAATCTCTATCGTTAAGAAACTAGTAGATGGACAAAGAGGATGGCATAAGAAGCTATACAATGCTCTTTGGGTAGACAAAATCACATATAAAAGAGCTATAGGCATGTCTCCTTTCTAGCTTGTTTAGGGCATTGATAGTACTATTCCTATTTATTTGGAGCTTTCAACATTAAATTTACAAAAGGCCATAGAAAATGAGGAATGTTAGTCTGCACTAGAGAAGAGAATCATGTATCTAAATAAGTTGGAAGAAGAAAGAGGAAAGGTTGTGGACAGACTTACCAGACACCAATAGATGGTCAAGAAAATCTTTGATAAAAGAGCTAGGGAAAGAAAATTTGTGGTTGGAGATTCTGTGCTTCTCTGGGATAGAAGGAAAGAACCAAAGGGTGCGCATAAAAAGTCTGATTCATTATGGAAAGGTCCCTTTCTGATCAGGCAGGTTGTTGGTGATAATTCTTTCCTATTGAAATATCCAGATGGTACTCCTTTGCCTCTCGCCTATAATGGTCAAGATTTGAAATTATTTAACTGGTAGCAGTCTTGAGTCTTCGTCTTGTACCATAGTTTCTTTCTATTTTCTTTTTCTTTGTTGCTTTTCCCTCTGTCGCCCAATGAATAAGGCTTTGTGCCATGTTGTTCTAGATTCTCTGCATCCTGTTGGTCCTTGTCCCCACTTAGAGCCAGTTGTTACCCCTTCTTTTTATTTCTAGGTCTCATTCGTCTCTATTGTTCATTCTTGTGGTACTCTAGGTTTCTAAGTCCCAAGGGTTATGAATTTCCACCGTTGTGCCTTAGAAAAATCTTTGAAATCATGGATACTACAAGTTTCTTAACCTAGTTTCTATTCCCCTAAATTTTCTAACCATATTGCTAGGTTCTAGAGTTTTGAAACCCCGTGATCCCGCAACTTCACATTCTTCGTGTTATGTTTTGTGCCCTGCTTGGTTCCCTCTTTTTATCGTTGTGTCGCAGGTTTTCCAAACTTTATAACCTGCGACTTAAGGTTTTGAAGTTCTCATTTCTCATGATTTAGCGATGGTTAAGTGATGGATCAGAAACTGAGGCAATTAATGATGATTTAAAGCGCTATACGCTACCGGTGTGAGATATCGTTTAGCAAATTTTTAGAAAATGAGAAAATCCTTGGGTTAATTTCTCAAGGCGCGAAAATGGTACCACATCAGGCTAATGTTTAAAAGCACAACAGGGGCACTATAACTACACATCATTTCACTCTTTGTGGCAAAATTGTCTAAGTGTTCTACTTTCTTTCCTTCTCTTCTGAATTGTTATTTCTATGATACTCTGTCATCGTCCCTGGTACTTGGTCACTGTAATGAAATTCAAATTTTAGGGTGTCTCCTCCCACTCTATAATTGAGAGCAATTGGTCTAAAGTGAAAGACACTGAACTTGGACACATAGACTTGGCAGAATTCTGGTCTCGTCTGTAGCGGGAAGACAGGTCATCATTCGCAGAGAAAATTCTACAGAGTAGTTTGGCTCATGCAACAGGTTTCCCTATTTCAGTGTGTTGTGAAGATTTAATTGTTACATGCGTTGAGAGATACGACCCCGAGACTTTGGAGATCAAGACTAAGGAAGGTGTGGTGGTCACAAGGATTGATTCTGAGTCTATCTCTTGTGCATTGAAAATTCCAAGACAAGAGAAATATGAAGATATGTCTGTAGCCCTAGGTACAAAATTCTTCAAGGGAATGAAGACTAGTGCAGAAATTCTATTGTACGCAACTAGCTAAAGTCAGAGAAAAGAGGTAAGTCTCAGCTACCCTCTACACTTAAAAGAGCACATTTTAAGGATGAAATTTTAGATATTGTCACTCTGTTGCACCAGGTGGTGGGTAGTGAAAATGCTAGCTCTTTTTAATTCTGGATGTGTCACTTTATATTACTGATATGTAGTGAGAGTCAGTTTATTGATTGGGCTGAAATGATAAGCTATCACTTGAATGAGCAATTCCTGAAGTTCCAAGAGACCTTTGCATTTCACATGTGCTCTTATTTGGTATATGTTCTAGCCAGTTGAGAGGTTGTACCTCATGGGTCTTTAACCCTAGATACACTTATGTATGCTTATTTTCCTCAGTTTACAAAAATGTTGGGATGAAAGATTTTTGTCGAGTTAAGGATGGCTTCTTAATGTTTTTGGTGAGAAAGTTGAACTGTAATTCTGAAATAAGGATTTCCCCTGAGGCTGCATCTCTAGTTATGCAATTTGGGAGTTTTTATATTCAATTTGATAGGTTCACCTACCTGAGACTGCGTGGTTATGAGTCAACCCCAACCAAGTTGCCCCGATACCCTAATGACTATATTGTCTTTTTGGAAGTTTGTAGACAAATGACTGGTGTAAATGTCAAATACTAGGATATGAGAAAGAAGGGCTACACATTTCCGTTGTCTTTATCAATTTATTCTTATAAAAATAAAGATGCCGGGCTAAAGGAGATGAGCATGCATTGGAAGAATTTAATCTTCACTCTTTATCTTTGAGGCAACACTTTGACAGCAAGAACTACGTGAAGCAGAACTTCTATGGCTCTAGCTCTTATGAGCATCGTTCGAGCCTAGAAGGCTTCTGGGAGGATTGTGTGGATGACCATGAAGTTTTGAGAAGAAGCTACATGAGACTTACCATAAGTCAAATCTGGGCTTTTGGTTTACCCATTCATATTCTAGAAAAAGCTGAGGACTCTAAAGTAATTGATATGGAATACCAAAATTTGTTGTCAAAACCCCTTCCCCGTATAAATTGGTTTGAGAAGGAGGTTGTGGATATAAATGTTCGTTCTACACTAGTGATTAAGAGGACTAAAGATTGGTTGGTTGGTAAGTGGTGTGGACATGCAGGTTCACCTCATGAATCAGGTAGTTCAAGGGCTACTAGACAGAAAATGGTACAAAATTCTACTATGCAGAGTTCCACACGGCCACATGACATGTCACAATCTATTTCTAAGTCACAGTCAGGAGGTGATGGTGAGAGACCCAATGATGCCCTCAAATTGAAATCAGCGTGTGAATCAGATAGTCCTCTTGTGATAAAAAGAAATGTTCAGACAGTGGCAGTGAACCCCGACCCCATTTTTTATTCAATTGTTAATGATAGCTCTTTTCCCACTCTTTTTGATGTATCCTCTTCTCTTGATAATGAAGAAATTCCTGTTCCTTCCCCATTGGAAGATAGAAATAAATCTGTGTCTGACAATATAAATACTACTGTGGTGACTTCCTCTCCTAGCTGGCTAAAATAGTTGGTAGAGAGAAAGAGGAAAAATGTTCCCACCATGGCTAAAGAAAGTGATACTATTGCTATGCTTTTGCAAGGGACTTCAAAGCCTAAGAAGGCTAGGAGAATATCCAGGATGATAAATGATGCTACTTCTTGCCACTAGGTATTGGAAATTGCTGACCCCATAAAAGATTTGGATGAAAGTGATATAATTGAGGCAGATTATAAAATAAGTCATATTGCCTTGGGCCCTTCCACTCTTGAGGGGGCATCATACCATGCAAATTATTTTGTCAATGTTTTGATTAAAAGGGCCAAGGAAGAAAGGAAAAAAAATATAAATCTCCAATCTAAAATCTTGTCTTTGAGCCAATTCATCTAGTCAATAGTGACACCTTCTCCTCAAGAAGCTCCTAACTTAGAGGTCATTGAGATTGATGCAAATACTATTAAGCAGATTAAAAAGAGCCAAAATTTTGCCATGGCTATCAATGAATGGGTTGAAAAATTATCTTGTGACATTTTATTTTTCTTGACTAAAATGATACAAAGTTATTCTCTTATACACAATAAAAGAAAATAATTGATCAATGAGCTTCAACAAGTAAGAAAGGAACAAGGAAGTACTTATGTGCTTTCGAGGGAAGTTGTTGAGTGAGCAGCCTTAGACTCCATAACACTCACAAAGGAAAATCTGTCTAGCGACCCCCATGAAATTGATTTGTCTTGGGTTGACTTATTGGACTGGAAGCTCAATATGTATGACAATCTTATCGATCAGATCAATAAGGCTCTGCAAGAATACTTGGATCTAATGATTGGTATTCAAAGAGATTGTAATGCACTTGAAATAAATATTTTTGATGACTTCAAAGAAAACCTATGTGATCCCAGGGGTATCAACAAAGAAGTCAAAGACATGCTTTGTAGTGAGCTTGTTGATCATGAGACTATTTTTGGTGAATCACTGAGCAAATTGGGCTTTAAGAAAGTCTATCTTCATGGTTACAGAAACACGGATGAGATGATCCAGGAGACCATGGTAGGAGTAGCTAAGAACTTGGTCAAATTTAGAACCAGATTGTATAACACTACTGTTCTAGGGAGCAAAAGTATTACTGCTATCATCACAAAGTATCAGGAGTACAAGTTGAGGTTGAAGGTGCGAGAGAAGATGGCAGAAGATCAAGCGATGGAGAGTGTTGAAGATCCTAAAGAAGATGAAGTAGTGGTGAATTAAGTTTATTTCTTTTATGCTTTTCAAGTTATTTGGCTCAAAAATTTTAAAGACTTTATTTTAAAAAGAAAGAAACGGTTGTCCTCAAGAAACTATTTTTCTTTCAAAGATAGTTACTATTTTATGCTTATAAATATGTAATTGGGAACAATGGACGCATCTTTCTGGTTGGGCAAACTTTGTTTTTATCAATTTAGTTAGATATCTCGTATGTTTTGTTTGATTTCAATCTACTTCAATATATAGAAAAGATACACAGTTGGAATTGTTTAGGCTTATCTAATCTTTGCATTATAATGCTTGGGCTATCATTCTGCTTATGTTGAATGTCATATTTGTGGTTATCTTTCTTTATGTTGGAGAATTTAGTTGGTGATTTCATTGCTGTGGATATCTATCTTTGAATGGATATGTTATGGTGATTATGATTCAAAATCTTCTCATTTCGATTATTATTATTCGAAGTCTTTTAGCTTCTATGAGAACTAGTTCGTTTATTTATATGAAAATCTCCTTTCAAATCTTTCTGGTTAAAAGCATTTCCTTTCTTTGTTTTCTTTTTAAAAGCATCATATATGTTTGATTCGTTGAACATCAATTGAAGGTAGCTGCCACCTTGTAAAATAAGAAGAGAGTTAGTTATAAAATATTATTATTACTGACTCAATTGTGGTTACATTTGTCATTTGTTTGGGCAAAATAATATAGAATTAAATTGCAAATTTGTAAACCAACACTTTAATAGAATTAAATTTGTAAGGAAAAATTTGTCAAGGACATTCATATATATATATATATACACACACGAACCTCTTTAGAGGTCGATTATAATAATTTTGACTATACTTATAACTATCTTAACTTATCTTTTTACTTGTCACCCGATATCCTTAAACCCACGAGGAGTGGGAAAGGAGTAATGTTAGGTTGAGTGGGTTGCGTGGATTAAAGATCCTGCTAGCTGGCAAGCGTAGGTCGCATGCATAGAGTATGCTTTGGTTAGTTACCAAACGCCTTCTTGGAGTCTTATCGAAGGGCTCAATGGAAGTCGAGGGTCTTTTTGTTTTTGGTTTTTGGATTATTTTTCTAGGGGGCTAGGGACTGGGAGGAGGAAGTGGATGTGCAAGGTGGTAAACACCAGGAACTATATCCTCTTATGGCATAGAGCAACAGATGGGGAGAATAGAAAGAGAAGTTGAGACAGCTTGAGCTCTGAGAGCTAAATCTTTATCATTGCGTTATAAATATACGTAAGTCTATTTTTAGACCTCTCAGCTCATGTGTTAATAGACTGCAATATAGTTCTTTAATGTTTTGTTTGAAAGAACGTCAACATACGACATATAGGGCTATGACTGTATATTTATTGTGCATATTGATGAGTGTTTTTGACAGTCAAAGGCTCTTGAAGCCTCAATGAAGTATATTGGATGATACTTTGATAACTTCTATTCTTTAGTGGTGTGTGACCAATTTGAGGCCATAAAGCCTTTGTGGGAGTGCATGCATGGGCACCATGAGATATAGTTTTTCCTTACATCTTTTAATGGTGTTTCTTTATATGATTACCAGTTGATAATACTTACACACCTGTATATACTTATGAGCCTGATAGGGCAATAACCTTTAACGAATGGTTGGTCAATGGTATTCACTTGTGGAATATATATCACAAAGCAATCCTTACCATTATAGCTAAGGGCCGAGCCATAATTCTTTATTCTCCTTTGACTATGTTGTGTGCTCGTGGCCAAGGACTGAGCCACACCAACTATATTTTCTTTTAAACTATATTTCGCTCAAGGCCTATGGCTGAGCCCAACCATATTTATTATATTATCTTAAGACACTACTTGAAGCCATGAAGGCCGAGAGACTTTAAAACTATAATCTTTTCTATTCTTTCTGCCTACAACCAAAGAGGATGAATGGCACCAAACTTTATTCTTTATAGATCTTTTTGCTTGTGGCCATGGAGGCTCAGAGTCATTTTATGACTTTCTTACATTACTATACAGCTCTAGGCTGGGGTGGCCGAGCATAATGCTTTCATGCATTCATAACCGTGGTCATGGTCTACGACTATTAAAGTTGGGCCGTATAATATTGTGCACCCAGTAACATTATAACTATGGCCACAAAGGCTGTAATAAACTTTTGGGACTTACACTGTTACAAGCTTGAGGCCATCGTGGTCAAGACCCTATTTTACTATCTACATATATACATTGAGTTTATGTTATCTTTGTAAAGGGCCAAAAACAACCTTATGAAAAACAATGTTTAGAGCAATCATTTAAATGATGGCTTCTTGTATAGAGGCTGAATGGGGATTAATATTGGTGTGGAGAATACCCATAACTATTCATGATCCCCTTCAGTTGAGAAGGTGATATATTTGAAACCATAATTATTATATGTGGTTGCTTATTATGATAACTTCCCTTTTCTTTTATTTAGTAAGATTAGAATCTTTACCCAACATTGTAAGGGTAATGTGAGTTATCACTCAAAGTAAATCATGCTATTTAACTAAGGCAAGCAATGCCTAGTATAGTATGAATATGATTATATCTTGTATGATAATTGATTTAGATTGTGTGAACCATGATGGACCTAGAATGGTAAATGTAGTGCGATTATGTAACAACCTAGAGTGGAAGGAGGTGGCCAGGAGTCACAAGTTCCTCGCTACAAAGGTAAACTAATTGGTCGAAACAAACCCGAGATGGGAGTCAATTGTCTAGGTATGGACAATGAATCGAATTGATCCCATGCATACTAAACCTAGGGAGGTGAATATGGTTGACTTTTGACATGATTTGAAAGTGGAATAAGGTGACATGGAGTCACAGATTCCCTATAACAAAACTTGACTATTAATGAATAGTTTTATGATAACTATGATGCATCTAGTGTATTTAAATGATATGTTGATTCTTGATTGAAGAATGAGAAATTGAATAAGTAGTAAGCTGTATTGCCTTGTAGAAAGTAGTAAGCGCCTACTGGGTTTGTTGGAGGTACTATTTCTCCTAGATAATTATATACTTTTGAAAATGAATACTAAGATTAGTATGAAACTCTTGTATTGCAACGTAAATAGAAGCCATCTTTTACAAATGGTCATACTTCACAAATGAGGTATAAGATATTAAAGCCCACGAAGATGCTCAGGATAGAGTCTTTTTAGTAAGACCATCGTTTTAGACTATTATGAGATAAGTCTCAAATATCATGATCTTGAATGTAAACCTTGGGATAGGTCAACATGAAACTGTGAACCTAGGAAGGTCAGAAGTTAGAAAATTTGTTTTGACTATTTCATTTAGTAAAATGGAACAGGGTGACGACGAGTCATAGGTTCCTTGTTGTGAAAGCAACCTACTTGTTTCAACTTTTATCAAATTTAAAAATGGAACAGGGTGACAAGGAGTCACAGGTTCCTTAGTGCGAAAGTAATCTATTACATCTGATGAACTCCTAGATAGAAGTCAATTGTCCTAGTATAGGACTATGAATTGAACAGAATTCACATTTTACTAGACCCCGAGAGGTTGCATTAAACATATTGTAGGACATGACAACTTCTAAGTTGAGTAAGGGTGGTGGACATATGACTACATTCATTGCGAAATATATATGTATGTAAATCTTTGACCAAAGTAATGCATCCATCTCTACATGCATGTTGGTCCACAGTACTCTAGATGGCCTAGTGTCTCCAATAGTGTCATACATAGTTAGAGTGCATCTATAGTTGTGTGACCATGAGACATTAGGAAGGGCACAACACCATATACTCAGATGGCTAACCTTATGGTTCCTAATATCTAACCTTTCCATGAAGGGTAGGGCCACTTCTAGTTTGGAAGTTGAGCAGGGGACTGCAAGTCCGTGGTTGGTAGAAAAGCACCAGGATGATGCTCTCCTTCCCAAGCATGAGACAAGCCAAGGCTTATGGAGATAGATGTCATTGGTTCCAGATACAGTGTTTGCATTTTATGACCTATTGGTCAATTGTAATGTATAATTTGATATTGATGCCTTGAGCATAACCTTGTATATACATGGTGAAAGTATTTCATTGATGTAATGTAATTGGATATTATTGTATTGTAATCTTTGTTTTATTTTGTTTGGAATAACATGTTTAATTGATAAAATGATAATGAATCATTTTGGTTAAATTTTGATTTGCATAATCATATTGTTAACTAATCTCTTGATTAAGGTGGATGTTTATGTTAATTCTTGAGCATTATGGATAGTGATGTTACATTCGTGAAATAAGAGAATTGCCAATAAGTGAAACGAAGCATAAAATCAGCCAAGTGGAAAGTTAGTAAAAATTTATTTTTTTCGACAGTACATGATAAGGGAAGTTCACTATATGTACATTTTGTCAATAAAAGAAAAGCTTGATGTCTGTGAAGGTTCATGAGTTTGGCATTTCACTGGTTTTCTGACTAGGCAATAGAGGACTTAAAAGTAAGTTCGGGTTTTGGTCTTTTCATTGCTTGAGGAGAAGTTGATGCCAATGTCTGAGGAAGTCAAAGTTTGTGGTTTGACTATTTTGCTGACTAAGGAATTTTTTGAAGTTTTTTTTGACTAGTAAGACTCCAAGCTAATGGGAAAATATTCATCAAAGAATTTTGGGTTTTGAGAAGATAGTTTGCAAGTTTTATACTTTCCTAATTTGCTGACAAAGAAGATATAAAGCCTTGGTTAGCCGCTAAAAGAAAGTTTAGGATTTAGGACTTTTTCTAATAAAGGGAAAAATAATAGAAAAAGGAGGTTCAAAAAAAGTGACTTTTGCCGACATAAAGGAAAAAGTGATAGTTTGAGGAAAGTAACTTTCACCGATAGAAGAAATAAAGGCCGAAGTTCATAAAAAATGATTTTGACCGATAAAGGAAAGGAGACCACAATTTGAAAATATGAGAACTTACCAATAGAGGAAAAGGGGAATAAAGTTAAGTTTGAAAAGGGGGCTTTTCATTGATAAAGAAGAATACAAAGGCAAAGTTCTCAAAAGGCTAAAATCACTGATAAAAGGCTAAAGGCTAGAGGCATGAGAAATGACAATCCACCGATGGAGGATAGTTCAAGCCACATAGTAGACATAAGGCAATGTTAGTTATGCAAAAAAGAAGGATTTTGAATGTGTAAGTAGTTGGAATTCTAAACATGCAGAAGATGGAGTAGATGAAAGGATACCAGATGAGTGAGAAAAATTGAATGCCACAAAAGATGATGAGGCTACATTTTCTTAATTTCTCTTTGATTTGTTGTATTGAAGATTTCTTGTAAACTAATCTTTGATAATCTCACACAAACTTTGTTTTGTTATAGTTGTTTAGTTATAACAATTGAATATGAGAAAGTTGGTTCTACTCCTACTATATATTGTAAATGTAAAGGAGTAGAGGGGATCTTTTTGGTGAGAGAGAAATTTTACTTTTAAAAGACTAGATTGTTGAAATTCCATAGGGGAAGAAAGGGGAATATTTTTGATAGTGTATGTGATGATATTGAATTCACAAATACCAGAAGGATTGATAGTGAGTTGATTGTTTTGGTGAGATTACCTATTCCTCATATGTTGAGTATTTAATTAGTGATATCTTGATATCTGTATAATTCCATTAGAAATGTTAATAACCTACTTCCATACATGAAATACCATCATTTGAGTGTCTCTCTTCCTATGTTGGGATTTGAAGTGAAAGTGATATTAGAATTACTGTGGAAGTTTCAACTGATTTTCCTTCTGTTCTTATGTCTGGAAGGAAATTGTTTTATTTAATGAGATTTTCTACCCACAATACAACTTGTGTTGTGGTTTAGTTAGATTTTATTTTCATATGCAATTACCTTTCCCGCTTTCTGAATCATTAGAAGAAGGGAGTTGTACTTTCTAAAACCTTTAGAGGGAAAATTGAAAGAGCAAATTTGTCCAACTATTAGTAAAATTCTTACTGCCAGTAGGGCAGGTCAAATAAATATAGGCAGTGACAAATCTGTTTGCTAACAGATTTTTTTCTACTCTACTGGGGAGTGGGCAGGCAAGATCTTTTCCATTTGGAACCATCGGTTCCTTTTATTGGATTTTCATTGTTTGTTTACATCCAACAATGTAACTACATTGGTTACAACTGCTTAAAACAGAGCACTCCCATTTTGAGCAATAGATCCATTTAAAGAAGTGATTGCATTCCTTGGAGTCGCAATGGGAGAGAAGAATTCACATAGCCAAATTGTTGGATAGAAAATGATGCGTAGAGGAAGGAATGCATTGGTGCTTCGGCCTAATGTAGATTGGCTCATTGATGAGCAAGAGGATATTGTCACTGGGCTATGGAATTTGTCCTAGCAAAACTAAAGAAATAACTAGCAGTACCATCAAGTAAACAAAGTTTTGGAAATTGAAGAAGAGATCGAAGAAATATTAGAAGAAAATGCTTGGCATTTTCAAATTATTCAGGTTCCCAACAGGAGAGGAAACAATAGACAAAATCACTGACCTAATCATCAGTCAGGTAATCGACAAAATAACCACCAAGGTGGTCAAGAGAATGATCAACGAGCATGTCTTCATTTCAACCCTGAGAATTAATAGGGGTGGAGACTCTACTATTGTATACTATATTGTATTATTAAAAGTTGGCTTCCAAGAGGTACACCAGAGGCAGTAGGAAGAAAGACATCTCTAATCCAGACTTTGTTTTGTTAGATTCTCTCAATTTTTCTACATTTCCTTCAAACCACAAGGTTAAGTCTTTCAATAGGGCTTCTTCACTTGTACATCCTATTACATCCCCAGTGTGTTAGGCATTGGTGTTACATGGGACTACTTTGCTAGTAGTAATTAATTTTCAACCCACCATGGCTTAGCAACAACCTATTCCATGGGGTCCTGCTATTGGCCCATTAGCTTTGGGCAATCAACTACGTGATTTTCCTAGAGGCTCTAGAAAAATTTTACCCAAATTCAAAGGAGATGGCAAGGTCACACCAGATGAACACATCAATGCATTCTTTGTTGCTTGTTCAATCCTGGGTGTCCAATATGAAGACGTCTATGTCAGACTCTTTGTGGAAACTCTATCTGATGCTACTACAAAATGGTTTTATCATCTATTTCCTAGTTCCATCGACAGTTTGGACTCTATGAGAACTAAGTTCAAAAACATATTTAAGTCTACAGAGAATGAGCACACATTGTTAGCCCAGTTATCTTCATTGTAAATAGAATAGCCCTTGGGATGAGACCCAACAATGAGATTCAAAAGTGCTTCTTCAGGAATTCTTTACCTCTAGATGTGAGTTGTACACTCAAAAGAGAAGGAATGGCTAACCTTCAAAGAGCCTAAGAGCTAGCTATATCCATTGAAGATGATCTTATAACTGTTGGAAAATGGAGGAGAGAAGTACAAACCAATAAAGGGCAGGTAAGCACCTTTGCAGACCTAGTGATACAACGCCTGGCTAATGATGTTATTTCCCTCAAAAGATAGATGCCTAGGCTGCAATAGAAACCTTATTATCATGATGTGCCCAAAAGGGAATTTGGCATGCCAAACACCAAAAAAGTGCCATCTCTACTTAGCCCAATGCAAAAGTTAGCTATAGAAGGTCCCTCAACTAGTGGTAAGGCAAATCACATGGTGTGCAATTTTAATTTAACTACTAATCATGATACCAGTTCCTATCCAAACATGACTGGGTTTATGCAGATGCTCTCCATGATTGAACATGTGAATTGCCATTGGTAGAGGAAGGAGACATAGAGCAATATGGAGATGCCACTATGAACTTCATGGAATATGAATCAGATTCAGACAGGAGTGAAGAACTATACATTGAATGGGAGAATCCCAATTACACTATCTTTACCAAAGGACAACAAAGCTAGAAGAAAGAAGAGGAGCTCAAGAACCAGGCAAGCAAGAATACTTTCTCCCTGAGGATATTGTCTAGGCACACTACTGAGACACCTAGGAAGACTCATGGAGACATTCTCAAGGAGGCATCACTTAAGGTACCTATCTCTGAAAAATCTACTTGTCTTGCCTTTGATATTGTTGAGTCATGTAAAGACACTAAAGTCCAAATTTCCCAAGCCAAATACCTTAGGCTAAACCCTTCTAAGTTGGATAGGCTGGTATGGTATGTCAAACAAGAACCTTCTTCATCCCCTACTCATGTCCATGCTTAGTTCTCCAAAAATGTAGAAAAAGAAAAGTCTTCAAATGAAAAAGTTTGATTCTAAAAAGATTTAGCCTGAGAACCATTTTAACAAGCCTAATCCCTTCTACATCTCTCTATTCATAGTTGGGTATAAACTAAGTAATTGTGTAATTGACTCTAGAGCCTCTGATAATGCCATGCCTGCACAAGTGGCCAAGGCCCTAGGTCTATCTCCCTAACCTCCTCGCATGAGAAATGTTACTTTATGGATTGTACACAAGTTCCCACTATCGGCCAAATTAAAGATGCCTAAGTGGACCTAGCTGCCTATCCAAAGAAAAGAATCAAGTTGACCATTCTAGTAGTCGATATCCCTACAAGCTATGGTATGTTGTTAAGCAGAAGCTTTTGCAGAGACCTGGGAGGAGAAATTTAAATTGATTGGTCCCACGTGTTAATACCAGTGGAGGAAATGAAAGTCCATTTGGAACCTAAACCGAAGGCCAAATTCACTATTCTAAAGTCTAGGGACCTTAGATTGGAAATATTGTATGTAGAAATAGGTCCTGGGACTTACATGTTTTCATCTATTCTGGAAGGAGAAGATTCAGAGTTGATTGGACCTAACTTGTCAAATGAATTATGGATGCTGGAATTTGATGGCACTTGTTCCTCATCAAGATAAGGAGCTAGTGAAGTATTGATCTCTCCAGATGAGTATAGATTCCATTTCACTTTCAAATTGGAGTTTGAAAATACTCACAATACTGTCGAGTATGAATCATTGCTCCTAGGATTAAATATGGCTAAAGAAAAGGGGATTAAACAATTGAAGATTGTTGGACATGTCGAGTTGATTGTAAAACAAGTGCAGAACGTCTTCTCTATCAAGAATGGTCAGTTAAGGTACTACCAGAACAGAGTTTGGGATAGCTTGAAATACTTTGATGTGTTCTCCATCAAATCTGTGCCCAAGGATCAAAACACTAGAGCAGACTCTTTGGTTGTTTCTACCTCTTTTCTCTTATCTCACCTAGATTTTAAAGATGACTCTTATAGGGTTGAAGTTGCACTACCATGCTTGATGTCCAAACTTATTGCATTTGTAGACACCTAAAAATGTCTCGACCACCAAACTAATTCTCGACACCCCTAAACTTACCAATTCTCTTTCCAACTAATTAATTAAATTTTTATTTAATTAATCACCCCGTTCATTTTCTAAATCCACACCATTTTATCCCAAAATTGAATTAATTTTATTAATTCAATAGTCCAAACCTTAGCCAAATGATTTAATAAATATGCAAAATTTATTAAATCAAATCCCCATTTTCCCTAAATCCAATTAATTAGTTAAAACCATGTTAACTAATTAATCCAGCCTACTAATTAGCCTATCCCTACCCTAGACAATTAAATAGCTATTATTTAATTGCCTACTCTAGCCTATCCCATCCTAGCCTTAGAATTAATTAATTAAATCACTAATTAATTAATCTTATCCCCCCTCTAATCCTTCTACTAATTTATTCCAGCCACATTAATTAGGTTAATCACCCTAAATAAGAAAGTCAAATCCTCATTAGCACTTCTCTCCACATTCCTCAAATTTAAAATTCAAATAAATCACACATCACATTTACTCCTCTTACACATGTCATAACTCTCTTCCCCAAAATGAATTTTTAATTCATTTTACCCCTCCCTTTGTGAATTTTTAATTCACAAATAATCCATCTCACCAAACCTCATTTATTCACCCCTTTCCCAAAAATGAATAAAAGATTTACTTTTATTCCTAGCCCTCCATCTTCCAAGATCAAATCTAGGCCCTCCACATCACTTTCATCCTCCACCATTGATCTTTCCAATCAATCTCCACCCTTGGATCAAAATCCTCTCAAAAAGTCTATAAATACAACCTCTCACAAGTCATTTTTATTATCCATTTTCATGCAAAGTTACCATGCCAAAATCACATTTGAGCTTATAGTGAGTTGCACATTTGAGAAGGCATTTCACATTTGAATCAATAGTCTAGGGACAATCTTAGTCTTGGGAGCTTCTCTTGGGTGCAAGGGCTCCTCTTTCCCTTGATGGGATTAGGTTTTGCATGAGGTATAATCTTGTGTTCTTGTTTACATTTGGTTTTGCTTTTTACCTTATTGCATTTCTCTAATCTACATTGGCACGCCTGGTGGGACCCACAAGGTCCAATCTAATCTTTGCTTGTGAGTTGTTGTGTTAGTATTCGACATTTTGCAGGTTCAGTGCCATTCAACAGTCGCAGAAGCGCCATTACTGCCGTATTTCAGCGCTATCTCTGTTTTAGCGCTATTTCTACGCGACTTTATTTTATAGGCTAACCATACTCACGTGTGTTTTTCGATCTTCCTGTTGTTTTTGGTGTTTTCTGTTTTTAGTTTTGCAGGAAAACCAGGAATTACAGGGGGAGGTTATGGTGAATTTTTGAGAGAAACAACCAAATAGATTCGGTTCAGCGTTTTGGCGGTATCCTTCAGATTAGCACCATCGGTGTTTTTCCGCAGCTTCAAAAACACCGCGCAGTGGCGCCTTAACTACTTAGTATTATCGCCATTCTCTGTATTAGCACCTAAATTAGAGTTTATTAGCGCTATCCTCTGTATTTACACTTTTTATTAAATTAGCGCTATCTTAGTTTTGAATTAGCGCCATCAACTATTTTAGCGCTATTTTCACGTAAGTCGGGTTGTTCTGCCCGCAATGGAGCCTGTATATGTCTGTTTTAGCACCTTTTTTTTTTCCTTTCTGTTAGTTGCAGGTACTGCGGGTACTAACGAAATCTTTTGTAGGATGCTTTGTTAATTAGTTAGCAAACACTTCAATTTGGAAACTAAAAAGAACCCTTGTCATGTCTTGAACAAACATTTCAATTTGGTGTTTTAAAATTAACCACAACTCCTTGATTGAAGTGTGTGATCATAACATTTACTTTTGGTGCTCTAAAATATACTTCCTTTTGTGTGCCAAACAAACAAACAATCAAAACACTTCAATTTGGGCTATAAAAAGAACAACAAATTGCATACTTCATTGGATAAAAAGAACAACAAATTTGCATTTTCACGCATCTAATCAAGACCATTTAATACTTGTATGAAGTGTCTTCGTGATTGTGTCAAGTAGAGTGAGAGGTGTATGCTCTTCCCTCGCACCTTTTGGTGATCTTGGGAATCAAAAACTTCTCACAACACTTTACATTAATCACCCCCCATCTAATCCAAAGATCTAAAATTGAACCATTTTGAGTGTGGTATAATCATAGGGAACACGTATGCTCTCCCCTCGCATCTTTGTATGAACTTGGGGATCAAAAGTGTTTTCATGATTGTATCACTTTTGTAATCCCTAGAGGGCCTGCCACCCCGCTTCGAAAGGTGGGAACGAACCAAGCGGCAATGAGCTAAAGCCAAGCTCTTCCAAGCCGCTATATAAAATAAGGCGTTTGGGACGAAAGTCTCAAGCGACAGGTGTTGTTTTGTTATACCGACAGCCAACCTCCCCGTAAACCCTCCAAGGCGCAACCCTTGGAGGCTGGCAGACTCCATAACAGAGAGTAGCGCTGCCGCACGTATAACCACCTGAACGAATGCCCTTACTAAGATCCATTGTTTAGAAAGCCAAAATCCTTCTATTTGTTGACACAGAGGGCAAAACCCTTGAAGCGGCCCCGATTCATGTGGTTCTTAGCCGAGGTAGCAGGGACAATCTAAAGGTTTGGAGAGGGTCAAGCCTTATAAGAAACTCGGATCTTGGTATGCGTGAGAAGTGTGTGCAAATGTAAGGAGGAGCCGGTGCTACCAAGATCCTGGAGCTACCCGCTTTGAATAGGCGCAGCTAGGGGATTCAACAAATACTGTCCCATTCTCACAATAGGTTGTAAAAATGTGCTTGTTTTAAACAAAGTCATATCATTTCACAAACAAAAATCATTGCTTGTTTTGCATTCAAATGTGTGTTAAAGTGCTTTGATTTTTCACAAACGACTTGCCAAGAGACAGAACACATCAGTTTGTCACAGTCTAAACAATCAGATCCAAAATTTGATATCAGAAGTCTGTCAAAACCCTGTTTCAGCACCATCTCAGTCTGATTGTAGCACCTTTTCACCCATGGATTGGCGCTATTCTGAGATTGACTTGCCTGAGACAGAATACATCAGTTGGTCACATCCAAAATAGACAAGCCCAAAATCTGCCTTCAAAAATTTAAAAATTTGCCATCAGAAGTCTGTCAAACCCTGTTTCAACGCCATCTCAGTCTGATTGTAGCGCCTTTTCACCCATGGATTGGCGCTATTCTGAAATTGACTTGCCTGAGACAGAATACATCAGTTGGTCACATCCTAAATAGACAAGTCCAAATTCTACCTTTAGAAGTCCCAAAATTTTGCCATTAGAAATCTGTGTAACTTGTTTCAGTGCCATCTCTGTTTGATTATAGCGCCTTTTCACCCGTGGATTGGCGCTATTCTGAGATTGACTTGCCTGAGACAAAGACCCATTTTGTTGTGATCTACACCTTCTGTTCTGCCACAATCCATACCCATCTCTTAGAAATCCACCAACCGTCCACCCATTTTTTTTCTTCCAAAATTTTCCAAATTACACATTCTATTTGACCTTAGAGGATCACTCACCACCCTTGTTGGACCACTTTGATACATCATAATCAGCCCAAATACATATCTATCCATCCCCATTCATTTCTTTTTTGCATGTCTCCTTGGACCTATATAAAATCATTTCAAAAAATTCACATCCAAATCAAAACCTCATCAAATCACTCATCAAATCTTGTCACCCTTTTGAGCCAAAGATAGATCTAGATCCTATCATTAACGTCACGTTTTCCGTGAAAAGTCATTAGTCTACATTTCAAGAAAAAACAAAATCACCTCTCTTTGTGTAAGGTCATTAGTCTACCCCAAACAAAGAAAATCATCATCCTTTGTGTGTCAAATCTAGATCTTATCCAAAAGCTCAATCAATAATATCATCCTCACCATCCTAAATCAATCAAAAAATCAAAAAACATCAAATCCCTTTCTTATCATACATCTTTGGTCCAAAATTTGTGCAAAAAAATATCAATATCACCCATTCATATCACCCTTAGGATAAAACCTTTGGAAAACATATCGATCCCTCTACTACATCTCACGACCACATCCATCTTTGGGTCCAACACAATCAATTCGATTCTCTAAGGTCTCCACCTCATCCCATATCTAGAAATCAAATCCATACGTGTATGCCCACCACAAGATCACAACACAAAAGAAATCAAGAAATGGTGGAACGATGGCCCTTTGGCATGCCTAACACCGACAGTACCAACATACCCCTCTATCAAATATACAATCCACCTACATATTCCTTCATCCCCCCATTTGGCGCCAACGACCCTTTTCACTTCTTACCACAAGCACCAACACCAACCCCACCACCACCACAAAATGTCCCCATCATACCCCAAGATGACCTAGATGTCTTGACTTTCACGCAAGATGCCGATAACATGGACCTACTTGATAAAGTCCTAAGATCGGATCCAAAGAGATATCTTGACCATCTTCTCAAACTTGGTGCTCAACTTCCCCCTGTCACAACATCATCACAACCATCCACTTCTACTGTTGTCCCAACCCCATCAAACACCCAAGCATCTACATCACATACCCAACCCACCATCTCTCAAACGTCAACACCTAACGTATCTACCACATCCACAACCTCAACCGCTACCACATCTACTACTTCCACATCCACTGCTAACATCTCCCAACCCATCATCACCTCCACTACCACAACTACCGTCAACCCATCCACTTCAAACACAACGGCCATACAAGGCAACATCACACAAGCAAATACCTCCACAAGTGTGCCCCCACCAAACCCTCACACCCTTGCATACCTACGACAACTATTCGCACAACAATCCCACAACACGACTAACCCATCCAACGTCCACATACCCAACGTCATGTTGATAACTGAGAGGGGGGGTGAATCAGTTATCCTAATTATTTCCCTCTTTGAACTTTCTTATTAATTAATGCAGCATTGAATCAAACACAAAAACATTACCATGAAATAAGAAACACATGACACAGTATTTTTGACGTGGAAACCCTGTTAAGGGAGAAAACCACGGGGTGATTAACCCAAAGATTATTCTCTGTTAGAAGAATGGGGAATTACAAAAATGGCACTTGCCAATTAGGGCTCACTGCCCGAGCACACTGCTCACAAAGAGGCCCACTGCCTACAAGGAGACACACTGTCTACAAAGTGATAAGAATCATAGTCTTGAACTGATTGGAAGCATCTACATATGCTGGAGTTCAGTTCCGGTTAGGGTCAGTACACTGATCTGCTGCACTTCATCTTTCCTCTGTTATTTATTCTGCTATCCTTTCACATACCAGATCTTTCTTATTATTTCTGCTCTGTTCTGCACTTATTCGCATACACCATCACACAATTACACACTTCACAACTAAATCCATCCTCTATATATATCCGCACAAGTAATTTCATCACCTTTCTAGTCGGCATCCGGAACAGTCTAGTTTCTTACAAACTCTGTTCTGTCGGCTGAATCCTTGTTCACCAAGCAATGCGGATCAAGCATATACTTGTAGATATCATTAATCATGTTGGCCAAACATGATTCATGCCTTCACAACCTTTACCATCAACAGTAACACATCCGGAAAATAGTCTGATACTCTGTCAGTCAGTTCTTCCTCTGTTCTCACTGTCTCTCAGGAATCCGGTACTCAACTATTCATATCTTTTTCTTTGTTCATCACCGGAGGCTAAATCCTTGGAATATACTGCTCAAGGTAGTCCTCTTGACTTCCCCAAATCCGCACTGCACCAAGACACTTCTTCTGAGAGATCCGGACCAATCTGTCGGACCTTGCCACATACTCTGTTCTTGTTCACCGGACCACAACAATCTTCATTCTGACTTCCGGTAGAGACACACCATGACTTGCGGATATGTGGGATGACCTTTGTTGCCATCAATGACAACAACCATGAATCCATATAGTGTCTCTTGCCAACACGTCAATCTCACAAGTCAACACAATCCCAATCCCCAAATACCACCACATGTTCTCCAACAACTATACGCACACCAACAACAACAGACACCAATCAATCCAAACCCCAACCTGCAATACCAACATCTCATCCAAACCAATCCGCAACATCAACATCTCATCCAAACCAATCCGCAACATCAACATCTCATCCAAACCAATCCCCAACACCAACTCCCACCCCACCTCCAATATCTCACCAATCAACAACCCTACACGTTTCAACCACAACAACCATAGGATTTCAACACCGCGCTACAAAGCTTAATTCAAAAGGTAGATGACTTACAAATTGGGGGCAAACGCAAGTACTATTCTTTTGAGGATATTTGTCCCTACCCGTTTGATTGCACCTTGTACATGCCCCCTTTCCCTAAAAACTTTGAAACGCCAAAATTTGACAAATACAAGGGAAGGGAGACCCTAGGGACCACCTAAGGGAATTCTATATTGCTTGCCTTGAAGTCTCTCACAACGACACGTATCTTATGAGACTCTTCCCAAGAAGTCTTGGCGGCCAAGCCGCTGAATGGTTTGCCCATCTGCCACCAGGAATTCGAACATTTCCCGAGCTTGCAGAGAAGTTTGTCAATCACTTTTCCTACAACTTTGAACATGAGGTGTCAATGACCGACCTTTGTAATACCAAACAAAAGAACGGTGAAGCTTTCGCTTCTTTCCTACAAAGGTGGAGGGGTCTAGCAAGCAAGCTCCCATGGCCTATTCCTGAAAAACAACTTGTCACCATGTTCGTGGCCAATCTCAATCAGGAATTAGGCTTTCACTTACAGATTCTGTGTGCATCTACCTTTGAAAAGGTTATCGACAAAGGCACCACTGTGGAACGAGCCCTCATTGCCAAGGGTTCCATCAAACTTTACGATCCCAAGTCCAACAACAACAACAACAATAATAACCACAAATCCAATCATAACACCCCCAACAACAACAATACCAACACGCAATCTAATGATAAATCAGGTTATTGGGGGAAGAACAAGAATAATTTCAACAATGGCGTCACTGATGTAAAGGCCGTCCAACACATCCAAAATCACACACCGGCACACACGTATGCAGCGAACACCAATAACCAACGAGGACCAAACAAACTCTGCAAACCTCACCGAAATTTCACGCCGTTAGCGGAACCTATTGAGGACATCCTCGATTGATGTCTCAAGCAAGGAGAAATCACACTCCCGCCTGTCAGACCATGCCAAGACAATGACCTCAAGGCAGCATGGTATAATGAAAATGATTATTGCGAATACCACCGCGTGGCAGGTCATAAAACAGCGGACTGCATGCAATTAAAACATTGTATCCAAGACCTAATAGATCAAAATCTTGTCAACCTCAAGCACAGTACACAGCCATCACCAAATGCCAATCTTGGAGCTTACAAGGATCCCTTACCCAACCATAACAAAGCTTCATCATCCAATCAAGCGTACAATGTCACTCCACCACCCACACACTACGATTCCATTGTTGGCCGCATTGAACCCTCATCCCACTCTGTCAACACAATCACCATTCGGGCACAAGCACCCGATTGCGCCGTCACAACCCATCGAGGCCATGTCTCAATCTGCACTGCCCCTCCCACTGAATCAACAACCCCATCCACATCTGATCCCCTCCCCCCTCATCCAAATGCCCGACCATCACTCACCGCTCGATACAACCTCCTAGACCATCTAGGAAAGACACCCGCACAAATCTCCATCCTTGAACTCCTTCGTACATCCCCCCGCCACAAGGACATTCTCGACAAGGCCCTTTTGGAAACACAAGTCCCTGCAAACTTGGATGTCAATCAATTTCAAGCCATGGTCGGCCATATTGCCACACCACACCATATCACGTTTTCTGAAAAAGACCTTCCTGCCTCCGAGCACCTACATAATGATGCACTACACATCGAGGTCCGCATTCACAAACACACCATTAAAAGGGTCCTAATAGATGGTGGTTCCGGCCTAAATATATGCACTCTAAAATTGTTAAAACACTTGGGGTACTCAGATGTGGTTGTGGATGCTAATGAGTGCATAACAATCAAAGGATATGATGACACCGAGAGGCTATCAGAAGGTACCATAAAGCTTCCTATTCAAGTGGGACAGAAAATCCTTGAAACCAAATGTCAGGTTCTGGATCTTGACCTCCCTTATAACATTCTTCTTGGCCGCCCATGGATCCATGCCATGCAAGCCGTCCCCTCCACTTTCCATCAATGTCTCAAATTCCCCCACAACGGCACTGAAGTCACTATCTATGCTGATCCTCGTCCTTTCCAATACTGTAGTTTTCTGGAAGGACACAACCAAACCTTCTATCCGTACAATAAAGCCACCAACCAAATCACCCCAACAGCTTCCACTTCATACATCGACCCTGCCAACATCGCCACCACTTCATCCCAAACACCTTCACCACCTGAGGTCAAGATCAAGCTCAGCGACCAAGGCTGTGGAGAATACAACCTTCACGGCACCTTTTGCGTGGGCTTATTACCCACTCCTAAGACATTTGGCACTCCGCACACAGAGGCAGCTGACACAGTCATCATCAAATGCAAACCCTCACCTGTCTTTGAGAAAAAACACCTTCTGGATCAGGACATACTTGAAGATATTTCATCCTGGCTTTACAAGGACGAGGAAACAGAACACGACATCCCCACCATCCCAGCAAATAGTTACGGCAAAGGTTCTGAGATAGTCAAAAGCATGGGTTACAAAGGACAAGGCGGCATTGGCCTTCATGAACAGGGCATTGTGGAACCACTGCAAGCCACAAGGAACCCCTTTACTCAAGGGTTAGGGTATGGCCAACCACAACGCATCCTTAATACTGGCGAATGTATCTTAGCTGAGTTTGCTCCAGTTTCTCTAGACATCGACCACATTAACGAAACGGACCTATAAGACTCCTTTAGCGACTTTGCTGATTTCTTTGCCTCCTCCATTTGCACCATCTACTCTGTCACTACTATCGCCTCATCACCTAATGACCTACCATTAGTATACCCCGACCTCATCGACTGGGACCAACGAGGACCTCCTATTTTGGATATTGCACCTAATGACGAAGCCATTGCAGAAATGATGGGAGTAAGAGACAACTTCCCCTTGGGAGACCACAGAGCTGGATACATCATGGAACTCAATCTGGCTACCTATTTTGGGGAGACAACCCCTGCTTCTAGTTGCAAAAATACAAAAACAAAAAATAGATCTGATGGTGAAAACCATTCCACGGCAGTGTCAGATCCTAAAAAAGTAAAAATAAAGGACGTATCTCCTGGTGAAAACCTCCATGAGGCACTAGGAGATGGAAGCATGGGCCTCCCTGAAATAGATAAGGTATATCCTGACAGATCACCCATCTTGGTTGAACCAGTGCAGGAAATGAATCTAGGGACAGAGGAAGAGCCGAAAATCACATATCGAGCAGAATCTCTCAGCCTGTTCGAACAGGAGGACTTCTTGGCATTTTTCACACGCAGAAATCGCAACTTTGCATGGACCTACGCAGACATGCCAAGGCTAGATCCTGCTTTGGTTGTACATCATCTTGCAGTGCGTCCTGATGCCAAACCAGTCAAACAGAAGCTTCGAAAGATGAATCCTCAGGTGGCCCTTCTTGTCAAAGCAGAGCTTAAAAAGTTACTAGACGTGGGGTTCATACGTCCAATTGATTATCCCGAATGGGTCTCGAATCTAGTACCTGTTGCTAAACCAGATGGCAGAATCCACTGTTGCACTGACTTTAGAGACCTCAACAAGGCTTGCCCAAAAGATGACTTCCCTCTTCCCAACATTGACATGATCGTGGATCTTACCGCAGGGCATGAGATGCTATCCCTCATGGATGGCTTTTCAGGATACAATCAAATCAAAATTGCCGAAGAAGATCAGCACAAAACATCCTTCATCTGCCCATGGGGGACATACTGTTGGGTAGTAATGCCGTTCGGCCTAAAGAATGCAGGAGCTACTTATCAACGCGCGATGACTGTCATCTTCCATGACCTCTTTCACCACATCATGGAGGACTACGTTGATGACTTACTCGGCAAATCAAAGACCTGAGAAGAGCACTTAGACGTGCTAGCCAAGATCTTTGATAGGTTAGAGCAATATAATGTTCGTCTAAATCCAAAAAAATGTGTCTTTGGCGTCACTTCAGGCAAATTATTGGGATACATAGTCTCCAGACGAGGAATCGAGGTGGACCCGGCAAAAGTCAAGGCTATTACTGAAATGCCACCTCCTAAAACCTTGAAATAATTGAGAAGCCTACAGGGTAAACTATAGTCTATTTGCCGATTCATTGCTCAACTTGCTGACAAATGCCAACCATTCCAGCATCTCCTTAGAAAAGATCAGCTTTCACCTGGACTACTCAGTGTCAGGATGCCTTCGACCAGCTAAAAGCATATCTGGCTAATCCCCCTATTCTATCTCCACCAAGACAAGGAGAGCCCCTCCTCTTGTATATTTCCACAACCGACACAGCAATTGGGGCTTTGTTAGCACAACACGATGAACAGGGAAAGGAAAGAGCCATCTACTACATCAGCCGCACCTTGATTTCCTATGAGCTTAACTACACACAAATTGAACGAGCATGCCTGGCCCTCGTCTTCACATCACAAAAGCTAAGACATTATATGCTCAATCATAAGACTAAGCTCATTGCTAAGATCGACCCACTCAAATATTTGCTAAACAGAGCAGCTCTCACATGAAGGATGGCAAAATGGGTCATGATTCTCACCGAATTTGACATAGAATACACAGAGAGGAAGGCAATCAAAGGACAAGTCATAGCAGATCAACTGGCTGAGGCACCTATTCAGGCAGAGCATCCTACAATAGCAGAATTTCCAGACGAGGCCATCTTGACAATCACACCAACCACAGATACATGGAAGATGTATTTTGATGGATCCTACACTCACAGAGGCTCGGGGGCAGGCGTCCTGTTTGTTACCCCTCAAGGTGACACGATCCCTAAATCATTCAAAATCACATTTCCATGCACCAACAATGTAGCAGAATATGAGGCCCTAATCACAGGTCTCCGAATGGCCATCCAATGGAAAATAGACAAACTAACTGTGTATGGCGACTCTCAACTAGTCATCAGACAAGTCAATAATGAATATAAAACCAAGGATGATAAGCTTCTTCCCTATAAGAAGATGGTCGATGACTTTAAAGATTATTTTGGTGACATACACTTTGAGCAGATCCCAAGGTTAAACAACAAAGCGGCAGATGCCATGGCCACCATTGGATCTCTGGTTGATATGAAGCAAGGCAGCAAGAAATGCGAGTTCCTGATCGAAGAGCTCCCCATCCCAGCATATGACGTTCCCCAATCTGAATTAGTGTGCGAAATCGTTGGTCCCTTATCCCCCTGGTATCAGGAAACTTACCTCTATCTTCACGATAACATCCTCCCCAACAACCTATCCCCATCACAGAAAAAATCCTTCATCTGTCGAGCCTCCCGTTTCATCCTTGTAGGTGACACCCTCTACAAAAGGAGTCTTGATGGTACGCTTCTACGATGTTTAGACTCTAGGGAAGCCGAAGCAGCTTTGGAAGAGGTACACGCAGGTATTTGTGGGGCACATTCAAGTGGACTAGCTCTTTCTAAGAAGATCCTAAGGACTGGTTATTATTGGCCCACTATGGACAAGGATGCACATCAGTTTATCAGAAAATGCCTCCTATGCCAATAGCACGGCGATCTCATCCACGCACCAGCACAGGAGCTACAACCAATCACAACACCATGGCCTTTCTCATAGTGGGGACTCGACCTCGTAGGTAAAATACACCCTCCATCTTCCAACGGCCATAAATTCATAATAACTGCTACCGAATACTTCACAAAGTGGGTGGAAGCAATACCACTCACCTTCACCACAGGCATCCAAATCTCCAAGTTCATTCTCCACTACATCATCTGCCGCTACAGTATCCCCCATTCCATTGTCACTGATAATGGGAAACCATTTAAGAACCAAGAAGTTCGCACTTTGTGCGAAAAGTTCGACATCAAACACCGCTTCTCCACGCCATATTACCCCCAAGGAAACGGTCAAGCAGAGGCTTCTAACAAAACCATCCTCCGCATCTTAAAGAAGACAGTTAATGAAGCTAGCCACGACTAACACCTCCAACTTAACCCCGCCCTATGGGCTTACCGCACTAGCATCCGCACTCCTACTGGAGCCACTCCATACTCACTAGTATTCGGATCAGAAGCCATTTTACCTATAGAGGTCGAGCTCCCATCGCTTCGAGTATCATTGCAAAATATTATATCTGATGAAGACTATCACGTCGCAAGGTTGCATCAACTTGAATTGTTGGATGAGAAACGCCTGAATGCATTAAATCACTTACAGGCATACCAAAACTGCCTCAGAAGAAGCTACAACAAAAAGATCAGAACCAGAAAGTTTGAGGTAGGTGACCTGGTCCTAATGGAAAATCAAAAGAACCTGCAAGAGCATCCGAAGCAAGGAAAATTCGAACCTAATTGGCTAGGACCTTATGTCATCACCGCCGACTATGGGTTAGGAGCTTATCAGCTTGCAACACCTGAGGGGCAGCCTCTAGATGAGCCAATGAACATCTTGCACCTCAAGCGATTCTATGCATAACCCATCTAATACCACAAGTCAAAAAATTAAAAAAAAATGTAAAAAAATAAAAACACCAAAAAAATCAAAAAATCAAGAAAAAATCAGAGTGCAATAAAAACTTCCAATGGTGAAAATCACCTCGGTGACACCTTGGATAAGTACCATGGTGAAAACCTGTTTCAGGCGCCATGCGTAATGGCCGGTTCTACCATCAAATAAGTCCTCTTTCCAGTATAACACTCCATACCCACACATCCCATGGCTTGAAATTCTGAAACATCAAGTTTGTTCGCCCATCCCACACTCACTCACCCACCCACAACCCCACCCGGGGAACGAGGATCCTTGTAAGCTCTCCTTTGTACACATCATAAAATCAGAAAATCCAAAAACAGCATAAAATCAGAAAATCCAAAAACAGCAGAAAATTAGAAAATCCACAAATAATCACCACATGCATCAATCTCACATCCCACCACAATCATCTAAACACGTCTCAACCCTCATCACATCACATCGCCAACCATTCCCACATCATCAAGTCTTGCCAGAACTACATATTCATTTCACCCGCATCTTAAAAGTACCTTGATCCCGTGGACACAGGGTATGTAGGCAGTCTGGAATACGAAGGATGTTTCTAGTACTCAGGTATCTAAGATGCACCCATCCCACCCATTGGGATGGTTCCCACTCACCGAGATTTCTAGATCTATGAAACGATATGCATGCTACACATACCATTGAAACATGGTCCCTCGCGCAAAAATCATCAAGCAATCTACCAACTATAATCTTCCATTTGGCCCGATTGTTCTTTTGCCCATCTTCCACAAAAAAACTCTCCAATCAAAAACAGATCTGCGTCCTAGGATATGTCTTTCCTACAATGGACAAAAATCTATCATTCTATCATCACGTCTCTTGGCAAGAGCACACAAAAGGCTATTTGTATCTTTCGTTGGTCTTTTTGCTTATTGATTTTTATCTTTTTGTCTCACTCCAAGTAAACTCCAAAGCTACCTTGATCTCATTATATCATGGTACGTAGCGGATAGCCCTTGGAGTAGACATAGTCATTGTTTCAGTATGCTGTGCTTGTGGGTTGGCTTCATTACTCCAAGAATAGTATTCATATCTTGAAGTCTAGGTCGGTTCTAGCATAATGAGTCCTATTTTGCATATACAGGAATCAACACCTTATATGCATTATTCACACTCACTGCTATGAGTCCCCTTCCTCTACTAGACAAGATTATACTACATTGGGCATGCATGAAACCAACCTATTCTTTGTGGGTCTATTCCATGCAATTGTCGGATATACATCATCACCTAGGTCATTTCATACCTTCATGAATTGTATCCAACATTGCTACAGTAAACTAAGAAATGCTCTCAATTAATTTTGTGCAACTACTGATACTAGCTCAACATCATCATCCTAATCACTCAGTCACCTATCCCATATCAGCCTAGATTTGATCAACACTTTCCAACCCCCCCCACCAATCTAACTCCCGCACTAACCCCATCATTCCAACCTATCTCCACTTAACACATCTTGAACCAAACCCCCCCCCTTAATGACGTGGTATCTTATGACCTAACCATCCTCCAATCCCCCCACCGCCATCCCCTAGACGCTCTCACCCCTATCATCTACAACACCTAACGCGTTCTCCCACAGTCTCACTATTCAGGGTCAACACAAGGAACATCATGTGTATCAGGATTAGGCTACCTCACCTATCACCTAGTTTGCATACCACCTATCACCGATACTGCATTTAGCACATATCATTTAACTACATCTCACCACCGTTTGCAAATCATGTTAGGTTCATTTTAATCCACTTTGCATCTCATTTTAGGTTCATTTTAATCCACTTTGCATCTCATTTTAGGTTCATTTTAATCCGTTTGCATATCATGTTAGGTTCATTTTAATCCACTTTGCATCTCATTTTAGGTTCATTTTAATCCGTTTGCATCTCATTTTAGGTTCATTTTAATCCGTTTGCATCTCATGTTAGGTTCATTTTTAATCCATTTGCATCTCATTTTAAGGTTCATTTTAATCCATTTGCATCTCATTTTACGTTCATTTTAATCCATTTGCATATCATTTTACGTTTATCCATTTGCATCTCATTTTAAGGTTCATTTTAATCCATTTGCATCTCATTTTAAGGTTCATTTTAATCCATTTGCATCTCATGTTAGGTTCATTTTAATCTGTTTGCATCACATATTAGGTTCATTTTAAATCCATTTAAGTTTGCATAAAACACAAGTAGATTCATTTCAGCTGCATATCATTACACATCATATCATAGGTGCATATTAAAAAAAAAAGCATCATCACATTGCATTCCATACATATCAACATCTCATAAACATTTAAATTGCATTACAACATCACCAACATCACCATTGGAACAACTAGCAGCATATAACATAATCCCATACATGTTCATCCATAATAAATATTTGTTAATTCGCATATTTAGTTACATCATATAGTCCATAAAATCACAACACCATACATATATCACAAACACATCATATATCCACAACATATAAAATATAACATGTGCATCCATCATATAAGCATAATCACAATAGAACATCCTAAGCCATCAGAAGTCTCGCATCATATATAATCACCGTAAAAAAATGTACATCGCTCACATCATCAAAAAATAAAGTGTCCTGATACAATGCCTCTGAGGGCTATCATGGTATAACTCTCACATCGAGGATCCTCTCTCTAAGGGGGTAGGAGATGATGACCCTGGTCGAGCCTGTAATCCTGGCGGCGGCTGTGGCTGTGGTGCTACTGGTACCTAAGGATCCTGCTGGGGCACATACGTGGGAGGGGGCATCGTCTGCTGAACTGACTGAATAGATCTAGATCGATGTGATCTCGACGCCCTCGATCTACTGACCTGGCTGTAACTCGGTGCTCGCTGCGCTGCAGGTACGGCTGCATAGTATAACCCCCGATAGTACTCAGTCCGTGCTCTCACCTCTGCTAGCTCCCCTCGTACCTGAGCCACCTATCCCTGTACCTGAGCTACCTGTCCCTGTGCTTGACTCAACTGACCCTGTACCTGATGCGCATGTGTCTGAGCCTGGGCCAGCTGAGTCTGCATCCCTGCCAAAATCAGGGCAAGGCCCCCTCCCATAGCCTGTGCACTGTTCAATGCAGTCTCTGCCTGCTGTGCTCTCACGAGCGCTGCATCCCACTCTATCCTCAAATCCTCCATATCCTCTCTGGCCTGAGCCAACTGAGCCTCTGCCACTGCTAACCACTCATCTACTCCCTGCAGCTGTCCCAACTCAGCCTCTCGATGCCCCAACGCCTCCTCTAAACTGGCCACCTAAGCACAAAGTGTCTCTATCTCCTCCATCTCATCCCGTGACCGTTGCCGAGGTGTCAGCCTCTCAACCTCTACCTCCATCCCTGCCCCTGAGCTCCCTGCCTCGACATCATGCCTACCAACCCGCAGCTGCTCCACCTGTGATGGGGATAGATCACCCTGCTCTGTCCTCGACCGTCCACCGTGTCGTCGCGGTGCTCTCCCCTGCCGTCCACCCCTAGCCTGGACCTGCTGCGGAGGAACCTGCTGCAGAGGAACCTGCTGTGCTGGAACCTACTTGAGGAACCTACTGCGGAGGAACCTGCTATGCTGGAACCTGTTGTGCTGGAACATCCTGCCCCACTAGCCCCTGTCCCGCTACCACTGCTACCCCCTCATCCACCAACTGACCATCTCTGGCGATCACCCTCTCCGATCCATCATCCATCACCTCTACAATGAAATCCGCAATGACCTCATCCCCACCCCCATCTGGATCATCTCCATCTCCATCCCCCTCATCCTCCGATAGCTCCACTGCCGGATCGGTAAATCGGGTGGGCCGATGTGTCTTCCACCATGCATCATAGGCAGGCGTAGTCCCTGCATCCACCACAGTGCTCCTCCAATCCCACTGAACTGGCCGAAGTGCTGCCCAGTCATTCAGCGCAACCTGTGGCTGTAATGCTGTGGGCCAATAAGCTGTATCCCGCGGTGTCCGCGCATATATGGCCATCTGCTGGGGCACATCCTGTACCCGTCCAAATTGCCGCATCACCCATGAAGGTAGGTACATCTCTATAGTCCGATCCGCATGACCCATAAGAAATCTCTGCTGAAAGGTGTACGGGAGATGGATAACATCATCAGGCCACTCCTCACAATCAATATATGGACGATAGACCACACTAATCACATCATCCAGTATCCTCTGCCAGTGGCGGACCTATCCAGTATAAGTATACACGGCATCCCGATACAAGAACACAAATGCCTCAAACAGCCGCCGGTAATAACCGCAGGTCGGCCGAGTCACAGGGATGTGCTCCCAAAGCCATACGTGCAACAGTGTAACCCCAGCAGATAAAGCCCTGTCATGGAGATAAGCAACCGTGTGCATCTCATGTAGCAGCTGTGCTAGCATCACCAGCCCCCATGCGTAGACAGTTTCATGTCTCACCATCCCCTCTATCATCCCACCCCAGCCCACAGGAAAACCCCTGCCTCGCCTATCCAGCAGCACTATACCTCCAATCAGCGCACACAAATATAAGGCAAAGGGATCTGCACCCGCCGCCAGCGTCCTGTCGTAATCCATCTCCCTCCCGTCTGCGGAAAGCACCACGTGCTCTACTCCGAACACTCTGATCAACACAGTTGGCCCCCTCCTCGTGTCATACCTCACACGTCGACCATGAATCGACAGCTTGAGGATGCGATAAACATCCTCAAGTGTGATGGTCATCTCTCCTGTCGACAGCAGAAAGCTGGAGGTCTCGCTGCGGTATCGCTCCACTGCGGCCGTCATCAAAGCTCTATGAGCTCGCAGCACAGGCATTGCTGCAACCGTCCAAAGCCCCAGTGTTGCAAGTCGAGGTCGCCATGTCTCGTCAAATAGCGGCATCACGGATCGCACTCGTCGCTCTCGCGACTGCAGTATAAACTGCTGCGTATCGTGCATCCACCACTTCTTTGTTAGATACAAAATTACTTTCCCCCTACATCTTTTTCTTCTAAATGTCTCAAAGGCCCAAATCATGTGGCCCCACATAGACAATCCCTAAGTGCTATTCAAAAAATAGCGCTACTTTCCCCTGCCTATAGCGCCAATATAGAAAATGGCGCCACTGAGCTCCCCGTATCGCACCAATCCAGACATTAGCGCCACTGCGTGCCCTATATCACGCCAATCCAGACGATGGCGCAGTCCCCCATTTTTTGCGTCAATCAAACTTTTAGCGCTAAAACTAATCATAGCGCTATTCCACATCATGGCGCTATTCCAGACGATAGCACCGTTCTACCCATCATATGGCGTCAAAATGCCATATTTGCTTCGCCCTTAGTTTTGGCACCAATCCAGAGGATAGCACCAATATTCCTCCAAAATGGCGACAAAATCGCCTTAACCTACCCTGGCGAATAGCGCTAATCCGCCTTGTCTATGGCGCCACGCGCTCCTAACCCATTTCCCAAAACCCAAAAATAAGTGCGTAAAATAAAAAATCACAAAGTCCAGGTTAGGCCCTACCTAGGGTCCATCCTCGGGAGACCACCCGACCTCTCAGAATCGCTCTGAGATGTGATGAAGTCGCGGGAACTGTGGGTTGCGCTCGCCCATCTCTCCTTTGTCTTTTTCTTCTAGAAGGTCAAAGTGTGCAAATGTGGCACTCTTTGGGCCCACTTTTCCTAATATAGTGGGCCATGTCCTCCCTCCATCCCTTTCTTTTCCCTCCAGGGTGCAGATCTCAGCCTTTTTCCTCTGTTTTTCTTCCCACCATCTTCTTTTTCCATCACCTTCGCTTCCGTCACATCCTTTCGAGAGCTTACCTGCAAAATTGATATTTTTCCCACCAACCTCTCGAGGGGGCATCCCTTATCCATCTCACTCCTTCCCGGCAGCTGGGGCATATTTTTTTTTCTTCTTCGACCTGACGCCACTTCCCTCCTAGGTCCTGACGCCACGTCAAAGAGGGGCAAATGTAGACACCTAAAAATGTCTCGACCACCAAACTAATTCCCGACACCCCTAAACTTACCAATTCCCTTTCCAACTAATTAATTAAATTTTTATTTAATTAATCACCCCGTTCATTTTCTAAATCCACACCATTTTATCCCAAAATTGAATTAATTTTATTAATTCAATAGTCCAAACCTTAGCCAAATGATTTAATAAATATGCAAAATTTATTAAATCAAATCCCCATTTTCCCTAAATCCAATTAATTAGTTAAAACCATGTTAACTAATTAATCCAGCCTACTAATTAGCCTATCCCTACCCTAAACAATTAAATAGCTATTATTTAATTGCCTACTCTAGCCTATCCCATCCTAGCCTTAGGATTAATTAATTAAATCACTAATTAATTAATCTTATCCCCCCTCTAATCCTTCTACTAATTTATTCCAGCCACATTAATTAGGTTAATCACCCTAAATAAGAAAGTCAAATCCTCATTAGCACTTCTCTCCACATTCCTCAAATTTAAAATTCAAATAAATCACACATCACATTTACTCCTCTTACACATGTCATAACTCTCTTCCCCAAAATGAATTTTTAATTCATTTTACCCCTCCCTTTGTGAATTTTTAATTCACAAATAATCCATCTCACCAAACCTCATTTATTCACCCCTTTCCCAAAAATGAATAAAAGATTTACTTTTATTCCTAGCCCTCCATCTTCCAAGATTAAATCTAGGCCCTCCACATCACTTTCATCCTCCACCATTGATCTTTCCAATCAATCTCCACCCTTGGATCAAAATCCTCTCAAAAAGTCTATAAATACAACCTCTCACAAGTCATTTTCATCATCCATTTTCATGCAAAGTTACCATGCCAAAATCACATTTGAGCTTATAGTGAGTTGCACATTTGAGAAGGCATTTCACATTTGAATCAATAGTCTAGGGACAATCTTGGTCTTGGGAGCTTCTCTTGGGTGCAAGGGCTCCTCTTTCCCTTGATGGGATTAGGTTTTGCATGAGGTATAATCTTGTGTTCTTGTTTACATTTGGTTTTGCTTTTTACCTTATTGCATTTCTCTAATCTACAGCATTGATAGCACCTTCCTGAGAATCCCTGTGAACCTCTTCCTTGTCCTCCAAATTTGCCTCTAAAGCCTAATCTAACACCTCTAAATCCACCTATCTGATCAGCAACGTGTTCTTGCACCTTGCTTGCATCTTCTTGACCCTCATATGACTGTCTTGAGTTGGAAAATGATCCTCTACCTTTGATATTGCTTCCTTTGCTCCTATTTGACTTGTCTTGTCATCTATTAATCTTTACTTCAACCCTTATTGCCATTTGATATCATTCCTCAACCATTCTTGGATTTGCCACAGTTAACTCATCTTGAATATTAAATCTCAATCCACTAAGGTATCTAGCCACTTTCTCCACATCATCCTTCATATGACATGATCTTATACTCAACTTATAAAACTCATTAGTATAAGTTTTCACATTCATAGCTCTTTGCTTCAAACCTTGAAGTTTCTTGTACAATTGACCTACATAATTATTTGGAAGAAACTTACCCTTAAGCTTAGCCACCATTCTATCCCAAGAAACAATCTTTGACTTACCTTTCTTCCTTCTTTTAGATTGTTCATAATCCCACCATAATAGTGCATGACCCTTCAATTTTATCTTTGCTATCTTCAATCTTTGCTCCTCTAGAACATCTTCACACTCAAAGTAGTTATCAAGTGTTGTGATCCAATCTAATAGATCTTCATCATCCAAGTTACCTCCATACATTGGCACATCCATCTACACCTTGTGTTATCTCCCTTGACTTCTCTCAGTAGCCTAGCCATCCTCTGATCATCAGGATCCAACTTTTTCTCTTCATCTTCTTTAGGGGGATTCTCCTTTTCCCCTTCCTCTTCACTATCACTCCCATCACTTATGACCACACCTCTTCTCTGACTAGTTTCCACAGCCTCTAGCCTTGCTACCAACCTATCTTGCAGTTCCTTCAACCTTCTAATCTCCCTTTCAGTCTTCTCTTTTATCTCTTGTATTTCTCTAGCCACATGGTTACCTTTTGGAGGCATCTTGATCACTTTTTCTTCACACCTTCTCTCCCTTATAGACCTACCTATGCTCTGATACCAATTTGATGCAGAGTAGGGTGGATGGTGTCTACACAATCTCAATTCAACAACTTTGCCAATTCAATGGCCTTAACACATCAAACACAATGATTTCCTTCACAAATCACCTTTATGCCTTGTAGGACAGCAAACTAGGTTTTTTCAAGCATAATTTTCAAACCACACCTCATACCCAGAAAGAAATTACATATTTAGATACCCATTTTCCTCTTTCACAACATATATCAAGTAAAAGTGGGGTTGTTTTGGAACAAAACCCTCTAAAATTGACTACTACTGTGAGGCCAACTATTTTACCTCCCATATTTTGATTATTGTGCTATTCAGTAGTAACTATGTTCCATTATGCAGACTTGATGTTTTATCTCACTGATTTGATATATGTGATTTGATTCGATCATATTGGATGATATGTGGTAGTTTGATATATGGGATTTATATTAGATGTTATTGTGTTATGAGATTCTAGTTATTTATGTGATGTGAACTATTCGACATGTTATGGAAAATGCAGTTTAACTTGTTATGTATTGATGTTTATTTCGATTTGCGTGGAGTTAATTTCAGTTGCTTTGGCTGACTTTTCTGACAGGACTGACACTTGATTGAGGTGTGTAGGTTTTACGTTCCCTAGCCACGGAAAATCGGAGGTAGGATTCACACCATGTTATTCCCGGTTAAGCTGATCCATTCCCAAGAGGGATAAGGATCACGTGTGAAATTGCATGATGATTTATTGTGCTTGGTTTAAATTTTAATTATTTTTAAGCCTTAGTACCCCCTGTCTTTCTTATTTTGATTAATATTAAGTGTTGTAAAATTTTAATTGATTTATGTCAATTGGTATTTTTATTATTTTTTTTGGGCCATTTATATGTGGATTTTTGACCCCTTTCATGACCCCTAGGGTCCCAAAAGTTACCCTAGGTGGTCAACCATGAGTCTAGGGTCAACTTGGACCACCTAACCCTAGTTTTGACTCACCTTAGGTCACCTAAACCATGGTTGAGTCAAAGTGACGAAAATTGGAAAGAGGGAAGATGAGGGATGGGCCTTGCCTTGGGAAGAACCCATCTCCCATCCCTATGTTTTGGGAAGCATTCCCAAGGAGGACTAGGGAAGTCTCCCAGAGTCCTCCCAAACTCCCAAGTGAGTGGGAGCACCACTCAAGGCCATTGTCTTCTTGAGGTGTGAGTGGGAATCCAACTCACCACTTGTCCCCCTCCCACTTGTGTGGAAGCACAAGTGGATGAGGTGGAGATGGAGGTGGAGGGAGAGGAGGACATTTGTCATCCTCTTACCTTCTCACTCTTACAAGTGGCTTAGGAGGAGGGAAGAGATGGTGACAAATGTCACCTTCTCATTCCCTCAAGGCCAAGTGGATGGCCTATAATAGCTCCTCTTGTAGAGGAGTGGGGGTTCTTCTCTGCTAGTCTTTTTTCCTTGCAATTTGAGACTTCTTGCAATTTGGTATTTCCCTTTCTAGTTTGGAGGAGTTAAAAGAAGGTTGGAGAATTTCTAAAAGTTGGAAGGCTTGGGAAGGCTTGGAGCTCTTCACCAACTCTACTTCCATTGTCAAGGCCTTGAAAGTAGGCCTCTAAACTTGCTTCTTACTTTTCTTGTATGATGTTCCATGTTTGGATTTGGTCAAAGTTTGTTTGCATTGTGATGTTGTCCATTTGATGTTGGGTTGGGTGTTATGGTGAGAGCACCTCTAATGGAGGTAATGCTCAACTTGTATGGGTAGGGGAGAGGAACAATCCTTGGGGGCTTTCCCACAGTATGTGTTTATGTGTTTATGCCTAGAGGGCTTATCATCATATGAGGAGTTATTAAAAAGGCAAGAGTGCCATGTAAATTGTTGTGATTCATGTGGATTGTGGTGTTCTGTGATTTTGGCTTGAGGCCAGGTGTTGAGAATTTTTTGTACTTTTGAGGAGCCATTTAGGTTGTACAGAAATACATCCTTTTCTTTGCACAGCAAATTAAAGTAGGAATACAATCTATTCTAGCTTGTGGTCCTTCAACAACAACTACTGCAAAGGAAAAACTTCAACCACATCAGATAACAACCTCAGTTTCCTCTCCCTCTTTTTTTTCTACATTGAACCCAGACAGCAAAATGACATCTCTTGCATTTTTTTTTCTTTTGAAAGTTTAATAACAGATACACAAATAACATCTTCCATATTTCCCTTTGAAAACAACTTTATTCACAAAAATTGGAAGATAAACAACATTACAATATAATGATAAAATATCCACATGGCATTATATTTGTTTGACAGGATAATGACAAAAATTTTGTTTGTATCCATTCTCTCATCCATTTCACAAAGGGCATGCTCTTTTTTTTGAAACAACAACATTTACAAAACCAAATCAACACATGTTTCTCAGACAACATTCTTGAATCAGAAAAATGTTTACATTTTAAAATCAATCACAGGAAGAATAATAGCCTTTTACTCACGTAAGGAATACTTTTCATATAGCAGAAATTACAGCCAACTCATGGCTAAGATAACCACGTAATCTTGTACAAAATGCAATACAATGAGGCCACTATGGCCTTGGCTTCAACAACCATCACAAGGAGACTTTCATCCACTTTCTTCTCCACTTAAGACCTGCAACATACACAACAGCAAGACAACAAAAACCATCCACTTCAAAGGAAAAGCTCTCCTCCCATGGGAGATGTGAGCATGACATTTGGTATCAGAATCTAGGTTTTTAAAACACTGGGCTTGTTTTAGGCACATTATTGTTTCTGCAACTATGATTGACATGTGGCTACCTCATTCTGTAGGATGCCTCCCAGATGAGTTCAGCAAGCGCAGACCCGTTGCACTCCACCCGCAGAGGTACGCACTGATTCTTCAGCTGAGGGACTAGGTCAGCCAGATCCACCGGTATAGCCAGAGCCACAAGTACAACCAGATCCACAGGTATAGCCACTCCTACAGCCACAACTAGTTCCTCAGGTATCGTAGGCACCACCGGCCCCACCAGATATGGGACCACAGATTTTACAGGCCTTACAGGCAATCTTAGATAGGCTTCCACTGGCTATAGTTGAGCCGCGCGCAGAGCCACGTGTCGAGCCCCGCGACGATCTGTGAGAGGAGCCCCATGTAGAGCCATGAGGGGCACCACGTGAGGAGCCTTACGTCGAGTTGCCAGTGACAGAGGAGGTTGGTTCAAGCGACAGGGCCCGTAGCAGGAGTCCTTCACGTCATGCTAGATACGACGAGACAGTACGGGTAGAGTACTCTAGTCACTGGCCTTATGACTACTATACAGATGAGCATATCAGGAGGCCTAGAGACAGAGGAGATCCCATTAGGGACATATTGAGGTTGAACCCTCCTACATTCATTGGGACCACAGAGGGAGCTGAAGCAGAGGCCTGGCTTATCAGTTTGGACAGGTGCTTCGTGCTGCGTCCTTACAAGGGCAACACGAAGGCCCGGGTGGTAGTAAACTTATTGCGGGATGCAGCAGCTACCTGCTGGCGCACTAAGGAGTGCAAGCATCACCTTTCTTTAGACACCCTCACATGGGGGACCTTCATTGAGTGCTTCAATGCGTGCTACTTATCAAACCATTACAAACAGTGTCGTATAGACGAGTTCCATGACCTTCAGTAGAGGGGACTTTCAGTGGCTCAGTATGAGGCTAGGTTTACAGAGCTATCTAGATATGCAGAGTATCTCCATTTTTAGAAAATCCTGGTGCATAAGTTTATCAGAGGACTTAATCACAGTATAGAGAGCTAACGGATTTGAACCCCCAATCTCTTGGTTCCAAACCAAGCCTCCGACCGATGGACGAGATATAGCAGAGTTTGTTGCTCATTGCCTTGAGTGCCAGAGGGTCAAGGCAGAGCATCAGCATCCAGCGGGTCTTCTATACCCACATGATATACCTGAGTGAAAATGGGACACCATTTCCATGGATTTTATTGTTGGTCTTCCTATGTCTTCGTGTCGCCACGATGCCATCATGGTGACAGTCGACAAGTTGACCAAAGTAGCTCATTATTCTCCTGTACGCATGACATACAATGCGCCAACTATGGTGAGGGTATTCTTGGATGACATTGTGAGACTACATGGGGTACCCCGTCGCATCATCTTAGACAGAGATCCAGTGTTCACTTCAACATTCTGGAGAACCTTATAGCAGGCATTGGGCACACAGCTCAATTTTAGCTCTGCTTATCATCCTGAGATAGATGGACAGATAGAATGGGTGAATCAAGTATTGGAGGACATGCTTCAGATGTATGTTATGGACCATCAGTCTAGATGGGAGGAGTATCTTTATCTAGTTGAGTTTTCCTACAGTAATGGGCATCACAGCTCGTTAGGTATGCCTCCCTTTCAGGCTTTCTATGGCAGACCATGCAGGACACCATTGAGTTAGGATCGGATTAAGGATAGAGTCGCCATTGGTCTAGAGCTAGTTCAAGATATGGAGCAGCAGGTCACAGTGATTAGACAGAGGTTGCATGAGGCACAGGATAGGCAGAAGAAGTATGCCGATGCTAAGAGGATAGATCGGAACTTCTTAGTGGGAGATAGGGTATTCCTTAGAGTGCGGCCACACAAGAGTCCAATCCATTATGGAAAGGGCTCTAAGCTCGCACCATGGTTCGTAGGACCCTTTGAGATTTTGGAGCGGATAGGACCAGTTGCCTACCATCTAGCATTGCCACCTAGTCTGTCACGTATCCATGATGTCTTTCATGTTTCTATTTTGAGACGATATATATCTGATGTATCTCACATACTAGACTAGAGTGCTTTACAGGTAGAGGCAAGTGGGCAGTTGGTGCTAGAGCCAATTAGCATATTGGCTCATCGGACACTAGGCCTTCGAGGTCGAGAGCTAGACTAGGTTAGGTCCAATGGGATCGATATGACGAGGTCATGGCGACTTGGGAGGCTGCAACTAGTTTGAGGGCACTCTATCCTCACCTTTTTTATGACTTCTAGGAGGAAGTTCAGTCTTAGGGGGGAGGATGTGAGGTCGACTATTTTACCTCCCATATTTTGATCATTGTGCTATTCGGTAGTAACTATGTTCCATTATGCAGACTTGATGTTTTATCTCACTGATTTGATATATGTGATTTGATTCGATCATATTGGATGATATGTGGTAGTTCGATATATGGGATTTATATTAGATGTTATTGTGTTATGAGATTCTAGTTATTTATGTGATGTGAACTATTTGACATGTTATGGAAAATGCAGTTTAACTTGTAGTTATGTATTGATGTTTATTTCAATTTACGTGGAGTTAATTTCGGTTGCTTTGGCTATGACTTTTCTGACAGGACTGACACTTGATCGAGATGTGCAGGTTTTATGTTCCCTAGCCACGGGAAATCAGAGGTAGGATTCACACCATGTTATTCCAGGTTAAGCCGATCAGTTCCCAAAAGGGATAAGGATCACATGTGAAATTGCATGATGATTTATTGTGCTTGGTTTAAATTTTAATTATTTTTAAGCCTTAGTACCCCCTGTCTTTCTTATTTTGATTAATATTAAGTGTTGTAAAATTTTAATTGATTTATGTCAATTGGTATTTTTATTATTTTTTTTGGGCCATTTATATGTGGATTTTTGACCCCTTTCATGACCCCTAGGGTCCCAAAAGTTACCCTAGGTGGTCAACCATGAGTCTAGGGTCAACTTGGACCACCTAACCCTAGTTTTGACTCACCTTAGGTCACCCTAAACCATGGTTGAGTCAAAGTGACGAAAATTGGAAAGAGGGAAGATGAGGGATGGGCCTTGCCTTGGGAAGAACCCATCTCCCATCCCTATGTTTTGGGAAGCATTCCCAAGGAGGACTAGGGAGGTCTCCAAGAGTCCTCCCAAACTCCCAAGTGAGTGGGAGCACCACTCAAGGCCATTGTCTTCTTGAGGTATGAGTGGGAATCCAACTCACCACTTGTCCCCCTCCCACTTGTGTGGAAGCACAAGTGGATGAGATGGAGATGGAGGTGGAGGGAGAGGAGGACATTTGTCATCCTCTTACCTTCTCACTCTTACAAGTGGCTTAGGAGGAGGGAAGAGATGGTGACAAATGTCACCTTCTCATTCCCTCAAGGCCAAGTGGATGGCCTATAATAGCTCCTCTTGTAGAGGAGTGGGGGTTCTTCTTTGCTAGTCTTTTTTCCTTGCAATTTGAGACTTCTTGCAATTTGGTATTTCCCTTTCTAGTTTGGAGGAGTTAGAGAAGGTTGGAGAATTTTTGAAAGTTAGAAGGCTTGGGAAGGCTTGGAGCTCTTCACCATCTCTACTTCCATTGTCAAGGCCTTGAAGGTAGGCCTCTAAACTTGCTTCTTACTTTTCATGTATGATGTTCCATGTTTGGATTTGGTTGAAGTTTGTCTGCATTATGATGTTGTCCATTTGATGTTGGGTTGGGTGTTATGGTGAGAGCACCTCCAATGGAGGTAATGCTCAACTTTTATGGGTAGGGGAGAGGAACAATCCTTGGGGGCTCTCCCACAGTATGTGTTTATGTGTTTATGCCTAGAGGGCTTATCATCATATGAGGAGGAGTTATTAAAAAGGCAAGAGTACCATGTAAATTGTTGTGATTCATATGGATTGTGGTGTTCTGGGTGTTGGCACTAATTTTGGTCTGGATCTGAGCACAGATGTTGGAGGGTTTTTTCTTTTTGGGCCCTAAGTTTCCTTGTTCATCGCTGTGACTTTCTCTATCGGAGAAACTTCTTTTTGAGTGCTAAGATTATGATTGAACCATCATTTTGAATCACCATGTTGAACCCTTTTGGTTCATGGTTCAACGGTTCAAGGCTTTGTGTTTGTGTTTGGCAAATGTTCTTTTTGAAGTGCTCCGTTCTGCATTGAACTTCTCGGTTGAACCATCTGTTTGAACCGGTTCATGGTTCAAAGGTTCGGAGCTTTATGTTTTTGGTTCATCGGAGTGATCGGCATCATCGGTGAACTATTTCTTGGTCCCTCCGTTAGGTTTGGTTTGGCCAATGGATGTTCATCGGCATAACATTGAAGATCGACATAGGCATTTTGGGTTTGGCCGATGGCTTCGGTCATACCGACGGAGATGGGAAGCCAAGTTGCCATCGGCGTGACTTTTGTTGTCGGCGAGCATTGCTTTTGGGTTGGCCGATGGTTTTTGTCTTGGCGACGAGTGTTTTTTGCTTGGCCATCAGTGAGACTTGTTTTATCAGCCTAGTCGATGGAAGTTGGCCCGATGGTCTATCTCTGGCCGATGAAGGGAAGTGTTGTGTATGGTCTTCAGCATGACTTGTGTTGTCGGCGAGGATGGATTGTGGTGGGCCGATAGTGGGAGGTCTCGCCGATGAAGGAGCAGAGTATAATTCGTTGGTGCATCGGTGAGAGTGTGGTCTATCAGCAGAGGGATCTTTTACTTGGCCGACGGTATTGGTCTGGCCGACAGGGGATTGCGGTGGCTTCATCGATGTAACTGATGAGATCGGCGAAGGTTTGGATGGTTGGCCTGATGATGCATCTCTAGCCGATGGGGAAGCGAAGGTAGCGGTCAGCGAGACCGTTGAGATCGGAAGGAGAATTCTAAGTGTGCCAATGGCTCGGGTCTTGGCAATAGGCTTTGGACAAAGGCTTATGCGTCGAGCATGGCAAAAGCGCTTGACATTTGTTATGTGTGCGACCATGTTTTTAAAGTGCTAAGGGAGTCTCCGCACTATGCATGTGGGATTAATCTCCTACATTATTTGAAACCTGTGAAGAGGTGCGTTTTGGCGGGAACTTCTGTTTGAAACGCAACGACGGTTTCCAAGTGAAACGTGGGTGGTTGAGACCTTTAATGGCGACTGTAGCAGAGATATGGGCAATGGTACAAGCAATCAGGTTGCCTAATTTTTGAGTAAAGACTCCCAGATGGCGGCGCAAGGCTCGAGGCTTCTCTTGTCTGTTGCTGCAATAACTTCTGAGCGCCATTCCTTTGTGGAATCTATATCTGGTAGATTTTTTATTTTTGACCATGTAATTAATTGCTGCAGGTACACTTTCTGGCCAATATAGGCAGACGGTGTTACCATTTTTGTGGTTGTTGAAAGTTGAACATTTGGCTCTGTAATACAATACAGCTGGTTTTGGTTGCTCTATGCAGCAAAACCTGTGAGTTTATGTATCTCTTGTTGTACGTTTTTGCATGAATCCACTGATTTCATGGTTAATTTTATATGAGAAATGCTATGTTAGCATGTGTTTTGTTAATTCTGTCTCCAGTATTGCATGTATCTTTCTTTTGAATCTGGATATTTAAGCAATGTCTAAGATTCTAGAACATAGAATTCCTTTGTTGAATGTCTGATCTTTTAACTTCTGCTCAAGGGGTAGATTAAACTGTTTTCAGATTGAACATCGGGAAGGGTATACTGTAATAGGGATGCCATAAGTATAGATAGCTTAACACTCTGTATTGGGAGATATCTGTAAGTCGAGTATCATATGTATCCCCCTGAAATCCAGTTTTAGTTGTTCTTGCATATCATTCACAGGTGTATGTCTACTGACTCTAGGCCCTGGATAGGCACCAATCTTGCTTTGTGTTTGTGTTACAACCATGTCCAGCTTTGCATCCAAACTTAAAATCTAAATCTAAATCTAAAAAAATCTTTAGGACATTAGAATTAGTTTTAGGATCCTCAGTCCTCTATCTACAACTGCAAATAGGCCCAAAGCTAGCCCCTTTGCTCTTATCTTTCAGTTTTGGTCTACTTACAGGAGGACTTATCTGCTTTCTGTCAGCATCCTAGCCTTGTATGTATATCCTCATGGATGTTGAGTAGGGAATACCCCCCTAAGTTTTGCAGAGCTTGAAGAAGAAGAGGAGATAAAATATAAAGTCTATCTCCTACACTGTTGGCCCCTGGCCCAGAGATCCTATTGATCATTGATGGATACCTTGTAGGGAAATCTAGGAATAAGCATCCAGTCTGGGAAAAAACCAACAGAAATTGGCTACTCCGCTGGGGAGATCAATGTCATATCCATGAAAGTTTTGAGTCTACGAGATTGAAGAATTAGGCCTGGATGTGTTTGTTGCAGTAGAGAAAAAGGTTGTATATGTGACTCTACTAGTGGATGACCCAGAAAGAAAGAAATCAATTTGCAGCTTCAGCTTGTTTGAAGCTCATTCCTCTTCAAGGAGGTGGCATCTCTGCATCAAAGAACCTGATAAAAGAACAAAATCAGTCAGAGAAGAATTTGCAGCTCCTACAACATATCCAGGTATTTCATATTGTTTGACAGACTCCCTATTTGGTGAGATAGCACTGGTTAAAAGGGAAACATTGGTGAAAGTAGAGCTTGCATGCTTTTATTAGAACTTATTCTATATTTCAAAGGGCATGCAATGTTGCTAAAAAGACTCATTTAAAGGACTTTAGGAAAGTTTGAAAAAACAGTCTAAATTTTGAGTGCCTAAAGTCATTGTTTGTAGAAAATCTGAGTAGAGAGGAGGGTTGCAAAAACATAAAGGATGTATTATCAGCCTATGCACCCTTGTGAAGTGTCAAGTGCAAAAATGTATAGTAGTCAGTCCCAACAATGTAATAAAAGAAGTTTCAACATAGACAGATATAAGCCCATAAATTTCAGTGGCATTTGTGGCTATCCAAATGCTCTTCCACCTAAAATCAAAATTTTTTTGCCTAAATTTAATCATATAAAGGATGAATCAGCTGAGAGACACTTGCAGCAGTTTATGAATGTGATAGATGACTTTGAGATTGACCATGAGGATGTGGTTATGAGATTATTTGTTCAATCTCTAGATGAAGATGCAAGGGACTGGTTTTCCTACCTTCCAGCTCACTCTGTCAGCTCTTGGCATGGTTTTAAATCTGCATTTCTAGTACAATATGGTGAAAGAATCTCTGAATATGCAGTTATTAGTAATTTTATGTACATCCATATTGAAGAAGGTGAGTTGATCCCAGCCTTTAACCTCATATTTATGAGGGCATTGAATAGAATTCCAGAATGCATGAGACCTAATGATGCACTGTGCTTAGTTGTCTATTTGGGAGCTTTTGATAAGAAAATGAGTTACAGATTAAGAGACAAGGAGCCCACCACATTGCATCAGGCACATCAGTTTGCAATAGATATTGAAAACAATTGGAGGTATGGAATACAAAAGGGTTATTTTTCTAAAAAATTTTGTTGTCCTGCAACCCCCGATGTTAATGAAAGATTTAATTCAGGAGTTGACAATGAATGTCAAAGTATTCACACCCCTGTTGTCCCAGTTTTTGCATCATTTCAAGTTAATGATGTTTCTATTATAAAGGAGGATGTCTTGTTTTGCCCAACAAATGAAGTTGAGAACAATGGTTTTTCAAGTAATATTTACATACCAGCCCTTATCAAAGAGCCATCATGTTTAAATGATCTAGTTGTGCAAGGTTGTGATCATGTGGATCAACAGTCAGTATCAGTTTCATCAGGAAGTATTAGAGGGCTGGAAAATGATGCAGATAGTTCAACTTCAGAGTACATTGAAATAGCAGAAATCTTGTATATGGGGCAATCAGTTGATAGAAATGATATCCATGATCAATTCATGGACCAGGGTTGTTCTTCTTATGACTCTGGATCTGATGGTAATGAAGAAGAGTTGGAGTGTTATGAAGAAGAAGCAGAGGCCTTTGCATTGACTGTTAATCCCCTTTATGATGAGCCTCTGGATGCATTTGGTGTTGTGAGTCCTGACTATCAGTGGTGCAGGATTAATCCTCTTTTTGAGGATGATGATGAATATAAAGAGACAGTTAACCTAGGTGATGCATCAGTTTGTGAGGGGGGGCATATGAATTAAGTATCTTCAGTTCTTGTGAAGATATTATGGATTTGCAAACTGTAAATAATGGATGTTCATCATCACCTGGTTTAGATATGTGCAACATTGGGTGTGTGGATCAGGATTTGTTTTCAATATCAGTAGATATTGGGGGTCTCATTTTTTTTGAGTATTTTGAGTTTTTGGATCAGCTGGATGAGTGCCTGATGGTGTGTAGTAGCCAGATAAATGATGAAGACTGCCAAGAGTAGTATGATGTACCATCTGAAGAGTATAACATGCATATGTTGCTTAATACTGAAGGATTTTTTAGCATGTATGCCTGCATGTTTGATTTTGAAATACAGAGTGACAGAGGCAGTACTACAAGTGGCATGATGTCAAAAATGGTGGAATATCTAATTGAGCAGATGACCTTATGGGCAAACTATGCCAATCTTTTCAGTTGGGATTGGGATCTTTCAGTTTGGAATCAGGCATTTGGCAGAAAAAAAATTTGGTTCTTCCTTTTTTGGCTACCTGGGGCCACCCAAGTGATGACTAAAAATATAGTTTTTGTGCAGGTTGGTGCAATGATCGACTCTCTTGCCCAATAGATATGGCCCAATCTGCGAAACCAGAGATTCTGAGGTCCTCGCTGCAGTTTTGCACCTGCACGTCCCCAGACAGAGCCAGTGTTGGCACTAATTTTAGTCTAGATCTGAGTGTAGATGTTGGAGGGTTTTTTCTTTTTGGGCCCTAAGTTTCCTTGTTCATCGCTGTGACTTTCTCTATCAGTGAAACTTCTTTTTGAGTGCTCAGATTATGATTGAACCATCATTTTGAACTACCGCGTTGAACCCTTTTGGTTCATGGTTCAACGGTTCAAGGCTTTGTGTTTGTGTTCGGCAAATGTTCTTTTTGAAGTGCTCCATTCGGCGTTGAACTTCTCGGTTGAACCATCCGTTTGAACTGGTTCATGGTTCAAAGGTTTGGAGCTTTATGTTTGTGGTTCATCAGAGTGATCAGCATCATCGGTGAACTATTTCTTGGTCCCTCTGATAGGTTTGGTTTGGCTGATGGATGTTCATCGGCATAACATTGAAGATCGACATAGGCATTTTGGGTTTGGCCGATGGCTTCGGTCATACCAACGGAGATGGGAAGCCAAGTTGCCATCGGCGTGACTTTTGTTATCGGTGAGCATTGCTTTTGGGTTGGCCGATGGTTTTTGTCTTGGCGACGGGTGTTTTTTGCTTGGCCATCGGTGAGACTTGTTTTATCAGCCTAGTCGATGGAAGTTGGCCCGATGGTCTATCTCTAGCCGATGAAGGGAAGTGTTGTGTATGGTCTTCAGCGTGACTTGTGTTGTCGGCGAGGATGGATTGTGGTGGGCCGACAGTGGGAGGTCTCGCCGATGAAGGAGCAGAGTATAATTCGTTGGTGCATCGATGAGAGTGTGGTCTATCGGCAGAGGGATCTTTTGCTTGGCCGACGGTATTGGTCTGGCCGACAGGGGATTGCGGTGGCTTCATTGGTGTAACTGATGAGATCGGCGAAGGTTTGGATGGTTGGCCCGATGATGCATCTCTAGCCGATGGGGAAGCGAAGGTAGCGGTCGGCGAGACCGTTGAGATCGGAAGGAGAATTCTAAGGTGTGCCGATGGCTCGGGTCTTGGCGATAGGCTTTGGACAAAGGCTTATGCGTCGAGCGCGGCAAAAGCTCTCGACATTTGTTATGTGTGCGACCATGTTTTTAAAGTGCTAAGGGAGTCTCCGCACTATGCATGTGGGATTAATCTCCCTACATTATTTGAAACCTGTGAAGAGGTGCGTTTTGGCGGGAACTTTTGTTTGAAACGCAGCGACGGTTTCCAAGTGAAATGCGGGTGGTTGAGACCTTTAATGGTGACTGTAGTAGAGATATGGGCAATGGTACAAGCGATCAGGTTGCCTAATTTTTGAGTAAAGACTCCCAGATGGCGGTGCAGGGCTCTAGGCTTCTCTTGTCTGCTGCTGTAATAACTTCTGAGCGCCATTCCTTTGTGGAATCTGTATCTGGCAGATTTTTGATTTTTGACCATGTAATTAATTGCTGCAGGTACACTTTCTGGCCAATATAGGCAAACGGTGTTACCATTTTTGTGGTTGTTGAAAGTTGAACATTTGGCTCTATAATACAATACAGCTAGTTTTGGTTGCTCTGTGCAGCAAAACCTGTGAGTTTATGTATCTCTTGTTGTACATTTTTGCATGAATCCACTGATTTCATGGTTAATTTTATATGAGAAATGCTATGTTAGCATGTGTTTTGTTAATTCTATCTCTAGTATTGCATGTATCTTTCTTCTGAGTCTGGATATTTAAGCAATCTCTAAGATTCTAGAACATAGAATTCCTGTGTTGAATGTCTAATCTTTTAACTTCTACTCAAGGGGTAGATTAAACTATTTTCAGATTGAACATCAGGAAGGGTATACTGTAATAGGGATGCCATAAGTATAGATAGCTTAACACTCTGTATTGGGAGATATCTGTAAGGCAGGTATCATATGTATCCCCCTAAAATCTAGTTTTAGTTATTCATGCATATCATTCATAGGTGTATGTCTACTGACTCCAGGCCCTGGATAGGCACCAATCTTGCTTTGTGTTTGTGTTACAACCATTCCAACTTTGCATCCAAACTTAAAATCAAAATCAAAATCTAAAACAATCTTTAGGACATTAGAATTAGTTTTAGGATCCTCAGTCCTCTGTCTACACCTACAAATAGGCCCAAAGCTAGCCCCTTTGCTCTTATCTTTCAGTTTTGGTCTACTTACAGGAGGACTTATCTGCTTTCTGTCAACATCCCAGCCTTGTATGTATATCCTCATGGATGTTGAGTAGGGAATACCCCCCTAGGTTTTGCAGAGCCTGAAGAAGAAGAGGAGATAAAATATAGAGTCTATCTCCTACACTGTTGGCCCCTGGCCCAGAGATCCTGTTGATCATTGATGGCTACCTTGTAGGGAAATCTAGGAATAAGCATCCAGTCTGGGAAAAAACCAACACTGGGATTTTGGCTTGAGGCCAGGAGTTGAGATATTCTTTTCTTTTGGGAGCCCCTTTAAGTTGAGAGGTCTATTCCCTACCCTCACCAAACTTATTTTTATGAGTTGAGTATTGTGTTAAGCCTATGGGGTTGTTCTAATTTTGTGTTAATGTGATTGATTTTGTTGTGGAATGAAACCCGGTGTGAAATCCCTACCTCCCTAGCTCGGGGGTGACCCACTTGCGGGTCTACGGTAGGGAGGAGAGCTTTTCCTTTGAAGTGGTTGGTTTTTGTTGTCTTGTTGTTGTGTATGTTGCAGGTCTTAAGTGGAGAAGAAAGTGGATGAAAGTCTCCTTGTGATGTCTATTGAAGCCAAGGCCATAGTGGCCTCATTGTATTGCATTTTGTACAAGATTACGTAGTTATCTTAGACATGAGTTGGCTGTAATTTCTGTTGTATGAAAAGTATTCCTTACATGAGTAAAAGGTTGTTATTCTTCCTGTGATTGATTTTGAAATGTAAACATTTTGCTGATTCAAGAATGTTGTATGAGAAACATGTGTTGATTTTGTTTTGTAAATGTTGTTTCAAAAAAAAGAGCATGCACTTTGTGAAATGGATGAGAGAATGGATACAAACAAAATTTCTGTCATTATCTTGTCAAACAAATATAATGCCATGTGGATATTTTATCATTATATTGTAATGTTGTTTATCTTCCAATTTTTGTGAATAAAGTTGTTTTCAAAGGGAAATATGGAAGATGTTATTTGTGTATCTGTTATTAAACTTTCAAAAGAAAAAAAAATGCAAGAGATGTCATTTTGCTATCTGGGTTCAATGTAGAAAAGAAAGAGGGAGAGGAAATTGAGATTGTTATCTGATGTGTTTGAAGTTTTTCCTTTGCAATAGTTGTTGTTGAAGGACCACAAGCTAGAATAGATTGTATTCCTACTTTAATTTGTTGTTCAAAGAAAAGGATGTATTTCTGTACAAACTAAATGGCTCCTCAAACCCTAGCCTTGCCAAAGGAAGAAAACAAGACTTAGAGAAAATGAGAATGCTGGAAGAGATTAGGGCATCTCATTGTGAAATAACATATCATACATTTAGGGCACAATAGAAAATAGAATACAAGTAATAGGATTAGGGTTTTCTTATTATGAAGTAATTTGATTTTCCTTTATTTCTTGAAAAGATAATTTCTTTTGTGAGGAGGTGGGCTTGAAATTTCAAATTTAACTAAATCGTCTATGGTATGGTATTCACTTTGACAATGGGTTCACACCTAGCAGCACATCAAATATTTATTTTGCCAGTGCTCATACCTGTCGCTTGGGATTTATATTTCACCATTTGAATTCTTATTCCCAAGTATTAAATCAAGCTATACACATTAGTCTATAAAAATGTTTCATTATAGCCTCTACAATATAGACGAATACATAACACGAATAGAATGCATGTGATACGGGAAGTAATAAATTGAATTTAAAATTTTCTAAAGACAATTTTACCATTTTCTTTTTATCCTTCTAAAAGAATGAATTTAAGGTTTCCTAAAGAATGACCTTCTTAAGAAGGAGAACATATTATATTTATTTAAATAAAAATACTATATTAGTCAAAAGTCCTATTTTTGTTCCATGCTAAAAATAAGCTCTCAACCTTCTGGTAAATATATTAGTTTTAATAAGGCAAAAGAATTACTTTTAGCCCTTGTTATTAATATTTACTTAATGGTTGTGTTATTATGTTAATAAACACTTTAAAAAAAAAAGTTATTTCCCTTCCTTTAGAATTAATTCAAGAAAAGGTTTAAATATTAATTATTATTATTAAATAAAATAAATAAATAAAGCTAATATATATTTAATCTTTGAGTATTGCCCTAAGAGAAATCGATAATGATGTTTTGTAGAGAAGATGTGACAACTAAGTAAATTCACTGTGCTTGTTGACAAAAAATGTACTTCGTGTCCACTTGGGTATATTAGGGTGTAAATTAAAAAAAAACAATTAGGGTTTATATTGTATTTTCATGTTTGTGGGTTGTGGGGTGTTACATAGAAAACTTAACAAAAGGAAATGTACAAAATTATGTAATTTTTTTTTATATAGATGAGGTAATGTGTAGCAATATCGAAATAGACTAAGGAAGCCTATTAGGGGCCATTTTGCTATCAGTTAGTACAAGCATTAAAAATCAACTGACGTCTTGACGTTTAAATTAAATTTACACTAATTTAATAAGTTCTTTTCCATCTTTGTACCTTCAACTATGCGCCACCTTGCCATCATATAATTTCACCTTATCGATCCAAGATTAGTTAGGGTTTGAGTCGGTGAAACTATCTTCACCTAGGAAACTAGGGTTCTAATTTAAAACAGTCTAACCCTAGAAGCAACACACTTCGTGTCGTATACCCCTAGACGGTCTTCACCAACATAGTTACGTCATCATATCTACGCCATTGCGTATAGCCGCCGAGCACGCAGACGCGTGCGAGGGGCTCCTTAGGGTGAGGGAGAAAAAAATTTTGTGGTTCATGTCATGACCACATGTCAAATGTGGGCATGAGACATTTGTTTGTGTGTCGTGTCCGCATGGGAGATGTGGGCATGACAACTACCGTTCCAACAGGCCTAATTAAGACAACAAATGAGGTTTTTTTTACATAAATTGAAGGGAACAACCCAAACCCATGACCCAAAAGCTTTTTTGGATACCCTTTTGGGATTTGTAAAACATATCCAAAATTTAAGGGTGGTTGTTTTGTAACACAAGACCTTAAAATTGACTGTTCTTCTGCAAATTAGGCCTAATTAGGCTTGCTTCACTAGGTCACAATGAGGTTTTCACACTCCAAGGTTCAAATCTCCATGCCAATGGTTCAGACACATCATATAGTGACTTAAAAACCCTATCCCAGCAATTTCAACCACTACCTAAGAGTTCTTCTTCAAACCCTAACCCCTATGCAACTTCTATGCCAAATACATGAGGTTTTAGACCAATTTTCAGTAATTTGGCTCTAGAACACTCAAATCTTAATGAAATTCGATGGGACAAAGTGAAATAGAATGTAGACTCAATTCTGCATCACCTCCAATTGGTTTCATGTCACCTCTCAATTGTACAAGGCTGTACAATTCACTACAACAGGAAAAAAATTGAAAAATGCAGAAAAACAAAGTTTTGTATTGAATTTTCTCCAAATAACCACTCCCCAACCTTGGAATCAACTTCCCAAGGCTTATTCAACTTTTTAAAAACCCACACAACCATTTCTAACTACATTTTGATTTTCTAACCCTTCAATTTCTCATTTCCAACCGATGACCCTTCACATTCCTTGATTTTTGCATTTTACAATAAAGACAACTTATACAATTTGACCTTACAAAGCACCTAGCAACTTAAAAATGGACTCAAACATACATGAAATGGTCTTATAAATGACATTATTACATCAAAGACACAAAACTAAAACCAAAAATGACAAAATTGCCACATAGAGACATGAAATCAACTTGGTGCTCCTACACCATATATATATATATATATGATTCTTGATATGAAGAAAATTGTATGTGTATTTCAACTTGCACATGCTAGATGTAACCTAGATAGATTCTATTAAGTTGTTACATATCTCAAATTTAAATTTTAAAATAAACTTTATAACTCTATAATGATACACCATTTAAATCTAGAGATAAAAGACAATAATGGTAGCTATGTGATGAAATAGCATAACTTAGGCCCACATAAGTAACATGCGAACACAATATATTTAAAAAATATAAATAAAACTTGGAAGATTTTTTATTCAAAAATAAAATTAGACCTCTAGACAATTTGACTTCCACTATTACACTCGAATCATGAATTAAATATGTGGATGTTTAAATACACATGTTGTCAACCTACATTTTGCTTAAGCAATCATTAGATTGGAAAGAAAAAATAATAATGAACAAATAAAACAAGGTAAATAAATAATGAATTTTGTATTTTTCATGTATAAATGTTGTTTTAATAATATATACCAAAGATCGAAGATACAAGTTCATCTTATTTGAATGTAAATGAACTAGATAGAAGATACTTGTTAATTTTGAGAATTAAATGATAATTAAACTCACATACAATTTTCTAAATATAGTGAACTAAAAAGTTAAGTTCTATAAATTTATAATGATACCAAACTCACATGAGCACCAAGAAAATTTACTAGGGTTTCATAAATCCTAGATACAAAAAATATTTTCTCTTAACTTCAAGAAATATTTATTTTGTACTGACAAGACCAATCGCATGAAGGTGGAAGCTCATGTGGCCTCACCTAAGACCCAAGACACCTACACCTAGATTTTATACCTTATTCTAGTCTAGACCTAAGACATATCTAACACACCTATATTTTATACCTTATTCTAGTTTAGACCTAAGACATATTTAGATTTTCTAGTACACGTAGTAGACCTAAGACATATCTAAGACATATTTAGATTTTATAGTAGATGTAGTATGCTTAAAACACCAAGATTTTATACCTTACTCTAGTCTAGACCTACGACATATATCTAAGACACTTAGATTTTATACCTTATTTTAGTCTAGACCTAAGACATATCTAAGACACCTATTCTATACAGAAGATGCCTATTAGATATATCATTCTAAGACATGTCTAAGAAACCTAACTTAAAGCCTACATACATAAGAAAATATTATTATAGACAGTTTAGAGACCATGTACCTGAAATGAAACAATAACTTCAAATCTTCTAAGCTACATGATTACAAAATTAAATCTCCTACCACGATGAAATGTAAAAAAAATAGAACCTAGAGATCATGAATTCTACAAATCTTAAGAACCACTGAAATTAAAATTAAACATGAAAAAACTACTGAAGAATAAATTAAAATAATTTAAAAGTGAACTACAAGTAAAATGTGCTTGAAATCTCGTAGACCTAAGACACCTACTATATCTATGTAAGGCAATATTCTACCATAGCATGTCTAGTGAATACATGAAATTAAATGAAAGTTGTTGTCCACATTTTAAATATCACATCCATTGGTTCAAATCGCTCTTCAATGACATATAATATTTTATGATGGTAATCTCTATCTAGTCTCCACTTATGACAACCACGTGCATGTGGAACTTGAAAAAGAAATAGGTCAGTAGTAATTACTAAGTGGCTATATTGATACACTATATTGTGAGTTTGGTAATCAATAAAATGAATCCCACTTTGAACAATTTTGACTTGTTTGAGATATGTGCCTTACACTATAACTGAACTTATGGGAAACAACACTGTAGACACCCAAATTTGTCCATCTCTTACAACACCTAGTCAAAAACATTATTAGAGACATCATGTAGCATTTTGTCCTAATCCCACTCCTAATTTCATTTATCCATTTTCCAATTGATTAAATAAATCTTATTTATTTAATTAATTTTCCATCATAATCTAATCCTTATCCCACTTTTCAATTGATTAAATAAATTTTATTTATTTAATTAATTTCCACATCATATCTTATCCCATCTTAATCACCTAGCCAATTAATTAAATAAATCCTATTTATTTAATTAATTTCCCAACTAATTATCCTCACCTCTCACCACATCCCAACACTTGTCCACCTCTCACTTAAATCATGTGTTGTAGTACAACTTTTGTTTAAAATCCTTCACATGTACAACTCATAAAACCTAATTATAGTATTTGTGTACACGATCACACATGAGACCTCTTTCTTTCCCTCCACTTGTCACATGACTACAATTTCCTTAAGGAGTGGAAATCCTAATCAATCCTAGCCATCCACATCATTCATTTGATCTTTTAATCTCATCCATCCATTCAAATTATCCCTTGCCTATAAATCAAGCCTCTCACAAGCCATTTGCATGCAATCTTTATTCTTCTAGTAACCTTACTCTGTCAAATTTTCTCCTCAATCTCTTATTCATCATCTCTCATCCATCTATCTTGCATCATTCATCCATTATCTTCTATCTATCAATCTCCATCTTAGTTTTCTGCTACGGAATTGAGCAATCAACATATCAAATCATTGAATCAATCAAGCCATCATCTTACATCATCCGAGGTATTGAAGGTTTGGATTAGGTAATGCATTTCATTGTTTTATCATTTTCATTTATCAAAATTTTTCGATCACATTTCTAGTGAACCTAATGTGAACATGCATAATTGGATCTAATCATAAGTTTTTTTGCAGGGTTTTGTTGTCAAAATTTTGCATTTTTTTCTAACCCTAGTTTTGTCAAATTTTGTGAGTTTTAGGCATAAATTTTTGCAGGTGACCTCCTGGGAAAAACTGACTATACCATTGCAGTCAGGAGGCCGTTTCCATTTTTTTTAATATAAATTTGACTATGTTTGGCGACTATAAAAAAATTTTGAAATATTTTTTAATTGCAAACTGTATAGTACAAATCCGTCGTACGGCCTACGAGGGGTCTCAATCTGCATTGTTTATTTTCAAATCTAATGACAATTGAAATGCATAACCTAAACCCAAATAATTCAATACCTCGAAGATGCAAGATGAGCTCGATTGATTGATCGCTTTGTTGTGTTGATTGCTCAATTCCACAGCATAACGTTGATAAGGATGCAAGCTAGATGGATTGAAGATGATGGATGAGGACTTGAGATGAAAATTCAGCAGAGTGAGGTTGCATGAAGAAGAATCCTGAAAATCCCTCCCTAATGGCTCAAGAGAGGCTTGTTTTATAGGAAAGGCTTGGTTCCAATGGATGGTTGAGATTAAAAAGCTAATTGATTGATGTGGACGGCTAGGATTGATTAGGTATTCCCACTCTTCAAGGGAGTTGTAGTCATTTGACAAGTGTCAAGGAGGATAGGGCTCATGTGTGCTTGTGTACATAAAAAGTACTACATATAAAAGATATTAAATAAAAGGCTGTAGTACCACTTATCTTTTTTAAATGAAAGAGGCACACATGTCGGCTAACTGATAAGATAAATTAATTAAATAAATAAAATTTATTTAATTAATTGGAAAGTCGGCTTATGATGAGAACTTAATTCAAATAAAATATTTGAATTAGTTGGGATATGAGTTGGATATTAATTAAATAAATAAAATTTATTTAATTAATTGGATAAATGAATAGGATAAGATAAGATATGATGTGGAAATTAATTAAATAAATAAAATTTATTTAATTAATTGGCTTAATGGATTAAGTGGGATTAAGAGTGGGATTTAGGACAAAATGCTACATGATGTTTAAGTGATGTTTTTGACAAGGTGTTGCTAGACATGAACAAATTTGGGACAATTTTGGGTGTCTACATTTTGCCCCTCTTTGAGATGATGTTCGAGATGATAAGATTTGCGTCGAGTAACATCATTTCAAAGAAGCTACGGTATGGATAATTGATAGGGATGCTGATGATGATGATGTAAGGATATAATGATGATGGAAAGATAGGATGATGATGCCCCCTCGAGAGGATATGCGGGTTGGACAAACACGGGTAGGCTCTCGAAAAGAAAATGGCTTGGTCAAGAAAGAAAGATAAGGGAATGGATAGAAGAAATGATGATGCGTTATGCTACAATGAAAGTGAGCAACCATGATGTTTGATATAGCACTAGACATTATGCACCAAGGTATAAGGACCAAGGTGACGATGTGTCTCGTGCCCCAGCGTAATACAACCTTGTCTAGATACAAGATATGAATATTAGCTGGAATGGTATTGAGATGATGCAAATGCAAGATAAAATGATAACACACACAAGCAAGCATGCAAGCATGCACAAATGATTCAAAAACAAACAAGGTATTGCCCTTGTCAAGCTGTAAACCAATGATTAATTGTTTGATTGATTGTTGATGATAGTTGAGAGTGTTGTCATTGCGGGGAAAGCTATATCCCTAGATCAACACAAAGTTGTTTGCTGAGTTGGTTGGCTGATTGGTTGATTGATTGATTTGGCTTACAACAAGGCTAGGATCAAGACCATTGATTGCGTTTGGATAACTTGGCTTGATTGATTAACTTGATTGGTATGGATTAAGGATTGACTTGCATTTGGATCATTGTTTGGAATGATTGGAAGATGATTGAAGGATGATTAGATGAAGTGATGATTGGATTGACGTGCTATGATAGATTGATTGGAAGAAGTTGTTTATTGATGATGTATAAGATAGATGATAGAAGAAATGATGAGAGAAGAAAGAGGAAAATCGCTTGTGCCTAAATCTGGGCACTTCCTTCGTACTCCAGACTGCCTACATACCCTATATCCATGGGATCAAGGCACTTAACGATGGAAATGAGATGTAGTTCTGATTTTTTATTGATGATGATGAAAATAGATTGATTGGGATTGATGAAGTGATTGATTGATGAAATGTTGATGATGTGATGATATGTGGTGGATTGAGCTACTTTTGATTTGCTGAAGTTATTGGATTTGTTTTGATGGTTAGCTTGATGTGCTTTGGTTTTGATGTTGATGATTGATAGGATTTGCTTTGATGGTTGGCTTAATGTGCTTTGGTTGTGATGTTTGTTATTGCTAGGTTGATTGTTTTGATGATTGGATTGTTTTGAATGATGATAGTGATGGTGTGAGGATTGTAGTGTCCACTCAATCTAAGCATAAGCAAGTGTTCTCAGTGTGCTCAAAGGATGCAAAACAAACAAGGTATTTCCCTTGTCAAGTCATAAACCAATAATTGATTGTTCGATTGATGATGATAGATAGTGTTGTCATTGCGGGGAAAGCTATATCCCTAGATCAACACAAGGATGTGGGAACGCTATATCCCATTGATGATGTTTAATGATGATTGATTGGGATCATGACAAGATTAGGATCAAAACTTGTTGATATGATTGGATAATGTTCCTTGATTGATTGGCTTGCTTGATATGGATTAATGTGACTTGGATTTAAGATCATTGCTTAGATTGATTTGATTGATATGATTGGAAGAGGTGATTGATTGAAATGGATGAATGAATGTTATTGATAGGAGGAATTGATGATGATGATGATTTGATTTTGATTCTTTATGTTGATGGAGTTGATTGGTTTGGATGATATGATTGGTTTTATTGTTTGGATTTTGTTGGCTATTTGATTTTTTTGGATTTTTTTGAAATGTTTTGATTTTTTTGTGTTTTTGAAATGTTTTGACTTTTTTGGATTTTTGAATGTTTGGGATGTCAATGGATCTACAATTTGGGTAGCCTTTGTGCTAGAGACCAATGACAAGGGAGAAAACCAAGTCTAGGTGTAAGGATGTAGGAGGATGGATAAAAGGATGGATGATAGTAAATGGGATGGAAGGCTCATGATAAATAGGTGGATAGATAAGAGATAGGCCATAAAAGAGATGGATGCTTGCCCCATGATAAACGGATAAGTAGGCTATAGTGGAAAGCTCATGATAAATAGATGTGGATAAGCTATAAGATGAAAAGCTTGTGATAAGGATATGCCATAGTGGATGGATCATAAGGGAGCTAGGATGTGATCTCCAAAGGCTATGTTGCATAAGAGGAAATTGCCCCATTCTAGGTGGTAATGCTTAGGATTCTTTGCATGACAAAGCTTCATGACCATGGGATGACATGCTTGGATTTTACATGACAAGGTGTATGATAGGTGGATAATGATAATATGGATTGATGAGGAAGGTATGAGGTATACCAAGAGATATCCAAAGCATATTTCAACATTTTGTCCCTATGTCTTCATCAAAATCAAAAGGCGAGAGGATGGATAAATGGGTTCAATAAGATAGGCATGGTTATGTAATGGCTAAGGATGGTAGAATAGAATGGTATATGATAGGTTGGAAATGGATAGGATTGAAAATGATACGATGGGATAGATAGTTTGGAAATGGATAGGTTGGATGAGACAATGTGCCCCCAAGTGTAAGTGACATAGAAGATCAACCTACACATGATGCCTGTTTGCCAGGTTTTCATCATGGTACTTATCCAAGGCGCCTGTTTACCAGGTTTTCACCGTTGGACGAAGGGCTTTCTCTTTACTATTTTTAATTTTTTTTTTTTCTTTTTTTAGATGGGTTGACAATTACACATGGCGCCTATTTGCCAGGTTTTCACCATGGTAATGGATAGGAGGGACTCAAGTGTTTAGTGCTATGAAGGTTGGTAGTCCTGTTGGAGATGGATGTCATCGCATGGACCATGTTGTTATGCTCATAGATGTTGATAAGGGGTTGCATGGATGGAAGATGGATTAGGTAGATAATGGATTATAATGTGGAATTATGGTAGGGTAGGCTAGTGGCTTATGGTGCGGATTTATATAGGCTTATGGAAGGAAGATGGATGAAAAATTTATGCAAAAGCATGGACCATAGGGTTAGCATGGGGGAGATATGTAGGATAATGGATGGAAGATGGGGAGATGTAGTTATGTGGGAATGTTTTGGAATGGAAGGGAACCATGACCAATGGTTGCACACACCATGATAAACATTGAAGCTTTTGATTGGATGGTGGTGTAGGAAGCAATGGAGATGTTTGCTTAAGGGATGGTTGATGAAGTGATTTAGGAACCCACATGGATTTAGTATTTTTAGTGCTTTTGTTTTGCTTGTGGGATTTTTGAAGGGAATGGAAGTTTTGGATGGAAATAGGCTCTTGGATGGAGATAGGTGGTGGGGATTCTTGAGATGTGGATGAGGATGCCTCATTTGCTTTGCTAGCTATTTGCTTAGGAACCCAAACCATTTTGCTTTTAGGCTTTGCTTTTGGATGTATGGGCTTGGATAGCTTTGTGAATGTACTTTGCTTAGAATATGGATGATTTAGAGACTTTTCACATTGATACCCTAAGGCATGAGGGTCCTTAGGAGGTTTAGTTGGATTTTTGGCTTTATAGATAAAGGCATCCAAATGTTTATTTTGGAATCCCATGGGGTGGGTGGAGTGGATGGAATGATTAGAAGCTTCATGTTTAAACGATGTGTGCTTTTGTTGGCCATGATTAGGGATGTAAGGATATTTATGAATGATAGGTATGTTAGGTGTTGGAAGCAACGGTGGCAAGGTAGATGGAGGGATATTTGGAGTTGGTAAAAGTGGAGGCAAATTAGATGGTGAAAGGTGTACGGTCACATGCTTTTGACATTTATAGGATGATGGAGATGGAATGGTTACATATGTTTTGGGTATATGATAGGGGGTGTGATGGAGAGTGATAGGTTTAGGATGCATGAAGGGATTACCAACATCTTTAGCTGGTTTACCTTGGGGTGTGTATTCAAGGCCATATGAGCATGGAGGAATCTTGACATGGTTTGGCTCCAAAATACCTTGTTCATAAAGGCCTAGACCTTTGCCTTTGTAGTTCATGTTTTGGAGGATGCAATTGACTATGGGACTAGGTGTGGTTTGAACACTAGACTTGAGTTTGTTATTGGATGAAGAAGATGAAGTGGATAAAGGTCGTTGTTGTCCTAAGGAAGAACATTCATGTATAAGGGTGGTAAGACCAATAGAACATGATAGTGTACTTGAAGTGGAATCGATGGTGGATGTGGAAGGAGGATCATTAGGATCTTGATTGGCATTGTGTTCAATAAGATCCAAGTTATTTGTTTGATCTTCTTTGCTTACTTGGGGGACAAGTGTCTCATCATGACAATTGAATGTTGACTCATTATGGATAGGGCTAGATGGCATATGACTAGGAGCAATTTGGATATCTTGCTCATGGATAGATATAGGATTATGGATAGGATCAAGGTGATCATGGATAGCTTCTTCATAGGTATCATCTTGATCATAAAGAAGGTAAATGCTATGGATGGGTTGCATGAAAGTGTTTTGATCGTGAGTTGGACTAGGGCTTAATGTTTGCACATGCTTAGGATTAAACCTTTGACATACCTCTTGAGTTGCTTGAATGGAATTGGATGACCCTTGGATAGGCTCTTGGTCAACAACATGAGAACATGATGACTCTTGACTTGGATTAATGATAGAAGGTTCACAAATAGGCTTGATGGCTTGTAGGTCACATGATAGGACTATAGGTTTGGACATGACCTTTGGAAGTTCTTTGGTAGGCTCATGAATGGGTGTTTGACATGGAGGTAGTTTATTCCTAGCTAGTAGCCAATGGATCACATCCTTCGCAAGGGTATGGGTGGATGGAAAATATAATGGATGGGTGATAAGGGTAGATGGTGTTGTAGGCTTAGGACTAGGTTTAGGTTGGGGGCTAATTGGATTGGGTGGATTAGGATTTGGACTAGATGAGGGTGACACATGCGATTGGGATGATGTGGCGTGATTTCCCATTATAGGTAGGTACACCTTGTAAACAATTGGGACAAATATTGGGCATTGATTTGTATTATGGCCTTTGGTCCTATGGTATGCACAATAATCATGTTCATCATATGGACTTTCTTCACATGGTTTGACTTTAGGAAGTTCAATGAGTTTTGCTTCAAGCATCCTTTGTAAAACTCTCTCAGCTGCATCCTTTGGTGAAGGATTAGAATGACATGGTGATGAAGGTAATAAAGGGCTTGGTGATTTGGAGGGTTGATGGACCAATGGACTAGGAGTAGGATCACATGGTGGTGTTGGGATAGGATTAGTTGGCTCATGTGTTGGTATGTGATTAGATGACGAAGGCCACTCTAGATTGGTATCTCCCTTATCAAAGGTTCTTGGATCTTGCATAGGATAAATTGGGCTTTGATTTATGTACAAGGGACCACTTGGACTTGGATGTGCTTCTTGTTGTAAAGGTGGACTTAGGTCTATCAATAGTGCTTGATGGTCTTGTTGAAAAGGTGTACTTGGACTTATTTGATTTATAAACAAAAGGCCATTGGGACTTGGATGTTGTTCTTGTAATATCACTTGATTGCCTTGTGGATGGGCTTGATACTGCATTGGAATGGTGGTATGAGGGATTGGATAAGCTTGAGGTGGATGTTCATAGGTTGATGTGGCATTGACTTGGTGGATAGGTGGATTAAGTTGATAGGAAGTGGATGGATATGACATGTGGCTATGAGGTGGATTAGGTTGGTAGGAAGTGGCTAAGGATTGTTGTACTTGTCGAGCTTGACTAGTGGCTAAAAGGTGTTGGACTTGGGCTATGGAGTGTTGTAGTTGAAGTGATTGGCTTGCATGGGGTTGAGCTCTTTGGATGAAGAATTGTAATATTTCAATGGCGTCTTGGTTTAGGGGTTGTGATCCTTGATAAAGATTTTGGAGGAATCTTTGGAATTTGATTTCTAGGTCCTCTAGTGTAGACATGTTGTCACCCAAGTGTATGTCTTAAGTCCTTTTAGCAAGTGCTTGTTTAGGGATTTGGATGATGATGTGGCTTGTTTGGATGACTTGGCTATGAATGGTTGGATGATGTGTGTTGACTAGGATGAATGTTTAGATTGATTTGTTTATGTGCTTAGTGTTTAGAGCTTGATTTGGCAATGTTCAAACAAATGATTATGCATATACACACATGAATCACTCACACAAGACACATAAGCAAGTTTTAGTTTGGAAGAATGTGATGATGGTTAAGCAAGCACGTGAAGACACTCAACAAGTCCTAGTTAAGGCAAGGCCACTATCACAAGGAAGTTCTAATGAAAATCCGGGGGACCGGCACCCCACGAGCATCCAGCAAGCCACTTAAGACTTTAACTAACCCTACTAGGAGTTTTAATATACACAAAGGTACACCTCCTTTCGAGTTAGCACTGTATGGTGAGCGCTAATACCGGTTAGACTTGGCTTTCGCCTTATCCTCTGATTTTTATAGCGGACCGGATGAAAGTACCGCTTGAGGTCGTTCCCTTGGGGTGGATACCAAGGCAGGCCTCTCTAAGGCTAAACAAAAGCAACACAAGTAAATATTTTTGATCTCCAAGTTCATGTTGGGACGCGAGGAGAGAGCATACACATTTACTTGGTCACACTCGCATGGGGTTCATTAACCTTAGAAATTCTATGTGTGGAAGACAATGCAAGCACTTGTTTGTTTTAAAACCCAAATCCAAATGTGATAGAAGACAATGGTTTGTTTTAGCCCAATTTTTCAATGGTGTGATAGCAAACAATGTTTGTTTTAATCCCAAAGTCCAAATGTGTGATCAATCAAGACTAAGAGATGAAAGATTAGAATGAGTGCACCTGATACAATCACTTTCCAATTTGCTTTAGATGTTGATGCCAATGCTGCTCCAGCTCCTTTAGATGCTCCTACAAGTCACCAAATTCCAAAAAGAAACAAGTAAACTTGCAAAGAAGATGATTACATGAAAAGGATGAAATCTGAAAATTCTGATGAAAATGATCTGATATAGAAAAATAGATTGCATAAACAGAAAGTTCAGGAGATTCTAAGCAATTTGAAAAAAAGTTTCGCTGAAAAACGATCAAAATTGCTCAAGTTACGCTCAAATGAAGTTTGCAATGAAGCTGAACTTTGACTGATAAAAAAGCTTGAAAAACAATACAGTCACCTGATAAAAGTGGTACAGTTGTGAAGTTTGTCCTCCCAGCTTTCCAACAAGTCCTTGTTTGTGTGATTTTGCCTCCGTATGTGAAAGTTATGATAGAAATACCAAGATGCACAATGACAGCTACCAGAAGCAAGTTACAGTTGCTAGATGCGACATACTATTGATCAGAGGCGATCTGTATTTTGCGACAGGTGGGATACTACAGATCAAATGCGACACAAAAAATACTAGATGCGGTTCCTGTTAGCTTGTAAGCGATGCGGATATACCCAGAAGCGACTGATTGCGGGCTAAAAGCGACCTGTATCTGCAAAAACATAGTCAAAACCCGTCCCTGCACAGGTGATCACTGTCAGTTCATAAGTGACGCCTATCAGTTTCAACGCGGCTTCTGTAGGATCATAAGCGATGCAAATCAATTTGAAAGCGACCACTGTTCAATCAAAAGTGACACAGATCAAGTTATAAGCGACTATTGTTAATTCAAAAGCGATCCGATGCAACCATAAGCGATCATTGTTAGGTCATAAGCGAGCAAAACAATTTGAAAGTGACCACTATTCAATCAAAAGCGACACAGATCAAGTTATAAGCGACTATTGTTAATTCAAAAGCGATCCGATGCAACCATAAGCGATCACTGTTAGGTCATAAGCGAGCAAAACAGTTTGAAAGCGACAACTAACAGTGTGAAAGATGAAAAACACACAGGCGAATTCTATTGGGACAAAAGTGATGCATTTCATACCCTAGGCGATTACTGTCGGTGCAAAGGCGATCCAGAAAACACCATAGGCGGCCGATTTCAATTCATAAGCGATGCATATTAGATCAAAAGCGGATACTGTTTGTTCATAAGCGATGCGAATAAGATCAAAAGCGATTACTATTATTTCAAAAGCGATTCAAATAAATGCATAAGTGATTAGTATCTGACTAAAAGCGATCAAAATATGTGAAAAAGCGATTACTGTTAGCCCAAAGGCGATCTGGAAAGTTTCAGGAGACAGAATGCAAATGTTAACCATAAGCGACCAATTTTACCAGATCCTATCAGTTTTTGTTCAAAAGCGAGCACTGTTTGTTCAAAAGTGGACCAAATTTGACCATAAGCGACTGTTGTTTGCCCAAAGGCGAGCTGATTTAGCCCAGGCGACTGCTGTTTGATCATAAGCGACCTGAATTACCAGAAGCACATTGTTGCAGTCCGGTTGTTGTTTTCTTCACCAAACGCTCCATTTTTCATCAAATTTAGGCAAATTTGTACTCAAAGTTTATGGAAACGGCATCCCGAACGCAATGGTGAGGTTAGATTTGGGCTAAGAGATCATCTACATACATTTTTAGCCAAATCTTTGCAAACTAGGGTTAGAAAAATGCAAATTGTTGCTACAAAAGCTTACAAAAATGAAAGATTGGCGCTCCAAGAGATCTAAACTTCATAAAAACAACTCAAACAAGAGAGGTTAATCAAGGACGTGAGTCCCACCGGGCGTGCCAAATGTATATCGAAAAATTTGGATTTATAAATGGAAATGCTCAAACAATTGAAATGCATAACCTAAACCCAAATAATTCAATACCTCGAAGATGCAAGATGAGCTCGATTGATTGATCGCTTTGTTGTGTTGATTGCTCGATTCCGCAGCATAACGTTGATAAGGATGCAAGCTAGATGGATTGAAGATGATGGATGAGGACTTGAGATGAAAATTCAGCAGAGTGAGGTTGCATGAAGAAGAATCCTGAAAATCCCTCCCTAATGGCTCAAGAGAGGCTTGTTTTATAGGAAAGGCTTGGTTCCAATGGATGGTTGAGATTAAAAAGCTAATTGATTGATGTGGACGGCTAGGATTGATTAGGTATTCCCACTCTTCAAGGGAGTTGTAGTCATTTGACAAGTGTCAAGGAGGATAGGGCTCATGTGTGCTTGTGTACATAAAAAGTACTACATATAAAAGATATTAAATAAAAGGCTGTAGTACCACTTATCTTTTTTAAATGAAAGAGGCACACATGTCGGCTAAATGATAAGATAAATTAATTAAATAAATAAAATTTATTTAATTAATTGGAAAGTCGGCTTATGATGAGAACTTAATTCAAATAAAATATTTGAATTAGTTGGGATATGAGTTGGATATTAATTAAATAAATAAAATTTATTTAATTAATTGGATAAATGAATAGGATAAGATAAGATATGATGTGGAAATTAATTAAATAAATAAAATTTATTTAATTAATTGGCTTAATGGATTAAGTGGGATTAAGAGTGGGATTTAGGACAAAATGCTACATGATGTTTAAGTGATGTTTTTGACAAGGTGTTGCTAGACATGAACAAATTTGGGACAATTTTGGGTGTCTACAGATGTTTTGGGTTGATTAAATCTTATATGCTATGGTTAACATTGCAAGCCTCAGTCGCTTAAAACCTTAGTGCCCTGTGTTGAGTCTTCCTTTGTAGTCTTCTATCGATTTCTAAACCCACCATCCTCCACTCATAAATCTTCAACCTCCTAATTCACATTAATCGCCACCTATTTTAAATGTTTCCATCTTTGGTTTAGCTTATCGACACACTAAGATCACTGGTCGACCACCATTACATCATCGCCACACTGACCACAAAAAAAACCCTCCTCCATTGCTGACTCCCTGTATCACCCGTCAATCTTTCTGCATAAGCCTCCACTAATCCTGCCTTCTGCCCATAGTCAAAAACTACTTTGAAGTGGTATTTTCCACTTTGAAGTTGCATTTGTCACCATCCAGTATGGTCAGTCACCACCATTTTTCATTTGCTATTTGATTCAGGTTGTTATCAATTTGCTCAAGTCACCATTGAATTATCATTCCCACCAATAGAATACCTATCATCATCCTTTGCAAACTCTGTTGTCATCCTTAAAGACTTTGACCATTTGTCATTATCTTTGCTAGCCTGTCACCTCCATTTAAACATCACCATCGCCACTCCTAGTGGCGACCCACCTTGGTCGCCACCATACCAGTCTATCGACCCTAACCACCTTAGCCTTCATTCGTTGGTCGCAACCACTGTCATAAATCTCATTAGCTGAGCTCAAAATTCCTAATTGCATGCCTTTCAACTTATCATTTTAAGGTTGTCCTTTAGTTGTTGACTTAGTGTTTAGGGTTTTATATTCAGCACTTAACATTTAGAGTCAAAATCTAAGGTTTGGCATTTGCTAAAAAGTTTAAGCCTAATTGCCAACATAAAGAAATAACCACAAAACCTTAACCTTCAGGACGTATTGTGCACATGTGACTAGAACAAAAGTAAACCATTAGCAGTTATTGCAAACATCAAGGTACCTTGTCCTTTCCACATGCCAAAGGAGGCTAATTTTTTCTCTCACTCATAACCTAGTCATACGGAGATGAAATTTGGCCCAAAAGGACTTGTTGGAAATCTAGGAGGATGAACTACACAGTGGTAGACAAATTTACAGGTGACTATTGTTTTATCAACTTTTTTTTTAGTCAAAGTCAAACATGTTTTAAAACTTCAAACACTTATAACTTTTGCAAAATTCATCCTTTTTCAGTGATTTTTTTTTTAAAAGTGCATAAATTTTGTATAGTTTTTGTTTATACAGTTTGGTTTTCTGTATTAGGTCATTTATCAAAGATTTTTAATAGATTGCATATTTTGACCTAATACCCCTTTTGGCTTGCAAGTTTGGTTTTTTCTTGTCTTGGTGATTTTCAGGGGCATCTAAGGAGCTGGAGCAGTGTGGGCATCATCACCTACAACAATTTGGAAAGTGATAAAAACTAGGTGTACACATTTCATCTTTCATCTTTTAATCATTGTTTGATCACTCATTTGGACTTTGGGCTTAAAAAGAACAACTTGCTTGCAATCACATCATTGAAATTAGACTAAAATGAATCACCGTCTTCCTACACATTTCAATTTAGGATTAAAACAAACATTGGCTTTCTATTTTTGTCTTCCACACATTCATTTTCTAAAGGTTAATGAACCCCATGTGAGTGTGACCAAGTAAATGTGTATGCTCTCCCCTCGCGTCCTAGCACGAACTTGGAGATCAAAAATATTTACTTGTGTTGCTTTTCTTTAACCTTAGAGAGGCTTGCCTTGGTGGGAAAAGAGGTGCTCACCCCAAGGGAATGACCTCAAGCGGTATTTTCGTTTAGTCCGCTATATAAAATAGGATAAGGCAAAAGCCAAGTCTAATTAGTATTAGTGCTTACTGTATGGTGCTAGTTCGAAAGGGGGTGTACCTAGCATATATGAGACCATTAGTAGAGCTAGTTAAAGTCTTAAGTGGCTTTCTAGATGTACATAACATGTCGATCCCCTGAATATTCACTAGAAACCTTTGTGTAGTGGCCAAAAACCCTATTTAGCCTCATTCCAAGCCCTAGGATTGTGCTTGTTTACAAGTGTTTGCAAAACTTAACAAGAGACAAATTAACAAACAAACATTTGATTCCCATGTGTCTTCTATGATTGTTGTGTGTGTGCTTGCTTGTTTGTTATCCCATACACCCTAGTCAACATAGTCATTCCAAGTCACACTTCCTAATCACATCCAATCATTACCATTTCATCCTAATCCAATCCTAATCATCATTGTTATCCATCTAAGCCACTTCTTAATCATTCCACTTGTCCTATCGTAACCACATCCAAATCACATTGTCATTATTCCACATCATTCCCTTCTTAATCCAAGTCAACCCTAGCTATATCTAAGTCAATCCTAATCATATCCACATCATCCTAATCATATCCTACTCATCATTCCCCATCATTATACATCATTATCCTTATTCCAAGTCACCTTGCATTCCACCCTAATTCATCCTAGTCATCATCCTAACCATATCCTATTCATCATATCATCATCTAATCCACCCTAATCATATCCAAGTCATCCCTAAGCATATCCTAATCAAACCCTAATCATCTTAGTCACCATTTTAATCAATTTCATCCAATCTTATTCATTCCTAATCATTCCAATCAATCCCATCCTAGTCAAAACCCTAATCCTCACGTGCATTCCACATTATCATCGTAATCGCATGAAGCCTATTAAAAAGGGGTCTTAATCCAACACATCTGACACTATGACAACATTGGAAGACATAATACCCCAATTCCAAAACTTCATTCACAAACTTTACCAAGAACCACAATCTATAACCCATGACACTATTCAAGGACTCCAAGGCCTCATTCAAATAAGTCAAATTCATGAAAACTTACCACCTCAAATGAAACACCTCATAGCACAAGCCCAATACCTCATAGGCACATGTCAAAACCAACAAACACATAATCATCTATCCATTCCACATCAACAAGATCCACTTCATCCTTATGTGGCAACCCCTCCATCATCATCACATCAACAACTTCAACAACAATGACAACCCATTCAACAATTCCAACCACAACATCTACACATTCACCAACAACAACAACTAATCATACAACAACAACAAATCATACCACAACAACAAGTCCAAACACCATTCCAACCTCAACACATTCTACATCAATCATATGTGTCACCCCCTTCAACTTCATACCAATCTTATCCAACCATATGTCAAAACAATGCCACATCATCATACTCCACTTCTTCCAACATCAACCAACTTCCACAACAATTCATGTCACAAAATCTTTCACTTACATATCCTACCAAGCCACCTCATCACCAAACCCATCCATATGGCAACCAAGTGTTCTCACAAGAACAACATGCGAGTCCAAATGGCCCTTTGTACATAAATCAAGCAAGTCCAAGTACACCTTTCCAACAAGACCACCAAGCACCATTGATAGACTTAAGTCCACCATTGCAACAAGAAGCACATCCAAGTCCAACTAGCCCCTTATACATAAATCAAGTGTCCTTAAGTTCACATTTGGAGCAAAACTTAATATCCTTTGACAAGGGAAATACCAATCTAGCCAATGCATCCTATGAGTACCCTCCATCTCCTTTCAACCAAATGCCAACACATGAGCCTACTAGTCTAGTCCTAACATCACCGTGTGATCCCAATCCTAGTCCATTGGTCCCTCCACCTTCTAACCCATATCAGTTGTCTCAAAACTTTAACCCACTTCTAACTTGTTCACAGATTGGTAAGAGTAATCATGAAAGCATAAACTCAAAACATAAACACATTGGCAAGAACATACACATGAGACACAAGATTTTTATGTGGAAAACCATGTTAAGGGAAAAACCACAATGGATGTTAGTCCACAAAATGTATGTGCTATATGAATACAAAAAATCAGAGGCTCACTTCCAAGGGTGGCTCACTACTAGGGGTGGCTCACTACCAGGGGTGGCTCATTGCCAAGTGTTTGAACTATGATAATAGCATCTATCTCATGCCTGAGTACAGTTCCATTGAAGCACAATGTTCTTCCTCTGCTCTGCCTTCTTCACTTCTCAACTTCACATCTTAATCACAAAGACATCATTTTACAATCCAAATTACAAGTATATGTATCATTCATCAACCTTGGAATGTTCATCAAGGTCAGCATTACATTCATCACCCGTTGGAGTAATCTCCAAGATCGGCATTACAAACAATTACAAAATAGTTACAAAATAAGTCTTGACCTAATTCAAACTTGAGCTAAGGAATAACAATAAGAATGTATTCGGATCATGCCACACCTTAGCTGGGACTCAAGCATGATCTTCTATGCCACGAAATTCTTCTACAATTTTTTTCACATCCGCAATCACTGGAGTTAACCAAGTCAGTTAAGACTGGTTACACACTACGCCAACTAGGAATAATCTTCAAGCACAATGTCTATTCCTTAATGCGAGCCAAAGAAAATGTAGGAACAAGATCGGGAGACATCCACAAGCACGTTGTAATCATTAGGAGCAACTGCTCAAACTCTGATAACTATATTCATGAAATTCTTTATACCGGAACACTTGAACTTCACTGTCTTCAACTGTCATACATGAAAGATAACTTGTAGACCACTGAATCATGAACCATTGAATTTGTAGGCACTTATCATCATCCTAGACTTCTAGAGAAAAATATATTATTGCGAAGGAATGCAGAGCAAAACACTTTCTCCCTGTCACTAGAGAATAAGCAGAGATGGCAGGTTTCATTCTGGTGAACAATTCTCACTTAATCTTTTAGACCGAAGGCTCAAACTCAGGATTTATCACCTATAAGCGTGTCTCTCAATAACTTCCAATCCGCAGCCAAAGATCTTCAATCTATAGGAAATGCAGAGCATATTTCTAAGTTGTTCCCTTGTATGCATCTTCACTGTAATTCATTGTTTTGCTTTTTGATCTTCTAGAGAGGCTAATTTTCTCAATATCTTCAACATATAAGACTTTTGATCAATAATGGATAAGGATACAGTTGACACTAATGACAACAAAGATATGTTGACATCAATGACAACATCGATTAGGCACATACTTGCAACAATCTCCCCCTTTATCATTGATGGCAACATATGATGTGAAAAACTAAGACTACCATCAAGACATGATTCTCCCCCTTTCTTTTTACACATCTGCACTCTTTCCTTCCTGAGTTTTTCACATGACTTTTCTCCCCCTTTGACATCAATGGCAAAGGGCACATACTGGCATTGTGCTGCTCTAATAGAACAATATTCTTATTACTCCCCCTTTTTGTGATTTCTTTTCTGATCTCATTAGCTACTCACCCTGAGATGTAGCTATCACATCATCAATCTAGTTGAAGAGTGTGACTATAGGCACCACTGGATTGATGCACTTTTTTGCATCTTAGTTCAGAGTAGGAGGGTTAATGACCCCTAGTTTTTCTCTGAGATATTCAAAAGTATCCTTGGGTAGAGGCTTGGTGAAAATGTCTGCAATTTGATCCTTTGTAGATACATATTCCAACTTTACTTCATTCTCTATCACTTTTTCTCTCAAGAAATGATACCTTATGGATATGTGTTTTGTCCTTGAATGCATCACCAAATTCTTGGATATGTTTATGGCACTTGTGTTGTCACAAAGAATTGTAATTGGATCTTCATATACCACTTTGATGTCCTTTAATGTCTATTTCATCCATAACTTTTGAGTACAACTGCATGCTACTGCAATGTATTCTGCTTCTACAGTAGATAAGGAGATTGAATCTTTCTTTTTGCTTAACCATGAGACCAATATGTTTTCCAAGAAGAAGGCACCTCCACTTGTGCTTTACCTATCATCGGCATCTCCTGCCCAACCAACATCTATGCAGGCTCTAAGGGTGAAATCATTATCCTTTGGATACCACAAACCATGCTCTGGTGTTCCCTTTAAGTATCTCAATATCCTTTTAACTACCATCACATGTGACTCTTTAGGTTCTGCTTGGAATCTTGCCACAAGACAAACTACATGCATTATGTCAAGTCTGGTTTGAGTCAAATAAAGCAATCCCCCAATCATGGATCTGTACTTTTTCTGATCTTCCAATGGTGAATCATTAGTTTTGCTTAGTTTACAACCAGTCACCATGGGAGTGCTTACCGGTTTGGAGTCCTCCATCCCAAACTTCTTTAGCAATTCCTTCAAATACTTAGACTAAGATATAAAGATGCCTTTATCTGATTGATTTATTTGCATACCTAAGAAGAAGTTCATTTCTCCAAACATGGACATTTCAAATTCATTTTGTGTATCACCAGCAAATTTCATGCACATACTTTCATTTCCTCCAAAGACAATATCATCAATAAAGACAAGAACAATAAAGATTTGCTCACCACTGATTTTGAAATAGAGATTGCTATTCGCAGTACCTTTGCAGAACCCTAATTGTAGCAGATACTTATCTAGTCTTGCATACCATGCTCTAAGGGCTTGTTTTTAGTCCATACAATGCCTTCTTTAATTTGCACACCATGTCACGTTGATCTGATGATTGAAATCCTTCCAGTTGTTTAATGTAGACCTCTTCCTCTAACTCTCCATTCAAGAATGTTGACTTGACATCCATCTGATATACCTTGAAGTCCTTATAAGTTGCAAATGCTAGAAACATCCTAATTGCTTCAATTCTTGCCACAAGTGCAAAATTTTCTTCAAAATCTATGCCTTCAACTTGAGAATATCCCTTGCAGACCAACTTTGTTCCTTACTACTTCACCATTCTCATTCATTTTATTTCTGAATACCCATTTTGTGCCAATCACATTTTTATCTGCTAGTCTGGGGACAAGATCCCAAGTTTGATTCTTCTCTATCTGCATCAATTCTTCTTTCATAGCATTTACCCAATTTTTATCATTGAATGCTTCATTCACATTTTTGGTTTCTATTTGAGAGATCAAACAATAATTTATGTGTTCTTTAGCAACTCTTTGCCTAGTCTAAACTCTTTTACTTATATCTCCCATGATTTGATCCTCAGAATGATTCAACTTTACATATCTGGGAGTCTTTGTAATGATTTTCAGAGCATTTTCGTCTTCATCATCTAAGTTTTCTTCTTGTTGCACAATTTCCTTTCTTGTAGGAACATCTGGTTCATCTGATTCATATCCATTTGAAGTCTTTTCTTTGCTTTCATCAACTTTGACATTTGCACTTTCAACTATCTTCATTAGTCTATTATTGTAGCACCAGTAGGCCTTGCTTTTGGTGGAGTATCCAAGAAAGATACCTTCATCACATCTTGCATCAAACTTGCTTAGTTCCTCATCTCTTCTGATATAACACTTGCTTCCAAAAACTTTGAAGTATTTCACAGTGGGAATTCTACCATGCCAAAATTCATAGGGAGTTTTGGAACTAGTACCTTTTATTGGGAATCTATTGAGGATGTACATAGCAGTGTGAATTACTTCTCTCCAATAGACTTCTGGAAGGTTAGCCTCCATCATTGTTCTGGCAGCTTCTTGGACTGTTCTGTTCTTTCTTTCAACTACTCCATTTTGTTGTGGAGTCCTACATGCAAATAGTTGTCTCTTTATCCCATGTTCTTCACAAAAGATATTGGACTCATTTGAAGTAAACTCTCCACCTCTTTCGGACCTCAGGCACTTGATCTTCAAATCTGTTTCATTCTCAACTATTGCTTTGAATGCTTTGAACTTTTCTAGGGCTTCTGCTTTTTCTTTTAAGAAAGTAACCCAAGTCATTATGGAACAATTATCAATTAATAACATGAAATACCTATCTCCTTGTAGACTTCTTGTTCTAGTAGGTCCACATAGGCCTGTATGAACTAATTCCAGTAGTCCATCAGCAGATTGATCCTTGCTCTTAATGCTTTATCCTTCTTTGTTTTCTGAATTGACACTCTTTGCATAATGTATCAGTAGGCTTCACAAGTTTGGGCAGGTCCCTAACAGCCTAAATTGAACTTATCTTCACAATATTAACAAAATTGATGTGACCTAGTCTTCTATGCCACAAACAGCTTTCATCATTTTGAACCAACAAACATTGTTCACTAGTACTTTTCAACTGATAGATGTTGCCTTTGGTCTTCATACCAATTGCTATTATTGTTCCAGAGCTTTCCAAGATATTGCATCCATTCTGAGGTCATATAATTTGCCACACATCTGACCAACACTCATGAGATTATGTTTTAATCCTTTCACATACAAGACATCATCAATGTTATGCTTGCCATCAAAAGGAATTGATCCTTTCCCACAAATCTTACCAGATGTATCATCACCAAACCTAACCAATCCTCCATCATACCTTTCCAAACTTATGAACTTGCTTTTGTCACTGGTAATATGATGGGAGCATCCACTATCAATAACCCATTCATCCTTATCTTGCACAACCTGAACTGCCAATTCACTTTCCTCCACTATTTTTTCTTTTGTTTCACAACTAGCAAGATTAGTAGACATAGGATCTTCTTTAATAGCAATGAGCAAGCATTCATTTCTAGTAGTACTACCATTATCTGATTCATCATTAGTAACTCCATCATCCAAATCGTTAACAAAGTAACATCTCTTTAGAATCCTAGGTCTATTTTCATATCTCTTGGGAATTCTCTCAGGACATCTAGATGCATAATGACCAATCTTACCGCAAGTAAAATATTTGAAGGGTAATTTTCCTTTGTACTTACCAGAACCACCTCTAGGTAGAGTGCTGACAAAATTTGCCTCTAATTCCTCAAGCTCATAATTTGGTTCCACTTTGTACTTGTCAAGCTTGGATTGTCTTTGAGAAGTGCTGGCTTTTAATGTAGTTTCTATCTTTGGAAGTGAATCATCAAGTTCTCTCATCTCAAAGGATGTTAACTTTCTAACCAGTTGGTCTTTTGTAATCTTTTGTATTTTGTTGAATTCTTCAATAGCAGCTACCTTGTGACAATAGGTTTTGGGCAATGATCTCAAGATTTTGTTCACTACCTCAAACTCCTCAATTTTTCCTCCCACATTCTTGATGTTTCTTGTCAGTTTATCAATCTTTTGTACATAGGAAGAAATGTTCTCATCTTTGCTCATTTTGATGCTTTCATACCTCGATCTTAGGATTTGTAACTTGGTGCTTCATACAGCTTCATTCCCTTCATATAGCTTTTGTAATTTATCCTAGATTTCACGAGAAGTGACTAACTCAGCAACCTTAGACATTTTTGTATCAGATAGAGTGCTTAACAGGGCATCTTTGGCTCTAATATTTAGTTCATATTCCTTGATTTCATCTTTAGTTGAAGGACTGTCCTTGGGTACTTCATATTTTGAGATGGTAATCTTTCATACATCATAGCCTAAATAGGTGAGATGAGTTTGCATGTGGATCTTCTAGAGAGTAGTTTCTTCCATCAAATTGTGGGCTCTCCTTTTTGCTAGACATCTTGGATCTACCTCAAGCGGTTAAGCTCAACTCTAAGGAACCTTGCTTTGATACCAATTGTTGAAATGATCTAGACAACTAAGAGGGTGGGGTGAATCAATTGTCTCAAAACTTTAACCCACTTCTAACTTGTTCACAGATTGGTAAGAGTAATCATGAAAGAATAAACTCAAAACATAAACACATCGGCAAGAACATACACATGAGACATAAGATTTTTACGTGGAAAATTGTGTTAAGGGAAATACCACGGTGGATGTTAGTCCAAAAATGTATGTGATATATCAATACCAAAAATTAGAGGCTCACTGACAAAAGTGGCTCACTACCAAAAGTGGCTCACTGCCAAGTGTTTGAACTATGATAATAGCATCTATCTCATGCCTAAGTATAGTTCCATTGAAGCACAATGTTATTCCTCTGCTCTGCCTTCTTCACTTCTCAACTTCGTATCTTCATCACAAGAACATCATTTTACAATCCAAATTACAAGTATATGTATCATTCATCAACCTTGGAATGTTTATCAAGGTCGGCATTACATTCATCGCCCGTTGGAGCAATCTCCAAGGTCGACATTACAAACAATTACAAAACAGTTACAAAATAGGTCTTGACCTAATTCAAAATTGAGCTAAGGAATAACAATAAGAATGTATGCAGATCATGCCATGTCTTAGCTGGGACTCAAAAATGATCTTCCACATCATGAAATTCTTCTACAATCTTTTTTTCATCTCCACAATCACTGGAGTTAACCAAGCTGGTTAAGACTGGTTACACGCTATGCCAACTGGGAATAATCTTCAAGCACAATATCTATTCCTTAATGCAGACCAAAGGAAATGTAGGAGCAAGATCAAGAGACATCCACAAGCACGTTGTAATCATCGGGAGAAACTGCTCAAACTCTGATAACTTCATTCATGAAATTCTTTATACCAAAACACTTGAACTTCACTGTCTTCAACTGTCATACATGAAAGATAACTTGTGGACCACCAAATCATGAACCATTGAATTTGTAGGCACTTATCATCATCCCAAACTTCCCTCTAGAACCACAGAGAAAAATATATTATTGCGAAGGAATGCAGAGCAAAATACTTTCTCCCTATCACTAGAGAATAAACAGAGAAGGTAGGTTTCATTATGTTGAACAATTCTCACTTAATCTTTCAGATCGGAGGCTCAAACTCAGAATTTATCACCTATAAGCATGCCTCTAAATAAATTCCAATCCACAACCAAAGATCTTCAATCTATAAGAAATGCAGAGCATATTTCTGAGTTGTTCCCTTGTATGCATCTTCACTGTAATTCATTGTTTTGCTTTCTGATCTTCTAGAGAGGCTAATTTTCTCAATATCTTCAACATATAAGACTTTCGATCAATAATGGATAAGGATACATTTGACACTAATAACAAAAAATATGTGTTGACATCAATGACAACATCGATTAGCCACATACTTGCAACAAGCCCTTCATCACCTTCATCACCATGTGACTCCGATCCTCCACCAAATGAAAATGTTGAGTGGATTTTACGATGGATACTTGAAGCAAAACTCATTGAACTTCCTAAAGTCCAACCATGTGAGGAAAGTACATATAATGAATATGACTATTATGCATACCATAGGATCAAAGGTTATAATACAAATGTATTCCCCATATTTATGCCACTCCTCTATAAGATGTACCAACAGAGCCTCTGTAAACATGCCAAATCATCCCAATCCCACGTGTCACCTCCATCCAACCCAAGTTCAAGTCCATCTAATCCTATTAGCCCTCCATCTAGCCCAAGTCCTAATCCATCCAATCCAAATCCTAATATATCAAATCCCATTATCCTTCCATCCAATCAAAATCCTAATCCTAAGCCTACAACCCCATCAACCCTTATTGTCCATCCCCTATATTGTCCATTTACTCATACACTTGCAAAGGATGTGATCCATTGGCTACTAGCAAGGAATCAATCATTGCCATATCATCAAAATCTTATCTATGAGCCTCTCAAAGAGTCCCCTAATACCATGTCTAGTCTCCCAACCCCATCATGTGATCTATAAGATATCAATTCTATTCAAGAGACTAACACTATGAGCCCAAGTCAAGACCCCTCATAGCCTCATGTTGATGACCATGAAGAACCTATCAAACCTAGTTAAGAGTCTCCAACTATAAATCCAAGTCAAGCACCATCATGCCCTCATATCGATAACCCTCAAGAACATGTCAAGCCTATCCAAGAGCTTATCAAGCCCATCTAAGAGTCATCCCCTTCCATTCAAGCAAATCAAGAGCTATGTCAAGATTATAATCCAATGCATGTGGAAACATAAACCCCTAGTCTAAATCAAGATCAAAGCACCTCTAAGTTCAACCCATCCATGACCTATATATTTTCTATGATCAAGATATTATCTATGATCATGACCCTATTCATGAGCAAATGTATCCCATCCATAGCTAAATTAATGCTAGTTAGGCTCACATTTATGATCAAAGTTCTATCTATGATCATGAAAACCATGATGATCCTCTTAGACAAAATTTATGCAATCCATGATCAAGAGGTTATCATTCCACCTATTCATTAGCCCATAACCATTCATGAGCAAGATATCCAAATGGCTCCTATCCATCCTCCATCTAGCCATAATGAGAAAGCTTCTGCTTGTTATGATGAGACATGTGCCTCCCAAGTACACATAGAAGATCACACAAATAGCTTGGATCTAAATGAACACAATAATACTCAAGATCCTAATGGTCCTTCATCTACATCCACTATCGACCATGTTACAAATCCACCACCATATCCTATTGGTCTATCCACATTCATCCATGAGTGTTCTTCCTTAGGACAACAACAACCTTTGTCCACCACCCCACCTTCTCCATCCAATAATGAGCTCAAGTCTAGTTCCCAAAGCACACCAAGTCTCATTGTCCATTGTATACTCCAAAAGATGAACTACCAAGGTAAAGGCTTAGGCCTTCATGAACAAGGTATTTTGGAGCCAATCCATGTCAAGGTTCCTCCCCGCTCGTATGGCCTTGGATACACACCCCAAGGTAAGCAATCTCAAGATGTTGGTACTTCCTCCATACCTCCTAAATCCACCACTTTCTATCATAATTCCTATCATACACCTAAAACATATGTTTCCATTTCACCTCCACTATTCTACAAGTGTCAAAAGCATATGACCATACACCTTCTGCCATCCACTTTACCCCCACTTCTTCCAACTCCTAATATCCTAACATCCACTTTACCTCCACTGCTTCCAACTCCTAATATCCCTCCATCCACTTTACCTCCACTTCTCCAACACCTAATAACCTTATCATCCAATCCTCTTATCCATGTATCCATAAATCTCCCAAAATTCCTAATCATGAACAACAAATGTACACATCATCTAAACATGAAGCTTCCACTCATTCCATCAAACCCATGGGATTCCTAAATAAACATTTGGATGCCTCTACTTATAAAGCTAAATATCCTAAAAATCCTCATGCCTTAGGGCACAAACATGAAAAGTCAAAGAAAAGTACATCCAAAAGTCTACCAAAGCCCATAGCTTCAAAAGAAAAAGCCAAAACTAAAATGGTTTGGGTCCCTAAGCAAAAATCAAGCAAGTCAAATGAGGCATCCTCTTCCACATCTCAAAAAGCCCAACCATCCACTCCCATCTCAAATTTCCATTCCACTCAAAAGTGTCAAAACATTCCATCCCACAAGCAAAACAAATGTAATAAAGAGCCTAAGTCTATGTGAGTTCCTAAAGCCCTTCATTATCCATCTCCTAAGCAAACATCTCCATTTTTTCCTACACCACCCCCGCATCAGGAGCTTCAACATTTATCACAATGTGTGCAACCATTGGTCATCCCTTCCATTCCGTAATAAATATACCATAAATCATCCACTATCCTACATACCCTCCACATACTATCCCTATGGTCCATGCTTTGGCATAAGCCCTACATAATCCACATCATAATCCACTCTTTCCTTCCGTAACCCACATCATAATCCACTATCTTCCCTACATAATCCACTATCTTGCCTCCATTGTCTACCTAATCCTCTCCCTTCTCATACAACCCTTACCAACATCGATGAGCATATTTGACATGGTCCATGTGATGACATCATCCATCCAATGGGACTATCACCCTTTATGGAACTAGATCCGTGAGTCCCTCTCGTCCATATCCACCTATCCCAAGTCAAAAAAAATGAAAAAATAATGAAAAATAAAAAAAGTAAAGAAAAATCCCTTCATCCAATGGTGAAAACCACCCTTGGTGGCACCTTGGATAAGTACCATGATGAAAACCTGGCAAACAGGCATCATGTGTAGATTGATCCTCTATGTCACTTACATTTGGGGGAGTTGTCTCATCCAAACTATCTATCCCATCATACCATTTCCATACCATCCTACCATCATTAGCCATTATACCCATTTACCTATCCTATTGAGTCCATCCATCTCCTTTTCCTCCTTTGATCTTGATAAACAAAATGGGGGCAAAATGTTGACATATGTTTTGGATATCTCTTGACATACCCCTCATCCTTCCAAAATAATCCTATCATTATCCTCTTTCCATTACCTGTTTATCCATCCTATCCAAACCAATCCCATCATTCCCTCTTATCATAAGCATTGTCATGAAAAACCCTAAGTCTACCATCTAGAATGGGGCATGTTATTCCTATGTGACATAGCCTTTGGAGATCACATCCTTGTGTTCTTATGCATACATCCATTGTGATTTTTTCATCCTATCCACTATTGCACATCCCTTTATCCATCCATTTATCATGAGCCTTTTATCCCCTTACTATCCCCTATCCTTTCATCCATTCATCCCACCTACTTCGTTGCACCTAGACTTGGTTTTCCCTTGTCATTGGTATCTAGCAAAAAGGCTACCCAAATTGTACATCCATTGACATTTCAAAATTTTCCAAAAAATACAAAAAGCTCAAATATTCTCAAAAATTCAAAAAAAATCAAATATTCCCAAAAATTCAAAAAAATAAAATATTCCCAAAAACACAAAAAAATCAAATATTGAACAAAAAAATCCAAGCTATAAAATCAATTCTTCCAATCCACTCACATTCTTCCAATCAATCCACCAAAATCAATCAAATCCAATCATCAAATCAATCCAATCAATCAATCAAATCAATCAAAGCATCCAATCAATCCCAATCAATCCATTAACTCGATCAATCCATAAATCTTCATCATCACCATCAATAAAACATTATCAGAACTACATCTCTTCTCTATCGTTAAGTACCCTGATCCTGTGGATACAGGGTATGTAGGCAATCTGGGACATGAAGGAAGTACCTAGATTCAGGCACAGGTGATAGACCACTCACTACAACAAATCCATGTGATTAGGTCCCTTTTTTGCTCCGTTTTTTGCTTCCACCCACTATTTTAATGTATTTATCTCCATTTTTTTGAAAAAGTCGACACTATTTATCGAGATGGCACTATTTTTGGCATTTTTTGTGCTAATCAGAACAAGTAGGTGCTAACTAGTGTCTACTTTAATGTCTAATTTAGCACCTGATCTAGTGCCTAATTTAGCGCTTGATTTAGCACTTGATTTAGTGCCCGACTTAGTGCCTAATTTAGCACCTAATTAGGTGCCTAATTTATGGTTACTTGGGTTTAGGAGTATTATTTAGGGTTTAGGGTTTTGGGTTTTGGGGTTCGGGATTAAGGTTTAGAGGTTTAGGGTTTAGGGTGTAGAGAGAGATAGAGAACCAATAGGGATATATAGAGGAGACCGAGGGGAGAGATAGAGAGATAGAGAGTGAGGGACATGGCTAGAGACATAAGGAGAGAGATTGACAGGTAGAGGGACAAAGGCGATAGGGAGAGAGGGCAGAGATAGGGAGATAGACGTTTAGGGTTACTTGGGTTTAGGGTTTATGGGTTTGGGGTTTAGGGTTTATTGTTTAGGGGTTAGGGGTTTAGGTTTAAAGGTTTAGGGTTTATAGAGAGAGGAATGATAGGGAGATATAGAGAAGATTGTGGAGAGAGATAGGGAGATAGAGAGTGAGGCACATGGCTAGGGACATAGGGAGAGAGATTGAGAGGTAGAGGGATGATAGAGATAGGGAGATAGGGGAGAGATAGGGAGATAGAGGTTTAGAGTTGCTTGGATTTAGGGTTTCTCAGGTTTAGAGATAGCTAGATAGAGAGAGACAGAGGAGACAGATAGGGAGAGATAGAGGAGACAGAGGGGAGAGATAGGGAGATAGAGAGTGAGCAAGATATCTAGAGAGATAGGGAGATAGAGAGTGAGCAAGATATGTAAAGAGATAGGGAGAAGGATCGAGAGGTAGAGGGACGATAGAGATAGGGAGATAGGGGTTTAGGGTTTCTCAGGTTTAGGGTTTAGGGGTTAGGGGTTAAGGTTTAGGAGCATTATTTAGGGTTTATGATTTAGGGTTTAGAGGTTTAGGGTTTAGTGTTTAGAGGGAGAGGACCAATAAGGAGATATAGAGAGTGAGGTACATGGCTAGAGACATAGCCGAAAGAGATAGGGATATGGAGAGTGAGGGACATGGCTAGAGACATAGGGAGAGAGATTGAGAGGTAGAGGAACAATAGAGATAGGGAGATAGGGAGATAGAGGTTTAGGGTTGCTTGGGTTTAGTGTTTAGGTTTTAGGGGTTTGGGGTTTAGGATTTAAGGGTTTAGGGTTTCTCAGGATTATGGTTTATGGGTTAGGGATTAGGACTTAGGGGCATTATTTACAGTTTATATATGTTTTAGGGGTTAGGGGTTAGGGTTTAGGGCTTAAGGGCATTATTCAGGGTTTACCTTTGCATGTCAAAAGAAGTCTCTCTTTCTAAATCCCTCAACCCTAAATAATGCCCCTAACCCACAACCCCTAACCCATAACCCCTAAACCCTAAACTTGAGAAACCCTAAACCTCTATCTCCCTATCTCTCCCTTATCTCCCTCTCTCTATCATCCCTCTACCTCTCTACAATCTATTTCCCTATCTCTCTAGACATCTCACTCACTCTCTATCTCCCTATCTCTCCCTCTGTCTCCTCTATCTCTCCCAATCTATCTCCTCTATCTCTTTACCTATCTATCTCTCCCTATCTCTTGCCTCTCTCTCCCCTATCATTCCTCTATCTCCCTATCTCTTACCTCTCTCTCCCCTATCATTCCTCTATCTCCCTATCTCTCTAGACATCTCTCTAGTCATTCTCTATCTCCCTATCTCTCCCCTCTGTCTCCTCTATCTCTCTCTACCTAGATATCTCTCCCTATCTCTCTATCTCTTGCCTTTCTCCTCCTATCATTACTATATCTTCCTATCTCTCCCTTCTATTAATTCTCCCTCTCCCTTATCGATGAAGGAAATGAATAAGAAAACTAGTACTCTCTCTCTCTCTTCCTCTTTGTCTCTATTCATCTCCCTTATCAACAAAGCAAATGGAAATAAGAAAACTAGGACATGAAAAGAGGGATGAGGATATAAATTGGCAGGATGAAATGGAAACAAGATAAAACTAAAATTCATTGGATGGGAAGAATGATGAGAGGAGAGGTGGAAAATAGTAAAATAGGGAAAATTGGTGGGATCTAAAGGGAAATCGGAAAGGAAAATGAAAACTAGGAAGGCTAGGAAAAGGATTTAACTAGCAGAGAGAGAGAGAGAGAGATGCTTGGGGTTGGGAGTCAGGGTTTAGGGGAATTATTTAGTGTTTATGAGTTTAGCATTGCTCAAGTTTAGGGTTTAGCACATGGCCAAGGACATAGGGAGAGAGACTGAGAGGTAGACGGATGATAGAGATAGGGAGACAGGGGAGAGATATGGAGTAGAGGTTTAGAGTTGATTGGATTGAGAGTTTAGGGGTTTGGATTTTAGGGGTTTAGGGTTGCTTAGGTTCAAAGATAGCTAGATAGAGAGAGGGAGAGAGAGAGAGAGAGAGAGGAGACAGATCGGGAGAGATAGAGGAGACAAAGGGGAGAGATAGGGAGATAGAGAGTGAGCGAGATGTCTAGAGAAATAGGGAGAAGGATTAAGAGGTAGAGGGATGATAGAGATAGGGAGATAGGGGATAGATATGGAGATAGAGGTTTAGAGTTGATTGGATTTAGAGTTTAGGGGTTTGGGGTTTAGGGGTTTAGGGTTGCTCAAGTTTAGAGATAGCTAGATAGAGAGAGAGAGGAGATAGATTGGGAGAGATAAAGGAGATAGAGAGTGAGCGAGATGTCTAGAGAGCTAGGGATCAAATGATTGAGAGGTAGAGAGATGATAGAGATAGGGAGATAAGGGATATAGGGGTTTAGGGTTGCCTGGGTTTAGGGTTTAGGGGTTAAGGTTTAGGCGCATTATTTAGGGTTTAGGGTTTATGGTTGAGGGGTTAAGGTTTAGAGGTTTAGGGTTTAGTGTTTAGAGAGAGAGGACCAATAGGGAGATATAGAGAGTGAGGGACATGGCCAGAGACATAGGGAGAGATATTGAGAGGTAGAGGAATGATAGAGATAGGGAAGTAGAGGTTTAGGGTTGTTTTTGTTTAGCGTTTAGGGTTTAGGAGTTTGCAGTTTAGGATTTAGGGGTTTAGGGTTTATGAGTTAGGGGTTAGGGCTTAGGGGCATTATTTAGGGTTTATGGTTTAGGGGTTAGGGTTTAGGGTTTAGGGGCATTATTCAGGGTTTATGGATCTTCAAGGATCTAGATAGTGTGGCTATACACATTACTACACATGTTGGTGTCTAGTACTTAGACACATGGAACATCAACAACCACATGTTATGCTTCCATACACGCGTGCCACCTAATGACATTTGTATTGCAAAATATGATCATATAATTGGCACTGTATGCATCTGACACATGGTGATGTCCATGTACACCACATGCCACAATGATCTAGTTGGCACCATACAAGTTTGAGTATATTTGTTCTCATCCCATCCATATAAGAAATGCACCATACATGTTGGATACTTGTCAACATCTACATGGAGCATAACTGATGGTATTCTTGAATAAATTCCTACTTTGTACATTTTGTAGAGTAAAAGAGGTATAACAAATTTTCATCTTACCTCTCTGTATATTTCCTTTGTTCATTTTGAATAGAAGTGACATATATGTTAGAACCCTTCTATATTTGAATATGTTTTGGTTTAAATATCTATTTTCCTTTATGTTTTCTATGATCTTATTACATTAATAGATAATATAGGATTGTCCCTTAGTTCACCTTGGGAATTAGAATAAATAACATCTGAAGTTGACTACAAATTAACAACATGGTGAACATTTTGTTGATTTTCTTGCTTATTTTCACCCTTTTGAAAACTAAATTTTCCTATTGAAAATTTGAAGGATGAGATCCATATTTAAGTCCATTATACTTAAGAAGTTTCATTTCAATGTTTCTTACATTTGTACACAAATCCATGGAAGAATAATAGTTGTTTAGGTACATTGTCCTAGCTTGGATAGTAGGTAATAAGCCCTTAACAAATATTCTTTGCAATTCATCATTAGGAATTTGATAGTGTATCTTTGTTGACAAAGTTTGAAATCCAATAACCTAATCATGATTGCACTCATTTGATCCTTGTTTACATCCTACTAAATCTAAAATTGTAACCTTTAAGTCTGTTAGGACCTCCCTAAATTTGCTTGATCCTATTCAGTTTGATGCTCTCCTTTTCCTTCAATCTATCTTGGAACCTATACTTTTGCCAAAATGCTCTAACATCCAGTCTCTAGAATATATATCATGGCCATTGTGAAACAATCTTGACTATTTTTGATTATATGAGTGTTTTTGTTTATTACCATTATCCCACAGGTTAATTGAATATCTTTTGTGGTCATGCGGGAACAAGGAATGAAATATGGCACATATCGCATTCCCGCAGGGCATAAAAGAATAGGTTGTGGCTTAGCGGTAGGAAGCGGTTGATATGAAGAAGCTACTGCTACCCCGTGGACGGTTCATCTCATACTTGCGGCTTGGTGGTGTTCAGGTGTAGATAGTCTCTTCCCGCGGTCCCGTGGAGGTTTGAAAAGTAACTGGTGGCATTGTGCTAAAAATATCAGGAAGTATCACTTATCAAGTCCCTGCAACAGTTTCAACCGAGGCCCGTGGTAGAGCAGCAAGAGGAAAATGTAATGGGTTTTCGCAGGGGTCAATCTAAGCATTTGCGGTCTAGTGGTAAAGGATGAAATAGAAGTGTAGTGGTTGTAAGCCCCTGCTATCCCGTGACAGTCATTCATAACATTTGCAGGTGGGCGGTAAATAGAAGGACATAGGTAATAATTTCTCATGGTCCCGTAGGGGTCAATCTAAGCATTTGTGGTCTAGCGGTAAAGGATGAAATAGAAGTGTAGTGGTTGTAAGCCCCCACTATCATGCAGCTAGTCTGGGTGAGCCTTGCAGCGATGCAGTAAAAGAAATAAATGGTAAGCACATTCAATGCAGGGTCACGGTTATCAAGAATTGCTATCAAATCTTGATATGCATACCTAGTCATCAAATCAAATCAAATCAATGGCCAATATTTGAAAGGAATTGAATGTTGAGATTTCATGATCTCGTGGCATGAACCAAAGTAATGGTGATATGATGAACTCCTTGGCTAAATAAGATTCAAAGATTTATTGGAATTTGCTCATTTCAGAGAATTCAAACGTAACTTGGAGAAGGCGCAACTCAACTTAGTGTGTTTCCTGCAAACTGCAATTAACCAGGTAAGTTCATTCCTACACTCTCTAATTAGAAGTTGGCATATATTTCACTCTATTTTTTAGTTGCTGGTATAGTAAGTTGAATTTTGAAAAACCCTAGCCTATTCAAGTCATTAAACATGGCACCCAATAGGTTTGAGTCTACCAGTAAAGGTAATGAGCCTGTAGTTCCCAAGAAAAGACCACTTCAATAATCTCTGCTAGAAGTATTGCCTTAGTCCATAGACAAGGGTCCAAAGAAGATGTTCAAAGATGTAGTAGAAGGGTGTTAGGATGCTACAAGCCCTATCTCCGGGTGGGATTTGTTTTGGTATTTTTATGCAAAAATGATGGTGAGGGACCAGTGGGAAATTAATGGAAATTGGATTTGGCAAAGTTGATGGTGCTTGTTGTATTTGTGGATGTGGAATTGATTAGGAAACTAGAACAATATTACCATCCTGCCACTAAAACAGTTAGAATGCCAAATGGATTACCATTGGTGACAGTAGACAGGAGTGCAATTGTTGACTGTTTTATGTTGAACAAGCAAGCTCTCACTCAAGTGGATTTGTAGAGAAATGAATGAGATTACACAAGCCTAAGGAAAACACTTAGGATAGATGAATTGCCAATATATATGAGAAGGGGGACCAACAATAGAAAATTTGAGATTCCATCAAATGCTATTGAGCCTTTCCCTATGGAAGAATTTATTATATATTTCAAGAGAACCTATTTTGCATTGTGCTAGGTCTTGGGAATTGATGCACAAGGAAGAATGCCACCTAGCTTAATGATGATGGTAATGAAAATACAACATCCAGAGGTGAACAGTGAATATGACTTTGCATCTCATATTGAGAAAAAACTGCATGAAAGATTCTTGTGTGTGAAGGAGAACAAGCAACCCTTAGATTTCAAATTCTATTCTTTATTGTGTCACTTGATTTTGTTTCACAACAGAGGGAGATGGTCAAGTAAACTGGATCTGAGTATGGTTGATGAGAAAGGACAAAGATTGTTGACTCAGTTTTGGTGTTATAAGTGGGATTCATGTTGCCAGAATAGTAACTACATTGTATTTCATGATTTGTTTGTTGTCAAGATATTGAATTCTCTTGGTATCTAGTTTTCTAGGTTAACTAAGGAAGTCATGGTAATGTTGAGGTTGCTTGCACACAAACCAGAGCAGGGCCACAAACATAATTTTGCTGATTGGTTTTTTATGCCAGATCATACTATAATTAGAGTGTATGGTTGCCCCTAGCCACCTCACATATTGCCAAAATTTATATCAAATAGAATTGTATTCATAGAGTTTATGTGGCAAATAATGTGGATGGAAAAGGAAGTAATTAAAAGACAAAAGAAAGGTACGTTTCTACCTGATGCTATAATTTTTTATGATTGGTCTATTGGTTCTGACACTCTTGAAAATTTGCAAGCCTTTTTAAAGGTGAAATATTCTTTGAAATTGGGCATCGAGAGGAAATGTGACCCTAAGGGTCATATGAATCTTGTGAGACAATCAATTTTGACTAAAATGGGAGTATCCCATCAAGTCCTGTTTGATGAGGATGTGATAAGAAATCTTGTCACTTTTGATGAGGTATACAATAGGAAGAGAAAATGGGATATCTTGAAAAAGATTGAAGATGAAAAGAAAAAAAAGAATCCCCTATTTCTTGGATTCCTTGTTGAAGAAAAAGACCCTTTGAAGAGAATTAATGCAATCATTGATAGTTTTGAAAGTATTTATAGTAAATATGAGAAGTAGCCTCCTAAGGCTACTAAACTTCCAGTGAAAAGGTCTGCAGGGATTGAGATTTATGAGTTTGCTCCTAATGTTTTGTCAATGCAAGATCCACAAGTCCCAGAATCCCCACCAGCAAAGAAGCAAAGGATAGAAGAGGTATCTCCACTTGTCCTCTATAAAATGATTGAAGAGGTGGGTGGTGCAGGAGCACCAAGGCTCAATGCAGCCGTACATAGTTTTTGGTTTGTCAATTTTGAGTTTGCATCTTGTGTTTTTGTTTTTGGAGTTTTTCAAGCATTTTGAAGGTGTTCGGCATTTTGTTCAACAGCTGAACCATCCGGTTGAACCCCGCAGTTGAACCTCGCGCTAGGGTTCAACGGTTCAATAGTTTTATATTTCTGTTTGGTGAAGTTAGAGTGTTGGTCCATTTGTTCAACGGTTGAACCGCGCCGTTGAACCTTTCGATTGAACCCCCTGTTGAGGTTCAAAGGTTCAACGGGTTCATGCATAGAGGATGGTGGAGTTGAAAACGCCAATCATTTTGTTGGAGATTGAACCTCACAGTTGAACCTGGTGATTGAACCGCTGTTGTGGTTCAATGGTTCAACGAAGGAGTATGTATCACGGTGATAAAAGGCATCGGCACAAGCTTCAATTCTTGCGCCGACGATGTATTGTCACACCGACAGAGAGGAATGGAGGAAGCACATCGGCATACGGTAAAGTGTCAGAATGACTTGAAGAGCGCCGGCCGATAGACTAAGTCTTCCCGATGGTAAACAGATCAAAGTGTGCATCGGTGTAAGAATTAAGATCGGTGAGTAGAAAGGAAATTTCGCCGACGTTGGTAGCTCTTGCCGATGGGAGTCTACAGGATACAAAGGTCATCGGGATGAGGTGATATATCGGAAGAAGGGACTTAGGCCAGGCCAATAGTCATCTGTTTTGCTGATACAATGTGTCAGAGAGACATCATGGTAAGTCTTGCCGACTGTCAAGAAAATGCAGAATTCAACCAGCAGTTAGAATACGAACCATCTGGTAACTGAATCGTCCTGTAATGGACATGAGCAAGTATAAATGATATAGCATTCTTTCTGTAGGGAGTTCAGGAGAAGAATCGAAGAAGGGAATTTTGATGTGTAAAGCATTTTGATGTAATTAGAATTTTAAAGAGAAATAAAGTACAGCAGTTCGATCATCTGTGTATTTTCTTTTCTGTTTTCAGTTTACCATTCTACAGTAGATTAGTCTTTCTGTTTCTGAAATTTTGTTTTCTTTTGCAAACCATGACTCTGTTTTGATGATTCTTCAAATCCCAATGTACAGTATGGAGATCATCAAACAGAGCCATGATTTTTGTTTGTTTTTCTTTTGTGGGGTGGTCGGATTGCCGGCTAGAGGCAATGCATGTTTGTTCTAGGCGAGCTCAGTGAGGAGTCCGGCTAGATAAACAAGTAGGAAAATAGATTTGCAGGGGTGGAAAAATAGAGAGAAGGAAAGTGAGTACCAAGCAGTCCAGACCCTTGAACAGAGTGAGAAGGGTGGGCAACGGGCTCAGAAAGTTATGTGCCATTGAGGCAGCATCTTGGAAAGCAGTGAGGACAAGGTATGTGTCCCACACCAAGTAGTGAAGTAGAGTTTTCCATCTCTGCAAAGAGTATGTCTTTTAGCACTTTGAATTGGTAGGAAGGCTAGAGTTGTCAAACAATCTTGTACACCTACAGGCTGCAGAAGCAGGCAGCCTAGAGTCCTCCCTATCAAATTGGTATCAGAGCAGTAAGATTTGGGTTATTCCTAGATAGGAATAGAAGAGTTGTATGTCATCACCGAGTTCAAGTGAGTCTGTTAGTTTATCCAAGAAAATGGTGACTAATGCAGAGTTAGCAAAGAAGGTTGAAGATCAAGAAGAGGAGAATAGACTCCTACAAGAAAGACTAGCAGAAATGGAGAGTAAGCTAGGTGTAATGTTGCAAAAGACTAAAGAAGTCAGCCAGAGAGTTAAAAATTCTGAGGATAAGGGAAAAGGTGTATCTGTAGAAGATGAAGAGCCCACACCTGATCCTAAATTGGAAGAAGAACCATTCTTGAAAGCTTTGAAAGCAATGAGTGGTAAAACATTGGAAGGAGTACCACTTTTCAGTGGGAAAATGGACCCAGATTTGGTCATGGAGTGGATAGAAGGACTTGAAAATCACTTTGAATGTGATGGTGTAAGCGAGGCACAGAAAGTAAAGGTGGCCAAATCCAGACTCAAGGGAGCTGCCTTAACCTGGTGGAAATTTGTGCAGACTGAAAGAGCAAAAGAAGATAAGAAGCCCATAGCTACTTGGAACGGAATGGTAGCTAAAATCAAAGAAGCATATATGCCAGAAGATTATGAAATACAGCTGTACAGGAAGAGACAGAATTTGAGACAAAAGGAATTAGATGTCAGTGCATACACTGAAGAATTCCAAAAGCTATGCTTAAGGTCCAAAGTAATGGAGGATGAAAGCATAAAGGTAGCAAAGTACCTTAATAGTCTGAAGTGGAATATACAAGAAGAAATTAGTTTATTGTGCCCTACCACAGTGCAAAAATGCTATCAGCTAGCACTGAAAGTGGAGGAAAAGAATAAGAGGAAACAAGACTCAAATAGCAGAGGAAGAGGAAGAGGCAGAGATAACAGAGGACACAGAGGAGGTTTTGGTGGAAGAAATACTGACAATAGATCCCAAGCAGAATCCAAACTCACAGAGCAGAGTGGGGAGTCAAGTGGTAGAGGAAACCACAGAGGAAGAGGGTCTAACAGAGGAAGGTCAGGAGGATCAGGCAGAGGATCCTATTTCACCAACATGAAGTGTTACAATTGTGGCAATCTAGGTCATCCAGCATATAGGTGTCCAGAAAAGGCCACATCCTCTCCTCAAGGAGGTGATAAGAGAAATCACTATGTCTAAGATAATGCATCCAGCAGCCAGTCACCTGAGGTCAATCTGAACTCAGAAGATGGAGAGAACCTGATGATAAGGAGAACTTTGATGAAGGTACCAGTAAAGTCTGAACCAAGCCAGAGGAGAGCACTATTTAGAATCAAGTGCAAGATTTTGAATAAGGTATGTAAAATTATCATAGACTCAGGATCCACTGATAATATTATTTCTGATGAGGCAATTAAGAAACTGAATTTGAAAAGAATTACTCATGCAAACCCATATAGAGTCACATGGTTGAATAAGGGGCAACATGTGGTAGTAAATGAACAAAGTTGGGTAGAGTTTAGTATAGGTGGCTACAAGGATAAGGTATTATGTGATATACTACCCATGGATGCATGCCATCTCTTATTGGGCAGACCATGGCAGTATGACCGAAAAGCAGTACATGATGGTGAGAAGAATGCCTATTCTTTTCAGAAGGATGGTGTCACCTATAAGATTCAGTGATTGGAGGATGAAGATGCATTTCAGACAAAGAGTCCAAATATCTTGGTTGTGAGTGGAAAAGAGTTTCTGAATACTCTTAAGGAAGATGGTATTGGTTATGCCATCATAGTGAAACCAAAAGAAGGACAGCAGGGGAAGAAGACAGAGATTCCCAAAGAAGTGCAACCTATACTGGAGAAGTATAAAGGCATAATCAGTGATGGTACACCAACCACATTGCCTCCACAGAGAGCAATAAGCCATCAGATAGACCTGATTCCAAGAGCATCTTTGCCAAACAAGGCACCTTACAAGATGACTCCAAATCAGCACAAAGAGATTTCCAGGCAAGTGCAGGAATTGCTAGATCAAGGATTGATCAGGAAGAGTATTAGTCCTTGTGCAGTGCCCACAGTGTTGGCACCCAAGAAAGGAGGATCATGGAGATTGTGTACAGATGCCAGAGCCATAAACAAGATAACTATAAGGTATAGATTCCCAATTCCCAGAATTGAAGATCTCATGGACTGTATTGGAAAAGCAAAGTATTTCACCAAGATAGACCTGAAGAGTGGTTACCACCAAATAAGAATCAAGGAAGGTGACGAGTGGAAGACAGCCTTCAAGACCACAGAAGGACTGTATGAATGGCTTGTTATGCCATTTGGTCTATCAAATGCACCCAGCACCTTTATGAGACTCATGAATGAAGTCCTAAAGGATTACATTGGTAAATTTGTTGTTGTTTTTCTAGATGATATTCTAATTTTTAGTCAGACCAAGGAAGAACATCTAGAACATGTAAATACTGTTTTACAAAAATTACATGATGAACAACTAACCATCAATCTGGAGAAGTGTGAATTCATGAAGCAGGAATTGGTATACCTTGGTTTTGTGGTGTTCCAGGGAGAGTTGAAGATGGACAAGTCCAAAGTAGAAGCCATATTGAGCTGGCCTACTCCCAGAGCAGCCACAGAGGTGAGAAGTTTTCATGGCTTAGCCCAGTTTTACAGAAAGTTTATCAGAAATTTCAGTGGAATATGTGCACCTATGTTGGATACAATTAAGGGTGGAATGAAAGCAAAATTCAGATGGACACCAGCTGCAGATAGAAGTTTTGAAAGGTTGAAGAAAGAGGGAGCAACACAACCTATTTTGTTGTTGCCTAGTTTTGATAAGCTATTTACTATTGAATGTGATGCAAGTAATATAGCTGTAGGAGCAGTGCTAAATCAGGAAAACAAACCTGTAGCCTTTTTCAGTGAGAGGCTGAATGAAGCAAAGAGTAAGTACTCTTCATATGACTTAGAGTTGTATGCTCTAGTCCAAGCATTGAGGAAGTGGAGACATTATCTCCTACCTAAAGAATTTGTGGTCTACACAGATAACCAAGCTCTGAGTTTTCTGAACTCACAGGATAAGTTAAGCAGCAGGCATATCAAATGGATGGAGTACCTGCAGTCTTATACCTTTACAATTAAGCATAAGAAGGGGCAGCTGAACAGAGTTGCAGATGCTTTGAGCAGAAGATTGCTCACAGTGCAGGAAGTGCAATTGAAGAGCATTGGGATTAAAGATTTCAAGAATCTTTACCAAGATGATGAAGATTTTGCTGAGGCATACAAGGTATGTCAAGATTTTGAGAATCACTTTCACAGTGAATTTGCAGATTTCACCTTACAGCAGGGATTGCTATTCAAAGGTGGACAATTATGTGTGCCAAGAGGATCTATGAGAGAAAATCTCATACAGGAGAAGCATAATGGCAGTCTGAGCGGCCATTTTGGTCTGAACAAGACACTGGAGCTAGTCCAAAGGTTCTATCATTGGCCAAGGATGCACAGAGACATCAGAAGGTATGTAGAGTAGTGTACCATATGTCAGAAGGCCAAGGGAACCACTTCTAATGTAGGACTGTACCAACCCTTACCCATTCCTTCCAGGCCATGGGAATGTGTAAGCATGGATTTTGTAGTTGGTTTGCCTAAGACTAAGACTGGTTATGATAGCATATATGTAGTAGTGGATAGGTTTAGCAAGATGAGCCATTTCATTCCCTGTAAAGTGACTCATGATGCCAGTCATATAGCACACTTGTTTTTCAGAGAAGTGATCAGAATTCATGGACTTCCAGCAAGCATTGTGTCTGACAGAGATGCTAAATTCATGGGGCATTTCTAGAAAACATTGTGGCAGAGATTGGGAACAAATTTGTCTTTCAGTTCAGCATATCACCCACAGACAGATGGTCAGACAGAGGTGGTAAACAGGGCATTGGGCAACCTGTTAAGGTGTATAACCAAAGAATATGGACAGAGTTGGGATCTTGTCATTCATCAGGTAGAATTTGCCTATAATGACAGTGTGAATAGGACTACTGGTAAGAGTCCATTCGAAATAGTCTATGGAATGCATCCCAGAGGTATATGTGAGCTCAGAATTATGGGAAACATGGAGAACAGAAGTGGACATGCAAAGGATTTTGCACAATCCATGAAAGAAGTGCATGAGCAGGTGAAGAAAACCTTGACAGAGAACACACAGAAGATCAAGGACAGAGTAGATGCCCACAGAAGGGATATTCAGTTTGAGGTTGGTGATCTGGTTATGGTGCACTTGAACAAAGCTAGAATGCAGAAAGGAATGCCAACCAAACTGCAGATGAGGAGAATTGGTCCTTGCAGAATCCTGAACAAGTATGGAAATAATGCATACAGAATTGAATTGCCAAAAGATTTGGCAATCTCACCAGTGTTTAATGTCCAAGACCTGGTGCAATACAGGGGTCCTCAGTCAGCAGCAGATGGATCCATTTCAGAGAAGGAACAGACAGAAATAGATGTGACTTTGCCACTCAAACCCAAACTACAGGCAGAGCGAATACTGGATTCCAGAGTACAGAAGCAAACTAGACATGGTGTCTACATGGAGCATTTGGTCAAGTGGAAGCAGTTGCCTGAAGCAGAAGCTACCTGGGTTGCAGAGTCAAAATTCAAAAAGAGGGGCATTGATTTTGCCTCATTGTCACCAGAGGTGACCTAGTTTCTTTCTGCACAGGGGGAGTATGGTGCAGGAGCACCAAGGCTCAATGCAGCCGTACATAGTTTTTGGTTTGTCAATTTTGAGTTTGCAGCTTGTGTTTTTGTTTTTGGAGTTTTTCGAGCATTTTGAAGATGTTCGGCATTTTGTTCAACAGCTGAACCATCCGGTTGAACCCCGCAGTTGAACCTCGCGCCAGGGTTCAACGGTTCAACAGTTTTATATTTCTGTTTGGTGAAGTTAGAGTGTTGGTCCATTTGTTCAATGGTTGAACCGCGCCGTTGAACCTCTTCGTTGAACCTTTCGATTGAACCCGCTGTTGAGGTTCAAAGGTTCAACGGGTTCATGCATAGAGGATGGTGGAGTTGAAAACGCTGATCATTTTGTTGGAGGTTGAACCTCACGGTTGAACCTGGCGATTGAACCGCTGTTGTGGTTCAATGGTTCAGCGAAGGAGTATGTATCGCGGTGATAAAAGGCATTGGCACAAGCTTCAATTCTTGCACCGACGATGTATTGTCACACCGACAGAGAGGAATGGAGGAAGCACATCGGCATACGGTAAAGTGTCGGAATGACTTGAAGAGCGCCGGCCGATAGACTAAGTCTTCCCGATGGTAAACAAATCAAAGTGTGCATCGGTGTAAGAATTAAGATCGGTGAGTAGAAAGGAAATTTTGCCGACGTTGGTAGCTCTTGCCGATGGGAGTCTACGGGATACAAAGGTCATCGGGATGAGGTGATATATCGGAAGAAGGGACTTAGGCCAGGCCAATAGTCATCCGTTTTGCCGATACAATGTGTCGGAGAGACATCATGGTAAGTCTTGCCGACTGTCAAGAAAATGCAGAATTCAACCAGCAATTAGAATACAAACCGTCTGGTAACTGAATCGTCCTGTAATGGACATGAGCAAGTATAAATGATATAGCATTCTTTCTGTAGGGAGTTCAGGAGAAGAATCGAAGAAGGGAATTTTGATGTGTAAAGCATTTTGATGTAATTAGAATTTTAAAGAGAAATAAAGTACAGCAGTTCGATCATCTGTGTATTTTCTTTTCTGTTTTCAGTTTACCATTCTACAGTAGATTAGTCTTTCTGTTTCTGAAATTTTGTTTTCTTTTGCAAACCATGACTCTGTTTTGATGATTCTTCAAATCCCAATGTACAGTATGGAGATCATCAAACAGAGCCATGATTTTTGTTTGTTTTTCTTTTGTGGGGTGGTCGGATTGCTGGCTAGAGGCAATGCATGCTTGTTCTAGGCGAGCTCAGTGAGGAGTCCGGCTAGATAAACAAGTAGGAAAATAGATTTGCAGGGGTGGAAAAATAGAGAGAAGGAAAGTGAGTACCAAGCAGTCCAGACCCTTGAACAGAGTGAGAAGGGTGGGCAACGGGCTCAGAAAGTTATGTGCCATTGAGGCAGCATCTTGGAAAGCAGTGAGGACAAGGTATGTGTCCCACACCAAGTAGTGAAGTAGAGTTTTCCATCTCTGCAAAGAGTATGTCTTTTAGCACTTTGAATTGGTAGGAAGGCTAGAGTTGTCAAAGAATCTTGTACACCTACAGGCTGCAGAAGCAGGCAGCCTAGAGTTCTCCCTATCAGTGGGGGATACTGATGAGGTGGATAACATCTTGAGGCACATGGGAGATGAGCAAGAGGTTGATCAGCCATTGGTTGGTCAACCCACTGATGCACATAAGCCTGAGGCTAGGAAGGGTGAGCAAACCCAAGCTGAACTAGAGTTGGAGGAGGATGAAAGGATTATAGCATCCATGAGGTTCATAGAAGATGATGACTTCATCAAAACTCCAGAGTTTAAGGATTTTTGGCTGAAAATGAAAATGAAAGAATATAATGAAAAGTTGGCAATAAATAAAATGGGTGCTGATGAAGCACAACATGATCAAATCATTACACAAACTTTCAAATATTTGAAAGTAGATGAAATTGATGTGAGTCCAGAGGAGGCAAGACAAACAGTCTTGAAAAGTAATATGCTCATCATCCCTAGCCTTAAATTGAAAAGGGTATTTTTGCTTGACCAAGTTAGAAATTAGGATGATCCACAACTTGTTTAAGAATTTGATTATGAAGATGGCATAAGTGAATGTGGTTTTAATCCAAAGACAGAGACCCTTGCAACTCAAAAGAATATAAGCAAACCAAGATTGCTTGATATTGTTCAAGAAATGAGGGGTACAGCTATGGTAAAGACTTTTCAAGATACATCAGCAATAGAAGCAACTGCTCTCAATGTTCATACTGCTATGTTTACTCATGTTGTTGTGAAGTTAGAACAAAGGTTGTTTGATTATGAGCAAACTCATAAAGTAATGAATGATGAAGTAAACAAAATGTATTTTCAAAATGTGAAATTAAAGAAACAATTGTACACTGTGAATTCTTCTCAAGGTCAAGCCATTGTACCCTATCAGCCCCCTATGCCACGAATAGCCAGTGATGTCATAGTGTCTACTGAAGAATTTAATGCATTAAGATTGAAATTTGAAAAGGAAATTGAAAGTTTGAATAAACAAAATGAAATGACAAAGAATGAGGCAAACATGAAAGTTTTTGAAATTTTTGAGAAATTTTTGGAGCATAGAGTAAAATTGGTTGTCGATAAGCTTGGGAGTGTGCATGATTGCTACTCTTCTTTATCTCAGGCCATTGAGCAATTGAAGATAAACTTTTCTATTTTGGATTTGTTGTATAAAAAATGGCAACCCTATCATCACACTTTGGTTACGATGTGCTTAGTAGTGCAAAGGAATCCTGATGCCCCTACAGCTTTGAAGCCCACTGAGAAAATGGTCAAAATGATCATTGATGAATACCAGTATGTGAATGGGGAATGCCAAAAGATGCAAGTAAAGGTTGAATGTTCTACTACGTTCAAGCATAAATTTATTCCTTTCATATTGACAGAAGAAGAGAAAATCAAAAGTCTTGACACATGGAAGATGGAATTTGGCCAAACAATATTCCAAGTTATGGATTTTTTGAAGAAGGATGGAGATGTCAACATTCTTAGTTTCAGCATGATATTGGACCGAGTAATTGCCTTGGATGCTAGGTATGGAAAATTTGTGATGGATGCTAGAGCTTTGCTTGATAAAAGATGGAAAGATCACCAAGAGAACTTGCTTCAGATTCAATCTTACCAATGGCCTGGTGATTTTACAATATATAAATGGGAGGAGAAATATCTTAGATATGAATCATCATCAGCACATGTTCAAGTGTAGAGGAGTAATGAGCCATATGCTAGCATTAAATAGCAACAACACATCTTGAACGCTCTCCTTTTGTCTCTTTATGTTTTCTTCATGTTTTCAAAATATATTCAAATATATTTGAAAATCTAAATTGGACTTATAAAAGGCAAATATTGTAATATCAAGGGTTAGGAATACAAAGAGCCATTTTGAATGTGAAAGGTTTGAAGCTTGTTGCTTCCTTTATAAAAGGAAACCAAGACCTTATGGCTTGGGATCTATCTAGGATTTTGATTTGTTGAAAGATACATTGCACTGCCTATACTTTGAAGCAAATCAATATAAAAGCTGCTATTCTCTGGTGCTAAACTTTTGGTTCTAATTTGTTTGTTGAATTGGATTGCTAATAATTTATCTGGTTGTGTCCAATTTACTTTTTCTTTGTTATTCAAATCAACCTATCAAGTATATTATTGATTTGTCAAAACATATTTGATGTTTCTTGTGTGGTTTGTTTATTGGGCTTCTTCAAGCAAGGATTAAAATCCTATAGGTGAATCACAGTAATTTTGGAAAGTTAAATTGGATTGTTAAAGAAGAACCTGATAACTTACATATTTGCATGTCTATGCAAGTCATAGACCTAGAATTGCCAAGAAAATTGAGTTGTGGCTAAAAAGGAAGCACATATTCTTTGTAGTGTGAAAACTTTGTAACCCAAAGGTAGGCACCAGTCATTCTCTTTTGAAAATCATTCCCTTGTATATATTTTCAAAATCTAATTTTGTTTTTCTATTTTAGGAATAGGGTTTAAAGATTTATAGAAAACATTAATCCAAATCATATGCCAAATTGGGTTAAGTGAAGTGGATATTCTGAAGTCACCAGCAAACTTGAAAGTAAATTTTCATTAGTGAAACAAGGTAACACCCACCTAGGGTTGAACAGAGCCTAAAGTGTAGAGAATTTTGATTAATCTAATCAATAATGTTAGTTGGCCAAATTCACATATAAAACCTAATCATAAGATTTGGCATATATTTAGGGTTTTATAATTTGCAAATTTGAGTACCAACAAAACCAATATTGACATTAAAGTGATGTACAAAAGCATTGGCCAAATCATTGAAGGAATGAATAGAACTATGAGGAAGAGAATAAAGCCATTCAATTGCATAATCCTTTTAGTTTCTAGGGAAGAGCTTTGTAAAAAGTTTATCATAAACATAATCAAAACAAACTCCCAATTGTGTCATAAGGTCCCCTTTACCACTATACATTACAAAACTAGGGGCCACCGAACAAACTAGAAATGGATAAGAAGTAACTCAAATGAAAGTGGATTATGCTTGATTCTCCTATGATATCCTTTAATTACTAGGGGTAATGCATCAACTTTACTTTGCATCTCATCATATATTTTAAGGATGACATCTATGTTGGAAGGATAAACATTAGGAGTTATGATTAAAATGGGAGTGGAAGTGGCAACATGAGATAATACATGGAGTGTAGGTTGATTAGGGGACAAAGAATGAAGTTGGAATGACAGCAATAGAAGTGGGAACCTGAGTAGTGGGTGAGAAGTAAACACAATCAGAGGATGAGTGGAAGGTACAATATGAGTAGGTACAATGAGAGGATCAATGCTAGGAGCTATGAAAAATTGATAAGCAATACAGAGAAGTGAAGAAATATGTGGCATGGCTAATGCAGGAGAAGATGTGGAAGGAGGCACACTAGACAAAGAGGCTTGTGAAGGAAGGGGAGGAGACACACTATTTAAGGAACTTGATGAGCTTATTCTTTAACCTATATCACTTAATAATTCCATCACATAAGGATTATCCATTAACAAGTTATGAAGAACATCAATCAAATTTGAATAATTAACATTATTGCTCAAATTCATAAAGGTTTGATATAGGTATTTGTGTAGTAAGATTCATGTCTTGCCTATCCATATGTGCAACATGTGCATCATGATGAAAAACATCTTCCCCATTAAAATATGTAGTAGTCATGAAATCCTAAATCATAACTTCCTCGCAATGAATCGAGGCCATTGTAGAGTTAAGGCTAAGGTTTCTTCTTAGTGCAAAATGAGGATTAGGTTGAGACCTTGACATTCAAGCAAAATATAAAGCAATGAAAAGGAAATTGCATCCAAGTAATCCTAATTTTTTCTACCAACAATTCATTTGAAACATTGAACAATTTAAGGATATTGCAATAGGTAATTTGTATCGACACAAATAATATTACTGAAGCATTTCAAAGTTTAGGCGATAAGAATCATCCTTTTTTAAACATGGATTGCAAATAATTCTAAAAATTTAGAAGTCTTGGTCATTAACGTTATTGTCTGCTACAATGTCACCTAGTGTATCATTGTTAATGTTCATATGTTCTTTCAAGTATTTAATATTATCATCATCCTCATCTTGACCTGCATCATCTTCATCATCATTGAAATTTGACTGTAGACCATCTATATTGTTACCAGATGTATTTGGATCATCATTTTATATACCATCCATATTGTTGTCTTCCATAACATCATCTAACTCTGGATTGTTGTCTTCTTGTGCCTAAACATAACCGTGTTCAACATCATCATGGATGTCAATTTCTTCAATGTTCTCTAATCCATCTCTCTCATTTTGTTGGCCATCATTATTTTGTTTAGTATCCACTAATGCATCATCAAATACATGTCTTAATCTTGGATCATAATGTTTGACAAATATCCATTTCAGGTCCAAAATATCTTCATAGAAATATACCTACACATGAACGACATACATATATTAGATGTATGGTATAACAATTTTATTGATTAATAAACACATGTATATATTCACAATAAACTATGAACTAATAGATTAATGATCACTACCACTTCTTGTGTGAGTTAAAGAAATACCTGCTCACAATGAATTGGTAGAACATAAGTCTCCTTATCCTCTAGTAGGAAACATGAGGAATCTATAGAAAACAATCCACTATGGGTATCATGTCTTCGTGTCCTCCCAAATGCTTCATACCATCTACACTTAAAAATACAACATTTAAAAGAGTGGTAATCCAGCTCAATAATTTCTTGTATTTTCCCAACATATTGTAGATTCCCTTCAATTATATTCTTATCTTTTGAGCTTGATCAACTAGATTGCTTGAAGTCAACCATGATGCCACAATCAAAGGATCGTCTCTTTACATCTACACTTTCTACACGATAATGTCGACCATATGCCCACATTGTTGGATATTTCCTCACTTGTGAAAGACCATTTATTTCAGTGAAAATAAATATAATGATGAATATTAAAATAGTTAATAGTGTCAAAACTGTAAGGAAACAACATTTTGTAAAATTCCAACTGTACCTTTCTTTCACATCCTCTAGACATGTTGATTTCATCTTCTATTATGTTTGAATCTATACTTGTATCTTCTATTTGATTTTGAATTTGTTCAGTAACCCATTCTAGTGTGCAATCTTTACTCCATTCCCCAAGTAGATCAGTGGGAAGTGGAGTATTCCTTGGGTTCGATCTCTTAAACTGTCTCCTTTCTTCTAACACTTCTCTCTTTTTATCATACAAATCAATCCATTTGTTCATAAAGTCCATGTGGTACAGAATGAACTTGTCAAGTATAGCACTTTCATCTACACCTATTACATGTCAACATGTTTATTTCAAACTCCAAATGTCATGTTGTTAATTTGACAAATAAATTACAAAGTAAATTAATGATTGCAAGAAAAACAACCACACTGATCATGAATTTACTTACTAATTTCTACTTGAACACCATTAGATTGTGGTTTTTCTCCATCAATAATATCTGATGCTCATTCTTCATCCCAGAAGCATGGCCCATCTTCAAAATCCTTACCAAGGAATTCACACATGAAGAAAAATGCTTCATTCAATACATACCCTTCAGCCATGCAACCCTCTAGATGTGCCTTTTGTCAGACATGTCTTTTTAGAGTTTTCATATACCTCTCAAAGAAAAACATCCACCTCATTGATACGACACTCACCAATTCAATGTCATCAACTAGGTGTATAAGTAAATGGACTTGTCGGTCCATGAAACTTGTAGGGATTTCCTTCTCAAATACACATACAATTTCTACAATTTCCTTCTTCCATTTTGGCACTTCACATTCGTTGATCTCCTTGGAGGTCACCCACCTAATATAAGAACAGTAAATTAGTATGAACCTTTAGTCAAAAATTAAAATGCAATATAATATCTCTATGTCTCTCACACATGAATATTTCATGTAACCACATACCTTGTGAATGCTGACAATCGACTTATGGCATTCCTTAAGTCAATTGTAAGACATGAATCCCCCCTAATTGCCAATGGCATGATATGCTATCAAACACATTTATGAAAAGGTCATTAGTATTTTTTTCTCACACAACAAAATATCAAAATATATTTAGCACTTAGTCAATGTTACCAGTAAATGTTATATGATGATATATAATACCTTCATAAAATTTTGAAAATCATGTGTTTTAAATCTTGTGATATGCCCATCAACTGTAAAAGCTTTAGCCAATGATGACCCATAGCTAGTAGGTGTCCTTATTGAACGGATGACATTTTTTAGTTGGTCTAGCTCTTTTTTTTCAAAATCCATGGAGCTTCTACATTTGTTTCATTTTCCTTGTTTGGCCACAAATGTTTTCTATCAATTTTGGTACGCGAAAGAGTAATATCTCTCCTCGAAGACAAGGTGTCCTTCTCTTTGCATGATATGTGTTGAAATATAGAATCTGGGACATTTTTGAAGATGTGCATAGGATCTAATAGGTGAGATATTAATAGATCCTTCCAGTAAGGGAGATCATAAAATATGGATTTTCTTTTCATTCCTTCTAGCATATTAACTACAACTTGTTCTGGTTCTTCAATTGAATCACCCCAATCAAAAAAATCTTCCCAAGCTTTCAATTCAGCATCTTCATACTTCTTAAGCCAATCACCTGGACCCATAATCATGGGAGGGCCTCTATTTTCAACTTTTCCATCAAATTGATTCTTTAGGCAATTTCTAAACTTATGATCTAGTGGTAGAAAAACCATGTTGTTTGCGTAAATAAATTTATGTAGATATTTAGAATACCGCCCTTGAAATTGTTATGCACATCTTGGACATGCAAATATCCCCTTTTTTGAAGCCCTGCAATTCAATAAGTAATGTTAATAACATCAAAAAAATAGTATAAAACTAAGTATGAAAGTTGGGATGAAAATAAATTATGAGTGTAAATACGTAAATATTTTATCTTACCAGAACAAACACCAAGTCCTGGGAAATCATGAATAGTCCAACATAGCACACCATACAACATCAAGGACCTATTTGATGGGGGATGTGATATGTCATACATTCTTATGCCTTTCCATAGCAGTTGCATCTCATCAATAAAAGGCGCAAGATAAACATCCATGTTTTTAACTTGATGTTTTCCTGGAACAATGAGAGTCAGCATAAGGTGCTCCTTTCTAACACTCATCCATGGGGGAATATTGTATACTATCAATCTGACTGGCCAAACACTATAATTTGAGCTTAGGAAAGAGAATGGGCACACTCTATCAATTACAAGACCAAACCTGATACTACGGGGTTCATCTTTGAATTTTCTTGGCCATTTTTCCTCTATGTGTTTCATTGCTTTGGAGTCGGCCAAAATTTGCATGAATCCATATTTACTCATGTTATTTGCATGCCAGTCTATCAATTGTGCAAGTGACTTTCAATGAAACATTCATTGAAGTCTAGGTATAATTGGCATGTGATGTAAAATCTTTTTTGGAACTATAGGACATTGTACATCTATACGATATCTCTTATCTTTGCATACAGGGCATTCTACCTTGTTTTCATATTCATCTCTATATAAAATGCAATCATTTTTACATGAATGAAGTTGCTTATATTCAATCACCAATTCAACCAACAATAGACGCGCCTCTCTGTAAGTTGATGGAAACACATTCTCTTCAGGGAATATTTTAGTTTTTAGTGCCCTATAAGATTGCCAGAGATTAAATCAATTGAATGTTTGACTTATGATGAACATGTTTGATATGCCAATCTATACTAGGATTGTTTATATACAATATATGGATTTAAAATCCCCTTAAAGAAATATAAACGAACTTGATGAAAGTTTACGAATTATGTACACCAATTGACAATGCAAAGTAAGAAATAGATTTCAACTCACTTTAGTAGGGTAGTGAATCCTTTGTCTGACCAACCAAATAGTGACTTGATTTCTAATAATATTAATGTGCATGCCAGTTTTGAGGTTCTACTTGCACCCGATTTGACCACAGGTGTCTTCGTTGCTTGCTTGATGGAGTCTTTCAGGTTGTTATTATCAACATTACGTTGGTGGTAATTACCCCTACTATCATCGTTACTGTCAACCATATGATCATTATTATCATCATTGTTCCATCCCCAAAGAAACCTGTAAGAATTTCATTCAATCCTTCTTCATGCACTGCATTTTCACTATCATGATCATCATCATTAAAGCTAGGTGGCATGTCATTAGTGTATGTGGATCTCATCAGCTCTTCAAATTTCTCAGTTGGTAGTATTCTCTTCAATCTTGCTCTTTTCACCTTGGTATTATTTAAAGGATGGTTTGGATCATCCCGTCCAAATCTTAATAACCCAGTTGGATCTTTGGTATTACTATGTGTTTCATCAACATCTTCTACCTATCAACAAATGCAAGCATTATTTAATGTTTCGCAACAATTGGATTAATCATAAATGTATCAATTTCAAAGAAATATAATAAAATATGGCTTACAAAATATAAATATAAATTGTATGAACATATATAAATCAATTGAATAATGGAACATTATTTTATAAACTACCTTTTTTATACAATAATTTAAATAAAACACAATTTTGACAACATAGTTTATAAAACATCAGTCCACACTCATTTATTATTCTTTGGTTTTCTGCCCTTAAGAACATCCTTAGGGAAACCTTGTTCTTCCCTCTTCTTTTGTGCAGGAGTGCATTTTAAGAAGGGGTAATCAATCAATAACTCATCCCCAATGGTAAGGTCCATAATAGCTTCAACCATTATCAATCTATCAACCTCTCTTTCCATATCTCCATATTTACCATTTATAACCTCAACAAATTGACAATTCAGTCTTATAGTAGGGTCCCTTCCCTTACTGCTATTTATAAATCCTACAATAATTTTGTGTGTATGCATGTCCATCTATATGCATAAGATGACCTCTATTCATTTCTTTTCCACTTTCCAATTGGAGACGATGCGCATACATATTCAAATCTAGACCATATGTTGACATGCTAGGCTTATATTCTGCTAGCCTTCTCCATTCACCACTGTAATATGATGGACCATAATATGGCATTAATCTCCTAGTGGTTTGTTATGAATTGTTTCTATGTTTAGATCCCACATGTACATTTTGGACAATAAAGAGGCCTAGATTCGCTCCATGAATATTGGAGGGTCATATCATGTAGCTGTATCCCCAAAATTGAAACACCTCGTACACTCTAGGTAGTTATTGATCACTAGGCCAAGCGCAATATAATCGATGATCAAATGTCTCTTTGTAAATTGATCTCAAACTCAGGGACAAGTCATCATCTCCATCACATTCATTCTCATAGGGTATGTAGTCCACCTTCCCCTTGTCTTTAATCAAATTATGCATCTTTAAACTAGTTCTTGTTCTATTGCTTGTTTTCATCAATTCCTCATCTTTCGAGCTAGTATATTGGCACATATTTTTGTTAGATGTATCATCTGATAAATGATCATTGCCCTCTAGGCTAGAAGTCGGTGATCCAGGAAACTTTAAACCAAGAACTTTATCATGCAAGTATCCATTAAGAAAAAAATTAGTTATTTTAAATAATATAAAACAATGTTTAAATGAAGTATACATGTTATTTATATCAAATTGAAAAATTTCTTACCACAATTCCTATTGGATTTGAATTGATTGTAGGAGGCATACTACCGACTAGAAGCTCATCATATATGTAATGTCCTTGCACAATCACTCATTTGAATTGTTTCTTTCCACGACATACTGAACATCCACAAACAACAATTTTCTCAAAGTATTCATCCCATGTACTATAGTCCTAACCAACCTCTTGTTCAATGCAATCATTTGTTGTGTCTGCAGGATCCATTGTCATATCCTCTTCCACCTACTATCCTCTATATGATTTAACAGTTTTAGGTACACGTCCATGTACATATCTTTTTCTTTTGCTAGTTAAACGCTCAAGCTCTACATTTGCTCCAATCTCTATCTAAAATAATCAACAACATGCATTAATTTATGTCAAGATTGGATAATACATTATAAATTTCAATAATACTATGAAAAAAGATGGACGTATCACAAAATGCCATCAGATCATTTTTTCCTAAGTTAAGTCAAAATTTGAGTACTTGATGTCCCGCTTCATCTGTTGTGTCCTCATTTGATATGACACGATCTGTTGCCATGGCCTCGTCTGGCCCCTATAATACACAACATAGTAAATAATGTTTAGTACACCAATTATATCATTTCAACGAATATGCTATCCAACACAAAACCTCACTTTAGTCATATATTTGACATATTGATATCATGTTTTGGCCATCCTAATTTTCAAATTTTTCCCTTGATCATAGAATCACATTTAATCACCATTCCTATGCATTTTCAGCCAATAAGTTTGACCTCAGAGGCCTCATGGACAGAAAAATGACTTTATCTCCTCTATGTTGTAGCATTTGTGAATTCATAAACACATTCCTCCTTTGGTTAAGGTTGCTTTCACTTCTTACCTCTATTGTTTCTATAGATTCCATTGTCATATCTATTTCCACCCACTTTCCTCTCTACAATTTAGTAGTTCTATGCCATCCACATCCTCTCTCCATGGCCTCCTCTAGATCCTGTAATACACAACAATGACAATAGTCACATAACAACTGTGCACCAAGAGAATATTATTGAAATTATCTTGTTAATACACTCTATAGCATGCATCTCCTTGATCTTTTCATCTAATCTATGACTAGTTTCTATTTTTTCAAACCATATATGCAATAAGTCATTAGTTTGAGAGAGGGAAGTTTTGAGTTACCATGAAATCCAACATTTATTCTAGTTTTTTTCCCTTAAATGTGAGAGTTTTGTCACCTAGGGTTTGATGTTATAATTTATGTATAGATATATTGAAAGACTTAATGATCCTTTTTTTTGCTTGTAGATTGAGAAGATAAAAGGCATGGTGTAAGAGAGAGGCAAAGATCCTTTGAGTACTAAGATTTGATTGCCTAATGAGCAATCCATCAAATCTTGGTAACATGCTTTCCTAAGTGATGAAATTCTAAGCCCTTGACATTGATGTAACAAGCCTGTCATCTATGTCACAAGGGGTGAAGGAGGAGTATGCAGTCATGGTAGGAAAGTGAAATTACAATGAAATTTTGATATGATTGAGATGTAGTTGGGGTATTTAGGGATGTTGTCATCATGCCTTAAGGATTGACAAGATCTAAGGAATAACTAGATGTATAAATAGGACTATCACAGGTATGTGAGGAAGTGGAAGGTTGTCAGATAGTGAAGGAGATATTTCATGGCCTCTTAAACCAGGCCTCAATTGTGAGGCCAACCATTTCATCCCCTTATATTTGACTACTTTATTTTACTATTGGTGACACATGTTAGACTTATGGGACTGTTGATCCCGATTTGCAGGACTATTAGACTTTATGCTTTATGTGGATTCATTATGTTAGCATGATTATGATGTGATTAGACCTTGATATTGATTCACTGATGATGTTAAACATATGATTTACATTATGATGTTATTGGGACACTATTAATGTGATTTTAGTTAGAAATTTATTATGTGATTCTATCTTGTGATGGATTTTTGAAATGCAAAATTTAGAATTTAATTATGATGTGATTCTTTAATGTTTATATGATCATGTGATGATGTGAGTGTATGTTTCACTTTGCTTCGGCTATTATATACATGTGGGATTAACATTTGATTTGAGTGCATAGGTATTTCTAACAAAACCACGGATATTCAAAGATCATCCCACACACTGTGTTGTCTTTCCGTGTAAAGCCGATCTAGTTCTAAGAGGAACCAAGATCAACTGTGTAATGTATGATGAATTTTTGTAATGTTGTTGTGTGATGTTAGTTGGGTTAGGTCTACCCCTCCTTTTGATTGATTTTTTATTGGTGTTGTAAGTTGTAATGTCAATTGAATTTTATTTTGAGTTTTAATTTTTGAGACCCCTTTTTATTTGTTTTTACTCAACCTTTGGTGCTCAAAGTGGGTTAAAATTGACCCTGGGTTGTACCCCTAGGGTCTAGGGGTCATTTGGGCTTATGTAACCTTAGGTAAACTCCCATTTGGTCACTTTAATTTCACCCTGAAGTAAAGTGACGAAAATGGAAGTTTGGGAGGGAGAGGTTGAGTGGGTCAAACACTCAACCTCTTCATTTCCTCTTTCCTAGGTTGGGGGAGTCTTCAAGACCCCCTAATTGTGGAGGACTCAACCCCAAGTCTCTCCCACAATTGGTGAGGGTACCTTGGGGTTGTGTGGGCTTTCCTAGGAGGAGATGATTGGGGCACATGTGGTACCCACTCCTCCTTTGGCTCCACCTTTCTCTCCCACATATGTGAGAGAGAGAAAGTGGATGGGAGAAAGACTTGGTGGAATGAGTGGATGACATGTGTCACCACCCCATTCCAAGAGTCTTGCAAGTAGTTGGGTGGAGGAGTGAGGAGGTGACATGTGTCACCTCCCCATTCCTCAAAGCTCATGGGAAGAGCCTATTTTAATCCCTCTTGACGAGAGGGAGGGGGTTGTTGAATCTTTTCCAATTTTTGAATTTTAGTGGTTTTGGGTACAAAGTTAGAGGAGAGATTGGTGGCTCAACTTGGAGGAGTTAGAGGAGCTCTTCTCAACTATCTTCCATTTGGGCTTTATAAGGTAGGATTCAAGGCAAATGCCTTTCCTTATGCTTTTTTTTATTTACTTGTATGTTGTGTGTGAGTTCCACTTTGTTGTTTTTACTTTGTTGTTGTGGGAAAATTGGGTGAGAGTGTTGTGAGAGCCTCTCCTTAGGAGAAAATGCTCAACATGTGTGGGGTGGGGGAGGAGTGAACCTCCTTGGGGTCACATCCTTGGTTTTGTAGAGTTTTGGCCTTAAGGGCAATATGTGTATATGAGTAATATGTGATATGGCTTGAGAGACAAAAGAAAGTTTTGTGAAATTATGTTTAAAAGTGTTGGCTTGAGGCCTTGATAGGTTTTTGTATTGGGAAGTTTTTGGAGTGGCACTCTTGAGTTGAGTGATGTCCACTCCCCTACCCCATTAAACTCATCTTGAGTGAGTTTTTGTTATGTGAAAGCCATGGGACTGTTCTTGTTTTGGTGTTTGTTGCAATTTTTGTGATGTGGTGTGTGCTTACCTTGTGTGAGGATGACCTCCTAGCTCGGGGGTGACTCATGAATGAGTCAGTGGTAGGGAGGAGAGCATTTTGTTGTGGCTTCTTTCCCTTCCTTGTGTATTTGCAGGAATTTGGAGCTATGTGATGTTGAAGAAAATAATATTGTCCTTAAGGAGTTGTTATTTTTGAACTCTTGAGAGAGCATGGCCAAGATAGGCCTTGTGTATCATCTTTTAGATTTCAAAAGAGGAGACCCTTGTTCTCTCTCCCAAGTTGTATGAGTTTATATTTTTACTTGAGTTGTATTAAACTATTTACATTTAGAAATAGAAGATTTAGTTTTCTGATTTTAAATGCCTTATGATTTAAAGAAAAATAGAGTATTGAAAGAAAAGCATGTCCTAATTGATGCTACTCTTGTATATTCAATTCAAAAAAAATGGATAGTTGCTGTTTTGTTTTGTGAGACAAATGAAAATGACATTTCTCTTAGGAGAAGAAAATTAGATTTTGCTGTTATTTTGGAGGAATGAACTAAATGCATTTGTTTAAAAGAAAAATAAATAAATATTATGTAGAATTGTTTTATGTTGGCTGTATTATATCAATATCAGCAGTATTAGTGGAAGAAATTTCCATTCCATATATGCTTTTACAATAAATGTGATCGTTGGTCCAATGTATATACATTATAATATATATATATATATAGATGTTTAAATATAAGACATTTTTTTAATACTGTTAAAAAAATGACAGTCTATGTATACACTAATGGAAATAAATAAATAAATAAATATATATATATATATACTCCATTTGTTTTTATTTGTTGTCACATATTATAACCTGAAACTGTGAAAATGAATGAAATTTGTGTTGCCTGAGAATATATATATATATATAACCATTCAAAATGTTGTGTAGATCTGTTAATGGACAGCATGTATCAAAGAATAGCTTTTTTTTTACTAGATTGAAGAGTATGTGGTGGGGGGTTATACCCCCACCATCGTTTTTCTATGAGAGTTTGGGTGTGGGGAGGGAGCCGAGCCCCACTCACACCCTACCTTAGTGGGATGTGGGTGGGGCTCAGCCCCCTCCCCACACCCCCCTTCTGCAGCTGTTGTCTCACATCCCCTTTTCCGCTGTCGACTCCCCTCTCAACTGTCCCTCCAATGCCAACCTCTCCCCGCCATCCTCCAAACGGCGGTGCCTCCGGCAGCCAACCTCACTTTGCCTCTGCGTTTTTGGCATCTCAGCCATTGATACAATTCATCAATATTTTTAATGTGAAATATACATTGTTGAATATATATATATTTAGTGTACACCTTCATTTTTATTTACGACAAAAGAAAACCCTCTGGTTTTTTTTTTTAAATCAGACATAAAAATATACATTCACATATATATATAAGTGTGCATGTACTCATATCTATTTTTATCAAAATAGAGAAAATGGGTATATCTTATGTATATACCTCCATAACAAAGGGAAATCCATGACTACCCACCTCTAAACCTGCACACAAAAATTAGGGAGAGGAAGAAAGGAGTGAAAATGAGAATTAGAGAGAGTAGAGAAATGAAAATAAGGGAGGCTAGGGTTTGCTCCTTCCTCCTTAAGGAAATTGATTATTTTATTTGGGAGGATTTTAGGGCTTAGTATTTTAAAATTTGTCTTTATTTAGTTCCCTTTCTTTTTATTATTTTCTTTCATTTGTTTTATGTTTTTTTTTTCTTAAAATGGGGTTTAGAGGAAGATATAGTTTTGTGGGTAATTTTATTTCCTTTTGGAAATGTTTTTATTATTTTTGATTAGTGGGATGGTATCACTTAAGTTGGTATTTTAAACAAGGGAAATATATATTGTTTTTAATTTAAAATTTTTTTAGGAGTTTATTTAATTTACTTAAATTATTCCTCTAATTTAACTATTAAGGTGTTTCTATTTTAAATCAATGGGATTGAACTATTGCTGCAAACCTTTATCAACGAAGTTAATATTAGTTTGGATAGACATTAGTTTAGTATTTTAAATTTAATTATTCTTGAGCAAAATAATTAGTTAATTAGATTAGTCATTTTAATCCAACTTAGCAAACCTAGTAGACTTTTGACCAGGGATTAATTGTTGAGATTAAACCCTAATCACACCTGTGAGGCGTTATGCTACTAGATTTTTCCAAAAATTAGGGGTTAGCTAAGTTAGTGAATTTAACCTTGCATAGGATTAAATTATTGTTTTTGCTGGTTGTCAACATTGTGTTCTATCACTAAATTTATTCTCATGCACTAGAATTAGGCTTGTGTATTTGACTTGTGTCAAAATCCCATCTTTCACTTAGGTTAAACTAGGGTTTTGATCTTTGATCCGAACCCTAGTAGCAATGTTAATCATGTCGCATTGACCCTCTAGTTGCCCTTCATTGTGTGAGGGGAATGCGCATGTGATCACATTTCCCCGCCTTCGACTATCATGATTACGCCTTATGCGTAACGCCACCGAGCACGCTTACGCATGCGAGGGGGTTTCTTGGGATACGTGGAATTTTTTTTTATATTTTGTGTCATGACCACATGACAAATGTAGACATGACACGTGTGATGCGTGTCGTGACTGCATGGGAAATGTGGGCATGACATCAATATTATAGTGAAGTCACATAATATAAACAAAGATTGTCATGACTTAAGCTAAAATGTTGTCAATATCCTATCACATATCTTAAGGTTGTCCTTAATCCCAAATCCAACTCTGAAATGTTAGATGGAAGGTCATGGCTCCAACTAAAATAATTGATGTTAAAATGATAAGTTAGGGGACCATCATAGTGTTGATCTACTATTGTAGTAGGATCTTGAGGACTCAAAGGTTGTCATATCATTGCTATCATCCAAATACCACCTAATGTTGTACTAACAATGATGTAGAATCTTTTTTAGCAAGTCAATGGACTGATATGGGAATAAAGGGCAGCCACCATATGATATAGGACTGTGACTGACAAAAATAAGCAAAGGCATTGCTAACATTATAAGTTAGTTGATCATTTATTATTAAAAAATGCTATTATAGAAACCACCTTAAAATTTTGCCTTGACTATTAATAGGGGTATCAAAGATCATCTTTCAACCATTACGATTGTTATAACTTATATAATTGTTGGTATATGGTGGATTACTATCATTATAGGGGGATGATATCAAGGACCATCATTATGCGTTGTTATAGCTGATGGACAATCATCCTAAGTATTGTTACAACCCAAAAGGTCTATCACAACCCCAAAGGACTATCACAAATGTTATTAGGTCATCCAAACCATAGCTCCAATACTCACCATCATATGAATATCATAATTAACATTGTAGAGGTTGTCATACCATGAGGCATAGGTAACAACCATAGGAGGTTTAAAAGCAACACTAGCAACATTAAATTATTGTCATAGTACACCTAGGATAGCTAGGTATATATCCATAGAGTTATTACTATAAAATTGTCTCATTAATCTTGTGACCAAGTTAAGTCACTATCATAGTAACAATGTAGTTAGTCATCAATCAACATGTTGTCTTTGCATGTCAATTAGATCAATTCTTGAAAAATGACAATCCAGAGGTTAAAGAGACAAGTTGATACCTTACCCAAGTTGTCATGTTCTTGAAACCTTTTCACTATAAAGAGGAGATAGCTAGAGAGTAATGTCACAAGGACATAACCAAGGCATGCACTATCATGAGCCATAGGGACAACTTACTACACCATCCAAAACTCCATTTGAACTAGCTACTATCAATAATTCACATTATTGGGGACTATCATGAAGAAAACACCATGCATAGGACTGTCATAGTCAAAGTGGAGAGGATTGTCTAGTCATTTTATGACTGTCATAATAGCTGGTGGGTTAGTTACCATGCTTCAACCTAAAACAGGGTAATGAGAACATAGAAATGAAAATCACAATACCATAAACATTGCCATAAGCTGCCAATATATTCCCAATATCATGTCATGATAGTAAGAGAAGAGTTGTATGGTTTTTCCAAAGCCATATCACTTGCATAAGGATTGTCACCAACCATCTATGTAAGGTCATGAAAGAATGAGTCATTATTTAGCTAATCATAAGAGAAGCATGAAGTCAAAATGCTATCATGGAAACAAGATATAGTTACTTATTATAAGGACAATCCAAATTTGGTGAGTTTGCTACAAGCAACCAAATTTGGCATTCCATTAGATAGTGATATCAACTTCCAACAAAAATACATCATTTTGCACTGATAGGCGCTAAAGTAGGTGCACTTTGTGCCTCCTTTTCCACCCCAAAAAGATTACATTTAGGCCTAAAAGTCAGTGCTAAAGTTGGCGATAACTGTGCCGACTATAGCACTGACTAATGAATCAAATTTTTTTTTAAAAATTCTTGCCTGCACATACCCCAAAACAAAAAAACACAAAACAAAACTTTATTGATTTTTGGTGTTCATTTTGTGTTTGGAGATCGAGCGTTTGGGTTTTTTGTGTTCGCCCTTATTTTGGGTAGATCCTTGGCAATGGCGGGACCTGTATTCAAACCCCAATTTCCTTTCCATTCCTAAAGTGCACACTCACTTTCTTACATCTCAAAAGTCCCAGGTTCGAGCCACGATAGCCTTTGCTTCCAAATATCTCAACCTTTCAATTCATGCTACTCTTCTTATATTCATGTCAGGTAAGGGCATCGCCTCTCTTTCATCTACTCTTTTTTTCCCGTCAGATGTCTGATTTGTTTGGACAAATGCGGGTCTTGTAATATTCATAGGGCATCTATTGAAGATAATTCTGAGCAAGGATTTTCATAATAGATGACAAATTTCCACATTCCATTATATTATAAATGTGTGCTTCATGATTAAACTGTGTGAATCAGATATCTCAGCCTTTACTTAAAGGAAATTATTGTCTATCTTGATATGGATGAAATCACATTTTACCACTAGTTGATAAAATTTCTCTCTAGCTTTATTTCAATTGATGTATAAGCTTACTTTCTTGCAGCAAACTTACAGAGGAAAACAGCTTCATGATTTGCTCTACAAAGTAAAGGTCAAAAACCTTGAGGAATACAAAAAAACTGGACGAAAACTTTCATACCTAGTAGTGTGCACTTCGTTTGCCTCCACAGACTGGATGAAAATAATTTGCCCTAGGTTGCCTCAAAATGTCAAGAAATATAGGGAAGAGAGCAAAGGGAGTAGACTCTGGCCACAATGAGGTAATTCATTGTCAATTTATAGATTTGTAAACGTTTCCATTGTTTCTTTGATTTTTAGTTTTAGTTTTTTATTTCTAAATTTAAAAGAAGAAATTTATTATATATATAGGGACATGAGACTGACAAAGATAAAGAGGAATTGGCTTCCATATTGGGGGTAGAGGCAGTGAACAAATTGGGTGGTGTGGACTTGACAATGCTTGCCAAATACATAGAAAAATGATCTAGTAAAGCCCCTGAAACATTGCAATCAAATCAACAGTGTCAAAGGGAATCAATTGATTCCTTAACCAGTCCTGGATTGGGCAAAAGATTTAGGAGGAAATCAATAACAGTAACCTCTAAGAATGTGGAATAGGGAGCAGAGGCTTCCAATGTCCCAACCACTCCTAGGAAACAAACTTCTTTGACCACCACGCCATGTTTTGCATCTTGCATTGGTATCTACGATACCAAGATAGAATACGATGTGGTTTCAGGGGAAGTCTGAATGACAGATGCTAGAAAAACATTTGTGAATAGGTTGAGTGAATCATGCCTTCAACGGTTCAAAGACCATCTACATTTTCCATTTTCAAAGATACCCATGTACCTACAAAAAGCAGTTATCCATGACATGGAGACTGAATTTGGCATCGGTTGGTCTGTAAAGAAGATAAAGCTATGAATGTCTCAAAACTACAAGAGATTTCAGTGCAACCAAACAAAGAAGATAAAAAAAACTCCCTCCTGAGCTAAGGCTCAAAAAAAGGCCAATTGATGTAAGTGTGAAAGTATGGAAAGAGATGGTAAAAGCATATGAGAAGTCCAATGTATAGAGGAAGTCCGGTGAGGAGAGTACGCAAGTATTTGAATTTTCTCATAAGATTATATCAAATTTATTAAACGATTTTTAAATTTTATTTGTGCATAGTTAAATTGAATTAGTATATGTTTCACGACAAGGCCTCCAAGGCTAGGCTTTACAAACTTTGTGCCACGCATCATAGTGGCCATTATGGTTTACAGGCCCTGATCTGTACATTTGTAAGTATATTTAATATGTTAAATGAGATTTTTTTTATTTCCTAGGAAAAAGTAAATGATTGCATATTAATTAGTTTAACTAGTTCATGTGCCATGTTTTGACAGGAGGAGAAATATGGCCGGCATCCAACGCAATTTGAAAAGGATATGTTACAAACCAAAAAGTGGACCGATTTTGTAATCTAGATGGAGAACGAGGTATCAATAGTTGACTTTCAATAACTTAGTTGGATATTGTTGTGTTAATATGTCAATTGCATTTCTTGTGTTGAGTTGTTTATTGATGTGTAGGATGAGTTCTAAAGTGCTTCTCTATTGGCCCTAGATCCCACTCAATTGTCTCATTATTTATAGTCCTAGACATGTGCACATGTCCTCCTAGTTACCTTATTGCAATGTTGAGATTTGAACTTCAGTCACTCTCATTATGAATGTACCTTTTTACCTTTACAGAACAATCCTTGGACATTTTTCACAATAATTTTAATCCACAAAGCTCGACAACTATATGGGAAATCACTTATATACAAATGTGAGTTATGTAAATATGGAGACCTTTAGATTTTGTGTTTTTTGTTTTTTCCATTTCAAAACTATTTGTTTTCTTTCTTTTCTAATGAACATTTATTTAGAAGCCCTTTCCTACACAAAATCTTCAGTTTTAAACTCACTTGCATGGAAGATGCAACCATTTAGTAATAATTCCTCACACACCACATTGTAACTAAGATGTGTGAATGCCCTAAAACTATACAGGTTCAGTCCAAACACTATCATAAGATCATGCTTGATAAGATCACAAATACATCATAGTTTAGGTGTGGGTAGGACTTCCTTAGGGTAGGTAGGACTTCCTTAGTGTAGCCATAACTATGCATTGTAGTAGAATCATTATATTGACCATTCCAAGTTTGGACTAGCAGGGACAATGAAGTTTCAAGACCCTTGCTAGCCAAGGGAAGGTTGATATAAGAATTTGGAGGGACCTAGGGTATTGACAATCATATAGGACTGGGTTTGTGTTATGTTTGGAACCCATAAAGTCTTGAGGTCTTCTTAGAGGGGTGATATGTGACTAGGGTATGAAGGCTAGGACTTTATATGTAATCTTAAGCCCTCCTTTTGGATTTGTTGGAACCTTCTTCACTGATACATAAGGACTGTCAAGACTCATATGATAGTGCATTAGAGAGGCATTAAAATCACAAAGGAAATAAATGTTATTAGGCCATCACCCATTGGAGAAGGGATTGTCATAAAGAGCATGACAGTGTTACCTTGTCATAGTCACAAAGGGGATAGTCTTTGTGGTGGTAATTATAGTCACTAAGTTTACATCCACCTTCCTAGGGTCTACATAAATGCCTGAAGTTGAATATGCCTATTTTAAAGATCTTGCCATGAGTATTTTCCATGCTTTTACCCCCCTAATGATCCAAAGATTGAATATGAAGGTGTGGAAATTATTGACTAACCTTACTACTGTCACAGTCAATTTGCTAACATGCAAGACAGTCATGAGGTTTTTCTTGTTTTATTCAAGATTTATATAAGCTTCCTTATTGATAAGATGCGAGTCTACTATTCCCAAATTGTCTATGACAAAATACCAATGGAGACCTCCCCAATCCTCATCTCAAGTTTCAAATGCACAATGAAACGATGGAGGACAATCATAAATGTCATAATAGTACATTAGCATTTTTTGTCTCAAGGTGGCCCTTGAGACTGCCAAGGGGATGGATATAGAGTTGGGATTGTGGTTTTTGTTTAAAAGCTTTGTGTCATTGACCTAATATTTATTTGTGGCAAGGATCCCAATAGTCTAAAGATTACAAATTGTTGTCAAGAAGGGACTATCATAGTTAAGTGTGGTATAGTGATACAATTTCATCTTGGTTGAGTATTATATAAATCTCAAGCTATTTAGAATGCATGGGGGTATTAGGGTGTGGTATCACTATATAGGTAACCATCAAGTGATTTCTTCAACCCAATCTTGGCCTATATAGTACCCAGTGTGAAGAGCAAGATAGTGTTGTCCAAGAACCTTGTTACAGTCACAAATGAGGGCAGTCTTAGCTATTGTAACCATAGATAGAACCCCTTGCTGTTACCATAACATACATGACCTAAAACCATGACTCTATGAGTATGAGTTGTTTGAAACTCCTCTGAGAAGATCCCACTATGGGAATGAATCATAATTCAGTGTTAAATAGGATTGTTGTCATTACAAAAAATCTAGGGCAGTCATTGTATCCTCTCATTGCCATCATAGAATTAATACAACTATAGTTTTCAATACCAAAGAGATGGAATTTATGGTAACCATAAGGTCTGTGTTGACTAGTCTCAATCATCCATCCCTCGATGGTAAAAAAATAATGTCCCAAAGGAGACAGTAATGATGATACAAATGCAGACATAAAATAAGACCACTTTATATTCTTCTATTTTAGAGTATTGTCTCTACATTGCTGGTCTAAAGTAAGGAAGACATGATTTAAGAGTTCATTGGATTTGATGGCTACAAGCCATTCATCAAATCCACACAAGGTGGCATGGTCAGGTTTCTGAATGCTTAAGTCCTCCTTTGTCAAATGTTGTAGTTGCAACCACCCTGTTAGACATGTATGCAAAATGTGGAAGCATAGACAAGGCACGTGAACTGTTTGACAGAATGCCTCAAAGAAATGTGGTTTCATGGATTGCAATGACTGCAAGATATGCACAAAATGGATTTATTGAAAATGCTTTAGAAATTTTAAAGCAAATGCAATTGGCTAGTGTAAAGCCAAATTCCACAACCTTTGCCAACACCCTCCTTGCCTGTGTCAAAATGGGAGCTTTGGAATAGGGTATGGACATCCATCAATACATAAAGGATAGAGGAATTTTGTCAAATGTTGTAGTTGCAACTGCCCTGTTAGACATGTATGCAAAATGTGGAAGCATAGACAAGGCATGTGAACTATTTGACAGAATGCCTCAAATAAATGTGGTCTCATGGACTACAATGATTGCAAGATATGCAAAGAATATGGAATCATAGACAAAAAAATGTGAACTGTTTGATAGAATTCCTCAAAGAGATGTCATCTCATGGAATGCAATGATTGCAGGATATGCACAAAATGGATTTTACAAGGATGCTCTCAAAATCTTTGAATTAATTAAGCACTCTGGAACATATCCTAACATTGTAAGCTTTGCTAGTATTCTAGGTGCATGCAGCCATGCAGGTTTAGTGGATGAGAGTTGTACATACTTCAATCACATTTGTAACCCTTATTGCATTACACCTATAGTTGATCATTATGTGTGCATGGTTGACCTCCTTTCCTATGCTGTCTATCTTGAAGACACGCTAAGCTTTATCTTTCTTTCTAAATCCCCAAATTTGCCCTATTTCCACTCACATTGAAGACCTGTGAGCAGGAATAGGGCTAAAAAAATTTCTTTCTAAAATCAGCCAGATAAAACCATATTGCTAACTTCATTTTTTTTCAAACAAAATAGACCTTTATCTTAAGGTTACTCATGAACCTTAAGATAAATAATTTTTGGAAAAAAATTGTGCATTCCTTAATGACATGTAAGAGAATTTAATTAACTACTACTTAAAAATTCTTTAATGTTTCTATCTAATGCAGGTTATTAAATTAATAGTGAAAAATAACATACATGGACCAAGCAATTTGTGGCACTTAATGTTATGTAATAGAATTTACAGTTGATAGTTATATTGTATAACAAATTTTTTTATGATCTTTACTAACATTTATTAGAATTGTTACATGTTTTACATCATTGGAATGACATATTAGCTGTAACTTTTTTGAAATTTTATTATGGTATGTTCACTTTGATATGATGTAATATGATTATGGTTTCATTTCATATGTTGTAATATTAGATATATAATAGAAAAATAAATTATTGCATGAAATATATAATAACTTTTCATTTTAAATATTTTTTTTGCAGAACACGGGTCTTCTAGAAGATCAAGATTATCCTCATGATATAGATCCATATTATGTTGGTTCTGGTATAGATCACATGGCAGAGAATGATGATGATGCAAATACATAATACACCGAGGTCGATGACGATGATGATGATGACGATGATGATCATGATGATGATGATCATGATGATGATGATCACGATGGTGATGATCATGATGAGGCAATTGCTGGTAGTAGCTAGTGACATTCATGATCATATAGACTGCATCATGGATCATTATTGATATATCTCATATGTATCATTTTCACGGCCTCTAGTACCATGAGTTGTATCATAAATCTATGTATCATTTTGACATATATCATTTGGACATGTATCATCTTGACTTGTATCATTTTAAGTTACATAATTTATCATTTTTACTTATATCATTTGTACATGCATCATTTTGACTTATGTCGACTGTTGGACATGTATCATTTTGACATGTTATTGATCTACTGGCATATTTGACTTTCACTTGTTTTAGTTATATATGATGATGATCTATCAGTATTGGCTTGTCAATTTATATATATTGAAAGTGGTCGATGATTTTTGGATGGATATGTATTACGTATGATGATTTTAATTTACTGCTCAGGATGGATGTTGTCAAATTCAATTAAATTATAGATATTTGACTCACTTGTTTTGATTATAGATGATGATCATGTTATAATAATTATCTTGTTATTTAATCATATGAGTTAAATAATTAAATTACTTACTCTATAATCATATGAGTTATTTAAGAGGCATGATATATTTAACTAATTAAATTGAAATAAAACATATTAAATTAATAAATGTAAGCAACGCAAGAAACATTTTTAGAAGCAAAAAAAAAGCAACAATGGAAGCCAAACTAGAAGCAAACTAGAAGCAATCTTGGAAGTAAAACTTAGTGTTATCTAGGAAGCAAAAATAGAAGCAATTCAGGTAGCAAACAAAGAAGTAATAATGGAAGCAATTTTAGAAGAAACAAAATATGCAATAATAGAAGTCATATTAGAAGCAACAAAAGACACAAAAATAGAAGCAAAATTGGAAGCAACAAGCGACGTTATATCAGAAGCAAAATTGGAAGCAAAACTAGAAGAAAAATTGGAAGCAAAAGTGGAAGCAAAATTGGAAGCAAAGCTGGAAGAAAACCTAGAACCAAAACTGGAAGCAAAATTGGAAGCAAAACTGGAAGTAAAACCAGAAGCAAAACTAGAAGCAAAATTGGAAGCAAAACTGGATGCAAACCTGGAAGCAAACCTGGAAGCAAAATTGGAATCAAAATTAGAAGCAAACTTGGATGCAAAATTGGATGCAACAAGCAATGTTATGTCAAAAGCAAAATTGGAAGAAAAACTGGAAGTAAAACTAGAAACAAAACCAAAAGCAAAATTGGAATAAAAACTAGAAGAAACCTGGAAGCAAAATCAAAAGCAAACCTGGAAGCAAACCTGGAAGCAAACCTAGAAACAACACAAGAAGAAAAACCAGAAGAAAAATTGGAAGCCAAACTGGAAGCAACAAAATCTGGCACGCTAAACCTAGCGCTAAACCTGGTGCTAAATTCAACTCTAAACCTGACGCTAAAGTGAAATGCAATTTGGTGCCAAGTTTTGCACCAGAAGAAGTGTCCAATTCATGAACTTAAATGCACTAAATTCTAGCACTATTTTAGGCTCTAATTGCCTATTTTGTTGTAGTGACTTCTATCTTTCGTCCTTCCTCAAATCTTCATCATATTCATCCATCTCATATTCTTCTATTATCTATCTCTCACCTCATCAATAAAATCACATCAAATCAAATCACTTCTTCAAATCAATCTCCTCATCCAATCATGTCAATCAATAACCAATCAATCAAATCAATCCTATCCTATCATCAATTAATCAATCTATCAATTCAATTCTTCAAATCATTCCCTTAAACCAATCATGAAAATCAAATCATTTCTTCAAATCACTCTCCTCATTTCAATCAATCATCCAATCATCCTTATGGACAATCATCATTCAAATCAATTCTTCAATCACTTCTAATCAAAACAATCCAAGAAATGATCTAAATGTAATCCATCCTTTATCCATGCCAATCAAGTTAATCAATCTTGTCAAATTATCTAATTGCAATCAACGGTCTTGATCCTAATCTTGTCATAAACCAAATCAATCAATCATCATCAACAAACATCTTTGTGTTGATCTATGGATATATCATTCCCTACAATGACAACACTAACCTCATCATTGTGTTGATCTAGGGATATATCGTTCCCCACCATGACAACACTATCATCACCAATCAATCAATTAATCATTGGTTTACACTTGACAGGGGCAAAATGCAAAGTTTCACTCCTAAGACCCTTTCATTGAATGAAACTAAAGCATTTTGTAACATTTCCTTCATTGCCACCGCAAGAAAACAAATTCAAGTTAAAATATCCAAGGTAGGAATTTGTAGGTGGACCCAACAATTGGTCCAAAGTTTGAGAGAACAATTGGTCCAAAGTTTGGCACCTTTTTGGTCTCAAGGATCTTAAGAGACTCTCTTGGTCCAATGTAGCCTAGAAGGATTAAGATGCTTGGCCACCAAAAAGAGACCTCCACTAGAATTCACCTACCCACCCCAATGTGTTTGCACCATCAGTTGGTCTTAAGAGATGAGAATATGCTAGTCTTGGAGGTGCATACTGTGTTGTAGCCATGGTCCAGTACGGCATTCCCATACATTGCAAATGACATTTCATGTGACCTTTCCAAAGATTAAAATTGGTTCCATCAAATTTCGAACTGTCCTTCTTGTAAGACGACATCCTGGATCTCCTCAAGCAGTTAAGCTCCTTTTAGAGGAACTTGGCTCTGATACCAATTGTTGGATTTAGGGCAGACAACTGAGAGGGGGGGTGAATCAGTTGTACAAAACTTTCTTCCTTTCAAACACTTAACTCCACATTATTATTTAGTAGCTTAATAGTAAATCAATCATGAAAGCACAATGTAACAAATCAAGAGCAGAAACACATCAACACATGAGACACCAAGATTTTTGACGTGGAAAACCTGGTTAAGGGAAAAACCATGGGGTGATTAACCCTAGAATGTATTCTCTATTAGAAGAATAGAAAGAACAAATGGCACATGCCAATTAGGGCTCACTGCCCGAGCACACTGCTCACAAGAGGCTCACTACCTACAAGAGACACACTGTCTACAAAGAAATAAGTATCACATACATGAACTGGAGAATAGCATCTTCACCATGCTTGAATCAGTTCTATTTTAGCCCAATACTTCTACTCTGCCTTTCACTCTCCTCTTCACAACCACATGCTCATCTCCACACGGACAACTTTGAAATGACTTCATAATCCCTTATTTATACAAGACATCAACTTAGGAATGATCATCTAAGTCGGCAAACATCCACAAGATCATCCAAAAGATGTATAACTCATATGGTCGGCCTATCTCAGGAAGAATACCATCATCCAGAAGTTATTCTTCAATTGCGAGCTCCAACTCCAAAGCAGACCATCAACACAAACTGGACACTATCCAAAGACCTCCACAAGCTTGCCTAAATCACAAAGAACATCCACACTTCATCTGCTCACTTAAATCCTTATCCCCTTCATCTGAAACCTCAAGAACACAGTCTGTCATTACTATCACAAAGGAATAGATGCTTGTGGACCTTCAAACCATGAACCAATCTAGTTGACACTCCACAAGGACTTCCTCAACACTCCCTCAAATCCACAGAATAGAACAAAGCAATTCTAGAACTCACCGGACCTATCTGTATCACTCTGTCACTTCTGAACACCTATTGGAACTAGTTTTACTTGTGTGGCCACACCTTCTTTAGATCTTCATGCGGACCTCTAAAATCTCTACTGTATCACCTTAAGACACATATATACAAACCCATTAATCCGCATCCCCTAATTCTCAACCTATCTTGGACTTTTACCTTATTGTCATTACTGTTCTTCACTGTTCCTAATTGAGACTAATTTTCTCAATATCCTCAGCACATAGCTTATCCAATCCTTATCATTAATGCAACAGGAGTATGTTGACATCAATGACAACACTGGTTAGGCCCATACTTGCAACAATCTCCCCCTTTGTCATTGATGGCAACATATGATGTGAAAAACTATTTTAACCATCAAGAGAAGAACTTCTCCTTACTGACACAACTCCCCCTATCAGCAACACCCATTCTCATATCTTCTCTCTCTTTACTGCTCCCCCTTTGATCAACAACCACTAGTTTTTCACATGTCTTCTCTCCCCCTTTGACATCAATGGCAAAGGGCACATACTTGCAGTTCCACTACTTCATAATCATATCTGTTGTTCTCCCTGAGTAGCAACTCCCCATCATCAATCCAGACCATAGGATGTGACTATTATATCCACCAGACTAATGCACATTAGTGCATCTTAGTTCATCACCAGAGGGGCAATAACCCCTAACTTCTCCCTGAGATACTCAAAAGAGTCCTTAGGAAGAGCTTTAGTAAAGATGTCTGCAATCTGATCCTTGGAAGGCACAAACTCCAATCTCACTTCATTCTTGTTCACTTTCTCTCTCAAAAAGTGAAATTTGATGGATATGTGTTTAGTTTTTGAATGCAACACCGGATTCTTAGATATATTTATTGTACTTGAGTTTTCACAAAAGATTGTGATAGGTTCCTCATACTCCACTTTGATATCTCTTAGCATCTGCTTCATCCATAAAACTTGAGTGCAACTACTTGCTGTTGCAATATATTCTGCTTCTGTAGTGGACAGAGATATTGCCTCTTGTTTCTTGATTAGCCAAGAAACCAATCTCTTCCCCAAAAAGAATGCTCCACCATTGGTACTCTTTCGGTCATCCACATCTCCTGCCCAATCCACATCTGTATATGCATGAAGAGAGAAATCATGATCTTTAGGATACCACAAACCATACTCAAATATCCCTTTTAGATATCTAAAAATCCTCTTGATTGCCATGACATGAGATTCTCTAGGATCAGCTTGGAATCTAGCAACAAGACCAACAGCCTGCATAATGTCTGGTCTAGTTTGAGTGAGATACAACAATCCTCCAATCATTGACCTGTACTTTATCTGATTAGCCTTAGGAGAGTCATCATCTTTGCTCAACTTACATCCGGTTGCCATGGGAGTATTCATTAGTTTTGAGTCCTCCATCCCAAATTTCTTCAACAATTCTTTCACATATTTGGTTTGAGAAATGAAGATTCCTTTCTTTGTTTGAGTGATTTGTAGACCCAAGAAGAAATTCATTTCACCAAGCATGGACATCTCAAACTCACTTTTCATTTGATTTGCAAAAGTTTTACACATACTATCTCTTCCTCCAAAAATGATATCATCAACAAACACTTCAACAATTAAGATGTTTTCATGATCAATTTTGAAATATAAGTTACTATTAGCAGTACCTTTGTTGAAACCAATCTTCAAAATATACTTGTCCAATCTTTCATACCAGGCTCTAGGGGCTTGCTTCAATCCATACAGTGCCTTCTTCAACTTGCAGACCATAACACCATGATTGGACAACTTAAATCTGGCTAGTTGCTCAATGTACACTTCTTCTTCCAAGTCACCATTCAGGAAGGTAGACTTGACATCCATCTGATACACTTTAAAATCTTTGAAGTCAGCAAATGCAAGAAATAATCTGACTTCTTCAATTCTTGCCACCAGAGCAAAAGTTTCTTCAAAATCAATTCCTTCTATTTGAGAGTAACCCTTGCAGACCAATCTGGCTTTATTTCTGATAACTTCTCCAACTTCATTTAGTTTGTTCCGTAAGACCCATTTTGTTCCAATCACATTCTTGTTTCTAGGTCTAGGAACAAGATCCCAAGTGTGATTTTTCTCTATTTGGATCAGCTCTTCCTCCATTGCTTTAGCCCAGTTTTCATCATTGAAAGCTTCATTCACTGTCTTAGGTTCAATCTTTGAAATCAAACAATATTATTCTGAATCTTGAGCAATTCTCCTTCTTGTTTGTACTCCTTTGCTTTTATCACCTATGATTTGATCTTCAAAGTGGTTCAGTCTTACATACCTGGGAGTTTTGGGAATTTCTTGCACTTCTGATACTTGATCAGGCTCATTGACACTCATCTCTTCTTCCTGATTTACTGGATTAATTTGAATCTGACTAGCAAAGGATGCTTGGGCTCCTTGAGTCAGAACATCATTCTGATCATCTTCATCATATTCATAAAACCTTGAGGGTTTCTCAATTCCCTTATCAAACTTCACATTTGTACTTTCTATCATCTTTCTCAGTCTCTTGTTATAACACCGGTATGCTTTGCTTAGAGTAGAGTAACCCAAGAATATTCCTTCATCACTTCTAGCATCAAACTTTCCTAGATCTTCATCTCTTTTAATGTAACATTTGCTACCAAAAACTTTGAAATACCTCACAATAGAAGTGATGCCAAACCAAAGTTCATAAGGAGTCTTACCGGTATTGCTTCTGATTTGAACTCAATTGAGAGTATAGATTGCAGTGCTGACAGCTTCTCTCCAATAGATTTGAGGAACATTTGCTTCCATCATCATGGTCCTAGATGCTTCTTGGATGGTCTAGTTTTTTCTTTCCACTACTCCATTCTGCTGTGGAGTCCTAGGACTAGACAACTGTCTCTTTATTCCATGTTTCTCACAGAATTCTATGAACTCACTAGATGTGAATTCTCCACCTCTATCAGACCTTAAACATTTCAATTTTAATCCAGTTTCATTCTCTACCATAGACTTGAATATTTTGAATTTCTGAAGGGCTTCTGATTTCTCTTTTAGAAAGGTAACCCACATCATCCGGCAATAGTCATCATTTAATAACATGAAGTATCTATCACCTTGCATACTCCTGATTCTTGCCAGACCACAAAGATCAGTATGAACTAAGTCCAATAATCCAGTAGAAGACAGTTCCTTGCTTTTGAATGAGACTCTACTTAGCTTACCCAATTGATATTATTTGCACAAGCTATTAGTAGGTTTCACCAATTTTGGAAGATCTCTTACAGCCTGAGTATTGCTATCTTGATGATATTATCAAAATTTACATGACACATCCTCCTATGCCATAACCAACTCTGATCAACTTGAACAAATAGGCAACTTTTACCAGAACCAACCAAATGGAAGATATTACCTTTAGTTTGAGTACCGGATGCAATCTCTATTCTGGAGCTTTCAAAGATCTTGCATTTTCCATCCTTGAACTGGAGATCATAGCCTTTGTCCACCAACTGTCCAACACTGAGAAAATTGTGCTTCAATCCTTCAACATACAGTACATTACCAGTTTTGTTTCTTCTATCAAAAGAAATGGTTCCTCTACCTCTGATTCTACCAGCAGAATTATCACCAAATTTTACTACTCCTCCTTCATACCTTTCCAAATCTACAAACTTATTTTTGTCACCTGTCATATGGTGAGAGCATCCACTGTCAATGACCCAATCATCCTTTTCTTCAACTGGGCAGCCAAAGCTCTTTCTACAACTTTATGATTGATAGATTCAGAGGATATTAGTTCTTCTTCCTTGATGGCAATAAACACCCATTCACTTCCGGATTTGTTTCATGTCTCTAATTCATCATCTATTACTCCTTCATTATCATCTTCCTCATGAAAATAGTAACAATTCTTTTGGAATCTTGATCTATTAGAATTTGGCCTTGAAAATCTTTCCAGACACTTTGAGGCAAAATGACCAATCTTATTACAGTTAAAACACTTAAAAGGCAATTTCCCTTCATACTTATCAGATCCTCTTGGCAATCTTTTTGCAATAAGAGCTTCAAGATGAGCAATTTCAGCTTCTTCTTCTTCCAGGTCTTTTCTTGTTTTTTCATACCATGAAAGTTTCCTTGAAGAGTTCTCTCTCGGATCAAACCTTTGTTTACCTTTTACAGATGCACTGGCTTTGAATGTAGATTCAGTCTTTGGGGGTTCATCTCCAAACTTGGCCATTTCAAATGTAGCCAATTTACCAACCAATTGATCTCTTGTGACGATTGTGTGGGCTCTGAATTCTTCAATTGCAGCAGCCTTGATTTTATAAGAAGCAGGAAGGGATCTAAGAACTTTGCCAACAATCTCATCTTCATTCAAGACTCCACCAACATTTCTAATTCCACAAACAATCTCATTTACTCTTGGCATAAAAGATGTGATATTTTCATCTTCTCTCATCTTCAGACTTTCAAATTTCCCTTTCAGACTCTATAACCTTGCACTTTTAACATACTTGTCTCCTTCATGCAAAATTTCCATTTTTTTCCAAATCTCATAAGAAGTCGGTAGGTCGATAACATTTGAGAGCTCTAAATCAAATAATGCATTTAGAAGAGCCTCTATAGTCCGCAAATTGTTTTTAGCATCTGTGATTTCATTTTGGGTTTTCAAACCACCCTGTGGAGGTGCATACTGTGTTGTATCCATGGTCCAGTACGGCATTCCCATACATTACAAATAACATTTCATGCAACCTTTCCAAGATTAAAATTGGTTCCATCAAATTTTAGACTGTCCTTCTTGTAAGACGACATCTTGGATCTCCTCAAGCGGTTAAGCTCCTTTTAGAGGAACCAATTGTTAGATTTAGGGCAGACAACTGAGAGGGTGGGGGTAAATCAGTTGTACAAAACTTTCTTCCTTTCAAACACTTAACTCCACATTATTATTTAGCAGCTTAATAGTAAATCAATCATGAAAGCACAATGTAACAAATCAAGAGCAGAAACACATCAACACATGAGACACCAAGATTTTTGACATGGAAAACCCGGTTAAGGGAAAAACCATGGGGTGATTAACCCTAGAATGTATTCTCTATTAGAAGAATAGAAAGAACAAATGGCACATGCCAATTAGGGCTCACTGCCTGAGCACACTGCTTACAAGAGGCTCACTGCCTATAAGAGACACACTGTCTACAAAGAAATAAGTATCACATACATGAACTGGAGAATAGCATCTTCACCATGCTTGAATCAGTTCCATTTTAGCCCAATACTTTTGCTCTGCCTTTCGCTCTCCTCTTCACAACCACATGCTCATCTCCACATGGACAACTTTGAAATGACTTCGCAATCCCTTATTTATACAAGACATCAACTTAGGAATGATCATCTAAGTCGGCAAATATCCACAATATCATCTGCAAGATGTATAACTCATCCGGTCGGCCTGTCTCAGGAAGAATACCATCATCCAGAAGTTATTCTTCAATTGCGAGCTCCAACTCCAATGCGGATCATCAACATGAACTGGCCATGATCCAAAGACCTCCACAAGCTTGCCTAAATCACCAAGAACATCCACACTTCATCTGCTCACTGAAATCCTTCTCCCCTTCATCTAAAACCTCAAGAACATAGTCTGTCATTATTGTCACAAAGGAATAGATGCTTGCAGACCTTCAAACCATAAACCAATCTAGTTGACACTACACAAGGACTTCCTCAACACTCCCTTAAATCCGTAGAACATGACAAAGCAATTCTGGATCTCACCGGACCTATCTGTATCACTCTGTCACTTCTGAACACCTACCGGAACTAGTTTTACTTGAGTGGCCACACCTTCTTCAGATCTTCATACGGACCTCTGAAATCTCTACTGTATCACCTTAAGACACATATATACAAACCCATTAATCCACATCCCCTGATTGTGAACCTATCTTGGACTTTTACCTTATTGTCAGTACTGTTCTTCACTACTCCTGATTGAGACTAATTTTCTCAATATCCTCAGCACATAGCTCATCCAATCCTTATAATTAATGCAACAGGAGTATGTTGACATCAATGACAACACTGGTTAGGCCCATACTTGCAACATTTAGATGAATCAAGCCTTTGACATGACACATATGAATTTGAACACCATGCAAAGATATCATAAACACTTCAATACCCATAAACATCAACATGAAGGCTACTCATCACACTATCTACAACTCATGATGACATGATAACCACTCAAGAGATAACCTTGACAAGACATCCATGATAGTGACAATATGGACAATCAACTTGTAACCAATCTACTCTTGTACACACTTCTTGACATGAAAAAGATTGAAGACCATATGTAAGGAATGAAGACTATCTTGATGAAGACCATCCTCCTGTTCCTGCACAAGGCACTTTTTACAACACAATGTCAAATCTGATATATACAAAACCATATCTGAAACACACTGCAATCAACAAGAACTTCTAACTCTTGATTGTATCATTCAAATCATCCCATCAAGTCTGAACTACACCAACACTTTGCAAAACAAAATGCAGAGACAAGTGCTATGAATAAGAGCTAATTGAGAACACCTTAACTGAAACATCACAACTCAACTTTTGTAAGTATTAACATGAAATGAACAAGATACAAATAGGATCATTTATAAACCAAGTCACTCAACATCATCAAACTCTTTGTGCATTGAACCCCTGAACATCTTTTCAACATCTTGTATGTATAAAAACATCAATGACAACATGAACCACTAATCACCTATATCACTGACATACATTGAAGAAAAACATAGTTAGAAACACTATCATCAACTACATGAACTTCATTTCATAAGATTGATATGAGTAGCATCTTAGCAAACATTATCAGGCAAGAATCTAATAATATGATAAACATGACAAAATCATCATATTGACAAGCACCAAATGATCGTCTCCTCAAACTTCTTGGGGATAATTTATAGGACATTGGACAACTCCCCCTCACTTCATGTTATATGTTATGCAACTGATGATGTGACTTGTGCAAGATGCACAAGTTTAGGATCTATTTTCTCTTGAATTTATTTTTTCCTCCAAACTTTCAAAGGTTCTTTCTTCTATTTAGATTTCTTCTTCCAAACCTTTTCAACCTCTTTTCTTTTCCAACTTTTCAAACCAGGTGATACCATTCTTCCATACATTCTACAACTATATGCTTTGTGACCAGGATAATTGCACTTGAAACATACAAGATTAGTATTCGTTTTGCAATCAACTGCTTTGTGTCCAAAATGATTACAGATATAACAATAATCAGAAAATGGATAATTATACCTGTACATATATGCATATCTTAATAGAGCAGTTCTTCTAAAATTTCTTCTTTGATTGTGCATTTTGACATACTCATCTTTGGTATTCAATTCAAATTCAATATTCTTTTTGCCTTCAAGAGCAGCAGCATGATAACTCAGATCAATTTTCCTTCTAGGAGTCTCTCTAACTTTGGAACACTCTCCTTCATATCCTAGACCAGTAGTGTCCTTACGATGTTTTTGTTTACCCAACATTTCATGTAACTTATTTGTGCTTTCTTCAAACTCCTAATATTTCTTGGACAGAACCTTGAGACCTTCATAATCTTTTCTCAGATTAACAATTTTAGCCTCTAATTTCATATATTCAATCCTTTTCACCTCAAGGTCAGATTTTGTTGCATCTATTGTTCTTTTGGCTTCTTCAATTTCAGTCTTTAGATTGATAATCAATTTGTCTGATTCATCAACTTGTGTCCTTAAATTTACAATTTGATTTCTTGCTTCTTCAAGATCTGAAGATACTCTTTCAAGGTCTAAAATTGTTGTCTTTGTAGTCTTTTTCTTGTTACATAGCTGCAATTCTAATATCTGGTTCTCCTTTTTGTACTTCTTGATTTCACTCAAAGCACACAAGAGTTCACCTTATATATCAATTTCAAACTCTTATTCATCATTACTCATAATGTGATCTTCTTCTTCTAAATCTTATTGAGTCTCATCACCTTCATGTGAAAGTCTCCTTTCATTGTCACTTTCTTCAAACACCAAGTTGTCCTCTTCTTCATCACCTTGATAGATTCTTATCAATTCCTTCCACACATCCTGAGCTATTTCACAATGCATAACTTTACAAGAGACATCATTAGATAATCTAGACAAAATAACCTTCTTTGCTATATGATTACATTCAAGAGCTTCTTTGTTATTTGTAGTATTGGGTGATTGAGAGGAAACAAAATACCCATTCTCAACTGAAATCCAAACACCATACCCTAAAGAGGATAGATAGACTTGCATTCTAATACACCAAACATAGAAGTTTGAACCATCAAAGAAAGGAACTCTAGAAACCTCTTTCACTAATTTAATACCTAACTCAACTTGAGAAACATTTCTATCAACTGATTGTATATCAACATCTAAATTTGGGATAGATGGTGTCTTTTGATCATTATGTGGCTTGACATTTCTCCTACTCTTATTTCTTCTACACTTTCCCATGATACTCCACTATCAGGAACTACCCAAGCCTGTCAGACTTCTATACGGAACATGTGCTCTGATACCACTTGTTGGAGTACAGAACAACACTGAGAGGGTGGTGCATCAGTGTTGTATAATTTTTAACATTTCAAAACTTGACTCAAAAATGTTATGCAAAGGAGTTCACTGAAAATCATAGTCATCATGATATGCAAAAATTAAATAAAGATGATCAAATAGATACACCATAATCAATCACAAAGAAAAGACATGACACAGGTTTTGATGAGTGGAAAACCCTCAAGGGGAAGAAAAACCACTGATAATTTGCATCACTAGCTTATTTGAATCTCACTGATTACAACAATAGTTGTCTCACTGATAATTAACCATGCCTCATTGGCATACAAAGCCTCACTAGCATAAATCTGCCTCACGGGCAAATACAATCACCATTATCAAAAACATAATGTGCAAGAAATGATTGCAAGTCAATATGATTTTCACCATTACATACCCTATGATTCATCACTCACACAAAGATTCAAATACAATCACTGCACAAAGAATACAATAACTTTCTTCTTTGAATAACCTGCATCATCTAATCACCTCCTTATAATTGACACATCTTATGATCTAGTCACTCTTTGTATTTACCTCTGCAAAAACCATGATCTCATACATCTCTCGAATCACATACAAAATATCATGATTCATCTATATTTTCTCTTCAAAAGAATCTTCACAAAAATGTCTCCATCACTGCATACTGGTCCACACAAAAAATTCCTCCATCAATGTACCTACAAAACCATTATATAAAAATTGAATGTCCTTTCATATTCCTCTCACATTCTTCTTCTTCTCTGTTTTATTTTCACCTGCAAAAATGATAAATAGATTATCTTTTGATATTCCTCTCCTCTGCAAAATCATCTTCACCATTTCAATTAACAACTCTACATATATTTGTTCATAAAATTCACAATGAACCTGCAATATGACCTTTCATATTCTCTTTTCTTTGATTTATTTTTCCCTTCACAAAACTAATTCTTCAACATTCTACAATCACCATTCATCTTCCATGCATTAAAAAAACTTCAATAATATTTTATCAATCTATATAAAATATCTTTCTATTATCTTCAGACCCACATACCAATCCATCTACATGAAGTCCATAATCACCACTTATGAAAAAAAATAAAGTCTTCAAAGTAATCTTCTCATTTTTAGAAAAAACAAATAACCTTCTCTCCTTATTAGTCTTCGATGCACAAGAGAACTCAAAAATAGAAAGAAAATCTTCTTTAAAAAAATGCTTTAAAGACTCCAAGATATTCTACCTTTGAAAGGCTAAAAATAGCCTTTAACAAATCTTCACTATAGTCGTAAAGACTTTGACATTCCAAGACACGTCAAAGTTAAGCAAAAGAATTGAGGTATGAAGATTTAAATTGTGGCCTTTGATCGGCCTTCACGTGCTCACCACAACTTTAAAACGTAACCATTGATTTTGTTTTAGTGCCCAAGCGCTCAAGGATAAGACCAAAATCACCAGTCTTGCAAGGAAGAAGGGGCCAATAGGAATATGTACTAAGAACCCTTTGATAGGTCACTTTAAGTGACATGACCTACTATACTAGGTCAACATAAAAACATAAATAAAGTGCAAGCCATCATTACAAGAACTTTATACCCTGCATTTTTAGCTTTAGATCATACTAAGAGTTTCAGGAAGAGCATTTAGGTTTTTAGGAATATAGTTTTTAGATCTCAAAATGTTTTGCAAAAGCCTTACTCATTTTATCACTGAACCCCTGCTAAGCATCTTTATTGCAGATGAAATAAAGTAAATATGTCTCTTCACTTTAGGGTTTTAAAGACTTAAAAAATTAGGTCTTAAAAATGACAAAACCCTTTAACCAATAGATCATATCATGTATACCTTTTGGTGTAGACCTCATTGTGATGCCCCATCATGCAACCCTAGAGAGTTAGGCTAACAGGTGCAAAATTAATAGAAATATTTATTTTTTGAAGCAAGTAAATGAATTTACACTAGATAAAATTAACACTATATAAAGCATTCAAACAAAATGAACAACTAACACCTCTAGGGAACATAACTACATGAGATAAACATAAATTCATAACAACTCAAGTAACATACATTTTGATGCAATATAATTACATTATTCATTTACAATATGAACAGTTACAAGCTTCAAGACTAATTACATCGGTTTACAATATACAACAAGATTATACAATTCTGAAAGTAGGATATAGCTTTCAATGAGGCAAGCATAGATCTGGAACTAGAACACATCAGTTGTGGAAACATGAACCAAGAGGACCAAGAAAACTAATGGATTAAGCTCTTCCACCCAACCATGTGGAACCCTGAGGTCCACCCCCCGAGCTAGGAGATAACAATGAGGTTCCACTAAGTCAAGGAATACATGCAAACAGATACAGACTTGACACAGGCAACTCAAATCCTCAAGACTACACAAAATATCAAGACAAGATAGTACTCTAGAGGCAACAACAAAAGATAAAGAGGAAGTAACTAGACTGTAGTAGGGAGAGTGTCATCGCATGGTCCTAGCATGGGTTATCCAGGCTATCTCTCTCTAGAAACCGGCCCCCATCTATGGTTATCCTGGCAACCTCTCACTAGGCACCGGCCCCATAGGGTGACACATGCGGATCCGACACATCCTCTCATAGAGACAAGGAGGCCCACCTTGCCAACCAAGCCTTCTCATCCCATCCTTAGCCTATGAGAGCACTCAAGGCATGGGTGAGGAATCATACTTATCTTGTTATGTAAATTACTACCCAACCCACCTAGATAAATTATTAAGTTATCACTTGATTATAACTTCCATGGGGTTATCTAGGTAGCCACTTTGGGCACTGGCCCCACAATGAAAGCCACTCTCCTACATGCAACTAGCTACCCCTAATTAACATCCAGAAACCAACTAAGTAACATGCATGGACAAGGGACTGTAAGGCATCTTTCTTTTGCAACTCAGTACATAGAAAAATTTGAGACTTCAAATCACCCAAACTTTCCCCTTTCCACCTCAAAATCCCAAATTAAAAAAAAAAACATTTAAACAACATGACACAATGTTAGACTGGAACCCAAGTAGCCAACCTATGGAGTTGGTTAAATTGAAACACAATACATAACCATTTCCCGATATGGCAACAATGAAGATTTTAACAACTTGACATTTAATAACCATGACATCCTGCTAGAACCAAAATAGCTACATGACTCAGAACCACGGAAAATACAATAACTCAATTTCATCATTACTAAAAGGCAATAGTAACTGACAATGGCATTACAAGAACGACCGTATAATATATCTAAAATTACTCAGCATATCACTATCGAACCATTTTAAACAAGAAGGCACTAAAAGATTTTAACTTTCTTGTAAATAAAATCCTAACAACACTATTCAATCCTAGAGGTATAATCCCATCTAGCATTTATTTAACAACTAGTATTACCATAAAATCTACTTCACATAAAATAATTCTAATTTATTCATTTAACAATCTTGCATCAACTAATACAATAAAATTATTAGCTCTATATTACAAATCTATCCTAATATTAATTTTCATCACTTTTTATTATTAAATGAGTTGTTAAAAACAAACTAACACAAAACAAGAAAATTTAGTTCTTTAAAACTAGATTTACTAAACATCCATGGAGTTCCTATTTGGAACTTTCTAAATTAATTCATTTGCCAATCCTTTTATTTAAAATGGACTCTTGCTCTAACAATAATAATATAATTTTATTTGAGAGGCTCTTAATTCAGAGAGGAGGAATTAAAAAAAAAACTTCTGAGGTTTTGAACAAACAAATGGAGAATGGTATTCTAGAAGAAAGCCATGGCAGTACAGATTCAGAGAGAATGAAACCAATATAAATTTTTAGAGATTCAGAGAAATCAGAGGTTTTCAATTTGTTTGGTAGAGGAGGAAATTTTAGATAAATTCAGGAAAAGAAATGACCCCAAGAAAAACTAATTTTAGGCAAGATACACGATTGTTATCTTTTATTATTTTTTTTTTATTTTCTACTGACTGGAACAACCCAGCCAAACAATACAGTTGGAGATTTCAGTCTAAAAGAAGTCTAAAAAGAGGCTTGCATGCTGACCGTATGGCCATGCGAGGCAAGTAAGAGTATTGATTTTCTTTGCAAAGGGGAAATTGATCCAAACAATAGATTTAAACCTTCATTTGCTGCAAAAAATTGATGGAATAAAAGCTAAGGGAAGGCCGTACGGTGGCTAAAAGGAAGCTTCTAATAAGAATATTTGTAAAAAGATTTTTCAGACTCTCTCTCTCTCTCCCACACCGTATGGCCTGGCAGGATATGCAAGGTAAACCAAGATTTCAAGGTAGAATGAATTAAAAGGAAGCAGGTTGAAATTGTACGGCGACAGCTGAGGAATAAGGTAGAGCAGCTTAAAGTTTGACTAGAAGAAATCAACCTAGCAACACAACTCACATTGTTGGTTTCAGGCAGAAATAGGAGAAATAGGGATAGAGGGGCCGTACAATGGCATGCTGAGGAAGAGAAAAAATAAATTTGAGTGAATTTCCACAGGCTATTCGATCCATAAGAAAGGCTATAAACTTCATTTATGGCAAGGATATTCCAGAAGGGAGCAATATGCATACAAACACATAGATAGTGCAGAAATAGCCTCGGTTTCAAATACACTCATCCACATAGAGGCATAGAAACAATAATGTTTTAAAAATTCTTGAACAGACAAGATTATAGAGTGCACAATCACACACGAGGCAAAATAACATACCCATATTTCAATCCAACTTCCAAAATTCTTCAGCTCCCAACTCCTCCAGTTTTCTGTTACCAATTTTCTTCTCCAATTTTCTATCTCCCCCCCTCCAAATTGACTCCCCTCCAAGAAAAAAAAATAGCCAAGTCTCATAAATTCCCACTTCCACAAATCTGTTACAAAAAATCCCACTACCTTGAAAGCAATTAATTTTTACTTTCCAAAGAGATTCTCCAAGTCTAGAATCTTATTCGACAACTCACAAGAAAAAATTTACTGACCAATATTATTTTTCTAATTAACATATACTATTTTAACAATATTAAATACTTATGACACATATTCTATTAAAATCATTAAAATAATTAATTTAATCTTTATTAAAATTTACTTAAATAATATTCCTAATTTCGTATTGATAAATAATAACTAATAAATAATATTATATCTAACTAATTAATAACATTATTATTCTAAAAATAATTCATTTCCTACCATCCCATAAAATAGAAACCATCAAATTCAAGCAAATACAAATATATACCCGTGATGACCATAAACCTGAGGCAAGAACCAAAGAGTGACATCCTAACTCCCAACCACAAACTGAAGATGAAAACTGACCTAGGGGAAACCCCATGTTATCTCCCATCAATATTATCCATTGGAGTGAGGTCATGCTTAGACCTGCTAAGTCAGGTGGAGTCGATGCCCGGTTCCTACAACCTGCATCAAAACGATAGGTTGTATATGAACATATGCATATATATCAAACACACAGAGTCAGGGAATCATAGCGTAGTAGGGTGCTCAAAATGAGTAATACTACACCGTCCCTGCTCTAAAGCATAACAATAAACATATACATCTCTAACTAGCAATCAGATAACATTCAACCACATAAAGCAAGGTAACATTAATTTGCAAAATCAATTAACCATCAACCAACCAGGTCTAAACACAACATAAACTGTAATCTCAATAATGTCATCATATTACTTATAACACATGTCAGTAATCTCATCAATCACCCATAGTCCTTCATGAACATAATAAGCATAAACCATAAGTCTAACAACTCAAATGTCTCAAACTATCTAAAAGCAATGGAAAACTATCAACTAAATCAAGCCAAAATGAGAAGCATTACACTCATTCATTGCACAACTGATCATATCACATACTAAAATCATCTTGGAATGAACCTTGATTGTGATTTACAACTGATCTACAATTGTTCTACAACATGAAGACCTCTTATCTTGAACAACACACTAAGAAGGATCACCATCTAACATGAAGTATGAAGAATATTATGAACCAGCATCCTAACCATGAAGTCTCAGACAAGAAACATATTCTGGCTTGTGAACAAACTCAACATCTCTTGTGGTTCGTGTTTCAAAACAATCATGAAGTCATGAAGACATGAACTTCAAAAGAAGAGCATTATGAACATGATGAGCATGATCCATATATATCCTGATATGAAATAGGAAGTATGTCAAACAATCAAACTCCATGAACAACTATCTCCTCCTGATGTCTTGATCAATAATGGCAACTTTGCATCAACTAACCTCCTAATGTCCTGATCAACATTGGTAACTTTGCATCATCAACTGAACACCCTTTTGACATCAATGACTATCAATCTCCATCAAATCCATCTGCATACAATCTATCACAGGTTTTCTCCTCTAAATTTTATTCCAACGCATCTTTTTAGAATGATTCCTTAATCCACAAAACTTACAAGGGTATAGATCCCAACACAATTCCTTTTCATGTCCAAGCCTTTTACAGTGAGAACAATACATACCTTTTCTTCTCTGATTTTATTTGTTTGAACTTGTAACAACATCCTTACCTCTGATGTATCCAAGGCCTTCAGTTCTTGATCTCATTACTAGTTTAATAGGTTTTGTAATTCCTTACTGACACTTTCCCAATCCTTTTCCTTCATATCCCATTCTTTGAATGATTTTGAAACCAATACCATCACCAACAACTGCAGGTTCAATTACATTGTAATCTTCAACTTCACTTCCTAAAGAAACTTTTGCAACATCACACAAATCATTAGTATCACAAGAAACATCACAAAGTTCGGGCTTAGATCTCAAACTTTCATTCTCTTTTCTACATGCTAAAAGTGACTTCTCCAAATGATTAACATGTTCCTTCAATCCTGCTATTTCATTCTTCTATAGACTATTTTCTTTCTTCAACTCTTCCAAATTTTCCTCCAGATCTCTGTTCCTCTTTTCCACCTTCCAAAAATAACTTGAATCCTTCTTCCAATTCTGCAAAACTCTTTTCAACATACTCAAACAACTTCAGTTCCTTTTCTAATTCTGCATTCCTCCTTTTTACATTTTCTAATTCTTCTTCAAGAGCATCATATTTGTCTTCTCCTAGTTCTTTTATCCTTTCCATCAACTCTGAATTACACCTCTTAATTTCACACAATTCTTATTCTAGAGTATCCTTTTCGCATATTAGGTTTTTATTTTCTTTCTTCATTCTCTTTCCAATCTTTCCCATCAAAACAATTCAGATAAACAACTTAATTTGAAATGCTTACTTGAATCTTTCTTGCCTTGATCTTTCTTCTGCGGTGACACTTATTACACTTTAGGGTTTCACACTTTCTCCAACACTTTCTATCCTCTCAATAGGTACACAATCATATTAGCATATTTGCAACCAACTTTGATACCACTTAATGCAGTCAAGGTAGGAGGGTCCAATGAAGGACAATCCAGCCTTGCAACCTTAAACAACCAACAACGTGATCTTAATAGAGATACAATGAAAACATACAATCAACAATAGAAAGAAAGAGATATTCATGAACACATGACACAAGATATATCTTGGGAAAACCCTCAAAGGGAAAAACCCATCCTTTAAAGCTCATTCCTCATTATATTATGATCTCAAATCTCAATGCTCATGCCTCAAGGGATTCACAGAGGTTAGGCTGCAGTCCAAGGTTACAAAAGATTCATACAACAACATTCTTCCATGATTTCTTTCTTCTACATCTCAATTCTCTGCTTTGCAACTTCTTATGTTCTTTGCTCTACTCTCTGCTTCAATTTTGCTACTTCTTTAAATCAAAACAACTCATCATATTGCTTCATAGATTTGTACACTTGATCACTAGTTGGAAAAAATCCTTAACCTCTCATTTATATCCTTCGTATGTCTTCATAACATTATCAAGTTTGCCTAATTGCAAGGACTAGTATGTAACGTGTAGACACGGATAGATCAGACCTAAACATAAGGCATTGCTCCGCTAGTGCATAGAGCTTCATGCAGATCTCTAAGAAGGTTAGCTAGGTCCTTAAGTTCCTTGAATGATGTTCCTTTTAGCTCCACATGTCATGGAATTTCTCTGCAAGCCAATTAGACTCCACTGAATACTATTGGCTTTGCTCTATGAAAAATAGGTAATCTTCTGATAGCGATATCTCTCCAGAAACAAACCCAAATCATTTGAATTTTGGATATGATGTAGTTGATGATGTATAGATGCTAAGTCCATCTCCACAACTCCTAATGTGATGATGTGGTAAAATGCAGTACTCTCCAAGATCGCTCTCTCTAGCACTCTACAACTTAATGGTAACTATCCCAAGTGATTTGAATGCCTCTAGATGCTCCTGCATCATTCATCTTTTCTTTCTTGTTGTAGGGACACACGGTCCTTATCAATATTTATTTGTTATCATCATCCATTGACTAGTAGAGCCACTGAAGAATGAAAACACTAAAAGTGAGAGAGGAGATAAAAGTGACTTAGGTTCACAATGTGAGAAAACACCCCCAAGACATCCTCCACAACATTACACCCCCAAGGCACCACACACAACAATTATAATACAAGAGAATAGATCAGAATAATAGAGAAACAATTAGAAGAATTATCACAACAGAGGCAGTCTCCTTATATCCTTGACCTTACAAGAGTATCAAGGGTCATCCAAGGAGACCTAAACAATATTTAACACTACACTAGGGGAACACAACACAACTCTAACAACAAAAATATCTAGGAGGAGGCCACCCTTAAGAGAAACTAGAATAGGTGCTACATCAAGTGTGGCTAATTGAGGGAGAATTACTTGCCTAATTCAAAGGGCTATTTCTTGGTGAACAATCTATGTCAAACATCTTAGGATATATCATATTTAGTCTTGAACTTGTTGATATTATATTAACTTTAAGAGTAGAACGACTATAACATCCAAATCTGAAATGACAAGAAAAACTAGGTTTTCAAATACAAAAGAAACTTATCTATAACCCATTACAACATTTTTCATTTTATCAAAACATGATCTCATTTTCATAAAACTGAAAGAAATGATATATATTAAACATTTTGCTTTCTTACAATTTGCAATTTCCTTGAAACAAATAATATATTGGAAACATACCATTAACATGCATCTCGATTGTCGACCCATCACATTCAAGACTCGGCAATCCTCAGTATTTGGAAGAGAAAGTATCTTCAAGGAGCTTAACCTCCAACCACAGACCGTCGGTCTCCCGCACTCCTTCCTAACCAGAAGTGGCCCTACCCTACTCAAGAGGATAGACTTAGGATAACCATCGGTGTTTGCCATCTGAGCTCTGGTGTTGTAACTTACATGTCTTGTTATCGTGTAGATCCCTAGATACCCTCTAGTCATGCACGACACTCCACAAGAAACGCCATCCAGTTATAGTGAACATTTGATGCACTTGAGGATCGTGCACCACCTTGGCCAAAGGATTTGTTTTTAAATAGCATTCTAAGAACGCATAAACTTAGTTCACCCACCCTACTCGACTTGAACTAATCGAAATCCTACAGTTTCCTATTTGTAAGGATTGAACAATTGACGACCTTGATGACCTCAAGGGTTTAGGATTTTCTCCTGTAATAGCGCATGGTGCAACATTTACTCTAATCCTGAGTTCATAGTTTCATAATCCCATATTCATGTAAAACATTATTTAATAACACCCACTCCTAAGTGGTTTCATACTTGTTTACTCGGTTCCCAAGTTTGCACAACATACTCATGTATCTAAAACAATTTCCCATTATCCCAGAATTCAAGGGTTCTAGACTCATAAGGTCTATTAAACGATACTAGAATCATCACATGCAACGTAATCTAGATTCAAATGCAGGTTTTCCCACTCTACTTGCTCATTTCAAAACCATGACGGTTTTCGACCAATACTAAAATTTTAACTTCCTACTCCTCTTTCCATGTCAAATAGTTTCACATGATTCATAAAGATAAGAGTTGTAAATAAGATATAAAAGGTTTTGGAATCTTTCTTATGACATTGGAGGTGACCAAACACATGGTCGACCTCTAATTAAAGATATAAGACGAATATGACACTAGCTGGTTGCAAATACATCTTCAGCTGTCAAACATACTAATGTTTACGTCAAATCATGCTTTAAATCTGTGGTTTCAAATTCCTACACAACATGCACTTGGAGCAATGTGTTTTCTCGCTATGGAACTATCGTTTCAAATGCACCAAAGGTAGTTTTAAGTTGATATCACAGTCTTAATTGAAACTCCTTATAACTTACATCTTTGCCGACTGTTGAAGTTGTAGTTTACATTTGTATCATGCAGTGATCATTCCTAGATTGGTGCATATTGAGAAATATGTTCTTTCATCATACAATGACAATCATAATAGACAATGCTCTAGTTTCAGAGTTCTTGAATACTAACAACAGCAATGAAACTATTTCTAAGTTTTTGAATATCAAATCACAGCAATGATACCATTTTATGAATAAACCTCACTCAGAAATCACAATAGAATTACGTTGTCATCATATTCTATTCATTGTAACGTATTTCTCCTTGCAAAAATGAGACACACTTACTGTTCGATACTGTGAAAAAGAAGAGAAAGGGAAATGAACCTGTTGACAGAGATAGAGATTGTTGTGGCAAGATTCTACATTCTCCTCTAGCTAGTCGTCCTCCTCTGGTTTTCAAAACTCTCTCTTATATCCTTCTAACAACGACAGTCTACTCCAACTATCCTCCTCTCTGCCCGATCACTACTCAGAAGCCGATCACTACTCAAAAACTGATCACTACTCAGAAGTTCCCACAGTTATCTCTTTGTCATTTCTGCCTCAAGACAACAACAGTCCATTCCTTAACTCTCATCTCTCCCACTTCTAAAACTCTCTCAGACTACTCAATCACTCCCCCTTTTACTCTCACTTTGCAACTTCTAAAACTCTCCCCCTTTTCCACGATGCAGGAGTCCAAACAAAAATGCCTTCTCTCTGCCGTTTCTGACTTCCTTTCAATCAGCGACAGCCATGTTTTTCCTCCTACACCATGACCCCCTTAAACTAACTATCCTCCCTCAAAAACAACGACCGACCCTTAACTCTCCTCAGTTTTCTCTGCTATACAATGACAGCCCCCCTTCGTCGATGGAATCTCGCCCTCTAGCACTCGACTCTCCCACTTCTAATCTACCACCTATTGCCCACGATGAGGGATTCTAACAACATTCATCTCACTGCATAACTAAGACCTCACATAATGCAACAAAATGATCTTCAAACAGCGGTTTTCTCTTGTTTCTTAACAACATCAAACCGGTGCCTCTGCACCCTCAATGATGAAAAGAATATCTGGCATAATTAAACGGTTACACCTTTATTCTCATGGGATAACTTTGACACAACACAGTGAAGGAAAGAACTCTCCTCAACTGCAGTTTTCCAACTCAAACCACTGACTACCATTGGGTTAAATGCCCACGAAGAAGGGAGATAGTGCAATGAGACCAAAAACTGTCACATGCCTATCCACAAGGGTCAGTGTTAACTGCAACTACTCGACTCCACATTTGCAGTGATCACAAACAAAAAAGAGGTTCTAAATGATGACATCACATAGCAACTTCGTCATGCTACCACAAGGAGGCTTCTAACCTTCAAAAGCAACTCAAAGATGAATTGTGGGGTTAAGCTCGACAAGGCGGTGGATAATAAATGTCTAGAGCATCTTTTTGGTCGAAAAAGAAAAGAGATAAAGACCACTTTAGAAAAGAGACTCAAGGTTGGATCAATAATATCTCACGGTCAAAGCTAAAAGAAAAGACTCATGCTAAACAATGACCAAGACAAATTATTACATGCTATGGCTTCAAATTCGACATTCGTTAATTTCCAGAAAGAATAACTCACAACACAAGTTCGATGCATTTTACGATAATCACGACAGATTGAGCATAACACAAACAAGTTTCCTACATCGCTAGATGCACAAAGCCAACTTCTCACTTCTTTCAACTATGAGGCGTGATTCATGATTCCGCCACAAGTAGGTTCATTTAATTACTTATAAATGAAATAATAATCATCTATATAAGTCGACTTGCTATGGTGGACTTACGACAACATCGACGACTCCAAGATTCTATATGATGACTTACGAGAAGGGTGTTACACCTTATCTTCAGACGTCGACATCTAGTCTTAAACTATCCCAGTGGAAAACAAGACTAAATTGATGGCTCCAAGGTTTATCTACCTGTTTGGTGATCTCAGTAACAAACACCCATGGTTAATTTCTAGAGTCTATACTCTCTCTCAAAGATACTTTCTCTTCCCGTCGAACACGGTCCACCTGTTCCTGCAACGACAGTCTCACATACAATTTTGTGGTCAAAGCACCTATGTTCCAAATCAAAGCATAATATATCCAAAACATCATTGCATTTAACAAAAAGGACATTTAGTCTACAATATCACATTGATCATAATCAATAGATTCTATAATTTTATAGAACAAACTTTGTATAATAAATCATCAGTTTCCATGTCGTCCACAACATATTAAATTACTGAAATTTGCAAGAAAGTAAATAGCATAATTGTTTCCAAAAAGAGGGATGTAACATATCCTTCCCCTTTAAAAATCATTGTCCCCGATGATTAAGTTTATCAAGCAAAATTTAAACTAAAACAAACTTTTTATAATGCAACATTAATGTCTTTGAAAAGTTTAGGAAATCTTTTGTAAATATCTTTATAGTCTTCCCAAGTGGCACTATCCTCGCCATATTGGTCCCACTGAATTTTGCATTGTAAAACTTCTCGATTACGTAAACGAAGTTTACGCATTTCGAGCACCTTGAGTGGCTCGATCACAACCACCCTGGGTTCTTGCATCTGTAAGGAATTCTAGTTAAGGATGTGGTTATTACCTACAAAATATTTCTTTAAATACGAAACATGAAAAACATTATGCATCTTAGACAAGGCTGGAGGTAGAGCAACTTTGTAGGCAACTGGATTGATAATCTCAAGAACTTTGAAAGGTTCGACATAACGAGGAGCCAATTTCAAAGATTTACCAAATTTTATAGAACTCTTTTGGGGTTTCACTTGCAAAAGCACTTTTTCGCCAACAGAGAAGTGTCTAGGCACTCGTTTGCGATCTGCATAACTCTTTTGCCTGTCATTGGCTTCTGCCAACCTCTTCCTAATCATTTTTACTTTTTCTTCCATATCAGCAAGCATTTCAGGTCCAATGCTTATCCTATCTTCCAGCTTATCCCAGCTTATAGGAGTTCTGCATTTCCTTCCATATAATGCTTCAAATGGCGCCATCTTAATGGCAGAATGATAGGAGTTGTTATAGGCAAATTCGACAAGAGGTAGATATTCCTCCCATCTGTATTGCTGATCCATGCAATACATTCTCAAAAGATCTTCTAATACCTGATTCACTCTTTCTGTCTATCCATCAGTTTTAGGATGATAAGCAGTACTTACATTCAGTTTAGTCCCTAATGCAAAAAATAAGGTTTGCCAAAACTGTGAAGTTATCCGAGCATCTCTATCAGATATAATCTTTTCAGGTACCCCATGCAATCTGAAAATTTCTTGCACAAATTTTTGAGCCAAAAGATGTGCTCCATCTGTCAAATTTCCTAGTATGAAATGTACGACCTTGGTTAGTTTATCCACAACAACCAATATTGCATCATGCCTATTCTTAGACATTGGTAACCCCTGGACAAAATCCATACTAATAACTTGCCATTTCCATTCCAGAATATCATGCGGGTATAACAATCCAGCAAGATGTTGGTGTTCTGCTTTAACTCTCTGACACTCCAAACAGCTAGCTACAAACTTTGCAGCATCGCTTTTCATTCCCTTCGAGAAATATAGCAGCTTTACATCCGCTAACAGTTTAGTTACACCAGGGTGTCCAGAGTAAGGAGCACAGTGAATTTCCTTCCACACAAGGTTCCTAAGTCTACTGAATCAAGAACGTAGATTCTTCCCTTAAATCTCATCAATCCATTGGATTCAAAACTGAATCCGTCATATCTTGAGTCCTTAGGATTTAGTTGCAGAGCATGTTTCACTTGTTCATAATACTCATCTCCAGATAAGTTTTGCATTACTAAGTCTTTAAAATTAGCATGTATGGAGATTATAGAGGCTATGTGCCTTCTTCTGCTTAAGGCATCAGCTACTCAGTTTTCCTTGCCTTTGATATAAGAAATTTCAAAGTCATAATCTGATATTAATTCCAACCATCTCCTTTGCCTTGTATTGAGATTAGGTTGTGTGAATATGTAGCGAAGGCTTTGATGATCAGATTTTAGAATAAATGTCCTTCCCAACAAATAATGTCACCACATCTGAAGGGCGTGTACCACTACTGCCATCTCTAGGTCATGAGGAGCATAGTTCTACTCATAGTTTTTCAGCTTCCTTGACTCATAGGCTACTACCCTGCCATCTTGCATAAGCACACCTCCCAATCCTTCCCCCGAGGCATCAGTGATAACCTCAAACTCTCCCTCAGGATCAAGAACTTTCAGGATTGGAGCAGTTGTTAATTTTTCTTTTAACAAGTCAAAAGCCTTCTGACATTCATCCATCCAAACAAACCTTTTTCCCTTTCTCTACAAGGAGGTAATTGGGCTAGCAATGCTTGAGAAATTCAACACAAATTTCCTGTAATGCCTTGCCAATCCCATGAAACTTCGTACCTCTGACACATTGGTAGGTTCAGGCCATTCCATGATAGCTTTTATTTTGGCCGGATCGACTGATATCCCATCGGCTGATATTATGTGCCCCAAATATTGTACTTCTTTCTGAAAGAAAGTGTACTTTGAGAGTTTCGCATATAATTTGTGTTCCCTTAATCATTGCAAGACTATTTGAAGATGCTATGCATGCTCCTCCTCATTTTTGGAATAAATCAAAATATCATCAATGAAAACTAACAGAAACTTATCAAGACAATCTCTAAAAACACTATTCATGAGATTCATGAAAACAGCAGGTGCATTGGTCAATCCAAATGGCAGCACCGTAAACTCATAATGACCATACCTCGTTCTAAAAGTTGTCTTGGGAATATCTTCGTCTTTCAACCTTAATTGATGGTATCCAAATCTCAGATCTATCTTAGAAAAGACTGATGCACCACGCATTTGGTCAAATAGATCATCAATTCGTGGCAAGGGATACTTGTTCTTTATAGTCGCCTTGTTAAGCATCCTATAGTCTATACACAGCCTTAGAGTTCCATTTTCTTTTTGACAAAGATAACCGGGGCTCCCCATGGTGATACACTTGGCCTAATTAGATTCTTAGACAATAGCTCCTGCAGCTGAGCTTTTAATTCCATAAGTTCGGTGGTAGTCATACGATACGGAGCTTTAGAGATTGGCTCTGATCCTGGTTTAATATCTATGCCAAAGTCAAATGCTCTCTTCGGAGGCAAGCCTAGTAACTCCTCAGGAAATACATCCCTAAAGTTGCATAGATATGGATATCTTTCCTCGAATAATTGTTTCTCCGAGGTTTCCTCTACTAGGTCCATCTTGACTGCAAAAAGTTGACATCCCTTTCACCTAGCCCGTTTTAGTTGTTTTGATGAAATGGATCTAACCTTTATTTCCCTTTGTATTCCTTGGATATTTACTATTTTACTCATCTCATCCAGACACTCAATGGTTTTATGAAAATAATCTACCTTGGCTCGGTGTTTCCACAACCAATTCATTCCTAGGATAACATCATAGGACCCTAAAGGCACTACGTATAAATTTGCCCCAGTGGTGAAGTTAGAAACATCAATCTTAGCTTCGAACAAACATTGCTCTACCTAAGCCTTTGAGTTATTTGCATACTCAACTGTCCATGGTTTTGACATAAAACCAGCTTTTCTAGAAAATTTACCTAAGACCCTAGGTGACACAAAATTTTCTGTTGCACCAGTATCAAATAGAATAGAAACAGGAACTCCAAATAAGGTACCTGTCATCTCAATAGGGGTGATCTGATACTCCACTTGCCGATTATCAAGAGCAGCATGAATCCTTTGCTGAAAAGCTCCCTGTTGCGAAGGAAGTTCCGTGTTCCTAGGCCTCCCATTCGGCTTCTTGTTGGGGCAACGGTTGGCATAATGATCTCCTCCACAAGAAAAGCATCCTCCTATAGGTCCTCGCTTCTTAGATGGCTACTTGTAGAATCACCATTCTTCTTAAAATTTACATTTCTCTTATAATCTTCACCTCTTCGCTCATTACCAAATCCCCCTTGATTCTTTCGATTTCCCTTATCAAACCTCATGTTTCCATATCCCTTCTCATTTTTCCTTTTATAGGACTAATCATTATAGTTCTTATCAAACTTCTTGCATTTCTTATCACGGTAAGTAGAGATAGATTTGATCTTCTGCTCCTGTTTAATTGCCTTTTCATAAACTTGATCCATTGTGCTTGGACCATGCACCTCCACCTCACCGCTGATCTGAGGATTGAGTCCCATGATGAATTTTCTGATTCGGAACCTTTCATCCTTTTGGTATTGAGGGACATATTTCAGTAGTCTAGTGAATTTTTCTACATACTCGACCATAGATAGTTCACCTTGCCTGAGGTTTTGGAAATCCATTAACTTCTGATCAAAATATAATTGAGGTAACCACCATTTTCAGAATAGTTCTGCGAACTCATCCCATGTCACCTTCAAGGGACTTAATTCCTGCTCCATTTTCTTATTCATCCACAAGTGGACACTTCCCCAGATAGCTGATAGGCTCCCCACATGGCTTTAGTAACCTCAGAGTAATTTTTGATCTCAAAATATTTCTCCATCTCCGTTAACCATGCTTCTGCTGCATCTCTAGTTTTCGTTCCATCGAACTTTGGAGGGTTAACCTTCTTCATATCCTTAGATAACTCTAATGCAAGTTTATCCTTGGTTTTTCTTTGGGCTTCACTGTCGTCAGGATGTTCACTTGACGTGCCATTTTCCCAATGTTTACTCTTGTTTGTATAATGTGAGTTCTCGTTTCCACCCTCTGTGTTGCCAGTTTCATCCATTTTCTTCTCTAGTTTGTTCAACCTTTCCTTGGTTTCAGTGAGCATGTTTAGAATCCTATCCAACTTGTCAGGGGAGTTTTCCCGAGAGTTATGACCTTCCCGATCCTCCCCCTCGTTAAACTCTGATTGGTCCATGCTAGTTTAGTTTCACACCTGATTAAACATATACTAATCAGTTTTATGCTTATCATATTAAATATCATCAAAAGAACACAACAATTGATCATAATCATAATTATTCTCAAACCAAAATTTTGTCTTTATTCATTTTGCAAAATTGTTTCAACATCATTAGAGATAGACATATCTCATGTTTTTTTTACTCAGTATTATCTAGTGGAGTGTAACCTTCGGATTCATTGTCCGACACATAATCACGAGGTGTATACCCCTCAGACTCACTATCAGAAGATAGCTCAATAATCTCAGCTCTAGGTACTACACGAGGATCCCTAGTGATCATGGGTATACTACTAGGTACACTCTCAGGTACACTATCAGGTACAATCCAGGGGCAGCAGTTGATCATGATTCAAGCTACCGTCGCTGCTCCCTCTAGGAGTTCTCTCCTCACTCGCTTAAGTCGTGACATTGCATTGGCTAAGGTTTCCACATCATCAAGCCAAATGTCATTTTCGTCATTAGTTTTCTCAATGGTCTTGATCATCACAAGCCATTTCTGCTCAGCTTGCAGATAACGCTTCTTACCCGCGAAGGATTTTCTTGCAGTTTTCTTGGTGTATACAATCCTGGCACAATAAATCAAATCATTAGCTACCCGCATAATGTTGATTTCCTAATCAGGTTAGTGGACTCATCAGCCCTAGTGTTGAACCTGGTTAGCTCTGATACCATATGTAACATCCAAATCCAAAATGACAAGAAAAACTAGGTTTTCAAATACAAAAGAAACTTATCTATAACCCATTACAACATTTTTCATTTTATCAAAACATGATCTCATTTTCATAAAACTGAAAGAAATGATATATATTAAAGATTTTACTTTCTTACAATTTGCAATTTCCTTGAAACAAATAATACATTGGAAACATACCATTAACATGCATCTCGATTGTCGACCCATCACATTCAAGACTCGGCAATCCTCAGTATTTGGAAGAGAAAGTATCTTCAAGGAGCTTAACCTCCAACCACAGACCGTCGGTCTCCCACACTCCTTCCTAACCGGAAGTGGCCCTACCCTACTCAAGAGGATAGACTTAGGATAACCATCGGTGTTTGCCATCTGAGCTCTGCTATTGTAACTTACGTGTCTTGTTATCGTGCAGATCCCTAGATACCCTCTAGTCATGCATGACACTCCACAAGAAACGCCATCCAGTTATAGTGAAGATTTGATGCACTTGAGGATTGTGCACCACCTTGGCCAAAGGATTTGTTTTTAAATAGCATTCTAAGAATGCATAAACTTAGTTCACCCATCCTACTCGACTTGAACTGATCGAAATCCTACAGTTTCCTATTTGTAAGGATTGAACAATTGACGACCTTGATGACCTCAAGGGTTTAGGATTTTCTCCTGTAATAGCGCATGGCGCAACATTTACTCTAATCCCAAGTTCATAGTTTCATAATCCCATATTCATGTAAAACATTGTTTAATAACACCCACTCCTAAGTGGTTTCATACTTGTTTACTCGGTTCCCAAGTTTGCACAACATACTCATGTATCTAAAACAATTTCCCATTATCCCAGAATTTGAGGGTTCTAGACTCATAAGGTCTGCTAAACGATACTAGAATCATCGCATGAAACGTAATCTAGATTCAAATGCGGGTTTTCCCACTCTACTTGCTCATTTCAAAACCATGACGGTTTTCGACCAATACTAAAATTTTAACTTCCTATTCCTCTTTCCATGTCAAATAGTTTCACATGATTCATAAAGATAAGAGTTGTAAATGAGATATAAAAGGTTTTGGAATCTTTCTTATGACATTGGAGGTGACCAAACACATGGTCGACCTCTAATTAAAGATATAAGACGAATATGACACTAGTTGGTTGCAACTACATCTTCGGCTGTCAAACATACTAATGTTTATGTCAAATCATGCTTTAAATCTGTGGTTTCAAATTCCTACACAACATGCACTTGGAGCAATGTGTTTTCTCGCTGTGGAACTATCATTTCAAATGCACCAAAGGCAGTTTTAAGTTGATATCATAGTCTTAATGGAAACTCCTTATAACTTACGTCTTTGCCGACTGTTGAAGTTGTAGTTTAAATTTGTATCATGCAGTGATCATTCCTAGATGGGTGCATATTGAGAAATATGTTCTTTCATCACACAATGATAATCATAATAGACAATGCTCTAGTTTCAGAGTTCTTGAATACTAACAACAACAATGAAACTATTTCTGAGTTTTTGAATATCAAATCACAGCAACGATACCATTTTATGAATAAACCTCACTCAGAAATCATAATAGAATTATGTTGTCATCATATTCTATTCATTGTAATGTATTTGTCCTTTCAAAAATGAGACACACTTACTGTTCGATACTGTGAAAAAGAAGAGAAAGGGAAATGAACCTGTTGACAGAGATAGAGATTGCTGTGGCAAGATTCTACGTTCTCCTCTAGCTAGTCATCCTCCTCTGGTTTTCAAAACTCTCTTATCTCCTTCTAACAACGACAGTCTACTCCAACTATCCTCCTCTCTACCCGATCACTACTCAGAAGCCGATCACTACTCAGAAACTAATCACTACTCAGAAGTTCCCACAGTTATCTCTCTGTTGTTTCTGCCTCAAGACAATGACAGTCCATTCCTTAACTCTCGTCTCTCCCACTTCTAAAACTCTCTCAGACTACTCAATCACTCCCCCTTTTACTCTCGCTTCACAACTTCTAAAACTCTCCCCCTTTTCCACGATGCAGGAGTCCAAACAAAAATGCCTTCTCTCTGTTGTTTCTGACTTCCTTTCAATCAGCGACAGCCATGTTTTTCCTCCTACACCATGACCCCCTCAAACTAACTATCCTCCCTCAAAAACAATGACCGACCCTTAACTCTCCGCAATTTTCTTTGCTATACAAGGACAGTCCCCCCTTCGTCAATGGAATCTCGCCCTCTAACACTTGACTCTCCCACTTCTAATCTGCCACCTATTACCCACAATGAGGGATTCTAACAAGATTCATCTCACCGCATAACTAAGACCTCACATAATGCAGCAAAATGCTCTTCAAACAGCGGTTTTCTCTTGTTCCTTAACAACAACAAACTGCTGCCTCTGCACCCTCAATGATGAAAAGAATATCTGGCATAATTAAATGGTTACACCTTTATTCTCATGGGATAACTTTGACACAACACAGTGAAGGAAAGAACTCTCCTCAACTGCGGTTTTCCAACTCAAACCACTGACTACCATTGGGTTAAATGCCCACAAAGAAGGGAGATAGTGCAATGAGACCAAAAACTGTCACATGCCTATCCACAAGGGTCGGTGTTAACTGCAACTACTCGACTCCACATTTGCAATGATCACAAACAAAAAGGAGGTTCTAAATGATGACATCACATAGCAACTTCGTCATGCTACCACAAGGAGGCTTCTAACCTTCAAAAGCAACTAAAAGACGAATTGTGGGGTTAAACTCGACAAGGCGGCGGATAATAAATGTCTAGAGCATCTTTTTGGTCGAAAAAGAAAAGAGATAAAGACCACTTTAGAAAAGAGACTCAAGGTTGGATCAATAATATCTCACGGTCAAAGCTAAAAGAAAAGACTCATGCTAAACAACGACCAAGACAAATTATTACACGCTATGGCTTCAAATTCGACATTCGTCGATTTCCAGAAAGAATAACTCACAACACAAGTTCAACGCGTTTTATGACAATCATGACGAATTGAGTGTAACGCAAACAAGTTTCCTACATCGCTAGACACACAAAGCCGACTTCTCGCATCTTTCGACTACGAGGCGTGATTCACGATTCCGCCACAAGTAGGTTCATTTAATTACTTATAAATGAAATAATAATCATCTATATAAGTCAACTTGCTATGGTGGACTTACGACAACATCGACGACTCCAAGATTCTATATGACGACTTACGAGAAGGGTGTTACACCTTATCTTTAGACGTCGACATCTAGTCTTAAACTATCCCAGTGGAAAACAAGACTAAATTGATGGCTCCAAGGTTTATCTACCTGTTTGGCGATCTCAGTAACAAACACCCATGGTTAATTTCCAAAGTCTATACTCTCTCTCAAAGGTACTTTCTCTTCCCGTCGAACACGGTCCACCTATTCCGGCAATGACAGTCTCACATACAATTTTGTGGTCAAAGCACCTATGTTCCAAATCAAAGCATAATATATCCAAAACATCATTGCATTTAACAAAAAGGACATTTAGTCTACAATATCACATTGATCATAATCAATAGATTCTATAATTTTATAGAACAAACTTTGTATAATAAATCATCAGTTTCCATGTCATCCACAACATATTAAATTACTAAAATTTGCAAGAAAGTAAATAGCATAATTGTTTCCAAAAAGAGGGATGTAACAACGACGATAGGCTTTGGTGGGTTTCAAAAAATGGTATCTAATACTAACCAACGAGGTATGTGCAACAACTGCTAAGGGGACCGTGATTCCTTGTTGTTTTACACCACAACCATTCCCTACATAGTCACAATTTTTGTAAAGGATTTGAAATCCATGACCATAGAGAGAGTCCATCTGTTTAGAAGATGGTGGAGCCTCATAGGTGACATATTCTATAGTGTAAGTAAGAGTGTTGTCTTTATTGTTGACTAAAGACATTTTAGGTTCTTTAGGTGTTTCCACATATTGTTTAGATGATATCAATGCAACTTTTGATGTTTTAGGGTTATTGAGTTTATAATCCCCTATAAAGGTAGGAGTAAAATCTAATGAACCCCAATCGTCACCAAGAAATGAATTCAATAATGGTTGAGAATCTTGCACAACATTATCTGTGGCAAGAGGTAGTGATGAATCAACTCTTAAATTATTTAGAATCTTATGCTTGATAACTTGTTTTTGTTTTTCAATTTGTAAACAAAATTTTAGCTTTGGATTGGCTTCGATGGTGTGAATTTTATTTTCATAAATAAACTTTACCAATTAATGAAGGGTAGATAGAACTGTCCCCATGGCATGAATCCACGGTCTACCAAGAATCATATTATATGAAAGTGCACCAAGCATGACATGGAAAAGGGTAGATAATGTCACGGGTCCAACATTTATGGGTAAAGTTATGGTACCCATTATTTTTCTACCAACATTATCAAATCTATGAATATTAAGTTTATCTAGTTTGATTAAAGATGTGTTGACCTTGATTTTGTGTAGCAAATCATTGCCACAAACATTAAGAGTCGATCTATTGTCAATCATAACTCACTTTATCAGCTTTTTGTTAATTGTGACAAAGATTAGAAGATGATCATGTTGATTTTGAACTTCAATTGATGGTAATTTGTGTTGTTGAAACAAAATATCCATTTTTGTCGCATGAATACAATCTAATAGAGTTGTTATGTCATTAGGCTTAACAACAAGTGGTACAATCACCTTTTGTAAAGCTTCCTGGAGCATTTTGTGGTATGTAGGAGATGTTTGTATGAGTTCTCAAAGAGATATCTTAGCGGGAATAGTATGAATCTTCTCAACAAGATCATAAACTTAACCAACCTTATGAGTTAGATGAGGTCGTTGAGGAAGCATAGGTTGAGAAGTTGGTAAAGTGATCATAATGTTTGACTATTGTTTACTTTGTTTATTATTTCAAGTGTTGTATGTGTGAGCAACCGCATTGTGATAGGGTTGTTGTGACACATTTTTATACACTTGATTTCCTTGAGTAATTTATTTTACAAAATTAAGAATGTAACCTAGGGTTCTAGGTGGTGTTGGAGCACCTTGAACCATAATCACGGGTTTGAAGTGAAGGGACACATTGGGTGCCCCATGCACAATGAGTTTAAGAACATTAATACACTTATCCACTATCCGTTTAGTAGGTTGAATAAGTCTATTAGTAATGATTGAATTAACATTGTTTTTACTTTGATTAAGCTCAACATCCATCCCTAAAGGATTTAATGTGAGAGACCTTTCTTCATCCACCAAGGTTTCATCTTTTGAAAGGAGAGCATTGAAATGAAGAGAGAGTACTTAAGGTGATATTAAGTAATGTATCAATGATTTCATTCTCTTGTTCCAAAATGTCCTCACAAGTGGGAACAACTTTGGGAGAGATATCCAAATCATAAGGTGAAACATGTGAAGCTAGGTTACCATTATGACTTGTAGTAGAAGTAAAAAGATAATTATCACCATCATCTTTCTCATGATATTTCATGGAGATGAAATTACTAAGTCCTTTAGTACCAAGGGATATTCATTTACAAGAGTTATGAAGTTATTAAAATCAGATACATAATCAAGGATTTCAAATGAAGAACACTTAAAGATATCCCTATCATAGATGGATTGTATATGAGTCAAAACATAAGGATACATATTAAAGAATTTGTAAAAACTTTCAAAATCTTTTATATATGCATGCAAAGATACCAAAGAGGAACAATTAGAAGATGCCATAATGAAATGTCTTAGACCAACAATGTACAATAAGATCTATTCATTTATCAAATACAACCAATATGAGAGACTTTTGTACGCCACAACACTAGTTGAGGAAACTGAGTTTTTGAAGCTTTATGCAAGGAACAATAAAACACTAGTGTCACTACAAATAGAGCGATGAAGATGTTAAAAGTGCTGCACAAAAGGTAATATAGACACTTTTGATATTTCTTGCAAAGAAATGTTAAATAGATGTCAAATTGCTTATGTTGAAATACACAATGTGTAATCACAAACATGAATTTTTTAAACCAAGGTATGAAATGATAAAAAAATTTCAAATAAAAAATGCAAATATACTATAAATTAATGCTAGATCTGATTTAAAAATTGTTTATGATAGTAGAAAATTTTGAAATAAGATTTTGACTACAAACCCTAGCTTTTGAAATTGACTAAGTTTTAAGAAAAATGCAAGTTTTTCAACAAAACCCTAACAAATGAGATCTTCAAATGCAAGGTACAACACCATTAAATGATTTTATGCTGTAATATGGATCAGATCTAATGTAAAAATCAGAAATTTAAATCTTTCTATCATATGCAATGAAAGCAATGCAAAACTATGCCTTTTTGAAAGCCTAAAATGCTTGATTTTTTCACTTTTTTCAATGCAAATATGAAAAATATGGCTTATGAAAACAAGGATGAGAAGGTACAAAAACCTAAAACCCTTTAATAAATCCAATAATGCAGCAATATTTACCCCAAAACACCAATCTTGAAACCCTAGGTTGAAGATTAGCTACATTTACTAAAAATTCAAGGAATTATGAAACCCTAACAATGAAATTAAGCTATGAAACTATGCAAAATGATAAATGAATGGATTATAATCAAATATAAGGTGGAAAATAGCTCACATCTAATGCAAGAAGGATGCCAAAGTCTAAGATATACAGGTTCACCAAAATTTTATGTATGAAAAAGGTGAATGATAAAAGCTAGCATGCACACTAGATCAATTCCTCTTCCACAATAACATTCAAGGATAGGACTGAGCCAAATCACTACCAAATAGAGGACTCACAGGTCTTGCACTCAAGGATGCTATGGAAATATTAGATTTAACCAAGCCTTTTTATCAAACCCTAGGTCAAGTACACATAAAACCCTAGTTATAAGATAATCAGCTTGTAACAAATAGTTTAAACAACAGGAACCCAGAATTTGAATGTACAAAGATGACCAAAGAGATATTAGAACATGTGCCCTAGAAGTTGGAAAGTTGGAGGACTATTGCACGGGTGCCCAAGTCCAAAAAGATAGAATCTTTAGAAACTTGAATCTAGAGAAATGTCGCAGAGGATGTCCTAATGCTAGATTCAAGTCCTGTTTGAGAAGGAAGACTATTTCAAGGGTGCCCAAGTCTTCTATAGAGGAATATTCATGAAATGTTTTCAGATCCTGAAACCCTTTCCCTTACACATCCTTCCTATACTTTCACCTCTTCAAATTTCCGCACATGTAATCTGCACACAAGAAGAAAAGGGGTTTAGGGGTTGTGGTGTTTAGGGATTTGCCTCAGTCAAATCTCAGGATAGAATTCAAGCTTCCCAACACCATTGTTAGAAAGAGTGTGTGCCCTTGCAGGGTAGAGGCTAAAGATAAACCAATAATTAGATGATTCAAATCACAATGATATCACCTCAGAGGTGAATCCCTTAGGAGAATGAAGATCCTTCAACTCATAAGGAGATGGATGATGATTTCAAATCTACAACAACACGTAATACAAATGCAAATCTTCTCTAGAAACATAATCAATGATTTGAATTCTCTTTGCTCCAAGATCATAAGTTTGCTATCATCTTATTCTAACTTTCTAGGTTCAAAAACACACTTATATATGCTTTCCCGATAACATTCATAAATTAAATCCAAAGAGTCGACAAAGGGAAACCTTTTTAAAGGTCCTATGTTTACATGCATTAAAATCTACCCTGACCAATCAGGGAGGACTTGGACGCGGGTGCCCAAGTCTTGAGGCACCATTTTGGTCTGGGGTAAGGTAATTCATGGGCCCCTAGTTCCCAATTTGCATTAGTTTATTGGTATTTTACATAGGGATGAATATTTAGCATGTATAATGTTAACACAGGGACCTAGGAGCTAAACTAGGAGGTAAAAGGGTATGTGTCCAGTTTTTACTCCATAACAATGTCAAAAAAATCATAAAGCATAGGAAATTCAATGTGGACTCTAAAACAACAAGTTGTGTGTGTTTGATTTATTTTGACATAAAAAGTTTTGCCATTTCAAAATATCTTTGGCTAATTTTTATTTGAGGATAACTCTACGAATTTGGAGAAAAATTTTGTTTGAGTCATATACAAAAAATACTTTGGATATGGTTCACGGTTTTGACAACCAATTCTTCTTTTTACATCTCTTTGATTAGGTGATAGTCTTGTGTTATTTTTTGAAAATCCTTCAATTAAATATTTTAAGGCTTAAACTATGACTTTATCTTTCCATGGGAGTCTACTAGAGAATGCCCATAGTTCATTGATATTCAGGTCCTCAACTCTTTCACACCTCTCAATAGCTTTAGTTAGTGTTTTTCTACTTATTTTTAGTGGTTGACTTATTTTTCTTATTAAGTGGGATTTTTTTGTTTGATTACTTACTATAGTTGGTGTAATTACACATTATATAACATTACTATATTTGGTGCATGGGGTCAAACCCATACTTTGATATGCATTGATTAGATTTTTTAAAATAAATATTTTTGTTAGAAATTAGGATCTTAGGATACTAATCATTATGAATAAAATATAAAATAAATAAAATGAGAATTATACAAGCATATATTTAACACATTATAGAACATCTACATGGGGAAAACCCTTTCAAGTAGAAAACCCCATAAAGCAACATTTTATTATAAAACACTTACAAAAAAATAGTCTATTAAAAAATAGATTGAACGAGAGGACACTCCTCTACTTACTTCCATAGCACCAATAATATTTTATGTGTATAGTGATATAATTCACTATAAATATCCAAATTTTATTACCTCTCAAATGATAGAGAACCTCCTTAAATATATGAGAAGTGGTGGGAAAATACCTGAAACGGTATTAATCACACCTATTCACAACAATAATTTGTAAATAATTAATAATATAATAGTTATAAGATTATTGATTATTAAATGGTACACATGTTTTATAAAGCATATAATAAACATAAGGTTTTATAACCTTATATTAGAACAATATATAAATGCTATAAGGGTATGATCCTTAACAACATTATGTTCTAACATTTTCACTATTAGTATTTGATGTTCTTAGACCAAGAATAATCATGTGGGTCTAAACTTAATGTTTTTTTATCATTTCAACAAACAATTGACATCTTCTTGTTTCACTTTAAATTTTTAAAAATTATTTTAATATTTATTAACATTTCTTCTACAAACATGTTATGGAATCTTATTAGGCATTAGTATTAGAATGTTCTCATCAATTTCATCTAAAAAATTAAGTTTTTCACAAAACTTTGGGAGGTGTCTTCAATAGAAAACTTGATTCATTAGATAAATTTTGCTCAATAAACAAGTGATCAATTGGTGTAAAATTTATATTTACATTTGAAATTGCATCATCATTTTCAATCGGTGATTGAGGATTTTCTACAATATCAAATTGAGATGGCAAAGATGATGTACATTTAACTCTTGAATTCAATTTCTTACTTGCACAAAGATTTTGTATTTGTTGCATTTGTTTCTCTAAATCCTTCTCTTTCTTGGATGCTTCATGATCTAATTCAATTAGCAAAGATGGTATATCTTCATCTATGGAGTTCAATTTCTTATTTTCATTAAGTTGTCTCATTCCTTCTCTTTTCTTTACATTCTCAAATTCATGCTCCTTCGATGTTTGAGTTTTTGGTCATTTTCTTGATGTGATGTTGAATTATATATCAATCTAACACAATTAGTCAAGAAAATTAAATAATAATTCATAATAATCAAATTCAAATACAAAAAATGCAATTAGAATGTTTTTTGTCAATGTAAGACAAAAAATTAGTTAGTTTTATCAAACAAGTATTCTAATTCCTCAAAATGACTTACAATAACAAAGTTGATTTAGAAACATACAATTAGAATCATCTACGTTGATACAAAAATTAAAAGTAAGATAAATTTGTCAACTAATGACAAAAACGAACCCAAAACTTTGCAAATCATGAAGATTCACACAATGTATGATAAGTGAGTGGGAATCTTCTTCGTCTCAAACATAGCATGATATTTTTTCTATGGAATAATGATGAGTCAAACTAGAGAGTACAATGCTTACAACATTGATTGAAGGCTCTTTCGTTAGATCTGATGTGTAGATAATTTTATCAATAGGTGGTAGCTCCTCAAAACTTTGAATACTTTTGCACTTCATTTAGAGAGACACACTTGAAGTTTGAAGAACCTACACAACATCCCCAATAGTTTGTGCAATATATAATGGTTTCTTTAGATTGTTTGGTCATGTCTTCCTTCTTAGCTATGCGTAATGATTTTTATACTTACATAGTGATTTCATTTGCTTTTTCATTTAGAGACCATCATTGTGTCTAATATGGGAGCTTTGCACAATGATTTTAATATTTGTGTTGGTATTTTGTAATGTTGTGCACTATAGTCGCAAAGAGTTAAGGTTCTTGTGGAGAACTAGACAAAGAAGAAAATCAACATTTTGAGAATAAACAATTTGCTCCATAGAGTTTTATTCTATAGAGTTTGAAAATATTTATAAGGACAATGTTATAGCTATCCTAAATACAAATCAATCATCTTTCAAAAAAATGGAGGTGTAAGGAGAATAAATAAGATATTGATGGATAAAACAAGGAGTGTGCTTAGTGGTGCAGGGTTAGCTCAAATGTTTTGGGTAGAAGTAGTTAGTATAACTTGTTATCTCATTGTCAAATCTCTTAAATTAGCACTTTTTGACAAAATACCCAAAGAATCAAAATCATAGATTCACATTATCCAAGGGAACCAAAGTATGATGGGCTTCATGTGCCTTTGTAACTCTTCACCTATCCATAGTGAATTTTCACCTTCCAAGGCCAAATTGGTCCACCTAAAAATGGTGCCCAAATTATGATTCTTCATGTTCCATCTTGAATTGGTCTTCTTTGATCTTGATATATTGTCTTCATGCTCCCCCATAATTAAGTACAATTACCAATATTTTATAGAACAATTATATTGGGGATTAAGTTACTATAGACACTTGAAAATGACCATGCACTTACCTTCATTTTCAACACAATCTTAACATCACTACACATCCTGACCTGTCTTCTAAATTAATTAAATAATTTTAATAATTTGATTAATTTATCCTTAATTAACATTTCCCTTCATTTATCCATTTTTCTTCTAATAAAATAAATAAATTTCATTTTATTTATTTTATTCATCCATTTTCCTTATAAATAATTCCACTATTTAATTAATTTACCCACATTCCTCCATCCTCCAATTTAAATAAATAAAATATTTATTTAAATTATCCCTCACCACAAAATTATTTCACCTTTATTTTCATCCTTGCACATATATCTCTCACATAATTTAAATAATTTTTTATTTGTTGGCAATATGGGTTGTCATTTGTGTTGTCATTGATGTCAACACTTAGAGTAAGGTCAGCACTTAGTTTTTGATGTTGATATACTAGTGAGATACAGTGATGTAGTAAGATACAGTGGTAATGTTAATGTTCAAGGTTGTTGATATTCAGTGATGTTCCTAAGGTTCATAGTGGGCTACTAATGTTCATGGTTGGATGTCATGCCCGAATCAAATGTCAAGACAAGGTGTATTAAGCATGCCTGTGGTCAGTAAAGCAGTGAGATGTAGTAATGTTCCTGATGTTCATGGTTGGATCTCATGTCCTAACCAATGCCAAGTCAAGTTTTTGGTTGGCAAAGATGTTTTAATGATGAAATATTAAGATGAGAATTAGAAGCGCTAAGATGAATGATGATAGATGTTAAGCTATGTTGAGGATGAGATGATGTTGTTGAGGACCTGTGGCATGTTGTATGATTCTTCCTTTTGTTTCCAAGGATGCATGTGAGCTGCTACATGAAGGTGTTGGCCTCCAGAAGTTGGTGAAGGTTTCTACCACAAAGAGTTGCCTGAAAAGACTGTCTGGTAAAATGTTCTGCATTCCTCCACATTTGAAGATATGGTCATGCAGTTCAAAAGTTAATTTTAGTATGATGTAAATATGCTAAATCTAAATTTTCAAATCAATTGTCCCTCCGTAATGAAAGTTATGAGAGACAGAGTTCTAGTCTGTGCTCTGGGATAATTAAGTAATGAAGAAAACTGTTTGGAATGCTCCACATTTCTCTGTAGTGGTAGATATGGCTATGAGGTTTTGAGGATATGATTGTAGACGCCTAAAATTGGCACAGGTTGAATTAAGTAAATATTTTAATATTTATCTTAATTCTTATTTTCTTCTGTCAATTAAATAAATATTATAAATTTATTTGATTGGTTCATTATCCTTAAATTAAATGAAATCATTTTATTTAATTAAAATCCCTAAATTCTTCTAATGTCTCAAATCCTAAATCCACCTCACAAAATCCACCTCATCTTTCCACCTCATCTCTTCCACCTCACCATATTGCACATATAATTAAATATTCTTAATATTTAATTAGCTAATATCCACTATCCTCCACTCTGAATTGTTAACTCATCCACTATCCTCCACTTTGAATTTTTAATTCATCCACTATCCTCCACTCTGAATTTTTAACTCATCCACTATCCTCCACTCTGAATTTTTAATTCATCCATTATGAATTAAAGATTCACAAAAAATGAGAGCCATTGATCTCATCTTTTGATCCTCACCCTCCATTGCATTTTCAGAAAATCTATAAATAGAACCCTCTTCTAAGCCATTAAAGGGACTTCTTTTGGCATCCTTACTATGCCCAAATTCCTCCAGGGAATCTTCTTCTTCTCAATTCTCTTCTTCATACCATCGTAATGCAGAAATCATTCTAGCCATCCCACATCCTCTCTCCTTCATTGTCCCTATGTTTGAGGCTCGTCTTCAACACAACACATATCACACAAAGTATCATAGCTATTTCTCCTTGTCATCTTGAGGAATCGAAGCAAGGAAGCAAGCTCCTTGAGGGCCCATCTTCATCATTCAAGATCAAGAAAGAATAGGTGAGCAATGAAAACCGCAGGGTAACAAGTTTGTAAGTTTTATGCTTTCATTTGTTTATTCTTGTTATTTGCATATTTCATTGTTGTTTGGGTTTATTTATCTTAATTGATCAATCCATTTTCCCAGTCACATTTTGGTGCCCACCGTAATCTAATCCACTTTGTTTGTGAGGTTTTGTCTTAGTTTTCTTGTTGCAAGATACAGGTGTTTTCCATAGCACATTCGAGCATCAACTCTCGCAAACAACCTCCTACACACAAATCGAGCTCACCATTGAGTCCGGGAGGCTTCGGAGGTGAGAAATCACCTATCATTTCCCTAGTTATTGTCATTTGAAAATTACTTGAAATTTTTTGAAATTTTTTTTACTTTTCCACGTATTTTTGCAAAATAAAACAAACAAAAATAATTTGCCTTAGTTCTTCATTTTTATTTTATTCTAACATTTTAAAATTTTACAATTAATTAAAAAAAAATATTACATTGAATTCCATTTATTTTGTGTTCTTTTTTGTTTTTTTCACATTTTAAAAAAAAAGGCAAACATAAAAAATTAAAAAAAAATCAAATTCAAATTAAAAAAAAAAAGAAGCAAAAAAAAATAAAAAAATAAAAACAAAACCCAAACCCCCACGGCCCTCCCATCCCCCCCACCCCTTACTCTCCCCTCCCCTCCTCCAAACCCCACCCCTAACCCCCCCGCAGGCCCTGCCTGCACCCTCCCGCGACCCAGCACCCAACCCCCATCTCCCGCCACCACACTCCCCTTCCCCAACCCCTGCCTACCCCCCTCGTGACCCCTCCTTTCAGCTTCCTCGCGCCCCGCCCAAACCACGCTTCCCCAAAAACCCCAAGTCCCCCGACCCCTGTCTGCCCTACCCCCCCCCCCCGCCGAACATCCCACATGACCCCTGCCCTCTGCATACTCCCCCACTCCCCGCCTGCTTCGCCGCGCCACCACCCGACTCCCCCGCCTCCCCTTTTCCCACCGCCTGATCACCGCCTGCTTCTCCCGTCCCCTCCACCTCCGCTCAGCCCGTCCAGCTCCGCCCAGCGCCCTCCGCCGCCCTTCTGTGCCCTTTCGGCTCCCTGCTCCGCCCGCCATCGTCACCCTCCACCTCTGCTCAGCCCATTCCACCTCCACCTGTGCCCACCAACACCACCACAACCCCAGCTCCTCCACCAACCAGCCAAAACAATTTTTCTTTCTTTTTTAACAAACTTTAAAAAATAAAAAAAATAATTAAATCAACATCAAAAATCAAAATATATATATATATATATATATATCAAAAAAAAATTCAAAAAAAAACAAAAAAACAAGAAAAATGAAAAAATCCAAATATTAACAAAAACAAAAAACTAAAACAAAAAAGAATTTTTTTTCTTTTTTGACTTTCTACATGGCGAAATAGGCTATTTTTTTCAAACTCACACAACTTTTGCATATGGAGTCAAAAATTCACAAATGAATACTCATCGGAAAGAGGATTCAGAGTACTTAGCAATTGTGAAGAAATTATCAGGGGACGGTACTATTTTGCAATCATTTTTCGCAATCAAAGTCAAACCTACTTGCAGCCTTCAAACGCACATAACTGAAGCAAATTTGATCATTTTTCAGTGAAATTTTTTTTCACAGTATATGGAATTTCATCTAGAATCTGATTATGTAATTCATTTTCTTGTACCACTTCATTCTTCACCAAATTTTATCAGATTATCAATTGTCGCATAACAATCTCTTTGGCCAGTCTACGTGCTTCGTTTTCGATTCTGTGACTTGCAAGTGCTCATTCGAGGCTGGAACAACATCAAGATCAGAAAATATGGCATATTGGCTAGCGAAAACAATCCAGGTGCACTCATTCTATCCCTCATTTCTTCATAATCTTGTTTGCATGCACACTTCGATTTGGGCTCTAAAACGAACATTAATTGATCACACATCATTAAAATTGAGCTTAAAATAAACCTGTGTCTGCCATTCACATCTTGATTTAGGATTTAAAACAGAACAAGTGTTTGAAGTGTCTTCCTCACATTTCAATTTCTAAGGGATAATTTACAACTGCAAGTGTGAATCAAGAGTGCGTGTGTATGCTCTCTCCTCGCACCGCAAGGTGACCTTAGAGATCAAAAACACCTCACTTGATTCACTTTTGTTTACCCTTTCCTAGGAGGCCTGCTAGGGGATTTCATCACCCCTAGGGACGACCTCATCCGAGGCTGAATCGAAAGACACCCTCATTGAAATCAGAATCTTGTCACTCTTGGCTAAGCCCTAAAGAACTTTCTACCTTTGGGAAGTGAAGGTGAAAGGTGGGTTACCCCCTTCTCCCGGCTGTGTGACAAGATTTCACTTTCAATCCCTAGTCAACCTAGTGTAAACATTGCCCAAACCTAATTGGCCATACCTTACATCAAACTAGACATTAGGGCATGTTGATGTGTCTTCCACGTGTGTTTGTTTACTAATCAGCATATTCTTCAAATTTAGCATTCAAAGTTGCTTATGTGTCTTGCATGAGTGAATCATGTTTGTACATGTGTGATCATTGCCAAATCAAGTTAAACACCAAACACATAAGACAAGTCATTCAACTCATTCTTCCAAGCACACTTGTCTCGACTTGTGACACATCTGCACTCTGTTACGGCACATTTACTGCTGCGCATTCTAAACTAGTAAGTTTTTCAAGTCTTGTGTCCATGGCCAACCACCTAGAATATATTGATCAAGAAATTTGATATCTGAAATTGCAAATAAACTTAAACCCCTCGCCCCAAGACTGTATAGCAATTTGTCAACATATCCAAGTCTTAAAATAAGAATTGACAATCTTGCAAGCTGAACATGCCAGCACTAGCTATGCCTCACCCCAAACTCCTATGTTTTTTTCCCATACTCATGACAAGGCAACCGCCACCTCAAGAGGGAAATCGTATACCACTTTGGCTCCTAATCCTCCTTCACCATATTCTAAGACACCTCTCCCAAAGCATACTAGTTCTACACCAACACCGCCATCTAGTTCCTCAAACTTTAAATGGCACACCAAAAAAGAATCAGATGCGTGGTGGGAAAAATATTTTCTAGATTTATACAATGCAAGAAAAGCTAGGGAGAAAGAAAAATCCATTCATCCATTACCTCATTCATCTACCCATACACCTACGAAGGATGTGCTCCAAGGGCTATTAGCAAAGAGTCAACCATGTCCCCAAACTCCGATCCTTGACCGTACCAAAGATTTTTCCAATGCCTTGTCAAATCTTGCAACCCCTTCATGTCATCCGCAACCCCTTGAGCTTATCGAAGAGCCTTCTGCCATGCACCAGAGTCAAGGTCCGTCACACCCTCATATTGTTGACCAAGAGCCTATCCAAGAGCCCTCAATTAACATTCTCAGCCCTTCAAGCCCATCATGTGACCAACAAGCCATCAAGCCTATTCAAGAGTCTCCTATTATGAATCCAAGTCAAGAGTCATCATGTTCTCATATTGTCAACCAAGAAGCTATCCAAGATCTATCCGCTTTCATTCCCACAACCCAAGAGTTATGTCAAGAGCACACTTTTTGAGCATGTGGAGACATTAACCCCTAGTCTAAACCAAGATCAAAACATTCCCATCCGACCCCTGCATAACCTTTATCTCTTCAATGATCCTATACCTATACATGAGCAAGAGATCCAATTTCCCACTAGGCCTAACCTATATCTCTCCTATGATCAAGATATTATTGTTGATGCGAACTCTATACAAGAGAACATTAATCCCATCACGCTAAATCCTATCTATGATCAAAATCCCATCTATGATGACGCGCCTATCTATGATCAAGCAGACCATGATGATCCTCTTAGCCCACTCTATGTGTTCCATGGTCCTAAGCCTCTCACCCCATCTAGTCCTACCCAAAATCCAACAACTTCCACTTCCCTTGATGAGACACTTGCCTCCCAAGCAAGTGTAGAACATCAAACCAGTAATACTCCTCTGCCATCTGTTATGGACCAAGTAGCAAATCCTCCACCATATATCCTTGGTCTTACTGCCTTCATGCGTGAATGTTCTCTCTTAGAATACCAACCACCATTATCCGCTATCTCGCCTTCTTCATCCAATAAAGAACTTGTGTCTAGTGTTCCACCTACACATAATCCTATTGTCCACCGTATACTCCAGAATATGAACTATCAAGGTAAAGGCTTAGGCCTTCATGAACAAGGTATTTTGGAGCCCATCCATGTTAATGTCCCTACACCTTCATACGGCCTTGGATACATACCCCAAGGTGAGCAAACTCAAGATGTTGGTACTTCCTCCACTCCTCCAAAGTTTACCACTTTCTATCACAAACCCTATCATATTCCCAAAACATATGTCGCCATTCCACCTCCATCATCCTACAATTGTCAAAAGCATGGGACCATACACCTTCCACCATCTAAACTCCCTCCACTACTTCCAACTCCTAATATCCCACCTCCCTTATCATACACATCCCAAAAGCATGTGACCATACACCTTCCACTATCCAAACTCCCTCCGCTACTTCCAACTCCTAATATCCCACCATCCAATCTACCTCCGCTACTTCCAACTCCTAACACCCCTCCATGCTTTTTACCACCACTTCTTCCAACACCTTATCCATCCATCTATAAATCCTCTACATATCCCAATCATGGCCGACAAATGCACACATTGTCTCAACAAGGAGCTTTCACCAACCTCACTTCTACCATCCCACGGAGATTCAATGACAAATATGTGGATACCTCTACCTATAACGTAAAAAATCCTAAGAGTCCTCATGACCTAGGATATAAAAGCCAAGAATCAAAGAAACATCCTTCTACAAGGAAGCCTACACCCACAAATCTATATGCCAAATTCAAAAAGGTGTGGATCCCCAAGCAACAAATGATTACTCCAAAAACTGCACAAAAGCTGCATACACCCAAACCCATATCTTCACAGGTACTATCTAAAAGCAAAAAGGTTTGGGTACCCAAGCAAAAAGCCCTAAAGTTACATGAGGCATCCACCTCTCAAGAATTCCAACCATTCACTTTCTCCCATTCCATCCAAAAGTCTCAAATTCTTCCATCCCACATGACGAACAAAAATCAAGACAATACTCAGTCTATGGGGATCCCTGCATGCCTACATCATGCATCCACAAGCAAAAGTCTATGTTGCTTCCTACACTACTTTCCCATCACCAGCTTCAATGTTTACCATGGTATGTGCAACCGTTGGTCATGATTCCCTTCCATTCCACAACATTTTCATATCCCTCCATCTCTCCTTCCTTCCACTATTATCTTACACATCTTCCTCATCCTATTCCTATGGTCCATGCTTTTGCATAAGCCTTCCCTCCATATTCTAGATCACAATCCACTATCTACCTAGGCCATATCACTTTCATACAATCCCCTACCAACATCTATGAGAACACTTGACATGGTCCATGCGACAGTATCTATCTAGCAGGACTATCACCTTTTAAGGAACTATATACTTGAGTCTTTCCATACCCACCTTCTCCTATCTAAATATTCAAAAAAAGAAAAAAAGAAAAAAGAGTAAAGAAAAACCCCTTCGTCCAATGGTGAAAACCAGGCAAACAGGCGCCTTAGATAAGTAACATGATGAAAACCTGGTAAACAGGCATCATGTGTAAGTTGATCTTCTATTTCATCTACATTTGGGGGTACCTTGTCTCATCGGCATATCAATCTTCTCCTACTAGTTTCCTTTCATACCATTTCCTATCCTATCCTCTATCCATTACATACCTATCATGTCTTGTCCATCCATCCAAACTTCCTTTCCTCTATTCTTTGGTCTTGATAAAGATTGGGGGCACAATGTTGACAAATGTTTTAGATGTCTCTTGACATACCTTATCCCTCCAAAACATGAAAATCCTTCATTATCCTCTCATCCTCCTATCATCATTAGCATTGTCATGAACAATCCTACGTACTCTACCTACAACGGGGCATGTTATTCTTATGCGACATAGTCCTTGGAGATCACATCCTTGGTTACTTCTACCTCCGTATCTACTATCACCCATACAACTACATATCTGTGGTGTTTCCTTGTCATCAGTATTATTTGTTCCATATCTGATCCATATCGGTTCCATATCGTGTCTTATCTGATCCATATCGTGTCTTATCTGATACATATCGGTTCCATATCGCGTCTCATCCGATCCATATCTTAGGTCCATTAGGGTTCTTGTTGAACTACGTCGCCTTTGAGTTATCACGTAGGCAAGGCCATTATCAATGCGCCCCCGAGGCCTCACTTCCCTGTCCATCTCATATCTTGTCATCTATCCTCTAGTCCATCCATGGTCCAAGCCCCGAACTACGCTACCTCTGCGTTGTCACGTAGGCAAGGCCATTATCAATGCACCCCCGAGGCTCCACTTTCCCATCAGTCCCAGGTCTAATCCTTCTATCTGTCTGAGTCCACTCCACTTTCCCATCCATCCCATGTCTTGTCGTCTATCCCGCTACCCATCCGTGTCTGTACCTTTCTCTAGACAAGCGCATGCAGCAAAGCACGCTTCCCAACACAACAAAAATCATGACACAAAACATCAACCTATCCAAGGCAAAAACAAGAGTACCATATCAAAACACTCAAGCTAATTCTATATCAATTATGGCAAAAAGACACATCTAATGCAAGAATGTTTTGTGATTGGTTAGATTAACTTACAGAGTCTTGATTTATGCTATCATGCCTTTCTATGCTACTTGAGGATGCCAAAAGCTAGAGATGCTATGATGGGGGCATGATTATTTTCTTTGTCTGCTGCTTGTGGATCAAACTTTAGTAATGTGACGACTTTTGTTTAACGACATGATCGACAAAAGATCATCGAGGATTCCAAGGTCTAAACATGAAAAGGGGCAATCCTTGTCTGTTGAAAAATCCATGTAAGTAATACTCAGGTCATCTCGGTTTAATTATACCTAGATGCTTGTATTTTCTTACAACATAATAAAGCCCAATGATGAAAGCGCTTCAAAATACTTGCTATATCAAGGTGACAAATATCTGTTTCCATATCCATACCATATCCAACTACAGTTCATATCCATATCCATATCCATCTCCATACCGTATCCAATCGCATCTCATATCCATACCGTATCAAATTACGTCTCATAACCATATCACATCTCATTTCCATATCTATATCATATCAAATTGCGTCTCATATCTGTATCCATATCCATATCCATACCGTACCCAATTGCAAGTCTATGCTTAATCCATGACAAACAAGTCAAGTCAATCTTGTCAAATGATCCAATCACAATCAGTGGTCTTGATCCTTGTCCGGTCGTAAACCAACTCAATCAATCAATCAATCAATTGTCTTAGACAGGATGTTGCATTGTCGAAACTAGACCAACACACGCGTCTTACACGACATGCTTCATTTCTTGAAACCAGACACTATCTTTCGTGTTGCTCTAGGGATCCATCATTCCCCGCCATGACAACACACCTACCGTGTTGGTCTAGGGATATATTGTTCCCCGCCATGACAACACTATTGTATCAAATGTCTTAGACAGGATGTTATATTGTCGAAACTAGACCTGAAGTCTTATACGACATATTTCATTCCTGAAACCAGACATCATTGACCTATATCGTTGGTTTACCGCTCGATAGGGGCAATACTTTATTTGTTCCTGTATCATTTGTGCATACTTGCTTACTTGCTTGTGTGTGTTATCATTTTTATCTTGCATTCCATATCATTCATCTCTTTCTTCTGCATCCAACCATTTCATCTCCTGTCAACCTATCTCATCGTGAGATTGTCCATCTCACGCCTTCCGCCTTCTCCCCGTCCAATCTCCCGAGGGGGCATCCTATCATCATAACCTGTACCAGGGGCAAACTGGGGCATGCATCATTATTAGACTATTTATTCTTTGAAACAACGTGATAAAACACATTGCTTCAAAGAGGGGCAAAATGTAGATGCCTAAAATTAGCACAGGTTGAATTAAGTAAATATTTTAATATTTATCTTAATTCTTATTTTCTTCTGTCAATTAAATAAATATTATAAATTTATTTGATTGGTTCATTATCCTTAAATTAAATAAAATCATTTTATTTAATTAAAATCCCTAAATTCTTCTAATGTCTCAAATCCTAAATCCACCTCACAAAATCCACCTCATCTTTCCACCTCATCTCTTCCACCTCACCATGTTGCACATATAATTAAATATTCTTAATATTTAATTAGCTAATATCCACTATCCTCCACTCTGAATTTTTAATTCATCCACTATCCTCCACTCTAAATTTTTAACTCATCCACTATCCTCCACTCTGAATTTTTAATTCATCCATTATGAATTAAAAATTAACAAAAAATGAGAGCCATTGATCTCATCTTTTGATCCTCACCCTCCATTGCATTTTCAGAAAATCTATAAATAGAACCCTCTTCTAAGCCATTAGAGGGACTTCTTTTGGCATCCTTACTATGCCCAAATTCCTCTAGGGAATCTTCTTCTTCTAAATTCTCTTTTTCATACCATCGTAATGCAGAAATCATTCTAGCCATCCCACATCCTCTCTCCTTCATTGTCCCTGTGTTTGAGGCTCGTCTTAAACACAACGCATTTCACACAAAGTATCATAGCCATTTCTCCTTGTCATCTTGAGGAATTGAAGCAAGGAAGCAAGCTCCCTGAGGGCCCATCTTCATCATTCAAGATCAAGAAAGAATAGGCGAGTAATGAAAACCGCAAGGTAACAAGTTTGTAAGTTTTATGCTTTCATTTGTTTATTCTTGTTATTCACATATTTCATTGTTGTTTGGGTTTATTTATCTTAATTGATCAATCCATTTTCCCATTCACAATGATCATAGAAATGTATGAGTGCATTCACATGAGTCTCAAGTATTTTGGAGGTTCACGAGCTTAGTTCTCAAATGACAGTTGTGATGTAGATAGTTTTAGATGCCTAATTGTTCTCATGATATATGTTTGAGTACTTGCGCCAGTTGGAGCTTGCACGGATTAGTTATATGAGTTTTTGTGGATATTTTATATGTCTCAGAATGTCTCAAGTTTGAAGATCATGAAGATACTTCTTGTTTCTAGTACCATAAAATGATCTCAAGTCAGACTGTGAAGAGTTGTTGTTGAAGTCATCTTGAGTATGTTGATGATGTGCACCAACTTGTTGTGGGATGAAATGATACACAGACTAATGGAAGATGGTCTTGACATTCTTGTGTTGTCTTCTATTTCTCTGCAAGGTGGTTTTCTGCTCTCTCCGGAATTGGTTATGGTCCAAAATGATGATACTACCAGGATATGCCTCTGCCTAGCCGACTGAAGAATGTTGAAGATATGCACCATAATGTTGTTGTTGTGTGGAGTCCAAGGAAGGTTTGGAGATGTTGTATAGGTCCTGTTGACTCATCTAGAAGAAGAACAAGCAATGTTTAATAATTCATGAGTACCGCCAAGATTGTGAAGACTGATATGCTACATGCTTCATGTGTTCTTGCTTAAGGGTGACCTAATTCAAATTTGTGTAACATGTGGATGCTATTTCTTGAAGAATGATGTTGTGAATGATATTTGGGACTGGACTAAGCATATATTGGGATCCACAAGGTGTGTGTTTCTTTCTAGAGTAGCGTGTAGTTTGTGATAGGGCTTACCCTATGCATGTTTCATGTTGTGTGACCTCTGGTTGACTTGTAAAATGTAATATTCTTGTTGTATTGACTTACTTGTAATGAAATCATGTAATATCATGTATATATTGTAAACCTAGTTGGTCTAGGTGAAGTATGGTTGCAAAAATAAAAATATGAAAGTGTTAAGAGCAAAATATGAATATCATATGCATTGTGATGTGCGACTGAAGGAGAAAGAGTAGAAGTGGTAGAAGCTATCATGATTCATCTTGAAGACATTTTTATGACAGAAGTGAACTAAAGAGTACACCTAATTGATCTAAGCATCTAAGGAAGCAGAATTGCAATCATCAAAGGTGTGAGCTTAAATGTCAGTTTTTAGGCAATAGAAGGACTGTCATATTATAATCATTTATGAGTTCATTCTTAGTTTAGGGAGTAGTTGATTCCTTGGTTTGTAGCCCTAAAACAAAGTCTATAGGGAGTTTTATCTTCCTTGGGAGTGACCCTAGAACCTTTCATCAGGGAGTAGTAGCTTCCTTGGGTTGTAGCTCTAAAACAAAGTCAGCAGGGAGTAGTTGTTTGCTTGGGTTGTAGCCCTAAAACAAAATTATAATTTTGAGCTTCATATATTGTAAGTTAATTCTCATCATGGTTTTTCCCTTCTTGGGTTTCCCACGTATATATGGTGTTATGTGTTGATGTGCATTGTGTTGATCTTTCATGTTTATGTTGATGTTGTAATGTTTAAGTTTTAATATGCTCTGAAGGATTTAAAGTTTGTTTAGATACTGATTCACCCCTCTCTCAGTATCTTGGTGTGTTCAACATTATTTAAATTGTTTATCACACTACCCTATTCTCAACCACTTGACCAGTTTCAATAAATGAGTGATCCTAAATTAAATTACCTTTCAATCCTAGCCCTCCACATCACATTATTCATCTTTTAATATTAACCATCCATTCATCATTCAACCCTCCATAAATTGAGCCTCTCACATCATTATCAAACACATCTTTAATATGCAAGTATATGTTGTCACTTTTATCATCTTCATTGCCTTCATTATAGCCTTTTCATAACTAGATTATGCTAATTTTTGTAGGCAATCCACAATGTATATTTTATCTATAAAACAAAGCTAGTAGAAATAGGGTGCATTCTATTCTGTTCTATCTAAGTGTGATGGTTTTATTTGAGGTGAAGGTTTTGGGTTATTTGCATTATCTTTCATTGTTCCTTAGATCAAATTTCTACATACAATTACAATTTTCCATGTAGAACCATTACATTGGAGAAATTTAGAATTTTCCATGTATGGAATTCATCTCAAGATGGCTACACTTATCCACCAGTATTAATGGTTTTATACAAGGTGTACAATGAAATATTTACCTATCCTAACATTGGTGATAGGTGTGGCATGGATCCTCTTGCTTCCTTCACAATATCCATCCTTACACTTACTGGATTAGGACCACATGCCTCCATGTGCTTCACCCACTCCACTTTCATCCTAGGCCATGGGATGAACAATTGCCCCATGCCATGTTGTCATGCATGCATTAAAGGGGAGACTACACCTACAACCACCAACAAGTTCAATATTTAGGATTCTAAACAAAGGCTTTGATTATTGACATGATGATAACCATTGATGAACCTCACTTTGATTGATATGGATGATGACTTTAAGGTACTAGCTTTTTAATAAAATTCATAGGGTTTGTATATATGTACCCATGTTGTCATGCATGCATTAAAGGGGACACTACACCTACAACCACCAACAAGTTCATTCTGATTCTTAGCTTATGTTGCATTTGTTCCTTTTATACTAGAGTGAATAATTTCTACAATTTTGTATTCTTATATATTTAAAATATCAATTAATGTTTTACATTAATAAGGATTATAATATTTTTGTTCCAAATATAATTGTGTTAATTCTAGTTTTAGATAATAAAGTAATAATGCACAAAGTATTTGCAACATTTTCTTTAAATTGTAAATTTATTGTTTCATATAGGTATGTGATAAGACAAATAGAAATGATTTAATAGCAAAAGACTAAATTCAATTGTTGTGCATCATCTACAACAAAATATTTATCCTTGAACACTCATCATTAACACAACCACATAAGCACCTATAACATTCTAATTTTATATATCATTTAATAGTTTCAATTCCTATTTATCTACATTAATAAGTGTTATTTCAGTTATTATTTACTCAACTTAAATAGATGTTATAGAAAATATTTTTTTCTTTACAAATATTAAATATATATATTTAATAAAATTGAATAAACAATTATATAATATCTTAAAAGTTTGATTATATTAACTTCTAATTTTATTTATTAAAAAAGATGAAATGTATCATTTTAAAAAATGTATATATTATTTTAAAATAGTTGAAATTGTTGATAAGGTGTGGTGCAATGGTTGGTTAACCATAATGTTGTTGTAACCAAGGTTCAAACTCTCATTAGGTCATTGAGTTTGTGGACTTTACATCCTTACTAACCTTTTGAACTAAAAATTCCTAAATTACCTTGAACCAAAAAAATAATTAAAATTATTCATTTTTTACAATCTATATTATTATTCTAGAATAAATTAAAGAATCCTTAAATAATTAATTTTTATTATTTTTTCTAAATTTAGATTTAACATTTAAATTTCAACTCCAAATATCATTATCTCCTTGATTGCACTTTTCCCCTCAACCACATTACATGAAAATAGCAAACATCTTTGAGACAGATAAACAACCAGAATTTACATAAACAATAATTACTACCAATGTATTACAATTAACTCCACAACTTTCTGCCTACAAATAATATTAACTCAACTTTGTAAAATTGGCAATAACCTGTGAAATGCCTCCACTAGTCTTTGCTTTTCCCCTCTCACAACATAACGTTTCTCTGTTCGAAGGTCCATTCCCATTCTGATACCTTGACGTCTCCGCCTTGTGTGAAGACACCCATCAATGCCCATTTACCCTCTTCTATATTTATTGAACTTCCAAATACGGAGTACCTTCGTCCATCTCTGTATATCTCCACGTCCACCCGTTGTACACAATTTACAACGAAACAGAACATAGTGGCATCGCCATTGGAGGAAAGCTCATCGAGATTCGGAGAGAGTAAGGAGTCCACAACTGAGGACGCATCAGGGATCGCCCGCGCACATATTACTATTTCATCTGGCCATTCCTGCATACTCCTTGCACGACACTCACTCAGTCAATGCTTAATTAGATGAAGATAATTAAAATAGTTGTACTCCTATAAAATATTGTTACCTGTATCGTTTGAATGCAACGTTCAATAGCAGATCCCTTGTCTGCTTTGAGTCTCACTTGCCTCAATTTCTTCATGTGCTCCAAACTTTCTATCCCAGGCATCTCCCAGCAGGTCTCTACTCTCAATGTTTCTAATCTTGTGCAATATTCTAAACCGTCAATTTTCTCAATTCGGTCGCAACTATCTAGTTCAAAATGTGTGAGAGAAGTTAAGCGTGCAAAGCTAGGGAGCTCTTCCACCTCTAGACACGACCGTATACACAGTGACTTGACTGTCGTTGGCAGTGTTCCGATCTCCGTTAAATGATGATTACACAAAAGAGAGAGGCTCTCAAGGCGGGGATAACGGTCTTCAGGAATTGAAATCCTGCACACATTTGTGTACTCTAGATATATCCGCTTCAAAATAGAGATATACGCCGCCTCAAAATCTACATGGCTGATTGGGCACCCATTTATCTCTAAATCCTCTAAGAGATTAAGACTCCCCACAGAGAGCGAACATTTGAGCGCGGGACACTCAGAAATGTGAAGACTAATCAAGGAGCCCAAATCTCCCAGAGAGGTCGGCAAACATTTGAGGGCGGGACAATAAGAAATGTCAAGACTAGTCAAGGAGCCCAAATCTCCCAGAGAGGTCGGCAAACATTTGAGCGCGGGACACCGAAAAATGCGAAGACTAGTCAAGGAGCCCAAATCTCCCAGAGAGGTCGGCAAAGATTCCAGGAAATCACAGTACTCAATTGAAAGCCTAGTCAAGGAGGACAGATCTCCAAGAGAATTCGGCAAGCTCATATTTGGTGACCATTCTTCAGAGGATTCAAATTCTGGATTCCCATGAAAATAGAGCTCTCTCAAGGACGCCTGATTTGTGATGTGACGAGGCCACTCTCCCGATTGCTCGCTCCAAGGCAGCCTCAAAAACTCCAGCTTTCTGATGTTTTGGAAATCCTCTGACGTAAATCTGAGTTCATCACAGCCCTCTAAATTGAGATATTGGAGGAGCATCAAATTCTTAAACGAAACTGGTAACCTCCCCAAATGTCTGCAACGGTACAAATCTAGATCCCGTAGATTTCTCAAATCGCCGAAACTGCTGGGCAGTGATGATAGGTATAGACAGTACCATATTTGCAAGTGCTCCAATGACTGAAGACGACAGAATTCTTCTGGCAGACTACGAAGATTGTCGCTTCTTGTGATTACTATTGTTTTCAACTCACTGAGACACCCTATTGAGTTTGGAAATCTTTGGAAACGGTAGCAACTAGAAATAACCAATTCTCTTAACTGCAGGGGAGGCTGCAGTACATTTTCAATGAGACAAACGTAAAACATACAGCAGTTATTAAAAAAATGAAATATGGACTTAATACAGCTGAAACGGAAGACTACTTACGTTGCTCTCAGCCTCCCACAGCTCTTCTAAGCTCCATGTATTATAGAGTTGTAAAACCCTCAAATTTTTCAATGAAAGCCGTGCCGGAAGATTCCTCTGCCGACTGTCGTACCAGCAAAGCCACAGCAGCTCTCTTGATACTTCACAGATTACTTCATTAAAATCTCCCCTAATCACAAAAAGCTTTAATCCAACTAAAGAGCGTCCACTTATCTCAGCCCCGAATTTGTCCTGCGAGCAAAAAATCACTAATTAATTCACCTCTTTCTTACATTATTCGAAAGAGCTTTCCAGCTTAAATTTGACAGTTGTATAGCTGTATTTAGGCATTTTAGCTGTAAAATACAATTAAAATTTTGAACAGATTTTGGAGAAACTGTCAAAATTTATATAGGATTATGAGGATATATATATATTTGGTTTTCATATAATTTACGTATGCTAAAATATGTTATAGTATTTTAAAGGTACTATTAAATAGATAAGCGTCGTTAAAAAATTGCTTGACAAGCGAAGTTGACAGTCAAATTTAGGCCGGCTTTGCCATAGAAAAAATATAAAAACTTATACGAACAATTAATATTAGTAGATGTAGTATGTAGAGAAGCTAAAAAGCACAGACGAACATACTCCATATGACCTCCCCTCTACAGCCATAATTCCTCGAATCTCATTTCTTTTCTGCAAAATAAAAATTAAAATATTTAGAAAAACCCAAATAAATTTATTGGCTGTCCAAACACATTAATATTCAGAAAAACCGAAATAAGATTAAAACAATGAACTTCTTCGCCACATAAACATACAGGTAGAGAAAAATATTTTTCTTCCCACTGTTTATTCAAACGATAAAAGAAAGTATTAACCTTACCTCTATTTGTTTGGCATGTTGTGGTAATCAAAGTCGGGAGGGTGAATGTTGATTTGCAATTTCCCTCCCCATATCCCTTAAGTGGTCATGCATTTTAATAATATTGTCACTGTCAAGTTCAACTAAACATTTATTTAAGAGCCTTTCCCAAGTGTGCAGACCACACCACCCTGAACCGTTCCATACATCAATTGCCAAACTCTTCTCTTTTCCTATAAAGAAACAAGCAGTATCTAGGAACGCCTCTTTCTCTTCATAATCAAGGGCATCATAACTTATTTTAAGTATATTTTTTATATCATCAGGCAATATTCTTGAAATCTTATACAAGAGAGACTCCCAATATTTGCAGGACTTCCCACATAGCTGTCCTCCAAATACCTTTAGAGACCAGGGCAATCTCTGGCAAGCATCTAAGAACTTTTTGACAAGCTCCTCAAATCCATCTAGGGGAAAGGATTGTGAAAAAGCATGCCAACAAAAAAGTTGCTCGGCATGAAATGGATCCAGTGCTCTCATTTTATATACGGAGGATATGCCCCAAGATGTAAGAACTTCACATTCCCGTGTTGTAACAATGATGAGACTATCCCCTCGAAGGTTGTTTTTTGCAGGTAACAGAGCATCCAATTGGTCTTTATGATCCACATCATCCAGAGCAATGAGCACACTAACAGATCCCACATGTCTCGTAAGAAGTGCCTTACCTTGCTCTGTATTATCTATTTTTGCATTCATGACACCCAGGTCATTGAGGAGTTGTCTCTGCTTGTCATGCAACAGTCCTTTAGCTGCACCATCTCTAACATCAAAAATAATACTAGACCTCTGCATGGATGAGGATCTTTTGTTGTACAATTCCTTGGCAAGCGTGGTCTTGCCGGAACCACCCATGCCCCAAATTCCAACAATTTGTACACCCCAAACAGATTGGAGTGTATTCATCTCGAAGTCTTGCACTATTTCTTTCAAACCAACTGGATGTTTTGCAACCACTAATGGCACATCATTGTTTATTTCTTTCAAAACACAATTCCCAATATTTTTCAGCAGTCTCGTCTCATCTCTGAACAAGTAAAAACATTGAAAAATAAAAATAAGAACAGGTGATTATGCCAAAGTTATCTTCATAGATAAAAAGAAAGAACGCATATTTATTTAGATCGAGAGGCCGAGTGTGTGGCACTTACTCGGGAGTTTTAATGATTTGGCCATTGTAGAATGAGACGTCCTTGAGTGATTTCTTCCACTCCTGAAGTTGTTCCAGGCTGTATCTACCCTTCCGCTCATGCTCCCTAAAGGCATCAACATATATTCCTTTCCCTTGATCTATATATCTCAGATCATTAGGCTCTACATGGTAGAAAATAGGAATAATTGTGGCGCCAGTTTTAAGCATAAAAGACAGCTCCGCCAAACACCAGGGTGATTCTGCATACCTCGGGGAAAAAATAGCTATATGAAGCAAAGCGGTAGTCATTACTGCTTCTATTGTTTGGGGCAAGAAATCGCCATATTCCAACTCCTCTGAATCCAAAAAAACTGTGAGTGCCATACCAATGAGAATACCATAGAGAACGCTAGCTAATGTGGATTTGACATCTGGTCCACGATGATTGATGAATACATCGTAGGACGGTTTTTTAATGCGTTTTGAGGCAGAAGGAGATGCAGACGGTGCGATTCCGTCAAAAGCCATCGTAGAAGAAGAAGACGCCATGGAATTGGGTCGCAGTGAAAGGCGATGAAAGAAAGAAAGAGAGAAAAGCAAGCTCAGTGTTGGGCAGGTGAAGGGCTAAGTAATTGTTAAATAGAGGAGGAAACGATCAAACGCACGCGTAGATTGAGTGGGTGTTATTTGCTTACGAAACCGCGTGGAAGACGCGTAGTTATGTCGGTGGTGATTGGTGGCAGTTGGTAATAATGGAGCAGAGAGTCGGGCAGTGGGACCATCGCAATGAAGAAGAGCCGTGTATAGAACGGAGCGAAGAGTGGGACCATTTCTTACTTTTTATGATTTCCCTTATATAGAGCTCCATGTGAAATAAAATGGTCACACATATTAACATCGTCGGCCCATTTCTGTCGTCTCACTTTTACCTCCAGTCAATTCTGTTGATCTTAGTATTTACCTTGAAACATGAGATTTTCAAAGATGTTTCAATTGATTTACAATCCAACGGTGCTTGTTCTTTTAGAGCTCCATCTAAACTTCTATGCCTACATTTAAACTTCTATGCTAAGTATTGTTGTCAATTCACATATGATATTCTAATTAGAATTTTTATTTACATGTTACACAATTTCTATTTTTGCATGGAGGTTATTTCCTTAGATGTCATGTTGGCCATTTTACATTCATTGTTGGCTGCTCTAAACTTCTTCATTGTTCTTTCATATGTCAACTTACCTATGTTATACAACATTCACAAACCTTTATTTATACAAGACATCGTCTTAGGAACAATCATCTAAGTCAGCAATCAACCATAAGAACATTCGCAGGATGTATAACACATCCGGTCAGCCACCACAAGAACATTTGCAAGATGAACAACTCATTCGGTCGGCTAGTTTGAACAAGAACTTCATCCGGAAGAATATCTTCAATTCCGGGCTCTACCACCAATGCGGATTAACAACACAACCTCAACACGATCCAAGAACCTTCACAAGCCTACCTAAATGACCAGGTACATCCGCACTTCCTCTACTCATTGGAATCTCTTCTCTTCCTCATCCAGAACTTCAAGAACACAGTCTATCGCCACTGTCATACTACCAAAGGTGCTTCCGAACCTCCCAAACACTCTGTCCAATCTGCAGAATAGGACAATGCACTTCCAGATCTCACCGGACCTTTTTGTAACACTCTGTCACTCCGGAGCATCTCCCAGAACTGGTTCTACTTGATCGATCACAACTTCTTCACATCTTCATGCGGACCTCTGAAATCTTAACTGGATCACCTCAAGACTCATATCTACAAACCCTTTAATCCGCATCCTCTGAATCTCAACCTATTGAGTACTTTTGCCTTCTTCTTATCACTGTTCTTCACTGTTCCTAATTGAGACTAACTTTCTCAATATCCTCAGCACACAGCTCATCCAATCCTTCTTGTCAATGCAATATGAGTATGTTGACATCAATGACAACACTGGTTAACCTCATACTTGCAACAATCTCCCCCTTTGTCATTGATGGCAACATATGATGTGAAAAACCATCAAGACAAGAACTTCTCCTTTCTATCACAGCTCCCCCTATCAACAACAACTCTTCACATGTCTTCTCTTCTTTTACTGCTCCCCCTTTGATCATCAACCACTTGTTTTTCACATGTCTTCTCTCCCCCTTTGACATCAATGGCAAAGGGCTCATACTTGCAATTCTAACACATCAAAATCATACTAGCTACTCCCCCTTAGTAGCAACTCCCCATCATCAATCCGGATCACAAGATATGATTGTGATATCCACCAGACTGATGCACATCAGTGCATCCTAGTTCATCACCGGAGGGGCCATGACCCCTAACTTCTCCCGGAGATACTCAAAAGAGTCCTTGGGAAGAGGTTTAGTAAAGATGTCTGCAATCTGATCCTTGGAGGGTACATACTCCAATCTGACTTCTTCCTTGTTCACTTGTTCTCTCAAAAAGTGAAACTTGATAGATATGTGCTTAGTCTTAGAATGCAATACCGGATTCTTAGAAATATTAATTGCACTTGAATTATCACAAAAAATTGTGATAGGCTCCTCATATTCAACTTTAATGTCTCTTAGCATCTGCTTCATCCATAAGATTTGAGTGCAACTACCTGCTGCTGCAATGTATTCTACTTCAGTTGTAGACAGAGATATTGCATCTTGTTTCTTGCTTAGCCAAGAAACCAATCTCTTTCCCAAAAAGAATGCTCCACCACTGGTGCTCTTCCGGTCATCCACATCTCCTACCCAATCTGCATCTGTGTAAGCATGAAGAGAGAAATCATGATCTCTAGGATACCACAAACCATACTCCACTATCCCTTTTAGATATCTAAAAATTCTCTTGATTGCCATAACATGAGATTCTCTAGGATCAACCTGAAATCTTGCCACAAGACCAACAACCTGCATTATATCTGGTCTAGTCTAAGTGAGATACAACAATCCACCAATCATTGATCTATACTTTGTCTGATCTGCCTTAGGAGAGTCATCATCTTTGCTCAACTTACATCTGGTTGCCATAGGAGTGTTCATTGGCTTTGAATCTTCCATACCGAATTTCCTCAACAATTCTTTCACATATTTGGTCTAAGAAATGAAGATCCCTTTCTTTGTTTGAGTAATTTGCAGACCCAAGAAGAAATTTATTTCACCAAGCATAGACATTTCAAACTCACTTTTCATTTGATTTGCAAAAGTTTTGCACATACTATCTCTTCCTCCAAAAATGATATCATCCACAAACACTTCAACAATCAAAATATTTTCATGATCAATTTTGAAATATAAGTTACTGTCAGCACTACCTTTGTTGAATCCAATCTGCACAAGATGCTTATCCAACCTTTCATACCATGCTCTTGGGGCTTGCTTCAATCCATACAATGCTTTCTTCAACTTGCAGACCATATTATCATTATGAGACAATTGAAATCCATCTGGTTGTTCAATGTAAACTTCTTCCAAATCACCATTTAGGAAGGCAGACTTGACATCCATCTGATATACTTTGAAGTCTTTGAATGCAGCAAATGCAAGAAATAATCTGACTGCTTCAATTCTTGCCACCAGAGCAAAGGTCTCTTCAAAATCAATTCCTTCTATTTGAAAGTAGCCTTTGCAGACCAATCTAGCTTTGTTTCTGATTACTTCACCAACTTCATTCAGTTTGTTTCGGAAGACCCATTTGGTTCCAATCACATTCTTGTCTCTAGGTCTGGGAACAAGATCCCAAGTATGATTTTTCTCAATTTGCATCAATTCTTCCTTCATTGCTTTGGTCTAGTTTTCATCATTGCAAGCTTCATTAACTGTCTTAGATTCAATATTTGAAATCAGACAGTATTCATTTGAATCTTGAGCAATTCTTCTCCTTGTTTGTACCTCTTTACTTTTGTCACCTATGATCTGATCTTCAGAGTGATTTAGAGTTACATACCTTGGAACTTTGGGAGTTTCTGCACAACTAATTCTTGATCAGGCTCATTCAGACAAACTTCTTCTTCCTGATTTACCGGATCAGTCTGGGTCTGAATTTCAGAGGAGGATGGAGCTCCTTACACCAGAGGATCATTCTAATCATCTTCATCACATTCATAGAATCTTGAGGGCTTCTCCATTCCTTCATCAACTTTCACATTTGTACTTTCTATTATTGGAACACCGGTATGCTTTGCTTTGAGTGGAGTAACCCAAGAAAATTCCTTCATCACTTCTAGCATCAAACTTTCCTAAATCTTCATCTCTTTTGATATAACATTTGCTACCAAATACTCTGAAGTATCTCATAGTAGGAGTTACACCAAAAAAAAGTTCATAAGGAGTCTTACCGGTGTTGCTTCTGATTTGAACTCGATTAAGAGTGTAGACTGTAGTGCTGACAGCTTCTCTCCAAAACATCTGAGGAACATTTGCTTCCATCATCATTGTCCTAGAAGCTTCCTGGATGGTCCGGTTGCCTCTGTGACAATGTTGTTTTTGATAGATTTGAGGACAGGAATTCCTCCAGAGGAGTGTAAACCAGTTACTGCCCTAATTGCTTCCTTGGTGATTTTGCAAGGTCTTTTGCACCTATCAGTTTCACGGAGTAGGTTGGATTGATCTCTGGAAGTAATGACTTCTGCAAGTGATCTTCGATGAACTTAAGGAATTTCGTTGCAAAGCTCCGCTTTTCGTTTCTTCTTGAGTGCAGAATGAGCGAATGATTAATGAAAAACCCTTATATTGCTCTACAAGCCCTAATATCATATTGCAATAAATGCTCGACCTACATTATTCTGGTTTGCCTTATTCGGGTGATTTGAAGAATCGGATCAACCCTGATCTTTAAACATCTTGTGGATCTTCCAAATCTTAACCACTATTTGTTTGAATATATCCCTTATGACTCCTTCAATCCGCAACTCTTCTTGTGCGAGTTCTAGCACCAATTAACTGGCTGGGGGAACAAGGTTTTCTTTGTGTCTCCCCCTGAGCCAGAGCTCACTTTTCAGTTTCCAGAAGGAATATCAGCACCAAAGTCTGGTGCGGATCCAATCTCTACATTCTCGGTACTTTTTTTCACCCAAATCTTGCTCATCTCATTTTTAACTTCATCTGCATTCATCTTTTGTTTACCCTTATCTTGATTCTGATTATATACTGGACCTCTTTTGTCCTGATTCTTGCTTCTGCAAACTTCTGCATTATGACCGGACCTATTACAGATTTGGCAAACAATATTTTTTTGCATATTTGACTGATATCCTCTTGATCTGCATTGATTAGCCATATGACCTATTCTATTGCATGCAAAGCATCTACCATTGAATGATTTGTTCATTTGCATATTTCTACATTCATGAGACTTGTGACCATACCTTTTGCAGTTAAAACACTGTCCGGAGAAGGATGAATTAGTCTGATTCATTCTCTTTCTGCACTGATTAGTTTTGTGACCAAAGTGATTGCAGTTATGGCAGTATCCATTGAAGGATGGATATCTTTGAGCATTGGGCTGTCTTACCAGAGGTCTTCTAGGCTTGTTCCTTGGATTTTCTGATCCATAATTCTTCTGACCGAATCCGGAGCTTTCTCCTTTCTCATATCCCAAACCACATTTGTTATCTACCTTCTTTTGACTTCCAAGAAGAACTTTAAGTTGAGCAGAACTTATCTTGAATTTCTCTTTATACTCATTTGTTATTTCAAGATCTCTTTTTAGAGAGACAATTTGATGTTCAAGTTTTTCTTCATTATCTTTAGCATCTTCAAGATCAGATTCAAGATGTCTGATAATTCTTTCCATCTGGTGGCAATCTTCTGATTTCTCCTTGAGAGATTGTCTTAGATTATCTTTAGTTTTTCTTTTCTCTTCAACTTCTTGGGTAAACTTTATAACTCCTGATTCAATTTCATGTCTTACCATAATGATTTCTTTTGATAATTTTTCACATAACTTGGTTTTCTCAGTCAGCTCTTCATTTGCATTATTTTCTTCACCTTGTCTTGCCAATTGCTAAAGCAACTCCTTTCTCTTTTTCATAGAGACTTAATTTATCTTTTAGTTCTCTCATGAAATCATCAGCCTGTTTGAGTCTTTCCTTTAATTCATTAACTTCAGAGTTTGACTGTTCAAGATCATCAAGGGCAGTCTTGAGTTGCTCTCTTAGACCATATGCATCCATTTGAACTCCCAGATCTTCCTCAAGCTGTTAGACTCTATTAGGAGGAACTTAGCTCTGATACCAATTGTTGATAACTGAGAGGGGGGGTGAATCAGTTATCCTAATTATTTCTTCTTTCTGAACTTTATTATTAATTAATGCAACATTAATTCAAATAAGCAAACATTACCATGAAATGGAAAAACACATGACACAGTATTTTTGACGTGGAAACCCTGTTAAGGGAGAAAACCACGGGGTGATTAACCTAAAGATTATTCTCTGTTAGAAGAATAAGGAAATACAAAAATGGCACTTGCCAATTAGGGCTCACTGCCTGAGCACACTGCTCACAAAGGAGGTACACTGCCTACAAAGAGACACACTGTCTACAAGATCATAAGGATCACAACCTTGAACTGGAGAATGACATCTTCACCATGTCTGGATCAGTTCCATTTAAGCCCAAAACACTTCTGCTCTGCCTTTCACTCTTTCGCTATACCACACTCATCTGCTTCACCTCCACACTTTGAAATGAACTCACAAACCTTTATTTATACAAGACATCGGCTTAACAATCATATAAGTCAGAAATCAACCATAAGAACATTCGCAGGATGTATAACACATCCGGTCGGCCACCACAAGAACATTTGCAAGATGAACAACTCATTCAGTCGGCTAGTCTGAACAAGAACTTCATCTGGAAGAATATCTTCAATTCCAGGCTCTACCACCAATGCGGATCAACAACACAACCTCAACACAATCCAAGAACCTTCACAAGCCTGCCTGAATGACCAGGTTCATCCGCACTTCCTCTACTCACTGGAATCTCTTCTCTTCCTCATCTAGAACTTCAAGAACATAGTCTATCGCCACTGTCATACTGCCAAAGGTGCTTCTGAACCTCCAAACCACATACCAATCGAGATGACACATTACAAGGACCTCCCAAACACTCTGTCTAATCCGCAGAATAGGACAATGCACTTCCAGATCTCACCGAACCTTTTTGTAACACTCTGTCACTCCGGAGCATCTCCTGGAACCGGTTCTACTTGATCGATCACAACTTCTTCACATCTTCATGCAGACCTCTGAAATCTTAACTGGATCACCTCAAGACTCATATCTACAAACCCTTTAATCCGCATCCTTTGAATCTCAACCTATTGAGTACTTTTGCCTTCTTCTCATCACTGTTCTTCACTGTTCCTGATTGAGACTAACTTTCTCAATATCCTCAACACACAGCTCATCCAATCCTTCTTGTCAATGCAATATGAGTATGTTGACATCAATGACAACACTGGTTAACCTCATACTTGCAACAACATTGACATCAAATTGTTAGTAATTTTATAGATATATAAAGATGGTTTCTATAAGTTAAGATGGTATTTATATTTTGTTGGATGTAACCTTGAAACAAATGTGAGTTTGTCACATCTCGACTTTTGATTCATTTATAATTCAAACTATTAGATGTTACTTCTAACTGTTTTATTGTTGGGTAAATTGCGTGAGCATAAAAAGGTACATTATCGTGAATTAAATGTGTGGGTTTGAACCTAGTCAATTGATGGATTAAAATGTATATGATTATGGATCATGTCTTCTCGAGCTTCGGCTATGATTATTGGGGCTAACCTATCGATGTGAATTTGAGTGTGACCTCAAAGACAGGAACATGGCTGAGGTAGAAACGCCCTAGCCACTAGAAAGAATTGGCAAGATGGAACACCCCGATACCTGCACACACTAACATAGATCATATTACATTCCTAATTGGCTTATTATGCATAGTTGTGTGAATACGTGATGCAGGGGCATATACGTTGAAAGATGTCTAATTTTGGCATTCATTTCTTTCATAAATGCTTGCTCTAATTTTGGTTTAACCTCAACAAACTTTGACAGTGAATATTCTTCCACTTCTTTCTTGCATTAATACATAGTGGAGTCTATTAAGAATTGGCAGTGAGAAAGATTAAGTTTTAGGCGTTTCATTTTGGTGGTGGTTGCCTTCAGTTATGGCGCTACTCTAATTTGGGCATGGTCGGCTAAGAGGAACTATAGTCACTCTCACACTATATTCTCTTTTCTACTCACAGATACAGACAACAAGGCAAAAGGCATTATTTTCTCTTTATTTTTTTGTTCCCAACGCAGGTTGAATAGGATGGCTCCATCTTTTTTAGCGTTAGTGGCATTATCATTCGAAGGATTTAGGAGCAATTTTTGCTATTGCAAAAAAACTTTAGAAGAAGCACCTAGGTGTGATGTTCTAGTTGGAGATTGCTGAAGGTCATTGTTATTTAAAGAATACTGAAGTATACAAGATTGTAAGCAGACATAACGTTGAGGGGAAATTGTGTAGTTTCAGGACTGTACATTTGAAGAGAACCCAATGGGTTTAGAGGCCCTGAAGGCCATTTTAAGTTTGTAATTTGTGGTTGATTTTTGAAGAAACTTAATAAAGTGTGTGAAACCATTTGTTTATCTATTACATTAGACTAAATGATTTTGCATTAGTGGTATCAGAGCGGGTTGTTCCTAATTCTATAGGCAGATCGCCGAATGTGAGGCAACTTGTAGCAAGACCTGTGAGTTGTGGTTTGTGAGAAAGTGCCTTCGAGAGTGGCCCCGTGAGGTAGGGGTAGATACCAGAGCTAGAAGATTCTGAACGTGCAAGAAGATTTTCTGAAGAGAGGCAATTTGCACCAGGATTAAGCTTGTGGGTATTGAGAAAAATTTATGCAAGAGGAGCTCCATGTGGTTGGGGTAGAGCTATAGCTAGAGATGGAGGTAGAAATCCTCCAGGTGCCACTCGTGATGATGATTTTAGAGCCTTGAGAAGGCAGGTTGAAGCATTACAAGAAGAAATCAAAAGAGGTTTTGCACAAAGGAGAGAACCTGGGAGTGAAGAGGATGAAACTACAAATGCAAATGATATAAGTAATGAAGAAGATGAAGCAGCGGCAACAGCTATGAATGATCCTTTGGTGAGGGCATTGACAAAGATTGAAAAGAGACCAAAAAATAATGTTCCTACATTTTGTGGGAATTTGAATCCTGGAGAGTTAGTGGATTGGATCAATGACATGGAAGAGTATTTTGAATTTGAAGAGGTTGAAAACCCTGATAGAGTAAAATTTACAAAAACTAGATTAAAGGGGCATGCTTCGATTTGGTGGAGAGAGGTTTAATTGGAAAAAGGAAGGAGAGGCAAGGAGAAAATTACCAAGTGGGATAGAATGGTGGAGAAGATGAAGAGACAATTCATCCCAGTGGATTATGAATCAGATTTGCTCAAGAAAATGCAAGGTTGAAAACAAGGAACCAAAACAATGAAGGAGTATACAGAGGAGTTTCATAGGATCTTGATTAGAGCAGGACATGCCAAAGCTACTAAGGAGAAGGTTGCAAGGTACATTAATGGTCTGAGGCCAAGCATACAAGAAGAGATGGCTTTGGTGAGAGTTTACAGAATGGAGGATGCATATTAATTTGCCTTAAAATTTGAGGAAAGAATGAATGAAAGATATGAAAGTAAGCAAAGAGGAAGAGGTCATGATGGATACACTGGATACTGAAGATCTTACAAGAATGATGACGACAATCAAAAAAATTAGAAGAATGCAGACCTCCACTGTGTTATTCAAAGGTAATCAGTTATGCATTCTTAGAAGTTCTATGAGATTCAATTTGATCAAGGAAAAACACAGTGGAGGTCTTGCAGGACATTTTGGTTTTGATAAAAGACTAAAGCACTTGTTGGAGAAAGTTATTATTAGCCTCAATTGTAGCAAGATGTAAGGAAATATGGTCAAAGTTTTAGGATATGTCAAGTAGCAAAAGGTGTTAGTCAAAAAACTAGTTTGTATAAGCCACTACCTGTACCTGAGAGATAATGGGAGGAGATTTAGACAATTTTGGATAGCCGGATGAGTAGGAGCACAAGGAACAAGAAATACTTTGAATATTTGGTAAAGTGGCTTGGAAGACCTATTAAGGACTCATTTTTGTTATCAGAAACAAAGGTTAGAAGGATTAGTTTTCCTCTTGATAAGTGACAGAGTCACTTTCTTTCTGCCTTGGGTGTCTGATGTAGGGGCATCCACGTTGAAAGATCTTTCATAAATGCTTTCTCTGATTTTGGTTTAACCTCGGCAGACTTTGCCAGTGAATATTCTTCCACTTCTTTCTTGCATGTTAATACATAGTGAAGTCTATTGAGGACTGGCAATTTGGAGGATTAAGTTTTAGGTGCTACATTTTGGTGGTGGCTGCCTTCAGTTATGGCGCTACTCTAATTTGGGCATGGTTGGCTAGAAGGAACTATAGCCGATCTCACATTATATTTTCCTTTCTATTCACAGCTATGGATAGCAAGGTCAGGGGTGAATGTGGAAGGCATTTTTTTCTAACTCTTTCTTTGTTTTTTTGTTCCTAGTGTAGGTTGAATAGGATGGCTCCATCTTTTAGAGTTACTGGTATTGTCATTCAAAGGATTTAGGAGCAGTTTTTATTGTTGCAAAAAGGCTTTAGAAGAAGCACCTAGGTGTGTTGTCCTAGATGGAGATTGCTAAAGGTCGTTGTTGTTTAAAGAATACCGAAGTATAGAAGATTATAAGTAGACAAAACGTTGAGGGGAAATCATGTAGTTTTAGGACTGCACATTTGAAGAGAACCCAGTGGGTTTAGAGGCCCTGAAGGCCATTTTAAGTTTGTAATTTGTGGTTGATTTTTGAAGAAACTTAATAAAGTGTGTGACTTCAGCCAATTGTTTTTCTATTACATTAGACTTTGCTTTTACATCAATATGTAGCTTGTTATGTAGTTTATATTGGCTATTGGATGAAATTGACATATCATGATTAGATATTTATGTGATTTCATTTGCTCTAGAATGTCCTTATTAATTGTATAAGTTAACCATAAATTCATACTTTCTTTTTTACTATAGTTGTAAAAATATTATTATATGAGTGTATTTCAAATGGATCTAATTATATTTATTGAAGTGTTTATATGGATAAAATATATATAGATATGAACATATGATTTATAATATTTTATGTTTTGATTTCAATTGACTTTTATATATATAAATATTTCAAGAGTTATATATATATATATGGTATGTTATAGTTTTACATGCAAAGATATTTTGAGAAACTAGAGATAAGTATATAAATATATTTCAAAGATAATTAGAAAAAAATATATACAAGAATCTAAAAATAATAAGGAAATATACACATGCAATATAAAATAAAGAAACGAATTGAATGTTTAAAAGTGGTTCAGACAAAGACAAAAGGAAAAGAAGGCATTGAGAGTGCCACTCATAATCATGCAAGTCAAAAGAAAAAGGGAGGGAGTTCTACTTGGAGGGTGTCACTTTTAGAGGGGATAAGGAATAAAAATAAGGAGAAAAAGCATAGAGGGGTACGTGAAAAAAGAAAGTGAGAGCATTGAGCTATAGGGAGAAAAGAATAGAAGGAGATTCAAGATCAAATAGGAAAAGAGAAAGCATTCATTACTGGTAGGGCCATAGCACAGAGGAAGGAGATTACAAGGAAGAGGATTTGGAGGTATTTTTCTTCTATTTACTATATAGATATTTTGTATAATCTTTTGTGAAATAGGAAATGACCTCTGTAGTTTGGGAATGGCCTTTTTTTTCCTTTAGCAATGATCGGACCTAGATTTAAATGCCTTCATTATATTAGTGGCCTATATAAAAATATTTAATTTCTTGTGTTAAGTTTGGCCTGATAAATCCATTATCATCGACCTGTTGATATGAATTATCTCAGCGGCCTTATTGTGCAGTCTTCCTTGAGCTGCCTTCCTTGGGTTTTAAACTAGTTTTTAGGAGTTTAATTTAGCCTTTAAACTAAGTAGTTCGACCTGAATTTCTTTTTAAAAATCATCCTCGACTCATTTAAACAGTCTCTGCTTTATTATTTTCACCTTTTATGGTATTCAATCTTATATATATTTAATAGGCGGCCTTTTGTGGCCACGATTAAACTGACCATAGTCATTTTCATTGGCTTTATTTTACCTCTTTTACAACGATCTAACCCAGGCTTCAATGCCATCACCATGTTTTGGAATGGCCTTGTGATTGGTTCGAATGGCTTTGAACTAGTTTCTCGGCCTTCTACCTTATGTAAATCGGCCTGATGATAATGTAAATCGACCTTTGCTTATCTTAAATTGATTGGTCGTTACAACTTCTAGCAAACTTTTGTAAGGTATAAATCCTTCTTGTGATTTGGTTTGACCTATTAAACAGCCTCTCCTTGCTATGTCTTGACCTTTTTATCTATTGGTGATCCTCTGAAACTTAATGTGCTTCACTTCAATGCCTTAAATCTTATTTTATGTGGTCAGCCAGTAATGTTAAAGTACCTACGACCTATGTTTTAGTTAGCCTGCATATAGTCATTGTTGACATTACTTTCAAACAGCCTGGTTGTGTTTCTAATGACCTCTTTACTGTAAAGTTCAACCTCTTGTCACTATGATCAGCCTATATCCTTATTAATGGCTTGTGTATTCATGATTAGCATGTGTTATCTTGTACATATTTGTAGTTGCATACTTAAACAAGTTTAGTTTTAACTATACCACTGATGATTGAAGAATATCAAAAAGAATTAAAGAAAATTATACCAACCTTACTTGGCAATTGAAATTGGAACTTGATTCTTGAGTAATCAATATATAGGTAAACATGTATATGCATCTATATTACTTATATAGATGCGTATACTTGTTTATGTATATATTTATAAATATAAATGGATATGTTTAAAGGATTTAGTGCATTCCTCACATGTATTAGTTCCACCTTGCCCAATGTAGAGATTAAAAATATTAGAACATCATGATTAAAGCTAGTGTTGTATTCTTCAAGCACAAAAGCTCTTAGATAGAATTATGATGTGCTTATAAACATTATAGACTTTGTGTCACCTGAAAGATGTATTTATGTGGTTTTGCATGAAAGGAATTTGTAACTGATGTTAGGAAATTGAAGGTATTTTCTTCCTAAATCATGTTTTACATTGAATTGTTATTCTCCATGAGTGTATTGGGTTACTTTCAAGCTAGGATGCCGAATGTGGGTAAATAGAGAAGACTTTTTCTTTTTTTAGGATTTGATCATTATTTTTTTAAGTGCTTGGGCCAAGTTATGTATTCATTGAAATAGATGAATGGTTATCTAGCAAAACTTTATTAATGTGTTTCTCTACCACATCCTATTTGTGAGATATTGCACATTCTATTTAGATATGCATTTAGACATCAAGTTGGATCAGGTGTTCCCTCCTGCAAGTTGTTTCCAGTTTACTAGATGTTTCATGTAGGTTCGGGTATCCTTCATGTCATGAAGATTTTTGAGGAAGTGTAATTACTTCGTGGTTGGGCGAAAAAGTGTCTGGGCCATGTTCTCGCCTCTCGACATGTGGATTAATGGCGGCCAGTGATAGTGATTTAGTTTATCATTCTTTACTTGTATTATACTTGATTATTGTACCTTATTATACTTTGAGATGACTTATGACATGAGAGCCTAAGATGTATATTGTATATTCTTTTATAGTGCTAACACCTAGTTATAGCACGTGGATTTGTAAGATGTAATGACATTATTGTTGATATATAAGATCCATCTTTTTATTTTAGTTAATGCAAATTAGTGGATTATTTACTTCAGTAATTATTGTTTTGGAATGTGTACTTTATATTTGGTATTAGAGCACTAGGTTTGACACTAGGGACTTTGTCTATTATGCTAAGATGCGAATCTTGATACATATTGATCTAACCAGTTAGAATGGATACAAGAAACACCAACCGCAATGGACAGAATGAGAAGTTGGATCAAATCCTCGACCTCCTGAGTCAACAAGGAGCTCAAATGGATCATTTGGAGTAAGAGATTAGAGGAAACTAGGGAGGGAAAAACTAGAATGAAAACCAAAATCAAAATCAAAATCAAGGGAATGAGAACCAAAATCAAGAGAATGAAGGAAATGAGAACAATTGTGGAAGGATTGCGGAGGAGTTGAGCAAAGACCTCAAGAAGGTATCCCCACCTAAATTTTATGGTAGAACCATCAATGATGGAGCAAAAGCCTGGATTATTCAGATGGAAGAATAATTTGATCTTCGTAACCGTTTTAATGAGACTAAGTCAATGTAGGGTTCCTATCATCTTACTGGAGAAGCAGCTACATGGTGGGATAATGAGAAGGCAGAGAAAAGATTGTTGCTAGGAGAAATAACATGGGAGCTCTTTCTACAACTTTTTAGAAAGAGGTGGTTACTGTAACTCTTCTTTGACAAGAAGATGACGAAATTCCAAAATTTGGCACAAGGAGGTATGTCGATAACCTTTGATATTGGGAAAGGTTATCTCATTTTCTCAAGTATGTAACACAATATCAAATGGATGAGAGATTCAGGATTAAGAAGTTTATCATGGGCTTAAGGCCTCAGATTGAAGTGGATGTGGGCATCCATAATCCATTGACTATGGATGAGGTCTTTGAAAAGGCTATAAAACAAGAACAGAAGCTACAGTAAGTAGCTAATTATCACAAATTTAGACATGCAAGGTTTGGGAATAAGAAATCCCAAAACAATCACAATAACAATCAGGGAAACACAATTGAAAAATCTAAAACTTGAAGAGAGGTAACAACTCTCAGGATAGAAATGGTGGAAATTGAAATGGAGGTAACAAAATAGGTAACTTCAACAATAATATCAGTATCAACAACAACTGAAGGGATAGGTTAGAAGGACCAAGAGCACCTCGTGGCGGATGCTATGTATGTGGAGGAAAGAACTATACCAACACTTATCCTCAGATATTAGCTAGGCAAAGAGATAGAAACCAGCAAGGAGCACTATGACACCATATTCATGCAGTCATGGAAATTGACAAGCTGACTTCCAAGTAGCACCAATTCAGTTTCTAGGTAATCTCTATGGACAACCTGCTTCTATATTAATTGATACAGGAGAAATTGAATGCTTTGTAGATCCAAAAGTAGTTTCAAAGTTATATGTTAGACATGGACACATGGAAAATTCTTGGATGGTACAGTATAGAAATCAAGCAGAAAAGAGGGTAGATTCTTGTCTTTCTTGTAGTGAGTTAGATCTTTCAATTTTTCAAACTCAAGTCAATCTTTATGTAGCATTTTTAGGGTCTTATGATGTGATTTTGGGAATCAATTGGTTAGTTGAACATAAGTCAATTGTGAATTGTGAGGATAAGATTGTTAGATGTTTGGATAACCTAGCGAATCATGTGGAGATTCATGGTTCTAAAAGACCCCTTGAACTTAGGCAAATTTTAGCTATATAGTTAAAGAAAGGCAAATGGAAAGGATGTTCTATTTATGTTGTCCAAGTAAAAGATCTTGATAATATAGAACCAGTACTTAATGACTATCCTATCCTAAAGGAATTCCAAGATGTGTTCCCTATAGGGCTAACAGAGTTTCCACCAAAAAGGGATTTTGACTTCTCAATTAATTTTCTACTAGGGACTGAGCCTCAATCTAAGGCACCTTATAGGATGACCACTATAGAGTTGTATGAGCTAAAATCACAATTGCAAGAGTTGTTGAACCAAGGGTTCATAAGACCTAACATGTTGTCGTGGGGTGCACTGGTCATCTTTGTGAAGAAGGATGGGACTTTGCATTTATGCATTGATTATAGAATGTTTAATAAGGAAACCATAAAGAACAAGTACCCATTCCTGAGAATAGATGAGCTCTTTGATTAGATAAAGGGAGCTACTATGTTCTCTAAGATAGACCTTAGATTTGGCTATCACCATTTGTGGATTAAGGATGAGGAAATATCAAAGACCACTTTTAGGACTCATTATGGTCACTATGAGTTCACAGTGGTGTCATTCAGGTTAACTAATGCTCCCACAGCTTTCATGAATTTAATGAACATCATATGTAGTGATTACTTGGATGACTTTGTGTTGATCTTTCCAGATGATATCTTAATTTATTATAAATTAGTTGAGGAGCATGAAAAGCATTTTAAGGATAGTGTTATAGCACTTAAGAGTGTGTAAGCTCTTTGGTAAGCTATCCAAGTGTACTTTCTATCAAGACAAGGTGCATTATCTAGGTCATGTAATTTTAGCAGGAGGGATTGCAGCAGATCTAAAGAAGATTAAGGCAATAATAGAATGGCTTACACCTCAGAATGTGATGGAAGTCTGAAGTTTCATGGGACTTGTAGGGTATTATAGAAAGTTCGTGGAAGGGTTCTCTGCAATAGCAACACCGATCACCTCACTTCAGAAGAAAGGGAAAATGTTTGAATGGACAAAAAGGTGTGAGCAAAATTTTTAGATGTTGAAGGAAAAGATCACTATAGCTCCTATTTTGACTATACCTGATCTTGATGGTCATTTTACGGTCATAACTAATGCATCAAGAGAAGGTGTAGGAGGTGTGCTAATGCAGAATGAGAAAGTGGTCACTTATGAGTCGAGGAAGTTGAAGCAATATGAGCTAAACTATGTGCCACATGACTTAGAGTTAGCCTCCATAGTTCACACACTTCAGATGTGGAGACATTATCTCCTAGGGAAGCCTTTTGAGTTGAAGACAAATCACTTAAGACTCAAGTACATTTTTACTTAACCTAATCTTAATGCATGTCAGAGGAGATGACTAGAGTTTCTTACTGAGTATGATTTTGGGATTGAGTACATTAAAGGAAAAGAGAATAGAGTGGCAGATGCTCTTAGAAAAAGAAGACATCTGGCAGCCATGGTTACTACAAGATCAAATTTGAGGTAGCAAGTAATTCAGAATCTACAAGGGGATGAACGTTATTCTAGAGTAAAACAAGCTTTAGAAGAAGATCCATTAGATCGTCGATTTGAGGGATATGTGATTGAGTCAGATGGAATTCTGTGATATCAAAGTAGAATGTATGTTCCAGACTCAGGGGGTTTGAGAAAGTTAGTTCTTGAAGTGATCCATAATGCACCATATTCGAGGCACCCTAGAGTGACTAAGATGATAGAAGGATTGAGAACTTTGTATTTTTGGCCAAGACTTAAGAAAGATGTAACAAAATTTTTGGCTCAATGCTTGGAATGCCAATGAGTCAAGGTTGAGCATGTGCATCCAGCAAGGCTTTTGTAGCCAGATAGTGTACCAGAAGATAAATGGCAAGTAATTAGTATGGATTTCATTCAAGGGTTGTCAATGTCCAAGAATTGGCATGATGTCATCTTGGTAGTTGTGGACAAGTTAATGAAGGTAGCCCATTTCATCCCAGGGAATCTTAAGGATGGTTCATTGATATTAGCTAAGAAGTTTGTCCAAGAAATATTTTGATTGTATGGAGTGCCAGAGATCAATCATTTTAGATTGAGATACTCGCATGACTTCCATATTTTGGACAATGTTGAATGCAACTTTGGGAACTAAATTGAATTTTAGTTCGGCGTATCATCCTTAGACTAATGGTCAGACAGAAAGAGTTAACCAAGTAGTTGAAGACCTCCTTAGGATGTATTGTATGGATCAATAGTATAAATGGGAGGAGTATCTTCCATTGGTGGAGTTTGCTTACAATAATTCATACCATGCATCTTTTGGGATGGAACCTTTCTGTTATATCAAAAAATGTCCTCTTGGGGGCTTTTCCCTCTTAAGGTTTAGCTCCCAAGTCCTTAGAATGCATTTAGAGCATCTTGCATGATAATTGTGAATCTCGTTGAGAAAACCCTAATGTCTTATGGCAAATAGGACCTAGGGGATGCCACTTTGATGACTCCTAAACAAAAATGGGAGGGTGGACTTGGGCGCTAGCACCCTATTCCTACCCTATTTTGGGTCAGCCATAAATTTAAATGTCAATTTTATTATCGTTACTTAGGTGCTATGCCGACATCTCAAGTTTGAATTATGAAATTTTTAGTGGGAATGTTTGTAGTTGCATATATAAGCATTTTTAGTGTTTCATTTGCAAACTAGAAGATGATTGCAAACTTTAGGCATATTTTTTATTTCAAGATATTCATTATTGTAGAGCAAAGCATTAATATTGTGTTTGTGATTACAGATTTGACTTCATCTTCTCATGTGATTGAAGAGTTTTCATTTATGTGAGATCTACACTTCAAGGTGACATCTATTGTGTTTTTTTATCATTTATCATTTGGATTTTGCCTCTATCCTGTAGGGATATGCACTCTCATCTAACAACGATGTTTAGAAGACTTGAATGTCTCTCTAAGGCTTGACCGAGGCAAGCCTCTAAACACCACAACCCCCAACCACACTCCTTTGTGATTGCAAGTTATAGGTACTGAGTTTTGCGAAGTGGAGTTGCAGAAGGAGGTTGTAGATGACAAGGATTTAGGATCCGAAAGATAGAGGATAGAGTTGATAATTTCAGGACATGGGCACTAGTGGCAATGTCCTCCGGAGTTGCAGACATAGAAACAAGTTGGACAGTGGTAATCAACATCCGAAGAGCTTTTGACACCCTGAAGATCATCTGGCACTGGACTAGGGTGCTAGTGGAGGTCTCCTCCACCTTTTCCAAGGTAGAAGCGAAAGATACAGTGAATATCAATGTCGGGAGGAGATCCAGATTCTAAGTAGAATACAGTACCTTGGATGGGGGCACTAGTGGAGGTGTCCTTTACTATTCCGCATTCTAAACTTCAAAAAATGGTCAGTTATTAATCTTTGTCCTTCATCTTAGTTTGTAAGGATTTGTCATAATTCATCAATTTGTTTATTGTTTTACATAATTAGGGTTTTGAGAGTATTTGAGTGTTAAATTGAGATATTGATTGATGACATTTGAGTTTCCACATCATTCCAAGTGACATCCCAACCTATTAGGTGAATTCTCTTGCTTAGTAGAGATTCAACTCGGTTGATATGTCCTTGAATGTTTGGTGAGAAGGGAGGATCTAAACCAAATCAACCGCATTCATCATCCCCCCTTTTCACTATAAAACATTTTGGTGAACCTGTGTTTTTGAATGGTTAACCTTGCTAAGTGTTGTGTGATATATTTGCATTCATTCATTTTATTGCATTTGAAAAAATTACAAAAAAATTGAAATTTTTGAAAAAATTGGCATCTTAGGCTTGCATTTTAGGATAATTTGAATTACTTGGCATTTAATTTAATTTAATTTATATTATTTTCATTAGATTTGATTTAAATTACATAAATTCATCATTTAATATTCACTTGCATTGCATTTTCATGCTTAAATTGTTAAAAATTGCTTGAAATTGTGCATTTTTCATAAAAACCTAGTTTTGCATTAGCTAGGGTTTGTAGTCAGAATCTTGTTTCAAATTTTACTACCCTTTCAAAACACTCATTAGGACTGATTTCTAATTGTAGTGTTGCATTATAGCATCATTTTTGCAAAATGTCATGTCTAGGGTTTGAAAACCTTACATTTTCACTAGATTTGGCCCTATTGTCTCTCTAGAATTTCATTATAAGCATGTTGTGAGGGATTTTGTTGCATTATTTGATTGATATCAGGGTTATAATCTGTTGCCCCTCAAATTCCTTACAACAGCCTTTCTATTAGGCATTTACATTGAAAATTGTTGAAAAATGACATATTTTAGGTGTGTTTTCACTAGGTTTTGACTTGTCATCACTCTAGAATTGCATCAAAGGCATGTTGTGAAAGATATTATTGCATCAATTGGACTGTTGTTACACATATTATTTTCTATCCCTCTTTAAATTCTTCACAACACCTCTTCTTTCACTCATTTGCATTGAAAAAAGTTGAAAAATCAAGCATTTTAGGTCATATTCATATATAGTTTTGCATTCATATACCATGGATTCTCCTTTTCATTCATCTTTGGAATATTTATTTGAGTACATTATGAATTATGATAATTTTTGCAAATTCACTAATAAATATGCTCAAGTCTTGCACCAAATAGCATAAATCTATGGTATTGACATGTTCGTAAGTACTACCTGTGATATCCTTAGAACAATAGCCTATTTTTAAAAGCTTTCTCACTATTGTGGGTGTTTTCCCTTCAATCTTGGAAAATCTCACTAAATTCATTTCTAAAAATAACCATGGGGAAAGTAGTAGTGAAAACATCATTCCCTCTATCCCTTTGTTTCATGACAACATAATGGACATTCTCTCTGAGACCTATGAGATGGGCATAGCCTTGGGTGATTCATCTAATAAAGAGACTTGTCCCAACATAACCCCACTTGGTGAGTATATTTTGGCACAAGAAGAAGACATCATGGACACATTCCTTAGCACTACTCTATCATCCCTTCCTGCTCTCCCTAGCTAAGATGAAGCATTGGATGATGCAAACTCCCTTTGTGAACATTTGCTTCAACCTGTTAAAACTAAAAATTTACAAATTGATGTTCAAGAACTTCTCAACTAAATCTTAAACAAAGAAATGGATCATACACCTTTACTTGAACCCTCACATACCTTGGAAAACAATGAAAACTCACAAAACAAATTGAAGAACAAATTATTCTTCACAACCAAGGTATTCCAACACCCTATATACGAACTCAAATGGGCACTTTTTGGGTTCCCCTACCACCTCACTCAACTGGAAAGGGTATTATAAAAGCTCCTACATCACCACACTTACCCAACAAATAAAATTGTGATATTACCTCTCTACCATCATTAATAGACACCTTTCCTACAAGGATAACCCCACAAGCTCATGAAAATGTGGAAGAGAGAAGAAGATACAAAACTTTAACAATTAAAATAAAGGTCAAGATCCATGATGACCATTAGTCTAGTTGTCCCCATAGGTAAGTATTTCTATCTCTTTACCTCCATGTTGTGTTTCCCCCATGATGTGTTATGTGTTGTTTAGAGCTCCAAGGATGACCCTTGATACTCTTGTAAGGTCAAGGATACCAGGAGACCGCCTCTAGTGTGACCTTTCTTCTATTTGTATAATCATTCTTCTATATTGTCTCTCCTCTATTTTTCATTGTGATGTGTTGTGTCCTAGGGGCATAGCGTTGCGGTTAGTGACCTGGGAGCACCTTCCTATGTGATGACCCTAGGACACTTGTTTCTCCTCTCTTGATTTATTGTTTACCTTCTTCTAGTGGTTCTATCTAGCTAGCGGATGACAAAAAATATATAATACCGATACTGACCTAGTGCCCCTTCAGCAAGAAATCAAAAAGTGGACCTAGTCCATATATGACAATGGGGTTGATATATATTATCAGACACTTGGCTAGTAGAATCACTCCATGTGATATTCTAATGTTGTCTTATCACATAAAACATAATAATATTGTTGCTCCGTACACTTTGTCTATCTTGAATCTTGCCTTGCTTGGCTCTTGATATGAATAATTACATACATTGTTGTTTATACTGATTATATGGTTACTAACACCTTTTCTTGTAGGAAATTGTGTGTTTGTGGGAACATTTGGTGATCATAAAGTACATGTCACCTTCGGGGGGCATGGGTTTTGCGAGAGCTCATGTTCCCTTGTGTGTTTTCTTCTCACCTTAACGTGCTTGATATCGGTACACAATATCAACCACCTTAAGATGGTGGCATATATAAGGTAAGATGTCTAATGACTTTAGTACTAACAAAATGTGTTTGTAATCCCTCTATGGAGGCGGGATGTTGTATCTCCGAGCAAGTGTACATCTTTCTTTTATATTTCAATCACTTAAGACCTCTGTGGAGGTGGGATATTGTGCATATGCTTTTTATTTTAAGCCCTCTACGGAGGTGGGGATGGTGTATTTCTTGAGGAGGTTGCACATCCTGTCATTTTCTAAAAGTCCTCCGAGCAGGAAGGGCAGATCTAAGACTATCCTAACCATTAAGCATGTCTTCAACAATTGTTGTGGTGAAGCCCAATTGTTGATGTGTGTCTGTAATGTGTCTGAGATGGCTGTGAACCTAGAAATAGGTTTCTTCCATCACTTGTTTGTCATGTTTTCTCTGTGTCTTCCATGTGTGTGTGTATGGCATGTTTGTTCCCAAGCATAGTTTCAAGATCGGTGGCGATGAGCTCCTCCTATGCTTTGGGATTTGTATGGCATGTTTGTTCTCAAGTGTAGTTTCAAGACTGGTGGCGATGATCTCCTCCTACACTCTAAGGTTTGTATTGCATGTCTATTGCCCCTTATGAGTTTCTAGACTGGTGGTGATGAGCTCCTCCTACATTTTGGGTTGTGTGTTTACTTTCCTTGTACTTGAATTTGCATTCATTTATGAGAAAATGAAAAAGAAATAATCACTACATTCATTGTATTCACTGTGTTCTGCATGTCTTCAATACTATCTTCTCTGTGTTTTGCATGACTGTAACTATCTTCTCCATGTTTTGCACGCCTATCACTATCTTCAATGTGTTTAGTGTGTCTTCACCATGCTTGGCGTGTTTGTTGTGTTTGTTGACCTTACTTTAATGTATGTATTGGCCTTGTGTTTATACATACATTAAAGTGGGGGCTAAATGTTATGTCAGAAAATCTCCCCTTGGGGGATTTTCCCTCTTAAGGTTTAGCTCACAGGTCCTTAGAATGCATTTAGAGCATCTTGCATGATAATTGTGAATCCTGATGAGAAAACCCTGAAGTCTTATGGCAAATAGGACCTAGGGGATGCCACTTTGATGACTCCTAAACAAAAATGGGAGGGTGGACTTGGGTGCTAGCGCCCTAGTCCTACCCTATTTTGGGTCAGCCCTAAATTTAAATGTCAGTTTTATGACCGTTACTTAGGTCCTATGTCGACATCTCAAGTTTAAATTACAAAATTCTTAGTGGGAATGTTTGTAGTTGCATATATAACCATGTTTAGTGTTTCATTTGCAAACTATAAGATGATTGCAAACTTTAGGCATATTTATGATTTCAAGTTATTCATTGTTGCAGAACAGAGCATTGTTATTGTGTTTATGATTGATGATTTGACTTCATCTTCTCATGTGATTGAAGAGCCTTCATTTATGTGAGATCTACACTTCAAGGTGACATATATTGTGTTTTTTATCATTTATCATTGGGATTTTTCCTCTATCCCATAGGGATACGCACTCTCATCTAATAGTGGTGTTCAGAAGACTTGAATGTCTCTCTGAGGCTTGACTGAGGCAAGCCTCTAAACACCACAACCCCCAACTACACTCCTTTGTGCTTGTAGGTTACGGGTACCGAGTTTCACAGAGTGGAGTTGTAGGAGGTTGCAAACGACAAGGATTTAGGATCTGAAAGACAAAGGAGAGAGTTGAACATTTCAAGACACGGGTGCTAGTGGTAGTGTACTCCAGAGTTATAGACACAAAAACAAGTTGGACAATGGTAATTAGCATCCAAAGAGCTTTTGACACCCTAAACATCATCTGGCACTAGACTAGGATGCTAGTGAAGGTGTCCACCTTTTCCAAGGTAGAAACAGAAGATACAATGAATATTAGTGTCAGGAAGAGGTCCAGATTCTGTGTAAAAAATAGTACCTTGGATAAGGGTGCTAGTGGAGGTGTTCTTGACTATTCCGCATTCTAAACTTTGAAAAACGGTCAGTTATTAATCTCTGTCCTTCATCTTAGTCTACAAAGATTTGTCATAATTCATCAATTTGCTTATTGTTTTACATAATTAGGGTTTTAAGAGTATTTGAGCATTAAATTGAGATATTGATTGACGACATCTGAGTTTCTGCATCATTTCAAGTGATAGCCCAACCTGTTAGGTGAATGCTCTCACTTAGTAGAGATTCAACTCCATTGATATGCCCTTGAATGTTTATTGTGAAAGGAGGATCTAAACACTAAAACCAAAACCACCATCTTCCCCCTTTTACTCTAAACACTTTCGAAGCTCTTTATGGGTGTAAGTGTTAGACACCTATCAGTTGGGATAAGGTAGAAGACAAGATTGTGATTGGACCATATATGCTTAAGGAAATGGATGATCAGATGAGGTTGATCAAAAAGAAATTGAAGCAAGCATCAAATCAATAGAAGAGTTATGCATATAGGAATAAGACATTCATACAGTTTTTAGTAGGTGACAAGGTCTTTTTGAGGGTCAAGCCTCATAAGAGTTTAGTTTTATTTGGCAAATCATCCAAACTTGCTCATAGATTCATAGGACCATTTGATACATGTTGGAAGTGATTAATCATGTTGCTTATAGACTTGCTCTACTGCTTGCTCTTTCCCAGATCCATAATGTTTTTCATGTTTCTTTACTTAAGCCATATCATCCTAATGCTTCGCATATACTTGATTGACATGCTTTGCATGTACAGGATCTATGAGTGGTGCTGGTGGAGCCCACTCAAATTTTGGAGAGACGCAACGGTAAGTTGTATAATAGGGATTTTGTGTAGTATAAGGTCCAGTGGGACCAATACTCTGTGGATAGTGCCACATGGGAGGATGTTGAGAAGATAGATAGATCTTTTCCTCAATTGAGGATTTAGCAGAGTTCTTTTTTTGCATAGTTAAGATATTGTTATTTGATTTGATGATACTTTATTGATACATTGATAGTAGTAGTGAGATACATTATTATTTCAATTTTATGCAATAAAACATTGGGATGATGTTTCTTCCTAGTGGAGAAGGATGTCACATCTCGACTTTGATTCATTTATATTTTGAACTATTGGATGTTACTTTTGACTATTTTACTATACTGCGTGAGCATAAAAAGGTAAATTATCATGAATTAAATGGATGAAATTGAACGTAGTCTATTGATGGATTAAAATGTATATGATTATGGATCATGTTTTCTCGAGCTTCAACTATGATTATTGGGACTAACCTATTGATGTGAATTTGAGTGTGACTAAGTGCAGGGACACGTCAAAGACGGGAACATGGCTAAGGTAGAAATTCCCTAGCCACCAGAAAGAATTGGCAAGATAGAACACCCCAATGCTTGCACACACTCACGTAGAACATATTGCATTCCTAATAGGCTTATTATGCAATGCTGTGTGAATACATAGTCTTGTTGTGTAGTTTATATTGGTTGTTGGATGAAGTCAACATATCATGATTAGATATTTATGTGATTTCATTTGCTATAGAACATCATTTTTAATTGTAGAAGTTAACCATAAATTCATACTTTCTTTTTAACTATAGTTGTAAAAATATTATTATATGAGTGTATTTCAAATGGATCTAGTTATATTTATTGAAGTGTTTATATGGATAAATATATATAGATATGAACATATGATTTAATAATATTTATGTTTTAATTTCAATTGACTTTTATATATATAAATATTTCAAGAGTTATTATATATTTGGTATGTTATACTTTTACATGCAAAGATATTTTGAGAAACTAGACATAAGTATATAAATATATTTCAAAGATAATAAGGAAAAAAATATACAAGAATCTAAAAATAATAAGGAAATATACACATGTAATGTAAAATAAAGAAATGAATTGAATGTTTAAAAGTGGTTCAAACAAAGACAAAAGGAAAAGAGCGTGTTGAGAGTACCACTGATAATCATGCAAGTCAAAAGAAAAAGAGAGGGAGTTATAATTGGAGGGTGCCAATTTTAGAGGGAATAAGGAATAAAAACAAGGAGAAAAAGCATATAGGGGCACGTAGAAAAAAAAATGTGAGAGCATTGAGCTACAGTAAGAAAAGAATACGAGATTCGAGAACAGATAGGAAAATAAAAAGCATTCATTACTGGTAGAAGCATAGCACAAAGGAAGGAGATTACAAGGAAGAGGATTTGGAAGTAGTTTTCTTCTATTTACTATATAGATATTTCCTATAATCTTCTGTGAAATAGGAATTGGCCTCTGTAGTTTGGAAAAAACCTATTTTTTTTTCCTTTAGCAATGATCAGATCTAAGTCTAAACACCTTCATTATGTTAGCTGCCTATATAAAAACTTTACTCTCTTATGTTAAATTTGGCCTCATAAATCCATTATAATTGACCTGTTGTTATGAATTATCTTAGTGGCCTAATTGTGTAGTCTTCCTTAAACAACCTTCCCTAGGTTTTAAACCAGATTTTAGGATTTTAATTTGGCCTTTAAACTAAGTTGTTCAGCTTGAATTTCTTTTTAAAAATCATCCTCTACTCATTTAAATGGTCTCTGCTTTATTAATTCTTCCTTTTATGGCATTCAATCTGATATATATTTAATAGACAGCCTTTTGTGGCCATGATTAAACTAACCTCAGTCTTTTTCATTGGCTTGATTTTACCTCTTTTGCACCGATCTAACCCAAGCTTCAATGCCATCACCATATTTTAGGACATCCTTGTGGTTGGTTCGAATGGCTTTGAACTAGTTTGTCAGCATTCTACCTTATGTAAATTGGCCTGATGATAATGTAAATTGACCTTTGCTTATCTTAAATTGCCTAGTCATTACAACTTACAACAGACTTTTGTAAGGTATAAATCCTTCTGGTAATTTGGTTTGGCCTATTAAACAACCTCTCCTTGCTATGTCTCAACCTTTTTATCTATTGACGATCTTATAAAACTTAACAACCTTCACTTCAACACCTTAAATATTCTTTGATGTGTTCAACTATTAATGTTAAAGTACCTACAACCTATGTTTTAGCAGACCTGCATACAGTCATTGTCAACCTTACTTTCAAATGGTCTAGTTGTGTTTCCAATGGCCTCTTTACTCTAAAGTTCAGCCTCTTATCACTAAGATCCGCCTATATCCTTATTAATGTCTTGTGTATTCATGATTAGCATGTTTTATCTTGTACATATTTGTAGTTGCATACTTAAACAAGTTTAGTTTTAACTATACCCATAATGATTGAAGAATATTAGAAAGGATTAAATAAAATTATGCCAACTTTACTTGGCAATTGAAATTGGAACTTGATTCTTGAGTAATCAATATATAGGCAAACATGTATATGCATTTATATTACTTATATAGATGTGTATACCTAATTATGTATATATTTATAAATATAAATTGATTTGTTTTAAGGACTTAGTGCATTCCTCACATGTATTAGTTCAACCTTGCCCAATGTAGAGATCAAAAAGATTAGAACATCATGATTAAAGCTAGTGTTGTATTCTTCAAGCATAAAAGCTCTTAGATAGAATTATGATGTTCTTATAAACATTATAGACTTTGTGTCAACTAAAAGATGTATTTATGTGGTTTTGCACAAAAGGAATTAGTAACTGATGTTATGAAATTGAAGGTATTTTCTTCCTGAATCATGTTTTACATTGAAATGTTATTCTCCATGAGTGTATTGTGTTGCCTTCGGGCTAGGATGTTGAATGTGGGTAAATAGAGAAGGCTTTTCCTCTTTTCAGGATTTGACCATTTCTTTTATAAGTGCTTGGGCCAAGCCATGTATTCATTGAAATAAATGGATGATTGTCTAGCAAAACTTTATTAATATGTTTCTCTACCACATCTTGTTTGTGAGATATTGCACATTCTATTTAGATATGCATTTAGACATTAGGTTGCATCAGGTGTTCCCTTCTACCATTGTTTACAGGTTTCTAAGCGTTTCATGTAGGGTCAGGTATCCTTCATGTCATGAAGGATTCCAGGGAAGTGTAATTGTTTCGTGGTTGGGTGGAAAAGTGCCTATGACATGTTCCTATCTCTCGGCTTGTGGATGACCATGTGGGTTAGTGGCAGCCAACGACAGTGATTCAGTTTATCATTCTTTACTTATATTGTACTTGATTATTGTACCTTATTATTTTTTGAGATGACTTATGGCATGAGAGCCTAAGATGTACATTTTATATTCTTTTATAGTGCTAACACTTGGTTATGGCATGTGGATTTGTAAGATGTAATGACATTATTGTTGATATATATAAGATCTATCCTTTTATTTAAGTTAATGCAAATCAGTGGATTATTTACTTCAGTAATTATTATTTTAGAATGTGTACTTTGCACAGCTTCATTGCCATTTAATATTTCAACCTCCAATGCCATGTTTCAAACATGTTTCTTTTCATTGGATGTACTACTATATATATATATATATATATATATATATATATATATATATATGTCATCCTGGACTTTCATTAGTCCCACACTAGAATTATTGTTGTCATATGTTTTTCATTTATAGATACATGTGTAGGCATCTTATTATCACGCTATCCTTGAGTTATAATTTCACTCAAGCAACAATATATCTATGGCATGCTTGCTATCAAGTTAAACTCTCTTCTATGTCATTTGAATCTTTCTCTAGGATGGTGTGTATGCACGTTGAGATTTCTATAATTCAACCCAGTCTCTCTATTTAAATATGTGGCCTACATATTTTGAAATTGCTACAAATCCTTGATGGAAGGAATGCCTAAATAATTAGAACGTGATTAAATTCTTTAGGTCCAAAAATGAATTATTAATTGCACTCTTACCATGTCAACGTGTACCACCAAAATCTAAGTCATTACACCATCTGAAGCCCCTTTTCCATTGAATAAGAAAACTATATTTCTTTGAATATTGGTTACATCTAATTATGATGGCTAGATATTTAATATTTGCATGATGGAGCTTGAAATAAGACAATTCATAAGAAAGTTCTACCTTTCATTTTAACTTTATGGCTCTTTGCAAGAGCTTGTAGTCACAAAAAGATTAATTTTAAATTTGACAACATATTTTGTACTATAAATACATCAATTTTTTAAAGGAAATCATCCAGAATGAAACAATCATTTGAAATCCTAAATAATTCAAATTGAGTAGAGAATGTAGCCAAATCGAGTGGAAAATGAAGCAATGCACCAATGGCTGGTGCAGGAGCACCCCTTCAACAAGCCAAATATACATCTGAGGGAGAAGACTAAGGTTTTAATATGTTGTTATGTTTTATGCATTTCTATGTTTGTTCATGTTGTCATGTAGTACTTGTGTTGTGATTTCATGTTTGTAATAAAGACCCCACCATGTGAACAAGTGTCACAAATTTGGCATCATGATAAGCCAATTTGGACATCTTGGACAATTGGGGTATGTGGATGATCAAATCAAATGTGTTGTGTTGTTAGGTGTTTTGTTGTCTTGTGTTTAACATGTGTCATGTGATTAGTTAGTGTTTTGGCTTATAATCTTGGTTAAGCAAAATCTGAACTCAAGAGTTGGTAACAAAACAGACAGAGGTGGTTGAGGAATGGTTTGCCTTCCACCTTCTGTAACTGTCAATGTATGAATCTTTATAATCGGTCTATGTTCATTGGGAGACAGAGAGACAGAGGAAAAATTGATGTATGTACAATTTTGAGAAGAAGTAACAAATTCTGGGTTCTGTGTAAATTCTCTGTGTATCGAATTGTTCTATGTATATTATCTGTATCAAATTATTCGTTACATAATCTAGTTTTCTGTTGTCGAGATGCAAGATTGATACCATTCCACTGGTGGATTTCTTTGAAATTAGTGGAATGGACTTTTTACATAGTTTTCTATTTTGTTTTCTTTTTGTTTGTGGTCCTGGCAAAATGGAACTGAGGATCTGACCTGAGGAAGAGCTATCGTAGTAGGGAGCCTATGTGCTAGGGTTCAATGGAATAGAGACTGTGAGATTGGTTGCAAAGGAGTTCATCGGTGAGATTTCTATTAACGGAGAAGCAGAGAAAAATCAGGCCGATGAGCATCATTTGGCCGATAGAAGGAGTTTGGATGTTTGGTATCGGGATAACCATTGAATGAGTCTCACCGAACAAGACTCTCGTTGATCTTCGGAGTGACTTTAAGCATCGAGGTGAAGCATATCAAGGGAACCGATAGTATATGTTTGCGAGTGGTTGAACCAATTCAAAGGTTCAACAGGTTCAATTGGTTCATCGGAGTAAGTGGTGTATCGGCCGAAGGAATTCTGGATTGGCCGATAGTAGTAAGTGTTGCCGATAGTTGAACCGATGGTTGAACCGGTTCAATGGTTCAACGGGTTCAGCAAGATACAAAGGTTCATTTGATTCTTCAGTTCAACAAGGTGTAAATGGGTGCAAGAGGTTCAAAGGTTCAACCACATCAATAACTCTGTATTTTTTTATCTGTTTTCACTGCTTCGTTGTGTTCTCTGCATCAATGGCCTTTTTTAAGCTTGGAATACCTCATTACATAAAATATTATCCTCATAAGGGCATTGCAACTATTAATGAACCATGATAATCTAAAAGAAATATTTGGTTGAGTCATCATATTCATGCCACTATGGAGAAACACTCAGTTGAACACCAAGCCATGGTTGATGGGAAATGAATCCCTATTATAGTCAAATGGCAGATTGGTACATTGGAACACCTTAATATTATGTGATGCAAATATAGTATAATTTTTTAACCAATTCAATTTAGCAACATTGAAGGAATCACATGAAATAATATGCAAACCGTAAATACATGACACACAAATTTATGTCAGAAACCCTTTCAGAAAAAACCCACTAGCCAAAGTACATTAACAATTGTCTCCGTAGGAAAAATCACATCCAATGCAATAGGTCTCTCTTACAATGTATCTCAATCTATAGACACGACATAAAACCTTACAACTAGTATGTGACACCTTTAGGATACAACACATCAACCAACACTTGTCTAACATAACATACATACAAGTTATTAGATATAGTCATCTTCATGGAATACCACCCTTGTAACTATCTAACTACCATATAGAGTACTAATAGCCATACAACCATAACATGACTGTATGATGACATCAACATACCACACATTATTCATTACATTGACTTTCCACATGGGTAATCACTACGCATAAGTAGTCATTGCCACCCACACTTGGTTAAAGGTTATCAACCAACTATACCTAAACCTCGTGCATGTAATCCTACACTACAACCAAACATCATTCATGGATTAAAATAATAAAGACAAACACATGATTGATCCTACCTACTTGTAGTACCTTTGAGAATCCTTTAAAACATCATCATACTCCTAGATGTCACCACATGTACCCCAATAGTGTCGCAAGTGCTCTTGCACTATCATACACACTTCAATTACTTATTCAGATTAAGATCTAGTTGTGAGTTCTCCTCCAAAAGACTTGTGGTAGAAACCATAGCAACACTGAACTCAAAAAAGCCTCCATGCTAAACCACAACACTTGAAACTCATCACAACTTACTAGATAGATACTTAGATTTATTTAACTATTTTCTATCAAACACTATCAACATAAACTATCACAAGTTCACCAATTTCTCTCACCAAAAATTAAAGTAAGAACAATCTGTAGGTGAGTAGAACACCATAGTCCCAACATTCCACCACTTGATATTTATTGTAGGAGAGTATGTAGTGTCCTAAGAAGTTAACCTTATGCATGGGAATGAGATAAACCTATCGCATCCTTACACCAAAAAAACTTAGCAATACCTACAAGCTTTGTCAAAGAATTAATAGTATTTACCTAAGTGTCAGTTTTATCCATCTGAACCTTCCTTATCTCAACCATCCCCCTAAAAAAATGATAATGTGTACATCTACATGTTTAGTTCTAGCATGGTAAATAGGAGTTTTAGCTAGAAAATTTATACATTGTGAAACATAATTCTATTGAGTAGAAAAGAGATCACAAGCCTAAAGAGTTAAACTAGTTCATCCATTTTATACAAAACATTGGGGCACAAACCGAACATGGCTTCTACCCAAGGAGGAGAGCCAAACTACAGGGGTTCTTCCCTTTTTTTATATAGAGATGGATCAACCAAGTTCAACCAAAGTCAAACAAGCAAGCTAGGACTATGATTTAACCACAAAATGATGAATAATAGACTATAATAGACTACAGGAAATGAACCACAGAGATCAACAAGTACAGCAGAGATAGCAAAGTAATTTAGAACTTGGAAAGTTTAGTAGAAATGCCAAGGACAAAGGTGCTTGGGTGCCCTGGTCCCTTTTTAGGGTTAGGTAGAACTTCGGGTATGATCAACCCTATATCCATCTACACTGCGTTCTTCTTAGAAACTAGCCTCCCAAACCTGTTCTTCTCACCTGCACACACACAAAAAGAGGGAAAAGGTTGTGTTATTTTAAGGGTTTGCCTCAATCAAACCCTGTGTTGGTGTTCCCACCTCGACAATAGCCGTTGATAAGATCCAAGAGTGTGTGCCCTAGGAGGGAAGAGGCCAGATCTGCAACAATATGATAGATAATGATGATAAATGATGATAAGAACCACATTATATCCAACTTAGTTGATGAAGACTTAGCACCAACAAAGGAGAGTGATGAAGAGGGCTTCAAACTTCCTTCAAAGCCTGCAAACAACTTCAATGGCATTTACAAGTAGAAGACAATCCAAACATGAAGAATCCTTGAGCATAGAACATCACATGAGAGCAATTTTACATTCATCTGGTTAGGTGTAAAATGAACTACAACACACACTTAAATATGCATTCCCACTCACCTTCAGCAAATAAAACAACTTTAGGTTGATAAATACTAACTAGAGGATTGTTCTAAGCTAACACCACAAAGTGGGGCTAAAAAGCCCAAGTGGGACCCTAGACCTTTAGCCCATAAACTTAGTAAATTGTCTTTTAATGAGGGCTTATTCTAGTCCTAAGTTGATTATGTCAGGTTTAATTATTGGGGTCGGGATATTTATCATTTAGAGCTCAAATATGTGTTAAAATAGGCCTTAATTACCAAAGGCAACAAAATAGGTCCAACCTAGGAGCTAAACTAGTTGTAAAATGCTAGTGTACACATTTTACAACTCAACATTTAGCCCCCACTTTAGTGTGGGTATGAACTTATGTTCAAACTCATACTAAAGGATGGACAAAACACGCAAACATATAAGCCCAAAGAATTCCACCAAGTTGCGGACCACAAGTAGCCCCCAAACTTAGGATCCTAAGGTTACAAACACATAAGCAAAGAGAAAACATGCAAGACACTATAAATTAATTCACACATACATGAAGTACTAAAAGCATACATAAGAATACACGTGAAAGGCATGCAATACATGGAGTTAATACACACCAAATACAATGCATACATGCTTGACATGAAGCATACACATAAGACACAATGAATACACATAGAGAACACATTTAAAACATAATACATAAAGGAAGCAAACATAAGAATACACATAGAACAAACACACAAGATAAATGACTCTGATGCTAGCTTTCTCTATCGCTAGGGGTCATGTGAAGAAAAGTGCCACCATGGATCACACACTAGTAAGGACCACCGAATTACTAGGTGATCACACTAAGTCACATGAAGCACATGGGCTAGCCAACTACGTTGTACTAGGTGTCTCATGGACCAAAGAGGAAGCATCACAGCTAGTGAGGACTATCGAATCACTCGATGAGTTCCATTCCAACAAGCAAATAAATATGCAATCAAGAGAGAGCATATTACGATGCATGCCCCCACCTTAAAGTGATTGCTAACTCCTATCAGGGAGCAATTTCTTTAAGGTAGAACAAACCACAAAATAGGCATGAGAGCTTTTTGGAAGCACATGCCCATAAGATACATGTTTCCAAAGGACTACATTGCACCAAGGGGTTGCCCCCACAAAAGGAAAACCAAGGCGATTCCACAGGCATGATACACATCAGCTTGTGTAGTCATGGTATGACACCAAGCATAGCAACAAGGTACAACAAAATCAAATGAACAACAAATTATACAAAGTAACAATAGAAAAGGGAACCACCTAACTGGCATCAATATAGGAATGGTTGTATAATATGAGAACTCTCAAGACTATATATATATATATAAAGAATTATCATCATCCGCTAGCTGGTAGAACTATGGTGACAAAGGAAGAAGTAGCACATAAAATTAAAGTAAACATCCCTTGGGTCAACAAGGGAGAACGTCAAAACATCCTACGCCTTCCATTGTCCCCAAAGGACATGACAACAAAACAAGTTACGACATATAGAAGAATGATGATACAAATAGAGAGAATGTCACAATGGATTTTGGTCCCTTTATATCCTTGCACCCACAAGGATGTCAAGGGTCATACAAAGAGAACTTAACAACACAACAATAATAACAATGATAATAACACATAAACAAAAATAAAGCATCAAGAAGCACATCATGGGGGAAGCACAATCACATGCATACGTAACATAGAAAACAAGGTACCTCTCATATGAGTCAGCCTAAAGCAAGTCATCCTCTTCCCAATCTAGTTCCTCATTTGTTTGAAAAGGAGGGATAAGATGCAAGAGGAACTATAGCATGAGACGTATAAGGTACCATAGCCATACCTGTATTATCTTTAGAATAGCTATCAAAATGTAGTACAATAGGCTCCATAGCAATATGCAAAGCTTCTTCTTTCTCTGTAGGAGACACAAGAGTAGTAGCTTTATCTTTGGCGTCTGTCGATGATAAATGTTTGCAAGTAGGTAGATTCTCCTCTACTGTGGCAAGGCAAGCCATAGCATGATGATGCCCCTTTCTCTCTCACACAATCTTATTTCACTTAGCTTTATTCATGATGTACTTAAGGGGAACCATAGTATCTTCCAATGTAGGTTCATTTTCTTCCTTTGCTTCAAGAACATTAGAAGAAATAGGAGGAACCACTAAAGGCTAGGAGACCATGAGGAGAGGGTTCCTCAATGTGGGATACTCTTCCTTCTCAACATGCAAGACAGGTGGAAGTACAGGAGCATCCTTAAGCAGTTGAGAAACCTTGGGAAATAAAACTCGCACAACCTATTGATTAGCACCAGCCTCCTTAGAGGTAGGTGGAACAAAATTTATATTGTGGTTGTGAGGAGGTCTATTTTTTGCATGAAGATTTATGTGTTGTCCTTGAAGGGATAGCAGAGGGGGAACCTCAGCATATCAACTAGATGCTTAAGGACAGGGAAGAACCTTTGATTCGGGCTTAGCTTTATTCACTACCTGTGGTACATGAGGAATTACGACTGGATCCTCAAAAGATCAAGGAGGTTTAGGAACATCACTAAGAAGAATATTAGTAAGCGATAACTCAGCTTTCTTGTGTGCTTTGAATTTTTGATATGATAAGAAGAATAAATCATCTCTCTCTCGAACGAATCCTACTAGTTGTGGCCAAAAGTAGTCGAGTGCAAAGAGTCCATTTTGAGAAAAGGGGATATACTGAAAATGATGTACAACATGTACTTGTCTCTCAAATGGAAACTTCAAACACTTATGAAATATAAAAGCAATCGCTTCCATGGAGTGGAGCCATGGGTAGCCCAACTTCACATAAAATAGATCGATGTCAAAATGATGACAAAATGAATGTCCAACACTCTTGGCCCAACTCTAACTTCAAGAGTTAAAGCACCAAGGGTTGGATGGATAGACCCATTGTGTGCTCTAATACCCACTTCCGATACATTATATGTATCTCGATGCAAACCATGCATGTAGAGAAAATCTTTAGTTACTACATTAACCTTGTATATAGGATCTATCATAGTAGCCCGAATAGGCTTATCATTGATTCAAATAGTAATGTAGATAGGTCCATCAGGAGCTTCGATAGTAGCATCATGTGGAGTAATGGATAGAGCAGGTTACAAATCCACTCGCTCTTTACAAGGGTGAGAATCAACCATGCAAACATCTTCATCATAACCTTTGTCCTGAGATATAACATTAGATTCATGATGAGGTAAAGAATCAGTTTATATCTGAAGGTTTGATTAGGAGTTGCCACTGATTAATTTCCTTTATCATTAGCATCAACAATCTAGATTACATTGGCATCGATCAGGTATTGAACTTCATGTTTAAGACACGTGCATCTTTCAATGTCATGACCAACAGAGTGGTGGAATTGACAAAAAGCCTTCACATCAAAGGAATATGATTGCATCTTGCTTGGATCAAGATGTCTAATAGGTGGAAGCTTGATGAGATTGTTTTGAAAAATTTGTGGCATGATAGAATGAAGAGATTCAAACAAAGGTGTAAAATTTCCTATTTTTTGGTTCTAATTTATAAGGCACAGAAGTAGGGGATAACACAGCCGCCACATGTTTTCTAATGTTATATGCTTAAATTTTGTTTATCTTGATGAAATTCTTGTTTTGTCTTTTAAAATATTGATTATTAGAGGCTCCAAATCGACCAACTGGAGCCAATGAGGGATTATGCTCATACTGACTAAAAAAAATTGATAATATCCATGCAAAGATGAGTGAATGAATCATACGCATCAACAATATCTTATTGCGTATGTGAGGTTGTAAGTTTCCTATAAAAATTCTTTGCATGTCAGCATCCACGATAGAATATTGGATTTGTGAAAAGAGGGCTTGATAATGGCCCATAAAATTAGTTATTTTCTCTTTCATTCTTTGTTTACAATGAACCAAGTCCGTAAAAAAGACTTGAGGTCTAATGTTCACTTGAAAGTGCTTAAGGAACTTATTAATTAATTGTGAAAATGTAGTTATAGAATTAATCCAAGGCCGTGTCCTTGAGTGACCTAGGAAAGAGTTTTTCTAAGATCGCATCCTCAAAGTATAAATCACTACACATAGTGGTAAAAGTTACCACATGGTTGCTAGGGTCTACCTTCCCATTATATTTCTCAAAGAAAGGAGTCTAAAACTTCTCAAGAATAGGAGTTCTTAATATAGAATAAGACAAAGGGATACAAAGGTAATGTGTTTTGATACTAGTTTTAGGTAGGTTATTACTCATGCTAGCCAATTGTTGTTGCATGGAGGTCATGTTCTTCAACAATTGGTTTATGATGGGCTCGGAAGCAGAATTAGCTAGGGATTGAAATGAAGGACTAGGTGATGGAGTATGAGTAGCCTTTTGAAATGTAATAGGTGGTTAAGATGTAGGTGGAGTGACATTAGTGTAGAGTTTGTGTAATTATAAGGAACAGAACCATACTAGCGAACAAGATTCCCAGAAGGTAACCCAACACATGCGGTAGGAGCACTACTCGACTATGTAGTAGTCATAAGAATAGTAGATTAATAAGTAGGCATAGGGAGAGAAGGTATAGGTACTGACACTTGAGTCCCTATTTGATTAGGAGAATTTACATTTGTCATGAGTTTAGCACAACTAGCTACCGATATAATGTTTTTATGCACTATGTGAGCTAGGCCATGCAAGACTTCTACTCCCTCTTGTCCCTCAAGAAACAACCCTTTAAGATTCTCAATAATAGGGATAGCCTCCTCAACTATATGTTCCTTGCTCACAAATTGTTGAAACTTAGCTAACTTTACTTCTAACCTTTGAATTTGGGCCTCAGGAACATGAGTGATAAGGTCATCAATATCGATGGATTATTGAGCAACTGATGTAAATTTAGGGATAAGTGTAGCAGGAATTTATGTGACTTGATTAAGAATTTTAGGTTTAGATGCATCAACATTAGAACCCATAATTTGACTATTTCTTCTCACAAATGTATTAGAACCAGAGCACCAGGTCACAAAGCTCATAAAGTGGCTACAAGATTTTACAACATAGCAGATGCACAAATAGAAAATTGATGATGTAACGAAAGAAAGATTTGAGTTTTCTTTTAAGTGAAGCAATAGTATATTCTTAATCAAATTCAATTCAAATATTCTAAATATGCTAACACAATTTTCAATGCAACGAAATGACAATTATTTAATTTTCAAATCTAGGATGCAATTTCTTCTTTTTCAATTTTCAAATGCAACGATACAAATTGCTTTTAATGAAAGGTACAGTAAATACAAATTCTCTAATCAATGCAACAAGATCTAAGCAACTTTTAAATCTAAAACCCTAGGGTCAAAACTAGCAAGATTTTCTATTAATGCAAAACTTTGACAAACCCTAGGTTGAAATTATGTAAAATTTAACTATATATGAATGCAAAGTAATTAAAGAACACACTCCCAATTAGATCTAAGGTGATGAAAAACTCATATATAAAATCAAAATGTGCAAGAAATGAGGGGTTCACCAAAATGTTGAGTAGAAAAGAGATCACAATCCTAAAGAGTTAAACTAGTTCATCCCTCTTCTATAAAACATTGGGGCACAAATTGAGAATGGCTTCTACCCAAGGAGGAGAGCCAAACTATAGGGGTTCTGCCCTTTTGTTGTATAGAGATGGATCAACCAAGTTCAACCAAAGTCAAACAAGCAAGCTAGGACTATGATTTAACCATAAAAATGATGAATACTAGACCATAACAAACTATAGGAAATGAACCATAGAGATCAACAAGTATAGCTAAGATTGTAGAGTAATTCAGAACGTGAAAAATTTAGTAGAAATACCCAGGACAGGGGCACTCGGGCACCCTAGTCTCTTTTTAGGGTTAGGCAGAACCTTGGGTATGATCAAACCTATATCAACACTACCTTCTTCCCAAAAAATAACCTCTAAAACTTGTTCTTCTCACCTGCACAATCAAAAGAGAGAAAATATTGTGTTGTTTTAAGGGCTTGCCTCAGTCAAACCCTATGTTGGTTTTCCCATCTCCACAACAATGATTGATAAGATCTAAGAGTGCATGCCCTAGGACCTGGCAGAGGCCAAATCTATAATAATATGATAGATAATGATGATAAGAACCACAAGATATCCAACCTTAGTTGATGAAGACTTAGCACCAACAAAGGAGAGTGATGAAGAGGGCTTCAAACTTCCTTCAAAGCCTACAAACAACTTCAATGGCATTCACAAGTAGAAGAAAACCTAAACATAAAGAATCCTTGACCATAGAACATCACATGAGAGCAATTTCACATTCATCTGATTAGGTATAAAATGAACTACAAAACATACTTAAATATGTATTCCTACTCACCTTCGGTAAATAAAACAACTTTAGGCCAATAAATATTAACTAGAGGAGTGTTCTAAGCCAACACCACAAAGTGGGGCTAAAAATCCCAAGTGGGACCAGGGCACTTGGGCGCCTTGGACCTTTAGCCCATAAGCTTTGCAAAGTGTCTTTTAACGGGGGCTTAGTCCAGTTCTAAGTTGATTATGTTGGGTTTATTTGTCAAGATTAGGATATTTATCATTTAGAGCTCAAAGATTTGTTAAAATAGGTCTTAATTGACAAAGGCAACAAAATAGGTCCAACCTAGGAGCTAAACTAGGAGTAAAATGCTAGTGTACACATTTTACGACTCAACAAATTAGTCAATGTTACATAATTCTTAAAACTGGTAGTGTTACCCAATCTTTGTAGCTTTATAGCTTCCTTGAAAGCATGTATTGAAACCATGTGCTTTGCTTCAATTATGGATAATACAATTATTTAATATCACTTAATCAACCAATTACTACTTCACTAAAGAGAGTAAAGACGTAACTACTTGCATTGATATTTGGTTATCTAGATCACTATCTCTATTAGGAATTTGCAGGTCTAATTAAACCAATTCCACATAACCCAATAGGAGAAACAAGATGCCGAAACAAACCATAATGCAAAGATCAAATGAACAAGCAACAAGATAACACAAGATATACCCTAGGAAAACCCTTTGCAGGGAAAAACCCAACCTCCAAAAGCATCCACACTCAAATGTATTATTCAGCAATATGAAATTACAATACAATCCATGAGCATCCATGAATACCTCTGAATCCATCAAGCACCTCCAATGCATCCTCCATGTGTACAAGAATGAATCCACATATCACCTACCATGCTTCAAAATATGCACTTACAGGAGAGATCTCAATACAATGACAGCCTCTCACAAACCTCCAATCCACCTGCAATGAAATAGCCAACATTACCCAAACCACTAACCATGTGCTTGCTTTTATAGATCAAACTCACACAAATACAACTTGTGCTATTGGATAAAACCATTAACTTATAAACCCACTTGACCCCACATTTGACTATTGGTACTAACATTTCCCAATTAATTAAATAATACAAATAATACTTAATTACTCTATGTGTCCCACACACATAAAATAACTAACCCAATGTTATAATACAACTTATACAAGTGGTAACCGAATAAAATAGTACAATATTATGAAAGGTGTACAACACCTATCCCAACATTCTCCCACTTGTTGTATACATTGCATAAGGGTCAATACATGAAATACATCATCATAGGCAAAATATGAAATCACATGAATCTCCAGAATGCTCTCGTGCTCCAACAAGATACCTACAACAAAATCAAAGTGACCACCATCTCAAGCAAGAACTCCTGTCATCCTCCAATGTGCCACCTATGGAAGAAAAGGAACATGCGAAGGTGAAGATGCACCAATCTAAAGAACACAAGCATTAAATCCAAGTGAAACCACAAGGCTCCAAGTTGCTGTCAAAGGTAAAAAACCCACATGACTGGAAATAGCACCCACAACATATGCTAATACATCCAATCATCCATACCTCATAGGTATCAACAACATCAATAAACTCATGCCAACAACATATCCAACCCATATACTGCAATAACAAGCTCCATGAATAAAACTTGTCAATGAAGAACACATACATCTAGGAACTCCCACTGCATGGGTAATGTCAAATCTGAAAATAGATCCATGGCATACCAAGTCTATCAATCAACACTCAAACTAAGGTGTGGCTAATCAACAAGTTAATGTAGCATCAAGAACAATCACAATGATCCATGCATGCAAGATAAATCGCTACATACTCTCTCACAACATGTCACCATAACTATCCCAAAGTCCAACCATGTCAACATGATCCTCTAGGAAGTAGCCATAAGACAAAGAGTGAAAACCTGTAAATCATAATGTCCTTCTACAAACACCTCAAAGTGCTAAGTTGTGTCAAGTATGATCTCCTCTACAACCCCAAATGAAAAGCCTCAACAACACCCAACCATTCAATCTCATAAGATCAAATGAACATATGTAACATGTAACCAACATTGATGTAAGCCTCTCTAATCAAGGTAGATCAAACTCATAACCATTCCATAACCATGAATAAGCCCAATCACATCTCCTAAACTCCTCATAATGAACATCATAAATCAAACCATATGAACAAGGAGATAACCATGCTAACATCCCTCAAATGAACCAATAATTGTAGCTCAAGATCCATATCTATGAGATGATGAAACATAAAGTAAAATACATCTAAAAGGATGGGCAATACCTCATAGATGATAAACTACCGAGTAGACCAAGACTGGGGAATGAGAATGCTCCTCTAGTATACACCAAGCCACGATGACTCTCTCTAAGAACAATCTCCTCTAGGTCCTTAATGAACTCTCATCCATATCCAGGTGTAAGGCTCCTTGGTCTATCTACTGAAACCTCCAAAGAGTAACTATTCCAACAAGTGTCTCTAATCACAAGAGAACTCCAGCCTCACCTAAGCCTCCAAGTATTCATGAGCACCTGTAACTGACCAATACATGCCAAACTCCAAATGCAACATAGCACCATCGTGAAGTAATCAAGCAAATGACCAAAGTACTCAATACCAAGAGAAAAAACAAGACCACTGTCAATGCTCCTACTGCACATCTGCATAATCAAGAAGCTCATCATGACATCATGATCTAACCATCTCCTCGTAAGAAGATCACATGCAACAAAGCGTACAATGATGCATACATCCTATCTCAAGAGAACCTGTATTATGCCAATATGCTAATCTAGAATCAAGAGTAAACGATGACATAATATCAACATCTCTAAATCAAGGATAAACATGTCATACTGACAAATTATAATCTGACACCTCAACCAAAGACATAAAGAAGTCCTCCATGGTAAACCAAGATGTCAAACATCTCCACTCTCATGAAGATAACCATCTCCTGTCAATTGAACTGAAAATGTCAAAGAACTCTCAAAACCAAGAGCTCCTCCATGACACCAACATCCATTGCAGAAGATCATCCATCACGTATGATGAATCCAACATGTTGCCAAAGCTCCCATTGAACCATGATGCCAAGCTATCCATGACAACAAAATAACCATCTCCTAAATGAAGATTATCCATGGCCCCAAACCAATCAAGGAATCCCACTGTAACATCAACAGCTCCTAAAAGGTCTAGTGAACCAAAATCTCCAAACAAGAAGATAAAACCATCATTGTCAAAAGCTAACATAAGAACATGCATCCAAGCTCTCCATGACATTGTGATAAACATGCTACAAGTCCCAACAATCGACTATTTAGGCACTCTAATTATCCATCCTCTTATCCCAAAGAAATCATACCAATGCACAAATGACCACAGACAAGGCCAACTGACAAAGTATGCATAAACATTGAATCAATCTCATAGATATAGACAGACCACATTCAAGTCATCCCACTGTAGCCAAGGGGTAGCTAATCCACAAAACTACATAACTCGTAGATCCAAAACAAATGTAACATGCAAACTCATCATCACACTAGTAAACTACAAACTGAGATATAAAAGAAGATAACCTGTAGCCTCCAAGACTCAAACACCAAATCAAATTTAGATTCAATTTGCCAACAAGTTCACAAATGAGTAACCATAGTCAAGGAACTAATCGAGCATCCAGGAGATAAGAACAATCCCCTAAAACAACACCACAACACCACCTGTAATCATGAATCAAACATCATAGCCCATACCTATAAATCACATACATGATCATGCTGTGCCAATGCAAAAGTGTAACTGCATATCCATGACAAAATAATCATCATCATCGTTGTACCTATACTCAACTCCCACTTAAACGAGACTCCAAGTCTCACACAAGTATCAACCATGTCCTCAAACCAGAAGACAACTTGTACCTGTGATGGGTAAAATGGGATAATCAAAATGAATTATAAAAACCCAAAAACATCAATGGAATGTGCAAGTAAAGAAGATTTAAAAATAGGAAAGTAATACTCACAACCTTTTTTACCTTGCGATTTCCATTGTTCGCCTAATTCTCTTTTGATCTTTTGGTGATGAAGATGGCCCTCAGGAAGCTTGCTTCCTTGCTTCAATTCCTCAAGATGACAAGGAGAAATGGCTTGGATACTTGTTGTGTTGAAGATGAGCTTCAACACACTATGAAATGGATGATAAAATGGATGTGATAGTGGGGGTGCCAATGGCATGCTATGGATTCGATAGAGTAATCTTACTTGAAGGCTTGATATTTGAAATAGAAGAAGAGGGTTGTATTTATAGAGTTGTGTGAGAGAAGATCAATGGTGGAAAAGAAATAAGAAGATCAACGGAGGAGAATGCTTGAGAGAACGTGCACGAATAGAAGGACATGTGTCATTCAAAAAGATGCTTTGTTGAGTTAATTGCTTTCTTGATGAAGATGAGTTTTTATTTCTTAAATTAGAATCTATTTTTCTAATTTTGTTGATAGCTTTAAATCAGTTAACTCAACTTTTGCTTTTGTATGACAAGAAGAATTTATTTGTAGAAGATTTTGAAGATTTTTTAGAAGATAAGAAAGCAAATTAAATAAATAAATTTATTTAATTACTTGTAGATAATTTGGAAGAATAAATAAAATATTTAAATATATTTTATTTTTTTGAGATTTAATTTAAATAAATTTGCATTTTATTTAAATTTAGAAGAATGGATGATTTAATTAAATAATTAAAATTATTTAATTATTTAGAAGAATAAAGTTGATATAGATGAAATTAATTAAATAAATGTAATTTATTTAATTAAATGGGAGAAAATGAATCAAATAAATAAAATGATTTATTTATTTATTGATAGAGGATTATTAAGATGAAATAAATATTTAAAATATTTATTTAAGTAGAGTCATGTCATTTTTAGGTGTATATAGTACCTGTCTCCATCAAAGTCATAACTCTGAAAAACACCTATAAACCTGTATCAAAAAGCACCAAATCTAAAAACCTATTATACCATGCTAATGGTCTCATAACAACATGTACTCCCACAAGTCTATGCCAACAAATCCATCCGAATGCACTCGTAAATGCACTCTGAATCTCAGGCTCCTACAAGTGATCAAACAATTACAACACTCTCTCTGCACACCAAACTGAAAATCTACATATCCAAATTGTAGTACACTGTAAGAGCTCTCCAACACTTATCTGAAATAAAAAATCTGACTCCGTATACAAAAGTTATGAGCATAAAACTGTTCTGGAGCAATGCAGGCTTCAAACACCAAATTATGACACAAACAAAAAATTTTGATCATGAAACCTATACCACTGTGTAGTTTTCAGAGAGAGCTTTCTGACACCTATAAGAAGTCGAAAAACCGATACTGTATGTGAAAGTTATGCCCCTCAGAAGAAAAGGCACTCCTAGGGCAAAAAATGGACCCCTGGTGGGCCCTTGTACCATGATGACATGGCATGACATCATTTTGATAGCATCACTACTGACTGGGCATGCTGGTGGCGCTGACATGGCACTGGGTTGGCATAATTTCATGTCTTCGACTGGCATAATTAAAAAGCTTTCCAATTCACCTTAATTTCTCCATGGACCCAAATGCATTAAGGGGGTTTTAAATATTTAAAAGGTCCAAATTTAAAAAATATAAAGGCTGTCATATTTTTTAATCCCACCGTACAACCTTTAGAAAGGTTTTAATATTTAAAAAGAAAGCCTTTTAAGCCCATATGGGCTAAACCGACCCTCCCCACACCACTTAAAGATTTTAAATGAAAAAATTTTTAAAGTTTTTTTTAAGTTTTTTAAAGCCTGGGATGTAGGGCTTGGGGGTTGTTTGGCCCAAGGCTGAAGGAGGATGCAGAGGGCACAGCTATGTGTCGTACCCTGCAACAGCAAGTGCAGGGGGGTAGGGGGTACCCACCCCCCAAAACACATTTTTTTTTAACCTTTCAAAAAAAATTTAATATAGTTTGTAAAATATAAAATTTTAAAACAACAAACTATACCAAAAATTTTATTGTGCAGGAAACAATTGTTTTTTTCTTTAGCGTACCTTCCACTGCGATGGCTGTACGTCTATACGATCGAACCAGGGGGGCTTGAAAATTTGCATTTTGCTCTAATGGCTGAATATAGGCAAATTTTATATGAATTTTTATTTCTCAGGCCTCCTAGACTCAATGGCGAGGTCCATTTTGTCCCAGGAGGTCATTTGTTAAAGTTCCTCCTTAAAACCCTCATGAAGCCAAAACCTAAAAACCCTCTTCAGCCATGATTTTTCAATCACCCGATCTGCAACATGCATAACAAATCACCAATACCCAGAACCCCCAATCTATAATACCACATGCACAAAACCTTGTAGTGTTCCAAATCCTTACATGCATTGCCATGGCTTCCATTTTGCACCTAATCTACACACACAAAGGTTATACACATCTAGGAAGCTCACACCTCCCTCAACCATAAACATGGCTCTGATACCAACTGTTAGGAATTTGCAAGTCTAATTAAACCAATTCCACATAACCCAATAGGAGAAACAAGATGCTGAAACAAACCATAATGCAAAGATCAAATGAACAAGCAACAAGATAACACAAGATATACCCTAGGAAAACCCTTTGCAGGGAAAAACCTAGCCTCCAAAAGCATCCATGCTCAAATGTATTATTCAGCAATATGAAATTACAATACAATCCATGAGCATCCATGAATACCTCTGAATCCATCAAGAACCTCCAATGCATCCTCCATGTGTACAAGCATGAATCCACACATCACCTGCCATGCTTCACAATATACACTTACAAGAGAGAGCTCAATACAATGACAGCCTCTCACAAACCTCCAATCCACCTACAATGAAATAGCCAACATTACCCAAACCACTAACCATGTGCTTGCTTTTATAGACCAAGCTCACACAAATACAACTTGTGTTATTGGATAAAACCATTAACTTATAAACCCACTTGACCCCACATTTGACTGTTGGTACTAACTTTTCCCAATTAATCAAATAATACAAATAATAGTTAATTACTCTATGTGTCCCACACACATAAAATAACTAACCCAATGTTACAATACAACTTATACAAGTGGTAACTGAATAAAATAGTACAATATTATGCAAGGTGTACAACACCTATCCCAACAATCTCAACCAAAGTCAACAAACCCCTATACTTGTTCAACACATCTCCAACATCATTAATACTGGATGATAACACAAATAGTAATCCAGAGTTCTTTTCAAGTACCTAAAGACTCTCTTAATCTATGTCCAATGTTCTCTATCAAGCTTTGACATGAACCTACTTAGAATTCCCATTACTTGGGCAATGTTTCACTTTATATAGATCATTGCATACATAAGGGTTCCTACCACACTTGCATATGGAACTTTAGACATGCCCTTTAAAGCCTCTACAGACTTAGGATATTGTTCCAAAATTAATTTAGTTCCTACTAGGAAAGGGATACTTACAAGATTACTATCATGCATGCTAAATCACAAAAAAATAATCTCAAGATACGTCCTCTAGTTTAGCCATAGCTTTATGTTAGCCTCATCTCTATGGATTTCCATACTAGGTATGAATCTTGCAACACCTAGAACTTTCATTTCAAACCTTTTAGACAACTAATCCTTAAGTTCCCAAATCAATGCCTTATTGTTCTAATGATAAGCATATCATCAACATACAAAATATTGATTAAAACATGAATAGGAACCTATTTGTAGTAAACACTATAACAAACATTATTACTCCTTGTAACACCTAGTCCTAAAATATATGAATCAAACAAGTTTGATACCACATATATAGTGATTGTTTCAATCCATACAGAGACCTTTTTAGTTTACAAACCAAATTCTCATATCCCTTCACTGTGAATTCTTCAAGCTAACTCATATATTTTCTCTTCTAAATTTCCATTCAATGTTATCTTCACATATATCCACTCCACATCAAAAATCTGTTGGCAAGAGACACTATATGGATTCATGGTTGTTGTCATTGATGGCAACAAAGGTCATCCCACATATCCGCAAGTTATGGTGTGTCTCTACCGGAAGTCAGAATGAAGATTGTTGTGGTCCGGTGAACAAGAACAGAGCATGTGGCAAGGTCTGACAGATTGGTCCGGATCTCTCAGAGGAAGTGTCTTGGTGCAGTGCGGATTTGGGGAAGTCAAGAGGACTACCTTGAGTAGTATATTCCAAGGATTTAGCCTCCGGTGATGAACAAAGAAAAAGATATGAATAGTTGAGTACCGGATTCCTGAGAGACAGTGAGAACAGAGGAAGAACTGATTGACAGAGTATTAGACTATTTTCCGGATGTGTTACTGTTGATGGTAAAGGTTGTGAAGGCATGAATCATGTTTGGCCGACATGATTAATGATATCTACAAGTATATGCTTGATCTGCATTGCTTGGTGAGCAAGGATTCAGCCGACAAAACAGAGTTTGTAAGAAACTAGACTGTTCCGGATGCCGACTAGAAAGGTGATGAAATTACTTGTGCGGATATATATAGAGGATGGATTTAGTTGTGAAGGGTGTAATTGTGTGATGGTGTATGCAAATAAGTGCAGACCAGAGCAGAAGTAGTAAGAAAGATCCGGTATGTGAAAGGATAGCAGAATAAAGAACAGAGGAAAGATGAAGCGCAGCAGATCAGTGTACTGAGCCTAACCGGAACTGAACTCCAGCATATATAGATGCTTCCAATCAGTTCAAGACTGTGATTCTTATCACTTTGTAGACAGTGTGTCTCCTTGTAGGCAGTGGGCCTCTTTGTGAGCAGTGTGCTCAGGCAGTGAGCCCTAATTGGCAAGTGCCATTTTGTAATTCCTTATTCTTCTAAATCTTTGGGTTAATCACCCCGTGGTTTTCTCCCTTAACAGGGTTTCCACGTCAAAAAACTGTGTCATGTGTTTTTCATTTCATGGTAATGTTTGTTTGTTTGATTCAATGCTGCATTGATTAATAAGAAAGTTCAAAAGAAGAAATAATTAGGATAACTGATTCACCCCCCCCCCCCCCCCCCCGCTCTCAGTTATCAACAAAATCAAATGTTGTAATTATGGACAACAACAACCTAATGAAATTCAACGAAGCTACTAAGGAAAAGATCTCACCAAAGTCTAGTCTCTCTAATTGGGAATACCCCTTTTCCACCAAGTGTGCCTTATATACCTTTCCAATGTAATATATCCTCTAAATTCTTCTTAAACACCTACTTGTAGATAATGGGTTTCCTACCCTTAGAAAAATCAACCAAGTCCTAAGTCTCATTATGTTACAATGCCACCAGATCTCTTTCATGAAATTTCCCCAAGAATTATTCTCCTTTGAAGGGAGAGCTTCTCTTATAGGATTTGGTTCATCACTAGTACAAGTTAGAGAAAAAATACACTACAATTCTAGTGGACTATACATATCAACTAACTTCTTCTACCTTGTAGACCTTCTCACAACAACTATTATAGAATTTCTTACCATGTATCCCAAATTTATTCTTCCTCAAAATCTATGCCAGGTGTGTTTTCCTCATCTTCATCCATGCTATCATGTTCACTTTTTTGTTCATTTACAGGTGCATAATGTTGCTCTAATTTATGTTCAAATTACACCTTATTACTCTCCTTTACGTTTGGTTGATCCTCTTTGGATAAAACTCTAAGTTCCCTAGATCTTGCATCCCTTGAATAGAGAATATTTTGAGTTACTAGATTCTAAAGCTTGTATCTTTCACATTCTCACCATACCTAATGAAACTACATTTTTTATCCTTGAAGTCCAACTTAGATTGTTTCCCCTTTGGCACATGAATAAATTTATCACAACCAAACAATCTTAGGTGTGTGTTACAAAAGGGTTTTTACTTATCCACATCTCACATGATGTCTTCTCCTCAAGCATAAAACTAGAAGACCCATGTTTAAGGTAAAAACTTGTATTATTAACTTCCTTAGACCAAAACTCTCATCCTAGACCAACACTACTCAATAAGATTATGGCTTGATCTATCATGTTTGTGTTTAACCTTTCAACTACTCTATTGTATTATAGTATGTAGGGTTTTATCCTTTTCCTAACACTATTAGTGTGCTTATAATATGCCTCAAAATCCTTAGAGTAAAACTCCCCACCATTATCTAATCTTAACATCTTGATCTTCTTTCCAATCTAATTTTCTACAAGTGCCTTAAATTTCTTAAAATTTCAAACACCTCATACTTCTTCCTAGAAAATCCACCCAATCTTGTCTAGAATAACCATCAATGAAAATATGTAGTATTAAGACTTACCAATTGAGTGTACATACATGAGACAAAAGACATTATTATGAATCACTTCCAATATATACCTTGCTTTAGTAGTTACTAAGTCAAACTACACCCTATTTTACTTTCCAAACACATAATGTTGAAAAACTCAAACCCTACAAAACAATATAAAAGACCTACCATATTTTTAATTACTAAAGTTTTTAGGCCTTTTTCTCTAGTATGACCCAACTAGTGATGCCACAACAATTCTCATTTAGGTTTAGTAGCATTGATAGAGATACACAATGTTGATGCTTCTAGCCTAAATAGAGTCCCATACCTCACATTATTAGCTAGCAACAAATTACTCTAGTCAATCTACACCCTTTTTCATTAAATGTAAGATACACACTAGAGTCAATCATCTTAGAGATAGAAAACAAATTTCTAGCCAAACCTAGTATATGTAAAACATTGGAGAGTGTCCTCACTCTCCCATGGATATGAGAAACTTTCAAATTTCCTTAACCAATAATCTAAGAGAGATATTATCACCACAAAAAATTTGTCCTCCATGATGCTCCTTGTAATCATAGCAGCACTCACTATGAGGAGTCAGTGGTATGATGCACCTAAGTTAATAACCCAATAATCATCACCAATAATGTTAGTAGGTAAAAAATCATCACTAGCATACTCATCAATGTTAGAGGATCTATCAAAGGAATCATCCTTATTCTTGGACTTACAATCCTTTATGTGACCTATCTTGCCACAATTCTAACATTTCACTTTAGATTTACTGGGAGACTTAGATGTATCCTTCTTCTTGGACTTCTTATCTCCACCACACCTCTTCTTACCCCCTATGTCCTTTGGCCTCACCCTTATAGCTAGAGAATCACTTGAGTTATCATCCATGGACCTTCTTCTAATCTCTTCATTCAACAAAACTCCTATGACTTTTTTCAATTTGGATGAGGAATAATTATTGTTGATTGTCATAACCATGTTTTCCCATGAATCAAGTAAGGAACAAAATAACAGAAAACATTTATCCCATCCTTATATATTAATTATTATTGATATAAATTGACTCAAAATCAAATTAAAAGTGTTGGGATGATCATTTATAGAATCTCCATCTTTCATCTTCAAGGAATGTAACTTATTTTTCAAGAAGTTTTTGTTTACGAGAATCTTGGACCGATACATGGATCGTATCTTCTTCCACAAAATATATGTAGAAGGCTAGTACTTTTAAATTTCTTATCCAATGTACTACAAACCTCATTAGGCATACATGTAGGCTTAGCCAAAGAAGTTACCACTATCTATTGATCTCTCTCTACTAAGAGATCTTCAACCTTCAACTTCCATAAGTCAAAATTCTTACTAGAATAAATTTTTCAATATCAAACCTTGATTTGCTTCCCATGAATCCAAAAATACACTTACTCTATATTTTCACAAGATACTTCATTGTCTCCCACTAAAACAAGTTATTAACACACTACAACAAACTATACTCTAGGGTTTAATTAGTTGAGGGTTTTACAATAACACACATATGGATATGACTCCAAATGATATGGCCCTTTCCTAGACAACATGCTCTAATACCAAATGCTAGGAAATTTATCCTTATTTTAGTTAACTGATAGATAAATATTGGAACACATTAAGATGATGTGATGCAGATATAATTATGCTTATTTTACCAATTCAAATTATCAACATTGAAGGAAGCACATGAAGTAATACACAAACCAACAATACACATGAGACACAAATTTACATGGGAAACCCTTTTGGGAAAAAAACCCACCATAAAAGGGACATTAACAATTGTATTCATAGGAAAGATTACATCTAATACAATAGGTCTCTCTTATAGTGTATCTTAGTTTGTAGACACAGTGTATAAACTTGCAATAGGTTTGTGATGCCTTTACGATAAAACACATCAACCAATAGATCTATCTAAACTTATTACATCCATACGAGCAATTAGACATAGTACCTTCATGGAATACCAATTATCTAATCAGCTAACTATAATGTAGAATACCAACAATCATACAACCATGACTTTACCACAACAATAGCATACCACATATTGTGCATAACATGACCTCTCCACATGGATAATCTAACATATAAGTAGTTACTACCACTCATATTTGATCAAAGATTTGTTAACCAACTATACCTAAACTATGTACATGTAATCCTACACTACAACAAAACATTATTCACAACTTACAACAACAAAGACAAACACCTAATTGATCCTACCTACTTGTAGTTACTCTAAGAATCCTCTAGAACATCATCATGCTCCTAGATGTCACTATATGTACTCCAACAATGCAACTAGAATTGCACTATTATACACACTCTAGTAAAATACTTAAATTAATATGTGGTTGTTACTTCTCTTCCAAATGACTTCTTGTTGCAACTATAGCAACACTAGACTTGGACAAGCCTCCATGCTAAACCACAAAACCTGAAACTCACCACAACTTACTACACAACTACTTATAGTTGTCTACCTATTTGTGAGAAAATACTATAAACATGAACTATCACAAGTTCACCTTCTTCTCTCATTGGAAACTAAACCAAGAACTATCTATAGGTTAATAGCACATTATGGTTTGAACAATAGTAATTGAAGCTCCAAGTATTATTAGAACTAATTCTATAACTATTTTAATTTACCCTAATGTAACCAATAGTTTCATTTCTCCCTCTTGTGTTGAAAAATGTAATTTATATGGTGTATCAATCCTTGAATTAGAGAGGAAATGGAATATGGTGTTAGGCAACCAATTATTAACTAAATTGAGAATTATATCCTTAAAATAGGAACCCTATAAACTCAAATAACTCTTTTTATTACCTAGTTAGGTCCTTATGATCTAGTAATAGGAATGGATTGGCTAGAGAATCATAAATCCAATGTAAATTACCATTCACATTTAGTAAGATGTCTAGATGACCAAGGAATCATTGTGAGCATACAAGGAATATATCATCAAATTATTGTTACCTAATTGTGTACTTAAGCCCAATAAGGTCAAGCTAGGATAGCACAAATGTTTTCTGCATTTTGTAGAAGGAGACATGTTCAATGGAAATTTAGGCTAGGTTGTCTAAAGTAGGAGGAAGAGTGGGGAAGATGAAATCTTACAGCCTCCTATGGAAGGCCTACTACTCAAGTAGAAGGCCATTCCTATGATCACTTTTACTAGAGTCATGTAGCTCAACTCAATAAGAGTTGCTACACAAGCCAGATAAAAGTGGGAAGGGCATCCCACCAGAGGAAAAGGCATCCCAAAGAAGACAAGAGGAAATGAAAAACTATGCTATGAGTTTCAGTTTGTTTTCATGGTCTATTCATAATAGTTGATCTAATTATCAACTGAGAAAGGTACACAAAATTTGCTAAATCTACTCATGATTATAAACAACTGTACCATGCAATAGTTTTCAGATTTTCCCTTATTCAATTGAATGATTTACAAAAGAAGAAACAATACAGAAATCATTGCATGAAATAACTGTTTATATTCATAAAGAGAATCTGTTCATAGTTCCCACACAAGCTGTGGGAATTGAATGAATTGTACAAGATGAAGTGAAAGAAAGCATGAACATCTGAAGAAAAAAAGGAAACATATAAGAGAGAGGGGGGATCCATCATTGCCTAAATGACAAACCCCCCATCAGTGGCTGCACCAACTTGAGATTCCCCATTGATATCTCCAAAGGTACCTGCAAGAGAGAGAGAGAGAGAGAGAGAGAGAGAGATGTTAGAGCTTAGGATGCCTTCACTCATATATGTGAAAATATCAACTGTACATGCTATCTTTCACAAACATCTAATCAGGAAAATGAAAGAGATAAAAAGTCCTCAGATGCAAATATACAATCACAAGAAGGTGCAAAAAAGAGAAGATCATCTAATTGGTAGAGGAGGCTACTAAGCCTCATTTGTTTTCCTAACTTATTTGTTGAGTGTGTAGGTACAGGTACTTGAAAATATCTCATTTATGGCATATATTAAAGTTGTCATAGCAATCCTCCAGGAGCATGAAGGACTAAGGTATATCAAAGTAAGGAATACAATTAGCACCTGGTAGGATAATAGCCTCAAAATGATATAATGGAATGCTTTTAGGATTAGTGATGATCACAAGCCTCACTATGATTCATTAAAGCCCCTTTCAAGCATTGACAGTGTAGCTAAGACAAAAATGAGATAACTTACATTGATCTAAGGATGGCTCAATATTGTCCAAGGAAGATGCTTGTGCTAGCAAAAAGGCATGAGCTCTGTCAAGTCAGGGACAGTCATCATTATTATAGGGATACAGTACAAACCTAGTCCAAGGAGTTACAGAGGACATAAAGCTTGAGATGATAGTCAAGTAGTCATGGGACTGTCATGGGGTTAGGGATTTAAAGGTGGCATGTGCTAGCAAAGAAGAGCTAAGGATACAATCTAAAGGAACAACAGTTCATGAAATAAAGGAAAAGAGATAACTCTATTTGACAATGACCAATACAAAGATGATTGTTTAGTAGGGACAAACACAGTCATAAATGATTGTCAAAGTTAGAGTAGTCACAAAGGCAGTCTTAGTTAGTCTATAGGGACCTCAAGGTATGAGGACAATCTGATTAGGAGACACTGGAGAAGCCTTTCAAAGTATCTTTCTTCCAAAAGAGAAGCCATATGAGGGAACTAGAAAAGTTTTCATGATGCAAAACATATGGAAAAGGTACTGCATGCATTTTGACAACACAATGATAATGGTATAGAAAGGAGGAACAACAATATAATATCATGAGAAGAGATTGAGAGAGTACAAGGAGTAATGAATAGTTAGAAAAACTTCCTAACAAGCCAAAAAAGGCAGTCATAAAGTATCAAAGGAGTAGAACAGTCATTTTATAGGGACTGTTGTATGACCATAGCAGCCCTATCTATGACTGGTATAGGATAAAAATAGTCATACACATGACTGTATGGTCATTTTATAAATCATAATGAAAGAGTAGTCAGTAGCTCATAGGTTGTCCATCATCCACCAAGGATTTCTTCAGAGACCATTAAACCAACATGCAACTATGACAAATCCATAAGAAGTAGTGCTCACAATCACCATACAGAAATAGCCATGTGGAATAGAAATAGTCCCTTATAAAGACATCCATCCAAAAGAATAACAGTCACAAATAGAAGTAAATAAGATTTGGGAAGTAGTCAAGGCACCATGGTAGAGTCAACAACAATCAAGTAGTCATAAAATGTCTCATAAGGATTTGAGCCCTCAAGTATAATAAGAAAAGAATAGAGGATTGTATAGAGGAGGCAATAGCTTACATGAAAATCTGAATGAACCTTTTGAGCCTCTTGAGTTAAGTCTTAACCATATAGAAAATGAAGCTTGAGGTACATATGATCCTTATGAAACCTGTTTAGCAACCTAAGGTCAAATGCAAGTAGAAAATGTTGCAAGTATGTGCCTAATCGGTGTTGTCATTGATGTCAACATATCTGTGTTGTAATTGGTGTCAACTATACTCTTGTTTTGATGCTTTCTTGTAATGAGTTAAGTGTTGAAGATAATAAGTATTCCTAGTACAGTAGAACAGTCCAATAGATTACTCTACATTTCTTGTAGAATGAATATCCTTGCCTGCAGATTGGAAGTTATTTAGATACATGTCTGAAGATGCTATGTTCCAAGTTTGAGCCTCTGGTATGAAGATTTGAGTGAGATATGTTCACCAGAGTAAAATCTACTCTTTTTGTATAGTTAGTGGTGACAAGGAGAATGTATTATGCTCTGCATTTCTCCATAGTTAAGTATTTTAGTTTGTCATTCTGGAATAAAGTTTGTAATAATGATAAGTGCCTTGAATTCCAATGGTTCATGATTTGGTGGTCCGCAAGTAATCTTTTCCTTATGACAGTAGCTAGCAGTGTTGTTTATGTACTCTGATTTGAAGAATCTTCTTGATAGAGTGGTTAGAGATTGTGTGGTTGTTCCTGGTGATTACAATATGCTTGTGGATGTGTCTTGATCATGTTCCTACATTTGGATTGGTCCGAAAAGAGAAATTTGGATCATAGAAGAAGACTGTTCTTCGAAGACTTAATGTTAACACTAGTCTTGGCCAACCTAGTTTTTTCACTACTTGCAGAGATGCATTGAAGATTGTGGAAGCGTGTTGTGATGTGGAAGATTGCTTTTGAGTCCCAGCTAAGGTGTAATGTGATCCACATACATCCTTCCCTTAGCTAATCTTGTTTAGGTCCAAACCGATTTCTATGTATATTTGTAATGCTGACCTTAGAGATTGCTCCAACGGTTGATGAATGTAATGTTGACCTTGATGTACATTCCAAGGTTGATGAGTTGTATAAAAACATGTAATGTAGTTGCGAAAAAGATGTCCTTGTGTGAAAATGAAAAGATAGGTGTGAAGGTGTAAGAAGAGCAGAGCAGAGGTGTTATATTTTGCTTCAATGGAACTGAACTCGGGCATGAAGTAGATGCTATCAAATCAGTTCACCAATCCTTAGTAGTGAGCCACCCCTTGGAAATGAGCCAATCTTGGCAATGAGCCCTAACATTTGTAGTGAGTATTTTGGGTAGTGAGCCTTTGATTTTTGGTATTGCTATAACTCATTTATTTTTATGGGCTAACACCCACTGTGGTTTTTCCCTTATAGGGTTTTCCACGTAAAAATTTTGGTGTCTCATGTGTTATTGTGTTGAGCTTCTTGTTTTATGCTTTCATGGTTAATCTTAATAACAATGATTAAGATTTGGATGTGTTGATATTCATAATTGGTTAAAGTTTTGTGACAACTAATTCATCCCCCCCTCAATTGTCCTACACATTTCAACAGAAAAGAGCAAAGGCAGCCTCAAGTCTGATAGCAAAGTATGAAGGAACAACAGAAAAGATCTAGTTGTCACATAAAGATTGTCAAGTTTAAATAGAGAACAATCATGAAAATCAGTCACTATGACAAAGCAGCACATCACAAGGAGATTGAGGAGCTTGTCTTACTTAGAAATCAAAGTCCATCTAGAAAAGTTAGTGTACTTTGAGCCAAAGATCATGATAGAGCTAGAAAGGGGGAATTATAACATTAGGTAGATAATGGTATAAAGTTCAAGGCTGAGGGAGCTAGAAAATAAAAATATTAAGGATAGTGAGATAAAAGAGGCGGTCTTATGTACTATCAAAGCAAGCAAGTACCAATCTTAATGTGTTAAGCAGTTTTCTCAAGTGTAAAAGGACATTCAGAGTAGAGGCAGAGAAGAAAGTTTTCATTATCATATTATCAGAAAAGGGCACATATAGAGTTTCTTCCCTCACTATTCAGAGTTCACAGCTCTTTGATAAAACTTTCAAATGAAGTCTTACATAGGTAGCAATTAGCTTTCAATAATAGGAGGAAAACATGAACAACAAATAGGGGTTTTCCCCACAAGTTCTAGCAAAACCCTAGCAGGTTTTTGTCTTAAACAAAACAAACTCCTCACATCATTCCACTGTTACCTTTATTTTTTCCACAAAGGATACAAAATGCAGAGATGAAGTGAGCCTTTACAGTTTTTATGGTAAACAAGGAGCCACATCCAATCAAAAATGAAATAACAGTGACAATAGATGGAACAATATGCTCATATCTTACAGAGATACCTTTTATTATCTACCTCTAAGGGAGCTAGTAAATCTGAAAACATTGTTTATGCTAGATAAAAGAGCCATAGAGGAGTAAAACAAAAAGTGATTTTTAGTTTTTCATTATAGAGAGAGAGAACATTCACAGTGGAAGCATGGAGAGCACACACAGGAAACAAGAAAAAATGCAAGTTTCACTATTTTCCTTTAAGAGGACAGCCACAACAAGATGGAAGATATACATAGCAAGAGAAGGAGTTTGCTTACCATTTTTAGGAGGCATTATGGCAGAGGAAGGAGACCCAGTTCAAGGTTTCTGAAAATCTCCATGGTGGCACTCCAAACCAACAAAGTCACAATACAATATAGAAGAATGAACAAATGATGCCGTTAGGGTTTGGTAGATCTTTTATTGATTGATGTCAATTCCCTAGCCCAAGACATAAGTCTTTTTTACTTTTGAAAAGGAAAAAAATCATGACAAGCAATAATCAGGCTATGGTCAAGGCTTCTAAGTGTTGAACGGTTAGAATGCATCATGAGCCTATGGGAGATATAAGGTGATAATGGGATTTTTTAACCTTTTTAGGTTTTCTTGTCAATCTTTGACATCACAGAAGAGAATATAATTAAGGTTTGAAATAAGAGAAAGTCATTATAACCTTTTAGATGTTTTGCCATATGACCTAGGTCAATTTCTGCATCATGAGGCCATTGTTAGGAGCGTTTGCATAAGCTAGGATATGATGATATTATGATAAACCTTGTGATCTTTTGTAAGGAGTGGAAAATAGACATACATCATGTGACTCTTTTTCTTTTTTTGCATGGTTAGTAATCAAATATATTGAATTTTAACACTTATTAAAGGTAATAATTTACAAATTGCCTTAATATTTGTTACATAAAAAGAAAGAAGATAATTATATAACACCTATTAAGGTAAATTATAAACACTGATTGCCTGTAATACTTGTTAAAATAATTTATTTTTGCCTTCTGAACGTGCAAAAAGAGAAGAGGAGTCAAACAAAAGTTGGAAAGTTATGTACAAGAGGATATTTTTGCTTCTATTTTTTACTTTTGGTCAAACAGGACTATTTTTGAAAGTCTATTCAGTCAACCACCTTGAAATAAGGAGTTTAGAGCTAAAATAGCTCAATCAAGAGTAGTTATGAACCCTCTAATTTAGGCCTTTTTCTATTGCTCGCCTAGCAACTGAGAGTTGACTATTTTTGGGGTTGAGGATCTCTTTCCAACCTATTCATGCATCACATGGATTTCAATTAGACTGGAGATGACTTCCCTTGGCTTTTTTGGAAAGATTTTGTATTATAGGGGAAAAAGCTTGTGCTTTTTTCTTAGTTCTTGCTTCTATTCTTTTCTTTTGCACATTGTAGAGAGAGATTTCAGTATTATAAATTAGTAGTTTTTACATATTTATATATAGTAGCAACTTATTTTTTAGCATATTTTATAGTTATTGCTGAGGTATTCCTATTGTTTTCAATAAAGTCAGGTGTTTTCCTTCTCAGATTCAAGTGTTGTGTTCTATTGAGTGATTTTGATAAAAGTTTATTGTGTTTTTAACATCAAACCTTTAAATTTCTATCTCATTCATTAAAGCATATATACAGAAAAGAAATTAATTATCACAGGTTGTAGGTTGTGCAAGTGATTTTCTTATCTTTCCAAGTTGTGAAAACACCAGTTTTCCTTCAAAGAAGGTAGAAGTTTTTAGGCCTTTCTATGAAATATTTATGTGTTAAGATTGCTCAAACTGAGCTGTGTGAACAGATCTATTGAGAGATAGTTGTGAATCAGGTGCATCACCTCTTAGGATCAATTTTAAGTTTCATTAGTTATCTCTCTATCTCTTTTCCTTGAAAGTACATCAGGTCCATGAGGCTTTTAAAGGGAGCTAGCTCTTTCAGAGGTTCACTTTCACTATAGACAACCCACAATCTGAAAGTGATCGAAATGTGTCATGGGATTGTTAGGCTTAGTGCTTAACAAGGGTGTAATCCTTTGTGACAATAATTTTTGGCACACCTAGTGGGACTCTAAACTGAGTTTCAACCCACTAGAATACCTTTTTTCTTTGTTGTCTTGGTATAAAAAGTAGAGTTTCAACCTTTTGAGGTGAAAAAGTACACCTGGCGACTCTATTCTTCTAATTTTTCACAGATCTAGTACAAATAGCACATGAGAAGAATACAAACAAGGGGAAGTTCAACTCCATTTGAGTACCTGCAGCTGTCCCCACTAAGAAGAAGAGGTAGAATAGCAATGAGAGCTCCTATTCCAACAAGAAGAACCCATTCTACTCCTCCAAATCTCAGGCCTGCAGGGTTTGTTCAAAGAAATCAAGTATCAAACAATCAAGTACAAGCTCCACCAATGGCAAGATAGTTGCCTTTTTTAACATTTAATGGTGGCACTCCATTGCAGCTTACACAACATGATGATATTCTAGTGGAAGCTCTTAGTAGCTTGCCTTTCTTCACTGGTGAAGATCAAACCACTCCCATTGAACATATCAAAGATGTGGTTGCATTATGTTCAGTTCATCATATAACACAAGAGAATGTTGTAATGATACTTTTGGCCACATCTCTAAAGGGGAAAGCATTTCAGTGGTTTAGGGGCTTGTTTGTAAATTCAATCACTTCATGGGATCTATAGGGTGAAGCTCTAAATAAGTAATTTGAAGACAAGTCAGACAACCTATCACTAGTTAAACAACTGACTACAATCAAGAGAGCTCCACAAGAGCACATGACAAATTTCAACTTATAGTTTCAAAAGACTTGGGTCAAAATACCAACAATGGTAAGGCTTACTACTAATCATGCTCTTGTACTTTCTTAAAGCTTTAAATAGTGATATTGTAGTAATGGTTCTGTTGTCACGTGAAATTGCACCCTGCTTGAATGGGATTCCAAGAATTCCAATGACACAATGGGATTGATCTCTAAGTGTGGGACTTTGCTAAATGAGATCAAACCTCCGGAGAAGGCTGGCTTCCTTGTCTAGGTATCACCTAAAATTACTGTATTTTGGGGTGAAAAGGGGAAGAAATGTGCTAAAATGAAAGATAAAGCAACAATACTTAAAAACATGAAAGGGTGATGCACCAAACAGTTCTAAAGAACCTTTGCAAAGACTGAAGTATGCACAATATAATCAGATACAGCAAGCAAATATACACAGAATAAATGATTCTAACAGAGGTAAGGAGCAAAATAATTGAGAGGAACAAGAAATATTCACAGACAACCATATGCAGATTTACACAGAGATAGAAAAATCAACGAAAGGCATGTTAGCTTTCATATATCTAAAGAAAGGCAAGGTTATAGCATGAAATGTTCTGTTTGGAAATAGGGAGAACAGAATGTTTCCAAAAAATTTCCAACCCTTATTACATCATAAGCCTCAGCTTATATAGCATTGCAAAAACTAATCTAGGTCAGTTACAAAAATCCACTCAGGGAGCTGCAATCAGAAATATCTTTCTGAAGGGACGTCCACCTGCCAAGAGTAATGGCGCAAAAGATCTGGAACAGGGGTAGGTGGGAGATATTCTAGGTCTTTAATGCAAACAGCCGCGTCATCGATCTGATCCTCAGAAATGGTGGAGGATAACTTAGCATTGAATGCTAATAGCTACTTCTAACAGTTCTTGACAATTAGGCACAGAGAACAGGCTAGAGATGAAGCGGTGGCGGGATATTTTGCCATTAATGCGAGCTGCTTGCCCCAAAAATTGTCATCTATTGAAAAGTGACAGAACCTCTTGAAAAGCTTGCCAAATGAAAGAGGGGACGAAAATACACAACTTTGCCTCTTACAGCATGTGAAAATTTGCTAAAACAGAGGAGATACAAGCGGTCAAAGTTTCAGTCAACCACATGTGTATATCGCTTCTGCATTTATGTGTATATCACTTCTACATTTTCAACTGTGTCTCGACATATACAACCCTAAATGCAAGCTGCGGACTTGAAAAAATCATTATGAAACTGTTAAAAAACGCCGTCGAGTCCAGGCTATATGTTGATCCTTATATATCTGCTCGGCATACAAAAGTACCTGCATATTGCGAACCCCACCAATCGCATCTGCCTTTCTATCTACGCGAACATACAAGCTACAGACCTAAAAAAATATTCTTAGCTACATTTCATTTTCCTGCCGGGTCTGTCTTGTATCACTTTCCCCTTGAGAAGCCCCTGCTGGAAACTTACGCGGAAGCCGACACGTGGTGCCCTCCACGGCATTCTTGAGAAGTTGGGGCTCTTTGCGAAAACATATGCGGATGATGACACGTGGCGCCTTCCGCGCTGCCTTATAAGACTGTATCAAAGGTTTGAAGTGGCCTCTGCTTGTAACACTTGTTGCGACCCGCGGCATCATCCGCAACAACGGAGCTCTTTACTGGGACCCATCCTGCCTGTGCCAAACTTTGAAACAAAAAAGAAACTACTGCGGAGGCCGACACTTGTCAGCTTCTGCGGTAGCCTTAAGGGGCACATGGCATCTTCCGCTGCTGCTTAGAAACTTTTAGAAACTTTAACAGATAGCGACACGTGGCAATTTCTGCATTGCTGTGAGAAACATTGAGGCTCAGCTGGGACTCAGGCAGAAGTTGACACGTGGCATCCCCGCGTTACTCTTGAAACATAAACAGGGTCCCGAAACTTGCAACGGATAGCGACACTTGGTGTTGTCCGCTTATCTTTTGAGAAACATATGAGACCCTCTACAGTTGACACATGGCGCCCTCCACACACACTAGAACATATAAAGGGGCCCTTTGAAACTTCAACAGAAGCCGCCACTTGGCGCCTTCTGCGTAGAGAGAAACAAGATAGAAACTTTTAAAAAGACCCACTTAAGATTCACGTGGAAGACGACACTTGTCAAGTTCCGCTTCACTCTGAGAAACAATACAGGGGTCCACCTCTTCTCTTAGCTTAGCACCGAAACAAATAGAAACTCACGCGAAAGTTGACACTTGTCAGCTTCCGCAACAACCACAAGAGACATGTGGCGCGTTCCGCGCGCCTGTTGAAACATAGAAACTGCCCCTGCATGGTGACACTTGGTGCCTTCCGCGCTTCTTAGAAACTTAGAAGAGACCTCAGTGGAAGCGACACTTGTCGGTTTCTGCAGAACTCTGAGAAACAATATAGACTCTCCGCCATTGACACTTGTCGCAACCCGCGGAACTGAGAAACTTTACAAAAAGGGGCTCACAAAACTTGGGCAGAGGCCGTGAAACTTTTAGAAACATAAGCGGAGGCTACCACTTGGCACCATCCGTGGGGCTTTTGAGGTACTCCCTTTGGCTCTCAGAAGCCTCCACATGGTGCCTTCTGTGCACTCCTTGAAACTTAAAGAAACTGCGATGAAACTCTGGCGGAAGCCGACACATGTCACCCTCCGTGGCAACATTGAAACTTTTTAGAAACTGCGCTCTGCCGTTGACACGTGTCACGATCAGCGGCGATCATTTTCAAAAGGCCAATGGAATTTTTTGAGAGCCTACCAAATGCACATTTGAACTGTTAGTTGACTAAAACTTTGACCATGCATAACTTCTTCATTTGGATGAATTTCAGGGTGCTGTAAAAAGCAAACCTACCTATTTTTTCAAGCTCTTTACAATGGTAAAGTTTTTTAGGCAAGGCTCCTGGGAATTTTTGGCACTTCGCTTTATAGGGACCTTTTCAAAGGGATTTCCAAGGAAAATACCATGTTAACTATTTGGCTCTGGGCAAGGGGAAATAAGGTTAACATCTTTGGTGACCTCTATGGGATGTTTGCCTGCTAAACATGAGATCAGTGGCCTTAAGCATCCATTGGGCATGGAGTCAAGTATAAAATATGATGGGAAACTCATACTTGCCTCTCAAAACACAAAAAAGGGGGGAAGGCCTACTTTCTCCTAATGACAAAGCAGCCTGTGCAGAAGCACTTAGGGAAGTAAAAAATCTAAACTACTGTGCAATAGCACTTATTGAAAACAAGAAGTCTAATCTACTAATTTACAGGGTGCTCATACCTCAAAACATCTTTTCAAATGTATCCCATTAACTGGGATATGCAGATTTTCTCCATTCATATTGGACAACTGAAATGCATTGTGCTCCTTGCATTCAGTGATGAGAAAGGGGCCACTCCACATGCTGTCAAATTTGGAATGCTTTCCTAGTCTACTCCTCAGCTCATCCCATTTAAGCACCATATCACCCACTCTAAAATGTTTGGGGGTGGCCTTCTTGTCAAAATTTCTCTTTGTTTGTAGCTGATGATGTTCCATGGGTGCCATAGCTGTATCTCTGCTTTCCTCTAGCTCCATAAGCTGAGCACACCTTACAGCCATGGTGCTTTCTACTTCAAGCATTTCTAGATGATGCATGATGTCTAATGTTGGCAGCTCTATAGACATAGGCAACCTTGCCTCTTTTCCATACACTAGCAGATAAGTGGAGTTCTTAATAGACCTCTTAGGAGTTATCCTATCAGCCCACAGAGCAAACTTTAAATCAGTGTGCCAAGTCCTCTGATTACTCTCCATTGCCCTCTTAATAATCCTAATGAGATTTTTGTTTGTAGACTCAGCTAAACCATTACCCTGCGGGTAATAATTCGATGAAGTATTCAAATAAATCCCATTCTTGACAGCCCAGTCAGTTATTCATAGACCAACAAAAGCCAAAGCATTATCGGAGATGATTGATTCAGGCACTCCAAATCTGGAGACCAAATCACAATAAAAATTCAACACAACACTCATTAGATTCTTTCAAAGCCACTGCTTCAGTCCATCTTGTGAAGTAGTCTATGGCTATGAGTATCCACCTGTGACCTGCACTTGATGGTGGGTTGATAGGTTCAATAAAATCAATGCCCCATCTCATAAAGGGTTGCTCTATCTGGATTGGGTGTAGAGGCAAAGCTGACAACCTCTCTTTTCCTTCAAAAAGGGCACACTTAACACACTTTCTAGGCCATGCATGGGCATCCTTAAATAAGCTAGGCCAATAATAGCCAGCTCTCATTACTTTCCAAGCAGTAGTTCTTGGGGCAAAATGTCCTCCTGCTGTTCCATCATGGAATTCATGTAGCACCCTGTCAGTCTAATCAGTATCAATGCATCTAAGCAATACACCATTAAAGTCTTTTCTGAAAAGGGTGCCTTCTATTAAAACATATGGAATGGATTGTAACTTGAAGTATCTTCTTTTAGCTTTATCTAAGCCTGCAGGACATCTACCAGCTTGCAGAAATTGGGTCATATCATTAACCCAACTAGTACCTACTGCTGCTGTATCATCATGATGCTCCTCCTCTATGATCAGGAACACCTCTTCTTCTTCTTCTACCTCATCCTTAGAACTAGTGACAAGTTGTTCACTGAGTCCTCTGCCTCTAACCAGCTTGGTTATCTTGATCTCCACATCATATTCCATGACCTTGGTGATCCAACCAGCCCTTTTCTCATTAACATCTTTACTCAGCAGGAACTCCTTCACACTAGGATGAGCCACCATCAGGTGTATCTTGTTATTTGAAACAAGATACCTAAACTTTTTTAGGCTCCTGACTACTGCCAAGACATGCTTTTCAACGAAGCTATACTTCTGCTCATACTCCTCCAACCCTTGGCTGAAGAAGGCGATCGGTTGTTCGAAACCCTCGCTCTGCTGTTGCACCAGAATAGCGGAAATGGTATCTAGGCTGCCATAAGTGTACAGGATGAAGTCCTTAGAGAAATCAGGATTGATCAAGGTTGGTGCAGTTGCTAATGCCTCCTTTATGGACTGGAAGCTAAGTCTGGCCTCTGACGTCCAATTGAAAGTTATGTTCTTTTTCAACATAGACGTCAAGGGCTTTAAGAGGTTCACAATATCAGGTATGAACCTTCTCAAAAAGTTAATTCTGCCAATGAAGCGCTGCAATCCCTTCTTATGACTAGGTAAGGGCAACTGCAAAATGGCATGTATTCTCTCTTTATCAACGGTAATACCCTCCTTTGACACAATATGCCCCAACAGCTTGCCCTCATGTACAGCAAAAATGCATTTCTTTGGATTGAGGGATATCCCAAACTCTCTGCACCTTTCAAAGACTAGCCTTAGGTGGGATAAATGCTCAAATGCATTTTTAGAGAAAACTGTTATATCATCTAGGTATACCAGCACTAGCTTATACATCAGACCCTTAAAGGTCATGTCCATGGCTCTTTGAAAAGTAGAGCCGACATTTGAGAGACCAAAAGGCATCCTCTTGTAGGCCATAGTACCCCACTTAGTTGTGAAAGTAGTCTTAAATTGGTCTTCTTCCTTGACTAGCACCTGATTATAACCAGAAAATCCATCAAGCAAAGAAAACCTTTCTGAACCAGCCACCACCTACAGAATTTGCTCCATTGAAGGCAATGGGTAGTGGTCTTTTAGGGAGGCTTTGTTGAGGTCTCTGAAGTCAACACACAACCTGATCTCTCCATTTTTCTTCCTCACAGGCACAAGGTTAGAAACCCAAGAAGTGTGCTTGATTGGAAAGATGATCTTCCCCTCAATCAGCTTGGTTAGTTCTTTGATCATCAGGGGTTCTAGCTTTGGATTCAGAGGTCTTTGCTTCTGCCTCACAGGTTTTATACTCAGCTCTAACTCTATAGTGTGTTGGGCAATATGACGATCAAATCCCTTTAAGTCTGCATAGTCTCAAGCAAACACCTCTTCAAATTCTTTACAAAGAGCAATGAAAGCTCTTATGTCTTCAGCTGAGCAGATTTTACCTATTTTAAGGAGTCTACCCTTGAAAACTTCTAGCTCTTCATAATGCTTCTCCTTTACTTGCATACTAGTTTTTGTCTTATTCTTTTGGTCATCAGTGCTGAAAATAGATTACAAGGTGACCAATCCCTTGGGCAGCTTATTTGTTCTTAGTTGAATGATTTGATCATTGTCATATTGCTGTTTGAGTTTATCTTGGTTTATCATGGAAAATTCATCTTCCTCTAATAGGAACCTCAGGATCTGTTCATCACTGTCAAAAACTTGCCAGTGAATATTATTATTAGGGATAGAGGGCCTAGAAATTATTTTTACATGAGGCTGAACCTTCTCCCTTTGAATGTCACTCAGGATGTCAAAATGAGCCCCAATTGCAGCTAATCTGTCAGCATGATGGTTCTGACTTCTTGGAATGGAGATCAGATTGAAAGCATCAAACTCTTTAATCAAATTCCATACCCTGTGTTTGTAGCACTTCAGGGCATCACTTTTTGTAAGGTGCAATCCCCTCACCTGACTCACAATGAGCTCACTATCCCCAAACACTTGTAAATAGCCAATCTTCCTCCTTCTTGCCCATTGCAGACCTTGGATCAACCCTTCATACTCAGTAGTGTTGTTAGTACAAGAAAAGGCAAAATGAAAGGCAGCATAATAATTTTCACCTTGTGGTGACACAAGCATTGCACCACCACCAAATCCATTTCTTCCCCTAGAGCCATCAAAGTACATTTTCCATACCTCATCATGATGCTCTACTTGTTGCTCTGCTTTCTTTAGAAGACTTAAAATTGTTGTTTCATGCTCATGCAACATGTACACTCCCATGCCAGCTTCTTGGATATGTCCCTCAGGATCTTCTACAACATTTTCAGAGGCCCACTCCTTTAAGAGTACCTCTGGTATGCTCTCAGCTTGTAGTTCCTGAGCAGCAACTAGTTCAGAGTCATCAGAGATAATGCAATTTGCATTAACAACACTGGGTGTGTAAGGTTCTATGTGATAGTCTGAAAGTAACTCAGATTTCAAAGTTACTTTGGTGTCATATCTGGTCCTAAAAAACATGTGGGACCAGTTAGAAGATAGATATCCTCCTATTTTAGCTGTAAATTCCCTTGATAAGCACATGGCAAAATGAGGAGGCAAATCTATTATGAACACCTGTGAAATAGAAACATTGGGGCAGGCATGCAGGGTGGACCTAGGTCTCTTATGATACCCATAGTATTAACAGATGTTCCATCCAACTGGAGTACACCTTTCTCAAGTGGCTAGTACTTAAGCCCTAGCTGATCTGCAATCTGCTTAGGCATGACAGAACTGCTTGCTCCACTATCTACCATGCAATTGTGTACTAGTTTGTCTCCAATTATCAGTGATACATAAAAGGGAAGAGGCTTGGCACCTTGGTTAGGCTGCTTGATATCATCTTGGGATGAATTAGTAAGGGCAGTCCTATCAGGGTCAACAGTGGTATCATTGGACACCTTTAAGTCAGACAAGGCAGACTGCAACATCTTCTTTTGGCCAGGGATCTCTAAAGAATCCCACATAGACATGGTTACACTTATCTTTTTCATGTTTTCAATAATATTGAAAGGTGGAGAGGCACCTACCTTCTGACTTGACTTTGTAGTAGTAGTATCAGCCTGCAAATGAGGTATCCCCCTTGTTGTTGCTGGTGCACCTCTTTGCAAGATACGAGGAATGCAGGATGTGGAAGCATCAACATGTTCTCTACCTTTGTTTGCTGCTGGCTCAACCTCATAACCCCTCTTCTTAGCCCTTGTATTGGCAGCAACTGGACTACTATCACTATTTACCCCACAGAATTCTCCTTCCTACCAATTCATGAAAGAAGAATCATTCTGAGGTTGCTCTTGTTGTTGTGCAGCTCCATCATTTTGTGTGTATGGCTGTGTAGCTGCCACATTTTGTGTCATTAGAGCCTGATTTAGGACTCCACTTGAACAGGCTGCCTGATTGTGTGGCATATGGCATGGGACACACCAATCATAATCAGCTGCAGTGTTATTTTGGACAAGGACAAGGTCCCTTGCTGTATTAATAGGTGCTGGATTGTAAGGCTGAAAAGGCCTTTGGTTCATATTTTGCTTGGCAACTTGGTAGTTGTTCTGATAAGATGGCCTATTGGCCTGGTAAGGTTGACCCTGCCCCTGATATGCTTGGTTCTGCCCCTGATATTGTTGTTGATAAGGCTGCCTACCTCAAGACTGCTGCTTCTTGATGTTTACTAGATCATTCCCAAAAGTCTGCAGAAGATTTTCTATTTTTTGCTAGCTACTTTTTATCACCTTTAGCTCTTGAGATGAACTAGAGGCAGCAGGCTCAGAAGTAGAGGTACTTGGTAATGCCGCCACAATAGGTGTAGGGACAAAATATGGGGTGGGTAAAGGCATAGAAGCCTAGATCTTAGGGCATAGGGGGTCTAGGTGCTATTTTTCCAGCCTAAATTAGATTGTTCTCTGCTCTACTAGCAATTTCATAGGCATCAGGTAGTCTTACACCTCCTAGTGATTGTATCATCACAGAAATATCACTATTTAAAGCTTTCAAGAAATATAAGAATGCATACTCAACTGGAGGTCTTACCGTGGTAGGGATTCTGTCCCATGTCTTCTGAAATCTGAAGTTGAAGTCCATCATTGGTTTTTGAGGAGTTCTCTTTATGGTGGTCATCTGTTCCACCAATGACAGATTATCTGATTTATCCTGGAACTGCTTATTCAGCTTGTCTCCTAGTTCATCCCAGGTCCCTATAGTCTGTACTGGTAGACTTCTGAACCATTGTAATGCCTTTCCTTTGAATGAGGTAGCTAGTAATCTGATGGCCACATTTTCTTGTGTTACATGATGTACTCCACATAGAGAAGCCACATCTCGTATGTGTTCAATAGGTGTAGTTTGGGTCTCTCCTGTGAAATAGAGCAAGCTCTTCAAGGCTGCCATAGGTATGGCATCATGTACTATTAAGTTCAAGGGGCTTCCCCCATCAAAAGCCACAAATGGTTGATTTCTTGCCATCTGAGCAGCTGGAGGTGGGTTTGCTTGAGTTGCTGCAAGGACTACAGATGCAATCGATATGAAATTTGGAGTTGACAAGGTCCTCTTAGAATAGGGAGTTCTTACTATAGTTCTACTTTGCCTCCTAGGTGGAGAAAGCTGTAGAACATCAAATGAGCTGGAACTTGAACCCCTAGTTTGTATCCTTTTCATAAAAGTATATCAGCAGAACTGGTTTGCCTGATCTTCCTCAGTATGAGTCGCCAGATATGCAATTTTTAACCTCTTATAGGTCAGAAAAAACACCAGTTGCACATCAAAATCAGTAATAATAGTTTTTCTAGTCACACCGGGTGTGCCAGAAACTGTTGTCACGTGAAATTGCACCCTACTTGAATGGGATTCCAAGCATTCCAATGACACAATGGGATCGATCTCTAAGTGTGGGACTTTGCTAAATGAGATCAAACCTCCAGAGAAGGCCAACTTCCTTGTCTAGTTATCACCTAAAACTACTGTATTTTGGGGTGAAAAGGGGAAGAAATGTGCTAAAATGAAAGATAAAGCAATAATACTTAAAAACATGAAAGGGTGATGCACCAGACAGTTCTAAAGAACCTTTGCAAAGACTAAAGTATGCACAATATAATCAGATACAGCAAGCAAATATACATAGAATAGATGATTCTAACAGAGGTAAGGAGCAAAATGATTGAGAGGAACAAGAAATATTCATAGACAACCATATGCAGATTTACACAGAGATAGAAAAATCAGCGAAAGGCATGATAGCTTTCATATATCTAAAGAAAGGCAAGGTTACAGCATGAAAAGTTCTGTTTGGAAATAGGGAGAACGAAATGTTTCCAAAAAATTTCCAACCCTTATTACATCATAAGCCTCAGCTTATATAGCATTGCAAAAACTAACCTAGGTCGGTTACAAAAATCCACTCAGGGAGCTGCAATCAGAAATATCTTTCTGAAGGGACGTCCACCTGCCAAGAGTAATGGCGCAAAAGATCTAGAACAGGGGCAGGTGGGAGATATTCTGGGTCTTTAATGCAAACAGCCGCGTCATCGATCTGACCCTTAGAAATGGTGGAGGATAACTTAGCATTGAATGCTAACAGCTGCTTCTGACAGTTCTTGACAATTAGGCATGGAGAACAGGCTGGAGATGAAGCGGTGGCGGGATATTTTGCCATTAATGCGAGCTGCTTGCCCCAAAAATTGTCATCTATTGAAAAGTGGCAGAACCTCTTGAAAAGCCTGCCAAATGAAAGAGGGGATGAAAATACACAACTTTGCCTCTTATAGCATGTGAAAATTCGCTAAAACAGAGGAGATACAGGCGGTCAAAGTTTCATTCAACCGCCTGTGTATATTGCTTCTGCATTTATGTGTATATCGCTTCTGCATTTTCAATTGTGTCTCGGCATATACAACCCTAAATGCAAGCTACGGACCCGAAAAAATCATTATGAAACTGTTAAAAAATGCCGTCGGGTCCGGGCTCTATGTTGATCCTTATATATCTGCTCGGCATACAAAAGTACCTGCATATTGCGAACCCCACCAATCACATCTCCCTTTCTGTCTACGCGAACATACAAGCTGCGGACCTGAAAAAACATTCTTAGCTGCATTTCATTTTTCTGCTTGGTCTGTCTTGTATCACTTTCCCCTTGAGAAGCCCCTGCCGGAAACTTACACGGAAGCTGACACGTGGTGCCCTCCGTAGCATTCTTGAGAAGTTGGGTCTCTTTGCGGAAACATATGCGGATGATGACACGTGGTGCCTTCCGCGTTGCCTTATAAGACTGTATCAAAGGTTTGAAGTGGCCTCTGCTTGTGACACTTGTCGCGACCCGCGGCATCATCCACAGCGACGGAGCTCTTTACTGGGACCCATCCTGCCTGTGCCAAACTTTGAAACAAAAAAGAAACTACTGCGGAGGTCGACACTTGTCAGCTTCCGCAGCAGCCTTAAGGGGCACATGGCGTCTTCCGCTGCTACTTAGAAACTTTTAGAAACTTCAGCGGATAGAAACACGTGGCAATTTCTGTGTTGCCGTGAGAAACATTGAGGCTCAGCTGGGACTCACGCGGAAGCTGACACGTGGCGTCCCCGCGTTACTCTTGAAACATAAACGAGGTCCCGAAACTTGCAACAGATAGCGACACTTGGCGCTGTCCGCTTATCTTTTGAGAAACATATGAGACCCTCTGCAGCTGACACATGGCACCCTCCGCGCACACTAGAACATATAAAGGGGCCCTTTGAAACTTCGGCGGAAGCTGCCACTTGGCGCCTTCCACGCAAAGAGAGACAAGATAGAAACTTTTTAAAAGACCCACTTAAGATTCACGCGGAAGACGACACTTGTCGGTTTCACTTCACTCTGAGAAACAATACAGGGGTCCACCTCTTCTCTTAGCTTAGCACCAAAACAAATAGAAACTCACACAAAAGCTGACACTTATCAACTTCTGCAGCAACCACAAGAGACATGTGGCGCGTTCCACGTGTCTGTTGAAACATAGAAACTGCCCCCGCATGGTGACACTTGGTGCCTTCTGCGCTTCTTAGAAACTTAGAAGAGACCTCAGCAGAAAGTGACACTTGTCAGTTTCCGCGGAACTCTGAGAAACAATATAGACTCTCCGCCATTGACACTTGTCGCAACCCGCGAAACTGAGAAACTTTACAAAAACAGGCTCACAAAACTTGGGCAGAGGCTGTGAAACTTTTAGAAACATAAGAGGAGGCTGCCACTTGGCACCATCCGCGGGGCTTTTGAGGTACTCCCTTTGGCTCTCAGAAGCCTCCACATGGTGCCTTCCACGCACTCCTTGAAACTTAAAGAAACTGCGATGAAACTCTGGCAGAAGCCGACACGTGTCGCCCTCCATGGCAACATTGAAAATTTTTAGAAACTACGCTCCGTCGTTGACATGTGTCGCGATCCATAGTGATCATTTTCAAAAGGCCAATGGAATTTTTTGAGAGCCCGCCAAATGCACATTTGAACTGTCAGTTGACTGAAACTTTGACCATGCATAACTTCTTCATTTGGACGAATTTCAGGGTGCTGTAAAAAGCAAACCTGCCTATTTTTTCAAGCTCTTTACAATGGTAAGCTTTTTTAGGCAAGGCTCCTGGGAATTTTTGGCACTCCACTTTATAGGGACCTTTTCAAAGGGATTTCCAAGGAAAATACCATGTTAACTATTTGGCTCTGGGCAAGGGGAAATAAGGTTAACAGGTTCAATTAATGGGTGGTACAATACTACCAGACACTTATGATGTTGCTATAAAAACTAAAAATAGCCTAGTCCAAACTAGAAAAATAGCCCTAAGACCCCCAATGCCTATTTTCCCAAAGGTACAGACACTTGTCGCAATGCAAATCCCATATATAACTGTTGTACTTATTGTACCAACTTTAAATTATCAAGTGAATACTTAGACAAAAGTTGTCCCAGCCCCATCCCAGGAGCTTTAGGAGATTAAGGGGTCATTACAAACATTTGGCAATAAATTAGTGAACATAGAGAAGTAGCAACACCAAATTTACAAACTTTATCAGGCCCAACAACAATCTAACCAGCAAAATAGATCTCCATACCAAGCTGATAACCAAGGCCAAAGAAGAAATTTTAACACAAGACCATATCAGCCCTATAACTAGCATGTTGCTAGCACTTCCAGGGAGTTAGTTACAGTTCATAATAATATGGCACAAGAGTATGACTGGTGTTACCCATGCAACCATCCACATAACCAAGCAACTTGCTCAAATGGCATGATAAATCAGGCCTTAATGGTCTAAAATAACACTGATGTCTAGCAAAACATATCATAAGAAAACCCAAAACAACAAGTTTCTCATCTTGAACAGGACCAGCCTGATGCAGTATTTATGAATTGGCAAGGTGGGGAGTTCTGTGGGGTGAACCATATGCAGGGGAAAAACCAGTCAGCCCAATCCATAGCAGCTAATACAAGGGCCAAAAAGAGAGCCATTGATCTAGGACAACAAGTTGGTAGAGGGCAAAATCAGGCTCAAACAAGTTAGCAAGGTGCTGTTGGTCCATCATAGCCACCTAATGTTCAAGTTTTGCCAAGGGGACAGCTTGTTCCAAATAGAGATTAGTCAAGAGGGCAGCCACAATTGGTACAACAACAAGTGGATCCTACTGTTGCAAGAGGACAACCTAAGGTTGGTACTTTTCCTTTCAATATTTTAGAACATATGAAGAAAGAAAATGTAAGCATGTCTATGTGGGATTCATTTTCTCTTCCAGGCCAAAAAGACTTGTTGCAAAAAGCCTTATCTAATGTCTCTTTGACCTATGAACCCAATCAAGACTAGTATAGAGACCAACCTAGAGTTTTGCTTGCAAATGATCCCCCAATCAAGAAAGAATAGAAAACACATGATGTCAAACCAACCCCATTCTATGTATCATTGATTATTGGTAAACATGTAGTTCATAATTGCATGATTGATTTAGGTGCCATTAGCTCAGTAATGCCTAAACAGATAGTAGATAAGTTGGGTTTGAATTATGAGCCCCTATCCAAAGCAGTAGTACATCTAGATGGTACATCTGTTAATACCATTGGGGTTATCAAGAACTTGGGTCTTACATTGCATGCTTGCCTAAATTTTTCTATACCACGAAATATAAATGTTATAGACTTACCTCTGTATTTTGCCTTATGCCTTTCTAAGGATTTCACAACAAAGTTGGGTGGTTATTTATCAGTTAATTGGTCACATATGTGTTTTAGGATGAGATATGGTACAAGCGTAATTGTTAAAGTCAAACCCATTGCTAAAGATCATATTGAACCCTATGTCCTTAGTGCTATAAATGCCAATCTAACTTATCATGAAGAGGAACAGCCTAGTGTCCATGACAGTAACACCTGAATAGAGAACATTGTTGATCTATTTTGAGATGAATGGGCATCTGAAATCATGAAGATGACCCTTACAAGCAAATGGAGGAAGCCAGATTAGGAATTTACATGATCCATGAGTAGAATCAGATTGTTCCTAACCTCATGAAAGGAGAAAAACAGTAGGAACAACAGCTAGAACAATAAGGTAATGACTTGTGGCAGCTTTATTTTGATGGTGCAAGAAGTAAGGTAGGTGTCGGTGGTGGAGCCATGCTCTTTCCCCTAAAGGTGAGAAATATTATGCAACCTTTAGATTTATTGTCAACTATAATAACAATATAGCAGAATATGAGGCACTCATTCGTGGTTTGGAATAGGCCAGGAAGAAAAATATCAAGTGTTTGCAGGTATTTGGTGGTAGTCAGTTGGTTGCAAATCAGGTGGGAAACATAAATGTCACTAAAAATGACTTACTCAAGTCATACACGCACATAATATGGAATATAATTGAAGATTTTGATGCTTTTAACCTGTTGTCCCTATCGAGAAGCCAAAATAAATAGGTTGATAAATTGGCTGCCATGGGAGCTGAGTTTGACATTCCAAAGGAGATCAAAAATGTGGAAAGACAGTAGTATGTAAAGGTGTTTGTGAGGCCATTAGTCCCAAATAACAACATCCACTAGCAAGTGTTTGAGAGTGATGAGCAGATTGCCAATTTCCTCATTAAAAAGCTAAATTTTCAGCTGGAAATCAATAGAAATTACAACAGCAATTTGGAGACCAAATACTCCAACTCAAAACAAAAAAGCTACCAAAGGGTTTTGTTACCTTAGAGTCAATTTTTAATTCAGATGATCAGCTGAGAAGAGAGAAAGCCAACATACTGATAAAGGGAGAACATTATGAACTTGTTGAGATTTTCAAAGCCAAACTCCTCAAGCTGGAAAAGGTATGTACCAAGGAAGATAAGCATGCATTTATTTTATTATTTCAGGAAATGATGACATTTTTGATTGGGAATACAAAGATCTGAAAGGTTTTAATCCAGAACTAGCACAGCACACCATTGAGCTGGAACTGGATGCAAAACCTGTGAGGCAAAAGCAAAGGCCTCTTAATCCTAAGATGGAGGTCCTCATTAAGACTGAACTCAATAAGTTGATTCAGAGCAGCATTATATTTCCCATCAAGCACACATCCCGAGTGTCAAATTTGGTGCTTGTGAGAAAGAAAAATGGTGAAATTAGGTTAGTGTTGATTTCAAGCACTTAAACAGAGCTTCATTAAAACACTATTATCCGTGCCTTTAATGGAATAGATTTTGCAAGTTGTATCAGGTTCTGAGAGGTTCTAACTGTTGGATGGATTCTCAGGTTATAATCAGATTTTAGTTAGGGAAGAAGACTAGTTCAAAACAGCCTTCACAACAAAATGGGGAACCATGGCTTACAAAAAGATGCCCTTTGGACTATCAAATACTGGAGCAACCTTTTAGAGAGCCATGGATATGGCTTTTCATGGTATCATGAATAAGTTTGTGCTACTTTACCTAGATGGCATCACTGTGTTTTCAAAAGATGCAAAAGATCATTTATCTCATTTGAGGTAGCTTTTTGATAGATGTAGAGAGTATGGTATCTCTCTTAATCCAAAAAAATGTATCTTTGCTATCTATGAAGGTAAGCTTCTGGGTCACATTGTTTCCAAACATGGGATCACAATTAATCTAGAAAGAGTAAGTATCATGTCATCCTTACCCTTACTAGCTCACAAAAAGGGGTTGCAAAGCTTTTTAGGCAAAATTAACTTTGTAAGAAGATTCAGTCCAAATATTGCCAATCTTTTAAAGCCTCTAACATCTATGCTGAAAAAGAATATGGGTTTCACCTGGACCAATGAAGGAAAAAGTAGTTTTGAGGACATAAAAGAAGCAATAGTAGTAGCACCAACATTGATAAATCTAGATTTCTCAAAGGATTTCATAATGTATGCTTATGGAGGCACTGATACTATTTCTACTATGCTGACATAGCAAAACAAAGATAATCAGAAGCAGCCAATTGCTTTTTTCAGCCAAGGATTAGAAGGCTATGAACATAGGTATTCATTTGTAGAAAAACATGTGCTTGCTATTATTAGAAGCCTTAAAAAGTTTAGGCACATGCTTTCTAACAATAAGATTCAGCTGATGGTTGCCCATCCTAGTGTTAAGGAATTCTTGTTGAGAAAGGATTTAGGAGACAAAAGGGTTGGATGAGTAACTAAAGTGATGGAATATGATGTGGATATCAAGGTCACTATGCTAGCTAGAGGTAAGGGGTTGTGTGAACAGCTTGCTGATGGTGCAAAAAATGACATAAAAATGCAAAAAGAAGTTGTATTAATGGTTGATAACAAGTCACATCTTGCTATCCCAACAAATGGCACTAGCTAGACACATGAAATGGTTCATTACTTGCAGACCGGTGAGTACCCAGCAGGGCTAAATGCTGCCAAAATGAGGTATTTCAGACTTCAAGCCATCCTATATGTCATTTTGAATGGTACCTTGTTTAGAAAGGATTATAGTGGTGTACTTTTAAGATGCATAGAATCAGACCAGATTGAGAGGGTATTGCATGAATTTCATGATGGACCAGCTGGTGGTCATTTTGCACCATGAACAATAGCCTTGAAGATCATGAAGGTTGGGTATTATTGGCCTTCTATTTTTAAAGATGTGCATGCATGGGTGAGAAAATGTGTAAAATGTGTTGTATTTGTAGGCAAACAAAAGCTGGTAGCCTTGCCTCTATAGCCTATCTCAATGGATTAGCCTTTTACCAAGTGGGGCCTTGAATTTATTGGGGCCATTAACCCACCATCTAGTTCTAGCTATAAATGGGTGTTAACAACTACAAACTATTTCACCAAATGGACAAAAGCAATAGCCTTGAAAGAGGCAAATGAGGGGACTATTTTATTTTTTTATGAAAACTTAGTAGCATGGTTTGGTGTACCAGATTCTATTATTCTAGACAATGCTTTAGCTTTTGTTGGAATGAAACTAACTGACCAGGCCATTAAGCATGGTGTTTACTTAAGTACTTCTTCTAACTACTACCCTCAAGGTAATGGACAAGCTGAGTCCACTAACAAGAACCTAATCAGGATTATCAAAAGGACTATAGAAGACAATCAGAGGACCTGACATTCAAAGTTGAAATTAGCCTCATGGGCTAATAGGGTGACCCCTAAGAGATCAACAGGTCAATCTCCATTTATGCTTGTGTATGGCAGGGAAGCCAAGCTACCCATTTTAACTAAACTACCAGCTTTAAGCCTCATGAAAGAGCTTGAGATGATGGAAGGTCTTATGGAACTATGGTTAGCTGAGTTGTTAAACCTGGAAGAAACGAGAAAACAAGCAACACAATAGTTGGAGATACATCAGATGCAAATGAAAAGGACATTTGACAAAGGGGCAGCACCCAGACACTTCAAGGAGGCAGGCATTGTTCTCAAATGGGATGAATTGAAGAGCAAACCTAGTAAGCACAACAAGTTTGATGTGGTGGCCCATTCATGATTGTTGAGTGCAAATAGCATAATGCTTTTTAGCTGGCCAATATGGAAGGTGAGGTGATGCCTATCACAGTTAATGGGATGCACCTCAAACATTGTTTCTGAGGAACAAGAGTTTTAACATGTATCATAGTAGAGTAGAGGTTTGAGTTAATAGTTGTTGATTGCACATTTATTTTAGTTCAGTTTTTGCTTTCCATGAAGTAGTGATGCACAGTTTGTTGGCCCCATATAGGGTTAGCCTTGTTTAGTTTTCAATTGTTTTGTTGTTGTTCAATGTTTTTAACAGCTGAGTCTCTAGAAATTTTATGAGTTCTAAAGGACAAGAAAGGACTCTATTACCCAATGGATATACCAGGCAATTGGTCCTTAGAGTTTTAGCAAGCAAAACTGACATAGAGGTCACCAAGAATGTTACCTAATTATGCACTTCAGCCCAATAAGGTTAGGCTAGGACAACACTAATGTTTTCTACATCTTGTAGAAGGAGACAGGTTCAATGGAAACTTAGGCCAGGTTGTCTAAAACAAGAGGAAGATTGGGGAAGATGAAAGCTTACATCCTGGTATGGAATGCCTACTACTCAAGTAGAAGGCCATTCCTATTATCACTTTTACCAGTCATGTAGCAACTCAATAAGAGTTGCTACACAAGCCAGATAAAAATGGGAAGGGCATCCCACCAAAGTAGGAGGCATCCCAAAGTAGACAAGAGGAAAAGAAAAACTAAGCTATGAGTTTCAGTTTGTTTTCATGGTCTATTCATTACAGTTGATCCAATTATCAAGTGAGAAAGGTACACAAAATTTTCTAAATCTACTTATGATTATAAACAACTATACCATGAAATAGATTTTAGATTTTCCCTTATGCAATTGATTGATTTACAAAAGAATATACAATACACAAACCATTGCATGAAATAACTATTTATATTCATAAAGAGAATCTGTTCATAGTTCCCACACAAGCCATGGGAATTGACTATGATGTACAAGATGAAGTGAAAGAAGGCATGTACATCTGAAGCAAAAAATGAAACATATAAGAGAGAGGGGGGATTTGTCATTGCCTAAATGATAAACCCCCCATCAATGGTTACACCAGCTTGAGATTCCCCATTGATATCTCTAAAGGTACCTGCAAGAGATAGAGAGATATATATTAGAGCTCAAAATGCCCTCACTCCTATATGTGAAAATATCAACTATACATGCTATCTTTCACAAACATCTAATCAAGAAAATGAAAGAGATAAATAGTTCTCAGATGCAGATATACAATCACAAGAAGGTGCCAAAAAGAGAAGATCATCTAATTGGTAGAGGAGGCTACTAAGCCTCATTTGTTTTCCTAACTTATTTGCTGAGTGTACAGGTACATGTACATTGAAAATATCTCATTATGGCATATATTAAAGATGTCATAACAATCCTGGAGGAGCATGAAGGACTAAGGTCTATCAAACTAAGGAATACAATTAGCACCTATTACGATAACAACCTCAACAAGAGATAATGGAATGCTTTTAGGCATAGTGCTGTAACATCATAAAATGTCCCCTTGTGGGCTTTTCCCTCTTTAGGTTTAGCTTCTGAGTCTCTTGTGTGCATTTAGGACATTTTAGATCATATTTCAACATCCCGATGGAATGAACCCTAGTTTTTATGGTAAATAGGGCCTAGGAGGACCCCTTGAACCTAACCCTACCCAAAATAGGGGGGAGGACTTGGGCACCTGCGCCCTAGTCCTGCCTTATTTTGGGTCAGTCCCAAATTTTGTGTGTCAACTTGTGACCATTAATTAGGTCCTATGCCAACATGATAAGTTTGCATTAGGAAATTCTTGGCAAGAATGTTTGTAGTTGCATATAAAAGTATGTTTAAGCATTCATTTAGAAACTAGATGATGTTCATGTGATTTTGGCATCCTAAAGGTGATTCAAGGCTTTCATCGTGTTGCAAGAGTATATTTGTGTGGTTTATGTGTTTGTGTTTGCATATTTGAGCAATCATCCTCTCATGGAGTGAAGAGCATCTTCCTCCTGTGAGACCTTCACTACAAGGTGACATTACATTGTGTTTTCATCATTATTTCATTTAGATTTTGCCTCTGCCTCACAAGGGCATGCACTCTCTATCTGACAACAGTGTTCAGAGACTTAAGTGTCCTCTGGGGCTTGACTGAGGCAAGCCTCTAAACACCACAACCCCCCTCCCAAAGTTTTCATGGTTGCAGGTTATAGGAGGAGGAGCTAGACAAAGTGGAGTTGCAAGAATGCATCTTAAAGTGTTAGAAGTGCAAAACAAAAGAAAAAAGGACACCCCAGACTAGGGTGCCCACACCCTAGTCCCCAAAGTTTCGCAACAGAGGAATCTCCAGAACAATAGGAAAGAGTTGCAGACTGAGTTCTGAAATCTAGACAAAAAGTAAGACATTGGACTTGGGCACCCACACCTTTGTCCATGACTTTTCCGCCTTGAATCCCCAAAAATAGGTGCACATTTATTTGTCATTTTGCTTCTGTCTGTAGCAACATTTTCTGTAATTCATCAGTTTGCTTCAGTATTTGCATAATTACAGTTTTGATGGTTAATTGAGCATAAGAGAAGAATAATTAATAATCAAACACCCTAATCCAAGCTTCCCTACATTTGTAAGTGACCAAGGACCTGATAGTGCTCTGCCACTTGATCCGAAGGTCCTTGAATATAATTGGTGAAAGGAGGATTTAACGCACATTAAAACAAATCCAAATTTTTAACCTTTACATTTTGGTGAACTTGTGTTTTTGGACTTGATTGCACCTTGTTGAGTTTTTTTCATCAGATTTTCTTTGATTTGCTTCATTCATATAGTCATTCATCTTATTGCATTGAGAAAATTTCAAAAAAATTGCATTGTTAGGATTACTAAATTGCATCAATTCATTATAATTTTCCCTAATTCATGATTTTTGGATTAGATCTGATATAAACTATAGAAATTTACAAAAATCCAATAGTTGCATTGCATTTTCATCATAAAATTGCTAGGGTTTTATAGAAATTTTGACAATTTTCATATAACCTAGTAATTCCAAAATCTAGGGTTTGTAGATAGAATCTTCTTTCATATTTTTCTACCGATTTTAGAGACACATTCAAATTTTCATTTGGATGTAGTCTTGCATTTAGGTGTAAATTTGCATTTAGATCTCAAATAATTGCATTTTTGCATTGAAAATTTCAACAAAAAACTAGTAATTTCATTGATTTTTCATTAGATTGCACTTGCATTTTGCATCTTAGAGATTGGAATTCATTTTAAGATCTGAGTATATTTCATTTTCATCATAAATCATACTTAAAACAATTCATATAGCATTTTGTGTCAAAATCTCAAACCTAGAGCTTCAAAAACATTGATTTTCACTAGATTTGGCCTTACCGATCTCCTAGATTTGCACTATAGGCGTGTTGTGAAGATTTTTTTTGCACTAATTTGCTGTTATTAGGGTAATAATTTTCTTATCCTCCTAAAAATATTCACAACACCCTTTTATAGGGCTCTTGTAGTGAAAATTTGGCAAAAAAATTACATATTTTGACTATTTTCACTAGCTTTCAACTAGCCTTTGTCCTAGGTTTGCATAAAAAGCGTGTTGTACAGGATATTATTGCTGTTTTGGACTTATATTATACATATTGTTTTATTACCCTAAGCAAAATCCTTACAACACCTTTTGTTTCACTCATTTGCATTGAAAAAGTACAAAAAAATCAAGCATTTTAGGTCATTTTGGCATATAGTTTGGCACTTGTCTTTTGCATACTTTTGGAAAAACTTTTAAATCTGATTTGCAATTGATTTAAATATATACAAATTTCCTCTAATCATGATAACAACAATAGGTTCCCTCCTAGGCCTTACATGAAAAGAAGGGTCCCTTAACCCAAAATTGTGTTCACTCCTCATGATAGAACAATCGGAGACATTGAAGGACCTCTTTATATCACTGTGAAAATAATGGGAAACCTTGTGCATGAAACTCTTGTTGATCCTAATTGCATGACTAATGTGGCTACTGAAGAGTTCCTCTTTGCACATCAGTTAATGCAAGGTTCTTCTGATCCTTCGAAAATGATGATTAAAACACATAAGGGAACCTATGAAAATCCTTTGGGTAAGATATCATTGTTAGTCACTGTATTTGAGGAACATGTTGAGCAATGGTTTGATGTTACCCCTACTTATAATACCTTTGAAATAAAACTTGGACATCCTTTGTTAAAGGCCATGAATGTTGTCCCTTCAACAATCTATAAATGTGTCAAATTCCCCTTAAACAGACAAGTGCATGCTATTCATCGAAATACATATAAGCCTTTAAGTACACAACAACACTTTACATTGGATTACTTTTGGAATAAAACTAAAAAGGAACTAGAGCTGAGAACAAACTTTACCTTTTTGAGCTATAGAAACTACAAAGAAAAACTTTTACATCCAATGCCTAGTCCCTCTATGCAAGAAATGACAAAAGACAAGCAACCCGCATGTGAAAAGAACCTTAGACCAAAAGGACAAGGTCCCTATGTTGAGGTCCCTCCCCTGAAATCCTGACAAAGATCGGGAGGTCATTGTCAACAACAAAAGATTCCACCACGACAAATGATGTTTGATCCTGATGCTTCATCTTCTAAATTGCATAAACCTATGAAAGAGGAAAGCCCTGTCTTGCAAGAGATAAGTGATAAAAGAAAATGAAATAGAAAAGCAAGAGAAAGAAGAAGGCGAAGACAAGCTTATGCTATAAACCTCACATCTCAACAAGAAAACATTGATCCTAACATTCAACCAAACAAAGATGATCCTATGAATGAACAACATGATGAGAAAGATATGAATTGGGCTATGCTGCCTTATGTCCTACTTTCCTCTAACATTAGGGAGTGGGAGGAGGATGAGGATGTGCCTGATGATACCCAATAGCCCCATAGGGCTCTACAGGTAAGTATCTCTAACCCTATTCTCTTGCGTGATGTGCTTCCCCCGTGATGTGTTGTGTGTTGTTTAGGCCTCCTGTGATGACCTCAAATTCTCCTATAAGGTTCAGGATACCAGGAGACCACCTCTATTGTGACCTTCTATTTGTATCATCATTCTTCTATATTGTCTCTCTCTTTGATTTCATCGTTGTGTGTTGTGTCTTACGGACATAGCATTGTGGTTGGCAACTTGGGGGAACCCTCCTATGTGACTGTTCCTAAGACACTTGCTTCTCCTCTCTAATTTATTGTTTCCCTTCCTCTAGTGTTTCTATCTAGCGAGTGGATGACAAAAAACATTTATATTGATGTGGACCTAGTGTCCCTTTCGCGAGCAATCAAAAAATGGACTTAGTTCCTAATATGACGATGGGGTTGTAATAAATTATCCAATGCTTGGCTAGTAGAAGCATTCATGCTTTTCGCGTAGTGATTTTGATGATGTTTTGTCACATTTACAACCCTTAACAATACTGCTACTCTGTGCACCATTGTTTGTCTTTGAATCTGGCCTTGGTGGTGCTCGATTTGGAGATCTTCGTGATGTAGCCTTATGGTTATCCTCGAACTCTGAATTTGTAGTATAACCTTGGCTCTTTGTGTGGTTAATCATATACATTAATGTTGTTGTTTATCATGATGTTATAGGCACTAACATGTTTCTTGCAAGGATGTGTTTGTGGGAATATCTAGTGATTGTAAAGTGCATGTCACCTTCCAAGGGCATGGGCTTTGTGAGAGTCTGTGTTCCCTTGTGTGTTTTCTTCCTACCTTAACATGCTTGATATCGATAGACGATATCAACCACCTTATGGTGGGGGAATATATAAGGTAAGTTGTCTGTTGTAGATGTTAGCTATGTGTTTGGCCTCAGGTGCAGTTTAAAGACTTGTGCGATGAGTACATCCTGCACTCTAAGTTTCTTTGCAATCAATCAATCAGTCATGTAAGCCCTCTGCGGAGGTGGGATATTGAGCATATTCTTTTTCTTAAGCCCTCTGCGGAGGTGGGGATGGTGTATTTCTCAGAGCAAATTGCACATCCTATCATTTTCAAAAGTCCTCTGTGGAGACGGGGGAGTGGTTTTGTGACTAACTCAACCCTTAAGCATGTCTTCGGCGATTGTTATGGCAAATCCCAATTGTTAGTGTGTGCCTGTAATGTGCCTGAGATGGTGATGAGCCTAGAAATAGGGAACACTCCATCGCTTGTCTGCCGTATTTTCTCTATGTCTTCAAGTGTGTGTGTTTGGCGTGCTTGCTTTGTGTGGCATGTTTGTTGTCCCATATATAGTTTAAAGACTTGTGCGATGAGTACATCCTACATTTTGGGAGGTTTTGTGTGTCTTGCGTGTGTCTTGCCCCATATATGCAATTTAAAGACTTGTGCGATGAGTACATCCTGCATTATTGGAGGTTTGTTTACTTTCTAGTACTTGCATCTGCATTTCATATATATGAGAAAAAGAAAAGAAAAGATTCATTTCTATCTTCCATGCATTAATGTGTCTTCTATGCATCTGATGTTTTCTCCATGTTCTGCATGACTGTAACTGTCTTCTCCGTGTTTTGTGTGTCTGTTACTGTCTTCCATTTGATTAGCGTGTCTTCTCCATGCTTGGCATGTTTTTTGTGTTTGCGACCATACTATAATGCATGTATTGGCATCGCATTTATACATACATTAAAGTCGGGGCTAAATGTAACATTAGAAAATGTCCCCTTGAGGCCTTTTCCCTCTTTAGGTTTTAGGTTTATCTCCTGGGTCTCTTGTGTGCATTTAGAACATTTTAGATCATATTTCAACATCCCGATGGAATGAACCTTGGGTTTTATGGCAAATAGGGCCTAGGGGGACCCCTTGAACCTAATCCTGCCCAAAATAGGGGGAGGACTTGGGCACCCGCGCCCTAGTCCTGCCCTATTTTGGGTCAATTCCAAATTTTGTGTGTTAGCTTGTGACCATCAATTAGGTCCTATGCTGACATGATAAGTTTGCATTAGGAAATTCTTGGCAGGAATGTTTGTAGTTGCATATAAAAGCATGTTTAGGCATTCATTTATAAACTAGATGATGTTCATGTGATTTTGGCATCCTAAAGGTGATTCAAGGCTTTCATCATGTTGCAAGAGAATATTTGTGTGGTTTATGTGTTTGTGTTTGTAGATTTGAGCAATCATCCTCTCATGGAGTGAAGAGCATCTTCCTCCTGTGAGATCTTCACTACAACGTGACATTACATTGTGTTTTCATCATTATTTCATTTGGATTTTGTCTCTGCCTCACAAGGGCATTCACTCTCTATCTGACAACGATGTTCGGAGACTTAAGTGCCCTCCGGGGCTTGACTGAGGCAAGCCTCTAAACACCACAACCCCCCTCCCAAAGTTTTCATGGTTGCAGGTTACAGGAGGAGGAGCTAGACAAAGTAGAGTTGCAGGAAGGTATCTTAGAGTGTTAGAAGTGTAGAATAGAAGAAAAAAGAACACCCTGGACTAGGGCGCCTGCACCCTAGTCCCTGAAGTTCTACAATAGAGGAATCTTTGGAATAGCAGGAAAAAGTTGCAGACTGATTTCCCAGATCCAGACAAAATCAGGGCATTGGACTTGGGCACCCGCACCTTTGTCCCCAACTTTTCTGCCTTAGATCCCCAAAAACAAGTGTACATTTATTTGTCATTTTGCTTCTATCTATAGTAGCTTTTTCCGTAATTCATCAGTTTGCTTCCCTATTTGCATAATTAGGGTTTTGATGGTTAATTAAGCATAAGAGAAGAATAATTAATAATCGAACACCCTAATCCCAACTTCCATACATTTGTAAGTGACCAAGGACTTGATAGTGCTTTGCCACTTGATTTGAAGGTCCTTGAATGTAATTGGTGAAAGGGGGATTTAACCCACATTAAAACAAATCCAAATTTTTAACCTTTACAAGTGCTTATCACAAGCTTACTATAATTCCTTAAAACCCTTTTCAAGCATTGACAATGTAGCTAAGACAAATTGAGACAGCTTGCATTGATCTAAGGACTACTCAAGATTGTCTAAGGAAGATGCTTGTGCTAGCAAAAAGACACGAGCTCTATTAGGTTAGGGACAATCATAACTATGATAGAGATAGAGGTACAGACCTAGTCCAAGGAGTTGCAAAGGACACAAAGCTTGAGATGATAGTCAAGTACTCATGGGATTGTCAGGGGGTTAGATATTTCAAGGTGGCATTTGCTAGCAAAGAAGAGCTAAGGATACAATCTAAAGGAACAACAATTCATGAAATAAAGGAAAAGAGATAATTGTATTTGATAATGAACAATACAGAGATGATTGTTTAGCAGGGACAAACACAATCATAAATGACTATCAAAGCTAGAGCAGTCACAAAGGTAGTCTTAGATAGTCTACAGGGACCACAAGGTATGAGGACAGTCTGATTAGGAGACACTGGAGAAGCCTTTCAAAGTATCTTTCTTCCAAAAGGGAAGCCATCTGAGAGCATTAGAAAAGTTTTCATGATGCAAAACATATGGAAAAGGTACTGCATGCATTTTGATAGCATAATGATAATGGTACAGAAAGGAGGAACAATAGTATCATATCATGAGAAGAGATTGAGAGAGTACAAGGAGAAATGAAAATTTAGCAAACCTTCCTGACAAGCCATAAAAGATAGTCAGAAAGTATCAAAGGAGTAGAACAATCATTTTATAGGGACTATTGTATGACCATAGTAGCCCTCTCTATGACTGATTTAGGATAAATATAGCCATACATATGACTGTATGGTCATTTTATAAAGCATAAAGAAAGGGCAGTTGGCAACTCATAGGTTGTCCGTCATCCACCAAGGATTTCTTCAGAGACCATTAAACCAACAGGCAATTATGACAAAGCCATAAGAAGTAGTGCTCACAGTCACCATACAGAAATAGCCATGTGGAATAGAAACAGTCCCTTATAAAGATAGCCATCCAAAAGGATAACAGTCACAAATAGCAATCAATAAGATCTGGGAAGCAATCAAGGCACTATGGTAGAGTCAACTACAATCAAGTTGTCATAAAATGTCTCATAAGGATTTGAGCCCTTAAGTACAATAAGCAAAGAACAGAGGACTATATAGAGGAGGCAATAGCTTACATGAAAATCTAAATGAACCTTTTGAGCCTCTTGAGTTAAGTCTTAAACATATAGAAAATGGAGCTCAAGGTATATATGATCCTTATGAAACTTGTTCAGTAACCTAAGGTCAAATGCAAGTAGAAAAGAGTAGAGACAATCTCAAGTCTGATAGAAAAGTATGAAGGAACAACATAAAAGATCTAGTTGTCACATAAATATTATCAAGTTTAAATAGAGAAGAATCATGAAAATCGGTCACTATGACAAAGCAGCACATCACAAGGAGATTGAGGAGCTTGTCTTACTCGGAAAGCAAAGTCCATCTAGCAAAGTTAGTGTACTTTGAGCCAAAGATCATGATAGAGCTAGAAAGGGGGAATTCTGAAATTAGGCGGAGAATGGTATAAAGTTCAAGGCTGAGGGAGCTGGCAAATAAAAATGTCAAGGATAGTGAGAGAGAAAAGAGGAAGTTTTATGTACTATCAAAGCAAGCAAGTACTAGTCTTAATGTGTTAAGTAGTTTTCTCAAGTTTAAAAGGACATTCAGAGCAGAGGCACAGAAGAAAGTTTTCACTGTCATATTATCAGAAAAGGGCACATATAGAGTTTCTTCCATCACTATTCAGAGTTCACATCTCTCTGATAAAAATTTCAAATGAAGTCTTGCATAGGTAGCAATTAGCTTTCAATAATAGGAGGAAAACATGAGCAGAAAATAGGGGTTTTTTCCCACAAGTTCCAGCAAAACCCTAGCAGGTTTTTGTCTTAAACAAAAAAAACTCCTCACATCCTTCCATTGTTACCTTTATTTTTTCTACAAAGGATATAGAATGCAGAGATGATGTGAGCCTTCACAATTTTTATGGTAAACAAGGAGCCACATCCAGTCAAGAATGAAATAGCAGTGACAACAGATGGAACAATATGCTCGTATCTTATAGAGATACTTTTCATTATCTGCCTCTGAGGGAGCTAGAAAATTTGAAAACACTATTTTATTCTAAATAAAAGAGCCACAGAGGAGTAAAAATTAGTTTTTAGTTTTGCATTACAGAGAGAGAGAGAATAGACACAGTGGAAGCATGGAGAGCACACATAGGAAACAAGAAAAAATGCAAGTTTCACTATTTTCCTTTAAGAGGACAGACACAACAAGATGGAAGATATACATAGTAAGAGAAGGAGTTTGCTTACCAATTTTAGGAGGCATTATGGCAAAGGAAGGAGATCCAGTTCAAGATTGCAAAAAATCTCCATGGTGGCACTCCAAACCAGCAAAGTCACAATACAATAGAGAAGAATGAACAAATGATGCCTGGTAGATCTTTTGTTGATTGATGCCAATGCCCTAGCCCGAGACATAAGTCTTTTTGACTTTTGAAAAGGAAAAAAATCATGACAAGCAATAAGTAGGTCGTGGTCAAGACTTGTAAGTGTTGAAGGGTTAGAATGCATCATGAGCCCATGGGAGATATAAGGTGATAATGAGATTTTTTAACCTTTTTAGGTTTTCTTGTCAAACTTGGACATCAAAGAAGAGAATATAATTAAGGTTTGAAATAAGAGAAAGTCATTATAACCTTTTAGATGTTTTGCCATATGACCTAGGTCAATTTCTCCATCATGAGGCCATTGTTAGGAGCTTTTGCATAAGCTAGGATATGAGGATATTATGATAAACCTTGTGATCTTTTGTAAGGAGTGGAAAATATAGACATACATAATGTGACCCTTTTTCTTTTTTGCATGGTTAGTAACCAAATATATTGAATTTTAACACTTATTAAAGGTAATATTTTACAAATTACCTTAATATTTGTTACATAAAAACAAAGAAGATAATTATATAACACCTATTAAGGTAAATCATAAACACTAATTGCCTTTAATATTTGTTCAAATAATTTAGTTTTGCCTTCCAAACATGCAAAAAGAGAAGAGGAGTCAAAGAAAACTTGGAAAGTCATGCAGGAGGATATTTTTGCTTCTATTTTTGACTTTTGGTCAAATAGAACTATTTTTGGAAGTCTATTCAATCAACCACCTTGAAAGGAGGAGTTCAGAGCTAAAATAGCTCAATCAAGAGCAGTGATACAGTCCAGGGTCATTTGAGTGGTATTTTTGGGAAAATATCAAAATATATTTTTTGGTATTTTCTACATCTTAGTAAATTGCATTTTCGGAAGCCTTCGGAGTGGAATTAGGGCTCAAGACTTTAACACTACGAAACCAAGCAACTCAAACTAGATAATTAGTTTATCTTTCCAATGAGTCCAAGAAGTTCAAATTCTGATAAAATAGCTAGGAGTTATGACCCTGCCAAGGGGAAGATAAATAATTTCCTAATTTTTAGGTTTTTTATAAATTTGTAATTAGTTTCACCTTCCAATAGCTCTTTTTGTATTCTAAGGGTAATGTGACCCTTCATATGATATGTAAGCCTATATATTTCAAATGGAAATGAATGAAAAACAATTTTTTAGAGGCAATTCACAACTCTTAGCAAGTTTGCCTATTTGTAGAAACTCAATTATTCTTTGTTTATTTTATTGTATTACAATACCATAGGCTCAGTGCTAGGTATCGTCCAAATCAAGCAGTTATGAACCCTTTAATTTAGGCCTTTTTCTCTTGCTCACCTAGCAACTAAGAGTTGACTATTTTGGGGGTTGAGGGTCTCTTTCCAACCTATTCATGCATCAGATGGAGTTCAGTTAGACTGGAGATGACTTCCCATGGCTTTTTTGGAGAGATTTGTATTATAGGAGAAAAATCTTGTGTTTTTTTCTCAGTTCTTGCTTCTATTCTTTTCTTTTGCACATTGCATAGAGAGATTTCAGTATTGTAACTCAGTATTTTTTTTACAGATTTATATACAGTAGCAGTTTATTTCTCAGCATATTTTACAATTATTGTAGATGTATTCCTACTATTTTCAATAAAATCAGGTGTTTTCCTTCTCAGATTCAGGTGATGTGTTCTATTGAGTGATTTTGATGAAAGTTTATTATATTTTTAACATCAAACCTTTAAATTTATGTCTCATTCATTAAAACATATATACATAAAAGCAATTCATTATCATAGGTTGTAGGTTGTGCAAGTGATTTTGTTATCTTTCCAAGTTGTGAAAACACTAGTTTTCCTTCAAAGAAGGTAGAAGTTTTCAGGCCTTTCTATGAAATATGTGTTAAGATTGCCCAAACTAAGCTGTGTGAACAGATCTAATGAGAGATAGTTGTGAATTAGGTTGCAAGTTAGAGTATAATCATTGGTGCATCACCTCTTAGGAACAATTTTAAGTTTCATTAGTTATCTCTCTATCTCTTTTCCTTGAAAGTACATCAGATCCAGGAGGCTTTTAAAGGTAGATGACTCTTCTGGAGGTTCACTTTCGCTATAGACAACCCACAGTCTTAAAGTGATCCAAATGTGTCACAAGATTGTTAGGCTTAGTGTTTAACAAGGGTGCAATCCTTCGTGACAACAATTATGTTGAAATTTACATTTGTGATGAAGGTAAGAAAAGAAATGTAAAGATCCATGTTGTTACCATAGTAGTATATAATTAAGAACTGACCATGAAGGATTAACCTCTTTTGCAAGAATATTCAAATATGTTTTTAGAAGAGCTATCAAGATTTCTACCTAAGAGAGATGTAGAATTTATTGTTTGACTTATAACTAGGAACTAAATAGGTTCTATTGCATCATATAAAATGAATATTCAAAAATTGAATGAATTAATAATGTAGATGCAAGAAGTAGTGGAGAAAGGTTATGTTAGACCTAGTGTGTCACCCTAGATATCACTAGTGATCTTTGTGAAAAAGAAAGATAGTACATTATAGCTATATGTGGATTATTGAAAATAAACAAAGCCATAATTAATAATTGATTTCCTTTACCTCAAATAGGTGATCTATTTGGTTAGATGAAGGGTTCCAATGTTTTCTCCTAGATATATTTGAGATCAAGGGGTGAGTGCACCAAATTGGGGGACAAAAAAGTGTCCAAATAAGCAATTTTGAAAGAAACACATTCGTGTTAGATAAATATTCACTTAACATGCATGTGTTATGGCTTGGTAATTACCAATCCATATCATGCATGTGTTATGGCTTGGTAATTACCAAATCATAACGTGTGTGTGTTATATAACATGCACATATTGTTTTAACAGAAAAAATACAACCATTTCTATCATTACAATTGAGAGCTCTTTGCAAAGAAAAATCTGATCATGCTTTGTTTACAAACAAAATTTGCAAGCCCCCTTCCAAGTTATTTCATAATTCCACGTTATAGAAGAGGTAAGTAATTAGGATTTTCATGTTTTCTTATTAAATTTTATTTGTATTTTCATAAATTATGATTTTTTAGAATACATTTCTTATTTTCTATTATTTTTATACTAGCTTATATAAACTCTAGCCCAGAGCCTAATTTGGGTGCGGAATTTCCTAAAGAGAATCCCCTATCACCTAAATCTCCCCCAACACTTCCCACAAACCCTCGACAAAGTCAAGAGGATCTATTAGGGTAGTTAGAACAAAAAAAAATCAAAATGTAGAAATAGTTTCAACATTGAGGGCATCAATAGCAAACCCCCACCATGCATCACTAGCCAGTACATTAGAAGCAATAATGAAGTAACTTTACTTAGTAATGAGTCAAATCCATCAATGGAAAACTCATAAAGACCAAATTTGTGCTCTTTCTACTTATCCAAAAACCAATGCAACCATTATTATGATTTTGAAGAGATTCTTTATATATTAGTGCAATCACAATTCAACATAAAAAAAAATTATGGGATAGGTGGTGGATGATCTTCAACCAATCTCCCTATAACAACCACGATGTTTCTTTTGTTGGTAAATAGATGTGTTGCATTATTGTGTTGAAATCAAAGTTTAACTTGCCTAATGGGAAACGATGAATGTTCATGACTATTGGAGGAATGTCATTGAATAGGTGATTTTCCTCTACATTTGAAAGATGTGGCTCCCTTATAAGATGGAGGTATTTTTGGGCTTTTTTGTACTTTTTGGGTAAAAGTTCAAAGTTGTGTCACACTTTTGGCCAACTCATCAGCATAAATGAATTTAAGTATTTCTAACTAAAAGTTAATTTTGGTGAATCATATGTTCTATCTGGATTCATTCTAGCTAAATTACATCTAGGCCACAATTTTTCCAATTGAAACCTTCAACTAAAAACATATGTAGCATCACTTTGGGGCTAATTTACCAAAAACATGAAATTATTTAAAAAACTTGATTTTCTAACAACTCCTACTTGTGCAAATAATCATTTAAAATAATCTAAAAATACCCTTTTGTAAATTGTAAGTCTATTTTTTAAAAATATAATTTTTTAAACATTTTAATTAGTGTTTATATTTTATTTTTTATTTTTATTAAAAGTAGGCTCATCAACACCAAAATATGATTTTGATTGTCCGCTCAAGAAAAAATAGTAATGTTTATCAAAAAAATTGAGAAAAATATGATGCACTAGAGGAGAGATTCCATGTTGAGATGATATATTTTTTTCTTATTTTGAATGAATATTTAATACAAAAGTTGATGTCCATCGAAATAGTTATGTTTTCATTACACGCAACTTCCAAGATTTATTTAAAACTATATATTTCTCAAAATGGGGAAAAAACTAATCTATGCACTAAAGTTTTGAATTATGAATACACAAATAAATAGAAGGAAAATAAATGAAATTTACTATATAAAGTGCGACATCCCATTTAACGTTATTTTTCAACATTTTATCAGCAACTAAATTATAGTGTCAATTTTATAAAATACTATATTTAAATAATTTTTTTAAAAAATTAAAATACAAACATAAAATACACTAAAAAATTTACATTTTATTAGTTTACATCATTTTAAAATTTGAAACATATACGTCACTTTGTAGTGATTCAAATTAAGAAGTTAGATCAATGTTAGTCGATTACTTTATAAATGTGTGATGGCTTTGAACTTTCACCCTTTTACTGAAAGTATAAAAGGAAAAAATAAAATGAAATGAGGAAGAGTAGAGAAAACCTAAATAGATTAGGTAGAAATAAATATTTAGGATTACTCAAAATGAATGAGAAGAAAGAAAGGGAAAAGACATGCAGATTTATCAATAGGATTCAATGTTTGATAAATCTATGTGACCGTAATAGGGTTTTAGAAGGAATGAGGTGTGCAAATTTAATTAATAGAAAATAGAGTTTAATAAACCTACACAATAGTGATGAATAAACTTGAATAAAACTCACAAATTGCAAATAAGGATCTTGAAAAATAATAGCAACATAATCTAACATAAGAAAAGATGATGCTTTAATGATAGATAGAAAATTAGATTGTTGTTTGAAGTGTTATTTCTTAGAAATTTGCAAAAGTACAAAATGCCATTTCTTCTTGTTGTATTTCACCCATAAAATGGTAACCTGTAACCAACCTTGGTAACCCCTTTACAATGAGAAATGTTGTAATAAATAGATGGAGAGGGTTAGGTTTTCTTGTACAACCACCTTCTAGAATTAATTAATTACAACATTAATATAGCTCCCATAAATGAAAAACACAAATATTTCATTACAAACATTTGAGTAGGAAATTCATAATTAAAGATTAACTCTTTACATAAATTTGATGGGTAGAAGTTTGTGACAACATTTCATTGAATTATTTGCATGTGTTGGCTATAGGTAGACATTCATAAAGTAATTTTCCATGGGTGTTATTTGCATACAAAACCGTGGGGAAGAAATGCGGAATCATGTAGACAAGTGTGATGGTGCTTATACACTTTGAGCTTTCTAGAATTCAACCCTATATACTACTCGTGGGTATATAGACCTATGTAGACAGGTGTGATGTCTCCTCTCCACTAAGTGTGATTCATGACTGAAATTTTGTGGAAGAAAGGCGAAATGATTTGTGACTTAAACTTCATGGTAGAAATACAAAATCATATAAGATCATAAGTAGGTGTGACTGATCCTTCATGGAAGAAATATGGAAGAAATACAAAATCATATAAGATCATAAGTAGGTGTGACTGATCCTTCGTGGAAGAAATATGAAATCAGGCCTAGAATTTAATGGTCACCCCTGCTTGTCATATAATTTTTTTATGACAGTTTGGTCATTTAATGACCTTTCAATTGACATTTTAAGAAAACTATAAGTTGTCAAGAAAATGTTGAGTAAATTTTTTTATATTGAAAGAATGCAAATTACAAAAAAATAGTCTAAAGACTGCGAAAAATAGCAGCAATCAATAGCACAATCACAAACAAAACTACAAACAGTAAGACCTCTTCCTTTGGAGAAACTTCATAGTGATAAACTCGTATCAATTGTTTCAAGAGGTTCACCTTGATATTCATAACTGTACTAATCTTCCCTTGGCTATAGAGGATTCTTAAAGCTGATCATTGATGTTGTCACGGTGAAATAAAGAATAGTCAATGGACTACTAGAAACAAGCCATCTCACCAAACCAAGACATAAACAGATAATAAAGTTGGAAATCATCAGTTGTATAAGAACAGGGTCTAAGTAAGACCATCAAAGAGCACCAAGCTGCTACACAACCTTAAATACTAGTAGCACTATGATGCATAAATTGATTTTTAAAAATAAAAAATAATAAATAACAAGTATAGACAAAGCAAAGACTTGTTTCTAAATTAATTTTTAAAAGTTATTGAAAAATATATTCTAATTTTATATATATATCTTCATCAATTTTTAAAAAAAATCAAGATAAACATTATAAAAGAAAGCATCATTTATATTTCTATAACAAATTATTATAAATAAATTTATTATATTATATTACTTTATAATAAAATTTTAAGATTTACAAATAATTTAAAATGTTATGTATAATGTCATATATATATATAACAAGATAAGTTATACAGTCTAAAGTTTAAAATACGATCTAAAATGGAGAAAACGGTCAAATAGCCCATCAAATTCCAGGGCTGTACAGAATCATATAAGTAGGTGTGATTTGTGAGTGAAACTTTAAAAAAATAGAAGCGGAATCGTAAACTTCGTGGAGTGCATGTGATTTTTGACTGAAACTTTGTGAAAGAAACGCGGAATCATGCGAGATGTGGGACCCATTTGTGAGGTGGAGCCATTTGGTACTAGAAAGTATGTAGAAGACACATGAGCCAGGTAAAGTGGCATAAATAGTGGAGCACACTATCACACGGTAGAACCATCTCAATAAAGAGCCCCGTAAACAACGGAGTGAAGAGAGTCCATTTCTTTTCTAAGATTTTCCTTGTTTACAGCTCCATGTGAAATAAAATGCTCACATATTAAAACGTCGGCCCACTTCTGCCATCTCACTTTTACCTCCACAGCCAGGTATGTTGATCTTAGCATTAACCTTCAACTATCAGCACCATAGGATAAAAAATAATCAAGAATTCCCATGTGATTTGATTTTTCTTTTTGATAAATTTGATTTTAAAACAAGATTAGTGGGCCTTGGAACTTGTCCTTGACACAGTTGTAAGATAAACATGAGATTTTCAAAGATGGTTGATTGATTCACAATCCAATGGGATAAAAAATAATCAAGAATTCCCATTTGATTTGATTTTCCTTTTTGATAAATTTGATTTTAAAACAAGATTAGTGGGCCTTGGAACTTGTTCCTGACACAATTGTAAGATAAACATGAGATTTTCAAAGATGGTTGATTGATTCACAATCCAATGGGATAAAAAATAATCAAGAATTCCCATGTGATTTGATTTTCCTTTTTGATAAATTTGATTTTAAAACAAGATCAGTGGGCCTTGGAACTTGTTCCTGACACAATTGTAAGATAAACATGAGATTTTCAAAGATGGTTGATTGATTCACAATCCAATGGGATAAAAAATAATCAAGAATTCCCATGTGATTTGATTTTCCTTTTTGATAAATTTGATTTTAAAACAAGATCAGTGGGCCTTGGAACTTGTTCCTGACACAATTGTAAGATAAACATGAGATTTTCAAAGATGGTTGATTGATTCACAATCCAATGGGATAAAAAATAATCAAGAATTCCCATGTGATTTGATTTTCCTTTTTGATAAATTTGATTTTAAAACAAGATCAGTGGGCCTTGGAACTTGTTCCTGACACAATTGTAAGATAAACATGAGATTTTCAAAGATGGTTGATTGATTCACAATCCAATGGGATAAAAAATAATCAAGAATTCCCATGTGATTTGATTTTCCTTTTTGATAAATTTGATTTTAAAACAAGATCAGTGGGCCTTGGAACTTGTTCCTGACACAATTGTAAGATAAACATGAGATTTTCAAAGATGGTTGATTGATTCACAATCCAATGGGATAAAAAATAATCAAGAATTCCCATGTGATTTGATTTTCCTTTTTGATAAATTTGATTTTAAAACAAGATTAGTGGGCCTTGGAACTTGTCCCTGACACAATTGTAAGATAAACATGAGATTTTCAAAGATGGTTGATTAATTTACTATCCAATAGGATAAAAAATAATCAAGAATTCCCATGTGATTTGATTTTCCTTTTTGATAAATTTGATTTTAAAACAAGATCAGTGGGCCTTGGAACTTGTTCCTGACACAATTGTAAGATAAACATGAAATTTTCAAAGATGGTTGATTCATTTACAATCCAATAGGATAAAAAATAATCAAGAATTCCCATGTGATTTGATTTTCCTTTTTGATAAATTTGATTTTAAAACAAGATCAGTGGGCCTTGGAACTTGTTCCTGACACAATTGTAAGATAAACATGAAATTTTCAAAGATGGTTGATTGATTTACAATCCAATATTACTTGTGCTTTTACAACTCCATTTGTTATGCATGCATTTAAACTTCTATGCCAAATATTGTTGTTAATTCATATATGATATTCTATGTCAACTTTTTATTTATATGCTACACAATTTGTATTTTTGTGTTCAAGTTACTCCCTTGGATGTCATGTTGGCCATTTGACATCCATTGTTGGCTATTCTAAACTTCTTCATTGTTCTTTCATACATCAACTTATCCATGCTACACAACCTTCACCCTCCAATGCCATATTATTTCCCTTCTCCCTTTGTCATGCTGGCAGCTTTGATGTCTCCTTTTCCTGCCAACTTGTCTCTTCCTTTTATGCCTAGCTTTAATATGTTGCATTGGCTTTTGATACAAATGTGTTGAGCTTTTATTTACATGTTTGCTTTATTCTTTTATGCTAGGCCTTTAAAACACAAATGTAAGTTTTTCTATTATGTAAGCCACTAAATTAGAATGCCATGCAGGGTCTTTTCAAATATATTTGTTGTGACATTTATATAAATACTATGTGCAAACCTCTTGACATTCCTTATGTCACATTAACATCAAATTGCTAGTAATTTTATAGATATACCAAGATAGTTTCTATAGACTAAGATGACATTCATATTTTGTTGGACACAACCTTGAAACAAATGTGAGATTCATTGCCATGCAATATTTCAACCTCCATCGCCATGTTTCAAACATGTTTCTTTTCATTAGATGTACTACTCTATATATATGCCATCATAAACTTTCATTGCTCTTGCATTGGAATTATTGCTGTAATATTCCTGTCATATACATACATACATGTGTAGGCATCTTATTATCATGCTATCCTTGAATTATCATGCCACTCAAACAACAATATCGCCATGGCATGCTTTCTATCAACTTAAACTCCATTCTATGTCATTTGAATCTTTCTCTAGGATGGTGCTTATGCAGTTTGAGATTTCTAGAATTCAACCCAATCTCTCAGATTTGAATATGTGCCCTACATGTTTTGAAGTTGCTACAAATCCTAGGTGGAAGGAATGTCCAAAGAATTAGAACATGATTAAATTCTTTGGGTCCAAAAATGAACTACCAATTGTACTCTTACCATGTCAATGTGTCCCATTGGAAAATCTAAGTTGTTACACCATTTGAAAGCCCTTTTCCATTTATTAGGAAAACTATCTTCCTTTGAATATTGGTTACATCTAATTATGATGGCTAGATCTTTATTTTTAGATGATGGAGCTTGAAATGAGATAATTCATATGAAATTACCTTTTTGTCTTAACTTTAAGGCTCTTTGCAAGAGCTTGTTGTCACAAAAAGATTGATTTGGAATTGGACCATAGATTATGCCTATAAATACATCATCAATTTTTTTGAAGGAAATCATCCAGAATGAACCAATCATTTGAAATCCTAAATAATTCAAATTGGGTAGAGAATGTAGCCAAATCAAGTAGCAAATGAAGCAATGCACCAATGACCTTTTCTAAGCATCGAATACCTCATTACACAAAATATTGTCCTCATAAGGGCATTGCAACTATTAATGAACCATGATCATAAAAAGGAAATGTCTAATTGAATCATTATATTCATGCCACTATGGGGAAATGCTCAATTGAACACCAAGCCATGGTTTATGGGAAATAAATCCCTATTATAGTTGAATGGTGGATTGGGATAATAGAACACCTTAATATTATGTGATGCAAATATAGTATAATTTCTTAGCCAATTCAAGTTAGCAATATTGAAGGAAGCACATGAAACAAAATGTGAACCACAAATATACATGACACACAAATTTATGTCAAAAATCCTTTCAAAAAAAAAAACCCACTAGCCAAAGGACATTAACAATTGTATTTATAGGAAAAATTTACATCCAATGCAATAGGTCTTGTTGATGGTTTTATTTACACATGATTGTACACCCACTTGCAAACCTATGCCAACAATGGGAAATCTTGCAAACATGGGATGCGACTTGCAGGATGACCTCCAGGATTTTAGAAGCCAGCTCTTCTTAGGATATTCGGTGAATTCTACCTCAAATTTTGGAGAAAAGCGAATAGAAACAACTGAAAGTAAATCTTATTTAAAATGGATAAATACCAAAGACAGAATGTTCCCACAAGCATATGATTGATCATGCATGGCATTGACAAACATGAAACAAGAGAAACATAGATGCAATTATGAAAAGTGAAAAATACATAATCATTAAACTACAGAAAGTTTGAGTCTCAGATTTACAAATAGAGGCTACATATGCCAAATAGAAATAAAGAGAATGATTTAGTACAAATGAGAATAGAGCACACCATGACATTTTTACGCCGAAGGTGTTCCCTCTATGAGGTGAACCGGCCTGGCGTGTTAAATCGACGTCTCAGACTCCTCAGGAAGGAATGCAAGATGATCAAAATAATCTTGACTGTTTGTCATTGTTTTCACCATCTTCTTATCCTCTCATTCTCCTTATTCTTCTCCTCTTGTTCGCCGTCTTATTCCTATCCATTGTTTTTCGTTCGCCGTCTTCACCGAACAATATTTTGAGATTTCTGATAAAAATTTTATGAGCCACATCTTGATAATTTGTTTTGAACTGTTCGAAGTTAGATGCACTTTTTCTGCTCTAAATCTTGAAAAGGTTAAAAATTAGAGGAAGATAGTACAAAGTAAAATAGATCATGTACGCCCATGAATAAATTAATACAGAAAGACCGTATTCCAAGTGTAATGGCTTAGGAGGCCCTTAAATATTTGAGCTTAAAAAGCTAGAATTAAAATTATTATAATTATTATATTTTTTTCAATATTTTATAAAATAATAATTTAGTTTAACCTATAAAATAATAATTTAGTTTAAATATTTTAAAAATATTTAACCTATAAAATAATAATATTATATTGACAGTGCATATAAATGTATTTATTAATTTTTAAATGTAGTTTTTCAAGATCATATAAATGTATTTATTAATTTTTAAATATACATTTCCAAGATAAATGAATGTATAGGGTTATTTACAATATTTATATCAACTTTTTAAAAGTAATTTTTTATACAAAATTGTGCTTGTTTGCAACAGTAAATAATTATGAAACAAAAATTGATCAAATCAAAATTCCATGCAAACCAACTCTCAGCCAACTCTTACCTTGATGCAGGAGCATCCCTGGTTCAAGAGCAATCTTGCATCAACCAAAAACATTTGCATTTTAGTTTGTTTGCAGTTCTATTTGTTTCATTTTCTAGTTTAATTCAGGCAGTTCAATCAGAAGCAGTTTCTGTGTTTTGGTCTGCATTCTACCGTAGTTTCATTTCAGGCCTTGTGGAGCTAGACTTAGCATCTAGACATGTTCATTTATATCAAGAATTCAGAGTATTTGGACCAGTTACCAGAAAGTTATCGTTATCAAAAAATCAATTGTTTTCTCAAAGCAGAGCATTCTGACATCCTCAGACAATCAACTAAAGGAGAAGACTTGCGGAGCATTTCTCGACTTATGGAGCCTAATGACACATCATTCCATGTTTCTTAGTTTGTGGATGACCTTCCTTGAGATCCACACATCATTCCATTCATTTGCAGAGGAATTCCATTCATTTAGGTCCGACCTATCCATGTTCACACGTTACAGCTCTTCATTAGAGTTTTTGATCTTCCTTGGCTGACACAGAGGACTCTTATGATCCGGATATGATATATATTGATGTAATAGATGCCTAGGGAAGTTATTTAGAATTTATCAAGTTCTGATAGTCTAGATTTTGTGCGAAGGTGCTTTAAAGCTATATCTTGATCATATTCTGAATTAGCCCTGTGAGCCGAATTGTAAGCCCACTTGTTGCTGACTAATTTGTATTTGAATTCTATGATATACTGAATGACTGAATCCACATTTGTTTCATATCTTTGAGTTGTTTCCGTTGTGTTTACTCTTGCTGCATGGTCTGGACAGTGTTGGGATAAGGTGCCATTAACCTTGTAAATCCCAATATTGTATTTATTCCATTTATTATTTGTAATTTGTAATTACCCATAAGGGATGTACAAGTTTCACCGACAGTGGTAAAAATTATTTACTGTCCACGATAATTATGGAGTTACTGCACGGTAAGTCCCGGAGTTATCGGCGGTAGTTACAGGATGTCATTTACTATGGTAAATGGTAATTGGTCAAAGTAGGGAGCACATGTGGAGGATAATCTATTTTTAGTGTTATGACGAACGTCATAGATGTTGTAAGAGGGTGTAAGAGATTCTTATGACAACTGTAAGTTGTCATAAGAATCTATGACACTAATAATAGCATATGACGTGTCATAAGATGTTGTAAGTGGCTATTTTTGGCCCCAAGTCATTCAAACTTGCATGGGAACATTTTTCCAAGTGTAGGATGCATGTATGACAACATTTATGACCTCGTAAGAGCACTATTCTTGGCCATGGACGCCCAAGGTTGTGTTGTTGACTCTTGACAAGTGTTATGGGCTTGTAAGAAGTAATTTAATGTCTTGAGGTTGTGTAAATTCTATATAAACCATAGCATAGTAGATGAGAATAATATAACAGTTTACAGGTACCCAGGTTCTGCCGAAGTGAAGGTTGAAGGACAGAGGAAGTGAATGTATTTGTAATCTCCTTTTGTGAAGATAATACAACTTGGCCTCTTTTCTTGGTGGAGTTTTTTACCCGAAAGGGTTTTCTCCACGTTAAACACTTGTGTTATGTGCTTCATTCTGCTTCTGGTATATTTCTGTATTGTGGGTTTATGTTTTGATTACAATCTCCATTAATAACACAGTTAAAGTTTGCTGAAATTTATTCGAATTAGATTTCCATTGAAGTAGTGTTACTTTCATTTCTAACAAATAGTTCATTCCATGAACCCTCCTACCGTGACTGCACCAAGTGGTATCAGAGCGAAAGTTTGAATCTTTGGGAGTGAATTGAGGAAAGTTGGTAAAGAAATTTCGTAAGATCTTGCTGTGGATAGATCACCGATCCGAGGCAAGTTACTTGTGTTACAACCGATCGCCAATTGTGAGGTAGTTGTCACCTTGTAGCCTAATCGCCAAACTTGAGGTAGTTTGCACTTGATCCTAGGAAGATGCCATTGAGGAGAGTTGTCGTTGTTGGAACAATGGCTAGTAGAATGGATGAGATGATGGAAATGATGAGAACAATGTGAATTCGTTTGGATGTTGTCAAGGAAGATAGGTGAAGAGGTTTGATACCGAGACCTAATATTGAGAGTGATGATGATGATGAATTTCAATCCATTGAACAAATTGGCAAAACCCTAGGTAGTGATGAGGAAGAAGAATCAGATCAAGTAGAGATGTTGCGAGCTATTTTGAAGATTGGGAAGAGACCTAGAGTTGATGTATAGAATTACACTGGTAACTTGAACCTTGAAGAGTTGACTGACTGGATAAATGACATGGAGGAATGCTTTGAATATGAAGAAATTGAAGATTTAGAGAAGGTGAAATTTGCAAAGACAAAGTTGAAAGGACATGCTGCTATATGGTGGAAGGAAGTTCAGTTGGAAAGAAATAGAAGAGGAAAAGAAAAGATAACAAAGTGGGATAGGATGGTGACAAAATTGAAGAATCAATTCATACCTGCTGACTATGAGTTGGAACTGTTGAAAAGATTGCAGAACCTGAGGCAAAAAGAGAAATCTATATAGGAATATACTGAAGAATTTCATAAGATGATCATAAGGACATGACATAGTGAAGCAAGCAAAGATAAAGTGGCTAGATACATCAATGGACTGAGATTGAACATTCAAGAAGAACTAAGGTTGGTAAGAATGACCTCTTTGGAGGAAGAATACTAGTTTGCCTTGAAAGTGGAAGAGAAGCTGAACAAGAGGCATGATAAGAGACAGAGAGGAAGAGGAGGTAAATTTCAAAGAGGCAGAACATTTTCTAGAGGAGACAAATCACATCTTGAGTAGAATAAGTCTGATAATGCATTCAAGGAGGACAGAGATAGCAATGACTACCAGAGTAGTAACAGAAATTTTCATCACAGAGATAACTATAATTCATACCAGAATGAAGGATATAGAAGACAAGGAAGAGGATATGAAAGGAGAACATTTAGAGGCACTTGTTTCAAATGTGGAGGTGAAGGACATAGTGCATTTGAGTGTAATCAAGGGAGTACAAGCAAAATGATAGAGAACAGTGGAAGAGAAGCCTATGTGGAAGAAGAACCTGTTGGATCACCTAATTCTGTTGGAAAACCAGAGAAAGGAGAATCACTTGTGATGAGGAGAGCACTATTTCAAGCAAAGACAAATGAGGAACCATTGCAGAGGAAGATTTTGTTCAAAATAAGATGCAAATCAGGAGGTAAGTGTTGCAAAGTTATTATTGATAGTGGTAGTTCAGATAATCTAGTTTCAGAGGAGATGGTGACTAAGCTGAAGTTAGAGAGATTGGAACACCCTAAGCCCTATCAGATAGCATGGATTCAAGATTATCATAAGGTACCAGTGAGTGAGCAATGTTTGGTGAAATTTCATATTGGATCTTATCATGATGAAGTCTTGTGTGATATTATGCCTATGGATATTTGTCATATCTTGTTGGGTAGACCTTGGCAGTATGATAGAAAATCTATACATGATGGAAGAAAGAATACTTACACTATAACAGCAAATGGGAAGAGAATTAGTTTGATTCCTTTGGAAAATGATCCTAAGAATGAAGTATGTGGGAATGCTAGAATCTGTTTGGTAGAAGGAAGAAAATTTCTTGATGGTTTGAGACATGAGAATATATGTTATGCCTTGATTCCTAAGAAGCCTAAAACATTGAAAGAGACTGAAGAAGAACAACCGGAGGAGATAAAGGAATTGCTGACAGAATATGAAGACATTATATCAAATAATGTGCCTGAAGGATTGCCACCTATAAGAAGTATCATCTATCACATGGATCTAATACAGGGAGCAAGTTTGCCTAATAAAGCAGCACACAGAATGACACTAGCAGAGAATGAAGAGTTGAATAGGTAGATATAAGAACTGTTGAGGAAAGGTTTGATCAGAGAAAGCTCGAGTCCTTGTGCAGTACCTACAGTGTTAGCACCAAAGAAAGATGGAGAATGGAGAATGTGTATCGATTCCAGAGCAATCAACAAGATCACAGTTAAGTATAGATTTCCTTTACCTAGGATGGATGATATCATGGATTGTTTGAGTGGAGAAAGGTATTTCACAAAGATAGACTTGAAGAGTGGATACCATCATATCAGAATCAGAGAAGGAGATGAATGGAAAACTGCTTTCAAGACAAATGAAAGATTGTATGAGTGGTTAGTGACGCCTTTTGGATTGACAAATGCACCAAGTACTTTCATGAGGTTCATGAATGAAGTCTTGAAGAAATTCTTGGGTAAGTTTGTTATTGTGTATTTAGATGACATTCTAATTTTCAGTAAAACAAAGGAAGAACATTTGTGGCATATTAGACAAGTTTTGCAGAGATTGAGAGAGGAGAAATTACTGATAAACATCAAGAAGTGTAGTTTCATAAAGGAAGAATTGGTATATTTGGGATTTGTGATTTTTGCGGAAGGATTTAAGATGGACCCTGAGAAAGTAAGAGCAATTGTTGAATGGCCTACACTGGAGAGCATTGGAGAAGTCAAATCATTTCATGGATTGGCTAGTTTCTACCGGAAGTTCATCAAAAAATTTAGTTCAATTTGTAGCCCTATGACAGAGACAATGAGAGGTGACAGAAAAGATTTCAAGTGGACATCAGGAGCAAATAAAAGTTTTGAATTGTTGAAGCAGAAAGTGATAGAACAACCTGTTTTGGCATTACTGGATTTCAATAAAGTATTTCATGTTGATTGTGATGCAAGTGGAAATGCAATTGGAGCAGTATTGAGTCAAGAAGGTAGACCTATAGCATATTTCAGTGAGAAGTTGAATGATGCAAGGAGGAGATATTCAGTTTATGATTAGGAGTTCTATGCCATAATTCAAGCCTTGAAGAAGTGGAGACATTACTTGTTGCCTAAGGAGTTTGTGTTGTATATAGATCATCAAGCTTTGCAATATTTGAACAGTCAAGGTAAGTTGAATCAAAGACATATGAGATGGGTAGAGTTCTTGCAGAATTATACTTTTGTGTTGAAGTATAGGAGTGGTAAATCAAACAAAGTTGTTGATGCCTTGAGTAGAACAAGAAACTTGTTGACAGAGATGAGAATTCAGGTAATGGGATTTGATGAATTGAAGAACTTGTATGAGGGAGACACTGATTTTGCAAAACCTTGGAAAGCATGTAAGGAACCTATTGTGACAGATCAGAGTAAGTGGTTGGATTATTTCATTCAAGAAGATATGTTGTTCAAAGGAAGTCAGTTGTGCATACCTAGAAGTTCAATGAGAGATAATTTGATCAAGGAGAAACACAGTGGTGGATGGGCAGGATATTTTGGCATTGATAAGATTGTAGCTTTGGTAAGTGAGAATTACTTTTGGCCACAGATACATAAGGATGTTAGGAAATTTGTGCAGAGTTGTAGAATTTGTCAAGTTGCAAAAGGGAGTAGTCAGAATACCGGATTGTATAAACCTTTAACAGTACTGAAGAGACCTTGGGAAGACATAAGCATGGATTTTGTGATGGGATTTCTGAAGAAACAGAGAGGACATGATTCAATATTTGTAGTGGTGGACAGATTTTCAAAGATGGCTTATTTCATAGCTTGTAAGAAGACAACTGATGTTGTGCATGTAGCTGACCTATTTTTCAAGGAGATTGTGAGATTGCATGGATTACCTAAGAGCATAGTTTCAGACAAAGATACAAAGTTTGTTGGATACTTTTGGAAGACACTTTGGAAGAAGATGAAGATAAATTTGAATTTTAGTTCAGCATTTCACCCATAGACTGATGGACAGACAGAAGTAGTGAATAGGAGTTTGGGAAGATTATTGAGATGTTTGGTTGGCGAGAAGGCAGGAAGTTGGGATTTGATTATTTCACAAGCAGAGTTTTCATACAATAATTTAGTGAATAGTAGTACCAGAAGAACACCTTTTGAGATTGTTACCAGAATGAATCCTAGAGGAGCAGCAGAATTGAGAGATATTAGTGCAGAGGAAAAGAGGAGTGCATAAGCAGAGGAATTTGCAGACCATAAGACAGTGCATAATCAGGTGAAGAAATATTTAGAGGACATGAACAATAAGTATAAAGAAAGGGCAAATGAGAAGAGGAGACATAAGGAATTGAAGTTGGAGATGAAGTGATGCTCTACTTGAGAAAAGAAAGATTTCTAATTGGAACATATAACAAGTTGAAGATGAAGAAGTTTGGACCTTGTAAGATTCTTAGAAATTTTGATTCAGGAAATGCATATGAAGTAGAGTTACCAAAGACATTGGGTATATCACCTATTTTCAACATTGTAGACTTTCATCAATATCATGAAGCAGAGTTTAGTGACAGAATTGAAGATGACTCGCAGAAGCAGTTACCAGAACAAGCACCAAAGTAGATTGAAGACATTTTGGACACCAGAGTTGGACGCAGCACAAGAGGAAGACAATACAAAGAATATATTGTGAAGTGGAAAGGCAAACCGGAAGAAGATTCATCTTGGATTTCTCAAGCCAAGGTGGACAATCTTGGTTTTCCTCCAGCCCCAACAAAGTGAGGGACTCACTTTTTCAATAACCCTGGATGGACCTAATGCAGGAGCATCCCTGCTTCAAGAGCAATATTGCATCAACCAAAAACATTTGCATTTCAGTTTGTTTGCAGTTCTATTTGTTTCATTTTCTAGTTCAGTTTAGGTAGTTCAGTCAAAAGTAGTTTCTGTGTTTTGGTCTGCATTCTGTCGCAGTTTCATTTTAGGCCTTGCAGAGCTAGACTTGGCATCTAGACATGTTCATCTACATTATATCGAGAATTCAGAGCATTTGGACTAGTTATCGGAAAGTTATCATTATCAGAAGATCAATTATTTTCTCAGAGCAGAGCATTCTGACAGTCTCAAACAATCAACTAAGGGAGAAGACTTGCGGAGCATTTCTCGACTTATGGAGCCTAACGACACATCATTCCATGTTTCTTGGTTTGTGGACGACCTTCCTTGAGATCTGCACATCATTCCATTCATTTACGGAGGAATTCCATTCATTTAGGTCTGACCTATCCATGTTCACATGTTACAGCTCTTCATTGGAGTTTGTGATCTTCCTTGGCCGACGTGGAGGACTCTTATGATCTGGATATGATATATATTGATGTAATAGATGTCTAGGAAAGTTAGTTAGAAGTTATCAAGTTTTGATAGTCTAGATTTTGTGTGAAGGTGCTTCAAAGCTATATCTTGAGCATATTCTGAATTAGGCCTGTGAGCTAAATTGTAAGCCCGCCTATTGCCAGCCAATTTATATTTGAATTCTATGATATACTAAATGACTGAATTGGCGTTTCTTTCATATCTTTGAGTTGTTTCCATTATGTTTACTCTTGTTGCACAGTCTGGATAGTTCATTCCATGAATCCTCCTACCGTGATTGCACCATACCTACTTTCCATGTTGATGTTAATGGTAATAGTAGTAGTGATGGTCTCACAAGAGCATTCCCTATGTGAAAAGATGTGAGATAAATTTGAGATCTATGGCTGTTATTACGTAATAAGGGTACAAGATGATCAAATTGATCATAGTCGTACATATTTCATTCGTTGGTTTGCAAATATAGTGCATGTGGCCTCCTTCCTTCATGCCGATAAAAGCTCGTCGGTAAACTTGACACTATCAAACCCAACAATACTACCGACGGACCTGATGAACGTAATAGATGTCTCTCTCAACTATCATGAACCTTTAAGTTGCACAACTTTCATGTCAATAATCCTATACGATAGGTTGTACATGCATTTGGAGCTCTATGGAATGTAGTCCAAGCTCTATGGATTGAATCTCCACCTTTCACATTTGGAAATTAATTACAATTAAGTATGACATATCTCCATACTCAATTTCAATGCAAGATGTGCTTTTGACAGTACCTACCGACCTTTAAAGAAAATGGGGCATATTACAGAGATAGAGGACAGTAAGTAACTCCCAATTCACATGGTCGTGCAACAATATAAATAGTCCCTTAAATCTTATGTAAGGAACAACATCACTTTACCATTATTGCATTGGAATTGCTATAAACATAAAACATCACGTGCTTATATACCTATATCCATTGGTACCATTCATCAAGAGGGAATAGTTTTAAATTTACTATGACGTTCTAGATAACACGACTTTTGCCATTTAAGATTGTTTTTCTTTTAAAAAATATTTAAGACGTTAACATATTGCGAGAGAATAAAAACATTTGGCAAGGTCTAATATTTACTTATTATCCAAATTTAATAAATTTAAAATGAAAACTAGTAAAAAGTAGTTAGATTTAGGTGAGACTAATATCATGTTCTATTTTTTAATGGTATATTCAAATTAGCATCACTTATAACAAATTATTATTACATTTAAAAATTATTGTATAAACTCTACATTACTCTTAAAATTCTAAAAAAAATGTTAGTAGTTTTACATTTTAGGAATGTAATATAAACCTTTAAAAACTTTTAAAATAATATTATTTAAAATGTGTGATTATCAATTATTTAAAATCTAATATTCTATGTTGAAACTCTAAAGTGTATAAGATGGGAAATAGATGGAGTTGAATAATTTGTAGGAGGGGAATATCCAAGACTAATTCTACATAGGTATGGTTTAAGTTGAATAGGTTCAGTGATGTTATAATCATGAGGGTCGAGGTGTTTTCCTTTATATGAAGAGTTTACAAACATCTTGAATCATTTTCTATACAATCTTTCAAGTTTAGAGGAAGAGAAAGGGGGATTTGAGATAGTATGGTTGGTTGAATTAATGTCATTATGTGAAGAGGAAGGAGAAGATGAAGATGGATCTTTGGGGAAATGATTTTGAGCTTATTGGTCAAAACGTAATGCAGGAGAGGATTCTACCTTATGTAATCTTTAGGGTTCTTTTTAGTTTTTTTTGGTAATGCTTTGTTAAGAAGAGAGAAAGAGAGAAGGGGAGATAGTGAGACATATATAAAGATATACAGAGATAGAGAGAAGAGACATAGAGACATGTATAAAGAAAGAAAGAGAATTAGATAGAGAGAGGTAGAGATGAGACAAAGAGAGGAAGAGAGAAAGAGAGAAGGGGAGATAGAGAGACATTTATAAAGATTCTAAGAGAGAGAGAGAGAGTACATTTTGATCAGTCGTTTCATTCCAACAATTAAAAGATGATACATGTATTGAGAATTCCAAATTGGAGTTTAGTACTAAATTAAAGATCATGGAGCTTGGTATGGATAGCTCCACTGGAGCCTCATGAAATGGTACTTTTCATGCTATCAATCCAATGATCAAGAAAAGAGAGTGAATTTCAATATCTCATTTCATGCCAACGATCCAAAGATGACATGAACTTTTTTGAGAGATCAATGGATGATAGTTTACTAAAGTGATGCAAGACAATTCAAATAATGATGCCCATTCATTCTACCCTTTACCTTTTTCTATACATGAGAAAAGCAAGGAGAATTTTTGTATCAGCATTTTCCAACTATTGGTGCCTATGGATGAATAAGACCTACATGTTTGAAAGAATTCGTTGCCTACATGTATCAAATGAAATGTTATGATTGAGAGGTAGGAGCCCATGATTTATGCTAGATGAGGGGGACTGGTCACTTCTGTTGTATGTAGGTGGGAATACCCATGGTGAAGGTGAAGATTGTGGATCCCTCAAACAACAAAGATAATCCCTTAACAAAGTATATTTGAGTGGTCATTGAGGACAATCATGAGTTCTGGTTCATGGGATTTATTAAATACCACAAATCTCTTTCAATGCTAGAAAATAGCATATGCCATAGGGATACAAGACAAACATCATTCACTTAAAGACATGGAAATTGAACTTCCACAACTCTTAGGCATTATGGTTTTTAGAATCATGACATAGGCCATAGGAGAAATAAAGGAAGCAAGAGAGAGAGAGAGAGAGTGTGTGTGTGTGAGAGAGAGAGAGAGAGATTACATTTTGATCAGTCATTGCATGCCAACAATCAAAAGATGATACATGTAATGAGCATTCCAAATTGGAGTTCAATACTACATGAAAGATCATGGAGCTTGGTATGGATAGCTCCATTGGAGCCTCATGAAATGGTACTTTTCATGCTAGAAATCTAATGATCAAGAAAAGAGAGTGAATTTCAGTAGCTCATTTCATGCCAACAATCCAAAGATGATATGACCTGTTTTGAGAGATCAATGACTGATAGTTTACTAAAGTGATGCAAGACAATTCAAATAATCATGCCCATTGATTCTACCTTTTACCTTTGTCTATACATGTGAAAAGCAAGGAGGATTTTTGTATCAACATTTTTCAACTATTAGTGCCTACAGATGAATAACACCTACATGTTCAAAAGCATTCATTGCCTACATGTATCAAATGAAATGCTAGGATTGAGTGGCAGGAGCCCATGATTTATGATAGATGAGGGGGATTGGTTGCTTATGTTGTATGAAGGTGGAAATGCCCATGGCGAAGATGAAGATTGTGGATCCCTCAACCAACAAATATAATCCCATAACAAAGTATATTCAAGTGGTCATTGTGGACAATCACAAGTTCTGGGTCATGGGATTTATTAAATACCACAAATCTCTTTCAATGCTAGATAATGACATAGGCCATAGGGATACAAGACAATCATCATTCACTTAAAGATACGGAAATTGAACTTCCACAACTCTTAAGTATTATGGTTTTTAGAATCATAAATTTGAGAATTTTTTAAAAAGGGATTATGGTGATGTGTAAATTAAAATAAGTGACAAAGAGAGAGGAGAGATACTAATAGACATAGAGAGAGGAAGAGAAAGAGTGAAAGAGGAAGAGAGAAAGATAAAGAGTAAGAGAGAGGGAATAAGTGAGAGAGAGAGAGAGAGATGTGTAATATATGATGCATAAATATTAATAATGACACAACAAGGAAAAACAAAATGTGACATTTGAAATAATTAGAAAGTTCCTTCTCATGTCTCCTAGCAAGGAAAGATAAAATAAACAATAAAAAATAAATAAAGAAATCAAAGATGAAAATAAAAAATAATTAAGTGGTAGTTAATTTATTGGTGAGAATGTTTGGTTTTAAAATTATACAAGGTGAAATTTTGTCAAATAGTCCACATACCCTATTTGTGTTCTATTTTAATACCATTCAAATAAATTCCTTTATTCAAATGTTTTGATCGATGTTCATACCTTGTTCTAAATAGATAATGTTTTTCCAATACATATATGTCAAGACACCAATGGACTAGAATACCTCATTTCAACCATTACAAAATCATCTCAATATCAAGCTCAAATGTGTAGTGTAACATAGATTAACATTAAACATGCTATGGGAAAATCAACTTTCCACAATGCCTTGCAATATTTTGTGAAGATTGGCATTTCTCCGTTCCTTATTATAGCATCTACTTTATCCATCAATGTCTAGAAATATACAGGATGAAAGAAGGGGAGAGAGAGAGAGAGGGAGGAGATAGAGAGACATATATAAAGACACAGAGAGAGAGAGAGAGAGAGAGAGATAAAGAGCAATAGAGAGAGAGTGAGAGAGTGAGAGAGAGGGGCGAAGAGGGAAAGAGAGAGAGAGGAATAAAAAGGGGAGATAGAGATAGAGTGATAGCGAGACATAAATAGAGACTAAGAGAGATAAATAGAAAGGACATATAGAGAGGGAGACAAAGAGATAGAGATAGAGAGAAAGGAAGATATATATATATATATAGAGAGAGAGAGAGGTGCTTAGTATTAAACCACTCCCCTCACCTTTTTTAAATATAGCATGCTTATATACTTTTTTTGACAAATTACAAATCGAGCTTGATAGAGAGACGTGCATAACCTTCCTATGAATAATTATTTCCAAATTTTACCTTTACCACCCGTCAAAACTGAAGAGACATTTCCTAAAATACAAAATCATTACCCATCATGGGATTACAAAACTAAGATTAATTGCATAAATATAGTGACAAAAAGTGTTTCACTGTATGATAGACTTGAGGTTACGGTGAACCAATCCAATACTCTTACAATTTCGGCATACCCATTGCACACTAAGGTGTGATTATTAGTTCTATTCATTATTGAATTGAGAACGAAGACATGAAAGTCCAAAAGGCATAGTCCATCAATATTCATTCGATTATTGGAAAATGGCACAACACCCTGAGTCTATAACTGAATCCTCCTTGATGGCTCAGTGACTCAACCCTTAAAACATCTACGAAGCATGTCTATATAGCAATCCTTGTCGGTGCACATGGGTAGGAATCACCTGCCTTATTTGCCTCTTTGACCTCAGCCTTGAATCACTTTAATGGCACATGTGTGGAAAATTCCTACTTCTATCACCTCATTGAGTCACAACTACTCTGTTGTTTATCTCTAATTCACATTGAGGCATTAATGGTGGAGTCTCGAGTATAGGTCATTGCATTCAAGGCACCAGGATCCTGTACGTATGACGCTCAATAACCTCTCAATGCCCTTTCGTACAGTTGTACCACCATGCATCCCCCATAGAGATGCCTTTGTGACTCTTTGTAAGGGAATTGGGTCACAGTTAAAAGGTAATGAAATAAAGAAAAAGAGAAAAGCAATGGAAGCAAGCTTGGTGTTGGGGAGGTGAAGAGCTAAGTAATTCTTAAATAGAGGAGGCAAGTAACGAAGATATGAAATGATCAAACGTGTAAATTGAGTGGATGATATTTTTTTATGAAACTACATGGAAAAATCATGGAATCCTATAAGTAGTTGTGATATGTGACTGGAACTTTGTGGAAGAAACACGAAATCATGTAATTAGGTGTGATTTGAGTCAAAATTTATGGAATAAATGCAGAATGATGTGAGATGTGCTCATTTCTTGGAGGAAAGAACGTGGAAGAGAGAGAGAAAATTGGTGATGAAGATTACAAGACTAAAGAAGTGACATTTACAGAAGAAAGGTGGAATAATGCAAGGTGGAGCAAGTATGTACTAAAAGTATGTAAAAGACAGAAGAGCTGGGACCATATAAAGAAGAGCCGGATAAATAATGGAGAACATTATCGGACAGTGGGACCATCAAGAATGGAGTGAAGAGTGGGACCATTTCTTGTTTATGATTTTCCTTATTTTGATCTCCAATGCTCACATATTAAAATCCTTTAATTTTTTTTTTATGAAACATTTGTTGGCACACTTTTGTCATATCACTAAAATACCTCCAGCCAATTATTTTGATCTAGTATTTACCTTGACCTAGGGGAGAAAACCAAGTAGTTGTGTGCCATAACTTAGAACTTCTCAAAATCATACGTGGTGAAATTGAATGAGTCCAAATTTTTTATATAAGCTTACTTGGCAAGTTCACTCATTAAACCTAAGGTTTTAGGTCCACATCATCAAATTTGATGCCTCAAATAGGACTTTTTTGACCCATTGTCCATAATAGACAATTGTGACACCCAATATTTGCTATCGTTTGCACCAATTAAACATTTAGCTCCCAAAAATTGTATAAACAAACACTCTTTATCAATCTATTTGTCACGATAAACCAAAATTTTTTACCTAATTAAAATATATAAAATATGTTTTATTGGACAAGATTTAACTCTAAACCTAACATAGATATACCCATCTTAAGCTATTTTTACCTTAAACGTTTTCCATTCACACCAAATACAGTGTCGTCGACGATGGTGTGGCACCACCATAAAAGGATTCTCCTCAAATCTTTATGTCACCTTTCCTTCGAAATAACCCATTTGTCAGCTTTCCTTTAACATAAGTGCAATGAAACAACTATAGGTATTTACCTACATCCAAGAGAGGGCATCCACAAACTCACTAAAAAAACTTCATTTGTTCGCTTCACTTTGATTGTGGCATGTAGGTCCTGTTTCCTCAACAAAGACTTGGTTATTGACAAAGTCGAATACCATTTTTCTAGCTATTCACAAAGTCAAATGTCATTTCATTGGGATTCTTTGAGCAAGGTGTTGGTTATGCCATTGCTCTTTGTTGAGAATGGAAAATTAGGGTATATTATAAATTATAAAATGTGTCTTTTGACACCGTTAATCCTAAAGGGTTATTGTTATAGTGAGAAGAAGGTTCTTTTTTAAGGTAAATTGTCATAGACAATGACCCATTTGTTTGCTAGTACATACCATCAATAAGGCAAATTGTCTCCTTCAAATTTATTCAGATAATTTGAATGATTTAGAGTGAAATTTATTTAGGTAAACTTTTTTTCCACATAAATTATCTAGTTTTTGTCTCGCCAAACCCCAAATATGTTTCTCTTTATGACAAGATAAAGTGTATTTTTTAAATTTAGTTTTTTTGTTTATTTTGAAGAATTTAGGTATGGATTTTATATAGGTTTTATTTATTTTTATAAACAAATCACCCATTTTTGTCAATACATATAGTAAATACACTTTCTTGGCAAGGGAAACTATTTTTCTCAAAATTATTCTATTTAATTTGAAGAATTTAGACCTGAATTTTTATTTCGATATTTGTTCTTCACATCAAAATACCATGTTTTTTCTATTTTTTTTACCAATATATACTATAAAAGTATACACTTTTTTAGATAGTTAAATTTTAATAATAAAAATAAGAAAGATATAAAAATATAAACATGTAGTGGACAATATACCATTTTTTTTTCATCATATAGAATTGATGTTAATAACATTAAAGGTTCAAATGGTGTGGAAAAGTATATGATCAAAAAACACTAAAAGTGAATGTTGCATAAAAATGTAGCATAAAATGTTGTAATAAAAGGCTATGATTGGGAGAAAACTAATTACTACATACAAATATAGAGAGTTTGTAGAACCACCCATGCAGACATAACTAAGCATTTGCAAAGATATGTTTTTATGGAAATAATCTATTGATTGTTCCTCTTATTTATGTTGGGTGTTGCAGAAACAACAAATACATTGAAGTTTTAAACAGATAAACGAAAAAATAGAAATCTCAGGGTCAACCATTTATATGTGTACAAACCATCAATTTGGATGACATATGTTTGAAAGGGGTATGTGCATGGAAATGGGGGACCTAAAGGGGGTCAAAAGTGGCCATTTTTTTTATGAAATCAATAAAAACTGATATATCAATTAATATCAAATAATATATAACAGAAAAAAATGTTAGGAGTGAACAGGGTGGTGAGTGAAGATAAGGAAGAAAGCGAAATAGGAGAAGCTAAGCTGGACAACGATGATGAGGCAAGAGCGATTGGAAGCCTCCTTCTGGATGTTGATGTTGACTTGGAGGCCGGGGCCAATAGAGGATGATGGATGTCCATAAGCAATGTCAATCTGCTCATTTCAGATGAGATTCTAGAGTTATGTATTATGGAAGAATTTTCCAACTCAAAGGTTAAGAAGCTTCGAAAAATGTGGTTATTGCCAAATTCATAGAGATTTGGCCTTCTATGAAATGAATTAAAGAGTGGATTGAGCATAAATGGCTGGGATTAAATCCCAAAGTCAACTTTTTGGCTTTAGGGTCCCTAAAAATTATTTTTCAGTTAGAATATGAGAGAGACAATGTCCTAAAAGGTGACCTCGATTTATGGGGAATGTTAGGTTGTACATTAGGGCTTGGTCTCTTGGACTTTATCCTCATAAGGAATTGATCAAGGAACCACCAATTTGGACCAGAATGTATAAGTTTTCACAAGAATTATGGATTGAAGAAATCTTCAAACTGACTGGACATTCATTGGGGGTTTATGTTATAGTTATACGGCTTCTTAGAAGGGAAGATTGGCTACCTACACGAGGATTTGTGTCAAAATTGATCTAGGCAAGCCAATTTGACATGCAATTAGGTTTTCTTTGCTTTGGGTGAATGGATACAAGAGTTGGATTATGAATGCCTACCGATTAGATGTTTCAATTGTAGGAAAGTAGGGAACATAGCTAGAAATTGCATGAAGAATAAAGAAGGCAAAGGAGTAGAGAAAGAATCTGGTAGAAGAGAGGACAAGATTAATCTGAGGCAGATAAAGAGAGGAAGAGTTCCCCCTCATCGCAACAGAAAATATCCTTGAAACTCGATTATTGAACAATTGGTAGAGCTTTGTAAAGCAGATGGGATGGGGAAGGAGTCTAATATTGACTCAGGTAAGGTTATTAGGTCAGGGGAGGAGGGGCAGGCTTCTGTTAAGGGGATTAGTTCTCCCAGTAGTGGAGTAAAGGGGAAGAAAATCCATTGTTGTTGATGGATGCTAGCAGAAGCCCTTTGGCTAATAAGATGGAGGTTCCTAAAGGAAAAAGCCAAAAAGGGGTTAGGGGAAGAGGAAGATTCGGGTAGAGAGGAGGATGAAGAGGATAAAGAGAATGCTTGGAGGATTGCCACCAGAAGTGGTAAGAAGAGAAAGAATAATGTAGTTATGGATGCAGGAGACTCCAATCCTAAAGGAAGGAAGATGGAAGTTAGTAAGTATAAGTACACAGCTATGATGGAAGTAGGTAAAGGGACTCAGGATACCTTAAATAAATTTGTTAAAAGAGGAGGTGAGCACCTCTAGGTATCTGGTAAGAAATGAAGGTGGTGAGTTGGAATGTATGAGGCCTAAATGGCCCAGAGAAGGGCCACTTGGTTAAGCGGTTGATTGAGTTGGAGACTCTGGATGTCTATATGCTTAAAGAGACTAAGGTGGATTCGGCAAATATGATAAAGATGGTCCCTAGATTGTGGAAGAATGGTGAAGGCAAGGCAGTAGGTCCAATGGGAACAACAGGAGGATTAGTAATTATGTGGAATAAATATAGGTTTTTTTGGAGTTGAGTTGTTCAATTCAGAGAATGTGCAATCTATCAAGCTGAAGTATACTCAGGGGGATGACATTTTCATGATCTCTAATGTGCACAACCCTAATCAAGAAAGGGACAGAACTATTTGTTGGGATAATCTAAAAAAATTTAGGGAATCTAATTTGGAGGACAATTAGTTGTTTGGTGGAGATTTCAATGCAACCTTGTGCCCAGAAGACAAAAGAGGAGAGAGAAATATTGGGAATTTGGGTTCTTTAGGGTTTAGGATGATGTGTGAAGATCTATCCTTGGTTGATATTGCCCCTAAATCAAGTTGGTTCACTTGGTCAAATAGAAGGGTAGGTAGTGACAATATTGTGTGTAGGTTGGATAGGTTCTTGGTCAATTATTTTTGAGGTTGTTGAATATGGTGGGTTGGATCACTAGCCTATCCTATTGCAAAGTTCTCTCTATTAGAATCTGATGGGTATCTCAAAATGGAATCCTTCTGGTATGAACACCCAAATTTTCAAATGGCCTTGGAAGGCTAGTGGGGTCAGGAGGTTAGGGATAATAAGAGATATGTGATTCTCAAAAAGCTAGGTGAAACTAAGAGATTAGCTAAGGCTTGGAATAAGGAAGTGATGGGGAATCTATTTGAAAATAAGATAAAGGTGGAAGTAAGAATCAATAGCATTGAGAAAGAAATAGTGGAGGAAGGGTTTTCTTTTGAGCTCAAGGAAAAGGAGAAAGATAAAATTGAAGAGCTCAGTCATATCCTCAAGATGGAGGAAATTTTATGGCTTTAGAAATCTAGGGTGAGATGGTTGAAGGAAGGTGACAATAATACTATTCTTACATTTGTCTACTAATGTCAAAAAAAATCATAACAAGATCCTGAAACTTCAAATGCCTAATGGATCAATTATTGAAGACAGTGGGGCTATTAGAGAGGAAGGAAGGAGGTATTTCAAGGAATTGCTAGGAGAGGAAGGGTTAAGAAATGAGGAAGCACAGGAAGAAATGTTGAGTAATGTACCTATTCTAATGAATGAGGATAGGAATAAAGGTCTGATGGCCCCCTTATCTAAAGAAGAAATAAGGATAGCTACCTTCTCTTGTGGGGTGATGAAGGCCCCTAGCCTAGATGGTTTCTAGGTAGGTTTCTTTCAAAAGTATTGGGATGTTGTTGGAGATGATGTTTGGAAAGAAGGTGAGGAATGTAGAAGCAAAAAGGCAATGATGAGAGCATGGAACACCACCTATTTGGCACTTGTCCACAAGAATAAGAACCTGAAATATTTTGACGAGTATAGGCCTATTGCCTTGTGTAATGGAATCTATAAGATTGTCACTAAAGCTATGGCTTCTAGACTAAATAAGTTCTTGGAAGGTTTGATCTCTGATGAACAAAGCGATTTTTTAAAGGGAAGACATATTTTGTATGGTATAGTGATTACTCATGAAACCATACATTCTATTAAAAATAGGAGGAAGGAGGGTATGATTCTGAAGCTAGACATGAACAAGGCATATGATGGTGTTTCCTAGGATTTCCTGATCAAGGTTATGGAGAGGATGGGTTTTAATAATGATTGGTGTAGGTGGGTATACAACTGTATTTCCACCACCTCTTATGTTGTTCTAATCAACAAGGTGGCCTCTAAGTTTTTCAAGGTAGGAAGGGGCTTACAATAGGGAGACCCATTTTCTCCCTTCCTTTTCCTAATCATTGTTGAGGTGTTGGGTCATGCTTTGAATAAGGAGGCAGAGGATGGACAGATTAGAGGTCTCCAAGTTTTCGAAGGGACTCCTAATTTGACACATCTATAGTTTTTGGATGATACATTGCTCTTTGGAGAGTCTAAGTTGCTAGAGAGGCTAGGGGTTTCAAGAGGATTATCCATAATTGTGAGTTGGCAGTGGGTCAAAAAATTAATACAAGTCATGCATTTATTTTCTTAAGGAATTTTGTATACAATCTTTTGAAATCCAAAGAATACTAGGATTTGAGGTCAATGTCCTTCCTAGCAACTATTTAGGAATGCCTTTGGTGGATAAGAGAACTTCAGAAGTAGAGTGGAGGAAAGTGGTGGATAAGGTGAAAAACAAGATCACCTCCTGGAAAGGGAGATGGATTTCCATAGAGAGCAGAATTACTCTCATTAAAGCTTCTCTGTCTATTGTTCCTATCTACACAATGTCTTCTTTCCATATCCCTAGTAAGGTTGCTCAGGTGATAGATAATACTCAAAGGATTTTTTGTGGAGAGGTATCGAGGAGGTGTTCAAGTACAACCTAGTAAAATGAGAAGAGGTGTGTTTAACCAAAAATTTATGAGGCCTTAGCTTCAGGAACATCAGGAATATGAATAAAGCTTTGGGGGCTAAGTTGGCGTGGAGGATATATGAAGAAAAAGACAAATTTTGGAGCAAGGTGATGCAAGCTAAGTATCTACAGAATGACACCAATAACCTCTTTGACTCCAGATCCCAATTACCTACATGATCCAGTATCTATAACTTTTTTGAGAATATGTAATAACTTGGTCCAACTTGATCTAGTCTGGAGAGTTGGTAAAGGAAATAAGATGAGGTTTTGGAGGGATGTTTGGCTAGAAGAGAAGCCTTTGAGAGACTTCCATCACCTTAGAGCTTTGGTAAATTCTTTGGAACCCAACTTGGGGGATTGGTCAAAGATTATGTGGAGGAACAAGTAGGACATCGGAGTTGGAAATGCCCTGATGGACTAGTGGGTGATTTGGATAGTAAATGGAAGGAGATTCTTGAAAAGTTAAATAAATGGCCTCTTTTAGAAAACAAAGATAGGTTAATGTGGAAAGGCAATGGAGAAGGAAGAGTGACAGTAAGAGAAGCCTATAAACAATACTTTTGTCAAGGTTTGACTCTAAGTAATTCTATGATTGGAGGATATGGAATAAGCAAGGGTTGTCTAAGGCTAATGCTTTCCTTTAGATAGCATGGATAAAGTGGGCATTAACTTGGGATAGGCTTTTAAGATTAGGAAAAATTGGCCCATCTCGCTGCATAATGTGTAAATCCTCCAACGAGGATAATGATCATCTTTTCTTACATTGTGAGTTAGCTTGTGAACTGTGGAGAAGACTCCTCAAGAAGTGGAAGATGGTTTGGGTAACCCCTTAGAATATTGCTAGGCTAGAGGAAAGCTAGGATCTTAGATCCAAAGTCATGGGTTAAAATTCATCTGGAACATGGCACCGACCATCATTATTTGGAACCTTTGGCTAGAACATAATAGAAGGATTTTCCAAGAGTAGATTAGGGAGGTGGATATAATTTGGGATATGGTGGAAAATTCTCTTAATGAAATCGGTGAGATCCACAAGAAGAAGGATTGGAAGGTGGCGAAGGGGGAAGAAAATTGAGCAAATCAATGGCCAAGGTTTAGATGGTTGGGTAGCTCAGAGAGGAAAAGAGGTAAGCATTCATATGAGAATAGAAACCCATGGTTATACTTGGACCTTGGTTGGATAAAATTGAATTTTGATGGTGCTACCAGAGGCAACCTCGATAGGGCTGGTGGTGGAGTTTTTAGGGATCACAGAGGCCATCCACTTGGTATATATTCCTATCACTTCGAGATTGATTTTAATAATTTAGTAGAAGCCAGGGCTCTAAGGAAGGGCATGTCAATAGCTAGGAGTAAGGGATGGAATGATCTATGGGTGGAAGTGATCGGCATCATGAATGGCAGCTCTCCTAAGAATTGGAAATTGGAGCAGATTATGGAGAATATGTGAATAGAACTTATGTTGGACCCAATATAAAATTCTCTCATATCAAAAGGATTGGGAACAAAGTAGTAGACTAGGTTGCTAATCAAGGCATAGATGCTAGGAACAATGGGGATTCTTCTTAGATGGAGTGGAGGGAAACTTATCCCTATGAGGTGTTGAAATTGATTCAGGAAGACATTAAAGAGCATCCACCTAATAATGGGCAAGAGTGATATCACAATTCTTAATTAGACTTGATGTTTTGAGTACATTGAGGCATGTGGAGAGCTGGCAGAGGGCAAGTATAGTAGGAAGGTTATCATTTATGGAGATGGTGTGTGGAAATAGTTTGGAGTTCTCTCAAAGTGGACCTGCAGTTCTCTTGATTGTTGCTATTTTTTCCATTCTCTTTTTCTCGCAGGCATATGGCTTCAATTGGAATGGGGGATAAGTTAGGTGAAATAGCAAGGAGGAATGTTGATAAGGGCAAGAAGGTGATGGAAGGAGCACCATGGAGGCAGGCCAGAAAGAGTGGATTTAGTGCGACGATGGGCGGGAGAATAAAGAGGAAGTATTCTGTCAGGAAGAGTCTGAAGAAAATCTCAGGTGAAGAGGCTATGGCAAGGTTCACTAACGGTGTGGAAGGTGAAATCAAGAATCCTATTCTTAGGGATTGGTTGGGATAGCTACTCAAGGTAGCTAAAGAAGTTGATGACAAGGAGGGCGTGAATGTGAGGGAAGTAATGGCTCATTTACTGTTGGATCCTGAAAGTACTAGAGGGAGGTAGAATGTATTTGGAGTGGCCCAATCTCTCACTATTACCACTATGTTATAGATTGTAGCCTCCTCTATTTTGACGCATGAGGATATGATAGAAGCATCCAAGCAAAATGAAGAAAACATGGAACTAGCGATGGGTCATCTGCATGATGTAAAGGTCAGGGTTTTAGAGACCAAAAAGGTGGTCAATGAGATAGAAATCAAATTGGGTGTCTCGACCCTGAAACATGCTCGGCCTTCCTTATCCTATGCATTCAATAGTGCAAGTGATGGTGTGGACCTATTTGGTGATAGTGAAAATTAGGTATTGGTTGTTAATTTTTTTATTTTGAATGATTTGGTTTTTTGAGAGGGGGCCGATGTAATTTGCCCCTCTGCATGATATGTATTAAGGATTGGGTGTGAACTGTGATAACATTTAGTTTTGATTATGTCAGTTTGTGGCTATGGACATCTAGTTTGATAAGGCTACGTAGTCTGGGGGGTTAATTTTATAGTGTTTATTCTCTAATACATGAAGACTCTAAGTTATAACCATTTTGAATGGGTCCCTGGTCCCTTAACCAGGGTTTTATTATCAAAAAAAATTACACCAACAACCCTCCTAAGTGCAACTAAAGTAATAAAGAAATGGGTCCCCTCAAAACAAACCATATTATCTACCCATGTACAATCTAAAAGAACCCCATGCACAAAAAGAGTGTACCCCTCAAAATAAAAGATAAAACCCATCGAAAAAACTCTATCTCAAAGAGAGGATAATGAATGAATAAATGTAGAAACTACTCATGTACCTCGATACCAATGTTAAATTATGATTGAAACCAATTAATTAAATCAAGTATCATGCAAGATTCAAGAACATTGACCATAATAAATGGCTCTCAATTTGAGATGTGAACTGACATGAATCAGATACAAGATTTGAGAATGATTACCATAGATGAATGGCTCTCAATTTGAGATGTGAACTAATGTAAATTATGATGTGGCAAAGATGAACAAGAAGACCCAAAATAACTAATGCAACTCGATGTGAGATTTCATTAATGGAGGTGGAATCACAGGGTATGCTAAGTCACTACACTACTCCTCACAATGTCATGTTGTGTAAAATCACTAGAAGCCCATGGATTAATTCTCCCCAAGATGAAGCTTTATTTTAGTATAGGTACATGAATGATGGCACTTTGTAAGTTGAGTGCATTTGCATTAACACCCCCTCCCCCAAATTAGCTCAATTTAGACCCCTCTATTAAGTAAAGTTTTTAGCACTTTATAATTAAGTGTATTTACAAAGTGGAAATTGATTTTTTAGAGTTTTATAATGTCTGATCTGAACCAATAAAGCTAGAAGTACAATTAATTTATAGCATAAAAACAAATAGCCAACACCTTTATGTAGTCCTTGAAAAATATCAACCTTCAAAAAGGAGAACTCAAATCCAAGTCTATTTATGAAATTATGTATGAAATCTGAAAGTTCAAAAATCTATGACTTCACAAGAAATTTTGAGAGAATTGATTTTTTGAAAAAATTGGAAGTCATGAACAAAAATTGATTACATCATTAAGAAGAGCTAAAAAACTCGTTTTAAAACAAAATTGCACCAAAAAATACCTTTTATGGTTGAGATATTGTCCTTTGAAATTAACCTTCAAATCTGAAAATGTAAATAGAGGGGGTCTTTGCCCCTAGTGGCACCCTACTAGCTAGCAAGCCATAGACTGACAATGCTACCTACAGAGGTGGTGTTCAAATGACTCTCTGGAAGTGTAAAGGTAGAGTTCTAGGTAGAACCACTCAAGCAATAAACGATCCACAAGGAGGTGGCTCAATGACTAGCGCCACTAAGGCTAAGCAACAAGATGATAAAGGGCTAGGCAACACATGGGGTGCACTAAAAAGTTACCATAGATGTTGTGTACTAGGGTGGGAGGCGAAGCTACAGACCTTGCCACCACCCATGGTACTCCATTCACTACACCTTGTGTTATGTGCTATAACAAAAATGCATCATTTTTTAATTTGATTTGATATTTTTTGCCATGTTTTTTCTTGTTTATTTTTTAAAAAAATAAATAAAGAAATAGTTTTTTTTAATTGCACCTATAAGTTACTACACAAAGAGGCCATACAATGTCCCTAGGCAAAAGAAATTGTCTTCTACAAACTACTCCAAATCAAACCAATTTTATATCAATCCAAAAAAAATTGGCCACTCCAAATGCAATAGTGAAGTTACTCCAAAAACCAAGTTGTCTGCAAAACTTCAAATAAAACCCTACAGATAAATTTACACTATATTGACTTCATGGCATTCAATACGAAGCGAAATCCCACCCTAACTAATTTGATCCTTTTGAAAGCAAAAGAACAATCAATTGCTTCTCTAAAAGCATTGTATAAAGAGTAATCTAAAAAACTCAATTTACAAGAATATAAACCTTCAGTAAAAGAAACTAGAACAATATCCCATATGAAATTAATTAACAACTAAACCCTCCTACTTTTACTTTGATACTATGTTAAACTTAATAAAAATTATACAATATTAAATCACCTTAAGATCAAAACATCTAGATAACACTAATTCAATATGCAAATAATACGAGAATAACAACATTCCAACATATGTATTCAAGAGTGCATATAATTAAAAAAATAAACTATAATATATAAACTCCTAATCAAGGTAACAAGTGTCCTAGAAGAAAACTAACTCAATTGTAAGGGTAAAGGTGTCAAGTGAAATCATCTTGATAAGAAAAATGTGGCACCTAACTACCATCAATCAAGGAAATGCATGAAATGGATGTGACGAAAAATCCCATCAGTCAAAGAAATTGAAAAAGATAATATATGCTCTTATTTTTAATTTTACCAAAACAAATAACATTTATTACCTAAATAAACTTGATATAAGATGCTTGATATAATCTTACACCATGTGGAATGAAAAAAAAGATAGAGAGAGCATCAGGATAAGTGCTAAGAAAGTCTATGAACATGGGGTCGTGAATAAGGTGGTCCATGATAATGTCAAGTGAAAAAAAAGGATGCATTTAGGTTTTAAAACTATCATGTGCTCAATATGAGACTTCTTCCCCATTCATATGGCTATGTCTAATTCATAATAAGTCCCTCGTAAATAATTGTCAAAAAATAAAAAATGAATAAAAATGAATATAACATTTGAGAGATGTTAATAAAGAATATAGAGTTACTATTTCAATGATGAGTTTCGTGTTCTAGATATTTTATAGTGTGTCATTAAATTTAATTTATTTTTCAATAAATCAAATTCCTTTAAATTACTACACTGTGCTTATATGGTTCATCTTTTACTTCAAAAATTGACACGTTATGGTGAAGGATGTAAGAGCAAGTGTAGAAGAGTTAACAAAAGTGGGCTTCAATCGATTTTTTGTTACGAGGGATCAGACAAATGGAAAAAACCATTGGGAAAGGGGAGAAGAAACATGGGGCTTGTGAGAAGGATTATGTAATGTCCCTTTTTGGGATATTCTTGATTTTATGCCTTAAAACATTAACATTTACTCAAAATGATAATAGCTTTATCCAAGATCAAGAATTTATGATAATATTTAGATCAATAAATAATAGCACAATTCTCAAAATCAATCATATCGCAAATTCTTTAGAAATACTTCAAATCTGTTGAATTAGAGGTTTTTGTCCCTAACTCAATAGTTGCAATATCAATGGTTTAAGAGCATGAAAGGGTTTTCGTCCTTCCAACTCTTAGTCCACCTTGGAGGGTTTTCGTCCTTGACCAAGATTTGGATTTCCATCCAAACTTGATAAAACTAATAAGGGTTTTCGTCCTTATCCTCTCGTGAATTTGGAATGGATTCCGTCCTTCTGCTAGATACTTCCTCAAATTCAAAACTAATTACTTGATAAATTTGCTAGATTATTGTTGATTGCTTTTGTTGATTGATATTTCTTAATGGATTGGCAAGTTAATGCTTGAATTTTTGCTTGAATGAATGATCTCTTACCCAAGAAATGATCTCCCTTTTATATCTTATTATTTCGGAAGTCACAACGCTTCATACACACCATGGCTTTTGGTAAACTATATTTTAATTTTAATTTAATCATAAAACCCAATTGCAAATATTAGTTTAAGCGTCACTTTCTTTATCCCCTTTAATCTCTTTGGCGACTAGTTTATATCTTAGCGGATTGCCTTCTTGTCTTGGGTGAATGTTTTATACATCTGAGCACGTCATAACATTATATTCGATTGTTATTATATGCCCTATCTGACATCCCTAGGTTAATAAGCTTTAGTTATAATTTGTAATATTATTCAGTCCTTACTGAAATCGCATTCTTTCCTTGTATAGAGGACCTGCCAGGTATATTCGCTAAATGCTTCATGTAATTTTAAATCATTTTCTCAAAGTGGTTGGCATATTACCTTATTATATGTGGTTGCTTATGTGATGACCAAACAAATTCAATGTTGCATTAATTCTACATTTAACATTCACGTTGAGTGCTATGTATAGCAATCTGGTACATGTATCATGTGCAGACATAGTTTATGTTTGTGGAGGGAACATTATACCAATGTCTAAGTCGCACAATCAACCTCCAAATTATCAATGCAAAAGGAAGACTGGGAGGGACATGACAGTCCTCCACTCTTAGATTTTTCTTGTCCTCAAGCAACCACATACTAAGATGCTCCTAAAGTTACTAGTATCACAAATCAACCTTGTAGATTTGTAATTCCTATATATTGATCCTCCTTGGGATATAACTGGCTTCTGTTGCGGCACTCTGATATAATCAAGAATTAAAAATTTTGCACCAAGTGATGCTTCTCTCATTGTCTTAATTATATCCAACTCTGTACTACAATGATGTCCCTGAAGAGTAGTTGTTAGTATACTTGCCTCGACTAGACTACCAATATAGTCCATTAATGTGATAAGGTTCATGCCATCTTTAAAAATATGAGGACAATTAATTGCCCAATATTCTTCTGGTTCATGTACTTGTATTTCCCAATATCCCTCACTAAAACCAAGAGTTGGTAATTGGCAAGGTCCAAAATTTAAGACCAATTTTCTCTCATCCTCGGAGAGAAGAAATAATAACACATCTTGTGATAGCATAGTTTGAAATCAAGGAAGCATTAATCCGAAGATCAATTTCTCTTTGACATCAACTACATCTTCAAAGAACCAATTGGGTTGGCCCAACCTTCACACATGGATATTGCTGAGTCAAAACAAAAAAAGTGAGCTTCCCATATATTAAGATGAGGACTTGAAGCACGACACACATCTATGACCTTGTTCATTACTTGACTTAAGAAATGATATGATCTATGGATTTTTACAACACTTTGAGACCAATAGATTGGAAATGCCTTTGTGAGAAGTACATTTCCTAGGGTTTGATATTGTTGTAATGTTCCAACATTTGTAGCTAGTACATCGTGATTCATGATTTAGAAGACAGATTTTGTTGTATTTGGTCATTGTTGATTGGTTTGTTTATTTGAGCATTTGATTGGGTATAGTATTACTGAAATTCGTATAGGGAATTTGACAAATGCTTTGGACAAGTATGTTGATATTTGTAGATTATGGGTTCTACTTGGAGATTTTGTGCATCTAGTTGATGATAAGATGGTGACTTGTATACATTTGTTGTGATTGTCTATAGATCTAAGTTCACTATAGTTTGGCAATTGAGAATTTGACTTTATTGTTGATACTTGTTAGGTCACTTAATACATTACATTGATGTAAACATGTTCACTTGTACAACAGTTGGATTTTGCACTTGTTGATTTGACAATTTGATGATCTGTATTGGGATTGGATGTTCTTTTATTGACATGTGACTTTGGTTTTGTGCATATCCCAGATGTTTTTTGGGTTGTCCTAGTTGGTGATATTTGGATATTTAGACTTGAGATTGTAATTATGAATGAGAAGACACCAATTACACACCATGTCAAGAGATGATTAAGAGATTACTAACATGTCAATTTGAGAGCTTGTAGGTTTTCAAACTGTTGGGTTAAAATCTATCAAGAATCATACATGGTGCTGTCCATTCTACTTACCCATGTCTAAAAGTGTTCTCCATCATTTTGGATGACACTTCCTTCCCATTATGTTAGAAACATAATTCTATCTTTTGAAAATCTTGATAGTATCTACCTAAAGAATGTAACCATTGAATGCCCAAAACCACATTTGTATCACCCATGTTTACCACATAGAAATCTTCATGTATTTGGTGTCTCCCCAAGGTAAGGTTGAGTTGTTGAATTCTTTGTGTACAAGGGGTAGTGAATCCATCGGCCATAACTACCTTGAAACTTTCAAAGTTTTCAGCGTTTAATTTCATCCTCATTACTAGACCTTCATCAATGAAGTTATGTGTAGCACCACTATCAACTAATATATTCACTCTTTGCCCTTTTAAAACACTACGAATTCTAAAAGGGTGATACTTGGGCGCCCCTAAAAGTGTTTTCAATGTACCACTTGCAAATTCTTCTTCTTCATATTTCCCCTTCTTCCTTTTAGGTTCAAGTTCTTCATCCTCTGATTCTTCATCCATTATTGCTTCTATGTTGTGTACTTGTCCCTTTTTGGAACATCGATGACCCGACTCCCATCGTTCCCTACAATTAAAACACAATTTCTTCTTTCAAAGCTCGTTCTTGGTTTCTTCTGTCATGTTGGAGTGAGGAGGTAATGCCCTTGGTTGCCAATCATCCTTGTAATCATCCTTGTAAGAGGGTTTCTTATGTGACCCCGATGGTATATTCTTGGGATAGGTCTTGTTTGTAGTTGTTGAAACTTCCAAGCTCAATGCCTTTTTAATTGCATCTTGCAGAGATGTAGGATCAAGAACGCCCACCAAGCCACGGAGTGACTCCATCAATCCTTCAATAAACAGGTATGTGAGCCTTCCCTCCATAATATTCGGCACCTTGACTGAAATTCTACCACATAATCCTCTGCTGAACCTCGTTGCTTTAATCGTGCCAATTCTTTGAAATGTCTCTCAGGGTGCTTTTGATCAAATAAATCTATAATGTGTAAAATCGTCATACTTCACAATATTTTGATGTCCTTGTGTGACAATTCCATGATGCCACCCCTTGTGCAATCCCATCTAAATAAAGAATAGCAAATTTGATAGCTTTCTCTTCTATCATTGGGCTAAGTGAGAGATATGTATCCAAGTTTTGGATCCAAGCTCTTGTTGTATCCATTCCAAAACCATCAAATGTTGGAAGTGACATCTGTTTTACTTTTTTTGTAAATCTTTATTGCTCTGCTACATGGTTTGTTTTCCCTTAGATCCATTCATAACCTTGAAGTATTGTATGAAAAGAATATCACATTGGAGATTTGGATCGACCTTGAATATTCATCTATGCAAGCTCTGGCATCAAATATTTGATTCCACTCTTCTTCTTCTTCTTCTTCTTCTTCTTCTTCTTCTTCTTCTTCTTCTTCTTCTTGGGGTGGCTCTATTCTAGGTAGAAATGTAGGTCGAGTAAGATGCTGGTCCAATTCTACTATTATTTATGTTCATGTTGGCTCTATTTTGATTAGTATTACTACATTCCATCCCATTATTTTGTGTAGATTGGTTGGAATTGTTCAAGTTTTGCATCATTTGGATGAGTAATTGATTGGTTTGATCTTGTCTTTTTGTCATCCGCTACATAAAAATCTTCAATTCATTCTCTTGACCTACCTCACGATCACCCATTTTATTACCTTTAATTGGGTTGCTACTTGCCTCTAGTTTTCTCCTTTCTCTTTACAAGGCTCGTTGAGCTCTTTGGCTCAATTGCATATACTACTTTTTAGATCCTCAGGCTAGTAGTATCAATGCTCTAATACTAATTGTAATGTCCCTTTTTGAGATATTCTTGATTTTATGCCTTAAAAAATTAACATTTACTGAAAATGATAATAGTTTTATCCACAATCAAGAATTTATGATAATATTTAGATCAATAAATCATATCATAGCATAATTCTCAAAATCATTCATATCGTGATTTTTTTGGAAATACTTACAAATCTGTTGAATTAGAGGTTTTTGTCCCTAACTCAATAGTGACAATATCAAGGGTTTTCATCCTTAACTTGTCAAGAGCATAAAGGGTTTTCATCCTTCCAACTCTTAGTCCACCTTGGAGGGTTTTCGTCATCCTTGACCAAGATTTGGGTTTCTGTCCAAACTTGATAAGAGCAATAAGGGTTTTCATCCTTGTCCTCTCGTGAACTTGGAAGGGATTTCGTCCTTCCTATTTGCAAGATACTTCCTCAAACTCATAACTGATTGCTTGATGAATTTGCTAGATTATTGTTGATTGCTTTCACTGATTGATATTTCTTAATGGATTAACAAGTTAATGCTTGAATGAATGTATCTTACCCAAGAAATGATCTCCCCTTTATATCTTATTGTTTCAAAAGTCACAACCCTTCATACACCTCATGGATTTTGGTAAACTATATTTTAATTTTAATTTAATCATAAAACCCAGATGCAGATATTAGTTTAAGCGCCATTTTCTTTATCCCCTTTCATCTCCTTCTTGGCGACTACTTTATATCTTAGTGGATTGCCTTCTTGTCTTGGGTGAACGTTTTATACATCTGAACACGTCATAACATTATATTCAATTGTTATTATATGCCCTGTGCGAAGTCCCTAGAATAATAAGCTTTAATTATTATTTGTAATATTATTCAGTCTTTGCTAAAATTGCATTTTTCCCTTGTATAGAGTACCTGCCAGGTATATCGCTAAATGCTTCATGTAGTTTTAAATCATTTTCTTAAAGTGGTTGGCATATTACCCTATTATCTTTTTTTTTAAAAGAGGGGTAAAAATTTATTAATCAGGAAATTGCAAGTACAAAACCAGAAGGGCAACTGCCCCAAGAGATAATAGAGGACTAAAAAGGAGCACCAACACCACAAGTAACCAAACCAGAACTAGGGGAACCTCCCCAACCCCTAAGTCCCAAGCAGGGACCACAGCTAACCATCCATATCCGCAAAGATCAAACTTTCTAAATGTTGAGCCCCATCATAGGAATATTTATCCCAACCACTAACATTCACATCTCCCACCTGCTCTGAAGCCCACTTAGCCAAGCAATCTGCCACACGGTTCCATTCCCTAGGAACATGGACAAAAGAAACAAAATCCATTGCGTGACTCAATCAAAGAATCTAATGAACCACCGAAACCAGCTACCAATGCACACCAACCATCACCCGCTCATTCAGCAGATTAACCACAATCTAAAAATTAGAATCACAAATAACCCTACGCCATCCCAGAGCACATCTTATTTCCAAAGCATAGAGAATAGCTAGAGCCTCCATAAAGTTATTAGTTTGATGCCCCTTATAGGAGGTAAAGAAAAAGAGGACAACACCAAAGCTATCACTTCCTAATTCCCCAATCCCAACATGGCCAGGATTCCCCCTAAAAGAGCCATCTGTATTAATCTTAAAGATTCCTGGAGGTGGAGGGGACCACTTTCCCTCTCTTTGAACCTTACTCTTAGGCTCATTTTCTTGAGCCAAGAAGAGCATGAGCCTCCAACAACTAATCTCAAACTATGTGCCACCTGCAATTCCCCAATCTCCAACCTAGTAGAGAGATCACATTTAGCCGCTAAAGTCTCCTGAAGCATACTAAGAATCCTCTACCACACCTATTAAACCTCCAACTTCCTCCCCTGAAAAATAGTCTGGCTTCTTTCTAACCACAACTGCCACAAAATAAAAGGACCAATATTCCAAGCCATTTGCAAGAAAGAAGCCTTAGCTGGAGGCTTGCCCAAACTACTCAAAAAATCAACCAAAGAAGAAGCATGAACACAAGCCTATTTCCAAGCACCCCAGTAATGATGCCAAATCTCTTGAGCAAGAGGACACTGAAAGAATAAATGGGTATGACACTCCTCTCCACTATTGCAAAGGAAACAGCTGTAAGGACCTTGAAAGCCCCTTTTCTATAGGTTATCCCAAGTGAGACAACGATTCGAAGCAACCAACCAAAGGAAGTAGTTACATTTAGGCCATCCAAATTTATTCCACACAAACTTCCACCAAGGAGAGTTCTTCACTCCAAAAATTTTCCTATCCAACACTCGATATCCAGAGGTGATTGAATACACACCTTTCAGATTAGGACTCTAGGCAAGGAAATCTCTCTCCTCTAGAGCACTGCAAACTCTACCATCAAGAATCCTAGATAACTCCTCCCAATCCACCAGTAACCCCCCCGATAGCCACTCAAACATATCCTTCCATCTACAAACCTCCACTTGACCCACACGTTGAACAGATTTGAAATGCTCCACATGACACCACCCCGCCTCAAGGAAAATATCACATAAGGATTGTAAATGTAGATACATAGATAGGATAGGCAAGTACCCATCCCAAGAGTCATACCAAAACAAGGCCTCAGACCCCCCGTTACAAATCCAAAAGAGCCCATGCTTAATTAAATTGGCTCCCCTTTTAAGAGAACTCCAAATCATAGATCCCTTACCAGAGAGGTGAATCTTAGAACATCAACATTCTCCACCCCCTGCCCCCAAATACTTCAAGTTAAGAATCCTAGCTCAATATTGATCCTGACAAGTACACCACCGCCAGTACAATTTAGTAGCCAAGGCCTGACCAGTAAGATTGACTTGCCTAAGACCAAGACCATCTTCTTGTTTCAGCCTACAAACAAAATCCCACTCGACCAAACTCCACTTCAAAGATTCTAAATTCCCAACCCAAAAGAATTGTCTAGATAAAGCATTAAATTCATCAATAAAGCTTGAGGGGGCCCCTTGAACAAAACACATGTAAGTGGGAAGAGCTTGAATCACTAATTGTAATAGAGTAACTCTCTTAGCTGAGGACAACCATCTGCAAGTCCAATGACTAACCTGCTTACAAAACTTGTCCAAGATATCCTGCCAAAACCCCTAGATAGAGTGCCAACATTAATGGAGATACCCAGATAGACAAGAGGAAGTCCCAATCTGAAATCTAAGAATACTCGCAATCCTACCTTGAATAAGCCTAGGAGTATTAAAGAAAAAGATGAAGGACTTATCTTCATTAATCCTTTGTCCAGAGGCAGCCAAATAAATATCCAAAGTCCTCCTTAAGTTAATTGCTTCACTAACTTTGGCTAAACCCATCAAAGCAGTGTCATCAACAAATTGCAAATGAGAGTGAGGAGGCAATCTGTCACCCCAGTTCCAACCCTGGATCAATCCCTTGGCCACATGAGATTTTATGAGTCTCCCCAATCCCTCAGCCAAGATGATAAGCAAGTAAGGAAACAAAGGGTCCCCTTGCCAAAGACCTCTAGAAGTATCAAACAACTTAGTAGGCTCTCCATTAATAAGAACAGAAAAAGAGGTTGTCATAACACAACTCATAACCCAATCCACCTAGTCAGGACCAAAGGCAAAAGCCAATAGTACCTTTTGGAGAAAAGTCCATTTAACACAACCATAATCTTTGGCCATATCCAACTTAATGAACATAGCTTTCTCCTTGGAAACTACCATTGAGTGAATAGCCTCTATCGCCACAACCACACCATCCAGAATTTGTTTACCAGCAACAAACCCCCCTTGTTCCTCTGAAATCAACCTGTTGAGCCAAGGTTTAAGTCTTTCAACAATTAGCTTCACAATGATCTTATAAACAACATTACATAGAGCTATTGATCTAAAAAGATTCAACAAGTTAGCTCCTTCCCTCTTAGGGATAAGAGCCAAGAAAGTAGCATTCAAAGCTCTTAACATTTGCTTGCTCCTGTGCGACTCCCTAACCACCTCCAAGTGATCAAATTTTATAATCTCCCAAAATTCTTGAAAGAATTCAACTGGGAAACCCATTAGGACCAAGGGCCTTCCCTTTTTTAACTGAAAAACAACCTTCTCCAATTCCTCCATAGAGATGATGCAACAAAGAGCCTCATTCATCTCATTAGACACCAAAGAATGAATACACTCAAGAACCCAATTTTCCTCCTCAATAGCTAAAGGGGAATCCTTAGTAAACAAAGAAGAAAAGAAACAAGAGGCCTCAGCTACAATCTCATGCCTAGAAGACAACAAAACTCCTTGGGATGACACCAAGGAAGAAATGTCGTTCCCATACCTCTTGTCTTTGACAACATTATAAAAGAAAGTAGTATTTCTATCGCCCTCCTGGAGCCAATCTATCCTCAACTTTTGCTTCCAAAAAATCTCCTCACGCAACTCCCATTCAACTAATTTCTTTAAAGCTTCAGTTTCTTCCTTGATATTTTCCACAGTGAGACCAAGTTCTCCAATATGGTGAGTAGTAAGATCCAGCTGGGATTGAGCAACTGCCTTGGCCTGGAAGATATTACCAAAACAATGTTTGTTCCACCTCCTAAGCTGAAACTTCACATACTGCAACCTCTTAACAAAAGAGTACATAGAAGTACCAAAAACCAGCTTTCCTTCACTCCACCATCTCACCATAAAATCCTGAAGAGAAAGTTCACGGAGCTACATCAGCTGAAATTTGAAGGAAGACTTCTTTGCTGATCCAAACCGAGAAATAGAAAGATTAATAGGCCAATGATCTGAACCCCGCCAATCCAAAATTTTAGATGTTGTAGCCCAAGTATTGCCAATCCAGAAACTAGAAACCAAAAACCTATCCAACCTTTCAGAGATACAATTTGCCCCACATCTTTTGTTGCTCTAGGTAAACAAATCGTTGGATGGCTTAACATCCACAAGGTTTAGTCCAGAAATATTATCCCTAAACACCATAGAGGAAGGATCTAATTTGTTCAAACCCCCCTTCTTCTCATCCAAACTAACAATTGCATTAAAATCCCCAGCCATAATCCAAGGAAACAAAGGTGCTAAGGACCTAACATACCCAATATGGGCCTAGAGAGAATTCTTTCCCTAAGCATCAACTAGAGCATACACATTGGTGAATAGAATAAACTATTCTCGACTCAGCTAATTGCAACCACTGATAAAGAGAATCTACTAGAAATCCACCAGAGAGGAGTAACCTTGCGTGGATCCCATAAGCAAACAATTCCACCAGAACTGCCCTGAGCCCCAATACACTGCCACTGACCTCTAACCCATAAACTAGCAGCTCTGTTGGACATCCCTTCAACTAACAACTTTGATTCCTGAATGAAGACCAAATCAGGAGAATGAACATGAATCAACTCACAAACAACATTTTGTCTAGGGATGTTGTTCAACCCCCTTACATTTCATGAGAGCACTATCATCTGTGAAAGGTAGCAAAGTGTGAATCAATGGTTTTAACTGACCCTAATTCCACCAAATTCTCACTTGTCAATTTAACTTTCTCCAGATCCTTCTTCTAACCCATTTTAGAGGGAACCTCCCAAGCAACTTTTTTGAGATTCTTTTGCTGAATCCCAAGAGAGGGTTGGGCACTGCAACTCACCTAAGGAGATTGAGTGCCAAATGTTGGTTTGGAGTATCTTGATTCATCCCATTTTCTGCCACAACAACCTCAGCTAGCACCACCAACCCTTGATCTGTCTTCGTCTGTGAACCAACAACCACTTCATGAATGTTATCACAAAAATCTACCTCCTTTGAGCCTTCCTGAGCGATCTCCAAGGGGCCTAGCCCTTCATACAGCTCTGCTAGAATCATCCCCTCCTGATCTTTAGAACCTAAGGCATCAAAATGATTGTACAATCCATCTGACTACCTATCTTTGAGAGTCCTTTTCTAGCCTCTGCCTTTATTCTGGGACTTTACTGAAATAAACCCCTCCTTATCTGGCTCACCTGTTGTAGCAGGCGCTTTCCTCTTATCCATCTGAGGGGCGGGTTTAGAAGGTTTATCAGACTGAGTCCCTACACAGTTAGTTCTAGGGCACTTGTTTTGCAAATGTCCATATTCATGGCATATGCGCCACCTAAAAGGGAGAGCCTCATAATCCAACTAATGAGTCCAGGAGGAGGACCCTAACCAAATTTCCAGAGAATCTAGCAAAGGATTATTTAAATCAATTTCAACACAAGTGCAAGCAAAAGACATTACCTTTTTGTCGAGCGTTTGTTGCGAAGGGCCCACCGGATTGCCCAGCAGCAACACAACCATATGTAAAATATCATTCCTCTAGAATTCAAGCGAGAACCAAGGCAGTCAAACCCACACTGGGACTCTAGAAGGTAGCTCCTCTGCAAGGTTAAATCCAGTATGCCGTGGCTTAATAAAAAGCCCTACTTGATTATGAAAGTACGCCCCCCCCTCAAAAGCCTTATTGTGATTTGACAAGTTTGAAAACACCACTAGAAAATAATTATTCACCGCTAACATTACCTCCATATCTCCTTCAGGGTTCCAAGTACTTCACGTCCAAGATTCAATGAAAGGCAAAGAGGCCCGTATCCCCATAAACTTACAAATCAAAGCATGATTTGCCAAGTACGATATGTCATCTTCTATAGATTTTGGGTGGATCACCAAAATAGGCCTCTCTTGGCTCCTCTCAAGGCACCCATTCACTTTCAAAATGCGAGGACCTCCAAACTGAGCAACTTGCTCCCCATGCAAACCCTGCCCCAAATTGGAAGAAGAGGGAAATCCTCTATTAAGAGCCTCCCGAAAGGACTCCTTCAAACCAATGACTAGACTATTAGCATAATCCATGGCCCCCATATTACCCTTTTATCCTTGGTTGCTTATGTGATGAACAAATAAATTCAACATTGCATTAATTATACATTTAGCATTCATGTTGAGTGCTATGTATAACAATCTAGTATGTATCATGTGCGGAAATAGTTTATGTTTGGGGAGGGAACATTATACCAATGCCTAAGTTGTACAATCAATCTCCAAAGTATCAATGTGAAAGGAACACTGGGAGGGACATGACAGATTAAGGTGGTTTCCAAAGTGAAATGTTGAATGTAGGAAAGTGGATCTAAACCCTAGGGAAAAGAAAGAAGAGAGTAATACGATATTGGATGTAGGGAAAAGTCATAAAAAGAATCAAACCAGGTGGTGGGTTTGTAACTAAAGCACAAGCAAGAAGAGGTTGCATGCATGTTAAGAAAAGAAAAAAATGAAGTAAATAAAAGAGTAAAACACTAGTTTTAAATTTTGTGGTACACGAAAGAATAGGAAATGAGGTAGTGGTTGGTTGGTTTTGTGCTGGTTTACTAAGGGTGTTAAGGTAGCAAGTATTTTTATATTCCTTTATAAGGAAGAAGGCTTGTTTGTGTTAGAATGTCAAGTTTACATAACATACTCTAAAAATAGAGCTTCCACTAAATGTAGTGATTTTTTTTTTAATTACTATGTAGTTTCCTTTCTCATTTCAAATTTAAAAACAATAAAGCAATATTTAATAACATATTTCAGATATTAAACAATAAAAAACTGCATGTTAAAAGGATGAAATTGTCCATTTTAGATAGAAAGCATTAAGAATAAGGGAAAGAGGCCATGTCTGATTTGATGATTGGAGAAGAAACGAATGGCAAAAAAGAGGAGGTTTTGTATTCAAGTTTAAATTATGAGTGGTGATATAGTGCAATATGGTTACAGATGCTAGCATGTGCAACCGCGTTCCATCATTTCTACGTCTATGGTTCTATCCAAAGTTGTGCTCTAGTGTCTGCTATGGTCAAGAGTGGTGTCAAAACTGTTCATTAGATTCTTGTTCTATGCAACAATGGCCTCTACAACTTATGGGGTTGAAAGCCTAAAAGAGGTGCCTATTGGCTGTTTAGGGGTTACCTAGATTGGTGTTGAGTTATTGGTAAATGTTGACATGCTTGGTGTGTGAAACCCTAGGTGCCTGGAAAGATGGGTGTCCATTGGAGGTCTCTTAGTTGCTCCTATGTGTCCATGATGCCCTTGCGTTGTTTGTTGTGCCTTTATGTGCTCCTAGATTCTTCACTGCACTTCAAGATGTTTGTTCCATTAAAACCTCCTCTCTATAAACTAATTATGCCTGTTTCTAGCCTATGCAGGCAAGGCGGGCAAGTGTTGGGAGGTGGAAAGTTTATTGGAGAACATGATGACAGCATCCAAGATGGACAAGCAATCAAACTTTTTGCTCAAAATTCAATTGATTCAAGAACAAGCCAATAACAATGAATGTTGAACGATTTGTTACTACATAAAATATCTATTTATAAATAAAAATTTAAATAAACGGACGACAAAATTTATCCTTTCTGTAATTTTACTACGTATTATTCCTAAAATAGCAAAGCCGATTGTTTGAATATTTCATAACATTGTCTGACACACAAACAGTCCTCCCTCATAGGAGAGGTAATAGTCGATTACACCAGTAAATACATCATTATCTAATCCAGTTTCAACATTTCTGTAAGTTCTATTACATGCAGCAGTTTCATTCAGTAATCTTTTAAATTCTCCATGCCCTAGACTTACAGAAGGATGGGATGTGAAGTGTTTTAGAGCAAAGGGTAAAAGCATATGGTCAGCTAAGATCAGAATTGTGTCTTGATTAAAAATCGCCTTCCAGCTTTATTCTATCAATGTGTTATCCTTGTTTATCACGTCTTACAACAGTGTGTTAACTGAAAGCTGAAATATTTCATGATAAAGAGATGGTTTATAATTTGACGCTTATATCATGCAAAATGCCATTATATTCAATAACACTGATCATCTCTCAATCTTCATCATACTTCCTTGAACATAAAGAATTGACCTTAAGTGTACGGGGAGCTAGAAACTGAAGTCACTACAGGTTGCCATGAATCCAGATGTATAGAACTGCACCTCAAAGAGAATAAAACCTTAGATAAAAATAGCTAAATTTTTTTAACCTTGCTTCCTCACTGCAATTGATCGTAGCACATGATTGTACACACTGCCGCATGATTTCATGATTTCAAGCATCACGTTATATTGGGGCAATCAAAACATTTCTCTGTGCATATAGCAATTTTTTTTTTTTATCGATCAAAACCGGGGAGGCAACTGGGGGACCTCATTCCCCAAGAAATTTGAACACAGCATTAGTTGTCTTTTTACTTATATGGGTCATTATTAGAAGAATATGAGAAATACCTCTAGAATTCTTAGATAATAAAAGTTGTGCCCAAGATAAAGGGTATTGGTTGTGTACTTTTATGCTAAAATTTAAAAAATACACATAACATACTCCTTTTTATAGTATCAATCTAATAGCACAAAACTGAGTGCTAGTAATTAAATGAAAGACTCAGATAATAGAGAACATGGGAGTACTTATAGCAATCCTTGCTAAGCCAAAGCATGCAAAGGAAGCTAACCATGCATATTAAAATGAGATTGCATTAGTTTATTGTAATTATGTAAGCAGCAATAATTAATATAATTATTGATGTGTATAATTGCCATGCCTCAAAATTAATAATTTATAATTGAATATATTTATGAATTGTTTATTTTATAATTGTGGATAGGGGTCAATTACCTCCGGATTTGTTTCAAAAGTTGGACCACTTAGTAGAGATTGATAAGGTTGTGTAATGCCCTTACTTTGTACTTCTTTTGTTTTGGTTTGAATAAATTTTTACTTGATTATTTTAATGTGAGTTTATTATTCATTCAAATTAAAGATATGAATGAAACTAGTAATGATAAGAGTCTATTACTATATCTAAACATTAATATTACATTGGCACCTAAAGGAGATAAGACATTATTTAAATCAAAGATTTAAATTTCAAATTTCTTAAAATAGTCGACTCTCCAACATAGGCTGACTTCATTATATGGCCGACCTCATGGATATAATGCTCTATATTTATAGATACAAGAGGTGCGCTGATTAGAGATAAACAAATGAAGATAAACAAATGATGTGATGATAAAGGATATGATCTGCATTTATAAGGCAGTGATTTGTATATGCAATTAAGGGCAGTGTTTAATAAAGATAAATACATTTTTATCAAGGCAGCGATTAAGACAAGAGTTATTCTTGAAGAGGCAGCGATTACATTGAGAAGAGGTGTGATTCCTTGTAGAGGTATATATCTTGGTAAGAGATACAATCTTTCATAAGAGACATATCCATTGTGAAGATATATAAGGTGAGAATATTTGTGATTTAAAGGCAGGCAAGTAATGATTTATTTCTAAGTTTGAAATATATATTTCTGATATATTTTTTTGAATATAACAACAGAGAATAAATTGCTACAGCATATTTGATATTATTTTACTTGGTGCAATAGTAGATAAGTATGCTACACCTTATCCTTATGCATTCATAAATGTTAATATTATACTTGTATTCTATTAAGGGAAATAAATGAATATCTATGAATTATTTCATTATTCTCTACATAGATTTATATTTAAAATATGGTAAATACGATTTAGCTATTAGTTATGATTTATAAAATAACTATGCTTATATACATATATAATATATATTCATGATATACAAGGGATTAGTATATTCAAGACCCAGTCCTTAATCCTTCTCTATTGCCGCTCATGAAGATTGGTTGGGTTGTTAGGGAGAGGCAAAATTACTGTCACAAGGAAGGTGATCCTGAAGTGGTATGGACGAGTGTTCTTGAAGCTCTCGGGCTAGGTGGTGGCAATGACGGGTGTTCATGAAACCCTTGGGCCTCACATGTGGAGAATAGTTTTCTAGTGCCCTAACATGATTATCCCCCATCCTCCATAGGGTTGATGATTAAGTAAGAGGTAAGGATTAGGGCTTAAATATAGTAATCATCAAGTATACTATGAATACTAATTAGTCCCTAGTTTTAATGATCTGATATAGGGTACAATAAGTATGTTGAAGTATGTTTATTATGTAAAAATAGGCACACTCCAAGTAGGGAACATTACAATTGGTATCAGAGCCTTTATCTTGTCATCCTGTGAAAGGTAAGTAAATGCAAACTTACCAAAGGAGGAAATAGACAAGCAACAACAACCCTATTCAAAACAATAACATGGGTGAACCAATGGGAAATGAATTAAAAACATTCATGTAAATGACAACTAAAGCATTAATGGATCAAAACAACGAAACAACCCAAGTAATTCTCCAAGCCCTACAAAACATGGGTAATGCAATTGATAATCTCAAGACCAACTCTTCAAATGGGAAAGACGTAGGGTCTAACATTTTAGAAAATAATAACGTATCCTCTAAACCTAGGATTCCAAGACACCCTTTCCTACCTAAGGAAGTTAGACCAAGGGAGGAAGAAGAAATTTATCCACCCTCAAATAGCACCAAGGATATTGTCATAGCTTACGCAAGTTTAGACCTTGAGGTTCAGAAAACTGTACCATTTAGAGGATTTTGTGAAGCAAAGAAAAATGAGACATCTAGGAAACAAAAGAGGTATCCAAATAAAGACTTGATACATGAGGTAAATAAAGTAACTCTTCCAAGCTTTGATGGATCAAATAAAATCATAGCCCATGCATGGTTACAAAAGTTTGAACACCTATTTTACGCTTAGTTTAATGACAGAAGAAGATGCTATCCAATTTGCTGTCCTACATTTAGAAGGATTGACCTACAAATGGTGGCACCACAGAATCCACACCTAAGGGCACCAAAATATAACATCCTATGATGAATTTTCACAAAAAAATATTAAAAGGTTTGACCGAAAACATCCCCAAAAAGATTTTAAAGAACTGACTCAATTAAAGCAACAAGGAATGGTAGAGGATTACATAGTTGAATTCACAAAAATTCCAATCAAGGTTTCAGGAGTTGATGAAGATAGGCTCACCTATCTATTTGTGGAGGAACTGAAAGATTCACTAAAAGGATTGATAAGTGCCCTTAATCCAATATCACTTGAAGATGTCATTGATAAGGCTTTGAGACTAGAAACCTCATCAACAAATAACAAACCCTCAAACGAGCATACAAAACCTTTCCACAAGAAAGAGAGATTCTACAAAGTCTTCTCTGCCAAAGATGAATTTAAGCACAAGAACTTATGCTACAAATGCAAGGAACAATGGGAACAAGGGCATGTTTTTCATAAAAAAAAAATTGAAAAGAAAAATTTGTGCTAAAAATGTAATGAGAAATGGGAACCAAGGCATAAATGTGGAAAAAGAGGTCAAGCACACAATATAGAAGTCCTATCTGACAAAGAAATATGGGAGGAAAATGAAGAAACTCCAAGTAAAAGAATGAAGCATGATGACCAAGAGAATGGGTCCTTAGCCGCAATATCTAAGGTATCCAAGAATCACCATTTTAGAATTAGGGGTGACCTCAAAAGACAAAAAGTAATAATGCTTGTAGATAGTGGGGCAACCCACAACTTTATTGATGAAAAATTGGCAAAAAGAATCAACCTAGAAACAAAAGATTTTGAAGGTTTTAAGGTAACTTTGGTTGATGGATCTACAACTCCATGTACACAAAAACTTACACAATTAAAACTCACTTTTAAAGAAGATTTTTATGTCGTAAACATGGGAGACACGGATGTAATTTTGGATGTTCCATGGATGCACTCCTCGAGACGCTTTACATTAGATTTCCCAAAATTGGAACTTAGCTTTGACCATGATGGACAAAGGGTTATACTACAAGAACTATCTGATGGTTCGCCAAGGGTAGTCTCCTCAAAAAGAATGGAAAGAATTTTTAGACATAGTCAAGTGGAATGGGCAGCTCAATGTATGATCCTTAACAAGTCTACCCCAGAAGGCCAAGCCATACATATTGATATTCAACCAATTCTTAAGAAACAATAAAAGTTATTTGACAATATTCCCCTAGGTTTACCTCCCAAAAGAGGATTTGAACACATTATAGAATTAGAAAAAGGGGCAAAACATGTAATTACTACTCCTTATAGACATCCCCAAAAATTTAAGAGATAGAGAAAACTATTAACGAACTTCTAGAAATGGGTGTAATGTCCCTTTTGGGATTGCCCTAAATCTTGCCCTAGAATCACAAGTTTAATATAGTTAGGGTTTAAATCTTACTAATTAAATACTTTAAGCAAGATAAATCCTGGTTTATGTCTATTTAAAAACCATATAAACTACCAATGTCCATAATGCATAGTGGAAGTCTTAATCATAATAGGGTTCGGTAAGGAACATGATAAGTCTGCCCGAAGCTATTTATACCAAGCCTAAGAGCACGAGCATCTCAAACAACCCGCCCCTTGGCCCATGGTGCAGGAACATCCAAACTAAGGCAGTTCCACCCTTGGGTTGGCATAGTTGGTAGATATATCCATCCCTCTTAAAACTCATTAAATCCATCCTAACAACCAGACATAGTTTAGCTTGAAAGGAAAACCTTGAAAGGGGGTGCTTGTAAACTACACCCACCTAAGCCCAAGAGCACGAGTGTCTTAAAACAACCCACCTCCTGGCCCCAAGCAGTAGGAATATCCAATTCCACCCTCAGAGTGGTGTGCTTAGCATGAGGGCCGGTAAACAACATTACCCTATCTTGCCTCCTTCAACCTTTGATTGGTTATAGGATAAAGACATATATGTATATCATTTATTTATATTAAATGATATAAGTATCAATTCATAATAGCAGTACTATGAGAATTTTATTTATATTAAATGATATAAGTATCAATTCATAATAGCAGTACTATGAGAATTCAAAACCTATAAAATAATCACTGCATATTATTCTTTAAATTCGTACCAGATCCCTTTTTTGTTGTTGCACTTAAGTCTGATTAGTATTACTATCTTGCAATTTGCCTAATGTAGATTATAAGGTATTTATTGATGATCTTTGTTGTTGATTATTTGATCAGAAGATATTAATATTCTTGTGTTGATTCCATGCCCCTTCCTCTTTTGTTGATTTCCTTTTATACTTCATATGTCTTGAAGGACGTGTCTTCATGAATAGTCATGTCTTTTAATTAATAAAACCTCTCTTAAACAATTTGCACTTCTTGTCATATTCGTTGCTCCTTATCATATGATGGTCGACCAATGTTAAGTGGTCAGCCTTAGATGGGGTCAGCCACATTAAGGAGTCGGCCTCAACTTTTCTTTCTTCTATTTGACAGGGGCATCACAATGGGCCATATCCAACCAAGTTCAAGTCCTTTTACATCATCAGTGGTGCTTATTAAAAAGAAGGATGGTACGATGAGAATATGTATAGATTACAGAGCCTTGAACAAGAAAATTATTAAGAACCGTTACTCTATCCCTAGAGTTGACAAACTCATTAATGAACTTCATGGGGCCAAATACTTCTCCAAAATTGACTTGCGGTCGGGTTATCACCAAATAAGAATGAGAGAAGAAGACATTCCAAAAATAGCTTTCAGGTGCCATTATGGACATTTTGAATTCTTGGTCCTACCTTTTGGGTTAACTAATGCTCCAACTACATTTCAGTCATGCATGAACCATACCTTCAGGAAGCAACTAAGGAAGTTCCTATTAATATCCTTCAATGACATCTTAATTTACAACAAAACCTGGGAGGAACATCTTAAGCATATTGATGAAGTAGTAGGGATTCTTGAGCAAGAATCATTATATGCTAAAGCTTCAAAATGTGAATTTGGACTAGAGGAGATTCTCTATCTAGGTCATAAAATCAGTGCACAGGGAGTAAGTGTGGATGAGAAAATCAAGACTATTAAAGAATGGCCCAAAACAAGAACCCTAACTTAATTAAGGGGATTTTTGGGTTTATGTAGTTATTATAGAATATTTGTTAGGGAAATCTCTAGAATCGTAGCCCCCTTGACAGACTTAACCAAAAAGGGGGTTTTTTGCTTGGAAAGAAGTAGCTCAACAAGCCTTTGAGAATCTAAAATTGATAATGAGTACTTGTCCTGTTCTAGCCATTCCCAACTTTACACTACCATTTGAATTGGAATGTGATGCATCCGGAGAGGGCATTGGAGCAGACTTCATGCAAAATAAACATCCAATTGCTTTTGAAAGTCACAAACTCACTACAACTGAAAAACTTTACATATGATAAAGAAATGTTGGCCATTATGCATGCCTTGACCAAATTTAGACAATATTTGGTTTGTGGAAAATTTGTGGTTAAAACAAACCACAACAGTCTACAATTTTTTCTATGTCAAAGAGATCTAAATGACCGTCAACAAAAATGGGTTAGCAAACTGCAAGCTTATAACTTTGATATAGAATATGTGAAGGGGAAGAACAATGTTGCAGCAGATGCATTATCTCTCAAACCCTACTTGTGCACCATAACAGGTATTTCCACGGATTGGAAGAACTCCATTATTGTTGAATATGCCAAAGACCCACATGCGAACGACATCCTCGAAGGAAACATACAAAATGAAAAATATAAAGTAATGGAAGAACTTATCCTTTATAAAGATAGGATATATCTTACACCAGATTCAAAGATGAAAACAAAAATCATTGAGGAATACCATGATAATCCCTTAGCAGGACACCAAGGTTATTTCAAGACTTATAAACAAGTAAGGGAAAAATATTATTGGAAGGGACTTAAGAAAGATGTACTAAAACATGTCCAAGAATGTATTACATGTCAAAGGAACAAAATTGAACAAACACATCCAATCGGCCTCCTTCAGCCTCTACCCATACCAAACCAGAAGTCGGATAGTATCTCTATGGATTTCATAATCGGCCTCCCTAAAGCTCAAGGTAAAGATTATATATATGTGGTAGTAGATCGGCTAACCAAGTATGATCATTTCATGGCCATATCTACAGAATATAGGACACCTCAAGTGGCCAAATTTTTCTTCAAAGAAGTTTTTAGATTACATGGCCTGCCAAGAAACATCATCAGCAATAGAGATAGCCAATTTCTTAGCCTATTTTAGCAAGAACTCTTTCGTTTAATAGGAACAAAACTGATGGGCAAATAGAAATTGTCAATAAAAGGATTGAAGGGTATTTAAGGAACTATATCATAGGCCAACAGAATTCTTGGATCAAGTGGTTATATCTTGAGGAATATTGTTATAACAAACACACCAATCGGCCTCCTTCAACCTCTACCCATACCAAACCAGAAGTGGGATAGTATCTCTATGGATTTCATAATTGGCCTCCTTAACGCTCAAGGTAAAGATTGTATATATGTGGTAGTAGATCGGCTAACCAAGTATGGTCATTTCATGGCCATATCTACAGAATACAGGACACCTCAAGTCGCCAAAGTTTTCTTCAAAGAAGTTTTTAGATTACATGACCTACCAAGAAACATCATCAGCAATAGAGATAGCTGATTTCTTAGCCTATTTTGGCAAGAACTCTTTCGTTTAACAAGAACAAAATTGATGGGCAAACAGAAATTGTCAATAAATGGATTGAAGGGTATTTAAGGAACTATATCATAGGCCAACAGAATTCTTGGATCAAGTGGTTATATCTTGGGGAGTATTGTTATAACACTGCCCATCACATGTCAATAGGAATGAGCCCCTTCAAAGCTTTGTATGGGTATTGTTGAAATTAGGATTGCACCCTTATGCAAAGCTGTGACAACTCTACAATCCTTCGAAACATAGGATCAAACTCAAGTTGTGGGTGACCTATGGTGAGCTTGAACCTTTAGATGGGCTAGTTCCCTTGATAAGATGATAAAATTTGCAAAAAAAGGGTAAAAAGTTCTAATGGAATTACTAAAACTGAAGCTATAAATGTGGTGATGCACCTAATTTTGATGGAAAACTAGCAAATCTGATCCACAATAGATCTCAGAAATCTATCCACACAATCCAATTTTGGCAATGTAATCACAAAATGTTTCTAAGGCTAGAAATTATCTTCTTTATGAAGGAAAAGGGATTTTTCACAACATGAAGGAAAACAGACTTCAGTAGCACAACCTAAGACCTGTGATATCACTATGCTTAACACTTACAAGTAAGAATGAGACAATAATTTTAAAGGTTTTGATATTTTAAACACAATAAAATTTCATCAAATCACTCATACAATTAGCATTAATGGAAAGGAAAACACTTGATTCCAATAAAAAATAAAGGAAAATATTGCATAAAAGACAAAAAAAATGGAACCTGTAACCTGCGATAATCTCTATAAAATCTGTAAAATTGAGTTACAAAACCTTTCTTCTCCCAAAGTATAAAGAGCCAAAGAGGTAAGAACTAGCCAATACCTAAGTTTTTATTTACAATATATAGTTTGCTCTCTCCAAGAGGCATAAAAAAATAACTACAGCTAACTGCCTCTAAAAATAAGCCCTCCAATTTGATCCACGAGCAAACCAAGAAATCCCTAAAAATAAGGGTCAAAAATAGCTCCAAATTGATCCTCTCCATGTGTTTGACCAAGAAATTGGCCAAAACTCTCCAAATTGTCCTTCAAATCATGCAAAAGTCTCTAAATAGCCTCAGTTAATTCAACTCATCTATTTTGCATGATTTTGCATTGCAAAATTGATGTAGGCAAAGAATAAGGTAATTAGGTGCTAATTACTTTACCATTAGTTACACTTTGTACTAATTCTATGATTTTACAACTTGTGACAAAATAATAAAGTAATTTATAAAATATTACTTTATTATTTGTTTACATTGATTATCAGTTGTAAAATTATGCATGATGGATGAAAAGAAAAACAATCACCTTATCTCTCCTTTTACATTTGCCTAATTTTGCATGATTTGATGCCAAAAATAGGTCTTAATACATGAGAGAAAAATTCCCCCTTATGCCTCTATGCAATAAAATAGGTCATTTACATGCAAAATTTATAATCATACATCATTGACCACCTTATAACTCCATGCAAAAATAACCTCCTAGTTGCATCTTACATGCACCAAGGCAAAAATATCCCTTTGCCTCTATTACATTTGCAAAAAGAAACAATATCTAAGCTGCAACTCATATGCATCATTATCCTTCTATTGCATCTTGCAATATCACCATGCAAAAATCTCTTTACCTAATCCATACTCCTGCCATCTCACTCTTAGTCTTCATGATTTGTCACCTTTGACTTTACCTTGTCTTCATATCCCTATGTAAGATAAAACTCCATAGTATTACCTCTGAATGATCTTCTTTGACTTTTTATACATTACAATGCATAAGGCAAAAATAATAGTTGACCACATTTAGTCTCTATGCATATACATGAGGTACCTTGGACTTTCAACCTTGTTTGCATATCATATAAGGCATATTTAGACCACTTTATTTTTGTCGACTAGCATAAAAAATAGAGATAAAAGGCACTAAAGCCTCACCCTCTAATGATTTCGGTCCTTGACTTAATAAAGATTTCAAATGCAAGAAGATATGATTTCTTTATGGCCCATGGCCCCTCCTTGGCATAATCATTAGGCTTGTCAAGGCTGACGTCTTGACCCCAATTTGGGTAAGATGAATGATTTGATTTTTATTGCAAAGTCAAAATGAGGAAAAGAAAAGGCAAAAAACCATCGAACAAAAGAATGAAGAAACCCTAAAGCAGTTGTTTCATTTCTCATTTTTATCTTTTACTTTCACCTTTCTTTGCTCTGCAACCAAAACTGACCAACGGTTAGGGTTTGGTATGAACATGCATCTCCTCTGGTTTTTTGCCTTCCATATGGTGCTTCTCTATTCGAATCTCAAGCATTTTGTGGCATTTAAACTGATGTAGAGTACCTAGGACAATTGTAGTCTCACAGTTTGACAAGACCTTCTTTTAAAGATCAAAGAACCTAAATCATGAATTGACATGAAAGATTGGGAACAACAAATAGTTTCCTTGAAACCATCATGTAAAGGCTTGTTTGGCACTCCATAGGACCCATCTAGACCATTGGTTAAGGCTTGACAAGCTTAGGCTTAGTACTTCCTTTACAACCTACTAAATCCCTTGTAGCCCTTGAAAGAAGAACAGTCATGAATAACTTTTATTAGAGGCCTGCTTTTTACAAACTTGGATCACTTTTAGACACCCATTTAGACTGCCCTCTACGTATCCCAAAATGGGTCTAGGGTGTTTTGGAAAGAATGCCTCAACTTGGGACTGTCCAACTAGCCTAAAGCCCCAATTAGGTCTCTTTTCCAAAGAGACTACCCTTCAAACCACACAGAAACTTCTGACCTATTGGAACATTTCCATTACATGCCAAAACAACAATGTTTGCAGGTATCAAGTCTCCACAATCAACTGTGTGCAAATTCCACAATGGTGTGTCCTTCATAAAGCCACAACACATGGTCTTGTTGGGCTTTCACATAGCAAACTCACTCCTACTCGGTTCTCTGCACTTGAAACTTTCACAAACCCTAAATATGCAATAACAACAATCCATTCGACTGATTCTAGGAAGAGGAGATCAGTGGAAAGGATGGAAAGTCCATCGTTTGAGCACAAAGCCCTAAATCAAGGTTTCACGACCAATTCTGAGAAAACGACTTATAACTCCCTTCTAGATTAGTGTCAAGAACCCAAACCCCACTCAAATCAAAGGTGATTCGTTCTACCTTCGTACCAGCATGAAGAGAGTCTATGACAAATTCGTACAAGAACAGAGTACGGGCAGAAACAGGTGGATAACACAGAAAAAGACAGAAAACAGAGTTTGCTTTGTTTATTTCTTCTCCAATTCTTCACTCACACTTCCTCCATGGGCCTGAGGAGTTTTTCATACACATTTCCAAGCCTCCCAATCAGTTTGAATCGATTGGGCAACTGAAAACTGCCCACCAACCTCTCAAACTGTCTAAACTGTCTATTGTTTTCACTGTTTACAATGTGCATTGGAGGTTGATTACAATATGAACAAAATCATTACTACAAACCCCTCTAGAACAAATGTTAAAATGGCCTCTAAATATGAAAATGAGATGCACACCAGACACCTATGACAAAATGTCACTCCATTGGAGACTTATGGAGGATTTGAATATCCTAGACCAACTAGGGCTTGATTACCTACTTGAAACTATTGGCACCATGGCCATACACCATTTGCAATCAACATGGAATCAACTTGAAATGGTCCAATGGACCTTATTACAACACAAAAACATGAGACAACATGAGACAAGACAAAATTCACATGAATCTCCTTGAATCTCTTAGTGCTCCTACATCATAAACACGGGAAGAAGGTGAGTATGTCTTTTTGGTTTCTATCGGCCATTCCTTGTTATTTTTGTGGCTTTCTTTCATTTCTGGTTGTCGTTGTGCTTACACTATCTACTCTTAACAACCTTTCTTTGTTCCTGTGTCTTCTTTCTCTACAATTGTATCTTTGTTCTCTGAGAAGAAAAGAAAAAAGAGGCCGCGGCCTGCTATAGTCTCTTTCCTCTGCAATTGTAAGGTGAGCTTCTCTCTTGGGGTCTGCATTTCATTCTTTGAACTGTAACTTGATTTTTTGATAAGGGTTTTGATCTTTTTTGAAATGGGTATTATTTCCTTGAAGAAAATAATACTTCTGCGTCATAGTTGTGCGTGTATACACCTTATCTGCTCTTAGCTCCACTATAGATGCAAAAAAAATTTAGGGTTTCAAAAATTTGTAATGAGGATTTGATATTTTTTAAAATAAAAGGCCCTTTCTTGTAACGGCCATGCCTCTAGCTTCATTTTGTATCCTTCTTTGTCTATATACAAAAAATGATATAAGGTTTTTGAAAAATATGAAATGGGTTTTGATAATTCTTGCATGAAATGGTATCTCCTAGCACGGCCTGCACCATATTCCGCTTCTCTGTAACCCTCAGCTTCTCTGTAGACACCAAATTTTGTAAGGTTTTCAAAAATATAACAAAGGGTTTTGACCTTTTTTGAGAACAAAGGCTCTTTTGGCCACGGCCATTTCATTTCTTGCTTCCTGTATATCTCTCTTGACTGTAGATGTAAAAGAAAACAAGGGTTTTCAAAATGTCCATATGGGTATCTTTGCTTCTGAAGAAATGACTTCTCTCTGGTATTATTCACTGTATTTTCTTCTTTATCTCTGCTCCACTTTTGTATCCTCTTTTGACTGTAACAAGAGAAATGAAACAAGGTTTTCAAAAAATGCAAAATGGGTGTTAATATTCCTCAATGAAATGTCTTCTTGATCACGGCCATGATAATATCTCCCTTATGTAGCATTTATTTCCTCTGCCTATATAAAATAGCACAAGTATTTTGAATATAGTGATGAGGGTTTCAAAACTGTGATGAGGGTTTTAAGATTTGAAAGAAATAAACCCTTACTGCTCAATTTGTAACAATATACTCTTTTAATCTGCATCTTATATTCTTTCTTTCATTTCACTATCATGAAGAATACTTCAGGGCTGGATCTTTAAACTGAAATCTGTTATCATTCTTTCATTCTGTAACTACCTTCCAATACTATCATTTGTACCTTGTCATTTTCATCTTCTCCAGGTCACTATTAGATGCTTATTCTCTAAACAGTTCATCTTTGATTGTAGTTTCCTGAACACCATATGATAATGATAAGGGTCTTGAACTTATAAAGATTATGTCATAGTTTTAACCTATCCATGTCAGTATGTAATGAGAAGAAAATTCGAAGCAATACAATCTTTTATATTTTATTTCTTTCTCATTTTGTCTCCTTCTATATGTTATGAATATTCAGAAAGTGATCTACCTCCATAGTTCTTATAGATATATCAGTCATTTATCATTTCTCATATGATAATGTTCACTCAGAAATTGATCCTCTGTACCTTCTACCACTTCATGATGTTCAATATGACATAAGTATGAGATGATTATATGATACTCCAGTGTATGGCATGGCTCTGCTTCATTTCATGATGTGAACAAGATAACATGTTTCTTTCTCTATATCAGTTGTAGCATAGATTTATCTTGGACTTGCAATCTCCTTCATGTATGAGGCCTGAACATTGGCATGGTATGAATGATGTTTCAGCTATAAACACATTTTGACTATAACTTGTTTCTTTGAACTATCCCCTGTAGCTATAATTGTCACTTCATACCTTGTTATAATATATGCCTTTTATCTTCATTGTCGTTCTGGTACTTTTTATTTGGCATTATTCTTCTTCTATGTGTCTTTTAAAAGGTATCATAACAGTTCTAATAGCATTATGAACATGTTTATCATGACCGTGCATCATTTTGAAATGGCTCCTGAAGCCTTTACCCCATGTAAATTTGCACTCTATGGGACTGCTATTTGATTACTTGATGACAGTCGTGACAAAATTTCATTCATCTGATCCTCCATTGCACTTGTATATCTGTATGACATCTTAAACTCTGATTTTTTTTATGATGTTTGACCTACTTAGATGATTGTCATATCTATGGCACACATATGAACAGCAAAAACATACTTGAATCATTGATAGGAAAAAGAGAAGAATACCTTCTCATAGTTGCACCTCTGTACTTTGTATATTGATAACTTGATTCAGAAACATTGCTTCTTTTGTAACATGTAATGAAGCAATCTTGAATATGTAAGATTTGATTTTGATAGTCTGTTATTAAGTGGAAATAGTTTATAGGAGCAACTGCTCCTCTTCACTTTATCATGATGACTTCACTCTTTACAAGTTGACTGCTATGATGCACAATATTGTCTTGAATGATGCATCATGTCTTTTGCAATCTGATATCCTTTTCAAATGAATAAAAAGGAAAACATGTTGGGCTCAACTCCTATGGGAGCCACATTTTCTCCACATGTTTTAATGTCTTCAAATCAGCAACATTACTTTTCCTATACCCGCACAATGAACAAACAAGTTAGCATAAAAACATACCTCTAAAAGTTGATTGATCTTTTTCATGATCTGATTTATTGCACGTCTGATTTGATACATTCATATGAAATGCATCATGTTTGCAAGTTGATATGTTTGTTGATAAAAGCATATGATATTCTTAAATATCTGGAGCTTCTAACATGACTTTTTCCCCATTTTTTGCAAGGACACTTGATATGATCTAGAGTTGAAAAAAAGGATATGAAGACCAACCATCAACAAAAAAAACATCAACCTTCAAACAAAAAGGCAATGATGGATATTTGATATTCTCATATGTTCCTTCTCCTTTCCTTTTATCATCAGATGTATAGCTTGCATATGTCTGCATTGCTCAGTTTAATCACTCCCACAGCTTGTATGGGGCATATTTAAATATTCCTTTTAAACATTATCAGTTACTTTACCTTATGCAATTGATTTGTGTATATTTCCTTTTGTGAATCAAATGCATAGGATAGAATAACCGAAACTAATGTATGTTCAAAAATGATATGAAATGACAATTTAAATGAATACCTTTCTTTCACACTAAAATATGATCACTTGCATAATCAAATTGTCTTATAACTTTGAAAGATAAAATCAGTTAGATTAACTGTCTTTCATTAACTGTCTGATATCTTGCCATTGGACATTCACTTGTCATGATGGTTTGACAGTCCTGATTGGACTATCAGATTATCATAACAATTGATACTTGTTTTTCTATTGTCAAGACATCATACATTCACGCATTAACTTAAAAGTTTTCTTTTACTCCTTCTGAAACAATCTACAAATCATGTCTAACTAAATTAGGTGTGAACAAAATTTAGTAACAGTTTTGAGGCAACATCATTTGGGAACTTAATCCTTCTAGAAAGTCATGTTCTAGGAACAAAGGATTTTGTGCAACAAATTACGAACATCATAAATGCTCTTAAGGGTAATCTACAATAGGCTCAAAACCAACAAAAAAATGTATGCAGATCAAAAGAGGATTGAGAGGACATTTGAAGTGGGAGATTTAGTCTTCCTAAGACTACAATCTTACAAACAATCATCCCTCAAGAACAGTGGTGCTGAGAAACTCAAGACGAGATTTTATGGACCCTACAAGGTTTTAAGGCAATAGAATAAGTGGCCTACTAATTGGAGCTACCAGCTCATAGTAGAATCCACAACATCTTTCATGTATCTTGACTTAAAAAGGTATTCAAATAGCACGTCATTCCATGACCAGAGCTACCTCCTTTGGATAGTGAAGGAAAATTGATTCTAAAACCCGAGTAAAGTTTTAACATGCGGGAGAAAAATTTGAAAAACAAAACCATTTCCGAGCATCTCGTTAAATGGAAAGGTCTTCCTGTAGAAGACGAACGTGGGAAAGAGTTGAAATTCTTGATCATCGAAATCTAAAATTGCTTTAGGGCAAACAATCTTGAGTGGGGAGGATTGTCATGCCCCTATATTAATAATTTATAATTGAATATATTTATGAACTGATTATTTTAATGTGAGTTTATTATTCATTCAAATTAAAGATATGAATGAAACTAGTAATGATAAGAATCTATTACTATATCTATCGTAAAACTTAAACATTAATATTACATTGGCTCCTAAAGGAGATGAGACATTATTTAAATCAAATAATTAAATTTCAAATTTCTTTAAGATGGCGGACTCTCCAACATAAGCCGACCTCATGCATATAATGCTCTATATTATAGATACAAGAGGTGCACTCATTAGAGATAAACAAATGATGCGATGATAAAGGATGTGATCTGCATTTAGAAGGCAGCAATTTGTATATGCAATTAAGGGCAGTGTTTAATAAAGATAAATATATGTTTATCAAGGCAACAAGTTATTCTTGAAGAGGCAGCAATTACATTGAGAAGAGGTGCGATCCCTTGTAGAGGTATACATTTTGGTAAGAGATACAATCATTCATAAGAGACATATCCATTGTGAAGATATATAAGGTGAGAATATTTGTGATTTAAAGACAAGCAAGTAATGATTTATTTGAGTTTGAAATATATATTTCTGATGTATTTTCTAAGTATAACACCAAAGCATAAATTGCTACAGCAGAATTGGTATTATTTTACATGATGCATAGCAGATAAGTATGCTACACCTTATCCTTATGTATTCATAAATGTTACTTTATGTTAATATTATACTTGTATTCTATTAAGGGAAATAAATGAATATCTATGAATTATTTCATTTATTCTCTATATAGATTTATATCTAAAATACGGTAAATAAGATAAGCTATTAATTCTGATTTATAAAATAATTATGTTCATATACATATATAATATATATTCATGATATACAAGAAATTAGTATATTTATGACCCGGTCCTTAATCTTTCTCTATTGCAACTAATCCATGAAAACACTTCTACATATATTTATACATATATCACTAATAACTTCTTAGTTTTTTTAAAATAAAGATTAGAATAACAAAAAAAACTGAAATGAATTAGTTAAATGTAAAATCAAAATCGAAATCAAAAGTTATAATGGAAGATCAAATTAAAAGAAATACAACAAAACACATAAATGAATTGTAAATGTTTTAAATTCTTGCTGCAATGCAAGATGGGGGTTTTGTCAGTTCCCCGCCATTCATTGGATACAAATTTGTGTCGACCATAAACAGAGTACAATCTATTTGAAAAAAACAGAGTACAATACACACTATTTGATGTGGGGTTTGTGAGTTCCCCACCATTCATGTTGATATAAATTTGTGTCAACCAATAACAGAGTACAATATATTTGACAAAAAAACAGAGTACAATACACAAACTATCTTACCCAAACTACTCAGCAGAGCCAAAGCATAGTCTATGAGAACCTAGCATCAAAAGTATCCAAACGAATACTACCTAACCTTGCCTGGAGTATAATACAGTAAAAACACCAAAAAACCTAGAACCAATGCACAGAGATGATCACAAGATATTGAACTGAAACCAACACTAAGCTAGGCCCCTGCTCATGGCCTCTGCGGGATTCGTCCACCATTCCAGCAGAAGAGATTCTTGTGCTTCTGAAGAATTAAGGGACTGAAGTGCATGGTCGCTCCTGCTAGAAAGTAGAATCATGGACTGAGCTGCCAAGCATATTACGGAGCATTTGGAAACATCAGTACCATGTTTTATTCACTGAACACAATCATTTCCACTGCTGAATCCTGCTTCCAACTTTCAAGCTCAACCTAGATGAGTTTTGGGGCCATAAGGAATCATCTTCAACTTCACAACTTCACAGCAACCACTAGTGAGACTGCACCTCCATCATATTTCTACATCAAAACCTTCCCAATTCATTAAAAGAGGCGTCAGTCCACACTGTAAAATGACCATACAGATTTGAAATTATGAGGATTGGTGGTGGCAATTACAGCCTCACACTCCCCCCTCTCCAAATAAACTTCTTCCCCTTTCTTTGCAAGGAAGTCATGGTAAGCTATTCATGAACCTGCAGTAATAACCCGCAAGTCCAATGTCAAATGAATTATCAAATGCTTCCAAGTTTTTTGCTGTTTTAGCAGACATTTCAGTGTACAGAGTCTTTGTGCTGTTATTGCAAGATCTTAATTTTGATTTCTCATTGCAGAACTAAATTTACAACAAAAAATGTAAGCCTACTGAGTGTATCAGCCATTTTGTTTTCCTTTCCTTTGACATATTTCCAAATCAAAATCACTTAAGGTTAAAGCCACTTTCTGATGCAGAAGCATCCAACACCCATTCTTGAGACCCCTCTTGAGCTGGGCATATAACCACAGTATAAGTGATCTTCTTTCATGGCACTGTAGCTGATCAAAATTGGGCAAATATAATCTGCAGTGTAAGGATGACTGATGCATTAATACATAATGGAGGCTATTGTAGGACTGGCAGCTTGTGGAGATTTCAGATGGGCGTTTTATTTCCACGATGGATTTTTAATAGCAAGGATGATTCTATTGAATAAGGCGGCTGGTATTGAATAAAAAACTTTGACATATCTTCCTTGGCAGCAGCACTGGCATCTTCTATATTCATTCCTGGCAGCGGCAGAGGTGATTTATTTCAAGTTGTGGCAACTTATTAAAATCTGAAAATTCCTGAGCGGAGGTTGCCTTTGACCTGTCCCTAACAGGCGTTTCCCTTTATTATTTATTCATGAATTTATTGGCAGCGGTAACATATCCATCTGGACTGGTGGCTATAGCATAGAATGCTGGTGGCAGTTATCCTTTTTAATTTTGGAGCATTGAGGCTGTGTGACAGTGATTGGGCCAGCAGAGGTCAGCAATTTCAAAATAAAAGGAAGTTATAAAGCCTTAGTGGAGAATATTCATAAGGGCAATTCAGAATAATATAAAGGAAAACTGTAAACTGTGAAGGACATGAGGGGGGAGAGTTGTAGCACTAGAAGATCAGTAGGTAGGGAAAATGTCAAATGATGAAGTTTGAATAAGTGTAAGGTCCATTAAAGGTCTGCTGTTTTGAACAAAACTGTCATCTGTAAATTCTTGTCTTAGTAGTACGTTAAGTTCACCAATATCCATGTAATTTGAAAGTCTAAGTAAAGATTGTAACCACTTTTTATGTATGAGGTAGTATCTAAGTGGTGAAGTCTGCATACGTAATCGGTACGTCGTTGATAATTGTTAGATAATTGTCTGCTGTTAAGAGATCTCATGGGACCGTTGGATGTGAAGGTTGTGGTTGAGCCAGTGTTATAGATGCTTAGAATAAATCTTCAATTGAGTTGAGGTCAACATTATTTTTGTATTGTGTTAAGATCTTTTGGGCTGTATACTCGCAGTTTTTGTAATGGGTTATGACATGTTGATATTTATGAAAAATGGTTGTCCTCACAAGCATTCTGGTTATTCAAGCTGCAGGCCTTGGCTGCCCTTCAATGGGCACCAAAAGATCCCAACACAATACAAAAATAATGTCGACCTCAACTCAATTGAAGATTTTTGTATTGTGTTAGGATCTTTTGGGCTGTATACTTGCAGTTTTTGTAATGGGTTATGACATGTTGATATTTATGAAAAATGGTTGTCCTCACAAGCATTCTGTGTTATTCAAGCTGCAGGCCTTGGCTGCCCTTCAAAGGGTGTACCCAGGTCCTGACTGCATCACTTTCTTTGGTGAGTGTTAAAATTTTCTTGGCTGAAAATAGACACCAAGCCACAGATCTATATCTGCCAAGTGCATCAGCCACTCTTATCTTCCTTGCCGTTGACATACCAAAAACAAAATCACAAATCACTTTAGAGTGATTTCAGCTCAAAAAGTTTTCTCCAAAAAAATGCCTTGACTTTAGAACATGCATAATGACAGCCAACTCTAAATCATGTGTTGCATTGTTCTCTTCATGCTCTTCGAATTTCCATGACTTAGAAAGCACAGCACGACCATCTTGGATCAAAATCCCTCCGAATTTTTTCAAAGCAACATCAGTCCACACTGTGAAATAACTATTTGGATCTAAAATTAGGAGGATCCAAGCAGATATGAACAGCTCTTCCAACTTTGAAAAGCAGCTTCACATTCCCCTGTCCAAATAAACTTTGAAATAAATATTCCTTACCTTACTCCTCTCAAGTAGTTACAATCCACTATTTACAGTCTACCACTGGAAAAAAGCAGTCAACAGAGGAGACAAGCAGTCAGGAGCCTTAAGACCAAACTTTGATGCCCTCAACAACCCCCATGAGCCTCCGTTCCGCCGCTTTGAGTCCCTCAACAGCTGCCATTGCAAGCAACTAGTTATGCCAACTGCCTTTTGGACAAGCTCGAATGATGACTTCAACCCATCTACGTTGAAGCATTGACTGCCCCCGCTGAGCAAGGGTTAGTTGCTTAGAGGCCCTGAAGGGCAAGATCAGCTTCTTTAAGGCCCTCCCAAGTGCTGCCAGAGTCAACCACTTTGACCACCCCTACAGGTATAGGCCCGAGGCTACAAAGCCAAAACCAAGGTTAACATGATGAGGCCCTCAACTAGGCATGGCAAGGGGTAAGCACAATGAGACCTTTGATTAAATCCACAAGGCTGCCACCACAAGGCCCTCAACTGGGCATGGCAAGCATTTTGCACAACGAGGCCTTTGATTGGATCCACAAGGGAAGGTTACCACAACAGGGCCCTCGACTAGCTCCTTAGTGACAAGACTGACGTGACCAGCTCACAACCCCTCCACAAACAAGGCTCCTGCTTCCATAAGGGCGAGACTATCACAATGGACTACTTCCACAAGATCAAGGTTTACCAAAATGAGGACCTCAATTAATTCCACAAGCATAAGGCTACCACAAACAAAGCCCTCGGCTACTTTCAACAAGGACAAGGCTACTACAACAAAGCCCTCAGCTACTTTAACAAGGACAAGGCTGCCCCAATGAGGCCCTCAACTATTCCACGAGGATGGGGCTACTCCAATGAGGTCCTCAACTACTTTAACAAGGCTGGAGCTATTCCAAAGCTCAAAGCTACCACAAAGCCCTTATTTGTTCTAGGTTCCATGGCTGAACCACTCAAAGGCCCAAAGGCCATTGTGACAACACCCTTAATTTACCATAGGGACTAAGGCTATTGCAATAAGGCCCTTAATTACCGAAGTGACAAGGCTATAGAAATGAGGCTACCAATTACTCTTTAAGTACCCCAAGAAAACTTGTCGGTTTTAGAACTTAAGTTGTATCTATAATTTAAGCAAACTCTTAACTCAAGCAGTATTGTATTTTAGGGAACATCTTTTAGTTGTATTTGTAACTTTAAGTAAACTCACTCTTTAGCTTAAGCAGTATTTCTCATTTAATTACCCTTCAACTTATACTGTATTTGTAATTCCTGCAATATCTTTAATTTAAGTTGCATCATTAAGACGAACTTGTACTTTTGGCGAATTCTACTTAAAACTGAATTTCCATGGCACTCTTTTAACCGTTGGGTTCTGTAATTTAAGCTGTATCTGTAACTCATGCAAACTCTGATCTTAACGTTAATTGTGATTTAAGAAAAATCTTAACTTTAATTGTGCTTGAGTTCTGTAACTTGAGCCGTGTTTGTATTTGAGGTCTAAGCAAAATCTTTAATTTGGTCTATATTTGTAATTTGTAATTTTAACTGTGTATTTGTATGGCAAAATCTTTCACTGACGGGTTCCAATTTCTTTTCATGGCTTAAAGAAGCATCCATTACAGGTGTCAAGTATTTGTCACTTCTCCCCCTTTCAAAATAATACCGACAGCTAGCTAAACTAAAGAGGAGAATCCAAAGCAAATGAGTTTAATCTGTTTTGTCCGGAGAAAATGTGTTTTAATCTATCAAAAAGCTGATACACGGCAAAGCACCTATCTAAAAAGAATAGCAAATGACCAAGTGTATAATAAATAGTGAAATACAGAAGACATTTAAATGTAAAAAACCACATAATCCATTTGAATGAATGAATGAATTTATTTTAATGATGTCCTGAGACCAAGCAGCCTAAGGGCTAAGAGCCACAGCCCTAAGAAATCTTCAAGATCTTTTCTATGTTTTTTCACCTACTATGAATCTTAACCAGGAATCTTAATTTTAATGTGACTAATGACATCTTGAGGTGTATATCTAGACTATGAATCTTAACCAGGAAACTTAATTTGAATGTGACTAATGACGTCTTGAGGTGTATATCTAGAGTCTAGACATTGAACATGGAGCACCGGGTAAAATGAGTGCAACGTGACCGAATGTTAAAAACAATATAAAAGTGGCCTAAGCTTTCCTTAAACAAAAATGGCTTCCTATCTTCTGACCACAAGCTTATCGGAGACGGATTCCCTTGTTCACCCAAACCCAAGTTCAAGTCTGAAATCTAAGAAGTTGTTAGGTGGCAACTATTGTTGCATTTAATCGTAACCCATTAACAGTTGACCCATATTTACAAATCTCAATCATAACCCACTAATGGAAAACCAACGCTTACAAATCTTAAGGATGTAAACAAAATACACAGGTCAAGTCACTAGATCCAGCCGATCACCTTACAGGAACTAAAGATTGGGTATAAACATGGGCAAATATTGAAAACAACCTTTCCTAAAACAAGTTCGACATTGAGAATAAAGTCCCTAAAACATGCAAAACATAAAATAAAGATCTTGCAGATTTCCTTACAGACCTTATAGATTTCCTCAGCTTATTTATAATTAGGTCGTCATGAGATCAGAATTAGCATGGTAAAACAAATTTCAACATCACTGGAAATCTATATAAAAGAGTTGTGCTCAGACGTAGGGTGATATGAAATTTCCTAGACCAATTTAGGCCTCAAAGTGAGCTGGGATCACCAATCATCATTGCACTCTCTTTAACCATACAAAAATAAAATAAAAAACCCAAAAAATAATGGAACTTACAACTATTTCGACATGTAATAGCCGGAAAGTTGCAGAGACTGCGAGGAGCGATAAGACCCTTGTGCACATTTTAAACAGACGACGGGATCATCCGCTATCATTTTAGGGCAAAGATTTGGATGGCTAGGGTCGGATATTAGGGTTAGGGTTTGTACGTTGTAAGGCTGTTTTAAATATCATGTTGCAAATTTGCAATGTTTGCCATCTTGATTACCGTTGAGTGTCTTGGATTTTATTATTATCCAATGGTCCCGTTTTAGGTATGGCACATTTTTCTTTCATTCTAAGGAAGCGGTCCCATGGGAGGGGCTTCCCAAATTATCTCAGCGGCAGTGCTGAGATTTTTTAGGAGCATTTTAGAGCGAGTGGTCCCATGAATTTTGTAGTAGCTAGTATGCTTAAAATTTTAAGCTCCAAATTTTATGGAAGCTGGTGGTCTCATGAAGTTTTTTTAACAATATTTTATGCTAAATAATTTAGCAGAATTTTTTTAGGAAGCTGGGAAATAAAAACATAAACTGCAAAATTTCCCTCCAAATTTTCTCCTAAATTTAGTGGCGGGAATGAAAAAACTAGGAGTTAACTCCCTAAGCTGGTGGGGGAAAGTTTCAGCCCCACCCCATCTGCCCCTGCTAAAAAATAACCTCCTAAACATTAGCTGCTCCTATTTTGGAGGAAAAGATTCTGATTTAAGCATTAGCAATTTTTTTTGAGTTCCATGGGACCCTTTGCTCCACAAAAATAGATCCTCTAGCAGCGCCATGGGACCGCTTCCTAAGACTACCTAGGTAATTTGCTCGAAAGTGGCTTGTTTGTTAGAAAGTTTGTTTGAATGTTAATGTTACTACTTTTTTTATTTTTATATTGGTAAAAACAGGGTTTTGAAACAGCTCAACCTTTTTTACATGAGATCAACCAACCTGCAAGAAAGATGAGTCCCATGAGGAGTGGAATATCCCAAAAAAAAAGAAAAAAGACTAGCAAGGACAAAAACTAAACAATAGAATAGTACAAGCTTAACATAGAAACAGGTAATAGAGGAGATAACCAAAAAAGAAAACACTCCTAACTAAGATCAACCAATTTTTGAAGTCCAGCGACTACTTGTCACTCCTTAGCTGTCACTCCTTAGCAAGAAAGTTAACTTGATCTTTGAAAGTACTCTCCAAAGTTTCCTTATCTAGATCAATAATGCCAGATTGTGGGCAAAAGATTTAGCCCTAGGCAAAGAGAAAAAGGATTACCACCAATGAAGGGCAAAAGATTTGGTGGTAATCCCTTTTCTCTTTTGTAATTCAATTTGAAGGACAAAAAGACTAGTGGCAAAGTTCTTGATAGTATTTTTATTAAAATTCACCACTTTATCAATATTCTCATTTAATTCCTCATGTTTCTTTTGTAGCATCGACATTCTTTGATCTAAGTTTTCCCAATTCTGGAACATGGCAGAAAATTTTCTAATCTCATCCCAAAGTTCCTCATCAAATAGCACATTACCTTTGGCACCTTCATTATCATCCTTGAGTGTCTCCTTTTTTGTACCCTATACTATGTTCTAAAGGTTTTGATGTTGCCACATGAACCATTTGAGTATATTGTTTTGTAGGTCTAGATTATCCTCGAGCATATTGATTCTACCTTTTAATCCAACATAGCTTTGATAGGTAGGAGCATGGGCAAAGTTGTAGTTATCAATGGGGACATGACCTTCAGACTGAAGCTTATGAGAGTAACTACCACTAGTGGGATTCATGGTTTATTTAGTGAAATGTTGGTCAGTAAATACAATAGGAGGAACAGGGGAACTAGAAGAAGGGCCTTCCAGAATGACCTTTTTGCCTTTATCATGGTTTCTGGATTGGGTTGAATTATGTAATTTTAAACCTTCCATCTCCAAGCACGTGGCTTGAGCAATGAGCTCCTCGGAGATGGTCAAAGAAATGCCTCTCACATACACCACCCTACTTTTCCAAAAATAGGCAAATTCATTTGATAGGATAGGGTTGCATCCATTAATGGCTTCTAAAAAACAAGTGAGACCCCATCTAAAGATATTCCAAATAGTAGGGTTCTTTTTTACTTGTTCATGTTGTGGTCCTCACAACATGCCCCCATTTTGCAAGCAAAATGGAGACACCCTTGTCTTCTTTTCCATCTTCTGCCTTACCAAGTAAATATTGCACTTTATTATAGCTTTGGGAGGAGTTGGAATTTCTAGTTTTGCGTTCCTACAATTTATGCTTAGCCTTTTTATAGTTTTTTGCTATCGGACTTTCGGACTTTTGCCTTCCTGTGTTCTCAGAGGCAGAGGTTTGAGGCTCCAATGTTTTACTCTTTAACTTGGCCTTGTTCTCCCTTTGCTAGATCTTCCCTTCGAAATGTCAGAGTCTGTCATGGTTACGTGACAATAAAACCATCTCCGATACTCCGATCTATGGATTGTTGCTTGGCTTGTACAAACACCATTACGTCAGGGTTAGTCATCTTGGAATGGTTGTGAAACACTCCCCGATGGCCTGATCCAGAGGATAATAGTGCAGAGTTTGGTAGATCACCAACGCAGCATCAGAGACTAGCCTTCGGCTCGCCCGTTGGCTACTTTCATGGCGTGGGAATTGATTTCCCTCCATCTACCCTTTGGCGGCGCATTAATGGCGGCCTCTCACGCATGCAATGACCCTTTTTATTGTTATTTTGAGCTCATTTGATTTCATTCGAGCTTTGTGCAATGTGTTTTCTCTCTGAGCTCTATGATTTTAATGTGTACTTTGTGATCCTTTGTGACACCCTACCATGATTTCGGGCTTGATTTGAAGTTTGTCGTTGTGGGAGCGTGAATTGTGTGTTTTTTTACTACCGTTCAGCGAGTTTCTACGCATTTTCGAGGTTGGTGTTGCATTTTTCCTCCCTTGTTTTGCTTTTCATGCTTTGATTTTTCATTTGGGGGTATGGTTGTGTTGTTACTCATTAATTTATGGTTGAATCTGGTCACTTTGGGTTGCTTTTTCCTTTACTTAGCGTTTTATGGGAGGGTTTTAGTTTTTACGTTTTTGGGTTGTTAAATTCGTTTTAGTACTTGGCACTTTTTTGAAGTTGTTTTTGCTTTACGCTTTTGGAGGGTCAGAATGGCAGAGATCAGGATTTTGATCTTTTGCCTTTCCCTTTAGAAGCCTAAGGCCTTTCCTCTCGATCCTGCTGATATCCTTATGTATGCTCACTAGGGTTCGAGCGTCGGAGCTTCATTGTTACGGTCTCTCGTTATAACTGGTTAGAAGTAGCTTTCGAACCCTGTGTCCTGACAGCTTAGTAAAGCGTCAGAGTTTGGACACCAGGGTGTTATATGGGGCCTAATCAGACTCAGAGGTTAAATTTCCCCCACTTTTATCAGTGTGGTTTCCCCCCAAATTATTTAATGGGGGTTTGGGGGTAGCGCCCCCAAGACGGGGTCCAAGGGCAACGCCCCTGGTGCGCTGCCTGTCACAATACAGGGCGGGGTCGAGGGCAGCGCTCCCAAAACCTCAAACAACTTTTATTATTTTATAAAGGCATTGGAAGTTATTTTTTCTATTGGCCGACATAAAAAAACCTTTTTTGTAACCGACATAAGTCTTGATAAAAACAACTAAGGGTTAGGGTTTCTGTTGATATTGTATTGTAGCATTTGCAGCGGTATTGAGTTGCAAGGGTTGCTGGTTGTAATCAGTTTGATATGCTGGATAATAATATTGGACTCTCTATTGGTGGATGTAGCCCAAGTTTGGGTGAACCACGTTAAAATTGTCTCTCATTGTTATTATTTCTGTGTATTTTGCATTCCTCTATTTAATCTTTATTTGCATTTAATTGGTATCTTCTTTATGCAATTCCTAACATGGGCTTCCTTATTTCTCCCTTCCATGATAATTCACCTTAGAAGGAGCAAGCTCCGCCTCCCGACTCCCGACTATGTAAACTTTGTCGGGGTTCGGAGTTTAATCTCATGATTTGACAATAATCCCTTAAGACTATGTTGTCTGAGTTTTACCATCGGGCCTTCCTCCTCTGCTCTTCCCATCTCTTTTAGCAAACGAAAGGAGTAAACCCCAACCTCCAACCTTTGCCAATACAATGCATTTTTAACTGTGTATATGGTGTTTCTAGTATTGGTTATATTGATTTAATAATGGATAACTATGAAATAAGTCTGCAACGTTAGTGATTTGTGGTGTGCATGAGTGCAAGGAAAATGGTTAAGGCACCACCACCACCTCTAGTAGCAGGGAGGAAGCTAAAATTTAAAGGATACCTACCTTCTTCCAAACTGTCCAATCCTTATCCGAAGATTGGAGACACTAATATTGGACATCCAGACCCATGGAGCTACTGGTAGCAGTTGAGGAATGAAGCTGACAAGTCTTTCCAAACACAATGCATGGAGAATTCTAGATTTCTTCAAGCAGTTGCATTTCCAGTTTTAGTGCAAGCACCTGAATTAATACTAGCTTGTGCACAAGGGTACAAGGCAGGCTACAAGAAGGTGATTGGACAAACAGAAAACATAGTACCGAATCTCTCCTTAGACATGATAAACAAAGTGTTTGGCCTACCAACCTATGTAGATTGTGACAAGATCATGGAGAACTCGACACTCACCTTCTACTACAACAAGACTGCCATAGCCATAAGGTACATTCATAATCAACATCTCCTACTCACACAAAGGAAGCACCCCTTGAAGATAGCTCCAATCCAGCCATATAGTGAATTAAAATAGGGTGGGAGGAGATGTATTGCCCTTCTAAGCAGAGTATTTGGACTCCCTGTTGCTAACAAATGGCACCCATGGATGTGTCATTTTTGCATGAAGGTAGTGGATGGCAAAAGGATTGATTGGGGATGCTTTGTAAATGATAGGCTAGATGAGAAGCTTGCCGAAGTGTCTGAGACCAAAGAGTTTTATATGACCTCCTATCTGGTCTATCTATTGGCATATCAGGCTAGTTTCCTAGGATTACTGCAAGTGGGCTTTCTCCAACAGGGAGAGGTCCTGGTTTATAATCACTTCCCCCATCTGGAACTAATGACCAACTTGAAAAGCTATTGTATTGTGAATGATGCCTTCATTTTTGTAGTGATAAGAGGGTTAGAAAATGATTATGCAAAAAGGCTATCCATTTAAGCTATAGAAGAACTGGTGAACTGAGGAAATTGGTACATCTAGTTCCAGACCTTTATATATATCATACCCATGGGGTTTGACAAGGCCCCTTATAAATTGTCGAGATATCCTAGTGACAAGATCATTTTGCTAGAGATGTGTAGGCAAGTCTCCAAGGTTTACAAGCTGGTTGCTGGCAAACACAAGAGAAGCTTCAAGTTTCGTATCAAGATAGGGGAGTACAACTGCCAGAACATTATAAATGCAAAGCATGCTAAGGCAGAGTTGGCCTTCCTATCCTTGAGTTCATTTGATAACATCAAGAGCAGATTTGACCCCATTGGGTGTGTCATCCCCATGATAGGAAGCTGGTATAATCATGAATATGCCATAGAGGATTACTAGGAGAATTGTGTTGATGACCATTAGGTTAGGAAGAGGGACACTACAGACAAAGTCTCCAGCTACTGAAGAGACTAGATTGTTTGGGGCTACCTAAGATTCCAAAGGGCATGAAGGAGGATGGTGTTGTGTTAGACCCTTCCTATGAGAACCAAAAGGTGTACAATCTCCCCTTAGCCCCAATCAAATGGGATCAAACTTAAGACATGTCAATGGATAACAGGGCTAAGGAGGTGCTAAGAAGAACTAAGGCTTGGATGAGAAAACTGTGTCCCATGATCAATCCCAAACCCACCAAAGGAACAAAAAGCTCTAAGGCAGCCAAGTAGAAATGAAAAAAGAAAGAGAAGCAAACACTTGCCGCTCCAACTATTGAACAGATTGACCCTGTTGCAACCCAAGGGAAACAGAAGGCAATGGCAGTCAATGTAGAGTCTGAAGAAGAAGAAGAAGATGTTATGCCCTTAACTAGGAGGGCTGCTACAAAGGCCTCAAGTCGTGCTTCTGAAGGTGTCACCACAGAATCAGCTCCCCAGCCCCCTATCACAGCCACTCCTCTTGTCTTCATTTCCACTATTTCTACTACTGAGGTAAGGGTTAAACCTCCTTCCACTGCACCACCTTCACCCCCTTCTCACCAAACCTCATTACCAACTCCCACATCACCTCCTACATCCATTTCATCACAACCTTCCATCTCCCAATCTTCATCCCCTCCTCAATCTCCTTCCACCTTTCCTACTCCTCCTAGCACCCATATCCAGTGGCTCTTGGCCAGACACTACTACTCCTGGGCATGAGAAGGAAGGAACTACCCCTCTGGTTGTAGAACAAAGTCAAGAAGACATGCCAGAGGGAGTAAAAGGCACACCATCTGAAGTGTCAACTGCCATGGAAGGACAACAAACAGAAGACCCTAAAGACAAAATAGAAGAGGTACTTGAGCTTCTAGGCAACCAAGGACCCATTCTAGAGGAGTTGGTTGGAAACATATCCGCTAAGCAGCATGAAGATGATGGTGAGAAGTCTAATGATTTAGGGAAAACACAAATCTTATCTCCCTCCCCCACGAGATCAGCATCTCCACCTCCGGCTTCTTCTCCACCACAAAGTGTTATTGCTGAGTCAGGCCTCCCAGTGTGGCTAAACAAAACTGTGGAAAAAAGGAAGAGAACATATGTCAAAGAGGAGGACTTGGTCATTGTTTCCCAAGTGCTAGGGGCACCTCCTAAAAGCAAGAGGGCTAGAATCCTCTCACACATATCAACCAATGAGTAGGGAATCGAAGTTGCTCATATAACAAACCCATTGGTTGATAAGGAAGAAGCTACAATGACCTATGAGGATTATAGCATGCACAAAAAGAGAAGAAGATAAGAATGCCTTGACTGATGTTGTACAGGAATCCTAGAGAGGATGAAGAAGGATGAGGTGACTAAAGAGGAATTGAAGAAGCAATTTGCACAATTTTCATTTTATGTCATTCACCTGGTGGGGCCTATTGATACTTTTGCCCCTACTCCTACCCTAATGGAGGCAATGAACAAAGAAAGCACAACTTCTAATCCTCTGGGTATCCTAGCTGCAACTACACCTGGGAAAGACTCATTGGAAACCTTGGGGAAGAAAACCATTAGGGAAGCTTTGAAGATGTACCATAGTATAGAGCATGAACTAGAGGTTGTTGATGAGCTAAGGCACACCATTGATGATGAGGCCCTAGTTTGGGAGGAGTATCTTCCATTTTTGGAGAAGATGGAGGCTACACCTCTAAACATAATTTTGCAATTAGGCATATTAGATAAAGGAGATCCAGGGATAATTTTTGAGTGTATCAAGGCTGGGAAACTCCAAGCCAAGCTGCTACAGAGATGTAAAGATAAACTGCAGAAGAAGATTGATGCAACCAAACAAGGCACCAGCATGCTAGAAACATTAATAAACTTCATCCCTTGCCATCTTAAGGATGATTCTTCGATCATTTTGCCAGCAGCTAGAATAATAAAGGAATTTTCAGGGATCTTCCAACAACTTACAGAACAGGGCATTGATAATTTAATAAGGCTAAAGTCCCTCTTCACCGAGTTCCAAGAGCAATTGGTTGGGTTGGCTGGAATCCAAGAGAAGCTCAAGAGGTCATCATATTCCCAGTAGATCAAAATCAAATATCACAACAAACCCAGTGTGGCCGACATTTAGGAGGCCATCAACAATTTCAAAGGTCATTTTGGTGAGGGAACATAATATCCTTGTTCTTCTTAGCCATCTATTCTTTGGTTTTCTTTTCTTTCATTCTTTGGTGAGGTTGAATTCAATTTTGCATTATAACTGGTGTGTAAAGACATTTTCAGGCCGACTAGGGCCCAAATGTGCATGTGTAAACAAAGAAACCTCATATATAAAGGGGAGTTTTGAACATTTGTAAAGGGGGGAAACACAGAGAACTTGTGCAAGCACAAGTTATGCTTGTGTTTTGGCTTGCAAGTGGCATACTTGATGTGCATACAAGGTGTGTGAATACTGCTCTTTTATAATCTACCAATATTTGCCTATCAATGAGAAGACATATTTCTAGGGACTATTCTTGTGTTTTTGTCCTATGGTGGTAATGTACTTGTGTTTCTTTTCCTTACATATGACTCTGCATTAGTGGATTTTGTACTTAAATTGACAAATCATAAGTGTGGTAACTGAATAAGGGTTTGGATTCTGTGCATGCAATATGGTGTCTTCAAGTTCCTTGTTCTCTTGCTCTTTTCCTTAGAATCTTGCACTTGCATTGGTTATGATTGTGTGAAATACTGATCACCCAGTGCTTGTTTAACCAATCCCACTTATGTTTGTTGCATGAAGTGAAAAGCCAGGTGTAGAGGCTATCCAGACTATTTTTATTTTCCTTATAAACCCTAAACCTCATTTTTTCCCTTTTTTATATAACTTAGGTGTAGGTTAGCATCCTTGCACTCCATCAAACATCTTCCTATCAGAGGTTTCCTTAGCATTCCAAATTGTTATTACCAGCACAGGCCCCTTGAACAAACACTCACATTGTCCATTTTGTTATTCTAATTCCGTTGTGACCTAGCGAAATAGGGACCTTGGGGTAAACCTTGACCATTTGTTTACCTTTTAGGAGAAGTAGAGTGAATCATTTGTTCTACTTGAATTGATGTGCCAAAATAGCTGTCAATAGAACTGGCGCTAGAAGGAGGGCCTGAACAATCTAGATCCACTTAGATTTTCTTCGACCATTGCAAGAAGATTAACTAGATCCTGGTCAGTTGGTGAAATTGAACTCCAAGAGCTCCAACACCACCGAAAGACCAGGAGTGACCATGGTAAACAACAAAGGTTGACTAGGTCTGTTAGCCCAACTAGATCTAAAAGCCTAGAAACCTTCCTTGAAGAACCACCCCAGGAACCAATGGTTGCATACTTCGGGGTAGAACATTCACCCTTATCCTTGGTGGCTCCTCTCCATCCCATGCCTTAAATCCTTGAGAAATTATGTCCTAAATTCATTTATGGGGAGAGTAAAAGCTTTGAGGAACACATTTAGGCTTTCAAAGAGGTCATCACTAGAGCTGTTATTCCCCATCTCGATGTGGTCCTGCACCTTTTCCCTTACTCTCTAGGAGAGGTCACCTATTCATGGTATCTACATCTACCTGCAGCATCTATTGATACTTGGGAAAAGTTGGAAGAAGCTTTCACATATCAGTTTAGGGTATACACTGACCCAAGTGTCATATATCAATAGTTCACCTCATGCAAGATCCAGCCCAACGAGCCTCTGACTATGTTTAACACCAGGATCCATAAATTCTATAAGAGGCCCACCCATCCCTACGTGGTTGAAGAGGCGGTTGCAATTAAGACCTACCTTAGAGCTATCGACCATGTCACAGCTGTCCTACTTAACAGAACCCAACAAAACCTAGATACCCTAGCAAAATTCTATGTTGAGGCCCTCAAATTACATAGAGAAATGTACCCTATCACTGCAGGGACATTTGGAACCATGCCTTCAGTAGGTTTTCTAGGGATGCCTAATTAGATGCCAACTATCAATCATGCTCTTACTAATAATACTCCCCTAATGAATCTAGTTCCCATGGGCAACTCATTGTTTGTGCCACAGATCTACTACACTCAACCTTTCAATCAGATTGGTCCAAACCCTATGTTGCCTGCCCTGGGACAGGATTATAATAATCAAGTTACAACATCTCATCATATTCCCTCAGTCTTTGCTCAGCCTGCAGTGAATCATACTAGAACATAGCTAACTCTCAATGCACCCATCAGGCTAATTCATCAGTAGCTACCCCACAACCTGGTGCAAATCAGACTTCACAATTGGTATCTAAGTTGGAAGCTATGAAAAAGGCATTAGCCCAGGTTACAAATGAGCTCACTAGATTTTAAATTAGCAACCATGGGCATCAAAATCAGAACAATCAGAATCAAGGACATAAGAGGGCTTTCAACCTTCAAAGACAGAATAGACTCTAGAACACAAGAGGAGTACCTTCTCCCTTAGATCAGACAAATCCAATAAACTTCACTGAGATAAAAACTCTACCACATTGGTGTAGGTACATGAACCTCTAACCATTTTGAACTCAACTATGCCAAAATGTCCAAAATAACACAAATGTTCTAAGCTGATAGACATATACAACAAAAGGAAAATGACAACCCTCCTGGAGATGTGGGGACTGCCTTGCAATTTGACACATGTTTCTCTTATGAGGAGGACAATGAACCAGATACTGAAGTTCAGGCTTATCAACAATTGAAGAGTAATTACTACATGAGGAACAAAGGTAAAGAGCCTCTCACCACTTCCATCCCACCAAACTACAACAGTGTCCCACCAAAAACTCATGCAAATAATAACCCACCTCATCTAGTGGCACCTATAGAGAGAACATTAAAGGCCAACCAATACAAAGGACATAATATGATGAGTTCCAAATATGACCTTATGGATGATTTGAAGAAAACTAAAGCCAACATGTCAATCTTGGATGTGGTACAGGAATGCCCGAATCAGCAGGAGGCCTTGCTCAAACTCTTACAAGGAAAAGATTAAGACCAAACAAACAAATATAAAGGCTACAACTAATGATATCCTAGCAGCCTTATGCAAAGAAAAAATAGGTACACCCCCATTATTGCTGAGCCTCGTAATAGCTGAGAAGAACCTACACAACTACTTAGTTGACTTTGGAGCCTCTGGTAATGTCATGCCTTATTCATTTTATCAAAAGCTCAAACTCACACCCACTAAAACTAATTGAAAGGTGGTTCAATTAGACAAAACCGAGGTAAAGGTTGTGGGTGAAATTAAGGATGTTCATATACAACTAGTCTCTGAACCTTGCATCCAAAGCCATATTGATATCCAAGTGGTCAACATTCCTGAAGCTTATGGCATGTTGCTGAGTAGGGACTGCACTAGAAGCTTGAATGGCTATTTTACTACTGATTTCTCCCACATGTGGATCCCTTGGAAGGGAAATTCTAACCAAATTTAAATTCTTAGTGAACCTAGACAAAAACATTTAATCACTGAATATAATGTGCCTAATGAAGTGTGCTTTACAGATGTTGATCTGGGAGTTTATAAAGAGATTATGATGGGTCTAACTGTTGAGGACCCAGATGAGTGCTTCTTATAGGAGTTCATGCAAAAGTTATCACATGATAAACACTTCTTGGGATCACAAACTCAAACAATAGAACTATTACTTCCTAATTGGTGCAGGGTTCATCAAGAAGCTCATTCGGAGCTATCCTGCTTTGAATGTCTCACAACAGTAAACCTCATTGAAGCTCAAGCAAAGATAAACACAAAGACTAAAGAGGAAGAAGTCAAACCTGAGGAGGCCATTGTAGAAGCTTTTGAAGAGGCTATCATTATCTTACATACTGAGGTCACTGAAGAAACTGAATAGTTGAAGAAGACACTCCCTCATACAAGACTAGTCCAGAAGGCTTTCCCTCGCCTAGACAATGAGTTGAGGACCCTCGAATATGATAATTCCAAGTGCAAACTAAGGTGTGGAGCTGGAATAGAACTGGTAAATCCTAAAGAGAGATCATTTTTTGCATCATATAGATTGCAATTCCCATGCACTGACAATATAGCAGAATATCAAGCATTGATAAGGGGATTACTACTAGCTCACCATAAGGGCACCAAATTACTAAAGGTGTAGGGGGATTCTCAATTGATAACCAAGCAAGTAAGAGGGAAGTATGCCTACCATGACAAGAGGATGAGTGCATACAGGAATAGAGTCTAGGACCTCATTGAGGACTTTGATGCCTTTGACATAAGGTATGCAACTAGGAATAAGAACCAGGCAGCCGAATCATTGGCGATCGCAACAAGTACACTACAACCAAGAGCAAGTTCTAAATTGAATAAATTCTCAGTGGAGTCGGTATCAAGTCCAACAATTCTAGACAATGTCAGGCACTTTCAGGTATTTGACAATGATAAGCATATTTTAGATTTTATCACTAACACTGGTGTTTTTGAAGCTTAGGTCATCGATGAATGTGATCGAGACCCCTTTAAGATTGATAAGAAGGAGATTATCAACCTGAAAACAAACAACATACCTAAAGGATTGATCACACTGGAAAGTTGTTTGATGCCAATCAGAAGCATAAAGAAAAAACTCAAAGGAATCTAGAGGGTGGTGGATATAATACTATAAACCTAGGGGATGAGCAGCAAGTTAAGAATGTTTTCATTGGGAAAGCTTGCTAGCCCGAAGAGAGAGGGGATTATCCAGGCATTGAAGGATTTCAAGGATGTTATAACATGGACTTATGAAGAACTGAAAACTTTTGACATGTCCATTTTCAAGCACATGATTCCTTTGAAGCCCAATTCTAAACCTTTCAGACAAAAGCTCAAGCCTGTCAACGCTCTGCTAGAGCCCCTGATATTCAAAGAAGTATAGAAACTGCTCTCTGCTAGGATCATACTTCCCATGAGGCATTCTACTTAGGTAGCCAATTTGGTCCCTGTCAGAAAGAAGAATGGAGAGAAAAGGCTCTATGTAGACTGTAGAATTTTAAACTGAGCCTCCGAGAAGGATAATGACCCATTGCCTTCCCTTGATGAAGTATTGCAAATTGTTAACGGGTCCTAGATGATGTCATTTCTAGATGGGTTTTCAAGATACAATCAAGTCATGATAGAAGAAGACGACCAGTTGAAAACCACTTTCACTTGCAAATGGGGTAATTATGCCTACAGAAGAATGCCCTTTGGTTCGATTAATGCATGTGCTACTTTTTAGAGGGCAATGAATATTGCTTTTAAAGGCCTGAGTGGCAAGTGTATTATAATATACATGCATGACTTGATTGTTTTCTCGAAGCATAGAGGTGACCATGTTAATGACTTGAGAAAGATCCTCCAGAGATGTAGGCAATATGGGGTTTCTCTAAACCCTAAAAAGTGCATATTTGGAGTCACAAAGGGGAAGTTGTTAGGCCATATCATTTCTGAAGAAGGGATTTCTATTAATCCTGAGAGGGTAGAAGCAATCCAAAAGATCCCTTTGTCAGGTAGCAAAAAAGAACTTAAGTCCTTCTTCAGTAAGATTAATTTCGTTAGAAAATTCATTACTGGGTTTACTAAGATTGTTAAGCCTCTGAATGATATGTTGAAGAAAGATGCTAGGGTACAATAGCCGATTGAAACTAAACAAGCTTTCACATAGATAAAGAGCGTTATAGCCCAAGCACCCATGCTCACTAGCCCAGACTACACTCTCCCTTTCTACATTCATTCCTTTGCATCCAACACCTCTTGTGCAGTCGTGCTAACCCAAAAGAAAGGAGAAGGGGATGAAAGACCTATTGCATTCATGAGTGCACCTTTAAAGATGTTGAGACCAGATATTCTTACATGGAGAAACAAGCATATGCACTAGTTAGGGTTGTGAAGAAATTTAGACACTACATACTCAGGAGCAAGGTTATAGCAATTGTCCCTAACCCGGTGGTTAAATCATTGTTGATGCAAGATGTGCTAGGGGAAAGGAGGGGCAAGTGGGCCATGATATTGTAGGAAGTTGATCTTGAGATACACCATATGAAGTTAGTTTGAGGACAAGGGTTGTCCAAGGCTTTGAATGAAACAAATCCATCTACTAAATGACACCAGTATTCGATGGAGAGCATCACTACAGACCCCTGGTATCAAGACATAGTGTTGTACCTGCTCAACAAGTACCCTGCACATATGAACTCAACTTAGAGGAGGGATTTAAGGATCAAAAGTTAGAAATACATGATCAAGTCTGGGGTCCTGTATAGAAATAATTTTGAAGGGATATACCTTAGATTTCTGAATAAACATGAGGCAGAACAAGTGCTGATTGAGTTTCATGACAAATTTGGCACTGGTCATGGGTCGGGAGATACAACAACACATCAAATCCTTAGAGCAGGCTATTACTGGCCTCACATTTTCAGAGATGCCCATCAACATGTAAGGAAGTGTCATACCTATCAAACGTCTGCTTCCAAACAAAAAAATCCTGCTATTCCACTACAACCAGTATATGAGGTAAGATCATTTTCCCAGTGTGGCCTAGATTTCATTGGTATGATTAACCCAAGTTCTTCTGCATGGCATAAGTTCATCTTAACAACTACAGACTATTATACACAGTGGACTGAAGCATTGGCTTGTAGAGACTGTACCATTGATACAATTATCAAGTTTCTAGAGGAGTACATTATAACTAGGTTTGGTATGCCTTTTGCTCTGGTATGTGACTATGGCCCTGCTTTCTCCTCTACTAAGTTATTGCAATGGACTTTTGAAAATGAGGTAATCCTTAAATTATCTTCAAATTTCTATCCTCAAGGAAATGGTGTTTCTGAGTCTACAAATAATAATGTGATAGGTGTCATCAAAAGGCTATTGGAAAGGAACCCTAGGGACTGGCATAACCAAATTAAGTTTGCATTATGGGCCAATAGAACTTGGGTAAAATCCTCATTAGGCACCTCTCCTTACCAATTGGTCTATGGGCAAAACCTTGTCTTCCCTGTGAACGTGAAAAATTCCAACCCTACAATTCATTAGGGATTATTTGGGAACTGAAGATAAGATAGAGGTTAGATTACTAAATCTCTTAAAACTATAAGAGAAGAGGGACACTACCATGGAACACTTTGTGAAAAACCAAGGGGTAGTTAAAAGATGGTTTGATAAAAGGGCTACTATCAAGGCCTTTAGAATCAATGACTTAGTTCTCATGTGGGATAAAGCTAAAGAAAGGAAAGGAGACCATTCTAAATTTGATAAATTATGGTTAGAACCTTATCAAATTGCTAAGATCCTTGGAGAAAATACCTTCCGTATCAGCTCTCTATTTTGGGAACTCGTCCCATTTCCAGTTAATGGGCGATACCTCAAGCATTACTTTCTAAATTAAGAGAGCCTGACTGAGAGACCAATCGGTATCCCTGTACATAGTTAAAGTAGAAGTCTATTTTCCTGCCTATGTGTCTTTGTCAGTGTGTCTTTATTTTGATTAGCATCTATTCTTTTTGTCTCTTTCTTTGAGCTTTTTGGTTTTGTTTTATGTTGCTTTAATAATTTTTTTATTTGATGCTCGATCTTGTTTTGTCTTCTAGTCAACCTCTTGATACTTGGTATACCCTTTTGCCTAGTCATAGAAAGCTTTTGTTTTGGTTGGCAAAAGGGAGAAAAGGGGAAGGAAGGGAGTCTGTCTCTGAAACTAATGCTTCCGGTCGTCCCTTGATTGCATGGCAGGTCTTCCTCCTGAGGTTATAGTTTTTTCTTGCATATTAGTTGCGGGTTTGTCAGGCTAATTGAAAGTTTGGTTGACTTCTATGCTTGGGATTGTGCTTTCTTGGAATCTTACATCTCCTATCATACTAATGCTTCTCTATGTATACTGGAATGAGTTAATTATGGTCGAGGGTTGGATGAAAAATCTAATGATCTTATCTTCCTAAGTCACCACCTTTGGCCTAAAGGCTTTACACCTCTACAAAGATTGTTGTGGAGGGTCCCAACTCCTACATAATGAAAATAGTGAACAAGAAAGGAGTGACTACAAAGGCATAACAAGAGAGGGGCTTTTCTATAAAAATTGAGGGTTGCAAGAGGATGATACTCCTACCAATGCCCATGAAAGGAATTAATACTCTCACCCCAGAGTCACAAACTATATAGGATTGGACAAACAACTGAGACTGTGTAGACAATAGTGGTGATGTAAATCAATGAAGAATCAAGGTACCTTTGCTAGCTGCTAAAACTAGCCACCTTGCTTTGTCTGACTCTTGACCCATGATTGACGAGTTCTTGTATACTTAAAGAAGGGGAATGAATCACATGCACATACTTGGATTCCAGATGCATTTGATCTTACGTGGTTCACCCTTGCTTTAGATTGGGCCTGATATTCATACTTCTTCTATGGTTGATGAAGCTAGAGTCTTGGGTCTTTGGCTGGTTATGTGTCTTGGAATGCTCTAGAGCATTCTTTGTTTTGGTTGGCATCTATTGTGGTCCTCACAACATGCCCCCATTTTGCAAGAAAAACAGAGACCCCCTTGTCTTCTTTTCCATCTTCTGCCTTACCAAGTAAATATTGTGCTTTATTATATAGCTTTGGGAGAGGAGTTGGGATTTCTAGTTTTGCCTTCCTATGATTTATGCTTAGCCTTTTTATAGTTTTTTGCTATCAAACTTTTAGACTTTTTCCTTCTTGTGTTCTCAGAGGTGGAGGTCTAAGGATTTGATGTTTTACTCTTTAATTTAGCCTTTTTCTCCCTTTGCCAAATCTTCCCTTTAGAATGTCAGAGTTTGTTATGGTCACATGACAGTAAAACCATCTCAAATAATCTGATCTATGGATTGTTGCTTGGGTCGTACTAACACCATTACGTTAGGGTTGGTCATCTTGGAATGGTCGTGAAACACTCCTTGATGGCCCGATCCAGAGGACAATAGTGCGAAGTTGGTAGATCACCCATGCAACATCGAAGACTGGCCTTCGGCTTGCCTGTTGGATGGTTTTGTAGCGTGGGAATTGATTTCCCTCCACCTACCCTTTGGCGGCGCATTAATGGCAACCTCCCACACATGCAACAACCCTTTTTATTGCTATTTGGGCTCATTTGATTTCATTCAAGCTTTGTGCAACCCATTTTATCTCTGAGCTTTATGATTTTAGTGTGTACTTTATGATCCTTTGCAATACCCTACTGTAATTTTGGGCTTGATTTGAAGTTTGTTGCTGTGGGAGCATGGAATATGCATTTTTTCACTACTATTCTACGAGTTTCTAGGCATTTTACAAGTTGGTGTTGCATTTTTCCTCCCCCATTTTGCTTTGCATGCTTTAATTTTTCATTTGGGGGTATGGCCATGTTGTTACTCATTAATTTGTGCTTAAATCTGGTCACTTTGGGTCATTTTTTTCTTGTACATAGAATTTTATTGGAGGGTTTGAGTTTTTACATTTTGGGGTTGTTAAATTCATTTTAGTACTTGGCAGATTTATCGAAGTTTTTTTTCTTTACACTTTTGGAGGTCAGAATGGCAGAGATCAGGTTCCCGATCTTCTGCCTTCTTTTGGTTATTTTAAACACACTTTGCTTTTGTTGTAGGTCAGAGTGGCAGAGATCAAGATTTTGATCTTTCGCCTTTCTCTTTAGAAGCCTAAGGTCTTTCCTCCAAATCTGCTAATATCCTTTTGTATGCTCGCCGGGGTTTGGGCGCTAGAGCTTCATTGTTACGGTCTCCTATTATAACTGGTTAGAAGTAGCTTCCGAACCCCGTGTCCCGATAGCTTAGTAAAGTGTCAGAGTTCAGACACCAAGCCTCCTTTTTTCTCCCTTCCACGATGATTCACCTTAGAAGGAGCAAGTCGTGCCTCCTAACTCCCGACTATGTAAACTTCGTCAGGGTTCAGAGTTTAATCTCATGATTTGACAATAATCCCTTGAGATTGTGTTTTCAAAGTTTTACCGTCAGGCCTTCCTCATCTACTCTTCCTATCACTTTTAGCAAATGAAAGGAGTAAACCTTGACCCTAGACCTCTGACCTTTGCTAAGACAATGCATTTTCAACTATGTTATGGTGTTTCTAGTATTGGTTATATTGATTTAATAATGGTTAACTATGAAATAAGTCTTCAATGTTAGTGATTTGTGGTGTACATGAGTGTAGGGGAAATGGTTGAGGCATCACCACCACCACCTCTAGTAGCATAGAAGAAGGTGGAATTTAAAGGATACCTACCTTCTTCCAAACTGTCTAATCCTTATCCGAAGATTGGATGCACAGATATTGGACATCCAGACCCATGGAGCTACTAGCAGCAGATGAGGAATGAAGCAGACAAGTCTTTCTAGACATAATGCATGGAGAATTCTAGACTTCTTCAAGCAACTACATTTCCAGTTTCAGTGCAAGCACCTGAATTAATACTAGCTTATGCACAAGGGTACAAGGCAGGAAACAAGAAGGTGATAAGACCTATAGGAAACACAATGCTGGATCTCTACTTAGACATGATAGACAGGGTGTTTGGTCTGCCAACCTATGCAGATTATGACAAGATCATGAAGAACTTGACACTCACCTTCTACAACAACAAGACTGCCACAACCATGGGGTACATGAATCAACATCTCCTACTCAGACAAAGGAAGCACCCCTTGAAGATGGCTCTAATCCAGCCATATAGTGAATTCAAATAGGATGGGAGGAGATTTATTGCCCTTCTAAGCAGAGTGTTTGGATTCTCTGCTGCTGACAAATGGCACCCATGGATGTGCAATTTTTGCATGAAGGTTGTGGATGGTAAAAGGATTGATTGGGGATCCTTTATAAGTGACAAGCTAGATGAGCAGCTTGTTGAGGTGTTTGAGACCAAAGAGTTTTATATGATCTCCTATATGGTCTATCTATTGGCCTATCAGGCCAGTTTCTGAGGATTACTGCAAGTGGGCTCTCTCCAACAAGGCGAGGTCTTGGTTTAGAATCACTTCCCCTAGTTGGAAGTAATGACCAACTTGAAAAGTTATTGTATTGTGAATGATGCCTTCATTTTTATAGTGATAAGAGGGTTAGAAAATGATTATGCAAAAAGGCTATCCATTGAAGCTATAGAAGAACCAGTGAAGTGGGGAAACTGGTACATCATGTTCTAGACCTTTATATATATTAGAGTCATGGGGTTTGACAAGGCCCCTTATAAATTGTCGAGATATCCCAGTGACAAGATCATTTTGCTAGAGATGTGCAGGTAAGTCTCTGAGGTTTACAAGTTATTTGCTAGCAAACACAAGAGCAGCTTCAAGTTTCCTATCAATATAGGGGAGTACAACTGCTAGAACATTATAAATGCAAAGCATGCTAAGGCAGAGTTGGCCTTCCTATCCTTAAGTTCATTTGATAACATCAGGAGAAAATTTGACCCCATTGGGTGGGTTAGCCCCTTGATAGGAAGCTGGTATAATCATGAATATGCCATAGAGGATCATTGCGAGAATTGTGTTGATGACCATAAGGTCGAGAAGAGGGACTACTACAGACTTAGTCTCCATCTACTGAAGAGACTAGATTGCCTGGGGCTGCCTAAGATTCCAAAGGGCATGAAGGAGGATGGTGTTGTGCTAGACCCTTCCTATGAGAACCAAAAGGTGTGAAATCTCCCCTTAGCCCCAATCAAATGGGATCAAATTGAAGACATGTCAATGGACAACAGGGCTAAGGAGGTGCTAAGAAGAACTAAGGCTTGGATGAGAAAATCGTATCCCATTATCAATCCCAAGGCCACTAAAGGAGAAGAAAGATCTAAGGGAGCGAAGTAGAAAGGAAAAAAGAAAGAGAAGCAAACACCTTCTACTCCAACTATTGAATAGACTAACCCTGTTGCAACCCAAGGAAAATAGAAGGAAGTGGTAGTCAAAGTAGAGTATGAAGAAGAAGAAGAAGAAGAAGAAGAAGATGTTGTGCCCTTAGCTAGGAGGGCTACTATAAGGGCTTCAAGTCATGCTTCTAAGGGTGTCACCACAGCATCAACTACCTAGCCCTTATCACAACAACTCCTCCTGTCTTCATTTCCAATGTTGTTGCTACTGAGGTAAGGGTTCAACCTCCTTCCACTACACCACCTTCACCTCCTTCTCACCAAACCTCATTACTAACTCCCACATCATCTCCTCTGTCCATTTCATTGTAACCTTCCATCTCCCAATCTTCATCCCCTCCTCAATCTCCTTCCACCTTTCCTACTCCTCCTAGAACCCATATCCTAGTGGCTCTTGGCCAAAAAGTTGAGGAACAGTTTGAGAAGGAAGACATTGCTACTCCTAGGCATGAGAAGGAAGGAACTACCCCTCTAGTTGCACAACAAATTCAAGAAGACATCCCAGAGGGAGTAAAAGGCACACCATCTGAAGTGCCAACTACCATGGAAGGGCAACAAATAGAAGCACCTACATAAGAGCCTAAAGATAAAATAGAAGAGGTACTTGAAGAGCTTCTAGGCAGCTAGGGACCCACTCTAGAGGAGTTGGTTGGAAACATATCCACTAAGCAACATGAAGATAATGGTGAGGAGTCTAATGATTCAGGGAAAACACAAGTCTTGACTCCCTCCCTGAAAAGATCACCATGTCCACCTCTGGCTCCTTCTCCACCACAAAGTGCTAGTACTACTGAGTCAAGCCTCCCAATGTGGCTGAACAAAAAAATGGAGAAGAGGAAGAGGACATTTGTCAAAGAGGAGGACTTGGTCACTATTGCCCAAGTGCTAGGGGCACCTCCTAAAATCAAGAGGGCTAGGACCTTCTCACACATATCAACCAATGAGCAAGGAATTAGAGTTGCTCATATAGAAAACCCATTGGTTGATAAGGAAGAAGCTATAATGACCTCTGAGGATTATAGCATATGGTAGGTCATCCTAAGTTCAAGGATGAGAGAAGAAGATAAGAACACCCTGACTAACATTGTACATGCAATCCTAGAGAGGATGAAGTAGGATGAGGTGACTAAAGAGGAATTAAAGAAGAAAGTTGAGCAACTTTGTGCCTATGTCACTCACCTGGTGGGGCCTATTGATGCTCCTACCCCTACTCCTACCCTGATGGAGGCAATGAACAAAGAAAGCATAGTTTCTGATCCTTTGGGTATCCTACCTATAGCTACAGCCTGGAAAGACTCATTGGAAATCTCGGGGAAGACAACCATCAGGGAAGATTTGAAGATGTACCATAGTATAGAGCATGAACTAGAGGCTGTTGATGAGCTAAGACACACCATTAATGATGAGGCCCTAGTCTGGGAAGAGTATCTTCTAGTTTTGGAGAAGATGGAGGCTACACCTCCAAATATAATTTTGCAATCAGGCATATTAGATAAAGGAGATCCAAGTATAATTTTTGAGTGGATCAAGGCTAGGAAACTTTGAGCCAAGCTACTATAGAGATGTAAAGATAAAATGCAGAAGAAGATTAATGCAGCCAAACAAGGCACCAACGTGATAGAAACATTAATGAACTCCATCCCTTGCCATCTTAAGGATGATTCTTCATTCATTTTTCTAGTAGCTAGAATAATAAAGGAATTTTCAGGGATCTTCCAACAACAACTTACAAAGCAAGGGATTGATAATTTAATAAGGTTGAAGGCCCTCTTCACCAAGTTCCAAGAGCAATTGGTTGGGTTGGCTATAATCTAGGATAAGCACAAGAGGTCATCATATTCCCAGCAAATCAAAATCAAATATCACAACAAACCTAGTGTGGTTGACATTTAGGAGGCCATCAACATTTTCAAAGGTCATTTTGGCGAGGGAGCATAATAGCTTTGTTCTTCACAGCCATCTATTCTTTGATTTTCTTTACTTTCATTCTTTGATGAGACCGACTTCAATTTTACATTGTAACTGGTGTGTAAAGACATTTTTAGGCTAACTAGGGCCCAAATGTGCATGTGTAAACAAAGAACCCTCATATATAAAGTGGAGTTTTGGACATTTGTAAAGGGGGGAACATAGAGAACTTGTGCGAGTGCAAGTTATGCTTGTGTTTTGGCTTGCAAGTGGCATACTTGATGTGCATACAGGTTGTGTGAATATTGCTCTTTTTGTAATCTACCAATATTTGCCTATCAATGAGAAGACATATTTTTGGGGACTATTCCTATGTTTCTACCCTATGGTGGTAATGTACTTGTGTTTCTTTTCCTTACATATGACTCTACATTAGTGGATTATGTACTTAAATTGACAAATCATAAGTGTGGTAAGTGAATAAGGGTTTGGATTATGCGCATGCAATATGGTGCCTTCAAGTTCCTTGTTCTCTTGCTCTTTTCCTTAGAATCTTGCACTTGCATTGGTTATGATTATGTGAAATACTAATCACCCAGTGTTTGTTTAACCAATCCCACTAATGTTTGTTGTATGAAGTGAAAATCCAGGTGCAGAGGTTGTCCAGGCTATTTTTATTTTCCTCCTAAACCCTAAACCTCCTTTTTCCCTTTTTGTATAAGTTAGGAGTAGGTTAGCATCCTTACACTCCATCGAACATCTTCCTATCAGAGGTTTCCTTAGCATTCTAGATTGTTATTACTAGCACAAGCCCCTTGAACAAACACTCACATTGTCTACTCTACTATTCTAACACCGTTGTGACCCAGCAAAACATGGACCTTGGTAAACCTTGACTGTTTGTTTCCCTTTTAGGAGAAGTAGAGTGAATCATTTGTTCTACTTGAGTTGATGTGCCAAAACAATCGTCAATAGTTCACATGATGAAGACTTGATCCTAAGCCTATCACTCCCCATATGTTCGAATTTCATGTATGCCCTATTTCTATTTTTACAACCCCATAACACATAATTAGAATAGAAGAGGAGAAAATTCATGCTAGAGAAGCAAAAAAACAAGTCATAAATGACTATCACAACCTGATCCGCGGGAATCTCTTAGTTGAAATGATTTCCAATGTACTTGGCATTTAAATGGCTAATGTCAAACCAACCTTCCATCAAGAAAAATGACGAATTGAAATTACGAAATGTTATTAATCTCTTTTTTGAGTTTTTCTCTAACACTTGAGGGTGGAGAATCTACCTCATACCAATATGAGTAGTCACCAACCAAACACCCTAAATTGGCTAACAAGTCAGACATTTGGTTACCCTCTCTATAGGTATGAAGAATTTTAAAATTTTGAAAAGATTTAAGAAGGTCCTTGGTATCAAGAATGATATTCTTGAACGACCAATTATTTAAAGTTCTTGATTTCAACATTTCAATAATGTTATTGGAATCTCCTTCTACTACTATGTCAGAGCTATTGAGCTTCTTGGCCAGAGTAATGCCCAAAATGGTTGTAGAGGCTTTCGCCTTGTTATTGGATTGGATACCCAATTTTTTAGAAAAAGCAGCTATCAACTCACCCTTTCAATTCCTGAGCATTCCTCCTCCACCATGTTAGGACATATTAGTAATGAGATTTAAAAATGTTATTAAATAGTTGATAGGTACAAATATTCATTGTTATATCGGTCAAGCATATTTATATTTTCTTAGTCACTATGTGTAGTACTTGGCCAATGTGTCTGTAAATATTTGTGTTTGTTTGCCTTGTAATAGCACCTTTAGGTATTGTTACTAATTTTTAAGAATTTAATGAGTGTGATAATATAAGAGTTTTTTGATAATTTTATAAGAAAAATAATTTTGAAGCTATTTTCATTTATTAAGATTATGAGCATTTCCAAAGATATGCAAGAGTGTCATAATACGTGTTAACTATAAGAAGGACAAATTTATAATCTTCTTTTTTAAAGCACATATCTTTCCAATAACATTATAGTTTTTTTATTGGTGGAAGGGGACTCCAAACTCATAATTGACTCTACCCTTGGCAAAGTAGACTCAGGTTGGCATCTTGCTGATATTATAAATGATATCAAAGGCCATGGTTTTGAGGGGTATGAAATATCCCATATATATAGGGAAGGGAATTGTGTTGTTGATGCTATAGCCAACTTAAGTATAAACTTTAGTTCATGGAGATGTTGGAGGAATCTAGGGAATCTCCCTAGCACAATTAATTGCCTTCTCTAAAAGGATATGCAAAAAACATATTTCTTCCTAATGGAGTTAAAAATTTTGATTACCTTCCTCTTTCATTATATGGCTGATATGATGTTTTCTCACATCACCCAAGTTGACTACAGTGGTGTGGTGACTAGGACTGATGAGGTTGTTAAGAGAATGAGTCGGCATGTTAAGCATGTGTGGATGACTGTGCAACTAAGGTGGAAGGGATATTTCAGTTGCTTTGTGGTGCTTCTGAGTGATGATCACCACCCCGACACGTACTATCATTTAAGACTATGTGATCTGAAGTTAGATCATCATAACTTCATCCTCAAGGAAGGGAATTTAGAAAGTTCTGGTAATTGCTATAATGGTATCAGAAGAATTGGGAGAAGGCGTCGCCATTATTTTCTGCAAAGGATTATAGGTGTATTTTAGAGTATCCCTCATAGAACCAACTTTCAACTACTCTTCTTTCATCCCTCACTTTGTTCTATCTATAACAGGGTAACTATTATGGGATGGGATAGGCTTCAAATTGAACTGGTGTCTTGCGATGAAGTTAAGAATAACAAAATGCTTTTGTACATTTGTTATGAAGGTGGTGTGGCATTGTTCCTCAAGTGCCTTAACAACCATGATGAGAACCTCTCCATAGTTTGTTGATTATTGGGACCAATGACATGTGCAAATGGGGGGGTTGGCTTTGAGGCTAGTGAAGAATTCATTGGTCAAGCTATGGGAATGACCTATAAAGGGAATAAGTTAAGGAGGCATAGCAAGGTGCCCAACACTAATAGTATGGCCATTTTCTTTAAGGAAGGTGAGGAACTAGTTAAGCTGCAAAGTGGGTTTGAGTGGGAAAAACTACCCGACCCTTGGGACAAGGTATGCTTTGTTCTTATGAAGTACTTCACTTTGGAGGGTCATTTTAAGTGTTATTACCACTAACACTTTTGTCTTTTAAATCAGTTCAAGCACAAAGTCATGTTAATCTTACTTTTCTACTTGCTTTCCTCCCTTGAGTCTTTAGTTAGGGAAGTTAAAGAGATGCATGCTAAAAACCTTGATAAGCCTTCGATCCTACTTCACTAGGGCTTGCTTCTACGCTTTTATCATTTTCATTTAGCCTTGTGTCCATCAAAACCCATCACAAATTTTGCCTTATTGAGAATTCCCAGCCTGGTAATTAGGAAGTTAAGAATGTTGTAACCATGTTGTGGTAATGTTACTCTCTTCTCTGTCTAAAGGTGAATTGAAGAAGTCGGTATCTCTTTAGGAGGAGACTCCAAAGAAACCCTTTGATATTGTTGATAAAATTATCCATCCCAAAAGCTCTGTGTCGAAGCCCAAATCCCCTGTCAAAAATAAATCTACCTCTAAGTCCCCTGGTTTAAACCTAAATCCCAAAAGGAGGTTGCTAATGGCCTCTTCTCCCTCAAGCTTAGCCCCTCTGAGAAGCAAGATGTTGTTAAGGTGCCTACTAAGAGGAACTTGGAAAATGACTTAAGTAATAAGGGCAAAAAATCTAAAGGTAGTTTGGTTTTGTGTGAGGAAGGAGAAAGTAAGTTTGTCGAGGTAGGTTTGTTCATTCTTAAGGATAAGAATAGAGATGAGAAGGAGGTTGTTTTGGTCGAGAAGGAGGCTTTTTTGGTTGAGAAGGAGGCTTTAATGGGTGATAAGGTGGTGATGGTGAATACTGGTGAGCAGGGGAAGAAGGTGCTGAGTATTAGGAGGTCTAATAGGATTGTTGGGCTTCAGACCCCTAATTTCAAGGACATTGATGGGTTTAGTGACTCACATTAGGTAAAAGATAATGATTTGGAGGACGAGAATATGGATGTTACACTCGGGGTCTCTAATGAGGGAGGAGAAGGTAATAGTCTATTTGTTGAAAATGAACACCCCCTACTCAGATACTGAAGTTGTTGATCCTCCTCTAGAGCCCGAGTCTATTCAAAAGGGTTGTTTAATATGTGATTAAACTGCCATTGAAGTTACTACTCTCAAAGTCAAAGTTGTTGAGTTGGAAGAGAACATGAAAGTGATGACCGAATTCAACACAAAAATTATGCACAAATATGCCACTATACTTTCTATTTTGCAAGACCTTGAGCTCAAGAAGCATGGTATTGGCATGAATAATATGCTCAATTATGAAGAAATGTATAATTTTCTTACAAATGATTGGGGATAGTTGTTCTCCTAGTTTTTGTTTTATTTCTTTTTTTTGTCTTTTGGTTGTGGTTTTTGGTTAAGACTGTTGAGAACTCTTTAATGTTTAAGGATTGTTATTGTGTTGTTAGTGCACTATTGTTGGCTAGTTTGCGGCCTATTTTTCTTTTCCCTGGGGGTTGTTTTGTAACAACACCCTTGTTTTCTGTTGTTATGTATGAAAAGTGGGAATGATGAATTTAAGTGTTGTTAAGATAGATTTAATCAAATCCTCCTTTTACATATAACATTCAAGGACATAAACCATGTTCAGTCACTTCTCTTGCAAGAGGACTTAGCTATAGGTTTTGTGTCACTTTGAGATGATAAGGAAAGTTGGATGTATTGAAAAAATTGTTAAACCCTAATCTAATTAAGCCTTAAACCCTAATTATATGAAACCATATATAGACAGTTGAAACACAACAAATGACTGCACAAGAGGACACTAAATGTAGATTAGAAACATACTAGGATTCAGATTCTAGAAAGAAGAAACTTCAAGGACATTAGGGCGGGTGCCCTAGTTCAACATGAAACTTTTTCTGTAGATTTGGAGCTGTAAGATGATGAAGTCTGCAACCTACATCAAAGTTTCCAATGACAACAATCTGGAGGACATAGGGGTGGGTACCCTTGTCCAAGAGGGAATATTTTGTAATTATGTGCCTAATCAGTGTTGTCATTAATGTTAATGTATTTGTGTTGTCATTGGTGTCAACTGTGCTCTTACTTTGTTGAGGATATTGAGAAAATTAGCCCCTCCGGTGATAACAAATGTGTTGCAGTAGAAATAATACATTACATGTAGAAGAACAGTCCAGAAGAATGCTCTGCATTTCCTATAGAATAAATATCTTTGCCTGCAGATTGGAAGTTATTTAGAAGTCTGTCTGAAGATGTTATATTCTGAGTTTGAGCCTCCGGTATGAAGAATTAAGTGAGTTATGTTCACCAGAGTGAAAATAACTTTTTATGTATGTTTGGTGGTGACAGAGAGAAAGTGTTTTGCTCCACATTGAAGTATTTTGGGCTGCGATTCTGAAAGTAAGTCTGTGATAATGTTAAATGCCTTCAAGTGTAATGGTTCATGATTTGGTGGTCCACAAGCTATCTTTTACTCATGACAGTGGTTGGCAGTGTTGTTCTTGTGCTCCAGTTTGAAGAATCTTCTTGACAAAGTTGTTAGAGATTGTGCGGTAGTTCCTGGTGATTACAACATGTTTGTGGATGTCTCTTGATCATGCTCCTACCTTTGGATTGGTGTGCAAAGAGAAAATTGGATCGTGAATAAAGAATGTTCTTGCAGACCCAATGCTATCATCAGTCTTGGGCGACCTAGTTGAATTCATCATTTACAGAGATGCATCGAAGATTGTAGAAGCATTTCGTGGCATGGAGGATTGTGTTTGAGTCCTAGCTAAGGCATGGCATGATCCACATACACTCTTACATTTTATCCTTAGCTAAATTTGTATTAGGTCCAAACCTATTTTATGTATGTTTGTAATGCCGACCTTGGAGATTGTTCCAACGGTTGAAGATTGTAATACCGACCTTGATGGTCATTCCAAGGTTGATGAAGTGTATAAATACTTGTAATTGAGTCGTGAAAATGCATCCAAGTGTAAAGATGTGAAGATAAAGTGAAGTAAGGTAGCAGAGTAGAGCATAGGTGTTTGTGCTTCAATGGAACTTAACCTTGGCATGAAGTAGATGTTGTTATCTTAGTTCAACCTTTTGGCAGTGAGCCTCTATTTGGCAGTGAACCTCTATTTGGCAATGAGCCTTTCTTTGCAGTGAGCAATTTGGGCAGTAAGCCTCTATTTTTCGGTATTGCTATAACTTATATATTTTTGTGGGTTAACACCCACCATGGTTTTTCCCTTTTAGGGTTTTCCACATAAAAATCTGGTGTCTATTGTGTTGAATGTGTGATTGTGATTAAGTTAATGGTTTCATGCTTTCATGGTTAAATCTGATTATGAATAATTAAGTTGTTGATGGTTTGATATACATGTGAAGATAAGTTTTTGTGACAACTAATTCACCCCCCCTCTCAGTTGTCTAGTGTATTTCAACAATTGGTATCAGAGCCAAGTTCCTCTGAAGAAAGCCTAACAAGTTGAGAAAGATCTAGGATGTCTTATAAGAAGGAAGATCTGCATTTTGATGGGACAAATTATGCTCTTTGGAAGGCACGAATGAAAAGCCATCTTCTTTGTCTTGGTTATAAAGTATGGAAGGTTGCAGAAACACAATATACCATGCCTCAAAATAGTTTGATGACTGAAGATGAAATCAAATAATATGAGTTGGATGTCAAAGTGAAGGATGATCTGTTAAGTTCCTTAAGTGACTTAGTGTTGACAAAGGTTGTGGACCTTGAATCTGCAAATGAGGTATGGGTGAAGCTAAAAAATCTGTATGAAGGAGATGATTATGTAAAAGAAGCCAAGCTACAAAGCCTGAAAGTGAAATATGAGGGTTTGAAGATGAATGAAGATGAAAACGTAACAACCTTTATGCAAAGACTTGATAAACTTATCACTGGAATAAAGGGTATGGGAGGAACTCTCGGTGATAAGGAAGTTGTGATGAAAATTCTCATATCACTACCAAAGTCATATAGTCACAAGGTAGCTACTATTGAAGAATTCATGACTGTAAAAACTATTGACAAAGATCAGTTACTTGGAAAGCTTTTAGCCTTTGAGATGAGAGAGTTTGGTGATGCCCTGCCTAAAGTTGAATCAACTTTTGAAGCCAGTACTTCAGAAAAGATCTCCAGAGCTGAGAAATACAAGGTGGATGATGACTTTGATGAAATTGAAGCTAACTTTGTTGACAAGTTACAAGAGGCTCCGGTAAGTTCAAAGGTAAATTACTTTTCAAATGTTTCTCTTGCGGTAAAGTAGGCCATTATGCTTCCAAATGTCTTGAAAGAATTGAAAGAAATAAGAAAAAATATGAGAGAAGCCTTAGAGTTCCAAAGAAATTCTACTATGTCAGAGATTTTGATGATGAAGGTGTGACTGATGATGAACCTGATGATGCTAGTACTAGTGCAAATGAATGCCTATTTATTTCTATTAAAAATCCCGTGTCTACTAATTCTACTAGTTGTGTGAAGGGAGAAAAACCTGTGGAAGAAAGTGCTTTGGCTGTTCAGGTTGAGAAAGATAATGATGAATGGATTATTGATAGTGGATGCTCACATCACATGATCGGTGACAAAAGTAAGTTTGTAAGTGAATTATTGTTTGCTTTCAAAGGTTGAACCAAAGACTATGAATGAAGCATGTAATGATGAAAGCTAGGTAAAAGCCATGGAGGAAGAGCTAAAGCAGATATAAAGGAATGATACTTGGGAATTAGTTCCCAGACTTGCTGACAAAAATGTTATTGGAACCAAATGGGTTTCCAGGAATAAGATGAATGACAATGGAGAAGTTGTACGAAATAAGGCAAGGCTTGTATGCAAGGGATATGCTCAGATTGAAGGAATATATTTTGAAGAGACTTTTGCTCCAGTAGCCTGGATTAAAGCAATCAAAATATTCTTGGCTTTGCAGCCCGCAAAGATTTTAAAGTGTATCAGATGGATGTAAAGTCTGCATTCCTGAATGGTGAGTTGGAAGAGGAAGTCTATATTGAGCAATCAAAAGGATTTAAGTTATCAGACCAACGAGATGTTGTGTACAAATTGAAGAAAGCCTTGTATGGACTCAAGCAAGCCCCTAGAGCATGGTATGCAAGGTTGGATAAGTACTTATTATAGTTAGTGTTCAATAAAGGTACTACTGACAGTAATCTTTATTTCAATATTAATGGACATCAAATAATGATTGTTGAAGTTTTTGTTGTTGATATCATTTTTGGAGGAAATGAAGGCATGTGTATGAAATTTGTTGGTGAAATGTAAAAAGAGTTTGAGATGTCCATGTTTGGTGAGATGAATTTCTTTCTAGATCTGTAAATAAATCAATCAATAAAGGAATCTTCATATCTCAGTTTAAGTATGTGAATGAGTTGTTGAAGAAGTTTGGGATGGAAGACTCTAAACCGATGTGTAGTCCCATGGTGATTGGCTGAAAATTGAGCAAAACTGATGAATCACCTAAGGCTGATCAGAAAAAATACATATCCATGATTGGAGGATTGCTTTATCTAACTCAAACCAGACCTGATATTATGCATGCAGTATGTCTTGTTGCAAAGTTTTAATCTGATCGAAGAGAATCACATGTGATGGAAGTCAAGAGAATCCTCAGGTATTTAAAAGGCACTCTGGATCATGGCTTATGGTATCCAAAGGATAGTGACTTCACTCTCACTGCTTATATAGATGTAAATTGGGCTAGAGATATTGATGACAGAAAGAGCACAAGTGGAGGTACTTTCTTCTTGGGTAATAGATTAGTTTCATGGTTGAGCAAGAAACAAGATTTAATATCTTTGTCAACTACAGAAGCATAGTATATTGTAGTAGCATGTTGTTGCACTCAAGTATTATGGATGAAGTAGACTTTGAAGGATATAAGAGTTGTGTATGAAGATCCAATTGCAATCTTTTGTGAAAATACAAGTGCCATAAACATTTTAAAGAATCTAGTGATGCACTCAAGAACAAAGCACATATCAATAAGGTATCAACTTTTGAGAGAGAAGGTGATAGAGAATGAAGTAAAGTTGGAATATGTGTCCACAAAGGATCAGATTGCAGACATTTTCACTAAGCCTTTGGCTAAAGATACCTTTGAGTATCTCAAAGAAAAGTTAGGGGTCATTACCCCTCTTGTCCTAAACTAAGATGCATAGGAATGCATCAATCCAGTGGAGCTCAAAGTGTCATTCCTTGATCTGGATTAATGTTCTGAAGGCTACCTCTTAGGGGGAGTAGCTAAATGTTTCTGATAAAGTAAGTGGATTAGAGTAGCAACATGCAAGTATGTGCCCTTTGCCATTGATGTCAAAGGGGGAGAGAAATCACGTGAAAAACTCAAGGGGAGAAAGAATGCAGATGTGTAAAGAGAAAGGGGGAGAATTTTGTCTTGGTGGTCTTTTCAAAATTTCACATCATATGTTGCCATCAATGACAAAGGGGGATATTGTTGCAAGTATGTGCCTAATCGATGTTGTCATTGATTTCAACATATTTGTGTTGTCAATGGTTTCAACCGTGCTCTTACTTTGTTGAGGATATTGAGAAAATTAGCCCCTCTGGTCATAACAAATGTGTTGTAGTAGAAGCAGTGCATTACATGCAGAAGAACAATCCAGAAGAATGCTCTGCATTTCCTGTAGAATAAATAACTTTGCCTGTGGATTGGAAGTTATTTAGAAGTCTATCTGAAGATATTATATTCCAAATTTGAGCCTCTAGTATGAAGAATTGAGTTAGTTATGTTCACCAGAGTAAAAATAGCTTTTTTGTATGTTTGGTGGTGACAAGGAGAAAGTGTTTTGCTCTGCATTCCTCTGCATTAAAGTATTTTGGTCTACAGTTCTGAATGTAATTATGTGATGATGTTAAATGCCTTCAAGTGTAATGGTTCATGATTTGGTGTTCCGCAAGCTATCTTTTACTCATGACAGTGGTTGGCAGTGTTGTTCTTATGCTTTGGTTTGAAGAATCTTCTTGACAAAGTTGTTAGAGATTGTTCCTACCTTTGGATTGGTCTGCAAAGAGAAAATTGGATCGTGAATAAAGAATGTTCTTGTAGACCCAAAGCTATCATTAGTCTTGGCCAACCTAGTTGAATTCATCATTTGCGTAGATGCATCAAAGATTGTAGAAGCATTTCATGGCATGGAGGATTGTGTTTGAGTCCCAGCTAAGGCATGGCATGATCCGTATACATTCTTACATTTTTTCCTTAGCTAAATTTGGATTAGGTCTAGACCTATTTTATGTATGTTTGTAATGCCAACCTTGGAGATTGTTCCAATGGTAGATGATTGTAATGCTGACCTTGATGATCATTCCAAGGTTGATGAAGTGTATAAATACTTGTAATTGAGTTGTGAAAATGCATCCAAGTGTGAAGATGCGAAGATAGAGTGAAGTAAGGTAGTAGAGCATAGTAGAGGTGTTTGTACTTCAATGGAACTGAACCTTGGTATGAAGTAGATGCTATTATCTCAGTTCAACCTTTTGGCAGTGAGGCTCCTTTTGGCAGTGATCCTCCCTTTGGCAGTGAGCCACCCATAAGCAGTGAGCCTTTCTTTGCAGTGAGCCTCTATTTTTTCAGTATTGCTATAATCATTATTTATTTGTTTTCGTCATCTGCCAACTAGGTAGAATCACTTAAGAAGGTAAATAATAAAAATGAGAGAGGAGAATAGGTGCCTTAAGAACATCACATAGGAGGTTGCCCAAAACACCCTTTGCAACACTATGCCCCTAAGGCACGACACACAACAATAAAATAGAGGAGAGGCAAGATAGAAGAATGATGAAACAAATAGAAGAATGGTCACAACATAGGTGATCTCCTTATATCCTTGGCCTTACAAGAGTATCAAGGGTCATTCAAAGAGACCTAAACAACACATAGCACAGCACGGGGGAACACAACATAATGCTAACAACATATATATCTAGGAGGAGGCCACCCTTGAGAGCAACTAGAATAGGTGCTACATCGAGTGTGGCTAAAGGGTGGAGAAATACTTACCTAATTTAATGGGATATTTCCTGGCACACAATCCTTGTCTATCAACTCAGGACATCTCGCATGTAGTTTTGGTCTTGTTAATCTTGTATTGACATTAAGTTCAGGACGATGGCAGGTTTTGGTGGGCTTCAAAGAATGGTATCCAATACCGGTCATGTAGTTAATTCCAGCAACTTGTAAAGGTACTCTGATTCCTTGTTGATTTACACCACAACCATTACCTACGTAGTCATAATTTTTGTACAAGATTTGAAATCTGTGACCATATAGAGAGTCCATTTCTTTAGAAGATGGTGAGGCTTCATAGGTCTCATAATCTGTAGTATAAGTAAGAGTATTGTCTTTATTTTCTACCAAGGAGACTTTAGATCTCGTAGTTGTTTCCAAAGATTGCTTGGATGAGATCGATGCCACTTTTGATGTGTCAGAGTTATTAAGTTTGTATTCCCCCGTACAAGGAGTAAAATCTAATGAACCCCAATCATCACCAAAAAGTGCATTCGATGGTTTAGGGTCTTGGACAACATTATCTGTGGCAAGAGGTATTGATGAATCAACTTGTAAGTTGTTTAGACTTTTATGATTGTTAACTTGTCGTTTTGATATGTAAATAGTTATTCGGGTTAGGATTGGCTTCCACGATGTAGAGCTTGTTTTGATAAATAAACTTTATTGATCAATGAAGGATAGACGGAATTGCCCCATAGCATGGATCCACGGTCTACCAAGGATCATATTATATGAAAGCGAATTAGGCATGACATGAAAAAGGGTAGATAATATCATGGGTCCAACCTTTATGAGTAAAGTTATAGTACCCAAGGATTGTCTACCAACATTATGAAAGCCATGAATGCTAATCCTATCCAGTTTGATTAAAGAAGTGTCTATCTTGCTTCTACATAGCAAGTCAATGCCACAAACATTAAGAGCCGATCCATTATCAATCATAACTCACTTTATCAACTTTTTATCTATCATGATAAATGTTATAAGTGGATCATATTCATCTTTAATTGATGGTATTTCATGTTGCTGAAATAGAATATCCATTTTTGTTGTAGGCATACTCTATAACAAAGCTGCTACATCATGTGGCTTAACAATAGGTGATACAATCACCTTTTGTAAATCTTCTTGGAGCATTCCATGGTATGTAGGTGATGTTTGTATTAAATCCCAAAGAGAGATCTTAGTTGGAGTAGCACAAAGCTACTCAACAAGATCATATTCTTGACCACTTTTATGAGTAAGGCGAGGTGGTGGAGGGAGCATAGGTTGAGAACATGGAAGAGAGATAGGCACACATGGTGCTTGCTTACTTTGCTTATTATTACAGGTGTTGTACATGTGAGCAATCACATTATAGTGTGGTTGTTGTGACACATTTTGAACACCTTGATTTCTTTGAGTTATTTGTCTTACATAGTTTAGAATATAATCCGAGGTCGATGTGGTTTTCAATTACCTTGAACTATAATCACTGGTTTTAAGATAGAGGGTACATTAGGTGCCCCTTGTACAATCATCTTAGAAACATTGCTACATTTATCTAGTAACCCCTTAGTGGGTGGAAGAAATCTATTAATGAAGATTGAGTTGACATTATTTTCCTCTCTATTATACTCAACATCTATCCCTAAAGGATTATGTGAGAGACCTTTTATCATCCATCAATGCTTCTACTTTTGAAGGGAAAGCATCGGGGCTAAGGGAAGGTACAATGTTTTCAAGGAGTTTGGTGATGATCGTATCATTAGTGATGTCTAAGGGGATTGACTTTGCAACCAAAGTAGAGCTATCCATGGTCTTCTCATCCTTAGAGATAACCAAGGTTCTTGAACATTCATCCAAAGGAGAAATATCAAAGGTTTTCACTTCCTTGGAGATTTCCAATGTGTTTGAACATTCAAATATAGGAGGAATAGGATAACTTATGGAATCATTATCATCATCGTTATAAATTTTAGCTATTAGTTCCAACGTATTTACAGAAGAAGAATATTCACACTCATCCTTCTCATGAGTATTCATGGAGATGAATTTGGTTAAATATTTTAATATCAAAAGATATGCACCTATGAGTATTGTGAATTTATCAAAATCATGTACATAACAAAGTAATTTGAGTTCATGTGTAGAACATTTAGAAACATCAATATCACTCATGAATGCTATGTGTTCTAGAATATGAGAATTCTCATTTGTGAATTTAGAGAAATTCTCAAAATCTAGGATATATTCATGAAAAGATTTCAAAGAGGAATAACATGAATATGCCATAATGAAATATATTGAAACAACAATGTCCAATAAGATTTATTCATTTATCAAATACAAAAAATATTGAAATGTTATGAGACTATTTCACACCAAAGCACTTGTTTGAGGAAAACGAGTACTAAAAGACACACGAAGTTCACAACAAACAAAGTGGATAGGAGGAAAGAGTACTACACAACAAGGAAAAATAAGTGATTTTAAAGGTTTTAATCAAAAAGATATGAATGAGGTGTGTAAACACTTAGTGTTGAAATACACACCATGTAATTAAGAATATGCCAATTTTCACACAATGATAAAATTATGCAAAATTTTCAAATGACCAATTAATGTATGCTTGAAAATAAATGAAATATATGGAATGAAGGATTTTTATGACAAATGTAATGAAAACATGCAAATCTATGCTTGTTTATGCACCTAAAATGCTCAATTTTTTTACTTTTTCCAATGTAAATGCACAAAAGACATAGTGAAACTAAGAGGATGATAAGGTACAACAACCTAAGATTCTTTAATTAGTCCAATAATGTAGAAAATTTTGTCTCAACACACCAATCTTGCAATGCTATGTGAAAGATTAGCCAAATGTATTAAAAATGCAAGGATTTTTGAAACCTTGATAGTGAAATTAAGCCATGAAAATATGCAAAATGATGAATGAATGAAATCTAATCAGATTGAATGTGTAAACTCAAATAATATGTAAAAAGGATGTAAAGATCCTATGATGATCAATGCAAAATGAAGATTAAGGAAAGATGAATGAATATGCTTATTTTTGTTGAAATACACAATGTGTAAATGCAAAATTTGAAATCTAAATGCAATAGCACACAATGAGAAAAAAACTATAGTCCAAAATAAGATTTGAAAGAGTGTTAAAATGAGCAATAAAATCTGAAACAAGATTTTAATTACAAACCCTAGCTTTTGAAATTACTAGGTTATTATATGAAAAAATGCAAAATTCAAGCAAAAATCCTAGCAAATAAGATATGCAAATGCAAGGTAAATGATCATGAAAAGATGAAACACTATAATTTATCTCAGATCTGATGTAAATATTAGAAAATTAAATGTTTTCAATGATATGCAAGGAAAATAGTGCAAACGATGTCTTAATGCAAGCCAAAAATGTTGATTTAAGGACAGACAACTGAGGGGGGGGTGAATCAATTGTCTCCAAAATCTATTCTTAGATACTTAAAACTTTCTTATATTCCAACAGTATGTCAAGGATTTAATCATGGAAGCATAATGCAATAAATCAAAAGCAGAAACTTGCATAACACAGATAACACCAAGATTTTAATGTGGAAAACCCGATTAAGGGAAAAACTATGGGGTGACTAACCCAAGATTATATTCTCTGTTAAAAGAATATGAAGAATAAAATGACACTTGCCAATTAGGGCTCACTGCCCGAGCACACTGCTCACAAGAGGCCCACTGCCTATAGGAGACACATTGTCTATAGAAGAATATAAGTATTACATACTTGAACTGGAGATTAGCATCTTCACTATGCCTGAATCAGTTCCATTTAAGCCCAACACCTCTGCTTTACTTTTTGCTCCTCTTCCTTACCACTTTCACCTCATAATCATCGATACCTTTGAATGACTTCATAACTCTTACTTAGACAAGACATCAACTTTGGAATGATCATCAAAGTCGGCACAACATACACTTATTTTATTACAGAGCAATTACAAAAAATACAACTTGACTTATTACAAAAACTTCATGCACATCACTATACTGTCAGCTACACATAGCTGGGACTTCAATCTTCTTTAGGGAACACACCATGCTTTGCAAAACATCTTCAATATCATCCGCAACATGTGCAAAATATCCAGTCGACCAAGACTAGGAAGAACACCATCACTGGAGGTAAATCTTCAATTTTGAGTTCTATTTTCAATGCAGACCACCAACACAAACTGGACACAATCTAGAGACCCCCACAAGCTTGCTTGAATCACCAAGAACATCCGTACCACTTCTACTTACTGTAATCATTCACATCTTCATTTGGAACTTCAAGAACACAACTAGTCATCACTAACATATTAGAAGAATTGCTTGCGAACCCCCAAACCATGAACCAATCGAGTTGTCAATGGCTATTAACCTCCCAAACATGTCACCAGATCTGCAGAACATGATATTGCATTTCTGGATCTCACCAGACCTATTTGAGCCACTTTGTCACCTCTGAACAGCTGCCATAACCAGTTTTACTCATATGGCCATAACTTCTCCAAATCTTCATGCAGGCCTCTGAAATCTTGACTGGAGCACCTTCAGACACATATCTACAAACCCTTTGATGTGCATACTCTGATCTTCTACTGGCTGGTATCTAGGCTTCATAGAACTTCATTGTCTTCATTGTTCTTCTCTGTTTCTGATGGGGCTAATTTTCTCAACATCCTCAACACATGACTCATCCAAAACTTGACATCAATGTAATAGGAATATGTTGACATCAATGACAACACTGGTTAGGCCCATACTTGCAACAAAAAATGCCTAATTTTTTCAAGAATTTCAAATTTATGCAAGATTTTTGAATGTGTGATGATGAATATGATATGAATGAATGCAAAATTGATTACAACACTCAGAAAGATGCAAGTTCAGTAAAAACATGGGTTCACCAAAATGTTATGTATGAAAAGTGGGAGTGATGAGTTTAAGTGTTGTTAAGATAGATTTAATCAAACCCTCATTTCACACATAACATTTAAGGACATAAACCGAGTTCAGTCACTTCTATTGCAAGAGGACTTAGCTATAGATTTTGTCACTTTGAGATGATAAGGAAAGTTGGATGTATTGATAAATTTGTTAAACCCTAATCCGATTAAGCCTTAATCCCTAATTATATGAAATTGTATATAGACGGATGAAACATGACAAATGACTGCATATGAGGACACTAAATGCAGATTAGAAACATACCAAGATTCAGATTGCAGCAAATAGAAACTTCGAGGACACTAGGTTGGGTGCCCTAGTCCAACAAGCAACTTTTTCTGTAGATCTAGAATTATAAGATGATGAAGTCTGTAACCTACTTTAGAGTTTTGGACAACGACAATCTAGAGGACACAAGGGTAGGTGCCCTTGTCTAGGAGGGAATATTCTTTGTTGTTTTCTTTAGATCCTGAATCTTTATCATTTTCTCTAATCTCTTGCAACTCCTCTCCACAAGAATCTACACCTGTAACCTGCAATCACAAGAGAGGAGTTGGGGGTTATGGTGTTTAGGAGCTTTCCTTTGTCAAGCCTTAGAATAGCATTCAAGCCTTCCAACACCATTGTTAGCTAGAGTGTGTATCTTTGGTGGATAGAGGCAAAAACAAATGATAATATAGATTGATTGAAACATAAAATAGATATCACCTTAGAGGTCAAAACCCTCATAGAGATGAACTGCCTTCAAATCACAAGGAAATGAGTTGATGTAGCCAAATATGCAACAAACACATACAAACACAACACAATATTGCTTTGCAACACAATGATTGCCTTGAATGATCTTTGCTTGATGATCATTAGTTTGCCTTAATCAACTAGGAGTAAAATGAAGTCTTAAACATGTTTATATAAGCATCGCTGCTAACATTCATAATTCAAATTGAAAAGGCTGACAAAGGGAAACCTTTCAATGATCATTAACTGACATATTTAAATTTAGGTACTGACAAAATAGGTCTAGACTAGGGCGCAAGTGCCCAAGTTTAGAGGCCTATTTTTATTAAGCATTAAAGTGGCCCCTTAAGCCCCATTTGTCATGGGTTTCAAGGGAATTTGCTCCGGGAAAAGTTTTACACATGCATGATTAATCTAAGGGGACCTAGGAGCTAAACTTAGGAGGTAAAAGTCCTAGGGGGACATTTTATGACATAACATATGCTTATCTTAATAAAAAACATTATAGTTTTTTCAAGGTGCATTATGTAATAAGCCTCGTTAAAAATGAATTAATCTTAGAAATTAATAGAAATCATTGTCTTGTCTTATTTTTATCATATACACATTGCCAAATGCATCATCGTTTATTGAATGCATTGGAATGTTTAATGCTTGCTTTTTATCACAATTGTCTTTTATATAATTGCATTGTATTGCATACAATATAATCTCTAGATACACAAAGGTTGAGCAAGGCATTCAAATAACAAACAAAGCATGTTATAATAACATGAAAATGCATGAATGCCATGATTGTACTTTATAGGAGATCATACAAATAAATCATATTAAATAGTTAATTACATGAACATAGCATTATATTAATAATATCATTCACACAATTATGATTACATGGACAAGTTGAATGAGAAATATTGTTACAAGTATAGAGACAACAACATTACTTTAACAACACCATGTTGATTTATCACAACTAGTCAAAAACAAATCAAACATGTATAAGATGTTTCTCTCAATTTATTAACTTAAAGACAAGGACTATAATAATTGCTCTTCATTTTTCCTGTTGTTAACATACTTTATATATTTTTATCTTAGAGTATCATTTAAATGAGAATGGTGGTGATATTCTATTGTGTCTCTTTCTAATGCTAGCCCTTGTGATTTATGTATGGTTAGAGCTCATGCCATTTTGATAGATACTTGTGTATGACTCCCTCTCGTAACGTGGGATAGGAACAAACATTGAGTTATTAATGTCCCATTACACACCCTCATAATTATCAAATTCCATGATCACACACATTGGCAACTCTAGCAGTTGAGTACCTTGATGATAGAGTATATTCTTTATAGTACCAAGTGCCATGTTAACTAAGCCAACATCCACCCACAAATTGCACACCATAATTATTTGTTGGTTGACACAGTAAAAAACTCCATTCAAATAGCTATCAGTGACATCATGTGATTCTATATGTTGAGTATATGCAAATTCACTACATATAATTGGTGTGGTTAGTGACTAATATTCTCTTACTGTGGAGCATGACCATATTATTTGTGGCATATAAATGCATAGATGCATCAAATATTGTATGTTCCTTAACACTCACTAGGAAGTTTGTTCAACCCATAAGGATTTGCTAGTTCTTTTATGTTGTAGTTGCATTCTTGATGTTTGTTAACATTTCTTTAAGTCCGACTTGTTCTTGATATGCCCTTGATGAAAAACCATGTCCAAGGTCACAATTGTTTGGAATATAGTCCACAAAAATTCACCATAATTGATGCTTGCAAACATGCAAAGTACAACTATTTTTAAAATTATATGGTTACAAAAATTTGTTGGTGAATTATAGATTCTTTTTTAAAATTGTTGGCAAATTATAGATTTTTTTGAAAAAATAAAATAACTTTTTAAATATAAATTTTGATCGATAAAAGGGGAAAACCACCCATAGATTATATTAAAACCAAAAAAATCTTTACATTACACTATGCATATAGCTTTAGGCTTTAGGTTTATGAGCAAAAAGTTACTGCACTAAAAAAATCAATTTAAAAAATTAGTCAAGTCAACAGTCAACAAGAAAACAACTATAAACTTCTAGCAAAGGCAAAGGTACCACCCTCCTCTTCCATTTGCTATGCGGAGCTAGGAGGAGTGTTTGATATAAAAGATGTAGTAGGTTTTGGAGAAACACTTAGAGAGGGGCGGGTTGGCACATGTCACAAGAAGAACTAAATATACTTAAATACAACCAAAGCCTTACCACCTGTAAAGCTACCCAACTCTACACCATTTATTTTTAATGCTTTTTTAAAACCTTTACCACACTCCCTCTATAATCCAATCTTCATTGCTTTCAGTACACACATAACCACATGAGAATTCTTCAATTTAGACAAAGAAAAGATAATCCCCCACCAATGATGTTCCCTTGAAGATGTAACATCACTCCAAAATAACCATATCATATATATCAACTTAATATTACATTAAGGATCATAAACATTTAATATACCATTTGAACTCTATGTCAAGGTAAGTTTAGCATGTAATATTAACATCTAACATTAAATGACAGATTAACATACGACATCTTCACATCTTAAAATCCCATAAATAATGAACATATAATGTTAAACAAAATGATATACATGTTTCTTATAACAAAATATCATTTTGTCATATAAGGATAATTACAGAAATTTCAAATCCTAATATGAACTAATTTAGAGTAATACAACACTAAATTCAATTGGGTCTTTAAATCAACATTTTTTTCCATCATAAGTATAATTCAACTCATAGGGCAATCATACATCACATATGTCCACAATGTTGGAAATATACAACATATACATATGTTAAAATTTAATAATAACTAATTACGAAGTCCAATACATCTCTTTCTTTGGAAGAAGCAAGTTCTTTAAATGTGTTTGTGGCATCTTGGTGCAATTTCTCGCCCTTAGCTCCTTCTTCGTATCTCGAAGTCGAGAGAGCATCATAGTGGTGAATTCCACCCTACCACGAAACCAAAAGTTTCCCTGTGCTACCCACACAAATAGCCTGACCTAGCATGAAGAAGCTAGCTCTTCGAGGTTGTGATGCATGACAGTGCGTATGAATTTAACCAATGCACTCTACCTATTTCCCAAATGCAAACATATAGATATGCAAACCGTAAATCCATGTGATGGCAAAAGCAATGATTCCAATCCTTCAGATTTATTCCACTTAGAATCAACCATCCACACTAACCATGCATGTTTGGCATTAATTATTTAATTCAATTTGTAGTTTAAGGTATATCAACATTTGTAATTTCATTTCAAGTATTTAATACCTCTTGGTTTTGGTTTTAATCAATTAAGAGGTTTCATTTTCTTCATAGTATTCTGAGCAACACACAAATAATAGTAAAGTATGTAATCATATCCTTATATCTAGTTATTAATTCTTTTTCTAAAATTTTCAATTGCAATTGGCCTGTGATATCATTCCAATGTTTTGTAAATAATTGTTCAAACATACTAATCACATACCTTCTTTCTATTTTAAATCAACATGCCAATTCAGTTTACATTCTATTGTTTCCCTTTGATTCTAATAAAGTCATTCACTTTCTTTATTAACAAAGAAGTAAGGACAATAGGTTATTTTTTAGAATATAATTATCAAATGCAGATTTAATTCTACAATATTTTTTTATAGCAAAGAAGTAATATAACATGTTTTTTTAGAAATATAATGATCAATGCAAATTTAGTTCTGCAATATTACTTTAAGAGGGGAGATGCCCCTAAAGGAGGCATCTCCATTAGAGAGTACGCCTCTCTAATGGAGGTGTCTCCCTTAGAGGGCATGCCTCCCTTGCATGGAGGCACAACTTCTCTAAGGCTCGCCATAGGTGCTGCCTTAAAATTAAAAACAAACTTTCCTTATTTGCTTTTAACATAATAAATGATTGCTTATGAAATTCTGCATTTAATAGAAGAAAATATGCTATTCAATACCCATATTTTTGGCTTGTGTTTTGACAGAGAGATACTTAGCATACATATAATTGGGTTTTCCCTACATATTTCCCCTCAATTCGATGTATATAGCCTAAAAGCAATTATATTGGTTTGAAATTTTGCATCATATTCATCTCTGGTAGCATTCAACTGTAGGTTAATTCTTGCATTGTAAAATTTCTAAAGGTTTCTAATATTGAAATTCTTGCTATGGACAGGTAATTCTCTCTAAGATCTTTTAAACTGTTAGCTCCAATATTTTGAATTTTAATCACATTAAGGAATTTCAGCCATCTAATTGCTCAAAATTCCTTAATTTTGCAAAATTTAAAAGGGTATCTACTCGATTTATACAGATAAGAGTGACTAAAAGAAATTAATAAGGAAAACTCTAAATCTTTCAGCGATTTCCTGTTAAATCTTCCTACTATTAAATTTCTCAGAGAATTAATTTAGCAATTCCCATACCTGTGAATAATTATGCTTTCTCGAAATCTAAGCAGCTTCTTTTAGTAGTTGTTGATTGAGCAAAACTTCCCCATTCTTCTTTACTTTGTCCCCTCTCTATTCTTCCAACAACTCTCCCCTCAAAAATTCCTCAAATCCTCATTTTAATAAATTCTTCCTTCTCATTTTCCCTAGGCTCCAGATGTCAAGTTACATGTTTTTTATTGATAGTTAAAGCTCAAGAAGTTAACAACTCAGAATAAAATCATGCAAAAGTATTCCTGATAGAAATTACAATTGTCATTCACAAGAAGCTGTGGTTGTTCAAAAACAATATTTAATAACACAAAATAAACTATTCATTTCCTCTGTCCTTCTAAAAGTGATAAAATGATATAATAATAATAATATTACCTCTTTCTTATAATCATTGTCATTTTACTGATGGAAATAAAAATAATAATGTTATTTGACATTGCCAATTTTACTGGCAATTAAAATAATAACATTATTCATTAATCTTTCTAATTACATTATTTATTTACTTGTGTATTATTTAAATAATATATGCACATGGTCTTATATAGTTGTAATATATTTTAATAGGTTCAAGCTATAACTGCAATAATTCTATTTAAATAACTTAATCATATATATATAACTTAACCATATATATATATATATATATATATATATATATATATATATATACACGTGTGTATTTGTTTGTGCCAAATGTATGTGTGTGTATATATACATATATTATATATATACACTCATATATTCACATTCGTAGTATCTACACACATATATGTATATATATTCATAAAAGTGCTATTTCTTTTCCCAGAAAGTAATTAATTGAAATTGTTTACTAGAATGAACCTAATGAGGATCAAATCCAAGACACACAAGACTAACCACAAAACCCCATTCTATATGCAACTATGCTAATTGTGTTTTAGTGCATGCATGCGTGTGTATCATGCATGGCGATCTTAGAATTTCTAGGTCCTTCTCCTCTATGATACTCTCCCTTCGAGAAGAGATTACGGTGGATCTTGTTGCACTCATACATCAAATTATAGTTAGTCCACAACAACTGATAACCATATATAACCATGTGATACTCAAATCAAGTTATGCTACTATAACATAGAATATATCAACACGTTTCTAATAATGTAGATTAAATAGTTATCCGGTTGGTTCAAAAAGTATCATATGTCGCCAACATAACATCATATATGTCTGTGCAATATTTATAAACAAGAAACACTGTGTCATGTAAAAAAATGAGCTATGACATCCCTCCCCTCTAGGAGTAGTCATCATTTTGATGATGTCTAAAATGTACAAAAGCAAAAACTAGAAAAGGTGAGGAAAGAATCGTTGAAGATCTCTGCAACATCTTCCTAAGTAGCATTATCTACAGAGAATTAGTCCCACCACACCTTGCATTGGACTACTTCTCTGTTGCACAACTTAAGCTTGTGATTCTCAAGGATTCACAGGGGCTCTACCACCACCCCCAGATCCTGAACTTGCAAAGCCCGCTAATCCAAAATGTGAGTGGCGTTAGGATGGTAAGGTTTTAGCAAGGAAGCATGAAAAACATCATGCAACTGAGAGAGAGATGGTGGTAAGGCCAATATATAGGCTATAGGATTTATCACATCCAAAACATCAAAGGGTCCCACATATCTAGGAGTCATCTTGGATGAATTGCCAAATGAGATGGAACTTTTATGTAGTTTTACCCTTAGGAACACTTTGTCCCCTACCATAAATTGATGAAAACTCATGTTTTTATTAGCATAACTCTTATATCTATTAGAAGCTTCTTTCAGTCTTCCTCTGATCAATTTCATTTGCTCATCCATTTCTCTGAGCATTTTAGGGCCAACAATTAACATGTCCTCTATTTTGTCCCAACTGATAGGGATGTGACAATTCCTACTGTAAAGGGTATCAAAAGGAGCCATTCCTAATGAAGATCGATGAGAATTGTTGTAAGCAAATTCAACCAATGGAAGATATTCCTCCCATTTGCTTTGTTGGTCCATATAGTACATTCAAAGTAAATCTTCAACAATTTGATTAACTCTCTTAGTTTGCCCATCCGTTTGCAGATGGTATGCTGAACTAAAATTAAGATGAGTACTTAGGGCATCATGCAAAGTTTTCAGGAATCTAGATGTAATCTTAACATCTCAGTTAGAAATAATTGTTTCAGGTAGCCCATAAAGTTTGAATATTTCTTGCACAAATCTCTTGGCCAAAGTTAGTGATCCATCTATCAAATTCCTATGTATAAAATGGTCTACCTTGGTTAGTTTGTCAATTACAACCAGAATTACATCATGTTTGGATTTGGACATGGGTAACCCCTATATGAAGTCCATACTAATTACATGCTACTTTTGTTTTGGTATGTCATGTGGATACAAATATCCTACTAGGTGAACATGTTTAGCCTTTACCCACTGGCATTCCAGGCATCTAGCCACATACTCAGTCACTTCTCTTTTCATACCAGGCTAGAAGTATAATGGTTTTAAGTTAGCTACAAACTTTGTTACTCTGGGATGACCTGAATAAGGAGCATTGTGAGCTTCCTCAATAATTTTAGATCTCAACTTACCATGTCTTGGTATGTACATCCTATTATGAAACCCAAGCAAACCATCTTGCTCAAGCTTGTATCCTTCAAACTAATGGTTAGATGTATCTTCTTCTAAAGCTGATCTAACCTTTACATAAAACTCATCATTCTGAAGTTGTTCTATCACTTGATCTTTGAAGGTAGAGCGAAAAGTTGCAATTGCCATAATGTGTCATCTTCGGCTTAAAGCATTAGCTACTCTATTCTCTTTTCCTTTGATATAATCAATATCAAAGTCATACTCAAAAATTCAAGCCATCTTCTTTGACAAACATTTAAATTTGGTTGATTAAAAATGTACTTAAGGCCTAAGTGGTCAGTCTTTAACTCAAAAAGTTTACCAATTAGATAGTGCCTCCACATCTGTAAAACATGCACTATCACAACCAATTTTAGATTGTGAGGTGCATAATTAACCTCATAAGACTTCAACTTCTGGGACTCATATGCCACAACTTGGCCATTCTGCATAAGAACCCCACCTAAACCATCTCTTGATGCATCTGTTATAACTAAAAATCTCCCATTCAGATTTGGTATGATGAGAATAGGAGCGGTGGTGAGTTTATGTTTCAAAACTTGAAAGGCTTGTTCACATTTGTCTAACCACTCAAACTTCTTCCCCTTTTTCTAAAGGGTAGTGATAGGATTTTCTATTTTAGAGAACCCTTCAACAAATCTTCTATAATATCCTGCTAAACCCATAAAGCTACAGACTTCCTGAACATTTGAGGGGGTTGGCCATTCTATTATGGCTTTGATCTTAGCTAGGTCAACTAATATTCCTTCTGCTGAAATGACGTGACCCAAATAATGCACCTTCTTCTAGTAAAAGGAGCACTTAGACAATTTCCCAAATAAAAGATGTTTCTTTAAACATTGGAGCACTATTCTTAAATGTTGTTCATGTTCCTCCTCATTCTTGGAGTAGATGAGGATATCATCAATGAATACTATAAAAAAATCATCTAAGCAGTCTCTAAATACACTACGCATCAAATTCATAAAGGTTGCAGATGCATTGGTAAGGCCAAATGGAAGAACTGTAAATTCGTAATGTCCATAACAAGTCCTAAAAGCAGTTTTGTGTATGCCTTCTTCCTTGATCCTTAATTGATGGTATCCTAATCTTAAATAAATTTTTGAGAACATAGTTGCACCTCTCATTTGATCAAAGAGCTCACTAATTCTTGGCAAAGGGTACCTATTTTTAATAGTTACCTTGTTGATCATTCTATAGTCAATGAACATTTGGAGGGTACCATCCTTCTTCTTCACAAAGAGTACAGGTGCTCCCCAAGGTGACATACTTGGTCAAATCAAACCCTTATCAAGCAAACCATACAATTGAAACTTCATCTCATACAATTTGGAAGTGGTCATTTTATAGGGGTTTTTTATTGTAGTTTGATACCAGGTAGGAGGTCAATGGAGAAGTCAAATTCCCTCCTCGGTGGTAATCTAGGTAACTCTTCTGGAAACACATCTCATAATTCTTGGAGCATTGGAAAATTGTAGAGGGTTCTTTCTCTTCTCCCAAATCCTCTATGTGAATAGCATATAGAGTGCATCCCTTCCTTTGAGCTCTCTTTACTTGCATCCATGCATAGATCTATCCAAGGATTATGCCCCTTTAAATGCCACACTTTAGTTGGGTTCCCAGAATTGTCTCTACAAGTTACTATATTCTCAAAACAATTTACTATGGCTTTGTGCTAAGTTAACCAATTTATTCCTAGGATCACATCATATGATCCTAGATGAGCAACATAAAGGTTAACTTGAGTTACAAAACTTGGCAATGTCAATTCACTACAAGCTAGACATTGGTCTACCTTTCTCTCATCTCGGTTACCATACATCATTGTCCAGAAGTTGGCCATGAAACCAACCTTCCTGGGAAATCTTTCTACTACTCTAGGATCAATGAAACATTCAGTAGCACTAGTATCTATAAGCACATTAACTGAAAGGCCACAGATCGTACTTATCAACTCAATAGGAGTGGCTTGATAATCAGCTGGTCTATTATGTATTGTCGTATGGATGCGGTGTTGGAAGGGTTGTTGTTGCTAATTCCCTTATGCCTTTTCAACTATCCTCTGAGGGCATTTATTAGCATAATGCTCACCCCGTAGTTAAAACATCCACTTCTTAGTCCTCTGGGTCTTGAAAATTTTCCTTTGTCACTATTATCATTTGCCCCTTCACTGAAAGTTTTGTGTTTGGCATATGGTTTACTTTGCTCACCCCTTTTGCAAACTTATTCTTATTTTTCTTGTCCCTAAACTGATTTCCCTTTTAATTCTTTTATTTGGGAGAATTTGCAGAAGGCTAATTCTAATAGTTCTTACCTTTCTTTTTGTTTTCTCTTCTATAATCTGCAATACTATGAAGTTTTTTCTCTTGTTTTATTGCCTTTTCAAAGGCTTCATCCATGGAATGTGGGCCATGGAGATCCACCTTTGAACCAATTTGGGGTTTTAACCCCAAAATAAACTTTCTTACATGGAAGCGTTCATCCTATTGGTAAAGGGCAACATATTTGAGAAGTTGAATAAACTTCTCCCAATATTGAGTTACTGAAAGATCTCATTGTCTCAAATTTTGGAACTCATTCATCTTCTAGTCAAAGTAGTGTTGTGGAAGCCATCTCTTTCAAAATAGGAATACGAAAATATCCCATGTCAAATTCTTAGATGAAAGATGTTTCTCCATCTTAGCATTATCCTACTAGGTGGTTGCTTCCCCTTTTAACTTAAAGGATGCCCAAACTACTTTAGTTTCCTTAGAGAGGTTATGTAGTTCAAAATACATTTCCATTTCCACTATCCATGCTTTAGCACCATCCACTACAACTTTGCCATAAAATTTGGGTAGTGAGATTTTCTTTAAATCCTTGGCTAGTTCTATCTCAATTTTGGCCCTTTTGCTTGCTGGTGTGGATTCAGTTTCATATTGGATTTGTTCAGATTGATTCCCTCTATTCACTGAGGTTTCCTATTGTTCATCTTGATTGGGCATGGACCTAGTGGCCCTAACCTCATGCTCTAGGGCATTAACTCTAGCCCTAATGTCTGTCAACATAGCCAAAATTTGGTCTACTTTATTTTCTTAAACCCTCTCATCCTTGGGTTCATTCTGATTTTCACTATTAGATGGTTCCTTTATGTTCTTTCAATGACAATTCTTGAAAATTCATGAGTTGCATTAGAAGCAAGTAGACACAAAAGGCTCCAGAGTTTAACCCAGAGCTCTGATGCCACATGTAACATCACTCCAAAATAACCATATCATATATATCAACTTAATACTACATTAAGGATCATAAATATTTAACATACCATTTGAACTCTATGTCAAGGTAAGTTTAACATGTAATGTTAACATATAACATCAAATGAAAGATTAACATACGGCACCTTCACATCTTAAAATCCCATAAATAATGAACATATAATGTCAAACAAAATGATATACATGTTTCTTATAACAAACTATCATTTTATCATCTAAGGATAATTATAGAAATTACAAATCCTAATATGAACTATTTTAGAGTCATATAACACTAAATTCTATTGGGTCCTTAAATCCACATTTTTTCCATCATAAGTATAATTCAACTCATAGGGAAATCATACATGACATATGTCCATAACGTTGGAAATATACAACATATACATATGTTAAAATTTAATAATAACTAATTACAAATTCCAATACATATCTTTCTTTGGAAGAAGCAAGTTCTTTAAATGTGTTTGTGGCATCTCGGTGCAATCTCTCACCCTTAGCTCCTTCTTCATATCTCAAAGTTGAGAGAGCATCATAGAGGTGACTTCTACCCTACCACAAAGCTAAAAGCTTCCTCGTGCTACCCACACAGATAGACTGACACATCACAAAGAAGCTAGCTCAGCAAGGTCATCATGCATGACAATGTGTATGAATTTAACCAATGCATTCTACCCATTGCTCAAATGCAAACATATAGATATGCAAATCATAAATCCATGTGATCACAAAAGCAATGATTCAAATCCTTTGGAATTATTCCACTTGAAATCAACCATCCACACTAATCATGCATGTTTGGCATTAATTATTTAATTCAATTTATAGTTTAAGGTATATCACCATTTGTAATTTCATTTCAAGTATTTAATGCCTCTTGGTTCTGGTATTAATCAATTAAGAGGTTTCATTTTCTTCATAGTATTCTGAGCCACATATAGAGAATAATAAAGTATGGAATCATATCCTTATATCCAATTATTAGTTCTTTTCTAAAATTTTCAGTTGCAATTGGCCTGTGATATTATTTCAGTGTTTTGTAAATAATTGTTCAGACATATTAATCATGCACCTTCTTTCTATTTTAAGTCAATGTGCCAATTCAGTTTACATTTTGTTGTTTCCCTCTGATTCTAATAAAGTCATTCACTTTCTTTATTAATATAGAAGTAAGGATAACAGGGTATTTTTTAGAATATAATTATCAAGTGCAGATTTAATTCTGTAATCTTTTTTTATAGCAGAGAAGTAATGAAACATGTTTTTTTTAGAAATATAATGATCAATACAAATTTAATTCTACAATATTACTTTAAGAGGGGAGACACCCCTAAAGGAGGCATCTCCATTAGAGAGTACGCCTCTCTAATGGAGGCATCTCCCTTAGAGGGCGTGCCTCCCTTGCATGGAGGTGCAACCTCTCTAAGGCTCACCATAGGTGTTGTCTTAAAATTAAAAACAAACTTTCCTTATTTGTTTTTAACATAATAAATGATTGCATATGGAATTCTACATTTAACAGAAGAAAATATTCTATAGAGAGCATCATAGAGGTGACTTCTACCCTACCATGAAGCCAAAAGCTTCCCTGTGCTACCCGCACAGATAGCCCAACTCGTCACGAAGAAGCTAGCTCTTTGAGGTTGTCATGCATGCCAATGCATATGAATTTAACCAATGTATTCTACCCATTGCCCAAATGCAAACATATAGATATGCAAACCATAAATCCATGTGATGGCAAAAGCAATGATTCCAATCCTTAAAAAATTTTCCGCTAGGAATCAACCATCCACACTAATCATGCATGTTTGGCATTGATTATTTAATTCAATTTGTAGTTTAAGATATATCACCATTTGTAATTTCATTTCAAGTATTTAATACCTCTTGTTCTTGGTATTAATCAATTAAGGGGTCTCATTTTCTTCATAGTATTCTGAGCCATATACAAAGAGTAGTAAAGTATGGAATCATATCCTATATCCAGTTATTAGTTCTTTTCTAAAATTTTTAGTTGCAGTTGGCCTGTGATATCGCTCCAATGTTTTGTAAATAACTGTTCAGACATACTAATTAGGTACCTTCTTTCTATTTTAAATCAATGTGCCAATTCAGTTTACATTATTGTTTCCCTCTGATTCTAATAAAGTCATTCACTTTCTTTATTAATAGAGAAGAAAGGATAATAGGGTATTTTTTAAGAATATAATTATCAAATGCAGATTTAATTATGCAATCTTTTTTTAATAGCAAAGAATAAATGAAACAGGTTTTTTTACAAAATATAATGATCAATGCAAATTTAATTTTGCAATATTACTTTAAGGGGAGATGTCCCTAAAGGAGGGGTCTCCATTAGAGAGTACACCTCTCTAATGGAGGTGTCTCCCTTAAAGGACGTGCCTCCCTTGCATGGAGGCACAACCTCTCCAAGGCTCACGATAAGTGTTGCCTTAAATTAAAAACAAACTTTCCTTATTTGCTTTCAACATAATAAACGATTGCATACGAAATTCTACATTTAACAGAAGAAAATATGCTATTCGATACCCATATTTTTGGCTTGTGTTTGATAGAGAGATACTTAGGATACATATAACTAAGTTTTTCCTACATGTTTCCCCTCAATCCTGTGTATGTAGCCTAAAAGAAATTATACTGGCTTGAAATTTTGCATCATATTCATCTCTAGTAGCATTCAACTATAAATTAATTCTTGCATTGTAAAATTCCTATAGGTTTCTAAAATTGAAATTCTTGTTGTGGACAGGTAATTCTCTCTAAGATCTTTTAAATTTTTAGCTCTAATATTCTAAATTTTAATCACATTAAAGAATTTTAGCCATCTGACTGCTCAAAATTCCTTAATTTTACAAAATTTAAAAGGGTATCTACTGGATTTATATAGGTAAGAGTGACTAAAAGAAATTAATAAGGAAAACTCTAAATCTTTCGGTGATTTCTTGTTATATCTTCCTACTATTAAATTTCTCAAAGAATTAATTTAGAAATTCCCATACCTGTGAATGATTATGCTTTCTCCAAATCTAAGAAGCTTCTTCGAGGAGTTGATGATTAAGCAAAACTTCCCCTTTCTTCTTTATTTTGTCCCCTCTCTGTTCTTCTGACAACTCTCCCCTCAAAAATTCCTCAAATCCTCATTTTAATAAAGTCTTCCTTCTCATTTTCCCTAGGCTCCATATGCCAAGTTACATGTTTTTTATTGATAGGTAAAGCTCAATAAGTTAACATCTCAAAATAAAATCATGCAAAAGTATTCCCGATAGAAATTACAATTGTCATTCATGGGAAGTTGTAATTGTTCAAAAAGAATATTTAATAACACAAAATAAACTATTCATTTCCCTTTCCATCAAAATGATGGAAATAAAAATAATAATGTTATTTGCCATTGCTAATTTAACTGGCAGTTAAAGCAATAACGTTATTCATTAATATTTCTAATTACATTGTTTATTTACTTGTGTATTATTTAAATAATATATGCATATGTGCTTATATAGTTGTAATATATTTTAACAGGTTTAAGATAAAACTGTAATAATTCCATTTAAATAACTTAATCATCTATATGTGTGTGTATACGTGTGTATTTGTTTGTGCCAAATGCGCGCGCGCGCGCGCGTGTGTGTGTATTCACATTCGTAGTATCTACACACATATATGTATATATATTCATAAAGGTGTTATTTCTTTTCCCAAAAATTAATTAATTGAAATTGTTTACTAGAATGAAACTAATGAGGATCAAATCTAAGACACTATATATATATATATATATATATATATATATATATATATATATTCATAAAGGTGTTATTTCTTTTCCCAGAAATTAATTAATTGAAATTGTTTACTAGAATGAAACTAATGAGGATCAAACCTAAGACACACAAGACTAACCGCAAAACCCCATTCTATATGCAACTGTGCTAATTGTGTTTTAGTGCGTGCGTGAGTATCATGCATGATGACCTTAGAATTGTTAGGTCCTTCTCCTCTATGATACTCTCCCTTCAGGAAGAGATTGTGGTAGATCTTGTCACACTCAGACATCAAATTGTAGTTAGTCCACAACAATTGATAACCATATATAACCATGCAATATTCAAACCAAGTTATGCTACTATAACATAGAATAAATCAACACATTTCTAACAATACAGATGAAACAATCATCCAAGTGGTTCAGAAGGTATCATATGTCACCAACATAACATCATATATGTCTGTGCAATATCTATAAGTAAGCAACACTATGCCACGTAACAAAATGGGTTATGACAAAAGAGGTCACATTCAACAACAGCCAATTGGAACTTCTCTTCTAAAAGCAAATATGGATAAACATAGGTGAAGCATATAAGGTGCAAGAAATCCTTGTTCTGAATGTAATCTATACAATTAGATAGAAAAATAGACACAACACCATTGTAGCCTAGATGATGAGGGCAATCCATCAACAAGTCCTCACTGAGTACACATTGAATAGCCATTTCCACCTTACAAAATGTGTACTAGCTTAATAGAATAATAAGGGTCAATCTTTGTCAGCTCCCATTTGTTTGAGGCAATGCAAATCCGTTTAGTTTTCAAAACCTCTTTCATTTTTCTTTGCTAATGCTAGTTCTAGGCGAGAATGAGTGAGAGTCTAGATATTTGCCCCAAAAATAAATAATTAAAACTACTTGTGTGGAAATTAATGAAAGACTTACGATAATAGATCCCATATAAATCTCAGACTTGTCCTTGGTATTAATATTGCACTACCACCAATCATGTAATTTGCCATAGATTTACTCCACTATTAATTCCCAAAGATTTTTTAGGATGAAGTTAATAAAAAACAGGGAAGTAATTATGGCTTCATAAAATCACAATACTTTCCTTTGATATTAGTTCCCAAATGTCAATTGTTCATCGAACTCAATCTAACGTCTCTCAACTAATTTTGGAGGTTTTTGTTGCCAATACGTAGCTTTTGATATCCACCTTCCAGAATTGAACAACTATTCATCCTTGTTCATCAAATGGTGGAAAGTTTGAGAAGACCCATTATATTAATATGTATAGGATTTACATAGTGGAAACTGGAAAGTTCTTTTAATGATATTAATATTATAGAATTTAAGTTTTAACTTCATTATATTAATATGGAATGTTTTATACACAATTTTTTTAGAGTTCATAATCTAGACTATGAAACATTGGAATATATATTAATTATTATAGTTATATTTATTATTATATATTATAATTTACATAATATATATTAAAAATATATTTTTAATACTAGTATACAATTGTTATTGAATTATATATTTATTTTATATATAAAATTTACATTATAGCTATATTTATTATTATATTCTATAAATATTTTAACTGCCAAAAGATTGGAAAAATAGGTATATCCCCCCTTCAATTGTGTTCTTTGTGGAAAAGAAGAGGAAGATACTGACCACCTCCTCCTGAACTTCCCCTTTAGTAACCGCTGCTAGAAATGGTTATGCAGGAAACTTGGATGGAAAGGAACATTCCCAAACTCCCTAATTCAACATTTTTTAAGTTGTCCTTCCCTACATAATGAGTTTACTTTTGCATGTATTTGGGATCTAAGCCCATCTTTGATCATCTAGCATTTATGATTGGAACATAATTTTAAGATTTTCAAAAAGTCTCCATCACCAACCACAAGGTAATTAGTAAAATATAGTGAGTGATTTTAGAAATGGACATGTCAAATGTCATTAAAAAAGCAAGTTTCAACCCTCAATTCACAAATTGGGATAATGAGTTACTCAAGTCTAGTGGCCTCTCCTACATCCCCCTCCCCCTAGAGGATCAATTCAAATTGGAACTTCCAAAACAAACAGAAGCAAAATAAGATGGTCTTCCCCTCATCCCCCCTCACCAAATTATATTTTAATGGAGCATCTAGGGGCAATCTAGGGATTTTAGGTATTGGTTGTGTGATCAGAGAAGACTTTGGGAAGCTCCTCACAACAAAATCAATGAAACTCCCAAGAGGCACCAACAATGAAGTAAAACACTCGCCCTCCTAAAAGGATTGGAAGTGATGAGAGATGGCCATTATGATAAAATAAGTGTGGAAGGAGACATCATGATGGTGGTGAATTCAATGAGAAATATGAAAGTGAGTAATTGGAATTGCAACTACATCTTCCAATCCATCTAGAGCATCCTGGATAAATTTGAGCTCTTTCAATGTAATCACTACTATAGAGAGACAAACACGACAGTGGATCTTCTTGCAAATTTGACAATTGATCAATGAGAAGAAAGCAGGGCATTCAACCCCATCTTAGAAAATCAATTCCATCCTCCCCATAATATCATCAAATTTGACAGGAGTAATTCTAATTCAATGTCAACTACTAGCTCAGTCGACAAACACATCCCCAACTACTCTTATAGGGGTGCAGTAGTTTGAGAAATCATAACAGGACATATTGGTGGCCCAGTGGATCAAATGATCAGATGACTCCATGATAGGGTGGCCCAATGTTAGCAACTTGCCCAAGTTTGGCAACATGCATGAGCTTCCCTTAATCATTCCCTAGACTAAATTGTATAGTTTTGTTTGGCTTGAATTTACTTTGCATTGGCCAGATCTCACATCTTTGGTATCAAATCTTGCCATTACTCCTCATCGCCTCCCTTCCTTTTCTACCCATTTTTTGACCTTACTGGTGGACATTTACTCCTGTATTAATTATCTCCATTATCTCCCATTCTCTTGCTTATTTTTCATAGTGACATCTCTCGTGCCTCTCACTTTGCCTATTCATCGTTTTCCTCCCATTTATCACCACCTTCCCCTACTCCTCACTTGACATGACCATGAAGGATGTGTTGGGTGTTTTATGCACATCAACAGTAAGTAGAATAGTGATCACTCTACTTCTCCTGAAAGGTAACCTGTGTAATGTTCAGATTACCCCAAGGTCCCTATTAGCTAGGTCATAGCCATGTTGGATAAGCTTAGTGGTCAATGTGTCTTGTTTATTCAAGGGGCTTGTGTTGGTTGAATGATTGCTGGATCAAAATGTGTTGGTCTCCAAAATAGACTGATATTCTTTTAAGTTCAAACCCTAAATCTAATTTAACTAACCTATCAAATAAATATAAAAGGGGATAGGGTTAGAGAATTTCTATCTTCCTATATTAATGAGAAATGGACAACATCTATATCTGACCTTATTTTCATTCAGTGAGGATAGGATCTGATGATCCCCATAATTGTCTATTTTTATCTCCTCTTTACCAGTTTCAAGTACCTTCTGTTGGTCAAGAGAAGAGATTAAAAGTGAGAAGATTTAGAGGAGGCCCAGGGGTTGCACGAGGGTTTCTTTGTAAATCCTCCTTGTGCTTCCCTGTTGGGTCCTCTTCTCTTGCTTAGAAATCATTCGTTTTCTTTGTATTCTTGAATCATAAATTTGCAGACTTTGTAAGACCTTTTGTTTGGATTAGATTGGAAGCTTTTGGTGTCTTTTAGTGTTTGTTGTGTAGGTTCTTTTTAGTTGGTCTATTTAATTTTAAATCCTTCTTCGTACTAGCTCCCGCCTTGACCTTTATGTCGCCCGAGTCAGCCCGAAGAGTAGATGTTGAAGCGAATGTGAAAGTACAAGAATTGAATACAGATTAGACTCCGCAAATGCTATGGAAAGTAATTCAGGGGGTTTTAGCTAGCAAGGGATTAGTAATGGAAAAATATTCAAAGATATTGTTAATGCAGAGGATACCTTGGAGGTCCCGAAAGATGTAGTATTCAAAGTCATGGGTGATGTCGAAGAAGTCAGTGGATGCTCCCAAGAAGGAGGAGGGAATGACAATGCTATGGCTGAAGGACAAGGTTAGCCTCATTCTTTGCGAAGGAAGATTTCTCTAAGTCCAAATGATGAACTAGGGATAGCAGTTAAAAAAGAAGAATCTAGATTGATGAACATTGCTATTTTCTTTACATGTGTAAATATTGATAAACTACCTTCGAGACGGTTCTTTGATAAGTGGTTAACAATGGTGTGGGCAAAAAAACTTGGTATCCATTTTTCTTTCTGTAGAATGATTCAACCAGGAATCTTTATCATTTTTTCAAATCTCATGCTATGCAAAAGAGGGTAGTGGAAAAGGACTTCTAGAATATTGGTCTGAGCCTATTTAAAGCTTTCCCATGGAAGCCTGACACACCACACAAAGGAGTTAGATTCTGTTCAATCCTAAGATGGATCATTCTTAAAAATGTCCCAATTCAATTTTGGAGTTTTTTGCCCCAAATTTTTGAGCCATTTGGAAAAATCCTCAAAATTGATGAAACGAAATCAACACTTCCCCATCTGGATACAAGGATGCTGGTTTCATTTGATACAGGAGTACAAATTCTAGAAATTCTGGAGATCATTTGGGAAGGAAAAAAATTCCTCTTTGAATTGATAATCTTGGGGGGGTTAAATTCATGTTTCCTGTGTAAACAAGATGGACACCAAAAAAAAGATTGTCCTTTTAATAGATTACCTAACAAAGGAAAAATGGGTATCTCAAGTAGTGAGCAAAATGTTGTTAATTTGAACCCTGAGGAGGGTAACTTTAGCCAAACACAAAATTATAAACTTGAAGAGACTATTATGAAAAAAGATGATTCTTTTAAAAAGACTAATTTGAATGATATTGTTGGTCTTGAGCCCAAGTCCTTATCCTTGGACAAAAACTTGAATAACTCTCTATCTCAGAGTGAGGGCTTTGACTCTGAACTAATGAAAGGGTTTCAAGCTGATAGTGAAGACACCAATAGTACTCAAGATGGTATTTTAAGCACCTTCTCCTTAGGGTATGGTATGTCAGAAGGTTGGATGGATGTGGACCATGCCCTTGACTCTTAGATTGCTGACACACCTGTACCTTGCCCTTTAGAGATTTAGAAGGATAATGCCCTTCCCCATGTTGACCTTCAACTCCCTCAAGGTGCAGTGCAAATGGGATATAATTCAGATAATGGGTTTATCTCAGTCAGAAAGAAAAATGCTCAGCAATTGGCCCTAGACAAAATTAGGGAAGTTGCAGAAAAAAGGCAAAAATTAGATAAACTCAAAGAGGAATTTTTGAGAAAGAAAGAAGCAGACCCTCTTGGGTTGGAACAGAGTATCCTCAAGAAGAGCACCCTAATTTCTATTGAGGAAGGTAAAAAATGAAAAAAATTGAGCAGGAATGCTAGTTCCATTAAACCTAGCAAAAAAGGTAAAGATAAGTCCATCCAAAAACATTTGATGGACTGCTCCAAGCCTTAAAGAGGCTTCTGGCTCCCCCAATCTCCAAGGTAATGAAGAACATACAATGCTATAGTTGGTATGTAATGGGGTTGGAGTCCCCTGATAAAAAATATGTTCTAAGAGATTTTTGCAACAAAAACAAAGAATTGGATTTATTATTCATTCAAGAATTAAAAGCAGTTGGATTCACATTGCAAAATACATTAAGATTTATTTGGAAAGAGTCTATTGCTTTTATCTCCAATCATGACAAGGGAAGAGGAGGATGTGCTATTCTTTTGAGTAGGAAGTTTGAGAGATACCTAAAAGGATTTGGTCACTCCCCTTGCAACAAATGTGTTTGGATTACCCTGAATGTTGGCAAGGTAGATATAGGTTTTTGTTCTATTTATGCCCCTAATGACTATATGAAGAGATCTAAATTGTAGAATTGGTTGGCTTCTAGTCTCCCAAAGGTCCATTGGGTCTTTGGGGGAGATTTCAATATGGTAGAGAATTCAGAAGATAAAAACGGGGGAATACCTCTTGATTGGAAAGGTAATGAAAAGTTCTTCTGATTAAGATTTAAAAAATCACTCAATCTGGCTGATCCCTTAGGAGGTAAAAGAGATACTAAAGGCATCTGGTTTACTTGGTCTAATTGTTAGAGCACATACAAAAGAATTTATTGTAGACTTGATAGATTCTATGCAAACAAAAATTTCTTCTCTGTCCTGCAAAGAAAAAACTCAAATAGTGTTCAAGTTGTCCCTAATCCTCTGTCAGATCATCATCTAATTAAAATGGTTGTAGCTATCAAAAATCAAGAACAAATCTCTAAGAGAGGCAAGGATTCCTTGTTCAAACTAAATTGTGAGCTTTTAAGAGATGAGGATTATAGTTTTGGTATAGATACCCTCAGAATTATATGTAAAAACATTCATGGAGGCTAAGATTGTAGAAGATATTGGGTAAAGCTCACCAAAGCATGTAAATCTGTGTTTCAAGTGGTGGGAAAAAAATATGCTCTAGATAGGAAAAGAGAAGAGTTATTGTTACAGGAAAAATTCCTCCAGGTTGAAGAAAATTTGCAAAAGGAGCCACTAGATAAGGATCTGAATTTTCAGATAGGAGAAATTAAACACAAACTAAGGAAAGTACAAATAAGAAAAGCCCAAGGTGCTAGAGTCAGAGCTAAGCTCAACGAGATCCAAGATGGAGATAAGGGATCTAAATATTTTTTCAACTTGCTGAAACATAAAAATATCAAGGAGAAGATTGAAATAATAATGGAGAATGGAGTAGCTTTATCTTCTCAAAAACAAATAGTGGAAGCTTTCAGAAAATTTTATGAAACTCTTTTCAAAGCAGAGGATAATAAAGATGGATGCCAAGAAGCTCAAGATCTGTGCAGCAAGATTTGCAAGACTAAGTTGAATGTTGAAATGAGAGAGAACCTTAGTAAAAGAATAGACAAAGAGGAGATTAAGAAAGCCATTAAATCTATGAGCAATAATAAATCCCCTGGGGCAGATGGACTTCCAATAGAGTTTTATAAGGTAAACATTGAATGGATAGCAGATGATCTTCTGGAGGTTTACTCTGAAGCCATAGAGACAGGGACTTTGGGAGAAGAAATAAATAGAGGGATTATAAAGCTCCTACCAAAATAAGGAGACATGATAGAAATAAAAAATTGGAGACCTATCACTCTCCTAAATGTCTCATATAAAGTGTTAGCAAAGGTTCTAGCCTTAAGGCTCAGAGATATCCTTCCTAAAATCATTTCCCCCACTCAAACCAGGTTCATTAAAGGTAGCTATATTTTAGAGAATCTATTAACAAGCTGGGAAGGCCTTCATTGGGCAAAGGAATCCAATCAAAAGGTAGGAATTCTCCTCTTAGACTTTGAGAAGGCTATGACAGGGTAGAATGGTCCTTTATTATAAGAATGCTTTATGCAATGAATTTTCTAGAATCCTTTATAAATATGGTTAAGGTGTTATTTGAGGATGTTACTGCTCAGGTAGATGTTAATGGTGAACTCTCTACCCCTTTTAAGATGGGCAGATCTATTAGATAGGGGTGTCCTCTTGCTCCCTCCTTGTTTGTTATTGCCTCAGAAGCTCTTCACTTTATCTTAAGAACTGATCTAATTGCAGGGGAACTCAAGGGGATATCCCTGCCTAATGGGGACAAGCTTCTTAATGTGCAATTTGTAGATGATACTGCCCTCTTTCCTAGAATAGAAAAAGAAGAAATGGAGAATCTAGAAAAAAGATTGGACACCTTTTGCCTGGCTTCAGGGGCTAAAATCTCCTTTCTTAAATCAGTCGTCCTGTCTTGGGATGAAGTTAGCCCTAATTGGTTTAAGAGAGACAAATGGCAATGGGGAGGTCCTTCAATGCAAGTAAGATTTCTTGCAATTCCTTTTGCTATGAATCCAACACTTAAATCTATGTGGCAATGGCTTTTTACAAAAATTGAGAGGAAGCTTAAAAACTAGAATAGGATGCACCTATCTTTGGCTGGGAGACAACAGATCTACCAAAAAGTTCTCTATGCATACTCAGTTTTTTATTTGTCTATGTGGTTGTTTGCTAACTACTAGTTTGATATCATCCACAAACTAATAAGGGATTTCTTATGGTCTGATGGTAAAGGTACTCCTAAGAGGCATCTTGTTCAATGGGATTGGTGTTGTGTTAGCAAAGAGATGGGTGGCCTTGGATTGAAAAACCTGAGAATCCAAGGAATGGCCCTTACCTCCAAATGGATCACCAATGCCCTAGCAGGAGATCAACCCTGGAACATCTTGATTAGACATAATATTGGTAACTCTGTTCTGATAAAGAAGAAAAAATGGGGGAAATTAGACTTTTATGATGCACTATTTGGGGATACTCTTTCTAAACCAGGAGGGTCTGCTATTTTTTCCAGTATTTGGAAGGCATGGGAATTGGTTAAGCCTCTGATAATGGATAGAGAAGCTGTCAACTAGGATAAAGGAGAAATTTGGGATCTTAGATCTATTTGGTGGAATGTTCTCCACAAGGGCAAGCCTTTGGCCCTTTTTCAAGGTTGTTCAACAAGAAAATGTAATGACAAGGGTCTAAGGAATCTTGTAGACCTATTTAGACAAGGCCAGCCAAAAACTTGGGATCAAATTCAGAGCCAATATAACTTAAACAGAAACTTTTTTAGACCTTTCTCTACTATTTATAAAGCACTACTCTCCAAACTAAGTTGCAAAGATATAGTAGAAAGTGATGATAAGATGACTTTGTTATCTTGGAAGGATGGGACCCCATTTCTTCAATCCAAACCAAAGATGATTTATAAGATGTTGACAAACACAAAGGATATATTCCATCACATCAAACTCTCCTGGGCTGACTCCTTTTTAGACGTTGATTTAAATAAAGTCTTCAAACTACTATGGTCTAGAATTTTGGAACCAAAAAAAGCCTCTTTCAAGTGGTTACTTATTTTGAACAAGTTAAGTTTGGGTCCAGAGTTTGTAGTATGTCCTTTGTGTGGGGATCCTGAAACTGTGAATCATATTTTCTTTCAATGTCTTTATGCCAAACATGTCTGCTCTTTTTTATGGGTAACATTGATAAATGGTCTTCCTCTATCATTGAAATAAAGAAAGAAATTTTGTGTGGTCAAGTTATTGGTCTTAAATCAGGCAATAATTGTTTTTGGTTTATAATGTTTGCTGAAATCTTATGGTTTCTATGGAAAATAAGGAATGAAGAGAGATTTCTTGGAAAGGAAAGAGGACTCACTGGGATTCTCTGGGATCTCACACTATTTAATTTCTTTGAACAGGTCATGGTTTCAATGGAACTTTCTCTTGGCAGGTTCAAGGCGCTAATAGAAACAGGTACAATGGTTTATAAGGATGTTATTAAAGAGACTGACTTCTGTGCAAAGAGACCAAGGAAATTTGTGAAAAGCTTCTTAAACTCCTATACCAATTTTCAAAAAGTATACATTGAACTAAGGAGGTTGGAAAAGGCAGAGAGTGAACTCTACAAACAATTAGAAAAATATGGGCAGAACTATAGTTTAAATTCAGAACAATTGAAAATCTCACCAAAAATTGGAGCTCTTCCTGGGTTAGATTCCTTCGAGAATAGTGATAATAGGCAACATGTTTGGGAAAATGAAGGTAACTAGTTTGATGACCCCAGGCTAGAGTTCAAAAGAGTGGAATTGGACAGATCCAGGCAGGGGATTGAGTTGGATGATAGTCAAGGCTAGTTTTATCAATACATTGAAGGTGCAAAAGAATCTTAGGTGGTTGATCAGTTCAGACCAGAGGCTGAGGATGGAGAGAATATAGAAGACAGAGAAATGGATGCAGACCAGGCTACTAGAGTTGCTACTAATGAAGATCATTGAGATGGATTCTAAATACAAAAGTCTTAAACAAACTTGAAAACATAGAAAAAGTTTTCTTTTTGACACAAAGGTTTTTTATGATAAATAGAACTCTTTCTAGTATAATTTATAGTTTTTAATGTTTAAAACTGTGGTATATTAGGAAGAAACAGGTTTTGGATTGATGTAAGTAGTAGTCCTAAGGCATCTATAGCCTTTTTGTAAAAATTGGTATCTACTTTTTTGAATAATATTTGTGCTGGATTCTCAATCCAAAAAAAGTACCTTCTATTGATAGTTTTATCTGATTATGGCTAAGACTTGATACTATACTTTGATTAAAGCACTATATTAATTATATAATGCTTAATGGATGTTGTGTAGTTAAAATGGTTATTTTTCATATGCAATGTGAGTGAATAAGCATGTTTACAATAACCTTTACAGTTAGATACTTTTTAGGACTAACTCTTCATGCAACATCTGAGATCACATCATGAAGTAATGCCATAGAGTTCCTGCAGCCACAACGCAGGCATCTTGCAGCTGAAGTGCAGAAGGTTCTACAGTTGCATCAATAGGAGTTCATGCAGCTAAAGGTTGATTCCTACAGTAAGGCACACATTTATTACACAGCTGGCCTATAGCAACCCGCTCTCTTCGAAAGACCGAGACAAGATAAAGGGGAACATCATGATGAGATAATAACTCTTCAAGAGAGGATGTGTGTGAATGAGATAACTGTTTCTATGCTTTTGGGGACATGTTGGTTCCATTTTAAGTATTTTAGTTGGAATTCTCTTTCTAGTTAATAAAAGCTTTTGCTTCCTAGCTTGTTTGTAACTTTGCAAAATAAGGAATCCTCTCCTTCTATGGAGAGTGGATCAGTTTTTATAGTTATTTAATTAATAGATAAATTGTAGTGAGCATCTATATATCTGTTTCTTTCTAGATATCTAGCATGCAAATTTTCTTAGGGGTTTTGTATTCAATTTGATTTCACCAATAGAGATTTTTATCCTATCATTTGTGTCTTGTCCTATTCTGGTTTTAAACAAAGATTGAAAGTAAATGTGTTGATTGGTATTTAAATTATGAAGGAAGAAGTCAACCCAAGCAAGGGCCCACTTGTGGTTAGGTTTCTCCCTGTTAGTTTCCTTCTTATGTAAGTAGATTCAAAAATCTTAGAATAGATTCTGAACTAGTTTTTAGTTATTGATTTGATGTATGATTTAGTTTATAAATTGTTATGAATTTATATTCCTACATCAATTTACTTTTTGTATTTGTGATTTCCTTTCAAGTATTACTTGGATTTCAATTTAGCATTGCTTTAAGTTTGTTTACTAGTACTATACACAACTAGGTACCCAGTATTCCCCAGTTGTACATATAGTACCGACATAATTTCAAGAAACACATCCCTAGGTTGATAATTAAATGTAGCATCTCTTCACCTGTTGGACTACTTGATTTAGGGATGGTGACATCCGTCAAGTTATATGCATGCCTTAGTTGTGTTAGGTTTAGTGGGAAATGAAATTGCTCTTCATTTTTGTCATTGTTACTGAGGATAGTGTCAAGCTGTTAAATTTTTGGGTTCTTATCAAATTTCCATATTTATGTATACAGATTTTATTTTCAATATTTAGGAGTATTTATCCTATCAAAAATAGAAATATCAAAATAAAAAATAAAGATACAAACAAAGAAGTTGCAACAACTACCATAATCGAAGACATTGTAGACTTAGACAATTTAGCATCCTTGTTCCAAGATACAATGGCATAAGAAGAAGTGGAGAATCTGGTAGAACTAGTTACATTTGCATTTCCCATTACTAACTATTAGTAGAGGACATAGCAGGCAACAAATCCTACCACAGGTGGTATGTGGAGGGCATAACTGACATACAAAGAGGTATTTTGGGAGAAGACACACCTCTTGTTGATTTAAAGATATGATATATAATGTACATGTAAGTAGGATAGGAAGAGGGGAAATAGTAAAAGAGTAAGATAGATAAGGAAGAATATGTAAAAGGGTAGAGACTCATACCTATCAGTATGAATGTACAATTACTCATTGAATATGAATATACAAAGGAGATATAATGGTTTTGATATGTTTATGTGTATCTTATGAATTCTCTATATAACTTAGATGGTACCACATATTACTATTCCTTAGTGTTTATATATAATTCTCTCATTGTATGACTAGGGTATAAACCGACTTTAGAGATTTGACTCAATACTAGATCTTTGGATTGGTATCCTTCCCATTTCTTGTCAACATTTGGTTCTGTTGCTGGGACCCTAGAAAAGGACAATGAAGAAAAGAGAGGATAAACAGTAAAAAGGAAAAGTGCGGAGAAGTACAAAGAAAGAAAACTAAAGTGTCAGAAAATATTTATGATCTGCAGATAAGATTGTGAATTCTCTTAAGTTCCTACCCTTGTGAATGCTGGGATAAGTTGCCATTAACTTGCAATCCTAACCAATTCATGTGTCTTCAAAGTTCTTGGAATGTATTCCCCAACACATTAGGACTTTGAGAGATTAATTATTTATTAATTACATCACTTTGACTTTTGCAATTAAGTTCTAAATGGGTAATGTCAAACTTGGGTGCCCACTTTGAGATGAGAGCCATGAAGACCTTGTTGACTTCTCCTAAGTCTAAAATTAGAGTTTGATAACTCCTAGTGAGTGGGAGTTAGACTTGGGACTTATATTTAGACTTGGAGTTGTGTTTTTTTATGTACATGAGTGGATAATGTTGAGACACCTTACATGGATATAATGTTAGAGTTAACTACAGTGTTAGAAATGCATGAATTTGATATTGCTTGCATGTGGTCAAAATAGCTTGCATGGACTTGCATGTTTTTTGCATGTTACTTGCATGTACTTGCATGTTGTTGTATGTTGATGCATGTTGTTGCATGTTGCTCATATGGACTTGCATGTTGTTGCATGTTGTTGCATGCCACTTGCATGGTGTTGCATGTCATTCCTATGGACTTGTATGACCTTGCATGTTCTTGCATGTCAGTTATATGACCTTGCATGTAGTTGCATGTCAGTTTTGTGAGATTACTTGTAGAACACTCCAACTCCAAAAATTTGCAGGATGGTACATCTCAGTGATTCAAGAAATGGGTATCAGTTACATGTTGAAAATGCTTGCATGTCAGTTTTAAGATATTACTTGCAGGGCACTCCAACTCCCAAAAGTTTTAGAATGGTGCATCTCAGTGTTTCAGGTAATGGGTATCAATTGCATGTTGGGTCTGGTGTTTGCATGTCACTTGCATGTACAGAACAAGATATTTCAGAATAATCTTGGGGACATCAATCTTGCATGTTGTTTACATGATTTTGATGTGTATTGGTCACTTCAGTTAACAGAAACTCATTGGGCAAATATGGACGCCCAAATGGAGGAGTTTTTGATGTTGCTTTTATTTGGTGATAAGTTTGATGTTGGGACAACTATATTTATCCCTCTTGGGTGCCCACATCATGAAGGGGTAGTTAACTCAAAGCTTGGACTTTGTTTGAGTTCAGTCTTCTCAATTTAAGTGTCCTTGGTTTTTGCATGAGCTTTGGAAGCTATGTTATCAATTACAATTTATTGTAATTTGAGTTTCAATCTTTTGAATTAAGAAGCTTTTGAATTAAATGAAGCTTCATGATTTAATTGTAAATCCCATACATTTTCTAGAGAGTTGATTTGAGGAAAAAAGAATTAGAAGAAAAAACAAAAGTTTTTGTAAAAGACTTAGAAGAAAAAAGCAAAGTTTTTGTAAAAGACTTAGAGAAAAAAACAAGAAGCTTTTTTGTGAAGTGCATCAAGGACTTAGAGGAATTTCAGTATTAAATGTAATCTTTTCCAAAGAGATTTAATACAAGCAGGAAACATCTTTGAGTGTGGAATTTTTTCCAGAAAGGGTTTCTCCATGTAAATACCATGCAAGCTTTTTCTCTTCTCTTCTACATTGGATTGAAAGTGCATAAGCACTTGTTCATTAATTGTTATAGATTAATCTTTATTTCATCTTTGCATACACAAAATTTTAAAGTTTAAAGCAACAGTTGTACCTTCATTTTCAATAGTGAAAGGGGGGCATACACTTAAGGGGATGAAAAATGGAAAAGGGGGAGGATCTGAAAAGATGTAACTCTTCAAGATGAGCCAACTATGGGATACATAAGGATTAATGTAAATGCCAAATAAAAAAAAGTCATGGAAAAAGGGGATAACAAAAGATTAAGGGAGATCAGTGAGATCATACTAACTAGAATGGAGATGAGCAGGGAAGAGAGAAAGAAACATATTCAGGAACGTCAAGAAAGGTACTGCAAAATGATGGAAAGGGTAGGAGAGAGAAGTAGCTAATGCATAAGAGGAATTACAGAGGAAAATAAACAGTTGGATGCATGTGCCAATAAGGGTGCTACTGAGTGTGCCAAGGTGGGTGCTATCGAAGAGAAAAATATAAAAGGAAAAGAAAGAATGGATGAAAAATCCATAGGGGCTACTGCAAATTTGATACAAAGGGACATAGACATGCATGAACCTATAACAATGCATATTGACAAAGCTACATAAATTCTCAAAAGTATAGGAGGAAGTATTGATGCATATGACCAGTTAAGGAGCATGTGGAGGGAGGAATATAATCAAACCCTAGCCCTATCGTAAATATGTAAAATGCCAAAGTTTCAACCTAATTTTGCTAATATACAAGTTAGAGTTGATAAACAATGGGAAGAATTATTTAATTCTATACATAACCTCCAACCCTTGAATTTGGATGCAGATTACCTAGACCACCTGGTAAAACAAAGTGTAATTAAGATTAAAGAAAGAGAAGATGTGATATATGAAGAGATTAGTTTCAGAAGTATAAGACAAAATAGTGAAAAGTCACCTACAAAAGACATGAAGTCATTAAAAAATGAAAAAGCATCCCCAAAAACAAAGAGGCAATTTGAAGAGACACACCCCCTTGACCTGGAGTCACCTCGAATGCCCTATAAAGTAAGAAGAATTTTAGTAGAGGATCAAGTTGACAATAAGGCAGACATAGATGAAGAAATTAAGAAAGATTTCAAAGAAATATTGGGAAAGAATATATTGATATCAAATTGGAAAGAGATAAGGGAAGGGGACACAAAACCCTAATACAGAAGAAAAAATCTAAGCAGAAAAATAAGGAAGAGATCCATCGTAAGACATCAGAGGTAGTGAAAAATCAAAAGAATGTATAGATGGAAGCACTAATTAAGCTACCCATGTTTGAAAAGGATACCAATGAAGTAGTAAAACATGTCTTTGTTCTATAATCCATTTGGAATTGGAATGACATAACCATGGATAAAACCAAACTATTTAACTTTATCAAAACATTGAGGAATGATGCTTTGAAATGGTATAGAAAGGCATTCCCTAAACATGATAAAACTTGGGATGAAGTTAAGAAGGAATTTTTGGAAAAATTTGAAACTCCAAAGATCCCTATAGAGGGAGTAAGAAAAATGAAGGAATTAGTACAGAAGGATGGAGAAACCATACAAGAATTTGATAAAAGATTCAAAGAAGCAGTCCACAAATTAGAGGAGTCATTAACTGAGATGACAAAGATTAAGTAGTTCATATCTGGGATAAACCCTGAGGTTAGAGCATATTTGGATGGCACGATATTTGAAACTTATGTAGAAGTAGTTACATTGGTCTGCCGTATAGAGTCACAAACATGGTGCAAATAAGATAAAAGTTAAGAAAAGTTAAAATTAGAGAGAATGAGGATAGAATTGGAGCAATTGAAGCTAAAACAAGAAATCTTAGCAAAGCAGGAAGAAAATTCACACAAACAAAGGCCAAACATATGGTGATCCTATTGCACTAAGGAAGGACACATCAGAAATGAATGTCCAATGATGAAAGGGGAAAGATAGGATGTCGCCATGAAGGTAGATATAAAAGTAGTGCCTACAATAAATAATACAATATATTGTGGATTATGCGGTGAATGGGATGACCATGAAACTCTAGATTCCCCTTCACAATTATTCATGGTAAGGGAAGACAATGATGAGCATGAGTCATGGTGCAATGCTCACCACAAAAATAAAGCACAAAACATTACTATGGCATATGTAAAAGGCTTGGCGGAAAGACCGTTATACATTCAGGATTAGGGATATAAAAAACCTACCTGGAGAAACCAAAGAAATATGAACACCATTCAAAATTCAAACCCTAAAATATATCATATAGAAATAGTTATAGTAATGATGAAAGAGAGCAATTTGGAGGATATAGAGGAGGCCAAGGCCATGGTAGAGGTAGAAGAAGGAGAGATGATGCAATGTGCTATAAATGTGGTAAACCAGGACACTTTACCAATGAATGCTAGGGAGAAAGGATAAGCCAATACATATTCTATAATAGTACAGAGCATGACCTATTCTCATGTGATAAAGCACAACAATACTTCCACAATGCACCACAATAGTCAAAAAATGATGAACTATAAAACCCTATGAATCAAAAAGGTGCCAGGATAATTCAGAGAGCCCCCAAAGAGCAAGGTCAGTTACTAAGAACTTGCCAAAGAGACAAAGATGGTAACATGAATGTATCTTTAATAGAAACTTTCAAAGAAGAAAACCAACGTAAAGGAACCAAGCATGATCAATCCAAAAAGAACAAAAATAAAAGGAAAGAAAAGGTTGTAGTAGTAACAAGACAAGGTACAAATACTAGAGGACATTATTGTTGGGAAAATGTGTCTCAACCTTGCAATTATATTTAAGGTTTATTGTTGATAGGATATATATATATTCATATATATTTCCTAGTTACACCAATAGGTGTAATATACAATGGGAGCATGGGGTGGAGTGTGATGCGTGCTAACATTTTTTATTAACAAAAATTATTAAATAGTTGACATGCATTAAGTTAATGATATATTGTAAATATGGATCGTTCATTCTTAGGTTTTAGATTTGATGGTAGATATTTTGTTGGCTTGTCTTGCCCTAGAAGGTAAGCCTATTTTATGAGGGTGTTGTATTATGACTACAGTATCATGATGTATTTGGAGAGTTTGATAGTGGTCATGTTGTCTCTGGATCTCTAGTGGTGATACTCATGATAAGCCTTCTTTGCAAGTATATTGTAATACTTGTGATTTTTGAATAATATATTGGGCGGCTTTTGGAGTGTGGGGGTTTTCTCCTGAAAGGGTTTTTCCCACATAAGTCAATGTGTTGTGTTATGCATCATAGTAATGTTTATTTTTGTTTAAGTTTCTATATCTGTTAAATATCTATAAAGTTTTTCATTATCCTCCTCTCAAGATTAGTGTAGGAAGTTGTTCCACTACCTTAGCTTCCTTTCAAGTGGTATCAGAGCCTGATCACCTTTGGTTTCGGTTGTGGGTTGTTGGGTTTTTTGAACTAATCTAGATTTGAGTGGGACCTTGTGCAGAAGACACTTTGTGATCTTGTTGCAGGAATTTTCAGATGGCAAGTTCATTAGGGAGAATAGAGGTGGATAAATTTTCTGGAAATAATTTTGAAATGTGGAAGCAAAAATGGAGGATCTGTTGATAGATCGAGATCTATGGGATGTTGTTGATGAGAAGGTTTCAAGGCCTACAGATCCTACTTTAGCTACTCAATATAATGTTATGGACCGTAAAATGAAGGGTCTAATTAGATTGTCTTTGGTAGACTCTATTTTAATCAATGTTCATAAAGAGATCCCTGCACATAAACTATGGAAGAAGCTTGGTGAGATGTATCAAGCCAAATCTTTAGTAAACAAGATTTTCTTGAGGAAGAAATTGTATTCCTTGAGAATGGAAGAGGGTGGATGAATTACAAACCACTTAGAAGCATTTAATATGCTGGTAGCTCAATTGGCATCAGTTAGTGTCAAAATGGATGAGGAGGAGAAATGTCAAATATTGCTTTATTTTTTGCCTAATTCATGGGATTCTCTTGTTATGGCTATTGGGAGTACTTCTATTATATTAAAGATTGAATCTGTAGTGGGTTCTTTACTTTCTAAAGAGATGAGGAGGAAGGTATCCATCAGTACCAAGGAGGCCCTAAATGTTCATGGAAGACCTAAGGAAAAAGGTAAGAATAATGAGAAGTGTGATAAATCCAAGTCCAAGGGGAGATCCAAATCTCCTAGAAAGTCCAAAGTTGTTTGTTGGAACTGCGGTAAGCCTGGACATTCTCATAAGGAATGCAATGAAGAAAAGAAGAAGAAAAAAAAGATATTTGATTACGATTCTGAATCTAAGAAGGAAGATGGTGATGCATTCATTGTAGCTTTGGCAACTCGTGCAACTAATGATGCATGGTTAATTGACTCAGGTGCTGGTCTAGAACAAAGATTTTGGGCTGAAGCTATTGCCACTGCCTATTACCTAATTAATAGGTCTCCTACATCAACTCTTGTTGATAAGATGCCTATAGAGGCATGATCAGGCACAAGCCTTCACTAAGATATCTTAGAGTTTTTGGTTGTCAGGCATATGCACATGTGCCAAAGGAGAAGTGAACAAAGTTGGAGAACAAGGCTGTGAAATGTATCTTCATTAGATACAGTTATGGTGTGAAAGGATACAAGCTTTGGGATCATGTTGCACATAAGGTAATATATAGTAGAAGTGTTATTTTTAGAGAAACTAAGCCTTCTATTACATTACAGCCAGAACAAAGCAAATAGGAAGATGTGATTCAATTTCCTTCTACACCTAAGAAAGTTGAATCGAGGCCCATGAATAGACAAGAAGTTGAGGAGAGCTCATCTAACTTTGAATCTTCTGAAGAGGAAGAACCTCCAACTCAGCTTGTTCGTAGGTCTACAAGGTATAGACAACCACTTGAAAGGTATTCGCTTGATGATTGGAGATCTATTTTTTCTTTGAATACTAACATGGATGAACCTAGATCCATGGAAGAGGCATTAGGTATGAATGATGCAGAATCTTGAAAGATTTTTATGGATGAAGAAATGACGTCTTTGAAAAAGAATGATACATGGGATCTTGTACCATTGCCTGAAGGACAAAAACTTGTTGGTTGAAAATGGGTGTTTAAGAAAAAGATTGGTTCAGATGGAGGTATTGAGAAGTACAAAGTAAGGTTGGTTACAAAAGGTTACTCTCAAGTTGAGGGCATTGATTATGGTGAGATATTTTCTCCTATTGAAAAAATGACATTTATCAGATTTTTGGTTTCTATTCCTGCTGCTTATGATTTAGAGGTCGAGCAAATGAATGTGAAAACTGCTTTCCTTCATGGTGACTTGGGGGAGGATATTTATATGACATAGCCAGAGTACTATGTGGTGAAAGGTAAAGGTAATTTGGCTTGCAAATTGAAGAAATCTTTGTATGGCCTAAAATAGAGTCCTAGGATGTGATACCAGGAATTTGATACATATGTGTTGAGTTTGGGATTTGAGCGTTCTAAATCAGATCATTATGTTTATTATAAAACTGATGGTGATCATTTCCTGTTTATTGCATTATATGTTGATGATATGTTATTTATTGGTAAAGGGAAAGGTATGATTTTAGAACTTAAATCTCAACTTGCTGTTAAATTTGAAATGAAAGACCTTGGTGCATCTAGACACATTCTTGGGATGGAAATTAGAAGAGATATAGTGAACAGAAAGCTATGGCTTGGCCAAAGTAAGTATGTCAATTCAATTTTACATAGGTTTAACATGCAAGACTATAGACCATTGTATGTTCCCTTTTTAGTTGGAACAAAGTTATCTAATTCAGATTGTCCAACATCTCCATTAGAGATGGAAGAGATGAGCATAGTACCTTACCGGAGTGTAGTTGGAAGTTTGATGTATGCTATGTGTATACACCTAAAAATGACATGACTCTACATAAATAAATATTTTAAATATTTATTTCAACTAATTAGATGGGAGAGAATGAATCAAATAAATAAATAAATTTCCTCCCACATCAAACCTTATTCTTCTAAAAATAATTAAATAATTTTAATTATTTAATTAAATCTCTTATTCTTCCAAATTTAAATAAAATGCAAACTTATTTAAATTAAATCTCCCAAAAATAAAATATATTAAATACTTTATTTATTCCTCCAACTTATCCACAAATAATTAAATAAATTTATTTATTTAATTATGCTTTCTTATCTTCTCGAAAATCTTTCTTATCTTCTAAAAATAAATTCCTCTTATCATGCAAAAGCAAAAGCTAAGTTACAAAAGCAAAAGTGGTTTTAAAGCAACTTTAAAGCAGATTTGCTCTTAAATTAGAAAAATATATTCTAATTTAAAGAAAATAAACTCATCCTCATCAAGAAAGCATTTAACTCAACAAAGCTTCTTTTTGAATGACACGTCCTTCTATTCACACACGTTCAAATGAACATTCTCCTCCATTGATATTCTTATTTATTCTCAACCATTGATCTTCTCTCACACATCTCTATAAATACAACCCTCTATCTCTTCATTTCATATATCCATCGCTTGAGTAAACTTATGCTACAAAAATACTAGCACGCCTTTGGCACCCCCATCTCCATAGCACTTCATTATCATCCACAAACATTTTGTGTTTGAAGCTCATCTTCAAATACATGCAAGTATCCTAGCCAACTTCTCCTTGTCATCTTGAGGAATCGAAGCAAGGAAGAAAGCTTCCTGAGGGCCATTTCATCTCCATCAAGATCAAGACAGAAAAGGCGAACAATGAAAGACGTAAGGTAAAGGTTGTAAGTATCCTCTCTGTTTTACTTTAAGTCTACTTTTACCTTCATATTTCATTGGTGTTTGGGTTATATTATTCATTTTGATTAATCCACATTTCACCCATCACATTTTGGCACCCATCGTGGGGCCCTTGCCCCTTTATCTAATCAAAATTTAAGTTTTCTTAGTGACAGGTTCCGTATAGGTGTTCGTACAGGCTTCTGACAGGTTCATCCAGCGCATACATCCTCTAAGTCAGCATATTTACCTCCTGTCATGGCGCATACAATCATCTGGCGCATATATCCTCTAAGACAGTGCATATGCATTCTGTTTTGACACCTACAGAAATACAGTGCATCCATACTCCAAGCTAGCGCATACGCTTTCTATTCCAGTGCCTGCATAACTACGATGCATTTACCCTGATTTACAATGCTTTCATGCTGTGTAATGACACATTTGTTAAAATGATGCATTTACCTCATATTCCTGCACTTTTGACACCTATCTTAGCGCATATGTAAAACGACGCATGCAAGCTTTGTTTCTGCGCATTCAGACTGCATAGCGGTGCTTCTGTTCTGCACTATTGTTTTAGGGTTTCAACTAATTTTTATGTTTGAGCTAATGTTTGTCTTGCAGGATTAGAAGCTGGATTAGATCATTTAGTTGCATCGATTAGTTCACTTAGTTTAATTAAGGGAAAAAAGTAAAAAAAATGCATGCATGCAAAATCTCACGTAGTCTTTAACTAGGAAGAGAGTAACCGAACCCACTGCTATCTTTTGCATTGTTGTTTTCTTTCCTAGTTAGATCATTGCTACCTTACAAACGGGAAAATGAACATTTCTATATCTTAAACACTTCAAAGTTAACAAAAGCATGAGTGCACAAATAGATTAGCCCATTTAGTTTTTTTCTATTTTAACTAGGTTTGGATTAATTAGTGTCTTCTATGACTGTCGAATGACAATAGGCTTATTCTCTCCCCTTTACTGGGTGACCAGAACACCAGACTTTTTATTCCATTTGTTTAACCTTTAGGGGGGCCTACCCTTGGATGCATGCCTATCCAAGTGGGAACGACCCTAAGTGGAAACAAGCTAAATCCAAGCCCTACCAATCCACTTTAAATAAATGTGCTTGAAGCGAAAGCTTCCTGCAATGAGTGCTGCTGTGTTACACCGATGACCAACCTCCCCCAAAACCCTCTAAGGCGTAACCCTTTGAGGCTGGGAGGCTCCATAATGGGGAGTAGTGTTGCCACATGTGTAACCACTCGAACGGTTGCCTTGACTATGAACCACTTGTTTAGTATACCAAAAACCCCTATTTGTTGACACAAAAGATGGAGTCTTTGAAGCGGCCTCGATTTATGTGATTCTTAGTAGAGGTAGCAGAGACAATCCTATGGTTCAGTGGGGGTACGAGCCTAAGGAAACCCAGATTTGGTATGCGTGAGAAGTGAGTGTCGTGGAGGGGAGCCAATGCTACCAGATCCTGGAGCTACACGCTTTGAATATGCACAGCTAGAGGATTCAACAAATACTGTCCTATCCAGCCTGGGCTGTAATTGTTTTCTTGTCAAAAAGTTCAAAATACAAAAAAATAACAAAAGATAAAAATCATGAAAACTTCTATGTGTTTGCTGTGTCTTTTGCCATAAATTGAAGATTAAAATTCTCAAAAAGACCAAGTTTTCATCCAAAAAATAGAAAATCCTTGAAAAATGTTCCAAAAAACTCTGCAAAAACAAACTTTGCCAGATCTATGCATATGCTTTGACCTACTGCACTTTTATCCTTTGTTTCCACACATTTGTAGCTGCGCATCTATCACAGTAAGCTTTTCTAGTCTTATGCCAATTTTTGTAGAGATGGCAAACCAATTAGAATATATTGGTCAAACACTCCAATATCTTCAATTGAAAATAAAATTAGGTCCCTCGCCCCAAGATTGTGTAGCAATTTCTCAACAAATCCATGTCTTACAACAAGAAATGGCAATCTTGCAAGCTGAACATGCCAGTACCAGCTACGCCTCGCCCCAAAATCGTATATCCTTTTCCCATACTTGTGTCAAGGCAAGCACCACACCAAGTTGGAACTCGTATACCACTCTGTCTACTAGTCCTCCTTCACCATCTTCTAAGACACATATTCCAAAGCATACCAGTTCTACACCAACACCACCATCAAGTTCCCCAAGCTCTAAATCGACAACCAAGGAATCCTCAGATGATTTCTAGAAAAAAGTTTTTCCAAATTTATACAACCAGAGAAAAGTTAGGGAGAAAGCTAAATCCACTCATTCATGTACTCCTACACTTACCAATGATGTGATCCAAGGGATACTAGTAGAGAGTCAACCATGTCCCCAAATTCTGGTCCTTGACCTTATCAAAGAACCTTCAAGCATGTCAAATCCTAAAACCTCATCATGTAACCTGCAACCCCTTGAGCTTATCAAAGAGTCTCCTACCATGAACCCAAGTCAAAAGCTATCCAATTTCATTCAAATAGTCCAAGATTTATGTCAAGAGCACACCTTAGAGCATGTGGAAACATTAAGCCCTAGTCCAAGTCAAGATCAAATCAATTCCATGCAACCTATCCATAACATGTATCTTTTCCATGATCAAGATGATATCCATAATAATGAACCTCTCCATGAGCCACTTGATCCTATCCATCTCCCAACAACTATACATGAGCAAGTGATCCAATTCCAACCCATACATAACCTTTATCTTTTCTATGATCAAGATACTATCTTTGATGAAGAAGCTATCCATGAGCAACTTGATCCTATACTTGAGAAGGAAATCCAACTCCAACCCATCCATAACCTTTATCTATTCTATGATCAAGATATTCCCTATGAAGAAGATGCCCTTGAACAACTTGATCCCATACCTATCCGTGAGCAAGAAACCTCCATTACTTATGTCCCTCTTCCATCTAATCCCATCCATGATCCAACAACTTCCACTTCCTCTGATGAGACACTTGCCTCCCAAGTGCACATGAATGATCAACCCAATAACTTAGATCCTAAAGAGCATAATGATGATCAAGATTCTAGTGATCCTTCACCATCCATTATTGACCAAGCTACAAATTTGTTATCCTATATCCTTGGTCCCACTACCTTCATGCATGAATGTTCTTACTTAGAACACCAACAACCATTATCCTCTATCTCACCTTCTCCATCAAATAATGAGCTTGCTGCTAGTGTTCCAACCATACATAATCCCATGGTCCACCGCATACTCCAGAATATGAACTATCAAGGTAAAGGCTTAGGCCTTCATGAACAAGGTATTTTGGAGCCTATCCATGTCAAAGTTCCTCCACCTTCATATGACCTTGGATACATACCCCAAGGTGAGCAATCTCAAGATGTTGGTACCTCCTCCACTCCTCCTAAGTCTACCACTTTCCATCACAAACCCTATCATATCCCCAAAACATATGTCGCCATTGCACCTCCATCATCCTACAATTGTCAAAAGCATGTGACCATACACCTTCCACCATCCAATCTACCTCCGCTACTTCTAACTCCTAATAGCCCTCTGTGCGTCCTACCACCACTTCTTCCAACACCTTATTCATCCAGCTATAAATCCTCTAACAATCCCAATCATCTCCAACAAATGCACATGTTGTCTAAACAAAGAGCTTCCACCTACCCGACTTCCACCATCCCAAGAGAATTCAACAGCAAAAATTTGGATGCCTCTACCTCTCAAGTCAAAAATCCTAAGCGTCCTCATGACCTAGGATACAAAAGCCAAGAATCAAAGAATTATTCATATCAAAAGCTGCATACACCCACACACGTCAATGTTAAACTAAAAAAGGTGTGGGTCCCCAAGCAATAGGCAATTACCTCTGAAGCTGCACACAAGCTACATACACCCAAACCCATACCTTCATAAGAAAAGTCTAAAAGCAAAATGGTTTGGGTACCTAAGCAAAAATCCCTCAAGTCAAATGAGGCATCCACCTATCAAAAATCCTAACCATCCCCTTTTGCCTTTTCCATCCAAAAGTATCAAATCCTTCCATCCCACATGACAAGCAAAAATTAGAAAAGTACTAAGTCTAGGTGGGTCCCTAAATACCTAAATCACGCATCCACCAGGAAAAAATCTCTATTGTTTCCTACACCACCTTTCTATCATTAGTTTGAATGTTTATCACGGTATGTGCAACCGTTGGTCATGATCCTCTTCCATTCCACCACATTTCCACATACCTCCATCTCCCCTTCCTTCAACTATTATCCTACATATTTTCCCCATCCTACTCCCATGGTCCATGCTTTTGCATAAGCCTTCCCGCTGTATTCTGCATCATCATCCACTATCGCACCTTCCATCATCCACTATCTACCTACTTCATCTTCCTTTCATGCACTCCCCTACCAACATCTATGAGCATAATTGACATGGTCCATTCGACAACATCTTTCTAGCGGGACTATCACCTTCATGGAACCAAGCACTCGGGTCCCTCTCTTCCGTATTCCACCTTCTCCTATCTAAAAATGTCAAAAAAAATGTAAAGAAAAATCCTTCTGTCCAATGGTGAAAATCTAGCAAACAGGCGCCTTGGATAAGTACCATGATGAAAACCTAGCAAATATGCATCATGTGTAAGTTGATCTTCTATGTCACCTTCACTTGGGGACACCTTGTCTCATTAGCATATCACTTTTCTCCTACCAGTTTCCTTATGTACCATTTCCTATCTTATTCCTCTATCCATTACATACCTATACTGTCGAGTCTATCCATCCTAATCTTCCATTCCTCTATTTCTTTGATCTTGATAAAGATTGGGGGCACAATGTTGACAAATGTTTTAGATGTCTCTTGACATACCTTATCCTTCCAAACCATGCAAATCCTTCATTATACTCTCATTCTCATGTCGTCATAAGCTTTGCCATGTCAAATCTTAAGTTATTCCTATGCGACATAGTCCTTAGAGATCACATCCTTGATTCCTTCTACCTAACCACCCATTCCATTCCTTATCACCCATGTATCTACTACCCGTGGTATTTCCTTTTCATCAGTATCATCCGATCCATATTTGTTCCATATCCGATCCATATTTATTCCATATCTAATCCATATCTGTTCCATGTCTGATCCCTATTTGATCCATATCTGTTTCATATCATGTCTCATCCGATCCGTATCTTTGGTCCATGGTCCACATCCCTGAACTACATTGCCTCTGTATCGTCACGTAGGCAAGGCCATTTAGCAATGAGCCCCCAAAGCACTAGGTCAATCCCTTAGGATCCGTCTCTCCATGTCAGTTTGTCCTATCGCCTGTAATAAGTCGATCCTTTGTCTAAACTGGGGGCAACTCCTCAACCTAGTTACGGATTTGGATTCTTGAATGCCACCTTTCTAAGAGGATACTAATAAAGGATTGTGATACCTTTCACTAGACAAGCATGCACAACAAAGCAAGCTTTCCAAAAACAAGAAAAAATCTTGACGCAAAACATCAACCTGTCCAAAACAAAGCAGAGCACCATACCAAAACACTCAGACTAATTCTATATCAATTTTGACAAAAAGACACATCTAATGCAAGAATTTTTTGTGAACAGGTTAACTTACACAGTCTTGGATTTTTGTCATTATGTCTTCCTATGCTACTCAAGGATGCCAAAAGCTAGAGATGCTATGATAAGGGCATAATCATTTTCTTTGTCTGCTGCTTGTGGATCAAACTTTAGTAATGTGACGACTTATGTCTAACGACATGATCAGCAAAAGATCATCAAGGACTTCTGTCTAAACATGAAAAGGGGCAATCCTTGTTTGTTGAAACGTAAGAAGTACTCAGGTCATCTTGGTTCAATTATACCTAGATGCTTGTATTAACTTGCTAAATCAAAATCTATGTAAGCGATACTCAGGTAATCTTGGTTTAATTATACCTAGATGCTTGTATTTTCTTACAACATAATAAACGCCCAATGATGAAAGCAAAGTACTTGCAATATCAAGATGACACATATCTATATCCATATCCATAAAGTATCCAATTACATCGCATATCCATATCCATATCTATAACATATCCAATTACATTACATATCCATATCCATATCCCATGCAATAAAATTCTATGCAGAGAATCAATGTTTACAAATAAAAGCTTGTGATTTCTTCTATCGAGTCATTCTTCTATCAATCAAATTTCTATCTATCTTCATATCTCTCGTCAACAGTTCTAGTTGTCAATCTGAGCAATGATCAAAATGCAAGTCTATCCTTAAATCCATACCAATCAAGTCAAGTCAATATTGTCCAATGATCCACTCACAATTAGTGGTCTTGATCCTTATCCATGATCATGCTCTCTAACACCCTCCCCTAGCCAATCGGGAAGCTGTGTGACCTCCTATCAAGGCATACTACACCACTGATCAATCCTGCCACTATGCCCGGGAAGTAGTCATAGTAGTCATGGATATCCTACCACGAAACCACCTACCCTACCAACTCTGGGTCATCAAATACTTGTCTACACTCCACTAGTCCAACGTTGCACTGTGACTCGTACTCTACTAACTCTCCCTGGATTGGGAGGTGCAGTATCCTATACACATCCTCTAATCGGAAGATGGAAAGTCCCATCTTCACTGTGAAATTGCTCCATAGCTGCAGTCAATATAGCATGGTTCGCGCAAACCTCTGGCATGAAGCAAATATAATGAAGCCCCATAGCACCTAGAGCCTCACAATCTATCTTAGTTAACATGTACTGTTGTAGCAACGGCAACGGGAACTGCTCTCGTGACATAAGGGTATCCCGGATATCCTCCTACAATCAAGCAAAGCATAACATCAAAGAAATCCATATCCAAGCAAACCTACTCAAAGCAATCAAACTATCCTATCATTGACTTAGCATATCAAATTAATCAAAATATCATATCATTTCTTGACTAGATTCTCAGCAATCTCAGAGATTGCTTATCAATTGACGCATCGATCAAGATGCCAATTGGGTTAATTTCGTTAAGTCAACTGATTTTCCTAGTGCAAATGCGCCAACCTAGGTGGCAAATGCACCGATCCATATCATCTGTACTGCTTCACCATGAATGCGCCGCCCTTTGACGTGTATGTGCCATTCTAGCGTATGCGCCGCTTTTCATGTCACATGTGTTGTTCCCTAATGAATGCACCAGTTCCATCACATATGTGCCGAACTATCATATGCGCCGTCATATATCTCAAATGCGTAATCTCGCAGCACAAGCACCATTTCAGAGCGTATATGCACCGAACGACAGTTCGGCACATCTGTCTAAGTAATTTTTCCTAGGCATTTATTGCCCTAATAAATGACTTTTAGCGAGTTTTGACGAACTACATACCGGGGGTCCTGCCTCCACTGGCCGATCGAATAGTCAGACTCGCTCAAACTGATGCTCCTCACACGGAATATCCATCTCTCTGGCTGCCATGCTCTCCTAACGCTCTCAAAGGCCAATCAACTAAGGACAAGTGTGCAAATGAATAGAACTTGTGGACCCAACTCTTATATATAGCAAGTGAACCATAATGGATTGTGTGACAACTATGACTACTTCCCATATCTATTCCTCCGAACCATGTCCCATTTTTCTCCATCCTAACCCATTTTTCCACCTTCTTCTTCTTCATGAGATTGTCCGTCTCATGCTTTCTTCCGTCTTCCTGTCCAATCTCCCGAGGGGGCATCCTGTCGTCAAACTTGTACCAGGGACAAAATGGGGCATGTATCATTGTCGAAAATTCTTATTCTTTGAAACAATGTGATAAAACACATTGCATCAAAGAGGGGCAAAATGTATACACCTAAAAATGACATGACTCTACATAAATAAATATTTTAAATATTTATTTCATCGTTATATTCCTCTATCAATAAATAAATAAATAAATTTATTTATTTGATTCATTCTCTCCCATCTAATTAAATAAATTACATTTATTTAATTAATTTCCTCCCACATCAAACCTTATTCTTCTAAAAATAATTAAATAATTTTAATTATTTAATTAAATCTGTCATTCTTCCAAATTTAAATAAAATGCAAACTTATTTAAATTAAATCTCCCAAAAATAAAATATATTAAATACTTTATTTATTCCTCCAACTTATCCACAAATAATTAAATAAATTTATTTATTTAATTATGCTTTCTTATCTTCTCGAAAATCTTTCTTATCTTCTAAAAATAAATTCCTCTTATCATGCAAAAGCAAAAGCTGAGTTACAAAAGCAAAAGCGGTTTTAAAGCAACTTTAAAGTAGATTTGCTCTTAAATTAGAAAAATATATTCTAATTTAAAGAAAATAAAACTCATCCTCATCAAGAAAGCATTTAACTCAACAAAGCTTCTTTTTGAATGACACATGTCCTTCTTCTATTCGTGCACATTTGCACAAACATTCTCTTCCGTTGATCTTCTTATTTCTTCTCAACCATTGATCTTCTCTCACACATCTCTATAAATACAACCCTCTATCTCTTCATTTCATATATCCATCACTTGAATAAACTTATGCTGCAGAAACACTAGTGCGCCTTTGGCACCCCCATCACCATAGCACTTCATTATCATCCACACACATTTTGTGTTTGAATCTCATCTTCAAATACAAGCAAGTATCCTAGCCAACTTCTCCTTGTCATCTTGAGGAATCGAAGCGAGGAAGCAAGCTTCTTGAGGGCCATTTCATCTCCATCAAGATCAAGACAGAAAAGGCCAACAACGGAAGGCGTAAGGTAAAGGTTGTAAGTATCCTCTCTGTTTTAATTTAAGTCTGCTTTTACCTTCATATTTCATTGGTGTTTGGGTTATATTATTCATTTTGATTAATCCACATTTCACCCATCACACTATGGTTTGTACTAGACCAGATATTGCCCAAGTAGTGGGAGTTCTTTCCAGATACATGTCTAACCTTGGTAGAGTTCATTGGGATGCAGTTAAAAGAGTCTTTAGATATTTATGCAGTACCTCAGAGAATTCCTTGTATTATCATAGTAATTTGACTGAAGATGATATTTCCCTTGATATTCATGGTTATGTGGATTCAAACTGGGCAGGTGATATTGATAGTAGATGATCCACCAGTGCTTATGTGTTTACTTTATTTGGTGGTGCAATTAGTTCGATGAGTAAGCGACATGCTATGGTTTCTTTGTCCACTACTGAAGCTGAGTATATGGTAGCTACTCATGCTTGCAAAGAAGCCATTTGGCTCAAGAGACTGTGTTCAGATATTGGAATAAAATAAGGCGCAGTGACAATTTATTGTGACAGTCAGAGTGAGATCTGTCTAGCTAAGAACCTGACATTTCATGCCAGGACCAAGCACATTGATGCACAATATCATTTTGTTAGAAATATGGTCAAAGATGGCAGGGTGAAGCTAGTTAAGGTAGAAACTTTGATGAATGTTGCTGATTCTTTAACTAAGCCTGTGAGCACAAAACGTTTAGATGGTGTTCAAAGACAATGGGCCTTTTTGCCCCTAGCAATTAAGAGACGATGTTTACTCCCTCCCATTGCTCTTGCAAGGTGTTCAACAAGTGGGATATTTTTTGGGAAAATGTGTCTCAACCTTGCAATTACACAAGGTTTATTGTTGATAGGATATATATATATATATATTTCCTAGTTACACCAATAGGTGTAATATACAATGGAAGCATGGGGAGGAGTGGGATACATGTTAAAACATTTTTTTGTTAACAAAAACTATTAAATGGATGATATACATTAAATTAATGATATATTGTAAATCTAAACTATTCATTATTAGGTTTTAGATCTGATGGTAGATATTTTGTTGGCTTGTCCTAGAAGGTAACCCTATTTTATAAGGGCATTGTATTATGGCTGTGGTATCATGATATATTCTGAGAGTCTAATAACAATCGTGTTGTCTCTAGATCTCTTGTGGTGATATTCTTGTGAGAAGCTTTCTCTGGAAATATATTGTAATCTTTGTGATTTTTAAATAATATATTGGGTGGCTCTTGGAGTGTGGGGTTTTTCTCCTGAAAGGGTTTTCCCCACGTAAATCATTGTGTTGTGTTATGCATGATATCTATGTTTGTTTCTATTTAAGTTTATGTAACTGTTAAAGATTTGTAATGTCTTGCATTATCCTCCTCTCAAGATTAGTGTAGGAAGTTGTTCTGCTACCTTAGCTTCCTTACACCATTCACTGAGTTTTTACCAGTCAAGTCTTCAGTAGCAAGTTTCTTGAAACTTTGCTTTACAATGTTCATGTCCACAAGGTTTTCTTCATCTTCATCTAGAATGTCAATTTTGAAAGCCAAACAGTTGGCTCTAAGATCCAATAATTTTGAGTTATATTGACTTGAAATTTTCTTCAGTTCAACCAGGAACTATTTGACAACCAAAAGATTCCATTCTACTACGTTCAACCATTGGATAGATTCATTTTCTTCTACCTTACTAAAAACATTTTTTGAAACCAAGATATTAGTATCCACCTTGACTATCTCTTGTAGATCTCTAGCAGCAATCATGAGCAAAGTCTCCTCCTTTTTAATGGATTGCATATCAATGTTCATCTTTTTCCTTTTGGCCAAAATGTCACTATACATTTTCATAACCTCTTCAATGTACAATATGTTATAGATTAAAATGTGTACACTAGCATTTTACACCTAGTTTAGTACCCGGTTACACCTAAAATGTTTACCTTTATTAATCAAGACCTGTTTTGACACCTTTTTGAACATTAAATGATTAAATATTGATCCCAATGAATAAACCCAACAAAATAAGGTTAGAACTGGTCTAAGCCCACTTAAATGGACACTCTTTGAAGTTTTTGGGGCTAAAGGACCAGGGCACCTAGCGCCCTGGTCCCCAATGTTAGCCTCAGTCATATTTTTGTGGTGTTGTCTTAAAACACCTCCTAAACTTTTACTTGTCGGCCCCATTTGGTTTTATTTGTCATTGGTGAGCAGGAATGCATATATAAAGGAGTTTTACAATTCATTTTATACCTAGATGGATATTTTACAAGTTTCTCACATGTTTTAATCTTCTATGTTCAAGTACTCTTCATGCTTGGATGTGCTACATGCTTGTGGATGTTATGATGCTCATTTGCAAGTTTTGAAGGAAGTTCAAGATATATTTGTCTATCTAGTTGTTGGTGCAAGATCTTGAGTTATCTACATCAACTAGGGTTTCACATCTTGTGGTAATCATTATCACTTTCATTCATATTTCTATCATATATTGTTGATCATGCCTCTGCCCTGCTAGACCACACACTCTTGGATCACTAATCATCATTATAGTGGAGGTGGAAACACCAACATGGGGTTTGACTAATGCAATCCCCCAGACACAACACAACCTTTTCCCTCTTTTCTTGTGTGCAAGTTGAAGATACAAGTTTTTGAAGACAAGATCCAAGAAGAAGAAAGGGTTTGCAGGTATAGGTCTGGTGAAACTCAAAGATTCTGTAAAACCCTAGAAAGGGTCTAGGGCACCTAGTGCCCTAGAATTTTTTACCTCCCAAACTTATATCCAAGATCTGATATGTTTCCTGATCTCTATTGTACTTTCTAATTTTCTATTTCTATTTTTGACTGTCATATATGTGTCGACCTTTGTCAATTAGGGTTTCATTTTTAAGATCTAGTTTGCTTGATTAGTTTTGGTTGAATTTGGTTGATTCTCATCTATATAAAAAAAGGGTATAACCCTTGTAGTTTGGCTCTCCTTCATGGGTAGAATCCAAGCTTGGTTTGTGCCCCAATGTTTGTAGAAGAGGGTTTGACCTAGTTTAACTCTTTAGGCTAGATCCCCTTTTCTCATCAAACATTTTGGTGAACCCATCATTTATTGCACTTTGGTATCCTTACTACATTAGATCTGATTTTTTTTGCCCTATATCTGATTTGTATTGAGTTCATTGATCATTTTTCATACTTACATAGCTCATCTTTGCATTGTTTTAAAATTAAGGTTTATAAAAACCTTGCATTTTTAGAAAACCTAGCTAGTCTTGAACCTATGGTATGGAGATTAGTGATTTGTTTCAGATTTTAATGGCATGATTAAATTGATTTAATTTTCTATTTCATATCATCTTTGTATTTAATTTCTTGCATATTTGCATTAAAAAAAAATCAAGCATTTTAGGGTTAGAAAAAAAAAGCATACATTTTTGCATTGTTTTCATTGCATAAGTTTTAGATCATCATAGAAACATTTAAATTTCTTATTTTTGCATCAGATATGATTGGTATTGCATTCATTGGTCATTTACTAATGCTTTATTTTGCATTTGAAACTATTCAATGCTAGAGTTTGTTAAGAAAAAGTTACATTTTTAGAAAAACCTAGTTATTTTGAAATCTAGGGTTTGTGATTCATATCTTGTTTCAGATTTTGATGATCATGTTGGCATCTCAAATATGATTTTACTTTTCTCTCATACATCATATATGTCATCTTGTTTTGAAATTTGAAAAAAAGAACAATTTTTGCATTGGTCCATTTTGAGAAAAGCATTAAAATTAGAATGTGATATGAAGATGAGTATGCATGATATCTAATTTTCTTTGAGTAGAGTTGAAATTGATTAAGCATTTATTATTTCATCATATGTGTTATCATTTGATCAAAATTTAAAAACATTGCTCCATTTAAACAAGTCAAACTCTTCTTTCATCCCTCATTCATCTCTTCTTTATGTGCATCTTGTGTGTCATTAAGGCTTGTAAACAATTTGTGAGTTTTGTGACTCGATGCCCTAATTCAAACACTCTTGTGTGAAGAATTATTTGAATTATGGGTTCTAATGCTTTGAACAACGATGGTAAAAACACATTGGAACCCCACTTTGCAAGTCTAATCACACAAGAAGTCCCATCACTTCTTCCTGATATCCCTTCTTCACATATGCTGGAAACATCAACTTTTCATTAATCCATCACCATTGATGACCCTGTGGTTCATGTTCTTGAAGATCAAATTCAAAGATTAGACATGGAGTTGGCTCATTTTCAACAATTTGTAAGCTCAAAACACATAGATGAGGATGCCATCCTTGTTGTTGAGAGTCTAAGAAGTATTTTGCTCAAAGGTCAAGAAGGATTGGAAGTCTTGCGTGGCCTTGCTCATATAGTGCATAACAACATTCTATCTACATCTAGTTGCATTGAAATAATCACTAATGTGACTTCTTACAATAAAATAGGGACTCAAGTGTCAACACCCATATCGACATCCCTTATTCCTACATACACTTCTACTATTCTCACCACTACCACACAACCAAGTAATAGTGCTACCACTTGTGTTGGGTTATCTACTGGGAATCTTGTTCCTCATTATACTTATGTACAAACACCATGCCTAGTGTCACCTCGTCTAATCACATTTAGCCTAATATCACTTTCTAAAAGGCCAATCATATAGTGTAACAATTTATGGTTATCCCTATCCATTCATACCAATCTCAACCTAGTTCACCTTTCGATCTTGTCATCAATCAACTTTTGTAAAATATGAACTCTATCCAACAACAATTAGCAAGCATAAACCAAAGTCCTACCAAACCATCCATGACATTAGATTATATCTGTAGCCCTTTATCCTATCCTATCCTAAGAGCTCAAATGCTTGAGAAGTTTAAAACCCCCCACTTTGAGAAATATAATGGGAAGGGAGACCCTAATAACCATGTGGCAGCCTTTACAACTATATGTAGTGATTTTTTCTTTGAAGATGCAATTTTGGCAAAAATCTTTCCTAGTCCATTCAAAGATTCGGCCTTGGATTGGTTTTGATCATTGCCTCCTAATTCAATCACTTCTTTTTCACAACTCATTAATAAATTTCTTGAACATTTTCAAGTGAACATTGGACCTCAAGTCTCCTTAACTAACTTGGTTCATTGTAAATAAGGAATAAAAGAGAAAGTAATAGATTTTATGGGTCATTATCAAGCCCTCTTTTCACAAGTTCAATACTCTATTCTGGATGCTAATGTACAAAGAATCTTTATTGGAAACTTACAACCTCACATCCATGATAAGATATTATTGATGTGTTACGATTCTTTCACTCATCTTTGTACAACTCTCCATGATTACAAACTTTCAGTTAGTCAGTATGAGAGTAATACCTCATCAACTCCAGTTGGTCAATCAGAAGCCTCACACAATCATTCATTCAAAAGACATAACAAAAACTTCATCAAGATCAATGCAATTTCAGCTAGTAACATAAGAAAACATGTGGCAACAACGTCATCTCCTATTCCCGCCCCGTATAAATTGAAACAAAAAACAAGACATTTCGCACCATTATCAAAGTCTCTTTACTCTATAATGATGTAACTTTTGAACAACAATCTCATCAAGCTTCCACCCATTTGGCCTCTTGATCCAACTAAGATGCAAGCATATTCATTTGATTCGAAAGCCTTTTGTCAATTCCACCACATCATTGGTCATGAAATTGAAAGGTGTATGCATCTTAAACATGAAGTTCAAGACCTTACTAATTCCAATATCATCCATGTTGCTGGTGAAATGGCAAAGGAAATAAATTGGTGGCTCTACCCAATCAAAATTTACAAATATATACAATCCATTACCTCATCACAAATCTAATATTGTGGACACATCTCGAGAACAGGATTATGAAGGTGACATTTGTATGGTAGATGCCTTCCCTCATAAAGAGGGCACATAACCTGAACCGTCTATATATTTTACTCCTCATGATGCTACTATTGAAGCTCCTAATGGACCACTATACATCACCATTCAAATAAATAGTAAACCTATAAGAGGTGCTATGATAGATCCTATATGCATGGTAAATGTAGTAACTGAAGAGTTTCTCTACATGCATGGTTTACACTGCGATAACTACAATGTATCAGAAATCATGATTAGAGCACACAATGGATCTATCCTTCCAACTCTTGGTGTCTTGACCCTTGACTTCAAGGTTGGGACAAGAACCTTGGATGTACTTTTGTCATCATTCCTACATCAGACTTATTTCATGTGAAGTTGGATCACCCATGGCTCCACTCCACGAAGACAGTCCCCTCTATGGTTCATAAGCGCTTAAAGTTTCCATTTGAGGGACATGTGCACATTGTACACCACAGTCGATACTAGCCCATTGTAAGACATGGACACTTTACACTTGACTATTTCTGGCCTAAACTAGTTGGAGTTGCTAAGGCTAGAGAGGATTTATTCTTCTTGTCATATCAAAAATTTAAAGCAAAGATAATATTAGAGTTGTCTCTTGGTAACATATCTCCTTGTGATGTCCCAAAACCTCCTCAATCTTTTGAGGCTACGATAGTAGTTCCCCCTGTCCCATAGGTGGTGAATGAAGTTAATCCCAAATCGAAGGTTCTTCCCTGTCTTCGAGTGTCTTGTAGATATGATGAGGTTCCCCCTCCACCATCCATTCAAGGAAAATGAGGTAATCGTCATGCACAAAACATACATCCTCACAATCACAATATTACTTTTGTCCTACCTGCCTCTGCGGAGACTAGTGGAAACCATCTAGTTGCACGTGTATTATTTCCTAAGGTTTCTCAACTACTTGTGGATGCTCACGTACTTCCACTTGTTTCACAAGTCGAGAAGGAAGAACAACCTACATCGAGGAACCCTTCCCCCATGGTCTCCTAGCCTTTGGTGGTTCCTCTTGTTTCTTCTAATGTTCTTGAAGAAAAGGAACCCACATTGGAAGATACTACGATTCCCTTAACAAACATAAAAAATAAAGCTAAGTGAAATAAATTTGTGAGAGAAAGAAAGAAGCGTTATTGCACTATGGATTGCCTTGCCATAAGAGAGGATAATCTCCCTCCTCACAAGTGTTTATCACCAACAGATGTGAAAGAGACATCTACTAGTGTTTTGCCTCCTATACAAAAGGATAAAGCATCACAAGCCACTATGGAACCTATTGTGATATATTTCGATAGCGAATCTAAAGATAATAATGATAAAGGTATGAATCTTGTTCCTTATACCTCACTTTCTATAGTTCCTCTTGCATCTTGTCCACCTCCCCAAATTGGTGATGAGCAAGATTGGGAGGAGGATGATTTTCTTTAGGTTGACTCGCAAGTGTGGACCCTTATTTATATTTTTTCATGAGTGCAAGTGATTGTTTTCCATTGTAAGGTGTTGCTTTATTCTTTATTTATATTGTTGTTGTTGTTAATCTCTCTTTGGATGACCCTTGTCACCCTTGTAGGTGCAAGGATACAAAGGGACCGAAATTCATTGTGATATTCTCTCTATTTGTATCATCATTCTTCTATATGTCATAAGTTGCATTATTGTTATTTCCTTTGGGGATGATGCAAGGTGTAGGATGCTTTGGCATTCTCCCTTGTTGCCCCATAGGGTTTTTATTTGATTTCATGTGACATTTCTTCCTTTGTCTTCATAGTTCTACTAGCTGGTAGATGATGACAGTTCCAAATATATATAGTCTTAAGATATCTCCTATTATACACCCATTCATATACTAATGCCAATCAAGTAGATCCCTTTGTGTTGTTACTTTATAATCTAACTTGTTATTTCTTTGATATTTTGATTTATGTGGCACCTTGTTTCTATGCTCGACATCATACCATGACTACACAAGCCATTTGTATCATGCTCAAAGCATCGCCTCGGTTTGTCTTTTGTAAGGGCAACCCCTTGTTGCAATGTAGTTTTTTGGGAATACATATCTTATGGGCATGTGCTTCTGGAAAGCTGTCATGCCTATCTTGTGGTCTGTTCTACCTTAAAGCAATTTCTCCTTGATAGGATTTAGAAATCACTTTAAGGTGGGGGCATACATTGCACTATGCTCTTTTGGTTACATACTTGTTTATTATAGTTGGCATGTAACTCACCTAGTAATTTGGTGGTCCTCACTAGCCCATGATGTTTCCTTTTTGTCCATGAGCCACCTAGTACAACAAATTTGGCTAGTCCATGTGCTTCATGTAACTTTTCATGGTCACCTAGTAATTTGACGGTCCTTAATAGTCTGTGATCCACGAAGGCACTTATCATCACATGACCTATCATGTCCAAGATGTTACACTTGAGCACGGACCACAATCTTTGATTATTTTCATATTTAACTACCAATTGTTTAACTCTAGCCTGAAATAGTAAAACCAAAAGTACAAAATTTTAAATTGACATATAATATCCTACATGCATTGAACAAATTTGTGCATCAGATCAATTTTTTGTATTAGTTGTCACAAATGTTTATTGAAGGTTTAAATATTTCTTACACAACTAAGCACAACTACAATAAGCACCATATGATAGTCAATTGGCAAGATAGAAAACTTCAGTTATGTAAGGTAAATGCTTTGATACATCGTGACACAATTCTCATGTGAATACATAGATCAATATAGAAAATTTTAATAATAGAATGTACATCATCAGAGTAGGATAGCTGAGTTTACCTATGCATGTTACAAACCAATCTTAGTTGTGACACTTGTCATAAAAGATCCATTTTATCAAAAGAGAATGACAAAGAATCTATTTGACAAACTTCTAATTTGATTGATACTAAGTGAGAAACAAATCACACAAAACCTTTAACATAAGTTCAATGTACTCATTTAGGTGGGGGCCCTGGCTTGATTGGCTAAAGCATCCTATTGTAGGCAAGAGGTCATAAGGTCCAATCCCCCTGCCCACGTGGTACCAGAGGGCATGTCGTGCCATCATCACTGGTCATGTTAAAAAGTTTACCCGGTGCATTGCAGGTTATAGGGAGCTATGTTGATTCCTGCAATATAAAAAAAAGAGTTCACTGCACTCATTTAAGATAACACTTCAGTTATAGAGAAGGATATCATCGTAAACATTAGGTATATAATTTAAACATACAATTGATATGTTGTGGAGTCTAATCAATCTCCAAATGGGAGATTATTGCTATATGGAGCCTAATCAGACTCGGAGGTTAAATTTTTCCCCACTTTTATCGGCTCAATTTCCCCCCAAATTATTTTCCTCTATTATTTTATAAAGGCTTTGAGAGTTATTTTTCTATTGGCCAACATAACAAAACCCTATTTTGTAACCGACATAAGTCTTGATAAAAATGGCTGAGTTAGGGTTTCTGTTGATTTTGTATTGTAGCATTTGCAGCGGTATTGAGTTGCAAGGATTGCTAGTTGTAATTGGTTTGATTTGTTGGATAATAATATTGGACTCTCTATTGGTGGATGTATCCTAGATTTGGGTGAACCACATTAAAAATTGTCTCTCACTGTTATTATTTCTGTATATTTTTCATTCCTTTGTTTAATCTTTACTTGCATTTAATTGATATCTTCTGCATACAATTCCTAACAAGTGGTGTTAGGGAGGGTTGTGTTCAATTATCATCTACAGGAAGGTCTCACAGTTGAGTGGGAGTCTCATGGTTAAGTGGGAGTAATGGCAGACGAGGGTAAATTGGAGGTATATAAATTCAATGAGCAGAACTATCAGTTATGGAAGATGCAGATGGAAGATTATCTCCATCAAAAGTATTTATGGAGGTTGTTGGAAGGAATAGCCAAGAAACTAACAACAATGACTGATGAGGATTGGGAACTTTTAGACAAAAAGGCACTGGGAACCATTCGGTTGTGCCTGGCACTATTTATGTCATTCAATATAACAGAAGTGAAGACAACAAATGAACTGATGAAAGATTTGGCTAAATTGTATGAAAAACCCTCAGCCTCAAACAAGGTATTTCTCATGAAGCGCTTGTTTACTTTGAAAATGATTGAAGGTGGATCTGTGACAGATCATTTAAATGAGTTTAATATGATTACCAGTCAGTTAACTTTTGTAAAAGTGAAATTTGATGAAGAGGTGAGGGATCTCTTGGTTTTATGTTCTTTGCCAAAAAGCTGGAATAGCTTGGTAATGGCTATAAGTAACTCTATCTCTAGTTCAAATACTTTAAAATTTGATGATGTTGTTGGTGTTATCCTTAGTGAGGAAATGTAATAGAAAAGCTCAGGAGGGTCCACATTAGGTAGTGTTTTGAATGCATAAAGCAAGGGCAGATCAAAGGAGAGAGAAAAAGGTTCTGGAGGTCATGGGAAGTCACGAGGAAAATCAAAGGACAAGAGGTCCCAATCTAGAGGATAGAAGGATTGCTGGTACTGTGGTAAATCAGGTCATCTAAAGAAAGATTGCTGGTCTCGGAAGAATAAAGGAGACAAACAAGAAGGCAATAAGGAGGCAAATGTGGTAAGTAATACATCTGAACATGATGCTTTGATTCTTTCCCTAGATAATGCTGATGATTCATGGGTTTTAGATTCAGGGGCCTCATTTCATGCTACACCCCATAGAAATTATTTTCTTGATTATGTCCAAGGAGATTTTGGGCTAGTTTATTTGGGAGATAATGAACCATGTCAGATTGTTGGAAATGGAAGAATTAAGATTAAATTATAGAATGGGAATCATTGGCTACTACAAGAGGTAAGACATGTTCCAAGGCTAAGTGGGAATTTAATTTCAGCAGGGCAGCTAGGTGATGAAGGTTGCACATTTACTTTTAATGATAAAAATTGGAAGGTTTCAAGAGTTGCCTTAATAGTAGCAAAAGGTGTGAAAGTAGGTACCTTATATCTTTGTACAGGCCATATTGTTCCTTCTACTTTAGTTGTTGTAGAGAAAAAATAAACAGGTTCAAGAATAGTTGTTGCGGGTTCGTAGGAAGAGACTGAAATAGTTGCTGTAGGTTCTAAGACAACACTATGGCATAACAGACTTGGGCATATGAGTGAAAAAGGTATGAAGGTACTTCATTCTAAGAAAATTTTACCAGGTCTGAAATGTATTAATATGGATTTTTGTGAAAGTTGTGTGTATGGTAAACAAAAGAGAGTTTTCTCAAGGATGGGAAGCAAAAGAAAGATGAAAAGTTGGAGCTTGTGCATAAAGATGTATGGGGACCGGCTTAGGCATCTTCTCTCAGTGGCTCTCGGTATTATGTTACATTCATAGATGACGCAACTATGAAGGTTTGGATTTATTTCCTTAGGCAAAAATATGATGTATTTGAAACATTTAAGAAATGGAGAAGCTTGGTTGAGAATGAGACTGGTAAAGATTAAAATGTCTCAGATCTGATAATGGTGGTGAGTATTGCATCAAGGAATTTGAGGATTATTGTTCCTTTAATGGAATTCATAGACATAAAATGGTTCCAGGGACTCCACAAGAAAATGTAGTGGCTGAGCGTATGAATAGGACAATAATGGAGCATGTAAGGAGCATTAGATTGCATGCTGGATTGCCTTTAAACATGTGGGTAGAGGATGTCAACACAACTGTATATTTAATTAATAGAGGTCCTTTAGTTTCTTTGGGCTGTGGTATCCCAGAGGAAGCATGGACATGTAAGAAGGTGAGTTATTCTTTTCTCAAAACCTTCAGATGTGAAGCATTTGCACATGTAGATTATGAAAATAGAACCAAGTTGGATGCAAAATCAAAAAAGTGTGTCTTTGTTAGATATGGCATTGATAAATTTGGTTATAGGCTTTGGGATGTTGAAAATTTGAAAATTGTGAGAAGTATGGATGTTGTATTCAGTGAGAAGGTGTTGTACAAAGATCAGTTGCAGCAGCATGAGAAGAAAGAAAAGGATTATGTAGTGCTAGATGATACTCTAGATAATGATGTTCCAGTGGTTTCTCATGCTCTGCAATAGAAACAAGAAAAACCACAAACTCCAGTAAATGTTAGACGGTCAATAAGGCTAAGTAGACCTCCTGAAAGATTTTCTCCCTCTTTATATTCTATTTTGTTAACAAATGTTGGTGAACTAGAAGGGTATGATGAAGCTATGCAGGTGGATACAAAGGTTTAATGGGAGCTTGCAATGAAAGAAGAAATGGACTCCTTGTTAAAAAATCAAACTTGGGTATTATGTAAGTTGCTTGCAGGTCAAAAGGCTTTACCAAACAAATGGGTTTATAGGCTGAAAGAGGAATATTGAGGTAAGAAAAGATTTAAAGCTAGATTAGTTGTAAAAGTATTTGCATAGAAAAAAAGTATTGATTTTGATGAGATTTTTTCTCCGCTTGTTAAGATGACTTCTATTCATATTGTTTTAAGTATTGTGGCTACTGAAGATTTGCATTTGGAACAACTAGATGTGAAAACTGCCTTTCTCCATGGTGATTTGGAGGAGATATATATGGAACAACCACAGGGATTTGAGATTAAAGGTAAGGAGAAATTGGTGTGCAGTTTGAAGAAGAGTTTATATGGCTTGAAACAAGCACCTCGGCAATGGTATTTGAAATTTGATAGTTTTATGGCTGAGCAAGGCTACAATCAGTGTACTTCTGACCATTGTGTTTATTTTAAGAGGTTGGATAATGGCAACTACATTATTTTATGTTTATGTGTTGATGACATGCTTGTAGCATGGTCTAACATGGATCACATAAGAGACCAGCTTAGGTATCTTCTCTCAAGGGCTCTCGGTATTATGTTACATTCATAGATGACGCAACTAGGAAGGTTTGAATTTATTTCCTTAGGCAAAAATCTGATGTATTTGAAACATTTAAGAAATGGAGAAGCTTGGTTGAGAATGAGACTGGTAAAAGATTAAAATGTCTCAGATCTGATAATGGTGGTGGGTATTGCAGCAAATAATTTGAGGATTATTGTTCCTTTAATACAATTCATAGACAGAAAATAGTTCCAGAGACTCCACAAGAAAATGGAGTGGCTGAGCGCATGAATAGGACAATAATGGAGCTTTAGGGACTCCTATCTCTAACATGGATCACATAAGAGAGTTAAAACAACAGTTAGCATAATCATTTGCTATGAAGGATTTAGTGGCAACAAAACAAATCTTTGGTATGAAAATTTGCAGAGATGGGAAGAACATAAAATTGACTCTATCTCAGGTTGATTATGTCGAAAAGGTGTTACAAAGATTCCATATGGAGAATGCAAAAGCTGTCATCACACCTTTGCCTAGTCATTTGAAATTGACTAAGGAGATGTATCCTAAGGCATAAGAGGAGGAAGAAAAAATGTCCAAGGTACCATATGCTTCAGTTCTAGGAAGTTTAATGTACGCCATGGTATGCACGAGACTAGATATTGCACATGCTGTAGGAGTTGTAAGCAGGTATATGAGTAATCCCGGATTGGAGCATTAGAATATGGTAAAATGGATTCTTAGATATTTGAGAGGTACATCCAATAAACATTTATGTTTTGGGGGCTCTAATACTGATTTAACAGGCTATGTGGACTCATATTTGGCAGGGGATATTGATACCAGGTAGAGTACTACAGGTTATGTCTTTACTCTCCAGGTTGCAAAAGGTGGTTGCTTTATCCACCACAAAGGCAGAGTATGTAGTTGCAACAGAGGCAAGCAAGGAGAAGATATGGTTGCAATCTTTCATGGAAGAATTGGGCAAACAATAGGCTAACAATTATTTGTTTACAGATAGTCAGAGTGCCATACATCTTGCAAAGAATTCTGCCTTGCATTCAAAGACCAAGCACATACAGTTAAGGTATCACTTCATCTATTCAGTGTTAGATGATGGATGGTTATGGATGGAAAAGATACATACAGATGAAAATCTAGTGGATATGTTTACGAAGGCAGTGACAAGGGAGAAGTTGAGCTCCTCTTCAGCTTCAGTTGGTCTTCAAGACTAAAAACAATAAAATTAGAGCAACAAGGTCCAAGGTTTTTTTTTTTCTAGTGGGAGCTACAGGATCAACAGTGTTATGATTAGTCTCCAAGTGGGAGATTGATGTTATATGGAGCCTAATCAGATTCAGAGGTTAAATTTTTCCCCTTTTATTGGCGCGGTTCCCCCCAAAATTATTTTCCCCTATTATTTTATAAAGGCGTCGGGAGTTTTTTTTCTATTGGTCGACATAAAAAAACCCTATTTTGTAACTGACATAAGTCTTGATAAAAATGGCTAAGGGTTAGGGTTTCTGTTGATTTTGTATTGTAGCATTTGTAGCGGTATTGAGTTTCAAGGATTGCTGGTTGTAATCAGTTTGATTTGCTGGATAATAATATTGGACTCTCTATTGGTGGATGTAGCCCAGATTTGGGTGAACCACGTTAAAAATTGTCTCTCACTATTATTATTTATGTGTATTTTTCATTCCTCTGTTTAATCTTTATTTGTATTTAATTAATATCTTTTGCATACAATTCCTAACAATAACTTCACTCCCATAATTGCAAGATATATTTATCAATAATCCACCAAGTGGTAAGTGATACTATTAAATGTTCAACTCTTACCATAACATCTATTTTCTAACTAATATCCCTTGTAGTTAACCCAATAATCGAAAGAGTGATTTTAAAGGATTAGATATAACAAAATCTAAATCAAAACAGTAACTTAAGCGTAATCATTGGAATGAAATGATTAATTTTTACCTTTGGATTCCTTTGCTTTACCTTGCACTATATATGGATACCTTTCCTTTATTCAGTATCTTGTGACCTTGAAATGCTACATTTTCTGTATGCTAGACCAAAGAATTAACCTTTCGAAAAGACATAATCCAATATGATATCTAAAGTATGATTAGAAAATATCATGACATAAAGGCTAGACCTAATGCCTTGGGGGCTCATCCAAGATGGCCTTGCCTACGTATGCACAGAGGCTTTGTAGTTCAGTAACTTGGACTTTCACTACAAGGTTGACTTAAATACAGGTTGTTCATATCAGTAATAGTACTGGTTCAAAACTAGATTCATGACAAGAATTATAGGCTCTCTTTTTTGAGTCAAAAGAAGGATACAACATCAGGTGGACAAAGATACTTAACCTGAGATATTTGGTCACTAGATCACCAGAATGCAAATCTTTGTTCTCAAGAATGATTATATATGCAATTACTATGTTTTACAAGCACTTTATAATTCAAGAATGATAAAAACCTTATTTAGTTGTATCAACTAATCCTCTTATGACAATGAAGCTTACCCTAAAAGGGAAAGTTAAGTAATTTTAGAACCCTTACTAAAAACATAAGTATGTCTCATCATTGCATGGCATTCAAATAGACTCATTTGATATTTCTCAATCTATATGATTAAACGTCTATAATATATCTAACTAATTAATTAACATAACATATTCACTAAATTATATAAAGATTGAATCTTCTAACAAAATCATTCTCATCCTGGATTAATATAGCTTAGTTTATTTTTTATTAAATGAAATAATAGAAAGATTAACTAAAACAAAAATAGTTTAAACATCTTTCTAACAATTCAAAAACTACTTCCTAATAAGCTAAACATACTATCCATACCAAAGAGGATTTAAAATCTATCTCCATCTAGAAGAAAGTATAATACCATTCTTAAATTAATTACCTGAAATAAGTGAGAAATGATCGGAATGGACAAAATAACTATTATTAAACTATCACTAAACACAATGTACTATTTCTACTTCTTCTCATGATAACATGCAATAACAGAATGGTAAATTATATCAATACCACTAGCCTAAAATAAAATTCATTAATTATGAATGTCCTACTTAACATAACATGACTTGAAAAAATATAAATAAATTTGGTTATTATATATATACTAGTTGTAAATTCTCAAGTCAAAATTTACTAAATTAAATAATATATAAAATATAGTGCTATAGTTTTCTCAATAAAAGGGATAATACCCAACAATCATAAACATGCATAACTTTCTCACTTCTAAACCAAATTTAAAAATTTAAAATGTTGTGGAAAGCTAAAACGTAGGGGAACAAAACTCAGAAAATAATTGAAGAAATTCTTCAAATTGTGAGAGCTTTTTTTTTTTCTGCAAACAACCTATACAGTCCAAATCAATAGTTGTAATCTTATACAATCTTAACTTTACTTCTTGATTTCACTAAGCATCTTATATTAAATTAAGTAGACATAACATTCCTAAATATATATCAATGAGAATGGAAAAATACAATTTCATAAATCCTATAGACATTCATACAATAAATAATAAGGAATTCTATAACTTCAATATGCACAGACAAACATTCACTAATCACATTTACAATAGAAAATATATTGCTAACAAGAAATAATCTTCAAAACAACATAAAACAAATGACAACAAGAGTTAAGTTTTTAAATAAAGTTTGACTCAAAAGAAGGAAATGAAATGTTAGATCTGAATGCACAGAGGAGGTAAATGAACTATAATTTCACAAAATGCTCAACAAAATGTGACTTTATGAATGTAAATGATTGTAGGATATCCACAAAATGACTTTGTGAGAATCAACATGAATCCATCAAGTTAATCTTGAAAGCCATGCTAAAGAATACACCAATGAATCAAAATTAAAGGTGAAGGATTTAGATGTGAGAAAAATGTGAAAAGGATTTTCCATACATGTGCCAAAAAAATTCCTTTCTAACTTGTTTCTTTTTTAATTTTTATGCAAAAATCAAAATGTAAACTTACTTTGATTTTCTCATCCAACCCCTTCTTTTTTGCTCTTCCTATTTTTATTGCCATCAAATCTTCCAAAATCTTTTCACCCTCCATTATCTTCACATTTGAAATCCGTGAAATTAGAAAGCAATGAATTTCATAACTCCTCCTTTCCATTCACTCCTCAATTAATTAAATTAAGCCCCACTAAAAAGATAACTCTAAAATTAAAAATCTTTTTAATAAGTAATTAAATATTTCATAAATTAATTGACAACTCAACAACTATCCATTAAGGACATAAAACACTTTATTCCATAAAATAAATAATAAATCAATTAATTAAATAATATGCACACACACAAGTTAAGAAACTAACTATATAAGCTATTTATTTTTCCTATTTAAAATATTTCACTAAAGTTCAAGAAAAAAAATAATTAATTGCCACTACTCCACTTTTCCAAACTTAGAAAATTGAATTAAATAAATAATTCCTCAAGATTTCCTCTTGTAACTATCACTTCAATCTTGCTGTCAAAATTAGAATAATTAAATAATTCAAATAATGACAAGCATTTAAATTATTCTTTGTATAAAGTATTAAAATATCTAAATAATTAATAGAATTTTTGTATTTAATTATTCTTGAATTTATTTATAACTAATTATTTTATTTAGTCAAATCCTATAAATAAATAATTATTCTATAATAAATAAAATAAATGCAAATGTTTTTCACTCACAAATAAAGTTAGTCAATTAAAGAAAAATCATAATTAAAACATTCTTTTAATCATCAAATTAAAATATAACTAATAATAATATTTCCTAATCACAATTTAATTGTGTTTATTGTTAAATTAACAATTTTACAATTAAATATATATTAATTTATTTGTGACTAAATATTTAATTTAGTCTATCTTATAGATAAATAAACATTCTATAAAAAAAAAAAAATTTCACAATCATCACACACACTTATGAAAGGCAAAGAGCATTTAATCACGTGATTATCAAATATGATAACATTACTTTAGCTAAGAATAACTCTTAACATAACATTGAAGTGAAAGGTTTACCTTAGCGTTATAGCTTGTTCACTTGTCAGAATGTTTTTTTGCTAAGTTTGTGCACCCTTGGGGGGATGCTCCCTTTATATTATAACCAAAATAGTAACAATATTACATCCATCTTTTCACATATTACCAGTATCAACTGAAGCCAACCAAACAAAAAGGTTCAGTTGTTTATCTGCCTTGAAACCCTACCCTTGACTTCTACCCATACAAACTTATAACAGACATAATATCTTCTGTAATATTTACATATAAGATTGTCAGCCAAACTAACTATGCTTACTGTATTATCCAAACCCCTCCCTCCTCTTTGTCCTTTGTTTGAGCCACCTCAAACCAGTTCCTTGTGTTGGCTACTTGCAAGCCCACCACCTGCTTGAGAAAACTGACTACCTTCTCTACTTTCAATTTCTTGCTCAACTCTCCACCCTTCCTCTTTGAAGAGATAAATGACAACCAAATCATTATTGCCCCATCCAGATTCACCTTTTTGAAATCCTCTATCCTTGGAACTCCATTGCCATATCTGGCCATTTCAATCACCTCATCCAAACCTCTGAGCAAGCTTAGATTTATGAAAGCTCTAGTCAAAACCCGAATGTCTTGCTTCGATTCAATAGCCTTGAATAACACTACAACAAACATAGATGATATATATGTATTTACCCTATATCTATGCTCAATCCTCAAGAATTCATCTCCCAACACCCACTAAAAAGCTAACAGAAGAATCCCATTTTTTTTGTTTTGAATACCAATTGCAGTCTTTTTTTCTGAAACAAGGTCAAGGAACACCATTTGCCTTGGTGAACTAGTGAGGTGGATTGGCATGTCCATGACTCCGTCTAAACTTTTTGTTTCAACAAACTCTGAGAGATGTATTGTTTAATTCCCTTCACAAGCTTGATTTCTCCCTTCTTACATGCCGAGAAATAAATATTTCATCATTACACACATACATCCCTGCCATCTCAGGTGGTCAACCACCCTCTCACCTCATTTGACATTATTACAATGTATACTCTTCTTCGACTAATTTCACTATCAAATTTCTTATTAAACTTAACCACCTTATAATAGCTTCCTTTCCAATAAACCTTAAGTTTGTATTCTCTAAATAGTCTTTGCAAACTTGGCGCTGCCAACTTCCCTATCGTAGAATGAGTGTATCAACATGTCTATTACTCTATCCTACCAACATAGATGCCAAACTGGCTTCTCACCTCACTCATCATTCCTATAATGATGGCTCATATTTAATTATATCAACTATCAATTCTTTCTTTATATTAATTGCCACCTTAGCCATCTTATCTGCCTCTCTAAATATGTGGTTTATTGTATACTCTTCAAAGTGTCTTAGTAAATCTAAAATTTGATCAAGAAACACCTTAAACTTCTAATTATGAATGAAGTTTACTCTTACTGCATTTATGACTAGGACAGAATCCCCTTCTACATTCAGCTTCTTAATATTGAGGGCCTTGCTCAAATGGAGACCAATAAGAAGAGCTTCAAATTATGCATGGTTATTAGTTGCAAAGTTGAGCCTTTTTATTACTTTCTCCATGACTTTCAAATCCTAATTTCTAACAATGCCACCAGCCCATGCTAGGCTCCGGTTGCCTTTTGAGGCCCCATCAAAGATTAATTTAAACCAACCCTTCTCCAGGGGGATCCATTTCGCATTCTATTTTGCTAAAAGGGAATCATCTCCCTCACCCCCATTAACGGGGAGTTCACTTGTCAAAATGTTGATTACCTCTATGTGTTCATAATATTATACTCCTTGTGTCTAACATTCAAAATAAAACTTGTACAAGAAGAGTGATATTGATAAAATAAATAAAAATAAAAGAATTAATCATAAGTCATAATGTAAATACATTGAGGCATAAGATAAAGCATTCCAATAATTGTGTGTTACGATAATTGGTAACAAGATTTAATCTACAACATATATTAACTACATAATTATCCAATCTAGCTTCAAGACATTCCTAATATTCTCCTATCATTTTGATGCTAATAAGTTTATCATTGTAGTTACTAGATAGGTTTAGGTGAGCTTACACTCTCCCCCCTAAGAATGGACTTCCTCCTGGAAGTCCTCAAGAGGAAGAATATTCCCTAACTTCAACACATCCAACAAAGGTTAGATATCATAGAAATACATTGATTTTATAGCAAAGAAAAAGTGATAAGGTGTCATTACTTATTTTGAAGGAAACAACTTTACACAACTCCATCATTTCAAATTTTGATCATACCATATTGCATATTAGAATCCATAATATCCACAACATTATCAAATAAGCATGTTTATGTCATTTTTAATAACAACCAAGAATATTACAATTTATCAATTTCATTGCAGCCACATTTCTTCATAATAACTCTCAACAATTATATATCACAGAATCTCAATTTGATAAATAACACATCACGTACACACCCAATGGGCTGGATGATTGGTGCCAAGAAGAACCATAGTGCTATATAGGAAAGATAGTCTCAGGGCCCTCCCAGAGGACCCCTCCATACATTTCCTAGTTCCTTCCTCTTTTTTGTGTAAGGTGGTTAACCTCCAAGAGAAAGGCACAAAATAGATCACACATATATAACTAGGGGGAATAGATTACGACCATCCATATTGGTCCCATTTGCAACCCCCATCCTCACAATAAATATTCCCTAGGCCATCTACTCCCCTATACAACCTGCCAGGGACCCCTCGTGGATATGGTAATTTACACATTTCACATTACAGACACACATGCCAGCAGCAACAAACACTAATAACGCCTCAAAATATAGAAGTTTTTAATAAATAAAATTTTAAATAAAATCAACTAATAAAGTTTCATATAAATACAAATTATATAGTGGAAGCCAAAACAACAATTCAAATTTTAAAACCAAAAATCTTAATAAAACAAACAGTCCTTGAGGCAATGAGGACAATTTCACAATTAAATCAACCAAAAATCTTGAAAGAATTCCCAAACTATTCGCTCAATAAAGTTGTATTAAGAGTTGTCCAAAATTTGGATGTCATTCAAGTGTCTCAATCTGAAATGATCATCTCAGGCATCCATGCAATTGAAAAATCTCTTGAAAAAACTTCTTAGTGAAAACCAAAGAACTATCTGAAAGATTCCCCAGTTTTAGAAATGAAAGCAACACTACTTCAATGGAAATCTGATTCAAGATAAATTTCAACAATCTTTAAGTGTGCATTAACAATGGAGATTGTAACAAAACATAAAACCCACTACAAAGAAAATGCCAAACATGAAGAACTCAACACAAGAAACAATGACACAGTGTTTAATGTGGAGAAGACCCTTGCAGGTAAAAAAAAATCCACACAGGAAAGAGGCCCAATGTTTGTATTAATCTGCAAAAGATTGTATAATACAACAACACCAGCAATCTCTCCTTCAGTCTTTAATTCAACAGCATTCCTGCAGCACCTGAGTACCTACAGCACCTGAGTACCTAAAATATGTATTGCAACAACAAAATACATGGCAAATACTTATAGAAATGTTTTCCAACTCATCCTAGGCATTCACCTTCTCTCTCCTCCAAATATCCCACATGCAAGCATCAAAATGGCACCTACAAGTAACCTCCAAGTGTCGAAAGTTGATCCATTCAAAGTTGGGCACCCATATCCAAGAATGGCATCTTACAACATCTTATGATGTGTCATAACCATCATAGATACCTCCAACATGCATCCTTTCCAAGATAGGCACCTGTGGCTAAATATAGCAAACATAGAACTAACATATCCATCATATGTGTCATAGAATCACAGAATCTTATGACAACTTGCAGCTGTCATAGATTCACTTACCAAACATTATGATAGTTGTCATACATGCCAAATATAGTAGATTCCTCAAGGGAAAATGCCTACCTTCATTTACTTTGAGTTTTTATATTTGCCAACAGTAAAAGTCACTCTGTAATTACCTCTGGTTACTCTGAAATTATGCCTGCTAGTGAAACTAGTACATCTCCTCATGGATAATTACAAATTACATATAATAAATGGAATAAATACAATATTGGGATTTACAAGGTTAATGGCACCTTATCCCAACATTATCCCACATGACATTATACATTGTAAATCGACCCATAGGAAATCAAATGAAAATAATCAGGGACTAGAAACAAGGCCCATGGCCTTTCTGCACCATATGAACTACTCTGTGCTCACAGGCTTGGTCAATGAATCTGCAACATTCTCCTGAGTGTTTATCTTCTTCACCTCAATCTCTCCATTTGCAACTAACTCTCGAACAAAGTGATACTGAACATCAACATGCTTAGTCTAAGCATGATACATGGGATTCTTGGCCAAATAGATAGCACTCTGGCTATCACAACCAATCAGAATGATCTTGCAATCAAATCCAATACTTGTACACAGTCTCCTCAACCAAACTACCTCCTTAGAGACATGAGTTGCAGCCATATACTCTACTTCTGTGGTGGACAAAGCAACTATGGGCTGCCTCTTACTCATCCAACTCACTACACCTCCAAACAGAGTAAACACATAGCCACTAGTGGACCTTTGACTATCCAAGTCACCTGCCCAATCTACATCAACAAAACCCTATATGTCCAAAGATTTATTAGCACTATCAGTACCAGAATAAACCAAACAGTGATAAGGAATACCTGCAATATTTTTAAACACAATCTGCGCATAATTCCAATGTTGTCTACTAGGGTTAGACATAAATCTGCTCAAAACTCCCACTGCTTGGGTAATATCTGGTCTAGTGCAAACCATTGCATACATCAAGCTCCCTACAACACTAGCATATGGCACATTAGACATATCCTCAAAATCATCCTCAGTCTTTGGACACATATCTAATGAAAGCTTAGTACCAATGGGTAAAGGAACTCTAACTGGGTTAGAGTCCCACAAACTAAACCTCTACAAAATAGTATTCACATACTTACTTTGTGACAACCAAAGCTTTCTATTAACTCTGTCCCTCCTGATCTCCATTCCCAAAATATACCTTACAGCGCCAAGATCCTTCATCTCAAATGTCCCTGAAAGTTGGGCCTTAAGCTCACTGATCATACCCTTAGCATTGCTGAAAAACAACATGTCATCAACATACAAACCAATAACCAGTATAGAATCATCAATACAATGAATATAAACACAATGATCCTCCTCGCTTCTAACAGAACTCAATTTCAAAACAAATGAATCAAACTTTTGATACCACATCCTGGGGGACTATTTTAAACCATAGAGAGACCTCTTCAACCTGCAAACCCAATGTTGTTTTCCTTTTACCTTAAAACCTGTAGGCTGTTGCATATAAATTTCTTCTTCAAGATCTCCATGCAAGAACACAGTCTTAACATCCATTTTCTCAATCTCCCAATCATAAGCTATAGCAATGGATAAGAGAAATCTAATAGAAGTCAATTTAGCAACAGGAGAGAATATCTCACCAAAATCAACTTCCTCTCTCTGGGAGTAGGCCTTGGCTACTAGTCTAGCCTTGTACTTCTTCAATGACCCATCTGCTCCAAAATTCTTCTTGAAGACCCACTTACATCCTATGGCCTTTCTTCCTTTGGGAAAATGAACAAGATCCCAGGTGTTACAAGATTCTAAAGCCATCATCTCCTCCTACATGCCTAACTACCAAGACTCACTATCATCTGTAGAAATAGCTTCCCTGTAGGATCTAGGTTCATCGTTAGTACTCAATAAAACATATACACAATGGAAATCTAGTGGGCTATACCTGTCAACTAGATTTTGTTGTCTTGTGGATCTCCTCAAGGGTGCAATAAGAGACTCTACTTATTTTTCTGTATGATCATTTACAACAACTTCTTCTGTAACAATAGACTCATCTTCATCAGAACTACTCGAATCTTCTTCTTCTTCTTCACCCACCAATCCATCATTCTGTTCTTCCTGAGGTGCATCTTGCTGCTCTAAATCAAAGTGCACCTTCTTTACCTTTTCTTCTTTTTCTTTTGGTTTCTTAGGTTCAGAAATAGCTCTAAGTTCCCTGAAAATAACATCTCTAGAAAAGATAATCTTGCGGGTTAGTGGATTCCAAAGCTTATAACCTTTGACATTATCACCATATCCAATGAACCTACACTTTTCAACCTTTAGATCCAACTTAGATCGCTTTTCCTTAGGTACATGAACAAAAGCCTCACATCCAAAAACCCTTAAATATGAAATAGAAGGTTTCTTACCTATCCACACTTCATAAGGTGTCAAATCAAGATCGTTACAAGGAGATTTGTTTATCAAGTAGCAAGCAGTACACATAGCCTCTACCCAAAAGCATTTATTCAACTGTGCATTACTAAGTATACTTCTAGCTCTTTCCATAATTGTTCGGTTAATCCTTTTTGCAACACCATTCTGTTGTGGTGTATACAAAGTTGTCTTTTGTCTGATTATACTTGCATGTTTGCAAAAATCATCAAATTTATTAGAGAAATATTCCCCTCCATTGTCATATCTTAATATTTTTATCTTTAAACCTGATTGGTTCTCTACTAAGACTTTGAATTCGTTAAACTTAGTGAAAACTTCATATTTATGTTTCATAAAATAAATCCATGTTAATCTGGATACATCATCAATAAAGGTGACAAAATAACGAGATTTTCCAATAGATTCATTATCCACAGGTCCAAACACATTCATATGAATAATTTCTGATTTCTCTTTTGCTCTATTGTTTCCTAAAGGAAATGATTTTTTGTTTTGTTTACCAAACACACAATGCTCATAGAAATCAAAGCTCATCAGAATAAGAGAAACCATCCAACAATTCTTTACTCTTAATAGTTTTTAATACATCCTCCCATCACTGAAACACAACAATACCTTTCATTTCCTGACAATTGGATATGAAGAGTTGTCACCAAGGTAGATATTACCTCCATCATATTCTTCATATGTGGAGAACCATTCCTTATGTTGGGTCATATGAAACAAGCATCCCGAGTCAACCAACCAGTGATCATTAGAAACAACATTACATGCAGAAAGTAAAACATCTTCACCTGCATTTGAGGACTTATCTGAAGCACTCTCCCACTATTTCTTTGGGTTTCTGTACTCCTTTACATGTCCCCTTTTACTGCAGTTCCAACACTTAACTCTATTCTTTTTACCAAGAGTCTTAGATATGCCCTTGGACTTGTTCTTAGCCCCTTTCTAATCTCCCTTTGGTCCTCTTTCTCTAGACCTTCCCCTGACATTGAGAGCATCCCTTGAACATCTGAACTCTTCTTCCTTAGTTCCTGTGATAGTAAAACTACAACAAGGGCATCCAACTTCAGATCTGTGAGGTTAGCAGTGATAGCCAAAATGACATTTTCCCATGATCCAGGTAAAGAACAAAGAAGCAAGATACATTTATCTTCCTCATCAACTTCAACATCTACTGAAGCAAGCTGACTCATCAAAAAATTAAAAGAATTTAAATGCTTTACAACTGACTCACCCTCCTTCATTTTCAAAGAAAACAAGTTTCTCTTTAAATAGAGTTTATTTACCATACTCTTGGCTTGATAGATCTCACCCAACCATTTCCACAACTTGTGTGCAGTCTCTTCTGTTGTGACATTCAACATGACAGAATCTGATAGACACAAACGGATGGTTCCCTGTGCCTTCTTATCCAGTTTTGCCCACTCATCTAAAGAGACATCATCGGGTTTCTTCTCTTTTTGAACAACCAACCATTGGTTTCTTTCTTCCAACAAATATTCCATTTTTAGCTTCCACAACTCATACCCCGTTCTGTTGAACTTCTCAATGTCCATTTGAGAGGTTGATGCAACGGTGGATACAACTGTAATAACAACACAAGATCTGCAAAACAAACACAACCAAATCTCCCACTATAGATACAACTTCCACACTACCACCCAAGAGCCAAAGTTGGCCAGGCTCTGATACCAATATTAGAAATGAAAGCAACACTACTTCAATGAAAATCTGATTCAAGATAAATTTCAGCAATCTTTAAGTGTGCATTAACAATGGAGATTGTAACAAAACATAAAACCCACTACAAAGAAAATGCCAAACATGAAGAACTTAACACAAGACATAATGACATAGTGCTTAACATGGAGAAAACCATTGCGGTGAAAAAAAACTCCACACAGGAAAGAGGCCCAATGTTTGTATTAATCTGCAAAAGATTGTACAATACAACAACACCACCAATCTCTCCTTCAGTCTTCAATTCGACAGCGTTCTTGCAGCACTTGAGTACCTAAAATCTATATTGTAGCAACAAAATACATGGCAAATACTTATAGAAATGTTTGCCAACTCATCCTAGGTGTTCACCTTCTCTCTCCAAATATCCCACATGCAAGCATTAAAATGGCACCTACAAGCAACCTCCAAGTGCCGAAAGTTGACCCATTCAAAGTTGGGCACCCATATCCAAGAATGGCATCTTACAGTATCTTATGACATGTCATAACCATCATAGATACCTCCAACATGCATCCTTTCCAAGATAGGCTCCTGGGGCTAAATATAGCAAATATACAACTAACATATCCGTCATATGCGTCATAGAATCACAGAATCTTATGACAACTTGCAGCTATCATAGATTCACTTACCAAACATTATGATAGTTGTCATACATGTCAAATATAGTAGATTCCTCAAGGGAAAATACCTACCCTCATTTACTTTGATTTTTTACATTTGCCAATAGTAAAAGTCACCCCATAATTACCTCTAGTTACTCCAAAATTACCCCTGCCAATGAAACTAGTACATCTCCTCATGGATAATTACAAATTACATATAATAAATGGAATAAATACAATATTGCGATTTACAAGGTTAATTGCACCTTATTTGAACACCCAGAATAAAATGTGCTACCTTTGTCAACTTATCCACAACCACTAAGATGACATCATGCCGATTCTTAGACATGGGTAACCCCTGAATAAAATCCATACTTATCACTTGCCACTTATGCTCAGGAACACTATATAGGTACAACAATCCTACTGGATGCACATGCTCAGCTTTGACCTACTGGCACTCCAAACATCGAGCCACAAATTCTATCACATCCTTCTTAAATCTAGGCCAAAAGTATAAAGGTCTTAAACATTCAACCATCTTAGTGACTCCAGGATGCCCTGAATAAGGTGCATTGTGTATCTCCTCAAGCACTAACTTCCTTAACTCTTCTGAGTTAGGAATATACATCCTTCCCTGAAATCTCAAAAGTCCATCTAACTCAATCACATAACCATCAAACCTTTGATCTAAAGGGTCTACTTCCAAAGCTTGCTTTACTCTTTCATAATGCTCATCCCCTTGAAGATTTTGAATTACTTTCTGCTTCAAATTGGATCTTGTTGTAATCATGGCAGCCAGATGTCTTCTTCTACTAAGAGCATCTGCTACTCTATTCTCCTTTCCTTTTATATACTCAATTCCAAAGTCATACTCACTAAGGAATTATAACCACCTTCTCTGCCGTGCATTAAGGTTAGGTTGAGTAAATATATACTTGAGCCCTGAATGATCTATCTTTAACTCAAAGGGTTTATCTAGAAGATAATGCCTCCACATCTGAAGTGCATGAACTATGGCGACTAACTCAAGATCATGTAGCACATAGTTTAACTCATATTGCTTTATCTTTCTAGACTCATATGCAATCACTTGCTCATTCTGTATCAACACTCCTCCTTCTCCTGAAGCATCAATTATAACTATAAAGTGACCATTAGGATCTGGTATGGTCAAGATAGAAGTAGTTGTGAGCTTTTCCTTTATCACTTGGAAAGCTTGCTCATTCCTTTCTATCCATTCAAACTTCATACCCTTCTTTTTTAGTGAGGTAATCAGTGCTGCTATAGTTGAGAAACCTTCCACAAACTTCCTATAATAACTTGCAAGTCCCATAAAACTTCAACTGTTGTCACACTCTGAGGTGTAGGCCATTCCATTATCACTTTTATCTTCTTAGGACCAACTACAATCCCTTCTACCAAGATCACGTGACCTAGATAGTGCACTTTATCTTAAAAGAATGTACACTTAGTTTACCATAAAGCTTTCACTCTCTCAAGCACTGCAAGACTATCTTCAAATGCCTTTCGTGCTCTTCCACAGTTTTAGACTATATCAATATGTCATCAAGGAAGATCAACACAAAATCATCTAAACAGTCTCTGAAAATGCTATTCATCAAATTCATGAAGGCTATTGGAGCATTAGTCAACCCAAATGGTACCACTGTGAACTAGTAGTGACCATATCGAGTCCTAAAAGTTGTTTTAGAGATGTCCTCATCCTTAATCTGCAATTGGTGATAGTCAGATATAAGTTCTATCTTCGAGAATACCTTAGTTCCTTTCATCTGATCGAAGAACTCATCTATTCTTGGGAGTGGGTACTTATTCTTTATAGTAGCTTTGTTAAGCATCCTATAATCAATGCATAATCTCAAAGTACCATCCTTCTTCTTTACAAAGATAATCGGTGTGCCCCATGGTGACACACTAGGTCTAATGAACCCTTGATTTAGCAACTCCTGCAATTGTGCTTTAAGCTCATACAATTCTGTAGTAGTCATCCTGTAGGGTGCCTTATATTGAGGCTCAATCCCTGGTAGCAAATCAATTGAGAAGTCAAATTCTCTCTTTGGTGGTAACTTTGTCAACTCCACAGGGAGTACATCTCTGAAATCTCTAAGGATTAGGTAGTCATGGAATACTGGTTCTTCTTTTTCAAGGTCCTTTACTTAGATGACATAAATGGCACAACCTTTCCTCTTAATTTTCTTTAATTGCATAGCCGAGATTTGTCTAAGCTCTAAAGGTCTCTTAGATCCATTAATTTCCACCTAATTTCCTAAGTCATCCAAACATCTAACCGCTTTGTCTTCACAGTTTACTAGAGACTTATGTTCAGCTAACCAGTTGATTCCCAGAATTACATCATAAGACCCTAAATGTGCTACATACAAATTAACTTGAGTCTAAAAACTTAGAAGCTCTAACTCACTGCATTCTAGACATGAGTCTACTCTCTTTTTTGCTTTATTGCCATATTGTACCATCCAAGAGTTTTCCATATGCCCAGGTCTAATAGATAACTTAGATACTACACTAGGATCTACAAAACATTTTGTGGCACTAGTATCAATCAAAATTAAAATAGCTAGTCCATAGAGCTTACCTTGAAACTGAATAGGTGTTGCTTGAAAGTCAGCTTGCTGATTGTCCACTACAACATGAATCTGATGTTGAGGTGCTCCTTGCTGATTTCTGTATCCTCTTCTAGATGATCTCTATGGACATGAATTTGTATAATGCTCTCCTCTGCAAATGTAGCATCCACCCTTAGGTTCTCTCTGTCCTTCAATTCTTTCCCTTTGATTGTTGTTTATATTGTTATAGCCACCTCTTTTGTTGCCTCCATGCTAGTTTCCACCATTTCCATCCTGAGAGTTATTACCTCTCTTTAAATTCCTGATCTACTGATTGTTATTGCCTTGATTGTTATTCTAATTATAATTCTATTGGTTATTCTGCTAATTATATAGAGGTCTCTTATTGGCAAACTTCACATCTCTCTGCTTACAGTAACTAGCTACTTGTTGCAACTTCTACTCTTATTTAAGTGCTTTCTCAAAAATTGCATCCATAGTGAGTGGATTATGAATGTCTACCTCTACTCCAATCTGAGGCCTTAAGCCTAATATAAACTTCCTGATTTGAAATCTCTCATCTATCTAGTACTGTGGAACATTCTTAAGTAGATGCAAGAACCTCTCCTAATAATTGGTTACGGACATACCTCCTTGAACCAACTTCTGCAACTCTATCATATTCTTGTCGAAGAAGAGCTGTGGTAACCATCTTTTCCTAAAAAGTTGCTGGAAAATATCCCAAGTTATTTCACCAGGTAACAACTTCTTATCTACCTTTTCATTATCCTACCATTTTGCTGCTTCACCAATCAATTGATATGATCCCCACATTACCTTCATGTGATCTGAAAGGTTTCAGAGTCTAAAGTATTTCTCCATTTCTATGACCCACGCTTCAACTCCATCTCCAATTGTCTTTCCATCAAATTTAGGTGGTGAGACCTTCTTGAGGTCTTTCCCCAACTCTTCTGCAATCCTTACTTGCCTTTTAGCATTAAATCTAGCCTTAGGAACTTGAACTTCTATCCTCAGATTCTCATTTGCATTAGCACCTCTAGGTTTTCATTAGCATTCTGCCCTCTAGGATTCCCTCTGATCTCATGGTTAAGAGCATTCATCCTCATATCCTATTGAGTCAAGAGAGAAAGAATATAGTCCAATCTTCCATCTTGATCATTATTAGCATCTCCACGATTCCTTATATTTTGACCACTATTTGCACCTCCATGGTTTCTTCTATTTTGACCACTTCCTAATCCTCCACTATGATTAGTATTTCTAGTATTCATGATGAATAATCTGCATCAAGTTTGTAACTTGCATAATAGTCCCAAAAAGAGGCCCTAGTGTTTAACCTAGAGCTCTGATACCAAATGTAAAGCCACTCAAACCATCATAATAGTAAAACAAAGTAAATAATCCATTTAAATTACAACATCACAAGTAATGAAAGTAAAAAGAGGTAATTAATCTGCTTAATTACAACTTCACAACTAAGAGATAAATCTCATAAATATGAATCAATAAAAGTCATTAAATATTACAAAATCTCGTGCTCAATCCAAGTGATACTATAAAATAATATACAAGTCTATTAGCATTCATGCCATAATACATCCAAGTACAAATTACAATAAACATGTACAATGAGTATAATAAATCAATACACTCTCTAGTCATCATGAACCAAATGGTTCTCCTATGAGCTAAGAGACGGGAACATGGCTCAGGCGCTTTTCCACCCAACCATGAAGCAATTACACTTCTTGGGATCCCTTCATGACACGAAGGAAACCCAACCTTGCACGAAATGTCTAGCTACCTAGAACAACTGGAAGGTGGGAACACTTGATGCAGCCTGATGTTTAATGTGCAATTTTAATAATGAAATGCATATTGTCTCACAACAGGATGTGGCATAGATATATATCAATAAGTTTGCTAGACAAAATATTCATCTTTTTCAATGACAACTCATTTAGATCTAAACCTTTAAAAGATAGTAACCAGGCAATTCATGAAAAGAGGAAAAGCCATCTCTGATAATCCACATTCGACATCCTAGCCCAAAAGTAACCCAATCACATTCCTAGATAAAAATCTACTTCTTTCCACAAGAAACAAGTAAATAAATAAATAAAATAAATAAATAATGTTCTCCTATAATTCATCTCTAAATCCCTTTCCCAAAACATCAAAAGAGAAAACATAATTTCAAGCAATTAATTCATCATTGATCATACATTTGCATCTATAAAACTACTAAAAATGATTTAATTACCAAATCCATATTTCATTCATAATTCGTAATGTATTAAGCATTCTAAGTTATTTATTAATCTTACTGTCATATCTATGATAGGAACTATTTCATTCAATAAATATATATCACAATATGTTTTATAAATCTTCTAAGAACCTTATTGTCACAACTGTGACAGGAAGTCAAGAAATAAGAAAATAGTCTTCTTGTCGCAATTGCGATAGGGACTATAAAAAAATTAAAAACAAAATAACAAAGTTCATAATCAGACTTAAACATGTCTTAGAACAACATTCTAAAATAGGGGAAAATATAGCTACAGGAATCCCATATTTATCAACTAAGTTTATAGAGTTATTTGCACCTTTGTTTGATCATTAAGAAGAGGTCGACTTCCAGCAAAAGACTAATTTTTATCAAAAAAACAAAAAAGATAATAGTTATCAGTTGTATGTTTGCCAAAAAGTGATTTTATCGGCAACCAAGGTTTTGTTAAACTTTAGATAAAAGGTTTAAGACAACAGTCATAAAGAGGGGGCGTTCTCCTTAGCCTATAAGCCAAAAGCAAGAAAAGCAGAGTTAATGAAATAAAATGGCAGGCCGATCCAATATCAATGCCATAGTTAGAGAAGATTAGCGATAGGAAAGATAGTTAGAAGGTAGGTCAATCAGATTTAAAAGAGCTAAAAATGCTTCCAATAGCAGGTCGACACCAGGTAAGAGAGAGGGGTCAATAGAAAAACAAAGACAAGGAACCAGTGCCAGGAACAAGTTAATGCTAGGTATTTTAGAGGGTCGATGCCCAATGGCCAGGTAGAAAGGACGCAGCCCAGAAAAAAGAACATTCAACAGCCATAATAACTAAGTTTTTTAATAGTCAAACAATCATTATTATTTGCAAAACATACAAGAAAAAATACCTGGATTTTGTCTAAAAAGAAGATGGATGATTCTTCCTGGTCGCTCCTTACTTCTACCTTCCATTCGCTGCCTTCAATTCCTTTTTGTCACTTTTAGATCTAGAGTTATTGGTTGCCTGTAGATGATTAATGCTTTTTGCTAACCTTTTCTTGTTTTTATTCCAAATCTACCCTAAAATTGCCATCCACTATTTTTGGTTTTGACTGGATTTCATAATTGATCGATACCATAGTTTTGCACGAGTTTTCCATTAAAAAGGCTCTCATATTTCTATTTAATTGGAATAAACAAATTTAATTAGTTTTATGTCGCATGTAAGACAGTAACTTATTTTTAATTATCTTTATTTAAAATTCTAAATATACTATTAATATTATTAATATAATTTTAACTATTTTTAATAAAACACAATTACTAACACATAATTACTTTAATCAATCAAGAAATATTTACAATAATAAAATTATATATATATATATTATAATTAAAATATAATTGTTGAAAATCTAATTTAGATATTGTCTTGTAAACATCCATATTTATATAAATAGGAAATGTTTATTATTTATTATTAAGTAAAATAAAATACATCCAATAAAATACACTATTTAAAATATAAATTGAAAAGACATTAATATTCAAAATCAAGCATTCGAAGGGAACTTACACAATTAAAACACAATATTTTCTAAGTATCTAACCATCAATCGTATTTGTTATGCACAAAATAATGAATATCAAACCATTCAAAATAATGCAATATGAGACTATGTGAATATGTGAGTGCATCAGATTTAACCATCCTAACATTTCTTGCCAAGTGGCTAGAACATCTCTACCTCAACCATGTTCTCATCTTTAATGAGTACCTACATTCATTCGCACTCAACTCGACGTCAATAGGTTAGTGCCTTAAAACATAGCCGAAGCAAAACATTATAATCAGATCGATAATATTTAATATTTAAAGCAATTTTCTAATTTACGCAATTATAACTTCATGATATTTACCTTCACACACGTGGAACTTACTCAAAGTAAAGCAATCATAGTAAATGTTCGCTAATCTAGAATAATTATATAGTCCATAAAAACGAGATGTGACAATCATGAAATCTGATATCCATCCAACCTTGATAGAACATCTTTGGTTTCTAAGGACAATAATTTATTCTCTATTACCAAAAATTTTTCCTCTTATTCTCTATTAAATTTACTATTTAGTATCTACCAAAGCTAATGAAAAGCATCTTCAAGTGACATCAATCAGCCCTTTTGATGGAAACATGTTACTAAATAAAACAAATATTGGTTTTTCGCAAATGTTTACCATTTTTGCATTGTCTACATCCATTTCTATGTGGGCTTTCGAATAAATCGTCTAGATGATTAGAAACATGCTCATTGAAATTAAAATTCATGGGGAACTTTCCATAGGAATTTTATTTCATTCCTAGTAATTCATCATGTTGTATACCATACAAAATTTGCTTATCTTCAATATCTTGAATCACATCCTCTTTTGACCTGATGCAAAAATTTTGAATGTGAAAATTTACAAGTTTGATGAAGAGGGCCTATAATACATTTCTATCTCATAAAGACAATGATGGCTCATAATGCTACTAGCAACCTCACTACTCATCATTAGCATATGCAAACCAAATAATGGTCCAAATCATGACATTTAATATTGTCTATTTAAGAAACCATGCAGTTTTATTCAATCATATATCATAAATTTCCTGAAAAAGGTTCATGTTATCCTCAACTAAGGCACTGATCTTCAAGCATTGAAGTTAAAATCATCTCAAATTTGAGGCTTAGACAAAACAGAGCACTAGAATAAAGGTCTCAAGCATCATCCAATCTTGACTTATCTATCAAAATAGTTATATTGGAACATCCTTGGCTTCTAAGGATTATTCTCTCTACTGACAGAAAATTTTCCACTTATTCTATATCATTTGTTATTTAGTATCTACCAAAGCTAATTGCAAAGCATCTACAAGCAACATCAATCACCCCTCTTGATGTAAATGTGAGTGGATGAAATTAATGTTGGTTTTTTACATAGCTTACCATTTTTGCACTGTCTACATCCATTTCTATCACAGGATGTGGAATAAATTATCTAGATGATTAAAAACTTGTTCATTGAAAATAAAATTCTTAAGGAACTTTACATAAGAATTTTATTTCTTTCCTAGTGATTCACTATATTGTATATTGTACAACATTTGCTCATTTTCAATTTCCTAAAATGGCTTAACAAGCTTGTAAGTAACAAATTTTTGAGATATACAGAAATCTCGTTTACTAATACATGTCTACATGTAATGTTGTTCTAGCATGCCAAAAATGATTTTCTTTTACTTAACTATATTTTTATTGTGAAGGTGGAGCAACTTCTTCCAAATTTTGGAATGATACACATTTTCATTTGGGTTATTGAATGTCATAGAAAGAGATCTATAAAATATTTAAAGATGTTTTATTGAGTACAAGCATTGTTGTTTGGGTTAGTGATTCTTAACATATATTCTTTATTGGTTATTTTTTTGCCAATTACCTTTGCAAGTATGGGAGAAAAGGTACAATGTGAAAATTACTTCCCAATAATATTCTCAAATAAGAATGTTGGGCTAGAGGCAGGAGTGAACATAAGTCTTGTAGAGGCTTTGCCAAACTTTGATGGGGAGGAAATATTGAAAGAGAAGCAATTTTACATTACCCTCAATCAAGGGACGATGTTTAGAAAATGATTTTGAGATATTGAAATATACAATGCTTAAGCATGAAGAAGTATTTAGGGATTAGGTATGTGAATCTCAAACAAAAGGAATGTCATCTACAAATTATAAGTTCATACTTAAGAGTGGATCTCAAAAAATACAACATTTGTTGTTTTTTTATTAAATGCATAGAGCTCATGTTTTACTCCCTCTTTCCATTATTACTGGTTGTACTCCTAGTCTCATTGACCTAATTTTGGTCATTTATAGACATTAATATAATGTAATAGCTTAAAATTTTTGCAATTTGTAGTGTTAGGAGACAAATCTCCCAAAAAACTATGTTCAAAGTGATTGAGAGCTTGATGTTTCAAACCACATGTTGTGGTTCATCATTAGGATGAATGAATAAGAAAGCATATGTGGGCTCTTGATATATAATTATTGTGTGCAAAGAGACTAAAAGCTTGATGTTTCGAATGATCGATTTTGGTTCATCATAAGTATGAATGATAGGAAAGTAGATGCAAGCTCCTTATATATAACTGGGTTATCCATATGATAAGCCTACATTTGTTTTCTTATCATTCATGTCTTGACAATGAACAACAATGTGTGGTTTCAAATTTAGAGTTTTCAATCACTTCTTACACAATTTCTCTTGAAGCTTTGTCTCTTAAATTAATATAATTTCTTTCTTTTTTTCTTTTTTTTTTTGTCAAAACAAAATTCAGTCCTTGCTTGATATTCAGTGAACCAAAGATAAATTTAATTAATGTTTGATGAGCTTATTTAGCTTCAACCTTCGTATTGATAATTTTGTATGATGCATGAGGTACTTCCAACTTGACTATATCCTATATTTTAATACATCTTTGAGTCTAATTAATTGCTTTTGGTTATTTGAGGACATTTATAAAACATAAAATGCAATTTCATTTTATGGTAACCAAGGTTACAAAGTTAGAGAAAGAGATTAGATTTATCATGGATGATAGTTTAGTGTCAAGAAGACAATGACTATTGAGGAAGTTCTAATGCATCCTGCCTATTTGTGGATATTGTAGGTACATGAACTGCATCATCTATATCAAGTTCAAAATTTGTTAATGACTAAGCTTAAGAAGAAATATTCCAACACATCAACTTTGACTTGTGGATCAGTGCAAGATAGACCATTTCTAATGCATGTTGGTTCAGAACCCTCTAAAATTAGAGGGAAAGAGTAATTTTTGAGGTGTGTTTGGTAGTTTAATGGTAAAAAAAGATGGTATAGATTATAGAAAAGCAATTTTAGTTGCAAACTATATGCAAAATAATTTATTTTAGATGAAATGACTAGACTTTCAAGGTAAAATCTATGGACGTCCTCTTAGAAATCTACCAAGGAATTTTGTGGGAAAGAGTTACTCATATGTATCTATGAATAATTGATTAGATATTATGTAAGTGTTTGAGACTATATTGCCAACGTAACATCATTTGAACATTATTAATGCATATAAACTTACAAGGCCAAACTCCTTGTGTTTGTGATCTATTTTTTTATGCATGAAATCAAATTTTCACATATTTCATAACATGGATTATATGAATCTACAAAATGGAATGTCTCTCAATTAGTCTTGGCAAAGTCAACCATAAATGTAACATTATCCCCAAAATGGTCTTTAACGACCCTATCACCTCAACTATAGCCTTCGATGACTCCAAGGTGCCCTTGAATAATGAACTATAGTGGAACATAATGTGGCTTTATTTGAATAAACTTGCTCAAAGAAGTATAAAAATAGAGGTACTATTTTTTAAGCTATCACTATGACATTGGCATAGGGTAAGTGCAAGAAGATGGGGGTCCAAAAGGGGTCTTAAGGGGCCACTTTTTTTTTGAAATCAGGAAATACTAACCTTGGATGAGAAATTGAGCATAGTTACACTCTAAATTTGAAGATGCAACAAAAACAATTTGTTCGTAGTGCTCTAAGTCTACTTTCTAAACTAAGTTTTTTGAAAATGGTATAGATTAAGGGGTTCAAAAAAGGGAGCCACATAAATTGGTGTTGTTTCTGTCAAAAAACATAACATAACGTGTTTTGTGGCTCCCTCAAAAAGTTAACTTTTTTTTGGTATTTTTAAAATCACTTTAGTGAGAAATTAGCTAACAACATGTAGTTTATACCCAATTTTTCTGATAATTTCTTAATGAATATTTGATTTTTTAGTAATTTTCTAAGTGGACACGTCCTAAAAAATAGAATTTTGGTTGTGCTACCCCTATAAATTTTGAAAACTAATTGAAAATTAATTTTTTTTAATATGTGTAGAATGGAGTCTAGTTTATAAAAATGTATTTTTTTTAAAATTTCAATGAACGGTTAATTTATAATGAAAAAATACCAAACACTAGTTTTTGCCCAAAAACGGACACACAAACAAAAGAAATTAAAGATGAAATTCTTAACATTGTCAAAATGTGAAAAAAATTACATTGTTAAATAGCTAAGAGAAATCCTAACATTATCTAGGTGTTCGATTTGTTTGACCATGAAACACGTGCAAATCTAAGGGTTAGCACAAACAAAATTATGTGAAATCCTGTAGAATATGTAAAAACACATCTTTAGACGTTGGGAAGGCACTCCAAGCCTTTGGGTTGGAAATCCAAAGCAAATCCCAAGCCTAAGGCTTGGGATTCCCAAAGAAAAATATAATGCAGTCACGTTATGTTTTGCATTTTTTTCTTTTTTGCAAGTTTACCCGATGTTTGCCCAATTCGACATAGCGCAAGCATGTTATAACGCTCTCGCATTATGTCTCCCTTTGAATGATTTATGTTCAAGTTTCTTAAGTATGTTTGATGTATGTATATATGTATATATCTATGCTTGTAGGTATGTATGTATCTATGTACATGTATGCATGCTTGTATGTATGTATATATGTATGCATGTTTGTATGTATGTATGTACATGTATGTAGGTATGCCTATATGTATGTATGTAAGGGGTTTGGGTTTAGGGTATATAAGGACCTGAGCCCATATAGTTTTTATGGTTGAGGGTTTAAGGTAGAGGGTTGAGGGTTGAGGGATTAGGGCTTAAGTAATAGGTAGAGGGTAGAGGGTAGAGGGTTACATTTGAGGGATAATATTCAACTTGTTGAGTGTGTAAGATTAAGTGTGTAAGGCATGGGGATTAAGGTTTAGGATATTGTGTAATACCCTCTCCAGAATATAACAATAAATTAATGAATTATTCAAAATGATAAAAATATAGGAGAAAATTTTCAAATATAAGATTGATAAACTTTAATTAATTTATGGTATCATATGAGATTATTGTAAATTTTATTAATAGATAGAATATTTCTTTTACAATACTCACGTTAGCATTGAATATCATATGATCAACCCTTCACAAAATGAGAAATACTTTCTTGCTCCGATATCCTGCTCAATGATCAGATCTGAAACTCAAACAAGCTTTTTCTAAAGAGAGATATGGCTAGCAATGAGATTGCCATCGATGTAACCATAGGAATTATTGCCATGAAATTTAGAACTAGCAGAGCCACTAAATTAGAGTCTAACCTCTCCTTTTATACCATTTCTAGAGCCCTCTTCAAGAAGATGCATGTTCCCAAAATAGAATAGGAAGAGTTACCGATTTCATTAACTCCACTACCCTAAAGTATTCAATAATAACTTCCAAGATTCTCTTATTAAACTCTCATGAATATATATATATATATATATATATATATATATATATATATATATATATATATATAAAATACACATAATGGCAAAAGCATTATTTACTTTTGTAAACAATATTAAAATATTTAGTAATAAAATAAATGAATTTCATATATACCTTACATTCTCCCCCACTAGGAATGGACTTCCTCTTGGAAGCCATCAACAGAATTGAATTATTTCTTAACTTCAACACATCCAACCAAAGTCAGCTCAAATAATACTTACTTTCATCATAAAATCAAGATTTCTATAAACATCAGCTCCTTTAATCAATCAACTTTGAGAAAACATTGATTTCCCAACTCCATAAAATTAATTTTCTCAAAATAAATTCCAATCACCATAAAACAATAATCTCCCAAACTCTCTTAACAACAACTCCCAAATAAACTCCCATATCATTCAACTCCCAACACATAACAACTCCTAGGAATACTCCCATCTCAACACCAATTTTTAATCAATAAAAAGATATACATGAAAGAATTCATCATTCTTTATTAAATATGCAAACCTCCACATACATACTTCATTTTAGATTCAAACAAATAAGTCATTTCTTCCTTACCTTAGCTGCACAAATTTGGTTTAATCTCCCTTCTTCCAGCAACACATAGTAATGCAAATCTCTTGGTTATTCCAGTTAGACTCATCCCATACTACAGTAGCTCCCAATAGCTCGCACAGAGCAATCATAGTTCACACAGAGCAATCATAGCTCACATAGAGCATAAAGTATGGCTCAAATAGAGCACATTGAGCATAAAGTATGGCTTAAATAGAGCACATACACAGAGCATAGGTATGGCTCACATAGAGCACATACACAAAGCATAGGTGTAAAGGGTAAAATTTGGATAGTTGATTTTTGCTAGTTTGTGTATGTATCCTCCTTTCACCCTTACATTCAAGGACCTAGGGTCGAGTTGCAATGTGCTATCCTACCCTAGGTCACTATGAGATGTAGGGAAACTTGGATTTTTATGATTTGATTGACAATTATCTTCTCTTATGCTCAATTCTACCTTAAAACCCTAATTATGCAAATACAACAGTAAACAGATGAATAACAGAAAATGTTGCTACATAAAGGTTTAAAATGACAAATAATTGTGTACCTATTTTTGGGGTTCAGACGCAGAAAAGTCAGGGACTAAAGAGTGGACACCCAAGTCCAAGGTACCAGTTTCTTTTTGGGATCCTAACCTCCTTCCGACACTGATCTACATTGTAACTTTTGTTTCCAAAAATTCAACTACGGAGGACACAGGGACTAGCGTCCAAGTCCTGGAAAGGCTCCAGAGTCTTGCTTCTCTTCAGATCCTGAATCCTTGATGTCTTCTGATCTTTCCTACAACTCCACTTTTTCCAAATGCGACACCTGTAACCTGCAATCACAAGACTTTGGGAGGGGGTTGTGGTGTTTAGAGGCTTGCCTCAGTCAATACCCAGAGAGACATTCAAGCCTTCCGAACACCGTTGTCAGATAGAGAGTGCATGCCTAGGAAGGCAGAGGCAAAAACCAAATGATAAATGCTTACAAACACAAATGAATGTCACCTTGTAGCGAAGATCTCATAGAGGAAGAAGCTCTTCATGCCATGAGGAGACGAATGCTCAAATCTGTAAACAAAAACACATAAACAACACAAATCTACTCTTGCAACACAATGAAAGCCTTGAATTACCTTTAGGATGCATAAAGTTCACAATAACAATCTAGTTTACAAATGAATGCTTAAACATGCTTTTATATACAACTACAAATAGTCTCGCCAAGAATTTCGTAATTCAAACTTACCGTGTTGGCATAGGACCCAAATAACAGTCACAAGCCAACACCCAAAAATTGGGATTGACCCAAAATAGGGCAGGACTAGGACATGGGCGCCCAAGTCCTCTCCCCCTATTTTGGGAAGGGGTTATCTCAAGTGGCCCCCCTAGGACCTATTTACCAAGACACTTAGGGGTTTTCTCATTGGGGTGTTGAAATATGATGTAATATGTCATAAATACACACTAAAGACCCAGGAGCTAAACCTTGAGGGAAAAGGCCCCAAGGGGACATTTTCTGATGTTACATTTAGCCCCCACTTTAATGTATGTATAAACACGAGGCCAATACATACATTAAAGTATGGTCAACAAACACAACAAACACACCAAGCATGGAGAAGACATGCTAGACACATTGAAGACAATGACAGGCATGCAAAACATGGAGAAGATAGTTACAGTCATGCAGAACACAAAGAATACATTGAATACAAAGAAGACACATTAATGTATAGAAGACAAGCATGATTTCTTTTCTTTTCTTTTTTTCATATATATGAAATGCAAATGCAAGTATAGGAAAGTAAACAAACCTCCCATAATATAGGATGTACTCATCACACAGGTCTTTAAACTATATATTTGGGGCAACACACACGCAAGACACACAAAACCTCCTAAAATGTAGGATGTACTCATCGCACAGGTCTTTAAATTGAATATGGGAACAAACACGCTAAATAAAGCAATCACACCAAAACACACACTTTGAAGACACGGAGAAAACACAGCAGACAAGCGATGGAGTGTTCCTATTTCTAGGTTCATCACCATCTCAGGAACATTACAGGCACACACTGATGATTGGGATTCACCACAACAATCGTCGAAGACATGCTTAAGGGTTGAGTTAGTCACAAAACTGTTCCCCGCCTTTGCAGAGGACTTTTGAAAATGACAGGATGGTGCAATCTGTTCTGAGAAATACACCACCCCCGCCTCCACAGAGGGCTTAAAAGAAAAAGGATATATGTGATATCCTATCTCCGTAGAGGGCTTAAATGATTGATTGATTGATTGAAAACAAACTTAGAGTGTAGGATGTACTCATCGTACAAGTCTTTAAACTGCACTTGAGGATAAGCACATTGTTAACATCTACAACAAACAACTTACCTTATATATGCCCCCACCTTAAGGTGGTTGATATCAGGTATCAATATCAAGCATGTTAAGGTAGGAAGAAAACACACAAGGGAACACAAACTTTTGCAGAACCCATGCCCCCCAGAGGTGACATGTACTTTACGATCGCCAAATGTTCCCACAAACACATCCCTGCAAGAAACATGTTAGTGTCCACATAATCATGACAAACAACAACATCAATGCATATGATTAACCACACAAAGAGCCAAGGTTATACTACAAATTCAGAGTTCAAGGATAATCATGAAGATCTCCAAATCAAGTACCACCAAGGCTGGATTCAAAGACAAACAAAGTGCACAGAGCATCAGTATTGTTAAGGTTTGTAAATGAGATAAAACATCATCAAATTCACTACGTAGAAAGCACGAGTGCTTCCACTAGCCAAGCGTCAAATAAGATATACAACCCCATCATCATATTAGGAACTAAGTCTAATTTTTTATTTCTCGCGAAAGGGATGCTAGGTCCGCATTAGTATAAATGTTTTTTGTGATCTGCCCGCTAGATAGAAACACTAGAGGAAGGGAAACAATAAATAAGAGAGGAGAAATAAGTGTCTTAGGGACAATCACATAGGAGGGTGCCCCAAAGTCACCAACCGCAACGCTATGTCCATAAGACACAACACACAACAATGAAATCAGAGAGAGAGGCAATATAGAAGACTGATGATACAAATAGAAGAAGTTCACAACAGAGGCAGTTTCTTGGTATCTCAGACCTTACAAGAGAATCAGGGGTCATCCCAGGAGGCCTAAACAACACATAATACATCACGTGGGAAGCACATCACAAGAGAGATAAAGGGTTAGAGATACTTACCTGTAGGACCTCCTGGGCTAGTAGTTATCAAGTAAATCATCATCATCTCCTATATGTTAGAGGAAAGTGGGGCAGAAGGTATCATAGCCCAATTCTTGTCTTTGCATTTAGGTTGTTCATTGTTAGGATCATCTTTGTTTGGTTCAATGTTTGGATCAATGTTTTCTTGTTGAGATGCAAGGTAAGCTCGTCACCTTATCTTCCTCCTTTTTGTGTGTTTATTTCTTTGTACTTTACAACTTATCTTTTGTAGGATAGGGCTTTGTGCTTTCATGGATTTTTGTGTTGTAGAGGAGGAAGCATCAGGGTCAAAGTTCATTTGTCTAGATGGAATGTTTTGTTGTTGACAATTACCTCCCGATCCTTGTAAGGATAACAGTGGAGGAGCCTCAGCATCATGATAGATTTGTTCCTTTATTGTAGGAGGCATGATGTCTTTCAAAAGGTGTGTTTCTTCTATTGTTGGAAGTGTATCAGTGATTTTAGTATTTGTATTAGTATATCCTCATGGGAAGAATCATTTTTAAAAGAATTGTTAGAGGACAAGATTATATCATCATCACATGTAGTATATATGGGAGAGGTGTTATCACCATTATCTTTTGTAGTACTACTCATGGAGATGAACTCTGCTAAGCTCTCTAATATTGTAGGATATTCACTCATGAGGGTTAAAAATTGGTCAAAATCAAGGTCTTTGATAATTGCATGCAAAGATACCATTGAGAAATGACATGAAGGTTTCATGTGTATGAATGTAAAATCATATTTTAAAGGCTTTTCAAATTTGATGCAAAAGACAAGTGCAAAAGAATGTATGAAAATGACTTAAAATGCTTGATTTTTTTTGTACTTTTTCAATGCAAATATATGAAAGAAAGGGTGTTGTAAGGATTTTTATCAGGGGAAGCAAATGATATGTCTATTATCAGTCCAATACAACAATAAGATCCATCATAACACACTCTTGATGCAAATCTAAGATGATGCCAAGTAAAAACCTAGTGAAAATACACTAAATTAAGCGAGTTTTCACCAAATTTCAATGCAAAAGAGCATGACAAAGGGTGTTGTAAGGAACATTATGGTGGGAAGATATAAAAACCACCTAATGCCAAAAATCCATCACAACATGCTTATAGTGCCACTCAAAGTCAAACTCTAGTGAAAATATAGCAAAAATAGGTAATTTTTCACAGTTTTTCAATTCCAAGACCTAGAAAAAGGGGTGTTGTAATGAATTTTAGGAGATGCAGAAAATAATAGAAATTATATCAGTCACCTCAATCTATAAAATTTGTCACAACACACTTGGACTGCAAACTAGGCCAAACCCTAGGGCAAAAATAGAAAAAATAGACAAATTTTCACCAAAATTTGAATACAAGAGCCCGATAAAAAGGTGTTGTAAAGATTTTTAGTAGGGGAAGAAGATAATACCCCTGATATCAACCAATTAGTGCAAAAATATTCTTTATAACATGCTTATAGTGCAAATTTGGAGAGTCAATAAATTTAGTGAAAATCAAGGTTTTTCAAGCCCTAGGTTTGAGATCTTGATGTACAATGTTATGTGAATGTTTTAGAATATGATATATGATTAAAATTACATTCTATTAGATCTGAAAATGATTTCCATGCTCTAACATGCAAAATGCAAGTGCAAATCTAATGAAAAATCAAGAAAATGCTAGTTTTTTTTTTACTTTTTCTATGCAAAAATGCAAAATTTTCAAATCTAAATGCAAATTTGTTCTAAAATGAAAGACTACATACAAATGCAAATTTTAATGAGTCTCTAAAATTAGTAGAAAAATCTGAAGCAAGATTTTACCTATAAAGCCTAGATTTTGGAATTACTAGGTTATATGCAAAATTCACAATTTTCAACAAAACCCTATCAATTTAATGATGAAAGTGCAATGGAAACTAATTAATTTTTATAATTTAAATCAGATCTAATGAAAAAATAAAAAAATTGATGAAATTAAAATTAATTAATGCAACATGCAAAACCCTAGCATGCAATTTTTTTCAATTTTTTCTAATTTTTCATTTTTTTAATAAGTTTTCCAATGCAATAAAATGATTGATGATATGAATGAATGAAATTAATGAAAATTTGAAGCACAACACTCATCAAGGTGCAAATAATTCCAATAACATGGGTTCACCAAAATGTAAAGGGTAAAATTTGGATAGTTGGTTTTTGGTGGTTTGTGTATGTATTCTCCTTTCACCCTTACATTCAAGGACCTAGGGTTGAGTTGCAATGTACTATCCTACCCTAGGTCATTGTGAGATGTAGGAAAACTTGGATTTTTATGATTTGATTGACAATTATCTTCTCTTATGCTCAAATCTACCTTAAAACCCTAATTATGCAAATACAATAGTAAACAGATGAATAATGGAAAATGCTGCTACAGAAAGGTGTAAAATGACAAATAACTGTGTACCTATTTTTGGGGTTCAGAGGCAGAAAAGTCAGGGACTAAAGAGTGGGCACCCAAGTCCAAGGTACTAGTTTCTTTGTGGGATCCTGACCTCCTTCCAACAATGATCTGCACTATAACTTATGTTTCCAGAAATTTAATTGCGGAGGACACAGGGACTAGCACCCAAGTCTCAGAAAGGCTCTAGAGTCTTGCTTCTCTTTAGATCCTGAATCCTTGATGTCTACTGATCTTTCCTACAACTCCACTTTTTCCAAATGCGACACCTATAACCTGCAATCACAAAAATTTGGGAGGGGGTTGTGGTGTTTAGAGGCTTGCCTCAGTCAAGCCCCAGAGAGACATTCAAGCCTTCCAAACACCATTGTCAGATAGAGAGTGTGTGCCTAGGGAGGCAAAGGCAAAACCAAATGATAAATGCTTACAAACACAAATGAATGTCACCTTGTAGTGAAGATCTCATGAAAGAAGAAGCTCTTCATGACATGAGGAGATGAATGCTCAAATCTACAAACACAAACACATAAACAACACAAATCTGCTCTTGCAACACAATGAAATCCTTGAATCACCTTTAGGATGCATAAAGTTCACAATAACGATCTAGTTTACAAATGAATGCCTAAACATGCTTTTATATGCAACTACAAACACTCCCGCCAAGAATTTCATAATTCAAACTTACTGTGTCGGCATAGGACCCAAATAACGGTCACAAGCCAACACCCACAAATTGGGACTGACCCAAAATAGGGCAAGACTAGGGCATGGGCGCCCATGTCCTCCCCCTATTTTGGGCACGGGTTATCTCAAGTGGTCCCCCTAAGTCCTATTTACCAAGACACTTAGGGGTTTTCTCATCGGGGTGTTGAAATATGATGTAATATGTCCTAAATGCACACTAAAGAACCCAGGAGCTAAACCTTATGAGGGAAAAGTCCCCAAGGGGACATTTTCTAATGTTACAACAGGTATGGCTCACACAGAACACATACATAGAGCATAGGTATGGATCACACAGAGCACATACACAGAACATAGGTATGGCTCACACAGAGCACATACAATTTATCATTTAAAAAAAATCAATAATCTAACAAGACAATATTATTATAAACCAAAATTTATACCTTCTTTCTCCAGGCTCTAATCCACACCTGCAACTTTCAGCCATTTTCCTTCTATCTCACCAAGAATCCTTCTAAGAATCTGTTATAGATTATTAGAGCATTTTTCCATCCCAGATCCTCCATCAAGATGAGACTCAAAAATAGATTTACATTACCAATACTTTCACCCCAAAGATACCGAGTGTTGCAACCTAGTGCTTTGATACCTATGTAATGCCCTCTCTAGAATATAACAATAAATTAATGAATTATTCAGAAATGATAAAAATATAGGAGAAAATTTCCAAATATAAGATTGATAAACTTTAATTAATTTTTGGCATCATATGAGATTATTGTAAATTTTATTAATAGATACAATATTTCTTTAACAATATATGCATTAGCATTGAATATCATATGATCATCCCTTCACAAAATGAGAAATACTTTCTTACTCCGATATCTTGCTCAATTATCAGATCCAAAACTCAAAAAAGCTTATTCTAAAGAGAGAGAGATGTGGCTGGCAATGAGATTGCCATCGATGTAGCCATAGGAATTATCGCCATAAAATTTAGAACTACTAGAGCCACTAAAACAGAGTCTAACCTCTCCTTTTATACCATTTCTAGAGCCCTCTTCAAGAAGATGCATCTTATCAAAATAGAATAGGAAGAGTTACCGATTTCATTAATTCCACTACCCTAAAGTATTCAATAATAACTTCCAAGATTCCCGTATTAAACTCCCATGAATATATATAATAATGAAATAAACACATAATGGAAAAATCATTATTACTTTTGTAAACAATATTAAATTATTTAGTAATAAAATAAATGAATTTCAGATATACCTTACATTTGGGTTTAGGGTTTACGATATGGATTGAGGGTATATAAGGCATAGGGTGACTTGGGTTGAGAGTGTATGGTTTAGGTTTTAAGTATAGGGTTGAGGCACAATATTCAAGGTTTGGGGTATAAGGGTGAGGTTATAGGGTATAGGGATGAGGGTTTGTGGGTGTAGGCTTCAAGGTTTAAGGTATAGGGTTGAGGATTGAGGGATTAGGGCTTATGTATATGGTTGAGGGTATAGGGTAAAGGGTTGAGAGTTTATAGTTGATGGATAATGTTCAAGGTTGAGTGTCTAAGATATACAGTTTGGGGTTTAAGGTTGGGGGTATAAGGCATATGGATGAGGGTTGAGGGTTTAGGGCATAAGTATAGGGTTGGGGTATATGGTATAGGGTAGAGGTTTGAAGGTTGAGGGATAATGTTAAAGGTTGAGTGTCCAAGGTTAAGTGTATAGGGTATAGGGTTTAAGGTTTAAGGGTATCTAGGGGTTGAGAGTTTAGGGTTTAAGGGTTTAAGGTTTGAGGGATCAAGGGTTTAAGGGTTGAGGAATTAGGGTTTAAGACACAATGTCGAGGGTAGAGGGATTAGGGATAGGGTTTAGGGTTGAAGGCTTAAGGATTGAGGGTTGAGGCTTTAAGGCTGAGGGTTAAGAGATTAGGGTTTAAGGTATAGTGTTGAGAGTAGAGGGTTTAGGGAAAAGGTCTAGGGTTTAAGGTTTAAGGGTTGAGGGTTTAGCAATAGGGTTTAGGGTTAAGGGTGAAAGGATTAGGGTTTAAGGTATAGTGTTGAGGGTTGAGGGTTTAGGGATAGGATTTAGGATTTAAGGTTTAAGGGTTGAGGGTTGAGGCTTTAGGATAAGGTTTAGGGTTTAGGGTTAAGTGAGAGACCTAGATGGCTAAGGATAGATGAAGAGGTAGATAAGGAGTGACTGAGAGACATAGAGAGGGGAGAGGTAGAGAGGTGAGGGGGGAGAAAAAGGTGAGAGATAGGGAGGTGAAGAGAGAGATATAATAAAATGAGAGAGTGAAGTTGATAACTTGAGGAAAAGATGGGTAAGGAGGAGGGAGAGAGGTGGAGAGGAAGGGAAATATCTAGAGAGTTGTGAGAGATATACAAGTGAGAGACCTACAACATAGGGATAGAAGGGTGGATAAGGGTTGATGGTTTAAAGCTTTAGGGTTGAGGGTTTAGGGTTTAGGGTTGAGGGATTAGGGTTTAAGGTATAGTGTTGAGGGTTGAGGGTTTAGGGATAGGATTTAGGATTTAAGGTTTAAGGGTTGAGGGTTGAGGCTTTAGGGATAGGGTTTAGGGTTTAGGGATAAGGGATTAGGGTTTAAGGTATAGTGTCTAGAGTTGAGGGTTTAGGAATAGGGTTTAGGATTTAAGGTCCAAGGGTTGAGGGTTGAAACTTTAGGGATAAGGTTTAGGGTTTAGGGATAAGGGAATACGGTTTAAGGTATAGTTTCGAGCGTTGAGGGATTAGGGATAGGGTTTAGGATTTAAGGTTTAAGGGTTGAGGCTTGAGACTTTAGGGATAAGGGTTTAGGGTTTAGGGATAAGGGATTAGGGTTTAAGGTATAGTGTTGAGGGTTGAGGGTTTAGGAATAGGGTTTAGGATTTAAGGTTTAAGGGTTGAGGGTTGAGGCTTTAGGGATAGGGTTTAGGGTTTAGGGTTTAGGGATAAGGGATTAGGGTTTAAGGTATAGTGTCAAGGGTTGAGGGTTTATGCATAGGGTTTATGATTTAAGCTTTAAGGGTTAAGGTTGAGGCTTTAGGGATAGGGTTTAGGGTTTATGAATAAGGGATTAGGGTTTAGGGTTGAGGGATTAGGGTTTAGGGTATAGTAACTGGACTGCACTCATATGTTGATTCACCCCCCCTCTCAGTTAAGATATTTAAGATAACTAATTCACCCCCCCTCTTAGTTATCTGCCTTATTTCCAAAGATGCCATTAGGGCAGTAACTGGACTGCACTCATCCGGTGGGTTGCCTGCACTCAAATCTGTCAAGAACCAGACAGTAAGTGAAGCTACCAGATCTAAGTTTGACAAAAGACCAATGACAATAGAAGACATCATAGATTCAGATATCAAATTTGCTTCTATGATAATTGGTTATAAAATTATTATTCCAACAGGGAGAATTCTGTGTCTGAGACTGCAATATATACAGCATATCATATGCTAAGGGAAAATGTAGATTATGATCTATGCAACCTTCTCCTGAACCAACTGTTAGAAAACTTGCAGAAGATCAAGAAGGACAAGAAGAACTCATTCAAGTATGGGTATCTAATACTGTGTCTATTCTTTTATTGTATGAATGAGCTACCCGGATCAAGTGGTTGAGTATGGCAAAATGACAAACCAGTTTCCATACAAATCAGAGACTATATGTATGGACTTGGTGATTGTAAGGCTCAAAGCACAGCACTCTGGGGATACTTTAAGAACTTACAAAGTATGATGTAGGCCAGAGAAATAATTCCTCAAACCATAGTTAAAAAATATAAGGATACAATATGCTTCATGGTTGACATTGATCAATGCTTAATGGAGGCAGTTGAGCCTAGAACAGTATGGATAATGCCAATGGGTTACGAAGTAGATGAGAAAATCTTGGAGCTACATGTTCAACACTTGCTGAGTCAGCCTAACGACCCTGAAGCAGAAAGGTTTGGAACCTTTGAAGAATTAAGTGTTAAGATACATGTTGAACTGAGACAACCGGAGATAAAAAGGAAAGTTAGAAGGGAAGTAGAGGAAATTGCCAAAAGATATGGCATATCAAAAGAGGCAGTTGCTGTAAACAGAGAGAAAATAGAAAGAGCTACGAAAGAGAAACAAGAAGCAGAAAAAGAAAGTGTTTCGGTACAAGCCTCCTCCTTGACTAGATCCTCCAAGAGCTCTGCACCTACTACCTCTAAGAGCTCAAGAGCCTCAAAATCAGAAGCCAAGACATCCAGAAAGGGAGAAAAGACAACGGAAACAAAGACCACAAGGTCTTACATAAGCCAAAAGGATGATGAAGAAACAGAGTCTGATGAGGAAGTTAAGAAAATGAAGAAGAAGAGGAAAACATCTGGGGAATCCTCTGTAGGTAAAAATAAAGAAGAAGAGGTAGAAGAATTTGTTGAAAGGCCCACTCTTTTTATTGATGATGTCATCAAGGCAGTCACTGTGGATGGGAATCTGCAACTAGTAATAGAATTTTATGATGAGTATAGTGACTCAGAAAAAAGGATCTTGGAAGAAGCTACTGTCAAGTATCTAAATATTTATAATAAAGCATTTATTGAAATCATTTCATTAATTCCCAAAAGTCTAGAGAAGGTACTTAAACTGAGAAAGGAGGATGTCTTCAAAAGATTCAATCTTCCTATTAAAGAAGAAATAGATGAAGAACCTTCTACCATGGATGTCGAAGGATTAAATGCATCAAAAGAAGAATCTACTAAGAAAAATGTAGAATGGTCAAAAGAGATGGATGAGGAGAAATCTAAGGACTTGGATTCCTCTGTTCCGGAAGAGGAAGTTCATGAAGAAGTTAACATCTCTCCTCTGGATCCCACTGCAGATTCTGGAACTGAAGGAGAAAGAGGGAAAGAGGTGAAAGTGAGTCAAGAAGAGGAGAAAAAGGGAAGAGAAGAAGAACAAATAGAGAAGATCTCTGATGACAGTTTAGAGATTCCAAAAGAAAAGAAGACTTAGTCTCTGACAAGAGACACTGCAGAGGCAGTGAAGAAATTCTTGAACAAAGAGATGATGGAGATAGATGAACCGGAACTCTTCTAAGGACCACTAAATTTTGATTCCCTCTCTCTGGTCCAGACAATGAAGATAGCATCTTTTGCTCAAGCCAAGGCAAAAGAAAAACTTCTGAAGTATCACATGGAAGACTGTGAGCTGATAGAGATTGCATCCAAGATGCTAGAGAAGATCATGCCATCCTTCCAAAAGGATCCTTTGGCCTCTCCATCCGGTAATTTGAAATCTCTGGTTAACTCTGTTAGCATCCATTTTGATTCTTTAGAGAAATCGGCAGAAGAGAAAGTCTGGAAAGAGTTTTTGGGAAAAAGGTTCACTGAAGTACATGGACTCATTAATAATGATAGGAGGACCTTATATATTGGGATAAAGAGCCTAGAAAATGCTCTTAAAGATGGTGGAGAAATGTACAAATTTTGTCTATCCTAGTCTAAAGTGACAAAGGATATTGAAAAGAAGGTGAAAGAACAAGAAGGTAAACTGTCAAGTTTATCTCAGAATTTTGATCCCCTCACCACATCCATAATGAATCAAGAGTGCCAGGCTATTGCCATTATAAATGAAATAAAGAGGCTTGAAAAGGAGAAGAAGAATATAATAATCAGGATGAGTGAACTTAGAGGGATAATTATCCTTAAGTTAGAGGCAATGCATGAAGCCTTAACTGATGCTCAGACTACAGCCCGGACCAGTGATCCGGTAGACTTAAGAAGGGTAGAAGCTTATGCATTTTTGTTGAGTAGTCACATCTCCATTTTGGACAAGATGAAGCAAAGTTGGGCAACATAATTTGTACAGTTAAAGACCACTTTTGCAGATATACTTAAGTATATGTAAGTATAACATGTATATATACTTATGCGGCTATGTATAGGTTGAGTTTTACAAATTTTGGTGTGTTGATTCCACCCTTTGCCATTGATGTCAAAGGGGGAGTGAGGAGTAGTGAAAAATGTGGAATCCAGCTAAGGGGGAGCTCCAATAAAATAGTACATAAGACAGAGTATCATCCTAGGGGGAGTTTGCTACGACACTTAGTCATTTTTCACTAAGTGTTGCCATCAATGCCAAAGGGGGAGATTGTTGGGAAGAGACACTGTGTGGCTTCATGATTGTTGTCATTGATGGCAACAAAGTCTATCCCACACATCCATAGCACATAGTATGTCTATACTGAAAGAAAGATTGAAGATTGTTTTGGTCCAGTGAGCAAGAATAGAGCATGCAGCAAGGTCTGACAATTAGGTCTGAATCTCTCAGATGGTATACCTCAGCAAGTTGTAGACTTGGACAAGTCAAGAGGAGTATCATGACTGCTATATTCTAGAGATTGAACCTCCAGTGAGAAAACATGGAAAAGATATGAGCATCTGAGTGTTGGGTTCTAGACAGGCAGAGCAGACTAAGGAAGAACTAACTGACAGAGTATCAGACTTCAATCCGGATGAGAAATTGATGGTGATCAAGCTATTTGAGGGATCATACAATATTGGCTGACATGATTGGTGACTTCAATGTCTATGATTTTGATATATATCACATATCAAGCATGGATTCAGCCGATAGATCAGTATTTTGTAAATATCTTGAGTATTCTGGTTACCAACTAGAAAGTTGTTGAAATCCTTGGTGCAGATATATATACTAGATGGATTTCAGTATGAAGGTGTGTGTGATGATATATTGTGTGTGAAGAAAGGCAGAGATAAGTGTGGAAGCAACAATACAAGTCCGGTATGTGACAGAGCAGCAACACTAGAGCAGAGGAAGAATGAAGTGCATTAGATCAGTATATTGAGCCTAACCGAAACTGAACTTCAACATTTATGGATGCCTCTCATTAATTTAAAACACCTGGTTACCTTCTATAAACTTTGTAGACAGTGAGTCTCTTGTAGGCAGTGTGCCTCTTGTGAGCAGTGTGCTCGGGCAGTGAGCCCTAATTGGCAAGTGTCATTTTGTACTTCTTATTCTTTTAATAGAGAATACAATCATGGGTTAGTCACCCCGTGGCTTTTCCCTTAACAAGGTTTTCCACGTAAAAATCCTTGTATTATGGGTGTTAATTTAATTTCTGCTCTCATGGCTATGTATGCTTATATGTTTTGATGCTGCACTAATTGTTAGAGGAGAAAAGAAAGTTAATATATTTTGAGATAACTGATTCAACCCCCCTCTTAGTTATCTACCTTGTTTCCAACAGGTTTAGGGATAGGGTTTAGGATTTAAGGTTTAAGGGTTGAGGGTTGAGGCTTTAGGGATAGGGTTTAGGGTTTAGGGATAAGGGATTAGGGTTTAAGGTATAGTGTCTAGGGTTGAGGGTTTAGGAATAGGGTTTAGGATTTAAGGTCTAAGGGTTGAGGGTTGAGACTTTAGGGATAAGGTTTAGGGTTTAGGGATAAGGGAATACAATTTAAGGTATAGTTTCAAGGGTTGAGGGTTTAGGGATAGGGTTTAGGATTTAAGGTTTAAGGGTTGAGGGTTGAGGCTTTAGGGATAAGGGTTTAGGGTTTAGGGATAAGGGATTAGGGTTTAAGGTATAGTGTCGAGGGTTGAGGGTTTAGGAATAGGGTTTAGGATTTAAGGTCTAAGGGTTGAAGGTTGAGGCTTTAGGGATAGGGTTTAGGGTTTAGGGATAATGGATTAGGGTTTAAGGTATAGTGTCGAGGGTTGAGGGTTTAGGCATAGGGTTTATGATTTAATCTTTAAGGGTTAAGGGTTGAGGCTTTAGGGATAGGGTTTAGGGTCTAGGAATAAGGGATTAAGGTTTAGGGTTGAGGGATTAGGGTTTAGGGTATAGTGTTAAGGGTTGAGGGTTTAGGGATAGGGTTTATGATTTAAGGTTTAAGGGTTGAGGGTTGAGGCTTTAGGGATAGGGTTTAGGGTTTAGGGATAAGGGATTAGGGTTTAGGGTTGAGGGATTAGAGTTTGAGGTATAGTGTTGAGGGTTGAGGGTTTAGGGATAGGGTTTAAGATTTAAGGTTTAAGGACCTTAAGGGTTGAGGCTTTAGGGATAGGGTTTAGGGTTTAGGGATAAAGGATTAGGGTTTAGGGTTGAGGGATTAGGGTTTAGGGTATAGTGTTAAGGGTTAAGGGTTTAGGGATAGGGTTTAGGATTTAAGGTTTAAGGACCTTGAGGGTTGAGGCTTTAGGCATATGGTTTAGGGTTTAGGGATAAGGGATTAGGATTTAAGGTATAGTGTCAAGGGTTGAGGGTTTAGGCATATGGTTTATGATTTAAGGTTTAAGGGTTGATGGTCGAGGCTTTAGGGATAAGGTTTAGGGTTTAGGGATAAGCGATTAGGGTTTAGGGTTGAGGGATTAGGGTTTAGGGTATAGTGTTGAGGGTTTAGGGATAGGGTTTATCATTTAAGGTTTAAGGGTTGAGGATTGAGGCTTTAGGGATAGGGTTTAGGGTTTAGAGATAAGGGATTAGGGTTTAGGGTTGATGGATTAGAGTTTGAGGTATAGTGTTGAGGGTTGAGGCTTTAGAGATAGGGTTTAGGGATAAGGGATTAGGGTTTAAGGTATAGTGTCGAGGGTTGAGGGTTTAGGCATAGGGTTTATGATTTAAGGTTTAAGGGTTGAGGGTTGAGGCTTTAGGGATAGGGTTTAGGGTTTAGGGATAAGGCATTAGGGTTTAGGATTGAGGGAGTAGGGTTTAGGGTTGAGGGATTAGGGTTTGAGGTATAGTGTTGAGGGTTGAGGGTTTATGGATAGGGTTCATGGTTGATGGATTAGTGTTTAGAGTATAGTGTTGAGGGTTGAGGGTTTAGGGATAGGGTTTAGGATTTAAGGTTTAAGGGTTGAGGGTTGAGGATTTAGGGATAGGGTTTACGGATAAGGGATTAGGGTTTAGGGTTGAGGGATTAGGGTTTGATGTATAGTGTTGAGGGTTGAGGGTTTGGGGATAGGGTTTAGGATTTGAGGTTTAAGGGTTGAGGGTTGAAGCTTTAGGGATAGGGTTTAGGGTTTAGGGTTGAGGGATTAAGGTTTAGGGTATAGTGTTGAGGTGTGAGGGTTTATGGATAGGGTTTAGGATTTAAGGTTTAAGGGTTGAGGGTTAAAGCTTTAGGGATAGGGTTTAGGGTTTAGGGATAACATATTAGGGTTTAGGGTTGAGGGATTAGGGATATGGTTTAGGATTTAAGGTTTGAGGGTTGAGGATTGATGCTTTAGGGATAGGGTTTAGGGTTTAGGGATGAGGGATTAGGGTTTAGGGTTGAGGGATTAGGGTTTGAGGTATAGTGTTGAGGGTTGAGGGTTTAGGGATATGGTTTAGGATTTGAGGTTTAAGGGTTGAGGGTTGAGGCTTTAGGGATAGGGTTTAGTGATTAGGGATAAGGGATTAGGGTTTAGGGTTGAGGGATTAGAGTTTAGGGTTGAGGGATTAGGGTTGAGGGATAAGGGCTTAGGGTTTAGAGTTAAGGGAGAGGTAGAAGAAATACATGAGAGAGTGAATAATATAGAGTTTTGTATAACAAGCCATAACGCGCTCACGTTATAACGCAAGCACATTGTGTCTTGCTATTAAAATGGTAAAAAGGCCAGGATACCTGTGATCTAGGCCCACATGCTTTGTTTTCTTTTGGTTATGCGTGTGTTCTGACAAAAAAAAGCTTTTTCATGTTGTTGGGAAGTGCACATGCACATTTTTTACATTCTACCACCTTTGCATGAACTTTCCACCACCTTTTTCTTGTTTGCCAACTTAAGAAGGAGGAAATAACATAGTTTTCACATCAAATTTGATATAGATCAATTCAAGTTTCAATTTTTGTAGTGTTGCAATGTTAATTGTGATTGAATTGTAGGAATTTAACATTATACATTGGTTAATTGTATTGTTGTTAGTAATTCTATTTGAGTGTTATTCAATTGAAAGTTGAAAAGGAAGCAAGTGGTGAAAAACTCAAATTATTGAGGAGTTTGATGCAAGAAAAAAAAATACTACATAATTGGTACTCTCTCCATTCGAATCTCTATTTTTTAGGTATGTCAAGTCTTTACACATGTTCTAAGTTACATTTTCCTTAATTTTATTTGAATTAATTTATCATGCCTCATTGACTAAATGTTTATATCACTTGTATGGCTTATATATTTTGTGTTTATATCAGTTTTGTTTATATTTTGTGTTTATAGTTCATGTACCTTGTCTATGCTTCCACATTTTGCATATATGTCTAATAGGGAATTTGTAGTGCAAGCTCTGAATTTCTTCCCAAGCAGCTGTAAATTTCTATTGTTTTGAATTTCTTATTTATACATGCAAACCTATAGATTCTCATGAAAGATATCATCAATCCAAAACATGAATTTATAAAAATGATCAATAGGAACATAGTATCCTAGCTACAAAACTGAGTTCCTTTAATCAAATTCAAAAAGTAAAAAAAGGGTATTACAATACACTCCTCTCCAACATAAACTAGCCAAGACAACCATAGAACATCTAATAATTATCTAACAACTATTAAACAAACATAGCTACCAACCAAAGAAATAGAAAAACCTAAAAAATTTCCATACAACCAAAACTAAGTTCTTACTTGTGAAGATATTTTCTAGTGGTGTTGAACACATACCTTCAAAGTGGCTTGGGAGTACAAACTTGAGAAGCCTTAACCACCATTTCATTAAAGGGATGAAAGTAGCTATATTTTCCACAAAATCACTTCTAATATATGATTTAAGTATCAATTCACTCATCATCCACACCCCTTCCTTAGATAGCTTTGACAAACTTTAAGGCAGCTAGAGATGAGCAATTAAAAATTAAAGATAGTTTATTGTTTGACATTACACATTTGCTAAAAGAGTCATGAGGTCTACCTTCATTAGACTTAAGAGAAATTACACCTATCCACCTAATAATAAGCCACAAGCACCATCCCCAACAACCACTACTCAACTAACCAATTTGAAACCACCGTAAAAAAATTTAGTGCCTTAATTTTTAGAAAATATCACACTTTACAATTAATGTCAATACTTGCATTACACACCCCAACTTAAAGATGAAATGAGAAGTTAAGTTGGCATAGGGAAGATTAGTACACTCACCATGATCAACTCTAAGAGCCCCAAAAGCATCATAATGGAATTGATTTATAGGGATTGAAACATAAAAAATAGTCACAATTTGACCATGATTTTGGAAGGGGAATTTATAAGGGCCTTCAAAGATGCATAAAATTAATGAGGCATATATCTTAAATGAATATCTATATTCCAACCCAAGAATTGGTTTTATGGTTGTAGGGTGCTATATGGGGCTCTTTGTCCGTACCCAAAATTTTACCATAAAATCTACTACTTAGTTGAGTATGCACTTGCAATGTTGATATCTTATAGACATAAAATTAGTAGCAATTTATCGGGCCTCTTATGTAAAGTGCTTTAACCTTGAATTTTATCAAGAGCCCTTTAAAAGTGAATTGAAAACTCTTCTTTGACTAGCTGAGAACACTTCAACAATGGTAATGGACTGAAAAATACTCCACCATGTGATTGAAAACTCTTCTTTGACTGCAAGGAAAGTGTGGGAAGTGCTAGAAATGTTGAGGGCAGCAAACTTAAAATTTGGAGTCATATTCATTTCTTAGGAACTAATATTTGTCTCTTTATCATGCTACAGATAAATTCTCTATCATGCTGAGGAAACGATCAAGGATTAAACCAACACAGGAAGAGAAAGAAGTTGAGAATGCAAAGAAAGAAGTGGCTATGAGGGAACTTCGTGAGAAGAGGAAATTGGACATGATTGTCGAAGACATGCCAATTGAAGAGGAGCCTCAACCATCAACAAGAGATATGGTATTGGCGGCACAAATGGAACGAATGCAAAATCTTCATGCTATGAGAGATTTGAATACTGCAATTGGAGACACGTCCTCTACCGCAAGTCAAGATGGAGGGATACCATCTACCGCATCTCAAGTTGAGAGTACATCATCACTCACATGTAAGGAAGGAGGTACACCATCATTCCCACCTCAACCTCAAGGTATGTCATCTATTCCATCTCCAATCAAAGATATGCCATCTAGCCCATCTCATTTAAATATTGACGAAATTTCTAATGTTGAGATGAATTTACCTTTCTTAACACGACCTAGAATTTTTCATAGAAAGCCAAAGTATTTGATTGATATTGATGAGAATATTTTGCAGCTAATGGAAGGTAGGATTCCAAAATGCACTTGTAGAAGATATGCTCATAAGATTTGGAGAGTGTTCTTTGAAAAGTTAAATGAGACCACAAGATGTCAACTATTCATTGAAATGATGAGAAATATAAATTATAGGTCCATCATAAAGATTCTTGGGTTGAGAACATCGAAGGCTTCAAGTGAAAAATCTATTGTCAAGAATATAATGAGTGCATATGAGTGTGGGTAACACCTCACGCATAAAAGATAGTAATGTCACACGATGTGTCATTACATCAACAATAGTAAGTAATAAAACAAGGAAAACTCATCTCATTAGAAAGACAAGTTAAGCATTGAGAATTAATAGAAAACTTTATCAAGAGCCGTTGGAAGGCACCAAAGAATCGAGGACACTGATGCCAATGAATTATGGGTGTTCTTGGGGAGACTACCATGAAAAGATAAACCAATTGTTGAAGCATTGAGATCACTAATTGAAGACTTTTGGAAGAATTACACAAATTTATCTCCAAATCAAAGGGATGTGGTAAGAAGGAGAACCAGTAGTCAAAACTATGAGCCACATCCAAAGCATTTTTTGAATATGACTCAAACACAATTTTTTGGTAAATTTCTAGAGATGTATCCTCAAATTAAAATTTCTCAAAGATATTTTGAAATGCTAAAACCTTTCTATGTCAAAATAAATCACACATGCACTACTTCTTGTTGTAGATTACATATTGAATTTTCTAACCATTTTGATGTTTATCGGTCTATATGTTTAGAATTGCATACTAACAATGTTTTGCAGGATTGTGGCATACATGCCCCACCAACATCTTCAAGAGATTTCATATCAACAATTTTATGTCAAAGAGAGGAAGGTCAAATATTCTACAAGAAATTGTGCTTGTATGGCACATGTCAGCATTGTGGTGGCTTGCAACGTATGCCAATATGTGAACATATGGAAAGCACACATGCAGTTGGAAATGAACTAGTAGAGTTCAACAAGTATAAAATAGTGGCCTACAATACAAAAGATAGTAAAGAAGCAAAGAGGTATGAATTGGTTATTCAAAAGATTCCAATGTATCAGTTTATGTCTAAATTTTGTGACAGTATAGTGTATGAATATGCAAGGCACACCCATAGAGCTCGATGATTGGACTTGCAATTCAAGTTATGCAAGGACACATTTCCACTTGGTAGCATTGTTTCAATCGTCAACTTTCTAGAGAACTACAGTCTACAACCACAACATGAGGTGCAATCACAATATTACAACTCCACACAGGTTCCTATATCTATGCACATCACATTCATTCATGTGAATAATAGTACATAGGATGACAAAAAGATCATAAGGGAGTATCATTTTTATATTAGTGATGATCGCATGCATTCTATGGAGTTTGTGCAAGGTTACTTTCAGGTGTTCTACAATGATTTGGCTAGAAGGGGCATATCATTGAGTCAACATATCATATGGTCAGATAACTATGCATCACAATTCATGAACTCATGAAATTTCTATTGGCTGAGTAGGAGGCATAATATTACAAGTGTTCAACATATGTGGAACTTTTGTGAGGCTGGGCATGGAAAGGGGGAGCATGATGGTGCAGGAGCATGTATCAAAAGAGCCATAGCATGAGAAGAGTTAAAGTATAATAACAATGCAAAATTGACAGATGCAAAATCAATCGTCGAGTGGTGTAATGCTTCGATGGGTCCAGATGATGAAGGTAAGTCTTTAGTTCGTAGATTTTTTTGGTTGATAGATGATACTAACATTGTATCATATGAGGACCGTTGTACACTGACAGAATCAAGTGAGTTACACTCTTTTAGAAGCTCAATTGCAGGTTCATGGAGTATCCATATGTGGAAGATGGCATGCTTTTGTTCTTCATGTACAATTCAAGCCTGGAATGAGTTACGAGTCAAAGGAGTGGGTTGACGAATGACGGTTAAGTTATCTTAGCCCACATGACACGTATTGACCCCTGACGATACTGGAACTAGCACAGATGGAATAATCAATTAACTTTGACCACATATCAGATCTAGTTCAACCAGGTAATATATCTACTTGCATAGTTTTTAAAATTCCTAATGTTATCTTACTTTGTAGTGTTTTTGTAATGTTGACTAATTTCATCTAATTTGCTACACATATCAATGTAGGACATGTTTATGCAGTTATTGCAGATGAAGACAATGAAGAGGGAACAGATTATCACTTGTGTCGTGTTGAGGCCAAAAATAAATTGGAGGCCCTAGTTACAGATGGAGAAAACATAGAATACTCTACAGGCTCAGTGGTTGTTACTGGAACATGGCTTAGAAGGTACCCACATAAGAGTGTTAATGTTTGGTTGTTTCACGACTTTGACACACATCGGAAGATTCTTCATTACTCAAACCTTATCATGGCATCCAATGTTCATTTGATACAATTTCAGGGTAGACCTTTGAACAAGACCTTGTGGAAGGTGCGTGAATCTGACCATGAGGCAATACTTGACACAATAAAGAGTAGAGCAGACCTGGATGGTTTGTTGGATTAATTTGTAAGTATTCATAAAACTTTCCTAGATGGTTACTTGTACTTTGTTTTGTATATAAACAGTAGTATGAATTGCTTCCCTCTAGTATACATCTGGTAGGTTTGCTTCTCTTACCATTGTCCTTGCAACTTCTTGAACAGTCCTATTCTTTCTTTCAACCACTCCATTCTGCTGAGGATTCCTATCCTTTGACCGAGGTATGAGCCAATAACATGAAAATGTCATAATTTTGTATTTCTTGTTTCATCTCATGTCATTTGATGTACATAAATGATATTTATGTTTAGTCAATTTTGCTTCTTGATGCTTCTCACAGGAGGTCACAACTCTAGCCTGTCTAACTACGGACGAAGAGAAAGACAAGATGATGGAGAGTGATCATCAGGTGGCGGTAAGTGATCGATTACATATGTGATGTTATATATTTCATACATTTTCTATATTAATATGCATATTATTTGATTGTATTAACAGGTGGAGCTGGATGAACTTCTATCGAAGAGGTCTACTTGACGACAGAGAGAGGATGAATCATGGATTGGCTCTCCATCTTCACAGTCAAGCAAGGGCCGCCGATTATTTCATAAAAGTCCATAGGAAACTAGTTTTTGGGACATTTTTTATATGCCTAGATGGCTTTGTATACATACTTTTGTATGTTACCGAAGTATATTTTTGTATATATGTCTGTATGGCTTTATTTGGACATGCCTATATGGCTTTGTATATAAACTCGATGTTATGTTCATGACATTATATATATGACAATTTATATTAAATATTTAATATGATGATCAATTATCGTTACAGGAATTTGGTTTTACACGTGCCAATTGCATTTGCTTGAAAGTTTATTATGTGGGACTGTGTATTTCTTTGAGGTATCATTTCAAATAGTTCATGTGCCTTGTCTATGCTTCCACACTTTCCATATATGTCTACAAGGGCAGCTACAAATACAATACATGTGACAAAATTTCTATATCATTTATGCTTTGATGGTTGTCCATACAATGTTCCCCAAATCCCATTTTGGCATAGGCAAGGAGGAAGTTGGATAAGGTTGTGTAATTTGGTTTTAGACATGCCAAAATTTGTGTTTGGTTGAAATTTACTTTTGTGCATTTGCTTGAGAGTTCTTAAAGCCTTATGAAAAATCCATTTCATGCATATCTTGCAATCCTTGCATTCCATAAGACAACATTTCTTTGAGGCATCATGTCAAACAGTTCACGTTCATTGTATATGCTTCCACACTTTGCATACATGTCTTGCAGGGTTCTTGTGAAACATGAACACACCATCCTGAAGTATGAAAGGCATGTGAGCTCTGTGAATGAAGGCATCTTGTGAAGACCATACCATGAAACATGAACACCATAACTGAGCATCCTAATCCTTTGACAACAACACCAACAGGGATATGATCAATACCTCCTGACCTTTTGACATCAATGACAAACAACTTTCAACACATTGTACCAGTTATATCCCTTAAGAGACCAAAGTGCAAAAAGGCAACAATCTTTGACGAGCTATTACTCAGAAACTGTGTCACTTAGAAACATTTTATTTGAGCTTATGGGATCACGTAGGGTCCCTCTATAATAACCTCTCTTGGTTTTTTATATCTCTGAGGCATTTTCCTGTGGTGAAAGTTTTTTTGCTGCTTCAAAAATGGTCAAATGCATGCAGTGTAAAGTTGCAAATGGGTGTCACTTTAGTTCTTCTCCTCATGCGGCCAAATGGACAATTCCAACGCATCCAAATGGGTATGTTTAGGCTAGGCATGGCCTTGTTTAGCACCTAAACATGTCGAAAATAGTCTGAGCTACATTGTACCAACGATATCCCTTAAGAAACTAAAGTGCAAAAAGGAAACAATCTTTGACAAGCTGTTACTCAGAGATCATGTCACTTATAAACATTCTATCTGAGGCTACGAGATCGCGTAGGGTCCCTCTACAATAACCTCTCTCAGTTTTTATATCTCTGAGGCGTTTGTCCATGGTGAAAGTTTTTTTGCTGCTCCAAAAATGGTCAGATGCATGCAATGTAAAGTTGTAAATGGGTGTAACTTTCATTATGCTCCTCGTGCGGCCAAACAGACAGTTCCAACGCATCCAAATGGGTATGTTTAGGTTAGGCATAGTGTTTTTTCTTACCCAAACATGCTGAAATAGTCTGAGCTACATTGTACCGACAATATCCCTTAAGAGACCAAAGTGCAAAAAGGCAGCAATCTTTGATGAGCTGTTACTTAAAAACTGTGTCACTGAGAAAAATTATGTCTGAGGCTACGAGATCATGTAGGGTCCCTCTACAATAACCTCTCTCAGTTTTTAATATCTCTGAGGTGTTTGCCCGTGGTGAAAGTTTTTTTGCTACTCCAAAAATGGTCAGATGCATGCAGTGTAAAGTTACAAATGGGTGTAACTTTCGTTCTGCTCCTCGTGCGGCCAAACAGACAATTCCAATGCATCTAGATGGGTACGTTTAGGCTAGGCATGGTGTTTTTTCTCACCCAAACATGCCGAAACAGTCTGAGCTACATTGTACCGATAATATCCCTTAAGAGACCAAAGTGCAAAATGCAACAATCTTTGACAAGTTGTTACTCAAAAACTGTGTCACTTAGAAACATTTTGTTTAAGGCTACGAGATCATGTAGGGTCCCTCTACAATAATCTCTCTCATTTTTTTTATATCTATGAGGCGTTTGCTCGTGGTGAAAGTTTTTTTGCTGCTCCAAAAATGGTCATATGCATGCAGTGTAAAGTTGTAAAGGGGTGTAACTTTTGTTCTGCTCTTTGTGCAGCCAAATTGACAATTCCAATGCATCTAGATGGGTACGTTTAGGCTAGACATGGTCTTATTTCACACCCAAACATGCCGAAACAGTCTGAGCTACATTGTACTGACAATATCCCTTAAGAGATGAAAGTACAAAAAGACAACAATATTTGACGAGCTGTTACTCGGAAATTATGTCACTTAGAAACATTATGTCTGAGGTTACGCAATCACATAGAACCCCTCTACAATAAACTCTCAGTTTTTGATATCTCTAAGGAATTTGCCCCTGGTGAAAGATTTTCTGCTACTCTAAAAATTGTCAGAAGCATGTAGTGTAAAGTTGCAAGGTAGGCTACTTTTTGTTTTATTCTTTGTGGGGCCAAATTGTTAGCAACAAAATGTCCAATTGGGCACATATATGCTACACATGGTCACTGCCCTTCATTATAAAAGGGTCATAGTCTTTCCTATTCGAAGGGTCACAACTTTTCGCCTTTGAAATGTCATCAGTATTTGTGAGAACATCAAGATAATACTTTCCACAAATGTTCTCCATGCATTATCATCCTTTTTATTTCTCACCCCAATAAGCTGGGTTGCTTTCAACATCAATGCATCAACCATTCATGTAGCACTTCACATACTAGTAAAATACATTAGCCTTCTTAAGGGTCAAGCTCTTTCAACTTATCAAGAAAGCATAATTTCATTTGTTGTTATTTCAATAGTTGCTATTTCAACTCAAAAGTTACATGATAGAGCTTTATGGTGGTGACCTTGTATGAACAATAGTGAACATGCACCAACTAGCACCCATTAATGTGAATAAAGTGGCATATATGCTTGATAGTATTATTTCACCATTCAATCTAGCTAGTCTAATGTGGAGGATGTGGCTCCAAATTCTAGTAAACATGTCATAAATGGTCATTCAAGCCCTTTGAAAACCCTTACATATTCTAAGTAGAGATTATTCCACATATACCATGGAGAGTGATTGTGACATCATACAATATTGACATAAGAAAGCCCCAATCTATTGTGCATGTAGGACTAAGATTCCATCTCACTAGTTGTCTATTACATGGGGAGAAATTACCATACTTGTTTGATGCCACTTCCACTATATTAAATTCACCACACACAACCCAAGTTTTAATGACTTTAATTTACAATCTCGCGTTGATATTCATTTTTATTTTAAAGGACTCTTTTGTTGGGTGTCTTCAAAGGATTAGCTTTGTGTGCTAAATGGATTATGAGAGCCATAGAGAGGATTAAATTTTAAAAAATCCTACTATGTAATACTATTGGACTTTAAATATTTGAAGTAAACCATCTACAAATATACATTGAAGTGTGGATTTATAATGCAAATATAGACACCATCAACAAAAATAATTTGTTTTAACCAAATATCCATATAGGCATACATCAATATCTATCGATATAAATATAACATATATACAAAATAGCCATATAGGCTTACAAGAATGCCATATAGGCATACAATGTCAACTATATGCAATATAAAATATATGTCCACAAATGCCATATAGGCACACAACAAAGGAACCCAATAAAAAGTCATTCCCCTCTGTCTAGTGAAGAGAATAGATCACGAGTAGTCTTTGATCTTCGAGGGGATGGAGACGTGTATGAGGGGGTCTACTACGAACCCGAGGGCTACTCCTATTTAGTTGTTCATGGATCTGTAGTTGTTACAATAAAAACTATAGACATTAATATATAGAAATTACATTATAAAAAATGAAACATTTAACAAAATAATCACTTATCGCTACCAGAAAATTTGTCTCCTCATTTGCCTCAGTACCAGGATTAGGCTGTGGTGATGTCATGTCCTATAGAAATCATCCAAATAGAAATTAAACTTCAAATCAATAATCATTTGATTTTTCAAAAATAAACTATAACAACAAATGTAATTTGAAATTTACTAATCTACCTCATATCATTGTCAAAGGCATAGAGCTATGAATCACATAGGACACACCATGCTCCATTGCCCTATAAAGTTTGAGAGGTGTCTCTACAGCCTACATCATCTAAAAATAAAATAACATTATTCAATTACGAAAACTAGAATAGTGATGCAAGTCATGGCTCCTAACATACACACACATTCACCTAAACATGGAAGTACACACAATAAAGAACACAAGTCATGTTCACCTAAATTATACTAAAAGTGATAAAAACTTTGACTATGTGGAAAGGAGTCCAACTAGCCAGATAAATGTAAAAGGGTTCCATCTAAATACATAACATGATCTAACTCTACAAATAACATGTCAAAGGTATCCAAATATGTAGAATGTACTTTGTCTAGATATTGTAATGAAGCTTTGTATTGTACCAAAAAAAGATATTCATTGTCACCAATGCATCACTATGATACAACTAGACACATAATACACATTCTTCATCATCAATTCCCATAGTAAAGTCTTGGGTATGGGCATCAAAAACATCACAACCAAGGGTTTAATCTATTGATCTAGCTTCTTGGGTTTAATCGACTCCCTTATGGATAGATATTGGAACCAAGTACGTAAAGTATATTATATGAGGGAACTTTGATCATTTCAAAGATTAAGGGATCTATAGAAAAGGTGGTTGTGTATTTAAAGAGGTGTTTTACTTTGCCCTTAAGAAGAATAAAGGAGCCATGAGCATTTGTATGATTTCAACACCTTAGAAATATGGTGGTATGTTTAGTTAGGGTAAGGGGTTGTGCTACTTTAACCCTAAGGTTTTATAGATTCTTGTACTTTTTGGTCTATTGATATTGATTATTAAGTTGTAGATATTAATGTTGGTTAGGTTTATTGGTTTAAACATAGTGTTATTGATAAAAAAAATATTAAATTTTAAGCTTTAGTGGGTTGAAAGTTTTTAAAATTTTGAAGTGAGGTGTTTGATAATTTTAAGAAAAGTTCACGGTTCCCTTAAGAAGTTAAAAACTAGCAAAAGAAAATACTAGGTTGTATACATTGAAATGGTTCTATTTTATTGGAAAATATATTAGTTCATGAAAAATTGTTTAGTTTAGGTGTTGAAATAGTCATGGTTTTTTTATGTTTAGACATAAATTACATGGACCTTTATTAGAGTACAAGTTTGTAATAATCATGGTTCATTGGTGAAGTTATCAACCTATTAAGTAATTATTAAATTATAGGCTCGAAACAATGGTGTTTCATTGGTGAAGATATTTCTATCAAAATAGCCAAGTTTCATTTATAGACATATCAAACTAATGAAACATTATCAAGTTGTAGGAATGGAAATGATCATGGTCCATTGTTAGAATATATTAGGCTCATGATTCAAGATTCCAGTAACACCTCTTTGCATCTCAGAATGTCTCTGTTTTGACTCTATCTCTAGGTTTTCCATCTCATGTGGTGGATTTTTGAATTTCACTTTTGATTCTCATGCATTCTATGCTGAACTCTCTTGGCTCTTCAACTAGTTGTGAACTCTTGTGAAGATTTGGCTCTCTTGGTGATATACTATAGCTCTTTCTTATGCTTTGATGCAAAGATATTGGGATTGTTTGGTTTTGTTCACACAATAGGCCTAGACTTCAAGGTTTCCTTCACAAGAACTTTCAAACCTTATATAACACAAGCCTACACAAGCCTATCCAAGAGACTGATCTAGTCTGGGACCACACTCTAGTGTCCACCCACATAGACTACTCAACTCTCTTTTGGGGAGTCTCTACTCAACCCAACCAACACACACACTTACCTTCTAGACCAACAACCCACTACCAATATCCCTACCAATAGGATCTTACACTACAACCAACACAAATTAGTCAAGGACATAACCCACACATGGTCTCTGACCCAATAACTCATTTCTGTACTTTCAAGGACAGTGGACAGCAAACTACAACATGACTGCACTATGACAGTGCCTAAAGAGACCTATTCCTTATAGCCCTTGAGATTGGCTAATCCAAGGATAACTCTTCAAACCTCCAAAGGACAATCTAGACTCTTTGTACATTTAAATACCCATTATGGATTTACAACCATCTACCAAGTTGCAGGGCCGTACTCTGTTTCAGGCGTTCAATGACAAAGAACTCTTCTCTTTAGGGAATAGGCCTAATTTGGGGTCTTTACAAAGGAAGTGCATCAAATCCACTTGCTCAGGATCAGACAACCACTTGCACAGGTCTGTTTTCATCTACAAACACCAAATGCATCATCCATTTGGTCATTCTCTTGACTGTTTCTTGAAACCACACCGATTTCCACCATTTGCGTACTAACTAGTCACTATGTAGACTAGTTAGAATCATGCCAATTGCCTTGGAGTAAGGAGTGCAAACCTAACAAGAAACAAAAACATGAAATCTACCCTATCTCCCTCCATCCTACTAAAAATGGTTGATGTCTTTCAAAGGATAGAGGAGAAATCCCTCATTTTGCCACAAAACCTTAGTTTTGAGGGTTTTCAGACTAGTTTTCACAAAATGATTTGGTTCTAGAGGTTTCAAGAGGCCTAATTATACTCAAATGAAAGGTGATTCCAAGTACTAACACATTTCCCAAGTTTCAGACTCCTTACTATCCGTACAGAGCCGTACTGAGCGACTATTTCCAGGAAAACGCAGAAAAAGACAGTTTTTGCACTCCAAAACTTCCAAATCTCATTCTTCTTCGCATGTGATTACAGTTTTCTGCCTATAGAAGGCTTGAAGGATGTGTCTCCTTCTCCTCCAACCGTACAACTACCATCCAAGGCAGTTAACTGTTGGATATGACTTCCTCCACAAGAAACCACATGTTTCTTAAGTGTTATTACATTCAAATTGACCATATCAAGGTCTAGATTGGACAAGTCGACCAAATGGACCAAGTCCTTATTACAACCCATGAAAATGGCTTTCAAAGCCTTAGGAAGAATAGTATAACATGACAACAAAACATGACATATCAAAAAATGACTAGAATTGGGAGCTCCTGCACCATGCTTCCTCAAGTATCCATTACCGTTGTGCTCTTTTGGTACATGTTTATGTGAGTTCTTGGAGGATTTTGTGCTCTCTTTCATCTCAAAGAATATAGTAGTATAAATGAAGGGTCCTCATTAGACTTAGGTGGGTTAGATGTAGGATCAGAAGTAGGGATGGAAGAAATTGAGCCAATAGGATTGACATAGTTTGTAGGGGAATGGGTCAGTGTAGATTTGAAGATTTTGGTTAGGGGTGACTTGTTGCCCCCATAAGTAATACCTAAAACCTAGATGATGTTGGAGTCAACCATATGCTATATAAGATGTCATAAGCTCATGCCCCTCTCTGGTGTCATGTCTAGGGGTCTAACTGGTGGTAATTAGATGAGTTTATTAGAGAGAATTGTTGCAAGTATGAGGTGAACCAGTGTTGTCATTGATGTCAACATACTCATATTGCATTGACAAGAAGGATTCGATGAGCAGTGTGCTGAGGATATTGAGAAAATTAGCCTCAGTCAGGAATAATGAAGAACAGTGTTGAGAAGAAGGCAAATGTATTGTATAGGATGCGAACCGGAGGATGCGGATTAAAGGGTTTGTAGATATGAGTCTTGAGATGCTTCAGTTAAGATTTCAGAGGTCCGCATGAAGATCTGAAGGAGTTGTTGCTGTCGGTGTGGAACCGGTTCCGGCAAGTGTTCAGAGGTGACAGAGGATCACAGAAAGGTCCGGTGAGGTCCGGAATTGTATAATCCTAATATGCGGATTGGAAGGAGTGTTTGGGATGTCCTTGTGATGTGTCATCTCGAGTTGTGTATGATTTGGAGGTCTGGAAGTACCTTTTGCATTGTGACAATGGCGACAGACTGTGTTCTTGAAGTTTCGGATAAGGAAGAAAAGAGATTCCAGTAAGTAGAGGAAGTGCGGATGTACCTGGTCATTCAGGCAAGCTTGAAAATGTCCTTGGATCATGTTGAGGTTGTGTTGTTGGTCCGCATTGATGGTAGAGCCCAGAATTGAAGATATTCTTCCGGATGAAGTTCTTGCTCTGACTAGCTGACCGGATGAGTTGTTCATCCTGCGAATGTTCTTGTGATGGCCGACCGGATGTGTTATTTATCTTGCGGATATTCTTATGGTTGATTGCCGACTTAGATGATTGTTCCTAAGTCGATGTCTTGTATAAATAAAGGTTTGTGAGTTCATTTTGAAGTGTGGATTATGTGGATGAGAGTGGTGTAGCGAAGAGAAGTGCGAAAGGCAGAGCAGGGTTTTTGGGCTTAAATGGAACTGATCAGGACATGGTAGAGATGTCATTCTCCAGTTCAAGACTGTGATTTTTATCACTTTGTAGACAGTGTGTCTCCTTGTAGGCAGTGGGCCTCTTTGTGAGCAGTGTGCTCAGGCAGTGAGCCCTAATTGGCAAGTGCCATTCTTTTTCTATTCTTTTAACAGAGAATAATCCTTGGGTTAATCACCCCGTCGTTTTTCCCTTAACCGGGTTTTCCACGTCAAAATTTTGGTGTTCAATGTGTTGATGTTTATCTGCTCTTGTGTTTGTGCATTTTACTTTCATGGATGATTAATTGATATGCTGTTAACTAACAAGACGAATCAAGTGTTTGAAATAGAGAGCAAGTTTGTATACAACTGATTCACCCCCCCCCTCTCAGTTGTATGCCCTAGATCCAACAATTGGTATCAGAGCCAAGTTCCTCTGAAAGGAGCTTAACCGCTTGAGGAGATCCAGGATGTCGTCATACAAAAAGGATAGTCTGAAGTTCGATGGAACCAATTTCACTCTCTGGAAGGGTCGCATGAAATGTCACTTGGAATGTATGGGAAAAGCATACTTGGCCATGGTTTCAAAACCATATGTACCTCCACAAGGTGGTCCGACAACTCTGAATGAAATCACAGATGCTGAAAACAATCTGCGGACTACGAAAGCTCTTCTAAGCGCATTAAATGACTCAGATCTCTCAAATGTTATTGACCTACCAACTGCATATGAGATCCTGACTAAACTAGAACTTCTGTATGAAGGAGATGAGTTTGTCAAGAGTGCAATGTTGCAAAGTCTCAAAGGGAAATTTGAAAGATTGAAGATGAGAGATGATTAAAACATCACTACTTTTATGCCAAGAGTGAATGAACTGGTGTGTGGAATTAGAAATGCTGGTGGAACTCTGGATGAAAATGAGATTGTTTGCAAAATCCTTAGATCCCTTCCTGCTGCCTACAAAATCAAGGTTGCTGCAATTGATGAATTCAGAGCCCACACAACTGTCACAAGAGAACAATTGGCTAGCAAGCTAGCTGCATTTGAAATGACCGAGTTTGGAGATGATCCTCCCAAGACTGAATCTGCTTTCAAAGCCAGTGCCTATGTGAAAGGCAAACAGAGATTTGATCCGGGAGAAAACTCTTCAAGGAAGATGTCATGGTATGATCAAGCAAGAAAAGACATGGAAGAAGAAGAAGCAGAAACAGCTCAACTTGAAGCCCTCATTGCAAAAAGACTACCAAGAGGATCCGGTAAGTATGAAAGAAAACTACCCTTTAAGTGCTTCAACTGCAATAAGATTGGTCATTTTGCTTCAAGATGTCTGGAAAGATCTGCAAGGTCTAATACTAACAGACAAAGGTTTCAAAAGAACTGCTATTATGTTCATGAAGAAGATGACAATGAAGGAGTAACAGATGATGAATCAGAACTAGGAAGCAAATCCGAAAATGAATGGGTGTTTATTGCCATCAAGGAAGAAGATTCAATACTCTCTGAATCTGTCAATCACAAGGTTGTGGAAAAAGCTTTGGCTACTCAAGTGGAAGAAAAGGATGATTGGGTTATTGACAGTGGATGTTCTCACCATATGACTGGTGACAAGGATAAGTTCTTGGATTTGGAAAGGTATGAAGGAGGAATGGTAAAGTTTGGTGACAATTCTGCTGGTAGAATCAGAGGTAGGGGAACTATTTCCTTTGATGGAAAGAGCAAAATAGGTAATGTACTATATGTTGAAGCATTGAAGCACAATCTTCTCAGTGTTGGTCAGTTAGTAGACAAAGGCTATGATCTCCAGTTTAAGAATGGAAAATGTAGAATCTTTACAAGCTCCGAAACTGAAATTGCATCCGGTACTCAAACAAAAGGTAATATCTTTCATCTGGTTGGTTCAAATAAAAGTTGTCTGTTTGTTCAAGTTGATCAGAGTTGGTTATGGCATAGAAGAATGTGTCATGTAAATTTTGATAACATCATCAAGATAAGCAATACTCAGGCTGTAAGAGATCTTCCAAAATTGATGAAACCTACAAATAGTTTGTGCAAAGAATGTCAGCTAGGTAAACAGAGCAGAGTTTCTTTCAAAAGCAAAGATCAGTCCTCTACTAGATTGTTGGAATTAGTACATACTGATCTCTGTGGTCTGACAAGAATCAAGAGTCTGCAAGGTGATAGATATTTCATGTTGTTAATTGATGACCATTCCCGGATGATGTGGGTTACCTTCCTAAAAGAGAAATCAGAAGCATTTGAGAAGTTCAAAATCTTCAAAGCTATGGTAGAGAATCAAACCGGATTGAAACTGAAGTGTCTAAGGTCTGATAGAGGTGGTGAATTTACATCTGGTGAGTTCATTGACTTTTGTGAGAAGCAAGGTATAAGGAGACAGTTGTCTGCTCCTAGGACTCCACAGCAGAATGGAGTAGTTGAGAGAAAGAACCGGACCATCCAGGAAGCTGCCAGGACAATGATGTTGGAAGCAAATGCTCCTCAGATGTTCTAGAAAGAAGCTATCAGCACTGCAGTCTACACTCTAAATTGAGTTCAAATCAGAAACAATACCGGTAAGACCCCCTATGAACTCTGGTTTGGCATCACTCCTACTGTGAAATATTTCAGAGTATTTGGTAGCAAGTGTTATATTAAAAGAGATGAAGATCTAGGAAAGTTTGATGCTAGAAGTGATGAAGGAATTTTCTTGGGTTACTCCACTCAAAGCAAAGCATACCGGTGTTACAATAAGAGACTGAGGAAGATGATAGAAAGCACTAATGTGAAAGTTGATGAAGGAATTGAGAAGCCCTCAAGATTTTATGAGTTTGATGAAGATGACCAAGATGGTCTTCAGGTTCAAGGAACTCAATCCTCTCCGGTAAGTCAGAGTCAGCCTGATCCGGTAAATCAGGAAGAAGAGATAGGTTTGAATGAGCCTGATTAAGAAGCAGCAATGCAGGATACTCCCAAAATTCCAAGGTATGTAACACTGAACCACTCTGAAGATCAGATCATAGGTGACAGAAGCAAAGGTGTGCAAACTAGAAGGAATGTTGCTCAAAATCAGGATGAATGTTGTCTGATTTCAAAGATTGAACCTAAAACAGTAAATGAAGCCTGCAATGATGAAAACTGGAACAAAGCAATGAAAGATGAATTAATGCAAATTGAGAAAAATCATACTTGGGATCTTGTTCCTAGACCTAGAGACAGGAATGTGATTGGAACCAAATGGGTCTTCTGGAACAAATTAAATGAAGCTGGTGAAGTAATCAGAAACAAAGCTAAATTGGTCTGCAAAGGCTACTCTCAAATAGAAGGAATTGATTTTGAAGAGACCTTTGCTCCGATGGCAAGAGTTGAAGCAGTCAGATTATTTCTTGCATTTGCTGCCTTTAAAGACTTCAAGGTATATCAGATGGATGTCAAGTCTGCCTTCCTAAATGGTGATCTGGAAGAAGAAGTTTACATTGAACAACCGGATGGATTTCCATTGTCTGACAATGATGATATGGTCTGCAAGTTGAAGAAAGCATTGTATGGATTAAAGCAAGCCCCAAGAGCATGGTATGAAAGGTTGGATAAGCATCTTGTGCAGATTGGATTCAACAAAGGTACTGCTGACAGCAACCTATATTTCAAAATTGATCATGAAAATATTTTGATTGTTGAAGTGTTTGTGGATGATATCATTTTTGGAGGAAGAGATAGTATGTGCAAAACCTTTACAAATTAGATGAAAAGTGAGTTTGAAATGTCTATGCTTGGTGAAATGAATTTCTTCTTGGGTCTGCAAATTACTCAAACAAAGAAAGGGATCTTCATTTCTCAGACCAAATATGTGCAAGAATTGTTAAGAAAATTTGGTATGGAAGATTCAAAGCCAATGAACACTCCCATGGCAACCGGATGTAAGTTGAGCAAAGATGATAACTCTCCAAAGGCAGATCAGACAAAGTATAGATCAATGATTGGTGGATTGTTGTATCTCACTCAGACTAGACCAGATATAATGCAGGCTGTTGGTCTTGTGGCAAGATTCCAGGCTGATCCTAGAGAATCTCATGTTATGGCAATCAAAAGAATTTTTAGGTACTTGAAAGGAACAGTTGAGTATGGTCTATGGTACCCTAGAGATCTGGATTTCTCTCTTCATGCTTACACAGATGCAGATTGGGCAGGAGATGTGGATGACCGGAAGAGCACCAGTGGTGGAGCATTCTTTTTGGGGAAGAGATTGGTTTATTGGCTAAGCAAGAAACAAGATGCAATATCTCTGTCTACAACTGAAGCAGAATACATTGCAGCAGCAAGTAGTTGCACTCAAATCTTATGGATGAAGCAGATGCTAAGAGACATTAAAGTTGAATATGAGGAGCCTATCATAATTTTCTGTGATAATTCAAGTGCAATTAATATTTCTAAGAATCTGGTATTGCACTCTAAGACTAAGCACATATCTATCAAGTTTCACTTTTTGAGAGAACAAGTGTACAAGGAAGAAGTCAGGTTGGAGTATGTTCCCTCCAAGGATCAGATTGTAGATATCTTTACTAAACCTCTTCCCAAGGACTCTTTTGAGTATCTCCAGGAGAAGTTAGGGGTCATGGCCCCTTCGGTAATGAACTAGGATGCACTGATGTGCATCAGTCCGGTGGATATCACAGTCATATCTTGTGATCCAGATTGATGATGGGGAGCTGCTACTAAGGGGGAGCAGCTGGTATGATTCTGATGTGTTAGAATTGCAAGTATGAGCCCTTTGCCATTGATGTCAAAGGGGGAGAGAAGACATGTGAAAAACAAGTAGCTGATGATCAAAGGGGGAGCAGTAAATGAGGAGAAGACATGTTGCTGATAGGGGGAGCTGTGACAGAAAGGAGAAGTTCTTGTCTTGATGGTTTTTCACATCATATGTTGCCATCAATGACAAAGGGGGAGATTGTTGCAAGTATGAGATGAACCAGTGTTGTCATTGATGTCAACATACTCATATTGCATTGACAAGAAGGATTCGATGAGCAGTGTGCTGAAGATATTGAGAAAATTAGCCTCAGTCAGGAACAATGAAGAACAGTGTTGAGAAGAAGGCAAATGTATTGTATAGGATGCGAACCGGAGGATGTGGATTAAAGGGTTTGTAGATATGAGTCTTGAGATGCTTCAGTTAAGATTTCAGAGGTCCACATGAAGATCTGAAGGAGTTGTGGCTGTCGGTGTGGAACCGGTTCCGGCAAGTGTTCAGAGGTGACAGAGGATCACAGAAAGGTCCGGTGAGGTCTGGAATTGTATAATCCTAATATGCGGATTGGAAGGAGTGTTTGGGATGTCCTTGTGATGTGTCATCTCGAGTTGTGTATGATTTGGAGGTCCGGAAGTACCTTTTGCATTGTGATAGTGGCGACAGACTGTGTTCTTGAAGTTCCGGATAAGGAAAAAAAGAGATTCCAGTAAGTAGAGGAAGTGCGGATGTACCTGGTCATTCAGGCAGGCTTGGAAATGTCCTTGGATCATGTTGAGGTTGTGTTGTTGGTCTGCATTGATGGTAGAGCCCGGAATTGAAGATATTCTTCCGGATGAAGTTCTTGCTCTGACTAGCCAACCGGATGAGTTGTTCATCCTGCGAATGTTCTTGTGATGGCCGACCGGATGTGTTATTTATCTTGCGGATATTCTTATGGTTGATTGCCGACTTAGATGATTGTTCCTAAGTCGATGTCTTGTATAAATAAAGGTTTGTGAGTTCATTTCAAAGTGTGGATTATGTGGATGAGAGTGGTGTAGCGAAGAGAAGTGCGAAAGGCAGAGCAAGGGTTTTTGGGCTTAAATGGAACTGATCCGGACATGGTAGAGATGTCATTCTCCAGTTCAAGACTGTGATTTTTATGACTTTGTAGACAGTGTGTCTCCTTGTAGGCAGTGGGCCTCTTTGTGAGCAGTGTGCTCGGGCAGTGAGCCCTAATTGGCAAGTGCCATTCTTTTTCTATTCTTTTAACAGAGAATAATCCTTGGGTTAATCACCCCGTGGTTTTTCCCTTAACCGGGTTTTCCACATCAAAATTTTGGTGTTCAATGTGTTGATGTTTATCTGCTCTTGTGTTTGTGTATTTTACTTTCATGGATGATTAATTGATATGCTATTAACTAACAACACGAATCAAGTGTTTGAAATAGAGAGCAAGTTTGTATACAACTGATTCACCCCCCCTCTCAGTTGTATGCCCTAGATCCAACAAGAATTTGTCAAAGAATAGTGTGGAGGGGATCAACAAGCTTTGGTAGACATGTATGGAAAATGTGGTAGCATAGACAAGGCAGTGAGCTATTTGGAAATATGCCTCAAAGAAATTGGTCTCATGGTGATGTCCTTGTCTATGCATTTGCTTGTCATGGCATTCCATGAGACCACATTTCTTTGAGGCATTTTTTCAAATAACTATATTGTAATTGAAAATTTATCATCTATCAACATCTAGTTATTAGTTATGTAATGTCTAGTAATGCTTTGAGTTTGAAAGATGTGCAATGCAATGTAATCAACGATATGAATATAAAATACAAAAATCTAGTAAGCACAATTCATTAGTTAAATTGTTTATTTTATTACCTGAGTGAAGCTTTGAACTCCACCACCACTGGCAGGTGTTGCCGTAAAATCTCCAAGATTAACCTATTCAACATCCAAAATTAGATATTAGAATACCATTCATATAACAATGTTATTCACATGTAATATTTATAATTGTTTACTAGTTACATACCCCGGCAATAGATGTCGTAGTGTAATATGCAGGTGGAGAACCGCTAAAAACTGCATCAACGCTATGACCCTAAAATTTCATTAAAATCATCAAACTAAATTAGTTAATCTTGCATTTTAAAAATGAAATTTAATAAATTAAACTCAATGAACTTGCTAACATTTACCTGAGTATCAAGGTAGAAAGTCTCACTCAGGAGGGCATATGTCATCACCATCTGCTCAGTTGTAGATGTAGCCTGCGCACCTGCATCCCAACTATTTGTGGGGTCATAACCACAAGCTGACTTGCAAACGTGACAAGTATGGGGTAGAACCCTACTCCTTGAACTCTCCCCCAACCCACATTGTGCTGCAGGACTAGCATGCTCTATGATGCTCTGGGTCAAGGCACTAATGGACTGAAGTGTCTCGACCTCAACACTCTCCTTCACAATGAAAGGGATAGACACGTGCTCATGGGCTGGTCTGGTGAGTGCTCATCTCGCTAGCCATTGTGGGTCAACACATGCCCCTACTCTATTCTATGCTGACCCCCCACCTCTACCCTGGAAGTCTCGCATATCAAAATAGTTTGGCACTTTATTTTTGACAAACTCACAGTAGAGTTTCCTCAAAAAGTATTGCGGGACCTCATTATTGTTGCATGGACGATGGTCAAAAACCATCCATCACCTCTCCCAAAAATTGTCCCTTATTGCTTGGTTGTTGCACTAATGGATAGGGAACCCCTTGCATGTAAGGGGTAGAGGTTGATTTGCTCGTGGGTCTATGAAAATGGAACACAAATCCAATTTTGTAATTTGTTCATTTTTAACTTGTTCATAGGACAACTTGTCTGCATAGAACTCTCTAAATTCTCTCCTCTTTTATGACCAACTAGAGATTTGCTTGCTAATTGAATCTACATTTGATAACATAGATTCAAGAGATTGAGCAAGCGCAGATCTATGTGAGGTTGAAGCTGTAGGATCTTTCAACCTTCCAATTATGTCCTTAATTTGTTTTTTATTATTTTCAATTTGCCCCATTTTATTTTCTTGTGTTCCAAGGGCATATTAAGGAATGAATGGAGGTGTTTATTGTTGGGGTTGCTCTTTAGCAGGAATTTGTTGTTCAAGTGATTCAAGATTTTGTGGATTTTCAAGAGGAGGAGGAGGAGGTGCATTATCAATTCCTGTCAATTAAGGAAATTTACATCAAAATTCAACTTAAACCTACCTATTTAAAAACAAATTCACACAAAAAAATACAACTCACTCCTTTGGCCTCTCCGACATCATGGCGGCATTTTGGTGATGAATCGATGAGAATTTGGTGTCAAAATTAGTCTCCAATAATGCGAGCGCGCTCCTTAGGGTTTGTAGGCTGCGAGTGTAGAGAAAATGAAATGTACAAATGAGTACAAACACATTTTTTTAAAAAATACTAAACCATAATGTGCTCACGTTATAACGCGAGCACGTTATAACATGAGCGTGTTATGGTTTGGTGTTGCCAAGCCTTAGGCTCGACATCACCAAACCATAACGCGAGCGTGTTATGTCTTAGAATTTGTTTTAAAAAAATTGGCCACTTTTTGGCCCCGCAACTTTTTGCACTTGCCCCATAATACTTTCTTGGTGCCTATAGATCATAGATGAATATAAGTTTAGAAGTATTTACAATGACACTACTATATATTTAAATGAACTTGTAATATTAAAATAATTGTGTTCAAAAAGGAATTTACATAACTTGACACAAATAAGATCTATGAGCACATATCATCAATCCAGTAACTTTAAGTGGCAATGAGATTTTGTTTTTGTGTAGGTTTTTTTAAGAAAACTATCTTGTATTCTCTCTAATTAAATTCATTATTCTTTAATGTATCTATATATATTTTAATGATAAGGAAATTAATGAAAGATGAATTAAAAAATAACAAGTATTTTTTGGACTCAAGACATTTACCTAATATGCCCTCAAGGTTTAGCTCGAGTGGCGTGGCTACCTGCTCTAAGTGCATGGTAATTTGCCCACCCGAGTTCAAATCTCGAATCACCCAGCCACGTATGCCATGGGGCAGGGAATGGGATATCGCGTTGGCCCATAAGGTTAGTTTCAGCTCGCTCAGACTGACTCGGGAACAAGGTCGCAGTCACTGAGTCGGAGACACCTCTGAGATATTAAAAAAAAACATGTACCTAATATTGTGAAAGATGTGAAAAAGAAATTGAATTATTTCTTTTAAGAATTTGTTTTCTCATAAAAATCAAACCAAACAATATCTCGATCACACATGAACCATAGCCATATAACAATAACTATACTTCAATCCTTGTTCTTTCCATACCCTTCAATTTTCTTTTAAAACCTTAAACCACTCTTATTTATATGCAAATAAAAAAAACTATTTTGCTTTCTTTTCTTTTTATTTATTTTATTTTTATTTATTAATATATAGTTTTCTAAAAAAATCAATAAAAAACTAAAACAATTTAATTTCCTCATTTACCTTTTTAAAGATTTTTTTAATATATTTATTTTTTCTTTTCTTCTTTTATTATTATTTATTTATATATTTATTATTTAAAAATTATTTATTTATAAACATTCTAAAAATATGATTTATATTTTTCTTTAAAAATATTATAAATTAATCTATTATATATAAAAATTATTTATATTATAAATATGAATACTACATTAGGTCTCATATTTATCTTTAAAAATATTCTAAATTATTACGTTAGCATGAATGGGAGCTGAAAGATTCTAGAATTTCTATGTAAACTTATAAGATTCGAATGTAGAATCTTTATTAAACAAAACCAAATAGTCACTCCACAAATTAAAAAAACCAAAAAAAAAGTGAAAGGAAGAAAAATAAAATAAAATACATGGTGGATGGAAAGAAAGGTGGATGGTAGTTTCAAAGAAGTCATCACTATGCACTAAGATAAAAGAAAGAAACATTACCAAATGGTATATGAAAAGACGCACATTCAATCTATTTATATTGCCTTCTTAATTTTTTTCACGTGTAGAAAAAAAAAATGAAGGATATGTCTCGTGTGCTTTAGATATATTTTTTAAATATAGGTATACTAGTTATTTATTTAAACAAATATTTATGCCGAGAGACATTCTACAGTCATATTGGGGTGAAGATGAGAGCACTCATTTTTTCTATGTAAATATATAGAAAAAAAAACCAAAAAAGAAATTGAAAAAAATAAAAAATAAAAAGAAATTGGAAAAAATAAAAAATAAAAACAAAAAAAATTGGAAACCTTGAAAGCAAAAAAGGTGAAAAAAATCACAAAAACTATGGAACCAAAAAGAAATTGAAAAAAAAAATTAAAGAAAAAAAGAAATTAGAAAGCTAGAAAAGTGGAGAAATAAAAAAATTATGAAAACTCTAAAAAGCAACAAAATTTAAAAAAAAAATTAAAAAAAATGTAGAAAACCACAAAAGCTATAGAAAACACAAAAAAAAATACAAACAAAACAAAAGATATTTCTGGGCATATTGTAGATATATTTTTTAAAATATAAATATACTAGTTAGTGCGTAAATTTATAAAAAATTAAAATAAAAATTAAAAAATAAAACTTAAAAAAATCAAAGAAAAAAACTCGAAAAAGAAATTAAAAAATTGAAGGAGAAAAAGCTAAATCATAAAAACTATGGAACTAAAAAGAAATTGGATTTTTTTTTTTAAAAAAACAAGAGAGAAAATCATGGAAAAAAAATATCCCTCAACTACTTTAGATATATATTTTTAAATATAAATCTAATAGTTTATAAAATAGTTATCTTTGTAAATATTGTAAATCAATGTATATTTTTGTAACAAAATATTATAAAATAATATATTATAATTTTTAATAAAAGTTTAAGTTAAACATTCTATATAAATAAAAAATTATTTATATTATCTCTTTTTTTTTAAATAGTATTTTACTTTTATTTTTTTGGTAAACCCAAAAGATTATTCAAAGCATGCCCTTACCACAAGGGGTGCAACATCACAACACAAGATCAAATCGTGTAACATCACAACACAAGATTGTCTTTTATCACACCTACTCTTTTACCATGAATGAGTACCAATCACTAGTATTTGACTTTTAAAGCATAACAAAATATTACATTTATCTTTAAAAATATTTTAAAAGTTTTTAAATATTTTTTAATAAAGAAAAGATCATTTATAATTTTTGATTATAGTAGTCATCTTTGTTTTTTAAAATAATATTTTACTTTTAAAATGAATGGTGAAGATTATTTGGATTGTCTTACATCCTCCTCAAAGTTTTTTGACCATTGATTTCGAAAATTAAATCGTTAGTGTAATGAAAAAACGCCCTCCAAGTAAATATTGAAATTACGTATCAAATGAAAGTCAAACAAACATCATATTGACATATTCAATTCGAGACAAAAAGGAAGAATAACAAAATTACTCATCTTTTCTTTTATTGTTGTAGATTTGAGAATTGAGAAGCAGCCTTTCACTTGAAGCCAATGAAACTATTCTATCCTCCTCCAACTTTGCGACTATATACTAACTTTAGTATATGCCCTGCATCATTTTATTAAATACTTCCACCCTTATTTTCAGTTGCAATTTTTTTTTTCAAATAATGCTTATTTATATAGTATATTGAATATGCCTATCAAAAGAAAGTCAAGCAAGCACCATATTGACATTTACAATTCAAGACAGAAAGGAAGAGCTGTAATTCCTAAACACAAATGAAATTGCTCACCGTTTCTTTTGTTGATGCATATTTGAGCAGCGAATAAGAATTGAGAAGAAAACCAGAACTGAACAACGTATTGCTTAAGGCAAATGAACTCATCACAATTTATGAAGATCCATAACTCTCTTGTAAGAACAATTCCCACTTTCGCTGGAAAAGGGCCCGTAGGTCAGAGGAGAGCAGCACATCAAGCTGATTGGAGGTCTTACATTGGAGTCTTAGCCGGTCCATGGAAAATAATGGAGAATGCAATATACTTTAGAACAACGTCCATAACAATTGTTGAAGAAAGATGAGGCTGAAGAAGGTGTTGAAGGGATGCCGGCAAATCCATGCAAAACCTAATCACCATAAAATTTTAAAAAACTTGGCACTTATTTGAAAATAAAATTGTCCAGAAGTAAGGTTAAACGGTGGAGTTACCTGGTCTTGACATGCTTACTCTTGCATAGAGCTGGGTACGTGGGGAAGTAGTGGGGAGCAGATGGCTTTTACAATTTATCTGTAAAATCACATCCTCAACTTCTTTCAACACCAAACCCTTAATTGACCTTATTTCTCTTAAAGCACCATGCCATTCAGCCCGGGTCTCATCAGACATCCCCCAAGTCTTTCCATACTTGGTTGTCTTCCATAATTTCAGAAAGGGACTTTGGCAATATCATGAAGAACAAGGGTAGTATTTTCATGTGGGGATTTTTATTAGAACTTTTAGCTTTGAGAAAAGTGAAAAGTTTATGCTAGTTGTTTCCACCTAAGTCAATATTTTCTTAGTTGCTATATATTTGTCTTTTGTAGAGAACAAAGTTGATACTGATTGCTTCTTAGATTTCCAAAAAATGATTGTTACCCCTAGATGTATTAGGAAACTTGAAGTAGATTTCCCATCTTCCAAGTCACCTACATAATCATAATATGAATATTTGACTAATGTGAAATTTGTTGCCTTGGATTATTTGAGCTTATAGTTTTGAGTTCCCTTAAGATACTAAAGAACTCTTTTTGTTTCTAACCAATGATTTTATTTAGGTTGTTGCATGAATCTAGAGAGGAATCCAACAACAAAAGACATGTCTAGTCAAATTGTTGTTGCATAAATCAAACTTTCAACAAGTTAGCAGTATTAAGTTTCATCAACTAATATTGCAGAGTTAATGTTGCAGAGTCATTTGATGTTAGTTTCAAACTTTGCTCCATAGGATTACTAAGTTGTTTATAGTTGGACATGCCAAATTTGCTTAGAAGTTTACTAGTATATTTTTGTTGGGTATTGAAGATACACTTGGGTTTTTGAATCACCTCAATACCCAAATAGTAATGAAGATGTCCCAAGTCAGTCATTCAAACCCTTGCTTCAATTCTTCTTTCACAATTCTAATATATTTTTTATTGTTACTAGTTAGAAATAGATCATCCAAATAAACTACTAGATATACAACTATGAAATCGAATTTCTTGACAAAAAGAGTTGCACCATCAAATTCAAAGTGTTTGAAATTCAACTTCAATAGGTGCTTAGTAAGTTTTTCATACCATGCTCATGGAGCTCACTTTAAACCACACAATGATTTTATTAGCTTTCATGCTTGGTGTTGTTGACCATTGATTGCATATCCTTCTAGTTGTGACATATACACTAGATTTCTTTGAGATCCCCATTCAAGAATGCAGTTTTCACATCCATTTGATGAACTTTCCATCTGTTTTGTGCTAAGAGAGCCAACAAGGAATGAATAGTAGTCCGCTTCGCTCTAGGTGCAAGGTTTCTTCATAATCTATGCCCTCTTTTTGAACATATACTTTTGCAACAAGCCATGCATTATGTTTGTCAAGTGAGTCATTTGCTTTATACTTGTTTTGAAAGACCCACTTGCAACCAATAGGTTTACAAACTAGTGGAGGATCAACCAACTCGCAAATGCCATTTTTCAAAAGAGCATCATATTCAATTTACATAGTCTTCCCCCATACTATAATATTTTTACTTTCTTTAAAGGAAGTTGATTCAAAGTCAATTATTATATTGGTTTCATCAATAGAAGTTCCAAGTTACTTTATTTATTGGATTGAACATGTTACCTTTCTCTGTATGAACTTCTTGTTCTTGTCTTGCCAATTTTTTTTTTGCTTCGTAACAGTGAGAATTATATTGATTTGAAAATGAAATTTTACAGTATGTCTACTTGTCTTTAGCTTATACCACCTTCCCTAATTTGATCCTATCTAAGTATGACCACACAGGGTCTCATCGTATGACCACACAGGGTCGCCACTATTTTATCAGAATTGGCCATGCAAGGCCAAGATCCTTCCTTCTCTGTTGTTATCTATACCTAGATACATATGCATGGGATCACATAGCAGGGAAAAATTACAAAAACCCTAAGTAGACAAAACATACTAATCCTAGCAACCATAACCAGAAAACAAGAGAAAAACAAAGAGACTATTTACTGAGAACCTCATTGCAGTCGGATTCAAATGAAACCTAAATTGTAAGCCACCATCTGAAACTCCAGCACCCAACCAAACTCCCCATTAACCTGCTCCATCTGCATTGATTTTTTCAAAAACCTTATCCCCACTTCTGCATGCTCATGGTGCTCGAGGAGTGCCGGCCCTTTTAAGTCCAGGAGGAAAGGGAAATTTTTTACCACTTCATCGACATCTTGAAGCAATGGGAAATCCTTTGGTCTAAGAATCCCTAACACTGGTGTCGCCGCTTCTATGATGGCATGTAACCCTATCAACAATTCTAGTTTGAAAGTCTTTCTTACCAGCAACTCGGCTTCCTCCTTTTGCATTCCCACATCCAAAACGACTGCCAGAAAGCGCGAGGCAATAGTGGTGTCTACTCTGTATCCTTCATTATTCTCCAGAAAGCTTCTTCCCACAATGACTTTTATTGCCGCTACAGTTAGGCCATCTATCCTACAAAGAATCCTTCTTAGCCTCTGGTCTATGGCTACCCCCTTGAAATCCATTTGTCTAACTGAACTCTCCAGTCAGATAGGAGTGTCCAGTTGTCTTGCCAATTTTATTATCTAGGTCTCAAATCTTTAAGAGTCTATTGGACTTGTTTTGCCCATTTTTGTGAAGATCTAGGTTGAAGGTCCATCATGGTCCAATTGTTGTGTAGTTTCTTGAAATTCTTCATGAGAGGGGATTTCTTCTTAGACATCCTAAGTTAGAGATTCTCGGTGTGGTTCTAACAAATGTGGTTCCAAATGACTTATCTCACCTCAAAGTGAGGAATCTCACACTGGGTGTTCTTTCCAAGGGACAAACTTAGTAAATTTTTCAAAGTGTTGTAATTGACATTCAACATTCATAATTTTTTTTAAGGCTTCACAAAATATAACATCACAACCAATAAGAAATTTCTTATTAGCCTCATTATACAACCTAATGCTTTTGAAGATTCAAAACAACCTTAAAAATGCATTATCAACTTACTTCTTTTCTCCTTGGGAATCAACGCATAACAAGTGGAGCCAACAATCCTAAGATGTCAAATAGATAGAGGATGACCAAACCAAACTTCATACGGAGTCACTTGGTGAAGAGTAGATGAAGGAGATCTATTGTCTAGATAAAATGTTGCTCTTGCTAGTTCTACCAAAAAATGCAATTGTATTCCTTTAAAACATAACATTGCCCAAACCAAATTCATGATAATTCTATTCATTCTTCCAATGACACCATTTTGTTGGGGAGTACCTAGAATAGTGAGATGATGGTGCTCCCATTTTTATAGAGTTTATTCTCAAAAAATGTTGATGTAAACTCTTCACCATTATTTATTCAAAGAGTACCAATTCGAGATTGAGCTCCATTTTCAATCATAATGTGAAACTTATTCAATGTTTCAAAAGCTTTAGATTTCTACTATAAGAAATAAATCCAAATCATGTGACTATGATCATCAATGAACAACTTTAAATACTTACATCCTCTAGCAAAAGGTACTGGTAAGGGTCCACACAAATTAGAATGAATGAGTTGTAATTTTCTTTGCACTGACCAAGTTGAACAGGAGAAAGGATCTTTATGTTGTTTTGCTAAAATACAAGCTTCACATTTTTTAGCTATCTTGGGCAAAGGGGCAAACCTACAACACCATTCTTTTGCATGATTCAAATTTTATCATAGTTAACATGCCCAAATCTTTCATGTCATAAAAGACTAGTAGAAAGATTACCGTCTTTAGTAAGGTAAGCAAAACTCCTAAAAATGGTTGAACTACCTTTGAGTTTTAATAACTTTCCATCTTCACAATTGGTAAATGTGACTTGATTATCCAACTAGGTCACTTGTCCATCTTGTAATAAAATGGAGTGGCCTTGTTATCAAATCAACAATAGTGACAACAAGTTATGTCACAATTGAGGAATTTCTTGAATGAGAATCATATAGATCTTATAATTTTTGAAGGGTGTCCCAATCTAATTTACACCCTTGTATGTGTTGAAATACATCTCCATCACAAATATTACACCACAAATTATTGAGAATATGAGTGCCTTCAACTTTTCTATACCATTCATGTGTCTTTTCCAATTAGGGTTTCACCAACCATTGTCACAATAGATTGCTTTGTAAAAACATTACACACCTCCTCTTATACAAATTAATTAATTTAATTTTTCTTGCTTTAATTTGTTTGCAAGAGAGGTAAAAAAAAAAATTTAAAAATACCTCTGTGAATGCATTCTTTGAAGAAGGAAAATAAATAAATAAATTCTGCTACAACAACCTTCACATTTTTTTTAATGAATAAGTCCTATATTACTTTTTATAAGCTAAAAAGGAAATAGTACAATATTCACAAAAAATAATTAGGGTGATAGAAAGGCTGTCCAAAACAAAGACTGGGAAATCATAAAGCCTAAAGCCCAAAAATCACTAAGAAGTTAAAGCAGTGCCGAAAAGGAGAAGGAACCCTATCATCAACCTTCCGAAGGTCCCTGGAGATTGAGTCATCAATAGGCTCCCAACCAATGAGAACACCCTCATATATTTGAAAGAGACGGAGAGGGAAAAAAAAGATGAGAATTGGTATGGAAGCTGCTCCTTTATTAATTTGTTCATCTGCAGACTTTGGATGCAGGGCTTTGTATGGGAGAACAGCTTCTAAAAAAATTCACACCTATTACACAACTGACGTCTCTGCCTTTATTTTCTTTCCCCTTACTCTTTTTCTTTTTTAATTTATACACCTCCAGAGTTTTGGACTGTAGCACGAATAAACTGCATACTACTGAGCGGTTGAAATTGAAAAAAAGGCACTTTTGGATGGAGAAATTAATACAAGACCATTGTCTATAGCATCACACCTGCCGGGATCTCTTAATTCATTTGAAAAGAAAGATATCAAATTGCAAAAGATACTGAACTGCTGCAGACCTTTTTCATGGACAACCATAAAGAAATCTTTAATGCTGCAGCAGACTTTTTCCAAGTATAGAATGTTTTCTCCTCCTAGTAATATTAATTTACAATTATGCATGGGCTCTGATACCACTGTCAGGCCAAGATTGAAGAGCAGGACAGAATGGTCTAATACTATTGAAAAAATAAAGATTTACATTTTTATTTTATTAGTAAAGGAACAGTTTAACTGCCTGATTTAAAAAGAAAAACCACCAAAACTAAAATGAAACTAAAAGTGTCTTAACTCAAAAGATTAACACATTAACATGAATATTTACACCATTTTCTTGTTGGCAGATTAAATGGTCAAATGCTAGTTTATGCTAGCAACTTTCTTTTGGACTGATTGCAATGTTATGACATGAAAATGAAGCTCTTAGATTTTCTCGGTCATTGTTTTTTTTTTTTAAACTGTTTCCAAGAATATATATTTGCACTGTATCCATTTCAGTGGTCTAGCATACAAGAAAAAAGTGGAGAGCATTATATGTTTTCTTCTACGAGAGAGATTTTCAATGAGATTTAGGGTAATTTAAAATATATTTTAACGTGCAATCAAACCATATAGCTCAAATTTGTAACCACATCAAGCATCTGGTAGGGATGCTTAGTCAAAGTAGGACTGAAAACATATAAGAAAATATAAGATTTATATGTTATTAGTAGAAGAACTATATTCACTTTTCACCCATTTCTCTGTAAATTTAGGACTAACTTCAGAACATTCAATCTATAGTTTTAAGATACTCTTTTCAAAACAATTCCACCACCAAAAATTCAATATTTTCTTTACTGAGATATCCGGACGACCATTAGATAACTACTTTTATTTATCTCCTCTATTTTCACTATCCATCCTTCAGTTCAATAATACAGCTTTCTTGCTCTATAAGAGAGATCTATTCCAGGAAGAAAATAAGAATAAAATAATTACAACTATAGGAAGTTTAATATGACCCACTTGATTGTACAAAACCTTCCACCCTAGTTTTTAGTTATAATATTTTCTACAAACAATTCATGTCTAGAATATTCAAATTACCTATCAAATGAAAGTCAAACAATCTTCATATTGACATATTCAATTCGAGACAGAAAGGAAGAGTTGTAATATCAAAGCACAAACGAAATTGCTCACCTTTTCTTTTATTGTTGCAGATTTGAGAATTGAGAAGCAGCATTTCACTTGAAGCCAATGAAACTATCCTATCATTCCCCAACTTTGTGACTTTAATAAATGCCCTGCATCATTTTATTAAATATTTCCACCATTATTTTCAATTGCAATTTAGTATATTGTAAATGCCTATCAAAAGAAAGTCAAGCAAACACCATATTGACATTTACAATTCAAGATAAAGAAAGAGTTGTAATTTCTAAACACAAATGAAATTGCTCACCATTTCTTTTGTTGATGCAGATTGGAGCAGCAAACAAGAATTGAGAAGAAAACCAGAACTGAACAGCGTATTGCTAAGGCAAATGAACTTTTCACAATTTATCAAGATCCATAACTCTCTTGTAAGAACAATTCCCACTTTCGCTGGAAAAGGGCCTGTAGGTCAGAGGAGAGCAGCACATCATGCTGATTGGAGGTCTTACATCGGAGTCTTAACCGGTCCATGGAAAATAATGGAGAATGCAATATACTTTAGAACAACGTCCATAACAATTCTTGAAGAAAGATGAGGCTGAAGAAGGTGTTGAAGGGATGCCGGCAAATCCATGCAAAACCTAATCACCATGGAAATTTTAAAAAACTTGGCACTTATTTGAAAACAAAATTGTTCAGAAGTAAGGTTAAACGGTGGATTTACCTGGTCATGACGTGCCTGCCCTTGCATAGAACTGGGTATGTGGGGAAGTAGCAGGGAGCAGATGGCTTTTACAACTTTATCTGTAAAACCCACCACTTCCTCAACTTCTTTGAACACCAAACCCTTAATTGACCTTATTTCTCTTAAAGCACCATGCCATTCAGCCCTAATCTCATCAGATATCCCCAAGTCTTTCCATACTTGGTAGTCTTCCGTAATTTCAGAAAGGTACTTTGGCGATATCATGAAGAACAAGGGTAGTATTTTCATGTGGGGATTTGTACCAGAACTTTTAACTTTGAGAAAAGCGGAAAGTTCCTGCATTGGCCACTTTGAGTGGATAAAATCCTTGGAGAGAACCAATACTGCTATTCTGCATTTCTCAGCGGCTTCAAAAATACGAGCAGGGAACTTTTCAGCTATTGGCAAGCTTTCATCAAAGAAGCAGGATACACCTTTATTTGTCAGGTCCTTGTGTAACTTCCGAACAGGGGTTTTCTGTTTGCCGCTGTGACAAAGAAATACATCTTTAGCCAAAGACACGTTTCTTCCTTCACCATCTCTGTAAAAACAAAAAGTTATTAATATGTTAGTTTCTTATTTGACTCAAGAAAACAGATGAAAGAGAAAAACCATGAAATCAAATGCACATCACCTTTGTGCTGGACTCATCGTTGGCTCCCTCTCCTCCCTTGCCGAAAGCACGGCACTGGATGACTCCCTTCTGAAATTCGCAAACCTGGGAAACATCTTCAGTCTGTGGCATAGTGGCACATCAAAGAAGACAGAAATTAATCTCACTAATTCTGAGGGCTATTTTTAAATATCATCCATTTCAACAGTCAAAGATCAATTTTGGCCAATAAAAATAGGACAAATATTTACCACTTTTTGTTGTGAATTAAGTGTAAATTTTACATTGAATGTTTGACCATTGAAGTGAATGATAACTGGCAAATTCATCTGATAAGGAAGGTAGTAACAAGGATGAGGAGGCAAAGTGATTCCTCTTACCAGCCTTGAACACTGAATGATCCTTCAAACTCCCTGGCCTGTGATTTGTGTCAAACAAGTCAATCAAGAAAGTAATCATGTGAATGCCAACAAATGGTAACAATGGACTGTAAATCTAAAGCTTATAGAAAATTCTTCACCCACAACAAAAGAAAAAAGCCCAAATAGCTAGCTTAAAAAGTACAGCATAATATTGACCATTCACCATCTATATGAGAAGCAACAATGTGTTCAAGTTCCTAAAAGAATTCTAGAATAAAAAATCCCGTGTGTTAAACATTAATCCACTCAAATGATCCTCTTAAAGAAAAAAAAAAACATTATCTTTTCTTGAAATGGCATTACTTACAGCCAACTTACAGTCCAACAAAATGACTGGTTACTAACATATAGGACTTAAATTTGATGGCCGTATGGCCGTAATTAGTCATTTTAACTGTAAAATACAATTAAAATTTTAGGAAGATTGTATCATTTAAAAGGCAAGATTTTGGGTAAACTATCAAATTTTCTATATAATTATTCTTTTATATATTTTTAATCTATTTTTTTTTTTTTCTTAAAATAGGTAAGCAAAGATAACTTCAAATAAATAGATCACAAAAAATTGCTTGACAAGCAAGGTCAACTGTCAAATTTAGGCCCTGCTAGTAACACAGCGCGCACGCACCTGATTATGTTATGTAATATCCCTATCCAGGATATTTGCTAAAATTCTGATCTCTAATGTGATTCACTCAGCAAATCAAAGATTTTTTAATTCCTTATTTAATTGACATATGACTGATACATAAACATGGAAATAAGTGCAAGCTACAGCCAAACGATACTCAGATTTTGCAGCTTATAATAACATTCAGTAATGATAACCGCAAATGAATAATGACAAAAATGCTAATAGCAGCTCGCCTTCTCTCAGTTCTTAATATATCAGCAGTAACAGAGATTTACAAATAATTATTTCTGAGTATGAGTATGAATTGCTTGACAAGCAAGGTCAACTGTCAAATTTAGGCCCTGCTAGTAACACAGCGCGCACGCACCTGATTATGTTATGTAATATCCCTATCCAGGATATTTGCTAAAATTCTGATCTCTAATGTGATTCACTCAGCGAATCAAAGATTTTTTAATTCCTTATTTAATTGACATATGACTGATACATAAACATGGAAATAAGTGCAAGCTACAACCAAACGATACTCAAATTTTGCAGCTTATAATAACATTCAATAATGATTACAGCAAATGAATAATGACAAAAATGCTAATAGCAGCTCGCCTTCTCTCAGTTCTTAATATATCAGCAGTAACAGAGATTTACAAATAATTATTTCTGAGTATGAGTATGAAGAGGTTTAGAAAAATACTGTAGCGTACTGTTCACGGGTACTGTAGCAACAAATAAAGCTTGAAATCTGATTTGATAAAGGTTGCCAATGATAATAACTTAGGTCTGCAATTGATATACCTTCAAACTGCTTCAAACCCTATGTTAATTCTTCACCTTTAAGCACAAATAGAACTCCAGAATGAAGCTCTCCTCAGGCAATGATTCAGCTGATCTTTCACAGCCTCAAGATTGCACAAACAATGAAGAGTTTTCGTTCTCCACTGCTGATATGAAGACAATCTGTTGAAACCCTTGGTCTCATGCACAAACTTCAAGAAATCCTCCAAAGCAAAGTCAAATGATCATCAATAATAATGAGGTTGATTTGCTTTTTTGAGTCCTTTTATAACCTCAATCTCCTTAATAGCTTTTAAATCCACTTTCAAATCCACTTTAGGTTTTTAATAAAAACTTTATTATAAGTCTCATAAATGGGTGTACTTTTTCCATAAATTTATTAATGACTCATTGACTCAAAATGGCCCCACTTATAAAGTTAAATCACAACTTTATAATATACCTTTTAATCATTTAAGTGGCTCCAAACTCAACATTGAATTATAAAGTTAAATGATAACTTTATAATATATCATTAATAAATACAATATCATTAATGCCACTTAAAATATTAATATCTCCTTGATTAAACATCATTTTCCAATTTCGTCTGAACCTGGGGTTTCACCATTGTACCCTCTGTGCATCCAACCATCTTACCAAAAATAGCAGGGGTCCATCTCTATTAACCTCTGTTGGCCAAAAATAGCAAGAGCCTCCAATACAGGACCAGAGACCTCTAAACAACCTTATCACCAGCTGAAACTGGAGAACAGCACTGAAATCACCACATGACTAGATACCCTGTTATAAATAGGAACTCAGGAAAGATGACTTACTATAAATAGTAAGTGTGTAGAACTGAGTCCAACGAAGGCCAAACCTAAACCCATACTGAGCTCTGATGGAGAAAACACACTGATCTCTGCCAAAAGGGACCCTCTAACCATCTGAGTTAGCCTACGAGGGCCAGTGATAGGCTAAACCATCATAAAACAGGATCACGCTAAAAAGGGGACATTACAGTCCGCCCTCCCTGAAATTGCTTGTCCCCAAGCAATCTCCACTACAAAGAAACTCCACTCCACTGGAGGCCCAAAGGAAGAACTGTGAAATGTCCCGCACATCTCTAACTCCTGAAGCACCAACATAATCACAACTGCGCAAGGATAAACATCATACCAACTATCCAATACATGCGCATGAGGAATATGCATCGAAATCAAAACATGTACAAATAAATCAAGGATGAAAGTGAATGCTCTCGGCAAACTGTACATGTTGTGTACACCACTAGTAAGCTCTGTCTGGAATCCTGATGCACCAAAAAGATCCCAAACTCTACGAACAACGCTCAACTGAATGCCAGGATCCCAGATCATCTTGTAGAATGCCCCATCTAAATCCTGTGGTGTCAAAATGATACCATTGTATCCTGTAACTAGGTCAACCTCGACAAAAGAAAGAAGCAATCCACCATCCAAATCAATCCCTGGATCCCATAGCCGGAATGGAAGTCTGCCATACACACTATCCGCTGACTTCCCCTGCACAACTCTGATAAGATCTTCACCATGCCGAGAATGGTGAAGCAACAAATCGGAATCCCATTGAACTGTCATGCCACACCTATCACCACCTGGATCCCAACACACTAAAACCTCACATCCATCGAACATGAGGAGATGGAAGTAACTCGAAGTACCAACATCATGACACCCCACTCCAAACTCTACAAATCTCCTGTGGATGTGATGAGTATCCCTCATAGATGCCAAAAATAGTGTAACAACTCCTCCTAGGTTGCTGATATAAAACAGATCAGCACCCTCTAGACTGAATATCCAACCTATGGGAATGCATACAAAACGGCCAGGATCATAGGATGCCCAAGTACCAACCCTATGCCACTCTCCAATGCTGAGGAGATGATACAACTCTCCTCCAAACTCAAGTATAGTTGTTGTCCTCCAAAAATTATGAATAAAATCCTCATATAAATTAATAGAACAGCCGTTCCTTACCAACTTATGGAGTAGAACTCTATCACTGCGGGTTGGACTAACAAAGCCATCATGCTCACTAAAACCACAACTCCCCTGAAGCCTAGAAGTAGCAAACTCTGTAAGGTACTCATCCGCATGATGGTAATCCAACCTCTGATCGTGCAAGTAATCTCCCACAAACAACTAAGTCGGGTACTTGCAGCCTCTAGTCCCACCTTCTGAAGATGGCAACTCTCCATCCCTCAATGGATGGTACAAACCCTGAACCAATCCACACCGATGCATCAACAAATCCTCCATGTGTGGACTAAAGTAGAAGTGATGAGCACTCCTCATCATGCAGCCAAGATAAAATGCTCCCACCTCTGTCAATGGCTGACCATCATAGTCGTGGGGAACACCTTCCTCGTCAATCTCACCACTCACGACACTAGAATCAGAAGATGGCTCATGTCCCTGATCCTGAATGACTAATTGGGTAGGCACTCTGGCAACCCTCTCAGCAAAATCAACCACCTCATCACACGAGCTATCAATAACCTGCTCTGCATCATCTATAAGGGGACTATCCTCAGTAACACTTGAAGTAACATATGGTTCTCTGCTACTCTCACCCAATGCAATAAATCCATCAATGTCATCTGCACCAATAAGAGTAATGGATGTAGCCACATCCTCAATGTGCCCCTCACCACTATCCGTGGGTATATGCTCCTCACCAACTACTGCCATAGAAACCTGAACTGTATCTGTAAGTGGTGAAGAATGTGTCAGTCTTAGTGCCATAGTAAGCTCATCATCTTGTGACTGTGACTCCTGAAGTGCCAATTGAGTGCTCTTCAAAGAATCTATAGTCACCTCAAGCTCATGAGTGAGCTCGTCAACCTCCTCTTCCCTTCCCTTCAGTGCATCATAACAAGTACAATCCCACTCGAGAAGATAGTCCCTATCAGCAAGTAGCTGCAAATAATTATGTTTCATTATTCCAATAGCTTCTCGGAGTGCATGGAACTCTGCTAGGGAAAGGCCACTATCACCGTGCTCATCTGTCATAGGAGTGCTCCAACCAAAAGTAGCTAACATCTGACGAGCAACATCAAAGTGCTCTATGGTTGTGGCAATCATGCTATCATTGACCTTAAGTTGCCCAACCAAATGATGTCTCTGAAATTCATGACTCCCATGCAAGCTCTCTGAATCAAAGTCCGCACTGTGATATGAGGCTAAATCGACATCACTCATCTCATGATAAGCAGCATGTGGAAGGTCCTAGGTTTGAGTCCTAGCTGGTCCATATCTCAACATGGTATCAGAGCCAGGCCCAGGCTAGGAGCCCCAAGCACACGAGAGGTGTGGCTTAAGGGGGGGTGTTGGTGTTGGAAATAAGCCACACCCGGACCGATGATGGACTGGTCCAAGAGGGGCTAGTAGCTCAGTGGTAGAGCACTCCAGCAGCATGTGGAAGGTCCTAGGTTCGAGTCCTAGCTTATGTTGTGGATTCTTGTCATGATGAGTCTGATTTCTCAGATCAGACCTTAGAAAACAAGTTAGAAGAATCATTTGTTGGCATGGGATCCCAGGATCATAAGTTAGTAACCATTGCACCAAAAGCCCGGACCGTTAGTAAACGGCACCCTCGGTGTTAAGGGGGCAACCCCAGGACAGGCCTCACTGACGAGGACCCCGGACACGTGGGAGGGACAAACCGTCCGGACAGACCTACGTCACCTTCCGGTAGGGGCCCACCTGGGGACATCACAGCCCACCACGCTCCACGAGTCTCGACCTCAAGACCTCCGACTCTGATACCAAGTTAGTAACCGTTGCACCAAAAGCTCGGACTGTTAGTAAACGGCACCCTCGGTGTTAAGGGGGCAACCCCAGGACAGGCCTCACTGACGAAGACCCCGGACACGTGGGAGGGACAAACCGTCCGGATAGACCTACGTCACCTTCCGGTAGGGGCCCACCTGGGGACATCACATGTTAGCAAATACTTAACAAATTGCAAACTTCAGTCAATCACAGAGTTTTCAGTTTGATGTTCTGAGGGACACTGCAGTATTTTGATATGCATTTCCTCAAATGAGAAGCAAAATGCACCCAATAACCGTATCAAATTCATATAATCAAACAGATAACTTTGTATAATATGGAAGGCAATTTCTCATCAAAACAAACATCAGCCAGAATTTTGAGATCTCTGCTCTACAATGAGAAATTAAGCAGTGAACAGACATTTTCACAAGGCCAAGGCCCAAAATTCAATCTTAAAAAAACAAAGCTTAAATTTTGGGATATTCTGTAGCTTACTACTGCTAGATAGGACAGCCTTCATTTGGTATTGATATAGTGTAATATTTATCTAATGATAAAACAGAGGAAATGAAAGCAACAACCAAAACTCACCTGACTCCTCGCAACTTCCTTCGGTCAGAAATTCAGTAGGATGCAGAACTCTAATTGAAGCCAAACATAGCGTAAGATGCCATTTCAATTACAGCAAAGTAGAAGCCTCTTTCAATCACATGCTTGTACAGAGCATCGCACGTGACATTAGTGCTGCATTCAGTCGTTGGATTTAAGTAAGATATATATAAGTAGAGGTATCATTAGTCCCTGACCTGCAGCTATACCAAGGAATTGAATTTAATAGACCAATCAAATCAATTTTTTTTAATTAAAAAAGCATTTTAATTATTTATATTCACAAGAGAGGATTTTTCGGCAGCAGCTATCTAGCATTATGGATGAATCCATGCCATATATTTAATATCAGGCTTGGGAGACAGGACAGCCTGCCTAGTCTTCGCTCAAGAGCGCAAATTTCCAAACATGAAAGGTATAGATTCAATGCACAGCACAGAGTTTCAAACGTGAAACGTGCAGATTCAATCCAGAGAGCTTGGAATGCATTCAATGTGGAGGCTAGAGAGAATCTTTGTTTGTAGGTTGAATGCAGGGAGCTTGGAATGCATTCCATGTGGAGGCTAGAGAGAATCTTTGTTTGTAGGTGGAATGCATTCCAAGCTCTCTGGATGGAATCTGCACCTTTCCCTTTTGGAAATCTGTGTTGTGGATTTAATCTATACCTTTCATGTTTGAAAATTTGCCTCTTAGAGTGAAGACTGTGCAGGTATGACAAGCCTGATATTAAATATATGGCATGGATTCATCCACAATGCTGGATACCCGCTGCCATGCATCTACCGGACAGATTAAAAAGAGATGAAAACTAATGGCCGGCGTGACTGCTATTGTATTATAAATTCCCTTCAATTAAAATACACGCTAAATTTAGTCTCCCCTGTCAGAAGGCCCCACTGCCAAATTAAGACGGCGATGAAATGTAGGCACGGCAGAGCCATTAGCCCGTCGTCTTCCAACATGAGGGTAATCTCATCTCGGCAAATTCAACGGGTTTGTTCTGACACCTATGTTACACAGTTACTTCAAAGCATAGGAGGATCAAATACAATGTATATGAGGATATTCTCAAATAGTTCTAAATGTTGTCTTTAATGGTTTCCTTTGAAGAGATTAGGATAGTCAAAATGGTAGATTATTTGGGCAGAATCCATAGAAGAAGAATGACGATCAGTAAAGAGATAGAGAGCAGCAGTCAAAAGTAGCAAGAGAGCTGCCAATTAGTTCTTTAGTTTTGTGCATCAGCTTTACTCACTAAGCTCTAAACTGTTTGGTCACGTGAATGCCATTACAAACTTTCATTCAAACGTAAAATCTAAACACGTCCAACTACACTCTGCCAAGAGGCCCCATCTGTGATGGGTTGGACACAGTCGCTACAAATTAGACGTTTGCCTTTGTCTTTACTAAAGCCTGGGTTAATTCCACCATCATATTCAGGAAACTTCTCTCTATAACAGGTGTGACCCAGAGGTCAGGGACAATAGAATATAACAGGTGTGACCCACCCAACCTCTTCTGACTGTCGTTTTGTTTTTTTTCTTTTGCTTTTTTTGCAATCTCGAAACAACGTCATCAGTCTTTTTCTGCAAAACAAAACAAAGCAAACGCTTTTTTTAAAACTCAAACGTTTCTCTAGGTTGATCTCGCTGCTCAGCAAGGGCCGGTCATTAGGAAAGGGGACATGGAAAACAATAGGGGTTTGGTAGACCCGAGGGGCACAAACGATAGTAACGTTGAAAAGGATACCATAGTCTTAGAGAATGAGGTTACAAGAAATGATTCTTTGGGGTTCGCAAGTAAGTCTGACGATATAGTAGAGATTCGGGGAGGTAAGGAAAACTGTGGGTATGTGCTTGGGGTGTTACCTCATGGGGGTCTTTTAATCCTTTTTAGCATCTCAACACACTTTTCAGCAGACTCATCAAACATTACACCATACACCAGTTTCAACGTTCATGCTGGAGTAACAAGTGAAACGTGGGGGGCGTGTATGTTGGGGTTCCCTTAGGGTAACCCTTCAGGCACAATAGAAAGGTGTATTTATGTCAACGAAAAACAGTACAAAAGGGATTGACGTAGGCAGACTTGAAAATTGAAGCAAGCAAGAAAGAGAAAATTCACAACTATCTTGCCAAAAACGGCACTTAAGACCTTGTTGGGCACAACAGAAGATCAACCAGTGCAAGTAGAACAAAATGAGTCAAAACAAGGTAAAGATACGGAAGAGGGGAGTTCAGCATTTCACAAAGCTTTAGATACAAAACAAAAGGGATTTGAAATTCACTTGACAGATAAGAAAGAAGGGACTAAAAACAATCAAGAACAAGCATATTTATATAGCCCTACTACAACACTGCTTCTGTGGTCATTGCATCTATACGTAAGTGAGTTAATGATCATGAAAAAGAGAATCCAATCCCTAAAAGCAAGAGGCCGATTGGAGGACATCAGGGTGAAAGAGATCATAGTATACAATGGGGAATTAGCAAGAGAGAACAAATTACTTAAAGAGTAGGTAAACAAACTGCAAAACAACATAACAAAAGGTGAGCAAAAAGTGATTTCGATAAGGCAGGATTTAGAGAAAGTGAAAGCAATAGAAGAGGGCAAGTCAAATATATTAGGAAAAAGCAATGTTTCTCAACTAAAAGAGATCCAATCTACAATGGAAGCCATGGAGATAAGAGAAAATAAGTTAAAAGAACAAATAGAGGAGGCCAAATCTTGGGCTCAAGTGGTGAAGGTTCCACCGGATACACAAAGAGAAATCATTGAAAAGCAAATGAGAAGGCAGTTAAGAGAGGAAAAGGGCAGAAGTGATCTAGGGCTATGAACATCATCATTAAAGGGTTAAAAGATTATGGGGAGAAGGAAACCACAAAGGAACTAACAAGAGACTTTTTTAGAGATCAAATGCAATGGACATGATTCATTTCTCAAGCCAACAGGATTGGAAGGTGGATAGGAGATGGCAAGAGTAGGCATGTAAGAGTCACCTTGAGGACTATTGAAGACAAGAACATGTTACTAAAGAACAAAAGATTCCTTAGGGGTACGCAAATATACCTAGACGAGGACTTAACCATAAACCAGCAGGAGGAAAGGTGGAAGGAGTGGGAGAAAGTAAAGGCAGCAAGAGAGGCTGCAAAATGGGTTTGGCTGCAAAATGGAAAGGCCCAAGTTAGTGATAGAATGACACACAAGAAATAGGAATTCAGAGCCCCCTAGGATTATTTGACATTGGTAAGTTGGAATTGTAGAGGATATCCATGGAGAAGAGGACCTGTATTGGGGCCCATAGCGGAAGGAAAAGACGTCATTATTCTTACAAAGACTCATAAGCATGAGGGAAGTAAAGTTCCTGAATTTGAAGGGTATAGAAAAGCTTCAGTTTGGAATGAAAGGTCGAACAGTGGCTAAGGACATGGTGGGGTGGCAGTTCTTTTCAAAGAGTCAAGGGACAAAGTTATAAAAGTGGAGAAAGAGGACCCAAACAAACAGTATATATGGCTGAAAATATCAGAAAATTAGGTTACAATATGGATGGCAGCATGTTACACTGCTCCAAAAAGTTCGAAATCATATAAGAAAAGGAATCTAGATTGAGAAGATCTTTATGCATCGCTTAAAAAAGACATTTATGTCTTTAGTACAATGGGTGAAGCCTTAATTATAGGTGACTTTAATGCAAGGACAGCAAGCAACCAAGCTCTTAATCTGCAAAACAAAGGTAGTGAGGAAGGGAACCCTTTATGGCTGGAGGAAGAGTCCGACCAGTTGTGGATTAGGACCTCGCAAGATAGCAAAGGGAGTGTTACACATTATGGGGCAGAATTATTAGGAGTTTGTAGTCTACACAACATGGTCATATGCAATGGTATGAAGGCATGGCCGAAATCAGGCAACTTTACCTACAAAACGTACAATGGGCAAAGTGTTGTAGACTATGTTATCTGCTCATAGAACTACACCTCAAGGTTGAGTGAGTTAGTGGTGGGGAACTGCTTGATAGAGTTGAAATCAAATCATAATCCAATTTTTGTAAAGCTTGACATCCACATAAGCAAACAACAGGGGCAGTAGGTCCACTCTTACCAAAAGAAGGCAACTTCACAAGGAAAAATCCTCATAACTTGAGAAAATTAGGAAATCTTCAAGGCTGCCCTTGAACAAATTTTCAAGGTGTACGAGAATAATGCAGTTGGCATAAAGAATCACTATGTAAACAAAAATATGTTGATTCCCCTTATACTCAAGGCCTTAAGTGGGTGTAAGAGGGCTAGACCCAAGAAAAGAGCAAAAAACACTTTCCCGACAAATCCTTGGTACGATGATGAGTGCAAAATAGAAAAAAAGGGATCTACAGAAAGATATGATGGACAAAGTTAGGATGAAAGAGTACAAAAAATTGTTACAGGTTAAAAAAAAAATTGTGAAAAATAGAAGATTAGAGCTGATTGCACTTGGAAAACATAATCCCAAAAAATTCTGGAAGGAACTACAGCGAAAGAAAATACAAATAGAAAATGATATCAAAGAGTATCAATGGCTGGAATATGCAAAAATGTTGTATGAGTGGGATTAGGATAAACATAGACCATCGATGGTCAAGGCAAATAAGTAGCTTTTCACCATAGAAGATATAAAACAAGGCATAAAAAGGTTGGCAATAAGAAAAGCTCAGGATATTGATGGGCTGCAAGTGGAACATTTAAAATAGGGTATTGAGGTCCTTGCACTGTGTATCAAACGCATCTTCAACAGTATTACTCAAGAGGGCTTCCCGGAAGAGTGGATGACTAGTGTGGTTATTCCTCTTTACAAAAGCAGAGATATCAATAATCCTTCAAATTACTGCACAATTATGGTTAACCCTCTCTTGGGTAAAATTTTTTGGCAGCATGGTAGAGTGTAGAATTAGTAGTTGGGTTGAAAAAGAGGGGAAAAGAGCTAAGGGACGGGCTGGTTTTAGGCCAAAACACTCCACTATTGACTATGGTGTCACCCTTCGGTTCATGATCAAAAAAATATGGAACACCTAGGGTAACAAGGCCTTATGCTACTTTGTTGACTTTAGAAAGGCCTTTGACATGATGCCTCACAACAAGCTTTAGAAAAGGATGGAGGAACTTGGGGTCCCTGATTTAGAGTTGTTGTGCATAGGCTTTGTGAGCAGGTTAAGGCTAAAATTCGAACCAAAGTTGGGATGTCTGAGTGCTTTGGCAACGATATCGGCGTCAAACAAGGCTGGCTGCTTTCCCCAACCTTGTTCAGGTTATACATTGATAAATTAGAAGAATGGATAAACAAGACTAGTGGGGAGGGCATTCAGTTGGCTTTAAGTACGTGATAAAGTTACTCCTATATACTAATGATCCCATACTAATTGATAAAACTGACCATGGTTTGAGAGAACAATTGCAAGCATTGGAATCCTTTTGTCAAGAGATTGGGATGCAAGTGAACACTAGCAAAATCAAAGTGATGATATTTTCATTGAAGAGAAAAAAAGGCAATTTAGCTTTCTTTTTGAAGGCAGCTTGTTGGAAACGGTGGATGAGTACAAGTACCTCGAGCTTGATTTTCACAACAAACTCAGTTGGGAAATGTGTAGAGCAAAAATAATCCAAGGGGGTTGGAAGGTGCTCTACTCTCTTCAAAATAGATGTAAGAATGCAGAATTATGGGATTGGAAAACCAAGAGAACGCTTTTTGGTTTGCTTGTTGTCCCGGTGATTCTATATGACTATGAAATTTGGGGCAACAACATGTCTGAGTAGAAATGGAGGTTGAGAGAATCCAAAAGCACCTTATCATAAGAGGTCTCAAAATCAAGATGGCAGTCCCTTATGAAAACTTATTGGCGGAAATAGGTACGTTTCGTTTGGAGGCATTGGCGATGGTTAGGTTGGTAAGTTATATAAAGAAGTCTCAAAATATGGAAAACCATCGTTGGCCCAAGCTAATTATGGAAGAAAAGTTAAATAGGAGAAAGAATACGTGGATGAAATAGAATGACAAGTGGCTAAAGAAATGGGATATTAATATGCAAAAATGCTCACATGTCAAAGAGGAAATAAAAAAATATGTTAGAGAAAAATTTAGGAGAATCATGTGGACTAATCAAGTGGGACAAAAAAAAGCTTACTATATCATAGAATTCAACCCCACGTGGGACCATGAGGAAAAAGCCTACATAGAAGCAGATATTAAATGGAAAGCAAAAGTGTTGATTGCGCAGCTAAGGACTAGTTTGCACCATCTTAGGTGTAAAACGGGCAGGTGGAAGATTCCCAAAGAGGAGTGGGAAAAGAGAGTTTGCCTCTTTTGCAACAAGGGTGTGGTGGATACAGAATGGCATTTCATGAAGGAGTGCTCAGCTTACGAAGACATACATGGCAGCTACGAAGACACTTTGAAAGACAACAGTTTAATCACCTTGTTTGAAGAGGCAAGACTAGGCAGAACTGCAAATTTTTTGATCAAAATTCATGATAGAAGATCTGACCTCGAGAAGGGGTTGCAAACTGTTTAGCAGTTCGCTGTCTTGCTTTTTGGCTGGGGGTGTGTGCGTTTTTGGGTCCCATAAGCTACTGTGGTGTCATGGACATTATTAAAACCTTTCATTCATTCATTCATTCTAAAACTGCAATCTTGTCTCTCTGTGTTTTTTATTTTAACGCAACCAAAAATGCTTATTAATGCTTTACTTACAACCGCCAAATGTATTGAGTGGATTAGTGTTCCTCACTTATTGTTAAGAATTAGTGGTATTGAAAATTATTTTTCAATTAGTTAAGGTCAAGTCTCTTAGATCTGTTAAAAAGATTGCTTTAGGATTGTGAAAATGATTAAAGATAGTAATCTTCAGTCATGCAAATGATGATGATTTAGGTTTCTTTTAGTGCTCCAAGTTGAAAGATTCCTACAATAAGTGCTTTTAAAATGTGAATGATATGTCCTTAATATTTGATGATAAATGAGTCCACTTTGAATGCCTTTAAATACCACTACATAAAAATAAATCAAGTGAACCACATATGGTAGGAAAGAAATGGGTGGAGTTAGCCAAATTTGAAATTTGAATTTTAAAACTTTGGGGGTTAGATTTGTAGGTCTAGGTTCAATCCCATGCATGTGGGATTGACCTGAGACAAGGGAGTGGTAGGATCAAGGTGGGAAGTAATCTAGAGCATGGGACACGATAGTAGGCATTACAAATGTTAAATATGTGGAAATATGTGTGCATATGGATAAGATGGAGCTAATACCATGGTCCCATATGACTGCTTATTTAAATTTGAGCAACACAAGTGGTCTCATGCAAGTTTTAAATTAAGCGGAAAGAATAATTTAGAATTGAAGTAGGGGAAAAACACTCTAAAAACCCTGCAAACAATATTTTCTAAACCCTAACTACTTAATGGAGCCCTAATAACCTAGAATCAAACAAATAAAGCATGAAACATAAAACCCTAGGCTAATAGTGCAAATCCTCCATTGTTGCTATCAGGCTTTGCTTCACTAATGCACTCATATTGGCAAACCTACAAATGCAATGAGGAGCTCAAGGGTTGACAATGGCAAGGTCAAATTATGCAAGTGGTAAGATGTGAAAATGAGAGTGAGAGGGTGGTTTTATAGAAGGAATTTGAATGAATGGCTCTGATCAAGAGTTGACTTTGGAGCCAAAATCAAGGGTTGTGATTGATTAAGGTTTCCAGCCACTAGAAGACAAAAGATAATTTTTTATTAGAGGAAATGGTGAGGTGGGAGATGATTTTAAAAATAACTAAATTGTATACATTTATTTAATTTATTTGAGGAAGGGGTAATGTAGTGGGATTTTAATTAAATAAGTGGGGACTTATTTAATTAAGGTAAGGTTCATAATTTAAATAAATAGGTATTTATTTAAATTAAAGAGGGAATGTGGATGTTGGGATAATAAATAATTAAATTATTTAATTATAGAGGAATTTAGAAGAAAATAGCTTAAGTAAATTTATTTAATTAAAAGTGTAAGAGAGGAAATGAATTAATTAAATAATTAAAATTATTTAATTAATAGCAAAACACAAAATTGGGATGAATTATGTGCAAAAATGACATTCATAGGCCCAGGACATTTTTAAGTGTCCACATTTTGCCCCTCTTTGATACAATGTCGATTTTGGTGTTGTATCAAAGAAAATTTGAGAAATGTGCTCTAAAACATGCCCCAGTATATTCCAGGTGAAGCACGATGGCCTTATGCCCCCTCGGGAAATTTTTTGAAAAGGTGTGCGAGGTGCTCAAAAGTGGTCTAGGAGTGAGAAATCAGCCATAAAAGGTGCTCGGCACGTGAAAAGAAGCCGCCGGTTGGTGATTTTTGTGAAAAGGGGGCCCGCCTAGGTCAAAAGGTCCTATAAATAACCCTTAGGGGCCCATAATCCTCATTTGTGCACTTTGAGTTTCAAAGTTTCAAAGAGAGCAGAGTAATGATTTTTAGATTTTTCACGGAGCTCCTGTCGATATGTCACCTATACCTCTTCATCAGCACTGTGGTTCAAGGGTCTGGACATATGGTCGGTTACCCAGGACGGGCGCGGCGGTATGTATCTATCCCTGACTTGTCTTTTTTTCATTTTTAGCTAGATTTTAGGGCCCGAAAATAGGGCACACCTGCGGTGCACTTTTGTGTGCCACATGCACTATCGCATGTGACACCCACGCTTAAAGGCATGATGCATGTGATCTGGTGCGACACATGCAGTTTTTGGAACCACATGTGTTAGCAAGTACGTTACCTACGCTTAGGTGTCATGCATCCATCGGGCTGCACCGCCTAGACCAATTAGGGAAACGCATGCATCAAATGACGACGCATGGGTGAAGAGTTGCGGCGCATGCACACAAATGCGGTGCCTGCTCAAAGTAGTGTGACACATGCATGCAAATGTGACGCTTGTGCAAAGAAGTGCAACGCATGCTCTTAGATGTGGCATGGATCTAACAGTGCAACGCATGCACCTATCTAATAGTTTTGAGATGCATTTTGACCCACTTGTGCCACTATTTTGTCATGAATGCTTTGTTTAGGGTTTTCAAATTGACATAGTGTGCTGCATGTGTTAGTCCAAGAGAGACTACCACTAATTTATATGTCAGGGAGTCATCCCACAAGATACCAGTTACAAGACCATTTGTCCGCAGAGGAGAGTGATACTCTAGATGCACTAGGGTTGTATGGTGTCTGTTTATGCCCCTGATTCGAGCTAACTGGGGCCTATTGACTACATTGGCTGAACGGTGGCATTCAGAGATGAGTTCATTTTATTTGCCTACAAGCGAGGCCACTATTACTTTGCTGGATGTCTGGCAAATTTTGCAACTACTGATCCATGACAATCAAGTTATATATAGTCTGGTGACGGGATTGGCAGCACTTCGACACTTATTCGAGACTGATGACGATGATGCTCTAGGGATTGAGGATCATGAGATCCACTAGAACACGTTGACAGACCGACATGATCGATTGATAGCAACTTTTATGTTCCTGCATTGGTGGTCTCGTGTGCCCAGATCAACGTGGGCATCGCTTTCCAATAGGTTGGGGGGAAATGCTTGAGGGCATGATGGTGAATGCCACGGTGTATGCTTGGGGACCCTGCCTTCTAGCGACACTTTACCATCAGTTGCATGGAGTTGTTTATCGCGGTGAGTAGTCGATCAGTTACGGTGTTACCTTACTGATGATATGTGCTTTGGAGCATATTCTTGTATTCAGGCCACTGGTGGAGCAAGAGGTTCTAGATGAGCTCCCTTATGTTTTTTGCTACACAGGGGTACTCTTACGAGTACAGATGGGTGATGTCGGCTATTGGAGGCACGCCATTGATCATTTTGTTTGGAGGCCATACAAATCTTCCCCTATGTGGATAGATGGCATAGAGCATCTTTTGTTTTGTAGACATACAAAGTACTTGATTGGGAGGACCATCCAGAGCCAACATGTTATTGAGCACCACTTTCCTAAGTGCATGCCACGACAGTTTGGGGAGAGGTAGGATACACCTGTCGACACTACAAAGTTTGCCCGGGTTACACTGGAGGTTCCTCACTAAGGGTCGATGATTGTAGTCCAAACAACTATAGATGAGATCGCAGGGCTAGAGTCGATAGAGTGGAGTGCAAATGATGTTGCAGATGCAGGTACCACGACTGCCTATGATGCTTGGTGGGCCACCCACAAGCCAGTTCCTGTAGAGAGGCTGGGGAGGGGTGCCAGAAGTAGGTTCAGAGGTTAGGGTTGAGGCAAAGGCTAAGGGGGCAGAGGCCGAGGAGGCAGGGGTGATGGTGGCAATGGAGGTGATGATGGAGGAGCTGATGGTGGCAGAGGTGACAAGGGCCGAGGAGGCTAAGGGAGAGGTGACAGGGGGAGAGGGAGAGATGGATAGGGTAGGGGTGCTTCACTTGCCTCGATTCAGGAGGAGGGAGAAGGAGGAGTTAGATAGGTTGATGTCGTAGTGAGCGAGATGCGGGTGGAGGAGAGAGTAGAGGATGTGGCCATGGAGGATGTCAGCAGAGGAGACATTGGTGGGGAGGAGATGGAGGAGGATGATGGTGGGGCCGATGATGCCAAGGAGCAGATCCGAGAGGAGGCACTACAGGATGTGCCCATTGAGGTGATCAGGGGTGATGAGGAGGAGGAGGAGGCCGTTGGGGGTTAAGGCGGGCACTAAGCTGAGATGCAAGGGTTATGGTTGCTTATGCAGGAGTTGGAGGGCCAGCTGGCACAGAGGACTGGAGAGTGAGATATGGTTATCATCAAAGCGCAGAGGGTAGAGCAGAGGAGTATTGACTTTGTGGTGATAGTGGTCAGGCCAGCAGCAGAGTTTGCACATGCTTTGTATAGGGCGGCACAGGAGGCACAGTACTACAAAGGCCTTTATGAGAGTTTGGTGCCAGCCAATCAGAGAGCACCTAGTTTTCAGAGTAGGAGTGCTAGTAAATCTCACTCACGTAGATCACACAACAGCGTGGGGCACTCCCAGAGGCGATCCTCACCATATGATAGGCCATCCAGATTGAGGATAGGATCAAAGAATAGGGGTCCTCCCACGGGCCCAGCAAGATCAGGAGGCCATGACAGTGTTGTTGCAAGTATGTGCCTAATCGGTGTTGTCATTGATGTCAACATATTAGTGTTGTCATTAGTGTCAATTATGCTCTTGTTTTGATGCTTGATTGTAATGAGTTAGATGCTTTGTATTTGTCTATGTAAGTCTGGATATTGAGGATATTGAAAAAATTTGCTCCTTCGGTGGAAACAGTGTGTTGCAGAGTTTCTTGTGTATTGCAGAAGAATAGTCTAGTAGATTGCTGTGTTCTGAGTTTGAGCCTCCGATATGAAGAATTGAGTGAGTTATGTTCACCAGAGTGAAAACAACCTTTTCTGTATGTTTGGCAATGAAAGGGAGAAAGTATTATGCTCCGCATTGAATTATTTTTATTTGCGGTTCTAGAGTTAAGTCTAGAATGATGATAAGTGCTTTCAACTACAATGATTCATGATTCGGTGGTCCACAAGCTATCCTTTCCTTTTGACAGTGGCTGACAGTGTTGTTCTTGTGCTCCGGTTTGAAGAATCTGATGGAACCATATAAAATTTTCATAGCTCTGGTATTTTGTCCTTAGGTTTATGTCATTTGGTTAGAGGATTTCCAAGTTTTGGGTTTTTGCATACCAAAAGAGGTATTAGGAGCAAGAAAATTCACTAAACCCTAAACCCTCATACTATGAAAAAATGTAAAGGCCACATTTGTTATAATTCTTCAGTGACCGCTTGTCCTCTGTTGCCAAACTTTAAGTCATTTCCTTATGTCCCCCAGAACATTAATTTATTAGCCCCTCGCCATACAGTTACCGTTTCTAGCCCACACCCAGAAAAATTTTATTTTAAAGGAAAAATTGGCCCAATTAGCCCCCTTTTCCTAGAAGGGAAAAGATTTTTTTTAAATATATACGCCAAGCTCCAATCTTACTAATTCTTTTTGACATGTGGCGATGGTGGATTTGTTTCTGCCAATCCGCAAGAAATAAAATATTGATGGATTTGGCACCTTCGAAATTGCGGAAAGGGTGACAGTTGGTCGTAACCGTCTAGGAAGGAAAGATGGCGGGTCCCGGGCAGTATAAAGTGATTTCTTTATGTTTCTAACATTTCACCATACTTCACCAAGGAGCCTTTCTACGCGATCGTGGAATGAGGGAATCATGACATGTGACTTTCTGAAGGATGGGACTAGTGCATTTATGGAAAGGATCTGACGTGTCATAGGATGTGACCACTTTTGGAGAGTTGTCATGTTCTTGTACAGTCAATCTAGTGGTTGTCCGCCATTCTGCCAAGATCATATCTCCTGCCATATCCTTTGAGTGTGGAATTATGGATGTTGTCTTAACTATACTGCAAAGAGGATATTTTATTGGGATTACGGTTGGGGAAAGCTATCCAAGTGGCATGTCATCATTGGGAAAAGCTAGCAATACCATCTTACTATGAAAAAGGGTCAAATCGACACTGTTGAATCAAGCTAGCTAAGATATTGATCGACGGCCCAAATTTAAAATTATGACAGAGGGATGTGTTGGTGCTGGATATGACAATGCTTCATTACAAGCATTAACTACTCAGGCATGTGTACAGTCTCCATCACCGCCACTACGAAGGAATTTACTAACATAAAGATTTGGCTTATGCAAGCTTGACCTTTGGAAACCTGTGCCTCTACCAGGAATGACATTTCATCTACTGTGTGATGAAATTTAACATAATGACAGTGCTAAATTAAGGAAATCAAGACACCTGACCTGGCATATTCAAGGCAAGAAGTGATGTTCTCAGTTATGCAGAATTAAGAGATCCAATCTTTCTGTTCATTTATGGTAATCTTCAAAAAAAATCCCATTTATGGTAGGAATGCTTCGAAATGACTGGAATTTGTTAGACCAAAGATGTGTGGATTTATGCTTGCATCTCAGAATTTCTATAAATAGGAGGTTGTTGATGTTACCCCTTGTATTGTTTAATACATTTTGATAGTATGGCTCTTCCTCGCTCCTGTGTGTTCTATTTACTCCTCTATTCTATCAGATTCTCTTCCTTGTTCTCATGGCTAATAATTTGTCCTTATAGAATTAGAGAGACCTAGAATTCCTTCCTCTGGAATAGGTGGTGCAGGGAAAATCAAGGAACAATAGCAATATTTTATAAATTCTTATAAGCATTTCTTCTTCCTACTATTTCATTCAGATTTGGATCACATGTTTTAGTCTCCAAATTCCAGTCATCTCTTATGTCTGTGATTTGGTAGATTAGAATCAAGTGCAAAGGGAAATCATTTCTCTCTCTGCCTTTATCCCTCTTCTACTTTTCCTAACAATGCATCATCTCTAGTAGTAGGGATGTTTCCTCGCTGGATGTAGCATATGGATACATAAATCTTCTCTTTTGTCATTGTTGTTGCCCCCCCACTGGATGGATGACATTGCCACATCTAGCCTGATGTGATTTCATTTGGTTTCTATCTGGTTGAGCTGGTTGGTGACCACTCAATTATGAAATAGGAATCACATCCTTACAAATGACAATGGGCATAAAATGAAGAACTCCAGTTAATGGGGTTTTCTTCTAATATTGTCGCTTGCAGTCATTCTCAATTGAGGTGGATAAGTTGGTCAGTTAATGCTCCTATAAAACAAATAGGTGGCATATGATGGGTTTGTGAGCTCTAACAACATCTAACAAATAGTCCCCCATCAACATCACGGCTTGTTTTCCCCGCCTAAAATTGAGAGGATACACAGTTGAAAGGCAGGTATCTTAGCATGTACAAAAGTTGGAGAGCATACAGTTGTGAAGCGGTTACATCGACGTCCTCTCATAGCTTCATCTTTTGGTTATGAAAATTTGTAACTTCTTTTGTCTTGAAGCCTAAAGCTTGTTTGCTCCTTATCTATATAAAAGGGAATTCAGGGCTTGTGAAAATCATTGGTTCAAGGTCATGTCTCCAGACTTAGTCTAAAAATATGGATCAATCTAGTTAAAGAGGAGTTGTAAATAGTTTGTTTTCTGCTAATATAATTAGTCATATGTTTTCAAGTCTTCATTCTGATTTTTTTAGATTTCTTGATAGAATTGCAAAGGCTATGTTGTAATTTACTAAACAGTTTGCTTTACAAATCTTGTTTAGTCTTGAAGTGTGTTGTCTCCTACTTCATGTATACAGTTCTACATTTATGAATATATATTTGATTAAGGATCATCTTTATTCATCATCACAGTCTTTCCTGTGTTTGTATATTGTTCTTATGGCATTTACTCAAGTAGTAATATAAACAGCGACTAGAGAATATCGAATGTAGTATTGGTATATAGGGATAACTAAGCATGGTTAACTCCAAAACTAGTAAAGTATTTTCAATGTAAGGCATTATTATATCTTTATAGTAAAATGAGGTTTATTACATCACATTTCTTTTAGTTTCTATTAGTTTCTTGACTCTATGGCCCTTGGATAGGCACTGATCTATTCATGAATACTGTACTAAGCTTACACCCCTTTAATCATCCTCATCATATTTTAAAATGAATCAAAACATTTCCCTTCCAACAATAGGTTTTTAGAAGGTTAAGTTAAATTTTGCATGTTCCTCTACAAAGAATAGGATCAAAGCTTAAGAATCTAGCCCATTGTTTACTTTATAAGACATTCTTTAAGCAAATCTACAAGGAACATATTTGTTAGGGGAACAGTGTTATTTAGCTAGTATCTCAGGGACACCCTATCCATTTGAGCTAAACATTGATTCCCCCAAAAAAAATGAAACATCATTAGAAGGAACACCTTCCTTGGTGTCATAGAGCCTAAAGTGTAGAGGAGAGAGGGATTGAAAACCCCTATTTCCTGTTCGTTGGCCAATCCCTTGAGGCAGATCAATTATTAGAAATGGCTATTCTATATATCTATTTTCCTTGAGATCAGGTTGAGAATTTAAAACAACCAACAGATTGGTGACTCGGCTGGGGACTTGAAAATAAGAGTTGTGTCTTATCCCAAGAGTATATATTCCCTTGCAAAATTGCCAACATTTTTATAGCTAAGGATCAAAAAAGCTTTTGTCCAGTTGATCCACCCTCATATTTGTGACTCTATTGGAAAATAAAGATAGAACTATGTTTTATTCTAAAGATCTTAGCTAGATTGATCCCCATATGTGTTGAAGAGTCAGTGGTTAGATTGATTATGTTCCTTTCAAAAGAAGGATGGTGACTCTACTATATTTTTTCATTTATAGTTGGGATAGATACAGGTCTACTACATAAGTTTTATGTGCCAGAATGATCTACATAACTCTACTGTGAAACAAGATTTGGAAGTTGGTTTTAAAAGGGAAGCAATATGCTTTCAATTTATCTGGAGCCATCTGAACCTATCTGGAGCTAACTGTCTTTCCTCCCTCGATGGCTCTAGAGAGATCCAAAATGTTGTAATGATGGAAATAGAGCCCATGGGTATCTATGGAGAGATCCAGAATATCTTCAAATGCCAAAAGAAATTTGCAAAAGTTCTTGGGAGCAACAACTTTTATGGAGAAATGCATGTTTTTGAGCTTTAGAAAAGAAGACATAGCATGTGCAAAGCACGTATTTACAAAAAAAGAAACTTACCCTATCCTACTCTACTTAGTGATGTAGAGATAAGTTATACAAAACCATTAAATGGTTGTGGAAAATAACATCCTTTTCTCAAAAGATGGATCCATGCATTCAACTTTTTGAAAGAAGAGGAAAACCATGAGAAGAAGATGGCTAAATATTTGAACTTCGATGCTTCTTCCTTTGAAATGGCAGCCTTCTCCATAATTTCTGATTCTAGTAGATGCATGGGCTGATTGGAAAGATCTTGCAATCCTTCCTCACATTCTGTTGCATGCATGACTGGATGTAGCTCCTTATCCTTTAAATATCTCATCGAGCAACCCTCCTTGGACTTTGAAGGTATCCAAATAATAATGATCCTTTCTTTGTTGGGGCTTGAAGTCATGGTCCTCTAGTTGAGGAGGTTGCATAAGAGATGTCACCTTCTTTGTATGCAAGAACCTCTTTCTTTGGATCTATTGTTTTGGGGGGAAGTTTCTAAAACAATAAACCTAAAAAAGACTTGCTAACTAATTTTTATTTTGAATTGATGTCACCAAATCAATAGCAACTCCCTAATGATCAAATGCAATCCTTGTCATTTAATTATAAATGTCAAACTAGAGTGGTGTCCATGGTGATATGCAAGAGGGAGAAGAAATCATTTGCATGACATTCTTTTTCTACAAAAAGAATTGAAAGGAAATGCATGAAACAAACTGTTGCAATCAAATCTAATCTAAGAGCTTTTAAATGAAATTGTTGGAATCAAATATATCCTAAGAATCTTGTGAAGGGAAATACTGGAAATGTAAAGAACTGAAAATGAAATGACTGCTAAGAAATGAAACTACAAACAACTACTGTTGTTAAAATACTAAACTATAATTATTTTATAAAACTCTCCCCCTTTGATTCTTTGATTATAATGCATTTATATAATACTTATTCTTAATCAATCCACCAAGAATGTGGATCTGAGATCCTATTCTTGAGGAGAAAAACTATAACTTCTTCATCTAATTTCGTTGTCTTCTTTCACGCCACTTTTATTTTAGTCTATTTCTATCACAAACTGCTCAATTATTTTGACAAATTTCTTTAAATGGTTATAGGGTTTTGTTCCCCTTGTTCCCAACTTTCCAGATCATTTTTAAATTTTGAATTTTATTGATAAATGAGGGAGATACCACCATTTTACTGAAACTGTATTTTTAACTTTCTCTTTCCGTGCTTTTTTTTAGGAAGTTTTCTGACATTTCAAATTGATAGAATTTATTCTTTAGACTAACAATTTCTTATTACAAGGCAAAACATTTAATAGCATTAATACATGCAATGACACTAATTAAGCAAAATACATGCTTTTATTTAGCTAATAGATGAGATGATTTATTGCCTCGTCAGTTAGACTACATGGTCTTCCAAAAAGCATAGTTTCAGATCGGGATACCAAGTTTGTTGGGTATTTTTGGAGGACCTTATGGAAGAAGTTGAAGACTGAGTTGAAGTTCAGATCTACACATTATCTGCAGACTGATAGGTAGACAGAGGTAGTAAATTGAAAATTGGGCAACCTACTGATATGCTTAGTAGAAGATAAGCCCAAGGGATGGGATTTGATATTACCATAGGCAAAGTTTGCATATAACAATTCTTTCAACATGAGTACTAGTAAATCTCTATTCTAAATTGTATATGGGAATATTCTGAGAAATGCTTCTAAGTTGAGAAAGAAAGATAGATGAGAGAAGAATAGTCTCGAGGCTGAAGACTTTACAGAGCACCTGAAGAGCTTGCATGAAGAGGTACGACAACACATTAATAAAATGAATTATGAGTACAAGGCTAAGGCAGATCAGAAGTGGAAGTTTAAGGAATTGAAGTTTGGTGATGAAGTCAAGGTTCACTTAAGGAAAGAATGGTTCACAATGGGGACATATAATAAGTTGAAAATGAAAAAATTTGGACCATGCAGGATCCTAATGAAGCATGATTTAGAAAATACATATGAGGTAGAGCTTCCAAGTGGAATCACCATTTACCCTATGTTCAACATTGCTAATTTAACAGAGTATAATGAAGATGGCATAGAGGATGGACCAATAGAAGAGCAATGGAGTATACTGGCACCTACTTCAAAGGAGGAGATAGAAGAAATCCTAGATAGTCATGTGAGAAGAAGCTAGGAACAAGCAATATGAAGAATATTTGGTTAAATGGAAAGGAAGGTCAGTCGAAGATTCTTCCTGGTTGTCTAAGGCAGATGTTGATCATTTGGGTTTTTCTCAAACACATGAGATGTGACAAAGTCACTTCTCAAATTACCCTGGGTGTCTGATGCAGGAGCATCAAGTGGTGTAAGGAACTCTTACATCACCCAAAAATGATGATTTTATTTTATGTTCTTTTTAATTTTAGTATTTTTGAATACCCAATTGCTTGAATAATGATGTGGGACCTTCAATTTTTCCAACTTGCTAAAAATAACAAACTGCTATTTTTAGAAAGTTTTCATTTGAGCACGTATGGAAGAAGAAATATACTCAAAGCTTTGGAATTGAAAAATATAAGCTTTGGTGAAATAATTGGCCAAATATCACTAGTGGGCTTAAAGATATTAAAGTTTTTGTTTCTTTAAAAACCCTTGAAAAAGTTTTAAAGTCAAATATGAGGCACTTAGAGGCCCCGTACGGCCCTGAAAATGGGTGAAATTGGAAGAGAATATTATAAGGGCGTAGATCTATTCACAAGCTTTCCAACTCATCAAATGGTTTTTCAATTAAACACCCAAATCAAAAGTATGGCTCCTGGAAGTTGACCTATTTTTGGAGGGAGTTGCAAATTTTAAAATTTTGGTTGAAAGGTGCCAAAAAAGGCTATCTATGACCAATTTTCAAGAATATTTTGGGTAGTAGAGAAAAAAGGGGGGAAGTGGAGAGTCAGAAAAAGGATGGAAAATAGAAATCCTAACATATTTGAAGCTACATAAGTAGAAGGTTCCAGAATTCAGAGGAAAGAAGATGTAATGTGTTGCAATCTGTTGAGGATTTATCATCTAATTTGATTCATGTTTCTGTAATGTAATGTGTTTTTTAGTTCAATAAAAGAACATTCATATTTTTTGTGAGAAATCTGTGTTGTTGTATTATCTGGGATTGACCCCCCTCATTAAAGAGTTGTCAATTGCTTCTCCATCTTCCGAATAGAGCAAGGGTCATCGACAATTCCACAACATTCCATAGGAATTTCTATATTATGACATTTTTTGTATGCCTATATGGTTTTGTACACATGCATTTCTATTTCACTGATGTAGTGATTTCTTCTTTGAGGATGCAATCTTGGAAAAAATCTTTCCTAGATCACTCAAGGACACACGATTCTTGGAGTGATTTTGCTCTTTAGCTCCTAATTATATAACTTCTTTCTCACATTTAGTCAATAAGTTCCTCGAGCATTTCCAAGAAAACATTGGACCTCAAGTCTCTTTGACAAACTTGGTTCAATCCAAACAAGGAACAAAATAAAAATAACAGATTTCATGGGTCCTTATCAAGCCCTCTTTTCACAAGTTCAATATTCTATTTTGAATGTTGATGTGCAAAGAATCTTTATTGGAAAATTACAACCTCACATCTGTGATAAGATATTATTCATTCAAAAGACACAATAAAAACTTCATCAAGATCAATGAATTTCATCTAGTAACATAAGAAAATATGTGGCGGCAGCATCATCTCCTGCTCCTGCCCCATATAAATTGAAACCAAAAATAAGACATTTCACACCATTATTGGAGTCTCTTTACTGTATAATGACACAACTTTTAAACAACAATCTCATCAAACTTCCACTGGTTAGACCTCTCGATCTAAGTAAGATGCAAGCATCTTCCTTTGATTTGAAGGTATTTTGTCAATTCCACCACACTATTGGTCATGACACTGAAAGATGTATGCATCTTAAACATGAAGTTCAAGATCTCATTGATTCCAATGTCATCCAGGGTGCTGGTGTGAATGAAAAAGGAAATAAATCGAGGGCTTCACCTAATCAAAATCTTCAAATTTTTACAAATCCATTATATCATTGTGAATCTAATGTTGTGGACGCATCTCAAGAACAAGACTATGAAGGTGATGTTTGTATGGTAGATGCCCGCCCTCATAAAGAGCATGCAAAACCTGAACCATCTATATCTTTTTCTCCTCATGATGCTACTATTTAGGCTCCTAATGGACCTCTCTACATCACCATTCAAATCAATGATAAACCTATAAGAGGTGATATGATAGACCCTATATGCATGGTAAATGTAGTAACTAAAGAGTTTCTCTACATGCATGGTCTACACCGTGATCACTATGATGTATCAGAAATCATGATTAGAGCATATTATGGATCTATCCTTCTAACTCTTGGTGACTTGACCCTCGATGTCAAGGTTGGGCCAAGAACCTTGGATGTTACATTCGTCATCATCACTACATCAAACTTATTTCATGTGAAGTTGGTCACCCATGGCTTTGCTCCATAAAGGCGGTCCCCTCTATGGTTCATAAGTGCTTAAAGTTTCCATTTGAGGGATGTGTGCATGTTGTACATCACATTCGGTACCAACCCATTGCTCAACATGGACACTTTACACTTGATTACTTCTAGCCAAAACCAGTTAGAGTCACTCAAGCTAGAGATGATTTTTTATCATATCAAGAGTTTAAAGCAAAGAAAATAGCAGAGTTATCGCTTAGTAACATACCTCCTTGTGATGTCCCCAAACCTCCTTAATCTTATGAGGCTACAACAGTAGTTCCCCCTATCCCACGGTGGTGAATGAAGCTAAGCCCAAATCAAAGGTTCTTCCCCGTCCTTAAGCGTCTGGTAGATATGTTGAGGTCCCCCCTCCACCATCCCTTCAAGGAAAAGGAGGCAACCTCTAAGCACAAAAAAACCTCCCCATAATCACAATATAATTTTTGTACCACACGCCTCTACGGAGACTAGTGGAAGTCAATCGATTGCATGCCTATTATTTCCTGAGGTTTCTCAACTGCTTAAGGATGCTCATGTACTTCCACCTATTTCACAAGTTGTGAAGGAAGAGCAGCCCACATTGAGGAACCCTCCCCCTATGGTCTCCCAACCTTTAGTGGTTCCTCATGTTTCTTCTAATGTTCTTGAAGCAAAGGAAGAAAAGAAACCCACATTGGAAGATACTACAGTTCCCTTAAGAAACATCACAAATAAAGCTAAGTGAAATAAAATTGTGAGAGAAAGAAAGAAGTATCACCGTGCTATGGCTTGCCTTGCCATAGGAGAGGAGAATCTCCCTCCTCACAAGTGTTTATCACCGATGAATGTGAAAGAGACATCTACCAATGTTCCATCTCCCATAGAGAAGGATAAAACTTCACAAGTCACTATGGAACCTATTGTACTATATTTCAATAGCGAATCTGAAGATAAAAATGATACAGGTATGGCTCTTGTTCCTTACACCACACTTTCTATAGATACTCTTGCATCTTGTCCACCTATCCAAATGGATGATGAGAAAGATTAGGAGGAGGATGATTTGCTTTAGGTTGGCTCATAAGTATGGCCCCTTATTTTCATTTATGTTATGAGTGCATGTGATTGTTTTCCCTCGTAATGTGTTGCTTGATGTTATATAGTTATGTGTTGTTGTTAAGCTCTCTTTGGATGACCCTTGTTTCCCTTTTTGGTACAAGGATATAAAGGGACCAAATTTTGTTGTGACATTCTCTCTATTTATATCATCATTTTTCTATGTGTTGTAATTTGCATTGTTGTTGTGTCCTTTGGGGATGATGCAAGGCATACCTGATGCTTTGGCATTCTCCCTTGTTGACCCAAAGCATTTTTATTTGATTTCATGTGATACTTCTTCATTTGTCTCCATAGTTCTACCAGCTAACGGATGATGACAATTCCAAATATTTATAGTCTTGAGAATTATCCTATTATACAACCATTCATATACTAACACTAGTTAGGTAGATCCTTTTGTGTTATTATTTAGCATAACTTGTTTCTTATATGTTTTGATTTATGTGGTACCTTGATATTATGCTCGGCGTCATACCATGAATACACAAGCCATTGTGTATCATTCTCGTAGCATCACCTCGGTTTGCCTTTTGTGTGGGGCAACCCCTTGTTGCGATGTAGTTTTTGGGAGAACATATCATATGGGCATGTGCTTCTATAAATCTCTCGTGCCTATATTGTTGTTTTATTCTAACTTAAAGCAATTACTCCCTAATAGGAGTTAGCAATCACTTTAAGGTGGGGGCATATATCACACTATGCTCTTTTGGTTACATAATCGTTTATTATAGTTGGCATGGAACTCACCTAGTGATTCGATGATCCTCACTAGCCCGTGATGTTTCCTTTTGGTCTATGATCCACCTAGTACAACGAAGTTGGCTAGCCCATGTGATTCATGTGACTTGTCGTGGTCACGGTCTAGTAATTCAATGGTCCTTACTAGTGAGTTATTTTCACTAGTAAGCATACTTCACACTATGCTCTATTAGTTACATACTTGTTTATTATAGTTGGCATGGAACTCACCTAGTAATTCGACGATCCCCACTAGCCTGTGATGTTTCCTTTTGATCCATGAGCGGTATACAATGAAGTTGGCTAGCCCGTGTGCTTCATGTGACTTGTCATGGTCTCCTAGTACTTCGTCTTTCCTTACTCATGGTCACCTAGTAATTCCACAGAGGCACTTCTTTTCACATGACTCCTAGCGACCAAGCTAGCGTCAAAGTCATGTGCCTTGTGTGTTTGTTCCTATGTTTGTTTGTTTAATGCATTATGTTTGAACTTGTGTCTTATGTGTCTTCATCATGTTTTCCATGTGTTTTCTATGTATTCTTTATGCCTTATGTGTATTCTTCATGTCTTGAAGCGTGTATGCATTGTGTATGGCATGTATTTTTTTTGTGTAGTGTGTCTTTCGCATGTATTCCTATGTATGCTTTTTAGTACTACACGTATGTGTGAATTATGTTACAATATCTTGCGTGTTTGAAAATCTCTTTGCTTATGTGTTTACAACCTTAGAATCCTAAGCTTGGGGTTTACTATAGTCCACAACTTGGTAAAATTCTTTGGCTTCTATGTTTTCATGTTTGAAACCTGTCTTCTCCTTCCTTTAGTGTGAGTTTGAATGTAAGTTCATACCCACGCTAAAGTGGGGGCTAAATACTATAAATTAAAATATGTACACTAGCATTTTACACCTAGTTTAGCACCTAGTTGGACCTAAGATGTTACCTTTGTTGATCAGGACCTATTTTAGTTCACCTTTTTTAGCATAAAATGATAAAATCTTGATCCCAATGAATAAACCCGATAGAATAAACTTAGGATTGGCCTAAGCCCACAACATTTGACACTTCCCAGAGTTTGTGGGGCTAAAGGACCAAGGCACCCAAGCGCCCTGGTCCCAAATGGGTCCTTTAGCCCCTCTCCTGTGGTGTCAGCTTAGAACACCTCCTTAGTTTGTATATGTTGGCCCCATTTGGTTTTATTCATCATTTTTTAGTGAGAATGCATATATAAAGGAGTTTTACAATTCATTTTACACTAAGATGCCTAATGCAAAATTAGAGTTTGCTCACATGAGTTTTGATCTTCTATGCTAAAGTGCTCTTCATACTTGGAGTTTCTATCTACTAGTGGATGCTATGAAGTTTATTCATAGGATTTGAAGGAAGTTTCAAGCCCTCTCATCACTCTCCTTGTTGGTGCATGATCTTGAGTTATCTCCAACAACTAGGGTTTCACTTCTTGTGGTAAATCATTATCATTCATATTTCTATCATATACTATAGATTTGGCCTATGCCCTACTAGGGCACACACTCTTGGATCTAATCATCATTGTAATGGAGGTCGAAACACCAACACAAGATTTGATTAAGACAAGCCCTTATAAACAACACAACTTTCTTCTCTTTTCTTGTGTGTAGGTTGAATATACAAGTTTCTGAGGACAAGATCTAGGAAGAAGGAAGGATTTATAGGTACATGTTTGGTGAAACTCAAAGATTTTTCTAAACCCTAATTAGGGTCTAGGGCGCCCAAGTGCCTTGGTCTTTGGTGCCTCCGAATCCACATCCAAGTTCTACTCTATTTCCTAATCTCTGTTATACTTTTAGATTTTTGATATCTATTTCTAATAGTTAGTTATTAGCAGATCTTTGTCAAATAGGGTTTGGTTATTTACCCTAGTTTGCTTGCTAGATCTTGGTTAAATTTGGTTGACTCTTCTCTATACAACAAAAGAACAGAACCAGGTTGTAGTTTGGCTCTCCTCCATGGGTAGTAGCCAAGCTCAGTTTGTGTTCTAATGTTTAATAGAAGAGGGTTTTGACCTAGTTTAATCTCTTAGGCTAGATCACCCTTTTCTATCCTAAACAATAACAACATGCAAAAATTCCACATACTCTCTTCCTCACAAGTAATCAAGTTTTTATTTCTTAGTTACATTGTCTTTTCTCATCTTATTATAAATAGAAAATTTTGCAATGAATTATTTTCTATTTAAAAATGTCTACTTGTTGCAACTCCTTATGTACTACAACAACAACAACAATGTCCTCGTAGCCACTTTCATAGAAATTTTGTAGGAAGCAATGGATTGCAAATATCACATGCAAAAATAAATGTGTAAAGTAAAGGCTCTTTGTTATTTGGGATTGTTATTAGCTTCTCATGTGGAACTACTAGTAATGAAAGTCTCTTATTTTGGAGTATGCCAGACTTCTCATGTGAAACTACTAGCTATGGCGAAAGATATTGGGATTAGGTGTGTCATACACCTTGCAAGTCCTAATGTTTATATTAATTGATAATTTATTATTTTGTGTTATAATTGTTAGTATACAGATTTGTCACCCAAAAATCACTGCATGTCTTGCCCAACTCAGGGTGGCAAATGTACTAACAATTGAACAATTTGTAAATGATTTTACAATTGTTCTCTACATTCTTTAAAAAGGAGCAACTTCCTTTATATGATAACTAATTAAAAATGGGATGTGCTTTTAACCAAAAAGTAGGAAAGGAGGTTTTTCTTAAATATTTATAAAACAAAATGAGTACAAAGCATCGTAACAATAGTGTAACTATTGAACTCAAGTGATAAAATGAAAAGAAATCACTACCTGAACACTCAAACATAGGAGAAAGTGATTCATAGCAGTGAGCTAAATAAAGATCATTCCAACATTTTCTGATATCAATCAATGCGTTTATATGAAGAGATATTGCATATTCAACACAGAAAGAACACGCAACATAGCAATTGTAACTCAAAGTTTATAAGAAACTAAAATCTACTCTTTTGAACTTCCACTCATACATATATGAAAAATATCTGAAATGTTCTTAACAAAAAATAAAATGATCCATCAACAACTCAAAGTTTGCCAAAAGATCCCCATTCTTCCTTCCCAAAAAATAATTTTCTGGAGAGGGAGGAACCCCTTTACAATGAAGTAGATGCCTTTTTAAGGATTTACTGGCCCACAAGTAATTGGTAACTACCGATAACTCATTTTTACCGAACTCCCACTTTTGAACTATTTTTCCACTTTCAAAATAATTTGCCTGCCTTTGTTATTTTCCCTACCACATCAATGGGAATTATAAATAATTTCACCCCTCTTACAATATAAATTAATTCTAAAAAGAATTAATATCTCTTGACACTATGACTTGGGGTAAAATTATTTGCCCTAAATAACTAATTTTAAAATACTTCAACATAAAGTTAAAAAGGCAATCTATATTTATTTCAAGTTATTTTATGACTTTAATAAAATTAATTAATTTGGAAGAATTAATAATTTTATAATTAATTTTATTAAAGTCATAAATTTTATTCTTGAACTAGCTATGATTTTCCCTTCAAGATATTTCCTTGGGAAAATTTTCACATGTGAGTTTAAAATAAAATTTTCTAGTTAGTTAGATTTTTAGGGTAGTGAAAAATTGGAGCCAACAAGTGGCTCTTATTGGGGACTGCATTCCCTGGTGGAATGCAGAGAACTCCAAGATCTCTTTGGATTAGTGCCTTTATCTATTGGGCCATAGAGTCATCAATACTCTTTGGTAACTCTTTGATTCCCTCGTCTAACAGAGATGAAGGATATAGAGCGCCCAAATCCTCTTTATATGCATTCTCACTCACATTTCCCATTCTTTCCTTTTTGAGAACTATATCTACTTCTAAAGGAAGAGTTTATGAATCTTCCATAACTGCCATATCCATATCATGGAGGATCTGAGCTTTCAAAAGTCTTAATCATGATCTCCTCAGAAACTCTCGTATGACATTGTTGCTAGGAAGCACCAGTATAAAATCATGATGAGTTTCTCGTGGGTTTCAAACTTTCACCTCCCTTATTCTCCAAGACAGTTAGGTGGATTTGTGGCATTCCTCTCCTACGCTGCAAGATTTTAATTGTTTCTTTGTTGGTGTCAAGCCTTGATTAACCAGATCAAGAGTAGTTGTATGCAAACTTTGCCATTCACTAGATTCTTTTGCATGCCTCTCTGTTACTTTCTAGAAGCGATCAAGTGTATAAAGGGTCATTCCAAAACTCCACAAAACATTTTCTCCTTTCCTTCATGGCCCTCTCCTAGCTATTTATCTGATTCTCCTAGTGACAAAGCTTCATCAAAATAAAGTTTCTAAAATTGATGTAACTAGTTGAGAAGGCTTCCATGAATAGTTCTTCTTAATCTCCGCTCTCTAAAATACTCTAGCAATTTCTGTGCCTTCTCCCTTCCATTTGGACTTCTAGTGATAGAAATGGTAACCAAGGATAGAATAATACCTTCTCTTAACACCAAATGACTATATTAAAAACTATTTGTGCATAACAATACGAGAATGTCTACTGCTTTCTCCTATTCTTCGAGATTGCCTGTGTCAAGCAGTTTAGCTATGGATAGAATACATCCTTCACTTCTCACAATTATTGCTCTTCCCTCTTTAGTACTAGCAAGATGATGCAAAATTGTGAAGAATTTTGAAACAAAGATATATAACAGCAGATTAACAAAGAACAAACAAACAACCATATATGCAGTAGCACAGAGAATAAACTTTTTATTGCAGTTGAAAAAAAAAAGCAGAGAGCTACAACTCTTATTACAATGTATTTGCTACAAAGGAAACTAATAAAGAAAAAATAGAAAAAACAAACTAAAGATAGCATGATTTACATGCATTAACATGCAACAAAGAAGATCAGAAATTTCCTAAAAACAACTAACAACAAGAAAATAGAAACTGCTCTCTAAAGCATCAAAAACTGAACCTTCACAACTGCCTTGGTGAAAATGTCTACAAGTTGTTCTGTAGTCTTGATATACCTAAGTTCTACTTCTTTCTTTTGCACCAAATCTCAGATAAAATGATATTTCAAATCAAAGTGTTTAGTTCTACTATGACGCACAGGATTTTTGGGCAATTTGATTATGCTCATATTATCACAAAAGAGCACTGTAGGCTCAACTTGTTTTTCTCCAATCTCTTCAAGAACTTTTCTGAGCCATAATGCTTGAGTACCTGCAGAGGTGACTGCAACATATTCTGCCTCTATGGAAGAAAGAGAAACTATGCTTTGTTTCTTTGAACTCCAAGAAACCAAACCAAAACCAAAAGTAAAATAATTACCGGAGGTAGATTTTCGGTCATCCACACTACCTCCCCAATCAGAATCACTGAAACCAACTAAACTAAATCCTTTAGAACTGTAGTAATGAATGCCAAAAGAAAGAGTTTCTTTCACATACCGCAAAATTCTTTTAGTAGCCTTCATATGTAATTCAAAAGGTTTTGTCATGTACCTTGAAACAAGAGAAACTGCATAAGCAATATCAGGCCTTGTGTGGGTTAGAAACATTAGAGTGCCAATAACACTTCTATAAGTTGTCCCATCAACTCTTTTAGCACCATCCTCTCTACACAACACAAATCCATGAGAAATTGGAGTGGAGGCTGGTTTACAATCAACCATATCAAACTTCTTTAACATATCCTTGGCATATTTTGTTTGACAAAGGAAAATATCATCCTTACTTTGATAAACCTCCATGCCTAGAAAATATTGTATAAGGCCTAAATCTTTCATTTCAAACTCATTCATCATAGCATGTTTGAATTCATCCTTCATCTTAGAACTACTTCCCATATACAACAAATCATCAACATACAAACTCACAATAAGAATATCATTACCTTCTTGTTTGTAGTAGAGAGTAGGCTCACTCTGACTTCTCTTGAAGCCATTCTGCTGAAAATACCCATCAATCCTAGCATACCAAGCTCTTGGTGCTTGCTTGAGGCCATACAAGGCCTTCTTTAGCTTGTAGACTAGATGTTCTTTTCCTTGCACCTCAAAACCTTGTGGCTGTTCCACATAAATTTCTTCATCTAAGTACCCATTCCATTCAAGAAGGCACTTTTCACATCCATGTGATGAATGCTCCATTTCTTTTGGGTTGCAAGGGAAATCAACATTCTAATAGTCTCTTGTCATGCTATGGGTGCATATGTTTCTTCATAATCAATGTCATACCTCTGTGTGAAGTCTTTGGCAACTAATCTTGCTTTGTGTCTTTCAACACTCCCATCACTATGGTACTTAGTCTTGTAGACCCATTTAGTGCCAATCTTTTTCTTGTCATGAGGAAGCTCTGTAAGTTCCCAAGTACCATTCCTATGAATAGAATCCATCTCTTCTTACATTGCTTGCACCTAAACTTCATTAACACATGCATCTTCATAACATGATGGTTCAAAAATAGATTGTGAGAATAAAGCAAAATTTATTATCTCACCTATAGGATTCTCTTCATGTGCTTGGATTGTACTTCTTTGATAGATATCACTTAAGCTTCTTGGACTTGAATTTGGACTTGTACTTGAAACTGGAGAACTAGATGATGGGCTATTTGGTGGATGTGTAGCACTTGGAATTGAAGTATTAGCTAGCTGCTCATGATCAATATCAACAATAATACCACCATTCAAAACAGATTTAGACTTCTCAACATGGTCTTTTTGATGACCATAAACTCCCCCTTCATCAAAAATCACATCTCTTGAAACAATAATGCTATTAGTACGAGGGCTATACAACCTGTAAGCCTTACTTTTCTCACTATATCCAACAAAAATGCATGATTCACTTTTGGGATCTAATTTTTGTCTCTTTTGATCAGCCACATGAACATAGGCTAAACAACCAAAAACTCTAAAATGATTAACATTAGGCTTTTTTTCATACCAGGCTTCATAAGGAGTCATCATGTCAAGTGCTCTAGTAGGACTCCGATTGAGAATGTACACTGTTGTAGCAACTGCATCACCCCAAAAAGAATTGTCTAATCCTTTGGTATGTAGCATACTCCTTGCCATTTCCACCACTGTATGATTTTTCCTTTCAACTACCCCATTTTGTTGAGGTGTGTAAGCAATGGTGAGTTGCCTTTTGATGCCATTCATAGCACAATAATTCTTAAAATCTCTTGAGCAAAATTCTCCTCCACGATCCGTCCTTAAGAATTTGATCTTACAACCTTTTTCATTTTACACAAAGGCTTTAAACCTTTTGAATGTATCAAAGGCTTCATCCTTGGTCTTCAAAAAATAAACCCAACACTTTTGTGAGTAATCATTAATAAAAGTAATGAAATATGATGACTTACCCAAACTCTTTGTCTACATAGGACCACAAATATCTGAGTGAACCAATTGAAGTGGGTAATGGGCCCTCCATGCATTGCCTTTTGGAAATGACTCTCTTGCATGTTTTCCTTTAGCACAGCCTTCACAAACTTCCTTGTGTTCTTGAACCTTAAGCAAAGCATAAACCAAAGCTTTTGAAGTGAGAAACATCAAACTATGAAAATTCAAATGTCCATATCTGAGATGCCATAGCCAACTCTTATCCTCATATGCCATATTGGCAAGATGGCTGCTATGTTCACCAAACTTCAATGGGAACATCCTATTTTTTGAGATAGGCACTCCTGTAACCACCGTATTGCCTTGATTTTTATAATTCTTCTCAACTGCCCAACACTTAATAAATTATGCTTTAATTGTGGAGTGTAATAAATATCAGTTACACATTTCTTACCTTCTTTTGTATTCACCTCCATAGCTCGTTTAGCTGCAACCTCCAAGGACTTGTCATCACCAAGCTTAATTTTAGATTTGAAACTTTTATCCATTGTAGAAAAAATCTCATTATTCCCTGACATGTGACTGAATCTAAATACCAAACTTCTTTAGAACTATTTTCAGTTTTGTCATATGATAAGAATAAATTACTAGGAGAAGCCTCTTCATTCTCATTAGCATAATTAGCACTTATATTGTTATTACCTTCTTTTAATCTGCATTCCCTTTCAAAGTGACCATACCTATTGTAGTGATAACATTGAACATTTCTTTTATCAAATCTACCTCTACCTCTTCCTCTTGGACCACCTCTTCGTCCTCTATTTCCTCTTGAAGAATTCTGATTTTGACCTCTACCTTGGCCTTGATTATTTTTGGTGCTTGTGCTAGCATTTTCATTCTTTGTAATTTGTACTTTGGAAGCAAAAGCCTTCTCATTACTTTATCCAAATGAATCTCTCAATCTTTCTTCATGAGACATGAGAGATCCAACAAGCTGATCAAACTGAATAGTAGTCAAATCCTTGCTTTCTTCAATGATGATGGCAACATTGTTCCACCTTGGTGTTAGAGACCTCAACACCTTTTTTATCACAACTTCATTGTCCGTAGTTTCTCCAAGAGTAGCCATCTTATTAACCACATCTTTTACTCTTAGGGTATGTACAGGATCATGATGGGCCAAACTATACCTCTATGTGGCAATGAAAATACAAAAAATCATACTTTATCAAGTTCATGTGAAAATTTGAATGGATTATCTACACAATTTGAAAAAGATGTAAGAACAAAATTTGTAGAGAATTGAATCTAATTTATAGGCTACTATTTTTTTTTTTTAAACTAAATTTACTTAGTGAAAATTGAATATTTCAATGAACAGCTTTTAAATTTTTTAGAAAAAAATAAAAAGTGGGTGTCTGTCCAACCAACCTAACTATGAGTAAAATTATATATATTTTTTTGAAACTTTCAAAATAAGTAGAGGACTCATGTCCGGATGTGACGCATATTTATTTGAAATTTTTTTCCAATAAAATAATTAGTTATGATTTTTTTACTGACTTTTTTAAAAAACTAAAAAGTAATTTTCCAGCCAACCTAACTCGATAAAAAAATTCAAAAAAAAAAAATTTACCTATAGCCAGAAAAGCATAGAGTGTGACGCAGGTTTCGGATCTCAAAAAGGTGAAATGGTTTGAAAGTTATTGATGTTTTTCAATCAGTGTGTCCATCAAGATTTCAGAGACACGGTATATAGAAAATTATTAATAATTATTTAATAAAATGATAACTAAACAAATCTTATATTTTTAGAAAGCTAACAATTTTTTCTATAAACCCTTTTCGTTTTATCAATTTTGCATAAAAAAAAAGTTGTCAGCATGAAGGGTGAAGTTCGAAGAAGAGACTGAAATATAAAAACACGTTAAAATCCAGAAAAGTCAACAACCAAAACGGATATCCGTCTTGCTTTGTACCAAAGCAAGACGAATATCCATTTTGCTTCGGTAAAAGCAACTCAAAATGGATATCCGTTTCCTTGATCTACGAAAATTTTTCTACCATTGGTTTTGGATGAAGAGAAGCAACATATTTGAAACATCGAGGCAATAATACAAGAAGTTAAAGTTAGTTGGTCATTTATAGGTGTATCTATTGTTTCATATCACATTACACATAGAATTCTAATTAACAATCTAGTTTCCTCATTTGGGGGAACATTTTTTTATCCGTTTCTAATGGAAAATATTTAGTTAAAAATTGGTGGCTCCTTGTGAAAAGTATGTTCTCTTATCAAGCATGCATAACCAAGAAGGTTGATATCCATTTTTGTTACATGTTTGTTGATCACATCTTATGAATAAGATGTTGCTTGGTGATAGTTCTAGGTTTAGTGAACAATATTCTCAAGCTTATTGCAATTTTTACACTTGTGACCAAATTTGGTACCAAACCCTTTCACCTTTTCAATTAATCCTGATAGTGTCATCTCACTCCATGCAAATCAAACCAACATTAGGACCATGTGAATGAGATTAAGGATAGCCTTGAAATATGAATCTTTGTACTGTTGATTATCCTTTTAGCATGACAATCCTTTAGGATCATTGTACCCAGGTGTGACAATTCTTCAATCTTCTTTTATTTATATTTCTTTCCTCTTCATACACAAGATTCTCGTGCCTTGTAGTCATGACAATCCACAAATCACCTAACTGTCCTTAGTGAGACTATATCTTATTTTGACAGTAATAGTCATCGTCCATTCACAAGTCTCCTCTTTAACATAGATACCCTTTGCACATGTTTTGACTTCATGATTTTCCTTTTGTATGTTGTATTATGGTATGAAAATACTATGGCCCCTTCTTCATCCTCTTGCATAATGAAATTGAAGGTCGACACTTATGATTACTCTTTTTTATTACTTGGTGATAATGAATCCCTAATTTTTTATTGTCTTGAAGCCAAATTTACCACTGTTGAGACAGTCAGAGTTGATTCTTGATCATGAATATTGTGAATTACTTCAAATATCCATGGACAATTTCAATTGTGTTTCTTAAGACACCCATGCCTTGACTATCCCTTGATGTTGGTCATGATTGTGCTTGGATGGCACAATAGTTCATAGTTAGATTTTTGCCACTAAAGTTTTCCTTTGACAAAGTCGTATTTGTAGTCCACCTTTTGATGATGTTCAAACAATATAAATACTTATTCTTAACATACGCAATACATTTCTCACAAATACCAATGCATTCTACTCATAAGGTTCATGGCACCATGCCTAAAGGTATGATAATCAGCAATGTACTATTATGGCAGCCTATGGTTGGTTTGACAATCTATAATAGTGATAGCATTCGTGCCTAACAGTCCTTATCATTATTGTCATAATATATTTTACATTTGAGGCCTTGTCTACAACATACAAAGTTTACCTTTCTCACCCATACCTTCAGTATATAAAGGACATTGATAGGGAATTTTTAATTTCCACTCAGTCAGTGCAATCTAGGAGAGGATAGATTGTCTAAAGTTGTAATCTATTTCCATTTACACTTGCCATAACTACAAATGCTTAGTGTTTATTCTCAACCCCGGTATATGAATAAAATGTGACCTATTGTTCTAATAGGCCTATAGGGACAAAGAGGTGATAAAGCCTTTAATTTTAAACATGTCATGGTTTTGATAACTTCCCATATTGGTAAGGTCCTGGATGACAATCCTTTGATGCACCTAATTATAATAGGTGTTATGATAGTCCTTGGTATCTTTTCATTTCTTTCTTGAATGGCCTACAAATAAGACATAAGACCTATTAGATCCTTCATAAATAAGAATTCTCATACATTACATTTAAACTTAAACTCCCTAAACATCCATCAATCCATCCATTAATATCAAAATGCCATGAATATCCTAATTCTAATTCCTAGGATAGTCTTATATTGCAATTTTGCTTCTCTATACTAAAATAGCCCAAGGAATATCTACCCTTGAATTTGTATTTTAACAATCTAATGTCTTTACGAATAACATTAAGCCTTCTTTTGGGACAACATTTTTGCCTTTAGAAGCTCCTCATTTGATGATAGCCTAAAATAGAATAAGTGGATAGTCATAACATTTTAGCATATAATGGGAAAACCCTAAAGTGTGATAACGTCTATACATTATCTATTCCCATCCATGTCACGAAGCAACTATTCAAATGCTAGGCCAACATGATTTAAACAATCATAAGGGCCAACAATCCACTCCAAATGCATGGGAAAAGGACAACTCTTGGATCCCATATTAATCATGTTCACATGGCTGCTAGCATCTTCAAGTGAGTCAATACAGAAATTGAAAGCCTCAAACTCATACACTTTAGAAAAATATACCTAATTATAAATTTGATATGCATGAATAAGGAAGTCCTCATGCAATACAAACTAAAATGTGTCATATTTAGACATATCATCAAGTTGAACTACATCATGTTGAGACTTGTGTTTACTTAAGCATTACAAGTCACTTGCCTCTTTGCATGCTTTAAAGTTCCAAACAAAGGACTCAACTGTATGTGTAGCAGAGTCCTCATCAATGACTGATTTACATGGCCTTCAACAAACTAAAATTATATATCATCTTTATGCTTATATGGAGGCTATATCATCTTTACAATTGTATGTCCAAGCTCTTTAGGAGTCTTCACAAATGTGTCCAAAGTAAGATTACTCAAATCAAATAATGGCTTATATCCAGAGCTTTATTAAGTTGATACCTAGGTGGATTAGTGTGTAAACATTCATATTAGATGGTAATTCACAAGTTTATAGAATAATAAAATGAATCCCTAGTCTAGAATCCAAATGTACATAATAAAACAGATATCTGTTTTGTAGTAGCGATATGGACGTTGCAGAGTGTCCGTTGGCAAAGAATTGGGATTTAAGAAACGGATATCCATTTTGTAAATGCAGAAAAAAGACAAAAGGAATATTGTTGGGCCCGACATCCGCAACCAGAGACCCTCTGCTGTCAAAATACTCGTGATTTCTGGCTATGACAGTGAAAGGAATATTTTTATGCACTTTTGGAGACAATTTTCTTGTTACAATCATAAGGGTGATATTTTTGTTCCCCTAATGGGGAGCAACAGTCGTCATAAAGCAAAAAGGAGGAGGAAAGTTACATTGGAGGAAATTGAAGCAATTAGGGAAAAAGATAGGGAAAGGAAGAGGATTGGAAGAGTGGGTTTGGCGGATGCTCATCAAGGTGAATCTTCTTCTTTACCATCTAATGACATGCAAATTGAAGATGTTAATTTTGATTATAATGAAATTTTAGATAAGAATGAAATTCACCATGATATTGCAAATGAAAATATTGAAAAATGTTATGAAACACCTATTCATAATAGCAATACCATGGACAAAGAAGAAGAAGAAAAATGAAGATGTGCACTTGAAGAAAGTGGATATGAACATCATGATGTTGAAATTGCACTCCATAATCCATTTGTTGATAAAATTGATGAGGTTGATAACATGGATGAAACAAGAACAATCAATGTATCTCCAAATTTCATAAGAAGAGAGGACATTTGTCAAGAAGAGAATAATTGTGATGAAATTGGAAAACACCCAAGAACCCCAAAATGGTTACTTGAAATTGATGAGAACATAATGGAAAAACTTGAAGGCAAGAGGTCGTCATGAACGGTTCGGTTGTGGGCTACAAAACTCTTCAATGAATACTTTGAGAAGATAACATTAACTGAACAATGCCAACTTTTTGTGCAATTATTAAAGATGTACAAAATGAGACATTTACTAAAGAAATTAAAGATTCGGTTAAACAAAGTGTCCAATCGGAATAAAATTATTGTTAGAAACCTTTTCAATGCACTCAATTCTATTGGAAAGACTAGCAAGGAGAAAGATAAAAGAGCTGCCCGTAGAGTAATAACAACCTCAATAGTAAGCAAACAATTAAGAAATGCTTGATTAATGAGGCAAACTTTTGTTCACTTAAGATTGAATCGTAAAACATTGTCAAAAGCACTAGCATTAAGATCAAGGCTAGATAGTCCTCTTGCCAATGATACTTGGGCTTTCAGTGGTAGGGTTCCACGAGTTGACAAGAAGCTAATTGATAGCACAAAGGAAGAAATTGAACAATTTTGGCACACTAACTCTAGGGTATCACCAAATGCAAAAGATGTTGTAAAGTTAAGAATTGGTGATAAAGACCGCACACCACATCCTAAACATTACTTGGAATGTAGCCAAACAACATTGTACAAACAATATTGTGAAACTCACCCAGGTATGACAATCTCACAAAGAGAATTTAAATCTCTTAAGCCATTTTATTGTGTTCCTCTTAAAGTTCGTAATACATGTTGTTGCAAATACCATGTAGAGTTTTCTATGTACCATGAATTATTATGCAATATTCGTTCTACTTTGCACACTAACGAAATGTTACAGGAGTGTGGTGCAATTCAACTACCAAAGTCATCTAGGGACTTATTGGATTTATTTCTATGTATTAAAGATGATGGTTGCATGTTCTACAAGAATGATTGTTTAAATGAAAAGTGTTTACAATGTGGTGGGTTATCAAAATTTGTATCATGTTTTCATGAGGGCAACGGGCATGATTTTGGAAAGAGAATGGTTGAGAAAAAGAGATATGAGACAGTGAAATACAATTTGAAAAGTGGAGGTGAGGTTCTAGATGTGAGTTGATTGTAAGAGAGGTAAGTATTGCTGATTTTATTGATGATTTTAAGAAAAATCTTTTCTACAAGTATGTTAGACATAGCCACAGGTCTCAATGGTTAGATCAACAGTTCAGGATGTGTAAAGACTCTTTCCTGATTGGAACTATTGTCTCTGTAGTTGATTTTGCAGAAAACTATACATTGCAACCCCAAAATGAAGTTCAATCCCAGTACTACAATTCTATTCAGATTGCTATTTTTGTTCACATCACATACAGACATGCCCCCAAGAGTACAGGAGAGAACAGGAAGATTGTCAAAGAATACCATTTTACATGAGTGATGATCGATCTCATTCAGCAGAGTTTGTGCAATATTGTTTTCAACAATTTTATGGGTTCTTGCAAGAAAAAGATATTAGAATGGATCAACATCTCATTTGGTCAGATAATTGTACTGGTCAATTCAAGAATGCTCATAATTTCTATTGGTTGAGCAAAATGCATGTAGAGAAGGGTATACCTCATATTTGGAATTTTTTTGAAGCCGAGCACGGAAAAGGTGAACATGATGGAGCAGGTGCATGCGTGAAGAGAGCTCTTTTTAAAGAACAACTAAAGATTAGAGGTGGTGCTACATTCAATGAGGCAGATTCCATTGTTAAGTGGTGTAACTATGCATTGTCACAAGGAGTGGCTCTTGATTCTAAAGTGCGTAGGTTGTTTTGGTTGTTGATGATGGGATAACGATAGAGAAATTGGAATGTCAGAGAATCAGTGAATCATCAAAGATGCATTCATTTCAAAGCTCAAATGCAAGTACATGGACTATTTGGACACGAGAATTAGCTTGTTTTTGTCAGAGTTGTATTAAATGTGATTGGAAAAATTGTGAGTCAAGTGAGTGGGTAGATGTATGGATTCCACAATATTTAATCCCTTTATATGAAGGTCAATCATCTTCCGTCAATGACATGGAGAGTTCATTTGACTATGAACATCTTTCAGACCTTGTACAGCCAGGTCATGTTTATGCAGTTGTTGCACCGCATGGAAATGAAGAGAGGTCAGACTATTGGTTGGCACGATGTGTACAGGGAAAACAAAAGCTAACACAACCTGTGATAGATGATGATGGGTTCACATATCCTATAGGATCAGTTGTTATTGTTGGGACTTGGTTATGAACATATATGATTAAACAGAATGGCATCCCGGCCTTTGAAGACTTTGAGAAGCATAAAACCATATTGATGTATTCTCACCTAGTTGTAGCAACAAATGTCAAGTTACTAAAGCATCGTGGAAAACCAAAATTAAAAGAATTATGGACAATTAGTAATGCTGATCATGAAGCAATATTAGATACTTTGAAGGTAAGAGATGACCCCTCAAGTATGCTTGACTAGCATTTAAACTTCCAGATGGATAGGTATGACATTTTTTATCTTAACTTGTTCTTGTTTTTTCTATTTTTTAGAATTGTTTTATTAAAAATCTTGTTACTTTAACTATAATGCATGCTTTTGACTATACAAGACTGTGAATAAAATTATTTTACATGGCATCATAGATTATTTTGCATGGTATCCTTGATCAAACTAACCTAAAAGTGTGCCTTGGTACTTAGGGCGCTAGAATATGATTGATCAACCTAAAATGTGCGCCTAAGGCTAGATAGTGAATTGGAAGGAAAAAATGCATCATCAAAGGAGTTTATAGTTATTGAAGGCATCAAATGATGACTTGGGTGCACATCTACCTCTCTACACCATCAAATGTGCACCTAGATTAGTGAGGTGCCACTTCATATCTCTATGACTTTGGATATACACCTAGAATGAGTGCCTTACTATTTGAGGTGCTAGTTCATGCTTCTAGAACACCAAAAGTGCACCTAGATGTTGAGGCGCTAGCTCTTGCTCAAGCAACCTTGAAAGTGCGCTTTCACAAGGAGGTTAAAATGTATTATCAAAGGATTAAGTTGAATCAAGGAATCATCATTGAAGACAAGTAAAACATGATTGTGAATTACGCACACTTTTGATCATCTCTAACCTCACAATTGCGCCTTCCATTGGAAGCTCATATTGTGCCTAAAGGAATGGTACTGAGATATCATACATGTCAATGATTGAGAATGTGTCAACTAGAACAATATTTTTTGTTCTAATCATCGTGGGGCCAAACGAACTGTGCCAACACGTCAAGGTGGGCAGGTAAATGCCAGGGGAGGTCTCATTTTGTGCGCCAAGCATCCCAGTGATTCCGGGCAAGAGGCTACCGGCAAAGTCCCTTAAGATCCCTGAGACCAAAAAATTGCCAAACTTTGACGGAGCATTTCTCAGAATTCATGATAGCTGGGAATGTTCTGTTTGGACCTACAGGTGTACGTGTAGTCCGTCCACAATAACCTCTCTCATTTTTGGTCAACTCCATTCTGTTTGCCCGTGCTAAAATCAAACGCATTGTTGCAAAAATGCTTCAATTTGATGCAATGGAAAGATGCTAGGTGTGACATTTTTCATTCCATAGCTCGTGGGGTTGAACGGACTGCACCAATGCATCAAGGTGGGCAGGTAAATGCCATTGGAGGTCTCATTTGGTGCGCCAAGCGTCTCAGTGATTCCGAGCAAGAGGCTACCGGCAAAGTCCCTTAAGATCCTTGAGACCAAAAAATGCCAAAATTTGACGGAGCAGTTCTCAGAATTTGTGACAGCTGGGAATGTTCTGTTTGGACCTACAGGTGCACGTGGAGTCCATCCACAATAACCTATCTCATTTTTGGTCAACTCCATTCCGTTTGCCCATGTCAAAATCAAACTCATTGTTGCAAAATGCTTCAATTTGATGCAGTGGAAAGGTGCTAGGTGTGACATTTTTCATTCCATAGCTCGTGGGGTCGAACGAACTGTGCCAATGCATCGGGGTGGGTGGGTAAATGCCATTAGAGGTCTTGTTTGGTGTGCCAAGCATCCCAGTGATTCTAGGCAAGAGGCTACCGGCAAAGTCCCTTAAGATCCCTGAGACCAAAAAATGCCAAACTTTGATGGAGCAGTTCTCAGAATTTGTGACAGCTGGGAATGTTTTGTTTGACCTATAGGTGCATGTGGAGTCCATCCACAATAACCTCTCTCATTTTTTGTCAACTCCATTCCGTTTGATCGTGCTGAAATCAAACGCATTGTTGCAAAATGCTTCAATTTGATGCAGTGGAAAGGTGCTAGGTGTGACATTGTTCATTCCATAGCTCGTGGGGTCGAATGGACTGTGCCAACGTGTTAGGGTGGATGGGTAAATGCCATTGGAGGTCTCATTTCATTCGCCAAGCGTCCCAGTCGTTCTGAGCTGTAAGCTACCGACAAAGTCAAAAGTTGCTAGGATTTAAATTTTGCATTCTACAGGTCCTGGGGCCGAACAGATTGTGCCAACACGTCGGGGTGGGTGATTAAATGCTAGGGGAGGTCTCGTTTTGTGTGCAAAGCATCCCAGTCCTTTCGAGCTGTAACCTACCGGCAAAGTCACACTTTGCCGGTAGGTTACAGCTCGAAAGGACTGGGATGCTTTGCACACAAAACGAGACCTCCCCTAGCATTTAATCACCCACCCCGACGTGTTGGCACAATCTGTTCGGCCCCAGGACCTGTAGAATGCAAAATTTCAATCCTAGCAACTTTTGACTTTGTCGGTAGCTTACAGCTCGGAACGACTGGGAGGCTTGGCGCACGAAACGAGACCTCCAATGGCATTTACCTGTCCACCTTGACGTGTTGGCATAGTCTGTTCGACCCCATGAGCTATGGAATGAACAATGTCACACCTAGCACCTTTCCACTGCATCAAATTGAAGCATTTTGCAACAATGCGTTTGATTTCGGCACGGTCAAACGAAATGGAGTTGACCAATAATGAGAGAGGTTATTGTGGACAGACTCCACGTGCACCTATAGGTCCAAATAGAACATTCTCAACTATCACAAATTTTGAGAACTACTCCATCAAAGTTTGGCAATTTTTTGGTCTTAGGGATCTTAAGGGACTTTGTTAGTAGCCTCTTGCCCGGAATCACTGGGATGCTTGGCACACCAAACGAGACCTCCAATGGAATTTACCCGCCCACCCCAACGCGTTGGCACAGTCCGTTCGACCCCACGAGCTATGGAATGAAAAATGTCACACCTAGCACCTTTCCACTGCATCAAATTGAAGCATTTTGCAACAATGCGTTTGATTTTGGCACGGGCAAACGGAATGGAGTTGACCAAAAATGAGAGAGGTTATTGTGGACGGACTCCACGTGCACCTGTATGTCCAAACAGAACATTCTCGGCTATCACGAATTCTGAGAACTACTCCGTAAAAGTTTGGCAGTTTTTTGGTCCCAGGGATCTTAAGGGACTTTGCCGGTAGCCTCTTGCCCAGAATCACTAGGACACTTGGCGCACCAAACGAGACCTCCAATGGCATTTACCTGCCCACCCCGATGCATTGGTGCAGTCTGTTCGACCCCACGAGCTATGGAATGAACAATATCACACCTAGCACCTTTCCACTGCATCAAATTGAAGCATTTTGCAACAATGCGTTTGATTTCGGCATGGTCAAACTGAATGGAGTTGACCAAAAATGAGAGAGGTTATTGTGGAAGGACTCCACATGCACCTGTAGGTCCAAACAGAACATTCCCATCTATCACAAATTTTGAGAACTGCTCCGTCAAAGTTTGGCAGTTTTTTGGTCTCAGGGATCTTAAGGGACTTTGTCGGTAGCCTCTTGCCCGGAATCACTGGGACGCTTGGCGCACCAAACGAGACCTCCAATGGCATTTACCCACCCACCCTGATGCGTTGGCACAGTCCGTTTGACCCCACGAGCTATGGAATGAAAAATGTCACACCTAGCACCTTTCCACTGCATCAAATTGAAGCATTTTGAAACAATGCGTTTGATTTCGGCACGGGCAAACGGAATGGAGTTGACCAAAAATGAGAGAGGTTATTGTGGAGGGACCCCATGTGCACCTGTAGGTCCAAACACAACATTCCCAGCTATCACGAATTCTGAGAAATGCTCCGTCAAAGTTTGGCAGTTTTTTGGTCTTAGGGATCTTAAGGGACTTTGCCGGTAGCCTCTTGCACGGAATCACTGGGATGCTTGGTGCACAAAACAAGACCTCCCTTGGCATTTACCTGCCCACCCCGATGTGTTGGCGCAGTTCGTTCGGCCCCACGATGAGCAGAACAAAAAATATTGTTCCAGTTGACACATTCTTAATCATTGACATGGATGATATCTCAGTACCATTCCTTTAGGCACAATATGAGCTTCCAATGGAAGGCGCAATTGTGAGGTTAGAGATGATGAAAAGTGTGTGTCATTCACAATCATGTTTTACTTGTCTTCAATGATGATTCCTTGATTCAACTTAATGCTTTGATAATACATTTTAACCTCCTTGTGAAAGCGCACTTTCAAGGTTGCTTGAGAAAGAGCTAGCACCTCAACATCTAGGCACACTTTTGGTGTTCTAGAAGCATGAACTAGCACCTCAAATAGTAAGGCACTCATTCTAGGTTGTTTATTCAATAATTGGCGCCTTGTATTCATTATCAAGGTGCATATCCAAAGTCATAGAGATATGAAGTGGCACCTCACTAATCTAGGTGCACATTTGATGGTGTAGAGAGGTAGATGTGCACCCAAGTCATCATTTGATGCCTTCAATAACTATAAACTCCTTTGATGATGCATTTTATCCTTCCAATTCACTATCTAGCCTTAAGCGCACATTTTAGGTTGATCAATCATTATCTAGCGCCCTAAGTACCAAGGTGCACTTTTAGGTTAGTTTGATCAAGGATTAGAGCCTTCACTTCTAGGCGGAAGTTTGGAGTTGAAATACATCAAAATAACAAGTTTCTTCATCACATCAAACATCTTTAACACTTTTAAAATCTCCAATGCATGATTGAATATCAAGAAACCAATGTATCATTTCATGAAGGTTTTGATGAGAAGAACAAAAAATATTGTTCAAGTTGACACATTCTCAATCATTGAACCAATGAAATTGATGCAAACATGCAATTTGTTCATGTTGTGCCATCATGTTGATGCAAACATTCTCTATCATTCATATTGTCACATGTTGTAAGCCATGTATGTGAAGATGTAAACATAGTATTGGTGACATGAGCAACACTACTACATATTCTTAGGTGTTGTAAATATGCATCTTCTTATTTAATCATGTGTTGTAAATGAAGGAATGCAATGATTGCAATATGTGCACAAAACATAATTTTTGATAAGGATTGAAAGGAAATGTTAAGAAAATGCAATTGGCGGGTGTAAATCCAAAGTGTGGAAGCATAGACAAGGCATGTGAATAGTTTGGCATGACACCTCAAAGAGATGCTATCTCATGGAATGCAATGATTGCAAGATATGCACAAAATAGATTTTTTAAAAAGGCTTTAGAAACTTTGAAGCAAATACAATTGGAACGTTTAAAACCAAATTCCATAACCTTTGCAAGCATTCTCCCTACTTGTGCCAAATTAGGATCTTATATATAAATATATGCATAATGTCATGAAAATTAGGGCATATAAGGAATTTTGTCATATTGATTCTATTGATCTAAAACCATTCTCAATGCTAAACATATCATCAATGGACTAAAGAACTATCATCATAATGTATGGCATCATGGGAAGTATCATGACATGCACATAAAGAATTTAAATTATATTGTATATCAAGGTGTATATATATTAAAATCTAGTCCATAATGGTAGACATATACAAAAATTTGGCAAATATGCCAACTCAAAACATTTTTTACAAAATGTGGCATATGCCATGTCTCAAAATCTATATACAATCTATATGCCAAATAGCTACATCAAATACTACAAGTCCACTTGACCCTCAATCTATGATGGATCCTCAATCTGTGATGGATCCTGAAAAAATGTCCTCTTTGTACCAAAATGTCTAGTAATTGATGGAGGCGAAGTTTCCTGCATTAACAAGTTGAAACACAAATTTGATTAATCTCTTCAATGGTAAATAAAAATAAGTTAAAGTTAGTAAATAGATTCTTATGTACTACAATTAAGAACTTTCATTTATTAACATACATCTAAATCACTACAATCAACTATAAGACCGCTAGATAAACTATTAGTTATTTAGAAAAATTTAATTCAATTACCTCGACTCTATGTTGTTGTTCGAACAATCGTTCTGCAAATGTTTTTCTCTTAAGACGATCAGGTGTCCTAGTGAAGCATGATGGCAAAGGTGGCACATCACTCACATTCTCAAGAGACTACATAAAAGCAAAGTAACATTGAAATAAATTAATATATAATTATTAAACAAAATAGGAAATGCATACATTTAAAAAGGTTAGATGTGTTACACACAAACAATCTAAAGTGCACTACACAAAAACTTATCTACTAGAAAACAAGCACATACCACCCTCGAGGCCTCCTGCATCAATTGAGAAGGACTCTGAATTATCAAAATGACAAGAATGTAAGACTCTAAATGACTATAATCAAATATTTAAGTTTTCTAAATTATCAATTAAAGTACAATTCAATCAAATTACCTCCACCTTTGTTGGCGTTGAGAAAGTCGTTCTACAAATGATAGTCCCTTGGCTCGATCAGGAGTTCGAGAAAAGACTATTGGCAAAGATGCCACATCATTCACATTTTTTATTGACTATAAAATAAAATTAACATCAAGATATAAATTAATATATAATTACTCACAAAGAAATAAATGCATAAAAAAAAAGTTGATGTGTAGAACAAATTATACCGGCAAGTCCAAGCCAAATTGGATGGCAGACAAAGTTCCATGATGAACTTCTATCAACTCCTCCTCTGTCATCAATTGTTATCCCACTTAGATACATTAGTACTAATAAATTTGTTTATATATTCAAATGGAATAGACCATAAAATTTAACTTTAAATTTTACCTGCACAAAAGATTGCTCATGCATTTCTCCTCTATGGTTCACTGATCCGGTAACTTCTACTCTTGTCCCTGACCCCTCAGCTTGAGTTTTGGACCCCATTGCCTCATCTCATGAATGGAGATCATACTCGGATGTATTCAACGGTGGCTCACTACTCTCCATAATAGGACCTAAGCATAAATGATTGCAAGAAATGTAATGATGGGGCACACATACATGTGTGGATGATGACGATCTAGTAGAACTAGATGATCCAATATCATCGCCTTCATCATGTGCTTGTAGAAACTGAGATGTCTGTATAATCAAATGCTCGGTCAAATATTGTATGGTACTAAGGCCCTGTTGTGTTGCATTTGCAACAACATCTGGGTGTTGCATTGGGGGTGGAGAAGGGATAGCAGGAGGGGGAATATAGGGACCTTGTACTTGTCTAATTGCCCCAGGTCTATCTTGAGGCATTCCTTTGCCCACTCCTTGAAACTCTCTAAAATCAAAATAATTAAATGTTGACCCATGACGAACTCTACATAGAGTTTACGAAGGAAATACAAAGGTACATCTAAATTGTTGTTGGGTGGTTTATCAAAAACCATCCACCAACGATCCCAAAAGTTCTGACTAATGCCCTCATGAATACACCATTTGATTGAAAACTTGGGCTTACAGACATCAACATGCAATCCGGTTTTAGGATTGACAAAGTGTTGGGCTAACATAGTTTTTTGTAATCTCTAATTCTTTGACTTCATCATATGACAAACCATTAGCATATTCGGCCTTCTTGGCTTCTCACCATTGCCTAAATGATTCGTGTTGGGTTGACAAGGTTTGAACATGATTAATGATTCCCTCTAAATTTGATGTCATTGTAGACAATTGAGGGTGGCGGCGATACATTTCTATGATCCTACTTATATGATCAATATTTCTTTGAATATTCTCTTCTATTGTTGGAGGGGGAGGATTTGGTGGTGGAGGGTTTGGGTTTTCATTTTGTGCATCCATTTTACCTAATTAAAAAAGGAAAACATATCCACTTAGCATAAAAAACCAAAAAATTTGCTTGAATATACAAAACAAACAAAAAAAATGCTAAAGATCTTACCTTTTAGGATCGGATATCCGTTCACCTCTGATATCCGTTCTTCAAAGATGCCACTGCATTTTGCAAGCTGCGGGTTTGCAAAAATGCAGTGTCTTTTTCGCTTTTTATGATTTTCAAAATGGATATCCGTTTTCTTTTTCTCAATTATTTTCATTGCTTTTTATTTTAGTATTTTAGTATTTAGGCATTTTAGCTATAAAATACAATCCAAATTTTAGAAAGGCTGTATCATATGAAAGGAGAGATTTTGGACAAACTATCAAAATTTATATAGGATTATGATGATATATATATTTGATTTTTATATGATTTACTTATACTAAGGTATCTCATAGTATTTCAAAGGCACTTTTGAATAGATAATTGTCATAAAAAAATTGTAAACACTAAACCCTAAACCTCTAAACCTTAACCCCTAAACCATAAACCCTAAACCCTAAATAATGCCCCTAAACCTTAACCCCTAAACCCTAAACCCTAAACGCGAGCAACCCTAAACCCTATCTCCTATCTCTCCCTTATCTCCCTATCTCTATCATCGGGCTCTACCTCTCTATCCTTCTCCTTATTTCTCTGGACATCTCACTCACTCTCTATCTCCCTATCTCTCCCCTTTGTCACCTCTATCTCTCCCTATTTGTCTCCTCTCTCTTTCTATCTAGCTATCTCCAAAACTGAGAAACCCTAAACCCAAGTACACCCTAAATCCAATCAACTCTAAACCTATATCTCCCTATCTCCCTATCTCTATCATCCCTCTACCTCTCTTGATCTCTCTCCCTATGTCCCTGGCCATGCGCCTCACTCTCTATCTCCTTATCTCTCTCCTCGGTCTCCTCTCTCTATCTCCCTATCATTCCTCTCTCTCTATAAACCCTAAATCCAAAACCCTAAACCTCTAAACCTAACCCCTAACCCCTAAACAATTTAAATCCTAAACCCCAAATAATGCCCCTAAACACTAACCCCTAACCCCTAAACCTGAGAAACCCTAAACCCCTAAACCCTAAACCCCAAACCCAAGTAACCCTAAACCACTATCTCCCTATCTCTCCCCTATCTCCCTAACACCTTTGTCCCTCTACCTCTCAATCTCTCTCCCTATGTCTCTGGCCATGTCCCTCACTCTTTATCTCCCTATCTCTCCCCTCAGACTCCTCTATATCTCCCTATCATTCCTCTCTCTATAAACCCTAAATCCAAAACCCTAAACCTCTAAACCTAACCCCTAACTCCTAAACAATAAATCCTAAACCCTAAATTATAATGCCCCTAAACCCTAACCCCTAACCCCTAAACCTGAGAAACCCTAAACCCCAAACCCCTAAACCTGAAACCCAAGTAACCATAAACCACTATCTCCCTATCTCTCCCCTATCTCCCTATCACCTTTGTCCCTCTACCTCTCAATCTCTCTCGCTATGTCTCTTGCCATGTCCCTCACTCTTTATCTCCCTATCTCTCCCCTCGGACTCCTCTATATCTCCCTATTGGTCTGATGTAGAGCACACAGTGGAAGCTCTCAAAACATGGTGAAATACCCATCAAAACCCATAATTCAAATAGATTAAAGCTTAATCAGCTTTAATAAACCTTCTCAAAGTCCCAAATAACATCAAATCATATACATTCTTCCTATCGACAAGATGAACACTATCGGCTGACTCAAAAATTCTTATACCGATGCTCCGATCACTCCACTTTTGTCGAGCCTTTGAACCTTTCGCTGTGACATATATCCCCTAAACCTTAACCCCTAAACCATAAACCCTAAACCCTGAATAATGCCCGTAAACCTTAACCCCTAACCCCTAAACCCTAAACGTGAGCAACCCTAAACCCTATCTCCTATCTCTCCCTTATCTCCCTATCTCTATCATCCCTCTACCTCTCAATCCTTCTCCCTATTTCTCTAGACATCTCACTCACTCTCTATCTCCCTATCTCTCCCCTTTGTCACCTCTATCTCTCCCTATCTATCTCCTCTCTCTTTCTATCTAGCTATCTCCAAAACTGAGAAACCCTAAACCCAAGTACACCCTAAATCTAATCAACTCTAAACCTATATCTCCCTATCTCTCCCCTATCTTCCTATCTCTATCATCCCTCTACCTCTCTTGATCTCTCTCCCTATGTCCCTGGCCATGCGCCTCACTCTCTATCTCCTTATCTCTCTCCTCGGTCTCCTCTCTCTATCTCCCAATCATTCCTCTCTCTATAAACCCTAAATCCAAAACCCTGAACCTCTAAACCTAACCCCTAACCCCTAAACAATTTAAATCCTAAACCCTAAATATTGCCCCTAAACACTAACCCCTAACCCCTAAACCTGAGAAACCCTAAACCCCTAAACCCTAAACCCCAAACCCCTAAACCACTATCTCCCTATCTCTCCCCTATTTCCCTACCACCTTTGTCCCTCTACCTCTCAATCTCTCTCCCTATGTCTCTGGCCATGTCCCTCACTCTTTATCTCCCTATCTCTCCCCTCAAACTCCTCTATATCTCCCTATCATTCCTCTCTCTCTATAAACCCTAAATCCAAAACCGTAAACCTCTAAACCTAACCCCTAACCCCTAAACAATAAATCCTAAACCCTAAATTATAATGCCCCTAAACCCTATCCCCTAACCCCTAAACCTAAGAAACCCTAAACCCCAAACCCCTAAACCCTAAACGCAAGTAACCATAAACCACTATCTCCCTATCTCTCCCCTATCTCCCTATCACCTTTGTCCCTCTACCTCTCAATCTCTCTCGCTATGTCTCTTGCTATGTCCCTCACTCTTTATCTCCCTATCTCTCCCCTCGGACTCCTCTATATCTCCCTATTGGTCCTTGATTTCGCTCTAAACCCTAAACCCTAAACCTTTAAACCTTAATCCCTAACCCCAAAACCCTAAACCATAAATAATGCCCCTAAACCCAAGCAACCCTAAACCTCTATCTCCCTATCTCTATCATCCCTCCACCTCTCAATCTCTCTCTCTATGTCTCTGGACATGTCTCTCACTCTCTATCTCCCTATGTCTCCCCTCTATCTCCTCTATCTCTCCCAAACTCTATCAATCCCCTCTCTCTATCTCTCTTTAAACTATAAACCCTAAACCCCTAAACCTGAGCAACCCTAAACCTCTAAACCCTAAATAATTCCCCTAACCAACCTCTAGACCACTTCTCTATATAGGTGCAACTAATACCACTTTTTCATTGTTTTCCACATTTAATTATATTCTTTTCCATTTTCCAAGTCCTACATGTGTCCAAGTTGTATTGTTTGTCAAGTTTTTAGTCTAATTGTTAGTCCCAGCTCTCATGGTTATTAAAATGTTAGTATAGTTAGATTTATCCTTTGGCAACATTAATTTACACATTGTTGCACAAACAACCACACTGAAACATAACCTTACCTAATTAAGGTTAACCTTTAAGGTTCTTTCATAAATGGTGAGCTTAACAGATCCAACTAGTTCAATGTTCTTATAGTCCATGCTTACCCTTCCAAGAGAGTTCATGCCATGTTAACTTTGCATTATGTCCTAACATATCACATGAAGGACATCATCATCACAAGGAATAACAATGTCATGAAGGATTAACGAAGGTGTAGCTTCACCACATAAAGTATCATTCATAATTTTATCACTAGAGGGTAAGGGTATATCATGTGTATCCTTCTCAAACCATGTATCATGAATCAAATCATATGAAGGATTGGGTAAAGCAATTTAGGGCATGAAATCCAAAACGCCCCGAAACACATCCCCTGCTGCCCCACCATTCCTATCCCCAAAATATTGGAACATAGTCTAAAAGTGATTATTTCACATGATGAACAAAACTGAATATTTTATTATTGATTATTTGAGTAATTCATTAGTGATGATTCTCAGTGTTTAACAAATCCTTATGGATCAATGTGTAAAGAAGCTACCAATGTTAATTTGCCCTCCTCCTTCACTAGAAACAGTCTTTAAGGAGGTTCATATATTGATGGGAGATCCAAGATTTAAGAGGTATATTTTCAAAAAGAGTAAAAAGCCTTTTTCCAAATTTTTTTTAGAAAATGGATATCCATTTTGGGAACGGATATCCGTTTTGGGAACGAATATCCGTTCCTGGGTGTTGGGACTGAAATTCCCAAGCTATTTTTGCAAAAGTTTTATCCAATTTTAAGGTAAAATTTTGGGTCTTCATGTGTGAAAATCAATTTCAGAACTAAAATTACATCTATAAAATCCATCCCTGGCTAGATATAATACTGTAGCATTCATATTCAGTCATGTTGCATACACTATTAAGAACAAAATATGGAGCTGCAAATGGTGTTATACTGTGGTCTGGATACATCAAGTGAAGATGATTTGACTATTCACAGGAATACAAGTCTTGGAGACTATCAAACAAAGTAGCAGTGTGCTGATGTATTTAAATATCTTCTGTCATATGCAAAGGCTTATTCAAGAACTAACTTAGTAAAACTTCTGAAATTTTTAAGAACTATTCACAAGAAGTTTCCACAACCACCTAAAGAGGGTTTGATTGGAAACACCCTAGATGCATTCCTGAAAGATCCTAATTTTAATCCACCGAAGTAGTGTGGATATCCATGGATTTCAATCCTTCAAATGTGGATATTTTAGAAGGACTTGCTTCATAAAAATTGGATAAAGCGAAGAGAAGTAGTCACATACTAATCATAAAAAATAAACTTGCCTTGCAATACATCAAAAGAAGATTTGGTGACAATGTTCAGGAGATTAAGAAATTTGGAAAGAGTGATTCTTCCACCAACAAAAACATTGGCATTGGTTGTTTAGCTTGAAGTAGCAGAAGCTCGGGCAACATTTAAAGGCTTGGCATACAAACTCTACAAACATGTCCCTTTATATTTAGAGTGGGCTCCAGAGATTATCCTCATCTCAAAACCAAGGATATCTAATGAATTGCAGAAAGCTACAGTAATTGGTGCATCTAAAGACAAGAGAACCATTCTACAACAATAATGTACTGGTATATCAAATGAAGATATTGAGTTTGATCGAGAAGAGTGGTCTACATCTATTTTGTTAAAAATTTCAACTTCAAAACTACAATAGTAGCCTGGAGAAAGCACTTCGAGCAGCATTTAGAGGAAGCAGAACTACGAAAGGTGACGATGAAGGGCGACCCTTCCAAGAAAGAGAACATGAGAATTTCTCACACAGTTGGTGGTAATATAGAAGGGGTAATTCCTAAAGTTATAGAGGGCCATAATACGTTCAAGCTCAAGAAGGAATAAGACAAAATCTCATGAAATATGATTATTGCACTAAGTATACTCCCTGCCTGTGCGAAAATGAATTTTTAAGGAGTGTGGATATCCATCGAAGCATAATGGAAAGAGAGTTAACTATGCATTCCGGTCTGTGATCTCTCCTAAATCCTTACTTGAAAGTAAATGAGATTGGAACATAAAATTCTTCCCAAATCTATACTACATCAATACATGAACTATATATGGTCTTCAAATGATGAAAGAGCTAGTGGTATTTTTCCACGATGACCACAAGTAGAGCGGGCTGTTGATGACCCAATGAGGGAAATAGAAGGCAACCTTGATGAGTATGGTAGCAATGCAAATTTTTGCAAGGTTTCTCTATGTCAAATGTCTTTGAATATGAAGAGGAACCATGTGCAAGTGACTGGAACAAGAGTGATGATGATTTGGTAGTTGAACGCACTGAGGCCCAAGAAGATCATACTAAGAGTTCTAGTGATCCCATTGATAGACATCGGCACATCTTAGAGGACGTTGACGGGGAACTTGAAATGAAAGATGTGTCTCTGACATCAGAGTATGATCCAAGTTCCTCCAAGGATTATATGGTTCAAGAAATATCATAGAAGATTCCTCATTGTTCTTTACTATCAGACCAGAAGATAATATACTTTGGCTATAAACAAGTTTTTGATAGCCGAAACAGAAAATGTCAAAAGATCATTCAAGGAAAATGTGGGAGGGTATGATTGGATATAAATTAACATCTCACTTGAAGTTATTAAGGGCTTACACTCCCATGCTGTCAAAGTATATGTGTGATTACATAAACTTTGCGAGATGTTATAAGTTATCACTTCATGTTTTAAGTGCAGTAGCCGAATTCTTGGATGCTATTCTTGGGTCAGTAGAATGCATCGATAACAAAGATAAAGAATACCATTCAGAGCTTAGAATTGATAAAATTACAAATTCTTTGATTCTATTTGGTGAGTATTTGGGGAAGTCAAACATGAAAAACTTGTATGGGATAACATTGTGTATTATCTTGGGAGGAGCCAATCATTGTTCCTTACATTGCCTGATGATGAATTGAATCTCAAGTTCAATGTTTTTGGGGCATTTAAAACCTAGACAATCAGTAAAGACATGTCATACATCATGGTTCAAAATGCGTTGCTGTGGATATTGTTGCGCGCTACTCAACAAGTACCAAAGCTAGTGGAGATGAAGTCTCGCCAAATTATACCTTTGTTTTGATCACTCATTGGTCACCCCAACAAGGATATTCCAAGAGTCAAAGACTGCGATGAGAATAAATTTAGAGGGCAACATTAGAAAACCAATGGCATAAACCCTAAAACCTGTATCGGAGAGACTTGCTATATCAGAGTGGGTTTTCTTGATCACTCCGATTATGTGTATTACTCCGATAAGGAATACCCCGAACAAGTCACTCCAATGTAACATACGGTTAGGGTGGATGAAGCATGGGAAAATATCATTACATTCATACTACCCGGAAAAGCCCATTAGATTTCATACGGCCCGGTGAAATATTTTATAAATGGTGCAAAATAAGAAATATTTTCATGGAAGATATAATAAAATGGGGGATTATTTTGCCAGAGGGATATAATCAAAATACCAAATGGAGATTTAATAGTCAAATTTGGAAAATATCACTTGAAGACAAAATATTTTCTGAAATAAATTAAACCAAATGTTTAATCCTTTTTCAAAATGCACACAAAGACTGGTAAAGATTTCTACCAAGGTATGAATTATTTCTATGAGGCAGATAATTATTTTATCCGGGGAAAGATTTTAGAATCCTTTTATTACAAGAAAATTAATCCAAGAAGTAATTATTTTACTGGAGAACATTTTATGAAAAATATTTCACCGAGGAGATAAAGGAAGGATAAAACATATAAAACCCAACGTTGGAGAGACATAGCATATCGGAGTGAGTTCCTAAGAGTTCTCCGATTACATGAGTCACACCGATAGAAGAAAGGATGAAAAAGGTCATCGGGGAAACATGCACAATCGGAGGGAAAATTTTAACTCACACCGAATTCTTATATTACACCGATGGATACCTTTTTCAAAAGAATATACTAGAGCTTGTAAAAGGAAAACATTTGTCAAAGAAAAATAAACATTAAAGTGGTGCAAGTGAATAATAAACCAAGATCATAATAGAACAAAAATAAACATTTTTTCATCGTATCAATTGAGAATATTTTCAAGTAGTAAAATATTTTTTGGGAGTTAAAGAAGACATCAAACAGACATTTGCAAACCTAAAGAATAATTTGTAGTAAAGTATTTTCACCGAGGAAGAGAGAGCGAGGTAATATTTTAACCAGATGAATATTTTGGCAAAATCAAGGTGAAAACATACAATGTAAATGCAATACAAAATATTTTACCAGAGGAGTTAAAAGTGGGTGATTAAATATGGTAAAATATATACGAGTAAAAATTGAGCGAGGTCTCCAAGGAGATTACCATTAAAATTAATTTTCAAGGAGATTATGAAAATGAAGTTAATTAAAATATTTAACTTGCCAATGGCAACTAATTAAATATTTTATTTTGCCAAAGACAATTGAATGAAGAGCTGTACCAAAGGATGCATCGAAATGTAAAGGGTCGTAACCCTAAGTTTGCAAAATATATAAGGGAGATATAAAACACAAATAAAAAAGACATCAGTAGATTAGGATCATCAAGAGTAGATTAGGAAAAACATCAGTTAGATAACTGGATGGATTGACCAGTTGCCAAAATAAAATATTATGTTGTACATTGTAAAATCTTTCGAAATTGTATAGTGGAGAAAATGCACAAATTAATGATTTAATATTGGTGTCTATTGTTTGTTGAGCTGAGCAATTATTTGGTTTTCTCCATACTGTTATTTCTTTGTTATTTGAACCGGAGTTTCCAAGTTGATATTCTTGTTGTTTTCGTGTAATCAAATTAATTGGTTTCCATTACAGATATAAAATCCTTTTGATTGATTACAGTAACCTGGAGGTAGCATTTGGATAGGTAAGAACAGCCCTATAATTGTCAAGATTGCCATACCGTCTCCAACTCGATATTGTCTTGTTGTTCAAATTGAGCATCAACTCCATTTGTCAATACACATTTGCTGTCATTGTGTGATTCTTTTGATCGGTTCCTTCAAGCAAGGATTAAAAAATCCTTTCAATAAGTCACAGTAACCTAGTAAGATTAGAGTGGATCACTAAGTAGAGTCTGTCAATCACATTCTTGCACGTTTATACAAGCTATAAACAAACACAAGTGCCAAACAATTAGGATTGTAACCAATAAGTAAATCATATATCACATACACCTTGACTCCATTAGCCCAACAGAAATAGGCACTGGTCATACCAATTCCATTTTAGGATTCCATAAAATCTCATTCAAACAATTACATATCAGATCTTAGTATTAGGAGTAGTTTAAAAGCTTGCATCTATTACATTTTATGCCATTGTGATAGATTTACTAATCCAATCAAGTCATATAGTGTTAAGTCTACTTTAGTTACAAAGGTACACCCACCTAGGTTTGCAGGACCTAAAGTGTAGGGAGCTAATAGCTCTGTCAATTGGTCCAAAAACGTTGCAAATCTAAACATAGAGTCTGGCATCCTCTTAGGGTTAGCAACCTGCATTTTTGAGAACCAACACTGGGAATGGATATCCATTCCTAGGAACGGATATCTGTTTCAAAGTCAAACTTTGCCAAGTCGCGAATTTGGCTAAGTAAAAATGCAATTTTCCTATTGCCACTGTTTGGCCCATGATGATCCTGCACATACCCCTTACACAATAATCACTCACATTTTCACTCACATTTTCACTTTCTTGCATCTTCAAATTCTCAAATTCTCTTTTTAATGTCTGCAACTTCACAACTTTGACTTCATCACTATCTTGGTAAGCTTCTTTTAGAGTCTTCCAAGCATCTTTAGCTATCTATGCACCTGCAATTTTTGGAAATAGGCTTTTTGGAAATAGGCTCTTATCAAGAGCTATTTGAATGTGAAATAAAGCCTGTGCATTCTTCTTCTTAGCTTCCTTCTTAGCTGTTCTATCATTGGCTGTAAATTTTTTCCTTTCAAAAAAGTCATCATCTTGATGCACCAATAATCATAATCAAATCCATTAAATTCTAGGATTGGCAAAGAGTTGGAATTTGACATGATAAATTTATTAACAAAAAACACTGATACCAAATGAAGATTTTTTAAACAAACAAATATAACAGCAAATTAACAAAGAACAAACAAACAACCATATATGCAGTAGCACAAAGAATAAACTTTTTATTGTAGTTGAAATAAAAAACCAGAGAGCTACAACTCTTATTACAATGTATTTGCTGCAAAGGAAACTAATAAAGAAAAAATAGAAAAAACAAACTAAAGATAGCATGATTTACATTCATTAACATGCAACAAAGAAGATGGGAAATTTCCTAAAAACAACTAACAAGAAAATAGAAACTGCTATCTGCAGCATCGGTTATCCAACACTTTCTCCTGTTCTTCAAGATTCCCTGTGTCAAGCAGTTTAGCTATGGATAGAATACATCCTTCAGTTCTCACAATTGTTGCTCTTCCCTCTTTAGTACTAGCAAGATGATGCAAAATTGTGATGCATTTATCTGTATGTTCACTATTGCCAAGAAGTTGAGCCAGCTTGGAAACAGGTCATGTGTTGACATATTATACAGAATATTTAGAGCATTGTGCTGAGAATGGCCATCTTCTGATTCCACTTCTCTATACACACTCATTCGTATGTTTGGCCAGACGAAATGATGAAAAGATCAGACACTAGCTGCAATGAGATTGGACACCTAAATTCCACGGGAGGCAATGGTGTACCCTCTGAAATGTTAATGCTTTTTTTGGTGGCCAAACCCACTAGAGGAAGTCCAGATATGCTTACATTACTTCTTTTTTTCCTAGAATTTGCTTCACTTGCAACTCTTCTACTTGATTACAACCATGCATTGGAGTTTTCAGAATCATAATCCAGATAATCATAGCTAAAATGCTTTGTAAATTTTTTCAGAAGATGTAAGAAATAAATAATAACAGATATCTTCCTCTGATCTTCCTCAGCCTGAGCTTTATAAAGAAGCTTCTTTTAAGTCTCTTCTCTCTTTCAACATAGACACTATACCCAAACTATCAACTGCCTGATTGAAAACCTTTATTTCTGAAAAATTGCCACAACTGCCAGAAATCTGTCACAGTAAAGCAATAATTACATTACCAACTTCCTTCTTTGGTGGTTCCAATGGAAATGTTGTTCCTTCAATCTTTTTAACAATTTCAGCAATCTGCTTGGATAAATCCCGTGGCACCATTTCTTCAAGATCAGTAAAACTTTGATGCAATGCATCTTTGATCTTTACAAATTTTTTCAAGACTGAGTCCCCAATAACTGCCAGATACAGTCTTCTATAATCAGCACAGTGTTGGATAAGGGATGTTGCCTTATCAAGTGCTAGGTTCAAAGCACGCAAGGACTGTATGTTGGGCATGCATCTTAATTGCACTGCTTCTAAAGAAGGAAATATTTTGATGACCTTGTGGACAAGCCTACCAAGCTTCAATTATATTCCTCCATGTAGCTTTGCATTATTTGCAGCTAACAGGAATTGTTCAACAACAATGCCAACAATCCCCATCAAATCTGGATCATAGCATCATAATTCTGGGAGGCTTGTCACAATCCATCTTCCCGAGAATCCATCTATACAATTTTCTCAAAGAGCCCCGTTGCCTTCTTTATTTCAGCAAAAGAAAACCATCTGGCCCTTTCAGTTTAGGGGCATTTCCATTATCCATGCTACCAACTCCTCATATTTCTCCAACACTCCTTGTGAGATTACACTATCAGACCATTCTGTTATCAACCGATACCCTTCTTAACAGCCTTAATGATAGCCCAGTCTGCTTTGTTACTTCCATCTTTTTGATCCCTGGTTCTTCCAGGCACAACAAGCAGAGAGCACATTGTAGCCTCAAGCATCTTTGTATAAGCTATGGTGTCCTCAAGCAGCAAAAATATCTTAATCTCATTTGGCAATACATTGTGGGCAGCCCAAATTGATATCAATGTAATCACAATAAGGTTGACCAATCTGAGTTGCAACCAACAATCTGTCGATGAACGCATTTATCAGTCACTTGTAATTGTTTGCCCTCATGCTCCTTAGCTTTACAATGATGATTACATCGGTCAGAATCTTCCTGTAAAATTTGTGAAGTGAATCAGTCTAGTTGCAAATTATATTTGCACAAATTAGAACGAAGAATAAACTGTGAATAATTGCATTGATTGTATTGTTTACATTGATTAATGGTTTAGGAATTAGTACAATATATATAGTAGAAGATGAGCCATCTAAAAAACAACTGCCCACTAGAAAAAAAGGCATGTAGCTCCATACAAGATTATACAACTAAACAATCATTATCCTAACAACCTAACAACTAAAACTTATAATATCCTAGAATAATTCTACACTAACACTTCCTTCTCTTCTTTCGTGCAAGAATCAACAAATCTAACGTATTGCTAGTAAGCCTCATGAGCCATCTCATCTTTGGGAACATTAATCATGCCAAGCCCATAATTAACAGTTTCGTGCCTCGAATCATCATGGGGTTTTCTAGTGCACATCATAGAATCTGCACAAAGAACTAAATGAATATGCCCTCGACCCTGTTTCTTCCTTTTCCTACTTCTCCCTATTTATACTCGCGATCTTAAATGTCAATATCTTCGCCTTCTGAAATAAACATTACTTTTCTCATATTTCCATGCGTTGTATCGTGCAAGCCAAAGTGATCTAATGGGAGCTGAAAACCCCAGGTTTGCCTGACAAGCTCTGTAAATATTTCACGTATTCCTGGCATCTCACATTCATGCATGCAGACATGCTTATTCCTACACAAATACTCTCTATGTTTTCTATATCAACTATTGCTGAGTTAGGAGAATATTGAACCCGCTAATAGAGAAAAACTTCAAAGTCGCCGATTGTGTTCCAATCTACTTATCACCAAGTTTGGGGAAATTAAAATTTGCTGATAAGACGCATCTATCGACTATCAATGAATTTCAAAAATTCCTGACATGCCGATACAACACATCTATCAACTATCGGATAGTTTCCAAAACTCCTAACTTGTTAATATAACACCTCTATCGGCTATAAGCTTTTGGGCCAGTTTTGCAAACATTAGATCTTCGTTTTCTCCCATTGCCAAACAAATCCTTAAGTATATCAAAAAGCTCAACCTCAAATTTGTTCCATGTGACTGCGTTTAGTATAGTACCTTAACCTCAACGTATTAAACGTGCGATTAACACTCAGTGAGGAGGTACAGTTTCCAATCTCAACATTAAATTCCTTTTGCACCTCAAGATTTGGTAGTAAAAATCAGTCAAACCAAGCATCCACCCAACCATCATAAACCAGTGGAAAAGTAATTTCTTAATTGTTGTCTATGGCTTGAGATGCTCAATCAAAAATAGAATCCAAATTTGAAACAGAAGCATGTCTGCAGGAATCTCAGTGAAGGGATCTGACAATGATATATTGGGCATGTTTATGTAAAGGATCATGAATAAGATCATGAAATGGATTATAGGAGAAAATATAGAACCCTAGGATGAAGAACCCCTCTAAGAAGACTAACAAAACGTTTATCAAGCCGATGTAACAAGGAGCTCGTTAGCAATGAAGGCGAGAAGAAAGCCACTCACTGAGCAATTGTTGTTCCAAGTGTACATGTAACCCACATCAAGAGTTGTAACATCAGAAAGCTGCAAAGATATAGCTCCCATAATTATTAATAGATTTACAAGATTTCCACTTTCAAATACAATTGAAGATTCATCTTGTTGTGTTTTGTTTATCATCAAATTCTCTACAAATAATTATTTTGCCTCACCAAAGATAGATTCTGCTTGAGTGCCTGCTGATCAATTTACCATAGATTGAAGTGTGTTTTTCAATGTGATATTAGCACTATCCAATGATGGATTTAATGTAGAAGAAATACCTTCCATAAGTAATGTACTAGTAGTAGTTACCACTAGTCTAGATCTTATGAAGAGAACTATCCATCCCAATGTAAAAGGAAACAAGATTAGAACACACAGAAAATATCACATCACTAGCCAGGACCGTTATTGCATTTTCCACCAAATGGAATACAGGTCCTTGCATCCCAACCAGTTCATCAAATGAAACATCTCCTACTCCATCTACATCATCAACATCCAAAATTTGCTCAACATGTGCCTCAAGACACGCAACCTGCATTTCCAAATGTGCAGTTACATTTTCAACATTTCTCCTTATCAATGGCCTTGCACCAGCAATGAACTGACCAACTTCACTGTTACTGCCACGGTCACCTACGTTAGCTCTATTCCCTTGAGCAAGTAATTGTCTCCTAGCCTGTATGACATGCCTGTCCATGCCTTCAGCTTCTATCTCCACATCTTATCCTCTAAGTTCTCAAAGATGCCTGAAATAATCTCTCAGGGAAGTGGCACAGATAAAAATAAATACAATACTCGCAAAAAGAAGCAATCCATGCAAACAGTCTATCAGCATAAGGGTAGGAGAAATGCGACCCAAAAACACTTTTTTTTTGTTTCTAGCTTCCATAAAACTCCGGACAAATGTTAACTGCCAGATCCAAAATGTTGTGAATGGTATGATAATGAACAAGACTAAGACAACGACTATCAGAAGCAAACAAAAGTGCAAAGCATGACATACTTTGGTCGCCATATCAACCAAGAACTCCTGAAAAAGTAATCTCACTAGAGAATTTTCTTCATCAACTCGCATTGTCGTTCATTGTTGTGATTAAGCCACTGAAGAAGGCAATCATGATAGACCTATTTGATGCTGCCACTGTAGGCACATGGATAATGCAATGCATTCTCCTCCTCCCCTCTTCCTCCTCATTTGTTCTCACTCTCAACAGCCCCATCAATAATCCCAAAAAGAAAATACTTCCCAACCCAAGGGAAAATCTGATGCTCCTTTGTTCCTCGTAAGAAAATGATTATGGCTACCACTAATGAACTAGGACACCCCACATTATGCCTTGACCTTTATGCCATGTGTAATTTATTTTTCTTTTAACATTTACATGTGTAAATATATTTGTTGTTATGTTGGAAATTATCCTCTTGCATGGAATGGCACAATTTCTCATAGTTTAGCTCCTTTCCTTTGGTGTCCTCTTGTCCTTCTTGTCTCTGGCCTGCCTAAACCCTGATTGACCTATACCCAATTGAAGAAATGTCATATACTGAAGCAACTATTGACTGACCCTAGAAACAAAGTTTGGATTTTGGATATTTTGGACCTCCTAAATATAGATCTTAAGTGAAAATTAGGGTCTGGACTAGGGCGCCCGCACCCTTGTCCTGCCTTATTTTTTCGAATCCTGAATTTCAAGGTGGTGTCAACTCCTGCCATGTACCTCAGGATTCTGATTTCAAATTTTGATTTTTGCATGATGTCGACCCATTATTTCAAATAATTGAATTTCTAAGGTTAGATATTTAAATAGAATTGAAAATCATTTTATCACACACAATCTATATGCAAGCTTATTATTCCAAGATTCTACTGCTTTTGCCATTGAAAATCAGTACTTTGTTGAAGCTCTTGGAGTTATTTGAATTTGCTATCATGGAGATATTCGGTGGAGATTAGGAATCAAGATCTTGAGTCTATCTTGCTCTTCCTAGGATTTTATCAAGTCCTTTGTACAATTGGGAGAAGGGTTGAAGCATCCAACTTGAGCTTGGGAATCCTCCGTGGATACGGCTACCTCACCTTCTTATTCTTTAGGTCTTCATTGCAATCATCTCCTTGAGGTGATGTTGTTGTTGTTTCCTTGAGTGAAGCAATGTGTTGATCTTTCCTTGATGCTTGAGTCATCTAGGGTTTTCCATTTTCTGCATACACATGATCTATGAGCACACACATCTGCAGATCTTTATCATTGGCTATTGTTGAGGTAGAAATACCAAAGACAGGGCTTGATTGAGGCAAACTCCTATATAGCCACAACCATCTTTCTCCTGCCTTTGTATGTGCAGGTCGTATTCGAAAAGATTTAACAAAAAGGAGTGGAAGAAGGGTAGGTATTGTGGATACAGTTGTCGCAGAACTTTGAGTTTCAGCATCATTAAATAATCAGGACATTGGGGCGAGCACCCTAGTCTAATTAGGCATTTAATTCTAGATCTGGAGCCCTTTGAAGATACTCTAACATCAAGTACAAGAGATTTCAATCACCGAAAACTTTCTGGACACTAAGGCGGGTGCCCTAGTCTAACAAGCCCTCAATTTCTAGGTACATACTCTTTGTGATCCCGGCTCTATATTTTTGTAATCTGACTGTCAATATCTGTGTCAGAAATCAATATGTTATCACATACTTTGCAATTAGGGTTTCATGCTAGTTGGTTGCTTGAAGCTTGTTAAAACCTAATTGAAACATCTACTCAGTCACAGCAAGGATAAAAGGAACCTGGGAATCAATAGCTTGATCCTTTAAAGTGAGCAAGCTTAGTTCCCTTGTCCCAATGTTTAGTGAGTGAAAGAGAAGCTTGATTCGATTTAGGCAAACTATCATTGTCCCACTTTTTCCACTAAACATTTTGGTGAACCCGTGCTTTAAAGAATTTGCATCCTTTTTAATATCATATCCAAAAAAGTTTGTTGTCCTAAATAACATTTAGATTGCAAACCTTCTTTTATGAAAAGTGTATGTATTGAACCTTACTAATATCTTTGGATTTTCATTAAAAGTGTTTGAAATTACAACTTTGTGACTTGCATAGTGATATATTGTTTCATTTTTCACAAATTTTATGCTATACATTTAAGTCTTGGGTTAATTAGAACGTGTTATAATGTTAGATTACTTTTTACAAGACTTTAATGTGTATGATGAGTCGTTTAGTTGTGATGACTTCAATGTGTTAGATGAAGCCCTTGAGAACTTTATCTCGGTTGAATATTCCAAGTTACGACTCTTAAAATGTCGTTGTTTCAAAGAATAGTAAATGCAATCTATGTTCCTAAATCTCAAGAAGAACCCGTGAAGCTAAAAATAGTGGTCAACCCATGTTCAGATGTGGCTCAACCACAATCTAAACCGGTGCTCACTATTAGAGGTCTTCCACCTCCTTCTCGACCTCCTGATCACATCTATAACTATGCTAAACAAATAACACACCGAAGCCAACAAGAAAGATCACAACAACCTAGTCATACTATACATACAATACTTGGAATAAAAAACAAAGCAAACAACAATTGAGCATTCTAATATCTTTACCAGCTTCTCAACCTATGCTTCCTCAAGCACCCCGTTTAACACATAAAGTTGATCAAGATTATGATCTTGTTGAGCGGCTTTGTGCTACTCCTGCTAAGATTTCTCTTTGGGAACTTATACAAACTTCACCTACATACCATGGAATGCTCCAAGAAGCTTTAAAAAAGGTGATTGTACCACCTTCTGTCAAGTCGAATGATGAAGCAACTCTTTTAGATTGTATGCATGCGACAAAAATAGACATTTTATTTCAACAAACTGAGTTGCCTTCTATTGAAGTTTAAAATCGTTATGATCCTCTAATTATATTCATCACAATAAACAAGAAATTGATCAAGTGAGTTATGATTGATAATGGATCAACTCTTAATGTTTGTGGTATTAATTTGTTACATAAGATTAAGATTGATACTTCCTTGATTAAACCAGATAGACTTAGCATTCATGGCTTTGATAATGTTGGAAGACAGTCTATAGGCACTATAACTTTACCTGTACAAGTTGGGTCTATGACTATATCTATCCTGATTCTTGTCATGCCCAGTTCCTTATAATACAACATGATTCTTGGTAGACCTTGGATTCATGCATTGGGGGCAATTCCATCTACCCTTCATCATTCAATCAAGTTTATTTATAAAAATAAACTTCATATTGTTGAAGCTGATCTTGAACCGAATAGTTGTTTACAAATTGAATTACAAAAGCAAGTTGTTCATCACAAGATTCTAAATAACTTGAAAGTTGATCTGTCAACTCCTCTTGCCACAAACAAGGTTGTGTAAGATTTTAAACAATTGAATGCATTCCTTGGTGATGATTGGGGTTCATTACATTTTACTTCTACCTCTATAGGAGAGTGTAAACTTAACAACTCTAATCCTGAAACATCAAATGTTGCATCGATTTCATCAAAGAAATTTGTGGAGATACAAACACAAACAACACTCTTACTTACACTACAAATTATGAGACCTACGAGGCTCCACCTTCTTCTAAAGAGATGGCCTCTCTTTATGGGCAAGGATTTCAAATTCTTTAAAGAATTATGACTATGTAGGTAATGGTTGTGGTATTAATCAACAAGGAATTTGAGTACCTATAGAAGTTGCTTCACGACATTACTCGAGTGGCATTGGATATAATCCTTTTAAGGAAACCAAAGCCTGTAAGCGTCCTACTCTTAATGTGAACACAATATCAATACACAATTTGATATATCCTAAGATGATAGACAAAAATTTTCCTCTAATAAATATCCCTTTAGATACCTTTTCAACAAATGAAATAATAATTGAAATCTTGGGAGCTTATGACAATTTTGCCCGTTATCATCATAAATGTGGATTGTAGAGGCTAACTAATGTGTTGTAGACTTGACACAATTCAGGGGTAAACCTATCTGAATAGTCCACTTGACATTATACACCTACATTAAATTATCAACCAAGGAGCGTAAGCTTATGATGGAACTACACTATATGTGCCTTCAGGGGCTCATATTCTCCTAAACTATCCTATTCAAACCTACTTAGATTATTCTACTTTGCTAGAATTCACATAAATGCAAGAACAGTAAAAGTAGTTATAGAACCTAGCGGCTACATGTACCTACAGCATAAGCTGTAGATAACTGCTAACAACAAAAAAGTACAGAACTAATCCAAAACCATTCCAAATGATGAGAAAGCTAATACTAACCTCTGGAGGACTACGATGGATTAATTATACATTTGTTCATGAACCACAACTACTGTAATTAACAACAAGAGTATTCTACTTAACTTCACAATGCATTTATAAAATTTTCATGAACAACTTTAACAAGAATGCATAAATGAATATGAAAATAAATGAAGTGAAGATTAGTACCTTGAGTGGCCGGCTCAGGGGACTGACTCACTTAGCTGGAAATCAAATCTAATTTAGATACTCACGCATCCACATAACATATAGTTCCATTCATTCCATATCACGAAAATACTTCAAACAAAATCCTCTTTGCAGATTTTATTCAATAATTGCATTGAACAACAATTTGTGTCTGGAGAAATAACTAATTGTTGTATCTTCTAATAGTGAATAAAAAAACTAACAACTGAGTAACTAACTTGACTCCAAACTCATCCCCTAACTTATACAAAATGGGAGAGTTTTATTCAACTACCAACTAACTACAATCATTAATACATTCCTAGATATTAGCACACAAAGTTAAGATTGATTTATTAATTCTAACTAAACAGAGGAAGGAGAATCCCATTCAAATAAGAATTCCTATGCAACAGCTCATATGAGAAACACATAAGCTACATTTAGAATCTTGGAATAAATTTACTTCTTCTACATTTATTTCTTCCCATAGTGATTCACATTCAACTTCCAGTTGCCTGCACTTTTGGTGGCTTGATTTCAACTTCCTTCAATTCCCCTATTCTGCAACTTGTTACAAATTCTCTATTCCTTAATGCCATGTGCTTGTTGCTGCATAGGGGTTAATCCACAAAACATATGCATGCAAATAACCTTCATAATTAAACCATGGAATCTCATCTATATTGCATACACAATCATGTTCAAATCATTCAATTGATAAATATCATCACCATATTTCATATTAACAAAATAGGTTCAAGGTTTTACAAAATATATAAAAAGACAGTATATCACGATGGTAATGTTTGAAAAGTATCTGGAAGATCGTGTGTAAAAGGTCTGAAAGCATATAAAAATAACACAAAAATAGGCCAATATTTAAGCCCATTGTGGATTACCTTATTATTTAAATAACAATGCATATTTTGGAAAGTCCACTTGTTTGGTAAATGCTACTCTAAAATATAATGAAGAATCTGAAGAATTACCACAATCACCCAATATCCTAGACCACAACACTTTGCTTAATGGAAAGACTGTTGATGTCTTCATGGAGAAAGATAATACTGAAAAAGTTATCCCTATAGGTGATTGTTTAAGTACAAAATAAAAAGAAGATATGACCAAGCTTTTACATGACTTTTCAGAATTATTTTCTTGGAAGTATTTGGCTATGCCTGGTATTGATCCTTAGATTGTAACACATAATATTGTATTACAACCTAATGCTAAGTTGTTTAAATAGAAGATCTGTAAGATGAATCCTAAGGTTGCATTGTTAGTTAAAGCTGAGATAGAAAAGCTTTTACAAGTTGGTTTTATCTGCCCTATTGATTACTCACCTTGGATTTCAAATATTGTGGTTGTTACTAAACCTGATAACCATATTCGGATGTGTATCAACTTTTAGGATTTAAATCTTGCTTCTTTGAAAAATGATTTCCCTCTTCCAAATATTGATATGATTGTTTTTTATTAATATGGTCAAATAGGTTTTTAAGGGGACCTCGAAACCCCTAACAAAAAGGAAGCAAACAAAAACTGTATGCCAACCATCAGCTAACTAAAAGCTACCAAAAGTACATAAGCATTAAAAACATAGCTAAAAAGAGAACAGACCTAACTATACTAATTCATGGTCTCAGCTGCCTCATTCATGTTCATAAAATGACTCATGCATCTTGGCAAAGTCGATCAACTCCTTTTCATCTTCAAACTGTTTCTTCTTGCTCCCCCTTGTGTGAGTAGAAGGTCCACCTGTGTCCTCTGAAACCACCTGTTTACCAGTGCCTTTAGTGCCCTCAGCTGTGTCTTGAATTCCTAGCTCTTCAACATTATAGATTTCCTCAGCTCTGAAATCTTTAAATTGTTCTCTCTTGAGGTCTTTCAGCTTGTCGGACAACATCTTCATCCCGTTGAGACTATTCTGAATAGTCAACTTGCTGATATGCATTATCTTCTCTAAGTTATTATTTACCTCCAAGAGTTTCTCCTCCAAAAATTGGATTTTGGTGTTGAATTCTTCCCTCATCCTGCTCATTTCTCGTTCCATCTTTGGGATGGCTTCCCAATTTTTGAAGATTAGGGTATCATGTTCAGCATTCATCTTGTTGCCTCTTCCTAAGCTTTCCTGCAATAGTTGTAGCTTAATATTGATCCCACTAATCTCTAGGAAAAACCATTTTGTCATCTTGTGCTGAGAGTTAACCGCATACTTTACCAATTCGAACACCTCCTCAACCTCTTCTCTATTTTTTTCCTGGGCCAACATATCATCAAAATTTTCGGGAAGGTTGCTAGAGGGGTCATGAATCTCTAGAAACCTTAAGCCAATACTTGGATCCAGGATATGCATAGTTTTGCTCTGGGTATTCCTCCCCCCTTCAACACCTTTCTCGGTCAGATTGAGGCTTGTTCCCTGTTTCATATTGGTCCCCTGTTTCATAGAGGTCCCCTGTTTCTGGGCGGTGTCAACAACTCCCTTGATAGCCCTATCTTCATCACTATCTTTATCCATCCTTTTCTTACCCTTCTTCACAGAAGTGGGAGTCTTTTTTCTCGCAGTCTTGACCCTCTTCCCAGAAACCTCTTTGATAGAAAAGTCGTAATCCTCACCTGTGTTAGACCCATCTGACCATGATATATTAACTTCACGTTTCTGAGTTCTTCTCTTCTTCTTAGAGGGCTCCCCTTCACTCTCTTCCTCTTCTTCTTCCATTCTCCAATCTTCATCCTCAGAATGTGAGTCTTCCTCACTAGACACCACACACCCCTTCTTCTTCCCAGAGTTTTTGACTTTAGGCCCTAATTTAGGTGTATTGTTTCTCATATGTTCCATTATAAGCAGAATGAGGCTTTCATGTAATATTAGCAGCTTAGGGTTTCTGTTGTTTTCCCTAATTCCATACTCCAGAGAGGAAAGCAAATAAAAGGGAATAGAGACTAACATACCATGGCGGAAGTGATTACGCAGGTTGAAATGGTAGTTGTAGACAGCTATGAACCTCCCATCTAGCATAATGTATCTCATGATAACTTCTGCAACCTCTTCCCAGATGGATTTAATTGATAGGCAGTTGTATCCTCCCGACTGCATCTTGACAAGCTTCTCCCTTTCATTGCCTTTAAAGAAGTTGTTAAGGGCTTCTTCACCATACTTCCACTCACAAAAAAACTTCTTCCCTCTGGTGGAAAGCCCAGACACCGAGGCAATAAGGTCCTTTGTGATGGCTAACTCCCAACCATAAGCAGAGACCTTATTTTTTTCTGTAACTTTTAGCAAACATTGCAGTCACATTGGGGTCAGGTCCGTGAAGTTTCTCCATTTATGGCGTGAATCCCCCTACCTCCAAAATACTCCAGACCTTTTGTTTCTATCGAGTTCCCTCACACGACAAAGGCTCTATTCTGTTCCTATCCCCTCCCATGGTGAAATTAGGATCCCTGTAAGAACTACTGTGAATGCAAAACAAAATACAGACAAGAACAAAATGAAGCTTGTGATGGGTTATCTCGTTGCCATTTTCACCCATAATCTATGTGGGTGGACCTTTCTGGAGATAGCTCACCTTCAGACCTTTCGAGGTCATTATGATCTCAGCATTATAATTCATTTTTCATACCATTCTTGCATTCATTAGAGATGAGCTCCATTGTCTTACTTGGGATCTTTCTATTTTCATCCCAAACACATTTTGATTGGCTAATAACCCCTAGGTTGGCAAAAATATTAGCCACCTTATTTTCCTCATGAAAAATATGTGAGCTATGGATAGCTTAAAAAGTCCCTAGTGTCAAGATCGCATCTTCAATAAGGGTTGCAATTGACCAACTAGGTTTAGTGGTGTTTTTCAGGCAGTTTATAATGTTGTTAGAGTCCCCCTCCACCCAAACTTTTTAATAACCCTTAGCTTGAGCTAGAGCTATGGAGTGATAGGCAGCTGCAGCTTTGGCATAGTGGTTTATCTAGGTGTCCAAAGGGAGTGCCATTGGCATTAGGAACCTACCATATTCATCTCTTATCACTCCTGTTGATAACTGAGAGGGGGGGTGAATCAGTTATCTAAATTACTTCTACTTTCTGTTCTTAGTGCAGCATCAAATCATATAAGTAAACATAACCATGAAAGCAGAAATAACATCAATACACATAACACAATGATTTTGACGTGGAAAACCCTATTAAGGGAAAAACCACGGGGTGACTAACCCAAGATTGTATTCTCTGTTAAAAGAATAAGATAGTATAAAATGGCACTTGCCAATTAGGGCTCACTGCCCGAGCACACTGCTCACAAGAGGCTCACTGCCTACAAGAGACTCACTGTCTACAAGGTACAAGAAAGTAACAAGATACTTGAACTGATGAGAAGTATCCACATATGCTGAAGTTCAGTTCCGGTTAGGCTCAATATATTGATCTGCTGCACTTCATTCTTCCTCTTCTTTGGTGCTGCTGTCCTGTCACATACCGGACCTGTATTACTGCTTCCACACTGCTCTCTACTTTTCTTCGCACTTCACAACACACCACACACACCTTCAAACCGAAATCAATTGGGTATATATATCTGCATCAATGATTTCAATCATCTTTTTAGTCGGCATCTAGAATATTCAATATTTTCCAAAACTCTGGTCTGTCAGTTGAATCCTTGCATACCAAGTGATGCATATCAAATATATGCTTATAAAAGTCATCAATCATGTCAGTCAATCATGAATGATACCTTAATAACCTTGATCACCATCAATATCTCATCTGGATTAAGGTATGATGCTCTGCCAGTCAGTTCTTCCTCAGTCTACTCTGCCAAACAGGAACCCAATACTTAGGTGCTCATATCTCTTCACTCTTTCATCACCGAAGGCTCAATCCCTGGAATCTATCAGTCATGGTACTCCTCTTGACTTCCCCAAGTCTGCACTTTACTGAGATACTTCCTCTAAGAGATCCAGACCTGACTGTCAGACCTTACTACATGCTCTATTCTTGCTTACCAGACCACAATACTCTTCAATCTGACTTCCGGTATAGACACACCATGTCCTGCGGATGTGTGGGATGGACTTTGTTGCCATCAATGACAACACTCATGAAGCCACAACGTGTCTCATGCCAACAATCTCCCCCTTTGGCATTGATGGCAACACTTAGTGAAAAATGACTAAGTGTTATACTACACTCCCCCTTGGCTAATGCTTTGTTCTAATGTACATTTTTTCGGAGCTCCCCCTTAGCTATGCTCCACATTTTTCACTGCTCCTCACTCCCCCTTTGACATCAATGGCAAAGGGTAGGATCCACATACCAAAATCTCCAAAATTAACCTATACTTGGCCGCATAAATATATATACATAACATACTTACATATACTGAAGTATATCTGCAAAAGTTGTCTTCAACTAGACAAATTCTGTTGCCCAACTTTGTTTCATCCTGTCCAAAATTGAGATGTGACCACTCAACAGGAATGTAAAAGCCTCTGCCCTCTTTAGATCTGTCGGATCATTGGTCCGGGCTATGGTCTGAGCATCAATTAGGGCCTCATGCATGGCCTCTAACTTAGGGATAATGATCCCTCTAAGTTCACTTAACCTGTTTATTCTATTTTTCTTCTCCTTCTCAAGCTTCTTTATTTCATTTATGACTGCAATAGTCTGACACTCTTGATTTACTATGGAAGAGGAGAGAGGATCAAAACTTTGAGATAAACTTGTCAATTTATGCTCTTGCTCTTTTACTTTCTTCTCAATATCCTTGGTCACTTTAGGCCAGGATAAACAAAATTTATATATATCTTTGCCATCTTTAAGAGCATTTTCTAAGCTCTTTATCCCAATGTCCATAACTCTCCTATCATTTGTTATTAGACCCTACACCTCAGAGAGTCTCTTTCCCAAAAATTCTTTCCAGACTTTATTTTCAGCTGACTTTTCCAAAGAATCAAAATGTGTGCTAATTGAATTGACAAGAGATTTTAAGTTACTAGATGAAGAGGCCAAAAGATCCTTCGAGAAGGATGGCATGATTTTCTCCAATGCACTGGATGCAATTTCTATTAGCTCACAGTCTTCCATGTGAGACTTCAAAAGTTTTTCTTTTGCCTTTGCATGGGCAAAGGATGCTATCTTCATAGTCTAAACCAGGAAGAGAGAGTCAAAATTGAATGGTCCTTGAAGCAGTTCCGGTTCATCAATCTCCATCATTTCTTTTGTCAAGAAGTCTTTGACTTCTTCTACATTGTCTCTTGCCAGAGACAGAGTTTTCTTCCCTTCAACAGCCTCAGTACTGTCACTTGTAGTCTTCTCTGTTTGACCTTCTTCTCTTTCCTTCACCTCTTCTTCTTGACTGATTTTCTCTTCTATTCTTTCTTCTCCTTTAGATCTGGAGTCTGCTGGGGAAACCAGAAGAGAGATGTTTGCTTTTTTAAGGACTTCCTCTTTCGGAGCAGAGGAATCTAGATCCTTAGTTTTCTCTTCACTTGACTTCTTTGCCTCTTCTGCCACTATCTCAGTAGATTCTCCTTTGTCATCCATGGTAGAGAGTTCATCACCTAAGTCCTCTATAATAGGAAGATTGAATCTTTTAAAGGCATTCCAGAGGATATCTTTGTTGCAAGTATGAGGTGAGCCAGTGTTGTCATTGATGTCAACATACTCATATTGCATTGACAAGAAGGATTTGATGAGCTGTGTGCTGAGGATATTGAGAAAATTAGCCTCAGTCAGGAACAATGAAGAACAGTGATGAGAAGAAGGTAAATGTACTGTATAGGATGAGAACCGGAGGATGCGGATTAAAGGGTTAGTAGATATGAGTCTTGAGATGCTACAGATAAGATTTCAGAGGTCCGCATGAAGATCTGAAGGAGTTGTGGCTGCCGGTATAGAACCGGGTCCGGCAAGTATCCGGAGGTGACAGAGGATCACAAAAAGGTCCGGTGAGGTCCGGAATTGTATTACCCTAATCTGCGGATTGGAAGGAGTGTTTGGGATGTCCTTGTGATGTGTCATCCTGATTTGTGTATGATTTGGAGGTCCGGAAGTACCTCTTGCATTATGACAGTGGCGACAGACTGTGTTCTTGAAGTTCCGGATGAGGAAGACAAGAGATCCCAGTAAGCAGAGGAAGTGCGGATGTATCCGGACATTCGGACAGGCTTGTGAAGGTTCTTGGATCATGTTTAGGTTGTGTTGTTGGTCCGCATTAATGGTAGAGCCCGGAATTGAAGTTATTTCTTCCGGATGAAGTTCTTGCTCTGTGTAGCCGACCGGATGAGTTGTTCATCCTGCGAATGTTCTTGTGATGACCGACCGGATGTGTTATTCATCTTGCGGATACTCCTATGGTTGTTTGCCGACTTAGATGTTTGTTCCTGAGTCGATGTCTTGTATAAATAACGGTTTGTAAGTTCATTTCAGTGTGTGGTATGAGGATGAGTATGGCATAGCGAAAAAACGTGCGAAAAGTAGAGCAGAGATTGTTGGGCTTAATTGGAACTGATCCGGACATGGTAGAGATGTCATTCTCCAGTTCAAGACTGTGATTTTCATCACTTTGTAGACAGTGTGTCTCCTTGTAGGCAGTGGGCCTCTTTGTGAGCAGTGTGCTCGGGCAGTGAGCCCTTATTGGCATGTGCCATTCATTTTTCTTTATTCTTCTAACAGAGAATAATTCTTGGGTTAATCACCCCGTGGTTTTTCCCTTAACCGGGTTTTCCACGTCAAAATCTTGGTGTTCAATGTGTTAATGCTTATCTGCTCTTGTGTTTATGTATTATGCCTCCATGGATGATTATTTGATATGCTGCTAACTAACAACAGAGAATTAAGTGTTTGAAAGAGAACAAGTTCTATACAACTGATTCACCCCCCCCCTCTCAGTTGTATGCCCTAGATACAACAATTGGTATCAGAGCCAAGTTCCTCTGACAGGAGCTTAACCGCTTGAGGAGATCCAGGATGTCGTCATACAAGAAGGATAGTCCGAAGTTCGATGGAACCAACTTTACTCTCTGGAAAGGTCGCATGAAGTGTCATTTGGAATGTATGGGAAAAGCATACTTGGCTATGATTTCTAAACCATATATACCCCCACAAGGTGGTCCGACAACTCTGAATGAAATCACAGAAGCTGAAAACAATCTGCGGACCAAGGAAGCTCTTCTAAGCGCATTGAATGACTCAGATCTCTCGAATGTCATTGACCTACCAACTGCATATGAGATCCTAACTAAACTGGAACTTCTGTATGAAGGAGATGAGTTTGTCAAAAGTGCAAGGTTGCAAAGTCTGAAAGGGAAATTTGAAAGATTGAAAATGAGAGATGATGAAAACATCACCACCTTTATGCCAAGAGTAAATGAGCTGGTATGTGGAATCAGAAATGCTGGTGGAACTTTAGATGAAAATGAGATTGTCTGCAAAATCCTAAGATCCCTTCCTGCTGCCTACAAAATCAAAGTTGCTGCCATTGATGAATTCAGAGCCCACACAACTGTCACAAGAGAACAACTGGCTGGCAAACTAGCTGCATTTGAAATGACCGAGTTTGGAGATGATCCACCCAAGACTGAATCTGCCTTCAAAGCCAGTGCCTATGTGAAAGGCAAACAGAGATTTGATCTGGGTGAAAACTCATCAAGGAAAATGTCATGGTATGATCAAGCAAGAAGAGACATGGAAGAAGAAGAAGCAGAAACAGCTCAACTTGAAGCCCTCATTGCAAAAAGACTGCCAAGAGGATCCGGTAAGTATGAAGGAAAACTACCCTTTAAGTGTTTCAACTGCAATAAGATTGGTCATTTTGCCTCAAGATGTCCGGAGAGATCTGCAAGATCTAATACTCACAGACAAAGGTTTCAAAAGAATTGCTATTATGTTCATGAAGAAGATGACAATGAAGGAGTAACAGATGATGAATCAGAACCAGGAAACAAATCCAGAAATGAGTGGGTGTTTATAGCCATCAAGGAAGAAGATTCCATGCTCTCTGAATCTGTCAATCACAAAGTTGTTGAAAAAGCCTTGGCTGCTCAAGTGGAAGAAAAGGATGATTGGGTTATTGACAGTGGATGTTCTCACCATATGACTGGTGACAAGAATAAGTTCTTAGACTTGGAAAGATATGAAGGAGGAATGGTAAAGTTTGGTGACAATTCTGCTGGCAGAATCAGAGGTAGGGGAACTATTTCCTTTGATGGTAAGAGCAAAATAGGAAATGTACTGTATGTTGAAGGATTGAAGCACAATCTTCTCAGTGTTGGTCAGTTAGTGGACAAAGGCTATGATCTCCGGTTCAAGAATGGAAAATGCAGAATCTTTACAAGCTCCGGAACTGAAATTGCATCCGGTACTCAGACAAGAGGTAACATCTTTCATCTGGTTGGTTCAAATAAAAGTTGTTTGTTTGTTCAAATTGATCAGAGTTGGTTATGGCATAGAAGAATGTGTCATGTAAATTTTGATAACATCATCAAAATAAGCAATACTCAGGCTGTGAGAGATCTTCCAAAGTTGATGAAACCTACAAATAGTGTGTGTAAAGAATGTCAGTTAGGCAAACAAAGTAGAGTCTCTTTTAAAAGCAAAGATTAGTCTTCTACCGGATTGTTGGAATTAGTACATACTGATCTATGTGGTCCGACAAGAATCAAGAGTCTGCAAGGTGATAGATATTTCATGTTGTTAATTGATGATCATTCCCGGATGATGTGGGTTACCTTTCTAAAAGAAAAATCAGAAGCTTTTGAGAAGTTCAAAATCTTCAAAGCTATGGTGGAGAATCAAACCGGATTGAAACTAAAGTGTCTAAGGTCTGATAGAGGTGGTGAATTTACATCTGGTGAATTCATTGACTTTTGTGAGAAACAGGGTATAAGGAGACAGTTGTCTGCTCCTAAGACTCCACAGCAGAATGGAGTAGTTGAGAGAAAGAACCGGACCATCCAGGAAGCTGCTAGGACAATGATGTTGGAAGCAAATGTTCCTCAAATGTTTTGGAAAGAAGCTATCAGCACTGCAGTCTACACTCTCAATCGAGTTCAAATCAGAAACAACACCGGTAAGACCCCCTATGAACTCTGGTTTGGCATCACTCCTACTGTGAAATATTTCAGAGTATTTGGTAGCAAGTGTTATATCAAAAGAGATGAAGATCTAGGAAAGTTTGATGCTAGAAGTGATGAAGGAATTTTCTTGGGCTACTCCACTCAAAGCAAAGCATACCGGTGTTACAATAAGAGATTGAGGAAGATGATAGAAAGCACCAATGTAAAGGTTGATGAAGGAATTGAGAAGCCTTCAAGATTTTATGAGTTTGATGAAGATGACCAAGACAGTGTTCAAGGACCTCAATCCTCTCCGGTGAGACAGAGTCAGCCTGATCCGGTAAATCAGGAAGAAGAGATAGGTTTGAATGAGCCTGATCAAGAAACAGCAGTGCTGGATACTCCCAAAATTCCAAGGTATGTAAGACTGAATCACTCTGAAGATCAGATCATAGGTGACAGAAGCAAAGGTGTACAAACTAGAAGGAATATTGCTCAAAATCAGAATGAATGTTGTCTGATTTCAAAGATTGAACCTAAAACAATAAATGAAGCCTGCAATGATGAAAACTGGACCAAAGCAATGGAAGATGAATTGATGCAAATTGAGAAAAATCATACTTGGGATCTTGTTCCCAGACCTAGAGACAGGAATGTAATTGGAACCAAGTGGGTCTTCCGGAACAAACTAAATGAAGCTGGTGAAGTAATCAGAAACAAAGCTAGATTGGTCTGCAAAGGCTACTCTCAAATAGAAGGAATTGACTTTGAAGAGACTTTTGCTCCGGTAGCAAGAATTGAAGCAGTCAGATTACTTCTTGCATTTGCTGCCTTCAAAGACTTCAAGGTATATCAGATGGATGTCAAGTCTGCCTTCCTAAATGGTGATCTGGAAGAAGAAGTCTACATTGAACAACCGGATGGATTTCAATTGTCTGATAATAATGATATGGTCTGCAAGTTGAAGAAAGCTTTGTATGGATTGAAACAAGCCCCAAGAGCATGGTATGAAAGGTTGGATAAGCATCTTGTGCAGATTGGATTCAACAAAGGTACTGCTGACAGTAACTTATATTTCAAAATTGATCATGAAAACATTCTGATTGTTGAAGTGTTTGTGGATGATATCATTTTTGGAGGAAGAGATAGTATGTGCAAAACTTTTGCAAATCAGATGAAAAGTGAGTTTGAAATGTCTATGCTTGGTGAAATGAATTTCTTCTTGGGTCTGCAAATTACTCAAACAAAAGAAGGGATCTTCATTTCTCAGACCAAATATGTGAAAGAATTGTTAAAGAAATTTGGTATGGAAGACTCAAAGCCTATGAACACTCCTATGGCAACCGGATGTAAGTTAAGCAAAGATGATGATTCTCCAAAGGCAAATCAGACAAAGTATAGATCAATGATTGGTGGATTGTTGTATCTCACTCAAACTAGACCAGATATAATGCAGGCTGTTGGTCTTGTGGCAAGATTCCAGGCTGATCCTAGAGAATCTCATGTTATGGCAATCAAAAGAATTTTTAGATACTTGAAAGGAACAGTTGAGTATGGTCTATGGTATCCTAGAGATCCGGATTTCTCTCTTCATGCTTACACAGATGCAGATTGGGTAGGAGATGTGGATGACCGGAAGAGCACTAGTGGTGGAGCATTCTTTTTGGGGAAGAGATTGGTTTCTTGGCTAAGCAAGAAACAAGATGCAATATCTCTGTCTACAACTGAAGCAGAATACATTGCAGCAGTAGGTAGTTGCACTCAAATCTTATGGATGAAGCAGATGCTAAGAGACATCAAAGTTGAATATGAGGAGCCTATCACAATTTTCTGTGATAATTCAAGTGCAATTAATATTTCCAAGAATCCGGTATTGCATTCTAAGACTAAGCACATATCTATCAAATTTCACTTTTTGAGAGAACAAGTAAACAAGGAAGAAGTCAGATTGGAGTATGTTCCCTCCAAGGATCAGATTGCAGATATCTTTACAAAACCTCTTCCCAAGGACTCTTTTGAATATCTCCGGGAGAAGTTAGGGGTCATGGCCCCTCCGGTGATGAACTAAGATGCACTGATGAGCATCAGTCCGGTGGCTATCACAGTCATATCTTGTGATCCGGACTAATGGGGAGCTGCAACTAAGGGGGAGCAGCTGGTATGATTCTGATGCATGAGAATTGCAAGTATGAGCCCTTTGCCATTGATGTCAAAGGGGGAGAGAAGACATGTGAAAAACAAGTGGCTGATGATCAAAGGGGGAGCAGTAAAGGAAGAGAAGACATATGAAAAGTTGAAGTTCTTGTCCTAATGGTTTTTCACATCATATGTTGCCATCAATGACAAAGGGGGAGATTGTTGCAAGTATGAGGTGAGCCAGTGTTGTCATTGATGTCAACATACTCATATTGCATTGACAAGAAGGATTTGATGAGCTGTGTGCTGAGGATATTGAGAAAATTAGCCTCAGTCAGGAACAATGAAGAACAGTGATGAGAAGAAGGTAAATGTACTGTATAGGATGAGAACCGGAGGATGCGGATTAAAGGGTTAGTAGATATGAGTCTTGAGATGCTACAGATAAGATTTCAGAGGTCCGCATGAAGATCTGAAGGAGTTGTGGCTGCCGGTATAGAACCGGGTCCGGCAAGTATCCGGAGGTGACAGAGGATCACAAAAAGGTCCGGTGAGGTCCGGAATTGTATTACCCTAATCTGCGGATTGGAAGGAGTGTTTGGGATGTCCTTGTGATGTGTCATCCTGATTTGTGTATGATTTGGAGGTCCAGAAGTACCTCTTGCATTATGACAGTGGCGACAGACTGTGTTCTTGAAGTTCCAGATGAGGAAGACAAGAGATCCCAGTAAGCAGAGGAAGTGCGGATGTATCCGGACATTCAGACAGGCTTGTGAAGGTTCTTGGATCATGTTTAGGTTGTGTTGTTGGTCCGCATTAATGGTAGAGCCCGGAATTGAAGTTATTTCTTCCGGATGAAGTTCTTGCTCTGTGTAGCCGACCGGATGAGTTGTTCATCCTGCGAATGTTCTTGTGATGACCGACCGGATGTGTTATTCATCTTGCGGATACTCCTATGGTTGTTTGCCGACTTAGATGTTTGTTCCTGAGTCGATGTCTTGTATAAATAACGGTTTGTAAGTTCATTTCAGTGTGTGGTATGAGGATGAGTATGGCATAGCGAAAAAACGTGCGAAAAGCAGAGCAGAGATTGTTGGGCTTAATTGGAACTGATCCGGACATGGTAGAGATGTCATTCTCCAGTTCAAGACTGTGATTTTCATCACTTTGTAGACAGTGTGTCTCCTTGTAGGCAGTGGGCCTCTTTGTGAGCAGTGTGCTCGGGCAGTGAGCCCTTATTGGCATGTGCCATTCATTTTTCTTTATTCTTCTAACAGAGAATAATTCTTGGGTTAATCACCCCGTGGTTTTTCCCTTAACCGGGTTTTCCACGTCAAAATCTTGGTGTTCAATGTGTTAATGCTTATCTGCTCTTGTGTTTATGTATTATGCCTCCATGGATGATTATTTGATATGCTGCTAACTAACAACAGAGAATTAAGTGTTTGAAAGAGAACAAGTTCTATACAACTGATTCACCCCCCCCCCTCTCAGTTGTATGCCCTAGATCCAACAATCTTCTATTTCCTTTGCCACTTTGTCAGTTTCTCCAAGCATAAGTTGATTCATTCTAGCTTTGCTCCAGAACTCATCCTTGCAGTCCTTGAAGATAATGTTCATTTGTTTAGGGCTAATGGACGGATAGAGCTGAATAGCAATCTGCTCCTAGATTTCTAGATCTTTTGCTTGGGCATTGTTCTTTCTTATTTCAAGTTTCTTCTCTAAGCTTTTGGGAATCAGAGATATAATTTCAATGAATGCTTTGTTGTAGATGTTTAGATACCTAACTGTGGCATCTTGCAATATCTTCTGATCAGTTTCACTATATTCATCATAAAATTCAACCATTGGTTGCAAGTTCCCATCCAAAGTAACTGATTTGATGACATCATCAATGCGGAGAGTAGGTTTTTCAATGAATTCTTCTACCTCTTCTTTCTTGTCTTGACCTGTAGAGGGTTCACTCAATACTTTATTCTTCTTCTTCATTTTCTTTACCTCCTCATCTGACTCAGTGTCTTCATCATCCTTTTGACTGATGTAAGACCTTGTGTCCTTTGTCTTAGTTCTTTTCTCTCCCTTTTTGGATGTTCTGACTTCCAGTTTTGATGCTTTCTGGCTCTTAGAGGTGGCAGGTGCAGAGCTCTTGGAAGATCTGGTCTGGGAGGGGGCTTGCACTGGATCACTTTTCTTTTCTGTATCTTATTTCTCTTTCTCTGCCCTTTCCATCTTCTCTCTGTTGGCATCAACTACCTCTTTTGAAATTCCATGCCTCTTGGCAAATTCTTCTACTTCCCTTCTTACTTTTCTCTTGATCTCTAGCTATCTAAGTTCAACATGAACTTTTACACTCAGCTCTTGGTAGGTTCCAAACCTTTCTGCCTTAGGGTCCTTGGGTTGACTCAGCAGGTGTTGAACATGTAGCTCTACAATTTTCTCATCAACTTCATACCCCATTGGCATGATCCAGATTGTCCTTGGCTCCATTGCCTCCATTAGGCATTGATCAGTGTCTACCATAAAGCACACTGTATCCTTGTAATTCTCAACTAATGATTGAGGGATTCTTTCTGTAGCTTGCATCATACTCTGAAAATTCTTGAAGTAGCCCCAGAGTGTTGTATTATGTGCCTTGGCATCACTAATTCCATGCAAATAATCTCTGATTTGTATGGCTACTAGTCTGTCATTTTGCCATATCCAACCACTGGATCTGGGTAGCTCATTCATAAAGTAAAAGAATAGACATAATATCAGACCACCATATTTGAATGAGTTTTTCTTGTCCTTCTTGATCCTTTGTAAGTTTTCTAATAGTTGGCTAAGAAGAAGTTCGCAAAGATCATAGTCAGCATTTTTCCTTAGCATTTCATAAGCAGTATACACAGCTATTCTGGATACTGAATTCTCCCTACTGGAGTGATATATCTTATAGCCAATTATCATAGATGCAAAATTGATATATGGATCAGTGATATCTTCTATAGTCATTGCTCTTTTGTCAAATTTTGATCCGGTTGCCTCATTCACTGTCTGATTCTTGACAGATTTGAGAGTAGGTATCCCACCGGATGAGTGCAATCTGGTAACTACCCTAATGGCATCCTTGGCTATCTTGAACGGCCTCATCAACCATATAAAGTTATCATGCATTCTACTTAGAACATACCGGACCCATTCATCTTCTGCAAAACAGGGGAAATGGATGCAATGTCCAAAATGCTTGTCCCGGATAGCCTTGTACTGCGGTTTGAGTTCAAAAGCATCATCTATTAACTGATTGTGATAGATATCCATTAACTTGGATTCTCCAAATTCCTCAATGTTTGCATGAATATATGCCCTAACATCTTCTACATGCAAAACCCCATGCGGAATGCTTGAAAATGCGCCTAGGGGATCAACTTCTAGGGATTTATAGTGATGTTTCTGGAATTTAGGGCGCGGCCTATTAGTAATCTTCACAACATTCAGAGTAGCCATCTTTCAAAGATTCAGAGAGAGATTTCAAGATCAGAAAATACCTCTTATGCTTCTAGGGTTCACGATATGAGTCAGATCGAGTTGCTTGGATGAATCGACTTCTGTGGTTTGATCTTTGAGAGGATTGAGATAACTTGTTGTAGAGCTCATTCTCTCTTCTATTCAAATGCAAATGTGCAAATGATGAGCCCAAGAACCCTTTTATTTATGCGCAAACCCTAATTCCATTTTGCAATAAATGCACAACCTAAGTTATTCCGGTTGCCTTGTTTTCCTTGATCCGAGAGAGATCTTTCCAGAACTGGTATGCACTATTAGTTGTCTATCTATCTTTCCCAAATCATTTCACTTATCCACAGATCAAGATACCTCAAATTTGAATCATACCAGATCTAACTGTGAAAATCCTGTTCTTACCGGATGACTGTTAAACCGGATTAATTTCAGATGATTAACCTCTTCAAATTCCTTGTGGATCTTTCATATCTTTCCCAAGGGTTATTTAGATGTTTCTCTGAGAGCCCTTTCAATCTGCAACCTTCCATGTGCCAATTTTAGGCACTAATTGACTGGCTGGGGGAAATTGTTTTCTTTTGTGACTCCCCCTGAGCCAGAGCTCATCTATCTAGTTTCTGGAAGGAATATCAGCACCTAATTCTGGTGCAGATCCATCCTCAACATTTTCTATACTCCTCTTTACCCAAATCTTGTTCATCTCCTTTTGAATTTCATTCGCATTCATTTTTCCTTTTCCTTTGTCTTGGTTTTGATTATGATGCACCGAACCCTTTTTGTCCTGATTCTTACTTCTGCAGAATTTGGCAATATGACCAGATCTATTGCAATTGTAGCAAATAATATTTCTTTGCATATTTGACTGATATCCTCTTGATCTACAGTGATTAGCCATATGTCCCATTCTTTTGCATTTAAAACATTGCCCAAAGAAGGATGAATTAGTCTGATTCATTCTCCTTCTGCACTGATTTGCTTTATGACCAAAGTTATTGCAATTGTGGCAGTATCCATTGAAGGATGAATATCTTTGAGCATTTGGTTGTCTTACTGGAGGTCTTCTAGGCTTGTTCCATGGATTTCCTGATCCAGGGTTCTTCTGACCGGATCCAGAGCTTTCACCTTTCTCATACCCCAAGCCTTGCTTGTCATCTACTCTATTTTGGCTTTCAAGAAGAACTTCAAGCTGAGAAGAGCTTATCTTGAATTTCTCTTTGTATTCATTTGTTGTTTGAAGATCTCTTTTTAGAGTGTCAATTTGATTTTTAAGTTGTTCTTCATTATCTCTAGCTTCTTCCATATCAGATTCCAAATGCCTGATTATTCTATCCATTTTGTGGCAGTCTTCTGATTTCTCTTTGAGAGATTGTTTTAAATTATATTCAGTTTTTCTCTTCTCTTCATTTTCTTGGGTTAATTTCATAACCCCTGATTCCATTTCATGTCTTACCATAATGACCTCTTTTGATAGCTTCTCACATAATTTGTTCTTCTCATTCAGATCTTCATTTGCATCATTGGCTTCATTCTGACTTACTAATTGCTGAAGTAGTTCCTTTCTCTTTCTCATAGAGATACTCAGTTTCTCCTTTAGTTCATTTATGAAATCATCAGCTTGTTTGAGTCTTTCTCTTAAGTTATTGACTTCAGAGTGAGATTGCTCAAGATCATCTAAGGCAGACTGAAGTTGTTCCTTCATACCATACATATCCATTGGAATTCCCAGATCTTTCTCAAGCTATTAGGCTTTGTTTGGAGGAACTTGGCTCTGTTACCAATTATTGATAAATGAGAGGGGGGAGTGAATCAGTTATCTAAATTACTTCTACTTTCTGTTCTTCTTTAACAATTAGTGCAGCATCAAATCATATAAGTAAACATAACCATGAAAGCAGAAATAACATCAATACACATAACACAATGATTTTGACGTGGAAAACCTTGTTAAGGGAAAAACCACGGGGTGACTAACTCAAAATTGTATTCTCTGTTAAAAGAATAAGATAGTACAAAATGGCACTTGCCAATTAGGGCTCACTGCCCGAGCACATTGCTCACAAGAGGCTCACTGCCTACAAGAGACTCACTATCTACAAGGTACAAGAAAGTAACAAGATACTTGAACTGATGAGAAGCATCCACATATGTTGAAGTTTAGTTCCGGTTAGGCTCAATATATTGATTTGCTGCACTTCATTCTTCCTCTTCTTTGGTGCTACTGTCCTGTCACATACCGAACCTGTATTACTACTTCCACACTGCTCTCTACTTTTCTTCGCACTTCACAACACACCACACACACCTTCATACTGAAATCAATCGGGTATATATATCCGCATCAATAATTTCAATCATCTTTTTAGTTGGCATCCAGAATATTTAGTATTTTCCAAAACTCTGGTCTGTCAGCTGAATCCTTGCATACCAAGTGATGCGTATCAAAGATATGCTTATAGAAGTCATCAATCATGTCGTCCAATCATGAATGATACCTTAATAACCTTGATCACCATCAATATCTCATCCAAATTAAGGTCTGATGCTCTGTCGGTCAGTTCTTCCTCAATCTACTCTGCCAAATAAGAACCCAATACTTAGGTGCTCATATCTCTTCACTCTTTCATCACCGGAGGCTCAATCCCTAGAATCTATTAGTCATGGTACTCCTCTTGACTTCCCCAAGTCCGCACTTTACTGAGATACTTCCTCTAAGAGATCCAAACCTGATTGTCAGACCTACATGCTATGTTCTTGCTTACCAGACCACAATACTCTTCAATCTGACTTCCGGTATAGACACACCATGTCCTACAGATGTGTGGGATGGACTTTGTTGCCATCAATGACAACACTCATGAAGCCACAACGTGTCTCTTGCCAACAACTCCCCCACTTCTTGCAGCTCCAGGGTTCCCTTTGGTTGCCCTGTAATATTGATATGATTGTTAATTCAATAGTTGGCCATGAATTACTTTCCTTCATGGATGGTTTTTCGGGATATAATCAAATTTTCATCAACCCTCTAGATCAATACAAGCCAACTTTTATAACCCCATGGGGAACATTTTGTTGGGTCGTTATGTCATTTGGATTAAAGAACATAGGAGTAACTTACCAATGGGCTATGACCCTTATTTTTCATGACTACATGCATAACATCTTAGAGGATTGTGTCAATGACATTCTTATGAAGTCTATTTATTGCCAGGATCACATCACAATCCTCTGTCAAATCTTTGAGAAAATAAAGAAATATAACATGCGCTTGAATCCCCGTAAGTGTGTCTTTGTTCTAGATAGTAGAAAATTGTTGGGATTTATAGTCTCACATCGCAGTTGAAATCATGGAAAACAATATGAAAAAGATTAAAGGAAAACATGGAAAGTAAACAATCTAAACTACCATGCAAACCTTGACATTGCTCCATAATCCATGGATAGGGTGGAGAGTGTTGCACCCAAATGCACTCTAGCTTTACCCAAGAGAGGGATGAATGTGAAATGCTCTCACTATTGCAAGTCACTAAAAACCTAGCTATGAAATGCAAGATGGCTAATGGCAATAGCTATGGAGATTTTAGCAGAGTAACAATATGCAAGATGACTATTGCAAATGGCTTGAGAGAGGCTAAATATATAGAAAGGCTTGATGCAAATGGATGGCTTAGATTGCAAGATAGGTAATGATATGTGGATGGCTTAGATTGCCCATGCAATAGAGGGTGTTAGCTAAATGACAAGTGTGCAATGGAGAAGGAAGAGGGATCTTAGACATGTGATCATGTGAAGTATGTAGTCATGTGACAAGTGTTAGCAAGGTGAGGGAATTTAGAATTAATTCAAATTTTAACTTTGAATTAAGTGGGAACATGTGAATAAGAAATTAATTAAATAAAGTAAATTTATTTAATTAATTGGTTTAGGGATTTTTATGGGATAAATGGGGAATTTTAATTAAATAAACAATTGCATATTTATTTAATTCAATGGGCTTATTAGAAAATTATAAATATTGAATTAATTATATTAATTCAATTACGAGGAAAGGGATTAATTAATTAATTAAATAAAAATTTAATTAATTAATTGGGATAAATGAAGGGATAAATGGGCTTAATTAATTAAATAAAATTAAAATTAGTGATGTCGGACAATGGTTAAAAGGTTAGGACATTTTAGGGTGTCTACATTTGCCCCTCTTTGACGTGGCGTCATGACCTAGCCGGAAGTGGCTTCAGGTCAAAGAAAAATTGCCCTAGCTATTGAGAAGAAACAAAGTTGATGATGGATGCCCCCTCAAGAGGTTAGGCAAAAAAAATTTAGGTGAGCTCTTGAAAGGAGAAGAAATGGAGGTGAAAAACGGGTAAAGGATGGAAAATCATGACAGTAGGAAAAAGAACGAGCAAAAAAGGAGTTAATATGCACCCTAGGGAAGAAAAAGAAGACCTAAGGGGGGACTATAAATAGAAAAAGTGTGGGCCCATTTGCCACATTTGCACACCTAAGCTAATTGGAGAAGTGAAAGATCCTATCCCAAATTTTTTTTCAAAATTTTATAATGATATCAGTGTTAGCATCAAAATGCTTCTACCAACTAAAGGCCTCGCACCTTCTGATCACCCAAATCCCAGGATGGGCAAGGTGAGAGCATACAATAATTGGATTACAATAAACAATTATGCAAGAATGAAATACAATTCATCTGCTACGGCGGACATCCACATAATGTGGGAATTCACCACTTTTTAGTAGGTAATGAACAAGAAAAATAAATTACTATGCCATCCACTTGTTCAATGGGGATACTCCACTTATGCAGTGGGTAGAAACAAAAGAAATATTCAGTTATCCTCACTGGCGGTAAACCATCCAGGGGTCTTTAGTGTGATTGCAATGATGAAGAGATTACAACTGAAAGCAATTACAATGTTGCTCAATAGACTTGATTTAAATCTTGATAAGTATCCCTTAGAGTCAAGAGGATAATTCCCTGCATAGAAGACTTGAAAGATTAGATGCCATCACTGAAATTTATTGTTGATCATCTCTGTTGCAACTCAGAAAATGACTTACTAGACTACCCGTGAATAAGACAGTGACTTCAAATGAGGTATTCCATAGAACATGCTATAGACTTTATTTTTGACAACATATAAGAGACTCTAACATGTGTCCCTTTATGGATTTCAGTGCACAAGACACAACAAAGATCAAAAAAAGAGATAAAGATACCACGTCCCCGGGTATGACATAAATACTGCTGGTATGGACTACTGAAAGCCACCCTATTCTATCTATTCAGAGAAAAACATTGCTATTAAATGAAATCAACTACCCCAAATAAGACTAAACTACTTACTTAAATGACCATTGAGCAAAGTCATCCAAAGTGCAACATGTATTTATCATCCTAAGAGTCGTACGGCCTGAGATAGTACGACAACAGTTCATATAAATTTAGTCTCTGCTTTATGACTCTAAAAAACACATACAAAGTGGTCTCCTATCCTATGAGACAATAATGCAAAAAGAATCAGATGAAAACTCTTCTTCAATTTTTTTATTTTTAGATTTCTTCCAAACTATAGGTACGGATATGAGGAAGTATGGACATAGAAAACTCATAGAAATTACAAAATAAAGAGCCAAGACTACTTTCAATGATCTCAAAACTGATTTCCAACCATTTCTACTAGATTACAAATGCAAACATAAAAAAATCTTTCAAAACTCTGATCAGCTCCATTGGTTTCCTGAGGTAGAAATCACCATTTATCAACTAGGGTAGATATCTCACTACCAAAACTAATCTTCTCCAAGTGGGATTTCATCCACAAGAAGGAAAGATGAAACTCTGGTATGAACCCAGTAGCATAACAATAGAAATCCAAGCATGAGTCCCCAAAATGAGCTCTTACTCCCTTTTATAAAGCACCTGGGAGTTACAAACTCACTTTTCTTGAAAATATCTTCTTTTTTCTCCTCAACTTAATAAAAGACTTATATTCCCAAGTGATGCACACTTTAATAATAAGTCTAGGAGAAAAAAAAAATTATGTCCTCATCCCACACTTAAGTCACTTTTATAAAAAGTAACATTATAACTTAAGTGCACCACAAAATATAAATAACCTAATTAATTACCAACTTATTCTCGAAACACCAAGTTGATAATTAATATTTTCTCCACAAGACTAGGAATGAGGATCAATGTCACTAGGATGACTAGGCTCGGAAAGGGGACATTACAGTCCTCCCTCCCAAAAATTGCTTGTCCCCAAGTAATTGCAACACATGATGCTGAAGAATGTGCTCACTTTCCCGCGTTTAATCCTCAATAGGAAGATCTCTCCATTTGATCAGATAATCCTTATTGGTCTTCTTCCTCAAAACCCACTCTCTCTAATCAAGAATGGCCTCAGGTATTAGTTCAAGTCTTCCTTTATCATCAATAGGTGGCAACAATGATGATGGTACAACATTCTGTCCAAGAGCTTTTTTAAGGCGAGAGACATGGAAAATGTTAAATGTATTTTGCTATGCTCAGGCAATTCTAGCTCATATGCAACTTCTCCATGCCTTCTAATGATCTTAAATGGCCCATAAAATTGAGGCTTCAACTTTTCAGCTCCACTCTTTTTGATGGAAGATTGTTTGTAAGGCTGAAATATGACATACACCATGTCCCCCACTTCAAAAACTCTCTCTATACGCTGCTGATCAGCGTATAACTTCTGCTGGTTTTGAGTTGATTTGATATTTTCCTTCAAAGATTTCAACAAATCCTGGCTGTCCTGCAAGAAATCTTTGACTCTGGGTACTCGACTATCACCAAACAACATGTCAGTGAAGCTAGGAGCTTCATATCCATACAATACCATGAATGGGGGCATTTTTATTGACATGTGATAAGAAGAGTTGTAACAATACTCACCAACATGTAACCATCTTACCCATGCCTTTTGCTAGACCAAGACATAGTTTCTGAGGTAACCTTCAAGCCACTTGTTAACTATCTCGGATTATCCTCAGTTTGAGGATGGTAACTAGTGCTTGGAGTTAATTTTGTACCACACAATCTAAATAGTTCCTTCCAAAACAAGCTCAAGAACTTATTGTCCCAGTCACTAACAATACTTCTTGGCAACCCATGAAGTTTGAACACTTCTCTAAAAAAGAGTTCAGCCACCTGAACTACTGTAAATCATGTAGAAACAACATAAAAGTGAGCAAACTTTGTCAATATATCAATAACCACAAAGATATTATCCTTCCCTTGCACCTTGGGAAGGCCTGTAATGAAATCCATAGCCAAACTTTCCCATTTTTGATTGGGAATGGGAAGTGGTTGGAGCAGACCAGCAGGATAAGTGTTCTCATATTTGTTTTGTTGGCACATAGAACACTCTCTGATATGTTTGCAAACCTCTTCTTTCAGCCCCTTCCAAGTAAATCTCTCTCTAATCTTCTTATATGTTTTGAATATGCCTTGGTGACCAACCAAGGGCGAATCATGAAAAGCTCTCAAAATAAGAGATTTAACTTTGGAATTTGGAATCAAATAGACTATTTTCTTGTATAAAATCAGACCATCATTTACCTCATATCTATCATCTTTGGAAGTTCAATCAACAATACTTGATGCAAATGGGTCCTTGGCATACTCAAGGATAATTTGCTCTTTCTAATCAGCCACCAACTCCGTCAAAGAATGCAAATGTGGTCTTCTTGACAAAGCATTAACCACCACATTCTTTTTACCTTTGACATACACTATATCAAAATCAAATGCTTGGAGCTTACTCACTCATTTCTGCTGCCTTTCATTCAAGTCTTTTTGATTTAGGAAGTATCTTAAGCTGTTATGATCTGTCTTCACAATAAATTTACCTCCCACTAAATATTGTCTAAACTTGATTAAGACATGCATTATGGCAAGCATTTCTTTATCATAGATGGAATAACTGATTTCAGTTCCTCATAGCTTCCTACTTTCAAAACAAATAGGATGTTTGTCTTGCATTAAAACAACCCCAATCCCTTCACCAAAAGCATCACATTCTTGCTCAAAGGGCTTTGAAAAATTAGGTAATGCAAGCACAGGATAGCTACTAATAATTTGCTTGAATCTATCAAAAGACTCTTGGGCTAATTGGTATCGTTTGAAGGCACCCTTCTTTGTGAGATTAGTAAGTGGAGCTACAAGTTGTGAAAAACCTTTCACAAATCTTCTATAAAATCCACACAAACCAAAAAAAACCTTTCAACTGAGTAAGATTAGTGGGTGGAGGCCAATCTAATATTGCTTTGATCTTCTCCTTGTCCACACTAACTCGCTTTGCACTAATGACATGGCCTAAATAAACAATCTCCATTAGGCCAAATTCACACTTGGTTTCTTTGGCAAACAAGGCATTAGCTTCAAGAATACCAAGTACCTTATCTATGTGCTGCAAATGCTCTTTCCAAGACTTACTGTAGATGAGTATGTCATAAAAAAAAACCATCAAGAACCTTTGGAGCTGTTCACTGAAAATTTGGTCCATGCATGATTGGAAAGTGGCAGGGGCATTTGTCAAACCAAATGGCATGCCCAGGAACTCGAAATGCCCATAGTGTCATCAAAAAATAGTTTTTTCAATGTCCTCTCTCATCCTTATCTGGTGATAACCAGATCTTAAGTCTATTTTTGAAAAATAGACAGCCCCATGAAGCTCATCCAACAACTCATCTATCCTCGGTATAGAATACCAATTCTATACGGTCCTCTTGTTAAGCTCCCTGTAGTCAATACACAAACGAAGAGTACCATCTTTCTTTTTGACCAACACCATCAAGGAAGCTAATGGACTTTTACTAGGACGAATGAACCCATAGCCAAGAGTTCCTTGAGTGTCCTCTCTATTTCATCCTTGAATCTCTTGGGCTGCCAGTACGGAGTTGTGATGACTAGTTTTGCTCCATCCTCAAGCTCAATAATGTGTTCAATGGCTCTATCAGGAGGCCTACCAGGAGGTAAATCACTGAAGACTTTGCTATGCTGACTCAACAAATCTTGAATATCAGGATGATAAGATCTTTTTACCTCTTTAGAAGGAGTAGGCATCATAACACATTGAGCAGCCCACTCAACTTGATCATGATGGAACAACCTCTCCATTCTTTTTGTTGTGATAACTCTTGGTCCCCCATCTAAAATAGCTCTCAACACAACTTTCCTACCATTGTTGTCAAACTTCAATTCCATTGTTTACAGATTTAGACTAATTTCACCCAATGATTTGAGCCACTGTATGCCAAGAACAACATTTGTATCACTGATACTGATTACATAGAAGTCATCCTTGACTTCGTAATTGCCAAATTGCATGGAAAGTTGAGGTATTCTTCTATTGCATGAGAGAGTAAATCCATCTGCCACAATCACTTTGAAGCCTTCAAACTCCTCAAGCTTCAATCCTCTTCTTGCCACAACTCCTTCATCAATGAAGTTGTGTGATGCTCCAGTGTCAATGAGAGCAATTATTCTTTGGCCACATAACACACCACGAACCTTGAAAGGATCGTTCCTTTGGTTCCCTAAAAGTTGGGCAAAGGATATTTCATTCTCCTTATTCCCATCAATCTCTTCAAAATCTTCAACCTCATCATTTTCACTGGTTTCATCTTGCCAATTGATTTTTCATATTCAGATTCAGTTATAACATAGGCCTCCATATGGTGTGATTTACCATTTTCAAAGCACTTATGCCCAGGAACCCAAGGTTCCTTACATGTAAAGCATAATTTTTTCCTCCTAAGTTCATTTCTAACTCATCATCCAACTTATGAAAAGATGGTTTGGGCTGATTGGATTCCTTTTTGAATGGTCTCTTGTTCTTCCTTGATGGAAATGGACTGGAGTTGAATTTGCTTCTTGGTGTAGTGAACTCCATGCTTCTTGCTTTTTTGATAGCCTCATGCAATGAATTAGGCTCCAAATCCTTCACCAAACCTCTTAATGGCTCCATCAATCCTTCAACAAAGAGATATGTCACTCTTCCCTCTAAAATATCAGTCACCATAACAACAATCCTTTGAAATTTAGAGATATATGCATCTACAGAATCTCTTTGTATCACTTGGGCCAATTGTCTAAACAGTTTCATATTTATCAAATCTGTCAATTAATCTCTGAGTGAAGTCTTCATAGGAAGTAATCAGGCTATGACCTTGAGTGATCATGCCATGTGTCCACCATTCATGAGCATCTCCTTCAAGGTGGGCAGCTGCAAATTTGATAGAATCCAACTCCAACATGGGATTCAAGCACAAATAGTTATCCATCTTTTGCACCCAAGACCTAGCTGTGCATTTAGATGAACCATCAAAAGGAGGAATAGGCACTTTCCCAAGCTTCTTTTGCACATCTTGATTCTGAATCCTTGGTCTATTCTGATACTTGATTTGGCATAATTCTTTAAAGGACATGATACTTTGGAAATCATCACCATATGATTCCCATTCTTATCGATAATCAACAAATCTTTCTATGGCAAACTATTGTCCTCCCACAGGATTATGCTATTGTCCCAGAAACACAGGCATCATAGGTCTAGCATATGAAGTCCTAGATGCTCGAGAGACATTAATGTGTGGTTAACCAGCATTATGGAAATTGCTAGCCTCAGCTCGTTCTCCATCATTACCTCTATTGTTACGAGGTGTCTCTCCTCCCAGATTTTGACTTACTAACTGAGCCAACAGTCTGTTCACCTACTGATTGCTTTTAACAATATCTTGCTGGCCTCTAGCAAGATCATTCAAAATGTCCCTCATACTCAGCTCCTCTAGTTGCCTTTCACCCATGATATTCTGTTCCTCTAATTCTAAATCAAACTGAGGATACCTTCTCCTTTTGTAGGTGATGAACTCAATGTCCTCTGCATTCATCAAGAGAGTATGCAACTGACTGAGACTCACTATAGGCTAATTTGAAGAACACAGGCTGGCAGGAGTGACCAGTTCTGATACCATTGAAAGATGCTATCCCAATTTTTTTTTCAAAATTTTACAATGATATCAATGTTAGCATCAAAATGCATCTACTAACTAAAGGCCTCACACCTTCTGATCACCCAGATCCTAGGATGGGCAAGGTGAGAGCATACAGTGATTGGCTTAAAATAAATAATTATGGATAAGCGCCATTTGATAGATGAGCGCAATCTGTCGAATGAGCACCATATGTAGTGATATAGGTGCCATTTTCAAAAAAATGGTGTCTTTTTTCAAACAAGTGCTAAATGTGAAAGGAGCACCAAATTTAGGGTAGGGGGCACGCTGTGCGAAATGAGCGCCATATTGGGTTAAAGGGGGCGCTATTTACCAAATGAGCGCCAAATGAGGTGAAACGGGTGCATTTTGCTAAATGGGCGCCATATGAGGTTAAAGGGGGCAACATTTTTGAAATGGGTGCTAAATGAGATTAAAGGGGGCACCATTTTCGAAATGGGCGCTAAATGAGGTTAAAGGGGCACCATTTGTTAAATGAGCGCCAAATGAGGTGAAATGGTCATGTTGGGTAAAAGGGGCACCATTTTTCAAATGGTGCCATGTGGCTACAAACGGGACACCAAATGAAAATTTGGTGCAATATGGGTCAGAAAAGGGCAATTTTCAGGGCTACATGTTGAAGTTGGGCCAAGAATAGGGTTTAATGTAAATTTTGTAATGAAATGTAGATTGACGGATGGATAGTCGTATCTCAGGAGCAACGAGTCCCCAAGGTGATGGAGCTCTGGGCAACTTTTGATGATGCGACACGAGCATGGTTCGAGACACTAGGGCTATGGACAATTACAGAGATGCCTCAGATCTGGACGCATCGAGCTATGATGATGGTATTGATCGAGAGATTTTGGCCAGAGACATGCACATTCCTCCTGCCCATGAGTGAGATGACGATCACCCTTGAGGATGTCTACAAGATCCTGCGATTACCCATTGATGGTCGGTGGGTTACATATGATGTTGGCCGAGCTAGAGAAGCATTGGATTAAGTATTTGCACTAGGACTACCAGTATTGGTTGATGATGACAGAGCCATGAGCTATCACCAGACTTTAGCTGTAGGCGAGAGGAGTTAGGTGTTATTTCTGTGCATGCTGATTGGTGGGCTAGTGATGCCTGACAGACGGGGATGAGGCTTCTCAGTGGATTGGGGAAAGGTGATAGAGGAGATGGTGACGTAGGGGACAGTCTTTGCATGGGACCCCTATATGCTCGCACAGCTATATCATGAGATGCATACAGTTGTGTACCATGATGATAGTGCTATATCAGTGGGGGCAACTTTGCTTCACATATGGGCCTTTGAGCATATTCTGATTACACGGCCACAAGGAGTTTTGCATGGACAGCCTTTTGAGGCTTTTGTGTTCAGATATCGCGGCTATTTACAATATTCATACAGGGGTATGCTTAGATATTAGAGGAGATTGTTTGATGAGGTTACGTGGGTAGTATGGAGACCTTACATTGGAGTCGAGGCTTGGCCCAATGAGCATATACATCTGCCATATGTCATTCAGACTTGATATATCATAGGACACAGCAACTGGACGATTGACAGATATATCCCATCGTGAGTGATGAGACAGTTCAGGATACGCTAGGACATCCCACAGGTCATGGAGATTTTCAGGAGGATGAGGAAAGATCAGAGATGGCTAGCTTCGATACCGACACATATAGCCTTGGCAGATTTTACAGCAATACAGCCCCAGCAATGGGCATGGGATAGCACGGTGATTGATGCTCGCACTATGCCAGATTATGATAGATGGTGGACCACATGGTGGCCCATTCAGCTCACGTATCCGACAGTAGAGCCGAATATGAAATTGGAGGAGGGGGATGATGACGACGATGATGATGATGACTTGGATGATGTCCAAGTGAGCTTACTACCTAGCGGTAGGGGATGAGGCAGAGGACAGGGGCAACAACAGCAACATCATGCAGGCAGGGTGGGGTAGATGCTACCACTGAGAAGACCACCACCAAGGGGATCGATGGGACCCCCGAGAGGACCATAGATTTAGGGACAGAGGGTAGAGGCACCACTGATTAGGCCACCACCATAGCAACAAGTGTAGGGGGACAGGGACCACGGGTCAAGCCACCACCCCAGTAGCAAGTACAGGGTGGACAGGGACCACGGGTCAGGCTACCACCGTAGTAGAAGGTGAGGCCACAAAGAGCCCTACAGCAACATGTGAGACCATAGACCCTCCAGCATCATGTGTCAGTAGCTGCGACAGTGTTTACAGGCTCTAGGAGTGTAGAGGCTAGTAGTTCTAGATGAGGGGATAACACACCTGCAGATAGGTAGATATCTCGCTGGAGGAGGGGAGATGAGAGATAGAGACGGATACCTTGCGGGCATAGGTAGCTAGTTTGTAGGATACTGTCCACCATCAGGATCAGGAGCTGGCCCAGCTACAGGGACTAGCAGCAATTTTGGATGGGGATGGTGGAGGAGGAGATGGTCAGAGTAGTGCGTTACAGGCACAGGTGAATGCCCTTATGGTAGAGAGAGACAGAGAGTTGTCCCTCTGATAGGTAGTGGAGGCACATGTGACAAGGATTATGGCTGAGAAAGATACAGAGCGGGTACTTAGGCAAGCTATCAAGGCACAGGTGACAGCAGTGACTGCTGAGAGGGATAGTGAGAGGGGTTTGTGACAGGCAGGGGATGGGCAGATTGCCAGCCTGCAGGCTGAGATTAGCAGATTGTAGGGGTTGCTTGCTCGTGGCAATGCAGGGCAGATAGATGCTCAGGTGCAGGCTCAGATGATGGGTTTGCAGGGCCAGATGATACAGCTATAGAGTCAGATGATGGGTGTACAGGGACAGCTGAAAGAGGAGCAGAGATGCTCATCTTATCAACAGTCTCGAGCAGATTATTATTATGTAGCTTATTGCTTAGCGATGCCTCGGGAGCAATGGCTACCTAGTTTTAGTTAGAGGAGCCAATCTATGATGTCCGGATCACAGAGATCGAGATGATTGATATAGTCAATACAGCAGCCACTAGTAGTTCCCCAACAGCAGCAGCCATAGCCACAGCCATATGAGTAGTCTCAGCAGCCGCATCAACCACATCATCCAAGAGGATCCCTGACACAGTCTGGGAGAGACTCATCAGCCTAGGGTTGATATTTTGATTACATTGTATCATGACACAGTGTATTTTGAGCGATGTACACTATTTTGTGTGATTATATATGATATGATGATTTTTTGGTGGCTTATGCATTGTTTATGTATTTATGATGATGCACATGATGTTTATTTATGCTTATGATATGGGTTCCAATATGATGGATAATCATGTTTTATGATGATGCTATGATGATTATGCTAATGTGATGTATGCAGATGATTATGTATGTTATGACCTATGATGATGTTGATTTATGCGATGAATGTTTTATGCATGTGATGTTTACTTTATCGATGCACTAAATGTATATGGTTGACTAGATGCACATATGATGGTTATTTTATGATGTGATTAATGTAATGACATGATGGATGTACTAAATGGAATCATTATAATGGATAAAATGTATTTAATGATTTATTGATGTACTAATGATATAATGATATGATGTACTACATATATGTATGCAAATGTCCTAACACATGGTATGCAAATGGATGAAATACATATTATTCAAATGAAAGAATGAAATATATGTTTAAGTTAATAAACACATATTATGTGAATGAATGGAATATATAGTGATTAATGAAATGATAATGCACCTATTTTATAATGACAATGCAATGGGATGGGATAGGATGAAACTTGTCATGATACAATTTAAATGTTTTCAAGCCCTGGGTAATAGGGTTAGGGAGGCAAAGGTGAAGAGATAGGCTAGAGGGGGGAAGAATGTAGATGATAGAGGGACACTACATCATTAAAGGACTAATGTTAGGGGTGGGTGGAAAGACATGTTAGACGGGTAATGGTTTAGAATGGATAGATTAAATGGGGATGGGTGAAAGTTTGGATGAGATAAGTGAGCTAGGATAAGTACTTGCATGATATTAGTGAGAGCATTTCTAAGTTTATTATAGCAAAGTAGGCTAGTGTGCACCAAGGTATGAAAAGACCAAAGTGTTGATATTTATCCTATTTTTGCATGGACCAAACCCACAAGCAAAGGGATAATCTCATACACCCGTAAGATAGCACAACCTTGCTTAGATAAAGGAAGGGGACTCATAGCATAACTTCCTAAATGCATACAAGGCATGATGGACCTTAGATGCCCCAAGAAAGTGGTATGCTAGAACCAACACATTGTCGTCAAGATATGAATGCTATTCTTAGAGTAATGACATCACCCTACAAACACCGCATACAAAACAATGACTATGCTCCGCTCTACGTTTCTTCATCCACATACTAAGATACTATGAGATCAAGGCAACTTTATAATGTTCCTAGAATGACACAAAAAGATGAAAATCAAGAATCAACAAGATCAACAAAAAGCATACAAGTAGCTGTGTATATCTTGCCAAGAGATGTATTTTAGGATGATGATGAGGATAGATTCTGCCTATTGTAGGAATGATATATCCGTTAAGGATAGAACCATTAGGATTTTGTTGGATAGATGTCAAAAGATAAGCAAGTAGATAGTTGGCCGCATGTAATGATTATGGTTGATTTGTTGATTGATGATTTTACGCGTTAAAGGTGATGTTTTGATGATTATGCTTAGTTTGTTTTGCTAATAGGTTTAGTCAAAAGGGATCATCCAAAGGGGTTGGATGGGTGCATCTTCTGGACCTAAGTACTGGATACTTCCTTCATATTCCAGACTACCTACGTACCTTGTTTCCATGGGATCAAGGTCCTTTAAAGATGCGGGGTGAGATGAATATGTAGTTCTGGTTGGACTTGATGATGTGGGAATGGTTTGGGATGAATGGGATGATTGTGGGAATGAATCGTTAGCAAAATCTAGATCGATGTCAAATTAAATGCAAAGAGTACTGCTAGGGATCAAAAATATTACAGATTAATTTGATCCCAAAAGGTGCAGACTCGGGTACTGTATCTTTCTAAGATATTGTGACAATTATATGTGTTCTTGTACGTTCAATTTATTTTTAATTTTGGCAGGAGAAGATGATCAAGGGATATTATTCCTATATTTCTAATGTTTTTTGGAATTTTTCTAATTTTCTTTTTTTTTTTGGATTTTTTGGATTTTTCTGCTTTTCTGATTTTTTTGGTTTTCTTTTTTTTTTTGGTTTTTTTTTTCTAAATTTTTTTGATATTTTGATTTTTTTGGATCTTTCTAGTTTTCTAAACAAGAGAGAATACAAGGATCCTGTCTCCTAGATTTTATTCTTGGGTGGGTTATGAAGGGTGGGATGACAAGGGTAAATGTTCAAACTCCAAGCTATGGGGTGTGAATGATGTGAATGATGGATGTAGGGATTTATTAGATGGTAGAATTGGCCGCTACACATGGTGCCTAAAATAGGTTTTCACCATGGTACTTATCCAAGGCGTCATCGAAGTGATTTTCACCATTGGACGGCTTTATTACACTTGGGTTTTCTTGATTTTTCAAATTTTTTTTGAATTTTTTTGATATTTTGATTTTTTGTATTATATATATATAACTTGGGATATTTGATGTATCATGCATAGAACTTTTTCAGGTGCATGATGTTCATAGGCTCTTCTAGAGGCTGCCCCTCAGGTGTTGAAAGCTGATAGGCTCCAGAGCTGTAGCTAGTTGTGATGATGAAGGGACCCAACCAATTAGGTTCAAATTTTCCTTTCTTGGGCCGATCTTGCATATTTTTCTGATTCTCCATGAGGACAAGATCGCCTACCTCAAATCTATTGTAATATCCATAGTTTTTCAAAACACTAAAACAAATAATTACCATGAAGTAAAAATTTTCATGAGGTAAAAAGGTCGGATTTCTTTTTTCTTTTTTCTTTTTGATCATTAACTTGGAAAAGAAACATGATTATATCAATAATACTAAAATTGTCTTTCCACTTTCAAATAATTGAAACATGTTAAAAATATAGATTGAAGAACCCATAAATTAACTTACCAAAGGTTTATTGCATCTCGATTGCTGACTTCCATATCACAAGCGTCGGCATGCCTCATGTTGAAGAGAGAGAAAGCATCTTCAAAGAGCTTTACCTCCATCCACAGACTGATGGTCTCCCACACACCTTCCTTTCCAGAAGTGGCCCTACCCTTCACGAAGAGTATAGACCTAGGATGATCTATGGTATTTGCCATCTAAGTACTGGTGTTTGTATCCTACGCAACACTGTTGATCACACACCCCTAGATACCCTCTAGTCAAGTGTGATCACACCCACAGGTTACGTAATCCCGGATACAGTGAACCGACAATGCAGTAGGGGCATGTGCATTACTTTGGCCAAAGTTTTCAGTAAGAATCGCGTTTGCAATAAATGCAGTCATATTGTTCACCCACCCCAACTTGACTTGGATAACATCGCAATCCTACATTTGGCTTGGTAACAATGGATTTTAGTCTCCACGGTTCAAAACATTATTATTTGATCCTTAGACCCCTAAGGTTCATACCAAACATGCTATTTTTCATTGCAACTTTGCAAGCATTTAGAATGAGACTTGTCGATTAGAATCGTTATTTGAATCAACGTGGAGTTTTACTCCCTAGGTTATTAGGGTTTAGATCTCATTCAGGATTTCAGAACACTTTTGCCATAATGGCACTTAAATACTAATTTGACGTGCAACAATTGTCTTGTTTTCACGAGAGTGAAAACAGGTTTTGTAATTTGGAAAGAAATTAGGGTAGAACCCCTACAACTATTATAAAGTCATCTTAAGTTTTGATACTCTTTGCCAAGAAGAATATTCCTTAAATCTTGCCCAAGAATAACTGACCTATATCCTGTATGGATTTTGACATGGTATGATCTATATAACTGTCCAACTAAGTAAAACATTGGTATTAAATAAACTTAAATAACATAAGATGCATTAACCACCTTAAATAATCATTATTAAACTACCCTTGAAAGTTAGACTTATTTCCTATACAAGAATGTCGAATAAACTAAAGTTGTGAATAATGTATTTCTATTCTACCCATCATATGGGTGTCACCAAGTACTTTCAATGAGTAATAATAAAGATTATCACATGTCAACATTTAGTTATTCGAGTTATCGACCATCGACCGTATGTAAATTTATAACTGTTTGAATATATTGAACTTGCAGATTATTAACTAAGACCCTAAATTGGAACTTGAGTAGTGAACTAATTAAAATAATTTTGAAGACAATACGATTCAACCACCCACATCATTTAGTTGATAATGATATTGAATCATGTGTTCAATGAAAAGACTTTTGGATGGCAAGATAAGTGTGACAAAAGCTCTATTTTGACTAGTGTTTGCTCGGTTGATAACACTCTACGAGCTGACAAAGCATTCATTCCAAATAGTGCAGCATCGTTCGCCAAGGTATCACAGAATGGTCATAAAACAAGATGGCTTCAAATGATAAGATACGGGCATCATTTAGTTGTTTTCTCAAAGTTGGTGGGATTAACTCCTTTTGTTTTTGGCAAGCTTCATGCCCTCGACATACATGAGCTCGAAAATCCTAATGACTAAGAATATCAGTCCAAGCTAACCTCGAAGACATCTGCATGCAAGGTTTGCACATAAATATAATGGGCTAAATGTGTTTTCTAACCAAAGTCTTAGTTTTTACCAACGGAGGCCCTACGACCTTGTAGCCATTTCTCATGATTGTTTTTTGATGTTGTTCAACAAGTTGGCAATGTTTAAGTCTCTAAGGCAGAATTTAATCATGGCACGATGAGGCTCAGTTTCTCAGAAACTTTAGATCATGTAGATATATTGTCTTTCATAGGATTAAACATATAAAACTGGTTTATCGACTTGTGTAAGGGCAAAGAAATTGCTTTCATTTCTCCATTATGTTATTCTCTCTGAGCTTTTCAAATCGAAACTTACAATTTCCATCTCAGGGTTTAAATAAGAAGAAGACAGCTAATTCAATTCATGAGAAAGATTAGATAAGAAAGAACCTGATGCTTGCGTTGCTTATCAAATCTTCATCAACTTTTACTCCTTCAGTCCTCTTCGTCGGCTACAACTTCCTATTTCTGCACCTCGTCACCCTCCTTTCTTCGTAGCTCGATGCTCATACATATTCCAAAGGATAATGCAACTCACAGTCTTCAAACTCTTTATCGTTTCGAGGGAAAACTGATTCTTGATCTTGGGCAACTGTCTTTTGTCCTTATCAACAATACGTCCTCACTCGAAGGTTAAGGCTTCCATTCAGTTTAGATAAGCCTTTCATCATATGCTGATTACTCAGCTAAAGCCGTGTTTTGCAATGGTCGTGCCATCATGATAAGGTGGCAACCATGAGGTAAATAATTTGTTGTTAACTACTAATATTTTTGATACCTTTAATCGGAGATATGATAACACTTATACCGAATTAGCTCATGAGCATAAGGTACGAAGGTTATTTTCTCATAGTTCGAATGGGTTAAAAGTTGAATACCATTCTATGATGTTTTCAACCTATTTGATTCCTCAATAAAAAGCTATTGTTTAAAGTCTTTGCACACAACCCATGATTATTATATATATATAGATATATTAATATAGAAAATATTCTAGGGTATTTAATACCCGACATCAAATTAGGATTCTCCTATCTGCCCAATTTCTATTAAGTGCATGCACCCAACTCGAGTCTAAATGGAGGCAATGGTTATTGGAGCTCGACAAATACGGGGGATCGACCGATCCGGAAAATGTTTATGCGAAACGTTTAGATGCACTCAAACATGTGAAAATGATAGTAATGGGTTGAATAACTTACATTAACGTGATAAGGTTGAGTTTAACTCCCCTCCACGAAACTCATTGATTCACATCAGATTGACTTGCTAAAGGCGTGCAAGCGAAAAATAGATGACAATAATTTAACTATACAAGTTTGATGACGTGAACACAACTGGTTATGACGTAATCGTCGAAAGGTTGCGTTAGTCGCAAATGACGACATTCTAACCAACAACGTCATTTTCTGCATAATGACACAATTGAAGGACAACATACCCCAAAAGACATCGACGATCCCGTCGAGACAATCTAAAATTTGACCATAAAATGAAACTTACCTCAAGACTAAGGTTCACTGTCAATTACACACCGAAATTAGTTAGCAAATACCAGTCGGTAACCCAAGGTCTATATCCTTCTTCCCCGAAGATACTTTCTCTCTTTGTTTCCTGGAGAGTCAGAACAACCTATTTCCCTGTTCAAAACTTTTACATGCAAAACATGATCAGTGTACCGGTGTCCCAGTCATGAAACATAATAATAACAATTTAATTTTCTACATCATATAAATCATTATAAATTTAATCATTCGAAATAGTCATGATTACAGAACCATTTTCCATAAAGTTAATGTCTCTAAACCATAGCAGTAAATCTCATATGCATAATATTTACTCATAGATTTACTTCTATCCAAGTAACAAGTGAAAAGTAAAAACAATCCAAAATGGGGATGTAACATTTGCAGTTCTTGATCTTCTTATTATAATTTCTCCATAGGCGATTCTGATAAGCCTGCAAATGATTCAGAGTGTTTATGCACTTTTCATCCAGCAACTCTAGTTCATTCAATCGTGCAAGTTGATATTCCTCTTTAGTGATGATATTCTTCAATGAGACACAAAGAGAACGGAGCTTGACCTCAATAGGTAGGATGGCTTCGTAACCAAACACTAATGAATAGGGTGTGGCTCCTATGGAGGTGCGAATGCTAGCGTGATATGCCCATAGGGCGAGATTGAGCTGTAGATGCTAGTCGCGGCTAGCTTCATTGACTATTTTCTTCAAGATGCGCAAAATAGTTTTGTTCAAAGCCTCAGCCTGACCATTTCCCTGTGGGTAATATGGAGTGGAGAAGTGATGTTGGATATGGAATTTATCGCACAAAGTGCAAACTTCTTAGTTTTTAAAGGGTTTTCCATTATCCATGATGATGGTATGTCGGATGCCATAACGACAGATGATGTAATGCAGGATGAACTTAGAGATTTGGATACCGGTGGTGAAAGTGAGTGGGAGGGCCTCTACCCACTTAGTAAAGTATTTGGTGGTGGTGATAATGAATTTGTGGTTGTTAGAAGATGGTGGGTGGATCTTTCCTACGAGGTCGAGCCCCCACTATGAAAAAGGCCATGTCCTCGTTATCGGTTGCAATTCTCATTATGGTGCATGGATTAGATCTCCATGTTGCTGTCAAGGTAGACATTTATTTACAAATTTGTACACATCTTTCTCCATGGTCAGCCAATAATATCTTGTTCAGAGAATTTTCTTCGCTAAGGTAGGTCCACTAGAATGTGCCCCACAGATACCCTCATGCACTTCTTGCAAGGCAACCTCAACCTCCCTAGAATCAAGACATATCAAAAGAGTACCATCTAGACTCCTTCGATATAGAGTATCACCGATGATGGTGAAACGAGAGGCTTGGCAGATGAAGGTTTTTCGTTGGGCAGATGTTAGGTTAGGTGGAAGGATATTGTCATGGAGGTACATGTAGGTTTCTTGATACCACAGGGACAAGGGACCAACAATGTCACACACGAGTTCATATTGCAGAAGGTCATAAGCGGGTATTTGAAGTTCTTCTATCAAGAACTCACACCTCTTGCTATCTTTTTTCATGTCAACTAATGACCCTATGGTGGCCATTGCATCAGCTACTTTATTGTTAAGCCTTGGAACTATTGCAAGTATGTGCCTTACCGGTGTTGTCATTGATGTAAACATATCTTTGTTGCCATTGGTGTCAACTGTGCCCTAATGTAATTGATTCTGATGTTGAGGACATTGAGAAAATTAGCCTCTCTGGTAGAAACAGTGAACTACAGAAGAAACAGTCCAGAATATTTCTCCGCATTTCCTGAATGTTCAACATCTCTATCTGTGGATTGGAATTTATTTAGAGGCATGTCTAAAGATGTTAAATCCTAAATTTGAGCCTCTGGTATGAAGAAGTGAGTGAGTTATGTTCACCAGAGTAAAACCTGCTTTATCTGATCATTCACTAGTGACAGGGTGAAAGTATTTTGCTCTGCATTCCTCCGCATTGAGGTGTTTTGCTCTGTGGTTCTAAAGGGAAGTTTGGGATGATAATATGTGCCTACAACTCCAATGGTTCATGATTTAACAGTCCGCAAGCTATCTTTCTTTATGACAGTTGAAGACAGTAAAGTTCATGTGCTCCGGTATGAAGAATCTCATGGATAAAGTGGATAGAGTTTGTGCGGTTGATCCTAGTGATTACAACGTGCTTGTGGATGCCTCTTAATCATGTTTCTACCATTGCATTGGTTTGTATTAAGGAATTGAGATTGTGTTTGAAGATTGTTCCCAAACAACATAACGTGTAACCAGTCTTAGCCGACTTGGTTAATTTTATTGATTGCAGAGATTCATTGAAGATTGTAGAAGCATTTCATGGCATGGAAGATTATGTTTGAGTCCCAGCTAAGGTGTGGCGTGATCCGCATTAATGTTTACATCTTTTCCTTAGCTAAATTGTATTAGGTCCAAACCTATTTTGTACATGTTTATAATGTCGACCTTGGAGATTGTTCCAATGGTTGATGAATGTAATGCCAACCTTGATGTACATTCCAAGGTTGATGAATTATATATATATATATATATATATATATATTTGTAATCAAGTCATGAAAAATATGTCCTTGCATAAAGATGCAAAGTTAAGTGAAGAAAAATAGAGCAGAGGAGTCATACAACACTTGAATGGAACTAAACTCAAACATGGAGTAGATGCTATTATCTCAGTTTAAAAATAATTGGCAGTGAGCCACCCCACAGCAGTGAGCCACCTCTTGGTAGTGAGCCACCATTTGGGTAGTGAGCCCTAAGGTAGTGAGCCTCTTATTTTTGGTATTGCTATAACTTATATATCTTGTGGGATAACACCCACTGTGGTTTTTCCCTTATAGGGTTTTGCACATAAAAATCTAGTGTCTTATGTGATTGATCTTGCATTTGTGTTCTAGTTTCTGATGTTATGCTCTTAAGGTTTAATCATATTAATATTGGACAGTGAGTAAGTGCTTTGAAGTGTAGAAACTGTTTAATTTTGTAGACAACTCATTCACCGCCCCCTCTCAGTTGTCTTGGGTAATTCAATAGGAACTTGTTCAAAGTGGATGTCGTAAAAGTAGTCCTTGAAGTCATCCACCATCCTCTTGTATGGCAGGAGCTTGTCATCTTTCATTTTATACTCGTTATTGACTTGTCAGATGACCAATTGGGAATCACCATATACTGTCAACTTCTTGATTTTCCACTTGATTGCCATTCAGAGTCCTGTAATGAGAGCCTCGTATTCAGCTATGTTGTTGGTACATGTAAATGTGATTTTGTACGACTTAGGGATCATGTCTCCTTGAGGGGTTACAAATAGAAGACATACCCCCGAGCCGTGATGAGTATAAGACCCATCAAAGTACATTTTCCACATGTTTTCTTCTGGTCCAACTGTCACTATGGACTCGTCTGGAAACTCGGATAACAAAGGATGTTCTGCTGGGATAGGAGCATCTGCTAGTTGGTCTACAATAATTTGTCCTTTGATGGCTTTTCTTTCCATATACTCGATATCAAACTTGCTCAAGATCATTACCCACTTTGTTTTCTGCTTGTAAGAGTTGCTTTGCTTAACAGATATTTCAATGGATCTATTTTTGCGATGAGCTTCATCTTGTGGTTAAGCATGTAGTGTCTTAACTTTTGAGCAGTAAAGACCACTTCCAAACATGCTCAATCTATAGGTGTGTAGTTAAGCTCATAAGCTACCAATGTGCGACTGATATAATAAATAGCCCTCTCCTTTCCTTGTTCGTCATGTTGTGCCAACAAAGCTCCAACTGTTGTTTCTGTTGCTAATATATATAGGAGAAGAGGTTGTCCTAGTCTTGGTGGCATGAGGACTGGTGGATTAGCAAGATACTTCTTCAAATGTTAAAAGGCCAGTTGAAAATTGTTATCCCATTGAAAAGCTGTATTTTTCCCAAGAAGATGTTGAAATGGTTGACACTTATCAGCGAGTTGTGCTATGAATCTGCGGATAGACTGTAACTTCCCTTGAATATTTCTAAGTTGCTTAAGCGTTGTAGGAGGAGGCATTTTCATTATGGATTTCACTTTATTTGGATCTACTTATATTCCCCTCCTTGACACTATGTATCCCAGGAGTTTCCCGGAGGTTACTCCAAAGACAAACTTCTTAGGGTTCAGTCGTTCATTGTATTGTTCCAATCGTTCGAAGATCTTTGCTAGCACGTCTAAATGTTCTTCTCTTGTCTTTGATTTTCCCAATAATTCATCCACATAATCTTCCATTATTTTGTGAAAGAGGCCATGGAAGATAACTATCATTGCTCTTTGATATGTCACTCCTACATTCTTCAATCCAAATGGCATCACGACCCAACAATAAGTTCTCCATGGTGCTATGAATGTTGTCTTATGTTGATCTTCCTTTGCTATTCTGATTTGGTAATATCCAAAAAAATTGTCCATGAGTGATAGCATTTCATGTCCAGCAGTGAGATCTACAATGATGTCAATGTTAGGAAGAGGGAAATCATCCTTAGGACAAGCTTTGTTGAGGTCTCGAAAGTCTGTACAACAACGGATGCCCCTAGTCACTTTCTTAACTGGTACCAGATTTGACACCCATTGAGGGTAGTCTATTGGTCGAATAAATCCTACATCTAAAAGTTTCTTTAGTTCTGCTTCGACAAGTAATGCTATTTGCGGATTCATCCTTCTCAATTTATGTCTTACTGGTTTCGCATCTGGATATACTGCAAGGTGGTGAACCACGAGGGCAAGATCCAACCCAGGCATATCTGCGTAGGTCCATCCGATGTTGATGCTTCTTTGTTTGAAGAAATTCAAGAAGGCTTCTTGTTCTGTTGGTGTCAATGATTCTGGTCGATATGTGATTTTAGGCTCGTCTTTTGTTCCAAGATTCATTTCCTGTGATGCTTCTACCAATATAGGTGATCTTTCTTGTTAAAACTTGGGTATCCTCTAGCGCCTTACAGAGGTTTTCAACAGAGGATACGTCCTTTATTTTTACTTTTTTATCATCTGAAAGCTCCACAAAGTGGTTTTCACCAAGGGATGTTATTTTTATTTTTATATTCATCATTTTTTGACTAAGAGATTAGGTAGTCTCCCCAAAGTAAGTGAAAGTGTTGAGTTCCATGATATAACCTACTCGATGCTCTCCCAAAGGAAAATGATTTCTTACTCCTAAGAGTTCTGCTAGAGCTTCGTCATTTTGTACAAAATCAAGGATAGGTGGTCCTTGTCGGTCCCAGTCAATGAGGTGGGGATACACGAGGGGTAAGTCATCAGATGTTGATGGCATAGATGATAATGTGAATATGGTACAAATAGAAAATTCAAATAGGTCAGCAAAATCTATGAAGGTGTCATGATGGTATTCCTCATTGATGTCATCAAGTATCGAGAGGACCTTAACATCCTCAACAAGAGTGCACTCACGTTCTGTAGGGGTCGACTCCAATTTTCCATACCCTAGGCCACAAATGTAGGGATATCTTGTTGGTAAAACTGGTTCCATAATCTCTTGTTCATGCAAACCTATGCCCCCTTGTCCTTAATTTATATCCCATGTGCTTAGTAATTTCAAATCCTTTGCCATAAATCTCTATTGGGAGAGTTGGGAGCTCCTTGTCTTCTTCCTCTTTATACAACCATGAAGAGATGTCCTCGAGATCATCCTGCTCCAATAGATGTTTCTTTTCAAAAGTAGGGGTTGGTTTACATTTTATCACCACTGTAGAAACTCCATTGTCTTCCTTGGGAGTGCCACGTGTTTTCGGGGATGACGGTAGGAGGCTGACACAAAAGAAGGTGCCATGTAAATCATATTCACTGCATCCCTTGTCACTTGCCTTGATCTTTATTTCAGGGTGAGGATCTGATTGTGATGTGGATAGTAAATCAGCAGGATCGATGTAAGCGAAAGATATGGATTTTTGTTTGGGCTTAGAAGGGCTTGCAACGGGATGATTATACGGACAGAAGGTATGGTCATGCAGTATTGAAAGGGACATGGATCGGCGTAGATGGTAACTTTTGTACTGTTATGTGGAAATTTTAGGCATTGATGAAAGGTGGAAGGGACGGCTTGCATGGCGTGGATCCATGGTCGCCCAAGAAGAATGTTGTAGGGAAGATCAAGGTCAAGGACTTGGCACTTTGTTTCCAGAATCTTTTGTCTGACCTGAATAGGGAGTTTGATAATTCCTTCAGACAATCTTTCTGTGTCATCATATCCTTTGATGGAGATGGACTCATTAGCATCTACGACCACATCAAAATATCCCAAGTGTTTTAATAGCTTTAGAGTGCACAGATTTAGGTTGGAGCCACCATCTATTAAAACCATTTTTATGATATCTTTATGGATGAGAGCTTCGATGTGTAAAGCTTCATTGTGGAAGGCATCAGCTATGGGAAGATCTTTTTTCTGATAAAGTGAGGTGATGGGGTGTAGCAATAGTGGCTACCATAGCTTGGAATTGTTCCACATTTAAATTGGCGGGGACTTACGTCTCCATCAAGGCCTTGTCAAGGATTTCTTTGTGGAGCGGTGATGTACGAAGAAGCTCAAGAATGGATATTTGGGCGGGTGTCTTTCCTAGATGATCTAGGAGGTTATATTTATGTGTGGATGGATTAGAAGGTATGGATGATGAAGGTTGATCAGATGTGGATGGTTGATTAGTGGGAGTGGCACCACGAATGGTAACATGACCATGGCAGGTTGTGACAGCACAATCTAGGGCTAGGGCTTTGACTTAGATTGTGACGATGTTAACACAACTAAAAGATTCTTCTATCTGACCCACAACAGAATCGAAAGATTTTGGTGGGGGGACAATGTGATATGTTTGGTTGGTTGATGAGGAGGCTTTTCCTTTGTTATGGTTAGGAAGAGGGTCCTTGTATGCTCCCAAGTTCTCATTTGGGGAAGGATTAGAAGAGTCTTGAAGAGTAACTTTTCCTGCTTCTATGAGATCCTGTATATGATGTTTTAATCTCATGCAGTTTGATATTGTGTGTCCTTTATCACGATGGTATTTGCAAAATGCATTCTCATCGAACCATGAAGGTTTAAATTGAATCTCATCATATGCCCAAATGGGTGGAAGATGTATCAAGTTCCCTTTCTCACATCTATCCAAAATATCTTCAATGGGTTCCCCCAAAGGCGTAAACCTCCTTCTAGGGTTATTGTCTTGTCTAGATGGCCCCTTTGGTATGTTTACATTGTTGCTCAATGTGGTAGGTGGGGAATTATTTTGAATGTTATGAACGGCTTTTACATCTGTGACACCGTCGTTGAGAGTATTTTTATTCTTATTCCAGAAGCGGGGTTTCTCACTTGTTTAAGCATTGTTGTTGTTTGTGTTGTTGGTGATGTTGATTTTGTTATTGTTGTTACTATTCTTCTTATTGTCATACAATTTTATCAAGCCTTTGGCGATAAGGGCTCTCTCAATAGTCATTCCTTTGTCAATGACCTCTTCAAAAGTAGAAACACATAGCACTTGTAGGTGGAATCCTATTTCAGGGTTCAAGTTGGTGATGAACATAATCATGAGTTGTTTTTCAGGAATAGGCCATTGTAGTTTGCTTACCAAAGCTCTCCACCTCTATAAAAAGGTGTCAAATGGTTCCCCATTCTTTTGTTTTGTATTATAAAGATTTGTCATTGAAATCTCATGCTCGAAATTGTAAGAGAAATGGTTTATAAATTTGTCCGCAAGCTCTTCGAATGATTTTACGCCAGGGGGAAGATGTGCGAACCATTCAGTGGCTTGTCCACCGAAACTTTTAGGGAAAAGTCTCATCAAATAAGTGTCATTGTAAGAGACTTAGAGACAAGTGATGCAGAATTCTCGTAAGTGTTCTTAAGGATCTCCCTTGCCCTTGTATTTGTCAAATTTTGGTGTTTCGAAGTGTTTAGGGAAGGGTGGAATGTATAGACTCCTATCAAAGGGATAAGGACATATATCCTCAAGGGAATAATGTTTCATTTTGTGTGCTTGTTGCATGTCTTCTATCTTTTGCATCATTGTTTGAAGAAGGCTCACTATATCTTGTGTTGGAGGTGGTTGTGGTGTAGGATTCATTTGTGTTTGAAGCAATTGTTGGAGATATGGTGGTAGCTACGTGTTTTGATTTTGTTGTTGTTGAGCTAAATATTGTTGAACAGTCATGAGTTGTTGTTGGATATGCAGCGGCATTTGCAGATTTATGTTCGGATTGGCTTGTGATGTTTGGATACTTGTGGCATTTGAGGTATTGAAATTGGTGGCGTTAGAGGGTTGTTTGGAAAATAGCTATGTTATGAAGGTAATGGTGTTAGGATCAATTGATGGTATGCTTGTTGAAGCACTCGCGTGTGTGGTGTTAGTGGGGATACTAACAGTAATTTGTGGTGTGTATGTGGTAGTGTTAGTGTTTATGGGGTCTGTGGATGATGCAGTGATCATAGGTAAGGAAGCCCCGAGTCAAATATGTTCCATATACCTATTTGGATCTGATCTAAGGACTCTCTCAAGCATACCCATGCTGTCGGGATCCTATGTGAAGTTGATAACCTCTCGATCAAGTGTGTTTGTTGCACTAGGTGATGGTGGAGGTGGAAATGAATTATCGTAGGGCATGTTATTTTCATTGGTGTGAGGCATTCCAATGCCAATATTTAGTCTGATAGACATGTTGTTTTGATCAATTTGAGATGTTCTAATGTTAGTAAAAGATCCCATCTCTTGAAATTTTTTGGCATGTGATCTTGTCAAGGGCATGCAATGATCTTGGGATGAGTTTTGATTATGGGTTGAAATGGATTGACAAATTGGAGAAAGACCTTAGAGATTAATTTAGAAAATAGTTGGACCCAAAGGTGGTGATGATTTTTCGGAATGAAAAGGAATGGGATTATTTGACCTCAAGGAAAAAGGATGATGTTTGTGATGTAAAGGATGAATTCGGTTAAGGATATGATGATTAATTTGGAGGATGGTTTAGAACCAAAAGGATGAACTTGGATAAAATCTAGATCCTTTAGGATTTGTTTCAAAGATGATTCCTTCTACTCAGGGTAGACTAATGACCTTAAGTCTAAAGAATGGATAATTATTTCACTTGAAGGTAGACTAATGACCCTCAAATAAAAATAAGGATGATGAAGGATATAGCTTATAAGGATACCAAAAGGTAGCTAATCTTTAAGTACCTTACAAACTAGGATAGGATGGGATCTAGATTGAAGATTGATTTTTTTTTGGATATAGTTTAGTTGATCAAAGTTGATTGATTCTTGGATGGGTTGATGAGATATTTCCTAAGGTCAAATGCGAAATGGCTTGTAGGAAAATTCAAGGTTTGGATAGGTGTTGGTGGAAAATGATTTTGGAATGAAATGGCTAAAGGGTCCAACAAATCAAAATGTCTTCTCTAAGGTCAAGATAAAAGTGGATGAATGGATTCTAGGGTGAAAGTGGATAATGGGGTGAAAAAGATTAGGATATAGTTTGGATCGATGCAACTAGATTTTTTTTGTGGATTTTGAAGGTATTTGATTTTTTTTGTTTTTGTTTTTGAATGTTGTGATTTTTTTTTTGGATTTTTTGGTTAAAGGATGAGTTTGGAATGGTCAAATGTTTTGATGAATGGATTTGAGATGGTTTGATGGTTGGATTTTTATAAGGTTATGGGGTGGAAATGTGGATGAAATGTCTCTTGGCAAACAAACACAAAGCAACCAATCACACAATGGGAATTTTGTTTCAATGAAATGTTTTTAGAAGTTTTTTGAAAACAAGCACAACCTAAGTCGAGGCAAGGACAATATTTGTTGAGTTTCCACTTGGATTTCTCTAGCTGCACTTATTCAAAGTAGATAGCTCCAGAAACTTGGTGGCACACGCTCCCCCTTACAGTGCACTCACTTCTCGAGCACACCAAGTTCCAAGTCCTCAAGACACGCAGATCTTAAGGTACTTTGCTATCTCTACTAAGAACTAAGAGAGTGTGGGATGGCTATCAAAGGTCTATCGCCAACCTCCTATATCAACAAATAGAGGGATTTGGGCCACTACACAAAGGTTCTTAGTGGGGGAACTTTTGAGGGATCAGAACGTTATGTGCATCCGGCAAGCCACTTAAGACTTTAACTAGCTCTACTAAGGGTATCATATACGCTAGCTACACCCCCTTTCAAACTAGCACCGTAAGGTAAGCACTAATACTGATTTAGACTTGGCTTTCACCTTATACTATTTTATAGAGCAGACCAAAAGAAAGTATCGCTTAGGGTCGTCCCTTGGGGTGAGTACATCTTTTCCCACCAAGGCAGGCCCTTGCCTAAAAAAAGAAAAGAAGAGTGTAGAATTGTTTCTCTTCACCCAAGATCCTTTTACAAGGTGAGGGGAGAGGATACTTTGATTGTATCCTCTTGGGTGAAAAAATGTGTGCAAGTGCACCAAACACGACAAATAAGAGCTAATGTTCTTTTTAAGTCCAAAACCAAATGTTCATCAGATCAAACAAGTGTTCTTTTTAATTCCCAAAATCCAAATGTTTGCCTAACTAAGCACACACAAAAAAGATGTTTATTTTAATCCCAAAAGCAAGTGTGGCTAAATTTAGTCAAAATCCTGTAGCAAATTGTTAGTAGTTTCAGATTTAGGTCTTTCACATGCATTCTTTTTCATTGCAGAATCTCACTAGCTAGCTGCATAGTCTAAGAATTAGTCTAGAAAAATGGCGCTCCAACAGAGACAAACGGCACTTAGAAAACAACAAATGGCACTACTAAAACAGAAAATGGCGCTACTAATTTAAAATGCAGATTTTAACTATGTTGCAGAAAAAAGGCACACAGAAGACAACAAATGGCACTCAGATCACAAATGGTGTTGCATTCAAAAAAGGTGCACCTACAGCTACAGATAGCACTCCTAAGTCTACAAATAACGCTCATAAACCCTAAAATGGCGCTAGTAATTCTGCAGATAGCGCTTGTTTCTCAGAAAAAATTAGAAATGGGGATTTTACCTGATTTACCTATTACTAGTGTTTCAGATTGCGTGCGGTCGACTGTAGATAGCATTGGTACGGTCCAAAAAGCTCAACAAGACTGCAAAAGTGTGTTAGTAATGCAAAAACAACACTCACTAGATTCAAAAGGCAACAAGATTGATTAACAAAACCCTAGCAAACCCTAGGAACCAATTCCCACAAGACCCTAGACTTGATAATGCAAATCTAATCAAGACAAACCTAACTAGGGCAAACAACATGCAAAAACCTAAGAGAAATGCAAAACCCTAGAAAATTTTGATCATAGTTTCCCCTATTTCTACACAAACCCTGCAAAAATAGAATGTTATAAACCCTAGAATCCTGCAAAAACCTAAAAATTGCTCAATAAAAGCCCTGCAAGCAAAAGATGTTAACAAATCTGCCATACAGACAAATGACGCCCGTTTGACAAAAGGTGATCCTACAGATGCAAATAGCACTTGTTCCAGATCAAATGGTGCTCGCAGTCAAAAAAATGGCCCCTGTTTCTGAGCAGATAGCGCTACTTTCTGGGACAAACCTACAACTTACAATTTGTTTACAGAAATCTTCACAAAAAACCAACAAATGTTAAAAATTTCAGGACTTAGGAGTCCCACTGGGCGTGCCAAATGAAATCATGGAAAACAATATGAAGAAAATTAAAGGAAAACATGCAAAGTAAACAATCTAAACTACCATGCAAACCTTCACATTGCTCCACAATCCATGGATAGGGTGGAGAGTGATGCACCCAAATGCACTCTAGCTTTACCCAAGAGAGGGATGAATGTGAAATGCTCTCACTATTGCAAGTCACTAAAAACCCTAGCTATGAAATGCAAGATGGCTAATGGCAATAGCTATGGAGATTTCAACAGAGTAACAATATGCAAGATGACTATTGCAAATGGCTTGAGAGAGGCTGAATATATAGAAAGACTTGATGCAAATGGATGGCTTAGATTGCAAGATAGGTAATGATATGTGGACGACTTAGATTGCCCATGCAATAGAGGGTGTTAGCTAAATGGCAAGTGTGTGATGGAGAAGGAAGAGGGATCTTAGACATGTGATCATGTGAAGTAATGTAGTCATGTGACAAGTACATTAGCAAGGTGAGGGAATTTAGAATTAATTCAAATTTTAAATTTGAATTAAGTGGGAACATGTGAATGAGAAATTAATTAAATAAAGTAAATTTATTTAATTAATTGGTTTAGGGGTTTTTATGGGATAAATGGGGAATTTTAATTAAATAAACAATTGCATATTTATTTAATTCTATGGGCTTATTAGAAAATGATAAATATTAAATTAATTAGATTAATTCAATTACGAGGAAATGAATTAATTAATTAAAAATTTAATTAATTAATTGGGATAAATGAAGGGATAAATGGGCTTAATTAAATAAAATTTAATTAATTAATTAAAAGGAAAATTAGTGATGTCGGACAATGGTTAAAAGGTCAGGACATTTTAGGGTGTCTACAATGGTATTGAAGTAGACACAGAAAATTGACATGATTGTTAATATGCCAGCACCTAAGAGCATATCTCAACTTCACAGTTTACAAGGGAAGATACAGGCCATTCACTGATTTGTCTCACAACTCACAGATAAGACTCGCCCTTTTACTCAACTATTGAAGAATGATTCAAAATTTTAATGGAATTCTGAGTGTCAGAAGGCCTATGAATATTTAAAAAGTTATCTAACTAATCCTCGTGTTTTACAGCCTGCTATTATTGATAAACCTTTTCTTCTTTATACCTCAGCATATATTAATGCTCTCGCAACTTTATTAACATAGCATGATACTGAGGGCAAAGAACGCATTGTATATTACATCAGTTGAACTTTGCTTGATTATTAAGTGTGATATATTATTATAGAGAAGTAGTGCCTTGCTCTTGTTTTTGCAACACAAAATCTTAGGCATTATCTCTTGGATGCTGAAGTTCATGTCATGGTGAAATTTGATCCTCTGAAACATCTTTTCGCTAAAACAGACCTTTCAGGTTGCCTCGTTAAATGGGTTATGTTATTAACAGAATTTGATTTCAAATTTATTTCTCAAAAAGTGATTAAAGGACAAGTGCTAATCGACCATTAAGTTGAAGCACCTTTCCCCTTTTCTATACAAAATTAGGAGACATTTCCTAATGATGAAATTCTAAATATAAATATAGATGATAAATGGGAATTATATTTCGACGGTTTACGATGTCAAACTGGCTTTGGTGTTGGTGTCATACTAGTACCTCCTTCTAGTAAGTCGGTTCCAATGTCTTACCATCTGAACTTCTCATGTATAAACATCACTGAGTACAAAGCTCTCATTGCAGGACTTTGTGTCGCTTTGGCTCTCAACATCAAAAACATTACTATATATGGTGATTCACAATTAGTTCTGCGACAAATAACATGATCATACCAAGCTAAACAAGATAAGTTATCTTAATATCATGATTTAACCTTATCTTTATTAAAATAGTTTACATCATTTTTAATCGATACTATTCCAACGAAAGACAATCGACATGCGGTTGCAATGGCAAGCGCAGCTTCCCTTATATCCCCTATCGATTCGCCCGATGAATATCTCTTTATCATTCATAATCTTAAAACATCGGCACTAGATGAGGTCGCATCTTCAAATACTGACCTTTGTTGTAACACGAATTCTGACGAATGGTTCTCCCATATATTCTATTATTTGCATGATAGTACCGTTCCTAACTCAAAATCTAAGAATGCGCGAGTTTGCCTATGCAAACTCGCGTCGCATTATATCATTCTATCTAATATCTTATATAGATGAAGTTATAATGGTGTTCTTCTCCAATGCCTTAGTAATTTAGAGATCCTAATAGCTTTAGAAGAAGCTCACTCTGGTGCTTGTGGAGGGCACTTTGGAGGAAAATCATTGGTACAAAAACTATTATGTATGGGGTATTATTGGCAACACATGGAACAAGATTCCTTCACATATGTCAAGAAATGCCCACAATGTCAACAACATAAACATCTAATCCAAGCACCTGCACAGGAACATAAAGCCCATGTTTCACCTTGGCCATTTTTTGTTTGGGGCTTGGATTTGATTGGTAAAATCTCTCCACCTTCTTCTCAAGGACATACTTTCATCATCACTACTATTGATTACTTCAAAAAGTGGGTTGGAGTTGTTCCACTATGATCCACAACTACTAAAGTAATTTGTCGTTTCATACAAGATAACATCATCTCTCAATTTGGTATACCTTCCTCCTTAGTTTCTCATAATGGTACACCATTTAAAAACAAGGATGTGAAGAAATTCCTTTAAAAATATCATATCCACATCGCTTCTCTATGCCTTACTATCCTCAATCAAATGACCAAGCAGAAGCTTCAAATAAGGTTATTGGGAAAATTTTATGAAAAACTGTTAATAAACATAAAAAAGACTAGCATATTCAATTATCCTATGCATTATGGGCTTATAGAACAAGAATTCATATGGCTACTGGAACTACACCATATAATCTTATTTATGGTGTTGACATGATAATGCCTCTAGAGTTAGAAATTCCTTCATTGAGAGTTCCCTAAAGGACATTATTGACGATGACATGGAACGAGAGAAGAGATTACAAGAACTTGAGATGCTTGATGAACAACATATTAACACTCTCGAACAACTTAAGACCTATCAAAAGAGTATCCAGCGATCGTACAATGAGCGTGTTATACATCGTTCATTCAACATTGCAAATTTGGTATTATATGAGAATCAATGTAATGTGAATGCACCTCCTAGAAAAAAAAGGAAAGTTCAGCCCTAACTGGCTTGGACCGTATGTTGTTACTAAAGCATTTGGATCAGGAACGTATAAATTAGCTGATGAACAAGGTGTGCCGCTTAAAGAACCTATTAATGTCGCGCACCTCAAGAAATTATACGCTTTAAGATTGTATGTTAGATGTTATTCCATAAAGCAAATTTACTAGTTTAGCTTTAATTTCGACAAGATAGATTATTTTGTCCTAATTCATTTAATATAGAATCTTTTTTAGTTAATCATTGTTGTATCTTCTTTAAACATGCTTTATTAAGATCATCTTTGTATTAACTAAATATAGCATAGTATTTTATTTATGTGTGAAATTCATTAATCATTGTGGATTTTTAGTATATGTTCTGCAAAGAATTGTTTAGTATATATCGCATTAGCATTAATTACATTTCCGCATAATCATTAACATTTATCACTAGTTGTATTTTCTATAAATCACATGTGATAAATCAACAAACATTACAAACATTAATAGAAAACATCATATTTATAAAAACATCAGTTTGAATATACATCAGAGTCGACTATCCCGTACATCAAAATGGGATGTCAAAGCATATAAGATACATCACATTGTTGAACCTCAATCACCAGTTCCCTCAGGACCTGGTGGTGTGTGTGTGATAGAGGGCTACCATGTGTGGCTATGGACCGCAAATGACTCCTAGAGACACTTCACGACTGTAGACCCCTAAGCTCACCTCTAAGACCCGTCACCTCACCCTGCAACTCTGTATACATTTGTCGATAATGGTTTCTCTCTGACTAAGCCCTGTCTCTATCAGCTCTTGCCTAATGTAACTTAGGAAGTAAGACCTGAGTCACGACAGGATCTCTCTCGGATGAAGGTACTGCTACAACTTGGTCTCGCAGTGCCTAGAGCTCTACCTCCGTGCTCTCAGCTCTCTAGATCGTCTAATCTCTATCCTCTATAGCACAATATAAAGTGGACTCTATAGCCACTCTATATATCATAAATGACATAAATATCTTTGCATGCCACCCTGCAGAGTGTTGTGGTGAAGACTCCATCCGTACTAATTGCTCAGCCGTATCGGTAGAGACTATCTCTGCTATAACACAACTCACAAAATCATGCCATGAATCAGTACCAACTACAAAAACAAAGACAAAGTTGATATCAATATCTCATCATATATATAACATCATACCATCAAAACAATAACATCAACATAAATAATATTTTACCAGGACCTCCATCCCACCAGGATGGATCCTGAACTGTTGCTGGTATAATGAACTCTATAGCCGACTCTACAACTGAGGGCACATGATTACTCATCTCCCCTCACTCATGATAGCTCTATCTCCTAACATTTGTGGAGGCCAGACCACGAGCTCTCGACCTTGGCCTTGACTTGGTCTCCTCGTTGTTGTCTACCTCCTGGTGATCTTGTCACGGTCTCGCTCTGAAGAAGTACTATGCTAGGATCTTCCCGTCCTCCTCATCATCATCCTCATCCTAATTAAGATCATAGTATCCAGTGAAATCACTAGCATCATCCCCTACTCCTATGTCACTCATGTGACCTGCCCATGGTCATGGATCGCCTGTGGGGTGACCGGTAGGAAAGATAGGAGCGGGTTGTGTTGTCTGTCACCAGGTCTGATATGCTTGGGTAACACCGATGTCGTATGCATCAGATAGTGACTTTGCATCCTCTGTACCATCATCATCAATCACCAGCACCTCATATATTGTCAGTTGTTGGGTAGCATCTGCCTTGACTACGCTGCACGTTGAGCATGCGTAGCTCGAACACATCATAGGAACATCTTGTCTACATCTGAACTGTCGTGCTACCCTATCAAAGTAAAACCAGATAACTATGTGATCGAGGCGACTGGCCATCAGCCGATCCCTCTACATTTTAGCTAGGTGTCTGCGTCGTTCCATCCATGATCTTTGGTCGTGATATAGTCTCCAAATAATTTCACTGCATTGTAACCTATCAAATACCACTCTCCAATATAACAAGTCACTGTATCTCCAACATCTCACGAGTGGATAAGCATGCACACGTGGATATGTCCACACTGGCTCCGTGGGGAAACCTGTAGGCTATGTACACCTAATATGCTCAAACATCCATACCTATAACAAGGTGCACACCATCAAGCTTTGTGTCTCATAATGGATGTATCATCAGAAATCATGATAGAGGTGCGCCAGCATACTGCACCCCCACGCATACACTATCTTATGTTGCTCCATCGATCTAATAGTATGAACAAGGCCCCCATGAAGGTGTGTGCCTCATCCATCCTACGTGATTGCCAAGGCGACAGTAATGATCATGATCCATTGTACTAAGGGAATGTCACCACATCCCTGCTCTAGCCATTGGAGTGTAATATGTCCTTGTCCTATCTGAGCGATGACGCGTCCTAAATAATATAAGTGGCTCTCTCTGGTATACCCTACTGAGCGATGCTCTCTGATCCTCATTGTCTCTCCACAGACAGGTTGTCACAGGATGCAGTAGATGTCCTCCATAGCAATTGTCATCTTGCCTATGGGTAGATGGAATGTAGATGTATATGCATCCCACCTCTCCATGAGTGCCATAAGCATGCTACAATGGAATCTCATCATGGGCATCCTAAACACCATAGCCCTACCGCCTGTAGGAAACCCCTCTCCTTATCGAACATGGTACTGGCATGGTCTCAAAGTAGTGTCATCAAGTGACCACCCGTGTGCTCTTGTGTATCAGGAATATCCTGTAGGTCAAACATTCGAATCTGAATCATTCCACCTCATTGAAACATCAAACATCATATAACTACACATTTTGTGCCTTGTCCTTGGGGTCCTTGTCTTTTTGTTGTTGGGTGCCCTAGGAGGACTTGGGCGCCCAAAGACGACTTGGGTGCCCTGGTTGGACTTGGGTGCCCTGTTTGGGTACCCTTATCTAGAACATTCTAAATAGCATGCAAGATAATAAAAACAACAAAAATAGACAAGAATGACGACAGAAGTGAAGTTTAAGACCCTACCTCTGCCTCGATGCGTCATTCTATGACTCGGGATCATAGCATCTACAGTCTCTGAAGCTGGTATGGATGTCGAGTCGACATGGCTAGTCTCTTTCTCCTTCTCCTTCTCTCCTCTACACAACAAAAACAAGAATGAATGGTGAAAAAGTGAAAACTCCCTTTACTTATAGTAAATGGATGAGAATTCCTATCACTATCTAGGTGCAAAAATTGAACAACTTTATTCATATGCCTCTATCTTGGGCTACCAAACTCAGATTTGTGCACTATTTATTATGTTGGAATCTTGGTTCCACCCTCCATCTAACCCAATGCTTTTTGCCTCGGCGTTGTTTCCAAAAATGACCCCCATGATGCATTTCTCACCACCTTTCCTTGAAATTGATGCACGTAGATAACCACCTTGTTTCTCCTTTACGGACTAAGCAAGCAAAAACAAGGGGGGCATATGTCTCCCTTGATTTCCTCCCTCATCATGTCTCATCACTCAACCTCTTAGTGTTTATGATTGACCTAAATTTGTGTGTTGGTTGCAGCTTGATTTGATTTGGATTATCTGACATGTGTTCCTTTGTAGGATGTGGTTCCTAACTTTATGGTCTTGTAGAATTACAAACTAGGGGCTTCTTCCTCTCACATGAAAACACTTCAACTTCTTCTACAGTATCCTTTTGGGTATCCTTTTCATGATTAATGTATTTACTTTCCTTTAGTTGCATATGCATGTAGTGTCATATGGCCACTAAAGTGGTGGCTAAATGTTATGTCATAAATTGTCCTCTTGAATGGAATGACACAATTTCTCATAGTTTAGCTCCTCTCCTTTGGTGTCCTCTTGCCCTTCTTTTTTTGGCCTACCTAAACCCTGATTGACCTATACTTAACTAAAGAAATGTTGTATTTTGAAGTAACTATTGACTAAACCTAGAAACAAAGTTTAGATTTTGGATATTATGGACCTCCTAAATGTAGATCTTAAGTGAAAATTAGGGTTTGGAGGTGCACCCTTGTCCTACCCTATTTTTTTGGATCTTGAATTTTGGGGTGGTGTCAGCTCCTACCATGTACCTTAGGATTTTGATTTCAAATTTTGGTTTTCGCACAATGTCGGCACATTATTTCAAATATTTGAATTTCTAAGGTTAGGTATTTAAAGAGAATTGAAAATCATTTTATCGCACACAATCTATATGCAAGCGTACTATGCCAAGATTCTATCACTTTTGCCATTGAAGATCAATAGTTTATTGAAGCTCTTGGAGTTATTTGAATTTGTTATCACGGAGATATTTGGTGGAGATTAGGAATGAAGATCTTGAGTCTATCTTGCTCTTCCTTGGGTTTTATCAAGCCCTTTGTAACGATCAGGAGAAGGGTTGAAGCCTCCAACTTGAGCTTGGGATTCCTCCGTGGATACAACTGCCTCGCCTTCTTGTTCTACAAGTATTCATTGCAATCATCTCCTTGAGGTGGTGTTGTTGTTTCCTTGAGTGAAGCAATATGTTGATCTTTCCTTGATGCTTGAGCCATCTAGGGTTTTATATTTTTTGCATACACATATGATCTATGAGCATACACATCTGCAGATCTTTATCATTGGCTATTGTTGAGGTAGAAATACCAAAGATGGGGCTTGACTGAGGCAAGTTCCCTTTGTATGTGCAGATCGTATTTGAAAAGATCTGGTGAAAATGAGTAGAAGAAGGACAAGTATTGTGGATATAGTCATCGCAAAACTTTGAGTTTCAACATCATGAAATAATCGGGACACTGGGGCGGGCACCCTAGTCTAACTAGGCATTTAATTCTAGATCTAGAGCCCTCTGCAAATACTTTGACATTAGGTACAAGAGATTTCAGTCATTAAAATCTTTCTGGACATTGGGGCAGGCGCCCTAGTCTAACATGCCCTCAATTTTTAGGTACATACTCTCTGTGATCCCTACTCTACATTTTTATAATCTTTCTATCAATATCTATGCCAGAAATATGTCTGTTATCACATACTTTGCAATTAGGGTTTCATGCTAGTTGGTTGCTTGAAGCTTGTTAAAACCTAATTGAAACATCTACTCAGTCACATCAAGCATAAAGGGACCTAGGAATTAGTAGCTTGATCCTTTAAAGTGAGCAAGCTCGGTTCCCTTGTCCCAACGTTTAGTAAGTGAAAGAGGAGCTTGATTCGATTTAGACAAACTATCATTGTCCCACTTTTTCCACTAAACATTTGTAAAATAATATCTTGTCATGAAGGATGTGTAAGAGCATCTATGATAAAGATATGGTGCAAGAAATATTATGACACATAAGTGCATAATTTAGAGGAAGGTTACATAGTGGACTAGGTATCTTGACACACTTATGACACATGTTATGACACGTCATAGAGCATATTTCTAAAGGTGGTATTTAAATGAGAAATCTTGACCCACTTATGACGTATATTATGGTAAGTGTGGGTTGTATGGATTTTAACTATGGTATTTTGGGACCTTGTTTGGGCCCATGGTAATGCCTGTAATGCCTTATGGTGGTTTTTTAGGCCTTCATGAGTCCATACATCGAGGGCTTGAGCTAGAGACATAAGATATGAGTGTTTGTAGGGTTATGTTGCCAGTTTTTTGCTAAAAAAAGAGGATGTCGATCTCCATGGAGGCAAGAGCCTCATATTGTATTGTAATAGGTTTATTGTTGCTGAATAATACATTGGTTTTGTGCTTTGAAGGTTGAGCTTTTCCCAAAAGGGTTTTCCTAGGGTATATCTATCATTCTCTTTCTTGTGGTTTATTTCCCTTCTATCTCTCTCGAATTATTTTTTTCTGAGTGTTGTTTGTATGTTGGAATGCTACTAAAATTTCTATAGATTTTATTACAATGATAATCTCCTCAAAAGGTTAATGTGGAAATGCCTATAACACTTAATAATTATGTTTAATCTTGTTTAATCGATAAGGGGTTTGCAGACATTTTTCCTAACATTTGGTATCAGAGCAAAGGTGGTTCCATGGTTTTGCATGTGGTTGTATGTGACTTGCATGTACTTGCATGTTGTTTACATGTACTTACATGTTGGTTACATGTGCTTACATGTCATTTCATGTGCTTGCATGTGATGGATCCATGGTGATTTGGTTCTAGGTAATCCTCCATTTTGATTTCAGAGTTTTAGGTATTCCTTGGTTTTATTTTCTAAGTTAAAGGTATTCCATTATTTTGTTTATTATGCTTGGAAAGCATGTGAGAATCTATCGGAAGGAACTGACTAACTATTAATCCTTGTATGAGTGGGATTTTGTAGCGGATTTAGTTTTTTTATTTTAGGAAATAACATGGTGAGCACTAGTATAATGGAAAAGAGGTTCAGTAGAGTTAGTCATGTGTATGCATGTTACATGGTTTTGAACTAGAGCTCCTATATTGGTAGTATGTGACTACCCTTTGACATGGTAGATATGTTGCTTTTGTGACTACCCTTTGACATGGTAGATATGTTGATTTTGTTGAAATGCACAAGAAAACTGAGAGGGGGGGTGAATCAGTTGTCACAAAACTTTAACTACTTCTACACTTTAATACATCAATCACTTGTCTACTATTATTAAGATTAAACCATGAAAACATGAAAATAGAAACTCAATCACAATTGCTTAATCAACACAAGAGACACCAAATTTTTACATGGAAAACCCTATAAGGGAAAAAGCACGGTGGGTGTTAGCCCATAAGATAAATAAGTTATATCAATACCAAAAATCAGAGGCTCACTGCCTTAGGGCTGAATGCCCAAATGTTTAGGCTCACTGCCCAAATGTTTAGACTCATTGTCGAGTCTTTGTGAACTGATGTAGTAGCATCTACTCCATGCTTGAGTTCAGTTCCATTAAAGCATAGTATAACTCTTCTACTCTGCTCTCTTTTCTTCTCTCTTCTTATCTTATCGCATTCTCACTTCAACTCCTTTTTCATGACTTCATTACATGTTTATATATCATTCATCAACCTTGGAATGTACATCAAGGTTGACATTACATTCATCAACCATTGGAACAATCTACAAGGTCGGCATTACAATCATACATAAAATAGGTCTGGACCTAACACAAATTTAGCTAAGGAAAAGATGTAAAGATGTATGTGGATCACGCCACACCTTAGCTGGGACTCAAATGCAATCTTCCACGCCATGACACACTTGTGCAATATTCAATGCATTTCTGAAATTAGTGAAAACAACCAAGTCGGCCAAGACTAGTGTTCACACTAGGTCTTCTAGGAACAATCTTCATCCACGATCCAAGTTTCTCTTTGCGGACCAATCCAAAAGTAGGAACATGATTAGAAGACATCCGCAAGCACATTGTAGTCATCAGGAACATCTGCACAACCTCTAACCACTTTATCCATAAGATTCTTCAATCCGAAGCATATGTACTTAACTGTCATCCATTGTCATAAGGAAAAGATGGCTTGTGGACCACCAAATCACGAACCATTGGAGTTGAAGGCACATAACATCATCTCAGACTTAATTCTAGAACTGTAGACCAAAATACTTCAATGTGGAGGAATGTGGAGGATAATACATTCTCTCTATCACCGCTGAATATCTAGAAAGACCAGCTTTTACTTTGGTGAACATAACTCACTCAATTCTCCATACTGGAGGCTCAAACTTGAAATGTAGCATCTTCAGACATGCCTCTAAATAACCTCCAATTTGCATATAAAGATATTCATTCTACAAGAAATACGGAGCAATATTCTGGTTTGTTCTTCTATATGCTATACACTGTTTACACTGCAATTCACTGTTTCTACCAGAGGACCTAATTTTCTCAATATCCTTTGTGATTAGGTGAATCAAATCAAAGGTAAGACATAAACTAAATGCATAACAAAACTAAGAGTTTATACCTAGAGAAGAAGACCCAATCTCATCAAAGCGAGAGGAACTTAGCACCCAAAAGCTCCTAAGATATAGATATACCCTAATTGATGAATACAAATGTGAAATGCTATCTCAAAGACAACTCACTAATTAGCTCAATGGATATTTTGGCATGATAACATTACATGAAAATTGGATTCCAAAATGGGTTGGAGGATGTTGTATTTATAGAGATTTTGAAGGGATTTTGATCCAAGGGTTGAGATTGATTTGGGAGATCAATGGTGGAGGATGAAAGTGATGTGGAGGGCTCAGATTTGATCTTGGAGGAATGGAGGGCTAGGAATAAATATGAATCTTTTATTCATTTTGGGAAAAGGGTGAATTAAATGAATATGGGTGAGATGGAATATATGTGAATTAAAAATTCACATGGGGAAGGGTAAATGAATTAAAAATTCATTTGGGGATAAGTGGTGATAAATGAGGCATGGCATAGGTAAGGGGTTTGTAAGAGATTTAAATGTGATGTGGGACTTATTTAAATAAAAAAATTGACTTATGTGGATATATTCCAAATTTTTATTTGGAGGATGCGGGGAAGGGTGTTAACCTGGATTTGACCATCTTAATGGGAGGTTTAAGATTAATTAAATAAGGTTGTATTTAATTAATCCTAAGGCTAGGATGAGGTAGGCTAGGGTAGGCAATTAAATAATAGCTATTTAATTACTTAGGGTAGGGATAGGTCAATTAATAGGCTGAATTAATTAGTTAAACATGATTTAGCTAATTAATTAGGTTTAGTGAGGAGGGAGAAATTGACCAAATAAATATTGCATATTTATTAAATCAATTGGCTAAAGTTTGGACTATTGAATTAATGGAATTAATTCAATTGTTGGGATAGAATGATAAAAAATTAGGTAATGAAGGGATAATTAATTAAATAAAAATTTAATTAATTGATTAGAAGGGAAGTTGGTATGTTTAGGGATGTCGAGAGTCAGTTTGGTGATAAAAGACATTTTTAGGTGTCTACATTTGCCCCTCTTTGACATGGCGTCAGGACCTAGCAGGGAAGTGGTGTCAGGTCAAAGAAAGAATTTGCCCCAGCTGCCGAGAAGGAATAAGATGGGTGAGGGATGGTGTCAGGTCAAAGAAAGAATTTTCCCCAGCTACCGGGAAGGAATAAAATGGGTGAGGGATGCCCCCTCGAGAGGTCGCCGAAAAAATAAAAAAAATTCAGGCGAGCTCTCGAAAGGACGTGACGGGAGCGAAAGTTTGGATAGAGGATGGGAAAAGAAGATGACGGGAAGAAAAACAGAGGAAAAAGGTTGGGATCTGCACCCTGGAGGGGAAAAAGAGTGGGCGGAGAGATGACTTGGCATGCTATATTAAGACAAGTGGGCCCTAAGTGTGCCACATTTGCACACTATGAATTCTTGAGAAGAAGGAGCGAAGGAGAGATGGCATAGTGCAACCCCCAATTCCCATGACTTCGACACATTTCTGAGCGGTTCTGATCTTTTGGCCGAGCACCGGAGGCTGGACCCCAGGTAGGGCCTAACCCTGGCTTTGTGATTTTTTAATTTTGTTGCATTTTTTGAGTTCGGGAATTGGGTTTTGTAATGGTGGCGCTATCACAAGGTCACGCAATGCTAAAAGTACATGGATTAGCACCATCCTCTAGATTGGCGCTATCCGCTCCAGTAGAATAGGGGTAGATTGGTGACAAATACTTAGCGTTTTGGCGTCATCGTCTGTATTGGCGCAATGTGCGCAGGGGGTAGGGTTTTGGCATTTTAGCGCCAAATGGCTATCAAGGTAGTGCTATGTTTTGGACTAGCGCAAGTTTATGTAGTGGCACTATATTCATGTTTAGCGCCATGAATAGGATCAGCACAATATGTGATATATGCGCTATCAGGAGAATTGGTGCTATTTCATAGATTAGCGCCAACTATCAAGGTGGCACCATTTTTTAAAATAGCGCTAAGTATCTTGCACAGTAGCGCTATGTGTGAAAGTGGCGCAAGGTGTCTTGCGCAATGGTGCTATTATCTGTAATAGCGCCATGAGAAGAAGTAGTAGCGCTATTGTTAAAAATGGCGCAAAGTATGGTCTATTTTGGCGCCAAATGATTCTGGTTTTTCAACATTAGAAGAAAGGGGTTGATTCAGAAAAAATATAAGTAGATTTATGACCAGAAAGTTGTGGATGCAGGATCCGGGTTTATTTATATTGTACTCGCGGGAGCGACGCATGCCATCTGTGATGGCACTATTTGACCAGTTTGATGATGCCACCTGGGCCCGACTGGCGAGGGTAGGGCTCTTGACAGTTGCGTCGATGCCAATACTGCGAGCTCATAGAGCTCTGATGACCATGGTTGTAGAGCGGTATCGGTCGGAGACTTGCACATTTTTGCTACCTACTGGGGAGGTTACTATCACTCTTAAGGATGTTTATCGCATCCTCAAGCTACCTATTCATGGTCGTCAGGGGACATACGACACGAGGAGGGGACGGAGGGCGTTGATCAGAATATTTAGCGCTGATCACATTATTTTATCGGTAGATAGGAGGGAGATGAGCTATGAGGGGACACTGGCAGCGGGTGCAGATCCGTTTGCTTTATTCCTATGTGCATTGATTAGTGGCGTAGTGATGCCTGATAGGAGGGGTAGGGGATTTCTGGTTGGATGGGGAGAGGTGATTGAGGGGATGGTCAGACATGAGACCATGTATGCCTAGGGACCAACGATGTTGGGGCAGCTATATCATGAGATGCATACAGTTGTCTATCTTTATGATTCAACGTTATCAGTCAGGGTTACTCTACTGCATGTGTGGATTTGGGAGCATATTGCAGTTACTCGGTTGAGATGTGGGTACTATCACCGTCCATTTGAGGCATTTGTGTTTCTGTATCAGGATGTTGAGTACACCTACACTGGGCAGGTTCGGTATTGGAGGCAAGTGCTGGATGATGTTATTCAAGTGACCTGGCGACCCTACATCAGAGTGGAGTTGTGGCCAGATGATGATGTTCACTTGCCTTTTCCTTTTGAGTAGTGCTATTTGATGGGTCAAGGAGACCACATGATAGATATGTATCTGTTGTTGTGGGTTATGCGACAGTTTGGGTTGTGGCAGGATACTCCACAGTAGATGGCTATTTTTGCACGAACCCGTCGAGATGTGCATTTTTGGCCTACAGCCATACAGCCACGGGTCGCCCTGGAGGATTTCGCGGTGTTACAGCCGTTACGGTGGGATTCGAGGAGTACAGTCAGGGATGCAGGCACTACTCTTGCATATGACATATGGTAGCAGATGTGGCGACCGACTCAGTTCACTGATCCGGCTGAGGAGGTAGTCCCTGTGGAGGAGGCAGTGGGATCAGGGGATGAGGATTCTGAGGATGATGGGGATGATGATTCTGATGGGGATGATTTCCTGGAGGAGGGTGAGGAGATCATTGCAGATTACATCACAGAGATTGGAGGGGATGGAGATGAGAGGGTGATTGGGAGGGATGGGCAGCCGATGGATGTACTAGCAGCAGCGGCAGCTGGACAGGTGCCCTAGTAGCAAGTGAGACAACAGGCACCAGTACAACAAGTGCCTATTGAGTAGGTTCAGATTTGGGTAGTGCGATGGCATGGAGGGCCTTGACGGCGTGTGGGACAGCTGAGGGTGGATAGGGGTGGTATGCTCCCACCACAAGTTTCGCAACAGCAGCAGGTAGAGGTAGGCCCTTCAAGGGCAGGTGGAGAGGCAGAGGTTGAGAGGTCGGCATCCCATCGGCAGCCTCGAAGTGAGGAGGAGGAGGTTGAGACTCTGCGGGCACAGGTAGCCAGCTTACAGGACGCCTTAGAGAGCCGTGAGGTAGAGTTGGTGCAGCTGTGGGGGACAGTGGCTTTATTAGATGGTACAGATGGGCAGACGGCTGGATTGCGGGCATAGTTAGCCCAGGCTCAAGGTGAGATAGCCACTTTGACAGGGGAGTAGGATGCGGCACTTGCGAGAGCCCGACAGGCAGAGGCTACAGTGAGTAGTTTACAGGCTTTAGGGGCTGGTCTGGCCCCAGTTTTGACATTGATGCAGACAAAGTTGTCTCAGGCACAGGGACAGTTGTTAGAGGCCAGTCAATGGGCTAATTATTATCGAGTTCTTTATCATGTGGCAGTGCCATCCGAGCAGCGTGCAATGAGCTTTAGTGAGCTTAGTGGGGCCAAGTCATCTAGGTCACACAAATCTAGATCAGTTCAGTCTATCCAGTAGGTGATGGGTCCTCCATCACATGTGCCCCAGCAGGTTCCCCAGGTTCAGCCGCAGCCACAGCCACAACCACAAGCAGGACCACAGCCACCACCAGGGTCAGGATCTCCCACTCCATCAGAGATAGGGTCCTCCATGTGATAGTTGTATCATTTTAGCCCTTAGAGGCATTGTATCAGGACATTATATTTTTTTATGTGTCTATACGAGCGATGTATTTTTGCGATGATCCTATATGATATGATGCTGGTTGATGGCTTATCTTGTTTATTTATGATGCTTCTATATGGTTATGATGATGCTTATGTTAATGGATGCAGTGTGCTTTATGGGTTATATGTTATGGATGTGTTGTGTATATGCAATGTATTACGTTGATGTTATGGATGTACCTATTGATGTATCATGATGGATGTAATGTTGGTTTACTTATGTTGATATATGCATGTTTGTGATCTATGGTCTATGATGTATAATGCAAATAAATGTTTAGATTAATAAATATTTATTATAGATGTAAAATGTGATGCAATAGAAATGTATGTTTATCTTAATAAACACATGTTATGTATGGAAATATGGATATGCGACTAGATGATTATAAAATGCAGCTAAATGATTATGATTGTGATTATGCAATGTAATTAAATGTGACTAAATGATTATGCAATGGTAAATGGAATGTAATGTAATGATGATGGAATGCAATGTGAATGTGATGATTAATAATTTTAAAATGTACCTATGTGGTTACAAACTAAATGATTATGATATGTTAAATGATATATAATGTGCCGCTAAATGATTCTGAAATGCAAATTAAATGATTATGATATGGAAACTAAAAGACTCTAAAATGCACCTAAATGAAATGCAAATTAAATGATTATGATATGGAAACTAAATGACTCTAAAATGCACCTTAAATGAAATGCAAATTAAATGATTATGATATGGACACTAAATGACTCTAAAATGCACCTAAATGAAATGCAAATTAAATGATTATGATATGGAAACTAAATGACTCTAAAATGCACCTAAATGAAATGCAAATTAAATGATTATGATATGGAAACTAAATGACTCTAAAATGCACCTTAAATGAAATGCAAATTAAATGACTATGATATGGAAACTAAATGGTATGTGGGATGCAAACTAGGTGATATGTGAGATGCAAACTAGGTGATATGTGGGAGGATTAAGTCTTGATACACATGATGTTCGTTGTTGGATCCTGGGTGGTTAGGGGCTGTGTGATAGGGGAATAGAGCGGATGGATGGGGTATGGGTAGGACTGGCTACGGCTAGATTTTTTTGGGGGGGGTGGGATGGTTAGTGAGGGAGTGGTTAGGTTATGACACCACGTCATTGAGGGGGGATATGGTTCGGTTTGGGATGTGTTGAGTGGAAATAAGTTGGAGGGATGGAATTAGTGAGGGGATTTGGTAGGGTGAGGGGGGGTAGGGTAGGTGATTATGAAATCTAGGCCCAGATGGTATGGTTGAATAAACGATTAGGATGATGATTTGAGCTAGTAATAGTAGTTGCATAACATTAATTGAGAGCATTTCTTAGTTTAATATAGCAATGTAGGATACAGTTCACAAAGGTATGAGATGACCTAGGTGATGATATATATCCCACGATTGCGTGGACTAGACCCGTAAACAATAGGTTGATTTCATGCGTGCCTAAGGTAGTATAACCTTGCCTAGCCTAGGAAGGCGACTCGTAGAGATGAGTGCTACTAGTACATATAAGGTTTTGATGCTTGTATATGCAAATAAGGCACATTATGCTAGAACCGACCCAAGCTTCAAGATATGAATACTATTCTTGGAGTAATGAAACCAACCCACAAGCACAGCATACAGAAATAATGACCACATCTACTCTAGGTGTTGTCTGCCACTTACCATGATATAATGAGATCAAGGTAGCTTTGGAAGTGACCTAGAGTGAGACAAAAAAGATAAAAATCAATAATAAAAAAAAAGACCAACGAAAAGATACAAATAGCCTTTGTGTGCTCTTGCTAAGATATGTGATGATAGAATGATAGATTTTTGTCCATTGTAGGAACGATACATCTTAGGACGTGAATCGGTTGGATTTTGTTAGATAATTTTTGAAAGGTGGGCAAAAGGACAGTCAGGCTATGTGTGGGATTATAGTTGGTGTGTTGATTGATGATTTTTGCGTTAGGGACCAGGCTTCAAGTGTATACTTAGTGTGTGTCTCATTTATTGGGTCCAACAAGCTCAGTGAATGGGGACCATCCAAATGGGTTGGATGGGTGCATCTTATGTACCTGAGTACTGGAAACTTCCTTCGTATTCCATACTGCCTACATACCTTGTGTCCACGGGATCAAGGTACTTTCAAGATGCGGGTGAGATGAATATGTAGTTCTGGCATGACTTGATGATGTGGGAATGGTTTGGGATGGGTGTGATGGTGAGGATTAATGGATAGTGATGCTCGCGAGTTGCAGTGAGATTGATGTATGGGGTGATTTGCGGTGAATTGTATTATTTTTGGATTTTTTTGATTTTGTATTGTTCTTGGATTTTTGCGATTTTCTATTATTTTTGGATTTTTTGCGATTTTCTATTGTTTTTGGATTTTTTGATTTTGCGTTGTTTTTTAGATTTTTTGATTTTCTGATGTACAAAAGGAAGCTTACAAGGATCCTCGTTCCATGGGTTATCCTTGGGTGGGATAGTGGGGGGTGGGCGATAGGATTTGATGTTTCATAATTCCAAGCCATGGGATGTGTGCGATATGGAGTGTTGTGATGGAAAGAGGACGTATTAGATGGTAGAACCAGCCACTACACATGGTGCCTAAAATAGGTTTTCACCATGGTACCAATCCAAGGCGTCACCGAAGTGATTTTCACCATTGGAAGTCTTTATTGCACTCGGGTTTTTCTTGATTTTTTTTTGATTTTTTGATTTTTTTCTATTTTTTTTATTTTTTTGATTTGGGTACCTGATGGGTTATGCATAGAATTTCTTCAGATGTAGGATGTTCATAGGCTCATCCAGAGGCTACCCCTCAAGTGTTGCAAGCTGGTATGCTCCTGATCCATAGGTGGTTGTGATGACATAAGGTCCTAACCAATTGGGCTTGAATTTTCCTTTCTTAGGATGCTCCTACAAGTTCTTCTGATTTTCCATAAGGACAAGGTCACCTACTTCAAATTGTCGGTCTCTGATCCTCTTGTTGTAGCTTCTTCTGAGGCGATTTTGATAGGCCTATAGGTGGTTCAACACATTCAGGCATTTCTCATCCAGTAATTCTAGTTGATGCAACCGTGCGACTCGGTGTTCCTCATCATTGATTATGTTTTGCAGGGATACTCTTAGGGATGGGAGCTTGACCTCAATAGGTAAAATAGCTTTGGATTTGAATACTAGGGAAAATGGAGTGGCTCCTGTGGGGGTGCGGATGCTTGTGTAATAGGCCCATAGGGCGGGGTTGAGTTGGAGGTGCCAGTCATGGCCAGCGTCATTAACCATCTTCTTTAGGATGCGCAGGATGGTTTTATTTGAAGCTTGATACCACGGGGATAGGGGACCAATGACTTCGCACACTAGCTCCGATTGAGGAACATCATATGCTGGGATAGGGAGTTCTTCTATCAGGAACTCACACTTCTTGATGTCTTTCTTCATGTCGACCAAGGATCCGATGGTGGCCATGGCATCTGCAGCTTTGTTGTTTAGCCTTGGGATTTGCTCGTAGTGGATGTCATCGAAGTAGTCTTTGAAGTCATCGACCATCTTTGTATAAGGGAGGCGCTTATCATCCTTGGTCTTGTACTCATTGTTTACCTGTCGGATGACCAGTTGAGAGTCCCCATACACCGTCAACTTCTCAATTCTCCATTTGATTGCCATTCAGAGACCTGTGATAAGGGCCTCATACTCTGCCACGTTGTTGGTACATGGGAATGTGATTTTGAAGGACTTGGGGATTGTGTCACCTTGAGGGGTAACAAATAGGACACCTGCCCCCGAGCCTCTGTGTGTGTATGATCCATCAAAGTACATTTTCCATGTTTCTGTTGCTTGTGCTATTGTCAAGATGGCTTCATCAGGGAATTCTGCCAGTGTCAGATATTCTGCAGGAATGGGTGCTTCAGCCAGCTGATCAGCAATAACCTGTCCTTTGATGGCTTTTCTCCCAGTATATTCAATGTCAAATTCAGTGAGGATTGTAACCCATTTTGTCATTCTCCCAGTAAGAGTAGCTCTGTTTAGCAGATATTTCAGTGGATCGATCTTGGCGATGAGCTTGGTCTTGTGATTGAGCATGTAGTGTCTTAGTTTTTGTGAAGTAAAGACCAAGGCCAGACATGTTCGTTCAATTTGTGTATAGTTTAGCTCATATGAGATCAGGGTGCGGCTGATGTAATAGATGGCTCTTTCCTTCCCTTCATCGTGTTGTGCTAGTAAGGCTCCGATAGCTGTCTCTATTGCTGAGATGTATAACAGGAGGGGTTCTCCTTGCCTTGGTGGAGTTAGAACAGGGGGATTAGCTAGATAATCTTTTAGTTGGTTAAAGGTAGCCTGACACTGAGTGTTCCATACAAAAGTTGTATCCTTTCTGAGTAGATGCTGGAATGGTTGACATTTATCAGCAAGTTGAGCAATAAACCATCGCATGGACTGAAGTTTTCCTTGTAGACTTCTTAAATGTTTTAGGGTTTTCGGAGGAGGCATTTCAATGGTGGCTTTGACTTTTATAGGATCTACCTCGATTCCCCTTCTAGAGATGATGTAGCCCAAAAGTTTTCTGGAGGTAACCCCGAAGACACATTTCTTTGGATTTAAGCGAACATTGTATTGTTCCAGTCGGTCAAAAAATTTTGCTAATACATCCAGCTGTTCCTCCCGTGTCTTTAATTTTCCCAGCAAGTCGTCCACATAGTCTTCCATGATGTGATGGAAAAGATCATGGAAGATGATAGTCATGGCTCGTTGATATGTAGCTCCGGCATTCTTCAGGCCAAACGACATTACCACCCAGCAGTACGTCCCCCATGGACATATAAAGGCTATCTTATACTGATCCTCTTCAGCGATTATGATTTGATTATACCTTGAAAAACTGTCCATGAGGGATAACATCTCATGTCCTGCCGTAAGATCCACTATCATGTCAATGTTGGGTAATGGGAAGTTGTCCTTCGGGCAAGCTTTGTTAAGGTCTCAGAAGTCGGTACAGTAGCAAATTCGGCCATCTGGTTTGTCTACTGGTACTAGGTTGGAAACCCATTCAGGATAATCAATTGGGTGAATGAACCCAACATCCAGTAGTTTCTTTAGCTCTGCTTTGACTAGGAGGGCCACCTGAGGGTTCATTTTTCTCAGCTTTTATTTTACTGGTTTTGCATCAGGTCGTACTGCAAGGTGATGGACAACCAAAGCGAGATCGAGCCCTGGCATGTCTGCATAAGTCCACACAAAATTGTGATTTCTGCGTTTGAAGAAGGCCAAGAAGTTTTCCTGCTCTTGTGTGCTGAGAGATTCTGCCCTGAAGGTGATTTTCGGGTCTTCTTCCGTCCCAAGATTCATCTCTTGGGCTGGCTCTACCAGGACAGGTGATCTATCGGGATATACCTTGTCTATCTCGGGAAGGCCCATGCTTCCATCTCCTAGAGCCTTGTGGATATTTTCACAAGGAGATACGTCTTTTATTTTTACTTTTTTGGGATCTGACACTACCAAGGAATGGTTTTCACCATCAGATCCATGTTTGATTTTTGTATTTTTATGACTGGAGGTAGGGGTTGTCTCCCCAAAGTAGGTAGCCGTATCAAGTTCCATGATGTATCCTACTCTATGATCTCTTAGGGGGAAGTGATCTCTAACCCCCATCATTTCAACAATGGCCTCATCATTTGGTGCTACATCGAAGATAGGAGGTCCCCATTCGTCCCAGTCTATGAGGTCCGGGTATACAAGGGGTAAGTCATTGGATGAAGAAGCTAGGGTGGTGACCATGTATAGGGTGCATATGGATGAGTCAAAGAAATCGGTGAAGTCACTAAAGGAATCTTGATGGCCTGTTTTGTTGATATTATCGACTTCAAGGGAAACCGTAGTGACCTCGACTAAGATACATTCGCCAGTAGTGAGGATACGTTGTCATTGACCATATACTAACCCTTGGGTATAAGGATTTCTTGTCACTTGGACTAGTTCCATGATCCCTTATTCATGAAGGCCGATACCATCTTGTCCTTTATAGCCCATGTTTTTGACAAATTTTGACCCTTTACCATAGATTTCTGTTGGTATTGTGGGAGCTTCTTGTGTTGTTTCCTCATCTTTATATAGCCAGGATGATATGTCTTTGAGCACATCTTGATCCAGGAGATGTTTCCTCTCAAAGGTAGGTGATGGTTTGCATTTGATGACCACTGTGTTGGCTTCTTCTTGCTTTGGGGTACCAAACATTTTAGGGTTGGGTAACGTGCTCACACAAAAGGTGCCATGTAGGTCGTACTCCCCACATTCCATGTCACTGAGCTTGATCTTGATCTCAGGCGGTGGAGGTGTTTGGGATGAAGTGGTGGCGATGTTGGCAGGGTCGATGTATGAAGTGGATGTTGTGGGATTGGCTTTTGTGATGGCTTTGTTATATGGACAGAAGGTGTGGTCATGGCCTTCCAAGAAACTACAGTATTGGAAGGGGCAGGGATCAGCATAGATAGTTACTTCTGTGCTGTTGTGAGGGAACTTGAGACATTGATGGAATGTGGAGGGGACCGCTTGCATGGCATGGATCCATGGTCGGCCGAGAAGAATATTGTAGGGGAGATCAAGATCAAGGACCTGACATTTCATTTCCATTATCTTTTGTCCCACTTGAATAGGGAGCTTGATGGTACCCTCATATAGTCGTTCAGTGTCATCATACCCTTTGATTGTTATGCACTCACTGGTATCTACAACCACATCTGAGTATCCCAATTGTTTTAATAATTTAAGAGTGCACAGGTTTAGGCCGGAGCCACCATCTATTAAGACTCTCTTGATGATATGCTTGTGGATACAGACTTCGATGTGTAAGGCATCATTATGTGAGTTTTCGGATGCAGGGAGATCTTTTTCTGAGAAGGTGAGATGATGAGGTGCGGCGATGTGGCCCACCATGGCTTGGAATTGATTCACATTGAGGTTGGTAGGAACTTGGGTCTCCAAGAGTGCTTTATCAATGATGTCTTTTATGTAGAGGTGATGTGCGAAGCAGCTCAAGTATGGAGATCTGTGCAGGGGTCTTTCCTAGATGTCCTAGGAGATTGTACTGATTGGTAGGCGATGGGCACATAGATGGATGATTGGGTAGAGAATTTGACGTGGATGCGGGGGTTTGATCAGTAGTAGGGGTTGTGTGGATGGATACACAACCACGATGGGTTGTGACGGCATAATCAGGTGCTTGAGCCCGAATGGTGATTGTGTTGATATGGTTAGAGGATGGTTCTATTCGCCCTACGATAGAGTCATAGGAGGCGGGAGGTGGGGTGACGTTATAGGTTTGATTGGATGAGGAGGCTTTGTTATGATTGGGCAGTGGATCCTTGTAAGCTCCTAGATTAGCATTAGGGGATGGTTGGGTGCTCTGCTCAAGATTGACTTTGTTCTGATCGATGAGGTCTTGCACACAATGCTTTAACTTCATGCAATCAGTGGTCTTATGTCCCACAATGCGGTGGTAATCGCAATAATCATTCTCGTTGTACCATGTCGCTTTGAGCTCACTCTCTTGGTGGGGTTTAACAGGTGGGAGAGTGATCAAACCTTTCTTTAGACACCTATCAAGGATATCTACAACTGGTTCCCCTAAAGGTGTGAATTGTTGTCGAGGTTTGTTTTGTTTAAATTGTCCCCTTTGGTTATTTGTATTGGCGGTGTATGTATTAGAGGATGGTTGATTCTGTACATGTTGGACGGCCTTCACATCACTGACGTCATCGTTCAAGGTGTTTTTGTTCTTTTCCCAATAGCGTGGCTTTTCGTTTGATTACGCGTTGTTGTTGTTGTTTGTATTGGGGACGTTGATGTTGAGTTTGTTGTTGTTGTTGTTGTTGCAGTTATTGTTGGACTTGTAGTCATATAATTTGATCGAGCCCTTGGCGATGAGGGCCCGTTCTATGGTTGTACCTTTGTCGATGACATCTTCAAAGGTAGATGCACAAAGGATCTGTAAATGAAACCCTATTTCCTGATTGAGGTTAGTCACAAACATGGTGACGAGTTGTTTTTTAGGAATTGGCCAAGGGAGTTTGCTTTCTAAGCTTCTCCACCTCTGCAAGAAGGAAGTGAAGGATTCTCCGCTTTTTTGTTTTGTGTTGCAAAGGTCTGTCATAGATATTTCATGCTCGAAGTTATAAGAGAAATGATTCACAAATTTTTCCGCGAGCTCAGGGAAAGATCTAATGCCCGGGGGAAGATGTGCGAACCACTTAGCGGCTTGACCACCGAGGCTTCTTGGAAATAGTCTCATTAGGTATGTATTGTTGTTTGAGACTTCTAAGCAAGTGAGGTAAAACTCCCTAAGATGATCCCTAGGGTCTCCCTTTCCCTTGTATTTGTCAAATTTTGGCATTTTGAAATTCTTGGGGAAAGGGGGCATGTACAATGTCTGATTAAATGGATAGGGGCAAATATCCTCAAAGCAATAGTGCTTGCGTTTGCCCCCAATTTGCATATCGTCTACCTTTTGAATCAAGGCCTGTACAATGGTTGTGAGATTCGGTGTTGATTGTGGTTGGGGTGTGTGGGTTTGCTAATGGATGATGTGTTGGAGATTGAGTGGTGTTTGATGTTGGAGGTTTTGTGATATCGTGTTTTGATATTGTGGGGTGGTGTTTTGGTTAAGGTGTGCGAGATTTTGTTGGTAAGCGTGGATTTGTTGGAGAATATGGGGAGGTATTTAAGGGTTGGGATTATGATGTGTTGATGATGTTAGGGGGTTTTGTAGATATGTGAGATGAGAAGGATTGACACTAGATGGGTTGACGTTGGATGGGTTGACATGAGATGGATTGATGTTGGATGGGTTGGTCATGTTTAGAGGTGGTTGTGAAAAGAATTGGCACATGTAGGCTATGGTTTGGGGGTTAAGTGAAGGCACACTTGTGGAAGCACTTGTGTGCATGAGGTTCCCTTGTATGCCGAAGGTGATTTGCGAAATGGAAGAGTTTATAGTGGTTGTGGTAGTAGATGTGATGACGGGTTGGGAGGTGGTAGGACTGGAGACACTTGTGGGGATTGTAGATGTGGTGACATTAGAGCTTGTGGTGGCGGTAGATACGGTGGGAGTTGAGGTTTGTGAGATGACAGTTTGGGTGTTTGATGTAGATGGTTGGGAGGATGTCGTAAGATTGATGTTAGAGGTGGATGGTTGAGATGATGTCGTGTTGTGGGGTGGTTGGGCACCAATTTTGAGGAGGTAGTCAAGATATCTATTTGGGTCAAACCTGAGGATTATGTCAAGTAGTTCCATGTTATCGGCATCTTGTGTAAAGCTCAAGACATCTAGATCATCTCAGGACATGGTGAGGACGTTTTGTGGTGGTGGTGGTGGTTGCAAGAAATGGAAGGGATTTTCATTTGGATTATATGTCGGGATTTGAAAGATCGTAGGTGGATTGTGTGTTTGGTTGGTTGGTAGGTTGTTGTCGTTGGTATTAGGCATTCTTATGCCCATGTATTGTCCAAAATCTGCCATTGCTTGATTCGTCTTGTGTTGTGATCTAGTTATGGGCATGCAAGTGTATGGATTTGGTTTTGAGGTGTATGAAAGGGGGATGGAGACCTTAGAGAATCCGGATTGATTTGTTAGACCCGAAAGAGGATGTGGTAGTGAAATGGAAGATGAAAGGGTGATTGCAGCGTGATAGATTTCTCACTTCTAAGATGTTTCTAAAAAAGGTGTCAATCTAGGGATGATACGAGTGGGTGATATTGATGTTTACAACATTTTGGACCAAAATGGTAGATGAGAGATGAAGTTTGCTTGAGGATGATTTGACGAAAGGGATTTTGATGTTGATTTGGATGGTGGTATTTTTGAATGAACTAAATGTGTGGTATGAGAGATTAGGATGATGTTTTTTGAAAAGGATTTGACGGTCAATAAATGAGCTTTAGTAAGATCTATTTTTGTGTCGCACAAATGGATGTTTCTCTTTGTTTGGGGTAGACTAATGACCTTACACAAAGAAGGATGATTTTTACCTGAAAGGTTGACTAATGACTTTTCAAGCAAAATATGATGTAAAAGATGAAATCTAGATCTAGCCTTAGCTCAAAGGGATGACGAGTTTTGGATTTTGATTGATGATTTTTTTATGGGTGTTTGGGTTTTTTGAGGATTTTGGATATGTTTTTGATGAAAGAAACGAGATGATTTTGGAATGATTTCTTGTAACAAGGATGTTTGTTTGGTCCAAAAGGTATGCAAAGATTAATTGGAATGAATGGATATGATATTGAGTGAATTATGGTATTTAGCAAAGGGTCCAATAATGATAATGATTGATTCTCAAAGGTCAAAATGAAGGTATGATTGGAAAAATTTGGATAAAATGAGTGGGGTATGGACGGATTTTTGGAAGGTGATTATGGATTATGGCAAAGCAGATCTTAAAGATCACAATGGACTTGGTCTTAGTTTCAGGCAAGTCAGTCTGCAAATAGTGCCAATCCACAGGTGAAATGGCGCCAAAAGCAGATAGAGATAGCGCTAAAACAGGGCAGTGTTGGTCGAGGCTCTGAAAAAGTTGGATTTTGTTGACAGATTTGGATTTGTTTTGATATGAAGTTTGATCAAATGATTATTATTGTCTCTTGGCAAGTTTCTTAAAAGTACTTCAAGCACAATAACACACAATAACAAAGATTTTGTTTGTGAAAAGACGTGTGATTTTCTTAAACAAGCATTTTGAATAACCTAAGGTGAAGATATGACAGTATTTGTTGAATCCCCTAGCTGCACCTATTCAAAGTGGGTAGCTCCAGGATCTTGGTAGCACCGGCTCCTCCTTACAATTGCACACACTTCTCACGCATACCAAGATCTGGGTTTCCATGAAGGCTTGTCCCTCACCAAACCTTAGGATTGTCCCTGCTACCTCGGCTAAGAACTGCATGAATCAGGTCTGCTTCAAAGGTTTCCCTTCTGCATCAACAAATAGAAGGTTTTTGGCTTGCTAAACAAAGGTTTGTAGAAAGTGCATTCGTTTAGGTGGCCATACATGTGGCAGCGCTATTCTTTGTTATGGAGTCTCCCAGCCTCCAAGGGTTACACCTTGGAGGGTTTTGGGGGAGGTTGGTTGTCGGTATGACACAACAACACCTATTGCTTGTGACTTTCATCGCAAACACATTATTTTATATAGCATCTCGAAAGAGCTTGGCTTTAGCTTTTTGCTGCTTGGGTCGTTCCCACCTTTCGAAGTAGGGTGGCAGGCCCTCTAAGGATTAACAAAAGCAACACAACCACAAAAATACTTTTGATCCCCAAGTTCATACAAGGATGCGAGGGGAGAGCATACGTATATTTTGTGCTTGTCTCACGCTAAACAAGGTTCATTTTAGCTCTTTGGATTATGTTGGGGGTGATTTATGCAAGTGTTGTGAGAAGTTTTTGATTCCCAAGGTCACCAATGGTGCGAGGGAAGAGCATGCACTTTTCACGCCACAAACATCATCACGAAAACACTTCACACAAATTTGATTGGTTTTCTTGTTTAGATGAGTGAAAAATGCAGATTATTGTTCTTTTTAATCCAATGAGTTTATTGATGCACTTTGTGGTTCTTTTTAAAGCCCAAAATTGAAATGTTTTGTAGAGTTGTTGGCAAGCACTTGTGAATTTTAGAACACCAAATTCAAATGTTTGTTCTAAGCTAAGGCACACACAAAGATTTGTTTGTTGGTTGTTGATCAATTTTTATTGCACCAAATCGAAATGTTGTTTAAGCTAACATGCAAGGGTTCTTTTTAATTCCCAATTGAAGTGTTTTATTTTAAATTAAAGATAAACACCCTGCAAAAACTTGTTAGTGGCCGCAAAATGATGGTGATGACCTACAAACAACTTATCAGTCCCTGCACAGAACGCAAAGTCAGTCTCTAAAAATAGTGCTAAAATAGAGACCTAATGGCGCCACTGTGGACTGTAATGGCGCTACTGATAGAAGCTGACCAGAAAAAAAATTAACACCCTAGACAATAGCGCCGCTATACATACAGATAGCACCGATTTAACAAATAGCGCTAAACAAGGATACAGACTGCGCCAGGACACAGGATAGCGTTACAGTAAGATACAGAAAGTGCTAGTACAAAATATGGTGCTAAAATGGGATACATAAGGTGCTCCAACAGAACATAGCGCGCTAATAAGACTATAACAAGGTGCCACTGCGCATGCTTTTGAATGGTTTGGGCACCAGTTGAAGATAGCGTTGCTCTGGGTGCCGATAGCGCCGATACGAGCCTGAACTTGTCTGCCCTGCAAATAGAGGTTTTCCTGACCAAAACAGAGGGTCAGACTATAAATAGAAGAGGTCCTGTTAGTCTTGTTAGTTTAAAAAATGGAAAGCAAGACAAAATAAAAGCTGAAATGCATGCCTAGTTCTTAATGAAATTTCAGCATAACCTCCCCCTCTTCGTTCAAGATTCCTGCAAAAACAGAGAGCAGATAACCCTATAAAACAACAAGAATACCAGAAAGTAGATGGATTTGTGAGTGAGAGTTGAAAGAGAAAACACTCTGCAAAATAGTGCCAAAATAATAATAGCACTAAAATACGCCAAAGATAGCGTCACTATGCAAGGTAGATAGCGCTACACCTACAAAAACACGTCTCAAACACAAAAACTCACAAAATTTGATTAGATATGGATCTTGTGGGCCCCACCGGGCATGCCAATGTGATTAGGTGAATCAAATCAAAGGTAAAACATAAACTAAATGCATAACAAAACTAAGAGTTTATACCTAGATAAGAAGACCCAATCTCATCAAAGGGAGAGGAACTTAGCACCCAAGAGCTCCTAAGATATAGATATACCCTAATTGATGAATACAAATGTGAAATGCTATCTCAAAGACAACTCACTAATTAGCTCAATGGATATTTTGGCATGATAACATTACATGAAAATTGGATCCCAAAATGGGTTGGAGGATGTTGTATTTATAGAGATTTTGGAGGGATTTTGATCCAAGGGTTGAGATTGATTTGGGAGATCAATGGTGGAGGATGAAAGTGATGTGGAGGGCTCAGATTTGATCTTGGAGGAATGGAGGGCTGGGAATAAATATGAATTTTTTATTCATTTTGGGAAAAGGGTGAATTAAATGAGTATGGTGAGATGGAATATATGTGAATTAAAAATTCACATGGGGAAGGGTAATTAAAAATTCATTTGGGGATAAGTGGTGATAAATGAGGCATGGCATAGGTAAGGGGTTTGTAAGAGATTTAAATGTGATGTGGGACTTATTTAAATAAAAAAATTGACTTATGTGGATATATTCTAATTTTTTATTTGGAGGATGTGGGGAAGGGTGTTAAGCTGGATTTGACCATCTTAATGGGAGGTTTAAGATTAATTAAATAAGGTTGTATTTAATTAATCCTAAGGCTAGGATGAGGTAGGCTAGGGTAGGCAATTAAATAATAGCTATTTAATTACTTAGGGTAGGGATAGGTCAATTAATAGGCTGAATTAATTAGTTAAACATGATTTAGCTAATTAATTGGGTTTAGTCAGAAGGGAGAAATTGACCAAATAAATATTGCATATTTATTAAATCAATTGGCTAAAGTTTGGACTATTGAATTAATGGAATTAATTCAATTGTTGGGGATAGAATGATAAAAATTTGGGTAGTGAAGGGATAATTAATTAAATAAAAATTTAGTTAATTGATTAGAAGGGAAGTTGGTATGTTTAGGGATGTCGGGAGTCGGTTTGGTGATAAAAGACATTTTTAGGTGTCTACATCCTCAACATCAGAATCAATTTCATAGGCAAATACAAAGCATCTAGCTCATTACAAGCAAGCATCAATATCCTCAACATCAGAATCAATTTCATAAGCAAATACAAAGCATCTAACTCATTACAAGCAAGCAACAAGATAGGAGCACAGTTGACACTAATGACAACAATGATATGTTGACATCAATGACAACACCGGATAGGCACATACTTGCAACAATCTCCCCCTTTGTCATTGATGGCAACATATGATGTGAAAAACTATAAAGACCATCAAGACATGATTCTCCCCCCTTTCTCTTTACACATCTGCATTCTTTCTCCCCCTGAGTTTTTCACATGATTTCTCTCCCCCTTTGACATCAATGGCAAAGGGCACATACTTGCACTCTTCTACTCTGATCAATGGAACTTTCTCTGTACTCAATACTTTCTTTATCAACGCCTGACTACTCCCCCTGAGAAGTAGCCCTTAAAACATCAATCCAGTTCAAGAAATAAAACTTTGAGCACAATTGGACTGATGCATTCCTATGCATCTTAGTTCAGAGTAGGAGGGGTAATAACCCCTAACTTTTCTCTGAGATACTCAAAAGTATCCCTAGGTAAAGGCTTAGTGAAAATATCTACAATCTAATCCTTTACAGATACATGCTCCATCTTTACTTCATTCTCTGTCACCTTTTCTCTGAGAAAGTGATACCTTATAGATATATGCTTTGTCCTTGAGTGCATTACTAGATTCTTTAAAATATTTATGGCACTTGTATTGTCACAAAAGATTGCAATTAGATCTTCGTACACAACTCTGATGTCCTTCAATGTCTGCTTCACCCACAATATTTGAGTACAACAACATGTTGTAATAAATTTTGCTTCTACAGTAGACAAAGAGATTAAGTCTCGCTTCTTACTTAACCATGAGACCAATCTATTACCTAAAAAGAATGCACCACCACTTATACTTTTCCTGTCATCAACATCTTTGACCCAATCAACATATGTGTAAGCACTGAGAGTGAAATCATTGTCCTTTGGATACCACAAACCATAGTCTGATGTGCCTTTCAAATACCTCAAGATTCTCTTGACTACCATCACATCTGACTCTTTGGGATCTACTTGAAATCTTGCCACAAGACAAATTGCATGCATTGTGTCAAGTCTGGTTTGAGTTAGATAGAGTAATCCTCCAATCATACATCTATACCTTTTCTAATCAGCCTTAGGTGAATCATCAGTTTTGCTCAATTTGCAACCAATCACCATGGGAGTACTTATCAGTTTAGAGTTCTCCATCCCAAACTTATTCAACAACTCTTTCATATACTTAGATTGAGAAATGAAGATTCCTTTATCTAATTGAGTAATTTATAGACCTAAAAAGAAATTCATCTCACCAAACATGGACATTTCAAATTCTTTTTGCATTTCCCTAGCAAAACTCATGCACATACCTTCATTGCCTCCAAAGATAATGTCATCAACAAAGACTACAACAATTAGGATTTGCTCATCATTGATCTTGAAGTAGAGATTGTTGTTAGAAATGCATCTATTGAATCCTAATTGCAACAAATACTTATCTAACCTTGCATACTAGGCTCTGGGGGCTTGTTTCAGTCCGTACAAAGCTTTCTTCAATCTGCACACCATGTCACCCTGATCTAATAACTGAAATCCTTTCGGTTGTTCAATATAAACCTCTTCTTCCAATTCTCCATTCAAGAATACAGACTTCACATCCATTTGATATACTTTGAAATCTTTGTGGGTTGTAAATGCCAAAAACATTCTTATTGCTTCAATTCTTACCACATGTGCATAAGTGTCCTCAAAATCTATTCCTTCAACTTGAGAGTATCCTTTGCATACCAATCTAGCTTTGTTCCTTACTACCTCTCCATTCTCATTCATCTTGTTTCTGAAGACCCATTTAATGCCAATTACATTCTTGTCTGCCAGTCTAGGAACCAGATCCCAAGTTTGATTCTTCTCTATCTATATCAGTTCTTCTTTCATAGCCTTTACCCAATTTTCATCATTTCAAGCTTCATTCACAGTTTTAGGTTCAACTTTTGAAATTAGATAGTAATTTACCTGTTCTTCTACAACTCTTTTTCTGGTATGTACCCCTTTGCTCTTATCACCTATGATTTGGTCTTCAAAATGATTTATCTTTACATACTTGGGAGTCTTAGTCATATTTTCTGGACCCTTTCCTTCTTCATCTAAACTATCTTCTTGTTGCATCATTTCTTTTCTTGTTGTAACAACCAGTTCATCTTATTCATATCCACTTAGGTCTGATATCCTTTCCTTATTTTCATCAACCTTGACATTTGCACTTTCAATGATCTTCTTCAATCTCGTATTGTAGCACTGGTAGGCCTTACTCTTAGTGGAGTATCCGAGGAAGATTCCTTCATCACATCTAGCATCAAACTTGCCTAGATCTTCTTCTCTTGATATAACATTTTGCTACGAAAAACTTTGAAGTATGTCATTGTAGGAACTTTTCCATACCATAATTCATAAGGAGTTTTGGTATTGTTACCTTTGACTTGAACTCTGTTTAGGATGTATACAATAGTATGTATGGCCTCTCTCTAGTACACTTCCAATAGGTCAACTTCCTTCATCATTGTTATGGTAGCCTCTTGAACTGTCTCGTTCTTCTTCTCAACAACTCCATTTTGCTATGGAGTCCTGGGTGCAGATAACTGTCTCTTTATCCCTTGTTCTTCAAATAAAATATTAAATTCATTTGATGTGAACTCTCCTCCTCTATCAAATCTCAAACACTTGATCCTCAAATCCAACTCATTCTCTACCATTGCTTTGAAGGCCTTGAACTTATCTAGGGCTTCTGCTTTCTCTCTCAAAAAGGTAACCCAAGTCATTCTAGAATAATCATCAATAAGCAACATAAAATACCTAGCTCCTTGTAGACTTCTTATTCTTGTAGGTCCATACAGATCTGTATGTACTTATTCCAGCAATCCATCAGTAGATTGGTCTTTGCTCTTGAAACTTGTTCTTGTTTGCTTCCCAAATTGGCACTCTCTGCACATAGTATTACCAGGCTTCACAAGCTTTGGCAGATCTCTTACAGCTTGTACAGAACTTATCTTCACAATGTTGTCAAAATTTATATGACATATTCTTCTGTGCCACAACCAATTGCCATCAGTATGAGCCAATAAACAATAGTCATTAGTTCCTTTCAAATGGTAAACATTACCTTTAGTTTTCTTGCCAGTTGCAATCACTATTCTGGATCTTTCCATGATCTTGCATCCATTGTCCTTGAATCTCATATCATAACCTTTGTCACACATCTGACCAACACTCAAAAGATTGTGCTTTAATCCTTTCACATATAGAACATCATCAGTATTATGCTTGCCATCAAAATAAATAGATCATCTTCCACATATATTACCAGTTGTATCATCTCCAAACCTAACTAGTCCTCCATCATACTTTTCCAAACTTACAAATTTACTTTTGTCACTAGTCATGTGATATGAACATCCACTATCAATAACCCATTCATCTTTGTCTTTCTCAACTTGAACAGCCAAGACACTTTCTTCCACTGGTTTTTCTTCCTTCACATAGCTAGCAAAATTAGTAGACATAGGTTCTTCTTTAATGGCAATGAACAAGCACTCATTACCAATAGTACTAGCATCATCAGATTCATCATCTGTCACTCCATAATCAAGATCTCTAACACAATAACATTTCTTTAGAATCCTAGGTCTGTTTTCATATTTCTTTCTACTCATGTCAATTCTCACATGACATATAGAAGCATAGTGACCAACTTTACCACATGTAAAACATTTAAAAGGTAATTTGCTTTTGAACTTATTGGTACCTCTTGGTAGATTGTCAACAAAATTGGCTTCAATTTCATCAAGTTTATAATCAGGTTCTGCCTTGTATTTGTCAACTCTGGAGATCTTCTCTGAAGTGCTGGCTTTGAAAGCAATCTCTACTTTTGGAAGTGTATCACTAAGCTCTCTCATTTCAAAGGCTGTAAGCTTTCCAAGCAACTGATCCTTGGTAATCTTTGTCACAGTCATTATTTCTTTAATTGCAGCTACTTTGTGACAGTAGGATTTAGGTAATGACCTAAGAATTTTGTTCCCAACTTCAGTTTCATCGATGGTTCCTCCCATACTTTTGATAGCACTTACAAGTTCATCAACCTTTTGCATGAAGGGTGTTATGTTGTCATCATCACCCATCTTTAAACTTTCATATTTCGCTTTCAGACTCTGCAATTTGGCGCTCTTCACAGATTCATCCCCTTCATACAAATTTTTTAGTTTCTCCCAAATTTCATTAGCTATTTCTAGCTCCATGACCTTTGTCATGTCAGTGTCAGATAAAGTGCTTAACAATGCATCTCTGGCTCTTATATTCAACTCATATTGTTTGATTTCATCTTCGATTTGAGGACCATTCTCTAGCATTTCGTACTTTGTTTCTGTTGCTTTCCAAACTCTATAACCAAGGCAGAGGAGATGGCTTTTCATGTGAATCTTCTAGGTAGCATAATTCGTTCCATCAAACTATGGACTTTCCTTCTTGTAAGACATCCTGGATCTACCTCAAGCGGTTAAGCTTGCTTCTGAGGAACTTGGCACTGATACCAATTGTTGAAATACACAAGACAACTGAGAGGGGGGGTGAATCAGTTGTCACAAAACTTTAACTACTTCTACACTTTAATACATCAATCACTTGTCCACTGTTATTAAGATTAAACCATGAAAACATGAAAATAAAAATTCAATCACAATTGCTTAATCAACACAAGATACACCAGATTTTTACGTGGAAAACCCTATAAGGGAGAAACCATGGTGGGTGTTAGCCCACAAGATAAATAAGTTATATCAATACCAAAAATCAGAGGCTCACTGCCTTAGGGCTCACTACCCAAATGTTTAGGCTCACTGCCAAGATCGACTCACTGCCAAGGGGTGGCTCACTGCTAGGTGTTTGTGAACTGAGGTAGTAGCATCTACTCCATGCTTGAGTTCAGTTCCATTGAATCACAATATAACTCCTCTGCTCTGCTCTCTTTTCTTCTCTCTTCTTATCTTATCGCATTCACACTTCAACTCCTTTTTCATGACTTCATTACATGTTTATATATCATTCATCAAACTTGGAATGTACATCAAGGTCGGCATTACATTCATCAACCATTGGAACAATCTCTAAGGTTGACATTACAATCATACATAAAATAGGTCTGGACCTAACACAAATTTAGCTAAGGAAAAGATGTAAAGATGTATGTGGATCACACCACGCCTTAGCTGGGACTCAAATGCAATCTTCAATGCATTTCTGTAATTAGTGAAAACAACCAAGTCAGCCAAGACTGGTGTTCACACTAGGTCTTCTAGGAACAGTCTTCATCCACGATCCAAGTTTCTCTCTGTGGACCAATCTAAAAGTAGGAACATGATCAGGAGACATCCACAAGCACATTGCAATCATCAAGAACATCCGCACAACCTTTAACCACTTTATCCATAAGATTTTTCAATCCAGAGCATATGAACTTAACTATCACCCATTGTCATAAGGAAAAGATAGCTTGTAGACCACCAAATCATGAACCATTGGAGTTGAAGGCACATAACATCATCTCAGACTTAATTCTAGAACCGCAAACCAAAATACTTCAATGTGGAGGAATACGGAGCATAATACATTCTCCTTGTCACCAGTGAATATCTAGAAAGAGCAGGATTTATTCTAGTGAACATAACTCACTCAATTCTCCATACCGGATGCTCGAACTCGAAATGTAGTATCTTCAAACATGCCTCTAAATAACTTCCATTCCACAGATGAAGATATTCATTCTACAAGAAATGCAGAGCAATCTTCTGGACTGTTCTTCTGTATGCAATACACTGTTTACACTGTAATTCACTATTTCTACCAAAGGAGCTAATTTTCTCAATATGCTCAACATCATAATCAATTTCATAGGCAAATACAAAGCATCTAACTCATTACAAGAAAGCATCAATATCCTCAACATCAGAATCAATTTCATAGGCAAATACAAAGCATCTAACTCATTACAAGCAAGAAACAAGATAGGAGCATAGTTGACACTAATGACAACAATGATATGTTGACATCAATGACAACACCAATTAGGCACATACTTGCAACAAATTTATCTTATGGTCATGTGTAGTGGAAGAATGTTTGTGTTGGGTGCTTGCTTTTGGCCCAAAAAACACTAGCTATGTTGACTACTCTATGGAGTGCTTACGTTGGGTTCATGGTTTCAACCCCTAGTTTTCATGAAAGCACTAGATGATTAGCCCCTAGAACTACATGCATGTTGTGGAGTTGATCTTTTGGTGACTTAGAAGCTCCTAGACAACCTAGTTCCTCTATTTGCATGTACTTGGTGATGGTTGAGGAATTGGTCTTTTGGTGGCCTAAAGTTTTTGGACAATTCTCTAATCTTTTTAGATATTTGTAATAGCATGTTTTAGATTCATATTAGTTTGGATGTGTGGGTTTTATAGATTTCTTGTTTTAAAATCTATGGGTTGTCATATCTATGATGTTTTGTTATTTTAGATTATAGGTTTGGTGTTTTTCAGATTTGTGGGTTTCTGGATGTGTACAAGTGGATTTAGATTTGCATGGATGGTTTTGCATGTTTTGCATGTTAACAAAAATATGTGATTTTGTAGATCCATGAAAAAACTATTGCTCATGGGTTTTCTAGATGGAGACAATTATGGATTTGCATGCATGCTTCATGCATGGTTTGAGGAGGTTGACTATGGTGGCAAGAGAGGCTTTGGATCACAATTTAGTAGAGGATCTTTGTGCTATTACATAGTTGGTTCTATCTTCTTGGAGTCTAAGATCATGGTTCTACTTTGGGAGTTGCGAGCATTATAGTCACATGCTTTGGTTTTGTGAGGGCCATGGGTGATCTTCAATTAGGATATCTTTATCATGGTGCCATGCATAGCTTGAAACCACCTATAGTGGGAACTTTGGCAGTGATGTGGATCTATCATTTTATGATTTATGATCTTTTACAATTGTTGTTGGTGTCATGAGGAGCTCCTGACACCTACCTTAAGCGTCCAGTGAGAGTTCATCAACATCTTTAGTTCTATTAACAAAGGATGCTTATCTTCATGGTTTTTTGAAGATGTGGACAACCTATTGCCATGTAGATCTCTTATAGATTTTAGTTGAGCTATAGTTATGAGGTAAATCATGATGTCATGGTAAGTTATTGGATTCTATATTGATCATGTAGTGGGAGCTTCGACAATGGTTTGTGGCAATCTGCTAGATGAGGGTTGTAATCATTATCTCATGAGCTTCTAGTTATTATAGTTGGAGTTCAATTGGCATGAGATAATTAGTTGTACACCTATATCAAATTTGGGAGAGGCTATATCTTTAACTTTTGGGGATCATGTATTAGAGAAATGAGTCTCTTAACTTGCTTTTAGTAGAAAGATTGAGGAGCCTACACTTGGAGTTGGATGTGAGTTCAACATGGACCTATTCAGAAGATTGTGCTTCAGAGGTAGAATAATCTCATACCCCTATTTGCTATCTGCTTGGTGTTAAATCATTTGATAAGTATTTCCCACCTACTTTTTAGATACATTATTTCTTTGTGTCTTGTCTTCTCATGGGTTTTGAGTCTTGAGCCATGCATGTCAGTTCTAATGACTTGTTTGAGGAGTAGATGCATGATTATGATTCTTCTTATCTCCTTATGTTTAGATCTTGAGTTGCAGTTCTAGTAGTGAGGTCAATGTGTTTTGAAGAGTACAGGAGATGGTTAGTGGCTTTGGGTATATTCCCTTGTCATGGGAATGGTTGTTTTGTTAGATTTGCCTAAGTTTGAGAGGCTTACATCTATTGCTACTATGTTTAACATTAGATTAGATGGTTAGATGTTGACAACTTTTCTATTTGGGGTTTTCGAGATCTTATCACAACTTTAGCACATGTTGGTGTTGATAGAAGGGCATGGTTTGATTTGCTAGTCTTCTCTCTATGATTTTTTGTGTATCCTAGAGGTTTGATTCATTTCACGTTGGAGTTGAGATTTGTGTAGAGTTAATCATCTACTGTTATTGTATTTAATTATTTTTTAGTAATAGTAAGAATGATTGGGGCTCTTTAATCTCTATTTTCTATATGATGTAGTAACTTGGGAGAGCTAAGGTGATCAAGAGAGGGAGAGTTTTGTAGTAGTCATGTTTATAGGTTTACAAATTGGTGTGTGTTCTTTGACACTATGTGATAGAGGAATCAATCACATCCTCTATATGTGAGTGTTATTGGTGGATTCTTTGAATGCTTTGGTCTTTTATAAACTAGACATTACCCATGTAGTGGGAGTCCTAGGGAGGTATACGTGTCATTGGATTGTGATATAAAGGTCTTTAGGTTTTTTGCATGTCTATGTGTGGCAGACTTTGTGTAGGACAATGAATATATAGGGACTTGTGATTGTGGATTGGGCTAGATATGTCGATAGTAGAAGGTCTACCTATGATGTGTGTCCTATTTTTGAGGTATGGTTAGTTAGATGAGTTAGTGATACATGTTGTGGTCACTATTCTAGTTATTGTTGAGTATTTGGCAGATACTTGGTCCCATTTTGGGGAGATGGACTTTGGGGTATGTGTTTGTGTTGAAGCATGGCTTTCAAAGTGTGATCTTAGCCTTAGTTTCTTGTCTTTTAGGATTGGGCATGATTGAGGATGGGAGTGTTGTAGTTGAGATGGTTATCACTTGATGGATGTTGCAAATGCTTGGTTGAGCTCATGAGTAGATATGAGTTGGTGCCACTTGGTTATACCCTTGGTGGTTAGTTCACTATTTGTCAGTGTTTCCTTTTGCTCTTGGAAGGTATATGACAAGTGAGAGAATGTTTGGATTAGGTGTGTCATACACCTGCAAATCCTAATCTTCATATTATTTAGTTATTTATTATTTTATGTATCCTAATGAAATATGATGCCCTACTTTATGCTTTGGCCATTAAGCCACGTGTGATTTATTTCTATTTTAGCATTTACATGTGTAAATATATTTGCAAAAGAATATCTTGTAATGAAGGATGTGTAAGAGCATCTATGACAAAGATATGTTATAATAGATATTATGATGTGTAAGTGCATGATTAAGAGGGAGGCTACAAAGTGGACTAAGAATCTTGACCCACTTATGGTGCATGTTATGACACGCCATAAAGTATCTTTATAAAGGTGGTCAATGAGAAATAATGGAGTGTGGGTCATATAATTTTTTACCATGGTATTTTGGAACATTGTTTAGGCCCATGACAATGTCTTATGGTAGTTTTTTAGGCCTCCATGAGTCTATATATTGAGGGCTTGAGATGGAGACATAAGAAATGAATTTTTGTAGGGTTATGCTATTGATTTTCTACTAGAGGAAGAGGATGTTGATCTCCATGGAGGTAAGAGCACGATATTGTATTGTAACAGATTTATTGTTATTGAATAATACATTGGTTTGATGTTTTAGAGGTCGAGTTTTTGCCAAAAGGGTTTTTAGAGGGTATATCCATGTCATTCTCTTTCTTGTGGTTGATTTCCCTTCTATCTCTCTCATTCTTTCTTTTCTAAGTGTTGTTAATATGTTAGGGTGCTGCTAAATTTTTTGTAGATTTGATTACTACAGTAATCTCTTAAAAAGCTTAATGTGGAAATGCTTGTAATGCTTAATAAATATGTTTAATATGGTTTAATTGATAAGGGGTTTGCGAGTACTTTTCCAAACAAAGACTATGGTTAATGATTCAAAATCAACAGTTGCATTTAATCTATGTTATAGAACTAATGACAAACTTCAATCATATAATTACTTATTAGAACCGATTATGCTTCTAGACCAACAAACCACTTTGTTTCACAATACATAACATAAGAAAGTGTCTTACATGGCCTAGCAATTCTCTAATTATGTTAGGTATCATACTGTAATGTATAATTATTTGCTTCACAAGTTACTCAAATAATGCTATATTTGCACAAATTCTAATGTCTTTCATCAATTTAAAGTTAAATGCATTCATGCTCAAATGTCATGGTTAAATTGCATCACATTTAAAGCTTTCATTGTCATTCCACATTGCCTCTCTTTGATTAACATTGTATGATAGCTCTAACTTTTGTTGAATCATGATGTTTGATTTAAGTTCTAAAAATAAATAAACTAAAAGAGACTCAAATTTTAAAAACTAAATTGATAATACAAATACAAAGCGTGCAATTTACAATAATAATTCTTTGTTATCTTTATTCTTGTTTAAATTTTTAGAAACACATTCATATTAATTATATATCTAGGTTCTACATACTTTATAGAACCCTCTAATTTATTAACTAAAATACTTGTCTTCCTCAACATTGACAAATCTATTATTCTAACAATATCATTACTTGTTTCCCTTAACATTGACAAATCTATTATTCTAACAACATCACTTTAAATCAACTAACATATTACACCTCAAGGAGGCTCCAAGGCCTACATTTGATGGCTTATGATCGTATTTAGACATTTTTGCCCTAAAATACAATCAAAATTCTAAAAAGATTGTATCACATGAAAAGAGAGATTTTGGATAGATTGTCAAAATTTATATAGAACTAGCACTCCCACCCATAAGAGGTTCAAGGAATACACCAATAGGAACAACCGACGAGTTTAGAAAATTTTCCAATGTGATACAAGTTCGAGCACTATAATGCCGATCAGCTAATTATGATATATATATTTAGTTTATATATAATTTTGGTATATCATAATATTTTAAGGGCACTTTGAATAGATAACCGTCATTCCCCGCGCGGAAGAACCAAATGCAATGCCTCTCTTGTTTTCCTCTGTCTGGAAGAAATTTAAAAATCTGGCGAACAATTGGCACGTCGAAATATGAAATCTTAATATCACAGACAAGTCCACCTGATTTCACCACAGCAAAATTGGTGCTATATAAATCTCGAAGAGGCTTTGGGAGGGTTTTAACAGTTGTATGCTGTTGCGATTACATGCAGAGGATATGGGAATAATAAAAGATGGAAGCGTTTCAGGAGTACTACCTGACATTAACCATTTTGCCGTCAATTATCCTGGTTATCCTTCCTCCATTCCGCGAGCAATTGAAACCCTTGGAGGTACAGACGGCATTGCTAAGGTAAGTAAAGTATGTTAACTAACAGACATGAAATTTTATCGCTTCGTTTTTCTTTTATTTTTGTTACACGTAGTTTGTGAACTTCTGCGTGATTCGAACATGCAACCTATCTGATTCAAAGCTTAGCATAAATCTTATTGTCAGACATGTCACACACTGAGGAAATTCACAATGTACGTTGCCGAATAATTTTATTTGGAGGGTTTTGAGTGCAGAGTAACTTCTACATTTTTTTATTTCTAAAATATGAAGAAAACTCAAAATGGCGGTAATTATAGCTAAATTTAATGAAGGAAAATGATCTCAGTTAAGAGGGGCAGCAAATTCGACAATGCCTCCACAATGGACACCGATTAGCTCCAAATAAAATGAATTTACTCGTGTTGTTTTTTTGTTTGAATTTTTTTTGGATGAGGTTATGGACCATCTGTGTGGTTGTGCAGGGTAGGCGTGAGCCAGGTTGGTGAGATTTTTAAACTAGATCATATTTAAACGTTCCTTATCTTTGTAAAACCTCAACCTCATCACATTTCGCTAGGTTATGAACTGACTTGTTGCAGTGAGACAGATTTGAACTTGGGCCATGCTTGTATCAGTGTTGTCCGATAGCATTGCATGACAACCACTTGTGCAATGTGGGGCTATACTCGAGAAAGCTTGGTTCATGCAACATAATTTCACGATGTCTCATTCCACTTTTTGCAAGAGAAACTTGAGGTTCTGAACTTGAAGAAGAATAGCCTCAACTGAGAACAAAAAGTTTTTGTCAATGAAAATTCGAGTAGATTATGCATGGAGGTAAAATAATAGGCTATGATGATAGAAGTCAATAATTAGGTTAAATGTAATTTTTATGGCAATAGAGCTGCATGGAGCAAATCTCTGCCCCAGTGATAGAGCTTTTGGGCTGCCAATGGCCAATCCCTTTTCCACCCAGCTGATTTGGCCTCTGCCATCACTGATACAGCCGAGCCATGTGCTACTGGCTTCTTCTCGATTCAGCGCATAGGCGCTCTTCAAGTTCACATGATGAAGCCTTGGGAATCCAAAGTGACTGCCCACTGCTTGCTAATGGTAGAAAGGGGAAGGAAGGGCACCTAAAAGAAGGAAGGGCTGCTCCCTACACTCCGCCACCCACCACCACCCACTCCTTTCTATAATTATAGTAGGGGTTTCCCAGTCATTTTCCTTCTCTACAACACTGTTCAATGGAGTTTTAACCTGGTAATTTTATTTTATTCATTGTTTTGAATTGGGTTGGTTCCCTTTTGTTTTCCCATGTTTCTGTATTTCTTTAGTAATTTTTCTCATGTAAAATATATGTCTCTTCACAGAAACACATGAGACTACTTATGCAAAGTACTCATGGAATTCAATTCACAGAAACTGAGAATAGAACTTCACAAAGGGTTTAAAACTTTAAAGCTCAGCTGGAATATGTTGCCTTGTTCATGAATGACCTGGCTCTTTTATTTAAGTTCAATGCTTAGACGTACAGGTTAGGTTAGTGGACACAAAAAAAACCTGTTTGTTCTATTTTTTCTGATAGTTAAATAGCTCATTGTTTTACATCTACCTATATATCATCATTACAACATACTGCATTTGGCTTAGATGTTGCTTTTGAGGGATGTCCAATCTTTCATGATCACATGGGCCTTACATCATCCGCATGGAAGAAGGCAGGACCAACAGGTGAAGCATGACACTGTATTAATGCTAGACCTTAATCTGACAAACACAAAACTGCCTTCTTGTTGATTAGTTGTGGCTGTTTGCTATATCTGACCTGTTTTAATACTTATACCATAGTATCAGATTGCATGGAACAAGTTTTGCTTGAACTTAACATAGGTTCACCCCGAATACTTGCTGTGGATAGTAAAGCTTGGGTTGAATGTGTTGGAAATCCTTTCCACAGATGCTTAATTCTAGTCTCACACCACCATACTTGAAATGATCTGAATACACAAAAAATATTTTATGTTGAATTTTTGTCCTCAAGTCTGTAATGTCCCTTATTTTAAATGCCCTAGTTTTTGCCCTAACATCACAATTCCAAGCAAAGCAATGAAATGAAATAGAGTTAACGATATCATTTACCAATTTAAATTGTTGACCAAGATAGATCCTGGTTGAGAACCTGCAATCATGTTAGATAATCATTGAAAGCATAATCCATAAAATAGATCTTTCCTACTAGGGTTGGGAACATTATCTTAATCATATAATATACCTCATTCATTAATGGAGTCCAACCAAAACGGGTTATGATAAGGGGGTATGACAGGGTGCCTGAAGCGACCCTCTACCCTAGGCCCAAGAGCGGATATACCATCCCACTTGGCCTCATGTGGCCCTTGCCATCCATATGAGGGGGTGTACCTAGTGAGGAATCCTATAGCCGTTCCCCCTCATCTTAACACCCTTATTCTCCTCCCTAGGATTGGGACTCCTTAACCCAATAGCCAACCATGGTAGAGGTTTAAGGGGAAACTACAATAGGGTCTCCGGAGTATCCTTCCCTTCTAAGCCCAAGGGTGGGGCACGCATTGCACCCCCTTGGCCTCATGGGACTATCAGTATTCAACCATGAAGTGGTGTACTTCGAAGAGGACCATCCAACCCTCCCTTGTATTCCTCATTATTCCTCATGGTTGCTTGATGAGAATTACAAATATATCCAAATTCATAAATATATCATTATACACAACAATCATGATAGAGCATACCGCAATATTTATTAAAACATAAGACTGCTATATTCCCTGAAGCAAATGCATTAACTGCTGATTCTGCCCTTGTCTGCTGTTTGCAGATAAGCTGATTTGATTGATTTAATAATAGAACAATAGAATGATAGAATAATAGAAGGATAGAATAATCGAATGATAGAATGATAGAACAATCAAATGATAGAATAATGGAAGGATAGAATAATCAAGTGAGAGAATGATACATTGATAAAGATTAGAAGGATAGAATAAAATGATGATATAATAATAGTGTTGGTGTTGGAAATAAGCCACACCCGGACCGACGATGGACTGGTCCAAGAGGGGCCCGTAGCTCAGTGGTAAAGCACTCCAACAGCGAATGGAAGGTCCTAGGTTCGAGTCCTAGCTGGTCCATTTCTCAACATGGTATCAGAGCCAGGTCCAGGCTAGGAGCCCCAAGCACACGAGAGGTGTGGCTTAAGGGGGGGTGTTGGTGTTGGAAATAAGCCACACCCGGACCGACAATGGATTGGTCCAAGAGGGGCCAGTAGCTCAGTGGTAGAGCACTCCAACAGTGAATGGAAGATCCTAGGTTCGAGTCCTAGCTGGTCCATGTCTCAACATGGTATCCAAGCCAGGCCTAGGCTAGGAGCCCCAAGCACACAAGAGGTGTGGCTTAAGGGGGTGTTGGTGTTGCAAATAAGCCACACTCGGACCGACGATGGACTTGGGTTTTCATCCAATCCACCAATATTCCTAAAGGTTTTCGTCCTTGGAATATGCTGAACCTAAGTTGCAACCACAAGAGAAAATCTTCAATGAAATGATATGAAAATGAATGATGGAAATGACTTGCTTTTTGCCTTCTTTTATAGCCCACCAAATAACTTCTCCCTTGGCCGACCTCCCTTTTGGCAATTTATTTTATTTTTACCCTCCTTTTGGGCTGACCTCCCTCTTGGCAATTTTATTTTATTTATCAAGTGGCTTCACTAAAATAATAAAGTAATTTCACATGACAATTAGGTCCAACCTAATTAATTAAATATAAATAATTTGAAAGTGACTTAGGATTGCTTAGTATTTAACTAATTAGATTATTCCCTTACACTTACGACTTAGCCTACAGGAATAGAATAGGCTAGCCGACTCCGTTGGGTGATCACTCGGAAAAAGGGGACATTACAAAGGTCAAGGCAGTGGGCAACACAATTGGTCCAAAACAACATAGGGTGCCTCGCCCCTAGAAGTCTACTAGTTGCCGCATACGTAGAGGCATTGTCCGTCACTATCTGGAGAATATTTTCCACTCCCACCTTCATCATCACATCTAACAAGTTACATAGGGTTTGGGCATTTTTAATTTCATTCGAGGCATCAACTAACTTCAAAAAGACTAACTGCCTTTTTAAAGCCTCTAAAGGGTTAATGAGTGTCCTATTCCTGCCATCCATCCTATTGTCAGATAAAATGCTACAACCCTTTTTTTTTCCAAATTAGTTTTTGTTTCTCTACTAGTCAATTTGTGTTTTTGATTGCATTTTGCAATAATGAGCCACTCAACTCATAATGGCTCAGGGCTTTCAACCCCTACTTGTCATTGTCAATGCAATGATGTAAAGTACCCTACTCAGAATGACTGAAATTTTTCCTTTGGGTGTCCCAATTTATTGATAAGATTTCTTGCAACTGTTTACCATATAAACATCAAATAAAAGCAACAACACATATGAAGCATCAAACCATCAAACTTCATACTTTATTGAAGCCATCAAATGAAGTACATATAAATGTTAAGTGGCTGGAAATGATAACAGTCATTGACTGTTTTACATCAGACCTTATTCTTTATACAAGAATGCATACAAATGTACCAACTCTTGCATAGAATTAATGCCAAAACCCTATAGAATGATCAATCCATCAATTCAGTTCAGCTGGGCCTTTGAATGAGACTTAAATCATGACTCATATGAATGTAAACTCGCTGCTACAGGAGCTGTAATGACTTCAAACTTCAAATATCTTCGTGTAATCAAGCTATAAACCCTGTAAATACATTTTCCTGCTTGCTGTCATAAAATCAGACCAAATAAAATATGCAAAATATCATGTAAATCACTCTTAGACTCAAATCAGCTACCTTGGCTAATCTCCTCAATGACCAAGGGTTTCATATGATATGTAAATCCACCTCAAACTCCACAAATTGAACCTGCAATTCAAACACCAATGGTGAAATCTGAATGATATCACCTCACTAATGGATATGGGGCCATCACCATATCAAACAAGGGGTCATCACCTTGTCAATTGACTGAAAATTCCAATTCTCAGCAATAAAACATAAAGTAGAAAAGCTTACCAAAGATCAATAGTTGCAAATTGAAGTTGGAAGGCTCTATTTATACTCCTCATGGATGGACGCCCATCTTTTTTGGCAAATTTGAAAACGTTTGGAATCCACCAATAGAAAACCTTCCATTTGATCATTTTTAAATGTATTGCATCAATAGAGCAAACATTTAAAAACAGTCTTGGTTTTATTAAATGCATTATATCTTCAAAACTCTATGGATTGATCCCTTTTGCAAATGCATTCCTTCATCTTGGGCGGCGGTTGGAAATGGTGGTTGTTTAGCATTTAAAATTCAACTTTTGCATTTAAAAATCTCTTCCTCTACATTGCTGGCCGATCCTTCTAGCTGGGCGAACATCCTTGTTGGCATTTTAGCATTTAAAATCCTCCTAGCTTGATTGATCCATAACTACCAAGTCGTTTTGCATTTAAAACTTCATTTTTGCATTTAAATTCCTTTCTTCCTCTAAACGCCGATTTCCAAGTCATCACAACAATTTTGCATTTTATATTTTATCTTCCTCAAAGGCGTCAACCTCCCTAGGTAGCCGTTGGCACAAGTAACAACAACAATCAATAATAAAGTCTATCATTGAGTCGCCCTTATTGAATTTACTTCATCCTCTTAGGCGAATGGCACATCAACCCATTACATGTGTTTGGCGAATCCACTAGAAGTCTCCTTATCCATCGATTTGCACAATACTTATTCTTCATTGGGTGAATGGCTCTATGCAATGTAAACACAATAGAAATTGGACAAATGTAATTAAAGATTTCATTTGTCATTATCCACTTGGCCAAAATCAATCCACTAGACAATTTTGACATTTGGCTAAATAATAAAATAATATCACTTAGCAATACTTAGCCAAAACAACAAAACACTAGTTGAGCCAACATTCTGGTTCTCCATGTTTAGAAACAAGCTCAAACTGAAAATCATTCCCTTACCAATACATTAGCCTACGGGAATGGATGATAGGCTAATCATCAACTCCATGTGAAGTCACTCCGGAAATGGGGGCATGACAAATGACCAACTAGGTCCAATAAGGAAAAGAGCCCCCTATAGCTCCCTTTGACCCTATAGAACTCATACTTGAGGCTGCCATTGTCTTTGCTGTTCTTTTTTTCTCTAATTTCTTCTCTTCATATGTTGCAAGGAGAGCATTCACCCCATTCTCAACCTCTTGAGTCTCTTGTTTACATGCCACAATATCTTGGCAAGGGATCCATGAAAGGTGCTACTTGAGTCAATTTATGCCTCTTTTCGTATCCATCCCGCAATAGTTGCAAACAACCATTTTTAGTTCTATACGTGCTGCCAAATGTTTCCAAGCAGGGACCCTAGGCTTGCTGCCACCTGTCCTACTTGCAGATGCCATTTTCTTTTTAGGAAAATGGAACTACTAAAAAAATAAAACTTTTAACTAGTTACTGTTGATGTGTTTTTTATGCACATGCAACTTAGAATAAATTACTAAGGTAATCTATCCTCTCTTGAACAAAGATACCCAAAAGCTAAACAATATGATCCAGTGGCTTATCTCCAAGGTTCCAGTACGTTGGTTCTCAACTTGCTCATAGGATAGCCTTAGTTGGTATGATGTGATATTGCTGTTTCCTCAAAGGGACTTACGTAGACTTCTTCTTGCTTCACTCAGCTTATTTCTCCTTTCAGTGTGGATGATGTATGCACGATGCCTCAATAGGCGGATGTAACAAAGGTTATAACCCAATAATAAAAAAAAGGAAAAAAGATAAGGGTTTAGAAAAACAAATCTAAGGTCAATGAGGCAATGATGATGCATGAATAGACAAACTCCTCAAATAAACCTAACTCCACTTCGCCAAGAAGGCCTACAACTACATGGAGTAGGTGCAATCTCCTAAGGTTAGCGAATGGTTTTCAAATCATGAAAGCTCATATAAGCACCCATTGGATGGTGTAGCTCAAACAAGCATCCACAATCGAACTTAAGCAAATTATGATGAAGCTCATACTAGCTTTACACAACACTCCACCAACGATGGATGTCAAAAGCATGAGCTACGAGTTGATCAAATATTGAATACATACATGCATTACATCAATGAGCTACTACTACTATACTTCTAATCTACTTAGAAACATCTCTCCATTTCATCAAGATCCAAGAAACCATGTTATTCCACAAGACAACACTTAGCACCAAGCGAACTCCAATGTCTTTGCATTAATCTTGAGAAATATTTACAACAATTTTCAAGTACTCTTAGAGAATTTCGAGAGTCTCTTCCTACTCTACTCCTCTACTCTACAGCCCACTAACTGTTACAAATGAGGCAACAAGGCCTTTATATAGTATTTCCAGAATACAACCGACGACTGAGATTGATCTGTGAAATGGACGGCCCAGATCTTTACAACAAGGCAATTATGCCTATTTTTAGTAATTTTCAAATGTAGTGGACATATTTTGTACATAGAAAAGAAGAAGGAATGAAGGCACACTTCCCAAGGTGATAAAGATGATGAGTTGAAGACCTCTCCCTTGGAGCGCCCTTATCCTCTTGTTTGTGCATGTAGGTACAATGTACTTAGACAAGGATGATGTGGCATCATTTGATTGGTGAGGATGATGCGCATGCCACGTAGGTGCCACCTTAACAACTCTTATGGATTCCAACAGTTAATTCAATAAGCTTTTGGGCATATTCCCAAATTGCATCATCTGTGTAATGTCTTCGAATGTGATTGCTTTGATGAACTTGAATGTTTAGGAATGTATCCTTGCTGATTTTGCCTTGTGTCTTTTGTAAGTCGGATGTGTATGATACATGTTGCTCATTTGCCTAACTCTGTGATACTTCTTCTCCTTGCAGGATATATGTTGATCTTCTTTGAATGCTTCTTCATAGAGAGTAGCATAGCTAATGATGCTTCCTTCATAACATGGAGTAGGAGACTTCTCTAAGAGACTTGAAAATTCAGGAAGAACTTGAAGTTTGATGGATGAATGTCCTCTATGATGCAGATGATGAAGTGTATTGGCATGATGAACTTGAAATGATCTCTTGGTGTGGTAACATGATGTCTCCCTTGCAGTGACTACCTCCTGACTTCATTCCTTGCTTGAAGATGGTTCCAGGTGCCTTGCTCCTTGGATGACTTCTCAGCCCCATTGATGCTCTTGCAACACAGAGAAAGCAACATATTAAACCATTGATAAACATTCAATTTCATTGCACATAGGAATCATTCCTAAACATTTTCTAGCACATTCAACACCTTACTTAGTCTATGCACAAATTTAGGTTTGCAGAGAGGTGAAAGTGCGCCTAACTACTTAGTGCAAATTTATGGTTTCAAACTCATGCTTTCAATTTTCAGGAGGATCCCCATCACTAGGCGCTAAACTTCATAGTTTCATGTACTTTGCTTTCAAGGCGCCAAAAATGGTTTGAAGAGAGGTGAAAGTGCGCCTTGACTTGAATGGATGTTCACTTCAACTTTCATGGGTCCAGGCTATTGTGCATGTTCAAGGAGAATTCCCGACACTTAAATTTCCTCAAAGTTCATAAAATCAAGCATATTTTGACTTAGGTGCAAGAGTGGACTTCTTTAGGGGTAAAAATGCGCCTTGGTTTGAGTGGTGCATACTTCAAGTTTTTGTGGATTCAAACCATTGTATAGGCTTAAAGAGAAGTTTTGATACTTAGATATCCTCACAGTCCATGGATTCAAACATACTTTGACTTAGGCGCACATTTTGGCTTCTACAGAGGTTGAAATGCGCCTAGCTAAAAGATGTGCATTTTGTGAACTTAATCAATCTTGTGAACTCCAGGAAGGTTATACCTCTTAAGGCGCATTTTGTCATAGATTTAGACACTTTCATGTCAAGGTGCCAAAAGTGACTCTTCAGGTGCAAAAATTGCGCCTAATTTTGAGGAGGGTGCACTTCAAGTTTTATGAATTCCAATCACTAGAGATAGCCAAGGAAGCTTTATTCTACTAAGGTGCCACCAAAATAGATAGTTTCAATCCAAGTTTATAAAAGGCACAAAAAGATGACTCTACAGGGGCAAATTGGCGCCTTAGGTTGGGTGAATGAATTTTTGGACTTAAGCAATTGTAGGTGTGTGTTGAGAGGCTCAATCCTTTCAAGGCGCCCATTCCCTCTATAGCCTTTGACATCTTTTCTCAAGTCACACATTGATAGTTCTACAGGTGTGAAGTTGCGCCTAAGCTTACTTGAAGCAATCTTAGCTAAGTTTGAACTTTCAGTATGTCTCCAAACGCACATTTGTCATTGCCAATGATGATTTCACAGGTTCTAACCTTAGGCGCACATTTTGACATGTACAGTGGCCTGAATGCGCCTTCACTTCCCTTGGTGTTTCTCAAAATTTTCTAAGTCATAACACTTCATGTTTCATCCTTAGGCGCAAAATTGAGTTTCTGGATGATGCCTTCTCCTCCGCTAAGCCTAGGTGCACTTTGGTGATTCTTCAGGAGCAAATTTGCGCCTAAGGTTCTCAAGCCATTTCCTTGTAAAATTTTCAATGTTTAAAGCATTTCAAGGATCAAAACATCAATTTCGTGTAGGGCGCCCTGATTTCACATTGAATTGAGCTTGTCTTGATGAAGGCACACTTTACTCATTGCCAAACTCCTGAATTGCGCCTTAATGCCAGCTTGTCCTTTGTTGAGATTTTGTCTAAGTCCAGAATATGGACTTTTCACCCTTAGGTGCAATTCCTTACTTGCTTAGAGTCATTCAGTAGTTCGAGGTGCAACTTACCTTGTCATTACTAAGCACTCAGCTTTCATAGACTCAGAATTTGACACGCTCCAGGAAATTATGGTTTTCAAACACGAGGTTAAAGATTCAAACACCACCGACTTCATCATGAAATAATCCTAAGACATCATCCAAGACTCATGACAAAGCACTGGAGCTCAAAAAAAGGGGGGGTCCCCATTTGCAATGGGGCGATGTGTGATTAGGTCACAACAATTACTCAATCCTAGCAGTAAATAAAAAAAATAAAACAAAAAGAAAATTAAAAAACCCTAGTGGCCTAGCTCAAAACATTTAGAAAAGAAGGGACAAAAAAAAGCTGGAAATGTTGTCATAAACATTTAGAAATGTCTCCATACCTTACACAGCAACGAATTAGCTCCTACACTTTACCCTTAATAATCACTAGGCCTAAGACTGTCACCTTCCTTGAGCTTTAGATAATGTAATATGCGGCTTTGACAACACACAGACTAGAAACAGACCTGCAGATGCCTTCAAGGAGAGTGCAGCTCATTGCAGAGCACAGAAGAAATGTTTTAACTTTGATCTTGTTGTTTTGTGAGACAGTGCAACTGCAAACTGAAACTCCCCTGCTGCTCAAAAAGACAAACTCCAAAACAATGCAAAATCACCTTTTTTCATGCAAAATTGCATTGTGAAATTGCAAGCAAGTTTTTGACAGAAAATTATGAGTTTTTTGCAATTTTTTTGAGAAAAACTTGCCAATTACCCGGCTGCAAGTTTTTAGGCAAGTTACTTGCAAGTTTTGCAAGTAATTGGTGTTTTCTTCAACTATGGTATATATATAATGCAATACTACTCAAGAGGGAAATAAGAATAAGATTTGATGAATGTGAAAAATGAGCCACATAGTGTCGACAGAAAATCACATGTTTTTTGTGAGCTTTTGAGAAAAAACTCACCAATTACTTGCCTGCAAGTTTTTAGGTGAGTTACTGATGTGTTTTGTGAGGAATTGGTGGTTTTTACAAATATAGTTTATATATAATGCGATACTACTTAAGAGGGAAATAAGATTTGATGGATGTAAAAAATGTATGTGTGTGTGTATAATGCAATACTACTTAAGAGGGAAATAAGATTTGATGAATGTGAAATATGTATATAAAATTCGTAACTTATGACATGTATAAATACAATCCTATGCGGCTCATTTTTTGCATTCATCAAATCTTATTTCCCTTTTAAGTAATATTGCATTATCTAGAGATGGCAGTGTTTGTTTGTAGGCTACTCTATTTACTTTTTTCGATTATATTCACAGGAGCTTAACATAACTTGGCATTTATAATTCTTACAGGAGAACTTTAAAACAATGTAAAGAAATTGTTAATTAACTAGGTATCTGATTTTTTAATCTCCTATGGTATATCCTCTGGTAGAATCTGTATATTCTGCAAAGAACATTATGGTTTTTACAGTTTTCTTGATATGCCACTGAGGGTTTTACTTAGAATCAAGAAAGGAGGAAGTGAAAATTCTATTGGCTGTGTGAAATTCCTAAAGATAATCTCAGTCTGTTTGCTTATTGGATCATTGTGTATAATAGATGGTTCAATTAGGAAGCTGGATTTTGTTGCTTATATTTGAAATCTCATTTACTTCAAGTTTGATATTTGTTTCTTTTATTTAATATGTCAACGATAAGTTTCTATATGAGAGTTCATGCTAGCAGGTCTGTTCATGATTTCTAGTCAGAATGTTATTGCTTAGTCCTTGATGACTTGTTTTGCCCTTGAGCTGCGTTATGGTGTTTTTGACCTTGTGAAGGCCCCTGAAATGCAGGCAAGATCTTCAGATGCCAATTACATTGAGCTTAGGTTCCGTCCAGAAGATCCTCATTCTCATCCTGCATTTGGGGAGCTCCGCCAAAGTAATTGTCTTTTGCTGCGTATTACAAGAAAAACTACACATGATGGACAGAGTTCTATTTCTCAAGCCACCTTCCCTTCTGAAAAGAATGAAACTTCTTTACAGTCTATTGATATAGATCATGATATCCAGATCCCTGGATCAGAAAATTTTGTTCCAGGGAGTTTGAACGAACTGGATACCTCAGATAATGAGGAAATTGATACTTCACAAGCACAGGAGTCAACAAAGGAAGAGCTAAGAGCTGATATAGTTGCAAGAGTAGATCATGCATATAGTTTTGATGGTGAGGGTACAGAGTTTCTTTATCTTACAAATTTTATCTTTCCTATTCCTTTAGCGTGTTCAAAGAGTTGATCATGCATATGGTTTTGATGGTGAGAATACAGAGTTTCTTTGTCTTACATATTTTATCTATCCTATCCTGTTAGTGTGTTCACATGGAAAATGGAAGCAACAAACTTGTTCAGAATTTTTGCATTGCATTTATGAATTATGAAGTTGCTATGCAGCAACTAGTTAGTGTATTTGAGATGAAAGTACAGAAAATACCCTTATTTTAAGGATTGCATTACTTGGTCAGGCATGGTAGATTATCAATATGTACTGGCTGTTCATGCCGAGACTTCTAGAAACAAGAAAAAGGGACATATTGATCCAGGTTTTGGTAAGGTTTCTAGATTTCTAATTGGTTCAGTATAAGCTGAAAAACTAATATTACAATTTCAGTTTTATTCATGCAGATAGTTTATTCAGACCACTTGATATATACTTCGAATCATTCATTTATTATCAACAGAAATCCTAGTTTTATGATAGAGTGACTAGATTAACTGTGCTAATTGGTTTGCTAATTTGTCTATCTTAGAGAAAGGCACTCTTATGGACATAGAGCAAGATGACCTGATGATGCTTGTACCACCTCTTTTTTCCTTGAAGGACATGCCTGAACAATTAGTGTAAGTTTGAAGATTTTCAGGTTTTGCAATGGTGTTGGATGTATGGGCATGGTAAATCTAGATCGGTATTAAGGGTAGACATTTGCTTGCTTAGATGAAACTTATGACTTTTAACTTATATTTCTGTTATTCATTTCAACTTATTTTATTTGTATCACATAATTGCTTTTTAGTAAAATACTAAATTATAATCATAATGTACTTGCTTGAAGTAGAGATGTGTAAAAAAGAAGAAATGATGAAATGGAAAAGAATGAGAAGAAATGAAAGCTTGTTATTTCATAAATGATTGATGGATACTAATAGTTACATGTGATACAAAGAATAATGTTTTTTGATGATTATAAAGATATTTAATGAAAATTCCCAAGTCAATTGAAGGCATATCATGTTGACGATTTCTCTGCTATGCTTAAGAAGGATCACTAGCACCAACTTTTCTACATAATCCTCATACAACGAATAAATTATTGTTGAGGAATATTTTGTCATCATTCCTCCCAACACGATCAAATAAAACTCTTTTTCACCAGCATGTAGAATATGAATTAAAGGAAGCACAATGATATATCTTGAATGAAGTTGGCACTATAATTGTTAATGATGTTGTGAAAGAGTTGACATAAGCATTGAAGAAACCCTTTGTGAAGAAGCTCCCATGGTCAAGAGTTTCTCCAAATGCCTATACAAGACCTTGAGAAAGGGCTAATAAATAGAATAAATGACCAAAAGGAAGAAAATGTTGTCCCTTAGAAGAGTTGAGACTTGAGGTGGACAGGCATCAATACTAATCTATGTTGTAGGAAACACCTCGCCCCCATCCTATTTCTCCCCAAAAAAATTTCCATTATGGAAACTGATCTCTTGGTCTTTAGGGATTAGGGACAATGTTTGGCTTGGACACAACACTTGTTTTTCTTGATCACTTTTGGGAACAATATGGTATTTCTTGGCCATTTGCACAAGGAATCTCAAGGGCCACATTCCTTAACTTTAACTTACAAAAACTAAACTAAAATAAAGCACTAACCCATCCTTAATCCCCTAACTATAAGGCAGAGTAATCGGTGTATCTGCATTCCAATTTGAGTGACGACTACAAGCAAATCCTGACCAACAAAGGATTATGCATACGTTTTACCACAAGGATTTTTTATTTATTTTTCTTATTATTACTTATTGATGTTCTTTGCTCTTACTTGACTGTTAATGATTAGATTTTCATTTTTTGTTCAGGCTAAAGCCTTCTAACATTGTAAAAGCAAAGCAGAAACAAGAGAAAATTATGCAACAACAGTGGGAGGTAAGTACACTTGTCTGAAATAGTTCTTTGATTGGGTTGCCTTTGGACAGAATGGATATTTACCATTCTTTAGGTGCATGCACTGAACTCATACAAGTATGCATATCAGGTTGTGATTTTTATATTAGGATCATATATCATGGAAATTACACACTAAAATTGAACTCACAAGAAAGCTACCACTTACCGTGTACTTGGCATTAACCATTTTATTTTTTTTGATTATCCTCCAGTGTTTTTTTGGCACAAAAGCTGCTTTTTGGTTGCCTTCTGTTTTCTTTGGTTGAAACTTGAAAGTCAAAGTTAAGATATAAGCCTGTAATAATGACTTATGAGATTATTTATTATAATCTAATAGAGAGTTTCCAAGTTAAATATCACCTGTGAGCATATCGGTTATTTGTCACAAAAGACAGTTCTGCAAACTCTATTAAATGATGCATTTCTCATTCACAGATAGGCTGTCACTGTGGAGCCACTAGGCCCCTATGTATTGGTATATTTTGATAACTGAATTTGTTGATAGTCGATGATACTTATCATTTGGTTGTAATTCATGGCCAAGTAAGCAAACAGCAGAGGCGGGTGGAGGAGATAGTTTGATTTATAAATAGGCTTTTAATATCTATCATCCCACTTAAGGACAGCAACATCTGCAGGTTATTACATTTAAACAAATTCCTTTCTCATGACATACAACTTTTAATTATTTATTTTATCAATTACAAAGGTTTGAAAATCTTGTCTATCATGCTTTAATAAAACACAAAACTAAGCATTGTGATTTTACTATTTATAAAAGCACATGATATGCTTTTTTTGAGATAATCTTCATATCAATGAACATGAGATACATTATCCATGATTCCAAACACTCTAGAGGTGTTCCAGTGTCCTGCACTTGGCATATTTAAAACTCCTTGGATACCAATAAGCTATATGCCTAAATGTACCTTCAATATTGAGCCCACAAGATCAATCGCATCAGTTTGAAAATGATTGGAGTGAGATCTGTGGATAATAATACTTCTTTCACATTTCAATTCTGCTCATTAAACAATCCAGATGTGAAATGAAGGTATCCTCTGCACTGGGCACGACCTTGGGATAAAAATCAGTTCTGAGATCTTTAAAAAAATAATCTTCATGTTGTTGGTTCGCAGTACCCCATCTCAGGATTTAACAGAAATAGATGATCCCAGGATATGAGATCATCACTTTGTCTGGATCTCTTCAGGGAGCTCCATGCATAAGGAAACTTGTTCTTTACAAGAGGGGGTCTCCTCTCCTCACTTTTGGCTTTGCAAGGCCATGGGGTGTGTCCCTAAAGTTCTTTTTACAAATATTTACTTTGAGAAGCAGACAGATCTGCAGGCAAATAGGACTCTCTAATGCAAGGATGCCCAAATACCTGTAACTAGCAATCCTATACATCTATATGCCCTATGTGCAGATCATAACCTTAAACAATGCAAAAGTTTGAAAAATATCTAACCATGGTGTTGAGAGTCAAATTTGACAAAATCCTGGCAAGGCGTTCTGTGACTCAGACTTGGACTTGGTGGAAAAACTTGGTTTCCACTCGATTAAAAAAATATAATGTATGAAAAATGTTTTTAATGGTTTTGAAAATTTCAAGTTGATTTTCTGGTTTTTTGCATGAACTCGGCCGAGTCTGTGAGTTGAGGCTGCAGACTTACTGAGCTTGACTCAGTTTTGGATCCATGATTGCTCACCGAGGCTTGTCGAGCCTCAACACTATGTATCTAGCATTATTGTTATCATAATATAGACCCTTGAAATTTGCAAGAGTGGATCTCTTGAATATGAAGTCCCTAGAGCAATGTAGATTGTCGAGTCTCAACACTATGTATCTAACATTATTGTCATGATAATATAGACCCTTGAAATTTGCAAGAGTGGATCTCTTGAATATGAAGTCCCTAGAGCAATGTAGATTTACTTTGAAGATTAAATAAAATGGATTCACAAAGATTTATAGCAATTTATTACAGAATCCTTGTTATGCTCAAAATGGAATCACATTTAAGAAGTTTTGATCTATTTCATGCAATTCAGGTCAGTGCCAAAATCCAATGAGCAAAAAGATAGAGAAATAATCAGATTATTAAGGGAATTACTAATTAGGTGTGCAAATCACTTAATTGACATAATTAAACAGCAGATCTCTATGAGGTTAGAAATGAACTTTACTAGCATTTAAATTTGGTTCGCACCTAGTAAAACAAACATATCAGTTCAAAGGAGACATAATCAATACCAAAAATTATCCAAATGCCATAGTATTTTTTTGGATCAGTAAATTAGGCTTAAGGGAGCCGCACCCCGATATATTAACTGTCAAAACAAATATACATAGTTTTGGCTACTCCATAGGAGGGTCGCAAAAAAAGATTATGAACAAGTTATAGATAATATCAAAAAGATGTTTATTGTACATAGTTTTGGCTACTCCATAGGAGGGTCACAAAAAAAGATTATGAACAAGTTATAGATAATATCAAAAAGATGTTTATTGCCATATACATTCTATGCTATGTCATATACATGCTTAAAACTTCTAGCTTTGAACCTGCATACCTGAGTCTCCATCACCCACATCACCATCCTTGTTCGAACCAGAGCTATTTGCCTCCAATGCAAAGGACTAGTCCACCTCCGACGTGTTCGAGACCCCTAAAATCGCATTGAGAAACTTGATTCCCCACTTCGTCCAGTGCTTACGTGCATTGTCGTCCTCTCCCACAACCCTAACTATGAAGGGCACCCATGGCTCAGAATACTGTGGATTGATGAGTGGCCAGAGACCTTGACTAGGTAGGAACCCCAGTCCTAGAACATCATCCACGACCACCTTCAGCTCGCAACACCATCGAGGCTTTATGAGAGTCTCTACAATCGTACAAATTCTCTCTTTGGATTCTCCCAGTTCTAAAAGGACCGCTACAAACATTGAAGACACATCCGTATTTACCCGATATTGATGACTCGTTGAAAGGAAAGAATCTTTCAACACCATTTTCACTGCATGAAGCACCACCGTTGATTTAGACTTGAACACTTTCTTGAATCACAAGTTAGTCACCTTCCCCCAAAATGTTATCTATCGTTTTTTCACCTTCAACGAATTGTTGAATCCACACTACCAAAATGAAATGCCCATCTGAAGGAGATGAAAGGCTTAAAAGACAATCCTAGCGGCCAAGGTGATGTTTCCATTATTACACATGCCGAGTAGGAGTAATGCATCTATACCAAACCTTATGAAGCTCAATCCATCTAGCACAACTAACTATTCCATGATTAATTTCATTTATTTTGGTCATGAGAGAAATGACGTGAGGTCTGGGACAATATCTTGCCACACGCGAAGGGAGCTGTTGAAGTGGTATTCGTATGTCATCTCAAATGCCACATTGGCCATTCTGTCAGCCGCTTTGTTGGGTTCACGGTATATGTGTCCAACTTTGAACTCCTCAAATGCATCCAACAATTCCCAACAACGTGATAGCATATTATTGAGTTTCCAGTTTGGAGTTCGTCTATTTCAAATGGCATTGATGTTGACCAAAGAGTCCCCCTCTATATGTATTCTATGCAATCCGACATTTTTTCAAATTTGAAGCCTAAGCACGACTGCTTGAAACTCGACTTCATTATTTGTTCTTGCCACCAATTTTTTTCCTGCCGCATTGACCAAGACTCCTTAATGATTTCTAATGATGCATCTGACACTATATTGCCCCTAGACGCCCTATCAAAGTTCAACTTATGCCATCCTTCGTTAACACAGTTTAATCCAGAAATCTATTTACATGCAACCTTTAGTTAAGTTGTAGATTGAATTTATTACAAACTATGACCTAATGCTCACATCTCTCGGATGATGAGAGATCTATAGATAGATGATTTAAGAATAGCTAACTCTAGGCTATAAATAGAAAATGCAAAAAATAGCGGAAAGCTAAAATAGCATTGGCTATAAATAGCTTTGGCTAAAAATTGCAAAGCCTAGAATATGCTCTTTTCTCTAAAAAAGTTGACGACTATTTTTAGTGTGCACTAAAAGACTTCTTGATAGGCCGTTGTGGATGACTGATGATTTTATAGCTTTTTCTCTAATCATGGCTAACCCTATGAATCTATTTAAAACCTTAAAAATCCTCTTTGACATTTGAATCCCTTTGATAGGTGAGCACTTTTGTTTTACACATGCACCACACTTAAAACAGACTTTGAACTTGCACTTTTGATTGCCATTGTATAGGTGTGTAGTTCATCACCAGGTGTGCACCTGTAAACATAATTTTTGAAATTGGAAATATCCCTTTGGTGAGGTGTGCACCTAGACACCAAGTGCGCACTTGTTAACTAACTCCATTTCATTGGTCAAGTGCGTTTTCTGTTTGACACATGCACTTGGGAATAGGGCAATTTGAAATCAGTTTTTCACAAGAAAATTTTCTCATTGTGAGGTGTGTGCCTCACTACTAGGTGCGTGCCTCTATATAGGCATTTGACGTTGAGAACAAATTACTTTCATTGTAAGTTGTGTCTTGGCACATTTGTATAGGATTTTTGTAATGTCCCCTTTTTCCGAGTGATCACCTAGCGAAGTAGACTAGCCTATTTTATTCCCGTAGGCTAAGTTAGAGTTGTAAGGGAATAAATTAATTAATTAAATAATAAATAGTCCTAAGTTATTTTTGGATTATTTTTATTTAATTAATTAGCTGGACCTATTTTATAAAAAAAAAAGTGACTTTATATTATTTTATAGTTTTCGTCACTTTGTAAAGGGAAAAAAGTAACATAATAAAATATAATAAAATGCCAATAAAATATTATTTTATTATGAAAGTGGGGTGCACCACTTATGGATGTCAAAAAAGGATTAAAAATGGCAAATTGATGCGGACCTCTTGGAGGCTTTATAAGGAGGTCATTTGGAGTTTATTTCATCATATTATCATTTGTCATTTGCATATTGGAGAAATTCCTTTACGAGCTGTAATAACTGGTTCAGATATTTCTGAGGACAAAAACCCTTAGAAATTAGTGGTTTGGACGAAAACCCAATTCCACTTTGAGAGGTAAATCCACCCAGGGTTTACTACTGCACTTTATTGCATAATTTTAGCACTATATTGGAGCTACAACCAGATATCTACAGCAGGGTTTATTTGGAGAAATGAGTTACCAATTTGTGAGATTGGAACAAATACAAATTGGTGGAGTGATTTCATTGAGATATAATTAGCAGATCAGCATTCAAGGTTTTGCTTTTGTGAGGAGGGATTCAAGTGTGGGATCATCTATTGCCGTCATTCAAACCCTAGCGTACCTCTACAAACCCCAGACGTTACCTAGAGGAGGATTGCTGTCCAAAAAAAGGGAGATCGCTGCCATATATGTGGGCATATATCAGGCTGTACAGGTTTAGTGTTGGCGCCATTGAGTTTGCATGCATCAAAAGGGAGATCATGGCCAAGGAAATGCAATTTGATTGGTGTTGAAGACTCCAAACCCTAAGCGCATCAACAAGGAGAGGTTTGCTGCTATATTGAGGCCGATTCCACCATTGTCTGGATTGATGATTGTTATCAGACTTTCCCATATTGCTACAGCAGTGCTTATATTGTATTTGGTTCATATTTCATGCATGTAATAAGGAGAATCAGTTCGGGTATGTTCACTTGATGTTCTTACTTTCAAATCTTTAATTTGAACAAGTAATCCTACTGCTGTTATAGTTATATCAGACTGTCAAACATATATATATATATTGTAATCAGTCATAGTATGATGATAATGGATGCATTTTTGATGATGGTTTATGGTAATTCTTGAATTCCAAGTTATTGGTTTGTTTCCCTTTCTTTTGGTATATGTATTTGTACTTAATCTCTATCCAAACAAACATCAAACAAACACAAAACATCAGCATATCAGTCACAGTTCAGAATACATGCCATTTGTTTGACGAAATGCCAAGTTGGGAAAACTGAGTTTTTGGGACAGAACTATTAGGGGTTCTTACAATTTTAATTTTTCATTGTCTCCTTGCAAATTTGTCCTTTTGTTAGGTGTGCACCTAGACCTCTCATGCACACCTATGATTGATACTCCTTTGTCCTTAGGTGTGTCTCCCTACATTTGACACATGCCTCAAGATAGTAGACTGTTTTTGTTGAAATTGAACTTTTCCTTTTAGAGGTGCACCCCAGACCACCAATTACACACCTCTTAATAGCATTCACTTGAGTCTCCCTTTCGATACCTTGAAATGATTTTAGTTCTTTGTTAGGTGTGTGATATGACTCTAGATGCACACCTGACAATGGATATTTAAACTTTGGGCTTTCCTTTTCTGGTGCACGTTTCTACTCTAGGTGTGCACTTGATAACCATACTTAGCCATTTTTTTGAAATGGATGCTTCCATCCCAAAGGTGTTCCCTTGATGAAATTTTGACTTTGATTCTGTCAAGTGCATATGATCTCAGACCTCTTTTCTTTCGTCATGATGGATAACTTTGAGAGCATTGTTTCATGATCCTGTGAACATTTAAGACAAAACAGACTTGACAACATCCAATCACGACTTATGCTTGGGAAACAATAGATGTTAGCTTTAAACTTGACACAATACTAAAATTTTGTATGAGTACAACAAGGATCAGGTCCCTGTTTTCTGTCAACAGGTCCCTTGGCTGGCTTCTTACTCTCTTTCTTAGACACCCTCTCGTAAATTTGCTCAGTGATTCCCTGCACTTGATTAATAAGACCATGGACTTGATGCTTCATCAATTCTTTAACCCAAGCAGGAGAACTACCAAATCCAAACTCAAGCAATGGATGGTTAGCCAATAATGATTTAGATGAGATCATGAAGTCAGATGTGTTAGTTTTGGCCTTCATCCTACTGTAGTCCAAGGAAATACCAGCAATCAATTGATTAACAATTTTTCCCGGCCTTCTTTCCATATTGTCAACAACAGCTTCCAATCCTCTAATGTCTTCATTTGTCCCATGCTTAATAAGCTTGTTTCACCCTCCTTTAGAACACGCATCTGGTGGGTCCTAGTGTGGGTGTTTAAATACCCAACAAAATGATGTCCTTGTCCAGCAATTGTTGTTTGAAGATATTAGTGAACAATCACTTATATTTTTGGAATTTGGATCACAATTTCTTGTTTGTTGAAATCCTCTTGCAAAGCCCAGTGTGATGCATCTTGAGTGTCTTGTCTGCCTTCTCGACCATGTAATACTGTTGGGTGAATATTTTGTCGTTAACTTGCTAACGGCAAAATGGGTATATCAGCCACAGCTATGATGAGACAAAGTCTCTCCTCTCAGCAAGGGGAGGTTCCCTCTGATTACTTAACTTGTACAAATCAAACAACTTATCAAATGTATGTACACTAAAAACTATGTTGGTGGTGGTTCCATCTCATCTCATTCTCTTTTTTCAGAATAGATGTTTATACTTCAAACTCTTGATATAAAACTTATAAATTATCACAATATTACGGAAACACAAAGTTTTCCGTTACCTCACTCACTACTTGTAACCAGAACTCTTTGAAGCAGAATGCAGCCCAAAGTCTTCACTTCTCTTCAATATGATAAAAGTAATTCAAATATAACAACTTGCAGCACAAAGTCCCCAAACTGTTGTATTTTCACAAACATGAACATATAACCCACAACCGATTTGATAACACAAAGTTTATCAGAATCAAATTTAGAGCGCTCTTCAATCACTTGAAACAAACTCCACCGTTCAATTATTATCAATTAAGATTATGATAGCAAGACATAAGAACAAAACTATCACAACACAAATAATCCCAAGACAAAGATTGGAATTGAACTTGCTTTCTTGTATTGATGAATATTTGAATATTGATTTTCACAATAAGCACAAAGTCTTGATTTGCTTTTCAATTCGCCAGAGTTTTCTTGCAATAGATAAAAGATAATATTTACAAAAGAGGTCCCCTTTATTTATAGGGAAAGACCTTGAGAAAATCTAGGAAATCTACAACTACTTTGACTTATTAAAAAATAGGAGTCCTTATTGACTTGGGACTTCCTATTTTTTACATGTAATTGCATATCAAAAATGTACATGTAAAAATGTCCAAAACTGTTTTGAAAGTACATATGGAAATCAGAAAATAAACTAAGGGAAAAATCAGCTGCTTCAACTTGTGTCACCACCTTTTCTCACGTGGTCATCATACATAGTGAAGGTCGCCTGCATTTCAATGCTATCTGGTTTAAATGTGTTTTTGAAGATCATCCTGGCCCTCACTATGGCATCCCTTACTGTAGTGATTGACTTGGCATGATTGGTTAACCTGGTTTTCAAATTGTCCAAGGTTAACTGGTTGTCTAAAATGCTGTCCACAGAAGTTATTGAAAATACCTTGTCTTCAAATTCCTTCTGAAACATGTCCTCAAATTCCTTAACCATTTCTTCTGCAGAAAGAAATTGGTTATCCTGTGATACCAATTTACAAGGCAACTCCTCCAGCTTATGCAAAATGTTAACATCATTTTCTTCACTGGTTTCCTTTGCAGCTTCGAGATCCTTGATCAAATTTCTTAGCACATTGCTCCTGTACATTAGAGCTTCCTTTGTTTCTATATATGAATCCCTGTTGGAAATGGCGCCAATGGATATTAAAGTGCTCATTTTCAGCTTCCTCATTTCAACCCACTTATCATGAGTATCCTCTGTGTGCTCAATATCATGAGAGATGGCATCAATGAGATCGTTGAGTTCTGCTCTTACTTTCCTCATCTTATCCGTTTTCTCAAATACCTCCGTGAGCAAAGAGATTCCCTGGGCTCGCATCCTGTCCAAGTATTCTTCAAGTACTTTCCCTCGGAGGTGAGTCTTTTCCGCTTTCAGGATGACGGGGTCTTCTACAGATACGGCCTCTGGAGTAACTGCTTCTGAATTCAACGTGATCTTTCTTACCACTGCAGTCAGCTGTTCTGCTTTTGCCTTGTAGTAGTCTTTCATTTCTTTTTCCCTGTCGAATTTCTGGATCAGGATGTCCATGGCTGACTGCATATCATTTTTAGCGCTTTCATGGGTGATTTTGCCCAATTCAACCCTAGAAATAGAATAGTCATTCATGTCAAAATTTTCAACAGTTGCATCCTGTGGGGGTTTTGCTATCTCCAAAACTTTCTGCCCCTTTCCTTCAAGTACCCTGGAAAGGATCTTTGGTTTCTTCGGAGCCTTAGGTTTTGCAGGTGCCAGCTTAGTGAAATCAAAATCATCTGGAGAGATGACTTGCTTTTTTCTCTTTGGCGTGTAAGCTGACAACCAAGGTGGCAGCAGAGAAATATTCACATTGGAGTCCATTCCTACCACTGGTGTTACTGGAACTGTACTTGTGCTGGTGGTAGAGACAATAGGCGGGGTGTTGGTAAAAACCGCACCTGTTACATTGGCACTTGAAACTTGCTCAGTATTCATCACAAAATGATCAAACATAGAAGTATCTCCTATATCAAATGACGAAGAAGACAAACTAGGAATCGAATCGGAAGAATGGAGAATATTTTCAAAAGTGCCTTGGGGATTATCAAAATTATTTTAGGAGGAGAGGGGGATTCAGAGGAAGGAATGATAATGGGGGAAGCAGGCACAGGGGGTGCAACAGGTGTATTGTCTTGTGGAGACAAAGCCTCTTTATCTTGTTGCTCTGAATCCTTGTCTTCGACATCCATCTCTTCTGTAGCTGGCTCTTCAGTTGTTGGATCCTCGGCCGCTGGCTCCTCAACTTCCATCTCTTTCGCTTCAGGTTCCTTCTCAACAACTTTTGCTTTCTTTGTCACAAATCTGATTTTAGGTTTATGTGTTTTAGAGGATGATGGAGCATCACTCTTATTCTTCGTTCTGTTTTCAACCCTCTTACCAGTCTGCTCTTGCACTTCAGTTTCTGAACCAGTGAGGAATTCCTTCAGCGTAATTCCTTTATCTTCCAGCCACTTATTGGTGTTAGCCAATATGGGTTCAAATCTCTTCCTTAGGGAAGTCAGCTCCTTTTGGGACCATTGGATTGGCGGTAGAGGAGTACCAGCTATCTGTTCTGCTTCATACTTGGCATCAACCAATTCGCCATCATCCACAAGGTCCTCTGGGATATCAGCAAGTCCTAGGTATTCAATTTGCTCTAGAGACAGCCTGCTATAGTCCAGTTTCCTGATGTCTTCCTCTGTTCTCAAATCTATCCAGACATCTTCCACCATGGGTTCATGGAACTGTGTTTTCCTCTTGATTTTATCCTTTACACCCCGGTAATCAAACTTTGGTCTCCTCTTGAATTGCTTCATGGTGACCAACTGCATCTCTGTCTCCATAGCTCTTGCCTTTGCGGCAGTCAATACTGAGTATCTGCCGATTTCTACGGGAAATCTGAATCCGGGCTTCTTGAGTTCCATCTGTTTGTTATGCACGACAATCATTTGCCTGCACAACTCCATCAAGACCAATCTATCTGAAGGAAACCTTGGAAGCATATAAGGGTAGCCTTGGAAAAAGCCAACCCTCAAGTAGGAGAAAGATGGAAATTGCAAAAACATACAACCAAAACCATTAACCACTGTCCATGCCTCATCTAAGATTCTTCTCTGCTCCAGTTGGGGATTGAAAAGACACAAGAATACAGCAAAGAATGCGTCATTCACTCTCCTGAAATGGTGAATTGAGCCTTTCAACGTTAGCTGAGAATAGTACTGGTATACTGGGACTACTCTTCTATCCCCTTCTGATGACAATCCTGGAAAAATCCTCATGGAGGCTGCAATGTATACCAGGTAGGAAGTCATGAAGAACTTGGAGGTAGTGGATACCTTCGTCAGCTGATCATGCAAAGCGTTACTGATTTGCTCTCCCCAGAAAATAACCTGCTTGCCTTGGAGTATGACCTTAATGAAGGGATACATCCATTCATGAAATTGTGAAGAGGAAGACAAACCTCTTATCCTGCTGAGGAGGGTAATCAAATCACCAACTTCTTCCACGAAATTGCTTCGAGGAAAGCTGCGTGGCCATCTAGACAAACTCGACCTCGCAATCTTCAACCATTTGTTGTTGATTACTTTCTTTGCCTTCTCTGGATTCTTGTCATATTCCTTTTGGGCTTCGATGAAATCAAGCTTCAACACCTCTGTTGCAGGAGGACACATGAACACCTTGTCAATGAACTCAGGATCCAACCTGATTATTACATTACCACTGGCGTCCACCACAGCTCTGATATCTTTGTTGTAGAAATGGGCGCACTGAAGAACAAATTCTGTATTGTGAGCCGCCACTGGGAAGGAGGATACCAGATGAATATTACTTTCCACTATCTTCCTCATCATAGCATTGGGGTTGCTCGACTTGGTTCTCTCTACAAACTCAGCCATATCAACATGGCCAATCTCTGTATCTCTAATATCTTCAACATTAGAGTGGACTGAGGTGATTGGGAAAACACCTTGATATTTGTACTTCATAGCTTTTGCCTTCTTCGGGGACAAGTCAGTCATTTGGACGAACTTTTACCGTGAAGAAGTTTGACGTCGAAAGGAGCTCCGCAGAAGAAACTGCAATAGAAATCATGATCATGCAATCAGGGAAAATATGGGCAATCTGGGAAAATTGCATGTTGACGATCACGACTATGGGAGTGCGCTTGAAAAAGGGCTATAGAGCGAGCTGGCCAAGGATCAGAGGAGAAGCGGGCTCGGGAAAATGAAATTAGAAATTTTCCAGTGTTAGGAAAATTTGAGATATTTTTGCACGGGCGGCAAAATTTGCCGCCCTTGCATATGAGGGTTTTGGTATATTTGCATCGGCGGCGAATTTTGCCGCCTTTGCAGTTTAAGAGAACAGTGAGATGGTTGGAGCGGCAAAATTTGCTGTCGATGCAGGAAGGTGTGTTGGAGTATGAGCGGCAATTTTCGCCGACGCTGCACAAGGGTTTATCGTTTTTGATGTTTTGTCGGCGAATTTCGCCGACACCACATGGGGAAGTTCTATTCATGTCTGAACGGCGAATTTCGCCGACTTTGCTTTGAATGGTAGGGTGAAGTCCGGGCGGCGAACTTTGCCGCTGTTGCATTGTAATGTGAAGTTAGCAGGTTTGAGTGCGAAAACCTGAGGAATCCACCGACTGGACACTTGGCTAGGGTTGCGTAGCTTTTTAGGAAGGCTCGGCGAAATCTGCCGATGCTACAACGATGGCATACTGCCAGGGTTCGGGGAAGTAGAAAGCTTAAGGGTTTGAGGGCGAAAACCTAGGGCAGCCTAGGGTTGACAACACAAAACGAAAACCACAAACCTAGCAAACAAAAACGAAAACAAAAAATAAAAACTAAGAAACAAACGTTGAACGCGAAAAACCTATGCTAAACATTAAAGAAAAGGTAGAACGAAGAAACTTACCCGTGCTTAGATCCGAACCCTAAGACAGATGGCAGAGATCGATGACGCGGTCGAGCGGTGAATAAGAAGTCTGGAGGATAGCTCGGGAAAACGAAATAATTAAACAACCTTCAAAACGCAATATATAACCCGCGCATAAACGCTGGGCGAGTGGCACGAGTGGCCATTAATGGCACTGCGTGACCAAAATCTCGAGGATCTTGTGCTAGCGGGGTTTCCGGCCGTCGATGCAGGTGTTTGGTCGAAACGTGCAGTGACGACCTAATTTGCCGGCTTCGGATCAAAAACAAAAGGAAGTATGTAGTGGCGGCAAAATTTGCCGCCTCTACATGAAAAAGGGAAAGCTTATGTAGAAGCGGCAAATTTTGCCGCTACTACACATGTTTAAAAAACAAAACGAATAACACATGAAGGAGCGGCAAAATTTGCCGACTTCGCATGTGTAGTCAGAAAAAGGTATGCAGGAGCGGCAAATTTCGCCGCTCTTGCATATCAAGAGTCAAAAATTTTCTAACTCGAAAACAACTAAAATTAACATCCTAACCAATTTACGACTTGGATTTTTCTCGCAAATATCGAGAAATTAATTCAAGGAAACGTCGCAAACGAGTTTTAAAATGTCAACTGACCTTGCACGAGAACAAGAAAATCTTTTCTCGATTTGCGAGCTTAGAGTGTAGATTCACGAAACGGACAAGTTTCGTGGGGTTGTCTACAAAAAACGAGCGTAGCTGATTTTGAGAACAACAAATACAAAGGAGTTTCAACGCCTTTAGAGGAAGACAAGCTTGGTTAGAAAATCCGAGGTAGAAAGATCCTCCCTAAATTATACTAATAGAATTTTGAAAGTTTAGGATACTAGCAACAAAGGTGATTGAACTTGATCCCAAGAGATATTTGGGGGACAACACTTTAAATGTGAGAATCTAGACATGTTATATGTACGGAAGCAATATTAACAATGAGTAGAGTCGATAGTCAAAGAAAGATGTAGACTAGAGATATTAGAATTGCAACACAAAAGTTTATTAATAAGTGTGTTTTGTACATGGCATGATCTTGAGGGAGATGTATGGTTGTTTATCTTCCACTAGCTATGACTATGCTATTCTTATGAAATAAGATGATATAGATGCATACATAATGTTACAAAGCTGCAAAGGCTAAAGAACCCTTGTGGAAGTTGAAACGGTTAATTTTCCATGTGACACTTCACCTTTTGACAGTTGAACTGGACAACACCAAATGTGTAATGAAGTCTTAGGGAGGTATTTGCCTTATCGAGGTTGAAGGCTGCAACATTGTAGGCACTTACTTATCTTGAGTGGACCTTAGTGGTTTGGTTTGTAGGTGTCTGGAACCCTGACAAAGTCGTTCATGACTATCGCATAAGGATTTGTATGTGATTGAATGGCGCCATCTCTATTATTTTAAGATTGTCTCGCATCACTAGCAAAGTTTGCGTGGCATTTGATGGAGATGGATTGATGATCTTGGAGATAGTGCAAACCTTAGGAGAGTGTTCAAAATTACTATAGACCACGAAACACAAGTCAGCATTACTACACGCTATGGGCTTGGTGGAATCACTAGACATGTATTTGGAGAATTCACCTAGATCGTTGGCTTCTCCTTGAAAAGCGATGGTCCCAATTGTGTTAACTAAAGGAAGCAAGTGTGGAAACTTAGCTTCTAGCTGAAGCTTGGCAACCAATTTTCTTGGGTGAGTGAGTTAATCTACTCTGATAACTTTGTACAATGCCATATAACAGGTTTGTCTGTGCATGATTTCTAGAATCTGATCTGATTTTGCTGCTCAAGGTTGTTCTGCTAGAGATTGGAATTATGAATGCAAAATATGCATAGCAATATAGCACAATCTTTCTAGGAGTTGACATGGCATGATTAGAGAAAAGAATCACTTAAGAATCTTGTATCTCTTATTGCCTACTAATACGATAATACTCCATGGATCGGGTACATATATACCATGGTGACTATGTATAAATGGCTATCAATTATATCATGAACATCAATTGGTATGACATCACAAATCATTTTATCTCTGAAAGGATGTATAGAATACGACAAGTGACATGGTGACACATACACCTTTGTTGTTGCATGAACTAAATCATCCCCATTAGGTTGAGGACGAGGCATGGTTGGAAACTTTAGTTGCTTGATGGTTGCATTAGGAACGGGGTTTCTCATGCTACCACCATCGATTAGAAAATGAGAGGTTGCCTGTGCATGCACATCTAGAAATGTAATAGGCATTTTACTGCTTCTTTAGGATGGTGTGATAATGGTGTAGCTAGTGTGGTGGCAATCACAACACTTGGATCAAAGGGAATGATTCCATTAGAGGGTTTTGTTGATGATGTTTTCTTGACAACAACAACATTAGAATAAAACACCAAGTGCTCTATCTTCTCTTGAACAAAGTGTCTCGAATGCTGAACTACGTGATCAAACAAGAACGCTTCAAGGTTCCTTGTACTTATGATGTGATAATGCTATTTACACAAAGGGACTTACGCAGAATTTGTTCATCACTCCATTCAAATGTGTATTCCTCCTTATTATGAAATGGAACTTTTCTAATCATCTATGAAAAGAAAATAAAAAAAGAGAAGGGGTTAAGAAGGCTATTCTAAGGACAATGACGTGATGAACAATGCTATGGTAGACAAATTCCCTTAGAAACCAAATTTCACTTCGCCATGACAAGCAACAACTACATGAAACGGGTGCAATCTCCAAAGGATAAACCAAGGATTTTCATATTGTTGACACACTCCAAAGTACCCACAGCTGACGCAACTCGAAGGAGCATCAACAATCGAACTATTTGCAAGATGTGGCTCAGGCTAACTTTACATGATAACTTACCATCGACAAGCCATCAAAAGTATGAACCAACGGGAATTTATAAAATATCATTTCATATGTCCACTACATCAATGACCTCTATCTACTTTATCATCTAAGCTACTTGGAACCACATCTCAACCATCTTGGAGAATAAGAAACCACGCGAACATTCCTTGATCGTACAAGATCACCATGCGAACAACAACAATGAGCTTGTATTGATTTAAGAAGTGTTTTGTTTACAACAATCTCATATATCTCTTCAATGATTTCGAAGAGTTCTTTCTACTCTACTCCTATTGCAATAGTACCTACTCCTACTCTATCTTCCTCTAATGATTCTCCTAATGATCCTCTAATGATCCTCTAATAATGTCTCCTTCTAATGTATAATGTCTTTACAAATGAGAGAAGTGAGCCTTATATAGAGCTCAAGAATTACAATGAATAGCCCAGATTGATTTAGCAAGCAACGGCCAAGATTGAGACAAGGCAGTTTGTTACAAAATTTGCTATTTTGAGAACATGAAAGAGGCAATGAAGGCACGTTTCCCAATGTGATAAGCATCTTTGGAGCATCTTTATGGTGGGCCCTCTTGAATGAATGACATGGCAGAATGCGATTTGCTTGATGATGTGTACGTGCCACCTCAGTATCTTTAAACGAACTAGTCTAGTTCACCTCATGTTCACTTAGAATATTTTCTTCTTGTTGTCTTGATGTAACTCATGGATCGCTTTGATGCTCATGCTTATCTCTCATCTTGTGATGTCCTTGTGCTTGTGTAGGATCATGCCTCTAGACAGTTGCATGGACTCATGGAGTAGACTGGTGCATGATGAGAGTTCTTGTCTGGCGCATGAAATTTGAGCTTGTGGATGATGACCTCCTTCGAGATATGCATAGTGAAGTGACAACCTTCCACTGATCCTCGCCTCGTACAGATGATGCTCTTGATGATGAACTATACTTGTAACCTTGATCATCTTAGACTAGCTCCCCTCCGCATGGTGTTGATGTCTTCCTCATCCAGACATACGAAGTCTTCAAAGTAAGATAAACTTGATGTAAGAGCTCTCCTCCATGTGGTGATGATGACAAACTTGAGCAACTTTACTCCGCCTTCCAAACTTCTCATGTATGAGCTCTCGCCAGGCACCTCCTTGGATCCTCCATCACCTACAAGAAGAAACACATCAAACTAAGACTTGATATAAAGGATTTTCAATAACAAATTACATTCATCTTCTGCATGTGGGATCAAAAAATGACATTTCAAAACATACCCTTTCGCGTGAAATCCATGCCTAAGTGCCTAGGCGGGTTTAGAGGTGATAGGCGGAGAGTGTCTTGTGAATGACATGACATTGTCCAAGTGAAGTGCTCAAGGCCGCCTAGCATGGGCGGATTTGAGGGTAGTGTGAGGATTTTATCACTTAAAACTTTATTTTGATGTTCATTCCCTCCTTTGATAGCTCTTTCTCCAGACTTAGCAAGACTTAATAATTTTTTGAGGTGTTTACATGAAGTTGAATGACACATTTGGAATGTTTAATGACCTTGTCCTCATGTCATGGTGAAACCCGCCTAGGAAAGGTGGATTTGGAGGTATTGCTTGGATTTTGCAACTTAGAGCATTTTACACTCTTCTAGACTTGATTGCCTCACCTATGAAGTGGTTCATTTTCATCCATTCATTGATTTCTCCTTGCAAATTTCATTGTCTTTACTTTGAGCGGCTTTAGAAGCAGTGTATGGAATGTTTGATGTGGGACAAGACACAGTCCATGGGCACCTCTTGAGGCTGCCCAGGTAGGGCGGGTTTAGAGGTGACCCTTGGACTGCTCCTCAAAATGCCTTAAAATACCTTCAAACCTATGAACTTTCATTAAAACCTTGCACTTCAACTTAAAATATTGCAAACTTTGTAAGTTTTCTCCTTGGGCGTGTTTGAGGGTGGTGTTTGGAGAATGTGATGTGGAGGAGGTGGAGTTGTCCAAGTGTAGCACCCAAGGCCGCCTAGCTTGGGTGGGTTGAATGATGGTGCATGGATTCCTTCACTCAAACTTTACTCACTGCTCATTCCTCTTCTTATGAAGACCTTTCTCTCCAACCTCCAGACTTAGCCAAAATTTTGAGATGTTAATGAAGTTGTAGGACACATCTTGAATGTCAGGTGATCTTATCCATATGCCCTAATGAAACCCGCCTAAGAAGGGCGGCTTTGGAGGTGTTGCTTGGATTTTGCAATGTAAACCCTTGTACTTCTTGATCTTGACATCTTCTCTTCTTCATTTGCCAGACTTAGTGATTTTTCATCATTCTCATCAAGTATACTTGCCAATTATACCACCTTCATCCCTGGGTGGTTTTGGAAGCAGTGTGTGGAGTGCTTCATGTGACAGGAGATAGAATCCATAAGGACCTCTTGAGGCTGCTTAGGTAGGGCGGCTTTAGAGGCGACCCTTGGATTATGACTTGAAACCCATTTAACTCTTTCAAACCTTCAAGCTTCCATTGGAATTTCATCACCTTCTAATGCATAGTACTTGAAACACTTTATAAACTTGATCATTTTCTCCTTGGGCGGGTTGGAGGCAATTGTCTGGACAAAGTGTCCTGAAAGTGATGACATTGTCCAGAAGGACTCTGTGAGGCCGCCCATGTTGGGCGGGGTTGGGAGTGTTGTATGGAATTTCACTCAAACTTGTTCTTTTTCGCCTCAAAATGAACTCCTACTCCTCCTAACTTGCAACTTTTTGTAAGGGTTTTCATGGGCGGGTTTGAGGTCTTTGTCTGGAGAGACTCATGTGAACAATGTGGAATCCATGCCCAGGTGAAATTTCCGCCCAGGGTGGGCGGGTTTAGGTGTGCTTGGAATGCAAGTCTTGTTGACATATTGGAAATGTCCTGAATGGAAGTATATTGAAAATATGTTTAAGTATAAGTCAGATATTGAATTTCTTATACTTTAAATATTTATCAATATACTTCCAAGATGTTTGAGATGGGTCTCGGATCCATAGGATTTAACATGCAAATTCTAGATTTTGGAGGATCCACCAGATTTCAGACTTAGCCAATTTTCAGGATTTCAGGACATCAAGCTTTATCATTCTTTCCAATTAATTCATCCTTGTTGGGAGGAGTTTAAGTAATGCTTAGTGTCATCTTCATCATTCTCATCAAGTAAACTTGCAACTTATGCCACCTTCATCCCTAGGCGGTCATGGAGGCAGTGTATGGAGAGTTTGATGTGGGAGGAGACAAAGTCCATGAGCACCTCTTGAGGCCGCCCAGGTAGGGCGGGTTTAGACATGGAGTGAGGAATTTCTTGCCTTAGTCAAATTTTGGATTTCCTGAATGGAAGTATATTGAAAATATGTTTAAGTATAAGTACTTCAAATATTTATCAATATACTTCCAAGATGTTTGAGATAGGTCCTGGATCCATAGGATTTAGCATGTAGATTCTAGACTTTTGAGGATCCACCAGATTTCAGACTTAGTTATTTTTTCAGGATTTTCAAGATATCAGACTTAGTCATTTTCAGGGTCTCAGGGACATGCATTAGGATGAAGGCATATAGACCTCTTGGCAAGAAATTGTTGAGACCTGGATACACAACCAAACCTACAAGCTCATAGAAAAACTAAACCCTAAAGCAAAATGAAGCGAGAAAGCAGAAAAAGAGGGGGTCCCCATTTGCAATGGGGCGATGTGTGATTACATCACAACAGGTTTGACTTGAGAACCCTCAATTTTTGCCCATGTAAGCAATGATTTCTGAGCATGGAAATCTGCATTTGAGTGGCTACTTGTTTTATGCTTATGACACCATTTTCTTGTCTTAGATTGGTGTGGTTTCTTATCTGAAGGAGGTGTTTTCTTTGGTGCCGAAATTGTGTCTTGCTTGTCCCTCATCTTAGATACTCCCTCAATTATTGCTGGATGATGATAGGCTTCTCCCAACATTTTAATCTTTACTAGGTGCAATTTGGATTCAATGAATGGTCATACGTTGCTATAGTACTTGAGAACACTATGATTCTTTGGCTCTATGAACCAAGTTTTGCACAGAGGCCATGGAAAGCATTGATGTAGACTTGAATTGGTTGGTCATGCCCTTGATACAATCACTGCCACTGAATACAGTGATCATCATAGACACCTGCAGAATGTTATATATTCTTGAAGGCTATTACGAACTTTTCCCATATAATTTTAGATTCTTCTATTGTCTAATCTTTGTACCACAAAGCATGTGCTTGCCACCACTTCTTACAAGGTGAAGATACTTTCGGAAGTGCAATCATGATATTTTCTCATTTTTCCATGGAGTTTTGAGGATTGGTGGCGGTGGAACTAGGGACCAAAATTTGGAGATGGTGGTTGGGGGCACATATATATAGGTATGTATGTATGTATGTATAACTATCTATCTATCTATCTATACATATATACATATACAAAACATGGGCCCAAAACAAAATTTATTTTCTATCTATCTATCTATCTATACATATATACATATACAAAACATGGGCCCAAAACAAAATTTATTTTTACTTTTTAAAACTTGAGTGGGGAGTTGAGGGGTATTGCCCCTCATGAGGTTTTGGGGGCAGATCCACCAGTGGGGTTGAGGGGCAGAGCCATCAGTGGGGGTTTGGGGGGTAGAGCCTCTAGTGGGGTTGAGGGGTAGCACCCCTTGCGTGGTTTGGGCCTACCTACCTTGGCGTGTTATTTGTTGTGATACAAGGTAGGGTTGAGGGGTAGATCTTGTTGTGACCAAATCACACATCACCCCATTGCAAATGGGGACCCCCCTTTTTTTGAGCTCTAATGCTTTGCATGAAGTTTTGATGATGTCTTTAGTCTATTGCATGATGAAGTCAGTGGTGTTTGAGTCCTATAGTCCCCTGATGACCTGATCCTGATGTTTGAGGTCCTGAAAATGACTAAGTCTGGTATCCTGATCCTGAAAATCCTGAAAATTGGCTTAGTTTGAAATCTGGTGGATCCTCATAAATCTAGAATCTGCATGTTAAATCCGGTGGATCTGAGACCTATCTCAAACATCCTGAAAGGTATATTGAAAAATATTTAAAGTATAAGAAATTCATTTCTTATACTTAAATATATTTTTCAATATACCTGACCTTGGGGACCTTTGGTTTTGGGCACAAATTTGCTTGAAGACCTTGGGCGCATTTTCCCACTTGCAGATACCCAAACCAGCGCCTTAGGTTGAGGTTCATATGTGCGCCTAGAGGAGAACACACTTCCAACCTCTCCTAGATAGACGCCTTGATTGAAATTGGCATAAAAGACCTTAAACATCAAAGAATCCGACAAAGGAATGATCCACAAGTGTTAGGCGCCTTTTTCATGTTCAAATGATCATCAGATAGCGCCTTGAGTTGAAGTGAATGATCTTAGGTGCCCATTCCTTGTTGCTCCTACCAGTTTTAGGCGCCTTGATGCGGGATGGAGTTTAAATCATTAATGAAGGCGCCTAAGGATGAGGTGGTCTCACAGGGATATAATCAAGTGTTGAGGAGCCTTAAAGATGTCAACAATGAGTAAATTCAAGTCTAGGCGCCCTTCATGCATTGAATTACCTCATTTTGGCGCCTTAGCATGAAGATATGTTTAAACTAACTCCCAAGTTGCGCCTTAGGAAGAAAGAGTATGAAATCCCTGATGTATGTTTGAGATCCTGAAAATGACTAAGTCTGGTAGCTTGAAATCCTGAAACACTGAAAAATTGACTAAGTCTGAAATCTAGCAGATCCTCCAAATTCAATATACCTTACGCTTTGAGACTTCCACTTCTAGGCGCGAATTTACTTCAGGAGTTGGGCGCATTTTTTCACCTCTGCAAACATCATTTTAGCGCCTTAGGTGGAGACTCCAAGTTGCGCCTAGAGGAAGATCAACTTTCAAACACTCCATCAGATGGCGCCTTGATTGATATTGAAGATGGGAGGTCTTAGGCATTGAGAATCTAACAAGAAGATGTTTAGTGAACCTTAGGCGCCTTTTCATGTTCAAACCATCAACAAATTGCGCCTAACAATCAAGAAAGTTTGAAATCATAGAGATGGCGCCTAAAGGCAGAGACTTAGAAGAGCGCCTAGTGTTAGATGCTTCTAAATGACTAAACTTCAACCAAGAAGAGTTTAGGCACCTTACATGCTTCAAATCACTTCATTCTGGCGCCCAACTTGGAGAAGGTATGAAACAAGGTTGAAAGGTCCTTAGGCGCCAATCTTTGCTTGAATTACCTGCTTTTGACGCCTAGGAGTTTGAAAGTATTGACAAGTAAGCATTCCTATTTTGGGCGCCTTTCACTTGTTAGAAAGCCCTTATGTTGATCTTGGCGCCTATGTACACCTCTATTATCAGTCTTGGCGCCTAGGAAGTAGGGTTGGTTGAGTTCATTTTGAGTGCCTTGATGATGTATAAAGTTGAACTCTTCAGTAGCACAATAGATCTTAAGCGCTATTTTCCACTAAAATCATCTATTTTGGCACCTAAGGGAGACATTGCATTGAAAGGTACCTTTTGAATGAATCTCTTAAGGGAGGTTGGCTTCTTTAAACCCTTACAATTGTTTGAAATCATTTTAAGTTATGAATGTGGGACTAATTTGTGTTAGGCGCTATTTCCTCCACTTTTCACCTGTATATGCGCCTAAGTTTGAAGAAGGGTTATTTGCATGTTTAAAGTGTTTCCTTTGTTATAAAGTGATTAATATTGTTTTCTCGTCGTATAGGAACATCAACCAAGCTAAGGAGTTGTTCAAGGAATCACCTTCAAGCGAGGAGTAGGGAGTCATCTTCAAAGAAGAGTTATCATGTAGCTGCTCTTTAAAGATCCTCAAGTTCCACACTTCATCTTCATCAGTGACATCATGTTTGAAGACATTCATTCATCCAAGCTTCAAGTCAAGTTCTCCCAATCTTCAAAGATTCATTAAGTTTCAAAGTCTCCTTGAGAGGTCATCTACTCCCCATCCAAAGAAGGTGTTATCATCTACACTCCAAAGGGCCACTTCAAAGATCATTGTGCAAGATCACTTCATCAACTTCTACATCGAAGACATTAATACCATCAACTTCAAGTTCCTTCAAATCTCCAAGTATTAAAAGAGTCTCTTACTCCATGAAGCAACTTCAAGGCATTCATTCTTAAAAGTCCTTGAGAAAAGTCTTCTACTCCATGTCATCAATGAAGCTTCATTACCTATTCTATATCATGAAGGAGCATCATCATCTCCTACTACCCTATATGAAGAAACATCAAAGAAGATCAGCAAGTACCCTGCAAGAGAAGGAACATCATAGAGTTAGTCAAATGAGTTACAAGATCATACATATCCTACTTATAATGAACAAGGCAAGATCAACAAGATACATATCGAGTGTTCCTCATCAAAAGCAATCACATCAAAGACATCACAAGATGATATAATTTGGAAACATGCTGAGGTGGCACCTACGTGGCAAGTACACATCATCATTCAATCACAATCAGCCACATCATTTCAACTACATTCAGTGTATTATTTAATAAAACAAGCCAAAGGGATGCCTATGTAGAAGATGCTTTAAATGATTTCATCTTATCCTTATCACATTGGAAAACGTGCCTTCATTGCCTCTCTTTTGTATTAAAAATAGCAAGTTGTTGTAACTACCTGCTGAGTTGGCATGATCTGAACCCTTGGCTACATGAAATGATCTTAGCCATTCATTGTAATTTGGACACTATATAAAGGCCTTGTTGCCTCATTTGTAAGATATAGTTTTTTTTAGGAGTAGAATAGGGGAGACTCGAAATTCTCTGAGAGGACTTGGAGATTGTTGTAAATATTTTCAAGATTAATGCAAAAGACATTGGAGTTCGCTTGGTGTTTAAGTGTTATCTTGTGAAATAACATGGTTTCCTGTATTTTGATGAAATGAAGAGATGTTTCAAATTAGATTAAAAGTAGATTAGAAGCTCCTTGATGTAATGTATGTTTGTGTTGAATATTTGATCAACTTCTAGCTCATGCTTTTAACATTCATCGCTGGTGAAGTGTTGTGTAAAGCTAGTTTGAGCCTTATCATTTGCTTGAGTTCGATTGTGGATGTTTGTTTGAGCTGCGCCATCCGATGGGTGCTTGTATAAGCTTTCATGATTTGAAAACCATTCGCGTACCTTAGGAGATTGCACCAACTCCATGTAGTTGTAGGCATCCTTGGCGAAGTCGAGTTAGGTTTACTTAGGAGTTTGTCTATTCATACATCATCATTACTTCATTGACCTTAGATTAGTTTTCTTCAAACCCTATCTTTTTACTTTTCTTTATCATTGAAGGCTTGTGAATACATCACCCACACTTAAGGAGGAATAAGCTAAACAAGTATGAAGAAGTTTAATGTAAGTCCCTTTGTGGTTATCAGCAAAATCACATGTAATCACTGAGTTAACCCATCATGAATCATAAATAAGGAACCTTGGAGTTACTTCATTGGATCACATAGTTCAGCCTTTAAAGAGCTTTATTCAAGAGAGAGTGGGATACTCTAGTGTTTTACTCTATTGTTGACTTGTTTAAAAACAATCATCAACAGATCCCTTGCTACCAAGCTCAAATTTAAGGCTTTCAAAACGACATAGATCTTCATGGCGAATGCCATTTTTCATAATTTTATCACTATGTTTTCTTCGTCACCAAATCAGAATTCACATTATTTTTGATCAAATCTTTATTCTTCAGAGAACTAACAGTGAAGATGGGGAATTTGACAGGTCTAAATGATGAGGACTGCATAGTTGAAGACAAGAATATAATCATTCTTAGTTCTTTTTATTTAGAAACTCCTTACATCAGTCGATAGAAACTCGCAAACATTTATGAAAACTTGATAATATCTGCCACCACCCCACCTTCACTGCTTCCTCCACTCTCTACTAAGCATGAAGTGTTGGTGACATACAAATTAAGAAATATTTGATCCCCAACTTCTTAAAGTGATGCAAGCGCATCTGGGTCCATAAGCGATCTTATATCGCCAAAAACAATAATAGGATATATTTAAATAAAATTTTAGCTTTCTTTAGTTTTGGTCACTTATATGATTTATCTAGTAGGCTTTTTATCTAACATGCATATTCAGGAGGCTGCTATAGGTTGTTGTAGATTGGGTATAGGTCACTAAAGATTGGGTATAGGTCGTTGCAGATTGGGTACAAGTCGCTATAGATTGGGTACAGGTTACTTGTAGGTGTTCTCTTAGGCTACAAACCTACTTGTAACCATGGTACAGGTTAGTTAGAAGTTGCCTACAAGTAAACTACAAGCTGCTATAGGTGTGAAGTATTGCATCTAAATGATAAGAGGTCTTTCGAGGTTGTTTTTCTGACTTCCTTTTGGTCTTTGGGGTGACCTTCAGGATTGGTATTTGAACGATTTGTAATTGCTTTCAGCAGTGTGATAGTTTTAATTCTTTTGACTGCTGTTTGACTTCTCAAAAAGGGTCATGCTTTGTCTTCTTTTGTTCTAGTGGCGCTAGGTCATCAAAACACTATCTTTTGGTAGCTGTTCATGATCGCAACCATGACTATTCACCTTCCTTTGGTCGCTATTCATATTCTCTTGGCAGAAGTTCTTCTTGGGGAAAGGTTTGTTGACAGTTGGACAATGTGTTTTGGTCTGGCTGTCACTTGTCCAACATGTGGAGCATTTTTGTCAGTGGTAGGGGAAGTTTTTGGATCAAGAAAGGGGTGTAACGGCTGGGCAGGATATGTGAATTGAAAGGTAGGTCATTTGAGGAAAAGAGAGGCTGAGCATAGAGGGGACTATTGTAGAAAATAAAGCAGAGACATAGAGGGAAACAAAAGAGAGCAAAAAAGGGAAGAAATCAGTCTGTTATCCATCCATCAAAGAAAAAGAACAATCCATTTTGATTCATTCTTGTACTGTGAAACTAGAAGGCTCATATAAGCATGTTTCTAAGCCTGTTCAAGGGTGATTTTTCAATTGTAACACAAGTAGTATTGTTACGCTTACATTTTTGGTGTGTATGGTTGTTGGTAAATATTAGGCTGCTGTGTTTAGGTTGTCCTTCATTGGAACCTCTTGTCTAGACTATTAGGAATATTACATCAAGCTAGGTTTGTTAGTCTTTAGGATACATACAATAATTATTTGATAGGTTTGTTAGGAGTTCGTTTATTCTTGTGAGTATTTGCTATCCCGTGATCTATGTAAAGGAGTGGTTATAGGAGCTCTTCTATAATATAGATGTAAGTCCTATAAATATTTATTATGTATTATTGAACAAATATATAGAAGCACAATATTATTTTTGTATAAAATTTGCAGGCTTCTATAAACTCTTCCCAAATTCAATTATGTAACACAAGTAGTATTGTTATGCTTCCATTCTTGTAAGCCTGTGAAACTAGAAGGCTCATAAATAATGTTTGTAAGCCTGTTCAAGGTGATTTATCAATTGTAACACAAGTAATATTGTTATGCTTCCATTTTTGGTGTGTATAGTTGTTGGTAAATATTACGCTACTATGTTTGGGTTGTCCTTCATTGGAACCTCCTGCCTAGACTACTTCAATTGCTATCAAATCAAGATTTTACTTGTTAGGTGTGTTTTGTGAGGCTCTAGAGGATTTGTTGCATGTGTGAAGAAATCCTGTGATTGTAGAGAGTTGAAAGAGGAAGACATGGTGCACAAAGGAAGACCAAGGACTCCTAGAGTTGCAGATTTAGCAGAGTTGATGATAGAACACATCATCAAACTGGATACAATGGAGACAACACAGTGAAGAGGGATACATGTTCAGGATGCAAGTGATGATGAAGAAGTTGAAGGCCAAGAACTCGAAACATATTTTTGAAGGCTATTGCGAAGATGGGTAGTAAGCCAAATTTGGATACCCTTTTCTACATTGGAAGTTTAAGCCTTGAAGAGCTTACAAATTGGATTACGGATATGGGGAAGTACTTTGACTATGAGTCAATGAAGGATGCCAAGAAAGTGCAGTCTGCCTGTCCCAGGTTGAAGGGTCATGCATCCTTGTGGTGGGATCATGTACAAACAAAAAGACAAGAGGTAAAGAGAAAATCAAGTCTTGGGATAGGATGGTTGCCTAGTTGAAGGCCAAGTTTCTACCATCAGATTGTCAAATGAGTTTGTTCAAGAAATTTACACAAAGACTACACAAAGGAATTTTACAAGCTTACCATTTGGGCTGGTCATGTGGAGGATGATGGAGAGAAGATAAGGTATGTTAATGGACTCCATATCTCCATTCAAGATAAGTTTGGTATGATGAGATTGAGGCTGGTTGAAGAAGCCTATCAATGTGCTTTGAAGGCAAAATAGAAGTTGTCTAGGAGGCAAGAAAACAATTTAAGAGGAAAGGGACAGTTCTTCAAAGGAAGAGGACAAGCAAACAGTGGTAGAGGGCAACATACACTAGATGGAGAAGCAAACACTTCACAAAACAGTAGTTCTATCCAAACACAAGAGGAAGAGGAAATTCTTCAAGAGGAAGAGGCTACAATGGTAGAGGAAGAGGTAGAGGATTCATGGACACATGTTATATGTGTGGAGAAGCTGATCGTAAGGCATTTGAATGTCCACAAGTGCAACATAACAATGGTAGAGGAAATGAGGCAAGAAACCATATTGCTCTTATGATGAAGAGAGTGCTATTGAAGCTAGCCGTGGAGGATGAGCCAATGCAAAGAAAGACTCTATTTAGAACCATATGCAAATTTGGAGTTAAGTGCTACAAGTTGTTGTTGATAGTGGAAGCACAAATAATTTGGTGTCTAATGAAATGGTAGAAAAGCTTGGGTTAAAGAAGATGGTAAATGAGAAGTGTTGAGGGAATTTTCAAATTGGTTCATGCAAGGATGAAGTTTTATGTGAATTATGACCTAGATGTTTGTCATGTTTTGTTGGGAAGGCCTTGGCACTTTGATAGAAAGGCTGTACATGATGGTAGGATGAATTCCTACACTATTATGAGGGATGGGAGGAAGTTTACATTGAGCCGATTGAATGAAAAAGAAGTGGACAATAGTCGTAAAGTTCATTTGGTCTCAGGGAAATAGTTCCCAAGAACAGTGAAGAAGGAGAAAGCTTGTTATGCTTTCATTCCCAAACCCATGGATGTTGGGATAGTGGGTAGAGTTGATGAAATTCCACATGAGGTGAAGAGTTTGTTGAAGGAATATGCCACAATTCTTTCTAAGGAGTTGCTAGATGGGTTGCCACCCATGAGAAGCATTAACCATCATATGGATTTAATCCTCAGATCAAGCTTAACAAATAAGGGAACATATAGGTTAACACCTATGGAGAATGAGGAGGTGAAGAGGTAAGTTCAAGAGCTGTTGGACAAGGGTTTGATAAAAGAGAGTTTGAACCCATCTGTGGTTCTAGTTGTACTAGCTTAAAAAGGATGGGGAATTGTTGTACATGCATGGATTCACAAGACATCAACAAGATAACCATAAAACACAAATTTCCATTGCCATGGATCGATGACTTGATTGATTGCTTGAGTGGAGCTAAGTACTTTATGAAGATAAATTTGAAGAGTGGATATCACCAAATCCGGATTAGAGAAGGGGATGAGTGGAAAACCACATTCAAGTCAAATGATGGGTTGTATGAGTGGCTTCTTATGCCATTTGAATTGATGTGGCTGATGAATGAAGCGCTGAAACCATTTCTTGGTAAGTTCGTAATAGTTTATTTGGATGATAACTTGATATTTAGTACGACGAAAGAGGAGCACTTGAAGCATCTAGGGCTTGTTTTGCAAATATTGAAGCAAGAGAAGTTGCTGGTCAACTTAAAAAATATGGAGTTATTGTACTTGGGTTTTGTAATTTACCAAGATATTGAGAAAGTGAACCATTGTGGAGTGGTCATCATCAAGAAGCATGTTTGAGGCAAGAAGTTTCCATGGTTTGGTGAGTTTTTATAGAAAACCTATTATAAATTTTAGTGGCATATGTGCACCTATCACAGAAACAATGAAGGGCTGTATGAGAGAGTTCATTTGAATTTTGCCATTGAGAAGAGATTTCATCTTTTGAAGGAAAAGGTGACGAAATAGTCGGTTCTAGCATTACCAAACTTCAACAAAGTGTTTCTAGTGGGTTGTGATGCAAGTGGGACAATGATTGGTGGAGTTTTGAGTCAAGAAGGTAATCTGATTGCATATTCTAATGAGAAGTTAAATGAAGCCAAGATAAAGTATTCAATCTATGACTAGGAGTTTTGTGTAGTTGTTCAAGCATTGAAAAATTGAAGGCACTATTTGCTACTGAAGGAGTTTGTTCTATTCACGGACCATCATGCATTGCAGTTTATAAACAAGGTAAGTTGAGCCAAAAGCACATGGAATGGGTTGAGTTTCTTGAAAGTTACTCAATTGTTTTAAATCATTGAAGTGGTGAATTGAATAAGGTTGGTGATGCATTGAGTAGAAGGCATCTTTTGTTGTGTGAGATGAGAGTAGAGGTTGTTGGATTTGACTCCACAAGAGAGTTGTATGAGGATGATTTGGATTTTAGAGAAGCTTGGGCAGCATACAAGATCCCAATTGACATGAATAGCATTTTATGGTTGGAATATTTCATTCAAGAAGGTTTTCTATTGAAAGGGCAACATTTGTGCATACCTTTGTCATGTCTCCTTTTTAGCCCTAGGTGTGTGTCTTGTCCCTTAGCCTATTTTTAATTTTCCGTAGGTTAATGGGTTGGGATTAGGAAATTTATTTTAATAATAATTAAAGTTGGTCTTATTGTCATTTTTGATAGCATTGTAAAATGCCACTTTATTTATTATTTCTAGGCCGCCTAAATGGGACACAATAAGGCCTTTGTAACTCTTTAGTGTTATTTTTAATTATTTTGGGTAGAATTAAGTTAATTTAAAATTATATTTTTGGGAGGGAAAAGTAAATATTTTAATTTTAATTTCCGGAGAGTATAAAATCGGATCTTAGGCTCATTTGCAACACTCTGTCAAATTATCCAAAAAAATTCTTGTATTCGAAATTGAGCCCTATGTTCGTTTCTTGCCCTAGGACGAAAACCTTCCATTCTGTAGGAGAAATTTCATACAATGATTTCCATTGAGCTGATTGCATTGTATTTCTAGTTTGTGGTGTTTGTGTGAAGATTCAGTTGTGTGGTGTGTTTTGATAGATTCAGAAAAAAACAAAAATATATTTGTGGTGTGTTTCCAGTATTCTGTGTAGTGATTTCCAAGTTTATTGAGTATTTAATCTAGATTGTTGTGTGAGACTTATTGCACCAAATGTAGATTTTAATATACATATTTTATGCTATTTGCAAAGCAAATCTAATTGTTGATTTTTGAAGAGGTTGAGTGCTCTTGAAAGAGCCGTACCACTTCCCCTTGGTAGGCTGTACAAATCTATATTGTTGGCTGCCCAACTTGCTGGCTGTACAAGACCAAATATGAGGCAATTGATATAGAGTGTGGCAGCGCTTGGAATAATATTTGAGGAAGCCGTACTATGTGGGGAGTGCCGTAGCATTCATAAATGGTATTTTTGGTGGCTCAACAATGTTATCAGATCTGCAGCAGCTTAGGAAGCATTTAAAAAGGACCATACATCATTAAAAAGGTCAACCGTAAGCTCTCTAGTTTACAAATTAATTGATACACATTTCATCTGGTAATAACTTCTTAGATTTGCTGATTAGACTTATGTTTCAAGAAGATTTCTGTGGTGACAATTCTGAAAATCATTTAGTAAGAATTTTAGCCTGCATATATTGTAATCTTTGTGCGGTTTATAGCCAGATTGAAGTTGTTAAACATTTGTAATAATCTGGAAGGTTATCTGCCAGATTCTTTTAATTTCCAGAACTTAGTTTGTAAACAATGATTGGATGGAGTAGCCGTCAAGCATTTGCATACATTATCCGCCATTTTGGTGTTTATCCAGATCGGCTTGTAGTCTGTTGTTTGACATTGACCCGATCTGTAGTTGTAATCAGTCAGTTTGGCTTGTGCATATCTATTATGTCTGCTTGTTTGGGCATTGATTGTAAACTAGTCATTGCTACTAGTAAGCTGCATTACTTGTTTTTTTCTTGTCCACATTGCAGTTCCATATGCTCTCACCTTGCCCACATTGGGATCTTGGTGATCAAAAAGGACTTGGGTTTGTGTCGATTGTTAAGATTTGGAGATTTGTGGCTAATAGTCTGGTTAGGGACGTTACAACTTAATGGTTCAATGAGGGAGAGTTCGAGTGGACAAAACATTGGTGTAGCTGAGTAAGAGTTATTATTGACTGAAGATGAGTGTGGATGTAAAGAATGTTGTTCAAGGTTGTTAAGTTTTTCAACATGCTAAAGGAAATAAGTTAGAAGACAGGTTTATATCAGCCATTGCCCATGCCAAAGAGACCATGGGAAGATGTGAATATGGACTTTGTTCTTGGGTTGCCAAGAACCCAAAGAGGTAATGATTCAATTTTTGTTGTTGTAGATAGATTTTCGAAGATGATAGACTTGATTGCTTGTAAGAAGACAAGTGATGCCTCTCATGTAGCTACTTTGTTCTTTAGAGAAGTAGTAAGGTTGCACAAATTACTGAAGGTCATTGTCACATATAGGGTCACAGTTTTTGGGCTATTTTTGGCATACTTTGTGAAGAATGTTGAGCACTAGTTTGAGTTTCAGTTCAACCTATCATCCACAAATGGATGGGCAAACGGAGGTTGTCAATAGAAGCCTCATGAACTTGTTGAGATGCTCAGTTGGGAATAAGGCAGGCCTATGGGATACTACTTTGGCACAAACTGAGTTTGCATACAACTTAGTTAATAGAATTACAATGAAGAGTTGTTTTCAAATTGTGTATGGGTACAACCCTAGAGGAGTGGATGAATTGAGAAGTATAGCTGATTTATGAAGAAGTGTTGACATGGCTGATTTTGTTGAATATATGCATGAGCTGCACAAACAAGTAAATGATAATTTAAAGGAGAACATAATAAAATACAAGCAACATGCTGATCTCAAGTGGAGAAAGCAAGAATTTGAAGTTGGATAGCTGGTCCTAGCTCCTTTGAGGAATGAACGGTTTCCAAAAGGAACTTAGAACAAGCTGAAATGGAAAAAGATTGGACCATGCAAGATTTTGTAGAAGTATGCAGTGAATGCCTATGAAATAGAGCTTCTGACAGAAGCAGGTATCTCGCCAATTCAATGTTGCTGATTTGTATCCTTATTATGAGGGACAAACAAGTGGAGAGACAAGTAAATGTTAAGATTTCTCAATGAAGGATTGGTTATAGTAGTTAACTGAGAGGAAAATGGATGGAGTAGAAGCAGTGATTGATTCTCGAGTAATCTTGAGGACAAGAGGGAAATAGTACAATGAATATTTAGTCAAATAGAAGAACAAGACAGCCAAAGAAGCCAAATGGATGAATGCATCTGAAGATGCTAAGCTTGGAAATTAGTTCAAGATTTCACAAAATGTCCATAAACATGAGCTCATGGTTCATTTAATTTACCTGATGTCTATGATGTAGAAGCATATGAGTCCACGAGCAATCTTACATCACCAAAAACAATAATATGTTATATTTCAATAAAATTATAGTGTTCTTGAGTTTTGGTTGCTTTTGTCTATTAGGCTTTTCATCAAACATGCATATTCGGAAGCTTGCTGTAGGAGGTTACTTGTAGGTATTCTCTTAGGTCACAAACATAACCATGGTATAGATCAAACCATGGTACAAGTCAGTTACAAGTTACCTATAAGTGAACTGCAGGCTGTTATAGGTGTGAAGTCTTGCACCTAAATGATAAGAGGTCCCTTGAGGGTGTTTTTCCAACTTCCTTTTGGTGTTTGGGGTGACATTCTTTTTTAGGATTGATATTGAATAGTTTTTATCGCTTTCAGCAATATGGTAGTTTTATTTCTTTTGACAGTCATTTGACTTCTTAAAGGGGCTGTGCTTTGTCTTTTTTTGTTTTGGTGGTGCTAGGTCATCAAAACACTATGTTCTCCCACGTAACGGGATGGGGACGGGCAGGGACGGGGGTCGAGTTTTAGGGACGGCATTTTTTTTTGGCTATTTTTTAGGGGACGGCAGGGGACGACTACTAAAATAAGGTTTTTTTTAAATATAAGGAAATTTCAAATTTTTAGATGATAACATTGATAAGGCATTCATTATAGACATAATAGAACATTAAAACATGCATACATAACCATAACATTACACTTGAACTTAGTTTTCAACTTGTCACATGAGAATTGGCTTGGACCAGTTCAAAGTATATGAGCTTCAGCAAAATAGAATCGCAAGTTAATCAATCACATACGAACAACATATGGATGAACTGTGTGTATCCAAGCTAAAGAACTTAGACAAGAAATTGCTGCATAGGAAGGAAATGTAGATGCAATGGTTCTGTTGTGATGTTTTCACACATCGCCCCATTGCAAATGGGGACCCCCTCTTTTGCTCGCTTTCGCCGTCGTTTTTTCTTTGGTCTTGCAGTTTCTTGCCTGAATCCATGAAGTTGAGAAGAAGTTTCAACATGCTTGGCTCACGAGGAATTTGAAGAAGGCTTGAAATGGTGAAGAAAAGAGTGATTTTCCCGAGGATGAATGAAACCCTAATTATCATTCCTTGATCAAATCTGGGCAATCCATGGCAGAAGTCTATCATTCCATAGGAAATGTCCAAGTCCTTCACCCTCAGCATAAGACTCCGTGATGAATAAGGAATCTTGTTCCAAGACTCCAGTCTAGAAGTTCCTGTTCCAAGACTCCAGTCTAGAAGTTCTTGTTCCAACACTCCTATCTAGGAGTCCTATTCCAAAGTTCCTGTCTGGATTCTTGTCCTGAAGTTCCAATCCAGGGTCCTGAATTCAACAAGGCTTGTCATTTCCATGTCAAAATCCATCTTTCCACCTTAGAACCCTCTCCATTCCCGGCATGGAACTCAATTCTAATCTTGTTCCAAGACTCTATGTCCCACTCAGAAAGTCATTCCTGGACTCCAGTCCAGGAATCCAGCCTAGAGGTCTAGTCCGGAGTCCTGTCCAGAAATGCATATCCCGGAGTCTTGAATCAAGGAATTCCTGCCCGAAATCTTGTTCTAAGGTTTTATCCATATTCTTATCCTGACTAGACCCGGAATTCAACAAGAACTGTCACTCCTTGGAATGATCATCCTTCAGTCATGGAACTCAGTTCCTGGCTCGACAACCCCAGTCCGGAAGTTCAATCCAGGGCATATCCTTCTAATCCCAGTCCAGCAATCAACCTCATTTCTTAACTCGGAAGATTCTCAAATCAACAGGGTTTTCAAATTCCTAGGGCAAATTTCAAAGCAACAAACAGTGTTTAAGGTACCTTCCCAAAAGGCTGGAAATGCAACAGGAACTTCCCTGGTCGCATAATCCAGTAGGTACTGGATTATGCGCCCAGGACAATTTTTTGTCCTAGTCGCAAAATCCAGTACCTATTGGATTTTGCGCCCTAGGACTGGAGGGGTCCAGTTCAGCCTCCTGACCTGTCCAGTCAATCCTGGCTTGAAAATTCATTTCCTGATTCCCCTGTGGATGATTGCATCTTGGAATCTGCAGTCTGGTTTGAGCTCTGTCTCTCGCCTCGGAAATGAGAGATTCCTTGAGGATGGAAGAAACGAAGGATGGAAGAAACGAACATCCATCCTTCAGTCGTGGAGATGGGAGATTCCTCGAGGATGGGAGAAACGAAGGATGGAAGAAACGAACATCCATCCTTCAGTCATGGAGATTAGAGATTCCTCGAGGATGGAAGAAACGAAGGATGGAAGAAATGAACCTTGTGTTTTAGATCCCATGTCGATAACTGAACCTTCGTAGAATAGCTAAGAGTGTACCTGTTGCAAAACTGAAATCCCACTCAAAACTGACTTAAGGTAAGTCCTTGGCCAAAATCCATGAAACTGGAATAGGCAAGGTCAAAGGTGCAGAATCCTGCACATGATGAAATGTGCGCTCCTGGACAAATTTTGTCCTTGGGCACAAAATCCCTTACCTCTTGAAATGTGCGCTCAAGGACAATTTTTGTCCTTGGGCGCAAAATCCTTGACTGTTGGGAATGTGCGCTCCAGGACAATTTTTGTCCTTGGGCGCAAAATCCCTGACTTACTGAATTTTGCGCTCAAGGACAATTTTTGTCCTTGGGCGCAAAATCCTTGACTGCTAGGAATGTGTGCTCTAGGACAATTTGTGTCCTTGGGCGCAAAATCCTGCACCAGTGGAAATTTGCGCTCCTGGGGAACTCAGCCATTTTTTCAATATATTTAAGTATAAGTTGAGAGATTGAATTTCTTATACTTTAAATATTTTTCAATATACCTTTTAGGATGTTTGAGATAGGTCTCGAATCCACTGGATTTAACATGCAAAATCTAGAATTTGGAGGATCCACTAGATTTCAGACTTAGTCAAATTTTCAGGATTTCAGGATTTCAGGCTACCAGACTTAGCCAATTTCAAATAGATAAGTTGCAAAATCATTCAAATAGAAGGAATCCCTGACTCAAGGAGAATTTGTCCAAGGGGCAATATTCCAAGACTTAGCTGGATTTTAACAAAAGTTCAAGGATCATTCTAAGGAAGAAAATCCAAAACCTTAGGAAATCCCCGACGTCGCAAAATCCAAAACCTTAGGAAATCCCCGACGTCGCAAAATCCAAAACCTTAGGAAATCCCTGACGTCGCAAAATCCCAAACATCAGGAATTCCCCGACATTGCAAATTCCCCGACAAGCCAAATTCCCCGATAGACCAAAATCCCCGACCACCGACAAAGCAGAAAAAGACAAAAGATATAAGTCGGCTGGGCCATAAAGTAAGGCGGCTAGGGTTTTTCTAGGCTAACCTAAGTTGACCAAGTGGCAAAGAAGGTTTAAATGCCTATATAAGGCAGTGCTCAAGTCACTTTCAATCATTCTAACTCAATTCCAAACCAAGGAGAGCAGAAATTTATCTTCCAAGAACCAGATTTCATCAAGAGAAGGACAACTTTGTCCAATGAGGATTCCAGATCTTAGTATTTCCAAGGGCAGATTCTTCGTTAAGGCAGAAATTTCTGTAGGTTTAAGGCAGATTTCTGAACTTTCCAAGAGCAGAAATTCATCCCCTAGGACAAGTGGAATTCCAGGATGAGCAGGAATCCCCGACTCCATAGAATCCTTGACCACCTGGAAATTGCTCCCTGACCTGGAAATTCCTCCTGTCCATGCCTGGTAACCCTGGAATGAAGGAAAAGTCAGTCGAGTATGAAGAATGCCGGAGAATGAGGGAAATCCTTTGTTTGTTCAGGAATTTATAAGTGAAATTGATCAAAACTTGCAAAATCATTCATGTTTTATTTCATATTGCATTGCATTTATGGATTTTGTGCATCATAACTATTCGAGGTTTCCCTTGTTTCACAGGAGTCCAGGACGAGGATGGGCTTCCATGAAGACGGAGCTCAAGGATGATCAAAGACTATCTCAGACATCATGGAGTTCCCATATCGGAGTGGAGGACTACTTCCAACACCAGACAAGGAGACTACATGTGAATTCCGCAAGAAGAAAAGAAAGATTCAGACATCTCAATGATACAAGGAAGGCAACATCAAAGTTTCTAGTTTAGCAACAGGGAGACTTCGCATAAAAGACTGGAACTCCTTTCAACACTTCAAGTTCCACATCAAGGATTCCGGTTTCGGACTAAAGGATCAATCCTTGGAAAACCAAGAGGATACACTTCAAGTTCACATCCATCAGGAGGAATGGGAATCCACGCCAAGGATGAGGAATTCCAACCCAAGAATCCAGGACAGGGAATTCTATTCCATGACAGGGAATTCCAACTCAGGAAGGAATTCCATTCCAGGACCCTAAGGAAAGTGCGCCCCTGCTCAAGGAAGGATTCCTCCACATGAAAATCCTATTCACCCTGGAATTTGCGCTCAGGATAAAGGACTCCAGGACATCATGGAATTTGAGACTAAAGAACAGGAGGAAGTTCCAGACAGACAGGACAGTCCTAGATAGGTGGCGACCAAGACAGCTGGAAGTTTTCCTTACACATTCTGACGACCAGGACAGGTGGCAGTCACCTACATGTGGATTTTGACAACCCCACCTACTTTTCTAGGGTTTATGACCCAGGGCACATGTTTCAAGGAAATCTGATTTCCCTTTTGCCCTAAGATATTTTTGAGAGCCCATTTAAAGGCTGAGGGATGCCTCATTGTATCTCTCTCTCTCTCTTTTCCATCAATCTGATGCTCCTAGAGCACCCTAGTGGTTAGCTTTCATTTCTGCATTGTATTTCTGAGCTAAAACTCCAAGGATTAGTTGGATTGTTGTAATACAGACTTCTGAAGCAATAATATATGCATTGATGAATGGTGTTCATATATTTCTTTAGATTTTTGGCATGGTCTTATTGATTTCTTGGAGCAAATTTGAAAGATATTGAAGTTCTTTCTTGTATTTTCATGCTTTTGTTAGATAGATGTGATGGGAATGTTCTTGTTGAATGATTGAAGCTGATTTGTTCATACCATTTGTGATCTGTGGCTTGCAAATCACTTTGTATGGTTAGTCTGAACGTAATCTATGCTTAACTTAGGTTGTTTCTGTATGATCAGCTCCATGATCCATTACAGGAGAGTGTGAAAATCCTTGCCTCTACCCCAGAAGATTGCACCATCCCTGCCTAGCTGTTGTCTCATGACGAAGCAGAGGACCGGTTCCAGTTTCATCTTCAACAGCGGTCATTTCCCTTGATTAGTTAGACTCCTGAACCCTTACCTTATCTTTTGCATTTTCTTTTAGTTCTTCATTAGGATTAGTTTTCCAGAGCCTCATTGCCGAATCATCCGCCTCTTCAAGAATGGAACTTTAGAATTCCGAGTTGTCCATTTGTGAAAGAATTCCATTCACCCGCAAATCCAAGTCCGAGTCCCAGAAATGAATTCCATGACCATAAAGGAGCAATCTTACGTAAGTCCCCCTCGTGATTACCAGCAAATCACATCATTTCACTGAGTCTATCCCTGTGCACGTCAAGACCTAACATAAAAGGAACCTTGGAGCAGTCTCATTCGATCACACAGTTCAATGTCTGAGAAGCTTTATTCAAGAGAGGATAGGATACTCTGTGTTTTATTCTAATGTTGTTGTAGTCACAAAAACCTCATCAACAGGTTCCCATGTAGATTACATCACTAACAGTGAAGGAGATGGAATGATCAGTACATCAAGTATTTGACAAATTTGTAGTAGGAAAAAATAAAATATGGCAATGATCAATGAATACAAAAACAATTCAGTGCAGCCTTGCTAACTATTTCTTTGTTTCCTGCCAAAAGTGTGTTTTTTTTTTAAATTTTTTGAGTTGGGAGTTTGCTGGGCCGTAGGGGACGGCTAGCTATCTCCGGTATGGTCAGGGGTCGTCTCGGCCGTACTAGGGACGGCTAGCCGTCCCTTGAGTCCCCTGAAAAAAGGGGACGTCCTCGGGGAAACGGGGATGGTTAGGGGACATTTCCTGGCCGTCCCCGCGTCCCTGGGACGTCCCCGGTACGGGTACGGCCAAAAAAAGGCAGGGGACGCATCCCCGGTGAACATAGTCAAAACACCATCTTGTGGCAGTTGTTCATGATCCCGATTCCCAACCATGACTCCTCACGTTCCTTTGGTTTTGTGGCTATTCATATTCTCTATGGCAGATGTTTTTCTTGGGAAAAAATCTATTGGCAGTTGTTGGAAAAAGGTCTTGTGCAGTTGGACAACGTGTTTAGGTTTGGCTATCGCTTGTCCAACATGTGGAGCGTCTTTGTTAGTAGTAGGGGAAGTTTTTGGATCAAGAAAGGGTTTTAATGGTTGGATAGGGGTTTTAATGGTTGGATAGGTTATGCGAATTGAAAGGTAGATCATTTGAGGAAAAGAGAGGTTGAATAGAAAACAAAACAGAGACATAGAGGAAAATAGAGGAGAACGAAAAGGGGAAGAAATCAGTCTGTTATCCGTCCATTAAAGAAAAAGAACAGTTCATTTTGATTCATTCCTATTCTGTGAAACTAGAAGGCACATATGAGCATGTTTGTAAGCCTGTTCAAGGCCGATTTATCAATTTTAATGGAAGTAGTATTGTTATGCTTCTATTTTTGGTGCATATGGTTGTTGGTAAATGTTAGGCTGCTAGGTTTAGGTTGCCCTTCATTGGAACCCCTTGCCTAGACTGCATCATAAAGTTAAGATAAGATAGTGTGCATCTGAGTAAATAAAAACAATAGCAACTGTTTTAATAGTCTATTTTGCCTCCAATGCCATGTAAATATTCCTTTTTTCATCCAAGGTCAACCATTTGTATATGCTATCATGTTGTTTGTTTGTTCAAAGCTTTGACACAGATCAAAATTGTTATCATGACATAGAGAAACTTTTTTTTTAAATGTTTAAAAAACAATGAAAAAGAACTTTATTGTTGCCTAGGCTGCAAGGAGTTCCTGGCATCCTCGAGATGGTCGAGGGACTTCTAGAAGTCCCTAGGCTGTCTTGGGGATGTCGGGTGTCCTCCTACGTCCACAACAGGGGACATCCCAAAGACGTCTTTTGCTTCTTTATCTTCCACTATCTACGTCTATGCGATGTCTATTGTTTATCTCAAATTTTCATGTGAAGTCCTAACTGTTAGACAACCAGGTTTAAATGCTAGTAGTTTTGACAACCGGAGTTCTTTTCACACTATTATCTTGAAGTTTGTTATTGTTGCTGCTGTGGTTTATTTGAGGTTTAATTGTTTATTTATATTCATGGAAGAAAAGTGTGTTTCACTTATCCTTTGATGGTAGAATACATGAATCTTATTAGTGAATGAAATTGTTAGAGGCATACAAAACAGAAATAGATTTTGCTAATTTTGAAACTTAGCCATTTGTGTTTTCCTCTCTTGTGCAGATGGATATAACTCCATGCTTTGGGCTTGACTTCAAGATAGAAGATATCCAAGATACTGTTATCCACTGCCTTTTTTGTTTTCTTTCATTTCTAGTAAAATTATTTAGGTGGTTACTAAGAAATGGTGCTTAAGTTAATATCTAGGTTGCAGATGTGTGAAAATCAAATGATTGTTGACAAGGATGGCCTTGGTTTTGATAGTTAAGAAAATATTAGTTTTTGTTCAAATTTTAATTATTTAGTTTTCAGCTGTGAAGCATCTCAGATAAGCAAAGGCTTTTTATGCTAACAAGATAAATCAAGGCTATAGTTCAATCTGTTGTTTGACTTGACAATCACACAAATTCCACAAAAGATAAACTGGGAGGACAAAATAGTGAAGGGTTCAAATGACTGGATTTTGCAAACTGCTGTATCTAAGCTCTTTGAGGAGCGACCAATTTGGCCAAAACGCACCTTGCAGGAACGTTTGGCAGATGATGGCCTAAAGATTACATATGATCACCTGAAAAGGTCTTCGATTTGCATCTTGCATTATGCCTTTTATCATTTTTTATACTTTTCTACTCTCGATGTACAAATGGGAACTCAAAATGAAATCATTTGATTGTTTTACATGTAAGGAAATTTAATGTTTATTTTTATTTTTCTTCAAATATTTTCTGGCCATATTGGTTTGTGGTTTTACTTTCTGTTTGAACTCATACTTTCACAGGGCTTACATTACTTTCTTTCCATGCAGGCTTCTTTTTAGAACAGCATATTACTTTGGGTGTGGTCCATATCGAACTCTGTGGATTAGGAATGGTTATGATGCCAGAAAGGATCCAGAATCACGCATGTAATGGCTTCCATTGCTCTTTCCTTATTGCTGATTCTACATAGCAGTTGAGTTGAAAAATCTTTAGGAAGTAGAAATGACAATGCCTTGTATATTCATTAACTAAACATATTTTGGAAAGAATCTAGTATGTCCAATTGAATAGAATATGAAACAAGAAGAAATTGAGGAGATAATACCCTGCAGAGACTTAGTACCATGTGACTTAGCATGGCAGGTTCGCTGGAATATCTTCTGCAACCATTGGGTTTCCTTAACATCCCATCTGTCATGGATGGATTGTTTCCTTTTACTAGTCGTATAATTATTTGTTGTAAAGATATTGAACCTTGAGATATAATATAAAGTAATAACATAAAGAAGATATAATCAAAAGAAATGGCACTTATGATAACATAAAATAAACAACATAAAGTCTATGATTAATATAACCTAACCAGGGCATCCAAAAAGCAATTTCTAATATATGGGGATAGTGCTGTGATCAGGAGCTGATCTATGATGAGGATAGATATTATTATAGTTACTAGACTCAGACTCAGCACAGACTTGGCAGGTTGGTTTTGGACTTGGTCTCAGACTTGGCACACAGACTTGGCAAATTGAAAAAATCATGAAATGTAGAGAATTTCTAATGAATTAACGGTTTTTCTATGCACTACTCTCTAAATAAACTTTAAAGACACAAGAAACTAATCAATTACAAGCTACTTTAATCATATACATAAGTATATGTCAAATATATGATTATAAAAGTGGATTTGAGCTGAAGGAAACATGATTTATAAATATATAAATATTTTAACTCATGGATTGTGATATCCATGGCATCAAAAACAGAAATCATGTGGAGTCATGATCTATGGTATTGAGGACCCTCTCTCACTTGGATCGACATCACTAGCTCTATGTGGGGTCCTGCACCTGTACCTGAGATAGCTCTGTGATGATGCTGCAGCCATGGTACCATTACTTAGGATTAGGATTGACTCAGCAAACAAACATTATAATTGTAATTCAATTACCTAGGATTTAATTGAAAAAAGTAAAAACCTAAGTTGCTGAATTGGGTATGGGTATGTGGGTATGATATGCTGGTACGTTAAAAAAATTTGGAGGCTGGGTATTGTTGATGTTTGTTTTTCGACAAGTCAACAATAGAGTATCCCACTCTCTCTTGAATAAAGCTCTTCAAAGGCTGAACTATGTGATCCAGTGAAGTAACTCCAAGGTTCCTTATTTATGATGTATGATGGGTTAACTCAGTGATTACATGTGATCTTGCTGATAATCACAAAGGGACTTACATTAGACTTCTTCATACTTGTTTAGCTTATTCCTCCTTTCAGTGTAGATGATGTATCAATGATAAAAAAAAACCAAAAGATAAGGGTTCAGAAAGGCTAATCTAAGGTCAATGAAGTAATGATGATATACGACTAGACAAACTCCTGAATTAACCTAACTCCACTTCGCCAAGGATGCCTACAACTACATGAAGTTGGTGCAATCTCCTAAGGTTACGCGAATGGTTTTCAAATCGTGAAGGCTTATACAAGCACCCATTAAACGACGCAGCTCAAACAAGCATCCACAATCGAACTTATACAAATAAGGCTTAGACTAGCTTTACACAACACTTCACCAACGATGAATGTTAAAAACATGAACTAGGAGTTAATCAAATATTCAATACAAATATACATTACATCAAAGAGCTTCTAATCTACTTCTAATCTAATTTGAAACATCTCTCCACTTCATTAAGATACAAGAAATCATGTTACTCCACAAGACAACACTAACACCAAACAATGCTCCAATGTCTTTGCATTAATCTTGAGAAATATTTACAACAACTTCAAGCCCTCAAAGAGAATTTCGAGAGTCTCTTTTATTCTACCTCTAAAATCTATTCTCTAGTCTATATATTACAAATGAGGCAACAAGGCCTTTATATAGTGGTCCAGATTACAATGAAAGGCTAGGATCAATTCATGTAGCCAAGGGCTTAGATCATGCCACCTCAATAGGTAGTTACAACAAACTACTATTTTTAGTACATATGAGAGGCAATGAAGGCACACTTTCCAATGTAATAAGGATAAGATGAAATCATTTAAAACATTCTCCACATAGGCGTCTCTTTGGCTTCTTTTATTAAATGATACATTGAATGTAGTTGAAATGATGTGGTTGATTATGATTGGATGATGATGTGTACATGCCACCTAGGTGCCATTTCAACAAACTTGGGGATTCCAACAATTAATTCAAACTGCTCTGTATGATGTCTTCAATATGATTGCTTTTGATGATGAACACTTGAGATGTATCTTGTTGATCTTGCCTTGTTCATATTCTTGTAAACTGGATGAATACATGTTGCTTCACTTGCATGACTTCATGATGTTTCTTCTTCTTGTAGGATACATGATGATCTTCTCTGGATGATCCTTCACGAAGGGTAATGTATATGATGATGCTGCCTCCTTCATCATGTAAGAGTAGATGATGATGATACTTGATTCATGATTAGAAGTAGGATCTCTCTTGGACTTGAAGATTGTAGAGTCTTGAAGCTTGGATGGATGAATGCCTTGGAACATTTGATGATGGAGCATATGAAACTGGATGTGAGCCTCTTGGAATGATGCTTCCTCTACAACTTGAAGATGATTTAAGCACTTGCTCTTGATGATCATGATGTAGTTGATGAAATGCTTCCTTGAAGATGATCTTGAAGTATTCCTTAGAGCAGCCACATGATGACTCTTCCTTGAAGGTTGAAAGAACTTGAAGTAGAGTGTGGATGAAAGCCTTGTCTTGTGATCATGATGCAATTGATGAAGCATGTTGATCTTGATGCGATGCTCTTTGAACAACTCATGATGTTTTCTCCTCTTCTCATTCCTTGCTTATCGAAGGTGGGTCAAGCTTTTTCTTCTTTCTTGACTCCTTAGCTTCATCCTTATTGCTGCAACACAAACAGAGAAACAACATCAATCCCCTTGATAAATACTTGATTTCATAACATATAAGAATCATTACATGCATCTATAACCTAAGTGCATTGGATAAGCAATTCAGCCTTCACTTAAATTTCACAAGATTTACACCTAAACAATCAAAACAGACTTCTTCAATCTTGGCGCAGCAGATGACACTTTCATTCTTCGGTTGAAACCACTTTATCCTTGGGTTGAATGATCACATGAAACTTGGACTAGATCTCCTCTAATAGTGGCTCACTAGATAACAAATTGGATCTTCGCTTAAAAAATCTTATAAAATCTGAATTGAACTTCACACCTAGTGGCGCAGCAGATGATCATTTTGAATCCTCTCTTAGAAAGTTACATAAGACTTAAATTAGACCTCCTCCAAAACTCTTATCACAATCTTCCTTCAAGCGCTTTGGATGAGGCATAATGGATGAGGTGCATTAGATCAGGTTTTTAAATCCTCTTGAAAGTATGCTTAAGACTTGCAAAAGTTAAAGGCTTTAAACTCCTCTTAAAAAACTCATTAAGGCAGTGCATTGGATTAGAATCTTGGGGATCCTCCTTAAAAGATTTTAAAACTTTATTTCATGCCACTTCTATGTCATCCTTGAAGGGGCGCAGTAGTTAACAATTTTGAATCCTCTTGGGGTAACATTCAAGACTTAACTTTACCTTCTTCATCATGGCGCAGCAGATAGGATTTTTGAATCCTCTTGGTATTGGCACATTAGATAAAGGTTCTAGAGCTTTCTCCTTCTATTCATCTTAGCGCAGCAGATGAAGGTTTAAGATCTTTCAAAACTTCACAAAACTCACTCTAAGCCAATCTTCTTCCAATTCAGAAATTCATCTTCACTTGACTGTCCTTGTTAGACTTCAACTCAACCATCCTTCAATAATGGCGCATTGGATTGAGGTTTTGAAGTCTTCTTATGCTTGAAAATCACCTTAAGACTAGTGGCGCAGCAGATCAGATATTAGGATCCTTATTAAAATGACACTTAAAACTCAAAATTCTCCTCATACTACATGGGCGCAGTGGTTGAGAGAATTGATTTCATCTTAAAACTTCACAAAATTTGCATTTTGGTACTTAACACTATCCCTTCCATTTTGGCGCATCACATCTAGGTTTCATGTTCCAATTGAATGATCACACTTTGAAGACTCCAACAAACTCCTTTGAGCGCACTAGATGGCACTTTTGGATCCCCTTGGTATTGGCGCACTAGATGGCCATTTTAATCTCTGGTTGGAAGGTCTCTTAAAATTCGCCACTCTATCCTCATCATTCCTTGGCGGAATGGATGTGGCGCAATGGTTCATCATTTTGATCTCCGGTTAAAAGCGCATTTTATCAAGATTTTGTGCCACTCTTGTGTCCTGTCGCATTGGATCAAGATTTTGGATCCTCTGGGGTACTTAATCGTTTTTCAGGGTCTCTCAGGGTAAAGGTCTATTGAAAAATATTTTAAGTTGAGAGATTGAATTTCTTATACTTTAAATATTTTTCAATATACCTTTCAAGATGTTTGAGATAGGTCTCGATTCCACCGGATTTAGCATGTAGAATCTAGAATTTGGAGGGTCCACCAGATTTCAAACTTAGTCAATTTTTCAGTGTTTTAGGATTTCAGGCTACCAGACTTAGTCATTTTCAGGATCTCAAACATACATCAAGATTGATCTTAGTGTTCATGAATTGGATGGAATTTGATCAAGACTCTTCATTACTGCATGAGACCTTCAGTTATAAAGCAAAATCTTCTAGGAGAGAGACTTCTTCTTGGATTGGCAGAGGAAACGAACCTAAGACATCATCCAAAACTAAATGCAAAGCATCAGAGCTCAAAAAAAAGGGGGTCCCCATTTGCAATGGGGCGATGTGTGATTTGGTCACAACAGGTATGTTTGGGTATGTCTATACAAAAATTATATAAAAATCATAAATATATACATATTTGCAGCCTAAAAGCTATACACTATTTTAATTTTTAACAATAAATAATAATACTATATACTATAGAATTATAATATAATATAAATAAAAATATTATATACTATTTTATTATTTTAATTGTGTATATACTATGTAAATACTATATAATATATACAGGTTTTTAAATTTTAATATTGATATCAGTAACTAGAATTTTAATATAGTATTTACTGTGTATTTTATATAATATAGTAAATTATAAAATACAAAATAGTAAATAGTAATACTATTAAAAGACTAAAAGTTTTAAGTCATAAAATTAAAAAATTAAAAAATTAATACTGGTATTAAAATTTAAAAACAATGAAATTTTTAACTTTTAAAACTTAAAAAATAAAAAATCGTGGAGTTTAAGGGCAAGTGAGCAGAGGATGAAAAATAAGGTTAGTCGATGCAGCGGCAACAACGTATTTGGTTTCCTTTCGCACATGTTTTCTTTCTTTTAGCTTCAACCTCTCTGATGTGAATAATAAGATCAGTTGTGAAAAAATAAGCGAAGTGAGTGCTTTTAGGGAAGTTGGCTAGGGTTTTTTAGAATGGAAAAGTAAAAACAAAGCCATGAAAAACCTTGTCAGGTCTTGGAATCATGTCAGAATCGGCGTAAAAACTCCATGTCAGTGTTAGAATCTCATGAAATCACCCAACAGAGTCATGAGACGTTTTCAAGTGCAATAAGCAGAACCTTGGTCAATTCTGTAGGGTTTTTCGGTGGTACCTAATTTCAGGACGTACTGTACTTGAAATCGGCAGGGTAAAGAGCTGATTCAACAACATAGAAAAAACTCAAGAAATAAAAATGTTGCTTTTCCATTTGGTGTAGCTCAAAACAGTTTTTTTTTGCTTTTTAAAACCAGAGTAGGGGTTTGGGGGTGGCAGATCCCAACGGGGTTGAGGGGTAGCGCCCCTCACAAGGTTTGACACCAACACCCTTGGTGTGTTCCTTGTTGCATGTAAGAACCCTTACCAATTCTGCCCTGATTTTTTAGTTTGAGTAGTTTGACATTTTGTTAAACACTTGTTATGCAAGGTGACTGAGTTCTGATTTCTGAGTGGTTGTTTGTTTTGTGATGTTCGTTTGAATGATTTTCAATGCCAATACATATGCAAATATATAGAAAAGATAACCAAATACTTGCATAACAAATATCAATGGTTCAACACCCAATCATGCTTTATTAATCGTTGTTATAGGTCTGATTACACTGATAAATAGGTCTGATACAGAGTATATCAGACTGATTAAACTTATAAAAAGTGTTTGCAGAGCCTATTCAAATTAAAGATTTGAATATTGAATTCGTTTACAACATACCCGATTGAATAACACTTCTTCTAGGCACAATATGAAACCATACAAAGCAAATAGATGACTAATATAGAATGGAATAGTGCTGCTGTCCACAACGAAAGTTTGATATGAAGTCTGTTGGTGTATACAATGATGTAGCAGCTCCTTATTAGCCATGATTCCTCCAAGATTGATGACTCTTAAACCCTAGGCATTGAGGATGCCAAAACTCCATAAAATACCAATATCTATCAAACCCTAGATGACTGATAAAGAATTTGCTGAGGTCTGATATGCAATGTAACAGCTCATGAATTTCTTATGTATGGCAGCGATTTCACCCTAATAATGATGGCGACCTCCTTCAAACTCCACGATTAGGGTTTAGTAAACAAAATCAAACTTTAACAACATAAACCCTTCATATATCTGCATTATAAAACCCTTCCATGGCTGATATAATCTCTCACAAAGACCTGCAAAGAAAGTAGATATATACCTTGCCCATATCGCACCAATTCCAAATGGATATTTGTTACAAATCCTTCAATTTGGAAGTCCAAACCCTAGCAGCTGTAAACTTGCAAATGTTTATCAATTCCAACTCTTCTATGATACCAAAATTCTCCAATGAAGCTCAATAGAAAACCCTGAATGGATTCATCTCTCAAGTGGTATTGGGTTTTCGTCCAAACCACAATTTTTAAGGGTTTTCGTCCCTAGAAGCAAGCTGAACCAGAAGTTAGAGCAGAAATGGAAATATCCAAGCCAATGTCAAAATACTCAATGATGAAATGACCTCCCAAATGCCTGCTTTTATAACCCTCAAGTGGAGCGTTTAGTTTTGCCATATTTTATACAAGTTTCATGTCCGCCTCCATAACTTGGGATTAAAATATTATTTTATTTCACTTTTCCTTCTCCAAGTGGGACGTCCAACTTTGGCATTAAAATATTGTTTTATTTTGTCATTTTATTATAATTTATTTTCTCCCTTTATAAAGTGACTTTCTATTCTCCAATCTTTAAGTTATTTTGCCAACTTTCCAAATTTCTAAGTTTTTTATCAACTTTCCAAATATCTAAGTCACTTTTGCTACACTTAACTGACTTTACAAATATCTAAGTCACTTTGCAACAATGGCTCAAAAAAGGGACATTACAAGTCCTCCCACCCCGAGATTGCTTGTCCTCAAGCAATCACATATGAATGGTTGATTACTTTCACAAGATACCAGGATCCCATATTCTTCTTGTATGACTATACATACTCAATATGAAATGAAGAACATCTCTCATCATAACATCCATAATACTCACACATACTTTCTCAAAGCTGCTGGTGCAAAAGATGACAACAATGTTAAAACTGAAAATTTGATTTAGACTCATCTTGGGACTGCTTCCGCTGTCATAAACTGACAATCCCTCATTAACACTCAAACTCAAAGTGTTAAAATGACCATCCCATGCACCAAAGTCACCCACATAGAACCTTTCCATCACCTTATGATTAATAAAATCATATGAAGATAATGGACTGCTGTTCACAGTCATATAATCAGCATTTCTGTAATGCCTTCCAATAGTGTCATCATAGTCTTCGTGTTCAATTTCTTTAATGGCTAGATGTTCATCTTTATGTGCTGATCCAAGAGGTGTATCAAGCTGAAAACCAAATGTATTACTTGTCATAAACTTTTCCTCATGGTTGCAAATTGTACCTTCATGTGAACACTTCTCTAATCTCAAGGCTCCATATTCTTGATGTACATCCTAATCATTATCAACATAAGGAATGTTAAGAGTCTTCATGTTGTACCATCATAATTTCTTCCCCTTGAAGTATTGAAGATTGATGAAGTAATGCCCATAGTTGTTGCTTTTCATGATCTATGTGAGCATGCTTTTCCTTAATCTTTTGTAGGTGCTGTTTTGCTTGAGTAGCCATTAACTTAGCTTCTCTAGCTTTCCTTAGCCATTCATCACACATGGCTTGGGTCCTCATAACATCTTCTATGCTATGTATATGAACAATATCTCCTTTTAAGTCAGCCAACGTACTAACTGATTCCTTGCAATCGTTATGTAAAGATGGTTTAACAATGTTATGCTCAAGTAATGGATCATCAATAGTACCCATACCTCCATAGAATGAGTTTGCTGATTGATCTTGAAGACCTTGATGTTGAGACATGGACCAGCTAGGACTCGAACCTAGGACCTTCCATTCGCTGCTGGAGTGTATCAGAGCTAGGCCCAGGCTAGGAGCCCCAAGCACACGAGAGGTGTGGCTTAAGGGGGGGTGTTGGTGTTGGAAATAAGCCACACCCGGACCGACGATGGACTGGTCCAAGAGGGGCTAGTAGCTCAGTGGTAGAGCACTCCAGTAGCGAATGGAGGGTCCTAGGTTCGAGTCCTAGCTGGTCCATGTCTCAACACTTGACTCTTACAATCAGCTACCTCTATGACCTCTTCTTTACATAATTTTTGATTTGAAGCTAGGGCAACGTTAGGCTCATTGAGTTCTTCATGCCCTCCTTGAACTTCATTGGCTAAATCAGAATTTGTAACCATGGCTCTTATTGTGTCATCTTCATTAGAAATATCCTCAACACTTGTAGATGCATGCTCTTCAAAGGTGGTATTGTCTTCATATGTATGATCAATAGTTGCTGATTTGACAAATTCTATATCGACATTCCTATCAACTTCATTATCATCATAAAGACTCCGACTTGTAGATGCACCAAGTGATTCTTCTTTGTTTCCACATGTATGACTAGGTGTCCATACTTCATAGCATGTGAAGTAACGATGTTCATTCCTCAACTTATTTTTACTCTTCTTTTGTGGCTGATTAGAAGATTGCTGACATGGTTTATAAAGTTTGAAGCTCTTATTTTCACCTTCTTTCTTCTCTTTCTTCCTTTCTTCCTTTCCTTTCCTTGTTCTTTTAATGTAGTTCACCAAGCCTCTTTTACTAGGTTTCAATGTTACAACTAAACTCAAGAAATAATCAAAAGAAACCTGTTTTTTAAACCTATCAGTTATGCTTTGATATTCTTCAAAGAGTTGGATGTCTTCTTGTTTGCGTGCAAAAGTATATAGAATATCATCCATACTTCGATCCATTGAAGACCCTTAGTATGTAGTTGAAACAAACTGATTTCCAAATTGAATTCTACCCTCCAGGCTGGCAAGATACACTGCTCTGATACCACTGTACGAACACTTACCAATTCTGCCTTGATTTTTCAGTTTGAGTGGTTTGACATTTTGTCAAACATTTGTCATGCAAGGTGATTGAGTTCTGATTTTTGAGTGTTTGTTTTGTGATGTTTGTTTGAATGATTTTCAATGCCAATACATATGCAAATATATACAAAGATAACCAAATACTTGCATAACAAATATCAATAATTCAACACCCAATCATGCTTTATTAATTGTTGTTACAGGTCTGATTACACTGATAAACAGGTCTGATACAGAGTATATCAGATTGATTAAACCTATAAAAAGTGTTTGCAGAGCCTATTCAAATTAAAGATTTGAATATTGAATTCGTTTACAACATACCCGATTGAATAATACTTCTAGGCACAATATGAAACCATACAAAGCAAATAGATGACTGATATAGAATGGAATAGTGCTGCTGTCCACAACGAAAGTCTGATATGAAGTTTGTTGATGTAGACAATGATGTAGCAGCTCCTTATTAGTCACGATTCCATCCAGATTGATGGCGCTTGAACCCTAGGAGTTGAGGATGCCAAAACTCCACAAAATACCAATATCTATTAAACCCTAGATGATCGATAAAGAATTTGCTAAGGTTGATATGCAATGTAACAACTCACGAATTTCTTAATGATGGCGACCTCCTTCAAACTCCATGGTTAGGGTTTAGTAAACAAAATCAGACTTTAACAATATAAACCCTTCATATATCTGCATTATAAAACCCTTCCATAGCTGATATAATCTCTCACAAAGACTTGCAAATAAAGTAGATATATTCCTTGCCCAAATCACACCAATTCCAAATGGATTACAAATCCTTCAATTTGGAAGTCCAAACCCTAGCAGCTGTAAACTTGCAAATGTCTATCAATTCCAACTCTTCTATGATACCAAAATTCTCCAATGAAGCTCAATAGCAAACCCTGAATGGATTCACCTCTCAAGTGGTATTGGGTTTTCATCCAAACCACAATTTATAAGGGTTTTTGTCCCTAGAAGCAAGTTGAACCAGAAGTTATAGCAGAAATGGAAATATCCAAGACAATGTCAAAATACTTAATGATGAAATGACTTCCCAAATGCCTTCTTTTATAACTCTCAAGTGGAGCGCCCAATTTTGCCATATTTTATACAAGTTTTATGTCCACCTCAATAACTTGGGACTGAAATATTATTTGATTTCACCTTTCCTTCTCCAAGTGGGATGTCCAACTTTGTCATTAAAATATTGTTTTATTTTGTCATTTTATTATAATTTATTTTCCCCCTTTATAAAGTGACTTTCCATTCTCCAATCTTTAAGTCATTTTGCCAACTTTCCAAAATTCTAAGTCTTTTATCAACTTTCCAAATATCTAAGTCACTTTGCAACAATGGCTGAAAAAGGGGACATTACATTGCATTACATGGTGAGTTAGAGGAGCAGAGTCCTCACCAATAAGCCCAAATTAAGGCCTTTGAGGCCACATGGACTTTCATGGTGCATGCTATTTTCATAAATTTATTGCTAGCTCCAAGAGTTCAGACTCAACCTTTAAAAAGTACAAGTGATGAAGCCATAGAGAAGTAATTAGGCCCTAATTGTGTTCTTGTTTGCTTTTCAGGGTTTAGGAGTTCATTTTAATTTTTCTCTCTCCAGTTTTAAATGTTTTTTGTTCACTTAGTTTGATCCTTGGGACTCGTGAGTCCTGATAAGTTTGGCAGAAACTCGCTAAGGTTAAGGTTTGAGTCTGAGCCTGCAAGATGTGGATGGCTTGGCTTGGCCTGGGACTCAGCGTTTCTGCCAAGTACCCGACATGTTTAGGTACTAAGTATATTATATTTCTAATTCACCAACATGAATTTCAACATGCGACAACTAGTGTAAATTGAATACAAATTGATTTAAGATGCTCTTCTCTGCATGCTTTGTTAAAAACAAAATTTTACATAGAATTGTGAAGCCATTTAAGTACTGGAAAGTTTAACAGTTGTATAATGTAATGAGCAAGTAATGCTCAAAACAATCACATAAAGAGAAATATACACAAGGGATTACCTTGGATAAAAAAAAGTGGGAAAACTCCAGCAACTTGGGGCTGTGCTGCCTTATCTCAACCAAAATCAGCAAACATTACAAACCAGATGATCCCTTGGAGCCTTCAAGACCATTGTGGGACTATTACAACACTTCTATAGTACATTTTCAAGCTTGACTTACTTTGTAGCTCGCTCAAGAGTCAAGATCACTTGACTTCTACTCTCAGCCGTGCAAGCATTTTACAACTCTAGACGGTTTTAATTGAAATCAATTGGCATATTTATTGTTCTACATGAGTAGCCAAATGACACAAAAGGCTCCAAATGCGTTATTATCCCAATGGTTGGAAGGGGAACTGATTCATCTTTTGATCTTAGCGTTTGTTCACCTTTGTTGATCTTGGAAGGGGAGATATATTTGAGCATCCATACAAAAGCTGATATCATGATCATCAATGCAGAATTCAACATGAGTAACAACTTGTGCTTGAGTTAGACTCTAGAAGATGAAAAGGGGGGGCTCAAATTCAAGCAATAACAACACAAATCTGTCTGGCATGTTCAGCAGGGGACATGTTTGTTTGCTAGAGGGGGATGTGTAGGTGATAAGTTAAGGAAGTGCTGAATCTATCATTTATTCCTGTTTCTAACTGCTGCATAGTTCTATGAGGGTCTGTACCATCCCATAGTCTTTTATGTCTTTATTCACCTCTGTTTTGTATCTTTTAGTGAATCATCATTCATTACCAACACAAGCATCCATTACACATATTTTTTTGTGCACAGAAGAAAATGAGCTTGACATAGAACAAACTAAACCAATATTAACCTATTTTACTCATTATAGAGCTAAGACAATGCAACCTCATGATAGAGCTAAGACAATGCATGCATACAAATGAAGCTAAACTATGAACCTCAAATGCAAACCTTGGTTTTGGGATGTGCTCCTTGATGTTGGATATGCTGATTGATCCTCAAAATGATAGCATGTCATGTCCCCATTTTTGGAGTGATCACCTAGAGGAGTTGGCTAGCCTATCCTAATTCCCATAGGCTAAGCCGAAGGGCTCAGGGAATGACCTAATTGGCAAGTTTTCACACTTAGCCAATTTTGTAGGGCAAAATGAGCATAAAAGATGACTTGGCATATTTTTGTAGGATTTTTGATGAAGTCAAAACAATTAAAATAATTTGCCCTAATGTAGAACGACCAAGGAGAAGAATGGAGGAAGAAGAAAATGGAGGGAAAATACCTTTGGAGGTCTCGTGATGTCAAGGGAAAGTATTGTAAAATCCAAATAAAATAGCATTGAAGGTGGAAGACCAAGAAAGAGCCCAAAAATGTAATATCTAGTGCCAAGAGAGGTTCGCCTTCTTGGAGAAGAGAATAAAAGAAAATAAAGGAAAATATTCCTTTTATGTGGTCAGCCAAGATATGAAGGGAAGAAAATAGAAAAAGGTCATAGAACAAAGTGAGCGCCTAGGAGGAAGTCGACCAAGGAGAAAGGAGGAAAGACGACTCTTTGATTTGTATTTTGGGTGTTTATCTTGTCTTGAAGAGGTCGGCCCACTTGGGAAGGAAAAAATGAAATAAAAAACATGATTTAAAAAGGGAGGTTGGCCCTAGGAGAGAAGTAAAAACAAATAAGAAGGAAATGGAAAAAGGAGGTCGGCTAGCTTGAGGAGAAAAGGAAAGTCATGTATAAATATAAGTTGTTTGTGCTCATTTCATTATTCATTCACATCACAACTTTGCATTTGGAGTTTTACTCTTGGCTATACTTTAGGGCAGCATATTCCAAGGATGAAAACCCTTGAGAATATTAGGTGGATTGGACGAAAATCCAATCTCATCTTGGAGGTGAATTCACACAGAGTTCACACTTGCACTTCATTGGGAATTTGAGGATTTCAAGCATTCAAGATACATCATTTTGGAGCAGATTGAGCGCAATCTTTTTGGAGGACTCTTGGACGAAGTTTGGCTAGGGTTTATGCCCTAGGTTGAGCACCACTTCCCTAGGAGGGCGACTTCATTAATTTGATGTCTTTTTGCTATTCCATGGTATGTATAACCTAATTTAGGTTGAACATTATAGGAGCAGAAATCTGGGCTATATTTATCATGCTTGAGCCCATGGATTGGATGTAATTATAAATCAACATATTCAGATTTGGAGCAGCAGACCTATTTAATCAGAAATCAGATTTGTTTTGCACATGTTTGGCCTTTGGATGATTGATTTTCATGGTTGATATCTTTGTTGATGATTATACATTTTTGGCAAACATTTTATGGATGTTTGGAGCATGTTTATTGGCTGCCTATGCATGTTTATGCTTCTGAAAATAAAATTAGAATTCAGTCCTAGAGTTTAGGGCAAAAAACTAAATCAGAAAAGTGCAGAAAAATAAATCAGAATTTAGGGTTTTGAGCAGAAATCTGAAGTACAGAAAATTAGGGCAGAATTCAGAAATTTAGTTCCAGAATTTTACAGCAGATCCCATTGACGATATTACACAACTTTGCATTGCATGGAGACTTGAAAATGGCTTGGGTTGATGGCTATTTATAGATTTTTTGGATGAGGATTGGATGAGTGAGATTGATTTGGGAGATCAAGGGTTGAGGATTGTTGAGAGGATTGGATTGATGAGAGGCCACCAAGTGGCATGATAGGATTGGAGGATAAATATAGTCCTTGGATTAAGGGGAAATCAAGGGTGGAGGATGGTCTTGGATAAAGTGGATGGAGAGGATCAAAGGATGACAAAAGGACCTCTTGTACAAAGGACTTGCCCATCCCTTTGTATGAGATCTATGTGGTCTTGTACAAAAGTCCATGCCTTTGTACATGTTGGAAGATGTGAGAGGTTTGAATTAATGATGGGTTTGGATTTGTGCAAGCATGTGATTAAGTGAATTAGTCAACTTAATTAAAAGTGCACAAAATAGGGAATTAAATAAATAGAAATATTTATTTAATTTTCGATGAAGACAGAGATATTAGATAAATAAATATTTATCTGATGTTGGACTATGGAAAATGATTGATTAATTGAATAATTGATTAAATTTATTCAATTAATGCTAGGAGATGGTATGGATGAATAGTGCATGAATAGTGATTTAATAATAAAATATTAATTAATCATTGTTTGAAAGGGATTGGATAATTAACTGTCTAAACAGACATTTATTCAGTTAATTATGGAAGAAAGTGGTTTAGTGATGTCTTGATTGGGGTTGGATAATTTTTGGTGTCTATATTTTGCCCCTCTTTGAGATGGTATTGCGAAGCCACATCATTTCAAAGAAAGATAAAACATAGCGCTTGATTGGATATGTAATAAGATGGTAGGATTAGGGATGATGATGCCCTCTCGAGAGGGTAGGTGGGTTCGAAGAACATGGATGTGTTCTTGAAAGGATGATGATAGCTTGATTAGAAAGATGAGATTGGAATTTAAAATAAAAGAGATTGGGAGGATAAAAGAGGTTGGATGCAGGGGATTGGCGCAAAGTGTCACGTCCCTTTCTTTTTGAACAATGAAATGTTGGTTATGTTAGTTGAGTACAATTGCTTTCATGTGAATATGAAAATTATTAGTTGAATAATGTGTATAATTATGTGAGAATGATTTTCTTTTATATGTGAATATTTTTCAATTGTGCGATGGATGTATGGATATAATATATATTCATTTCTCATTGAAGAAATGATTTAACCTTCATTATTTGTCGAAGTGGTTGCAGGATAAAACAGGTGACAAGGAAAAAGGGATATCAACAAGGAGAGGGTGATTACAGGAATCGAAAAACAATAAATGTCTAAGCTTAAGTCACCGTAGCCTTGGCCAAGGCACATGTATATAAGTATAAATATATTTCTAGTTGGTGAGAATTATTTATCTCATATGTCTATTAAATAAAATGTCTTACCTTCATGGAGCGCTTGGAGTGTGTGAGCTGGAATCTTGGTTGTAACTCTCTTTTCCCCACTCCGCCCAAATGCAAGGAGGAGTGCTCCTTGCACGCGGACGTAGTGGAGGAACGAATATACATATTGGCGCCCATTCTTTCTTGGCATGCATTCACTACATTATCTTTGTTAGAAAGAAGCATTCAGAGATTCCATTAAGCATTACTTTTGTGGGAAGCATAAGGGAGGCGTTGTTGATAGTGGCATGGAGCTGAAGTAACTCTGTTTGTGCATTACCATAACTGGATTCGCACAAGTCTTGATCATTGTTTTGCATTCTTCTGAGATATTTTCTCGACTTTGCATTGTGTTTACCTGTCAAGCGGCTGTAGAACACCGTCGCATATTTCAGTGGTTGTGCAGTTGCATCTATTTCAACCTCGATCACAAAAAAAATTGTTTAGGCAAGATCGTAGACCCTTTTTCATAGTCTGATTTATCGTGCAAAAGGGAAAGACAGTATTTGATGATCTAAGCTATCGAATCATACTATCCTTCTTGATCGCAGTTCTGTATTCTTGATCAGCTTTTAGAAATTTGTATATGTATTTCTTTCAACAAGTCTTCGATTCTGCTGAAGCTTGATTTCTTTTGATACTTAATGAGCATATATATATATATATATATAAAGCTGTTACATCTGTTTTTATGTTATAGTTGCACTGAGGTTCAGGATGGTGGTCATTAGATGAAAGAGTATTTTCTGTCTATACACTTCTGTTCTGTAATTATCATCTGTAAGTTTGTCAACAGAGTCATGCATGATATTTTTTCAAAAGCCTGCAATCATAGAAAAGAAAACAATTGAATTAATAACAATGCCGAGCAAGGGTGAGTGTTGACGACACAATAGTGTCAGATAATTACTAGAAATCCTTGCCCAAGGTTACGATGCAGAATAGGCATCTGTCAGCTATCAAGTACTAGATATACCACTGGTCAAAGTAATCTTTCTAGTTAGGAGGTACCTATAGGGAAAAGATCGATCAGGAGGTGTAGGTCTTGACACCAGGCTCAAAGGCATATTGTTGTTAATCGATTCCTTGTTAATCACCCTTGTGAAGGGTCGGGTTTCTTCAGTTGAAGAAGCACGGGAGACCAGTTGGTCTTGGTTGGGTTATTAAAACCCTTGCTGATATCTCTTTTTCCCAAAAACAATCCGGAGGAGGATCTGCAAACAAATCAGCAGGAAACTATTCAAGTTGTACTTTTCTTAATCTCTTTTCTTGTTTAATATTTGAATTTCATTGAAGAAAGTTAAAATATTTTGTTACAAATATTCTATTAGAAAGTTTATTTCAGCTGAAAAGAAAGTTAGTTGTGATTCAAAACTTTATTGCATTCAATACTATTTCATATTAGTTAGTTATTCTTTCTGCTGAAATTCTGTTATTAGACAAATTACTATTTTGTTCAATTAGAGAGGGTGTTACATATGGTATCAGAGCTACCAGGTTCCACACTGAACCTTGGGGCTCATCATGCTTAGAACATTGAAAACAATTATTAATGTCTCTTCAGGATGGTACTGATAAGAAAAACACCCCGGAAAAAGATTTGAGACCCTGTATCCATTCGACTATGGAAGATCAGACTTTCTTATGATTACTCAAGTTGCTCTCCTCCAGCAGATTCAGAGACGTTAGCCGAAGTTCTGAAGAGACTTCGGAAGGAAAGAAGAAAATGGACAGTCTCTGGAAAAGAGAAGGTGAAGTCTGCCATAATTGCAGAAATCAATAAGACCAAAACCAAAAATTAAACGAAACCAGAAACATCTGAAGGAGATCGAGTTCCGACACCTGGATATAGACTTATCCCATTTTCAGAGTTTAGTGATCAGGAGGAACCTATCACTGATAATGAAGATGATTCAGAGAACTGATCACAGAAAGTGATTATTATTTTGTATTGCAATAAATCTATCACAAGAAGTGATAGAAATTTTGTAATTATTAATATATCTATCACAGGGAGTGATAGTCCTTTTCTATAAATAAATTGAAAAATTTTGTGTACCATTTGTATAAGCTTCAAATGTTTTTATGCAAAGGAAGATTCCTTAAATTCATTGGAAAACTATTAAATGACAATAACCCATAACCGTAAACTAATTAAAAACTCTTAAATTTCTTGAGGAACTTCATTGGAATGGATTATTCCAGAAACGAGTTCAGAGAAGATCAGAGTAATGGCTCCATGGATAAATTGGATCAAATATTGAATATGATGAAAACCACGCAGGCCAGATTAGCCCACCTAGAGAGAAAGGTAGACGGGCAATCTGAAGCTGGAGAAGAGAGATCTGAAAACCAAAGTGACCAGAATGAGGATAATTCAAAAACATTAAGTTTAGGACACAAGAGAAGCAGATTGGCCGATGAGTTAGCCAAGGATATGAAAAAGATAAAACCTCCTAAATTCAAAGGCTCTACTTCGGGAGATGCCGCGGAAGTAGGGCTAACAGAAATGGAGTACTTTCAGCTTCGAGATTATTCTGATAACTGTAAAGCAGCACGGACAACTTACCAGTTGGCAGGAGATGTTGCCACATGGTGGGAAAACAAAAGGGCTGAAATGGGATTGGCAGTGGCTGATGTGTCTTGGGAACAATTTGTGAAGATATTCCGCCAAAGATGGCTTCGCCAGTTATTTTACGATAAAAAACTGTTGGATTTTGAAAATCTCAGGCAGGGACCCCTAACTGTCAATGAGTACTGGGAGAAATACACCCGATTACTCAAATATGTTCCTCAGTACCAGCAAGATGAAAACTTTTGAGTACGAAAGTTCATAATGGGGCTAAACAATCGTGTTGGAGGACCAGTAGATGTTTTGGCGCCTCGGACTATGGATGAGGCTTACGAGAAAGCTGTTCGGCAAGAACAAAGATTGAAGAAAGATTACTCCTTCAGGGATAGAAAGCACAACAAGGGTAAGTGGGACCAGTCTCAGCAAAATTTCAAAAAGAAGGGGTACAAGAATACTCAGTTCAAAAAGAACAATAACAACCCATGGAAGGATGAAAACCTCGCTAATAAAAGCGCTGAAAAGAAAGGACCACTCGGAGGATGTTTTAATTGTGGAGGAGAGCACTACGCAAAACAGTGTCCCACTAAGAACCAGCAAGGACAGCAACAATGGAAGCCTCTACCATCTCAATAGACTGTATTTCAACAAAGAATTCATGCAGTAGTTGACAATAGACAAGCAGAGTACCAGGTTGCTCCTATAGAAACTCCAGGTATGCTTTATGGAAACCCAATAACTATTTTAATAGATACTGGAGCCACTGAATGTTTTATATACCCTAAGTTACTGGGAAGGTTCCCTAAAAGAACTGGATTTATGGCCAAATCATGGATGGTAGAATATGCTAATCAGACGAGAGCTCGGGTAGAGCAGTGTCTGTTTGAAGCAAAGATTGAATTTCTAGACTTCACTACAGAGGTCAACCTTTATGTAGCATTTGATGAAAGGATTGGATGGGGGGGATATGCAAATGGATGGGGTGATAGTAATGTGTTTTGTTGCATTGGATGGGAGAAATCTTATTTGATATTGCATGAGATGTTATGCACCATTATTATTATTGTTCTATTGTTTCGGCGGTGTGTTTGGTGGGGTAGATTGTTCGCTCTGTGTGAAGAGCACTTGCGTGTTTCTTGTTTTTAAGTTGTACAGGCATTCCTTGATTGAATGTCGCAAAACTTGACAGATGCCACAAAATAGTCTCTTAGGGCAATTTGTTTTTATATGCCCCTCATTTTTGCATTTAGTGCATGATACCTCTTTATTTTCCTTATTGGCTTCCTTTTCCGCCTTTAATTCCTTCATCATTCTCATCATATCCTTCCTCATGGCTTGGACAGTCTTGGATTTACTGTCGCTACTATCTTTCGAACTCTCATCATCCTCTATTTTCTTCTTTCCTTGGGAGGACATTTTATCCTCGCTCTCAACATCCATTGCTCAGTTATATGCTCTTGCGTACAATGAGGGTGGCACCACCTTCATTTTTTTACTAAGTGAAGGAATTAGCCCTTCAATGAACCACTGCTTGTTTAGACCGTCGGCATGTTCTTTTTCCAATTTTACCAAAAGTTCTTTGAGCCTACGATTGTAAGCTCTCATGTTCTCTTGCTTACCTTGCTTTGTATTGTAGATCTCTACTACAATCTCATTATCATCTCTAAGTAGTTTGAATTCTTCTTCGAATGTTTTCTTCAGTGTGCCCCAAGTAGTTTTTGAGTTTGCTTCCAATTCTGTGTACCAGTCTATCGCTATACCCCTTAGGGTTGTTGGAAATGATTGCAACCAGGACCTATTGTCCTGTCCATTTGCTACCCATGTTGTCTCGCACGTTTTATAATGTCGTATCGGATCCTCCGATCTGTTTCCCGTGAATTTTGGGACTTTCAGCCTTTCCACATTCAGACTTGCCGGGGGAGTCACCATCTTTCTTGCCTGATGCAATTTTTGTGCCTAGAACTTGGTCAGAGAGGTTTGAGTCGTACGTTTCAGTGCTTCTCTTGCACTTTCCGCTACATAGGAATCCTCTACTTGCCCTGCCTTAGCGAATCACATAGGAATCCTCTTTTTGCCCTTGGGTTCTTTCTTGTGTTCCCTTAGTCTTAGGGTTTTAGGCTCAGATCCTCCGATCACCAACTCTTCTTCCAGTAATAATTCTTTAATGCGTTGGATATTGTTTTCGTACGTTTCCGACAACGAATCTTTAGACCTGACTGTAACGTACACCCTTGGTATATGTTTTGCTCTGTATGTTTTTTGTGTTTTCTTGCTGATTGATGTTTTAGGGTTTTATGGATTTTGCTTGCATGTGTGTTTTGACATGAAATACATAGGAAATGAAGCATAAACTAAAAACCCATAAAATGTATACTGTATTTGCACAAACAGATAAAGACCCAGATCATAGAAGGTGGTAAAACTAATTACAGAGACATACCCATATGAAAATCTTCAACTTCATTCCATTGCCGAAATTGCTCCAGCATACAAAGTCATGGAAAATCACCAGGAAATGCAAACATATGAGGTTCTCCACAAAATACAATGCTGCAACGAAGAATGCCAACCCCAACACTAAGAATGAGGGTTTTAAATGCTACAAAAGGTAGTAGTAATGATATCCCAAGAGCCACGTCCCAACGTGTTGTACGGCCCCCTGCTGGAACTGCTAGCAGCCTCAAAGAATGCTCATAAACTCCACCTAAAACCTTAGTAATGATAAATGATTGTTTGTAGATGCTAGTCGGCCAAGTCTAATGTAGAATGAATGCTACATCCCATACAAAATTCACCCAACGACCTCCCAAAGGTAGTACGACCTGCTACAACAGTACGAATGGGTCTATGGGTAGTATGGCCAGCAAAAAGAGTATGAAATTGGTCCTCAAATCTCTCCAATCTGTCCCAATCTGATCCTTTGTAGTTATCTCACAATAGCAAACCAAAACTGAATGAGATGTGATCACTTCGACACCAAAACTCCATCAAAATCTATCAAATGAAAGCTCAAATGAAGCTCTTGAATTGAAGCTCCTCCAATCCTCTCGTGATGCAATCTTTCATGCACAGAGAAAGGGACTAATGCAGGGGTTTTCATCCCAACATAGCCATGAACAAACCCTAGAGCCAAGCTCAAACCCCATGCACGGGAAACTCAATATATGAGAGCAAAACCAATAATCTTAGCCTATGCAAATGAAGTTAGTTTTTGCCTTTTTGTTGCTCTCCGTTCCCCAACGCCCAAGAGGGATTATATTTATTATTTTTTAATTATAACTTAACTCCTTATGTCCCCTTTATCACCTTTAGCGCTCATCTCCAAGCACGTCACTTTTTATGTTGCAACTTCATTTTATAAAGTGACTTAATATTATAACATAAAGTTATATTATGTCTAATATAATAACATAAGTTAAATTTTCAATTTAACTTATATTATATCCAATAATGCTTAGACATTTCGAAACCATCAACTCTTGTGTCATGACCATCGACCACTGCTTTGCCAATAATATCAAGTGCCCGACTCCCGACTTACTATAAATAGTAAGTACCTGAATTGACCTCCTAACCATTGTTATTAGCTTACGGAAGTCATGTGATAGGCTAATCTCCACCATCTGTGTGACTGGGCTAAATGGGGGACATTACAGTCCGCCCTCCCCAAGATTGCTTGTCCTCAAACAACCTCAACTCAGGATGCTGCAATATTTGTTCATTCTCCCAAGTGGCATCCTCAACTGGTAGATTTTTCTACTTCACCAGATACTCCCTAATGATCCGTTTCCTCAAATTCCTTTCTTTGGTGTCAATGATAGCCTCTAGTACCAAGATTAGCTTCCCCTCCTCATCCAATGGTGGAAGCTCAGCTGAAGGAATCACATTGTGGCCAAGAGCTTTTTTCAATCTAGAAGCATGGAAAACATTGTGCACCCTACTATCAACTGGCAACTCAAGCTCATATGCCACCTCTCCTACTCTCCTGACAATCCTGAACAGACCATAGAACCCGGGTTTTAATTTTTTTGCTCCACTCTTCTTGAGAGTGGACTCCCTGTAGGGTTGGAGCCTCAAATATACCATATCTCCAACCTCAAAACTCCTCTCTACCCTGTGTTGATCAGCATTAAGCTTCTGCTGATTCTGTGCCTGCTGTATATTCTCCTTGAGCTCTTTTACTATGTCCTAGCTCTCTTGCAAAAGATCCTTTGCCTTAGGCACCTAACTGTCACCAAGTAAGAGATCTGTGAAGCATGGGGCATCATAACCATATAGTGCCCTGAAAGGAGTCATCTGGATAGACATGTGGTATGTTGTGTTATAACAGTACTCCCTCAAGTGCAACCATCTGATCCACTGCCCCGAAACATAGTTACGAAGGATACCCCTCCACCCATTTGTTCGCCACTTCTGTTTGCCCATCTGTCTGTGGGTGGTAATTGGTACTAGGAGTCAACTCAGTGCCATATAATCTGAATAGCTCCTGCGAGAATAAGCTCAGGAACTTGCTGTCCCTGTCACTGACTATACTCCTGGGTATCCTGTGAAGCCTGAATATCTCCCTGAAAAATAAATCAGCCACCTGAGCAGCTGTATAAGTTGCTGAAATGGCGAAGAAATGTGCAAATTTGGTGAGTCTATTGACTACCACATAAATACAGTCCTTCCCCTGAACTTTTGGTAACCCTGTGATGAAGTCCATGGAGATGCATTCCCATTTTTGATTGGGAATAGGTAATGGCTGTAATAAATCTGCTGGGTAAGTATGCTCATGCTTATTCTGTTGGCAAATGGGACACTCACGAACATACTTAAGTACCTCTTCCTTGAGTGCTTTCCATGTGAACCCTTCCCGAATCTGCCTGTAAGTTTTGAAGAATCCTGGATGCCCAGCCATTGGAGTATCATAGAAAGTTCTTATCACCTTATGCTTAAATTGAGAACTCGGCACCAAAAATATTCTGTCTTTGTATATGATCAAATCATTCACCACAGAATATCTATCATCCTTGGTAGTGCCCTCAATGACTCCTGCTGCCCAAGAGTCCTTAGCATACTCTGCTGCAATCAATTCCCTCCAATCAGCAGATATCTCTCCAACTAAGCACAAGTGGGGTCTCCTCGACAAAGCGTCTGCAACTATATTCCTCTTCCCCTTGACATACTCGATGCCAAAATCATAGGCCTGGAGCATACTGACCCACTTCTGTTGTCTATCATTCAGATCCTTCTGGTTCATGAAATATTTTATGTTGTTATGATCTTTTTTTATGATGAACTTCCCACCAACCAGATAGGGTCTGAATTTGGCCAATGCATGCATTATGGCCATCTCTCGGTCATACACCGAGTAACTCCTCTCGACACCCCGAAGTTTCTTGCTCTCGAATGCTATCGGGTGCTTCTCCTGCATAAGCACTGCCCCTATTCCCCCTCCAGAAGCATCACACTGCAACTCAAATGGTTTGGTGAAATCAGGAATTGCCAAAAAGGGAAAAGTAGACATTAAGTGCTTGAAGTGGTCAAAGCACTGTTGAGCGGTCTCATTCCACTCAAAGGCTCCTTTCTTCGTCAAATCTGTCAATGGTGTAGTTGTCTGCGAGAAGCCTTTTACAAACCTCCTGTAAAAACCGCAAAGCCCGAAACAACCCTTAAGCTGTGTGAGGTTTGTGGGTGGGGGCCAATCAACAATTGCCTTTATCTTCTCTGGATCTACCTTGATGCCAGCAACATTGATACTGTGGCCCAAGTAAAGTAGCGCTGTCATGCCAAAGTCGCATTTAGACTCTTCGGCATAGAGGGACTCACTCTCCAATATACTCAACATCTCCTCCAGATGTCTCATATGATCCTCCCAAGTCCTTTTGAAAATCAGTATATCATCAAAGAAGATCAATACAAACTTCTGAAGCTGTTGTCTAAAAATCTGGTTCATGCAACTCTGGAAGGTAGCAAGTGCATTGGTCAAACCGAAAGGCATTACTAGAAACTCAAAGTGGCCGTAATGACACCTGAAGGCTGTCTTCTCTACATCCTCTGCCCTCATACAGATCTGGTGGTATCCTGACCTTAAATCAAAATTTGAAAAATAACAAGCACCATGCGGCTCATCTATCAACTCATCAATCCTAGGATTAGGATACCTGTTCTTGATAGTTTTCTTATTCAGTGCTCGATAGTCAATGCACATCCTAATCGTCCCATCTTTTTTTTTTTACCAAATCCACTGCAGAAGCAAATGGACTCTTATTGGGCCGGATGTGTCCCATCTCTAACAACTCCTTGATAGTCTTCTCTATCTCATCCTTAAGTCTCTGAGGATGTCGATAGGGGGTAATCATGATGGGCTTGGTCCTATCCTCCAACTCTATAACATGCTCTATACCTTTGTCAGGTGGCACTCCTAGAGGTATGTCTCCAAACACCTTACTGTGCTTAGTTAAGAGCTTTTGAATGTCTGGATGGTAATTGCTCTTTGGTTGTGGTGGGGACTCTGGCATGATAAGGCATTTTGTAGCCCATTTTACTTGGTCATGTCATAGCAATCTTTGCATTCTCTTAAGTGACACTAGCCGTGGTCCACCATCTGACAAACCTCTGAGACATATTTTCTTCCCCTTAAATTCAAATTTCATTTCCATTTTGTTTACATTCATGGTGAACTCTCCTAGTTGCCTCATCCAATGCATGCCTAGCACAACATCTGTATCCCCAATACCAACAACATAGAAGTCATCAATTAACTCATACTCACCCATGATAATCTTCAACCCAGAGATTTTCTTGTTGCACTGCATTTTGAACCCGCTAGCTACCATAACTTTGAAGCCTTCGAATTCCTCTACCTGCAACCCATGTCGAGCTACCAACCCCTCATCGATAAAGTTATGTGTGGCCCCTGTGTCAATGAGAGTGATGATACGCTGACCTCTGAGTACTCCACGCACTCTGAAAGAGCCAACTTTCTGAAAACTAGAAAGTTGGGCAAGAGTCCTGTTGTGTCCTAATCACACATTGCCCCATTGCAAATGGGGACACCCTCTTTTTCTGCTTTTTGTCTTCGTTATGCTTTAGAGTTTAGGCTTTCTTTGATTTTGTAGGTTTGGAAGTATAGATTTGCCCATCTCTCGCCAAATTCTTGCTAAGGAGTCTGTGTGCCCTCATCTTGATGCATGTCTTGAAGCCCTGAAATCGACTAAGTCTGATGTTATGAGATCCGGAAAACTGACTAAGTCTGAAATCTGGTGGATCCTCAAAAATCTAGAATCTGCATGTTAAATTCCATGGATCCGGGACCTATCTCAAACATCCTGGAAGTATATTTCAAAATATTTATAGGAAATTCAATATACTTCCACCTAGGACATTTAGAAATGTGGCCAAAAAGTTTAAGTCTTGGGCCTTGAGCAGAAATTCCATGCTAGTGAGGAGAATGCGCCCTAGTGAAAAAATCCTTCTGAGCATGCACTATGTGCCCTAGGAGGAGGAGAATTCACTGACTTAAGAAATTGAAGTTGCATTCCAAAATGCATGAGATAAAATCCTTAAGACACTTCAAACCTATGAAGGATGCTTTAGAACAATTTGTCAAGTGTTTGTCAAATGAGGAGATGAAATGAAGAATCCAAGATTGAGAGCGCAAAATCCTTATCAATGAGGAGAATGCACCATTTCCAAGTCTCCTTATTTTGAAGAAAATTCAACAACCTTTGAGGGAGATGATTATTTCATCGAGGTTCAATCAAGATTCAATGCAAAAGGTTTGAAATTCGCCAAGGAAAGGAGAAATTTGAAAGTTTGAGAATGAAAAAGTCCAAAGGAGAAGAAGTGGAAAATCCTTGCCTATGAGGACAATGCGCCCTGGGAGCGGAGTCACCTAAGCATGAATATTTCAAAATAATGAAGTTTGATCATTGAAAATCCTTGGAAGTTCCCTTGAAGAAGTCATTTCAGCACTTAGAAAATTTATTGGGAAGAGTGGAAAATCCTCACCAACAAGGATAATGCGCCCTAATGAATAGGTTCAGATTTTGGGAATCAAAACAATGTAAGGTTATCTTCCTTAGGTAAATTCTTGAAAATCCATGAAAAGACCTTGAAAAATTAGCCTAAGTGAAAGCTGTAAAAAAAAGCAAAATTCTCATCAATGAGCATTATGCGCTCCAAGAAGGTGGAGAATCCTCATCAATGAGGAGGATGCGCTCAAAAGGAGGAAATCTCATCAATGTGGAAAGTGCACCTAGAGTCTATCATGAACTTCCAATCAAAACCTTTAAGCAATCATTTCCACTGTAAATAATTTGCAAAATTAGACAAAGTCATGAAAAAGTTTTGGAAGTGAAAATCCACCTAAGGGCAAGGTCGCAAAATTCTCTTCAATGAGCATTATGTGCCCATCTAGAATCCTTGCACATGAGGAAAACATCCAATTCTTGCAAGTTGATACAATTTCATGAGGATTTAATGCAAAGAACTTGGAAGAAATTTACTAAGGAAGTTGGAATGTTTGAATTTGGAGATCCACACCAAGGTTTGATTTTAAATTGCTCACAAATGAGGATTATGCGCTCACTTAGGGATAAGCCGTCAAGATCAAAATCACTTGAAATTCATGAAAATGCATTGAGAACCAATTGAAATCCCTAAGTGTCCATGTTGAAGAAGTGAGAGGAGTTGGAACTTGACAATGAAAATGCCTAAGAATGGAGGTCGCATATTTCTCATTAAGGAGGAGAATGCACTCTTCCCTATACCTCAATTCAACAATCTTGAAGATGATTTCGGTTTCATAGAGCAATCCAAAGAACTTTGACATGATTCCAATGAAGGTTTAAGGAAAAAATTAAGAAATTTGAACAAGTAAAGGTTCAAGGAATGAATGAGAAATGGATGAGCGCAAATTTCTCATTAGTGAGGATAATCTGCCTAAAATGAAATGCCTTCTAAAACAAAACTTGCTCAATCATCATAAGCAAATTTGAAGGAAATTTCCATATCACTTGCCAAACAAACAAAGTTAGGAAGAAGAATTCACTAAGGAAGAATGGAACTTGGAAGATAAAAGGCTCAAGAAGGTCGCATATTTCTCATCAACAAGGAGAATCCGCCTAGTATAAAGTTCATTCCAATGAAGAGAATTTGTTCAATCATCAATAACTTTGAAAATGATTTCACTTCCAACAAGGTTCAATCAAGATCCAATACAAAAGTTTGAAATTCGCCAATATGAATGAAGTTTGAAGGATAAAATGATAAGTTCATATGCAAAATGAAGGAAAATCCTCATTAATGAGGAGAATGCACTTGGAGTAAGATGTCTTCTAAAGCAAAAATCCTATCAATCATCAACAATTTCGAAAGTAATTTCAATCCCAATTGCCAAAAGGAAGAGTTTAAAAGTTCAAGGTAAAACTGCCTAAGGTTTGAAAATGTCTAAAATAAAAAAAAAAAAACAAAAAAGTGGAAAATGTTCACCAAGAAGGATAATGCGCTCTAGGAAGGTGCATAGTGCTCATCATTGAGGAAAATCCACTCTCACATTGAGGAAAATCCACCAATGAATGTCCAAGTCGGCCTGGGAGAAAGAAAATTGAGTTTTAAATAAAAAAAAAAATCATTTCAAATTGCAGGCCGTCCTGCACTAGGCTGACCCATTATGAAAGGTAATTGAAATACTATATAAAGAAGGTTTAAGTCCTCATTTCTCACAATCACCTCAAGACATAAATAAGCAGAGAGCAGCGAATTATTGAAGGCAGGGCATATTTCTTCATCAAGAACAGCAAATAACACTAAGAAAAACAGAATTCATCATATCAAGGTAGCTGACTTCATTCACTACAGCAGGGGCAGAAATTTCCTCAAGGCAAAGGATGAATTCCACAAGAAAAGCAGAGCAGAATTTCAATACAAAAGGCAGAATTAAGGGAAAAGGCAGAATTTCACTTTAAAAGAAGAGCAGAATTCCGATTCCATCAACAAGAAGAAGCAGATTTCACTAGAAAGAAGCAAGTTTTCAATGAAGGAGAAAAGTAGATTTCCTAAGACAAAAGTGAAATTGCATAAGGGAGAGATGAATTTTCCTAAGGAAGACAAATTGTTATTTCATATTCTCTCTTCATAAGTATATCAAAATTGCATTGATTTTCCATGGAGATCCTTATCCCACATGCATTATTTTACATGAATTCTTTACTTTCGAAGTGAAATTTTCCTTTACATTTGAAGTGAATTCTTATTGTAACATCCTTGATCCTCACTTGAGTTTGCCTTTTATAGGTAATTGGCGAATGCGGAAACCGGATTCACTTCAGGAGCAAGGACAATGCCATTAAGATGTTCGAGGAATTATGAAGAACTTTTTGACGCCGGTTAAGGAAGTTGACATCCAATCAAGAATTCCAAACTTGGAGAAAGAGATTACTTCCAATGGCAAGGAGAACTTCATCGCTGGGGCAGAGCAAAATGCACTTCATTGCATCAAGGTTTCATCACTGGGGATGAATATCAATCCACCTTACATGTTCAAGAATCCATCATCACAAGAGGAACATCCATCCAGAGGTTCATTTCTAGGAATTCACGCACAAGATATCCTCTACTTCAAGAGTCTAGAGCCAAAATCTTGCACAAGAACAAATGTCACAAGATGAAGAATGAGCATAAGCATCAAGAAAGTCCATGAATTACATGAAGAAATTCAAAAGTTCCCAAATTTTCAAGTTCCAGAGGCAAAGTTCCAAAGTTGAAAATCCAAAATCAAAAGACTACTCCAAAAAATCCATAATTTGGGAAAATATTTCGAGAAGTATGAACATGTTGAAAATCAAACCAGTTTGCTTGAAGATGCTGAGGTGGCATGTGCACGTCACCAGTCCAATCACAATTTGCCACATCACCCGTCCATGTTTGATGCAAGAAGCCAAAGAGGATGCCCATGTGGAAGATGCTTCAAAGATTCAACTTCAAGCTTATCACCTTGGGAAACGTGCCTTCATTGCCTAAGTTTTTATGTACACAACTTGTGTCAACTTTTACTTTTGCTTAAAATAGCAAGTTGTAACTAATTGTTGATGTGGCAAGATCTTGGCCATCGATTTGCAAATTAGTCTTGGCCCTTCATTGTAATTTTTGGAGTCTATAAAAGTCTCACTTCTCTCATTTGTGAGGATTAGAATTAGAAGTAGAGTTGCTGTAGGCAAGCAGAGTAGGAGTAGAGTAGAGGAAGCTATTCTAAGTTGTTCGAGAGAACTCATGAAATTGTTGTAATCACTTCCAAGATTAATGCATTTCTCATTGAAGCTTGGTGACAATTGTGTTGTGTTGGAATGTGGCATGGTTTCTTATTTCTTGAAGATGATTGAGAAATGTTTCCAAATAGAATAGAATAGATTAGAAAGTTCATTGATGAGATGAGTATATGTGAAGATATTTGATGAATTCCTTTTGGTTCATATTTTTTGTGAATTGTTGATGGCATGTCATTAGGCAAAGTTAGCTTGAACCTTCATTTGCTTTAGTTCGATTGTGAATACTTGTTCAAGTTGCGCCAATTGTGGGTATTTGGATGAATGTTTACAATATGAAAATCCTTGGATTACCTTAGAAGATTGCATCGGCTTCGTGTAATTGTTGGTTCTCATGGTGAAGCGAAGCTAGGTTTTCAAGGAATTTGTCTATTTGAACATGATTCATTATTTCATTGACCTTAGAATAGATATCTCTAAACCCTCTCTCTTTAGCACTTTTTTTTAAGTTTGATTGAAGAAGTTCCATTCATTTACATCTAAGGAGTAAGGAATTTCATCCATGTTCGTGAAGGAGGAATTTAGCGTAAGTCCCTTTGTGTAAACAACATATCACATCCCACTACTGAGCCTATCCATTGCAAATCACGTGTAAGGAACCTTGGAGTGCTCTTGTTTGATCACATAATTCAGCATTCGAGAGATTTTGTTCAAGAGAGGATAGAGCACTTGGTGTTTTATTCTATTGTTGTTGTTGTCACAAAAACATCATCATCAAGTCCCATCGCTACCAACACTGTGCCGTGATGCTCTCTCATCCCCATTGTCCTCATGGACTGAAGGCTGATCTGAAGGTGAATCCGATGCCTCTGACTATGTCTCCTCAACTGAATAATATTCTATCAGCTTGGCCTTTGCCTTGTGTGGGCATTTGTGTGAAGGATCCCATGGCTCTTTGCAATGAAAACAAAGCTTTTTCCTTCTGTATTCATTGAGCTGGTCACCTATCAACTTGTTTGATTTATCCTTAGTTTGATTATCATCCCTTTGGAAGGGTCTCCTGTCCTTCTCCTTATCCTTCCTATGTGGAAAGCCCTTAGACTGAAACTTGTTTCGCCACACTGATGACTCCATATCTTTGGCCTTTTTCATGGCCTCCTAAAGTGATGTAGGGTCAAAGCCCTTAACCCAACCACGTAATGGGTCTGATAGTCCATCTATAAATAAGATAACCAATCTACACTCTGAGATGTCTGGGACCATAACAGATAGGTCCTGAAACTCTGATATGTAAGAGTCTATCGATCCAACCTGCCTTAGCTGTGCCAACTCCTTGAATTGCAATCCAGGATCCTTTTTATCAAACCTGTCGATCAGTCTAGTAGTAAACTCCACATATGAAGTATTCTGATCGTGACCCAGTGTAACCTTCCCGTTACTCCACCACTTATGCACAGTCCCCTCCAAATGTAAAGCCGCATAAGTTATGGCATCCTTCTCTGGCATAGGAGTAATCTGCAAGTAACTGTCCAATTTATGGACCCAAGCTCTCACGGTGGTTTTACCAGAACCATCAAAGTACGAGAGGGTCATCTTACTAACTTTTTTCTATAACTCCTGGTTCTGTGGTCTATTTCCCCTGCGAGGTCTATGCTTCATCCGGAGATCAGAGTATTCTTCGAATGTCATCTCAGCGCCGAATTCTGCACTCGATGCCCGCCAGTCCCTCAAGTATCATCTTGGAACTCAATTTGAGTAGCATCTTGTTCAGGAACTTGGTTCCTAGGTGGGAAAATCGGTATACCAGGTCTATCACCTGCTGTAAATTGTGAATCTCTCCAGTTTGTGACTGATGCCTCACCCTCATCATCCTTGTACCTGTGTCTATCGTCATGGTTTCTATCCCCATTATTTCTGTCTTTGTTGTTCCTGTCACCATTGTGCCTATCACCTTCTGGGTTAATTTTGTTCCTGTCACCACCATTGTTCCTGTTTCTGTCACGGTGATTGTTGTTGTTGTTGTTGTTATTGTCCCTATTGTTTCTTCCATCCCGTGGTACCAACTACTCAAGGATATGAGCCAACTCTACCTGTGACTCTCTCAACTCTTCCCGTGACTCCCTCATTTCCCTTTCCATAGCCAACTAACTTCTAGTTAGTGCATTTAGAATCTCACGCATGTTGGGTTCCTCATGTTCTCTGTCACCCATCTCACCTGGAGTAGGTTCTATTGTTGGTATTTCACCTGAAAAAGGATCTACTAGGGGAACTTCTCCTTCTTGTACTATCTGCGGAGTCTGTATTTCTGGCTGTGACCCGTTTCTTCTTAGATTATAATGGTGTGTCAATGATTGCATAGGCAACATAACTTAGATCTCACTGCATGTTTGTATCTGTATCACAGGATGGCAAGATCTTCTGCTTTGATACCACTGTAACATACACCCTTGGTATATGTTTTGCTCTGTATGTTTTTTGTGTTTTCTTGCTGTTTGATGTTTGAGGGTTTTGCTTGCATGTGTGTTTTGAAATGAAATACATAGGAAATGAAGCATAAACTAAAAACCCATAAAATATATACTGTATTTGCACAAACGGATAAACACCCAGATCATAGAAAGTGGTAAAACTAATTACATAGACATACCCATATGAAAATCTTCAACTTCATTCCATTGCCGAAATTGCACCAGCATACAAAGTCATGGAAAATCACCAGGAAATGCAAACATATGAGGTTCTCCACAAAATACAATGCTGCAATAAAGAATGCCAACCCCAACGCCAAGAATGAGGGTTTTAAATGCTACAAAAGGTAGTAGTAATGATATCCCAAGAGCCACATCCCAATGTGTTGTACGACCCCTTGCGGAACTGTTCGGAGCCTCAAAGAATGCTTATAAACTCCCCCCAAAACCTCAGTAATGATCAGCGATTGTTTGCAAATGCTAGTCGCCCAAGTCTAATGTAGAATGAATGCTAAATCCCATACAAAATTCACCCAATGACCTCCCAAAGGTAGTACGACCTGCTACAACAGTATGGCTGGGTCTTTGGGTAGTACGACCAGCAAAAAGAGTATGAAATCAGTCCTCAAAACTCTCCAATTTGTCCCAATCTGATCCTCTATAGTAATCTCACAATAGCAAACCAATACTGATGAGGTGTGATCACTTTGGCACCAAAACTCCATCAAAATTTATCAAATGAAAACTCAAATGAAGCTCCTGAAGTGAAGCTCCTCCAATCCTCTCCTAATGCAATTTTTCATGCATGAAGAAAGGGACTAATGCAGGTGTTTTTATCCCAACATAGCTATGAACAAACCCTAGAGCCAAGCTCAAACCCAGCGCATGGGAAACTCAATAGGTGAGAGCAAAAACAATAATCTTAGCATACACAAATGAAGTTATTTTTTGCCTTTTTGTTGCTCTCCTTTCCCCAATGCCCAAGAGGGATTATATTTTATTATTTTTTAATTATAACTTAACCCCTTATGTCCCCTTTATCACCTTGAGCACTCATCTCCTAGACATGTCACTTTTTAAGTTGCAACTTCATTTTATAAATTGACTTAATATTATAACATAAAGTTATATTATGTCTATAATAACATAAGTTAAATCTTCAATTTAACTTATATTATATCCAATAATGCGTAGACATTTCAAAACCATCAACTCTCGTGCCATGACCATCGACCACTGCTCTGCCAATAATAGCAAGTGCCCGAGTCCTAACTTACTATAAATAGTAGGTACCTAAATTAACCTCCTAACCATTGTTATTAGCCTACAGAAGTCATGTGATAGGCTAATCTCCACCATTTGTGTGACTGGGCTAAATTGGGCTAAATTGGGGACATTACACTGACTTCCTAGTCTTCTTCATTAGGTGGTGGTAGTCGTTTGGATGATTCGTCCACTTGGTCGGCAAGGTCCCCGTACGCTTTGTTAGGGAGCGGTAATTGCCTTGCTAATTCTTCCCACTCTGTGTTTGTGTGTTTCTTTGTCGTGGAGATTTTTTCTCTTCTCGACTACAGCTTCGAATGACGCTTCGGCTCTTACTTCATTCTCGAGATGAACTCCGACTTTCGGGTAGTAACCTTTCAGTTTCCTTGACTATTTCCTTCAATCTTTTCCTTCGTTCCTTCTATTCTCTTATTAGGTTCTTCTTACCAACTATTCCTTTCTTCATAACGTTGGATTATCTGTTGACGACATTGTTCTGTATCTCTTTCTTCACGCAGATTGTAAGATAACCCAACTATACTTAACTAAAATTTTTCTTACTTAGACAAATTTACTTGCACTTAACTCTTCAATTACTCAATCTACTTAACATCATTCATGAAAGATAACAATGACAACTTGCATGAATCAACTTGAAGTTGGGCACTTGTATTATTGCTTGATTCAAATCAATACAATTGTCTTATTACAATAGATGATGCCCTCAATGGCATGAATATACAATCTTATTCAATTTATTACAAAGAAAGGCCTCGAAACCTAGATGTATACAATGACTTCACACATGAACAACTTCTCTTGAACTCAATGTTGTCAACTGTATGTCAACACCTCACAACTTGATAAGGGAACATCACCTTATCACTGTTGAGGGAGCATCACCCCAACTACTTGAAACTCGCAGGCCTCAATAACACAAGCATAAAGCTTTGCAGAAAGAAAATTCGTCAAAAATCTAAGATAACAAAATGAAGGTGCTCCCCTCCTTTTATAGTGCTCCTCCTCAAAGGCAATGAAGGCACGCTTTTCAATGTAAAGGAACCAAGGCACGTTTCCCAAGAGCATATTCTAATGGCATATTCTATTTGATGACTCCCTCTGAGTTGGCAACCTTGTCCAATGAGCCGGAACGGATCCCAACGCTACCACTTGGACCAATAGGAGATCAGAGACTCAGTGCGCCAAAGTGATGTCACAATTACAAGTCTCTCAAGGCTAGGCGCCAACTTGATATGGTTACTGTTGATGATTGTTTTTGGACAAGTCAACAATAGAGTAAAACACTAGAGTTTCCCACTCTCTCTTGAATAAAGCTCTTCAAAGGTTGAACTAAGTGATCCAATGAAGTAACTCCAAGGTTCCTTTTGTTATGATTTATGATGGGTAAACTCAGTGATTACATGTGATCTTGTTGATAATCACAAAGGGACTTACGCAGACTTCTTTCGTTTAGCTTACCTCTCCTTCAATGTGGATGAAATATATACAAGGTTTCAATGATAAAAAAGGAAAAAGGGATAAGGGTTTAGGAAACTAATCTAAGGTCAATGAAGCAATGATGAGGTATTGAACAGACAAACTCCTGATTTAACTTAACTTCACTTCGCCAAGGATGCCTACAACTACATGAAGTTGGTGCAATCTCCTAAGATTACGCGAATAGTTTTCAAATCATGAAGGTTCATATGAGCACCCATTAAACGGCGCATCTCAAACAAGCATCCATAATCAAACTTATACAAATTAAGCTCAGACTAGCTTTACACGACACTTCACCAACGATGAATGTTAAAAGCATGAGCTAGGAGTTGATCAAATATTCAATACAACATATATTACAACAATGAGCTCTAATTTATTTCTAATCTATTTGAAACATCTCTCCATTTCATTAAGTACAAGAAACCATGCGATTCCACAAGACAAGACTTAAACACCAAGCGAACTCCAATGTCCTTTGCATTAATCTTAAGAAACATTTACAACAACTTCAAGTCCTCTCAGAGAATTTTGAAAGTCTCTCCTACTCTACTCCTACAAAACTATTCTCTAGTCTATGAACCACACTTTTACAAATGAGGCAATGAGGCCTTTATATAGAAGCCCAGGTTACAATGAATGGCTAAGATCAATTCGATAGCCAAGGGCTCAAATCATGCCACCTCATAGGTAGTTACAACAAACTGCTATTTTTAGCACAAAAGAGAGAGGCAATGAAGGCACGTTTTTCAATGTGATAAGGTAAGGTGAAATCATTTAAAACATCCTTCACATAGGTGTCCCTTTGGCTTCTTTTATTAAATGATACATTTAATGCATTTAAAATGCTGTGTACTCGCCACATAAGTGCCACTTCAGCATATCTTGAAAATTGTATCATCTTGTAGTGATGTATTCGATGTGATTGCTTTTGATGATGAATACTTGAGATGTCTGGAAATGTATCTTGTTGATCTTGCCTTGATCTTGAATTGTAAACTGGATGTATGATAGATGTTGCTCCATTTGGTTTAACTTTTGCAACGCTTCTTCTTTGCAGGTAAGTTGATCATCTTCTAGTAGGATACATGATGATCTTCTCTGAATGATCCTTCTTGAAGAATGATGTAGTAGATGCTTTCTGTCCTCTTCATATGTAGAGTAGATGATGAAGCTTGCTTCATGAATCAAAGTATGAGATCTCTCTTGGACTTGAAAATTTGAAGAGTCTTGAAGTTTGATGGATGAATGTCTTTGCTTGATGTAGAAGTGGATGAAGTGATCTTACATGATGATCTTCGAAGTGACCCTTCGGAGTGCAGATGACAACACCTTCTCTGGATGTGGAGTAGATGACCTCTCAAGGATACTTGAAGCCTGATGAATCTTTGAAGATTGGGAGAACTTTACTTGAAATTTGGATGAGAGAATGCCTTGTCTTTTGAACATGATGCCACTTGAACTTGATGTAGATCTCTTGGAATGATGCTTCCTGGAAGATGATCTTGAAATATTCCTTAAAATAGCCACATGATGACTCTTCCTTGAAGGTTGAAAGAACTTGAAATAGAATGAATGCCTTTGGAAGTCTTGATGAAGATGATGTCCTTTTAGAGCAGCTTGATGATGCCTTGAAGCTATGATGGATGAAGAAGCCAATTGATACTTGCCATGCGATCCAAGAGGATATCTTTGAACTTGATTTATTGGAGCAGCTTATAATGTTTTCTCCGTATAGCTGCTTGTTGACTCCACTCCTAGCATGAAGGTGGTTCTAACTCTTAGCTTTTTTGATGACTTCCTTAGCATCATTCACATTCTTGCAACACAAGGGAAAAAAATAATATCAATCCTTTTAACAACTGATTTCATAATGCGTAGAAATCTTCCAAATACATTTAAGCATTCAACAACCTTTATCACTTTTGAAAACAATAGGAGATGACAAAAATAATGATACTTCAAAGAACCCGACTTAAACATAACATGGAGTGCAGCAGATAGGAATTTTGTCTTCTCCTAGAACTAGCACATCAGTTCTGCTTTTTGATCCCTGAGATTTCCCCTTTTAGCAATGGCGCAGCGGATAATACTTTCAAACTCCAGCGCTTTGGATAAAGGCTTTAAGATCCTCTTAAATGATTTCATGATGATGTCAAAGGTTGGATAAAGGTTCTGATTTCTTCTCAAATCTGGGATTGTAGATGTGGCACACTAGTCATGATGCAAGGGATAGGGCGCAGCGGTTAAGGATCTTGAATTCCTCTAGGAATTGACTTTCAAACAGCTAACAAGCATCCCATACATGTGGCGCACTGGATCAGCAATCTGATTTCCTCTAGAAATTCGCTCTGAGACTTGACTTTGTATTCCTCTTGAAGTGGTCGCAGTGGATTGAGAGTTGAAAGACTTCTGAGTGTTGGCGCATTAGATCAAGAAGGAGAATTCCTCTGGATTTTCGCATTGGATAGTCATTTCAAAATCCTCTTGAACTTGCTTTGATCCAACTTTTTCATTCTCAAGGGGTTGGCGCATTAGATGAAGAAGGTGAATTCCTCTTGAAAATGGCACTTGAAACTTGAAACTCTCCTCATACAACATGGGCGCATTGCTTCAAGGTGTTAAGATCCTCTAAAATTCCACTCATTTTGGCGCATCACTTCAAGGTGTGGAATCCTCTGGTAAGTATGCCTTAAAACTTGAAAGGAATCATCCCATTCTTGGGCGCATTGGATCAAGGGATTAAGATCCTCTAAAAACCCTTAATGTAACAATTCCAACCAAAATCCCTCCTTCACCTTAGGTCGCATTGGATGAGGATTTGAAAATCCTCCTGTCATTCATCTCCCCTTTTGGCGCAAGAGATTAAGTTTTCAAATCCTTTGGAAACATTACAAAATTTGCATTTTATCACTTAGAGCTGGCCTCCCTACCTAGCGCATTGGTTCAAGTGTTTGGATTTCTCTTGAAATCAGCCTTGAAACTTATGATGTAGCACTTTAAAACATGCCTCTTTCTTGGCGCATTGGATAAGACATTTGATTTCTCCTAGAAATGTACTATAAAACTTGACCTCAAACCCCTCTTTGGCGCATTGGTTGAGGTATTCAAAATCTTCTAGGATTAGCGCATTGGTTGAGGTGTTCAAAATCCTCTGGAATTTGGCGCACTAGATCAAAATTTCAAAATCATCATCTTCTTCTATCCTTGGGCGCATTGGTTCAAGCGCAAGAGATCATCAACTTGAGATCTTAAAAACGGCGTGATTTATCAAGATTTTGCGCCACCTTAATATGCCGTCGCACTGGATCAACTTTTTGAATCCTCTGGAGTAGTTGGTCATTTTCAGGGTCCTTGAGGTAAAGGTATATTGAAAAATATATTTAAGTATAAGCAACTTATACTTAAATATATTTTTCAATATACCTTTCAGGATGTTTGAGATAGGTCTCGAATCCACCGGATTTAACATGCAAAATATAGAATTTGGAGGATTCACCAGATTTCAGACTTAGTCAAATTTTCAGGATTTCAGGCTACCAGACTTAGTCTTTTCAGGATCTCAAACATACATCAGGATTGATCTCAATGTTCATGAATTGGATTTGATTTGATTCTTCATTACTGCAAGTTCATGTTCTAGATGAGACCTCCAGTTATAAAGCAAAAACCTTCTAGGAGAGACTTCTTGTTGGATTGGCAGAGGAAACGGACCAAGGCATCATCAAAAACTAATGCAAAGCATTGGAGCTCAAAAAAAAAGGGGGGGTCCCCATTTGCAATGGGGCGATGTGTGATTTGGTCACAACAGTTACTACATGAAATTGCGCCTTACTATTGCTAGGCGCCAATTGAGGGTTGTAGAGACTAGAACAGCCGCCTTTCCCAAGCTAGGCGCACTTTTGAGGTGGTAGAGGCTAGAAAGTGTGCCTCATCAATAAGACTTGTCTTCTGACACTTAACCACTTTTCCAAACACTGGTACAAACTATAATTCTCTTCATGTGATGTTTACTTGCAAGTAAATGAAGAATCCATATGAGGCTCATATCCAAGGTGGCATACGAGGCAAAGTGCGCCTTAGGCAATTTGATGTTCTCTTTGTCATTTGATCAATATCTTGGCTTGATGAAGGATCCCTTAAGTAAGTTTTATCACCTAAACAAGATGGAAGCTCAAATTGTGTCTTTCATTCCAGTTCTAACTTAGGCGCATATTGAGCTTTCTAGAGAAGGCGCTAATGTGGAGTTGGAGATGAGGAAAAGTGCGCCTCACTCTCATAACATTCCTCTTATCAAAGATGATGATCTCAACTAAGTGGATGATCCTTGGAACAATCTTTAATCCTTTGATGATCAATTTAACCTTCCAAATCACTTTCTTCCCAAGGCGCTATCTCAATGTTGCAGAGGAGTGTTCTAGCGCCTAGGCGCACATTGTGGATTGTTTGATCAAGAAGTGGTGCCTTGATCATTTAGGCACATATTTGATGTGATAGGAGTGTAAGCTAGTGCCTATGTTTACCTAGGCAAATTTATGATTCCAAACTCAATTTGATACTCCCAGATGCTCAATTGGAGATCCAACACCCTTGATAACATTGAACTTTGCCTTCACAAGTTAGGCTCTCTTTTGTGGTTGCACAGAGGCTCAAGGGTGCCTAAGACAATTGCTCAATTCACTTAGTCAAAATCATCTTGGGAACCAATCAACTTTACCTACCAAGGCGCCTTGTTTAGTATGAAAGATGTGCTTCATAACATGATGTTTCTATGCTAGGCGCCATTTTGAGGCTGGAGGAGAGAGAAAGTGCGCCTAACCTCACTTAGGCAACTTCTGGCCTTCAAAACCTTGATTCAGTGTGTTGACAGGGTTTAATGATGATATGCTTATCATATTGCACTTCCAAACCTTGATAGAGGACCCCAAATCCTTAGGCGCTCATTTGGTACCGGACATATAGAAAATGCGCCCTGGCTTTAGGAGTCAAGTTCCTGCTTACTTGGCTTCTAGACTTAGCCAATGTTTCCAGTTTTGTCACAAGTTGATAGCTTTTGACTTTGTACCTACAAAAGAACACATTCAGTTAGTTAAAAACTAGGTTCATTCCCTCAAGATTGGTATTAGCCTCCAGGAATGATGATTAGGCTAATCCATATTCAATCACTTGATTCATGCCGGAAATGGGGACATGACATAGATCTTGTAAAATTATAAAATGTCTTGCCAGGAGTCTTGGAAGGCGGTTGAGGAGGTTGTCTACTTCTTCGTTTACTCTTAGATTGTCCCAGATTTCGTCCCTTGGTATTTGTCTTATGTCCGCTTTTTTCCGCATGTGCTCTTTGATAGATATATCCCACAAATTTATTAGATCTTCTGTAAGATCGTCTTCTCGTTGCTTGTTAGATTCTACTGGTTCTTCCGCTGATTTTCCCATTTATACTGCCACTTTGATCACCCTGACTGCTCAAACCGACTCCGTGTAGGCAACGACGCCAAATGTTTACAGCCTAATTGAATATGCTTGAATAATATAAAGTAAACAGAATAGAACTATGCCAATGATAATACAAATTCATACCATAAAGTGTAGTATAATATCAAAGTGCTTTTCATTCAAAATGCTCTCATAGAAGTGTATTGTAGGGAATTCTCGCTACATGTGGTCCCTTTTTCAATGACAATAGAAGTATATATAAGTGGCCGACGGTTGCTAAGCACTGCCAACCATTGGCAACTACCCAGAGCAACTAACCGACGAGAGTACAACTAATCTCGCCGACAAACCAAACATAAGTATATAACTATAAGTAATTTGCTGTCTACAGACCCTTGTTCTAAGGTGCACAACTATACATATAGGCATGCGACTTTCACTTTGAAAAATCTGTATTCACCATTATGCGGTGCATGCTCAACAATAGACTTGGCGATTTTTGTTAAGCTTAACAGTGGTGCACACTACCTACCTTGTCTGCAAGTTTAACTTAAAACCAGAGTTTGTTCCTCCCCTTCAATGACACACGCCATTGTACACTAGTGCACACTTTATGCTCAATGAAATTCAGTGATCCTTCTAGATGGTGGACACCCAGTAATGCTGTGAAAAATTTCTCTAAGATTCTAAAATGTGTCTACACCATACGGTGTGTGCCAATGTAAAGACCTGCAACAAAACATTTTGTATTCATACTTTGTGGTGCATGCTCAGACTCCATGATGCAAATTTACCTTTAAAACTGGATTGAACCTCAAAATTAGTCTTCTAGACCAATGGCATGCTTTGATATATTGTCTTTCATACTTTTTGTCTTGAAAAATCTCTTCTCGATTCTAGGGCATGTGCCAACAAACATCAGATGTGATTTTTTTCTACAAGACTTCTTGTCTATCCTCAATAAGGCACACTTTTGACAAATAGGATGCAATTTTGACTTGTCAATTTTCATATGCTTCTCCTCATAGGCGTTTCACTTCATTGAGATGCAAATTCCTGATTTAAATGCCTTAGTGAATTTCTGCTTCTTCTTCATTGGGTGAATACATTTGAGAATCCTTTTCATTGACCCTACAAAGACATGAACAAGAGACAACAAAAATATGGATGAACAAGACAGTTTAAAACATGACTCTTGTCTTGAAGAAAAGACAAGAATTCAGCTTGAAGTTTGACACAATATGAAAAATTTCATATAGCTACAACACTATAAATTAAAACCCATAGAAAAGGATGGAACTAATTGAAAACCATGGGCGACAAGCTCACAATATAATAGACATCGTGCACTATATTATGTATTGTGAATTGTCTTTTAGGAATTCAAGTATTGGAAGGAAATGGCTGAAGAAATTATAGAAGGTGATGGGGAGGAAGCACGACCACATGATATAATGGAAAAGATATTCAACATAGATTAATTCTCTTCAATCTGTCATTTTTGCACAATTTGTAAATCTTGGATTGCTTTCTTGCCTTCCACCAAAAGTTGGAGTGAAATGATCTTTGGTAAAAGTCTGTGATGGAAAGAATTGTGAAACACTTTGCTTCTTCACACATAAATGGAAGATGATGATTTAGATCTGTGAACTGCTTTTCAACTTCCTCCGATTATTTTGCTTTAGGGTATGTAGTTTTAGTATTTTTTTTCTTTTTTGATGTTTTCCAATTGATTTTGCCGGCTGAGACTGCCCATTGGGACTTGGCGAATTTGGTTAGGCTCGCCAGGACCTGGCAACGAGTCCCTAGGCCTCCGTAGTGCAAGATCGCCTTAGGATCTCCACAAGTCTGCCAAGTACAATGCGATTCCTATAACACTGCTTACAACCCTCAATAGAATGGGATTGCAGAGAGGAAGAATCAGTCCTTATAGAGGCATCAGAGGCTATGATCCATGACCTAGATTTGCCCATGTTTCTTTGGGCAATGACATGCAGTTGTGCTATTTACAATTTGAACAGGTGTCCTCAGAGGGTGTTGAAGGACAAGACTCCAGAGAAAGCTTTCACAAGAGAGAAACCTAATGTTTCTTATTTTTTGGTGTTTGGGAGTCTTGTCTACATTCATGTGCTAGAGGAGAAGAGGACAAAGCTTAAACCCTCTAGTTTGGAGTGTGTGTTTGTGGGATAAGTGGGTCCTCCAAGGCTTACAAGGCCTATGTTCCATGCCAATGGAATATAGTGAGCTGAGACGTAAAGTTTGATGAGGATGCTTGGTCCTCTCAGGAGCCTCCTATGGAGGTTGAGGAGAGTGAACAGATTTCTGTCCCAGGTGCTGATCCGCAGTGTACAACAATACTAGATGCAGTTCAACTAGGTTCCAGTGTGGGAGCATATACCTCATTACCTTATAGTACAACTAGGAAGCCTAGATGACTTACTCAGACATTGTAGGAGACACAAGAACATCTAGGAGTGCTGAAGACATTTTTTTGGGTGAGTCATCCCCCAAAGAGGTTTCCAAGTTATGCTGCATTGATGTCTTGCATCATTGATGTAGACTCTAGAGCCTTCCAATTTTAAGGAGGCAAATTTAGAGCAGGTGTGGCGAGATGGCATGGCAGAGGTCTATCACTCCATTATGTAGAACGGTGTGTGGGAGATTGTGTCGAGTCCAGAAGGGAAGTTAGTGATTGATTCTAGGTGTTTATACAATGTGAAGCATCCAACGGACGACAACATAGAGAAGTACAAGGCCAGATTTGTTGCATGAGGGTTCTCCCAGAGAGGGAGTTGACTATGATGAAGCCCCTGGCTAAGGGGAATTTTGAGATTCTGAGGGAGAAACTTGGATTGGTGTAGAATTTTTACCTTGAGTTGCTCAGCTAGTAGTTTCACAGTGATGGCACAGCAGTGGCAGCTTGCATGTAGGAAAGGGCAGATGTATACATCCAACATGCATGCAGATCTAAGTTTAGATTTGCCTTTTCTGTTTTGCTAGCCTTATATTTCAGATTTAGAAGTCAAAGTTTGCATGTATGCAGCATGTGTGCTGTTTCAGCTTTAGAAGTCTAATTTTAGACTTTGCATTGCTTGTTTTTTTGCCTTCACCATCTATAAAGGAAAGGCAGGGGTATGAGTGTAATTAACTATTCCAATTTTGAGCTAGAGCAGTGTATTTCTTTTCAGATTCATTGAGAAGACAGTTGCAGGTTTAAGAGTTCAATATTGAGTATTCGCTGTTCATATTTTTCAGCAGAATGTCTTTGTAGATTCTTGTATTCAAAATCAGCACTTTTGATAGAGATTATCAAGTTTAAATTTCCTAGTGTTTAGGATTTAACTTTCTGAGTGCAGCATTAACATGAGTGACATTAACATCCACATTTGGGTGTCCTCCAAGTTGTAAGGCACCTTAATATGGTGTGGGGATTTGAACTTGGGATATCCTATATATATGTTTACCCCATTTGCCATTACCCCGCAACCCTTTGGACTGGTAATATGATGTGGGGATTTGAACTTGGGATGTCCTACATATGGGTGTACGCCATTTGCCATTTCACCACAACCCTCTGGACTTTGGAACACTATTTGACTCTTTGTTCCTTCTTCCCTTTTAGGGGTGTTTTGTCACATTATATTGCTGAGTTGAGTTGTAAATATTTTGTCTTTTTTGTGTTATGCCTTATAGAGATGCTTTAGACACTTTCATTGCACGCAATGCTTATTCTACTTTTTTTGGGGGAATATGCTGGTTGTGAGTGGGAATTTTAAATTATATTATATGTTAAATATCTTTTCATTTTTGATGGGTCAACACTTTATCTAATGTATTTAAAATGTAGGAAATCTCTTCATTGTTTGTATGAGTTGTATTTGTTGGCATTCTAACACATAGGTTATGTGGCATGAAATAAGTACATAATGCTCATTTGAGTTATTTCTTTTTAGTATGAATTGGACCAGATATAGATTTACATATTTTAGAGTAGGATCCTACTTGCCTTGTGGGATTTTCTATTCATTCTTTTGGGAAACAGTAAAGCAGTTATATGCCTTGTATAAAGAGTGATTTTTTAAAAGTACTTTTAGTTTTTGTTTGAAGGAAAAATTAGTAGAGCATGAGGTTCATTGGGCATGTGAATTGATTATCGGTGGAAAAGATGTGGTAGTCTGTGCATATTGGATTTATAGAATATTGATCATATGCTTTATTTCCAAAATTTGACATAATTGACACTTGTTATACTGAGAGGGGGGGGGGGGGGGGGGGTGAATCAGTATATATTAAAACTTTCACTTTTCAAACTTTTAACCAATTCCAATAAATCACACATGTAAGATCTAGCAATTATGAACACAGAGAGAACACATGATTTTATGTGGAAACACTTGCGGGAGAAAACCACAGCAAAATGTTGCTTATATATATGTATATTGATCTTCCTTTGTAGGCACCAACCTACTTCTCTTACAATACTTCCTTTGTGAGCACCAACCCACAAGAGACACCAATCCCCACTTACAGAATCTTATAGGCACCAAGCTATTGGAGACACCAATCCCCACCACTGAGCACCAACTCAGCAATAGATAGGCTTCAACCTATTAATTCTTCAATGGATGATATGAACTTCTCCTTCACCCAAATCTGATCCAAATATAATCACTCTCTTCCTTCTTAAATCTGATCACTATCATGCACCAATTTTCCTCACAAAGCTGATTATAAACATGTATATATTTGCTCTTAGATCTTCTCTAACATTCACTCATACTTCCTTCTCAAAATAAATCAGATTTGCTTTTCATAATTCTGCTCCTTCTCTTCCCTCAAACTCAGAAATAAATCATTGGAATGCTTGCTATCAAAACCCACATTCATCCACCTTTTATATCTTCTCAATGGAGGCGTCCTTGGTAAATAGATGTCTTTCTATGAAGGTCGCACCTCTTCATAAGTCACAGCCCTTCTCAAAACAAATCGCAGCCCTTTTAAAACTTTAATCACCGCTCCTCATAACAAATCACATATCTTTTATATTCTAAATAGCACCTTATTGTTATGCAATTAATAACTAAGTCTTTGTCTTATATATGTAGGGCGCTCCATGTAAAGGGAGGTCGACCACCTTTGAAATTTAAATCTTTAATTTAAATTCTCTCTAATCAAGGGAAGTCGGCTGTCTCAATGTAGTCGGCCTCTTCAAGAATTTTTCAATTAAATTTAAATTTCTCGTTTTGGTGCCAAGGTATATGGGTCGGCCCATATTCAATATGACTTATTCTTTTCTTTTCAAAGGCTGGCTAGCATTAATAAGACTCTTCACACTTTCTCCAACATTTTCATATTATGTTTAAATCTTTAATTTAAACATATACATATCTTTAAGTCAGCCTTTAATTTCGCAATCTCTCCAACGGGAATTTATAACGGGCAATTCTTAACATCAAATACTCCTTTAAAGATGCCGTCCGTGCCTTTGACATCAATGACAACATATTCAAACAAAATCATGTACAAAGTTTTTTCCTTTATAGATAATCAAATCGTAACAATAGCAAGTGTAGTAGGTATGCTTTTTAGTTTTTTTTTTAATGGAAACAACTAGATTATATAGAAATTGGCATCTCTGTCCCTTTTTAAGTGGATTGACATGATGAAAAAGCATACGTCTAAACCAGAAGTCGTCCTTTGGCTAAGCTGCCACGAGTAGGGGGATCTAGTCTATCAAAGTCACCCAGGGGTCAAACCTGGGCCAATCACACTTCCGGGGGATTTGAACCTTGGTGGATGGCATAATCATGGAACATACCATTATCCTCACCAATTGTGCTCAACCAATTGAGCTACAACCCTTTGGTCGCTCTTCAGTTTTGCCCTCAATAGTAATTTTATACAAACTGTATGCTGCTAATCATATGTGTTTATTATTATCTGTAGTTCTATGTTGGATGTGCCTAATGTATTGGGGGTATTTGAAAGAACAAATTTCAAAGGTTTATACTGTAATCTGTGCTCAATAAATTTTAATTGAACTTCAATTTTATGCTAGTTAGATATGGCTGATTTATGCAAATGGTTGAGCAGATATCAAAGAGTTGATTTTCGTATCCCAAAGCCCTTAAGAGACTCTATAAGTGCAAATTCAAAAGAAGGGTAAGCTCCATTGTACTTCGTACTTCTTGACTCTGCAGCATTGTTGTGCATCTCTTTAACTAACAATTTTGAGTTTCTTGTAGTTTCTAGAATAAGAGCAAATATGTACGTTTATCTTGATCATTAAATAAACACCACTTTTCTTTTCATAAGTCTCCTTCAACAAATAAAACAATATTTAAAACCAAATTTCACGTTACATTTTCTGAAGTGTAACTGATGGTTCAAACTTGTTCTCTATGATAGTGAAAAGGTTTTATGGAAAGATATCTGTGCCTTCAGAGTTGTTCCCCATAAAAAGTTCTCCTCTCTTCAGCTGTACGACTTGCAAGATGACTATATTCAAGAACAAATCAGGAAGCCTCCAGAACGGACAACTTGCAGAGTAAATTTCTGACTGGATAAAATTTGAAAGAAACAAAATTTGTATTTATACATTCAGCTGTAAATAAGTGTAGAATTTTTGACTGTAAAGCATTTGCATTAAAGAAACATAGAGATGGAGAATCGAATATAATTTAGTATTCAAAAGTATGAAGTAAGGATTGTTTAAACTTTAAAATGTTTATTTGTTTCCTCAACTGTTTTTACTGTAATTCTATTGAGGCATATCTTGTGTTTTATTAGCTCTACCATTTCTTATTTGCTTGTTGCTTTTGCTAGTTCTTATATGGATTCATGGTTGGTTGCCTCTCACTTATCTACTATAACTGATCATAAAATTGTCCTTAATTGAAAAATAGTTCTGGATATATTTCCAGATTAAGAGTTGGTAGAAGTAAAAAAATTATTCTATTACATGATGGTTACTCTGGATTGAATGCCATTAAAACTGCAACTTTCATGGGTTCTCAAAGGCAACCCTGGTCTAGCAAGAACTTGAGGAGTCTAAAGGGATTGCCATGGAATTGAAATTTTAGTCTATTATGATGTGATAGGTTGTATGCCAAACAACCAAGTGAAAGTTAGAAAGAGAAAAGGAAAGAAAGAAATTATATTAATCCTTCGAATGACCAAAGATAGATCAAAGGGACTGGAATGCACAGCAAGTACAATAGCAAAACTGAAAAATTGAGAAAAACCGAAAAACAAATGACTAGGGATAAAGGGACCCTAGACATGAAGCAAAAATGGAAAGCTAGAAAAGTACGAAAGAAGAGTTAGGGAATTTGAACTATTGACCTCCCACTACCTAAGCCCTTGCTCGATTTGGATTTTCCAATTAGATCCATTTGGAGAGGATTGAACATGGCAAAGGATAGAGGTTGCACAAATCTGATAGTGGAAGGGGACTTGTAGGCTGTTATTAAAACATTAAAAGGGAATGGCCCAAATTGTTAGATTGACAAGGCCACTCTGGACTGCCCTAGTCTTGCTTAGAATATTAAAATCAAATCATAAGGGCTATGTCATAGGGTTTGCCGAATCTCAAGAAAAACATTCGAAATTCGGCAAACTTAAAGAAAACTGGTGGAGCAAAAGAAATGCTTATTCTCCATTGTCAAATGTGGGTGAGGGATTTGGGAAAGTTGGTAATCACTAATGTGTTTGAAGATATTGAACTACTCCAGGCCATGGCTACCCATTATGATGAAACTGCTAAAGTGATTAGGAGTATGAATGGGTGTGTTCTAGTGGAAATTAGTAAGGAAACTATTGCCACAGTCTTTGGGTTGAACTTGGCTGCTTCTACAGAGATTGATACACATAGGTTCAGAGCCCTATATGCAAAGGACAAAAGCAATTATAGAACCATATATTTGCCTAGATTTAGGGAAAAGGCACCAAGTGGTAAATCGGTTAAAATTCCTCAAAGTGAGCAAGAGCCTTTCAGGCTATATACTTTTGAAATCTATTTTGCTAAAACCTCTATGCTCTTTGTCAAGTTTTGGGGGAATACAAAAGTGAAAGATCCCCATGGATTTTACCTATATGACTGCTGATATTCAACATCCGTCTCAGAGTGCTCAATTTGATTTTGCCTCTAATCTAGCAAAACATATACATCAAGGGCTGGTAGAAATCAAGAGTAAGAAGGAACCAGTCAAATTCCGATGGTTTTCATTGCTGTCACATGTTCCTACATCAGGGGAAAGCAAAGATAAACTGGAACCCCAAATTAATGATTAATCATGTTGATAGCATGGGGAATGTACTTCCAATCCAATGTTAGACTCATATATGGGACAAACATGATCCCAGTTCTAGTTATAGGTTCTTCAGAGACTATTTTGTGATCACAATATTGAGACATTTTCAGTTAGACATACCAAGGATTCCAATCCCATTGTTAAATTTCCTTAGACCTAGAATAAGGACACCTGCTTTAGAAATTAAGCACAATTGGGGGGACTTTTTCCTCCATGAAGAGGGCACAGTTTAAGAGTCTATGGTACCCATGTTGGTCCTCATATTTTACCTAAGTATGTGCCATTAAGGATTGGTTTCTTGGAGGTCATTTGGCAGTTGTCTGAATCAGAAAGGGTTCACTTGACAGGACAGAAAAAGGTATCATTCTTCCTTTAACAATTTTCTTTGATTTCAAAATGAACAGGGAGGGATTTGCTAAACTAAATGATAAATTGTTGGTTTTTAAGATGACCCTGAAGGATATATAAACAACATCAGACGAAGTATCAACAGGTCTTATATTGCCCATCAAGTGTTTTTTCCTGAGGATGTTATCAGGAATTCTACTACTGATGAAGAAGTGAAAATGAAAAGGGCAAAATGGTCTATATACACGAAATATGATGAATCAATGAGAAAGAAGAAGCCTTCTTACAAGGGAATTTTTTTAGATGTTGCTGATTTTATCATATATTGATGAATTGGTTGACATACATGATAGTAAGATTGTTGAGCCCGTTGAAGAAGAAGGGCCCTCATGCTCGCCCCTTGCTAGAAATTTGGTGAGGTATACTTTCAAGAAAAGAGCCAAACGAGAAGAAGTTGAGGAACAGGTTCAATAGGCTCTTCCACCAACTCAATTAACTCTGTCTCTTTTATCGTCTCCACAAGTATCTCCCCCTTCCATACCAATGATTGAATTAAATTCTCCTCATAGGGAGTCCGCTCCAAAAAGGAGAAGGGTTGAACAAGGCCCCTTGGTTGATTACTCTGATGATGAAGGAGAGATTGAAATAACTGAGAAAGAGGTACAACGTGAGATGCCGTCCCCTAGCAGAAATGAGCCTGAGGAGTTACCTTTGAACAAGATCATTGACATTGCCATTCAGGGCAATGATGTTTCAGATGACATCAAAACTATAGCTTGTAGGAATTTCACGATGATGATTTTGTTAATTCTAAAGAATTTTTTGAGTTTTTGTGGAAGAGTAGAAGGATTGAGTATGAGAAATGATTGGAGGAAGAAATGTCCCAATCTCCTCAAGAAACTAGGGAGTAGATATCCATTAGGATACTTACATAGATGGAGGAGGTTAAAAATGTTACTCCAGAACAAGGAAGAAAGATGATCAGAGATAGTGGAATCTTGTTACTCCCTGAGTGGGATATAGCTTCTGCTATTGTTCTGGATATTGTGAGAAGGCAAGATGATGAGGTTTTCTCCACAAAAGAAGAGGCTGAAGTTGCACTAATAGGTGCCAGATTCAATCCAAAATGGGAAATCCTAGCTATCTAGGCTTCGGCTCCTAATACTGATAAACCTTTGGTTGTTGAACTTGACAGAGATTTGAAAGGTTGCTTGATAATAAAAAGAGTTTCTGATACCCCTGCTTCAGAGGCATCCGAGCTGGTAGTAGAAGTTGCAAAATTTAGTAAAGCAGCTACTGCTGCCCTTTAGAAAAGGTATGATGAACTAGAAAGGGAGCATATGTAATGTGTAGTACCCGTTTGTATATTTTTTAAAGATCTTTTATGTGTTATTTTAATTTTTAGAGGTTTTCTTATAGACTAGACAGAAGATGCAGAAGGGGTTTCAGTTTTCTTGCAAATGTGTGTTGCGGGAGCATACAATATACAACATATAATGCAAACCCAGAAAAGATACAATAGATATGAAGAAACCAACTGATACCCAGATCATGAATAGGCCAAAAATGAATTACTATTACATACCCATGTTCAGATTTGCAACTTGGTACATAAGATGGGACTGGACCCAGTGGGTATGGCTGGAAATGCCTCAAAGTTCCAATGAATGGTAAGGATTGTCAATACAATGAGATCAGCAATAACAAAGGCCTTGGACGCCTCAACAAGACCCAAAATGAAGCTGCAAATGAAAAGGAATGGTCTTCTACAACACCCACGTCCCCTCATGGCATGGTACGACCATGGCTGGAAATATACAACAGCAATACACACTAAATAACACCAGCAGATGCTATGAAAAAACAGTCCAAACAAAGTAACATCTGCCTCCAATCCTCCAACGAATTGATCTCCAAGTTTTCTATGAAGAACATAATGGAAAATGCAAGAGAAATGATAAGTTCTTCATCAAACCCTCATCACACAAACTCCATTGAAGCACACTTTTAAACACTGGATGCATTCACCTCTAATGGCACCTTTGGGTGATCTTCCACCTGTAGAATGCCGTTACTCATGGAGGTTTTCGTTGCCAAGAGCCTCTGGTTCGAATCTTTCAAACCCTCACAAGAACAAACCCTAGCAGAGCTCAATAAGAGAAAATATCATAACATAGCATAACAAATGAACTCTTCTTTTCATCTTTTATTTCTCTCCTCAAGATGAGCGTTGGGATTAGTGAGGACATTTTATAATTTTAAATTTATTTTAATCCCCCTTGGGATGGGCACCTATATCCTCCTTAAGTGACCCTTTAATATTTGTCTTTTTTCCTAAGTCATTGCTTAATATTTATAAAATCCCTTTATATAAATATTATAATTTTTGGACTTTAAAATAAATGCCCAGATGATGTCGGAATGCCATGATCAATAGCTTGCCGGAAAAGTCTCGATGAGACGAACACAATCCCAATCTGAAAATCCCAATCCGACACCAAACCCGAACTTACTAAAAATAATAAGTAACGGCCAGGAGCAAACAAAGCTAACTCAGAGTGTGCCAACTGGATCCATTGACCTCGAATCATAACTCCACCACAGACAAACACCTCCACGGCCAAACCAACCACAGTTCCCTAACCAAATTGCTAGTCCACGGGAACCCAATGATGGACTAACCATATATCAAGAAGGGGACATTACAGTCCACCCTCCCTAAGATTGCTTGTCTCAAGCAATCTCAGATCAGGATGCTCCAATATTTGCTCATTTTCCCGAGTAGCATCTTCCACTGGCAGGTTCTTCCATTTTACCAGGTACTCTCTGATAGTCCTCAAAGTACGTTCCCTGGTGTCGATTATTGCCTCGGGTACCAAAATCAATTTCCCTTCTTCATCGAGAGGAGGTAACTCTACTGATGGTGTCACATTATGTCCCAAAGCCTTCTTAAGACGTGACACCTGAAATACATTGTGTACCTTGCTACCTACTGGCAATTCCAACTCATAAGCCACCTCTCCAATTTTCTTTGAGATCCTGAAAGGTCCATAATACCGTGGCTTAAGCTTCTCTGCACCACTCTTCTTGAGAGTGGACTGCCTATAGGCCTACAACATTAAGTATACCATGTCACCGACCTCAAATGATTGCTTAGTCCTCTCCTGATCTACATACTGCTTCTGCTGATTCTGAGCCTTCTATATGTTCTCCTTCAAAGACCTCATGATATCCTAACTCTCCTAAAGAAGGTTTTTGGTTTTAGGCACTCTGCTATCACCAAACAACAAACCAACAAAGCTCGGTGCCTCATACCCATACAAAGCCATGAAGGGTGACATATGAATGGACATGTGATAAGTGGAATTATAACAATACTCTCCCATGTGAAGCCACTTAATCCATGCCTTTTGCTGCCCTGACACATAATTCTGGAGGTATCCTTCCACCCATTTATTGATAATCTCTGTCTGACCATTTGTCTATGGGTGGTAGCTCGTATTGGGGGTGAGCTCTGTCCCTGTCAACCTGAAGAGCTCTTGCCAAAAATTACTAAGGAACCTGCTGTCCCTATCACTGACAATACTTCGTGGCAACCCATGAAGACGGAATACTTCACGAAAAATCAACTCTGCAACCTGAGCTGTAGTGAAGGTGGTAGGAATGGCAAGGAAGTGTGCATACTTCGTCAATCTATCCACTACCACATAAATACAATCCCTGCCTTGGACTTTGGGTAGGCTTGTGATAAAGTCCATAGAAATGCTATCCCACTTCCTCTCAAGAATGGGCAGGGGCTGCAATAATCCTCTTGGGAAAGAGTGCTCCTGTTTGTTCTGATGGCATATCGGACACTCTCTCACATATTGCATGACTTCTGTTTTGAGGCCCTTCCAAGTGAACCTCTCTCTGACCTGTCTGTAAGTTTTGAAGTACCCTGGATGCCCTGCCATAGGCAAGTCATGGAATGCCCTCAAAACCTTCTGCTTCATCTCTGATCCTGGCACTAAGAAAATTCTGTCCTTGTAAATGTTTAAATCATTTACCACTGTGTACCTGTCACCCTTAATAGTGCCATCTATTATCCTAGTAGCCCATTTATCCTTAGCATATTTTGTCGATATCATATCTCTCCAGTCATCTGAGATAACACTTAGTGCACACAAATGGGGCCTCCTGGATAGGGTGTCAGCAACAATATTTTCCTTGCCTTTGACATAAACAATGTCAAAGTCATAGGCCTAAAGCTTGCTAACCCACTTCTGCTGCCTCTCATTCAGGTCTTTCTGACCAAGGAAAATTTTCAGACTGTTGTGATTTGTCTTCACTACAAATTTGTTGCCCACAAGATACTGTCTGAATTTAGCCAATGCATGCATGATGGCTAACATCTCCTTGTTATATATACTGTAGCTGCGTCCTACACCCCTCAACTTCCTGCTCTCAAATGCTATGGGGTGTTTGTCCTGCATGATCACTGCACGAATGCCTTCCCCTGAGGCATCACACTAAAGCTCAAAAGGTTTGCTAAAATTTGGGATAGCTAACACAGGGACATGTACTCATAATCTCCTTGAACCTGTCGAAGCACTCTTGTGTACCTCCTGTCCAACTGAAAGCATCCTTCTGAGTCAAGTCTGTGAGGGGTGTTGTCGACTGTGAAAATCCCTTTACGAATCTGCGGTAATACCCACAAAGACCAAGGAATCCCTTCAGCTGAGTGAGATTCTTTGGTGGTGGCCAGTCCACAATTGTCCGAATCTTCTCCGGGTCTACCTTTACACTACCAGCACTGATGATATGACCCAAGTACAACAACTCGGTCATACCGAACTCACACTTTGACATTTTTGCATACAATGACTCCCTCTCTAAGATGCTCAAAACAATGTCAATGTGTTTAAGATGTTCCTCCCATGTCCTGCTATAAATCAATATATCATTAAAGAATATTAGCACAAATCTCCTTAACTGCTCTCTAAACACCCTGTTGATACAGGATTGGAAGGTGGCTGGTGCATTGGTCAATCCGAATGGCATGACCAGGATCAAAAATGCCCATAGTGGTACCTGAAAGCTGTCTTCTCCACATCTTCATCCCTGACCCGAATTTGGTGATATCTAGATCTCAAATCTATCTTGGAGAAGTAACAGGCCCCGTGCAACTCATCTATTAGCTCATCAATGCGGGGTATAGGGTACTTGTTCTTAATGGTCTTCTTATTTAACTCTCTGTAATGAATGCACATTCTGAGAGTTCCATCTTTCTTTTTCACCAAGACCACTGATGATGCGAATGGGCTTTTGCTAGGCCTGATGTGACCCATCTCGAGAAGCTCTTTGATAGCCTTCTCGATTTCATCTTTGTATCTCTTTGGGTGCCTGTATGGTGTAGTAATCACTGGCTTAGCACCCTCCTCCAACTCAATCATGTGCTCAATACCCCTATCAGGGGGTTTACTTGGTGGTATGTCACTAAACACTTTGGTGTGTTTAGTCAAGAGAGCCTGTATGTCAGGTGGATACTCCCGCTTCTGCTGTTCTGAAACTGCGGGCATAACCATCACCTCTGCTGCCCACTGCACCTGATCATGACAAATCAATCTCTCCATCCGCTTGAGAGAAACCACTCTCAACCCACCATCTGAAATACCCCTGAGCACATGCCAAACTCCGTTCACCTCAAACTTCATCTCCATGGTCCTCAAGTTGAGTGTGAACTCTCCGATATCATGCAACCACTTCATACCCAACACAACATCCATGTCACCCATGCTAACTACATAAAACTCTGACTGGCAAGTATAGTTATTTAGCTGGATGGCTAGATTGGGTATCCTCCTGGTACAGGTGAGTATAAATCCGTCTGCTACCTTCACCTTAAATCCTTCAAATTCTTCAGTCTTCAACCCCCTCTTTGCAACCAAGCCTTCATCTATGAAGTTATGAGTGGCACCTGTGTCAAGTAGTGTAATACATCGCTGTCCACCCAATACTCCTCTTATCCTGAATGCCTCTTCTCTCTGAATACTTGAGATATGGGCTGTAGGTAGGGCAGTCTCCTCATCCCTATCCGATGCCTCAGATGCAACATCTGTAACTGAATCATTATTTTCTTAGTGCTGCTTTGAATGTGTCTCTGACTCTACGGACTCATCTGCTGAGAAGTACTCGAACTGTTTTGCCTTTCCTTGGGCAGCACACTTGTGCTTAGGATCCCAAGGCTCTCTGCAGTGAAAACAAAGCTTCTTCCTCCTAAAGTCATTCAACTAGTCATTGTCTAATTTGGAAGAACTCTTGTGCTATTGTCCAGAATCTCTGTGAAAATGTCTTATGTCCTCCTTATCTCTCCTATGCTGAAATCCTTTTGACTGAAACTTATTCCTCCAAACAGAAGACTCCATGTCTCGGGCCTTCTTCATGGCCTCTTGTAAAGATGCAGCTTCTAAACCTTTAATCCAACCTCTAGGGGGATCTGACAACCCGTTAATGAAAAGCATGATCAATCTACGCTCAGAAATGTCGAAAACCATCACCGAAAGGTCCTGAAACTCTGATATGTAGGAGTCTACAGAGCCCACCTGTCTCAACTGAGCCAACTCTTTGAACTGCATTTCAGGGTCCTTGTCGAACCTGTCTATGAGTCTGGTTGTGAACTCGACATAAGAAGTAATCTGCTCATGTCCCAGAGTGACCTTGCCATTGCTCCACTATTTATGTGCACTTCCCTCCAAATCTAAAGCGACATAAGTAATAGCATCCTCTCCAGGCATGGGACTAATTTGCAGGTAACTGTCCTCCTTATCTCTCCTATGCTGAAATCCTTTTGACTGAAACTTATTCCTCCAAACAGAAGACTCCATGTCTCGGGCCTTCTTCACGGCCTCTTGTAAAGATGCAGGGTCTAAACCGTTAATCCAACCTCTAGGGGGATCTGACAACCCGTCAATGAAAAGCATGATCAATCTACGCTCAGAAATGTCAGAAACTATCACCGAAAGGTCCTAAAACTCTGATATGTAGGAGTCTACAGAGCCCACCTATCTCAACTGAGCCAACTCTTTGAACTGCATTTCAGGGTCCTTTTTGTTGAACCTGTCTATGAGTCTGGCTGTGAACTCCACATAAGAAGTAATTTGCTCATGTCCCAGAGTGACCTTGCCATTGCTCCACTATTTATGCGCACTTCCCTCCAAATCTTGTCTAGCCGCTTCACCTTGTTGACCTCCTACTCCTTGATTCATGTTCTAAAGGGACCGTAGAACTTGTTGCAATATCTGCGCTGTCTGTTGTTGTCCATTAGCAATGTTCCTGAACATCTCCCTTGCTTCACGTTCATTATCACCAGGTGGACTTCTACTTCTTCTTTCACCCATGTCAACCTGTCTAGCTGCAATTGCTCCGGAAAGAGTATCCTGGGTAAGGATGAGTCCACTGGAACTGCCTTCTTTGTTCACGCGCAATGTATCTCCTTGTTCTATCACTTTGTTGATCACCTTCTTGCATGAAAACCTCAAAGGCTAGCAGGATCCAAGCTCTGATACCACTGTAAGATACCCAACTATACTTTACTAAAATTTTTCTTACTTAGACAAATTTACTTGCACTTAACTCTTCAATTACTCAATCTACTTAACATCATTCATGAAAGATAACAATGACAACTTGCATGAATCAACTTGAAGTTAAGCACTTGTATTATTGCTTGATTCAATCAATACAATTGTCTTATTACAATAGATGATGCCCTTAATGGCATGAATATAAAATCTTATTCAATTGATTACAAAGAAAGGCCTCAAAGCTTAGATGTATACAATGACTTCTCACATGAACAACTTCTCTTGAACACAACGATGTCAACTGTATGTCAACACCTCACACCTTGACAAGGGAGCATCACCTTATCACTGTTGAGGGAGCATCACCCCAACTACTTGAAACTCGCAGGCCTCAAGAACACAAGCATAAAGCTTTGCAGAGAGAAAATTCGCCAAAGATAAGATAAGATAACAAAATGAAGGTGCTCCCCTCCTTTTATAGTGCTCCTTCTCAAAGGCAATGAAGGCACGCTTTTCAATGTAAAGAAGGAACCAAGGCACGTTTCCCAAGAGCATATTCCAATGGCATATCCCATTTGATGACTCCCTTTGAGTTGGCGACCTTGTCCAATGAGCCGGAACAGATCCCAACACCACCACTTGGACCAATAGGAGATCAGAGACTCAAGGTGCCAAAATGATTTCACAGTTATAAGTCTCTCAAGGCTAGGCGCCAACTTGAGATGGTTACTACATGAAATTGCGCCTTACTATTGCTAGGCACCAATTGAGGGTTGTAGAGACTAGAACAAGTGCCTTTCCCAAGCTAGGCGCACTTTTGAGGTGGCAGAGGCTAGAAGGTGTGCCTCATCAATAAGACTTGTCTTCTGACACTTAACCACTTTTCCAAACACTGGTACAAACTACAATTCTCTTCCTGTGATGTTTACTTGCAAGTAAATGAAGAATCCATATGAGGCTCATATCCAAGGTGGTATAGGAGGCAAAGTGCGCCTTAGGCAATTTGATGTTCTCTTTGTCATTTGATCAATATCTTGGCTTGATGAAGGATCCCTTAAGCAAGTTTTACCACCTAAACAAGATGGAAGCTCAAATCTTTCATTCCATTTCTAACTTAGGCGCATATTGAGCTTTCTAGAGAAGGCGCCAATGTGGAGTTGGAGATGAGGAAAAGTGCGCCTCACTCTCATAACATTCCTCTTACGAAAGATGATCTTAAACTAAGTGGATGATCCTTGGAACAATCTTTAATCCTTTGATGATCAATTTAGCCTTCCAAATCACTTTCTTCCCAAGGCGCTATCTCAATGCTGCAGAGGAGTGTTCTAGTGCCTAGGCGCACATTGTGGATTGTTTGATCAAGAAGTGGCGCCTTGATCATTTAGGCACATATTTGATGTGATAGGAGTGTAAGCTAGCGCCTAGGTTTACTTAGGCAAATTTATGATTCCAAACTCAATTTGATACTCCTAGATCCTCAATTGGAGATCCAACACCCTTGATAACATTGAACTCTGCCTTCACAAGTTAGGCGCTCTTTTGTGGTTGCACAGAGGCTCAAGGGCGCCTAAGACAATTGCTCAATTCACTTAGTCAAAATCATCTTGGGAACCAATCAACTTTACCTACCAAGGCGCCTTGTTTGGTATGAAAGATGTGCTTCATAACATGATGTTTCTATGCTAGGCGCTATCTTGAGGCTCGAGGAGAGAGAAAGTGCACCTAACCTCACTTAGGCAACTTATAGCCTTCAAAACCTTGATTTAGTGTGTTGACAGGGTTTAATGATGATATGCTTATCATATTGCACTTGCAAACCTTGATAGAGGACCCCAAATCCTTAGGCGCTAATTTGGTACCGGACAAATTGAAGATGCGCCCTGGCTTTAGGAGTCAAGTTCTTGCTCACTTGGCTTCCAAACTTAGCCAATTTTGCCAGTTTTGTCACAAGTTGATAGCTTTTGACTTTATACCTGCAAAACAACACATTCAGTTAGTCAAAAACCAGGTTCATTCCCTCAAGATTGGTATTAGCCTCCAGGAATGATGATTAGGCTAATCCATATTCAATCACTTGATTCATGCCAGAAATAGGGACATGACATACGACCAACAAGGACAAGTTACAACAGTCTTAAAACACCTTCAAACTCTATTCAAATCTGCAGGCCTCCATTGCTAACAACTGAACACAATCATCAAAAGATATAGCAATAAACTCCACAAAATCTCATCAAATGGACTCAATTGAAGCACACATATGAATACTGGATGTATCCATCATCAAAGGCACCTTTGGGTGGTATTGCGCATCTGTAGAATGCCGTCACTCAAGGAGGTTTTCATCTCCAAGAGCCTGGTTCGAATCCTCAAACCCTTCTCAAACCCTAGCAGAGCTCACAAGAGAAAATAACATAACATAGCATAATGCAAAAATGAGTTTTTTCACCTTTATTCCTCTTCCCAAACCCAACACCCATCTTGGAGGGAATTTCATTTGTTTTAATATTTTAATTTTATCACCTTATGTCTCCCATGGGCGCCCAACTCCTAGGGGAAGTCACTTTAAAGTGGCAACTTAACTTTATAAAGTGACAATATAATATTAGCTCATTAAGTCCCAATTAAATAGTACATTAAAGTTCGGACTTTAAAATATCTACCAAGACAGTGTCGGAATGCAACGATCTATAGCTCGTCGGAAAGCCCTTGATGAGACGAATTTGATCCTACTTTGAAAATCCTGAACTGACACTGAACCCGGACTTACTAAAAATAGTAAGTACCGGCCAAGAGTAGACAGAGACAACTCTGAGGGTGCCAATTTGATCCACTAAATACAAACCACATTTCCATCACCGACAAATACCTCCAAGGTCAAATTAACTCCAGTTCCCTAACCAAACTGCGAGTCCACGGGAACGCAATGATGGACTAACCATGTGTCAAGAAGGGGACATTACAGTCCGCCCTCCCTAAGATTGCTTGCCTCAAGCAATCTCAGATTGGGATGCTCCAATATTTGTTAATTCTCCCAAGTAGCATCCTCAACTGACAGGGTCTTCCATTTAACTAGCTACTCCCTGATAATCCTCCTTCTCAGATTATGTTCCCTGGTATCAATTATTGTTTCGGGTACCAATATCAACTTCCCCTCTTCATCAAGAGGAGGCAGCTCAACTGATGGTGTCACATTATGCCCCAGTGCCTTCTTGAGGCGTGATACATAAACATTGTGTACCCTTCTACTTGCTGGAAGTTCTAACTGATAAGCCACTTCTCCAATCCTCTTGAAGATCCTGAAAGGTCCATAATATCGTGGCTTAAGTTTCTCTGCTCCATTCTTCTTGAGATTGGACTGTCTATAGAGTTGCAGCATGAGGTATACCATGTCACGAACCTCAAATGATCGCTCAGTTCTCTGCTGATCTGCGTATTGCTTCTGCTGATTCTGAGCTTTCTGTATGTTTTCTTTCAAGGACCTCATGATATCCTGACTCTCCTGAAGGTCTTTGGCCCTAGGCACTCTGCTATCACTAAACAACAAATCAACAAAGCTCGGTGCCTCATACCCATACAAGGCCATAAAAGGTGACATCTGTATAGACATGTGGTAAGTGGAGTTGTAGCAATACTCCCCCATATGAAGCCACTTCACCCATGCCTTCTGCTGCCCAGAAACATAATTGTGGAGGTATCCTTCCACCCATTTGTTAGCTATCTCTGTTTGACCATCTGTCTGTGGGTGGTAGCTCGTGCTGGGGGTGAGCTCTGTCCCTGTCAACCTGAAGAGCTCTTGCCAAAAATTATTGAGGAACCTGCTGTCCCTGTCACTGACGATGTTCCGTGGCAACCCATGAAGTCGAAATACCTCACGAAAGAACAACTCTGCAACCTGAGTTGCAGTGTAGGTGGTAGGGATGGCTAAGAAATGTGCATACTTTGTCAATCTGTCCACTACCATGAAAATACAATCCCTGTCTTGGACTTTTGGTAAACCTGTGATAAAGTCCATAGAGATGCTATCCCACTTCCTCTTAGGAATGGGCGGGGGCTGCAATAATCCTCCTGGAAACGAGTGCTCCTTTTTATGCTACTGACATATCGGGCACTCTCTCACATACTACATCACTTCAGTCTTGAGGCCCTTCCAGGTGAACCTCTCCTTAACCTGTCTGTAAGTTTTGAAGTATCCTAGATGCCCGGCCATAGGCAAATCATGAAATGCCCTCAAAACTTTCTGCTTCATTTGTGAATCTGGCACCAAGAAGATCATGTCCTTTTAAATGATCAAATCATTTACCACTGTGTACCTGTCATCCTTGATGGTGCCATCAATTATTCCAGTAGCCCATGCATCCTTAGCATATTCAACAGATATCATCTCCCTCCAATCATCTGCAATGGCACGTAATGCACACAAATGGGGCCTCTTGGATAAAGCATCGGCAACAATGTTTTTCTTACCTCTAACATAAACAATGTCAAAGTTGTAGGCCTGTGAGTTGCTGACCCACTTTTGTTGCCTCTCATTCAAATCTTTCTGTCCAAGGAAATGCTTTAGACTGTTATGATCTGTCTTAACTACAAACTTGCTGCCCACCAAATACTGTCTGAATTTAGTCAATGCATGCATTATGGCTAACATCTCTTTGTTATAAATGCTATAACTTCGTTCCACACCCCTCAACTTCCTGCTCTTGATTGCTATGGGGTGCTTATCCTGCATAATTACCGCCCCAATGCCTTCTTCTGAGGCATCACACTGCAACTCGAAAGGTTTGCTGAAATCTGGTATTGCCAACACAGGGCATGTACTCATAATTTGCTTTAATTTGTCAAAGCACTCTTGTGTACACCCTATCCAACTAAAAGCATCCTTATGAGTCAAAATTGTGAGGGGTGTAGCTGACTAGGAAAACCTCTTCACAAACCTGCAGTAATATCCACATAGACCAAGGAATCCCTTTAGCTGAGTGAGATTCTTTGGTGGTGGCCAATCCACTATTGCCCGAATCTTCTCTGGGTCTACCTTCTCGCTGCCAGCACTGATAATATGACCCAAGTAAAGCAACTCGGTCATCCCAAATTCACACTTTGACATTTTTGCATAAAGTGACTCTCTCTAGAATGCTCAGCACAATGTCTATTTGTTTCAAGTGTTCTTCCGATGTCTTGTTGTAAATCAAAATATCATCAAAAAATATCAAAACAAATCGTCTCAGTTGCTCACGGAAAACTCTGTCCATGCAAGACTGGAAGGTGGCTGGTGCATTTGTCAAGCTGAATGGCATGACCAGGAACTCAAAGTGCCCATAGTGACACCTGAATGTTGTTTTCTCCACATCCTCATCCCTGACTCGAATTTGATGATACTCGGATCTCAAGTCTATCTTGGAGAAGTAACAGGCCCCATGCAACTCATCAGTCAACTCATCTATCCTGGGAATAGGGTACCTGTTCTTAATTGTTTTCTTGTTGAGTTCTCTATAATCAATGCACATTCTAAGAGTCCCATCCTTTTTCTTCACTAACACCACTGATGATGCAAATGGACTCTTACTTGGTCTGATATGCCCCATCTCGAGAAGCTCTTTGATAGCTTTCTCGATTTCTTCCTGTAATGTCCCCATTTTAGCTCACCATGGTTTGTGACGGGATTAGCCTATTATTGACCCTCGTAGGCTAAGGCAGATGGTTGGAGGGTTCTAGTTTGCAGAGCGGGAGGCTTATTCCCATCTAGAGTTTAGGTTTAGCCTTTGTTTGATTCAGATTCACACACTTACTATTTATAGTAAGTCACTATTTCAGGATAGTTAGGGTTACTATCTATAGTAGGGCACCTGAACAGGCTTCATTTGCAGTGTCAATCCCTTACACCATTGGTTTGATCAGATAATGAGGGATTTACTATTTATAGCAAATCAATGGTTGATAGAGAGGGACCCCTGCTATTTTTGGTAAGGTAGTTGGATACACAAAGGGTATCATGGTGAACCTCCTTGTTCAGACGGAATTGGAAAATCATAAGTATTTAAGGAGTTATTAATTTTTAAAGTGGCCTAAATGATATTTAATATTATAAAGTTCATTTATAAAGTAAAATGTACTTTATAATCAATGGGGCCATGACCCTCAATTAAAAACAACTTAAAGTGCATTTATATTTATTGAATATGTGAGCCCAAGTTTGAAGACATAATATAAAGTTTTATTAAAAACCTAAAAGTGGATTTGAAAGTGGATTTAAATGCTATTAAGGAGATTGAGGTTATAAAAGGACTCAAAAAGCAAATCAAACTCATTATTGAATGATCATTTGACTTTGCTTTTTGTGAGAGCTTTGGGAATTGTGAAGGAAACCTAGGGTTTTTTTAGATTTCTTCATTCTCAGCATTGGAGAACGAAATATCTTCAGTGTTTATGCAATTTTGAGGCTGTGTAAGATCAACTGAATATTGCCAGAGTGTGGGTTTCAATCAGGAGTCCAAATCGTGCAAAATTGGTGAAGATCCGATCAAAGGTTTCAATGGTTTCACAAGGATTTTTTAAAGAATTATCATTTGCAAATTCATATATTCAGATTTTACAAGGGTTTTGAAGATTAATCAATTGCAGATCAGAATAAAGGGTTATACAGAGCATTTAAGAGGAGAATATCAAGTCGCTCAAATATTTGTTGCATTATTTGGTCTTCATTGTGAGGGTTTCTTATGTATTCGGAGTATATGCTGATTTGAAGTAACAAATCTGAGTTGCATGTGCTTCGAGGAGTTGTATTTCATTTGCATATTGCTGTTCTGCTGTTTCTAACCATGTATTTCACATTTCAGCAAATGGGTATGTGATATTGCTTCATATTTTGGCCATACAATTTTTTGGGTATTTGTGATTTAGCTATTAGAGGATATTCCCTCAACCGGGTTCTTAATATTTTGACAAAATACTGAGTTTTTTGAAGATATAGAAATGCATTTCCTTTGAAATATTCAGTTAGTGTGAAAAATATATACATTGCAATATCTTTCTCCACTGTACTACATTGTTAGACCCAGCATAGCATAAATATCAAAAAAATTAGTCATCAGTTGCATAAAAATATCTTAGAAGACAGGAGGGATATTACACATCCTTATACCTTTTCGGGTGGCTGTATGGGGTAGTAATTACTGGCTTTGCACCCTCCTCCAACTCGATCACATGCTCAATACCCCTGTCAGGGGGTTTACCTGGTGGAATATCACTAAACACTTTGGTGCGTTTAGTCAAGAGAGCCTTAATGTCAGGTGGGTACTCTTGCTTTTGCTGCTCTGAAACTGTAGGCATCACCATCACCTCTGCTGCCCACTGTACCTGATCATAGCGAATCAACCGCTCCATCCGTTTGAGAGAAACAACTCTCAATCCACCATCTGAAATGCCCCTGAGCACATGTCTAACTCCGTTCACCTCAAACTTCATCTCCATCGTCCTCAAGTTGAGAGTGAACTCGCCTATCTCATGTAACCACTTCATACCCAACACAACATCCATGTCACCCATGCTAACAACATAGAATTCTGACTGACAAGTGTAATTGTTTAGGTGGATGGTCAAATTGGGTATCCTCGTGCAAGTGAGTATGAACCCATCGGCTACCTTCACCTTAAACCCCTCAAACTCCTCTGTCTTCAATCCCCTCTTTGCGACCAAGCCCTCATCTATGAAGTTGTGAGTGGCACCTGTATCTAGCAGTGTAATGCATCTTTGTCCACCCAACACTCCTCGGATCCTAAATGACCCCTCTCTGAATGCTCAAGATATGGGTTGTAGGTAGAGAGGTCTCCTCCTTATTTGATACTTTAGATGCAACATTTGACCCTGAATCATTGTCTTCTGTATGCTGCTCTGAATCTGTTTGACTCCACAGACTTATCAGCTGAAAAGTATTCAATCTGTTTTGCCTTTCCTTGGGCAGCACACTTGTGCTCAGGATCCCAAGGCTCTCTGCAGTGAAAACAGAGTTTCTTCCTCCTGAGATCATTCAACTGGTCACTGTCTGATCTGGAAGAACTCTTATGTGGCTGGTGTCCTGAGTCCTTGTGAAAAGGTCTCCTGTCTCTCTCCTTATCCCTCCTATGCTGGAAGTTCTTATTCTGAAATTTGCTCCTCCAAGCAGAAGACTCCATATCACGGGCCTTCTTCATGGCCTCCTGCAATGTCATAGGGTCCAAACCCTTGACCCAACCTTGTAGAGGATCAGACAAACCATCAACAACGAGCATGATCAACCTCCTCTTTGATATATCAGAAACCATGACTGAAAGATCCTGGAACTCTGAAATGTATGAGTCCATTGACCCACTCTGTCTTAGCTGTGTCAGCTCCTTAAATTGCATTTTAGGGTCTTTCTTGTCGAACCTGTCTATGAGTTTGGCTGTGAACTCAACATATGATGTAATCTGGTCATGTCCCAGAGTTACCTTCCCATTACTCTACCACTTGTGTGCACTGCCCTCCAAGTGCAAGGCTGCATATGTGATGGCATCAGTCTCTGGTATGGGGCTGATTTGGAGATAACTGTCCAATTTTTGGACACAAGCTTTGGCTGAAGTCTTTTTTGAACCATCAAAGTATGGTAAAGTCATCTTACTGACTTTCTTTTGTAGCTCATTACTCTGCTGCTTGTTACCCCCTCTCGGTCTATGTCTTATCTTGAGATTAGAGTAATCCCTGAAAGTCATCTCAGCTCGAAACTCCGCACTCGAAGCCTGCCAATCTTTGAAAATCTCATCCTGGAATTCCACCTATGTAGCATCTCGTTCCGGCGTCTCATCTCTCGGTATAAAGATAGGAATGCCAGGCCTATCGGCGGCTGTAAGCTGTGTAACACCCCAGTTATTCACCAAAGCCTCTCCATCAAGATCCCTGTATCTGTTCCTGTCAACATTGTTTCTATCCCCATTGTTCCTGGCTCCATCCCGTTCTCCATTACCTCAATCTTTGTGTCTATCTCTATCATTTCTATCTCTGTTCCTGGGCCCGTTATTCCTATCCTCATCTAACTCTGGAAACAATCGAGCGAGAAGCCGTGTGAGTGCCTCCTGTGACCTGTCCATCCTATTAATCAATTGTTGTTGTCCTCTTGTCTAATCATTGAGAATATTTCATGTACTAGGCTCTCCGATTTCCCTGTCTCCCATGTCTAAAAGATGTTTTGGTAGTACACCGGAAAGGGATCTGTTCTTGGAACTTCGAGATCTTCCTCACTATAAAATACCGCCGATTGCTCCTCAACAGCTACAATCTCCAAATCAGTCTCAAATGGATCTGTCTATGGCATTGGATTCTCTGGTTCTACTAACTGCGGATTCTGTGTTCCCTGTCTTGGTCTGAAATTGTATCTATTTGTAGGCAGCATGTCTCATTAACATCTTTTGCATGTCATGTTTTCAACCTCACAAGATGGCAAGATCACTGCTCTGATACCACTGTAATGTGCCGTACCTGTTTGTAAATTTTTAAAGATCTTTTTATGTGTTTTATTTTTTAATTTTTAGTGTGATCTTTCAGACTAGACAGAAGATGCAAAAGGGGTTTTTAGTTTTCCTGTAGATGTGTTGCCGGAGCATACAAAATAGAGCATATATGGAAAACCCAGAAAATATACAAAGAATATGAAGAAATTAATTGATACCTAGATCATAAATAGGCCAATAATGAATTACTGTGACATACCCATTTTCAAATATGCAACTTGGTACATCAGCTGGATTGGCCAGCAAGTGGGTATGGCTGGAAATGCCTCAAAACTCCACGGAATGGTATAGTTTGACAATACAATTGATATCAGCAATATAATAGGCTCTGGACGCCTCAATAGGGACCTATATGAAGCAACAACAAGAGGGTTTTTAACCCCTTCAAGACCCACGTCCCTCTACCAGGCTGTAGGTGGAATCAGCCACTAAAACCACTGAAAGCTCCTCAATACTCTGCTGTAAATGATCTGCAGTTTACCCTGAGGTTGGGCGACCAAGGTGGAGTGAAGGTTATGCCAAAAATCACAATAAATAGCTGCATATAAGTGGTACGGCCTGCTCCAGGTAGTACGGCCAACAAGGACAAGTTACAACAGTCTCAAAACACCTTCAAACTCTATTCAAATCTACAGCCCTCCATTGCTAACAGCTGAACACAAACAATCATCGAAAGATATAGCAATAAACTCCACAAAATCTCATCAAATGGACTCCATTGAAGCACACATAAGAATACTGGATGTATCCATCATCAAAGGCACCTTTGGGTGGTATTGCACACCTGTAGAATGTCGTCACTCAGGGAGGTTTTCGTCTCCAAGAGCCTAGTTCGAATCCTCAAACCCTTCTCAAACCTTAGCAGAGCTCACAAGAGAAAATAACATAACATAGCATAATGCAAAAATGAGCTTTTTCACTTTTTATTCCTCTCCCCAAACCCAACGCCCATTTTGGAGGGAATTTCATTTGTTTTAATATTTTAATTTTATCACCTTATGTCTCCCATGGGCGCCCAACTCCTAGGGGAAGTCACTTTAAAGTGGCAACTTAACTTTATACTTCGGACTTTAAAATATCTGCCAAGACGGTGTTGGAATGCAACGATCTATAGCTCGTCGGAAAGCCCTCGACAAGACGAATCTGACCCTACTCTAAAAATCCCAAATCGACACTGAACCCAGACTTACTAAAAAGAGTAAGTATCGAACAAGAGCAGACAAAGCCAACTCTGAGGGTGCCAATTGGATCCACTTAATACGAACCACATCTCCATCACCGACAAATACCTCCAAGGCCAAACTAACTCCAGTTCCTTAACCAAACTGCTAGTCCACGGGAACTCAATGATGGACTAACCATGTGTCAAGAAGGGGACATTACACCCTTGGATTCTACAACCCATGCTATTGAAACCCCCATGGCCCGGTCTAAAAGGAAAAACAAAATTCTGTGAAAGTTCCTTCGATTGAGAAGAATACGGTGGTCATCCACAAGGAACCCGCTGTCAAACCCTTCCCCCACTCTATTATTGGCTCTTCAACTAGTACCCTTGGCAATTCCTCTCAGAAGGAAGCGACAACGGATCTCTACGACTTGAAGAATAGCCCTACCCAACTTGGGATAGGAAGAGGCTATAGAAGAAAAGTGGCTCGACTGAGACCTCAAAGAAGGCTAAGGCCAAGAAACCTAAGTGTGATATGCCTCTGGATAAGGAGGTGGACTGCAAAATGGGGGAGATTGTGGAGGTTACTCCCAAAGAGGATCACAAGTATGACAGTGGTGTCAACATGGAGAAAGTGGAGGGGGATGGTTACAAGGAGAAGGGCACAATTAAAATTTTAGGTGAGAAGAAGACTAATGGTGTTTCTACTAGGAAGCCTAGCATACGACGCTCCAGTAGGCTTGCTGGTATTCAAACCCCCAAAGTTAAAATTGTGGATTATTCGAGTGCTTTGGACCCAGAGGAGGAAGTGGAAATCCAATAGGTTAAGTTCACAACGGAATAGATTGAATTCCAAGATGGTGCCAGCCTATTCGAGGAGCTGAATAACTCCTACTATGATATTGATCACGAGACTAAATTGGAATTGGAAGAAGTTGAGCTGGGTGAGAAGAACGCCACTGGGCAGAGGGAGTGTGGGAATTGTAATAAAGTCAGTGGGGAGATGGCCGAGTTGAGATCGAGAGTGGACGCCATGGAAGGGAAGCTAAAAGTCATGGCCTCCTTGTGTTCAAAGGTAATGCACCGTGTTGCTACTACTCTAGCGGTTATGCATGATTTTGAAGTGAAGAGACATGGGCTGGACCCAAAGACTTTTGTGAACTATGATGAAATGTATGGTTTCCTTAAGGAGGACTAGAGCTAGCTGTTCCAATAGCTTTTCTTTCTGCTTTGGTTTATGTTTTTGGTTATGGTTTGTGTTAGTGTATATGGACTCTAATATGTTCATCTACTGTTAGTGTGCTGCTTTTCTGTTGTTGGTGGCCTGCTGGGCTTGTTTTGTTGCCCGTTGGGAGCTTTTGTTAAAGGGATCTGCACCCTTGTTTGTAGTTTACCATAATAAAAAACACACGACGACTTCCACATAGAATGATACGACAACCTTATGTCATTCAATCCTCAATATTAAAGTTGCAGCAACTTCAAGACACTAATCGACCCTCACACAAACATCAAATATTCAATATAACACTCGCGATTTCCCCTTTTGACTTGTACGACTCATGAATATCCTATGACCCTCCAAAATATAATGCAACCCTTTCTTAAATGTTGTAATTGGTACCGCAAATGGTATGACAACATACAAAATGATATTCAATAATATCCTTGGGAAATGTACGACAGGAATAATATCCTTGTGAAATGTATGGCAGGTTGGGAATAATAACAGTAATATGAATATTGGCACAACAAGCATATATTCAGCCCAACAACAGAAATATGAATGATAAAATACTAAAGATGAACACACAATGAAGATTACACAAAAATATAGATGGAACTGCAACATTCTTATTTGATATTGCAAGTACAATGATATGGCAACACCACAAAACAAGTTGATATGAAAATCTTACTCACACACATTGGAAATTGAAACAATCTGCAGTAAACACACCACATTGACTAACAACATTGGAAAATTGAACCACACTATCAAATCTGCAACACACACACCCAAACTGAAAATTTAGAAATCTTTGCACACACCAAATCTACTGAAACTGAAACTACTTTAGCAACTTTCAACACAATGGCGATCTTTGAATGGAACCACTCCAGTGAATTAAAAGGTTTTTGCCCTTCAATCCACACCAGAAATCCAGAGGATTTTCATCCAAATTTATAAGCTAAAAGGGTTTTTGTCCTTAGGCAAAGATGAATAACAAATGCTCAATCTTCAAGAAAAGGGTTTGTTTTCAAATGAGCATGGATCCTTTCCTTTGAGCCCAACTCCTTTTATAATCACTTTTTATTAATTTTAGGCCCCTTCTAGAAGTGTCTAGAAATCCCCTTTTAAAAACAAAATTTAATATTACTTTGGCCTTCTTTTCTAGAAACACTTTTTGATATTATAATTGGCCCTCTTTCCTAGTGACATTTTTAAATATTACTTTTAGGCCCACTTTTAATAATAAAACATAAGTTGCCCTTTTTGCAATGTTATAATATAAAGTTACTTTGACAACTTAAGTTATATTATTAATTATTTCCTAAGCTCAAAAGTGGGACATGATATATGTTCATCGAAAGTATATATATGTATGTATAATTTATGTATGTACATACATGTTTGTATGTAGGTATGTATGAACATATGCATGCATTTATGTATATATTATTAACAAGAAGCAAACGCAATAATGGAAAAGGATAATTTTCTTATTGTTATTGAGGAGAGAAAAAAGCATGCAATTATATGAGCTTTGCAATAATGTGTATTTGTCCAAACATCACTATGGTGTCTTCACGTTGTCATTTCTGCTGAAGATGCTCAAGCCTCAAACTACTTAGCGATGAAGCCTGTACAACATTTAGTGAGTGCTTATCTATCACAAGTACCATTTTTGGCTACCATACCATTAGCTAATGTGTGGCAAAATGCATGTTTTTTTTAGGTGCTTCATTGTATTTCTACATGCTTGAAAGGTTGTATTTGATTGAAAAAGCTTTGTTACTTTGAGGGAGCATTGGGTGTTGGCCTGCAGCCAAATTTGATTGTCAAGCTTGGTGTTATTCTTATTGTGGTGCTTTCTTGTTTACCCAAGTGTCTTCTGTAGGTCATCATTCTTGTGCTCTCTTACCTGCAACCTATAAAAATGCATTTTCCTTCAATTGCAGTGCCATTTGGTGGACTGTTTGCTCTCCTTGCCTTCTTCCTTGTGGATTCCGGTGTTCCCTTTTGTCTTGTGATGCCCTCTACTGACTTGTTGCAGTCCTCCATTGCTTGCCCTTTCTTGTTGTTGGTACTACATGTGCTCTTGACTTGTCCATTCTCACCGCAAGGGAGTATACTTAGACTATTCAGCTTTTATCATCCCCTTTGTAGTGGATCCTCATGTGTGCGGTGGTCACTCTTGGGTTGCGGTGATCACACATGTCCCTACAAGTGTAATCTCATGTTGTGGTGACCTCCACATGATATCTAATCTTTTGTCGCGGTTTCCTTCCTTGTGTGGTGGGATTGTCACCTTATGTGTTGCGGTTGTGGCATGGTTCTCACTTCACCTTTGCAGTGACCAAGCTTGTTCTTGTAGCGAGTCTCCTTATCCTTGTGGTGGATTCCCATTGGCTTGTGGCCGGTTCTTCATGTTCATGATGATTTTACTTTGTGCCATGCTCAATCCCTTTGGCGGTGGCCGCATATGCTTTTTCTTGGCTATGGGTGTTCTTGCGGTGTTTCCCATCACTTGCGTGGTGGCTATCCTTTGACCTTCATGCATTTCTTATAAAAATCAGGTGGCTCGTGCCGTGTATTGGTTGTGCGGTGTAGTAGTTCTTGCAGTGCTCTCTTGGTCCTTGAAAGATCCCCAACCAATTCTGACTCAATTTTATGATTTTTTGGATCTGCTGATTTGTTTGTTTCAATTCTTTTATCTTTGACCAGCAAAGGTAAGTTTGGTATTTTTGCCCATTTGCTGATTTTGTTGTAGTTTGAGTTTCTTTGCCAAATCATAGGGAAAACATAGAAATGAAAGAGAACTATTGCATAACTGAAAGACAACATTTGCAACTCAGTAGACCCTGTTTATACTAATTATATCAAGTCTGATTACAAGCTTCAGAGGTCTGATATACATTATATCAGACTATAACAGCAACCCAAAACCCTTATATAATGCAATATTGAACTATCCAAAATGATAAACACATACCCGGAAGCCAACACTTGATCTATGGAACATTTAGTTGCTGAAACCCTAATTCCCAGCTAGGGTTTGATTGAAAATGACTCCCATTTCGAATGGCCAGTTGGTAAATGCACTGAAATGAGGATATATGCTGATAAGAAGCCCCAATCTGCAATTATATCCTGATAACTCACTGCTGCAGTCACTCCAACTACAATATTAACTTGTAATGTAGTCCAATGATGCCCAAACGGAAACCCAAAGTAGATTTCCATGTTTTGTGAACTGGGTTGTCGTCCAATTCATTATCCTCCAAGGGATTTCGTCCTCAGAAGATTTGCATGCTGCTGAAACTCTCTTCTAGAGCTCAAACCTACAATTTGCTTTTGTGAAAATGAGAATAGTATACCCAAGAATGAGCCCAACATATTGCTTTATAGCCTCCCATGAGCTTTTTTATAAAAATCAATAAAATAATTCTCCTCAAGATGGGCATGGGTCTTTCCTCTTCAAAAGAAAAGGCCACTTTTTAAAAACAACTTTGAGTTACTAGGATGGGAGGCACTTTTCACTATTCCTTTTATAATTTTTTTGTTACTATTCATTTTTTACTATTCCATTAAAGCCAACCTGAATATTTCCAATTTATCCCTGGATTCATCAACTGAACTCCAAATTGAAAGACTCGTAAAACTTCCAGCCCTCGGTTGGGTCCACTAACCATTCTGCTGACCTACGGGAACCCTAATAGTAGGCCAACCTCTGCTATAGTCTGAGTTGCCTAAGGAAGGGACATTACAGTCCTCCCTTCTCGGGATTGCTTGCCCCCAAGCAACTGCAAAGCTGGATGTTGAAGTATCATCTCTCCTTCCCACGTGGCATCCTCCAACGAGTCGCTCCATCGTACTAGATACTCTCTGATCACTCGGCTATGCAACCTCCTCTCCCTCATGTCAAGAATCTTTGTAGGTATTAAAACTAATCGGCCTTGCTCATCCAATGGGGGCAAAATAGGTGAAGAGACAACATGCTGTCCCAAAGCCTTCTTCAAACAAGATACATGAAAGACATTATGTAGCTTACTCTCGGGAGGTAGCTCAAGCTCATATGCAACCTCACCAATCCTCCTCAATACTCTGTATGGACCATAAAACCAAGGCTTGAGCATTTTCGCCCCACTCCTCTTAACTGTACTCTATCTATAAGGCTGTAGGTGCAAGAAAACCATGTCTCCAACCTCAAAGGTCCTCTCAACTCGATGTCGATCTGCATACATTTTCTGCTGATTCTGTGCATGTTGAATATTATCCTTAAGTGCCCTAAGGATATCCTGACTGTCCTGTAACCAATCTCGAGCTCTAGGCGCTCTGCTATCACCTAATGCCAAGTCCACAAAAGATAAGGTATCATAACCATACAACACTCGGAAGGGAGTCATACCAATCGACATGTAATATGTGGTATTATAACAATACTTGCCCAAATACAACCATCGCACCCAAGCCTTCTGCTGTCTTGAAATGTAGTTACGCGGGTAATCCTCAACCCACTTATTAACTATCTCCGTCTGTCCATTCGTTTGAGGGTCGTAACTGGTGCTAGGTGTCAACTCTATACCTGCTAATCAGAATAGCTCCTGCCAAAAGATGTTCATAAACCTGCTATCCCGATCGCTGGCAATGGTCCTAGGGAGTCCATGGAGTCTAAACACCTCATGGAAGAATAACTCTGCCATCTGAGATGCTGTAAAGTCGGCTGCAATAGAGAAGTGTGCAAACTTCGTTAGCCTATCCACAACCACATAAATGCAAATCCTTTTCCTGAACTCTTGGAAGACCAGTAATGAAATCCATTGATACACTTTCCCACTTCTGCTCTGGAATAGGCAATGGTTGCAGAAGACCTTCCGAAAACGTATGCTCTGACTTGTTCTGCTGACATGTCACACACTCACGTACATAGCGTAAGACATCATCCTTGAGACCCTTCCACGAGAATCTCTCTCTCACCTGCCTGTATGTCTTAAAATATCCAGGATGTCCTGCTAATGGTGTGTCATGGAAGGCGGGTAAGATCTTATCCTCCAGTTTTGATCTAGGTACCAAATAAATCCTGTTCTTATAGTAGATAACATCATCAATCACTGTGTATCTATTGTCCTGAATCCTACCTTCCATAATCTCACATGCAAACTGATTCTTGGAATACTCAACTAATAGTTGAGACTTCCAATTTGTTGAAATCTCACTCAAAGAGCAAAGTGTAGCAACTATAGGCCTCCTAAAAAGTGCATCAACAACAATATTCTTTTTCCCCTTGATAGACTTGTGATGTAATCACACATCGCCCCATTGCAAATGGGGACCCCCTGTTTTTTTTTTTTTTTGCTTTCTGTCCTTGTTTTGCTTTAGGTTTAGTTTTCCTCTGAGCTTGTAGGATTTTGATAGTGTTGTGTATCCAAGTCTCAACAGTTTCTTGCTAAAGGTCTATATGCCTTCATCCTGATGCATGTCACTGAGACCCTGAAAATGACTAAGTCTGATATCCTGAAAATCCTGAAAAAATGACTAAGTCTGAAATCTGGTGGATCCTCAGAAATCTAGAATCTGCATGCTAAATCCTATGGATCCAGGACCTATCTCAAACATTCTGGAAGTATATTGATAAATATTTAAAGTATAAGAAACTCAATATTTGACTTATACTTCTATTTTCAATATACTTCTATTCAGGAAATCCAAAATTTGACGAAGGCAAGAAATTCCTCAACCCATGTCCAAACCCGCCCAGACTGGGCGGCCTCACAAGGTCCTCTTCGACAGTGTTTTCACCATCAGGAGAGCTTGTCCAGACAACACCCTCAAACCCGCCCAGGGAAAGTTAGGATATTTTCACGAGTTTTGGCCGATTGAAGGAAGTTGGGAAGTGATGACGGAGTCTAAAACTAAGATTTTGATGAAAATCCCATGCCTCACCTCCAAACCTGCCCAGACTGGGCGGCCTTGGCATGAGGTTGTGGACTCAGCCTCCTGCACATGCATTTGTCCAGACAGAACCTTCAAATCCGCCCTAGGAAAAAATGGTCAAGTTTAGAAGGTTTTCAAGCACAAGGCACTGAGAAATGATGAATTTCAAGCAAGGTTTGCAAGTTGGAGGGAAATTAAATAGATTACAAGCAACATTCCATGCATCATCTCCAAACCAAGCATTACTTAAACTCCTCCCAACAAGGATGAATTAATTGGAAAGAATGATGAAAGATCACTAAGCCTGATGTCTTGAAATCCTGAAAATTGGCTAAGTCTGAAATTTGGTGGATCCTCCAAAATTTAGAATTTGCATGTTAAATCCTATGGATCCTAGACCCATCTCAAACATCCTGGAAGTATATTGATAAATATTTAAAGTAGAAGAATTTCTGACTTATACTTAAACATATTTTCAATATACTTCCATTCAGGACATTTCCGATATGGCGACGACACTTGCATTCCAAGCACACCTTCTAAACCCGCCCTACCTGGGCGGCCTTGGCATGGGGTCTTGGATTCAAGGTTGTGATCACACACTTTCTCCAGACTAAGTCTCCAAATCTGCCCTAGGAGAGAGGTTGCAAGTTTTTAAGAGCTTTTGAAGGTAAATTCCATGAATCACTTCTCAACCCACCCATGCTGGGCGGCCTCATGAGGGAGTGATGGACAATGTCTCCTGCCACATCAATCTCTCCACACACTGCTCCCAAAACCGCCCTAGAGAAAAAATGGTTTAAGTGTTGAGGTTTTCATGTACAAAACACTAAGGTATGGTGATCTGTAAGTAAGATTTATGAGTTTGAGTGAAGTCAAGTGGATGATAAGCAATATTCCAAGTGTCACTCTCCAACCCGCCTTACTTGGGCGGCTTTAGCATGTAGACATGGATGATATCTTCAATACCTCATGACAATGTCCAGATACAGCCTTCAAACCCGCCCTAGGTGAGAATGATCAAATTTTGAAGTGTTTTCAAGCATAAAGCACTAGAAGGTGGTGGAATTCAAGAGAAACATGAAGGTTTAGGAGGATTAAGTAAGTTTCAAGTCAAAATCCAAAGGTCATCCTTGAACCCGCCCTTCCTGGGCGGCCTCAAGAGGTTCCTATGGACAGCTTCATCTCCTTCCACACCATTCAGTCCAGACAATCCCTCCAATCCTGCCCTAGGTAAGATTGTGCAAATTTCAAAGTGTTTCAACACAAAACATTAGAAGGTGATAAAGTTGGATGGAGATTTGAAGGTTTTTGAAGGCATTAAGTAAGTTTGGAATGAAAATCCAAAGGTCACCCTTAAACCCGCCCTTCCTGGGCAGCCTCAAGAGGCCTTTGTAGACAATGTCTCCTGACACAAGAAATTCTCCAGACACTTGCTTCAAAACCGCCCAAGGAGAAGAATCATGCAATAAGCAAAGTTTGTTGGGCTTCAATGTTCAAGATGACATCACAAGGAAAGATTAAAGTCAAATTCAAGGAGTGAGAAGTTTCTAAGTGACAAATCCAGGCACCTCTCCCAAACCCGCCCTTTCTGGGCGGCCTTCATCTCCATGCTTGGATAGTTTCACCTCCTGCACATCGTACTCTCTAGAAAACACACTCAAACCCGCTCAAGGAGAAAATCTATCCAATTTGCAATATTTTGAGTTGAGATCATCAGGGTTTAGATGAAAGTGCATAAGATTGAATACATTTTAAGGTATTTTAAGGAATAGTCCAAGGGTCACCCTTAAACCCGCCCTACTTGGGCGGCCTCAAGAGGTGTTCATGGAATGTCTCTTGTCCCATATGAAATAGTCCATACACTACCTCCTAAGCTGCTCAAAGTGAAGACACTGCAATTTGTAAGGAGAGATCAGTGAATTAAGCACTTCATAGGTATGGCAATCAGGCCTAGAGGGGTGAAAAATGTTCTAAGTTTCAAAATCCAAGTAACACCTCCAATCCCGCCCTTCTTAGGCGGATTTCACTATGACAGGTGGACAAGATCATCACCCAACATCTTAATGTTTGCCTTCTCATTCCATAAACACTTCAAAATGACTAAGTCTTAAGCAAGTTCCAAAAGAGTAATCATGAGGAGGAAACAAGCATCAAATGAAGGTTAGAGTTGAAGAATCCAAGCCTACCCTTGAAACCCGCCCTTCCTAGGCGGCTTTAGGACCTTCACTTGGACAGAGTCATCTCCTTCACATGAAATACTCCGCCTAGACCCTTGAAATCCGCCCATCCTCTCATGGCTTTCCATTTCATTTAAAGAGGTCAAGTTATCAATGAAACAAGTGTAAAAGGTTTTAGACTATCAAAACTAAGCAAAAATCACTAAGTCATGAAAATCCAAGCCTACCCTTGAAACCCGCCCTTCCTAGGCGGCTTTAGACCCTCCATTCGGACAATCTCATGTCTTCACATGACATCCTCCATGCACTAACCTCAAACCCGCCCAGGAGAAATGACATGAAAATTTGCAAGGAAGGTAATGGATAACACTGAGTTTTGAACAAACACATGCAAGATTGGAACATACATGAAGGATAATGAGTAAAAATCCAAGCCTCACTTCCAAATCCGCCTTACTTGGGCGGCCTAAACATGAGATCTTGGATTCTCTTGATCTTCTCACACGAACTCCTCCAAACATCACTTTCAAATTCAACTCATCTAATATGCAAATCTCATGCAAGGAGTCTAAACCATCAAGGAAGCAAGTGAAGATGTCTTGAAATTGTCAAAACCAAGTTAGAAAGTGCCTAAGTGATAAAATCCACACACATCCCTTAAATCCGCCCGTGCTAGGCTGCCTTGACTCCTTCATCCGGACAATGTCACCTCTTCACAACACACTCTCCACTTGCAGCCTCCAAACCCGCCCAAGAAGGTCGGCCTAGACACTCAAGCATGGAATTTCGCATTCCACAGTCCAGACATGCCTTTCAAACCCACTTAGGCTGGTCGGCCAAGAAGAGAGGTGAATTGTCAAGTGAATTCAAAGTGTAGCTTTCCAAATTTGATTTTGACAAGTGATGGATGCTTTGGAATGTCATTGTTTTAATCCCACATACATAAGGTGAATGTAATTTGTTGTTGAAAATCCTTTATATTGAGTTTTAATTTGATGTGTTTCTTCTTGTAGGTGATGGAGGATCCAAGGAGGTGAATGGCGAGAGCTCATACATAAGAAGCTTTGGAAGATGGAGGAACGTTGCTCAAACTTGTCATCATCACCACACGAAGGAGCTCCTACATCAAGACTTAGTATGTCTGGAGGAGGAAGACATCGACGCCATGTGGAGGGGAGCTAGTCTAAGATGATCAAGGTTACAAGTGTAGTTCATCATCAAGAGCATCATCCATTCGAGGTGAGGATCAGTGGAAGGTTGTCACTTCACCATGCACATCTTGAAGGAGGTCATCATCCAGAAGCTCACATATCATGTGCCAGACAAGAACTCCCATCAAGCACTAGTCTACTCCATGAGTCCATGCAACTATCTAGAGGCATGACCCTGCACAAGCACAACAACATCACGAGATGAGCGATGAGCATGATCATCAAAGCGATCCATGAGTTACATCAAGACAACAAGAAGAAAATATTCTAAGTAAAGTGAACATGAAGTGAATCACACTAGTTCATTTGAAGATGTTGAGGTGGCATGTACACATCATCAAGATAATCACATTCTGCCATGTAAGAGGGCCCACCATAAAGATGCTTCAGAGATGCTTATCACATTGGGAAACGTGCCTTCATTGCCTCTTTCATGTTCTAAAAATAGCAAATTTTGTAACAAACTGCCTTGTTGTCTCGATCTCGGCCGTTGATTGTCAAATCAATCCTGGCCCTTCATGTAATTTCTGGAGTCTATAAAAGGCTCATTCTTCTCATTTCTAAGATGGGAGATTAGAGATTAGAATTAGAGTTCTGTCGGAGTAGAGTAGAGGAGACTTCTTAAAGTCATTAAAGAGACTTTGAAATTGTTGTCAAAATATTTCCAAGATCAATACAAGCTCATTGTTGGTTGTTGCATGGTGATTTTGTGTGGTTGTGGAATGTTAACATGGTTTCTAATTTCTTGGATGTGATGGAGAGATGTTTCCAAGTAGAGTTAGATTAGAAGTTTATTGATGTGATGCCAATATGTTAAGATATTTGATGAATTCCTTAATGGTTCATACTTTTTGTGGATTGTCGATGGCAACTCACTTTGCAAAGTTAGCCTGAACCTTTACATGCTTTAGTTCGGTTGTGAAGATTGTTCAAGCTGCGCCAGCTGTGGGTGTTTGGATGAATGCTTTGCAATTTGAAAATCTTTGAAGTACCTTAGAAGATTGCACCGAACTTTGTGTAGTTGTTGGTCCTCATGGCGAAGCGGAGTTGGGTTATATGAGGAATTTGTCTATCTTGACATCATCCATCACTTCATTATCCTTAGATTAGCTTCTTAAACTCTTGCCTTTTGCCTTTTCTTTTCATAGTTGATCAGAATTTCCATTTCACAAGGAAAGAGTACATAGTTGAATGAAGTAAGGAGCATATTCAGCGTAAGTCCCTTTGTGATTACCAGCAAATCACATCACACCACCGAGGCTATCCGTTGCAAATCACGTACAAGGAACCTTGGAGCGTTCTTGTTTGATCACGTAATTTAGCATTCAAGACGCTTTGTTCAAGAGAGGATAGAGCACTTGGTGTTCTATTCTAATGTTGTTGTTGTCAAGAAAACATCATCAACAAGACTCAATGTCAAAATCATATGCCTGTATCTTGCTGACCCATTTCTGTTGGCGCTCATTAAGCTCTTTCTACTTCAAGAAGTATTTCAAATTGTTGTGGTCGGTCCTCACCACAAACTTCCCACCTACCAAGTATTGCCGAAACTTCGCCAAAGCATGCATAATGGCGAGCATCTCCTTGTCATAAGTGGAATATAGTCTCTCATTATCCCTCAACTTCCTACTCTCGTAGGCAATGGGATGGCGATTCTGCATAAGAACTGCTCCAATACCCTCTCCGGATGCATCACACTCTAACACAAAGGGCTGAGAGAAATCTGGAAGTGCCAAAACTAGACAAGTGCTCATGACCTGCTTGAGCCTATCAAATGCAACCTGTACCTCATCTGTCCATATGAATGCGCCCTTCTGTGTGAGATCTGTCAAAGGGGCTGCAAGCTGTGAGTACCCCTTCACGAATCTCCTATAGTAACCACATAAGCCTAGAAAACCTCGCAACTCTGAAATGTTCCCAGGGGATGGCCAATCAAGGATGGACTGAATCTTCTCCTGATGTACCTTGACCCTATCACTCCACACACTCTCAGGCCACTGTATAGCTGGTGTAGACCAAGGAAAATCCGGAAGTGCCATATGAATCCAACTAGGGCAGTCACTAAACCATGATGAACCTATGAATATGAAGTCACCAATCAACAAATAAATCGCTGTCATGCCATGAGGAATAGGTGACAAACCCAAATGTGTAGTGTAGATGTCATCAATACTCACCAAAGATAACTCTTGAGTGGCTGATCCACTATAAGTGTCATCAATAAAATCAACATCTTCATGAATGAATTGATCAACATCAACTGCAATTTTAAAACTAGAAAACCTTTGCTTATCATCATCCATGGAGTGGTGTCACGAACTTGTTGAAGATGAAGCTTGGCTTGTTGTGCTATCAACTTAGCTTTCGTTGCCTTGTCAAACCATCCTTCAAGCATTTCTTGGGACTGTTTTATCTCAATTGCTACAAATTGTCTAAAATCAGTCCCATAATGAGATGCATCATATAGATTACCATGACCAATGCATGCATCTTGTTTACCAATCAAAGTAGAATCAATATCACTCGTTTCCCAATGATTGGTAGTTTGGAAAACTTCAATGCAAGAGCACACTTGCATACATTTGGCAGCCCAATCTTGTAGCATATCAAATCTTGAAGTTATGACATCCTTACACTCAATCAAAGTATCAACATCAGAAAGATGAGGAATCACCATATAAATTGATTCATGTTCTTTTCCCACTGCTGTTATAAATTCAAATTGTTGGCAAGCAGAAGTTCCCACCATCACCTTATGCTTATCTATCTTTTCATGAATGTCTACCATGCTACATTTCTTGTCACCACCATCTAGCTTGGATTCATGCTCATGTGATGTCAAAAGATTGCTGTCCCATTTTCTAATCCATACCATCACCTCCATAACTGATATGTTTTCCCTTACTAGTAAACTCCAAAGTGTAGTATGCAGGACAAACCAAACATTATCAAAATGCAAGATCTTCTTAGTAAGCAACCTCTTAGTCTCCCGAATCAGCTCTCTAGGACAAAATGCTTCATATGATCTTAACAATTGTCCTTCCATTGTAGATGATGTATGACTAACCAAATTGAAATCAATAATGTCCCATTCCACATAAATGGGTATAACACTTGTGGCTGATCCATCAAGTGTGTAATATCATCATTGTTTTGAGCCTTCAAATAGCTCTCTAAAAGAGGAAAATTATAGACCTCCTGATGCAAAGTAGATGCCCAAACTGAATTTCCTAAATCATTTCTCCTTTCTTCTTCACACAACTCAACATGCTCTTCTTGTGGGCTTACCTCAAGAAGTTCTTCCCTTGTATACTCAACATCCACACACTCTTCTTTTGAAAGAAATAAGGATCTAATGTGTGATTCTCTGTCTTATTGCATTATCTATCAGATTGCATCCTTCCTTGAGTTCTTGTAAGTGTTGTCTTGCTTGGGCAGCAAGCATCTTGGCCTTCTTAGCTCTTAGAGACCACCCATCACACAACCTTTGTGTCCTTTTGACATCTTCCACAGTATGGTGAACAAAATCAGGACCTTTGTGGCTTGAATACACAATAGATATCTCATGTGTAACACTCTCAACTTGAACCCCAACATAGGAAGACTCACTAACACTATTACCTTCATGTGAAATGGATGCTACCTCATGATTAGAATTGCTGTTGCAAAAGTCAGAATAGATGTCATACCTTGGTGTCATGTTTACAACATCTCTAGTGGGCTGATCCATGACTGTAATCTCTTCCACTATGTGATCAACATGAAGACTCAACGGTGTACTATGTATCTCTTCTTGATCCGAAGTTTTTTCTTCTTTAAGACTATTGCATGATAACTGATTTTTGCACTGATTGTGTTCACTTATGGGCTGCAAATTGTAAACAAGTAATTCCTCTTTCTTTCCTTGTTCTTGCACCTTTAGCTCTTTGTTTTTCCCAATGCTTTCTTTGCTATCTTTTGATTTTTCTTCATGTGTAGGTGATGTGACATTATTGGAATCAACTATCACACTAGAAGATGCCTTATGAACACCCAAATAATCCATACCATTGCTATCCAAATCACTAACATGCTCTATGCTAGCCTCTAATGTAGAAGCCTCAAGTGAAACCTCATGCAAAGATGATGTAGACAAATCATTACCCAAGGCTGTCCCCATGTCCTCTTGAGTCAAATCAGCATGTCTATCGAATTCATCATATAAATTTTTGCATACCTCATTGGAACTTGAAGACACCAAATCATTCTCATGTAGAGTTGTATCAACCAAATGTGAAGATTTTCTATCCATTCCATGTGTAAACAAATCATCAGCTATAGCATGATATTTCTTTCTTGCTTGCTCAGTTTTGTGACGAAGTTTGGGATGCATGTCCATATAGTCATTGAAAGGAAAATCTGTAATGTCCCCTTCTAGCAAGTCAAAATTTCTTCAACCTTGCACACAATTTCAACTTGTAAAAGAGAACATTAGTATTCAATCCTTCTATCTCATATAAATCACAATTATATAAAATTAAATCTTATAATCATAACTTATACGCAATATGCCTTTCTCTATTTCACTTAACAATATCATAATTCCCTCCGGAAGAGTCTATTACTTGGGCCAATCATGTTAATCCAATCATTCACCCAACAAGAGAGGGTTCCTTGGGCACAATCTTGCCATAGGTCCATTGTCCTTTCCTTTGATCTAGAATGGCAATCTTTACCAACTAGAGTCAAAGGCCTATCCACTTGTCCCATATTGGCACTTTACACCAATTGGATCAAGGGCCTTTCTCCACTTGCCTCAAATTAGCACTCTACACTAATTGAGTCAAGGGCCTATCTCCACTTACCTCATATTAGCACTTTTCACTAATTGTGATAAGGGCCTATCTCGGTTGAGTACTCTTCACTTCTTTAGGACAAGCACTCTTCACTTGCCTTGGAGGGTTAGAGCCTTATCAACTCGAGCCTTAAATACTTTGGTCAATTGTCAAACCCTTGGTCTCACTTACTTGGTGTGATGGATTAACAATGATGTCCATTTCTCATTCCGGCCTCACTTAATTATACATTACATTTTCTTATTCAAGTAAGCCTTTCATATCATTTCCAATTGTTCTCATAATTCTATAACCAATATATATGTTTTCACCATAATCATGCCTTATCTAAGAATTACATACTAATATTCATATCCTTATTTTATGATATAGCTATAATGAAATCCATTTATAAACTTACCATTTATTTTTAATAGTTATAAATTGACGTATTAAATGTCCATAAATACTTACCTGTTGTAGCTTACCTCGGATTCCTTACTTATTGCTACCGTCTTCTTTCTATTTTCCAATGTTTTCCTTGCTCGATGGAATGACTAATATAATTTTTATTGTATTGTTGCTGCCGTTTATATATTATATAATATATACTTCACCCCTTTTCACATCATACGCCCTTATGCCCTTTTATATATTTCCAAGGGTTTACCGTGGGTAAAAGGATATACCCTTTCCAATGGTTGCGGCTTTAATAATGTTTGTCTTTTATTTATTTATTATTTATTAAGCTGATCGCTGGTGTCAACCAACTTAATAGCCACATACATACTTTTATTTATATTTGATTGTTTTATATACGATCATTGATTTTATTTCATAGGAACTACTTCTCTCACTATAAATTAGTTTATATAATTATAGTATAGGATAATAATAATATTATTATTTATTAGATAATAAGTATTAATAATAATATATATTTACTTAAATATATATTTTACCAAAGCAATTTCACCGACTTTTATATGTTGTTTAAATCTTTAATTTAAACAATGTCTTAATATTGGGTCATGATAGACTTTATAATATTTATAATAATTAACTTATAATATTGTATTTATATTTATAAACATGTATTGTTAGATTACAATCATAATAATAATTAATATTAATATTTATATTTATTATCAATGATTATAATTGTTATTTATATTTAATGATATATATTATATTTATATTTGTATTTATAATATATTTATTATTATATTTATATTATTATATTACCATAATAAATGGTTATAATAATATTTAAATTATTAATATTTATAATATTTTTAGATAATATCATATAATATTATATATATCTATTAATGGGCTATGGCCAAATCTTTAATTTAAACAGTGCCTTGATATGGGGACATGACAAAATCCTACTTAACCTGTTGACAAAGAGTGCAATACTCCTCAAATAAGCTAAGCACTTCCGCTTCCTGGTCTTGTGGCATTGGACCTTTGCTAGTAGAAGGAGATGATCCTTTAGAGAGTCCAAACTTTGAAAGTGAATCATCTAAACGTTGCAATTTATGTATGGTCTTGTGTTGTGTTTGTTCAAATTCTTTCCATGCCTGTTTATTGCTAAACAACTTTGCCATGATGATCTTTTTCGCTGTCAAACTAAAAACCCACTTCAAACTGACTTGTGCACAACTGATTTCACACCAATTGAATGCAATCATTACCCAACAGGCTGACAGGATTATGGCTTTGATACCACTGAAAGATCCCCAACCAATTCTGACTCAAAATTTTCTGATTTTTTGGATTTGCTGATTTGTTTGCTGCAATTCTTTTATCTTTGACTAACAAAGGTAAGTTTGGTATTTTTGCTTGTTTGCTGATTTTGTTGTAGTTTGAGTTTCATTGCCAAATCATAGAGAAAACATAGAAATGAAAGAGAACTATTGCATAAATGAAAGACAACATTTGCAACTCAATAGAACCCGTTTATACTAATTATATCAAGTCTGATTACAAGTTTCAGAGGTCTGATATACATTATATCAGACTATAATAGCAACCCAAAACCCTTATATAATGCAATATTGAATTATCCAAAATGATAAACACATACCCGGAAGCCAATGCTTGATTTATGGAACATTTAGTTGCTGAAACCCTAATTCCCAGCTAGGGTTTGACTGAAAATGACTCCCATTTTGAACAACCAGCTGGTAAATGCACTGAAATGAGGATATATGCTGATAAGAAGCCCCAATTTGCAATTATATCCTAATAACTCACTGATGCAATAACTCCAACTGCAATATTAACCTATAATGAAGTCCAATGATGGCCAAACGGAAACCCAGAGCAGATTTCCCTGTTTTGTGAATTGGGTTGTCGTCCAATTCACTATCCTCCAAGGGATTTCGTCCTCAGAAGATCTGCATGTTGCTGAAACCCTCTTCCAGAGTTCAAACCTGCAATTTGCTTTTGTGAAAATGAGAATAGTATCCTCAAGAATGAGCTCAACATATTGTTTTATAGCCTCCCATGAGCTTTTTTGTAAAAATCAATAAAATAATCCTCCTCAAGATGGGCATGGGTCTTTCCTCATCAAAAGAAAAGGCCTCTTTTTAAAAACAACTTTGAGTTATTAGGATGGGGGCACTTTTCACTATTCCTTTTATAATTTTCTGTTACTATTCACTTTTTACTATTCCATTAAAGCAAACTTTAATATTTTCAATTTATCCCTAGATTCATCAACTGAACTCCAAACTAAAAGGCTCGTAAAGCTCCCAGGCCTCGGTTGGGTCCCCTAACCATTCTGCTGACCTACGGGAACCCTAATAGTAGGCCAACCTCCGCTATAGTCTGAGCTGCCGAAGGAAGGGACATTATAGTCCTGCTTCTTTCGTGTGCATATGATTGTGCCAGTGCGGCGTGCTTGCCAGCCTTGTGCTCATTTTTCAAAATGACCATGTGATTTCGAATGATAAAATTTGTGGCAAGATGTAACGTCCCCAAATCATATATTTTGTAATTTTCTGAATTTTTTATATTTACTGAATTTGGAACCATAAAAATGTATTGTAACTAAAAATAAAAGCTAAGCCCAAGTGGCTGAAAATTGCACACAAATCCTCAAAGGCTGATAGTTATTGCTTAATGCATCACATTCAACAGAACTGGTTAATACATCAAGTATATTTACTCTGTAACAACTAATATAAGATCAATTTCTATATATGGATCAATGTTTCAAACAGCAGTGAGCCCCAAATTTATTTGCAACCTGCATACCAAACGGGAATATGAAAGGCAAACAAATACGAATTCTGTCTCATATATTATTCAGATCTGATAATACTTGCTACTGGTAACGATGTATCCTAAACCATGGATTTGTGCTCATGGCACTCTTATTTGCATATAGAAACATACCACAATTCTCCCCAATCTGTAGCATACATAAGAGATCTGCACTTACAAGTATTCAGTAACCATAATCAGCACCCCACAGTCAGCAAACCAGTCTTCTATGTGTGATGCAGCTGCCCTATAATGATTGGCATGGACTAACAATCCTCCAAATCGCTGCTGGGCGGCTGTGGATCATTGGTGAAGAAATTCCTTGGTACCTGGACCAACAATGATGTCGCCACAATGAACTATGCCCTGTATGTTGCTGTGAGAGGTCTGAAAGGGCTACATACAATAATCAAGACTCAGATTGCTGTTATGACAGCGACACAAGAGTTGTATACACAATATGGATCCACTGTATATCTGAGTCATGCTCCAACGTCCAGTGCTTCCCTAGAAATAATGTTCCAACTTCCAAATGATGTGATTTATATGTGGAAACTTGTGATCAGCTGTATGGAACCCTTTATACTGCTGCCCCCTATGATATAAGTGTTGTAAACAGCAACCAGCGATCAATATCATGTCTTAATGATGATGTGGTTGAGGTACAACCACCTTCAAACCATATGGATCCCTCCTATGACTGAGGCACCCAAGCTGGATCACTAAACCTGCAAAAAATGATAGGCGATCGGCTCCAAATACATGCAAAAATTCTGATTTTGAACCCTGGATTATGGCAGCAACCCTTCCTCAATGTGGCTCTTAGGAAATGATGCCTGTCAGCTCCAATAAACCTTGAAATGCAGTGAAGGAATAATCTCCAATTCAACAATGGCACTCCAAATATTTGCTTGCAAATCTTGATTGCCTTAACCGTGAAATTTCACACAAATTTCTGTATGGAACCCTTTATACTGCTGCCCCCTATGATATAAGTGTTGTAAACAGCAACCAGCGATCAATATCATGTCTTAATGATGATGTGGTTGAGGTACAACCACCTTCAAACCATATGGATCCCTCCTATGACTGAGGCACCCAAGCTGGATCACTAAACCTGCAAAAAATGATAGGCGATCGGCTCCAAATACATGCAAAAATTCTGATTTTGAACCCTGGATTATGGCAGCAACCCTTCCTCAATGTGGCTCTTAGGAAATGATGCCTATCAGCTCCAATAAACCTTGAAATGCAGTGAAGGAATAATCTCCAATTCAACAATGGCACTCCAAATATTTGCTTGCAAATCTTGATTGCCTTAACCGTGAAATTTCACACAAATTTCTGAATTAGTTCAACATGCAAACCCTAGGTAGAATTTGCCAATGCCAAAGATGAGGGTTTTCGTCCTCGTGGATTGCAGAAATATAGCCAAGGGTTTTCGTCCCTAAATGCAAAATTGAACACAATGTTCATAGTGAAAATGCTAAAATCTTGATGATGAAATAAAGCTAGGTGCCATCTTGATATACCTTTCCAAATTGGGCCGTTGGATTTAAATTTCTCTCCAAGTATTTAAAAACACTTTTTCTTTTATTTTTATTTTAAGTATTAAAAGGTATTTTCTATTTTAAAACTAGGGTTTAAAAACATCTAAAATTAGAAATTACTGGACCCAACTTATAATAATATTATTAATTATTTGAGTCCAGAAAAAGGGGACATGACACAAGAAGTATTTTTAGGTTGGTGGCTACAGGTGGTTGTGACTTTATGGCATATCTTCTCTATGCCCGTTTGGCATTGGTTGTTGGTGACAGGGCTCGAGGAGATCTTTTGTCTCTGCACCTTGGTCAATCAGTTGGTGTGTGGTCCGATCTTCTCTGTCTAGGGTTTGTTCTTGTGTTTATTGCCTGACAGAGGGTTTGAGGATGAGACGGTTGCAGTTAGACTCGTGGCTCAATGAGAGCTTGATCTCTTTGCCTTGCATGTAATCCCAGGTGGATTTCCTTCCTTCAAGGCATTGATCTGCTATTGTGTGGATCTTTAGGGCATCTTAATGTTGATTGGAGCTACGTTTGAATTTCTCACCTCGTCTCTTTTGGCTGTTGAGGTGTTTGAAGGTGCTATATATGCACGGTTGCTTGATGTGTTACAGGTTGGTCAAAGAGCCAATTTTCTATCCTGGTTACCAAGGGTTTATTCTAGGGATCAATTGATGTATGTGAAGTTGTAAGGGAAAGATTTGCTTGTATGGGTTATAGTTGGGCTGGGTAGTTGCATGGTTGTATGTCTCCAGGGCAGGCTGTAATGTTTTAGGGGGATGCTTGAACCTAGGTGTGGATCCTCTCTTGCCACATTTGCTGCCTGATGTAATAAAGTGTTGATTAATGTCAGCAACAGTGTAATGCATTACAAACTATTTTGTAATGGTCTTCCTCCATTGCACGTGGGATGTTGCTGATCTGAGATGGATTATTAAGTATGTGTGATGTGTAGGACTTCCTTGTTTTTATGATACCGTTGTAGTTCCATATGGCCGTCTTGCCTCCTTGCATGTTGTGACTCCGTTTCCCAATGGATGGCACTAATCAGTTGGCTTTGGGTTCAACTAGTCATATTCATAAAAGTATCTTTCTTTTCTGCTTTAATTTAGTTTCTTGTCTTGCCTAGATGCACTAACTAGTTTTACAACTTTGGAAATATCTTAAGGGATTCATGCTTGATTGAGATATTAAGAGGTTTGTGTATGTAAGGGTCATGCTTACCACATAGCTCATTGCTTCAGCAAATGCATAACATTAGCGAGCTTGTGTCAGATGGATATATAGAGGGCTATGTTGGTGAGATGCAAGATGCATGTGTAGGAAAAGATAATGGGATTCATTTTTTAAAAATACAATCAGTTTCTATCCCTGGGTGCATATGCATACTTGTTTGTTTCTGTTGTTGACGAGGTCTAGTAGGTTTGTCCCCAGTTGCCATTAGGGCATAGTGCCCAAAGTCTTGTTTTTATCTGTGTTAAAACCTCAAGGGAACAGCCCTCTAGGTCCTGTAGAGCCTAAAGAAGAAGAGGATTTGCCCTAATCCTATGCATTGGCCCAAAACCGACCTCCCCTTTTGATGTGTTACCCTCTTTGTCTGAGATATCTTGTTCCCCTTGTCTCAGCTTGAGCAATAATGCAAGAGGAGAGGCCTTGCGGTTTTGAGAACCAACACTGGGTATGCCACTTGGTAGTTCACTTTTCATTCTTTTTTCTTTGGGCTGACTGAAATCTGTCTGAATTATGTAATAGATGATTGATCAGTTTTCCTTGCATCTATATCAATTATTGTTCAAGTCTAACATCTTTGTATACCATGAAGCAATCAACTGGGTGGTTTAGTCGGAGCACCTTTGACAGATTGCGCTTGCATGTTCGCGTAAGGTTTCTGTCCTTACTTCCAAGTGATGCTGCAAGGACGCTAGTTCTGTCAGAGGCTAAAATCCTGGAAAGATACAAACGGAGGGCAGGTTTTGAAGAAACAAGACATGAAAGTGATTCAGATGGGCTAGAACATGTTGATAGAAGTTCAATCTCTGCAGATGCAACAAATCTTGCTCACAATGAAAATCATGAGAGTCATCCTCATCATGGTAAAATTTGACAGAATACTAATGTCAGATTGAATTTTTCTCTTGTATAATCTCAATTTGCTTCTATTATTCTAGGGATTGTTATGTGCTAGATGCTAGTGTAGATGAATAAATTTCAGGAAGGATTAAATAGCTATATCTTGGCAGTACTTATAAAGAATCTAAGATGTGGAAAAATATTTGATATAATTGAAGAAGAGGATGAAGATGAGAAAGATGAAGGAGATGATGATGAGGGCGAGGAAGAGGAAGAGGAGGAGGAAATGGATGATTACGACTACCCACCACCTGAGGTAAGAAGATTATGGTGCTTTCCTTCTTAGTATCAATGAAATAGTTGTTTTTGATTATTTGGCATTTGTTCTGACACCTTTTACATAATATATCTATTTGTTTACAGAGATTTGGAAGTGCATCTCCAGGCAGAGATTCTTGTATCCTCTTTCAATTACTGTGATGAAGTTATAGAAAGCCATTCATTCATTTAGAGAAAGCTAGTCCATATTAGTAATGCCTCTTTTTTTAAAAGGGAAACAAATTGACCTTGACCTAATAGTGTTAAAAATAACTCTTAGTTTCCTTTGTAGCTTTGATAACCTACTATTAAATGGACATGCTTTTAGTCAAACCTTAAATATTTTTCTTTGTGTAGCCCACTAAAACATATTTTTGTGTAAAGTTACATTGATTTTATTTTATTTTGTTCGGAAAAAGGGTAAATACATTGAAAAAAGAGTGGCATTACAAAACACAGCTGATATAACAGTTCTTCAGTGGTAAGCAGTGCGCAATTCCTGACAGGAGGCAGAATTACATGCAAAAGTCTCAAGACTAGAACTATCTATCATTAGTAAAGACTAAAGAGTGATGCTAGAAGGTAACTAGAAAGTAGGAATAAAATAAACCACAAGAAATTCACTTGTAACAAGACTAATGCAGATATCTGTATAAATGAAGTCCACCTTATATGATCATTAAGAATCTGTCCATCTGATTTAATCAATAACAGGTTCGGCAAATATTTATCCCTGCAGTTGTTGAGAGCATTGGAGTTGATGTGCCAAGGCCCAAAGTAGAGATAGCCAAAAAGGCATATTCTGCTGTTGTGGATTCTAGACAAAAAATGATTCACTTGAAGAGGGTCCCTGAACCTAGACTTCAAGCTTGATTGCTTAGTCATTTGGTCGTGGGATTAACCTGATGTGCCTGGGTGCTGGTCTTGGGTGTTGCAGAAGGTGGAAAGACTGGAAGTTGCCAATTCTGCAGCAGTCATCTGGCTGGCCATTGCTGTAAGGGTTTTCCTCTGTGGATTGGAGTGTCTTCCGGCATTTCTGCGATGACCTCTTCTATCAGCTTTTGGATGGGGTCGTATGATAGAACCTTTTTCAGTTTTTGTATGCTTAATTGCTGGAAAGCCAGAGTTTTTTGCAGAAGGGCTAATATGTATTCTGCCTGCTGGGCTTGAATGGTAGATTGTTGAGTTTGAAAAGTTGCTAGATTCATAGCACATTCTCCTATGAGAGGTGCAGAGATTCCATGATCACCTAATTTCTGTTTCAGAATGTGGGGATATCCATCCACTGTATAGAGGGCTCTGATTAGGGCAATGCATATATTTGAGAAGTCTGCCAGGATGGTTTTGCTGGGGCTTGGGTTTCTTCATTGTGATGTTCCAAGGGAGTGGACTGGGATGGGTTCTGAGGGCCTCTAATTTGAATTTGGTTTTGATAGATGTGAGGGGGTGTCTAGCAGAATGGTTGTTGAATAATAGTTTGGACTCTTAGAGTGCCGGATAAACACCTATGTCACACAACATAAGAGTTGTATTTTGAAGAGAAATACTACCAATAGACCTATTCAAAGAGGATTATGCAGCAGAAAGAAATAAGGGCACACCCACGCTCTAACAAGAGACTTAAAAGATTTTATCTAGGGAGACCCTTTCGGTAAAAAAAATACCTGCAAAAAACAGCACTCACTTACTATATTAACTTAACCCTTCACAATATGAATACAATAAGACATTTTGTACTAGTACTTAACCTTAATTCATGTGCAAATATTCATATGCACACTACTAGAGGAAATTGCTAAGTGGTATTACAATACAATGGATATAAAACCATGGGCTGAAAAAATCACTAACAACAGCCCAATTTTTTTACCCTCGCATGGGGGCCACTGGCATCCCCCATAACCCCTAGGCAAGGTGCTGTCCCAGGCCTCACTAATTATGGCAGTGTACAATCTATAAGGTGTGTAGAACATGCAATATATACAACACATATCCAACATAATTAAGATCTAGATAACAAATGGATGATGTTGTTACAAAAATGAAGGATAAAGAAAGTTAAAAAAGATATGTAGGTATACACAAGAAACAAAACAGAATTGCACTCATTTATGAAAACCTTAAAAAACCGGGCACTCATTTATGATAATTTAAGAAACCTGGGATAAAAAATAGAAGGGAAGCAATGATCTTCTCCTCTGTCCTTGTGTCAATCATTGATGTGAAGGCTTAACAATGGTAAGGTTTCCAAGGATCAAATTGATCCCATTGATGCTGACTGCAATTGTTTAATAAGCAATAGGCATTCCTTTCATACAATGGGCCATGAAACTTTAAGCTGTGCTTTTGAGGTAGAACATCAATATATAGAAATGTGATGTTTGAAGGTTCTATAAGATTTTATCCCTGCTTTCTGGAAGATGTAGATTGCAAGATCACTGAATTTTGAAATTCTGCTTCATTTACCACTTGGTTTGCATTGATTCCTCACATCCAGCAAACTGTTTTATTTTCTTTTGTATCTGTGAAAAATGCTTGTACCTTACAAGATGATTATAGTCTACCATCCTAACTGAACACTCATATCTTGAGTAAATGAATTGTACCGAGCAAATCTAGATAGATCACAGTTCTATCAATGTTTAATAAATCTGGATTTTTAACCTGCATTGATGCCCTAATAGGAGCTTTACTGTTGGGGAAATTTCTTGAAATTCCTTGACTCAGAACAGACATGGATTTCCAGGATAACATCCCCAGAAATTACCTACAATTATTGCTGGGAAAATTTCCTTTCAGTGAAGTTGGTGAACATGATCCTACACAAAGCAAGCCTGGAGGCACCGATCTCAGTGACGGAGAATATGCCATACATGAGCAGGATAGTGATGATGATGATTACTGATTAGAGCTTACCTATGCAACATCTATTTGATTTTTCTTCCAATGATCATTTCTCTTTTTGCAGTGTAGATTTTGTTTTGTAGGTGTAAATTATATTCTTCTATCTGGAGAGTGCAGAACATGTGTAACATATTCTTTCATGTGAGCTGAAGGTTGGTAATTTATTAAATCATCATCTCTTGAATTTATGATTTGAAGTTGTTAAAAAGTTTTAGACATTACCATGATTACTTGTCTTTCTTGATTAGTGTGTCTATGTTTATCAGAAGTATTTATAGTTACTCTATATGACTATGCAGGCCAGCTGGTAATCTTTCTGTAATTCTTGTAATGTTGAGTGGAGGAGTACAGATGCTTGTGCATGGTCACAGTTTCTATCATGAAAATCACAATGAATAAGTTCTCATTTTGCTTCTTAGTCTTGGGTCACAGTTCAGAATAAAAATCTGAATCCAAATGTCTAATTGTGTTTCTTACTCTTGAATCATAGTTCAGTTCCCCAGTAGTTGAAGTAAAAAAACACGGATTCTGCAATCTTTGTATGATAGAATTCTTTTGCTTATCAAAAATATGATGGAGTCTAATGATAGACTTTCTTGCAAATTTTGGGCAATTTTCTAAACTTTAGCTGGGAGAGAAAATTTGCTATCATGCATGATGGTTGTTACACATTTCCCTATATATCGTTGTGCAAGGAAACAGTTTTTTGGCTTCTCTAAAGAGAAACACTTTTCGTCCACTTACAACAGATGTTACTGCTGCTATTATCAAATTGAAAGATAAAAGCAGAAAGTGTGGAAGGAAATACTAGAGCCATTTAGGGAAAATGTATCTCTAGTTTGTCTCTTTCAAAGCTCCATATTTGTCTTGCTTTATTGATAATATTGAAAACAAGTTCTAACCATCAATCTTTATACTAGTCTCAACATTCCACTAATACTATACCTCTTCCACATTATTTTTAAATGCAAGTCCACACTATGATATGTTCCTTTTTGATGCATGTAGAATATCACTAGGTAAATCCCTGTGTGCCATTTTTAATACAAGAGTCACACTATTGTTTAGCTTATCTGTCCTCTTTATGTTTTTGATTAAGATAAGCAGCAAAACAAGGGTGCTGATCCCTTTACAAATAGCCCAAATAGTGCACATGATGCACACTGATAGCGGGAAAACAAAAGCAGGTTACGAAACAACCAACAATTTGCAAAAAACATAAAGACCAAACAAAGGATCTAAACAACACCAGATCCCGAACAAGCAAATCTAACTCCCTTGGCCCTAGGGCGCAAATCTGCGACAGATTTGGGGAGTCTTTTCTTTCTATGTTGGACCACAGTCCATGAAACCTTTGAGTGAAAGTCCTCAGAGTGTGGCGAGAGGAGGGGATCCACTCTAGATGTTGCAACCAAAGAAGCCTCACACAAAGAATCTGATCCAGAAGTAGGCAAAGCCGAAGATATGACTAGGATTGATGAAGTAGTATTCTGGCCACGAACAGGAGCTGACGAAACAATGGGTGCCGGCACAGCGGCCCTGACATGATTAGACGAATAGGAATCAACAGCCATATCCACTGCCCCACCCTCGGGTACCGCAAGGGGAACATGCAAAGTTTCCTGGGAAGAGTCATCCCCTTGGGAGGAAGCATCCTTTGGAGAAGCACTAACTCCCAGATGATCCATGAGTGCATTCTTCCACCAAGTTGCTGCACCCTTGTGGCGAGAGTGAGGACAACCTGAGGCCAAGGGACCAATAGAAAAACATCTTTTGCACCTAAAGGAAAGGCCTTCATAGTCTAGCTATTACGTTTGAGGCCTTTCCCCTACCATCGACACGTCTTCATGGAGGGTTTGGAGATGTCAATATCCACTAAGATATGAGCAATCGTTGTAGGCCCAATATTTGAGGTTGTAGAATCTTCCTTCAAGAAACGACCAATAGCATTGCCGATGGCTTCATAGCACGAATCCTCCCAAAATTAAAGAGGGGGATTTGGAAGTCGAACCCATATTGGTATGATATTAAGTGGCTCGGTGAGGGTTGAAGGATCGAGCCCAAGGTTTGATGGAGAGCAAATGCTCTCCCCACATCCAAACCCTACCATCCAACACTAAGTCCCACTCCTCTGTGGAAGCAAATGTTGCAATGAAAAAACCCCCGCACTGGGATAAAGCTCTATCTTACTCGTCACAAAGGGTTTCCACGAATCCCTGACCCAGTTATGTAGACCAGGGAGAGAAAACCAAAATACAGATTATTAAGTGGCTCGGTGAGGGTTAAAGGATCGAGCCCAAGGTTTGATGGAGAGCAAATGCTCTCCCCACATCCAAACCCTACCATCCAACACTAAGTCCCACTCCTCTGTGGAAGCAAATGTTGCAATGAAAAAACCCCCGCACTGGGATAAAGCTCTATCTTACCTGTCACAAAGGGTTTCCACGAATCCCTGACCCAGTTATGTAGACCAGGGAGAGAAGACCAAAATCCATTGAATCTGTAGATCACCCCACGCTTCAGGTAAAACTCCTCATTCTCTGAAACCTCAGGGCCGCACACCACCATAGGAGCAGAACGCGCACATGGCAATGGCCTAACCCTAATCTGTGATGGGTGGGCTTGAGTTCTTGAACAGTTAACAACCTCAATAAAGGATTTCTGAGGGCGGTCAAGAGCCCCAGAGCAGAGCCTGGCCCCTCCGTTCACTTGGTTCGGAGTGCGGTTACCAGGGGTTGGAATTGTCTGACTTTGAACACTCTCAGTAGGAAGAAAACTTGTCTCCTGTTCATTGATGCCCACACCCTTCTGTCCATCGACACCCACACCCTGCACGCGCTCAACAGACTCACCTGCGCGATAAAAAATCGTGCCTGCGCGCTCAAAAATTTCGCTCACGTGTTCCATCCATCTGTCCTCTTTATAGTTATCAAGTGACTTGGTAGTTATTTTATAGTGACTTACACCATACTTGACAAACTTGAATGATTACATTTTAAAATCTCTCCATAACGTACAATGTTTTCATTGGGCAGGCATTGTACGTAGAATTGTTGGACATCATGATTCTTGTGGTTATGTTATTTAGTGACATGGTAGTTAGAAATATACAATTATTGATATGCTTCAATTATTAATTCAAATTGTGTTGCTTCTTAGTTTATTTCCATACAATATTTTCATTTGATATGCATGGGAACAAAGTATTCTTGGACGTGGTTCTTAAATTTCAATTGTTTTTTAATGATTTTTTTGCTTTTGGGTTCACTTTGAAAAGTATTTGACTCACTTTGCATTTCCCCTTTAGGTACCAGTTTTAATTTTGCTATGTTAGCCCTAAAAGTTGCACCTAAGATACTCGATACATTATTAGTGTAGACACCCAAAAATGTCCACTTGTCGCAATGTTGCATCACTTAGGCATCTTGTAGCATTTTCGCCCTAGATGTCCATATCATCACCTAATCTACCATTTTCCTCTATTAAACATTTATTTAATTTAATCCCATCCCTTTTACTATTGTTCAATAAATAATTTTTATTTATTTATTTACCTCACTTTCCTCTTAAATAAAATAAAATATTTTATTTAATTTATTTTATTACTTTTAATCCTCACATGCATCATAAATTAAATAATTTAATAATTTAATTATGATTTTGCCCACCTTCTATTTCTATCTCAACTCATCTCCCAATCCTTGATTCACCTTCTAATTATCTCTCCACTCATCACTTCACTCATTTCTCACTTTGTAATTATCTCTCGAGTGAATTTACCTACTTTCCATCCTCTCTCTCAAGTTGCATAGCAACTTTTCAATTTCATCATCACTTGCAAAATGAGAACTTTTATCCCTCCTTTCTCTTATATTTGTCTATTTAAACCCATCAACCTAGCTATTTTGGCATGGATGAATCTTCTAAGCGTTGTCACTATGCCGAATTTTATCCTCATCCATGACCTACCTATTTTCCTCTATCAATGTCAATCCCATCAAATCTCTATCATTGTTAATGCATAATATGAGCAATCAAACAAGAAATTGTTCAACCCATGGTGGTGTTGTTTTGATATGCATGTCTTCATTTATCTTTTTGGGTTTGATTTCTTGAGTTTGTGTTGGATCTTGATCTTCGTTTTCTTTGTTTTGATCTTTTCAAATTCTACCCAACACAAAATGGCACGCTCGGTGGGACTGAATCATTTGTTTTGCAGGTTTTTGTTTTAAAAATTAGCATGTTTTCTAATCCTCATATTGCAAGTTTTGCATTTTATCTATTAAAGATGACCTCCTAGGCTCAAACCAACCTCACCATTGCGTCCGGGGGGCTGTTTCCATGAAAAATGAGTATAAATTTGCCTATTTTTCATCCAGAAATGTGCATTTGGTGAAGAAAATAGCGTTCGGATTTGTAGAAAATCGGCTTTGGTTTCTCCATGCGCATATGGTCAAAAACAAATCGCCTTTGGTTTTTCCATGCGCATATGGTAAAAAACAAATCGCGTTTGGTTTTTCTAGTCGCATATGGTCAAAAACAAATTGCCTTTGGTTTTTCTAGTCGCATATGGTTAAAAACAAATCATCTTTGGTTGTATCTAGTCGCATTTGGTTGTATTAGGGTCTTTTCTATTTTTGCAGGTGAAAAGTGCATTTAATTACCAGAAAGTTGCATTTGAACAACAGTAAATCGCATTTGCATGATCGCAACTCGCATTTGAATGATAGGTAATCGCATGTAGTAATCCTGCTTGCGCATTTGATTTACAGAAAATCGCCTTTGGTTATTTCTATACGCATCTGGTCTCCACTTCTTAAAAATTAGAGTTTTTTGGAAAACTAATGGTTTCTCGGTGCAACTTGACTTAAATGTATGTCCAAGAATGGTGGCAAGCAAACTACTGATACGTTTTCTACAGATACGAGCGGTCAAAGAAATATATTGTTTATCACTAGAGTAGGCACATTTGGTTTTGGGCATTAAAATTAACTTTGTCTTCATTGTGCCTGCTTTTCTATTTTTTTGGTTTGTTTGTCTATGTCTAATTGTAACCCGATTTGGCAATGAAAGTATCCTCTCCCCTTGCCTAACCAACGAATCTGGGGTGCATGAGAAATCATTGCCAACTCTAGAGAGCCTGCCTTCCCACTGTGAGAAGGGGTACGACCCAAGCGGAAACAGGTCAAAGCTAGACCATTCTAAATCGCTATATAAATAATGCGTTTGTGCCAAAAGTCACAAACGACGGGTGTTGTTCCGCTATACTGACGAATGTTCCCCCAAAACCCTACAGAGCCTAACCTCTGCAGGCTGGGAAGCCTCCATTAACTGAGCGAATTGCCACATGTATAGCCACCCGAACGGAAACCCTAACTAAAAACCTTTGTGTAGAAGCCAAAAACCCCTATCTGTTGGTACATGAGGAAACTTTGATAGCCATCCCACATTTTCGCGGCTTATGGCAGAGATAGCAAGGTACCTCAAGATTTGCGCGTCTTGAGGACCTTGAACTTGGTGTGCCTGAGAAGTGAGTGCAATGTAAGGGGGAGCCCATGCCCTAAGTTCCTGGAGCTATACACCATAAGTAGGCGCGGCTGGGTAAAACCAAGTGGGAACCCAACAGATAATGTCCTTGCCTAGCTTAGGGTGTACAAATTGATCATTATGTTTGGTTTGCATGCATGTGTATGTGTGATCTTGTGTTTGATATTGCCACATCATCCTTAACCTACTTGTCAACACACATATTCTAATCCTTACACTTCATCCAATCCTTCCAAACCAAATCATCCTTGTCATCCAATCCACCACATCCCAATCAATCCAGATCATTTAACCTCATCATTCCATATCATCATCCTTCTAATCCAATCCACACCATTCTACACCATCCCATCTAGTTTGACCATATCATATCATTGGACTTATTCAGCCCTACATCCTTTTTAAGACTCTACATTAGCTATCCAACATCAATCTAGTCAACCAACATTGTCCTTTGGCTTTGATCCTCATCCGGCATTTGATCATATCAGCATTATCAACCAACCTTGTCTACCCTTGAGTTCATGAGTCTATCTCTTGGGAGATAATCTTATCCAATCAACCAACTAATCAAACCAATCCAATTAATCGACCAAGCCAATCCAATCAATCCATCAATAAAACCACTCAATCCAAGAGTCTCAACTTTGTCGCATAAGCCCAATCAACTAATCATTCATCCTACACCATGCTAACCTTAGAGGACATAGCGCAAGAGATTGTTCACATCCTTCACCAGGTACCAAAACCTCTAAGCCAAGAAATGATTCAAAGGGTCCATCACATAATTCAACAACTTCAAGTTCAAGCAGGCCAATCACCTCACACACAACATCTTATAGCACAGCCCCAACACCTCATAGCCATTTGCCAATCACAGACCCAACAAGTACATCATCATCCCTTATCCATTCAACACCAAATAATTCCACCTCATTCCTATGTGGCATCTCCTTCCGTTTCACACCAATCTAATCCATCCATCTATCATAACAATTCCACATCACCTTGTCTTGTTCCTTATCAATCTAATCCCCTTGCATTTCAAATCACTTCCACATCACCTTATCCTATGTCTTTCCATAACAACTCCACATCTCCTAAACCTATACCTTCCCATAACAATGCCACATCACCATACCCTACTAATATCTACCATTATCCACAACAACCCATACCCCAAGACCTTTTACCTACACATCCTACCATTTCATGTCTTCATCAAACACATTCACAAGACTATCAATGGCCCCCACAACATGAACATGCAAATCGGAGTGGCTCTTTGTACATAAATCAAGTTAACCCAAGTCCACTTTTGCAACAAGACCTAATAGACTTAAGTCCACCTGTGCTACAAGACCTAATAACCTTTGACTCAAGTCCAAATGATCCTTTGTACATAAACCAAGTATTCTTAAGTCCGCCTATGCTACAAGACTTAATAACCTTTGACGAGGGAGACACCAACCTAGAGCAAGCGTCCTATGAACATCCTCCATTACCATCCGATCACATGCCAACACATGAGCCTACTAGTCCCATTTTGACACCATCATGTGATCCCATTCCTAGTCTATTGACCCACCAACCATCTGATCCATCTAGTCTTATCTTGGCGCCTCCATCCGATCCTAATCTTAATCCATTTGGCCTCACTATCCCTCCATCCAATTCAAATCCTACTTCTAAGCCTATAACACCATCTACTATCATCATCCATCCCCTTTATTATCCATCCACCCATGCACTTGCAGAAGATGTGATCCATTGGCTATTAGCGAGGAATAAATCATTGCCATGTCATCAAAGTCCCATTTATGAGCCTATCACAAACTCTCCCAATACCTTGCTTATTCCTCCAACTCCACCATGTGATCCACAAACCATTGAGCTTATTGAAAAAAATTCTCCCATAAGTCCACATCAAGACCTATCATACCCTGATGTTATTGAGCAAAAGCATGTCCAAGAGTCATCCCCTTTCATTCAAGTAATCCAAGAGCTATGTCAAAAGCATAATCCAATGCATGTGGAAACATCAACCTCCCATCCGAATCAAGATCAAAGCACCTCTAAGTTCAAACTATCCATGACCTATACATTTTATGTGATCAAGATATTAGCTATGATCATAACCCTATTCATGAGCAAATGTATCCCATTCATAGCCAAATTAGTCCTATTTGTGCTCACATTTGTGATCAAGACTTTATATATGATCATAAAAACCACGATGAGCCTCTTAGCCAAACTTTATGCAATTCATCGTCAAGAGGTTATCACTCCACCTATTGTTGCTTCAAAATCCCTCCATGAGCAAGATGTCCAAATTGATCCTATCCATCCTCCATCTAACCCTAATGAGACAATGTTTGCTTCTCATAATGAGATGTGCCTCCCAAGAACACATAAACATAGAAGATCAAATCAATACCTTGGATCTAAATGAACACAAGCAAGATCCTAATGATCCTCAATCACCTACTATTGACCCTATCTCAACTCCACCATCATGTCATATTAGTCTATCTGCCTTTATCCATGAATGTTCCTCCTTAGGAACACAACAACCATTGTCTATCACCTCACCTTCTCCACGCAATAAGGAGCTCGTGTCTAGTGTTCCACCTACACCTAGTCCCATTGTTGATCGTATACTTCAACACATGAACTATCAAGGTAAAGGCTTAGGCCTTCTTGAACAAGGTGTTTTGGAGCCCATCCATGTCAAAGTCCCTCCTCCGCGCTCATTTGGCCTTGGATACACACCCCAAGGACAACAATCTAACGATGTTGGTACTTCCTCCACGCCTCCTAAGTCTATCACTTCCTATCACAAATCCCATCATACTCCCAAAACATATGTCGCCATTCCACCTCCCTCATTTTATAAATGTCAAAAACATGTGACCATACACCTTCCACCATCAACTTTGCCTCCGCTACTTCCAACTCCTAACATCCCTCCATCGAATCTACCTCCACTTCTTCCAACACCTAATCCATCCATCCATAAATCTTCTGCAAATCCCAATTGTGACCAACAAATGCACACATTGTCTAAGCATGAAGCTTTCTCTCCTCCCATCCACCCCATGGGATCCTAAAGGTCCTCATGCTTTAAGACACAAAAGCAAAGAATCAAAGAAAAATCCATTCCCGAAGCTACATACACCCACACATGTCAAAGCAAAAATGAAAAAGGTGTGGGTCCCCAAGCAACAAGTAACTACCTCAAAAGCTGCACAAAAGCCGCATATATCCAAATCCATACCTTCACAAGCAAAGTCGAAAAGTAAAATGGCATGGGTCCCTAAGCAACAAGCCATCAAGTCAAATGAGGCATCCACCTCTCGCGAATCCCAACCATCTCCTACCGTCCATTCCATCCAAAAGCAACAAAATCCTCCATCCCGCATGAAAAGCAAAAATCATAAAACACTAAGTCTATGTGGGTCCCTAAATGCTTAAATCACCCATCCACTAAGCAACAATCTCAATTGCTTCCTACATCACCTTCTCATCAAAAGCTTCAACGTTTATCAGGGTGTGTGCAATTGTTGGTCATTGTTCCCTTCCATCCCATGACACTTCCACGTACCTCCATCTCGCCACCTTTCATTTATTATCCTACATATCTTCCACATCACCTTCCTATGGTCCGTGCTTTTGCATAAGCCCTCCATCCATAAGTCCTACATGATTCATAAACCATTATCTTCCCTCCACTATCACACCTTTCATAATCCACTATTGCACCTTCTATAATCCACCATCTACCTAATATATCTTTCATGAAATCCACTACCAACGTCTATGAGCACACTTGACATAGTCCATGCGACGATCCATCTAGTGGGACTATCACTTTCATGGAGCTAGACACTTGAGTCCCTTTCGTCCATATCCACCTTCTCCCAGCCAAGTATCCAAAAATACAAAAAAAAAAAATGAAAAAAAAGAAAAAAAAATGATGAAAAAAGTAAAGAGAAATCCCTTCGTCCAACGGTGAAACCTTGGCAAATAGGCGCCCTGGATAGGTACCATGATGAAAACCTGGCAAACAGGTGTCATGCATAAGTTTGATCTTCTATGTCACCTACACTTGGGGGCACCTTGTCTCATCCAACTTATCATTTTCCATCCTATCATATTCTCTCCTACCATCCTTATCCATCCACCTGCACATACTCATCCTATTGAGTCCATTCATCCACCCTTCCTCTTTTGATCTTGATAAAGATTGGGGGCAACAATGTTGAAACGTGCCTTGGATAAACTCTTGATATACCTTATCTTTTCCCACAAACTGATCCTATCATTATCCTCTTATCATTATCCATCTTTGCATCTATCCTTCGTCATAAGCCTTGTCATGAAAAATCCTAAGTCATGCACCTAGAATGGGGCATGTTGTTCTTATGCGACATAGCCTCTGGAGATCACATCCTTTCTCTCTTATGCATACATTTGATGTCACCTATCCCCCTATCCTTCCGTTTATCACGAGTCATTCATCCCATCCACTATAGCCTATCCTTTTACCTATCTATCTATCATAAGCTTTCCATTCTATCACCCATCTTTCATCCATCTATTCCTCCATCATCTTTGCACCTGGACTTGGTCCTCTTTTGTCACTGGTATCTAGCGCAAAGGCTGCCCAAATTGTAAATCTATTGACATCTCAAACATACCAAAAATCTATTTTTTTAATAAAAAGTCCTGAAAAAATACAAAAAATCATAAAAAGTCTTGAAAAAATAAAAAAAATCATAAAAAGTCCTAAAAAAATCCTAAAAGTCATAATGTTCTGAAAAATCCAAAAAATTCATAAAGTGTTCTGACAAAAAAAAAACCAAAAAACCATAAAATGTCTTAAAAAAATACCAAAAAAATTATAAAATGTCTTGAAAAAAATACAAAAAAATTAAATATTCCCAAAATACAAAAAAATCATAAAATCAAACAAAAATTCAAACAATAAATCAATCATCAAAATCAATCAAATCATTAAAGCATCAATCCAATTCATCCATTCAAATCGTCAAATCAATGTCAAATCATCATCACGTCATCAAAGCCAAAACAAATCACATCAAAATCATATATCAATCAATCAATCAATCGAAATCAACAATCAAATAATCCAATCATCAAATCCAATCAAACCCATCAATGACCTCAATCTAATCCCATCATCCAATCAATCCCAATCAATCAATAACCCAATCAAATCAATCCATTAACTATCATCATCACCATCAATAAAACACCAATTAGAACTACATTTCATCTCTATTGTTATGCGCCTTTATCCCGTGGATACAGGCTATGTAGGCAGTTTGGAGCACGCAAGAAGTGCCTTCAGGCACAAAGCAATATTTCTCTTTCTTCTCTCATCTTCTTCTATCTTCATCAATTCATCAATCTTTCAAAACAATTCTGCCAATCAATCTTCATCATCAATCCATCACTTTTGCCCACCATCCATCCAATAAACTCAAATGCAAGTCATTCCTTAAAACCATACCAATCAAGTCAATCAAGCTTGTCAAATTGTCCAATCGCAATCAATGGTCTTGATCCTATCCTTGTCATAAACCAAATCAATTAATCAATCATCCTTGTGTTGATCTAGGAATTATCATTCCCCGCCATGACAACACTATCATCTATCATCAATCCATCAATCATCTATTAATCATCGGTTTACAGCTTAACAGGGGCAATACCTTATTTGTTTTTGTATCATTTGTGCATGTTTGCTTGTGCGTGTGTTATCATTTTTATCTTGCATTTGCATCAGTATCTACTTAGCTAATATTCATATCTTGTATCTAGATAATAGTGTATTATGTTGGGGCATGAGACACATCGTCACCTTGGTCCTTATACCCTAGTGCATAACGTCTCATGCTACATCAAACATATGATTGCTCACTTTCATTGTAGCATAACGCATCTTTCCTTTTCTTCTATCCATTTCCTAATCTCTTTTGACCAATCCATTTCATTTCGAGAGCCTACCCGTGTTTGTCCAACCTGCCTATCTTTTCGAGGGGGCATCATCATCCCATCCTCATCTATCTTTCCATCACCATCATGTCTTCCTTTCCATCATCATCCTTTTCCTCTATCCATATCTTAGCTTCTTTGAAATGATGTTACTCGACACAAATCTCATCATCTCGAACATCATCTCAAAGAGGGGCAAAATGTAGACACCCAAAAAATGTCCACTTGTTACAATGTTGCATCACTTCGACATCTTGTAGCATTTTCGCCCTAGATATTCATATCATCACCTAATCTACCATTTTCCTCTATAAATTAAATAACTCTAACATTTATTTAATTTAATCCCATCCCTTTTACTATTGTTCAATAAATAAATTTTATTTATTTATTTACCCCACTTTTGTCTTAAATAAAATAAAATAAATATTTTATTTTATTTAATTTATCACTTTTAATCCTCACATGCATCATAAATTAAATAATTTGATTATTTAATTATGATTTTACCCACCTTATATTTCTATCTCAACCCATCTCCCAAATCCTTGATTCACCTTCTAATTATCTCTCCACTCATCACTCAGCGCATTTCTCTCACTTTCTAATTATCTCTAGAGTGAATTTACTTACTTTTCATCCTCTCTCTAAAGTTGCATAGCAACTTTCCAATTTCATCATCACTTGCAAAATGAGAAATTTTATCACTCCTTTCTCTCATATTTGTCTATTTAAACCCCTCAACCAAGCTATTTTGGCATGGATGATTCTTCTAAGCATCGTCACTCTGCCGAATTTCCTCCTCATCTGTAACCTACCTATTTTCCTCTATCAATCTCAATCTCATCAAATCTCTATCATTGTTGAGCTGCAGAATATGAACAATCAAACAAGAAATCGTTCAACCCATGGTGATGTTGTTTTGATATGCATGTCTTCATTTAGCTTTTTGGGTTTGATTTCTTGAGTTTGGGTTGGATCTTGATTTTTGTTTTCTTTGTTTTGATCTTCGTCAAATTCTACCCAACACAATTAGTATATGAATGTCACTAGTAAGGTCATCATTTCAGTTAATAAATGGTTCTTTTTTTTGGTTTCAAGTGTCTTAAATACAACATGGTTGATTCATAGTTTTGCGAATTCCCTTCTTTCACGATCCTTCTGCAATAATGTAATTTCTTTTGATATGTGATTTGAATTGTATCATGAAAGTAAAGATAAATAAGCCACCAATCTCAATTCACTAGTCAAACGGCTATGCATGCAACTTGAAGACATCCCCAGTAGCACGCCCTTGTAGATAATTCAACAGTGAAAAAAAGTTTATAGAAGATTTAAAGGCATGACAAAGGTGTAGAGTGTTTTAGGGGTGATCTGGACATCTAGGGACCAAAGGGAAGTTCTGGAATCAAAATGTTTGATGACTCTTTATGCATTTTCAAAGTGTTGAACTCATTTTGCACAAGACAAGATACATGGATGAGTTTGTACAACATTGAGCCAAGACATATTACAAAATATTAGACTCCACAAGATACAAGGAAGCTACAATGTGTGGAATTCCTTCTTTTTGAAGGCTATTAATGTTTGGACTCAGTTTGATCTTTTTTCCAAATTTGTGTATGTCACACTCTTCGAGGATTATGCAAGTATGAGAGGCAGGGGAAGAGGAAGAAATATTAGAGGCAAAGGCAGAGGAAGAAGCAACTCTAGAAGAGGAGGTTCAAATAGCCAAGAAGATGGATCAAGGACCTCACTGACTCCCACAACAAGAAGAGTAGGAGCTCCAACTTGAGGTATGATAAATTGAATTGTAGTGTTACTACTATCATGAGCTTGGTCATTATGCAAATGAATGCAAGAAGAAACAGTGTGACCAAGGGAGTCAATATGCTCATGTAGCAAATGAGGACAAGGCTGAAAATGAAAATAAGTCAAAGGTGTTTATTGTATGCAACCTTGCTGAGCAGAACAACATTGAAGTATGGTACATGACCAACGCATGTAGCAACCACATGAGTGGTAATGCAAACCTATTTGCCTCAATTGACAAGAATGTCAAGTTTGAGATCATGGTAGGGAACAATCAAAAAGTTTTTGTCATGGGAAGATGCATTATCACCATCTTAACTAAGAAAGGTGAGAGAAGGCAGATCCAGGATGTCTATTATGCCCCACCCATAAGCATAACTTATTAAGTATTGGATAGATGGTACAAAATGGTTATAGAATCTTGATGGAGAAAGGGGAATGTATCATCTATGACAAGGATGGTAGCAAAAAGGTTATTGCAGCTGTGAAGATGACAAGAAACAAAATGTTCCCCCTTAGGTTGCAGTCTCTAATGCTCTTTGGAGCTGCACCTATCAAGCCTTTGATGGCTCAAGATGGCTTTGGAGTCAACCAGATGGTGTCTACAACAGTGGCTCAATAATCATCCTTCAAGACAATCATCAAAGACCCATACAAGATTTTGTATTTAAGGTTTGGGCATTTAAGTTTTTTTGGTTTAAACCTATTGTCTAAGAAAGACATGGTTAGAGGGCTCTTGACTATTGTTGAGCCTGATAAGAAATGTGAAGCTTGCATTTTAGGAAAGTAACACAGGAAACCCTTTCAATTAGGGTATTTTAGGAGAGAAAAAGCACCATTGGAGCTGGTGCATTCATATTTGTGGTCCTATGAAGACCCACACCCTAGGTGGGAATGTTTATTTTATGACTTTCATAGATGACTACAACAGGAAGACTTGGGTTTATTTATTGAAGTGTTATGGAGTAGAAAGTGGACACATACCTTTTTACCTCCTAGTTTAGCTCCTAGGTCCCCGTGATAACATTATACATGCTAAATATTCATCCCGATGTAAAATCTCTCGAAACCAATGCAAATTGGGAACTAGAGGCCCATGATTTACCTTACATCAGACCAAAAATGTGCCTTAGGACTTGGGTGCCCATGCCCAAGTCCTCCTTGATTGGTCAAGGACAATTTTAATGCATGTCGGCATAGGACCTTTAAAAGGGTTTCCCTTTGTCGGCTCTTTTGATTTAATTCACGAATGTTAGCGAGAAAGCATATATAAGTATGTTTTTGAATTCATTTTGAAAGAAGATGAGGATAGCGAACTTATGATCTTGGAGCAAAGAGCATTCAAAGCATTCATTGTGTTTCTAGAGTAGACTTGTGTTTGTATTGTGTGTTGTTGTAGATTTGGAATCATCATCCATCTCCTTATGAGTTGAAGGATCTTCATTCTCCTAAGGACTTCACCTCTAAGGTGATATCATTGTTATTGGAATCATTTCGTCATTGGATTATTGTTTATCCTCTGCCCTGCAAGGGCATGCACTATCTAACAACAGTGTTGGGAAGCTTGAATGCTATCCCGAGATTTGACTAAGGTAAATCCCTATACATCACAACCCCCAAACCCTTTTTCTTTTTGTGTGTTGGTTACAAGTGCAAAATCTAAAGAGGTAAAGGTACAAGAAGGTTGTGTAAGGGAAAGGGTTTCAGGATCTGAAAGCATTTTGCATATATTCCTTTGCAGAAGACTTGGGCGCCCACAAAATAGTCTCCCTGTTGAAACATGCACTGAATCCGACATCAGGACATTCTCTGTGACATTTATCTGGTTTCCAATTTATGAAGATTCCATCTTTATGGACTTGGGTGCTTGGAAAATAGTTCTCTGACTTTCTAGCTTCTAGGGTATAGATTCTGATATCTCTTTGATATCTTGGTGCATTCATATTCTGGGTTGCAGTCATCTTCTGTCTGTTACAAGTTGATTATCTTATAACTAAGGTTTTATGTATACTTGACCTAGGGGTTGATAAAAAGACTTGGTTAAATCTGATCTTCCCATAGCACTCTTGAGCACAAAATCTGTAGCTAAGTCCTCCATTTGTTTTGATCTAGTGTACATGCTAGATTACATCATTCACCTTTTCCATACTTAACATTTTGGTGAACCCGTAGCATTGAGTATTTGCATCTTGCCGAGTGTTGAATTCAGATCTTGCATTATTTCATAGCATAATTATCATTATTCATTGAACAATCTTGCATAAATTTGAAAAAAGTGAAAAATAACCATTCTAGGATTGCATAAAAGCATAGTTTTGCATTATTTTCATTGCATATCATTGAAAACATTTGATTTTCTGATTTTTACATTAGACCTGATCCATATTACAGTAATTAATCATTTCATAATATTACATCTTGCATTTGAAAGTCTCATTTGCTAGGGTTTTGTTGAAAACTTGCAGTTTTTCCTTAACCTAGTCATTTGCAAAGCTAGGGTTTGTAGTCAAAATCTTATTTTAGATTTTTTTTGCTATCATAAACATTCATTCAAATTGGATTTTGTGTTGTATTGTTGCATCATTTGACATCTTTTCTTTCAAAATTTCAATGTTTGGAATTAGACATTGTGTATTTCAACAAGCATAACTACCTTAATCTTATTAATCACACTATTGGTTAGTGCATTGAGTGTTATAAGACTTTGCATGAGTTGTATAACCCGCTTCACTAATAGAAACATCTTTATAAGGAGAAGTCATAGACTAATGGGTTCTATTGCTTTCAATAACAATGATATGCAAACATTGAAAAACCCATTGCACAACTACTTTACAAAGGGTGAATCAACATCTTTGCAAGGTATCATAAACACCAACACGATGGAAGAACAAAATTTTCATGATGTTGAGGATGTGATTGATGTGGTTTCACATGTTATTGATGAACAAATTAAGAAACTTGACAAACAACTAGCTGATTTCCAACAAATTGTAGAACATGCACACCTAGCTCAAGAAGTAGTACCTATTGTTGAGGGTATAAGAGGATTGTTACAAGAAGGACAAGAAGGTGTTGACATTCTCTGTGGATTAGCCCACACAGTGGATCATAACATTATGCCAGCGGCTAGCCACGCGAATATCATTGAAAATGTGTTACCACTGACATATATAAACTCACAAGTATCGACACCCATGTTGACTATTGGAATATCCACTTTTACATCATCAATTCTCACCACCAATCCACAAGATTGTAGTAATGCTACCACTACCATGTGGGAACATCTATTGGAAATAATTACAAAATTGTCGCATTTAATTATCAAAACTCAACACCCTGTGTTTCCATATCAATGCATAATTATTCTCAATCATCCATCACCTCCACTCATTACCGGCAACCTTTTAATTTCATGATTGCAACATCAAATGCACCTTTCTCAAATCCACAAACCACTTCACCCAATGATTCTCTCCTAACTCAGAATTTGCAGAGTATGTCATCCTTACATCAAAAAGTGACAAACTTGACTAATGCTTCCTCTCAACCTACTTTACCAACATATCATGCTCACAATCCTTTATCTTATTCAATTTTAAGAGCTCAAATGCCTAACAAATTTTAGACTCCCTGCTTTGAAAAGTACAATGGTAAAGGTGATCCTAAAACTCATGTGGTAGCATTCACAATGATGTGTAGTGATTTCTTCTTTGATGATGCATTATTAGCAAAAATCTTTCTTTGATCTCTAAAAGATACCGCTTTGGAATTGTTTTGCTTTCTACCTCCTAATTCCATACAATCCTTCTCACAGCTAGTTGATCAATTCTTACAACATTTCCAAGAAAACATTGGACCTTCTATCTCATTGATTGATTTGGTCCATTGTAAACAAGGTCCAAAAGACAAATTAATATAATTCATCAGTTGATATCAATCTCTCATTGCACAAATACAATATCTGATTAAAGATGAGGATGTTCAAAAAGTATTCATTATGAATCTACAACTTAACATACGCGACAAGATATTGTTGATGAAGTATAGTTCTTTTTAGTACCTATGCACAACTCTCTGAGATTACCAACTTTTAGCTAGTCAGTATGAGAACCATACCTCATTGGCTCTTGTTGGTCAATCCGTAGTTGGATCATCTCAAAATTCATTTAAGAAGAATATAGGAATTTCATTAAGATCAATGGGCAAAATTCAAACAATTTTCAATCACCAGTGTCTACTATTCCAAAGCCTACCCGGACACCATTTCAATTTAGACAACAACAGAGAAAATTCACTCCATTATCAGATTCTCTTCATTCAATAATGACAAGTAGTGAACAACAATCTTTTGAAGCTTCCTCCTGCTCGTCCATTCAACAGTAGTAAGATACAAGGACCTTCATTTGATACTAATGCCTATTGTCAGTATCACCACTGGCAAGGACATGATACCGAAATATGTATGCATCTTAGACATGAAATTCAAGACCTCATCGATTCTAACGTGATACAAGTTACCGGTGTGAACGACAAGAGAAATAAGTTAGTAGCCCCTTTGTATCAAAACTTACAAATCTTTATTGATCTATTTCCTAAACATAGTGACAACAATATGGTGGAGCAAAATACAATAGAAATTGAAGATGACTATCTCGACTATGATGAAATAGTTGGTATGGTAGAAGTAGATAAGGCAACAAATGAAGATCTACCTTGCCCATGAGGAAAAGGTGTCTACATTGAGGTTCCTCCTCCACTATCCCTTTATGGATCGAGAGATTAACAAAATGCATAAGATATGCAAATGGAGCATCCTATATGTAATCACTTGAAGCAAGAGAAAGTGGTGATGATGAGAAGCATCCCATTTCATCGCAAAAGGCTCATTCATCAAGCAATGCATAATAAGAAAGAAAAAGAAAGGAAAAGAACAAGGCATGAGTCATCGGTGGAAAAAGGTAATGATTCCCCTCACAGGCATAAAAAAATTTCAAATATACAAGATCTTGAGAAATAAACATTGCATGGCCATTCTGGAAATAAACATCAATATGGTATGAGTTCCTCACACATTTTACCACACTTGATGAAGCACCTCTCTAAGATGCTCGCAAGTTTTGTCTCTTAAAATAGCTATATTTTGTTGTGTTGTGTTGTGTTCCCCCATGTTGTGTTAAATGTTGTTTAGGCCTCTTTGTATGACCCTTGATACTCTTGTAAGGTCAAGTTTACAAGGAGACCACTTATGTTGTGACCATTCTTCTATTTGTTTCTCTATTCTTCTACTCTCCTCTATTTTATTGTTAATGTTGTGTGTGGTGTCTTGGGGGCATAATGTTGTGGAGGATGTCTAGGGGCATCTTCCCATGTTGTGAACCCAAGTCACTTTTGTCTCCTCTCTCATTTTTAGTGTTTCCATTCTTCAATAGCTCTACTAGTCGACAGATGACGAAAACAAATAAATATTGATAAGGACCATGCATCCCTACAACAAGAAAGCAAAAATGGACCTAGTCAATATATGAAGATGGGATTGATATATTACTGATGCTTGACTAGTAGAATCACTTTGTGTTGTGATGTACTGTGTTGTGAAATTTGTTGTAACAAACCTTTACAATACTCTAAATATGCTTCTATGTACTTTGGATTGTTTTGTATCTCACCTTGTAGCTACACTTGGTTTTGAAATACCTGCAGTATAACCTCATGGCTATACTCGGTTCCGAACCCGCAAGTGTAGCCTTGGTCTATTAAGTGATAATGATAAATGATTTTTGTATAAGTTTCATGATTTGATTTGGTTGTTATATTAGAACATAGTTTCTAACCAAAGCTTATATATTGTTGATTATGTTAGCAAATGATATAGATGTGTTTGTTGGAACATTCAATGATTGCAAGTACATGTGACTTTGGGGCATGGGCTTTGTGAAAACTCTTGTTCCCTTGCGTGTTTTCAACTTTACCTCTTGCGTGTTTTCAACTTTACCTTAAATGTGCTTGATACTGACAAGTGGGATCAACCACTTTAAAGTGGCGACATATATCATGGTAAATGCTTGGATATTTTAGATATTAATAAAGCGTGTTTATGTATGCTTCCTTTTCACCGTAAGGCATCTTTGTGATGCGAGTGGGGTTGTGTACTTTGTTTGTTTTTACCTCCTTTTCACTGTAAGGCATCTCTGTGATGTATGTGGAGTTGTATACTTTGAGCACATGCTTCTTTTTCACCATAAGGTGTTTATGGATGTGGGTGGGGTTGCATTTTGAAAGCCCTTCAGCAGAAGGTAGGATGGTGTCTTTCATTGAGCGGTTGCACATCCTTTTAAAAAGTCCTCTATGCGAGGTGGGGTTGGATCTTGAGTTATTCACCTTTAAGTGTGTCTTTGGTGGTTGTGGTAGTGTCGCTCAACCATCAGGTGTGTTTAGCATGTCTTAGATAGTGGAGCGTAGCGATGCACTCCTCTCTATCACTTGTGTTTGTTGTGTATAAAATGTATAGTGTATTTATGACATACTCTACGGCGCTCGTGTATTTTGTGTGGCTTCCATGTGTTTCTTGTGTCTTCCTTGCATGTTTTCCGTGGTCTAAAGGTGCGTAGCGATGAGCTCCCTCCACGTCGTGTGTTTTTTTGGTATAAAGATGCGTAATGATGAGTTCCCCCCACGCCGTGTTTTATGTGCCTAGTTAGAGTTATATATATATATCTGTTTAATCATGTCTTCTCTTTGTGTATGTCTTGTGTATTGTGTGATTGTATTCATGTCTTCTCCATGTATTGTGTGCTTCCTTACTATATTCACTGCGTCTTATGTGACTGTCATGTGTTTTCTTATGTTTTCCCAAGCTTGGGGGCTAGAAATGGTCTTCCGAACTTAGGGTGTGTCTCCGCTCTTATGTTTGATGTTCTTTGGCCATACTTCAATGCATGTACTAATTGTAAGTTCATACACACATTAAAGTGGGGGCTAAATGTTATGGAGTAAAAAGTGGACACATGCCTTTTTACCTCCTAGTTTAGCTCCTGGGTCCCTGTGATAATATTATACATGCTAAATTATCATCTTGATGTAAAATCCCCTAAAACCAATGCAAGTTGGGAACTAGGGGCCCATTATTTACCTTACCTCAGACCAAAAAGGTGCCTCAGAACTTGGGCACCCACACCCAAGTCCTCCCTAATTAGTCAAGGCCAATTTTAATCCATGTTGGCATATGACCTTTAAAAGGGTTTCCTTTTGTTGGCTCTTCTGATTTAATTCATGAATGTTAGTGGGAAATCATATATAAGTATGTTTTTGAATTCATTTTGAAAGAAGATGAGGATAGCGAACTTATGATCTTGGAGTAAAGTGAAAGGAAGTGAAAGGAAGCTAGGTGTGCGGAAATCATTTCCTACACTAATCTAATGAGGAGAGAGCTATGCAAATTCAAATTATTCTTTGCAACTAAAACAACATAGAACATCTAAACGAGATATTATAGCAATACACATGAACCGAAAAGAAGACAGAAGAAGAGAGACAAAGATATATGGTGGGGAAAACCCTTATCAGGTGAAAAACCCCACACTCAGAAACCTGCACAATGTTTTAACAAATTTGAAAGAATGTTTACAATACACTTGCAATACAAGATTCAATGGTCTTTGACACTCGTATTTGGAGTCAATCCGACAGCATAACAGTACCTGTAAACCTGTAATACAAACTCCATCTCCAAGCACTTGATTATATAGAAAATACAAGGCAATATTGGACCTATTTTGGGATGGGCATCCAACTTGGCTTCACGGACCAAAACCCTCACCTAAGGACACTTGGTCAACATTGTAGAATGTGCCTGACACTTGTCCATAGCTCGCATCCCAAAGGGGTCACCTATTTTCAAAATGGGCTATGATAGATGCTCTTACGACACTTACGACCGTCATAGAATCTGTCATAGCAGTTACAACTTACAGCTGTAAGAGAATATGTCATACACATGCTATAAATAGCATATTCTCTTACATGTCATAGTCCACCTTGGGGCACCTAAATATGCCTTTTTTAAAGATGCTTCATGACACATGTCCTCACCTGTCTTACAAACTTTTATTTCTGACTCTTATATGTCATAGATTCTGTCATAGGAATTCATCTAACCGTTTCGGTCAATATTCCCTTACACAACATGGAAGATGCCAAAACATGGAAAAATGCTCCTACCACAAAGTGGGATGCCTATCTCCTCATGTGAGGACAAAATTGCAAGTTGTCATATTCCATGTAGGATTGACACATCACCGTGCCACATCCCACAATATGACAATATGGAATTTACAAATATTTACAACATAGGCAATTAAATAATAAATACAAAAATTAATAATGTAAGGAATTACCAAGGTTGAGACACTTTAATTCCCAACATTCTCCCACTTGTTGAACACCTTGTAAGAGCCAATGGAAAAACATGATTTAACTTCTATAGACCGAGAGGCCCATAGACTCCGAACACCTTCTAAACTTCTCTGTGTCCACTGGCTTCGTTAATGCATTTGCAATATTATTCAAAGTATCTACCTTCTCCAAATTTACCTTTCCATCCTCAACCATGTCTCGCACAAAGTGAAACTGAACATCAATGTGCTTTGTGTTGGTATTTTGCCCAGACTGGATGCTTTTTCCCAGTTATCCCTACGAGGTAGCCATCATTGATCAACAGGATTCTCAAGCCAGGGCCAATAGTATAGGAGATAGACTCTATAAATATCTCCTCTTCTTCTTTAGGCTATGCAGAACCAAGGGGATATTCCCTATTCAACATCTATAACATATGCACATGAACTTACTTGGATGTTGATACAAAGCAGATAAATCCTCTTTTATGCAGACCAAAACTGTGGAATAAGTGCAAAGGGGCTAGCTTTGGGCTTATATCCAGTTGTGAGACAGAGGATTTTGGTCCTAAAACTACTTCTAAAGTCCTAATGGTTTGATTTAAAGTTTAAGTTTGATTTTATGTTTGGATGCAAAACTGAGACTTTGGGTTGCAACCTCAATACAAGACTGGATTAGTGCCTATCCAGGGCTTGGAGTCAATAGACATACACATGTGAATGGCCAACATGAACATATACCAAAGACGGATATCAAGGGGATTTTTAGTATCTACCTAACAGATACTTCCCAAAATAGAGTATCCTGTTATCTCTACTTGCTGATATCCCTATTGCAATGTCTTCTTCCCAATGCTTGATCTGAAACGTTTAATCTACTCCTTAAGCAGAAGTAAGAAATCAAGCATTCAACATAGCAAACCCATATTTTAGAATCATAAACACCCCTTAAATGCTTAGATTCATAAGAAGAACACACTCAATTTGGAGATAGATAACTGAACACATGCAATATAGCATTACTCATTTAAATCAACATGATATCAGTGGATTTATGCAGAAAACATACAACATGAGACTCATAAACTCACAAGATAATAAAGACAGAGCCACCAATGAAGTTGTATCTTATTACAGCACCAAAATTTTTGTCCAGTTTTTTAACCACGAAATGAGTGACACAACTTGTCTCTTATAGCACAAGTGTGTACATTCAACAATTAATTACAAAAGTCCTCTCAAAATTTTGAAATTCTACCAAATACAGAGCACCATGAGAATGGCACTCGAAACAATTAATGCAGCAGGCAGAAAGAAAAGCTGGGAGTGGTTGAACTCAAGCCCCACGCCACCACCTGAGAATTTTCTTCTTCAATCAAGTAGCTACCGAGTCAATCAGACCATACCTCTGCAATTCCTGTGCCATTAATGACACACCAACCCGTAGGACGTAGCAACGGTCTGCGCTCTGAAGATTCCCGCTAGAAAAGATACAAGCACAGGAAATCCCACGTTGATGAAAGTTTAAACCATGACCGTCGAAATCCTCCCTATCGCTGAGATCTGCGGTGCCAAAATAGTTTGAAAAGTCAAAAACCAATAAAAACGTGCCATGTAGGCACCCCGTGCATCCATCACTGACCAGTCTAAAAATGTGAGATCAATAATCACACATTCACCCTGCAATGCTTGCTTGAGTACCTTATAAACCAAGCCATGAGAAAACCTAGCATCGTGCGCTTTTGCCCTGCACGACTAGCGAACCACCTGTCACCAGCCCGTCGCTTTGACTCCTGCCGACACAAAAGACCCAATTAGCGAGACTATAAACCATTGGTGAGCTTAAAAACTCACCTACCGATATCACTTGCCACTTCGATGACTACCCCATATACACCTTGTCCACCAGAGATCGGCGACACCTAGGAAATATTCACCGATGCATATAATTACGCCGATGACCCCGTTGGATTAGTGAGACCAACTCCATTAGCCAAACTCCAGCTCACCTCTCTGATCCCACAACTCTCACTGACTGCTACACCCTTCGGCAAGACACAAACCGTCGGAGCCACCGAAAATCCTTCCGCCAACACACCAATCTCACCGATCACCAATGAACCATACTTCGTCGTCTAGACCGGTCACATCGTCTAACTCCCTGCTAGCTTTCCTGATACGGAATATCACTCTGACCAACTTACATACACTTCATCAGCTCGTCGGAAAGACTCTTTAACACCACTGCCGATGGGCAAGGTCTGGGCAATGAAAGGAACAAACCATTGTGGACAACATAATCGCTAAAATAAAAACCAACTCACGCTGATGGACTCAGAAATTTTAGGGTTTGAATGAAAAACCTGCAAAGGCCCAAGCTTAAAACCCCAAACATAAATAAGTACCAATAGGCTCTGATTGGGGATGTGCAGGCGTGAGACTGCAGCGAGGACCAGACTACTCCGGGGTAGACCAGACAAAACACAAAACTCAAAACACGACTGATTATACAAGGCATGTACAAAATATTTACACCTAATTTACAGTGTGCACACAAGGTACTCATTTATGAGAAAAAAACTTTAAGGAATTTACCATGCACTGGCAATTCCAGTAGTTCACCATTGAGGGATTGGAGAAAGTAGGAATCATCCTCATGGATGTTACCAATTTGATATGGGCCCATCCATAAGGGCTCAAACTTACCATGTTTACCCTTATCCTGACTCCTTGCATTCCACATAAGGACCAAGTCGCCTATCTGAAACCTTCTCTCTGTAGCCCTTTTATCAAACAGGTATTTCACTTTTTGCTATTTCTTGATGTTTGTTTTTTGTGCCTCCCGTCTGATTTCATCTAGTGCAACTAGCTGGTATATTCTTTCAGTCATTGGGTTCCCAATTTTCTCATCGTTCCCTTGGATGAATTTATAAACTGGTAGGAGGTTATTCACATGCAATCTAGTTGCTGCACCATATACTAATTCAAAAGGTGACCTTCCAACTGCTTTTTTTATTGTCACCCTGTCAGCCCATAATGCCAACTTCAGCTTTGAATCCCAAGCCCTCCTATTTTTATCTATCACCCTTTTGATGATTTTCATGAGACTTTTGTTGCTCGACTCTTCTTGACCATTCCCTTGTGGGTGGTATGGTGATGTATGAGACAAATCAATTCCATAATTGCTGTAAAAATCAATGAATTCACCAGACCTAAAACACATTGCATTATCTGCAACCAATTTGGCTGGTACTCCAAATTTGATAATAATATTTTTTAGAATAAAATCCATCACCACTTTGCTTGTAGCTTTTTTAGTTGGAATGGCCTCAATCCATTTAGTGAAGTAATCAGTGGCAACTAGAATCCAACTGTGCCCTCCACTTGATTTTTCTGAGATTTCCCCTATAAATTCAATTCCCCATTGCTAAAATGGAGCTTTTACAGTTATAGTCCTAAGGGGTAATGCACCTTCATATTTTAGCTTTCCTAAGAACCTTTGGCAAGGATCACATTTTCTTACCATTCTGTGTGCGTCTGAGAAGAGAGTTGGCCACCAATAACTTGCTCTGAGAATTTTGTGGGCCGTTGTTTGGCCAATGTAGTGTCCACCGCAGAGTCCATTGTGCATGTCACTCAGAATATCCTTAGCTTGATCCTTAGTCACACACCTGAGTAGCACACCGTCGGGATTTTTCCAATACAATTCTCCTTGAACAATGATGTATTTAACATGTAGTTTCAAGGTCCTCTTTTGATTATCATTGAGATGGGAAGGACAGTTCAAATTCTACAAATAATGTACTATGTCCTTATACCATTCAAATTCTGACATATTTATAACCTCATTATGCACTATATTCACTTGGGACGCCTCTAGATTTGACTGTGTCATCAGTTTTGCCAAACCTTGTCCTCTTACCAATTTTGTGATCTGTATTTCAATGTTGAACTCCTGCAGTTTTTGTATCCATTTGCATCTTCTTCCAGTTACCTCCTGCTGAGTAAAGATATCTTTGACTGCTGCATGAGGCACATATGCAACTATGTGAGAGCCCACCAAATATGGCCTGAAGCTCTTGACTTCTCTAACCAGTGCATACGCCTGCTTTTCCACGATGTCATACTTTAATTCAGCAGCCTGCAATGACCTGCTAAAGAAAGCTATAGGTTGTTCAAACCCTTCTTCATTCTTCTATAGTAAGCATGCAACAATAGTATGGAAAGAAGCAAATGAGAACAACTGAAATGGCTTAGAAAAATCATGAGACTTTAGCACAGGAGCCATCTTTATAGCCTCTTTTATATTCTGAAATCATTTAGTTGCTTCATCTTCCATTTGACAGTCGCACCTTTCTTCAACATTTTAGAGATGTCTTTTGTGGTCTTTGCAAAGTTAGGCACAAATCTTCTAACAAAATTAATTTTTCCAAAGAAGGATTGAACACCTTTCACTATTCTAGGGATCTGAATTTTGTCAATTGCAGCCACCCTTTTAGGATCAATCTTGACTCCATCTTTGGAAACAATGTGTCCAAGCAATTTTCCTTCTACTACCCCAAAAGCACATTTTTTTGGGTTGAGTGAGATGCCATATTTCAATGCTCTAATAAAAATCTGCTCTAAGTGTATGCAATGTTGCTCCTCTTTTCTTGAATAGGCAGTCAAGTCATCTTGATATACAACTAGGATTGAGTCAATCAATCCTGCAAAAGCAACATCCATAGCCCTCTGAAATGTAGTACCTGCATTTGTCAGTCCAAATGGCATTCTCACATTTACATAGGTTCCCCATGGAGTGGTGAAAGTAGTCTTGAACTGTTCTAATTCTTTTACTTTCACTTGATTGTACCCTAAAAATCCATCCATCATGGATAAAAGTTCATAGCCAGTTACCTTATGCAACATAGCTTCCATGTTAGGCAAAGGATAATTATCCTTCAAAGAAGATACATTCAGATTTCTAAAGTCAACACAGAGCCTTATGTCACCGTTCTTTTTTCTAACTGGGACAAGGTTATATACCCAAGTCGAGTGCCTGATGGGTATAATTATTCCAACCTCCCTAAGCTTCATAAGCTCTTCTTGCATTTTTGGAGCTAAAGTTCGGTTGATAGGTCTTTGTTTTTGTCTAAATGGTTTAGCTTCAAGCTTCAAAGGGATTTCATGCTGGAATAAATCCTCTCTCTAAGCTTTTAGGTCCTCATATGACTAGGCAAAAACATGCTTATATTTTTTCAGTAGTGCAATCAACATAGTTCTGATGTGTGGTTTGAGCTGTTTGCCAATATATACCCTCTTGGGGGCGTGAGATGTCCCCAAATTTATCTCCTCTAAATCATTCTTGTTTGTCAAAGTAGCCTTTGTAACAAATTGGTCCCTATCGTCAAATGCTCTCTCTAAAGCAACCAGCCCTCTAGGGATTTTATTTGTCTTGAGTTGAATTACCTCCTTCCCTAAGAAAGTTTCTTTTCCATCTACAACTTCTACAAAGTTCTAAAAATCTATTTCTTGGTTCTCATACTCATCAATACAATGTAGAAATCTCAGTAAATTTTTATCATCATCAAATACCTACCAGTTGCATACATTATCTGGCACTGCAGGCCTAAGCTTAACTTCAACATTTGTAACATCTGATAGAGTTATATCATCTGGCCTTATAGCTACATTAGCTAGAAAATCTGCCCTGACATTTTTTGATCTCTCAATCTAGCTTATTGAAAAAGCATCAAACAATTCAATTGTATCCCAAACAACATGCTTATACTATTTTAACCTCATATTTTTTAATGCATACTTATCTCTAACTTGGGAAACAACTAACTCTGAATCCCCAAATACTTTGAGCATCTTGATTCCATGCTTTAAAGCAACATTCAATCCTAATAACAGAGCCTCATACTCTGCAATATTGTTTGTACAAGCAAACTTTAGCAAGAAAGAGAATTTTAGAAGCTTACCAGTTGGAGACAAAAACACAACTCCAGCACCAGAGCCTTCCTTTAAACAAGCTCCATCAAAATACATGGTCCACAAACCCTATTGGTCAAGCTCTTGAATGCACATATCTCCCTCTTTTCCCCCTTGATCATCTGAGATAACTTTGAAATTTTCACAGTCAGTGTCCACAAAACAAATATGCTCCTCTGATTCCTAATCTTCAACTATGTTTGGTGACCTTTCTTCTCTGATCAGTTTGACATCCTTGCCATTCATTGGGATCATAGCATATAATAGATCTAGTTGCATACTCCCACCAATCAATGCTGCCCATCTTCTTGACAATAACATACCATATTGTGGCTTAATATCAACAACTGTTATGTTCATTTTGTAGGTTTTTTCTGGATATGCTACCAATCTAAAATCCACATCTTTCATAATTCCAATGATAGGTACTTCCCTAGCATCCATGGCATAGCATTTTCCACACGCCTTGTCTATTTTTAATCCAGCTTGCTGCATGATAGCCAAAGGCATGATATTTGTTGATGCTCTTGAATCCAACATACAATTCTTAATCACCTTTCCATTTATGACGAGGGAGACATAAAATGGTTCAACCTGTGAAGGGAATTTTGTCATGGTCACCCCCAGATATACTTCAAGAGTCTCGTCCTCATCAATACATATAGCTTGTTTCTTATCTTGAGTCTCAATACTCTAATTAGCTTGATAGGGTATTCTTGAAATCAAAGACAATGTTTTATTTCTGAATTCTTCTACTTTCATCAGCTCCATCAATGGAACAGAAACCTTTACTTGGGACAAGACTTGAGTTATGTCAAATAGAGCATAATTTTGTATAATAGTTGTAGCCTGATCCACGGTTTTACTTTTATCTTGGTATGATCCAGCTTTAATTTTTGTGGTTTTCTGACTATCATCTTTGATCTGAAAATTTTTGTTTTGATCCTCAACCTAGGGAATTCTATTTCTTGATCCTTGAGAATCATGACCTATTTTTTGCTTAAAATTTTGCTTATTGTTGCTCCATTGTTTCTTTTGTGGTTTAGTTCCTTTATGACTATGCATAGGTTGGTTCACAAAAGTACTCTCTGGTTGGTGTGAGTTACTTACCTAAGCTTTACCCCTAAGATTGTAATTGCTTTTGACTTGAGCCACTGCTGCAGCTGTGAGGGCTCTAATTTCTTCATCAGAAGGCCTCCTCAAGTTATTCAAAAAATTGTGTGAGTCCTGAGCATAAGCATAACTATCCTCATCATCTTCATCACAGGGAAACTGCTGGCAGGCCTGAACCGCATTATTTATGCTTGCATTAGCATCATGAAAAGGATATTCCCAGTTTGTAGATAGCATGTTGACATTATCATCCTCCATGCAATGCGGCTCATTGCATTCATCATAGGCAACAACATTATTATATAAAGACTGAGCAATCATACATTGTGACTGTGAGTGAGGCATCTGACATATTATGCACCATGGGGTGTCATTAACAATATTAACAGCCTTCTTCAAAGGATCAGGTGTTTCTTTAACATTTTGAGTCCTTGGATTTGGGTTGTTGTTTGGAAGAATGGGTTTCCCATTATGCCAATTGGTATTATATGGCATGCCATGTAATGATGGTCTTCTTTCTTGCCTTTGGTAAACCTGTCTGTCAGGACCAACCCCCTTTTCATTTTTTGCCATTCTATAGCTTAGGTCCATGACAATAGTTGTCAATTTATTTAATTTATCCTCAGAAGTAGATGTGTTGCCTTGAACACTTTGAGATTTAGTATTTAGATTTTGCAGAATTTTTGTATCATCTCTTCTGTTTGTCTTACCAGACGCTTTTCTATTATTCTCAATATTTGTTGCTATATAGAAAGCATCTCTGAGGCTATGAGGACCCTTATCTCTTAATCCATAAGCCGTTTTGGCATCAAAAACATTTATGTACAACACTATGCACATAGGTTCATTAGGCCTCAAGTGATGTGGCAATTTGTTTAACACCTTAGTGAATCTACCGTTGAAATCAGCAACCTGTTCATTTGATCCTTTGGTAATGCCAGTGAATTCATTTATAAAAAAACTAGGATCAGTTTTGTCACCATATTGTTCTTTGAAAATTCTTCTGAAGTCCTCCCATGATGAAATACTCCTATCAAGCAGACCCTTGTACCATTCTCTGGCTTCATCAACTAAGGATTGCATAAATAATTTCATGAAAACATCCTCATGCTCAACCTCAAAGTTGTCCATGATATTCTAAAAAGCTTTTAAATGGTGTTCCCCTGACACAGTATTATTTCTTAAAAATTTAGGCACTTGCAGCCTCACATGTTTGTCAATAGGATTTGGATAACCAGGAATGCCATAAAAAACTAGTTGTCTGAATTTGTCTAGTTGCATCGGCTGTCTACCAAATTAATTAACATTGGCATTCTATTTGCGTTCTGATTTCTCACATTATTTAATGGTATTCTAGCATTATTTGCATTTTGTCTTTGATCATTATGCTGATCCTGAACTTCATTTCTGCGCTGGTTTCTCAGTACATTTGCATTTTCAAGGGTAGGAACTGAATCATTTTGAGCAATTCTAAGGGCCTGTACTTTCTGTCTCATGTCATCTTTGATTTTCACTGTCTGCAGATATTCTAATTCAGCCCTTAAGCTTTTGATTTCTTCAGCTAATTCCTCCTCTCTAGGCATAGAAGAGGATGGTTTTATTATATTCTGATCATCAGTATCATCCCTTGGGGATTCAACTTCTTCAAATCTATCAGGGGAATCTACAAAAGGCATTCTTGAAACACCTCTGACCTCATTCTCGATCCACCACCCTACTGTCTTTCATATACGCTCTAGATTTCAGTCTCAGTGTTTGAGAAATAAGGTATTGTCCGTTCTGAAGATCCTGGATTGTCTTGAATATTATCATTATTCTTGGGAGAACCCTCTTGACTGGCTTAAGCAGTCCCTTTTCTCCTGTACATCATTTTTCTAGGCAATTCTTCAGACATAGGATTGAGCAGGGAGCTCTCCCTTGCATACAAAATTTTACTTTACCGTTTGGGAGATTAGTTCAGAGTCACCACCTATAACTAGGAATTGTTTTCTTTTAAAATTAGGATTCTTTCACAAAGGTCCCCAACGGAGTCGCCAAATCTGTTGTTGACTCGGATGGGCACAAATTCACTAGGGATGAAAAGATAACACTTTCACTTCACTTCCCCAGTAGAGTCACCAAATCTGTTGGTATTTTTCCCAGAGTGGATGCTTTTTCCCAGTTATCCCTACAAGGTAGCCATCATTGATCAATAGGATTCCCAAGCCAGGGGCCAACAGTATAGGAGATAGACTCTATAAATATCTCCTCTTCTTTAGGCCTTGCAGAACCAAGGGGGGTATTCCCTATTCAACATCTATAACATATGCACATGAACTTACTTGGATGTTGATACAAAGTAGATAAATCCTCTTTTATGCAAACCAAAACTATGGAATAAGTGTAAAGGGGCTAGCTTTGGGCCTATATTCAGTTGTGAGATAGAGGATTTTGGTCCTAAAACTACTTCTAAAGTCCTGATGGTTTGATTTAAAGTTTAAGTTTGATTTTATGTTTGGATGCAAAACTGAGACTTTGGGTTGCAACCTCAATACAAGACTAGATCGGTGCCTATCCAGGGCTCGGAGTCAATAGACATACACATGTGAATGGCCAACATGAACACATACCAAAGACTGGATATCAAGGGGATTTTTAGTATCTGCCTAACAGATACTTCCCAAAATAGAGTATCCTGTTATCTCTACTTGCTGATATCCCTATTGCAATGTCTTCTTCCCAACACTTGATCTGAAACGTTTAATCTACTCCTTAAGCAGAAGTAAGAAATCAAGCATTAAACACAGCAAACCCATATTTTAGAATCATAAACACCCCTTAAATGCTTAGATTCATAAGAAGAACACTCTTAGTTTGGAGACAGATAACAGAACACATGCAATATAGCATTACTCATTTAAATTAGCATGATATTAGTGGATTTATGGAGAAAACATACAACATGAGACTCATAAACTCACAAGATAGTAAAGACAGAGCCACCAATGAAGTTGTATCTTATTACAACATCAAAATTTTTGTCCAGTTTTTCAACCACGAAATGAGTGACACAGCTTGTCTCTTATAGCACAAGTGTGTACATTCAGCAATTAATTACAAAATTCCTCTCAAAATTTTGAAATTTTACCAAATATAGAGCACCATGAGAATGGCACTCGAAACAATTAATGCAGTAGGTAGAAAGAAAAGCTTGGAGTGGTTGAACTCGAGCCCCACACCGCCACCTGAGAATTTTCTTCTTCAATCCGGTAGCTACCTAGTCAATCAAGCCATACCTCTACAATTCTTGTGCCATTAATGGCACACCAACCCGTAGGACGTAGCAACGGTCCATGTTCTAAAGATTCCCGCTAGAAAAGATACAACGAGCATGGGAATTCCCACGCTGATGAAAGTTTGAACCATGACTATTGAAATCCTCCCTATCGCTGAGATCTGTGGTGCCAAAACAATCTAAAAAGTTAAGAACCAATAAAAATGTGCCATGTAGGCACCCCGTGCATCCATCACTGACCAGTCTAAAAATGTGAGATCAATAATCCCACATTCACCTCGCAATGCTTGCTTGAGTACCTTATAAACCAAGCCATGAGCAAACCTAGCGTTGTGCGCTTTTGCCCTACATGACTAGCGAACCACCTGCCACCAGCCCGTTGCTTTGACTCTTGCCGACACAAAAGACCCAATCGGCGAGACCATAAACCATCGGCGGGCCTGAAAACTCACCTGCAGATATCACTTGCCACTCCAATGACCACCCCGTATACACCTTGTCCATCGGAGATCGGTGACACCTAGGAAATATTCACCGATGCATATAATTACACCTATGACCCTGCTGGATCTGTGAGACCAACTCCATCAGCCAAACTCCAGCTCACCTCTCTGATCTCACAACTCTTGCCGACCGCTACACCCTTCAGCAAGACACAAACCGTCAGAGCCACCGAAAATCCTTCCGCTGACATACCGATCTCACCGATCGCCAATGAACCATACTCTGTTGGCCAGACCGGTCACATCAGCAAACTCCCTGCTAGCTTTCCCGATACAGAATATCACTCTGACCAACTTACATACACTTCATCGGCCCGTCGGAAAGACCCTTTAACACCATTGTCGATGGGCAAGGTCTGGGCGATGAAAGGAAGAAACCACTATGGACAACATAATCATAGAAACAAAAACCAACTCATATCGATGAACTCAGAAATTTTAGGGTTTGAATGAAAAACCTGCAAACGCCCAAGCTTAACACCCCAAACATAAATGAGTACCAACACTTTGTTCTAGCATGGAAAGTTGGATTCTTCGAAAGGCAAATTGCACTGACTATCAAAACTGATCGTAATTTGACCTGCATCAACACCAATATCAGAACACAATCTCTTTAGCCAAATGGCTTCCTTACAAGCATGAGTTGCTGCCATATACTTAGCTTTTGTTGTGGACAAAGCAACAACAGGTTATCGTTTACTCATCCAACTAATAGCACACTAAATAGTGTAAACACATAAGCACTGGTGGATCTCTTGCTGTCAATGTCACCTGCCCAATCTGAATCCACAAATCCATGAATATCAACAGAATACAGAGGTCCTAAAACATTACCATGATAGCAAATGGAATACTCAGAAGTACCCCTCAAATATCTAAACACTCGCTTAACTGCATCCCAATGAACTCATCTAGGATTAGCCATAAATCGACTAAGGACTCCCACTGCTTAGGTAACGTCTGGTCTTGTGCAGACCATAGCATACATCAAATTGCTAATAGTACTAGCATAAGGTACTCTACTCATGTCCTCCACCACACTAGGAGATTTTGGACAATCCTCAACAGACAACTTTGTCCTCAAAGAAATGGGAACACACAATGATCTACAATCTGCCATGCTGAACCTGTCCAACATGGTCTTCACATACTTACTCTAGCTTAACCAAATTTTTATGTTGGTTTTGTCTGTTCTAATTTCTATTCCTAGAATGTACCTGGCTGCCCCTAAATCTTTCATTTCAAACTTGTCGACAACTGAGATTTAAAATAAGAAATCATATTCTTACCTTTTCCAATGAGCAACATATCATCAACATACAGTGCAACAATGAGAATACGATCACCATCAAATTTATAATACACACAGTGATTTGATTTCAATCTTACAAATCCAATTTGAAAATACAAAGACATCAAACTTCAAATACCATCTCCTAGGGGATTGCTTCAAACCATACAAAGACTTCTTAAGTTTGCAAACCAAATTTTCTTTAACTTTCACCATGTAATGCTCTGGTTGTGACATGTATATTTCTTCCTCCAAATCACCATGAAGGAAAGCTGTCTTCACATCCATCTGTTCTACCTCCAAGTCATAAGCTACTGTGATAGACAACAGGAATTGAATGGATGTTAGCTTTGCAACTAGAGAGAAGATCTCACCATAATCTATACCCTCCACTTGTGAATACCTCTTCGCAACCAATCTGGCCTTATACTTCTCAACACTGCCATCTGCACCAAATTTCTTCTTGAAAACCCATTTGTATCCAACGAGTTTCCATCCAGGAGGCAAAGGCACCAAGTCCCAAGTTTGATTATTTTCCAAAGAAGCCATTTCATCCTCCATGGCCTCCTTCCATGAACCTGCATCTTTCATATCCATAGTCTCTGATACAGTTCTAGGTTCATCGTTGTTAGTAAGCAAAACAAAAGCACAACTAGAATCAAGCAATGTAAAACCAAATCTTTTAGGTTGCTTTCTTATCCGTGTAGACCTCCTCAAGAGTTGAGGTTGAGGTTCAACTTCTTCATCTAAGATTTTAGAGCTGCTAGAGCTCTCCTCATCATCAGGTCCAACATTATCTTTTTATTCAGTCTTCTTAGGGGTGAGAGGAAACTCAACAACATCCTCTTTCTTTTCTTTTTCTTCTGGCTGTAAAATAATGGAAGAAGGTGTAAGCTCTCTAAAGATGACACTTCTTCTATACAACACTTTTTCAGCCACAAGGTCCCAAAGCTTGTATCCTTTTACACCGACATGATAGCCAATGAAGATACACTTAACATCTTTGTTCTCCAATTTTGACCGCTTCTCCCTAGGCACATGTGCATATGCCTCACAACTAAAAACACGAAGATGCCTTATTGAAGGCTTTCTACCAAACCACACCTCCATGGGTGTCTTTCCAACAAGAGCTAATGTAGGAGATCTATTAACAAGATAGCAAGTAGTGGCAACAACTTCAGCCCAAAACTTTTGTTCTAGGCCAGCTCCACTAAGCATACTCCTAGCCTTCTCCATCAGTGTCTTGTTCATGCTTTCTGTAACTCCATTTTGCTGCTGAGTGTATGGAATTGTCTTATGTCTTTCAATCCCTTGCAATATTTATTGAATTCTGTAGAACAAAACTCACCACCGTTGTCATTTCTCAAACACTTAATCTTCTTACCAGTCTGATTTTCAACAAAGGCCTTAAACTCCTTAAACTTACTATAGACTTCAGATTTGCTTATGAGAAAATAAATCCATGTCCTACTATAGTCATCTATAAAAGATACAAAATATATAGATTTTGATAACGAAGGAACATTAACAGGACCAAATACATTAGAATGAACAAGGTCCAACACCAGAAGACTTGTGAGAACTCGAATAAAACTGAACACGGTTTTACTTTCCATAAATGCAATGTTCACAAAAGTCAAACTCAAGATTACAATCATCTAACCCATCAATGAGGTTTTTTATTTTTCAGGGTACGCAGACCCTTCTCACCAATGTGGCCAAATCTCTTATGCCATAACAGTGTCTTTTCAGCAGGAAGTTTAACTTCCAAGGCATGATTACAAACATCATAACTAGAAACAACAGATCTCTTGATTGCTCATTTAGATGGTGGGGATGAAGTGATTACTGCCCTCTTCTTTGAATTAGACGAACTATTGCATTGTGAAATGCATGCCTCTAGCTGAAATAGAGTCCCTCTCCTAGTACCCTTAGCAAGCACCATAGCTCCTCTAGTCATCTTGCATCTTGCTTTCTAAAAGACAACCTACACACCTGTATCATTCAAACTACTTACAGAAAGTAGGTTCCGTGCTAAGCCTGGGATATGCATAACCCCAGAGATCCCCTTCACTCGATCATCGGGGAATCGAATAGAGACTCTTCAACCACCAACAATATTTAGCTAAGAGTCATCACCCAAGTACACCTTTCCACCATCAAACTCCTCATACTTAGTGAACTAGTCTCGATGTTAGGTTATGTGGAATGATGCACCAGAGTCAATCAGCCACACATCATTAGATGCATGGGTTGCTAGGGCTGTGATGAAAGCATCACCATCACCTTGTGATTTGTTAGAATCTGAATCAGGAGCTTTCTTCTTCTTCTTCTTCTCCTCCTCCTCTTTGTATTCCTTTAGGAAATGCCTAAATTTACCACAGTTCCAACAGATACCCTTGGAATTCCTAGGAGATTTGGATCTCCCATGAGATTTCGATCTACCCTTCTTAGCTTTCTTGTCCTTCTTTTTCCCTTTCTCCTTGGGTCTTCCATGAATTGCAAGAGCCTCTTTGGCTGCATCAGAAGACTTCCTCCACATCTCTTCAAATAACAACACAGATACCACATCTTCCATCTTAAATGTGGATGTGGTGCTTTCAATAGCCATGACAAGGTGATCCCATGAGTTCGGCAAAGAACAAAGTAGGGTCATACACAGATCCTCCTCCTCCATCTTTACACCAATAGATGTCAAATGTGCAACTAGCATGTTAAAAGCATTCATATGTTTGGAAATGGATCCCCCATCCTCCATTCGAAGAGAATACATCTTCTTTCTCAGAAAAAGTTTATTAACCAGGGATTTGGCTTGATACACATCTCCCAACTCAAAGAAAGGTTGCAGTTTTCTCCTCATGGACATTTAACAACATAGAATCAACAAGATTAAGTCTTATGAGACCTTTAGCCTTCCGGATGTGCTTGTCATCTCCTTGCTGTAATAGAAATCAGAATACTTTGCACATACTCTCACTCAACTTAAGATCAACTCAAATAACCCCTACCCAACAACTAGGAACAAAGGTGATCAAGCTCTGATACCAACTGAAAGGAAGCTAGGTGTACAGAAATCGCTTCCTACACTAATCTAATAAGGAGAGGGCTATGCAAATTTAAATTAGTCCTTACAACTACAACAACATAGAACATATAAACGAGATATTGCAGCAATACACATGAACCGGAAAGAAGACAGAAGAAAAGACACAAAGATATACGACAAGGAAAACCATTATCGGGTGAAAAACCCCACACTCAGAAACTTGCGCAATGTATTAACAAATCTAAAAGAATGTTTACAATACACTTGCAATGCAAGCTTCAATAGTCTTCAACACTCATATCTAGAGTCAATCCAACAGCATAACAATACCTGTAATACAAACTCCATCTCCAAGCACCTGATTATATAGAAAATACAAGGCAATATTGGACCTATCTTGGAATGGGCGTCCAACTTGGCTTCATGGACCAAAACCCACACCTAAGGACACTTGGTCAACATTGTAGAATGTGCCTGACACTTGTCCATAGCTCCCATCCCAAAGAGGTCACCTATTTCCAAAATGGGCTATGACAGATGTTCTTACGACACTTACGACCGTCATAGAATCTGTCATAGCAGTTACAACTTACAGATATAAGAGGATCTGTCATACACATGCTATAAATAGCATATTCTATTACAACATGTCATAGTCCACCTTGGGGCACCCAAATATGCCTTTTTCAAAGATGCTTCACGACACATGTCCTCACATGTCTTACAAACTTCTATTTCTGACTCTTACATATCATAGATTCTATCATAGGAATCTGTCATAACCGTTTCGGTCAATATTCCCTTGCACAACATGGAAGATGTCAACACATGGAAAAATGCTCCTACCACAAAGTGGGATGGCTATCTCCTCATGTGCGGAAAAAATTACAAGTTGTCAAATTCTATTTAGGATTGACACATGACCGTGCAACATCCCACAATATAACAATATGGAATTTACAAATATTTACAACATAGGCAATTAAATAATAAATACAAATATTAATAATGTAAGGAATTACCAAGGTTGAGACACCTTAATTCCCAACACAAAGAGCATTCAAAGCATTCATTGTGTTTCTAGAGTAGACTTGTGTTTGTATTATGTGTGTTGTTGCAGATTTGGAATCATCATCCATCTCCTTATAAGTTGAAGGAATTCATTCTCCTAAGGACTTCACCTCCGATGCAATATCATTGTTATTTGAATTATTTCATCATTGGATTATTGTTTAGCCTCTACCCTGCAAGGGTACATATTCTCTCTAACAATGGTGTTGGGAAGCTTGAATACTATCCCAAGATTTGACTAAGGAAAATCCCTAAGCACCACAACCCTCAAACCCCTATTCTTCTTGTGTGTAGATTACAAGTGCGAAATCTGAATAGGCAAAGGTACAAGAAGGTTGTGTAAGGGAAAGGGTTTCAGGATTCGAAAGCATTTTGTAGATATTCCTCTACGAAAGACTTGGGCACCCACAAAATAGTCTTCCTCCTAAAACAGGTACTAAATCTGACATCAAGACATTCTCTGTGACATTTCTCCAGTTTCCAATTTCTAAAGATTCCATCTTTCTGGACTTGGGTGCCCGCAAAATATTCCTCTGACTTTTCAGCTTCTAGGGTACATGTTATGATATTTCTCTGATTATCTTGGTGCATTCAAATTCTAGGTTTCAGTCATTTTCTGTCTGTTGATTATTTTATAACTAGGGTTTTATGTATACTTAACCTATGGTTTGATAAAAGGGGTTGGTTGAATTTGATCTTTCCATAACACTCTTGAGCACAAAATCTATAGTCGAGTCCTCCTCCATTTAGTAGTGACTTGGCTCGGTTTTGTCCTTGAATGTTATTGTGGAAGAGGGTTTGATCTAGTGCACATGCTAGCTTACATCATTCACCTTTTCCATACTTAAGATGAAGAATAAATCTAAAGCATTTGAGAAGTTTAAGGAGTTTAAGGCCTTAGTTGAGAAGTAAATTGATCGTTATATCAAGGTCCTCAGAACAAACATGGGGGGAGAGTATGTCTCCGGGGAATTTATGAATCTTTGCAAGTATGAAGGCATTCAAAAACAATTCACAACATGGTACACTCCATAGAAAAAATAAATTGTTGAAAGGAAAAATAGAACCATCACAGAGATGGCAGCAAGCATGCTGAAGGCAAAGGGACTGTCAAATGATTATTGGGGTGAGGTCATTGCAACATCAGTATATCTGCTAATCATAAGTCCCACAAAGGCTGTAAGAGATAGAATTCCACAAGAAGTATGGACAAATGACAAATGGAGTGTGGAACACCTGTGATTTTTTTTGGTGTGTGGCATACACATTTGTGCCAAAGGAAAAGAGGCAGAAATTTGATCACAAAGGAGAAGAGTGCATCTTCATTGGGTACAACAAAGAATCCAAAGGTTACAAGATGTACAATCCCATCACAAAGAAAGTTATAATTAGAAGGGATGTAGAACTCATTGATAATGAATTGTGGGATGGCACGATTGACACCACCACAGATATCTCAGCAATGATACCCATAGATGATGAAGAAGGTGGAAATGAAGGCGGAACTTCTAGCAGTGAAGCAGAATCAACTTTGGAGCTCTCCGGAGCCATCCCCAAAATAACACAAAATCCTACTCCAAAGCACTCCAGAGCTCTCTGGAGTCAAGAAGTTTGAGACTGTAACAACAAAATCAACTCTAGAACAATTTGAGGTCAAGCATCAGTAACTCTAGAAGAAGTTTAGATCCTACACTCGCTTCTCTAATGTTGAGAAAAGCAAGGAACATGAGGGAGATTTATGAAGACACAATGTATGATGATTTTGATGAAAGTCTAGATTTTGCTTTGTTTTCTCATGGTGATCCAACATATTTTGAAAATGTTTTCAAAGAAGAAAAATTGTGTAAGGCCATGGATGAAGAGTTGGGTTCAATAGAAAGGAATGAGAAATGGGAGTTAACACCTTTACCCAAGGGTAAACAAGTGATTGGAGTTAAGTGGGTCTATAAGACCAAGAGTACTATTGAAGGAAAGATAGAAAGGCATTAAGTAAGGCTAGTTGTTAAGGGTTACAAACATCAACCTAGAAGAGACTATGATGAGACATACACACTAGTTGTAAGGATAGAAATCGTGCAGACAGTCATAGCAATTGCAGCCGAACATAAGTGGAAGGTATTTTAAATAGATTGAAGTCATCCTTCCTAATTGCATTATTGAAAGAGGAGGTGTATGTGGAGTAGCCACCTGGCTATGAAGTCCCAGAGCATGAAGACAAAGTGTACAAGCTCCAAAAAGCTATTGACCGACTTAAACAAGCACCATGTACATGGTACAACATGATAGATTCCTATCTGTTGAGCAATGGATTTAGCAAAAGCAGTAGTGAGCCCACACTCTACATCAAAGCAACTAATGGTGATATTTTAATTATTGTTTTGTATGTAGATGATTTGATTTTCACAACAAATAGTGACCTCTTCATTGGTGATTTTAGAGAGGTAATGAAGAAAGAGTTTGAGATGACTAATTTTGGTAAATGTTGAGATATTTTCTTGGCATTGAGATCCAACAAACTAAGAATGACATTTATTTCACAAACTAACTATGCCAAATAGGTTTTGAAGAGATTTAAAATGTAGAACAACAAGCTTGCACTGACACAAATAGCTATTGTATGCTCAAAATCACAGCGTTAGTTGCCTGGGACCGTCGAGTCAGATTTTGGCATACACACAGACACTTCTGTCCTTGCCAAAGGGACAAACTGCCACGTCACTCTCGCTCTCGTGGAAGTAGCCAGTTGAGAGGAGGGGAGACACGAGGGTGGTCTGACTCGTTGGAGAGTTGGACTTTGTGGAGAGGGGTTGGCATGTCCTGGGGCCTTTGTTGTTGTGCACTTATGTAGATGTGTTGTTCAATGATTGTCTTTGTAAAGATAACCGTATGACCTGAAGGGTCACTAGTTACTATTCTCCTGTTGGGGTTTCTAATATCCCATCTTTGTGTGGGTAAGCGATTGTTCATGTTGATGTTTTCCCATCTTTCAAACTGTTGGATGTATGCTTGTTGTATTTGAAGTTGTCTAAATGCTTCTAGTTGTTGTAAGACAAATGGATCTAGTTGCAGTCTCGGATGGATTTCCTCTATCTTGTTGAGGATCGCCCTCACCCATTCACCTCTTAATGTTGGGCACATTCGTGATTCAAGTCAAGAGATTGGTATATGTGAGGTAACCTTAACTTGACTTAGGTTTTGACTTAGGGTTTGTATGACCTATGGTTTTGATTGTACGTTGACTTTGTTGTCCTTTATGATGGAATCAACGGTTTTGACCAATGTTTGACTATGGTTGACCTTGTGATGGAATCAAAGGTTTGCAAAATTTCTAAGTGTCTAATGTTTTTGTTCATTTGTGGGTTTATGTATGAATGCAATACTAAATTAAATGCAAAACTTCTTTTTGTGCTTTTTGTTGGATAAATATTTTGTCGTTAACTCGTTAACGGCAAAATGGGTATATCAACCACAGCTATGATGACACAAAGTCTCTCCTCTCAGTAAGGCGAGGTTCCCTCTAGTTACTTGACTTTTGCAAACCAAACAACTTATAAACTTTATATACACTAAAAACTATGTTTGTGGTGGTTCCATCTCATCTCATTCTCTTTTTTCAGAATAGATGTTTATACTTCAAACTCTTGATAGAAGACTTATAAATTATCATAAAATTACAGAAACACAAAGTTTTTTGTTACCTCACTTGCTACTTGTAAACGAAACTAGTTGAAGTAGAATACAGCCCAAAGTCTTCACTCCTCTTCAAGATGATAAAAGTAAATCAAATATAACAACTTACAGCACAAAGTCTCCAAACTATTGTATTCTCACAAACATGAACATATAACCCACAAATGATTTGATAGCACAAAGTCTACCAGAATTAAATTAAGAGCGCTCTTTAATCACTTGAAACAAACTCCACACTTCAATTATTATCAAATAAGATTATGATAGCAAGACGTAAGAACAAAACTATCACAACACAAATAATCCCAAGAAAAAGATTGGAATTGAACTTGCTTTCTTGTATTGATAAATATTTGAATATTTATTTTCACAAAAAGCACAAAGTCTTGATTTGCTTTTTAATTCACCAGAGTATTCTTGCAATAGACAAAAGATAATATTTACAAAAGAGGCCCCCTTTATTTATAGGGAAAAGCCTTGAGAAAAATTAGGAAGTCTACAACTACTTTGACTTATTCAACAAGAGAGTCCCATTTGGCTTAGGACTTCTCTTGTTTCACATGTAATTACATTTTGGAAAATTACATGTGTAGGTGTCCAAAACAAAATTCAATTTACATCTTGCTCTGGAAAAATAAGCTAAGGCACTAGCTTCCTCCATCTTTTTTCCTCAGGAAGTTCTGGTACATAGTTTGAACAACTGACATCTCGCATGCATCTGGTTTTGCTGTATTTTCAGAGATGGTGCAAGCTCAGAGAATTGAATCTTTCACCGCCTTTATCGCCTTTTCATGCTTGTCTAAATTATCCTTTAGGTTCTCCAGAGTCGAATGTTGATCATATAGGTTATCCATTGAGAGCACTGAGGGAGCTTCCTCTTCAAATTTCTTTTGTACCATTTCTTCAAAAGAACTTATCATTTCCTGTGCTGTGAGGAAACTATGATCTTCCCTTGTCAAGGTGCAAGGAAGTTCTTCTAGCTGGTGTAGGAGTGTGACATCACTATCTTCACTGGCTTCTCGAGCTTGGCACAGATCCTAAAGTAGACTCTTTATTATGAAAATACGGTGAGCTAGAGTCTCCTTAGTCTTAAGATATGATTCCCTGTTGGTGATGACCCCAATGGTGATCAGATTCTTTATCTTGATCTTCTTCATGTCTATCCACTCTTCTAGGCTTTCTTCTTGATCTTACAGTTCTTGTGAAAGTAGATCTACCAGATTGTCCAGCTCAGCTTTAGCTTTCTCCATTTTCTCTTTCCTTTCTACAGCAGTTTTTAGTAGAACTCGTCCTTGAGCCAACAACCGCTCCACTACATCCCCCACTACCTTACCTTTGGCTTGCGCTTTTTCAACCTTCTATATCAGGGGATCCTCCACTGTCACTGCCATGGGTTCTACTATTTCTGATGACTTCACTATTTTTTGAAGGACAGTAGCCAGTTGTTCTGCTTTTGCTTTGTATTGCTCCTTCTCCTTCCTGACTTCGTCATACTTTTCAAGTAGGGTACTGGCAGTGGTTTGGAAATCTGCCTTAACACCTTCATGAGTCACTTTACCCAGTTCAACCCTTGAGATGACATAACCACTCATGTCAAAAGTATCAACCGTGGCATCTTCAGGAGGTTTGGCAATTTCAGCATATCTGATTCCCTTTTCAGTGACTAGCCTAGAAACAGTCTTAGGCTTCTTCTTCTAGTTCCTTGCTTTCAAGGGAAACAGTTTTTCAATGTCAATCTCATCAGGTGAGACGACTTGCTTCTTCCTCTTTGGAGTATAGGCAGATAGCCATGGAGGAAGTATAGAAGCGTCAACAGCTGGAGGGGGATCCATTACTTGCTTAGCTGTATCTATATTCGTGCCAGTGATAGTGACAATTGGACTTGTGTTGGTAAACACAACACCTGTATCAACAACCTTTTGTGAAGCATCCAGAAGGTTCTCTAAAACAGTTTGCTCCCCAATATCAAAAGAAGGGGAAGACAAGCTTGGAATGGAACCAGAAGAGTCAAAAATAGTTCCAAGACTAGCCCTCATGGATTGAAGAGTATTGTTAGAAGAAACAACAAAAAATGGAGAAAGAGGAACACTTGACATCACTGGCAAACTGTCGGAAACTAGAACATGAGGAGGTATAAGAACTTGTGTCTTGGAGGGAAGATCTTTCATAGGAGTCTGAGGGGAATCATCAAGCCGTTCTACCTCTATATCTTCATCTGCCCCTTGTTCGGCTTTATCAGATACCTTTGTCCTAGACTTTTGAACTTTTTGTTCTTCAGTCTCAACATCTTCAATTTCCATCTGATCATCATTAGTATCTTCGACATCTGACTTAGGGGTGTCAGAAGCTTCTGTGGTTTCCTTCTTCTTCCCTCCTTTAGATACAAATTTAATCTTTGGTTTGCGTATCTTGGAGGAAGAAGGGGTGTCACTCCTGTTTTTAGTTCGGTTCTCCACCTTCTTACCTGTTTGCTCCTGTATCTCTTCTTCAAACCCTGTAAGGAACTCTTTCAACTTAATTCTCTTGCTTTCCAACCACAAGTTGGTGTTTGCCAATATTGGTTGGAATCTTTTCCTGATAGATGTTTCCTCTTTGACTGACCATTTCACCTCTGGGAGAGGTGAAGCCTCAACATTTTCTGCCTCATATTTGTGATATAGGACATCTCCATCATCCTACATTCCATCTGGAATATCAGTGAGTCCTAGTTCCTCAATTTGACTTAGGTGAACCTTGCAGAAATCTAGTTTTCTAATCTCATTTTGAGTCCTGAGATCCGCCCATATATCTTTGACCATTGGCACATGAAAAGTTGACTTCCTCTTGATTTTATCTTGAACCCTTCTGAAGTCAAAATGATTTCTTTTCTTGTAGGTTTTCATGGTGACCAACTGTAACTCGGAGTCAATTATCTTTGCTTTGTTGGCAGATTGAACTGAGTACCTCCCGATTTCAATGGGAAACTTTATCCCTGACTTCTTCAATTCCATTTGTTTGTTGTGCACCACAATCAGCTGTCTACAAAGCTCCATAAGAACAATGCGATCACTAGGATACCGTGGCAGCATCTAAGGGTAACCAGGATAGTACCCTACCCGAAGATACGTGAAGGTGGGAAATTGCAAAAACAAGCAACCAAAAGAATTTACAACTTGCCATGCTTCATCAGAAACTCTTTTTTGAACCAGTTCACCATCCCACAAACACATGAAAACTGAGAAGAATGCATCATTGACTCTTCTGAAATGATGAATTGACCCCTTCAGAGTGATTTAGGGGTAATATTCATACACTGGGATCAATCTCCTATCTCCCACTTGGGTTAAACCTAGAAAGTTTCTCATGCTTGCAGCAGCATAGACAAGGTAAGAGGTCATGTAAAATTTGAAGGTGGTGTTGACCCTTATCAATTGCTCATGCAATGCATTACTTATCTATTCACCCCAGAATATTTTCTGGTTACCTCGTAGAATCACCTTGATGTAAGTGTACATCCAGTCCTGAAACTTAGAAGCAGAAGAGAGTCCTCTGTGTTGGTTTTTTCCCAAACTGGATGCTTATTCCCAGATTTCCCTACAAGGTAGCCATCAGTGATCAACAGGATCTCTGGGCCAGGGGCCAACAGTGTAGGAGATAGACTCTATATTTTATCTCCTCTTCTTCTTCAGGCTCTGCAAGACCTAGGGGGGTATTCCCTACTCAACATCCATGAGATACGCATTGGGATGCTGTCAGAAAGCAGATAAGTCCTCCTGTAAGTAGACCAAAACTGAAAGATAAGAGCAAAGGGGCTAGCTTTGGGCCTATTTGCAGTTGTAGACAGAGGACTGAGGATCCTAAAACTAATTCTAATGTCCTAATGGTTGTTTTAGAGTTTGATTATGATTTTGAGTTTGGATGCAAAGCTGGACATGGTTGTAACACAAACACGAAGCAAGATTGGTGCCTATCCAGGGCCTGGAGTCGGTAGACATACACCTGTGAATGATCAGCATGAACAGCTAAAACTAGATTTCAGGGGGATATATATGATACCTGCCTTACAGATATCTCCCAATACAGAGTGTTAAGTTATCTCTACTTATGGCATCCCTACTGCAGTATACCCTTCCCAATGTTCAACCTGAAAACAGTTTAATCTACCCCTTGAGCAGAAGTTAAAAGATCAGACATTCAACATAGGAATTCTATGTTCTAGAGTCTCAAATATTGCTCAAATATCCAGACTCAGAAGAAGAATACATGCAATACTGGAGACAGAATTAACAAAACACATGCTAAGATAGCATTTCTCATATAAGATTAATCATAAAATCAGTGGGTTCATGCCAAAACATACAACAAGAGATACATAAACTCACAGGTTTAGCTGTATAGAGCAACCAGATCAGCTTGTTTTGAATTACAGAGCCAAAAATCTTCAACTTTCAACAACCTGAAAAATGGTAACATAGTCTGCTTATAACAGCCAGAAAGTGTACCACAGCAATTAATTACATGACTATTACAAAAAAATCCGCCAGATACAGTCCTCAGAAGGAATGGCACTCAGAAAATATTAATGCAACAGACAAAGGGGAGCCTCGAGCCATGCGCCACTATCTGGGGTCTTCATTCAAAAATTGGGCGACCTGACCATGTGTACCATTGTCCACATCCCTGCACTTTCGCCATTAAGGGTCTCAACCACCCGTTGTCGCTTAAAAAACCATCATTGCATACAAAAAAGATTTCACACCAAAACACGTTCAACCGCGGGTTCAAAATATACAAGGGAATAATCCCACATTCACGGTGAAGAGATCACTCCAGCGCTTTATAAACATAGCCGCATGCAAACTAAGTGTCGAGCGCTTTTGCTGCGCTCGACACACGACCCTTCGTCCACAGCCCATCGGCCAAACATATACCATCGGCCTTCCTCAAAAATCTCCCGCCGACTCCAGTTGTCTCACCGACGCCCAGAAGCCAAATACCACCTATCGGCCAGACCACCAACTGTCAGCCCAACAAGAAACACCTCTGCCAATGAACAAAGTCACTCCGACAGCACCCTGGCCTCCCACCTCCGTCGGTATGACCAACACCGTCGGAGTAGCATCTCAAACTTACGCCGATGACGATCACTACGCCGATGACACCATCAGCGAGACCATAAACGGTTCACCCGATAGCCACCTTCCATGCCCCGTCGGCCAGACCAAGACCATCGGCCAAACCAAAAACTTACCAGCCGATGAAGAATGTTACGCCGACGCCAACAAATAAAACACACCCCCCATCGAGCCATCGGCCCAACTCCTACCGATAGCCCGCCTCCATCGGCGAGACCCCAACTGTCGGGCCAACACTTCTCCGTCCACCCGATAGCCAAAATCTTGGCGATGAACACTTCATCGGCAAGACCAAACATACAGTCCAGCCGATGCACGTAGTCACAATGCCCCTGTCAGCCAGACCAAAGCCATCGGCCCAAAATAAACAAATCATGCTGATAACAGCGATCACCCCGATACATACATCCCTCGGCGAGACACATGCCGATGACACTTCATTGGCCAAACATCCATCGTCGGTCGAATAGGAAAATGCTTTGCCGATAGTATACAACACACCGATGGCACCATCGGTAAGAACAATCCCGTCGGGGAACCAGAAAAAAGACATGTCGATGGTGAACGTCACGCCGACGGCACATCATTACCACCAACCTGATCGCCAAAACGCCTGCGAGGTCACGCCGATGGGAAAGAATAAATAGGGTTTAAGTGAAGAAACCCTCTAGACATGAAAAAAAATCAACCTCCAGGTCAAAATGAGTGCTAACATTGGCTCCGAATGGGGACATGTAGGTGAAAAACCTGCAGCGAGAACCAGATCTCCGGGCAGACCAAGCAAAAACCAAAAAGCACGAACTGTACAAGGCATTTACACTATGTACATATTTTTTACAAATGTGCACAGCGACAAGTCATTTATGCAAAATAGAACTTAAGGAATTGGCCATGCACAGGCAATTCCAGAACTTCACCATCTAGGGCCTGGAGGAAATAAGAATCCTCCCCATGAGTACTGCAAATCTGATATGGGCCCATCCATAAGGGTTCAAATTTACCATGTTTACCCTTTTCTTGACCTTTTGCATTCCATATGAGCACCAGATCATTAACCTGAAACTTCCTTCTTATAGCTCTCCTGTCAAACTGATATTTCACATCTTGTTGTCTCTTGAGATTAATCTGGTGGGCTTTCCTTCTGTTTTCATCCAGTGCAACCAGCTGGTTCACTCTTTCTGTCATGGAATCCTCAATCTCCTCATCATTTTCTTGGATGAACTTGTAAACTGGTAGGAGATTGTTTATGGGCAATCTGGCTGATGCACCATACACTAGCTCAAAGGGTGACATCCCAATAGCCCTTTTCACTGTCACTCTGTCAGCCCATATTGCTAAGTTCAATTTTGAGTCCCAAGCTCTTTTGTTCTTGTCTAGTATCCTCTTGATAATTTTCATGATGCTTTTATTGCTTGATTCTGCTTGACCATTCCCTTGTGGGTGATATGGTGATGCATATGATAGATTTATCCCATACTTGTTGCAAAAATCAACAAATTCACCTGATCTGAAGCACATAGCATTATCAGTGACCATCTTGAATGGTACTCCAAACCTGATGATAATATTTTCCAGTATGAAATCTGTCACCACCTTACTTGTAGCTCTCTTAGTTGGAATGGCCTCAATCCATTTGGTAAAGTAATCAGTTGCCACCAAAATCCAACTGTGTCCCCCACTTGATTTGTCTGCAATTTCCCCTATGAAGTCAATTCCCCATTGTTGAAATGGAGCATCCACAGTTACAGTCCTGAGGGGTAAAGCACCATCATATTTCAACTTTCCTGAAAATCTTTGGCAAGGGTCACACTTCCTCACTAACCTTTGTGCATCTGAAAAGAGAGTGGGCCACCAATATCCTGCTCTGAGAATTTTATGAGCTGTTGTTTGGACAGTATAATGTCCACCACACAATCCTTTATGCATATCAATCAAAACATTGTTAGCTACATCTTCATCCACACATCTCAGCAGCACACCATCAGGGTTCTTCCAGTATAGCTCACCTTGAACAATAACATACCTGATTGCATGTAACTTTAAAGTCCTCTTTTGACTGTCACTGAAATGGGAAGGACAATTCAGATTTTGCAAGTAGTAGATAATATCCTTATACCATTTAGATCCTGATACATTTACACTCTCATTTTGGACTGCATTAACTTGGCATGCTTCCAAGTTTGACTGTGCCATCATCTTGGCTAATCCTTGTCCTCTTACCAACTTGGTAATTTGTATGTCTATGTTGAACTCTTGCAGTTTGTTTATCCATCTGCACCTTCTTCCAGTCACCTCCTGCTGAGTGAATATGTCTTTGACTGCTGCATGGGGTACATATGCAATTATATATGATCCTACCAAGTATGGTCTGAAACTTTTGATGGCTCTGACTAGTGCATATGCCTGTTTTTCCATAATATCATACTTCAACTCAGAGGCCTGCAAGGACATACTGAAGAAAGCGATGGGCTGTTCAAAACCATCTTTATTTTTCTGTAGCAAACATGCAGCAACAGTATGAAAGGAAGCAAATGAAAATACTTGGAATGGCCTAGAAAAATCAGGAGATTTAAGAACAGGGGCCATCTTGATTGCCTCTTTGATACTCTGAAATGATTCTATTGCTTCACTTTCCCAGTGGATAGTTGCATCCTTCTTCATCATCTTGGAAATGTTCCTTGTGGTTTCTGCAAAGTTGGGAACAAATCTCCTAACAAAATTTATCTGTCCAAAGAAGGACTGAACTCCTTTTATAGTTTTTGGCATTTGAATTCTGTCAATAGCAGCCACTCTCTCTGGATCTATCCTGACTCCATCCTTGGAAACAATATGTCCCAGGAGCTTTCCTTCAACTACCCCAAAGGCACACTTCTTTGGATTTAAAGAAATACCATACTCTAGTGCTTTTATGAAAATCTGCTCCAGATGCAAACAATGCTGCTCTTCTTTCTTTGAGTAAGCAGTCAAGTCATCCTGATATACAGCCAGGATTGAATCAATCAACCCTGCAAAAGCAACATCCATTGCTCTTTGAAATGTAGCACCTGCATTGGTTAGTCCGAAGGGCATTCTAACATACACATAAGTTCCCCATGGAGTAGTGAAGGCAGTCTTATACTGTTCTGATTCCTTCACCTTCACCTGATTATAACCTGAAAATCCATCCATCATGGATAAGAGTTCACAACCAGTCACTCTCTGCAACATAGCTTCCATATTAGGCAGTGGATAGTTATCCTTTAAAGAGGATACATTCAAGTTCCTGAAGTCAACACAAAGCCTAATATCACCATTCTTTTTTCTGACTGGGACAAGGTTAGACACCCAAGTTGAATGTCTGATTGGCACAATTATTCTAGCCTCCCTGAGCCTTTTGAGTTCTTCCTGCATCTTTGGAGCTAAGGTAGGATTAATAGGTCTTTGCCTTTGTCTAAATGGCTTAGCTCCAGGCTTCAATGGGATCTCATGCTGGAATAAATCTTCCCTATAGGCTTTTAGGTCCTCATATGACCAAGCAAAAACATGTTTATACTTTTTCAGTAAAGCAATCAGCATACTTCTAATGTGTGGTTTGAGCTGCTTACCAATATATACCTTCTGAGGGGCCTGAGATGTCCCCAGATTTATCTCTTCTAAATCTTCCTTATTTGTGGGAGATGTCTTTGTGACCAATTTGTCTCTACTGTCAAAAGCTCTGTCCAAAGCTACCAACCCTCTAGGGATTTTATTAGTCTTCAATTGAATTATCTCTTTTCCCACAAGAGTTTCTTTTCCATCTATAGTCTCTACAAAAGCTTGGAAATCAATTTCTTGATTCTCATATTCATCTATGCAGTGCAAAAATTTTAACAAGTCCCTATCATCATTAAACACTTGCCAACTGCATATATTTTCTGGTACTGCAGGCCTAATTTTAACTTCTACATTTGTAACATCTGACAGAGTGATGTCCTCTGGCCTTATTGCAACATTGGCTAAGAAATCAGCCATAACATTCTTTGACCTCTCTACCCAGCCTATTGAAAATGCATCAAATAGTTCAATGGTATCCCAAACAGCATGCTTGTATTGTTTCAATCTTTTGTTTTTTGAAGCATACTTATCTCTAATTTGGGATACAATCAACTCAGAATCCCCAAATACTCTTAGTATTTTGATTCCATGTTTGAGAGCAATATTTAGGCCTAAGAGTAAAGCCTCATATTCTACAATGTTGTTTGTGCAAACAAACCTCAGCAAGAAAGAGAATTTGAGGAGCTTACCAGTTGGAGACAGGAAAACAACTCCAGCTCCAGAGCCTTCTTTTGCACAAGCTCCATCAAAAAACATGGTCCACAAACCTTGCTGATCCAATTCTTCAATGCAGACATTTTTCTTTTTATCTTCTCTATCATCTGAGACAACCTTGAAGTTATCACAGTCAGTGTTTACAAAGCATATCTGTTCCTCTGCTTCTTGGTCTTCCACTGTCTCTGATGATCTCTGTTCTCTGATTAGCTTAACATCCCTGCCATTCATTGGAATCATGGCATATGACAGGTCCAACTGCATACTTCCACCAATTAGTGCTGCCCATCTTCTTAACAACAACATACCATACTGTGGCTTGATGTCAACCACTGTTATATTCATTTTATATCTCTTTTCAGGAAATGCTGCCAGTTTGAAATCTACATCCTTCATGATTCCAATAACTGGTACCTCTCTGGCATCCATAGCATAACATTTTCCACATGCCTTGTCGATTTTCAATCCAGCTTGTTGCATGATGGCTAAAGGCATGACATTTGTAGATGCTCCAGAGTCAAGCATACAATTTCTGATTATTTTTCCATTTATAACCAGGGAAACATAAAATGGTTCCACTTGTGAAGGACACTTTGTCATAGTCACTCCTAAATAGACTTCAGGAGCCTCATCTTATTCATTACACATGACATGTTTCTCACCCTGGATCTGAACATTTTGTTTAGCTTGAAAGGGCACCCCTGAAATTAGGGATACTGTCCTATTCTTGATTTCTTCCACTTTCATGAGTTCCATAAGTGGAACAGAGACTTTTACCTGGGAGAGGACCTGAGCTATATCAAATGGAGCATAATTTTGTATAACAGCTGTAGCTTGCTCCACAATCTTGCTTTTATCTTGAACTGATTTAGCTTTTACTTTCATAGTTCCCTGATCATCATTCTTGTCTTGGGAACCTTTACTTTGATCTTCAGCCTGAGGGATTCTAATTTCTGGTCCTTGAGATTCATGACCTGTTCTATGTCTGAAGTTCTGTTTATTATTAACCCACTGCCTTTTTTGTAATTCCATCCCCTTATTACCATGCACTGGCTGTCCTATAGTAACATCTTTTGGCTGATGTGGGCTGCTTACCTGATTTTTACCTCTGAGATTGTAGTTGCTCTTGACTTGAGCAACTGCTGTAGCTGTGAAGGCCCTAATTTCCTCATCAGAAGGTTGTTGTAAGTTACTCAGAAAATTGTGTGAGTTCTGAGCATAGGCATAGTTGACTTCATCATCTTCATCATATGGGAACTGTTGGCAGCCCTGAGTTCCATCATTTGTACTCTCATCAGCATCATAAAGAGTGTATCCATTGCTTATGGACATCATATTTACATCATCATCTTGCACATAATGTGGCTCATTGCATTCATTGCAAGATGTAGTATTGTCACACAAGGACTAAGCAATCATACACTGTGACTGTGAATGTGGCATCTGACAAATTATACACCATGGAGCATCATCAACAATATTTACAGCTTTCTTTAGAGGATCGGGAGTTTCTTTGACATGTTGAGCTCTTTGATTTGTGTTGTTACGTGGGAATATAGGTTTACCATCATGCCAATTGGTATTATAAGGCATATCATGCAATGATGGCCTCTTTTCCTGCCTTTGATAGACTTGCCTATCAGGACCTATCCCTTTTTCACTTCTAGCTAATCTATAGCTTAGGTCCTTAACAACATTTGCCAATTTGTCTATCTTATCTTCAGGGGCAGATGTATTACCTTGAGTGTTCTGAGGCTTGTTTGGATTCTGCAGAATTTTCACATCATCCCTTCTGTTAGTCTTGCCTGATGCTTTCCTGTTGTTCTCAATATTTACTGCAATTCTGAAAGCATCCCTGAGAGTAGCAGGACCTTCATCTCTTAATCCATATGCAATTTTTGCATCAAAGGCATTGATATACAATATTATGCACATTAGTTCATTTGGCCTCATGTGATGTGGTAATTTGTTTAACACTTTAGTAAATCTTGCATTAAAATCTGCAACCTGCTCATTTGACCCTTTAGTGATACTGGTGAACTCATTTACAAAAAAGCTAGGGTCAGTTTTGTCACCATATTGCTCCTTGAACATCCTTTTAAAATCATCCCATGATGAAATACTCTGATCAGGCAGATTCTTGTACCATTCTCTTGCCTCATCTATTAAGGATTGCATGAATGACTTCATGAAAACATCCTCATGTTCAACCTCAAAGTTATCCATGACATTTTGAAAGGCTTTTAGATGATCTTCTCCTGACACAGTGTTGTTTCTTGAAAATTTAGGCACTTGTAGCCTCAGATGCTTATCAATGGGGTTAGGATACCCAGGAATACCATCAAATACCAGCTATCTGAATCTATCTAGCTGCATTGGCTGTCTGTTTAACTGATTAACATTAATATTTCTGTTTGCATTCTGGTTTCTTACATTGTTCAGTGGTATCCTAGCATCATTCACATTTTGTCTCTCATCATTATGCTGATGTTGCACTTCATTTCTCTGTTGATGTCTCTACACATTTGCATTCTCAAGGGTAGGAATTGAATTATTCTGGGCAGTCCTCAAAGCTTGCACTTTCTTCCTCAAGTCATCTCTGATTGATATTGCCTGCTGATATTCAAACTCGGCCCTTAAGCTCCTAATTTCATCAGCTAGTTCTTCCTCGCTGGGCCTAGAGGAGGATGGTTTTATCATATTCTGATCTTCGTCTTCATCATCCCTCAGAGACTCGGCCTCTTCAAACCTTTCACTAGGGTCTAGAAATGGGCGTTCTTGGAACACCTCTGACCTCATTCTCATGTTACCACCCTGTTGCCTCTCATATGCACCCTGAATATCAGCTTCTGCATTTGAAAAGTAGGGCGCATGCTGTCCTGATGGCCTAGGGTTATCTTGTATATCATCATTTTTTTTGGGGGAACCCTCATGACTGACTGAGACAGCTCCCTTTCTTCTGTACATCATTCTTCTTGTTATTGGTAACTCTTTAAATAAAGGATTTTGTTGGGATCTTCTCCCCTGCATATAAATTTTACTTTGACCAGTTGGGAGATTACTTCAGAGTCGCCACCTATTACTAGGAACTGTTTTCTTTTTGTAAATCAGGGTTCTTTCACAATTCCCCAGCAGAGTCGCCAATTTCTGTTGGTGACTCGGATGGGTCACAGATATATTACTGGAGATGATTAGATAGTACTTTTACTTCTCAATCCCCAGTGGAGTCGCCAATTTCTGTTGGTTTTTTCCCAAACTGGATGCTTATTCCCAGATTTCCCTACAAGGTAGCCATCAGTGATCAACAGGATCTCTGGGCTAGGGGCCAACAGTGTAGGAGATAGACTCTATATTTTATCTCCTCTTCTTCTTCTGGCTCTGCAAGACCTAGGGGGGTATTCCCTACTCAACATCCATGAGATACGCATACAAGGATTGGGATGCTGTCAGAAAGCAGATAAGTCCTCCTGTAAGTAGACCAAAACTGAAAGATAAGAGCAAAGGGGCTAGCTTTGGGCCTATTTGTAGTTGTAGACAGAGGACTGAGGATCCTAAAACTAATTCTAATGTCCTAATGGTTGTTTTAGAGTTTGATTATGATTTTGAGTTTGGATGCAAAGCTGGACATGGTTGTAACACAAACACGAAGCAAGATTGGTGCCTATCCAGGGCCTGGAGTCGGTAGACATATACCTGTGAATGATCAGCATGAACAGCTAAAACTGGATTTCAGGGGGATATATATGATACCTGCCTTACAGATATCTCCCAATACAGAATGTTAAGTTATCTCTACTTATGGCATCCCTACTGCAGTATACCCTTCCCAATGTTCAACCTGAAAATAGTTTAATCTACCCCTTGAGCAGAAGTTAAAAGATCAGACATTCAACATAGGAATTCTATGTTCTAGAGTCTCAAATATTGCTCAAATATCCAGACTCAGAAGAAGAATACATGCAATATTGGAGACAGAATTAACAAAACACATGCTAAGATAGCATTTCTCATATAAGATTAATCATAAAATCAGTGGGTTCATGCCAAAACATACAACAAGAGATACATAAACTCACAGGTTTAGCTGTACAGAGCAACCAGATCAGCTTGTTTTGAATTACAGAGCCAAAAATCTTCAACTTTCAACAAGCTGAAAAATGGTAACATAGTCTGCTTATAACAGCTAGAAAGTGTACCACAGCAATTAATTACATGACTATTACAAAAAAATCCGCCAGATACAGTCCTCAGAAGGAATGGCGCTCAGAAAATATTAATGCAGCAGACAAAGGGGAGCCTCGAGCCATGCGCCACTATCTGGGGTCTTCATTCAAAAATTGGGCGACCTGACCATGTGTACCATTGTCCACATCCCTGCACTGTCGCCATTAAGGGTCTCAACCACCCGTTGTCGCTTAAAAAACTGTTGCTGCATACAAAAAAGATTTCCCGCCAAAACATGTTCAACCGCGAGCTCAAAATATACATGGGAATAATCCCACATTCACGGTGAAGAGATCACTCCAGTGCTTTATAAACATAGCTGCATGCAAACTAAGTGTCGAGCGCTTTTGCTGCGCTCAACACACGACCCTTCGTCCACAGCCCATCAGCCAAACATATACCATCGGCCTTCCTCAAAAATCTCCCGCCGACTCCAGTTGTCTCGCCGACGCCCAGAAGCCAAATACCACCTATCGGCCAGACCACCAACTGTCGGCCCAACAAGAAACACCTCTACCGATGAACAAAGTCACTCCGACAGCACCCTGGCCTCCCACCTCCGTCGGTATGACCAACACCATCGGAGTAGCATCTCAAACTTACGCCGATGACGATCACTACGCCGATGACACCATCAGCGAGACCATAAACGGTTCACCCGATAGCCACCTTCCATGCCCCGTCGGCCAGACCAAGACCATCGGCCAAACCAAAAACTTACCAGTTGATGAAGAATGTTACGCCGACGCCAACAAATAAAACACACCCCCCTATCGAGCCATCGGCCCAACTCCTACCGATAGCCCGCCTCCATCGGCGAGACCCCAACTGTCGGGCCAACACTTCTCCATCCACCCGATAGCCAAAATCTTGGCGATGAACACTTCATCGGCAAGACCAAACATACAGTCCAGCCGATGCACATAGTGACAATGCCCCTATCGGCCAGACCAAAGCCATCGGCCCAACACAAACAAATCATGCCGATAATAGCGATCACCCCGATACATACATCCCTCAGCGAGACACATGCCGATGACACTTCATCGGCCAAACATCCATCGTCGGTCGAACAGGAAAATGCTTCACCGATAGTATACAACACACCGATGGCACCATCGGTAAGAACAATCCCGTCAGGGAACCAGAAAAAAGACATGCCGATGGTGAACGTCACGCCGACGGCACATCATTACCACCAACCTGATCGCCAAAACGCCTGCGAGGTCACGCCGATGGGAAAGAATAAATAGGGTTTAAGTGAAGAAACCCTCTAGACATGAAAAAAAATCAACCTCCAGGTCAAAATGAGTGCTAACACTTTGATGCGACTTAAGAGAGTAATCAAATCACACACTTCTTCCACAAAATCACTCCTGTGAAGATCCTTTGGCCATCTGGTCAAATTTCCCCTAGGAATCTTTAACCATTTGCTGTTTATATGCCTCCTAGCAGATTCCACGTCATTATCATAGTCTTGTTGACCCTGAGCAAAATCAATCTGCCTGATGTTTTCAATTGGCGGACACATGAAGATTTTGTCCATGAATTCTACATCCAATCTCATGATTACATTACCCTGCGAGTCTGTCACAGCTCTAGTGTCCCTGTTGTAATGGCTGGCCACTTGTAGAACAAATTCAGGATTGTGTGCACTCACTGGAAATGATGCAACCAAATGAATACTGCTGTTAATGATTTTTTGCATAGGCTTGGAGGGATTTGCTTGTTTAGTTCTATCTATGAACTCGACCATGTCTACGTGCCCAATTTTTGTGTCTCTGATTTCATCAACATTTGACTGTACTACCATTACCGGAAAGACACCCTAGTACTTGTACTTCATGGCTCTGGACTTTGACAGAGATGATTCTGACATGAGCTCCGGAGAAAACTGTGAACTTGAACACCACGAACGCTAATTGAGAACTGCAAAAGGTCATGATCTCACAGTTAGGGAAAAAATTGGATAAACTGGGTCAACTGTGTTTTGACGATCATGGACAGGAAAGCATGCGTTTGGAGGGCTTGAGTGCGCAAATCAAGGCGAAGGTGAAAGCGAGCTTTCAGTTTTGAAAGGTGAATTTTCCAGTGTTGGGAAAAATCAGGAAAATGTGCACGAGCGGGTGATTTCACTGCCATTGCAGGTTAAAAGAATCTCTAGGTGTAAAGGCGGTGAAAAACACCGCCGTCGCATGTGTTTGGGAGATTTTGTTTGTAACATGTTCGAGCGGCCAATATGATCGCTATTGCATGTTATGAGTTTCGACCTTCAAATGCTCGAGCGGGTGTTTTGGCTGCCTTTGCAGGGAAATGAACACGCGAGTTTTGGTGTAGGGGCGGCGGAAAATACTGCCGTTACATGTAGAACCAATGTTTGGTGCTTAAGGTGTTCAGGTGGTGTATTCTACCGCTTGTACAGATAGTGAAGGCTTACAATGCTACATAGGTGGCGGGAACTACCGTTGTTTGCAGATTATGCTAGATTTAGTCTTTGAAGGGTTTGATCGGGGATTATGACTGACACTGCATGGGATAAAACTCTTTTAGGTTTTAAACGTAAGGGTGGCGAATTAGGCCACCCTTACACTTACATTTCGCTCAGGTTTAAGGGTTTCAAGCGGCAATCTTCGCCGTCTTTGCACATTTCGAAGACAAGGTTGGTAGAGTCGGGAAACTTTGCCGACGTCGCACAATGGTTTATGGCAAGGGTTTTGTGGGCCTAAGCGGTAGATCCTAGGACACCTCCGGCGTATGGGTGAAAACAAGTCTAACACAGCTCTCAAACAAACCTTACTCAACAAGAAAACACAGTCATGAAAATAACAAAAACAACAAAAACCTAACAAAAATCTTAAACCAACTATACAACCAAACAATGAGTAAGGGGGAACGGAAACAAAAAGAACCTTACCCGTAAAATCGACCAAAAACCCTAAGTGCCAATCTACAACACGAAATCCGCTAGCACGCGATCAAGTGGTCGAAGATGGTATGAATGAATTGGCTAAATGGTTTTTTGTTTTAAAATAACAAAATGAGAAGAGACCACGGGTTTTATAACACCTTAAAGGTTGAAAAAAAAACTTAATTGCCTGGCACGAGTGGTCATTAATGGCACTCGACGCCCAAAATCCCAGAGATCTCGCTCGAGCGGCGGTTTCGGTCGCTGATGCACAAACATTAACAAACATGAGATGGCGGCGAAAATTACTGCTATTACAAGGAAAATAAAGAAAAACACGTAATGGCGGCGAAATCCGCCGCCTTTACATGTTAAATATAAAGACATGCACAAGCGACAATAAACGTCGCTTTTACACATGGAATAAAAACAAGCAAAGAGATATGTAGGAGCAGCATTTTTAGCCGCTCTTGCATATCAAGACTCAAAAAATAACTTCCAAAAATGACCTAAATCGACATTTTTACCAATTTACGACTTGAACGATCTTCGCACATATCGAGAAAATGATTCAAAGAGATGTCATAAACCAGCCTAGGATGTCAAACAACTTCGTACGAGATCAAGAGGATCTTGTCTCGATCCACGAGCTTAGAGTGTAGATTCATGAAACGGACAAGTTTCGTGGGGGGTTGTCTACAAAACGAGTGTAGCTGATTTTGAGAACAACACTTTTTTAATGTTTTTCGAATTGAAGACGCCTTTTCTAACCTAGAAAAAAAAGAATGAATACATGCTATAATGAATTTATCTAATGTAATTTAAACTATGTTTTTTGTGTTTTCTGAATATTTGGAACAAATTAATTTAAGAAAGGAAATTAAACTATGATCTTTGAAAGCAAATTACTCTGAGAATGCAAGATCTATCTATCCTATCAAGGAAAAAGCAACAAGATTACTAACCCCAAGAACAATTTTAGTTATCTAATTACTACAAATTGAAAGAAAGCATAAAGGAATGTGGATACACGTGAGCTTCCATTACCCTTAGAAATTCTTGTGATTGTAACCTCATATCCTCTTGTAGCAGCGTGGTATCCTCTTGGCAACAAGATGACCATGGAAGCAAAGAGAAGCTTTTGAAGCTTTGCAAAGAGAGCTCAATGAGAGATACTGATGAGAATGATAGCTTGATTTGAGCAGCGTATGGATGCATAATGAGCTTTATGTGAAAGCTAGTTGAAGTAACGAACAAAACAAAAGGCTCCTATATCTTGTATGAGCATGAGAATGCTAAATGTAGAGAGCAATAACTTGCAAGAGCTGTGTGCACAAATGAAATTGCCTCCCTTTGTGCTTGAGGGAGGGGGTATTTATAGGTTAGAAGGGATGAGAGGTGAGAAAGAAGGAGAGTTAACTCAATTTGATTGGAGACTTAACATAGAGGATTCAAGAGTGATCTGGGCTAAAATTGGAGTGATCTACCCAGTGAAAACCTATCACTCAAGAAGAAGTGAAGGAGTGCATGGGAATGCATGAGTTGTTAAATATAAGATGAAATAGACCTAATTATGCATGTTTGGGTGCATGAAACAGTTAACTCCATATTAGGCTTGAAAATCCATGCAAACAGGAAGAAAAATAGGCAAAAACAAAGCTTTTTCGAGTTAGAAACTCGAGTGTTTTTGTGGATGGAAACATGACAAGGTTGCCCAAGGGTCGCTCCTTTCACCAGTCAGGTCGCCCGGGGGGCAACCCATGGGTGACCCTTAGAGGAGGGCACCTGGGTTGAAGTGCATGATTGGAGATGGAAGAGGAGGAGAAAATAATGGGATCTGCCTTTGGAAACAGGTCAATCATATGTAAAAATCCAAATCTCCACTTGCAAAGTAGGATCTCCTAGGGAAAATATGGAAATAATAGGGGGAGATTTGGATTAATTGAATGAAACTAAAAATTGAAAGTTGGATATGGCTAGGGGGGACCTCTAGAAGGCTTCTATGGTGTGGAGAAGATGAAAAACACTGAGGAGAGGTGAAAACTCACCTACAAGACACATACAAGGCTTAGGAGCAAGGTCGTAGGCTCAAAAAACACAAATCAACAAGTGTAAAAAAGTGTCGACAACAAGAGAGAGAGAGAGAGAGAGAGAGAGAGAGAGAGAGAGAGAGAGAGAGAGAGAGAGAGAGAGAGGAAACAACACAAGACAAAAGAAAAGACATGTCACCAAGAGAATTTCTGCTTAGAGGATGTTATTTCACGCTTATATGTACGTGACAAGGATTATGTCTCATCATAGAGGTCCTCGTCAATGAAAGGTAGGTACCATTCCAGAACTAGGCCTTACCTGTTGTCGATTTTCTTGTAATTGTACCTACAATAACTAGTATTAGTCCAACATTTGAATATATCAAAACAAATAATGAAAAATGAAATGACGAACTTACCATAGATCGTGAGAGCTCGACTAGTTGGTTTCTTTTACTGGTGAGACTTGTAGGAATGCATGCACGTAAAATGACACACGAGAGATGCATAAAAGCAAAGAACTAATCTAAGAATGCATAAAAGACACTAAGCTAAGGGAGAGGAAAGAGCAAGCAAATTTGTGAGATTCAAGTGAATCGGTGATGGAATCGATTGTGTAAGAAGTCATTGGGTAGATATCGCTGAGGAGATCGCAAAGATGGCTATTGCTTCTTCTGTAGCTGAGAATTTGGTACACAAATAGTGAAAAACCCTTCTCTAAACCCTAGGTTGAATTTTGTGAAAAATCTCTTGAAATTGTTTGTTTTTGATGATTTTCTCTATTGCATTGTCTTTGTTTTGTCGTTTAGAGTAAGATCAGTCTTTTTTTACTAAAATTAGCTGAGAAATAGGGTTTTTAGAGTTTTTTAAGTTTAGGGGATCACCACATAGGGTCACCCCATTTGCCAGGTAGGTTGCCCAAGGGGAGATCTGCCGAGTAATAGGGTCATCCAGGAGATCATGTTGACAATAGGGTCACCCAGGGGGAGATCCAGTCTGATGAAAGTGGCGACCCTAATATATCAATTTTGTTTGAAATTTGATGCTTTCTGACATCTACTTCACTTTATTTTGATCTAATTTGACTACTGTATTCACCTGTTTATTGAAATTTTGATGGTTTATATGCTTTTTTTGTGAGATTTTTAGCAAGTTTTACGATTTTTAGGATTTTTGTAGGTTGACGAGTTCTAATCTAAAGTTCTTTTCTGATTGACAGGATATGCACATTTGATGGAATGCTTGCCAAGAGTAGTTGTGGCTCTCAGAGATGTATGCTTCATTGACTGATGATGAACTTGTCATCTTGAGGAGAGTGAGCTTGGCTAGAGTTTGCCACATGCCAGTTGTTCATCATGTGGCACACTGTCATGGGGCTAGCCTTCTGAGTCTAGGAACTCAAATGACACCACCATGCGGCACTGCTAATCCTAACAACAAGAACTTCAGAATATGCCTTCAGTGTTACTGGCACTAGAACACACACAAATCTAGCATTCACTCATAACATGGGTTAGCGGAAACATATATAACAAACTAGCAATGAAGGAAACAATACCTAGCCCACACTAAGTACACATACAATGCCAGCAGAGAAATAGGGAGAACATGTTTCTTCTTATTCACACTATTCAGGGACAACCCAATGTTTACAATAAGGTAGATGCATCCAGGACACAATGAACCACTAAGTCGGTCACAACCAATAATGCTCGGCAACTACTCAAATGATTACAATACAACAATCCCCTCCTAGGCTATGACAACTCAACTATCTGGAAACCCAACTTTTTGAGAGCACCACCTATAGGAATGCACACTATGGACTCTGGCAAGATACACCAGGAGAGCTCACTACCCCAATTCAGAATAGAAGCTCGCTTCGTACACACCAGCACTAATGGTTCCGCAAATCTAAGAACTCTCACTAGCACACCATCATCTTGACTCTTATCACCTTATAGACTTAAGCTCACTCAAATCACTGGTCAAAGAAAGCTCATAAATAAGATCACTTGGAAAATATAGAAAGGTTGGAAAGTGTCATTAGAGAAGTAGATGGTATTACTTCTCCTATAGTAGTCATAAGTCTGAACGTGGCACCACAGAAGGCTGAACTTCCAATCCACAATAAGCTCACAACCCGACATCTGTCCTGAACTGGTCTTGACTGGGTTCTGTTTACCCTGTCCGCTTCCTGTCCGGCCTATCCACGACTTGTCTGGCCTGTCCGCGGTGGACACACAACTCAGCTTGACAATTACCTCATATCCCGGCATGTAATTTGCCACACAACCCATCTTGGAGAAAAACATCTCGCAACCCTGGAATAGCAAATACCACACAATCCGGTATGCAAATTGCCATCTAGAAATAACTTAGTCCTATAGCAATCTCACTTTATTTTGCATCTCCTGACACGACCCAGTAACTAACATGCAACTTCCTAGGTCGTGACAATCTCCCCCACTTGAATTCGGCGATGACCTCGGTGCCTTGAAGACCCACCACACAAGTGTACTGAGGAGGTCCCCTTTTCAGATTTAATCTCAAACCAAGGAACCATGGACTTCGTTCCTCGCAAGGAACTCCACGATCATGCCTTTGTAATTCCACAGGGCCTCTTCTCATTCCCACCTAATTGTGTCGTCTCCGACCTAATGCACAAGAAAAGCTCGATACTGCCAATTACCCCAACCTTCTATTTTCACCTCAAGTATCTGCTCCACTTGTCGATCTGGCTTGTCCATCACCTTCGCTGGTGGCTGACTAGGCTGACTTAGATCTGGGTCAGCTTCGTCAGTGACGAAAGGCCTCAACTGACTGACATGAAAAACATCATGCATCTTCAAGTGAGAAGGCAAACTTAGCTTGTAGGTAACTTTGCCCACCCGAGCCAATATAACATATGGCCCATCAAACCTGCGAACCAAGGCCCTTGCTGTTCCAGAAGGAGACTTAAAAATTCTAGGCTCCATCTTCAACATCACCTTTTGTTTGACATCAAAATCTGTGGGTTGTCGAGACTGATCAGCATACTTCTTCATGCGCTCGCCAGCCTTCAACAGTGCAGTCTTGCAAGATCTACTCATTCTTGCCAACCCTTTAAGTACTCTGTGGCTGTTGGACAACGTCCAAAGTATCTAGCGATCACTGTATGAGGTAGTAAAGGTTGCTGGCTTGTCGCCAACTCAAATGGTGAATGCAAACTCAAACCACTCTTCTGGCAATTGTAGGAGAACTAAGCAATGCCGAGGAGCTCCAACCAATTCTTTTGGTCACTTCACACATAGTGCCGTAGGTAAACCTCTAGAATCGCATTGATCCACTCTGTCTGTCCATCTGTTCCCAGATGAAACCTGTTGACCTTAACAACTTCATCCCCACCCATTTAAACAACTCCTACAAGAAGTTACTAGTAAACCGAACATCTGGATCTGACACAGTGCTCAAAGGTATGCCCCAATACTTCACCACATTCCAAAAGAATAGCCCTGCAACATCTTCTGCAGTGGATCTAAGTTTACATAGGGTGAATGTAGCATACTTTAAACCTGTCCACCACTACCATGATGGACGTGAAAGCCTGCACATTCGGCAATCTGGTGATAAAATCCATACTCGCACTTGCCTACGGCCTCTCTAGAATAGGTAGCAGTTGGAGAAGTCCTCTTGGTAACCATTGCTCTGGCTTGTCCTATTGACAGATCAAACAAGAGTGAATAAACTTGTTCACATCATCTTGCATTTTCAGCGAATAAAGCCCAAGCTCCAAAAGTGCCAATGTGTGTTTCTGTCTTGGGTGACCTGCCCAAATTGAATCATGACATTCCTTTATCAATTCTCTGCGCAGGTTCGCCCACTTAGGGACATAAACACGACTCTGACCGAACCACAACATCCCATCTGAAATGCTGAACTTGTTCTATTGTCCCAACTGAGTCTATTTTTCTACGGTCTTAAATAATGCCGCAGCTTGAGGATCTAAGCCTAAGCCATCTTTGATCTTCGTCGTCAACTTGCCCGTCAGTTCTACTTGGCTCTCACCATGAGTAGAAACTGGGCTTGCTGAAGCTGTAGCAAGAATCACCAACTGCTGCTTCTGGCTAAGTGCATCTGCCACCACATTCTATTTTCTTGCAGTATGCACAATCTCTACATCGAACTCAGCCAAAAACTCTTGTCATCTTGCTTGTTTTGGTGTCAACTTGTTTCGAGTCAGGAAAAATGAATTGGATACATTGTTAGTCTTGACGACGAAGTGTGTACCCAACAAATAGTGCCTCCACTATCTCAAACAATCTACCACTGCAGTCATCTCCTTCTCATGGATAGGGTATCTCCTCTCTACATCCTTGAGCTTCTTGGACTCAAAAGCAACCAGATCTTTATCTTGTATAAGCACCCCACCAATTGCAAAATCATATGCATCTGTATGCACCTCAAAAGGTCTGCTGAAGTCCACTAAGGCCAACACTTGGGATGAAGTTAGTTTCTCTTTCAATAGATCAAATGTAGTCTAGCACTAGTTTGACCAATCCCACTTTACTTCCCTTTTCAGCAACTTTTTCAGCAGACTTGCAATCTTGGAGAAACGACTGACGAACCTTTTATAGTAACTTGCCAAACCCAAAAACTGATGCACTCCATGTACATCCCTAGGCTGCTCTGAATCTCAGATTGCTTCAAGTTTCTTTAGGTCAAGCCAGATCTTGCCCTTCCCAACTATGTGCCTGAGGAAATGAACTTCCTCTTGCACAAAAGAACACTTTTCCTTTTTCACAAACAAACTATGGTCCTTCACAACCCTGAATACATTTGCCAAATGCTGCCTATGTTCCTCCAAATTCTTAGAATACACCAAAATGTCATCGAGGTAGACCACTACAAACTTATCCAATAGCAGTCGGAACACGTCGTTCATGAGAGTGCAAAACATTTTTGGCGCATTGGACAACCCAAACGACATGACTAGAAAGTCATATGCACCATATCTAGTCATAATGGTTGTCTTCTCTTCATCTCCTGGAGCAATTCGGACTTGGTAGTATCTTGATCGCAAATCCAACTTTGTGAAAATCTTCGCCCCTGATAGATGATCAAAGCAATCTTCGATCAATGGAAGAGGGTACTTGTTCTTGATAGTAAGCTTGTTCAAGGCTCTGAAGTCACAACATAGCCTAAGCATCCCATCCAGCTTTCTCTGAAACAATATTGGTGCACCATATGGAGACCGTGAAGGTTGAAGATATCTAGAAGTTAGTAACTCTTCTAACTACCTCTTTAGCTCAACCATTTCTGGTCTAGACAAATGATATAGAGCCCTCGCAGGCAGTCTCGCGCTTGAAACCAACTCAATCCTATGGTCTATTGCTCTCTATGGAGGTAATTCTGACAGCAATTCTTTGGGCACGCAATCTTGGTATTCGAGGAGAACCTTCTCCACACTAGTTGGAATAGGAACTTTCTATCCCTTGTCGTCATCCCAACCACCATCAAGTGTTGCTAGCAACATTGGTTCTTTGCTATTTTTCCTTGCAGGCTTGCACATGCTCATTGCTGAGCAAACTTGAACTTTTCCTGTCTGCCTCCTCTGCACCATCTTCATCATGCATGACTGTGCTGGATCCATGATGAATAAAGAGTCAAGGTGAGGGAACAAAGCCACTTTTTCTTTTCTTATGAATTATTGTCCTAGTACTAGATCAAAGTCGTCCATGTTGATTATGGACATATCCATCTTACCTTTCTATTGTCCAACCTGTACTTCCACATTTTGTGCCAATCCTATCATATCCATGGTGGGTGAGTTTATGGCTTTAAACCTACCTACATCCTTTGTTGGCTTGAGCCCCAACTCCATAGCTCTCTGAGTTGTGATGTAGTTGTGAGTGGCACCTGTATCTGCAACTGTAGTGGTTCTTTGTCCACTTATCACTACTTCTACATAATTCAATGCATGCACACTCTCACCACCCCCATTCAACCTAGGCTTGACTATTGCATTGAGACCATGGAGCATGGAAATATGGTGCTCATCATCCAGGTTAATCAGATCCACCGACTAGATTGCTGACACCCTAGACCATTGCAGACAATCTTTGTAGTGTGGTCCACTACAAGTCCAACATTTCACTGTGAAAGACTTTCCACCAAAATCTCCACTCTGCACCTTCTTACCATCTACTTTGAAAGTTTTTGTTGATTTCTGAGACTCCTTTGATTGAACAGTCTTGCTCCTTGAGAAACTATTCTACTTCCTTGAGGATTTCTTCTGACCCTTATCAAATGACTTACCTTTCGGTTGTTGATTCGGATCTTTTGGGGTGCTCTTCGACCCTTCCTCGTAATCATAGAGGCAATCTGCTATAGCAATAGCGTCGAACACATTTGAAAGCTCATGTCACCATAACTCAGCCTTCGCCCAAGGTTGTAGTCCATTTAGGAAGGTAAAGAGCTTGTCCACTTCAAACATGTCTTTGATATCCAACAATAGATTCTGGAAAGTCTTGATATAATCTCTCACCTTCCAAATCTGCCTCAGTTGAACAATTTTCACTCTAGCCAACCATGTAGAATTCCCTAGACAGAACTGCTCTCCAAGAACCTTCTTCAATGCGTTCCATGAGTCCACATTCTTCATGGATCTCCTGGTGGTGATATCATCCGCCAAGGTCCTCCAGCAGACCTTTACAGTACCAGTTAGGTACCGGGTATTCATACACACCTCCTGTGCATCAGACATACCTCCTACACTAGTAAGGTACTCTCCCATATCCTAGAAGAAGTTATCCAGGAGCTTGGACATCTGGGTTTAAATGCCCGAACACATGTAAGATAACTATCGACACTTTTGCCGCTGATGCCTCCAGTCTATCCCCATTGGCACAACCCAAACCATCGGCTAACATTCAACCATGAACTCTGACAATTCCTTGTCTCAGCGATACTAAGCCTTTACCCTTTGTCGGCGTGACCACTTTGCATCGGCATGCAACCTGTAAGCTACGCCGATAGAAGTCCTCTCACCGACGCCTGATTCCATCGGAGTAACACATAGCTCAGAGTGAGATTCACAGCCTTCGCTGATAGTGATAGTTACGCCGATCGGCAGGACAAAGTAAACATCATACCGATGACTAGGTCTCCATCGAAGTAACACAGCATATTGGATACAACATTCCAATTCACGCTGATGTCACACATCTTACCGATGCCTAAACCCCATCGGACTAACACATAGCTATCGGAATGACATCCACATCCTTTGCCGAAGGCCTCCGTTTTGCCGATAGCACATCATCAGCCCAAACCACCATCGGGGAGACACAAGTATTAGAGTGAGATCTTCAGCTAAGCCCGATAGAGCAGGTCAACTCGACAACTTGCCCTTCATCGGTGTAACAATGCATATCGCCCAAAGCATCCTCACTCCTGCCGATACAAGAGGTCTGCCCGATGGCCACTACCATCGGCGAAACACCTGTTATCGGTAAAGCCCAACAGAGATATACCGATAGTATTCTGTCAGGCCGATGAACCACCGAACCAAGGGACCAAAGAACCATTGAACCGATAAACAGTTCAACGAAGCATAGTTCAACGAAACAATGAACCCAATGAGTCAATTCAAAACCCAATGAACATGCCGTTGAACCCAAGGAACCTTGAGCTATTGAACCTGTAATCTGAGTCACTAGTAATCAACATTCTCCCACTTGACGAAGGAATTACAGGAAACCATCAATGCTCCAAGTCACATAACCAAGCTGATACTGCCACCACTCCACTGTGCTCACAACCTTTTTACAGAAGCTCCATAACACCAACTTCAAAGCTATCAGAACACAGCCAGAAACATTCTCCAGAAACAAGATAAACCATCAGCTAGAACAACAATTAGAAAGCTGACTGTACCCATCCAACTGAACATAAAACCCACATGACTGAAAATAGCACACACAACCAGTACTAAAAACATCCAATCACTCATACCTTAAAGGTATGAACATCAGTAGACTCATGCCACCTACATATACACCCATCAACTGCAAATACAAGCTCCATATGTCAACTAGTCAAAGAAGACCAGACACATCAAGAACTCCCACTGCATGGATAATGCAGATCTGAAAAAGATCATGGCATACAAAATCCACCAATAGCATTACATAGAAAGTGTGAATATCATGTAGTACCAAGGAAACATCCACCATGATATGCAAATCAATAACCTGCAAGAACAACACCTCACAACCAGTCCAAAGTTCTCCAATTTCTCCACATCCAACAAAAGAAAGAGATAACAGAACAGAACCTTCATGCTGTCACCCAACAACATAAGTGAAAGCACATGACCACAAACTAGTGATCATCAGCTCCAACCAAATCTCAAAACAATGTAGTGTGAAACACACCATCAGAGAAACTAACTAAGACCAAGAGGAACACTGCACATCATATACTTGTAGACAATCCTTTTACATACACCTCTGAATGCCAACTGTGTCAAGTATGATCTCCTTCAAAACACCCCAAAGAAGAATAGCATAATAACATCCAAACAAACATTGAATCTCCAAGATCAACTAACATGGATGTAAGCTTCACAAACCAAAGAAGATCAAACTAATTCATTTCCCATTTCAGGAAATAAAGCCCACTAACCATCTCCTAACAGTCCTCATCAATGAATGATATCTCTAAACTCAAATGCAAAAAGAGATAAACATGCTATCCATCTCTCACAATGAATCCTCCAGAACCATATCTATGAAAGAAAGCATAAAACACCTGAGAGAAACAATGGGCTATACCTCTCAAGTGAAACTTGTCGAGTAGACCAAGAGTGGGGAAAGAGAATGTTCTTCCAAGATACCCAAGTCCCAATGACTTTCTCCAAGAACAATCTCCTCTAGATCTTTTGTTGAATTCACATTCAACCAAGGTAAAGACTCCTCGAACTTCCAGCTATAAACTCTGATTTAGCACAACATATACAGTCTCACCTTATTCTCCATGTATCCATGAGTACCTTTGAACAATCACCTCATGATGAACTCCAACTGCATCACTACAACACTATGAAGTAATCAAGCAAAAGATAAATGTACCCAAACATAGAGAAGTAACCAGACCACTGTCAAAACTCCAATCATCTGAATCAGGAACTTATCATGACATCATGATCTTATCATCTCCATTAGGAGATTCCATGCTCTAGGTGAACATAACCATGGTCTCTAGATCAATGTATCATACCAAAATTCAAAAGCAGAAATCCTGATATGAAACAAACCAAAATTCTAAACCAACATCACCTATCAAGCACCACCAACACCTTAGCCAAGAATTTCATGAATCCTCCATGACTCCAAGATGTTACTCATCCTCAAATAGTGCCCCTGCAAATGCGAAAGAACCCTTCTGCAGCAACAGGATCAAAGAGCTCCTCCTAGTAACATCTGCAACACTAAAGAAGATCATTCACCACTAAGTGATGAAACACACAGTCAATGCTAAAGCTCCCACTGAACTGTAACAACAGAGCTTTCCAAGCATCCTGACCAAACATCTCCTAATCTAAAAATCTTCCAGGTCCACACATTAACATGTCCATGTGACTATAAAACCAAGTGACACCAAGATCTCCAAAACAAGGAATTAAACTATCACTGTCAATAGCTTACACAAACCTGTGTATTCAAGCTATACATGACATCATGATACACTTACTACAAGTCTCCATAACCAACTATTTAGATACTCTACAACATTCATCCTCTCATCCCAAAATAGTCACACCAATGCACAAGTGACCACAGACAAGGCCAGCTAACAAATCTACATAAACACTGAAACAACCTTGTGGATAAAGATAGTCCACATCTGAGTCATCTCACTGTAGCTTAATAGGTGATCAGCCCACAAAACTACATAACTCGTAGATCCAACCAATGTATCATGCAAACTCACTATCACACTAGAAACTGCAAAACTGAGATTTCAAGGAATAAATAACAATGTAGACAACAAGACTCAAGCATCAAAAAACTTACTTTTCACTGATTTGCCCAACATGTCCACAACCAGAGCACCATAGTCAAGAAACTAGAAGCATTACCATAGAAATGCTGAGTGTCATATCACATACCAGCACTCCCATGCAGAGAAAGCATTTCACCTCCTCACACCATGCACAGAGCATGTATGCAAAACTGCAACTATATCATCCAGTAACATCCCAAAAGCCAGGGTCTAGAAATAGCTTAATTGCAGCTTCACAAAACCACAAGTTTTTCTTTTGACCGTGTAAAACCTGCAAAACCACTGTGTTTGAAACACACCCATGCACATCCATATCCACTTCACATCTGGAAAACCCAAAAGTTTGCAGCACAAACTCCATAATAGTTAAACCAAAATAATGTATCATCATGAATATGCATAACCATAGATTTTAAGGAAAAACTATAAAACCCCTAAAATCCAATAATCATGAATCTGAGTCATGCAAGTACAAAATATCCATTTAAGGAAACAACAGTTCAAGAGCTTCAGGCCCACTTGTAGACCAATCTCTCAAACCACCAACATGCACATGCATCTGAGAGAATCAGGCTATTACAGAATCTCTCAGATCATCCAATGATCAACTCCAAAGCCTGCATGCAATCAGGGTAACATAAAAATTATGCCTTCCAATACCAAGAACAGAACACCCAGCATAAGCACAATACTCCATGGCTGAGCAGTAACACAAACTTCTCCATATCATTAGAGAGCCTCTCACATAGACACCCAATATGAAAGTTACTGCAGCAACACAGCCTCAAAACAAACCCCATGCAACAAGATTAAATACTGTCAATTAAGAGCCTCAGGCCACATCAAGACTAGCTCCAGTCTCTTCACCATCCTTCAAGCACTGCTGAAACAGAAACACAAGATCAACTGCCAGACTTCCACTCAAACAAGGATCAAACAAACAGACATTTCCTTCAGATTTCTTCAAGCCTGCCACACTAAGAAATCATCACAGAAGGAAAACCTAGACCTTATACACCAGGAACTCTTACATGCAAACACATGCAGCACACAAATGTACATATGTGAGCAACAAAGCATATCCCAGAAGAAGGCTCTGATACCACTTGTAAGGAAATGAGGGCATCTCAGAACGTATTTCTAAGAAAAGTGGTGTCTTCGACAAATTTAAATTCTTTCCAAATGCTTCAAAAACACGCACAACTATGCCTTTAAAGCGGAAACAGACATAGAACATTTCCTACATTGACCCTTAGAGGAAAGCACAAGCGAACAATATCCAATTTCAACAGCAGGGACATTAAACATGAAAGATAGAACAAGAACACAGATTTACGTGGGGAAAACCCTTACGGGTAAAAAACCCCACACTCCAAAAGCCCAGATCACCATTGTATTATTCAGCAACAGAAAAATAGTTACAATACAAAATTGGCAATAAGCCTTTCATGAAGATTTACATATTGTTCCTTCAGAAGAATAACTGACAGTATAACCTTCTCAGCCAGAACTCACTTTATCTGAACTCTGTTTTCATTCTCTTCTCAGTCCCTTCACATGCTGTTCACATGCTGCATACAACATACAGCAAAGGACTTCACAGAAGGAGAAAAAACTAGAGGTCTCTCTCGAGAAGAACTCTCTCACACTCACACCGACCCCATCGATTCCCCCATTGCTTTTAGCAATCCAATCGACACCTCATGTAATTGACATTTCATTCCAACTGCCCAGCACGCTATCATCCAACTATCCAAACAGTCACTTCTAACCATTCGCATAACTGTCAAACCGTTCACTTTCTCATAGGGAACTTTAGTCCCACATGCACAAGTTCCAGTTGGACATCCAGGTTTAAATGCCCGAACACATGTAAGATAACTATCGGCACTTTTGCCGCTGATGCCTCCAGTCTATTCCCATCGGCACAACCCAAACCATCGGCCAACATTCAACCATGAACTCTGACAATTCCTTGTCTCAGTGATACTAAGCCTTTACCCTTCGTCGGCATGACCACTGTGCATCGGCATGCAACCTGTAAGCTACGCCGATAGAAGTCCTCTCACCGACACCCAATTCCATTGGAGTAACACATAGCTCGGAGTGAGATTCACAGCCTTCGCTGATAGTGATAGTTACGCCGATCGGCAGGACAAAGTAAACATCATACCGATGACTAGGTCTCCATCGAAGTAACACAGCATATCGGATACAGCATTCCAATTCACGCCGATGTCACACGTCTTACCGATGCCTAAACCCCATCGGAGTAATGCATAGCTATCGGAATGACATCCACATCCTTCACCGAAGGCCTCCGTTTCACCGATAGCACATCATCGGCCCAAACCACCATCAGGGAGACACAAGTATCGGAGTGAGATCTTCAGCTAAGCCCGATAGAGCAGGTCAACCTGACAACTTGCCCTTCATCGGTGTAACAATGCATATCGCCCAAAGCATCCTCACTCCTGCCGATACAAGAGGTCTGCCCGATGGCCACTACCATCGGTGAAACACCTATTATCGGTAAATCCCAACAAAGATATACCGATAGTATTCTGTCAGGCCGATGAACCACCGAACCAAGGGACCAAAGAACCATTGAACCGATAAACAGTTCAACGAAGCACAGTTCAATGAAACAGTGAACCCAATGAGTCAATTCAAAACCCAATGAACATGCCGTTGAACCCAAGGAACCTTGAGCTATTGAACCTGTAATCTGAGTCACTAGTACTCAACACATTGTCACTTCATCTTGTAACAAAACCTAGGTTGCCCAGAGCTCCTCTAGACTCCGAGTAAGGTCCGCGATCATCAACTCCATGTTCACAAACTTGTCGTCAAGCTCATCAAATCTTGTACCCACTTGCTGCTCCATATCTAGGAACTGGGCCTTGACTTGCTCTGCAAGAGTTGACATATCATCGGCCTTGGACTTACTCTGACGGTGATCTTCATCACCGCCCTTCTATTTTCTTCCCTGACCGGACTGGTTAGGTGGATCTACCAATCCAGACCCTGCCAACATCCTAACCTACCTAGGATAGATATGACCTACACTACTGATGATGAACAAAATAGTCAGCGTAGCGCAACTCACTAAATACGGCAACACCACTCAACCTAGAAACTCAAACTAGGCTTTGATATCAACTGTCACGGGGCCAGCCTTCTGAGTCTAGGAACTCGACCAACACCACTGTGTGGCACCGCTAATCCTAACAACAAGAACTTCAGAATACGCCTTCAGTGTTACCTACACTAAAACACACACAAATCTAGCATTCACTCATAACATGGGTTAGCAGAAACATATATAACAAACTAGCAATGAAGGAAACAGTACCTAGCCCACACTAAGTACACATACAATGCCAACAAAAATAGGGAGAACGTGTTTCTTCTTATTCACACTCTTTAAGGACAACCCAATGTTTACAATAAGCTGGACGCATCCAGAACACAACAAACCACTGAGTCGAGCACAACCGACAATGCTCGGTGACTACTCAAATGATTACAATGCAACAATCCCCTCCCAGGCTATGACAACTCAACTATTTGGAAACATAACTTTTTGAGAGCACCACCTATAGGACTACACACTACGAACTCCGACAAGATACACCAGGAGATCCCACTCCCCCAATTCGGAACAGAAGCTTGCTTCGTACACACCAACACTAATGGTTCCCCCAATTTGAGAACTCTCACTAGCACACCATCATCTTGACTTTTATCACAGTATAGACTTATACTCACTCAAATCACTGGTCAAAGAAAGATCGTAAATAAGATCACTTGGAAAATATAGAAATCTTGGAAAGTGTCATTAGAGACGTAGATGATATTACTTCTCCTATAGTAGTCATAAGTCTGAACGCGGCACCATGGAAGGTTGAACTTCCAATCCACAATCAACTCACAACCCGGCATGTGTCCTAAACTGGTCCTGATTGGGTTCTGTCCACCCTGTCCATGACTTGTCTGGCTTGTCCATGGACACACAACTCGGCCTGACAATTACCTCACATCCTGGCATGGAATTTGCCATACAACCCGATAGCAAAGACCACATAATTCGGTATGCGAATTGCCATCTAGCGACCAAGTTAGTCCTACAGCAACCTCACTTTATTCTGCATCTCCTGACATGTCCCGGTAACTAACATGCAGTTTCCCAGGTCATGACACATGCATTTGTTGTGATATTCTGACATATTGGGATGTAGATAGGAACACCTTCTAGTTTCTACAAGTTTCAGAGGAGTGGACCATCACTCTATTTGATGTTTACTGCATTCTAGGGGTTCCTGTGAGAGGGCACCCTCTTGTTCTACCATCTAGCGAGTCCTTCGAGGATAAGGCTTCTTGGGCACAATTTATTGGGGTTAGTCATCCTGAGGATCAGATAGGTGTTCAACTTACCTCTGTGCCACAAGTTCGCATTCCTCGCTTGAGGAAGTTTCTGATCAGTTTTATTGCATTGAGGTTGTTGGAGACAAGGCCTCAGCTCACTTAAGATGGTGTTGGACACCAATTATACAGGGTCTTGAGTAGGGTTGAGTCTACACTTGGGGGTCAGACATTTTGGCCATGGTATACAGGGATTTCTGCCGTATCGCACAATGAGGGGCTCTTGCTTTCAGCTATTCCTCCTTGATCATGACTTGGATCTTTGAGCACATCAGGCCTTATCAAAAACATGTTACGATTCCTGACAGACGACTACCAAGAGGAGCTAGGTGGGTTCAGGTGGGTCACTTTGATACTTCTTTACATGCTGTGGCTATTCTTACAAATGAGGACATGATTTTTGATCCCTATTTAGATATGGAGGGGGTATGGTCACATGACAGTGAGATCAGGGAGTACTGCCTTGGTGTATCATAGCTTTTAGACCATAATGGTCTAGTTGAGGCTCATCATGTTGAGCGTGTCTTATAGCAGTTTGGTGAGGATTTTCTTGAGGAGTTGCCCCCGGTGCCTACTTGCTATAGATCCGTCTAGGAGATGGGTGAGATTAGCCAGAGGGCTATTACTTGGACCCCCTTGACTCATGGAGTCTTCATTACCAGAGCTTTTAGGACTTCGAGAGGAGGACAAAAGAGAGGGATAGGACTCCTTCATGAGCACTGATTGTGGTTGAGGATTTAGACTCTACTATCAAGGAATACGTTCTTGATGGGGATGATTTGTTAGATGAGGGGCTGAGAGAGGATGCACAAGATGATGGTTCTAATGGTGCTGATGACATTGATGATGCTCTTGAGGGTTTGTCCGTAGTTCCTAGACCTCCTCATTCTAATGAGGTGATGCAACAACTTGACCCTGCTTGGCAGCCCGGTGACCCACTTAAGTCTACACTTGCTTTATTATTTTCTCTCTTTGTCCTTCCTTCTCTTTCTTATTTGTTAGGAGATAACACATTTTCACTTTTTTGGTTCACTCTGTAGGTAATGTTGAGGAGTGGATGGCTTTTGTTCGTGAGGTTAATATCAGTTTGGTTGCCCACTTCACTAGGATGACTTGAGGGATGCTTTTGGCTGATCCTGGTGTGCCCCCTACTGTTGGGCGACACACTGACATGTTTTCTCCTACCTACCACAAATGTCAAGCAAGAGCAAATTTGAAGGCCGAGAATCTCATCCTTAAGGGTGAGAATCAGGTGCTTTGTGAGATGGCTCAGCTTGAGTTTGGATAATGAGATGTTAATGATGCGGGGCCTTCACAATCATGCACTCATAGTAAGGTACCTCACTCCCATTGGTCTCATGGAGTGACTAATGGTACACATAGACAGAGGAGCAGGAGTCCTGAGGGTTCCATTGGGGGGAACCGCCCTTGAGTTCATCTAGTTTTTCTTTGAAATCGTGCCCCCTTGCATGGGGAACCTTTACTTTCCTCGAGAGCATTTTGTCTTAGCTCTTGTACTCTTATACATGTAAGCTTCGGATATATAAATGAAAATTTGTCTTTTCATGGTTTTAGATATCGTATGGGTGCTAATCTCTTGTGCATTTTGGAAGTTTAAGAACTCTTTGATTAGTTTTGACCTTCAACTCTAACAATGCAAGCATGATAACGATGACATGTTTTTGTAACTTTTTTGGCATATATATATGAAATGCAGTTTACGATATGTAGATGCAAAAAGACACAAGGGATGCTTGAAATGAAATTTTTACTTCTATGGAATGTCACGAGTTATGACATTGAATTTATTGCTTTGGGACTCTTTTTTTCATTTTGATATGAATGCAAGGTGGAACAAACAATATGACTACTCTTTTAATATGATTTTCAATCCATGGGATTGCAAGTTATCCTGATATAAGAGACCTAATCAAGGCTGTGAGATAGGGTTTTTTGAACTCAAGTGGGGAGTGGGAGTGAAATGGAGTGCTTCTAAATTTTGACTTTGCTAGAGGCTAAACACCGATCCTCATCTATATAAGACAATTTGATAAGCTTTCAATTTAGATAAGTAACAAACTTTGTTGATGTTCGCTAGACTTAGATCATAGATGACAAGCAAAATAGACCCAGGGTAAAGGATAAATGAGAAAGAACAAGGGTCCCTAGATAGAAAATGATCCTAAAGACTACTAGACTCTTGGCTTTGCTCAGCTAGTGCATGTGTGTGGTTTGTACCTTTCTTTTTTTATTTTCTCTGTTAGAATGTCACCCTTGAGGCTTTGAAATTAGACTGATCTCCACCCAAGAGTACGGACATTCAACAATCTTCTCTCTTTCACTGTTTTTTTGTATCTCTTTTTTTTTTTTAGTTTTTCTCATTTTTTTGTATTTTCTAGAATGCCTCACTTGATTTTCTCATTTTTTTGGATTTTTTAACTTTTCAAGAAATGAATGCTTTTGGGACTTTTGATATGCAATAACTTGATCTCTTAATTCAATACTCTTATTTTGATCACTCATTTTTTTATTCACTTGTATTTTAGATTGCTTCCTTTAGAGTTTTGATCCTCCTGACATTTTTGGCCAGGTAATCATGTCGAACTTCTCTTCTACTAGGGAAGGATTGGGAAGGTCCACTTGCAAGCTTCCTTTGAACATTATAGGTTTGAATACTGACTTTTTTTAGACCTAACATCTTCACTCATTAAGACTGGGATCAGTGTAAAGCTAATAGCTAGGCTTTGTTTTAGAATCACTGGAAATGAAAAGGGGAAATGGTGATTGTAAAAATAGGGAATCTGTAGGTCCTGAAAGGTTCACATATACCTAAGAAACCTTAAACTCCTTACTGAAATGAAAATAATATAAGAACAAGTCATTCAATGTAATGCAAGATGAATAGAATGATACTGAAATGCAAGAAACAAACTCTTTTTGATATTTTTGGTTTTTATGATTTTTTTGTATTTTTGGAATATTTATTTTTTTTGTATTTTTATGTTTTATGATTTTTAGACATAGTATTTCTTGAGGTGAAAGGCATTGACTGTTTCACCAAATTCTTCTCCCTCCATTGTGTATAGGAGATAGACATCATTTCTAACATCTTCTTTAACCATGTAAGGACCTATCCAACTGGGTCTAAACATGCGTCCTTCACCAGTTCTCTTATCGATTAAGTTGTCTATCCTGAGTACTAGGTCTCTCACTTGCAAAGGTCTTGGGATGACTTTCTTGTTATACTACTTCTTCATTCTTGTGAGGTAAGAGTCATGTCTTTGGACATCTCTTAACCTTGTTTCATCCATCATTTCTAATTTAGCTAATCTTATCGCTCGATACTCCTCGTTATCCAATAGACCTTGCAATGACACTCTTAGACTAGGCAATTCCACTTCCAATGGTAACACTGCCTCTGACTCAAAAGTGAGGGCATAAGGGGTGGTTCTAATTAGTGTTCTTACACTTGTTCTATAAGCCCAAAGAGCTAGATGTAAATGTAAATGCCAATCTCTTTTGAAGTCTTTCACAATTTCGACCAATATTGATTTCAACATTTTGTTTGTTGCCTCTACTTGCCCATTCCCTTGAGGATAGTAAATCGAAGCAAAGCTATGATTGATGTGGAATCTCTCACAAAACTCTCTCACTTGTGGATTTTTGAATGATGATGCATTATCTATCACTATTACTCGAGGAATTCCAAATTGACATATGATTTGATTCAATATGAACTTTGCAATTACTATCCTTGAAATTGTAGTGAGAGGCATGGCCTCTACCAATTTGGTAAAATACTCTATCATGTGGATGATGAACAAATGTCCATCCATTGATGGGGGAGATATCTTCCCCACCAAGTCCAAACCTCAAGTGGAAAAGGGCCAAGGGGTAACTATCAGTTGCAAGTCTCTTGTTGGTGTGTGATGAACATGTGTGTAGGCTTTGACATTTTGGGCATCTTTTTATGAATTTGATTGTAGCTCCTTGTAAACATGGCTAGAAATACCCCATCTAGTGTATTTTTCTTGCTGTAGAATGACCACTAAAGTGTCCTCCATAGATTCCATTATGGCATTCTTCTAGCATTTTACATGCCTCTTCTTTGTCGACACATCGAAGCAACATCCCATCTAAGGCTCTTCAATATAGCACATCATCAATCAAGACATATCTTACGGTGATGGCGTGTAAACATCTTTTTCCTAAGGGAGGCATGTTCTCTGGGTAAGTTCTATTTGCAAGATAGTTGACAATGTCTCCATACCAATATGAAGTGGCATATTTCTCAAGATAAATTATGCAAATTTCTTCATCGAGGAAGTCTCCATTTATGGGCTCCTCTTAAGGAACTGGATTGTCTGCTAGCCAATTTGTTATTACCTGTCCTTTGACCAAATTTTGATTAACGTAAGTTAATTCAAACTCACTTAGTAATGTTACAAATCGGCCAGCCCTTCTTGATAGCATTGGCTGATTTAAGAAAGTTCTCAACTGTTTAGATCGTATCATAACTCTGGTTTCTTGATTCAACATGTAATGTCGTAGTCTCTGAGTTGTGAAGGCTATGGCCAGACACTCTTTTTTAGCTTGAGTGTAATTCTTCTCATATTCCAACAAGGTTCGACTTATGAAATATAGCTCTTTGTCTTCCACCTTCATCTTCTTGAGCCAACATGCAAGCTACAAAGATATCGGTTGCTCTGAAATACAAGATGAAAGGTTTGTCATGTTTTGGTGCCATTAGCATGGGTGGAGTCAACAAGAATTTCTTTACTTGCTCAAATGCATTTTGATAGTCCACAGTCCAAGTTATGCCAACTTGTTTCTTTAGTAATTGATTGATCGGATGAATCTTGAAAGTCATGTCCAGTATGAAACACCTGATGGCACCTAGTTGTCCCAAGAAAGTCCTTAAGGTCGTCTCACTTGTTGGTGGGGTTACGTTTAAGACTGCTTTAACTTTTGCTAGATCGATGTCAATTCCTCTTCGTGAAATGATGAAACCCAAAAATTTTCTTGCCGTGACTCTGAAAACACACTTTTTAGGATTTAATCTTACTTTATATTCTCAAAGTCGATTGAAGTTCTTATGAAGATCCTCCGCATGTGTTGATCTTTGCTTTGATTTAGACAAAAGATCATCAAAATATGTTTCTACTATCTTGTGGATGTAATCATGGAAGATGTGTGCCATAGCCCTCTGATAGGTAGCCCCTACATTTTTTACCTCGAATGGCATGACTACATAACAAAAGGTTCCCCAAGGGGTGGTGAATGTCATTTTGTTTGATCTACCTCTAAAATTTTGATTTGATTGTATCCTGAGAACCCATCCACAAGAGAAAGGACTTCATATCCTACAATTGAATTGATGATTTGATCGATGGATGACAAGGGAAAACCATCTTTTGGACAAGCTTGATTGATATCCCTAAAGTCGAGGCATGTTTGAATTTTTCCATTCTTTTTTAAAATGGGACAATGTTTGACACCCAACTTGAATAATCTATTGGTTTGATGAAGCCAACATTCAACAACTTCTTCAATTCTTCTTTTACCATTTCAGCTAGTTGTGGCTTTATGGGCCTCAATTTTTGTTTTACGGGTTTTGCGTTAGGTTTTGTTACCAAGTTGTGCACCACAATTTTTGGGTCTAGCCCTGGCATGTCTGAATATGTCTAGGCAAAAATGTTAAAATATTCAATGAGAAACTAGGTGTACTCTTCTAATTCTTTGTCATTTAGTTCTCCTAATTTTAACATTTTTGGTTTCTCAGGTGTTCCTACATTGATATCAATGGTATCCCTAGTTAGTGATGGATGTCGCTCCTCGAATTTCTGAGGGACAGGTGGTAAATCTAAATTTTAGTTGATTTGGAGGACCTCCTTTTCCCTTCCAAAATAGTCTTCTAGGTGAGAAAGGAGCACGCATTCTTTCTTGTGATATACTCTTGGAAGTCCATCATAGGCATTCAAATATTCAAGGATGGCCTCATCATTTTCAGTGTAATCTCTGGTTGGTTTCTCTGTTTGATCCATAGAATAGTTTAGAATGCTTGGTAATTCTTCACTTTCCAATGACTCTCCATGCACTGACACAATGTATTCTGAGTTTTGAAGTTGAGCATGTGGCGAAAATAGTGCGGCTGATGTAGCCATTGAATCTGCTACTTGGTTTTCTTCTTGGTGTATGACTTTTATGGAGAAGAAATCAAAGAATTGAACTAGTTTCCTGATGGTTTCCTTGTAAGGTCATAGTCATTTTGATTTTGTTTCATAATTCTTTGCAACTTGGTTGATCACTAATTGGGAATCTCTAAAGGTAGAGACCTTATTGATTCCCATTCTCATGGCTAACATGACTCCTAGGGATAAGGCTTCATACTCAGTGATATTGTTTGTGCAAAAGAAATCCAATCTGAAGGCAAAGGGGAGGAATTTTCCTTCAAGAGAGGTCAGGACTATCCCTGTCCCTGCTCCAGTTTTACAACTAGCTCCGTCGAAATGTAGTGTCCATAGGTTCTGATTATTTTGCGGTTGAGATGTTTCTCTGAACTCATAAGTTGACTTTCACTTTTCCTCTTTTTCTTCCCCTTCTTCAATGATTTTTATTGTTCCAACTGAGAGATTCTTGATGTCAAATTCATCAAAACATGGGATGACCGCTAAGCCAAACAAAGCATGAGACTTGGTGGTATGAGGATCAAAGGGGAACTCTCTGCGATCGTCCATGCATTGATATGATATGTTGTGAGTACCCGTGTTTGGTTGAAGATCTTGAGTTTCTTCCTTCATTTGTGATTTTATCTTTTTGTCCTTTTCTTCCTATTCCTTCTTGTAAACACTAAAAGGATCAGGGCCTACTTCAAGACAATACAGATCTTTCCCAAATGATGGAAGTGAATTTTTTGAAACAAAGTGGAGGCGATGGCCTTCATAGTGTGAATCCAAGGTCTCCTGAGGATCATGTTATAATTGGTTTCTTTGTTGATGATATAGAAGTCTGTAGAAATGGTTTTAGCCATTAGAGTGAGTGGTAAGTTGATCTTCCCCACTGTTTGAATGCCATGACTGTCATATATCCTCAAGGTGGCAGCCTGTTGTTTTATACCTATTTTTCTATATCCCATCCTTCACAGGAATCACATTGGCAAGAGATTGATTGCCAATCCTTCGTCCACTACTGCTCTTTTTATGATGACCTCTTTGACTTGAATCTGTATGTATAGCAGTGAATCCCTTTTCTTACTTCATATTTAGGGAGTTTTGAGACATCAAATATGAGAGGAGTTGGCTCCTTTTGTGTAGAACATCCCACTTCTAGTACTTCCAAGAATGTTTTCCGGTGCGAGGGGGAGGCTCTCAACAAATTTATTACTTGTGAGAAGACATTTTCTATTTGGTCTATTTGTTCTTCTTCTTGGATTACAAATACTTCTTGGTTCAACTCCACGTGATTGGAGCTATTTTGATTGGCCTTCCCTTTCTCATTTTGAGGTTCCTTCTCCTTCCTTTGAGATTGAAGGAGGGTGAGGAAGTTGTGCTGTTGGTCTAGAGTAAGTTTTGAGATAGCTTTGTTGTATCCATAACAAGTCTTTGTTTCATGACCCTTTGTCCCATGGAACCAACAATATGTATTGGGATTGTATGAGTAATGGTTTGATCCTTGGTTTTCTATTTGTCGCCATTTGTCATTACTGGGATTGCTCTTCACAACATTGACATCTTTGTCTGGGGAGGCATTTGACGTGGTCTTTTCAACTCCTTTTGATGTTTTGAGTCTTCCATTAGTATCATAAGTCTTTCGACCATTGTTGATGGTAGCTTGATCGATCCTCAAAGCACTTTCCAATGTTTCTTCATAGGATCTGTATGGTAACTTCTGAATGTTTTCTCTCATGTCCTTATTTAAGGCATGTAAGAAAAGGTCGCATAACTCGCTGTGATCAATGTTTGGGGCACTAGTTGAGGAATAGAGGACTTGCCTCTGCCATGTGATGATGTGGGCTATAGATTCATTCAGCTCTTGTTTGATGGTTAGGAACTCTCTGATCCCTATTTTGATGAGTTTGTTCATGTCAAATGCCATGAAAAATTCTTTGATCAGTTGTCTGAATGAGTGGATTGAGGCCTCCTATAGGTGATAGTACCAATCTAGAGCTATTCCTTTGAGGGTTTTGGAGAAAATCTTGGCAACAACCCCATCCCAAGGGAGGAGTTTCCTTATCACAGTAGTGTAAGATTTGATATGCGAATTCAGATCTCCTTCTCCTTTGAATTTTGGGAGATCAGGTAGTGGTCAAGGTAATTGTACGTTCCTTATGTTTAGATTAAGAGGTTCTTTCAAGTACTCCAAATATGTCCCAAGAAAGGCACTTTGCGATTGGGGAGTCAATAGCAATTCAACCCTGTTGGAGGGTTTTGGTAACCTACTGTTTGATTTACTGGGTTTCCTAACATTGTTGTGTTCTAAGTAGGAGGGTTCCCATTTATGTCATTACTCGTATTTCTTGAGTAATAGCTGAGGTAGGGGGGATTCTGAGATGCTCCCTGGTCTTGTTTAACTTGGATGTTGTCATAGGACTTTTGTCTTCTTTCAGGAGCAAGTTGTTCTTCTTCCAAGGTTCTAATCCTTTGCACTAGAGTTGCAATTAGATTTGTAGGCATGGTAGCTCTAGCCATTTCCTCATTTTTTGGGTTGTCTCTTCGAGTGTTACCATGATGTTGTGCTTCTTCTTGTGCAACATTATCTCTTTGTTCCTCTTGTAGGGAAATTTTAATGCTTCTTGCGCGTCTCTTGCTTCTTGCAAGTATTTTTCCAACCTTTTCACCTCCTCATCAAGATGAGTAGTTGAGGTACTTGTGGAAGGTTGATCAGGTCGATGGATTTCTGACCTTATTTGAACTCTCCTAGCCTTATGAGGCGCATTTGGTATGGATGGGTTGTGTTCCCAAGCTCGATTGTTGAAATACAAAGAATGCCTGGGTTCTCTTTGGTCTTGTTTGTAATCAGTCTTTGTAGTCATAACAATTCGTGACAGGTGCATCTGGGTGAGGTAGCACATATATGTCAAAGGAGGGACTTTGTGGTTCCCTAGAAGGGACATTCCCTAAGTTTAGATCAGGCTTTGTCATATTTGGGGGTGCCGTAGACACCACAGAATAAATGGAACGAGTGATAGTGAAGGTGATGAAAGCGGAAGTGACTATGAAGAATAAAGTGAAAATGTTTGAAGGTTTTCAATATTTTTATAGAATCTGAGCTTTTGGAATGCGAACAACATAAACAAAAGTTTTTGTTCTTCACGTGGGGTTCACCAAAATATGTATGCTCAAAATCATGACGTCAGTTACCTAGGGTTGTCAAGTTAGATTTTGGCGCACACATAGACCCTTCCCTCCTTACCAAAGGGGTGAACCACCACGTCACTCTCACTCTCATGGAAGTAGCCAGTCGAGAGGAGGTGAGACACGTGGGTGGTCTGGCTCGTTGGAGAGATGGACTTCGTGGAGAGGGGTCAACAAGTCCTAGGATCTTTGTTGTTGTGCACTTATGTAGACGTGTTGTTCAATGATTGTGCTTGTAGAGATAACCATATGACCTGAAGGGTCACTAGTTACTGTTCTCCTATTGGGGTTTTTGATATTCCACCTTTGTGTGGGTAAGCGATTCTTCTCGTTGATGTTTTCCTATCTTTCAAACTATCGGATGTATGCTTGTTGTATTTGAAGTTGTCTAAATGCTTCTAGTTGTTGTAAGACAAATGGATCTGGTTGCGGTCTCTGATGGATTTCCTCTATCTCCTCAAGGATCACCCTCACCCACTTACCTCTTAATCTTGGGCACATTCGTGAGCCGAGACAAGAGATTGGCGTATGTGAGCTAACCTTAACTTGACCTAGGTTTTGACTTAGGGTTTGTATGACCTAAGGTTTTGACTGTGCATTGACTTCATTGACCTTTGTGATAGAATCAAGGGTTTTGACCAATGTTTGACTATGGTTGACCTTGTGATGGAATCGAGGGTTTGCAAATTTTCTAAGTGTCTAATGTTTCAAAGTTCTTTTGTGGGTTTTTGTATGAATGTAACACTAAATGAAATGTAAAGCTTCTTTTTGTTTTTTTTAATGTTTTTGGAATTGAAGATGCATTTTCTAATCTAGAAATCAAAGAATGAATGCACACTATAATGAATTTACCTAATGCAATTTAAACTATGTTTTTGGTGTTTTCTAAATTTTTGGAACAAATTAATCTAAGAAAGGAAATTAAACTATGAACTTTGAAAGCAAATTACTCTAAGAATGTAAGATCTATCTATCCTATCAAGGAAAACACAACAAGATTATTGATCTCAAGAGCAATTTTAGTTATCTAATTACTACAAATTGAAAGAAAGCATAAAGGAACCCAGAGACATGTGAGCCTCCACTACCCTAAAAAATCCTTGTGATTGCAACCTCGTATCCTCTTGTAGCAGCAGGGTATCCTCTTGGCGACAAGATGATAATGGAAGCAAAGATAAGATTTTGAAGCTTTGAAAAGAGAGATCAATGAGAGCTATTGATGAGCATGATGACTTGATTTGAGTAGCGTATGGACATATAATGAGCTTTATGTGAAAGTTAGATGAAGCAACGAATAAAACAAAAGACTCCTATGTCCTTTATGAGCATGAGAATGCTGAATGTGGAGAGCAATAACTTGCAAGAGCTGCGTGCACAGATGAAATTGCCTCCTTTTATGTTTGAGGAAGGGGGGTGTTTATAGGTTAGAAGAAGGGATGAGAGGTGAGGAAGGAGAGTTAACTCAATTTAATTAGAGAGTTAACATAGAGGATTCAAGAGTGATCTGGACTAAAATTAGAGTGATCTACCCAATAAAAGCTTATCACTCAAGAAGTGAAGGAGTGCATGAGTTGTTAATTTAAGATGAAATAGAGCTAATTATGCATGTTTGGGTGCATGAAACAATTAACTCCATATTAGGCTAAAAAATCCATGCAAACAGGAAGACAATTGGGTGAAACAGAGCTTTTTCGAGTTAGAAACTTGAGTCTTTCCGTGACTAGAAACACAAAAGGGTTGCCTAGGGGTCACCCCTTTCATCAGTCAAGTCACCCGGGGGGTGACCCATGGGTGACCCTCAGAGGAGGGCACTTGGGTTGAAGTGCATGATGGGAGATGGAAGAGGAGGAGAAAAGAATGGGATCTACCTCCAGAAATAGGTCAATCACATGTAAAAATCCAAATCTCCATTGGCAAAGCATGATCTCTCAGGGGGAGATCTGGAAATAATAGGGGGAGATTTGGATTGGTTGAGTGAAACTGAAAATTGAAAGTTGGAGATGGCTAGGGAGGACCTCTAGAAGGCTTCTAGGGGTTGGAGAAGATGAAAAACACTGAGGAGAGGTGAAAACTCACCTACAAGACACATATAAGGCTTAGGAGCAAGGTTGTAAGCTTAGAAAATGCAAATCGACAAGTGTCGAAAAGCATCGAAAAGTGTCAACAACAAAGAGAGAGAAAACGACAAAGGGGAAACAACACAAGATGAAAGAGAAGAGACATTACCAAGAGAATTATTGCTTAGAGGATGTTATTTCACGCTTATATGTACGTGACAAGGATTATGACTCATCATAGGGGTCCTCGTGGAGGTTGTGCATGATTTTGGTGCTTCAAACTATAGGTCTAAAACTAAGCAAGGAGAATATCAGCAATTAAGTGAACCCAACTCTCTACAAGAGTATGGTTGGAGATTTGATGTATTTAACTGTTACAAGGCTTGATTTAATGTACGTGGTAACGCTAATAACTAGGTTCATGGAGAGACTTAAAGACACACACTGGCAAGAAGGAAAGAGAATCTTGAGATATGTCAATGACACACAAGGCTATGGCATATTGTACACTGCATCTAATAAGTTTGAGCTGGATGGTTACACAGACAGTGATTGGGCAGGTAGTCTAGATGACAGAAAGAGCACATCTAGATATGTGTTACACATGGGTTCAAGATCCATTTCATGGGTATTAAAGAAGCAACCCATTGTTTCTCTCTCCACAATAGAAGCTGCGTATATTGTAGCAAACACAACATGTCAGGCTATTTGGCTGAGAAGAATCCTTACATATTTGAATGAACATCAAGAAGATGGTACAACTATATTTTGTGATAATGTCTCCTCAATAGTTTTGATAAATAATCTAGTCTTCCATGAACGAAGCAAACACATTGAAATCCGATATCATTTCATAAGTAAGCTAGTAGAGCATGGAGAGATAAAACTTGAGTTTTGTAGGTTAGAGTAGCATCTCACTGATATTTTTACTAAGGCACTATCTAAGGAGAGCTTAGAATGCCTAAGAGAAAGCTTGGGCATCATGGATAGCTCCAAATTTTAGCTTTGGAAAGAAAGTTTTAAACAACCCCGAATAATAGGCTCAGAAATTAGCCCTCGACAACAGCTTCAGAAATGAGCTCTAGACAGCTCTGGAGATACATAATGAAACTCTAGATTAAGGCGGAGTGTTGGAATTTCTAGTCTAGAGTATGCATTTACTCCACCTACCTCCCTCCATCAGAGATCATTTGGAGATCTACTTCCTGCCGCAGACTTGCAAAATAGTTAATGCATTCTGCTGGCTTGTCAGAAGCTTCAGTTATTGCTGGTCAGTCCATTCAATGTGTGGGTGAGTTTGAATTTGGTTTGAGTGGCATATTCTTGGGTGAAGAAAAGACAAAAATAAAGGAAGAGAATGAAAAACAAAAGATGAATGTATGCAGCAGCAACATAGTAGCGCATAGCAAAGAAGATTTGTTGCGCAACAATAGGAAGAATATTGCAGAGAGAGTGCAGAGAATAGAGCTCTAGACAGTTCCAGACACACGCAACAAACAGTTAGTCGAAATAACAAACAGCTCTAGGCAGAGAAGGACAATTGTAATGTCTAGTAAGCTCTAGAGAGAGCAAGTTTTTGTAAGGAGAGAAGAAACAAAACTGTAACTTTGGTGATTGTATTTCTTGAATGTAAAATAGTTATTATCATCAATAGAAATCTTTGTTTGTGTATTGTGTCTTGTGTCCCCTCTCTCTCTTGTTTGTTCCTTCTTCCCTTCAACCATATGGTAAAGGTGAAGCGCTTCCAACAAAGTGATATTAGAGCTATACCACTTCCAACATAAATGTGGACATGGTCCAACAAATTATTATTGATAATTTATATATTAATATAAAACCTAAAGAAACATATAAACTCATATTTATAATTACACTAGTGAATATAAACTCATATTTATAATTACACTAAATTTATAGTGAAGAGGATGTAAGATGATCTAATATCTACGTTATTTGTGGAGAGGATGTAAAATGAGCTAATATCTATATTATATGTGGGGACTACTATGAGGAGGATGTAATTCTATCAAACTCGAAAATGGTTGGTATTGATACGTGGAATCCACTTATCACAAGGAAAATTTATAACGCCCCTTCTTTTAGCTGACTCCTACATATTCATTTTCTGTTTTAAAAACGTTGTTAAATGTAAGTACGGAATCTTTGCTTGGCAAGCATGTAAAACTTTTAATAGCTCAACTACATAGTTCACATGATAATTATTTCCCAATTGAAGACGAAATGTTAAAAGTTGCACAAATCTTGGGTTTCAATTACTACAATTTGACGACTTGAATCTACCTTGCCGTGTTAGATAAAATGTACAAATTCTTTTGTACATTCCTTTGACGTGTGGTCTGTCAGCTGAAACGCTCTACCTGTAATGCATCTTTGACGAACTAAAAAGCAAAGATTAGACCAGATATATATTGGTTGTTAATGGTCTTTGCTCGAGATGGAATTAAACACGTTGAACGCAACACAGGTTTTTTCGGTTGAAACAGAGGAAAACTAAAAAAGGGGAGGCTGAGTTGAATATAGACCTTTGAATCTTCTTTTATTTCAATGTGGAAGTAGTTAAAAGATCTGGCATGTTGATCATAGTATGCTAGGGTTTACTGGGGATTGGTCATTTAAATGAATGATTGAACATAATGTGCTGGTTATTTATGTTGGTGGTCTAATATGTAATTATTAATGTTGAGAAATTAAGTAACAATTTGAATAAGGAAGATTTAATCTTCCTGTAACCAAAAGTCAATATTCTCAGTTCACATTTCTTTTCTAAATTCTCCCTTGAAACAAGATAGACAGAGAAAACTGACTTATAATATTTGGTTCCATAAATTCAACCATATATAAAGAGTTCATTTCATAATTTGCTGTTATTTTAATTGATTTGTTTAAATAAACTGGATGACCTAATGCATGACTATTAACATTGAGAAAACAAGCAGACAATGTTGTTGGATGATCTAATGCATGACTATTAATATTGAGAAAACAAATAGGCAATGCTGGATGCACATTTGACGGTATTTATCAATAAATTGAAACTCAAAATCATGTTATGTTCTAAATTTCAATTAATTAATAAATATGGTCAAATGTGCATCTAGAATGTTGGATAGACAATGCGAAATAAGTGTCAATGCCATAATCAGAAGTCAATGTTTACCAATTCACATTTCTTGGAACAAGGTAGATGGAAAAAAACTCGCCTTCACTATTTTGTTCCACAATTCAACTATCTACTGTCACTTTTATCACGTACATGTAAGCAATCCAAAAGAATTTGACCTTTTAAAAAGTGGAGCACCAAAAGTATGAACTTTACCAACTCTACTATGCATAAAAGTATTAGTGACTTTTGATGATACTAATTTAATATACAGGCTTAACAAGATTTACCCCCTCTACTGGTCAAAAATGACCTGCCATATTTACTCAAAAAGTCTTCCAATAACATTAATTTTCTGTCCCAATCAAAATCCTGAACATGCCCCCGGATTTCAAAAATGACCTTCCATATTTTACTCAAAAAGTCTTCCAATAACATTAATTTTCTGTCCCAATCAAAAATCTGGACATGCCCCCGGATTTCACTCATGGTTGGGCATGGTGGTCCTTCTCTGACTTCGGCACCGTCACGGAGAAGTTAGGTTTCTTTTTAATAAGTGTGTTGGACATATTTATCCGTCAAACATGAGTGACAGTAACCCTGTCGGCTTAAGGGCAATGTGAAAACACATTATTCTTTTTCTACAGAGATGCACTTTCACATTTTAAGATTAATGCTTGACTTTTATACTCTGCTCTGTCACATGACTGCAATTATGCACTTTTTCTTCTCCGTAATGAATGCAAATATGAAGTTTTTTTAGTTGTCGAAATAATTTAGAAGAGTACAATTTTTAAGTATAGGGCTACGTTATCTGGTACATTCAAAATACATAAATTATTTTATCTACAAGTTTCACCACTGTTTTGCAGGTGGCTGTTAGCGGTGATTAAATTTGATGACCATTTATTTGTTATGTGAAATACCCTTTCCAGCTTGCATTATTAATATTTTGTTTTTAATTATGGTAAGCAGGGGTTTTGAAAGGGTCAGAACTTTGTAGAAGATGATAAAATATTGAAGCCCAAAGAATTATAAAGAATTACAAACATGAAACACTAACAGCTTAACAGGGACAGTACAACAACAAGACTAACAAGAGGAAGAAACCCCCAAAAAACAACCAACCCAAAGTTAAGGTGGTGTGAAACCAAATTGCTCTAAAGAACTTTGAGTAAATTCACCTAACTTGTCCTTAATGATGAAATCCTTCCGCTCAAATCTCCCTTTCTTGGATGCCCCCTTTTTCGCTTCACAGCTCCATCAAAGGTGTCTCAGACATAGCTTTTGGATCCTCAGAATCCTTCTCCCTACATTTCTCATCCTCATAAAAGATCTTGCAAGCATTATTAGATGCTTGCTCCTTTTTCCTCCACACAAGATGTTTGTGTTGAGGCTTAGACCAATAGTTGCAGCATGGCCCACTTTGAGGCAACAATCGCATATAACTATAGAATTCTTGAAAACAATATGCTGCACCAAATTTCCCAGATTGGAAAATAGTGTAATTTGAGAAGGGAGCATTCTATCAACTTCCATAAAGACACAATATAGTAGATACCAAACATATCAACTTCCACAAAAACACAAAATCTAGTAGATACCAAATGTCTCTTGAAAAATAAAAAATACACTAAATGTTTTAATTTTGTTTGGAAAACTATTTCATCTTTCTATGTTAAGGGTGAAGGAAAATAATAGTTTCATGTAGTTGAATTTGAAAATCATCTCATAGGTTTGCACTACAAAGCCAACTTACACACTTGAAGAGACAAAATAGATTTTATAAATATATTTAGGGTTAACTAATAATTTAAATTAATTATGTCTAATAAAATTTTAGAGAAAGAGTTATAATAAATTATATTTAGAGATTAGAAAGTTGGAAATTAAGAGTAAGAGGATTTGGTTGATTTTGATGGTTGATAGAGTTGTTCAGTATTTAGATAATCACTTTTTAATTATAGTTCAAAATCATTTTAATTGAATGAAGTAGAAGCAAAGTGACAAAATATGAATTGAGTCACCTAGGAATTTAATGTTGTAACATTGTTGTATCATGATATGGTCTAAATTGCATGATTCTATCATAGGTGGCTTGATATCATCCTTAATGGAATTTGACCTTTGGTATCTATAGAGAATACTCATCTAGGTGATGTCTATATATAAGGAAAATTGTGTTGTTATAAGAAGCACTATTGGGGACATACTATGATAGAGAGAAATAGCAACCAAATTCCTTGATAGTAGTTAGGCCCTGTAGTGTGCCGTACCTGTTGGTATTTTAAATGATCTTTTATGTGTGATTTTTATTATTATTTTTTGTGATCTTTCAGACTAGAGAGAAGAATGCAGAAGGGGTTTTCAATTTTCCTGCAGATGTGTTGCCGGAGCATACAATATATAGCATATAACCTAAACCCAGAAAATTTATAACAGATATAAAGAAACTATCGACTACCTAGATAGTAAAATGACCAATAATGAATTACTGTGACATACCCATGTTCAGATTTGCAACTTCATATTTCAGCTGTAGCCGGACCAGCAAATGGGCATAGCCAGAATCACTCCAAACTCCAAGGAATAGAAAATATTATGCTTATATTAATAGCAGCAATACAGGAGGCCCTAGACGCCTCATACGATGCAAACTAGAAGCTGCCCACAAAGAGAAATGAAGCTCAAACTCCCAACTTCATGCTTGGATGTGCACGGCCATGGCTGGAAGTGTATATCAGCAGCAAGAATACTACCACAAACACTCTAAAATCTGCCTACACAGCCCTTCTTAATCAGTAAATGACAATATCATAAATAATATCACATTTAGCTCAGCAACTTTTTGAATATCTCCATTTTCAGCACATTTGTGAATGCCGAATACATCCATCGTCAATGGCACCGTTGGGTGGTATTGCACACCTGTGGGATACCGTCACTAATTGAGGTTTCCATCTCCAATAGCCTAATGCAAAATCTCCAACACCAAAACCCTAGCAGAGCTCTCATACACAATATCAAACATAGCATAAAAACCAAATGAGCTCCAAATGACCTTTTTATCTTCCTCCAAGATAAGCGTTGGGCAATTAGGAGGGAAAATAACAATCAATTTCATTTTATGTCTCCTAGGGATGGAGAATAACAATTTACTTTCACTTTATGTCTCCATTTCATTAATTTCACTTTTCTGGCAAAAATATAACAAAGTCCATATTAATATAAATTAATAAATCTTCGGACTTTAAAATAAGTATGAAGACGGTGTTGGAATTCACTGATATTTAGCTCGCTGGAAAGGTCTCGATGAAATGTATCTGATCCAACTCTGAAAATCTCGAACCAACATAGTACCCGAACTTACTAAAAATAGTAAGTAACGGCCAAGAGCCCACTGAACCAACCACGAGGATGCCAATTGGATCCACTAAGTGCGAACCAAGACTCTGTCACTGCCAAAGACCTCTAGAGCTAAACTAACCATAGTTCCCTAACCAAACTGCTAGCCCATGGAAACTCCATGATGGACTAACCATGTGTCTAGAAGGGGACATTACAGTTCGCCCTCCCTAAGATTGCTTGCCTCAATCAATCTCAGCTCAGGATGCTCTAGAATCCGCTTATTCTCCCATGTAGCATCCTCAACCGGTAGGTTTTTCCATTTGACCAGGTACTCTCTGATAATCCTCCTCCTCAAATTACGATCCCTGGTGTCAAGGATTGCTTCGGGTACCAATATCAACTTCCTCTCATCATCAAGAGGAGGCAACTCAACTGAAGGTGTCACATTGTGCCCCAGTGCCTTCTTGAGGCGAGAAACATGAAACACATTATGTACCCTGCTCCCTGCTGGTAACTCCAACTCATAAGCCACTTCACCAATCCTCCTGGTGACCCTGAAGGGTCCATAATACCGTGGCTTCAACTTCTCTGCTCCACTCTTCTTGAGAGTAGATTGCCTATAAGGCTGTAGCATGAGGTAAACCATGTCACCAACCTCAAATGATCGCTCAGTCCTCTGCTAATCTGCATACTACTTTTGCTGATTCTGAGCTTTCTGTATGTTTTCCTTCAATGCCCTCATGATATCCTGACTCTCCTGAAGGAAGTCTTTGGCCTTCGGCACCCTACTATCACCAAACAGTAAATTAACAAAGCTCGGTGCCTCATAACCATACAATGCCATGAAGGGTGACATCTGAATGGACATGTGGTAAGTGGAATTGTAGCAATACTCTCCCATGTGAAGCCACTTAACCCATGCCTTTTGCTGCCCTGAAACATAGTTTCGGGGGTATCCTTCCACCCACTTATTCACTATCTCTGTCTGACCATCAGTCTGGGTGTGATAACTTGTACTGGGTGTGAGCTCTGTCTCTGACAACCTGAAGAGCTCTTGCCAAAAATTATTGAGGAACTTGCTGTCCTTGTCGCTGACAATACTCCTAGGCAACCCATGAAGTCGAAATACCTCACGAAAGAACAACTCTGCAACCTGAGCTGTAGTGTGAGTGGTAGGAATAGCAAAGAAGTGTGCATACTTCGTCAATCTGTCCACCACCACATAAATGCAATCCCTGCCTTGGACTCTAGGTAACTCTGTGATAAAGTCCATAGAAATGCTGTCCCACTTCCTGTCAGGAATGGGTAGGGGCTGTAATAAACCTCTTGGAAGTGAGTGCTCTTGCTTGTTCTTCTGACATATTGGGCACTCTCTTACATACTGCATCACCTCGGTCTTGAGGCCCTTCCAGGTGAACCTCCCTCTGACCTGTCTATAAGTTTTGAAGTATCCTGGATGTCCTGCCATAGGCAAGTCATGAAATGCCCTCAAAACTTTTTGCTTCATCTGTGAACTTGATACCAAGAAGATCCTGTCCTTGTAAATGATCAAATCATTTACCACTGTGTACCTGTCATCTTTGATGGTGCCATCAATCACTCCAGTAGCCCACTCATCCTTAGCATACTCTGCTGAAATCAACTCTCTCCAATCATCAACAATAGCACCTAGTGCACATAGATGAGGTCTCCTGGATAACGCATCAGCAACAACATTCTTCTTTCCTTTGACATAAACAATGTCAAAGTCGTAGGCCTGTAACTTGTTGACCCACTTCTGTTGCCTCTCGTTCAAATCCTTCTATCCAAGGAAATGCTTCAGACTATTGTGATCCATCTTAACCACAAATTTGCTGCCCACCAGGTACTGTCTGAACTTAGCCAATGCATGCATGATGGCTAACATCTCCTTATCATAAATGCTGTAACTCCTCTCCACACCCCTCAACTTCCTACTCTCAAACGCAATGGGGTGCTTATCTTGCATGATTACCGCACCAATGCCTACACCCGAGGCATCACATTGTAGCTCAAAGGGCTTGCTGAAATCTGGAATAGCTAACACAGGGCAAGTACTCATGATCTGTTTGAACCTGTCAAAACACTCTTGCGCCTTATTTGACCAACTAAAAGCATCCTTACGAGTCAAATCCGTAAGGGGGGCTGCTGAATTGGGAAAACCCCTTCACAAATCGGCAGTAATATCCACAAAGGCCAAGAAATCCCTTAAGGTATGAGAGATTCTTTGGCGGTGGCCAATCCATAATTGCCCGAATCTTTTTCGGATCTACTTTCACACTACCAGCACTAATGATATGACCCAAGTATAGCAACTTGGTCATCCCAAACTCACACTTTGACATTTTGGCATACAACGACTCACTCTCCAAAATGCTTAGAACAATGTCAATGTGCTTCAGATGCTCTTCCCATGTCATGCTGTAAATTAGTATATCATCAAAGAAAATTAGCACAAATCTCCTCAATTGCTCTCTGAACACCTTGTTCATACAGGACTGGAAGGTAGCTGGTGCATTGGTCAAACTGAATGGCATGACCAGGAACTCGAAGTGCCCATAATGACACCTGAATGCTGTCTTCTCCACATCCTCATCTCTGACCCGTATCTGATGGTAACCAGATCTCAAATCAATCTTGGAGAAGTAACAGGCCCCGTGCAACTCGTCAATTAGCTCATCAATTCTAGGAATCGGGTACCTATTCTTAATGGTTTTCTTATTGAGTTCCTTGTAATCGATACACATTCTGAGAGTCCCATCCTTCTTCTTTACTAGTACCACGGATGATGCAAACGGACTCTTACTCGGCTTGATGTGACCCATCTCGAGAAGCTCTTCGTTAGCCTTCTCGATCTCATCCTTATACCTCTTTGGGTGCATGTAAGGTGTTGTGATCACTGGCTTAGCAACCTCTTCGTATAGACTGTATGTCAGGGGGATATGCATGCTTCTGCTGATCTACTGCAGGCATCACCATAACCTCGGCTGCCCATTCCACCTGATCATGACGAATCAAACGCTCCATCCGCTTGAGAGAAACAACTCTCAACCCACCATCTGAAATGCCTCTGAGCACATGTCTAACTCTGTCCACCCCAAAATTCATTTCCATCATCCACAAGTTGAGAGCGAACTCCTCAATTTCATTCAACCACTTCATACCCAACACAACATCCATCTCACCCATACCGACAACATAAAACTCTGATTGGCAAGTGTACCTATTCAACTGGATTGATAGATTGGGTATTCTCCTAGTGCAAGTGAGTACAAAACCATTTGCAACCTTCACCTTGAAGCCTTCAAATTACTCTGTTTTCAGCCCTCTCTTGGCGACCAAGTCCTCGTCTATGAAGTTATGAGTGGCACCTGTGTCAAGTAAGGCAATACATCGCTGCCCGCTTAGTACCCCTCTAATCCTGAATGATCCTTCCTTCTGAATACTCATGATACGTGCTGTAGTTCGAGCTAGATCATCCTCTCTATCTGATGCTTCCCCTGAGCCCTTTGATTCTCCACCCTCATCCTCTGAATGGTAATCCGAGTGGGGTTCCCCATCAACAGACTCATCGGCTGAAAAATACTCTAACTATTTGGCTTTCCCTTGGGCGGCACACTTGTGTGTGGGATCCCAAGGCTCATGACAATGAAAACAGAGCTTCTTCCTCCTCAAGTCATTCAGCTGATCGCTATCCAATCTAGAAGAACTCTTATGCTGCTGTCCTGCATCCCTCTGAAATGATCTCCTATCCCTCTCCTTATCCTTCCTTGGCGGAAATCCTCTGGATTGAAATTTATTCGTCCATACTGATGATTCCATGTCCCGGCCCTTCTTCATGGCCTCCTAAAGTGTAGTAGGGTCAAAACCCTTCACCCAACCGCGGAGTTGATCTGACAATCCGTCAATGAAGAGAACAACCAACTTGCGCTCAGTAATATCTGGAACCATAACAGATATATCCTAGAAATCAGCAATGTAGGAGTCTACTGATCCACTCTGTCTCAACTGAGTCAACTCCTTGAACTGTAACTCTGGATCCTTTTTATCAAACCTGTCGATCAGTCTAGCTGTAAATTCCACATAGGAAGTGACCTGATCGTGACCCAATGTGACCTTCCCATTACTCCACCATTTGTGAGCAGTCCCGTCCAAGTGTAGAGCTGCGTAAGTAATAGCGTCCTCCTCTGGCATGGGACTAATCTGCAAGTAGCTGTCCAATTTCTGGACCCAAGCTCTCGCGGTGGTCTTGCCTGATCCGTCAAAGTAAGGAAGTGTCATCTTACTTACTTTTCTCTGTAGTTCTTGGTTCTGTGATCTACCTCCCCTCCAAGGTTTGCATCTAGTCCTCATCTCAGAATATTCAGCAAATGTCATCTCATTTCTAAAACCCTCACTGGATGCTCTCTAGTCCCTTAGAATCTCCTCTTGGAACTCTGCCTGAGTAGGGTCCTGTTCAGGAACTTGATTCCTCGGAGCAAATATCAGAATACCGGGTCTGTCTCCCGCAGTGAACTATGAAGCCCTACGGTGATTAACCGAAGCCTCATCATCATCTCTATCTCTGTGCCTATCATCATGATACCTATCCCCATTATTCCGTTCTTCTCGATTCCTATCACTGTTATGCCTGTCATTCCCATCATTCCTGTTCCTTTCTCCCCATCATGTCTATTTCTATCACCGTCCTGGTACCTGTTCCTATCACCTCCATTGGATCTATTTCTGTCACCTCCATGGTACCTATTCCTGTCACCTCCATTGTATCTGTTTCTGTCACGGTGATTGTCTAAGTCATGACCCATCCGTTCGATGGCATGTGCTAACTCAGCCTGTGCCTCTACCATCTCACGTCGAGACTCTCTCATCTCTCGAGTGAGTGCGATCAAAATGTCACGTGCACTAAGTTCTGGTTCTTCCCTGTCACCCATATCTCCTGTAGGACCTGTAACTGGTGGAAGCTCTCCAGAAAATGGGTCCGTTTGTGATACCTAAGAATCATCCTCAGTAGTTGCTACCACTATCTTAGTATCTGACTCAAAAGGATCTATTACGGGAACTGGATTCTCTGGATTATTCAGCTGCGGAGCCTGTGTTCGCTGCCTTGCCCTTGTACTTCTGAACGGATATCTATCAGCTGGTCGCATGTCTCATTTTACTTCTGCATGTCAAAACTGAACTCATAGGATGGCAAGATCTTTAGCTCTGATACCACTGTAGTGTGTCGTACCTGTTGTTATTTTAAATGATCTTTTTATGTGTGATTTTTATTATTATTTTTTGTGATCTTTCAGACTAGAGAGAAGAATGCAGAAGGGGTTTTCAATTTTCCTGCAGATGTGTTGCCGGAGCATACAATATATAGCATATAACCCAAACCCAGAAAATTTATAACAGATATAAAAAAAACTATCGACTACCCAGATAGTAAAATGACCAATAATGAATTACTATGACATACCCATGTTTAGATTTGCAACTTCATATTTCAGCTGTAACCAGACCAGCAAATGGGCATAGCCAGAATCACTCCAAACTCCAAGGAATAGAAAATATTATGCCTATATTAATAGCAGCAATACAGGAGGCCCTAGATGCCTCATACAATGCAAACTAGAAGCTGCCCACAAAGAGAAATGAAGCTCAAACTCCCAACTTCATGCCTGGATGTGCACGACCATGGCTGGAAGTGTATATCAGCAGCAAGAACACTACCACAAACACTCTGAAATCTGCCTACACAACCCTTCTTAATCAGCAAATGACAATATCATAAATAATATCACATTTAGCTCAGCAACTCTTCGAATATCTCCATTATCAACACATTTGTGAATGCCGAATACATCCACCGTCAATGGCACCGTTGGGTGGTATTGCACACTTGTGGGATATCGTCACTAATGGAGGTTTCTGTCTCCAACAGCCTGATGCAAAATCTCCAACACCAAAACCCTAGCAGAGCTCTCATACACAATATCAAACATAGCATAAAAACCAAATGAGCTCCAAATGACCTTTTTATCTTCCTCCAAGATAAGCGTTGGGCAATTAGGAGGGAAAATAACAATTAATTTCACTTTATGTCTCCTAGGGATGGAGAATAACAATTTACTTTCACTTTATGTCTCCATTTCATTAATTTCACTTTTCCGACAAAAATATAACAAAGTCCATATTAATATAAATTAATAAATCTTCGGACTTTAAAATAAGTATGAAGACGGTGTCGGAATTCACTGATCTTTAACTCGCCGGAAAGGTCTCGATAAAACGTATCTGATCCAACTCTGAAAATCCTGAACCGACATAGTACCCGAACTTACTAAAAATAGTAAGTAACGGCCAAGAGCCCACTGAACCAACCACGAGGATGCCAACTGGATCCACTAAGTGCGAACCAAGACTCTGTCACTGCCAAAGACCTCTAGAGCCAAACTAACCACAGTTCCCTAACCAAACTGCTAGCCCATGGGAACTCCATGATGGACTAACCATGTGTCTAGAAAGGGACATTACAGGGCCAAAGTTTGATTAATGATTAAAATCAAAGAAATAAGAAGGGTGTTGAATTCTATTGCAATTATAGTAGCCAATAGTTGAACCTACAAGTGTTAGTGATTGATACATGAATGTGTTGCCCTATTTCTCAATTAGATACTCCTTTGATATTTGATGTGATCATGTGATGTTACAAGTGAACTAAGATGATGCATGTAAATACACAATCCTAAACACACAACTTGAGGCCTTGTAGAACCTAGGGTCACATAAGAACATAAACATGTGTGCAAAGTGCACATGTTTAACAAAAGGAAAAAGTGAAAGGTAGGCACTTTGCTTTTATACATTTTGCCACCACATTGGTGTGTGTAGAAAACTAAGTGAGCATTGAGCATGCATGTCAAAGAAAATATAACTTAAAATAATTATGATCAAAAGGATTTAAAATTTTTGGTTCAAAAATCTAAGTAAATGGAATAAGTGTATGTTCCCCTTTTCCTTGATATGTAATCAAGGTCCATCAATCTTGTCATAATATCAAAGAAAAAGTGTCAACATGTGAAATTGTATATAAATTGGAAAGATAATTAGTAGACAATTTGACCCTCAAATAGTGTGTACTACAAAGGATTGCCCACAAATTAAGGAGAGAAAACTGGAAAATGAAACAAAGACTAAAATATAAGTATGATCACATATAAATTCGAAATGTGATTGAAAAACTAGGTATAAAATCTATATTAGGGGAAAAATCAGAGCTATGAATCACAAACAACAATCATTATACCCTAACATCACAATGGAGTACAAGATAGACATAGAAATTTAAATGACAAAGCAAACCAAAACCAAATCTCTATGCTAAGCTTTGCTCTCCTCCATTGCGAGCTTCTCAATCTTGCATAGGAATACAAAATATTGAAGGATGAATGTTGATTGCTCACTATTTCAACAGCATAACAATGGAATGAAAGAGGAATGATGGATGATTCTATAGGAAATTTGATAGCATGATGCTACTTGTAGAATGGATCCCCCAAATAGCTTGGGTGAGGTTTGATTTATAGGAAATGAGTGATTTGAATGAATGGCTAAGATTGAGAGTTGATTTGACTGATATGGATGGTTGAGATCGAATAGGGTTCCCATTCCATGAGGAGTTGTAGTCATGTGACAAGTGTGTGGATAGGAATAGGGCTGGCCTAATTTAAATAAAAGAATTATTTAAATTAGTTGGACATGTGAAGGCATTACATGGAAAATGTAGTATGTAACATGTGTTGCAATAAGGTGAAAGGTGAGGACAAATTCAAATATTTTATTTGAATTAGTTGGAAATTAGGAGAAGGGAAATTAATTAAATAAATAGGATTTATTTAATTAATTGGCTAGTAGGGTAAATGGGATTAGGACAAAATGTTACAAGATGCTTCACTTAATGTGTCGACAAGGTGATGTTGTAAGACATGGACAATTTTAAGTGTCTACATTTTGCCCCTCTTTGAGATGATGTTGCGACTAAGAGAAGTAAAATCATTTCAAAGAAGAAAAGGTGTGGATAGAGGAAAAGGATGATGATGTAAGGATGGGATGATGATGCCCCCTCGAGAGGATAGGTGGGTTGGACAAACATGGGTAGGCTCTCAAAATGAAAGGGACGGGTCAAGGAAGAAAGATAAGAGAATGGATAGAAGAATGAATGATGCGTTATGCTGCAATGAAAGTGAGAAACTATGAAGTTTGATGTAGCACTAGACATTATGTACCAAGGTATAAGGACCAAGGTGACGATGTGTCTTGTGTACCCAGCGTAATACAACCTTGTCTTAAACATATGAGGAAGTAAACTTAGAGCATTAAATTACTAATACACAAAAGGTATGATATGACCTTAGATGCAAAGGATAGTGCAAAAATCTATTCCAACATACACAATATATGAATATTAGCTGGAAAGATGTGGATTTGATACAAATACAAGATAAAAATGATGACACACACAAGCAAGCAAGAAAGCATGCACAAATGATTCAAAAACAAACAAGGTATTGCCCCTCTCAAGCTGTAAACCAATGATTAATTGATTGATTGATGATAATGTTTAGTTTTAGAAAATGAAACATGTCATATAAGACGCCTGGTATGGTTTATAATTGATATGATTAATTGACACTAGTGTTGTTGGACATGTGTATCAACACCAGGATTTCATTAATGATTGATTGATTAATTGATTTGGTTTACAACAAGGCTCAGATCAAGACCATTGATGTAATTGGATAATTTGACAAGATTGATTAACTTGATTGGTATGGATAAAGAATTGACTTGCATTTGGATTTATTGCTTGGATTGATTTGAGTGATTTGATTTGATGATTTGATGAATTGAATTGGTTGGATTGGAATGATGTGATTAAATTGATGAATTGAATTGAATTGATGATTGATTTGGATGGAATGATTTGAATAATTGATTTTGATGGATTGATTGGCATTTGATGATTGGAAGAATTGATTTGAATTGAATTGATGATTGGATTGGATGAATTGAATTGATTCGATAAGGATTGATTTTAGTGCTTGGATTTTTGTTGGATATTTGATTTTTTTGTATTCTGGAAATGTTTTGATTTTTTTGTTTTTTGAATGTTTTGAATTTTTTTGATTTTTGGAATGTTTTAATTTTTTTTGGATTTTAAATGTTTTGAAATGGTATTTGTTGACAATTTGGATAGCCTTTACGCTAGATACCAATGACAATGGGGAAAACCAAGTCTAAGTGAAAGGAGGTAGGTGGGATTGGATGAATGGATAAAAAGGGGGGTGATAGGATGGGCGATAGAGGATGGAATGGATGTATGCATAAGAGTGCAAGGACGTGATCTTCAAAGACTATGTTTTATAAGAATAACATGCCTCATTTTAGGTATAATGCTTAGAATTTTACATGACAAAGCTTATGACAATATGATTGGTTTGAAAGGATGAGGTATATCAAGAGATAACCAAAACATTTGTCAACATTTTACCCCCATATCTTTATCAAGATCAAAAGGAGGAAAGGGGGATGGATGGACTCAATAGAATAGGTATGTGGTATAATGCATAAGGATGGTAAGATAGGATAGGAAATGGTATGATGAGATAGATAATTTGAATGAGACAATGTGCCCCCAAGTGTAAATGACATAGAAGATCAACCTACACATGATGCCTGTTTGCCAAGTTTTCATTATGGTACTTATCCAAGGTACCACCAAGGGTGGTTTTCGCCATTGGACGAAAGGATTTTTTCTTTACTATTTTGATTTTTTTACTATTTTGAACTTTTAGATGGGAGAAAGGGAATATGGATAGGAGGGACTCGAGCATCTAGTTCCATGAAGGTGATGGTCCCATTAGAGATGGATGCCATTGCACGTGGACCATGTCAAATGTCATTATGCTCATATATGTTGGTAGGGGATTGCATGAGAGAGAGATGGAGTAGGTAGATAGTGGATTATGTAGGAAAGATAGTGGATTATGATATAGATAATGCAAGACTTATGTAAAAGAATGGATTATGTAGGACTTATGTAAACTTGTATTCTCATGTAAATTGAGGCCTCCACCTCCCATTTCCAACAAGTCATTCTATTCAAAGTTATTTTGCCAATTTGAGTGCTCACATCCATTAGAATTAGTGTAGGACTTCAATGAGAATACAAGTTTGAATGGATGGATGGCTAGGATTAGGTAGGTGTATGACATGAAAGGACTCATTTATGAAAATGTAAGGCTTGGATTTTGTGAGAAATTTTAAATTCCATGGAGAGGACAAGTGGATTTTAAAATTAGAAGAATAGTGTTTAAATAGTGCCACATAGAATTTTAAATTGGAAATAATAGTGATACATCCAGAGTGGGGTGGAAGAAATAGGACAAATGTATTCAATTTGGAAGATTTGCCCATGCTTACAAAGTACCACTTGTCATGTACATGTGTGTACATTGGATGACAAGTGGACTTCTAGAAACATGGGGGTTTGTAATGATGAATTAATTAAAATATTAATTCATGTGCACATGGATTAGAAGAAAATAATTGTGATTACAAAGAAAGTAATCAAAAGTGCACAAAATAGAGAATTAAATAAATATGATAATTTATTTAATTTTTAGAATGAACTATAGTAAAAAATATTTAATTTTCAAACTATAGCAGAGGAATTTGCTTTTTATGATAGTAGACAAATGCTGAATAAATTAATTAAATAATTAAAATTTATTTAATTAATAATCAGATCAGATAACATGATGCAGATGAATAGGGTTGGATGTGTGGGTGGATGAAATTGGTTGTGACCATTTTTAGGTGTCTACATTTTTCCCCTCTTTGATATGGTGTCACAACTGTTGCAGTTAGCGAGTTGGCGGGATATCAAAGAATATAAATTTTTTGATAAATATGCCTTGGTGGATGAGTGATAGAGGAATAAGTGATGAGGTGATGCCCCCTCGAGAGATCAACGAATTTTTTTTTTTTCGGTGATCTCTTGAAAAAGGAGAAAAGGCAGCAGAATGGGGGGAAAGGGGTCCTGAGATTGTAGAATGGGGAAAAAAAACAAAAAAGGAGGTGGTTAGAGGAAAAAAGGTGAAAAAGAAGTTGGGTGGGAAAAAAAGGAAAAAAAAGATGAAAAAGGGGGACCTGAAAAAGATAAAAAGTGAATATGGAAGAGGTTAAAAAAGTGAAAAGGAGCTTAAAAAGCTCATTTTACTTTTTGGAGATTGGAGGAGGGAGTGGAGAAAAAGGAGGAAGAGTGCAGAGCGATGTCGAGTATTCCTTAGGAGGAGCACCGAATGGAGCGGGTGAGAGAGTCCTTCGTCTCGCGACAGTAGGCGAGCCGGTAGGTGATTTTAGCCTCTTTTGTTATGTTTTGTTATTATTTAATTATAAGGATAGGGTTTAGGAAATGGGGGTTTTTGGGTGAAATGGTATGGGAGGTTTGGTTCTAGTGCTTAGATTATGGATAGGGGTGTAAAAAAGTCAAATGGGCACATTTTATTTTTTGAAAATTTGGTGATTTTTAATGTGTTTGGGGGGAGGGGTACGGATTGACACCCAATCCGGTGCATTGGTGCCTAGGGTTTGGGAGTGAGAGTGGGAAATGACGTATAGCCCAGGGGAGTGGCATCGGAGGGGCACTAAAGGGTGTGTTGGGTTTTTTCAACTGATTATTCCTAAGTTTCCCTACAAGGTACCCATTACTTATCAATAGGATCCTTAGGTCAGAGGCCAATAGTATAGGAGACTAACTCTAAATGTCTCCTCTCCTTCTTCAGGCTCTGCAAAACCTAGGGGGCATTCCCTATTCAATACCAATGGGATAAAATTTTGAGCTTATCAAAGTATTGACATAAAGCAGATGAATCCTCTCTCATATAGGCCAAAACTATAAAATAAACACAAAGGGGCTAGCTTTGGTATTTGTTCCAGGTGTAGACCAGAGGATATTCAAACCCTAAAAAACTACTCCTAAAATCCTAAAGGTTTATAAATGATATTCTGATTTTATTTTATGCTTGGCTGTAAGATTAGGGTTCTGACTCATAAACTCAATACAAACTTTGATCGGTCCTTATCTCAGGGCATGGAGTCAAACTGACATATATGTGTGAATGATTCTCATAAACTAAACTAACACTGAAGTTTCAAGGGGTTTAATTGGCATCTATCTTATATACACCACCCGAAAAATAGTATTCTATTAACTCTACTTATAGACATCCCTGTTGCAATGTATTCTTTCCCATACTTAACCCTAAACATTTAATCCATTCCATGAACAAAAGTAGAAGATTAAGTATACAATACAATGAACCTATATTCTAGAATATGAGATAACACTTAGTTATTTGATGCAGAAGAAGAATGCATACAACCATGAAGACAGTTAACAGAACACATGTATATAGCATTTTTCATTTACATCAACATGAAATTGATAAAATTTATGCAAAAATATATTCAACACATAATTCATAGACTTATAGAACGAGAAAATGAAGCAACCGAGAAGAACTTGTATCTTGTTTACACCTCAAAAAATTTCCAAAATCTTTCAACAACAACAAGAATGAGTAACACAATTCTTTTATAGACCAAGAATGTGTACTCATTATTAATTACATTTGTCCTTTCAGAGAATTAATTAATACATTGCACCACCCATTTGGCGTTGAGAAATTTACCACATAGGGAAAAGAGGAGAAAGTAGATAGATTTTGAAGAGTCTGTTATTGCTTGAAGGAGTTCCACCTCATCAATGTAGGGTAGGTGGTGGCTAGCCTTTCTCTTCAATTATGTCCTTCCATACCTCTCTGTCCATGCATTATATGTCTTTTCTGATGGCCATTAGAAAATGACTATATTTGAAATCTTCTCATTATGACTAGTGTACCGAGCATCCAACAATATCTTTGTTTCCTTACAAAATATTTCAAAATTTATTTCCACTATATGCAATTTATCAATTGTTGAGCTCAAAATCTTCGTAGCGGGATCATCATCAGTACAACAGGTAAAAATTAATTGGCTAACATTCTCTTCGATTTCTGCCTTCCACTTATCTAGGCCTTTTACTTTCCCATCACCTTCCAAAATACTTGGCAGCAACTTCATGTATCTTCTCTTGCTAATTCTCCTGATGATGGATCACGGAGTGTGATCCGAAACATTGAGGGAAAAAAACTTGCACACAGTCAAATCCTGAAATACTGAACTACAAACTTCTTGTCTATCTTTTCAATGGACTGCTTCTTGTCCCCCAAAACTCTATCCAGCTTCAACTGGAAGCTGGCAACTTCATCAAAATATTGCAACATATCCATTACCAATTTTAATTTAGAGGGCGCCTGTGTGTCAAACCTTGCACATATATGGAGATCTCTCACTTCTCTAGTCCTTTGAAACCATTTTCCTTTGATAATTGATAGCCTTTCTTTATCTATTTCATTCTTTTCATAGGCTACTCTTAATTGTGAATAGAACCCCCAGGTCTCATCCAACCTTTATTCAGGTTGGTGACCATATTCTTTATTGTATTCTCTTTCTCTTCCTTCAACTTCTTTATCTCCTCTTTTAATTTCTTGTTCTCAGACAAAAGAGGCTCTGTGTCCATTGGGAGTGACTCTGTAGTTTGAATAATGGGGGGAGTTTGTGATGGACTAGACTCTAATTGCAATTGTCCCTGATATTTGCCCAATTCTGCCATGGCCTTTGCATACTTCTCCAACAATTCATTATGTTCCTTCTGCATCTTATTTGTTACTACCTCAACAAATTGTACGGTTTGCACATTCAAACTAGCAGCCTGAGGGGCAGGGGTGGTCGATACCATCTTGATTATCACATTTCTAGTTAATTCCTCTAAATATATCCTTGGTTTGTTGTCACTTGGGGCCAATGTCCAAATTGCCAAGGTTTCAAACCTTGGATCAAAAGCAACACCTGTTAGAGCCTTATTGACTTGGTCTTATGTGACCTCTGAATCATCCCTTATTATTATATCAAATGCAATTGCATCTAATAAGGTCCAATGTGGCAAAAGTATAACATTACTTTTGGCCACCAGAGCTCTACCCTGCTCTGGGGTCATTCCATTGATATCTTTGTTGACTTCATTCAAGACCCTTTGAGTGATTGAATCATATTCTGATGGGTCAAGTCCACTCTTTGCTTCCTTAATCCTTCTTTGGAATTCTTGATTTCTAGTCCTCAACACAAATGACCTGAATTCTAGAGTGTTAACAAATTCATCATCCTCTATAAATTTATTGCATGCGAATACTCTCACATCCTCTGTGTCAACTTCACTTCCAATAGTTGACCTTGTCAATCTATTATCTGGTGAGGAATATGGCCTAATTCTTTTAGGAGAGCTGATTTGATGAGCAGGCTCATGAACCTATTCCTCTGCTGCTTCTCCTTGTAAGTCAACAATCTCGACCTTCGTCTCTGTCTCAAGATCAATAATCTTTACCTTTTTTGGAGGAGGGGAGTCAGGGGATTCTACCTATTTCACATGTACACCTCTGGAGCTGCTAGGCTAGTATGATGGCATTTCTTCACCTATTGGTGCACTAGAAATTAGATCCTCCACCTTCTCAAATATCATCTTGATCCTTTTGTTGGGATCCTTCACCTCAGCAAAAGCTCTAGGATATGCAGCATTTATATTCCTCTTCATTCTTTCCCCTACCATCATTGCTTCCCATTTATCCCTTAAAAGGTAGACTTCCTCCATAGAGTGGCAGTTTCTCACTATGTCTTCATCAAGGAAGACTTGATGGGGGCATTTTGGCCTTTTGACACTCACTCTTTTTTGTCTATGAATCCTTCTGGATCAAAGATTCTTGGCTGCTCCATATCCATCCTATAATATTGAAGAATAGAGCCCATCTGATCCAACCTATTTTTGTCCACCATTATTGAAGTAGGAATGAGTGAGCCCTTTCTATGTTTCCTGAAATGTTCTTTGTCAGCCTCATTCAGTTGCCTTATAATCTCCATGAAAGTAATTCTCTTGGATACAAACTTTGGCAAGATGTAAGGAGGCACCTCACATCCATAAACCCTGATACAAGTTGTGTGGGAGTGGAGGAACTAATCTTCCCAATTGTGATCAATCCCCAAGTATGGGGTTCTATCCAAGGGCCTTAAAAAATCCTTCACATCAGCATGCAACCTCTCCCCTTTTGGTTCCAGAAAACCAAGGATTTTCCTAACAAGTTGCTCCTCAAAAACAACATAATTTGCATCCTTACAATGCATGTCTTGCATGCATGTCCTCATTTGCACTGGAATCATATTTCCTTGAGCATCAGTTGTCTTGACATGCAAGTCCTGGTGCCATTTTCCAAATAAAGAAAAAAGAATCATGTGGCACATTAATGCGTACCATGTGAATTCCACATGGGAACTTACAGTATACAATTTACTCTTTATGGTGACTATCTGTTTATGCATCCTTTCTTCTAAATAACTTGCATAATCATAAGACTATTTTGCTTTAGGATGCTGAATGTATACAACCATCATCATCAAAGGCACATGCATCTTGTCAGCTGCATCCCTACCCAATACATGACATAAACTGTGATATGTCTTAACAAAGTAGTGCATAAACATTGAGTGGCGGAAGGGCTCTTCTTCTCTATCAGATATCTTCACCAAATTGCCATCTATGCCTCTTCGTCTATGTTTGGGCAAGTTAAATGCCATGTATCCATACTTGATAGTTTTGTATTTCTCTTTCAAAGCACTAAAGTCTATGGGCATATTTGTAGAGGGGTACAAGTTAAACATAGTAGAGATATAGGCCTTTTTGAATCTTATTATTACAGAACCATTACCAGACAGGACAGACCTAGTCTGAGGGTCATATCTCTTAGCAATTGATCTAACTAGGTCTGGATTAACAAAGACATTAGGGCAAATTAGTTTTGCAAGGTCAAACCTCCAAGCATGATAGCTAGAGACTCTGTAATCCATCCTACGATACCAGTGTTGAAAAAGAGTCCATGCTAACATAGTTAGTATGGCATCTCTACAATTAACACATAGGTCTTAGATTTTATGATTTTTTCCTAACGGGCCAAGTCCTATTGCAGGCTTCCTAATTGACCCAGGACACTAGATCATAAAATCCTTGTCCAGACTATGCTTTGAAGAGGAAGCTTGGCTAGTCTGACTCATTTCTTCTATTTGTAATAACTAACCTAGGGCTTCTACAACTTAATAATGACTCTCAACACCTTAAACAAGCAAATTAACAACTAAATCAATTGAGTGCAGGTAACAGAGATCACTTACTGGGTTTTCTCCTTGCAGAGACATGAACTCACTTTTTTCTTGCCCGTTCCAAAGCCTTCTTTGTTAAAAATGCAACTGTGCTCATGAAAATGATGAAGAATGCCCTAGAATATGTCCTTATGAAGCTAGATTTCCTTATGGTTTACAGTATTAATGGTGGTTGCAGCAGCTATTACTTTGTTCATGTCATAGGCACTTTGAAAATCCTCTATTTCATATGTTTAAATGAAGGTTGTCAATCTTTTCCTTACTTCTTGCAATCCACGACTGAAGTTAGTTAACCAGATTTGATGATCTTTGTCATCACCATTGAAAAGTCTCCGTCGAATGATAAAAGGCCACATCAATCTATAGTCTTATCGCTGACGACATCAGTCTGGCTACTCAAGGACGTGTGGCACCATTTTGTGACATCGCAACCAAAAATGGCCCACTGCTATCAAGCCCTATGCAGCCGCAAAATTCTAAGTTTTTAGCAGATCAAGTCCTTTTATGACATCTAGCAGTAGTGGGTTCATCAATGTAGAATCTTCAGTAGAGGGGTTGTAAGCCCATGATTGTTGGACAACTAGAAACACTTCATAGCGTCGTGGGGGTAGATGACATCACTGAAGATGCGACGCGACACTGTGAAATATACTTTATAAAGCCTTCAAACATAGGTCTTGTGGTTTAATTTTTTACAGGCGGTAGAGGGTAAGGCTAGGACAAGGGGCCGGTCTCCTCATGGTCATAAAGGCATTAGGTTATAACTTAAATGACTGGTAACCCTCTATTGATAGTCAACAGACGAATAGGAGATAAAGTGCAGAGAGAGACATAAAACTTAAACCCTTAGGATTTTAAGGATTCTATAAGATGAAGATAGGAAAACACTTAACAAGAAACCCTAATGCAAAGGAGACAGTACCACTGGCTCTCACTGGGGACGTGCAAGCATATGATTGTAAGGCTTAATTTTTTACGGGCAATAGAGGGTAAGGCTAGGATAAGGGGCCGGTCTCCTCATGGTCATAAAGGCATTATGTTATAACTTAAATGACTAATAACCCTCTACTAATAGTCAACAGATGAATAGGAGATAAAGTGTAGAGAGAGACATACAGCTTAAACCCTTAGGATTTTAGGGATTCTATAAAATGAATATAGGCACACACTTAACTAGAAACCCTAATACAAAGGAGGCAGCACCACTAGATTTGACTAGGGATGTGTAAGCATAAGATTGTAGTAAGAACCACATGGCTCTAGGGCAGACTAGGTCAAAACACAGAAAAAATGACTATACAAGAATATACAGTACTTACAAACTATAGACACCCTATTTTACAGTGCACAAGGATAAACAATTCATGAAAAATAAGGCTTAAGGAATTTGACCTTGCACTAGTAATTCCTGCAATTGACCATTAAGGGCTTGGAGAAAATAAGAATCCTCTCCATGAGCATTACTTATCAGCTATGGTCCCATCCATAAGGGCTAAAACTTTCCATATTTGCCCTTGTCTTGACCTCTTGCATTCCACATAAGGACTAAGACATTCAATTAAAAATTTCTCTCTGTAGTCCTTTTATCAAACAAATATTTTACTTTCTGTTACTTCTTGAGATTAGTCTTTAGTGCTTCTCTCCTAGTCTCATCCAATGCAACCAACTAATTTATTCTTTCTCTCATTGGATCTTATATTTCTTCATCATTCTCCTGTATAAATTTGTACACTAGTAGGAGTTATTCATCGGCAACTTGGCCTCTATGCCATACACTAAATCAAAAGGTGACCTCCCAATTGCCTTTTTTACTTGATTCTACTTGGCCATTTCCCTATGAATGATATGGTGGTACATGAGATAGATTAATTCCATAATTGTTGCAAAAGTCAATGAACTTGCCAGACCTGAAGCACATGGCATTGTCTGTGACCAACTTTGCTGGCACTCCAAATCTGATATTAATGTGCTCTAAAATGAAATCAAGTATTACTTTACTTGTAGCTTTCTTAGTTGGGATGGCTTGAATCCATTTCTAAGATCTAGCTATGTCCTCCGTTGCATTTCTCTGTAATTTCCCCTATAAAATTAATTCCCCATTGCTGAAATGGGGCGTCCACTATTACAGTTTTAAGGGGTAATGTACCTTCATATTTAAGCTTTCAGAATAAATCTTTGATAGGGATCACACTTTCTTACCATCTTTTGTGCATCAGAGAAGAGTGTTGGCCACCAATATCTTGCTCTAAGTATTTTGAGTTGTTGTCTTGGCAATATAGTGCCCCCGACACACTCCCCTATGCATGTCATTTAGAATATTCCCAACTTGATGCTCATCTACACATTTGAGTGGCACACCATTAGGATTCTTCTAGTACAATTCTCCTTGGACAATAACATATTTGATAGCATGCAGCTTCAAGGTTCTCTTTTGGTTATCATTCAAATGAGCTGGACAATTTAAATTTTGCAAATAGCACACAATATCCTTATACCATTTTGACTTTGACATGTTTAGAATCCCATCCTGAGCCATATTGATTTGACATGCCTCCAAATTTGGTTGTGCCATTAACTTAGCTAGACCTTGTCCCCTTATTAACTTTGTAATCTATATTTCAATATTGAACTCCTGTAGTTTATTTATCCACCTGCATCTCCTTCTTGTCACTTCCTGATGAGTGAATATGTCTTTGACCACTGCATGGGGTACATATGCAATAATATGAGATCCTACCAAATAAGGTCTAAAACTTTTAACTACCCTAACCAAAGCATAAGCTTGCTTCTCCATGATGTCATACTTCAAGTCTGTTACCTATAATGATTTGCTAAAGAAAGAAATAGGTTGTTCAAACCCATCCTCATTATTCTATAATAAGAATGCAACAATTATGTGAAAGAAGGCAAATGAGAACAATTGGAATGGCGTGGAAAAATTAGGAGATTTTAGTACATGAGCAGTCTTAATAGCTTCTTTAATGTTCTGAAATGATTGGGTTGCTACATTTCCCCATGTTATAGATTCACCCTTCTTTAACATTTTAGAAATGTCCTTAGTTATCTCTGCAAAGTTGAGAATAAATCTCCTAACAAAGTGAATCTGCCCAAAGAAAGACTAAATACCTTTCACTGTCTTAGGTATATGGATTTTATCAATTGCTGCAACCCTCTTAGGATCAATCCTGACTCCATCCTTAGAAACTATGTGCCCTAAAAGTTTTCCTTCAACTACTCCAAAAGCACACTTCTTCAGATTAAGTGAAATGCCATACTCTAATGCTCTAATAATAATCTGTTCTAGATGCAGACAATGCTGCTCCTCTTTCTTTGAATAAGTAGTTAAATCATCCTAATACACAACCAAAATTGAGTCAATCAGCCCTGCAAAAGCAACATCCATTGCTCTTTGGAATGTAACACTTGCATTTGTTAGTCCAAATGGCATTCTTACATATACATAGGTTCCCGATGGAGTTGTGAAGGTAGTTTTGTATTTCTTTGATTCCTTTACCTTCACCTGATTGTACCCTAAAAATCCATCCATCATAGACAAGAGTTCACACCCTGTTACCCTTTGCAACATAGCTTCCATGTTGGGGAGTGGGTAATTATCTTTCAAAGAAGACACATTCAAATTCCTAAAATCTACACAGAGTCTTATGTCTTCGTTCTTTTTTCTAACTGGGACAAGGTTTGACACCCAAGTTGAGTACCTTATGGGCTTAATTATTCCAGCATCCCTAAGCTTCATAAGTTCTTCCTGCATTTTTGGAGCCAAGGTAGGGTTGATAGGCCTTTGCTTCTATCTGAACGACTTAGCTCTAGGCTTCAAGGGGATCTCATGCTGAAATAAATATTCTCTATAAGCCTTTAGGTCTTCATATGACTATGCAAAGACATGTTTGTATTTCCTTAATAATGTTATCAACATCACCCTGATATGTGGCTTAAGTTGCTTACCAATGTACACCTTTTTTGGGGGCATGATGTGTCCCCAAATTCACTTCTTCTAAGTCATCTTGCTTGTGGGAGATACCTTTGTAACAAGTTGATCTCTACTATCAAATGTTCTTTCTAAAGCTACTAACCCTCTGAGGATCTTATTTGTCTTAAGCTGCATTACTTCTTTTCCCAAAAGAGTCTCTTTCCCATTTACAACTTCCACAAAGTTTTGGAAGTCAATTTCCTAGTTCTCATATTCATCTATGTAATGCAGGAATCTCAACAAGTCCTTATCATCCTCAAACACCTGCCAACTACATATGTTGTCTGGCACTACAGGTCTAATTTTAATCTCAACATTAGTGATGTCACAAGGTATCATCATTTGGCATGATGGCTTCATTAGCTAAGAAACCTCCCATAACATTTTTTGATCTTTCTATCCAGTTTATTGAAAATGTATCACACAACTCAATAGTATCCCAAACATGTTTATATTGTTTTAGCCTCTTATTCTTTAAAGCATATTTATCTCTTACTTGGGAAACTATTAATTCTGAATCTCCAAATACCCTTAACATTTTAATACAATGCTTAAAAGCAACATTTAATCGTAACAACAGGGCTTCATATTCTGCAATATTATTTGTGCAAGAAAACTTTAGTAGAAAAGAGAACTTGAGAGCTTTACCTGTGGGGGAGAGAAATACTACTCTAACACCTGAGCCCTCCCTTGAACATGCTCCATCAAAAAACATAGTCCAAAGACTACGCTGGTCTGGCTCCTTACTACCAGGATCTCCCCCCTCATTTTCTTTATCACCTAAGATAATTCTAAAGCTTTCACAATCAATATCCACAAAATAGACCTGATCCTCTATTTCTTGATCTTGAATTGTATCTGGTGGTCTTTCCTCTCTAACCATCTTGACATCCTTACCATTCATGGGAATCATATCATATGATAGATCCAATTGCATGCTTCCTCTAATGAATGCAGCCCATCTCCTAGACAATAACATACCGTACTGTGGTTTAATATCAACTATTGTTACATTCATCATGCAGGTCTTCTTTGGGTAGGCTGCTAGCATAAATTTCATATCCTTCATAATTCCTATGATTGGCACTTCTCTAGCATCCATTGCATAAAATTTTCCACTGGCTTTATCTATTTTCAATCCAATTTGTTGCATAACAGCCAAAGGCATAATGTTTGTTGATGCACTTGAATCAAGCATATAATTCCTGATTATCTTCCCATTAATGACTGAGGATACATAAAATGGTTCCACTTGCAAAGGACACTTTATCATTGTCATTCCCAAATAAACCTCTGGAACTTCTTCCTCATCAACACACATCTCTTGGTTTTGACTGTGAGCCTCAACACTCTACTCTACCTGATGAGGTACCCTTGAAATAAAAGATAATGACTTATTTCTATATTCTTCAATTTTCATCTTTTCCATCAATGGGATAGAAAATTTCATCTGAGATAAAGCTTGAGTTATGTCAAAGCAGGCATAATTTTGTATAACTATTGCACCTTGAGTTTGACTTTTACTCTTATCCTGAATTAATCTAGTCTTGGCTTTTGTGGTTTTTTGGTTGTCATCTTCAACAGGTGATTCTTTAACTTTCTCTTCATTTCGGGGAGCCCTTTGTTGGAGTCCAGGACAAGACTGAGGGGGGGGGGTGAATCAGTGTTGTATAAATTTTTAACTTTTTGCAAACTTTATCTTACAAGACAAATAGAGAGGAGGACATTAATGATTTGTTGAGTTTAAATACACAAGACTTATAATAAAAGATGTAAACAAAACTCATGATCAAATGATTAATATACATACACACAAAGGAAATCAATGAGAAGCATGACACAAGATTTTTACCGAGTGGAAAACCCTCTGGGGTAGAAAAACCACTCATGAACTGCCTCACTGGCTTAACTTTTAAAACTTCTTTACAAGGCCTCACTGGCTTAAAATTGTGTCTCATTGATAACTGAAAGGTCTCACTAACCTATAAGCCTCATTGGCTGGTATACATTGTGCCTCATTGGAAAAATACAATCACCATGATCAACATATAAAATCTAGTATGCAAGAAATGATTGCAACTCAATCTGATTTGTACCAATATAAACTCTGTGTTTCATCATACATCCTTATACCTCCTGTTTGTTTTTCAAATCAAGACCATCTTCTAAATAATTATCTCTGCAAATTATCTCTATTAATCTTTCATCAATCACTGCAATCAATGCTTGATTCCTTGCAATCAAAAACATTACAAACCTCTGCAAGTGTCTTTATACATTCTGATACACCTGTAAGAACATTTCACTATGAAGAACATCTCACACAATATGTCTTTTACTCTGTAAATTAGTTCACTCAATCATTCACCTGTATCATCAAATTATCTTCATCATTGATATGCACAACAACAACACCATCAAAGCACCTGTGATGTCATTAAATATCAGATGACCTTTCACATTCTATTACTCTACAAAATCATTTCTTCAACTTCTTCAACTTTTTATATTCTTCTAAAAACATTTCATCCTGCACTTTTTCTCTTTCTCTGTACACTCCAATGACCCTTTTTAATTTCTTCTTCTTCTTCATAAATTCAATCTGCAATAATAATGTCTTCAAGAATTAAATCAGATTGACATAAAATAATTTATTTCATCTTCAAATTCCCTTTTTCTTTGATTCATTCATCTTCATCTGCAAAAACATTTTCATATTCATGTGCAAAAATAAAATCAATCTTTGGAAGACAATTTCCATCCATCATTCCAATATGAAAATCTTCTCTATATTTTGTTAATATCTCTTGCCATTTTATTATCTTAACCCTTCATAATCTGCAAAAAAATCTCTTTGTCTTCTTAAAAAAATTCTTCAATCTACAACAAAAGACTTCATATTCTTCATAAAAAAATCTTCTCTACATAAAAACAAATCTTCAATAAAAAATCAATCTCATCATCTTCTCAAAAATATAATCTTCTCACAAAAATGTCTGCCCTTAGAAAAATAATAAAATCTCTTTCATAAAAATCCTCTCTTCACAAAAAATCATTCATCATTTTCTTCTCTGCACAAAATCAACTTCTTCATTAAAAAATCCATCTGCAAAAAAAATGAGTTAAAAACTCACAAAATAAATCCCAAAAAAACATTTTAATATCCTCCACCTTCTTAGCTTCCATGCCACAAAAAATTAGAAATAAATCTTTCATTCCAAAAAATATCTCCTTAAAATCTTCCAAAATCTCCTTAAAGCTCTCTTTGGAATGTGCCCCCTAAAAAATAGCACAAAAAAACATTTTAAAAGCTCATAAAAAATATTTTAAATAAAGCCATGAAATGGCTTATTCACGTTCCCCTCTTAAAGCATATTCAATGTTTTTTTTTTTGAAATGTTTTATATTCAAAGCTTTATAAAAAGTCATTGGAAACCTTTTCATGCTGCGCTTTTTATATAAGACCTTTAAATAAGACTTTCTAATATAAATGATATTCCATGCTTTTAAAGAAAAAGCAAGCTCTCCATAAATTAAATAAGGATATTCAACCAAATTCAAATGGTAAATAGAATATGAAGGGGCCAGTGGGTGCCATGAATTAAAACCCTCTAGTAGGTTGCTCTAAGTAGTATAACCTGCTCTTGCAGGTCAACATTACTTTATAACATAAAGTGCATACTTTATGACATTTAATCTCTTTGTATACACTTAGAGCTTATAGTTAGGATTTTAATATTTTAGGCATTTTGATAACAAAATCCTAACATAGTAGAATAAGTGAAATGCTTAATTCACAAAGATAACCATTGATTCAGCCATTAATAAACATTAATGCCTCTGTCAATGTTAATGTCTCTGTCAACCTCTTATACCTATTATTAACAAGGCTCAATGATCCACACTGATCAAGCATGACAAGATGAACTTTATCAGCAACCTTGTATCATAAAACATATGCATTGTATCATACTTATCCTGATCCTGCAGTCTTGTGAATATCAAGAATGTACACAAACTGATCAAACAAGTCCTATGGATATGATCAATTCAATGCATCATAACACCATGATCAAATATGAATCAAGAACATAAGAATCCATTATGAAACAAACATGACAATCATATCCTGATCAAATGAGAGCATCTCTTATCAATCATATCAAACCATAAACAACTCCTATCAATACCAACACCCTTTTGACATCAATGACATTCTACTTTCATCAATCTTCCCCTTTGTCATTGATGGAAAAACTACCTGATACATTTTTTCTTTCTCCCCTTTTTTGACATCTGATGACAAAGGCTAAATTAACTCCCCCTGAGAACAAATCCACTAAAAGATGTTAAAACTTGATCATAACATTGCATTATGAGAACTTTGAAAATATAAACTCCTGTTATCTTGTTATCTTCATATCAACCAAAAATTGAGATACCACTTACCCAAACCTTTGATACCACTAGTCTCAAAAAGAATTGAAGGCTCTGAATAATTTAAGGCACTAATTATTTTTGCAATTTGCTATCCAAAACTTATCCTAAAAATTTTGTCCATGTTCATTTGCATATTGAACAACTTTTCAACTTGTGAGCAATAAGACATCATGAAGCATAGGACCTGAAAGCAACATCATGTGAGACACACCAACCAAAGCATCCAATTAGTGTTATAAACTATCCATAGACTATACCATATCATTAGCACAATAACACTTCTTGTCACAACACCAATGTAAAGATGAAGATGAAAACTATCATTAAGATCCTTTGTTTACTTCCTCAAGCAAGCTAAAAAACTGAGATACCTCTTCTATCAAATACAAACTCCTTATGGCATCACTTGTGACTGCAAAACAAATTTTATGCCAAACAAATCTTTCACAATCAACAACCCTTTTTGATCTAAATGACACATCTCCAAAATCTCCCAAAGCATAAAGCATGATGCATGATTATGAAGACATAAAATTAAGTCTTTGATTTTTGAAGAATCAAGCCTTTGACACATATAAACTTGAACACCTTGCAAAGGTCTCACAAACACTTCAACACCCATAATTCACAACTCATGAAGCCATGATGACCACACAAGAGATAATCAATATTTCCATGATAGAAACAACATGAACTATCAACCTGCAACCTATCTACTCTTGCACACACTTCTGAAAGAGAATGAAGACCATTTGAAAAGAATGAAGGTTATCTTGATGAATACCATCCTCCTGTTCCTGCACATGACACCTTTTACAACACCATGTCAAATATGATATATAGAAAACCATATCTAAAACAAACTACAATAAACAAGAACTGCTACCTCTTGACTTTGTCATTCAAACCAGCTCATCAAATAAGTACATCAATAAACTAACTTCACCATCAAGCTCTTCCTGCAACAATATTTTGCAAAATAAAATACATTTTCAGCCACCTTAGCCAACACATGCTAATATCTGATAAGAGATTTTTAATCTCTTTGCCATGACAACCAAATACTTCACAAGCACAAGATCACTTTGAACTGCAACACCATGACAACTCAATCTTTGTAAGTACCAACATGATATGACAAAGAAAACCAAAACACTTAACATCATCAAACTCTTTGTGGATTGAATCCTTAAACATCTTATCAATCATGAACCACTGATCACCTATATCACTGTCATACACAAACATTATCAAAGATGAATTTAAAATCAACAAAGCAAGATCATCAAATTGATAAACATCAAATGATCTTCTTCCTGAAACTTTTCGGGGATACTGGATAGAACATGAATAACTCCCCCTTACTTCATGCTCTCAGTTATCCAACTAATGATGTAACTTGTGCAAGATGCACAAGTTTAGGATTCTTCTTATCCTGACTTTGTTTTCTTCTCCAAACTTGTATAGGCTTTTTCTTTTCTTTGCTCGAGGTGTCTGCTCTAGATGTCTTCAATTTATTCCTGCAAAACTGTGCCTTATGCCCAAGATTATGACACTTAAAGCATGTGACATTATAACCAATTAGAGGAGTAAAGGAATCATATCTCTTTGACATGCCAAAAGTACTTCCATAATCATATCTTCTATGCATCCAACAATCTCTTTCTATGTGACCAACTTGGTTACAATTGTAACATATTTCATTAGAACTCTTATTTGTCATTCTTGAAAGACTTTTGTTCTTATGCCACTCAACATCATTTTTGGTATAAGTCCTACAATGTCTAGCTCTATGACCATAGATATGAAAAGAATAGCAATAACCATGAAACTGAGAATAATTATACCTTATTGAATGGTATTGCCTGATAGGTGGAGGTCTGTTTGTCCTTTCTCTTCCAACATCTTTCTTCTTGTCTTCCTTAGGAGCAGGAGAATAATAATTCAAGTCTCTCTTTTGCCAAGGAGCATTTCTGACTTTGGAACATTCTCCTTCTTCAGTACTCTTTTCAAACAACAGATTCTTGTGCAACTTAGAGGAAACCTTTTCTAACTCCTTTCTCAAAGAGACTATTTTTTATTCTAGTTTTAGACACTCACTAGTTTTAACTTCAAGAACAGATTTCATAAAATCAACAACTCTTTTTGCTTCTTCTACTTCTGTCTTCATAGTAATAATCAATTTGTCTGAAGCATTTACTTGACTTCTTAAATCCATAATTAGATTTCTAGCCTCTTCAAGGTCTGAAACAACTTTTTCCTTAGAGACTTTTTCATGTTGAAGCTGATCTTCTATTTTCTTATTCTCTTTTCTGAACTGCTTGATTGTATCCAGGGCACACCTTCTAAATAAACTTCATAATCATCTTCATCAAACTCATGTTCATCTTCATCATTAGTCTCAACAGCAAAGACATCTTTTATTTCATTAAATTCTTGTTCTCCTTTATTCACAATGATTTCTTCCTTTTTATCAAAATTCTCAACTATAGGACCATTTTTTATCAATCATCAGGGGTGACATATGCAACAAATCATTTCTAGGCTTCACTGAGGCTTGTTTTACCATCTTTTGATCAGCATCTTTCTTTTCTCTATTTGAAACCTTAATTCTATTCTTCTTACCAATTTTACTCCACTACCAGGACCTACCCGAGCCTATTAGACTTCAAAAAGGGAACTTGGCTTTGATACCACTTGTTGGAGTCCAAGACAACACTGAGAGGCGGGGGGGGTGAATCAATGTTGTATAAATTTTTAACTTTTTGCAAACTTTATCTTACAAGAGAAATAGAGAGGACATTAATGATTTGTTGAGTTTAAATGCACAAGACTTATAATAAAAGATGTAAACAAAAACTCATGATCAAATGATTAATATGCACACACATATGGGAAATCAATGAGAAGCATGACACAAGATTTTTACTGAGTGGAAAACCCTTTGGGGTAGAAAAACCACTCATGAACTACCTCACTGGCTTAACTTTTAAAACTTCTTTACAAGGCCTCACTGGCTGAAAATTGTGTCTCACTGACAACTGAAAGGTCTCACTGGCCTATAAGCCTTACTGGCTGGTATACATTGTGCCTCACTGGCATACATTGTGCCTCACTGGCAAACATTGTGCCTCATTGGCAAAATACAATCACCATGATCAACATATAAAATCTAGTGTGCAAGAAATGATTGTAACTCAATCTGATTTGTACCAATATAAACTCTGTGTTTCATCATACATCCTTATACCTCCTATTTGATTTTCAAATCAAGACCATCTTCTAAATAATTATCTCTACAAATTGTCTCTATTAATCTTTCATCAATCACTGTAATCAATGCTTGATTCCTTGCAATCAAAAACATTACAAACCTCTGTAAGTGTCTTTATACATTCTAATACACTTGTAAGAACATTTCACTATGAAGAACATCTCACACAATATGTCTTTTACTCTACAAATTGGTTCACTCAATCATTCACCTGTATCATCAAATTATCTTCATCATTGATCTGCACAACAACACCATCAAAGCACCTATGATGTCATTAAATATCAGATGACCTTTCACATTCTATTACTCTACAAAATCATTTCTTCAACTTCTTCAACCTTTTATATTCTTCTAAAAACATTTCATCTTGCACTTTTTCTCTTTCTCTGTACACTCCAATGACCCTTTTTAATTTCTTCTTCTTCATAAATTCAATCTGCAATAATAATGTCTTCAAGAATTAAATCAGATTGACATAAAATAATTTATTTCATCTTCAAATTCCCTTTTTCTCTAATTCATTCATCTTCATCTGCAAAAACATTTTCATATTCATGTGTAAAAATAAAATCAATCTTTGCAAGACAATTTCCGTCCATCATTCCAATATGATAATCTTCTCTACATTTTGTTAATCTCTCTTGCCATTTTATTATCTTGACCCTTCATAATCTGCAAAAAAATCTCTGTCTTCTTAAAAAAATTCTTCAATCTACAACAAAAGACTTCATATTCTTCATAAAAAAGTCTTCTTTGCATAAAAAAAAATCTTCAATAAAAAATCATTCTCATCATCTTCTCAAAAATACAATCTTCTCACAAAAATATCTGCCCTTAGAAAAAGAATAAAACCTCTTTCATAAAAATCCTCCTTTCACAAAAAATCATTCATCATTTTCTTCTCTGCACAAAATCAACTTCTTCATTAAAAAATCCATCTGCAAAAAAAATTAGTTAAAAAATCACAAAATAAATCCCAAAAAAATATTTTAATATCCTCCACCTTCTTAGCTTCCATGCCACAAAAAATTAGAAATAAATCTTTCATTCCAAAAAATATCTCCTTAAAATCTTCCCAAATCTCTTTAAAACTCTCCTTGAATGTGCCCCACTAAAAAATAGCACAAAAAAACATTTTAAAAGCTCATACAAAATATTTTAAATAAAGCCATGAAATGGCTTATTCACGTTCCCCTCTTAAAGCATATTCAATGCTTTTTTTTTTTGAAATGTTTTATATTCAAAGCTTTATAAAAAGTCATTGGAAACGTTTTCATGCTCCCGTTTTAATATAAGACCTTTAAATAAGACTTTCTAATATAAATGATATTCCATGCTTTTAAAAAAAAATCAAGCTTTCCATAAATTAAATAAGGATATTCAACCAAATTCAAATGGTAAATAGATTATGAAGAGGCCGGTAGGTACCATGAATTAAAACCCTCTAGCAGGTTGCTCTAAGTAGTATAACCTACTCTTCTAGGTCAACATTACTTTATAACATAAAGTGCATACTTTATGACATTTAATCTCTTTGTATACACTTAGAGCTTATAGTTAGGATTTTAATATTTTAGCCATTTTGATAACAAAATCCTAACATATTAGAATAAGTGAAATGTTCAATTCACAATGATAACCATTGATTCAGCCATTAATAAACATTAATGCCTCTATCAACGTTAATGCCTCTATCAACCTCTTATATCTGTTATTAACAAGCCTCAATGACCCACACTGATCAAGCATGACAAGATGAACTTTGAGTGTGTAGTTTCTGGAAACACTGTGTTTTGCTTTTTTCCGTCAACGTTTTGGATCATACTCTATGATCCATCATCAGGACAAAAAGAGGAGAATGTCAATCAATGAATTAAAACTACACACTCATGTTATGGACTGTGGAAATATCATGTCTACAAAGATGAACTTTATAAGCAACCTTGTATCATAAAACATATGCATTGTATCATACTTATCCTGATCCTACAGTCTTGTGAATATCAAGAATATACACAAATTGATCAAACAAGTCCTGTGGATATGATCAATTCAATGCATTATAACACCATGATCAAATATGAATCAAGAACATAAGAATCCATTTTGAAACAAACATGACAATCATATCCTGATTAAATGAGAGCATCTCTTATCAATCATATCAAACCATAAACAACTCCTATCAATACCAACACCCTTTTGACATTAATGACAATCTACTTTCATCACCCTTCCCTCTAAATTTTGATGGTCTTGACTTGTTTTTTGTTTGAAGTTCCTTTTTCCATTATTTCCTTTCTTTTTATGTGATTTAGTCTCTATGATTATATTATGGTTGCTTTACAAAAATGCTTCCTGGTTGACCTGAATCACCTATTTGGGTTCTATTTCTGAGGTTGTAATTAATCTTAACCTAGGCCACTACCACAGCTGTAAGAGCTCTGATTTCTTAATCAGAAAGTCTCCTTAAGTTAACCAAAGGGACATGTGAGTCTTGAGCATACACTTGGTTATCTTCATTTTCTTCATCAGAAAGAACCTGTTGGCAGATTTGATCCATATAATTCCTCTTTTCATTTACATCTGTATCTATCTCATCAGAAGAGGAATACTCTCCATTGACAAAAAGCATGTTAACACTGTCATCCTCAACATAGTGAGGTTCATTACATTCATCACAAGAATTAACATAATTGTAAAAGGACCGAGCAATCATGCACTGAGACTATGAGTGGGGCATTTTGTAGACTATGCACCATGGATTGTCCTCAACAATATTCACAGTCTTCTTCAAGGGATCTAGAGTCTCCTTAGTGTTATGAGTTCTTTGATAAGTCTTGTTATTATTAAGGATTGGTTTTCCATTATGCCAATTTGTATTATATGGCATGTCATGTAATTGTGGTCTCTTTTCTTGCCTCTGATACGCGTGTTTCTCTAGACCAAGTCCTTTCTTATTTCTTGCTAATTTATAACTCAAGTCTTTGAAAACATTTGTCAACTTCTCCAATTTATCTTTAGAAGTGGAAGTATTACCTTGAGTATTCTGAGACCTATTATTTGGATTCTGCAAAATCCTTACATCATCCCTTCTATTTATCTTACCAGATGGCTTCCTATTATTTTCAATATTTCTTGCAATTCTGAAAGCATCCCTAAGACTAGTTGGACTTTTATCCCTTAATTCATATGCTGTTTTGGCATCAAATGCATTTATATACAAAACCATACACATTGGTTCATTTGGCCTCATATGAGGTGGCAATTTATTCAAAACTCTGGTAAACCTAGCATTAAAATCAGAAACAGACTCATTTGACCCCTTAGCAATACTTGTGAATTCATTTATGACAAAGCTAGGGCCAGTCTTATCCCCATATTTCTCTTTGAAAACTCTCTTAAAATCCTCCCAAGATGTGATACTCTAGTTAGGAAAACTCTTATACCATTCTTTGGCTTCATCCATTAGAGACTACATAAATAACTTCATAAATACATCTTCATGTTCCACTTCAAAGTTATCCATTATATTAAGGAAAGCCTTTAAATGGTCTTCCCCTGACACATCATTGTTACTAGATAATTTGGGTAGTTTAGCTTTGATATGCTTATCGATAGGGTTAGGATATCCTGGAATACCAGTGAAGTCTAACTGTTTGAATTTGTCCAACTGCATGGGTCTCCTACCAAATTGGTTTGCATTGATATTCCTATTTGCATTGCTAGGGACATTCTGATTTCTTAAATTATTTTGCGGTACTCTATTGCTATTTGCATTTTGCCCTTGATTATTTCTAGGTACATTTGGATCATTATGTTGATTCTGAATCACATTTGCTTGTAAATTTCCCATTATATTTGCATTATCAAGAGTGGGAACTGTGTTCTAATGAGTAGTCCTCAAAGCTTCAACCTTTTGTCTCATATCATCTCTTATTTTTAATGCTTGCAATTAATCAAGTTCTGCTATGAGATTCCTAATTTCTTCTGATAATTCTTCTCCTCTTAGCATAGAAGAGGATGGTCTCATTGTATTTGAATCATCATTATTTCTTGGCGATTCCATTACTTCAAATCTATCAGGGGGATCTAAAAAGGGTGTTCCTAAAACACATCAAATCCCATTCTTAGGCTATCATTATGCTGTTTTTCATAAATTTCTTGAATATTAGCCTCTATTAATGAAAAAGGTTGTTGTTTCTTAGGAGGTATCATATTTTGGGGATTATCATTATTCCTGGGACTGGGTGAACCCTCTTGGCTAGGTTGAGAACCTCCCTTTCTTCTATACATTTTCCTAGGTAATTCTTGAAATAAGGGCTTATGCAAGGATCTTCTCCCCTACATACAACTATTAATTTCACCAGATCTGTTAGGTTTTTCCAACTGATTATTCCTAAGTTTCCCTACAAGGTAGCCATCACTTATCAATAGGATCCTTAGGTCAGAGGCCAACAGTACAGGGGATTGACTCTAAATGTCTCCTCTCCTTCTTCAAGCTCTGCAAAACCTAGGGGGGTATTCCCTATTCAATACCAATGGGATAAATTTCTGAGCTTATCAAAGTATTGACATAAAGTAGATGAATCCTCTCCCATACAGGCTAAGACTATAAAATAAACACAAAGGGGCTAGCTTTAGTCTTTGTTTCAAGTGTGGACCAGAGGATTTTCAAACCCTAAAAAACTACTCCTAAAATCCTAAAGGTTTATAAATGATATTATGATTTTGTTTTATGCTTGGCTATAAGATTAGGGTTCTTAATCCTAAACTCAATACAAACTCTGACCAATGCTTATCTCAGGGCATGGAGTCAAACTAACATATATGTGTGAATGATTCTCATAAACTAAATTAACACTCAAGTTTCAAGGGGTTTAATTGGCATCTGTCGTATAGACACCATCTAGAATAGAGTATTCTATTAACTCTCCTTACAGACATCCTTGTTGCACTGTATTCTTCCCCATACTTAACCCTAAACATTTAAACCATTCCTTGAACATAAGTAGAAGATTAAGTATGCAATATAGTGAACCTATATTCTAGAATCTGAGATAACACTTAGTTATTTGATTCAGAAGAAAAATGCATACAACCATGGAGAATTAACATAACACATGCATATAGCATTTTTTATTTACCACTAGTAGAAATATGGAAAATAAATGACTAGGTGACTAAAATTTTTAGTCATGTGATCAAAATTCTACTATTTTTTTGCAACACAACTATAAATGACTAATTTGGTCATTGGTTGAAATGACTAAATAAATGACCAAATAAATGACTAAATAAATGACCAATTTGGTCATTGGGCAAAAAACACAACTAAATAATTGGTCAGACAAATAAAAATGACTAAATACATGACTATTACTCCTCTATTCTTTTTTCTTTCCAATTTGATCATAATCTATGAATTCAAAGACAATATTATAATATAATATTATATAATATTAAGTAATATATATTATATAATAATATAATATAATATTTATATTATATAATAGTATAATATAATATAATATATATATTATATAATAATATAATATATTATAATATATATATTATATAATAATAATATATATTATATATTATATAATAATATAATATAATATTTATATATATACATTATATAATAATATAATATATTATAATATTATAATATTATTTTATAATATTATAATATTATATAATAATATAATTTATAATATATTTATATTAAGTAATATTATATAATAATATAATATTATATTATAAAATAATATAATTATTATATTATAAATAATATAATTATTATATTATAATATAATATAATTATAATATTATATAGTAGTATATAATATAAATATTATAATATAATATAATATTATTAATATTATAATATATTTAATATTATATAATAATATAATATTATAATATATTTAATAATATGGGTGCTAAATTTTCATTTCACCCTAATGTATTTTAACATATGGGCACCAAAATTGTCGATAAGGGCGTGGTTTGGTGGTTAAGTCACTTGGTTGTAGTGGCGGCCACCAGAGTTCAAACCCCTGCTGGGCCAACGAGCTCGTAGGCTTTATGCCTTCACTGGGCCAACGAGCTCGTGGGTTTGAAGTGTTCTTTCTAGGGGATGAGGTCCCTCGTGTTGTGGCCTCACCAGTTCATTACTCCGGGCAAAAGCATTCGCATGGAGTTGGAGGGCGTGTCACACTAGCGTCGCCGGTCACATTAAAAAGTTTACTAGGCGTATTTAAAAAAATAAAAAATATATGGGCACCAAAATTATACATATTTCAACTTTTGGCAACCACCATTTTTGCACCCATGCGTTGAAACCCTAAAAGTAAACCCTAACTCTTATCAATCCCTGCTTCTCTTTTTTGCTGTGAATGATTGGAGCAGAGCGGGGTGCTTAAAATTTCATCATAGTGTAGAGGGCTTACACATGGGTGAAGCAAAACGTGGCCGTGTATGTGCTTGGCACGCAGATCAAAGCCATAGCTATGGGTAATGAGGTGTTTGTAAACCCCAAGAACATCACGACCTTTCTCATCCTCACCATGAATAATCTCCACCTCGCTTTGCTCAAGTATGTCTTAACAGACATCAAGATTTTGAGCACCCTGGCTGTCAACGTGGTTCATAGCTCATATCCTCCATCGACGGGTGCCTTCAAAGTAGAGCTCGTGGACACCATAATGCATCCCATGCTTGATTTTCTCAACAACACGGGGTCATACCTCATGGTAAATGTGTACCTTTTCTTTGCCTACATGGTGGCTTCTCTTTTGCTGTGAATGATTGGAGCAGAGCGGGGCACTAAAAATTTCATCATAGTGCAGCAGGTGGCTGAGCTTAAGCTCTCAATTTGTTGATAAGCCATGGCAACCCAGATGAGAAAAAAGAGAAAGGTATGCTTTTATATAGGCTTTTATATGTGAGCATTATAACTCTTCAAAAATTGTCTCACGCTGTAAAAATAATTCATGCCAGAATATTTTCTAAAATCATTGGTTGTTCCTATTGGCATATTCCTTGAACCTCCTATGGGTCCAAGTGCTAGTTTAGAGGCTTATGTTGCAGATGACCTTGGAAGCTGATTTTAGAAGAAAACATGTAAGAGAAACCCAAAGACAGTCAGGGAATGGCTCAGAGCATTATTACAGGACATTTTTGTTTTAGCAATCTAACACATTTTTTTGTGGGGAGGTGAGGGATGTGAGGGTTTTTTTATTAATACCTCTATAATTAGAGATTTGCATGTGGGTTATTAATGGTGTGCCACATTTTATAGTCCCATCCCAAGTTCATTAATGTTTTTCAACCTGTAATTATTTATCTATGTAAATGGATCATGTAAATATACCTACATGCATGGGGAATCACTATAAGAAGTCATATCTGCTTACCCTAAAAGAGGGCTTTCCTAATCGAATATAAAAGAAAAGTTTTGCTCTCTACAACTGAAAGAAGTGAATCATGATCAGATATCATGCATAATATATTTCTGGATAGTTTGAGTTTCACCATTACAAAAGAAGAAAGTACCTGGCATCATTAACTTGATAGACTATATTTCTGTAAATTGAAAATTGTTGTTTTAGTCTTGAGGATTCTCATACAACTCAAGTTGTTTTTGGTGAGTTGAACAAGTAAGGATCCAAATATTGGAATCAGAATGTAATAAGCATATGCCCAGTAAAAATTAACTGTGGCCTTTAAAATTAATAATTATTTTAATTTTAAAAATTTTATGCCCCTTGTTTATATGCCCCTTGGTGCTTCTCTCAACATTTGAATATCTATGATACTTGAAGTTTATATGCATAAATTTGTGAGGATTAAGTTAGATTTGATTTGTAACTTGAATCATTGATTCACCTAAATAAATGACTAAATGATGACTAAATAAATAACTACCTTGACTAAAATAAATGACTACAATGACTAAATAAATGACTACAATGACTAAATAAATGACTATAATTTTTAGTAGTGTTTTTAGTCATTTATTATTTTTTAATCAATGACTAGTTAATAACAATCAATGATTAAATATACTACCAAATTGATGACTAAATATACTACCAAATTATCAAATATACTACCAAATTGATGACTAAATATACTACCAAATTAATCACTAAATATACTACTAAATTAATGACTAAAATTTGTTTAGTCATAAATTTGGTTGCGAGAAAAATGACTGGTAATAAGCTACCAATGGTCATGTGACCAAACTAATGGTCACATGACCAATTTTTTGTAGTTTTTTTAGTCATTTATTTCTTTTTTTCTACTAATGTACACCAACATGAAAATGATAAAATTTATGCAAAAATACATTCAACACATAATTCATAGACTTACAAAACAAAGAAAATGAAGCAACCGAGAAGAACTTGTATCTTGTTTACTCCTCAAAAAATTCCAAAATCTTTCAACAACAAGAATGAGTAACATAGTTCTTTTATAGACCAAGAATGTGTACTCATCATTAATTACATTTGTCCTTTCAGAGAATTAAATAATACATTGCACCACCCATTTGGCAACGAGAAATTTACCACAAGGAAAAGAGGAGAAAGTAGGTAGATTTTGGAGAGTGTGCTGTCGCTTGAAGGAGTTTCACCTCATCAATGCAGGGTAGGTGGTGGTTAGCCTTTCTCTTCAATTATGTCATTCCATACCTCTCTGTCTAGGCATTATATGTATTTTCTAATGGCCATTGGAAAGTGACTATATTTGCAATCTTCTCATTATGACTAGTGTACTGAGCATCTAATAATATTGTTGTTTCCTTACAAAATATTTCAAAATTTATTTCCACTATATGCAATTTATTAATTGTTGAGCTTAAAATCTTCACAGCTAGATCAACATCAGTACAACAGGCAGAAATTAATTGGCTAATGTAGAGCTAAAAAACTATACATTTTGTTTCAGCTTGGTTTCTGTCTCAGTGTAATTTCTAGTATCTATTTCTTTATCTATGGCTATATGTTTCTTGTGCACAGATCGCGCCATGTGCCATTTTGGAGTAATAGGAAAATTTTTTAGTGTTCTGTGGAAGCTACCACGTGTTTCTTTCATATGCTTCTTTTCTTCGTTGTTGCCAGAATGTGCCATGTATTTATGGCATTGTTATTTTTATTGCAGTTTCTTGCTTGTTGCGAAGTGTGCCACGTGTTGATGCTAGAGATCATGACAAAAGTTTCTTTTGATACAACGAGCCAACGGGTGTTGCCAAGTGTCCTTTTGTAGTATGTACGGATGCCGCCACATGTATCTCTTTGATAAGCTTTATTAGTACTGGCATATATGGTGGGCCCACAATATTGCGACATAGTTTCATAGCTTGTGCCGGAGTGTGCCACATGTCGAAAGTGGAGGGTCGAACTACTCTCATTCTGATACTCTCGGGTGAAGACATGTATATTTTCTTGTAATTTTTAGTTACTGTCAGAGCTCGATAGGTGTCATCTTTGCGGGAGTCCAAGGGACCTTTTGATAAAGCTATTGATATTGCCAGAGGACACCACATTTCCAATATTGCTTTAAGCGGGAGGTGCCATGTGTCACAGTATTGTTTCTTTATGCAAGGATTAAAGAAGTATGTGGTGGTTCCCATAAATATGTCACAGTTTCTAATGTTGCGGAAGGCAACAAATGTCATAGTCGTAGGTGCTCGGGGCATAAAGGTAGAAAGTTTTAAGTAACAGCGGGTGCCACCATGTATCTTGTTTTAAAGTTTGGTAGATGGCAACAAGTGGCGCTATTTTGTGTGCCTTATTTAGAAGGGAAAAAGTTAAGTGTTAAGCGGAAGCTACCGCATGTTATATTTTTGAAGCCTTTTAGAGCCCGCGGGTGCTGCCAAGTGTCTCAACGGAAATATAGTTGATGTGCCACATATTTTATCGCTTAGCCAATGAACTTGTAGGGAAAGATAGTTGCAAATTCAGAGAAATCTCAGTGTTAGATTAAGTCCTAGTTAATTCCAATTCTGTTGATGTTGTTGAAGATTCTAGTTGGTTGCAGGTAGTCTTGAGCCAAATTTTGTGGCTATATATACAAGAAGATATTGTAATTCAAGGAGATATACAATTAATTTAAACATGGTTCAGAGATCTTGTTGTGACCAAATTGTATCATTTTTCCTTAGTTTATCTATTTCTGATAAGAAAGCTGATATACCTGTGCATGTCACTGTGCCTTTTGTATTTGCTGAATGGTTAATGAAAGAAGCTATGTTATGTGCCATTGGTGATATTATCTGTGTCTTCGCATAAATCTTATAAGTTTAGCCTTTGATCTTTTAATTCATTTACAATCTATCTATATTGATCATGCAACATTTACTCTTTAATATAGCTAAATCTTAAGAAGTTGTTCACTGTGCTAGTTAAGGGAAAATATTTCATTCAGGCACATCGCCATAGGTTTAGATTTTACTTATTGTATCTATAATCTTGTTTCTTCCTCTCCCCTTTACTCAAAACCCTATTGAAAATAGGAAGAGCCAACTTCTGTAAAATCTAGAGGTTGTCTCAAGAATTAAGTCCCACATTCTTGAAACTTCCCATGTTGGTGTTAGAACTTGCACAATTTTACACATCAAAAGTTTTTGGCACGCCCGGTGGGATCTTTCTTGAAATTTTGATCAAAATCGTATGAACCAAAGAGTGACGAGGAGTCAGAGCTGTGGACTGACAACAAGAGCTCAGTCTACTGTTAATCTAGGGATTTTATTGGCACCATTAGTTACTACTCCAAGAAGAAGGGTAAATCAAGTATCAGTAACATCAAGAATAAACATGGGAGCACATGTACCTCCAAGAAATTATGCAAAGTGGAACACTGGCAGTCCTCTCATTCTTCCGACACCACTAGCTACTTGGAATCCAATTCTAGCTAATGCTTTGAAAGCTTTACCCAAATTTAGTGGAGAAGATTCCAAGACACTAGGAGAACATCTTTAAGATGTATTAGATGTGTGTGCAGTACATGTCATTATTGTACAAAATGTAGCAATCAGGCTATTGGTGGCCTCTTTCAAGGGGAAGGCTCTAGATTGGTATATATCTTTGACCCTAAATACAATATCCACCTCGGATCAGCTTGGTGACGCTTTCTTTACAAGATTCAGTGAAAAGGGTGACAAATCTTCCCTGCTACAGTAATCAATCACCATAAAGAGGGCACCACAGGAAGCTATAATAGATTTCAACACTAGGTTTCAAAAGACTTGGGACAGAATCCCTACTACAGTGAGGCCACCATCAGGTATGGCTATTGTATTCTACCTCAAAGCTTTCAATTCTGATATATATGTAATGATTCAATCCCTAGGTGGACAGACTCTACTAGAAGCATATGAGTTAGCTGTTAGGGCTGAGAACAACCTGATAGATGCTGAAAAATTGCCTCCAAGGCCTCCCATGCCTATGTTCCCAGAAATTTCTATTCCCTTGCCATAGGAAACCCCTAGTCCTATAGCTGCACCAGTGTCTATGTGTACCTTCCCAGCATCTCAACAACCCATTATGTCAGCAACCCCTGCCCCTCCATCTGAAATGGATGATGTCAAGAACATCCTTAGGACCTTTTCAAATGAAATTATTAATCTAAAAAGGCAACAGACTTCCTACCCAAAGCCTCCCTACCAAGGTTTCCAAGGAAATAGACCCCCATATTAGGCAAATCAGTATCAAGGTTCTCAAAGGCCAAATAATCCTCAACCTTCAAATCAACTGGTCATGATTCCCACACCTTTGCAAGCTATCCCTCAACCCAAATAGAGAAATGGTCCTAGGATAGAATAATCTAGCAGAAGATGCCAATGCTTGGTGTTTCCCTTGCAATAATGCTCATATGCCTAGAGATTGTCCTAGAGGAAATTTACAACAAAAGATAGCAGAACAAAGAAGGGTGGAAGGTCAAGTGATGGTGTCTAATGCCCCTCCATACTAGTCCCCCGATGTATAGAATGTAGTAATGGTGGCCCTGATGCAAGGAATGTCCATCCAGTAAGAAGAAGAAATTGCCCCTGAGCATGCTTTGTTTTCATGGATTGAAGATGAAGATTCAGTGTTCTTGAATGAAGCATCTACTTCCAAGAAGCCCTTAGTACAGTTTGATTATTATACTAGATTGAAGAGAAGGATGATGGAGTAGCCTGAAGTTACCAACAATGAGACTATTGGAGCTCCTCCTTTCCAAACTCATTATAATCCAGTTTCAAGGCAAGAAGTGCCTCAGCCAGTCCAGCATCGAGCAGTCTCTAATCTAGTATTGGAGAGAGCAAAGTATCCTTACTACTCAAAGACACATGCATTGGGACCCATGAACGTGGTAGAGTAGCTAAAGAAGACCCCTGCTCATGTATCAATATGGGATATACTAGCCATTCCTGAGCAAAAGATGTTGTAAGAAGCACTACAGATTCAGGCTGATCCTAAATTTGTCAATACAAAGGAAGGAGTTGCTAACAAAGGAAAGACTCAAAACAAGGACACTCCACCTCTGTAGATAGCTGCCCTGTTGAACACCACACCAGAGGTAAGCAAATCTAAGCTAGATCCATTTTATCTGACTTTAATAGTGGGAAAGAAATTGCTGCACAACTCAATGATAGATTCTGGAGCTAGTACTACAGTCATGCCAAAGCAGACAGTATATGCTTTAAAGATAAAATATGAACCACTTGCTAAAAGAGTCATGCAATTAGATGGGAAGTCTATCCAAACCATAGGAAGAATTAGACAACTCCCAGTACAATTATATACTTGCCCAAATATAACTGTCAAGCAAGATGTAGTAGTTATAGACATTCCCCCTATCTTCAGCTTATGCCTATCTAGAGATTTCACAGCCAAGATTGGAGGTTATATGTCACTTGATTGGTCACATATGATTCTAAGAACTAAGTATGGAACAAAGATGAAAGTACTGTTTGAACCTCTATCCAAAGACCATATCACTGATGAACCAACTCCAAAATTTGAAGCATCCCATGCCATGATGAATAAGGAGGAGATAGTCTTTGTTGAAGAATTAGGTGATTGGACTAAACACGATCAACAAGAAGAAGAAAATAGTCAGCTGATGACCATGATGCAAAGTGACCCTTTTGGAAATTATGACTCTACTAGTTTGGGCACTTATATTATTTTTGAATAAGGCCAAGAAATACCAAATGTTATGAGAAAAGAAGTATCTGAGAAAGAAGAACTAGACAGAAGCTCAGAAATCTGGACCTTGAATTTTGATGGAGCTAAGAGCAAAAATGGTGTTGGAGCTGGTATTTGGCTCTAATGTAGGAATATCCCTAGTTCAAGAGAAATCTTGCATCAACCAAAAAAAAACATTTGCATCTCAGTTTGTTTACATTTCAGTTCTTTCATTTTTCTAGTTCAGTTTAGCTAGTGTAGTCAGAAGTAGTTCAGCTTGTGGTCTATTTTTGGCATTTCACATCTTATGGATCTAGAATTAGCATCTACATTCATTCATCTTCATCATATCAATAATTTAGAGCATTTGGATAAGTTACCAGAAAGATATCGCTATCAGAAGATCAACTATTTTCTCAAAACAAAGCATTCTAACATTTCCTGATAATCAGCTAAAGGAGAAGACTTGTGGATCATTCCTTGACTTGCAAACCATAATGACATATCATTAAATGATCCTTGGTTCACGGCCAACCTTCCACAGAGGTCCACACATTGTTCCATTCATTGAAGGGAGTGTTCTATGCATTTAGGTCTGACCTATCTGTGAACACGTTATAGCTCTTCATTGGAGTTTGTGACCTTCCTTAGCTGACGCAGAGGAATCTAATGGTCTGAAAATGATATATATTGATGTAATAGATCCTTAGGAAAGTAGTTATGATGATTTAGAAGTTTGATAGTTTAGATTTTGTGTGAGAGGACTTCAAAACTTTATCTTGCACATGTATGTAATTAGGCCTGTGAGCCGAATTGTAAGCCCACATGTTGCCGGCCAGAATGTATTTGAATTCTTTGATATACTGAATGAATGAATCTGCATATGTTCTATATTCTTGTGTTGTTTTCGTATTGTTTATTCTTGCTGCACGGTCTAGACAGTTCATTCTGTGAACCCTCCTACCGTGACTACACCAGTCTCACTTCTCCAAATGGTGAGAAAGTTCTTAGAGCCATACGCTTTCAATTTGCTTGCACAAATAATGATGTTGAGTATGAAACTTTGGTGCATGGTCTCATGCTAGCCAAGAAGAAAGGGATAAAGAATTTAGTGGTCAAGGGTGATTCTGAACTGGTTGTGAAACAAATTAGAGAAAAGGCTGTGGCAAAGAATGTAAGAATGAGATCCTATCATCACAGAATTTGGGATCTAATAGATGGTTTTGATGCTTTTAACATAGAAGTTGTTCCTAGAACCCAAAACACTGAAGCAAATAGAATAGCACAAATTGGTTCTCAATTTGACCTAGCAAGTGACCTACTCATTAATAGTGAGTCAGTAAGAGTTATGGTGAGACTGGCAATCCCAGACAACGTTCATAACTAGCAAGTCTTTGATAACGATCTCCAGGTAGTTTTGTTTCTATAGAAATTAGGAGTTCGCTGATTAATTACAGCCTAAAATTGAAGAAGCTTATGGTGACCAAATTATCCAATTGAAATCTAATAAGCTCCCAAAAGGACTGATCACACTGGAAAATCTATTTGACCCAGAGGATGTAAGCTTGGACAAGAGGAAATTTAAAGCAAACAAAGATGATTATTCTAAAATTCAAGTCAGTGAAGGAAGAGAATTGAAGGTAGGCAATGCTACTACCCAAGAGGAAAAAGATAGGCTGATTTCTTTGTGCAATAAATATGATAGAGTAATTGCATGGACCTATGACAACCTTCATGGTTATAATAGAGACATCATTCAACATACCATAGAACTTGCTGAAGGATCAAAACCAGTCCGTTAGAAGCAAAGACCAGTGAATCCTAGGATTGAGCCTCTAATGGTAGATGAATTGTAAAAGCTTCTAGAATCCAAGATTATTTTTCTAATTAAACATTCAACCTAGGTGTCTAATTTAGTGCCTGTAATGAAAAAGAATGGGGACATAAGACTTTGTGTAGATTTTAGAGACCTGAATAAAGCATCATTGAAGGATCATTACTCCCTGCCTTCTATGGAATAGATTTTACAAACTGTAGCTGGGTTAGAGATGTTTTCTTTGCTTGATGGTTTCACAAGATATAATCAGATTTGGTTAGCAAATGAAGACCAACACAAGACAACATTCACTACAAAGTGGGGAACATTCGCATATGCCAAGATGCCTTTTAGTCTTTCAAATGCTGGAGCTACTTTTCAGCATGCTATGGACATAGCATTTGGAGACCTTATAAACAGGATTATTCTGATTTATTTAGATGACCTTACTATATTTACCAAAGATGCCAAAGATCACTTTGAGAACTTAGAAGCTATTTTCCAGAAATGTCAGGAGTTTGGGATTTTCCTGAATCCTAAGAAGTGTATCTTTGCTGTGCCCCAAGGGAAACTTCTGGGACACATCGTTTCAAAGGATAGGATCTCCATAGACCCAGAGAGAGTCACGACCATATTGAATCTATCTTTTCCAGTCAACAAGAAGGTAGTCTAGTCCTTTTTGGAAAAGATCAATTTTGTCAGTCGCTTTATATCTGATTTTGCAGGGCTAGTTAGATCCATTACTCTACTATTAAAGAAAGATTTATCTTTCAAATGGACTACTGAAGGGAGACAAGCTTTTGAAGAGGTAAAGAAAGCCATTTCCACTGCACCTGTACTAGGGAACCTAGATTTCTCTAAGGCCTTTATAATGTATGTATATGGAGGAGAACACAGTGTGGCAGCTGTTCTAACCCAGAAAGATGACAAAGAAGAAGGAGAATAGCCAATTGCATTCTTTTCTAGAACACTAAGGGAGTATGAATGAAGGTATAATTTTGCTGAAAAGAAAGCTTATGCTATGGTAAAAGCCCTTAAGAAATTATTTAGTAACAAGGAATAAGATTCTGATATTAGCAACCCACCCTAGTGTAAGGGAATATATCATGGAGGGTGAGGTTACTGAAAATAGGGCCAATTGGATAACCAAGATTTTAGAATATGATGTAGAGGTAAAGCCTACCAAATTGGTCAGAGGCAAGGGGCTATACCAATATATGACTCAAGACATAGAAGAATCGATGCCTGAAGAAACAGAAATTGAAACAGTGTTAGACTCCAAGAGATTGATCAAGATTCTTGGGTAAGTGACAGAATATAGTTCATGAGAATTGGTGTGTTCCTAAATGAACTCTCCCCTGATAAGAAAAGATACTATAGGCAATAGGGAGTTCATTTTGTATTGAATGATCATGTTTTATTTAGAAAGAATATTGGTGGAATACTATTAAGATGTGTAGACAGGGATGACACCTAAAGGATACTGCATGAGTTTCATCATGGAACCTCAGGGGGACATTTTTTAGCAAGGATTATTGCAATTAAAGTGACACAAGTTGGTTGTTTCTGGCCTATACTGTTTGCAGATTGCTATCAGATGGTCAAAGAGTGTTAAGCTTGCTAGTACTATACTGGGAAGAGAAGAAATGCAACATTACCTCTAAGTCCCATAATAGTGGATGAACCCTTCACTCAGTGGGGTTTAAATTTTATTGGCATGATCAATCCAGTGTCAAACATGGGATACGAGTGGATCCTTACTGCAACAGATTACTTTACAAGGTGGAGTGAAGTAGTGCCACTCAAAGAAGCTACTGAAAAGGTAATCTTAGAGTTTTTGGAAGGGATAACTACCTGGTTTGGCCCTCTGAGCACTATCATATCAGACAATGCTAAGGCATTTTTGGGAACTAGATTGTCAAAGTTTGCATTAAAAAATGGAATATATCTGAAGACTTCTAATTACTATCCACAAGGCAATGGCTTGGCAGAGTCTACCAATAAGAATCTGATTAGACTCATAAAAAGAATGGGAGCTGATCATCAGAGATACTGGCACAAATCTCTTAACACAACACTATGGGCTGATAGAATCACACCAAAACAAGTGACTAAAATGTCTCCCTATGAGTTAGTTTATGGCAAACATGCAGTGATGCCACTAAGTATAGAGATTCCTACCTTACAGTTGTTGAAACAGTTGGAAATTGAGGAAAATGGCTCAATGCGAGTTAGACTCACCAAGTTACTAGAAGTTCATGATAAAAGAGAAAGGCACATGAATCAGTAATGAAGCATCAACAGATTGTTAAAACTTGGTTTGACAGAAAGGCTTCTAATCCAAAATTTGAAGTTGGGTCTTTAGTGATGAAATGGGATGAGAGAGCCACCAAGCTAGGCTGACACAACAAGTTTCATTCATTATGGACAAGTCCTTTTAAGATCCGTTCCTGTAAGAAACAAAATAAATTTGAGCTAGAGACTATGGATGAAGAACCCAAAGAGATTCCAGTGAATGGGACCTTCTTGAAACATTTTACCTAAGTCTTGAGACTCGCCATGTATCATAGTTAGTTAGGTGCTTTTATTTCTTTTCCCGCTTTTGTCTTGCTTTCCTACTATTTCCTTTATTTTAATAAGTGTTCCAAGAACACGTGTCTATAGAACAGAGGTCCCTTTCATTAGCAGTTGCATTTATCAAAGCCATTCAGTGGTTCCTTAAATTTCAAGAAAGTACCCATCATTTCAGAAGATCGCCACTTTTAATACAGATCTGACACTCTGTCCAATGTGGATTTTAATAGATACACTAACTGTCTTTTGGAATTAATGCCATTAATAAGACATGATGTGTCGTTAATTGTTTCATTATGCCTCATCGAGCTAAGTTTTGAATCCCTTAGAGTGTTGCATTTGCTATTGTCATTCTGCATTTCTAAGTTACTGTTTGCATCAAAGCTTCATTCCTCGCCTACATTTCCAGTTAAGTACAACTTCGTTTACAATTTCTTACCTTTTGTGTCAAGAGTGTCTAGGGTTTTGAGAATAGATACCAAAATATCAGAGCCACAATCACCACAGAAAGGGCTAGGGCTCTTTGAACAATCTGATAAATTAATGAGCAACAAGTCTTATGCCTCTGCACCCGCACAACCAAGTAAAAGGTATCCAAGGACAAGGGTCCCAGAAAAAAGGGTGTGTACAGATCCAACACAGGTGAAAGATTATGCAAATGGCATTTTTGAAACACATATGCAGAAGAACACCAAGAATCTTCGGGAGGGAGCTCACCAAAGGTGCCTCGTCCGTTCATCAAAAGAGTAGTGGGAAACTTTTGGGATGAGAGTATGGACGTCCCAATTGGTATAGTTTGTAGTTCCTAATGTCCACCCGTGTCTAGAATTGATTGACCTATGTGCAGAATTGTTTTACCCTCCATCTCTTTCTATTCAACGTGGCCCCTTCATGGTCCAAATAACCCCTAAGGCAATTAGGATATGCTAGCTTTACAGCATGATAGAACAGCCACAGTTCCTACTATTTCTAAGTTGTAGGGCACATGGGCAAATCTCCACAATAAGGTGAAGTTTCTAAATACTGAGATGCACTTAGGTGATGAGAATACCCAGTTACCTTCGCTGCCCATAGGCCATACTCAGTTCCATGTCGACGTTCAAGATGCCCTTGCCATGCTAGCTTTTATCTTTGGCTAGTATGATGATTCTACAGCACATGATTGGCAGCTTGTAGTGATTTTCAGATTGAAAACTGTGGATAAGTATCAGGAGTATTGACTTGACTTTGCAGAACAAATCTCTATAGCTATGGTGGACCAGCTTGCAAACTTTCATCAGAATCATGTTTTCAGGTACTTAAGATACCTATTCCATTTAATTTTATATCAAAATTTTGGTCTTTTCCAACAATACATGCCTTTAAATATGTATGACCCAGAGTCTGGTAGCAATAGAACTATTCTGGTGTCGGCATGGACCCATGTTCTGTCAGACACCTTAGACCCATACGAATTTGTAAAATGTTTTGTTGCACCCGCTTTCAGTCATTTAAGTCTTGAGCTTGTAGAAAATAGGGTGACACAGAGCCTCAGAGGTTTCTTAACCAATTTACCAATCCCTTGTGATTATTTCTTTAGAGCTCATACAACTATAATTAGAGTCCATGGCTTTGCTGGGGAACCTGTTCTGTTGCCAAAAGTCTTGACCCCTAGGGTTATGTTTTTAGAAGTGGCTTGTCAGGTATCTGTCATTGATAATAATTTTGGGCATAAGAAGAGGAAAAATAAAATGTATGATGTCCCTTGGATTAGGAAGAAAATAACAATTGAGACTAGAGGAACTGAGAATCTTCTATTGAGGAAGTTGGCTGCTTATGGTTTTTTGATTCTTGAGGATAAATGGAAATACGATCCGTATAGCTTCTTAGCTTCTTGGATCATTAGTAACAAAGTTTCTACAAAATTTATTCATTAGAAATGTCTCTTTTGGGAGAAGAGAAGATCACCTAAGCAGGATGATTCTGCAATTTATGTTGAACTAAAAGACTTACCAGATGAAGGTCCCAGGCCGTAAGGCCCTAGGAAACTTTTTATACAAAGGTACAAGAATATGAACCTAAGAGGACAATAACTATGGGTCTGAGAGCTACCCTAAAGAAGAAAGATTGGAGTGCAAAAAAAATTGTAGCTTACTAGAAGTATAGGCAAGAAATAGATGAATTCACTCATAACTTTGGAAATGTTGAAACTGATGAAGAATGGGAAACTGTATGAGACAATTTTCATATGGCCCCAGTTTCTAGTCCCGACACAAGTAACATTCCAAGAGACTCTCCAGGAGCCGTAGAAATGGAAGAGAGCAAAGAGAAAGGGTAGGATGTTCAAGAGACAGGGCAAGCATTAGCTTCAATTCCTAGAGCCCAATGGCCTCCATCTCTTAGTACCTTAGAGAAGCAAAAGGAGATTGTACCACTGCAACCTCTCGGGACCCATATAGCTTCGGCATTGGGGGTCTCGGAGCAGCACCTTTGCAACAAACATTAATCAATGTTGAAGAAGAAGACCTAGAGGAGGCATCAGATAGGCCTCAAAAGAAGATACATAGGTTGATATTGCTAGAAGAAGACACAGAGAAAGAAGTATCAATGCCCCAACAACAACAAGCTCCTATCATCTCATCGGTGGCTCAGGTAAGTACTTCTTCTCTCTTTTCCCCTACTTCTATTTCTTCTCATTTAGGAGTGGAAACCCAATTTACCCAAGTTTCCACGTCTCTTGCCACTTCTGCTACGCCTTCACAAACTTTTTCCCCAGTTGCCAATTCACCGGCCATGTCTTCATAGGCCATATCCTTACCTCTATTTTCCCCATCTATTCCCAAGAGGGCCTTGCCACAATTTGATCCTAGCCAACAAACAAATACCATCCCTTATGGTCTGCCTCAAGGTCATCCATTTGCTGGAGGATATATTGCATCACCTCCTACTTTCCAAGCCCAAGCTGACATAGCAAGAATAGCAAGAGAAGCTCAGATGGAGAAGAAAAGAAAGAAAGAGAATAAGAGCCCTATTGTAGCTCACATAAAGTCTTTGTTTGATCCCATTCAACAGTCTTTGACTGTCACACATTTGGCTCCCAATGTGATCAATCCTAATGAGCAAATGTAGCCATAGGACTATTCAATGAATGCAGTGGCTATGGATATATCTCTTTTTAGGCCACAGGACCAAGTTGAATTGATGAATGAAACTACTTTAGCAGTTGCCACTGATTACTTGAAGGTGTTCAAAAGGTTACAGAAGGTTGAAGCTGATTTGACACAAGAGAAGGCTACTAGCAGTAGCTTAACTTGGGAGATACAGGCCAAGGTTAAAGAAATTGACACCTTGAACAAGGAGTTGCAATCTACTATTTCTTTGAAAACACATTAGGAATCCTAGGCCCAGGTTGCATCCTTAAAGGCTGAGTTGGCACAGGAGAAAGTTGTTGTTGCTACATTGAGGCAAGAGAAGGCCACTGTAGAGAAAAGGTATCAAGATAAATTACAAGAAGCATCACAACTACAGTAGACACTTTTGAAGGAGCAAAATCTGAATAATACAGCTCAAGCATAGTTTATGGCTGAGCAACAAAAGATAAAGCAACTAACAATTGAGTTGGCACAAAGGCCACAAACTGCAGGGGTTTTGAATCTGGTGAAGGAGTTATATGCATATGTGTTGAAGAGAATCTCTGAGGAGATTATATAGCTTAAGCCATCTCTTACTTTCTTGCTAAACACTCAGCACTTATGTGAGAAAGTAGAGTCTTTTGTGCAAGCAACATTGTCTATTGTTTCATTGAGGGTTTCTGATTCTCAGCTTCTGTTACAGAAACTATATGACACATCTGACGAGACTCTATCCGCAGTTGGTATAAGTGATAGGATGGTTGTTGCAAAAAGGGTGAATGAAGTGTTGAGTTGTAACTTTGCTGCCATGAATTGTAAAGAACTCTTGGATATAGTCAAGGAAGGAGTCAAGAATATGAAGAAACATATTGAGGATTTAGTGTAGTTGGGTCTACCTTCACCTTTTCCTGATAGTAACACAGTGTTAATTGTTGGCAAGAGACACATTGGAGCTTCATGATTGTTGTCATTGATGGCAACAAAATTCATCCCACACATCCGTAGGACATAGTGTGCCTATACTGGAAGTCAGATTGAAGAGTGTTGTGGTCTGGTAAGCAAGAACAGAGTGTTGTGGCAAGGTCTGACAGTTAGGTCCGGATCTCTAAGAGGAAGTATCTTTGGAAAGTATAGACTTGGGGAAGTCAAGAGGAATACCTTGACTGGTAGATTCCAGGATTTGAGCCTTTGGTGATGAAAGAGTGAAGAGGTATAAGCATTCAAGTATTGGGGTCCTGTTTGGCAGAGCAGACAGAGGAAGAACTAACCGGCAGAGCATTAGACACTATTCCGGATGAGTGTTTATGGTGATCAAGATTATTAAGGTATCATTCAAGATTGGATGACTTGTTAGATGACTTCTATAAGCATCTCTTTGATCTGCATCACTTGGTAAGCAAGGATTCAACCGACAGACTAAAGTTTGGAAAATACTGACTATTCCAGATGCCGACTAGAAAGAGGATGAAATCCTTTATGCAGATATATATACCAAATGGATTTCGATGAGAAGAGTAGTTGTGGTGTTGGGAAGTGTGAAGAAAAGCAGAAGAGCAGTGTGGAAGCAGTAAGGTAGGTCTGGTATGTGAAAGGACAGCAACACTAAAGAAGAGAAAGGATGAAGTGCAGTAGATCAGTGTATTGAGCCTATGTGGATGCTTCTCATCAGTTCAAGGATCTTGTTATTCTTCTTACAACTTGTAGACAGTGAGTCTCTTGTAGGAAGTGAACCTCTTGTGAGCAGTGTGCTCAGGCAGTGAGCCCTAATTGGCAAGTGCCATTTTGTATTTCTATTCTTCTAACAGAGAATACAATCTTGGGTTAATCACCCCATGGTTTTCTCCCTTAACAGGGTTTCCACGTCAAAAATATTGTGTCATGTGTATTTCCATTTCATGGTTATGTTTGCTTATTTGAACAGATACTGTATTAATTATTAATAAAGTTCAGAAAGCTGAAATAATTAAGATAACTGATTCACCCCCCTCTTAGTTATCAATAATTGGTATCAGAGCCACGTTCCTCCAAACAGAGCCTAACAGCTTGAGGAAGATCTGGGAATTAAGATGGATGTGTATGGTATGAGGGAGCAACTTTAGTCTGCCCTAGATGATCTTGAGCAATCTAATTCTGAAGTCAATGAATTGAAGGAAAGACTCAAATAGGCTGATGATTTCATAAATGAACTAAAAGGGAAACTAAGTCTCTCTATGAAAAAGAGAAAGGAACTACTTCAGCAATTAGCAAGTCAAGGTGAAGCAAATGATACAAATGGAGATCTTAAGGAGAAAACCAAGTTATGTGAAAAATTATCAAAAGAGATCATCATGGTAAGACATGAAATGGAATCAGGAGTCATGAAATTTACCCAAGAAATTGAAGAGAAAAGAAAAACTAAAGATGATCTAAAACAATCTCTCAAGGAGAAATCAGAAGACTGCCATAAGATGGATAGAATAATCAGACATCTTGAATCCGATCTTGAAGATGCTAAAGATAATAAAGAAAAACTAGAAAATCAAATTGTCTCTCTTAAAAGGGATCTTCAAACAGTAAATGAATACAAAGAGAAATTCAAGATAAGTTTTGCTCAACTTGAAGTTCTTCTTGAAAGCCAAAAGAGGGTAGATGACAAGCGTGGCTTGGGATATGAGAAAGGTGAGAGCTCTAGATCTAGTCAGAAGAAGTTTGAATTAGAAAATCCAAGAAACATGCCTAGAAGACCTCCGGTGAGGCAACCTAATGCTCAAAGATATCCATCCTTCAATGGATACTCCCACAACTGTAATAACTTTGGTCATAAAGCTAATCAATGCAGGAAGAGAATGAATCAGACTAATACATCCTTCTCCGGACAGTGTTTTAACTACAAAAGGTATGGTCACAAATCTCATGAATGCAAAAATATGCAAATGAACAATTCTTTCAATGGTAGATGCTTTGCATGCAATAGAATGGGTCATATGGCTAATCAATGCAGAGCAAGAGGATATCAATCAAATGTGCAAAGAAATGTTGTTTGCCACAATTGCAATAGATCTGGTCATATTGCCAAATTCTGTAGAAATAAGAATCATGACAAAAGAGGTCCGGTACATCACAATCAGAATCAAGACAAGGGAAAAGGAAAAGTGAATGTGGATGAAGTTCAAAGTGAGATGAACAAGATTTGGGTGAAGAGAAGTACAGAAAATGTAGGGGATGGATCCACACCAAAATCTGGTGCTGATATTCCTTCCAAAAATTAAAAAGTGAGCTCTAGCTCAGGGGGAGACACAAGAAAAAATATTTTTCCCCCAGCCAGTTAATTGGTGCCGGAATTAGCACAAGGAGAGTTGCGGATTAAAGGGTTTATAGAGAAACATCTAAATAAACTGTGTTTAAGATATGGAAGATCTGCAAGATGTTTAGAACAAGATTGATCCAGTTCATCAAAGTCATCAGAATAAGAAAAACAAGGCAAACTGGAATGACTTAAGTCGAGCATTTATTGCAACTTGGTATTAGGGTTTGTGGAATAATATAAGGGTTTTCTTATCAAACACCTTCTCATTCTACATTCAAGAAGAAGCGATAAAGAGCTCTGTAACAAATCTCCTCAAGCCCATCAAAGTTCATCTGTAGAAGTCAATTCATCCAGCAATCGATCCGACTCACTCCATGAAACCTAGAAGCGTAAAAGGTATTTTCCGTTCTTAAATATCTCTCTGCAAATCTTTGAAAGATGGCTACTTCAAATGTGGTGAAGATTTCTGATAGGCCACGCCCTAAATTTAAGAAGCATCCATATAAATCCCTAGAAGTTGATCCCTTAGGCTTTTTTTCAAGCATTCCGCATGGGGTTTTGCATGTAGAAGATGTTAGGGCATATATTCATGTGAGTATTGAAGAATTTGGGGAATCTAAGCTGGTCGATATCTATTAGAAGCAATTGATAGGTTACTCATTCGAACTCAAAACCCAGTATAAAGCTATCCGGGACAAACATTTTGCACAATGCATTCATTTCCCCTATTTTCTGGAAGATGAATGGGTCCGGTATATTCTAAGCCGAATGCATGACAACTTCATGTGGTTGAACATGCCGTTTAAGATCACTAAAGATGCCATTAAGGCTGTAACCGGATTACACTCAATTGGTGAGATGCCTATTCTCAAATATGTCAAAAACCAAATTGTAAGTGAGGCTACTAGATTGAAGTTTGATAAACGAGCAATGACTATTGAGGATATCACAGATCCGGATATCAAGTTTGCATCAATGATAATTGGATATAAGATATATCACTCCAGCAGGTAGAATTCAGTATCTAGAACTGCTATATATACTGCTTATGAAATGTTGAAGAAGAATGCAGACTATGATCTTTGTGAGCTCCTTCTGAACCAACTCTTGGAGAATCTATAGAAGATAAAGAAGGATAAGAACTCTTTCAAATATGGTGGTTTGATACTTTGCCTATTCTTTTATTACATGAATGAGCTTCCCGAATCCAGTGGCTGGGTATGGTAGAATGATAGACTAGTAGCCATTCAAATCAGAGATTATATACATGGGCTTGGTGATGCCAAGGCATAGAATATAGCTCTCTGGGGCTATTTCAAGAATTTTTAGAGCATGATGCAAGAAAGAGAGAGAATCCCCCAATCTTTAGTTGAAAAATATAAAGATACAATATGCTTTATGGTAGAAACTAATCAGTGCCTAATGGAGGTAGTGGAACCAAGAATAATGTGGATCATGCCAATGGGGTATGAAGTTGATGAGAAAATTGTAGAGCTGCATGTTCAACACATGCTAAGTCAGCCCAAGGATCCTAAGGCAGAAAGGTTTGGAACCTTTGAAGAATTAAGTATAAAAATCCATGTGGAGCTCAGACAACCAGAGATGAAGAGAAAAGTGAGAAAAGAGGTAGAAGAATTTGCCAAGAGGCATGGAATCTCAAAAGAGGCACTTGATGCACATAGAGAAAAGATGGAAAGGGTAGAGAAAGAGAAGGAATAAGTAGAAAAGGAAAGTGATCCGATAGAAGCCCCCTCCCGGACTAGATCCTCTACGAGGTCTGCACCCACCATTGCAAAGAGCTCAAAGACATCAAAATCAGAAGCAAAATCATCCGGTAAAGCAAAGAAAAGAATTAAGACAAAGGCCACAAGGTCTTATATCAGTTAGAAGGATGAAGAAGAGACAAAATTAGATGAGGGGGTAAGGAAAATGAGGAAAAAAAAGAAAGTATCTGGTGAACCCTCTACCGGTGAAGACAAGGAAGAGATGGCAGAAGAGTTTGTTGAAAGGCCCACTCTGTCCATTGATAATGTAGTCAAATCAGTCACTGTGGATGGGAACCTGAAACCAATGACTGAATTCTATGATGACTACAGTGAGGCTGATCAGAAGATCCTGCAAGAAGCCACAATCAGGTACCTTAACATTTATAATAAAGCATTCATTGAGATTATATCTTTAATTCCAAAGAGCCTAGAGAAAGAACTAGAAATCAGATAGAACAATGCCAAGGCCAAGGACCTTGAGATTAGGGAACAAATAGCTATTCAACTCTATCCCTCAATCATGTAGAAACAAATGAATATGATTTTCAAAGATTGCAAGGATGACTTCCAAAGCAAAGCTAGAATGAATTAGCTTATGCTTGGAGAAATTGACAAAATAGCTAAAGAAACTGAAGAAATCGTCCAGAATGCCTACAAAAGATTCAACATTCCTATCATAGAGGACATAAGTGATGAGCCCTCTGCCATGGACGACAAGGAAGAATCTACTGAGATAGTAGTAGAAGAGGTAAAAGAGACAGGTGAATAAAAAGGTAAGAACTTAGATTCCTCTGCTCCGGAAGAGGAAGTCCAAGGAGAAGTAAATCCAGACTCTCCAGCAGTCTTTAGATCTAAAGGAGAAGAAAGTATAAAAGAAAAATCTAGTCAAGAAGAATAAGGAAAGGGAAGAGAAAAAGAGTCAAGGACAAAAAAAGCTACAGATGACAGTGGTAAGACTACAGAAGGGAAGAAAATTCTGTCTCTGGCAAGAGACACAGCAGAAGTAGTCAAGGATTTCTTGACCAAAGACATGATGGAATTTGATGAACCAGAGTTACTTCAAGGTCCATTCAATTTTGATTCCCTCTCTCCGGTGCAAACCATGAAGCTAGCATCTTTCACTCAAGCAAAGGCAAAAGAAAAAATGCTGAAGTCTCACATGGAAGACTGTGAACTCATAGAAACTGCATCCGGTGTACTAGAAAAGATCATGCCATCTTTCCAAAAGGATCCTATAGCATCCACATCCGGTAATCTAAAGTCTCTTGTAAATTCTGTTAGTACACATTTTGATTCTTTAGATAAGTCAGCAAAAGAAAAGGTCCGGAAGGAGTTTTTGGATAAAAGATTTTTTGAGTTACAAGGTCTTATAAGTAATGATAGGAGAAATATGGATATTGGAATAAAAAGTCTAGAAAATGCTCTTAAAGATGGTGGAAATTTATATAAATTTTGTCTTTCCTGGTCTAAAGTGATGATGAATATTGAGAAGAAAGTGAAAGAACAAGAGGGAAAACTTTCAAGTATATCTTAGAATTTTGATCCCCTCACCTCTTCTATAATAAATCAAGAGTGTCAGACTATTGTAGTCATGAATGAGATTAAGAAGCTTGAAAAGGAGAGGAAGAACATAATAAATCAGATGGGTGAGCTTAGAGGAATGATTATCCCCAAATTAGAGGCCATGCATGAGGTCCTAGCAGATGCCCAGACCACAGCCCGGACCAGTGATCCGACAGACCTTAAGAGGGCAGAAGCCTTTGCATTCCTATTGAGTGGTCACATCTCAATTTTGGACAGGATGAAGCAAAGTTGGGCAACATAACTTGTCCAGTTGAAGACAACTTTTGCAGATATACTACAGTATATGTAAGAATAATCTATTTATATACTCATGTGACTAAGTATAGTTGAATTTTTGGAATTTTGGTGTGCAGACCATACCCTTTTCCATTGATGTCAAAGGGGGAGTGAGGAACAGTGAAAAATGTGGAATCCATCTAAGGGGGAGCTCCAGAAAAGTGTACATTAGAAGAGAGCATCAACCAAGGGGGAGTATAGTATAACACTTAGTCATTTTTCACTAAGTGTTGCCATCAATGCCAAAGGGGGAGATTGTTGGCAAGAGACACATTGAAGCTTCATGATTGTTGTCATTGATGGCAACAAAGTTCATCCCACACATCCATAGGACATAGTGTGCCTATACTGGAAGTTAGATTGAAGAGTGTTGTGGTCCGGTAAGCAAGAACAAAGTGTTGTGGCAAGGTCTGACAGTTAGGTCCGGATCTCTAAGAGGAAGTGTCTTTGGAAAGTGCGGACTTGGGGAAGTCAAGAGGAATACCTTGATTGGTAGATTCTAGGATTTGAGCCTCTGGTGATGAAAGAGTGAAGAGGTATAAGCATTCAAGTATTGGGGTCCTGTTTGGCAGAGCAGACAGAGGAAGAACTGATTGGCAGAGCATCAAACACTATTTCAGATGAGATGTTGATGGTGATCAAGATTATTAAGGTATCATTCAAGATTGGCTAACTTGTTAGATGACTTCTATAAGTATCTCTTTGATCCGCATCACTTGGTAAGCAAGGATTTAGCCGACAGACTAAAGTTTGGGAAATACTGACTATTTTGGATGCCGATTAGAAAGAGGATGAAATCCTTTGTGCGGATATATATACCAAATGGATTTTGATGAGAAGAGTTGTTGTGATGTTGGGAAGTGCAAAGAAAATTAGAAGAGTAGTGTGGAAGTAGTAAGGCAGGTCCGGTATGTGAAAGGACAACAACACTAAAGAAGAGAAAGGATGAAGTGCAGTAGATCAGTGTATTGAGCCTAACCAGAACTAAACCTCAGCCTATGTGGATGCTTCTCATCAGTTCAAGGATCTTGTTATTCTTCTTACAACTTGTAGACAGTGAGTCTCTTGTAGGTAGTGAACCTCTTGTGAGCAGTGTGCTTGGGCAGTGAGCCCTAATTGGCAAGTGCCATTTTGTATTTCTATTCTTCTAACAGAGAATACAATCTTGGGTTAATCACCTCGTGGTTTTCTCCCTTAACAGGGTTTCCATGTGAAAAATATTGTGTCATGTGTATTTACATTTCATGGTTATGTTTGCTTATTTGAATAGATGCTGCATTAATTATTAAGAAAGTTCAGAAAGCTGAAATAATTAAGATAACTGATTCACCCCACCTCTCAGTTATCAACATTAATGATTGTTGAAATAAAGGCCTTGCTGTTGACAAAACAAAATGATCAAACTATTTTTCAGGGTCTGAGTGATTCCTCCAGTGTGGGAGAAGTGGAAGCTGTCTTGGTTCCAATGGCTCAGCTCGAATTTCAATTACATACTGTAGTTTAGATTTTGCAATTTTTTTCCCACAAGGATATTATCAATTTAGATTTTACTTTCTAGGATTTGTAGAGTAGGTAGGGATTGTCAGATTCAGAGTGGTTTGTATACTAGGCTGCATTGCAAAACTTAGGATTGAGTTTTCATAAACAGTGGCAGTACATTTTTGTTTCTTTTTGGAGTTCTTTTTAAGTAGGCCCAAAAGTCCTTGTAGTCGCCATGAATTGTAGAGCTAAAAAACTCTACATTTTGTTTTAGGTTGGTTTCTGTCTCAGTGTAATTTCTAGTACTTGTTTCTCTATCTGTGGCTATATGTTTCTCATGCGTGGATCATGCCATGTGTCATTTTGGAGTAATAGGGAAAAATGTTCAGTGTTCCATGGAAGCTACCGCATGTTTCTTTCACATGCTTCTTTTCTTCATTGTTGCCAGAATGTGCCACGTATCTATGGCATTGTTTCCTTTATTGTACTTTCTTGCCTGCTATGGAGTGTGCCACGTGTTGATGTCGGAGGCTGTGACAAAAGTTTCTTTTGATACAGCGAGCCAATGGATGTTGCCAAGTGCCTTTTGTAGTATGTGCGGATGCCACCACGTGTATCTCTTTGATAAGCTTTGTTAGTACCGGCATAAATGGTGGGCCCACAATATTGTGACATAGTTTCATAGCTTGTGCCAGAGTGTGCCACATGTCAAAAGCAAAGGGTCGAACTACTCTCATCTTGATGCTCTCAGGTAAAGACATGTATATTTTCTTATAATTTTCTGTTGCTGCCGGAGCTCGACAGGTGTCATCTCTGCAGGAGTCTAAGGGACCTTTTCATAAAGCTATTGATATTGCCGGAGGACTCCACATTTCCTTTTTTTCTTTAAGTGGGAGGCACCATGTGTCACATTATTGTTTCTTTGTGTAGGGATTAAAGAAGTATGTGGTGGGTCCCATAAATATGTCATAGTTTCTATGTTGTGGAAGGCAACAAATGTCATAGCCATAGGTGCTCAGGGCATAAAGTTAGAAAGTTTTAAGTAACAGCGGGTGCCACCATGCATCATGTTTCAAAGTCTGGTGGATGGCAACAAGTGGTGTTATTTTGTGTGCCTTATTTTGAAGGGAAAAAGTTAAGTGTTAAGCGGAAGCTGCCGCATGTTATATTTTTGAAGCCTTTTAGAGCCCGCGGGTGCTGGTAAGTGTCTCAATAGAAATATATTTAATGTGCCACATATTTTATCACTAGGCCAATGAGCTTGTAGGGTAAGATAGTTGCAAATTAAGAGAAATCTCAGTGTCAAATCAAGTCCCAGTTAATTCTAGTTTTGTTGATGCCGTTGAAGATTCTAGGTGGTTGCAGTTGGTCTTGAGCCAAGTTTTGTGGCTATAAATATAGGAAGATATTGTAATTCAAGGACATATATAATTAATTTAAAGAAAAGTTCAGAGATCTTGTTGTGACCAAATTGTATCATTTTGCCTTAGTCTAGCTATTTTTGATAAGAAAGCTGATATACCTGTGCATGTCACTGTGCCTTTTGTATTTGCTGAATGGTTAATAAAAGAAGCTCTATTCTGTGCCATTGGTGAGATTATCTATGTCTTCACATAAATCTTCTGAGTTTAGACTTTGATCTTTTAATTCATTTACAATCTATCTATCTTGATCATGCAATATTTGCTTTTTAATATAGTTGAATCTTAAGTTGTTCATTGTGCTAGTTGAGGGAAAATATTTCATTCAGGTGCATCACCATAGGTTTAGATTTTACTTATTGTATCTATAATATTGTTTCTTCCTCTCCCCTTTACTCAAAACCCTATTGAAAATAGGAAGAGCCAGCTTTTGTAAAATCTAGAGGTTGTTTCAAGAATCAAGTCCCACATTCTTGAAACTTACCATGTTGGTGTTAGAACCTGCGCAATTTTACACATCAACAGCTAACATTCTCTTCGATTTCTGCCTTCCACTTATCTAGGCCTTTTACTTGCCCATCACTTTCCAAAATACTTGGCAGCAACTTCTTGTCAATCTTTTCAATTGACTACTTCTTTTCCCCCAAAACTCTATCCAGCTTCAACTGAAAGATGGGAACTTCCTCAAAATACTACAACTTATCCATTACTAATTACAATTTAGAGGGCACCTGTGCATCAAACCTTGCACATCTATGGAGATCTCTCACTTCTCTAGTCTTTGGCAACCATGTTTCTTTGATAATTGAGAGCCTTTCTTTATCTAATTCATGTTTTTCATAGGCTACTCTTAATTGTGAATAGAACCTCCAAGTCTCATCCAACCTTGCCAAGGTCTTAGTCAGCCTATAATTTATCAGGTTGGTGACCATATTCTTTACTGTATTCTCTTTCTCTTCCTTCAACTTCTTTATCTCCTCTTTTAATTCCCTATTCTTAGATAAAAGAGGCTATGTGTCCATTGGGGGTGACTCTATAGTCTGAATAATGGGGGGAGTTTGTGATGGACTAGACTCTAATCGCAATTGTCCCTAATATTTGCTCAATTCTACCATGGACTGTGCATAATTCTCCAACTATTCATTATGTTCCTTTTGCAGCTTATTTGTTACTACCTCAGCAAATTATGCAGTTTGCACATTCAAACTGGTAGCTTGAGGAGCAGGGATGGTTGACACCGTCTTGATTATCACATTTCTAGTTAATTCCTATAAACCAATCCTTGGTTTGTTGTCACTTGGGGCCAATGCCCAAATTACCAAGGTTTCAAACCTTGGATCAAAAGCAGCAGTTGTTAGAGCCCTATTGACTTGCTCTTCTCTGACCTCTAAATCATCCTTTGTTATTATATCAAATGCAATTGCATCTGATAAGGTCCAATGTGGAAAAATTAGAACATTACTTTCAACCACCAGAGCTCTGCCCTCCTCTGGGGTCATTCCACTGATATCTTTGTTGACTTCACTCAAGACCCTTTGAGTGATTACATCATATTCTGATGGGTCAGCTCCACTCTTTGCTTCCTCAATCCTTCTCTCGAATTCTTGATTTCTAGTCCTCAAGACAAATGACCTGAATTCTGAGATGTTAACAAATTCATCATCCTCTATAAATTTATGGCATGCCAACACTCTCACATCCTCTGTGTCAACTTCACTTCCAATAGTTGACCTTGTCAATCTATTATCTAGTGAGGAATATGGCCTAATTCTTTCTAGAGAGTTGATTTGATGAGTAGGCTCATGAACTTGTTCCTCTGTTGCTTCTCCTTCTAAGTCAGTAATCTCTACCTCTAGCTTTGTCTTAAGATCGATGATCTTTACCTTTTTTGGAGGAGGGGAGTCAGGGGATTCTACCTTTCTCACATATCCACCTCTAGAGTCGCTAGGCTAGTATGATGGCCTATATTCATCTACTGGTGCACTAGCAATCAAATCCTTTGCCTTGTCAAATATCATCTTGATCCTTCTGATGGGATCCTTCACCTCAGCAAAAGCTCTAAGATATGCAACATTTATATTCCTCCTCATTCTTTCCCCTACCATCACTGCTTCCCATTTATCCCTTAAAATGTAGACTTCCTCCATAGAGTGGCAGTTTCTCACTATGTCTTCATCTAGGAAGACCTGATGGGGTATTTTGGCCTTTTGACACTCACTCTTTTTTGTCTATGAATCCTTTTGGATCAAAGATTCTTGGCTGCTCCATATCCATCCTATAATATTGAAGAATAGAGCCCATTTGATCTAATCCATTTTTTTCCACCATTATAAAATCACTGAATTTTAAAGAAGTAAGAATGAGTGAGCCCTTCCTATGTTTCTTGAAGTGTTCTTTGTTAGCCTCATTCAGCTGCCTTATAATCTCCATGAAAATAATTCCCTTGGGTATAAACTTTGGCAAGATGTAAAGAGGCACCTCACATTCATAAACCTTGATACAAGTTATGTGGGAGTGGAGGAACCAATCTCTCCAATTGTGATCAATCCCCAAGTATGGGGTTCTATCCAAGGGCCTTAAAAAATCCTTCACATCAGCATGCAACCTCTCCCCTTCTAGTTCTAGAAAACTAAGGATTTTATTGATAAAGTGCTCCTCAAAAACAACATAATTTGTATCCTTACAATGCATGTCTAGCATGCATGTCCACATTTGCACTGGCATCATATTTCCTTGAGCATCAGTTGTTCTAACGTGCAAGTCCTTGTGCCATTTTCCAGATAAAGAAAAAAGAATCATGTGGCACATTAATGAGTATCATGTGAATTCCACATGGGAATTTGTAGTATACAATTTACTCTTTATGACGACCATCTGTTTATGCATCCTTTCTTCTAAATAACTTGCATAATCATAAGGTTGTTTTTCTTCAGGATCCTAAATGTATACAACCATCATCATCAAATGTACAGACATCCTATTAACTGCATGCCTACATAATAGATGACATAAATTGTGATATGTCTTAACAAAGTAGTGCATAAACATTGAGCAGTGGAAGGGCTCTTCTTCTCTGTTAGATATCTTCACCAAACTACCATCTATGCCCCTTGGTTTGTGTTTGGGCAAGTTAAATGCCCTATATCCATACTTGATAGTTTTGTATTTCTCTTTCAAAGCACCAATTTCTATGGGCATATTTGTAGAGGGGTTTAAGTTGAACACAATAGAGATATAGGCCTTTGTGAATCTTACTATTACAAAACCATTACCAGACATGACATACCTAGTTTGAGGGTCATATCTCTCAGCAATTGATCTAACTAGGTTTGGATTAACAAAGACATTAGGGAAAATTAGTTTTGCAAGGTTGAACCTCCAAGCCTGACAGATAGGGACTCTGTAATCCATCCTATGATACTAGTGTTGAAAAAGAGTCCATGCTAACATAGGTAGTCTGGCATCTCTACAATTAACACACAGGTCATAGATTTTATCATTTTGTCCTAACAGACCAAGTCCTGTTGCAGGCTTCCTAATTGACCTAGGACATTGGATCATAAGATCCTCGTCCAGACTTCACTTTGAAGAGGAAGCTTGGATAGTTTGACACATTTCTTCTATTTGTAATAAATAATGTAGGGCTTCTGCAACTTACTAATGACTCTCAACACCTTAAACAAGCAAATTAACAGCTAAATTGATCGAGTGTAGGTAATAGAGATCACTTACTGATTTTACCGCTTGCAGAGACCTGAACTCACTTTTTTCTTGCCTATTCCAAAGCCTTCTACAATGAAATGCAACTGTGCTCATGAAAATGATGAAGAATGCTCTAGATTGTGTCCTTATAAAGCTAGATTTCCTTATGGTTTACAACATTAATGGTCATTACAGTAGCCATTACTCTGTTTGTGTCACAAGCACTTTGAAAATCCTCTATTTCACAATTTTAAATGAAGGTTGTTGATCTTTTCCTTACTTTTTGCAATCCATGACTCAAATTAGTTCCCCAGATTTAATGATCTTTGTCATCACCATTGAAAAGTGTCCATAAAATGAGAAAGGGCCATGCCGATCTATAGTCTTATCACTGATAGCACTAGTTTGGCTGGTCAAGGATGTGTGGTGCCATTTCATGGTATCACAGCCAAAAATGGCCCACCGCTATCAGGCCCTATGTGGTCATAAAATTCTAAGTTTTTAGCAGATCGAGTCCTTTTATGACATCTAGCAACAATGGGCTTGTCGATGCAGAATCTTTGGCAGAGGGGTTGTAAGCCCATGATTGATGGACAACTGGAAACACTTCACAGTGTTACGGGGGTAGATGACATCACTGAAGATGTGACATGACACTGCGAAATATGCTTTATAAAGCCTTCAAACTTAGGACTTAAGGTTTAATTTTTTACAGGCAGTAGTGGATGAGGCTAGGACAAGGGGCCAGTCTCCTCACGGTCATAAAGACATTAGGTTATAATTTAAACAACCAGTAACCCTCTACTGACAGTCAACAGACGAATAGGAGATAAAGTGCAGAGAGAGACATAAATCTTAAACCCTTAGGATGTTAGGGATTCTATAAGACAAAGATAGGCAAACACTTAACTAGAAACCCTAATAAAAAGGAGGCAGCACCAGGGCAGAGGGGGCAGAGAGTGGCGCCTAGTGCCAGAGAGGAGGAGGGGGCTAGGAGGGGCGCTTAGTGCTAGGGGCAAGAGAGGGGTGGGGTGCTGAGTGGTGCAAAGGGGGAGGGGGTAGGGCGAGGAGTCGAGTGGCACATGGGGGAGGGGGTAGGGTAGGGCACCGAGTAGCGCAGAGGGGATTAGGTATGGCGAGATTGCAAGTGGTGCAGGGGGAGTGGGTATGGCGGGGCATCGAGTGGCGTAGAGGGGATTGGGTATGGCAGGGCACTGAGTGGCACAGGGGGGGAGGGGCTAGGGTGGGGTGTCAAGCGCCAAGGGAGGGGAATTGGGAACAGGGTGGCACTGAGTGCCAAGGGAGGGGATGGGGGTCGTGGGGTGGCATCGAGTGCCAAGGGAGGGGACAGGGAACATGGGGTGGCATCAAGTGCCAAGGGAGGGGACGGGGGAGTGAGGTGGTGCCAAGCACTAAGGGAGGGGACAGGGAAGGGGGTGGTGCCTAGCGCCAAGGGTGGGGAGATGGGGGATGTGAGGTGGCACCGAGCACCAAGGGAGAGGACGGGGGACGCAGGGTGGTGCCGATTGCCTAGGGAGGGGACGAGGGACTGGGGTGGGAAGAGGGGTGCTCAGGGCTCACAGGGGTTGAAGAGGGGCACTCAGGGGGCACAAGGGGAGTTAGCAAGTAGGGAGTGGTGCTTGCTTCTTTTTTTTAATTTTTAATTTGTTAAGTTTTGATTTATTATTGTTTTTTTAATTTGATTTTTTAATTTTTTTTGATTTTTAATTTGTTAAGTTTTGATTTTTTATTATGATTTTTTGATTTTTGATTTTTGATTTTTGATTTGTTTGATTTTTTTATGATTTTATGATTTTTTTTATATTGATTTTATTTGATATTTGAGTTTTTGATTTCTTATTTGATTTTTTATTTCTTAAGGGATTTTTTGGGGAATTGAGGGAGTGAGGATGGGAGAAGAGAAATAGGAAAATGGAAGGGCAGGGTGGTCGTCAATGGGTTGGGGGGAGAGTTGTTAGACATGTGTGGCTTCCATGGGGGCTCCACTCAGTGGTTAATAGAAGGGCATCTTGAGAAATGTGCCAATGGATAGAATAAGTGAGTCTAGTGGAGGCTGACATGAGACATTTGTGTGATGGTGCAGGATGACAATGGCATTCTACAGTCTTGAGAGAGGCGACCGTCGATAGGTTCATCCTAGGGGCACTTGGACTGGAGGATATTGCTAATATGCCGTGGATTCATGCTGATAGAGCTATGATGACTACTGTGGTGGAGGGATATCAGTCGGGGCGTTGTGCCTTCCTGTTTCCCATAGGAGAGGTGACAATTACACTCGAGGACATACAAAGGATCTTACGAGTCCCCCTACATGGTGAGAGGGTGATTTATGATCATGCACACACAACAAACTATTTAGACCAAGTGTTTGCCCCGATACAGGTGTCATACATAGTGGACAATACCGAGATGGTGTACTAGTTGTCTATAGAGAGAGGACTAGATTAGTTGGCCCTCTTTCTGGTAGGGTTGATAGCAGGGATCCTGGTCCCTGATAGGATATCACATGGTTTCCTAGTGGGCTAGGGCATTGTACCACATCAGATGCTAACTGATGGAGTGGTTTACGTATGGGGCCCATGTATATTAGCACATTTGTACCATGACATGGATGTAGTGGTATACAGTTGATCAGGGAGCTTGGGTTGTGGGGTTACCTTGTTGCACACATGGGCATGGGAGCATATCCCAGTGACTCAGCCATTGACAGTGAGAGATAGGCCATGACATTGGCTATTTGTTTATGCATACAGAGGACATCCACTATTTGGGAAACATGAGATACTGGAGACAGGTGATAGATGAGATGGTGGAGTTTGTGTGGCAACCTTGGAGGGAGGTGGAGAGGTGGTCAGATGATGATGACCAGCTAGGCTATGCGATGTAGTCACAATTCTTGATGGGGCAGATAGAGCTGATCATAGATAGGTATCTGCTAGAGAGAGTGCAACGACAATTTAGTTTGGTGCAGGATGTACCACAGGTAGAGGTGAGGTTTGCATGGATATGAGAAGATTACTAGTAGTGGGGATTAGTGCTTGATGTGTAGATGGTCATAAAAAAGTTTGAGGGACTCCAGCCACAAGTGTGGGATGCTAGGCGAGACATAGTGGATGTAGGGACTACGACAGCATATGATGAGTGGTGGGCTCAGTAGAGGCTAGTGAGACTCACCGTGCTAGTGGGTGTTGTAGTGCTAGGGGCTGTAGTAGCAAAGGAGGAGGGTGATGATGAGGATGAGGATGAGGAGGAGGGTGCACAAATAGAGGGGATGGATGATGATGATGATGGGGAGGGTGCGCAGGTAGGGGGGATGGATATAGAGGTTAGAGGTGAAGGTGGAGGTGATGATGATGGGTCAGAGTTAGCTAGGGCACAAGAGCATATATACCATCTATAAGGACAACTAGCTTAGGTATAGGTACAGATAGCCCAATGAGAGGGATAGGTAGTTTACTTGGACAGGTTGGTGGCTCAATTAGAGGGACATGTAGCCAAGTTATAGGGACAAGTAGCCCAGTTACATGGGGAGTTGGCACAAATGGGTGTTGCATAGACACGTGTAACATCAGAAAATGTCCCCTTGGGGGCTTTTCCCTCATAAGGTTTAGCTCCTGGGACTTTATTGTGCATTTAGGATATCTTGCATCATATTTTGACATCCTGATGAAATGAACCCTGGGTTTTATGACAAATGGGACCTAGGGGGATCCCTTGAACTTAAACCTGACCAAAATAGGGGGGACGACTTGGGCACCCATAGCCTAGTCCTGCCCTATTTTGGGTCAGTCCCAAATTTTAAATGTTGGCTTGTGATCGTTAATTAGGTCCTATGCTGACATGGTAAGTTTGCATTACAAAATTCTTGGCGGGAATATTTGTAGTTGCATATATAAGCATGTTTAGGCATTCATTTGTAAACTAGATTTCAACTAGATGATCATTAGATAGAGATTTGATTTCATGAGCTTGTGTAAAGGTGATTCAAAGATTTCATTATGTTGCAAGAGAAGATTTGTGTTGTCTATGTGTTTGTATTTGCAGATTTGAGCAATCATCTCCTCATGGCATGAAGAGCCTCCTTCTCCCATGAGATATTCACTGTAAGGTGACATCATTTGTGTTTTTGAGCATTTATCATTTAGTTTTTGCCTCTTCCTCCCAAGGGCACACACTCTCTATCTGACAATGGTGTTCGGAAGACTTGAATGTCTCTCTGGGGCTTGACTGAGGCAAGCCTCTAAACACCACAACCCCCTCCCAAAGTTTTCATGATTGCAAGTTGCAGGTCAAAGATACAAGAAAAGTGAAGTTGCAGGAGGGTACCACAGAGTGTTAGATTTGTAGATCAAAGCTAAAAATAGCACCTTGGACTTGGGTGCCTGCTACCTAGTCCTCTAGATTTCGTGGTAGGAAAATCTCTGATATAGCAGGAATAGGTTACAGATCAAGTTTGTAGATCCTGACAAAAACCTAGGCATTGGACTTGGGTGCCCGCTCCTTAGTCCCCAACTTTTTCACCTCTGAACCTTGAAAATAGGTGCACTTTCATTTGTCATTTTACATCTCTCTGTAGCAACATTCTGAATAATTTGTCCGTTTACTATTGTATTGGCATAATTAGAGTTTTGAGGTATAATTGAGCATAATTGAATAATATTGGCAATCAAATTATATAAATCCAATCTTCCTTACATCTCATAGTGACCAAGGGTCTAATACTGCATTGTCACTCAACCCAAAGTCCTTGAATGTAATTGGTGAAAGGAGGATAGACATCAAACACCCACAAATCAAATCCACTACCCAAATTTAACCACATTACATTTTGGTTAACCCACGTTATTGGACTTGTTTGATCCTTGCTGAGTGTTTTGCTTTAGATTTGCATTAATTTCATTCATATATAGTCATTCATCTTATTGCATTGGAAAACTTACAAAAAAATTGAAAAATTGGAAAAATTTGAAAAAATTTGCAAACCCTAGTTTGCTTGTTGCATCAATAAAATTGCTAGGGTTTTGTTGAAAATTGTGAATTTTGCATATAACCTAGTAATTTCAAAAACTAGGGTTTGTAGGTAAAATCATGTTTTAGATTTTTCTACTGATATTAGACACTCATTAAAATTTGTATTTGGCTTTAGTGTTGCACTTTAGTGTAAATTTGCATTTAGATCTCAAAAATTTGTATTTTTACATAGAAAATTTCAACAAAAAACTAGCATTTTCATTGATTTTTCATTAGATTTGCATTTGCATTTTGCATATTAGGGATTGGTAATCATTTTAAGATCTGAGTACATTTAATTTTCATCATACATCAGCTTATAAGACATTCATATAGCATTTTGCATCAAGATCTCAAACCTAGGGCTTGAAAAACCTTAATTGTCACTAGATTTGGCCTTATCGACTCTCTAGATTTGCACTATAAGCATGTTATAAAGAATATTTTTGTATTAATTGACTATTATTAGGGTTATTATCTGCTTCCCCTCCTAAAATTCTTTACAACACCCCTTTATTGGGCTCTTGTATTGAAAATTTGGCAAAAAATTGCACATTTTGGCTATATTTGCCCTAGGGTTTGACCTAGTTTGCACCCTAAGCATGTTGTAAAAGATTTTATACTTATAGATGACTGATATATTTTCCATTATTTGATGCACATCATAAAATTCCTTACAACACCTCTTTTATTAGGTCTTGGGATTGAAAAATGGTGAAACATTACATATTTTAGGACATTTTCATTAGGTTTTAACTTATCATCATCTTAGATTTGCATCAAAAGTGTGTTGTAAAGGATATTATTGTTGTATTGAACTGATATTGGATATATTATCTACTTCCCTTGATCAAAATATTTACAACACCTTCTTCTTTCATATATTTGCATTGAAAAAGTACAAAAAATCAAGCATTTTAGGTCATTTTTGCATATAGTTTTGCACTTGTCTTTTGCATAAATTTGGAAAGCTTCTAAAATCTGATTTTACATTGAAAAAAATTCAATGGCACCTTCATATAATTTTTCTATGGATTTCTGCATGCATTTATCATTGATCTTGATTTTGACAAATTTCTAACCCTCATGAGTGAACATCCTGTGATATTAGAAAGCTTAACCGAGTTCATCTTCATGAGTAGCAATGAAAAAGATCATTGTAATAGAACTTCTCCTACATCTACTACATGTGCTGATGACATAGAAAATAATTCCTTCTATGAGGGTATACTAGCACAAGAGGATGAAATCATTGACATATTCTTAAACATTACCCTACCCTCTTTGGAAAATGAAATTCTAGTGGATAAAGGGCTCCCTCTCAAGAAGGATTCTTCATGGGTGGAAAAAGACTGTTCACCTAACGACTGTTTGGTACATGAGACATCTACGGATAATCCATTAGACCTTCCACCTTTGATTGAAAACTCAAGAACCTTCCATGAGAAGACTATGGATAGCTCTACTCTTCCTAGCAATACAGTACCTTCCTCTCATCCCCTTGCTCTCCCTAGCCAAGATGTAGCATTAGTGGATGAGAAAAGGTCTCTCACATTAAATCCCCTAGGGATAGATTCTGGGTATAATCAAGAGGGAAACAATGTTAATTAAATATTTATTAATAGATTTTGTAGCAATATTCCTAAGATGATTGTTTGAGGGGCACCTAGTGCACCCTCTTGCTTAAAGCCGGTGATTACGGTTCAAGGTAAACCTCTCGATAACATCTTCAAATATGTAAAGTAAATTTCTCAAAGACATCAGGGTGTTCAAAATGTGATTGTTCACACATACAACACCCGTAATAACAAACAAAGTAAGCAAGCACCGCATGTGCCTGTCTCTCTTCCATGTTCTCAACCTATGCTCCCTCCACCACCTTGTCTTACTCATAAAAGTGGTCAAGAGTATGATCTTGTCAAATAGCTTTGTGCCACTCTGGTTAAGATCTCTCTTTGGGATTTAATACAAACATCACCTACATACCATGGAATGTTTCAAGAATCTTCACACAAAGTGATTGTCCCACCTACTGCTCAGCCTAATGATTTAGCAGCCGTATTGGATATTATGCATGCAACAAAAACAAATATACTCTTTCAACCACATGAATTACCGTCAATTGAAGTTCAAAATCAATATGATCCTCTTGTACTCTTTGTCACAATAAACAAAACATTGGTTAAGAGAGTTATGATTGATAATGGATTAGCTCTTAATGTTTGTGGCATTGACTTATTACATAAGATTAAAGTTGATACATCTGCCATCAAATCAGAAGCGTTAAGTATCTTTGGTTTTGACAATGTTGGATGACAATCTGTGGGCACTATAACTTTACCTATACAAGTGGGACTTGTGATTGTGCCTACCCCAATTTATGTCATGCCTTGTTCTTTATCTTACAACATGATTCTTGGCAGGCCTTGGATTCATGCATTGGGGGTAGTCCTTCCACCCTACATCATTCAATCAAATTTATATTCAAAGATAAACTTCATCCTATTCAAGTTGATCTTGAACCAAATAACTATTTACATATTGAAACGCAAAAACCAGTTTACAATCATATGAGCTTAAACAATTTGTGAGGTGATCCATCAATGCCTCTTGCCATGAATAATGTCATGAAGGAATCTAAGCCATCGAATGCACTTTCTAGTGATGATTGGGGTTCATTAGATTTTAATCCTTGCAGTACAGGGGATTATAAACTTAATAAACTTGACACATCAAAAGTAGCATCGATCTCGTCTAAGCAATCTTTTGAAGCATCTGAGAAAAAAAAGTCTCCTTGGTTGAAAATAAAGACAATACTCTAACTTATACTACAAATTATGATATCTACAAGGCTTCACCTTTTTCTAAGGAACTGGACTCTCTATATGGTCATGGATTTCAAATTTTGTACACACATAATGACTATGTAGTTAAGGGATGTGGTGTAAATCAACAAGGAATTAGAGTACCTATAGAATTTGCTTCAACACATTACTCAAGCGACATTGGATATAATCCTTTTAAAGAAAACAAATCCTCTCGTCATCCTAAACTCAATGTTAATGCAATATCAACAAGGCGAATCAACATATGAGATATCTCGAGCAAATAAGCCACAATTATTATAGCAAATATTATAGTAGCTCTCAAAGGTGGCCTCTTCCTAGATATGTATGTTCATAACATTTTAGTTCTAACAGGTAAGTATTTCTAACCCTTTATCTCTCATGATGTGTTTCCCCCATGATGTGTTATGTGTTGTTTAGGCTTCCTGGGATGACCCCTGAGTCTCTCATAAGGTTTGGGATACTAGGAGATTGCCTCTGTTGTGACCTTCTTCTATTTGTATCATCATTATTCTATATTGCCTCTCTCTGATTTTATTATTGTGTTGTGTCTTACGGACATAGCATTGTGGTTGGTGAATTGGAGGCACCCTCCTACGTGACTATCCCTAAGACACTTGTTTCTCCTCTCTTATTTATTGTTTCCCTTCCTCTAGTGTTTCTATCTAGCAGGCGGATGATGAAAAACATTTATATTGATGTAGACCTAGCGTCTCTTTAGCAAAAAATAAAAAATTGGACTTAGTTCTTAATATGACGATGGGGTTGTAATATATTATCCGACGCTTGGCTAGTAGAACCACTTAGTGCTTTTTGTGTAGTGATTTTGATGATTTTTTTATCTCACTTACAAACTATAACAATACTATTGCTCCGCACACTTTGTTTGTCTTTGAATCTCACCTTAGTGGTACTTGGTTTGGAGATTTTTGTGATATAGCCCCATGGTTATCCTCGATCTTCAAATTCATGGTATAACCTTGGCTCTTTTGTGTGGTTAATCATATGCATTGATGTTGTGTTTATCATGATTCTATAGACACTAACATGTTTCTTGTAGGGATGTGTTTGTGGGAACATTTGGCGATCGTAAAGTACATGTCACCTCCGAGGGGCATGGGCTTTGCAAAAGTCTATGTTCCCTTGTGTTTTTTCTTCCTACCTTAACGTGCTTGATATCGATGCATGATATCAACCACCTTAAGGTGGGGGCATATATAAAGTAATCTATCTGCTCTAGATATTAGCAATGTGCTTGTCCTCAGGTGCAGTTTAAAGACTGGTGGCAATGAGTCTTTCCTACCTATGCGTTTGTTTGCAATCAATCAATCAATCATCTTAAGCCCTCTACGGAGGTGGGGATGGTGTACTTCTCAGAGAAGATTACACATCCTGTCATTTTCAAAAAGTCCTCATCAGAAGGTGGGGAGTGGTTCTGTGACTAAGTCAACCCTTAAGCATGTCTTCGGTGATTGTTGTGGAAAATCCCAATCATCGGTGTGTGCCCGTAATGTGTCTGAGATGGTGATAAGCCTAGAAATAGGAACACTCCATTGCTTGTCTGCCATGTTTTCTCCATGTCTTCAAAGTGTGTGTGTGTTTGGCATGTCTGTTGCCCCATATGTAGTCTAAAGACCAATGCAATGAGTGCTTCCGGCATTTTGGGAGGTTTGGCATGTCTTGCGTGTGTGTTACTCCATGTATGCAGTTTAAAGACCAGCGCGATGAGTGCTTCCTACATTATGGGAGGTGTGTGTACTTTCTTGTACTTGCATATGCATTTCATATATATGAGAAAAAGAAAAGAAAATAAATCATCTCTGTCTTCCATGCATTAATTATCTTCTATGCATTCAGTGTATTCTCCATGTTTTGTGTGACTATAATTATCTTCTCCGTGTTTTACGTACCTGTTACTGTCTTCAATGTGATTGGCATGTTTTCTCCATGCTTGACATGTTTTCCGTGTTTATTGACCATAATTTAATGCATGTATTGGCCTCGTGTTTATACATACATTAAAGTGGGGGCTAAATGTAACATCAGAAAATGTCCCCTTGGGGGCTTTTCCCTCATAAGGTTTACCTCCTGGGTCTTTAGTGTGCATTTAGGACATCTTACATCATATTTCGACATCCCGATGAAATGAACCCTAGGTTTTATGAAAAATGGGACCTAAGGGGATCCCTTGAAGTTAACCCTGACCAAAATAAGGGGGGAGGACTTGGGCACCTGTGCCCTAGTCCTGCCCTATTTTGGGTCAGTCCCAAATTTTAAATGTTGGCTTATGACTGTTAATTAAGTCCTATGCCGACATGGTAAGTTTGCATTACAAAATTCTTGGCAAAAATGTTTGTAGTTGCATATATAAGAATGTTTAGGCATTCATTTGTAAACTAGATTGCAACTAGATGATCATTAGATAGTGATTTGATTTCATGAGCTTGTGTAAAGGTGATTCAAGGCTTTCATTGTGTTGAAAGAGTAGATTTGTGTTGTCTATGTGTTTATATTTGCATATTTGAGCAATCATCTCCTCATGGCATGAAGAGCCTCCTTCTCCCACGAGATCTTCACTGCAAGGTGACATCATTTGTGTTTTTGAGCATTTATCATTAAGTTTTTTCCTCTACTTCCCAAGGGTATGCACTCTCTATCTGACAATGGTGTTCGGAAGACTTGAATGTCTCTCCGAGGCTTGACTGAGGCAAGCCTCTAAACACCACAACCCCCTCCCAAAGTTTTCATGAAAAGTGAAGTTGCAGGAGGGTATCACAAAGTGTAAGATTTATAGATCAGATCCAAAAATAGCACCTTGGACTTGGGCGCTTGCTACCTAGTCCTCTGGATTCCATGGTGGGAAAATTTTTGATACAACATGAATAGGTTTTAGATCAAGTTTTTTTAGGTTGCAGGTCAAAGATACAGGAAAAGTGAAGTTGCAGGAGGGTATCACAGTGTAATATTTGTAGATCAGATCCAAAAATAGCACCCTGGACTTGGGCGCCCGCTACCTAGTCCTCCGGATTCCATGGTGGGAAAATCTCTGATACAACAGGAACATGTTTCAAATCAAGTTTGTAGATCCTGACAAAAATCTAGGCATTGGACTTGGGTGCCCGCTCCTTAGTCCTTGACTTTTCTGCCTCCAAACTCTAAAAGCAGGTGCACTTTCATTTGTCATTTTACATCTCTCTCTAGCAGCATTCTGAATAATTTATTCATTTACCGTGGTATTTGCATAATTAGGGTTTTGAGGTATAATTGAGCATAATTGAACAATATTGGCAATCAAATCATATAAATCCAATCTTCCCTACATCTCATAGTGACCAAGGGTCTGATAGTGCATTGCCACTCAACCCAAAGTCCTTGAATGTAATTGGTGAAAGGAGGATAGACATCAAACACCCACAAATCAAATCCACTATCCAAATTTAACCACATTACAACAAGTTACCGAGTTGTAGGCATAGGTGGCATAGTTGCATGGTTAGCACATCGGTATGCACATGAGAGAAATTAGGCACGTCATGCTTTAGGGTTGAGGATGATGGAGATGATGTGAATGTTACAGCAGTAGGTGGGAGAGGTTACCAGGGAGGCTCAGCACTATAGGTCCTTGTATGAGGCTGTAGTGCCATTAGAGCAGAGAGTTAGCTATCAAAGTAGATCTGGGGCTTCTGGATCCAAGAGGTCAGGGCAATCAGAGGGGTCTATTCAGCAACCCATGCCATCATAGGAATTAGCAGTAGCATAGATGTTGCCTCCATGGGCACGAGGAGAGATAGGTCAGTAGGATATGGGGGTCCCGCTTCAGAGGGATTCAGGACTAGCTGAGTAAGGTAGTGACAGCTCTGCCTAGGGGTATGATGTATACCTCTGCTATTTTTTGATAGGTTTGAGGACCTTATTTTGTATCATGATCACCCTTTTGATATATATATATGAGATGGACTATTCAATCGATGTACTGTGTTATGGATAAATGTACTGATTTATGCTATGTTACATGTGATGGATGGATTTATGGATGTGCCTATATGACAGATTAGATGTTATGATGTATACATGATGGATGCATGGATGTATGATGTATATGATTGATATGATGTAATGTTATTTGATATGTGTGTGTTTATAATGCTATTTGAGATATATATGTTTGTGATGTTTGAGATGTGAACTATTATGACTTGACATGTGCTCGGATGCATGATGGTGTGTAGGCATATATGTGTTAGGATAGATAGATTATAATGCCAATATTCGTATATGCTATATGATGGTATGTGTGTATATGCTAACTAATTTGTGATATAGGACATTACTGACATGTCTGTGATTATAATGCCAATAGGACCCTAAAAATAGTCACAAAGTGATAAGGAGATAATGAATAGTAGAAATTAGGGCGGGATGTAAATGTAAGTGTTTAGTGAATCTTGAAGCAACAATAAAGGGACGAGGTGATGAGGGTAGATGCAAATTCAAGGAACTTCATCATATGAGATATTTTGCCAATAATAATAAAAAAATTGAGTACTATTGTTGATATAGCATGGGATGTTATGCACCAGGGTATGTGGAACCAAGGTGACAAGGCATCCATGCATAGGACTTGACTCTACAAACAATAGGATGAACCCATACATGTCCATAATAGTACAACCTTGTCTAGCTGAGGGAAGGGGAATCATAGCATAAGTCCTTAATGCACTAGAGGTATGAAGAACCTTAGATGCAGAAGGGGATCAAAATGCTAGAATCGACCCTATGATCCATGAGGTATGAATACTAATACGAAGTAATGAGAACCTCCCACAAGCACATCATACAAAAGCAAAGACCATGCCCCATTCTGGATTATTCTCTACAAACCATGATATAATGAGATCAAGGTAGCTTTGAAGTAGTCTAAGAATGATGCAAAAATAAAAACGAAAGACCAAAAGATTGACTGACCCAAAATACATAGCCATTATACCTCTTGCCAAAGAATGGATGGAGGATTTGATAATTTTGTCCATTGTAGGAAGGATGCATCCTAGGACAAGAATTGATGGTGTATTAAGATAAATTAAGGATTGGGAGGGGAACACAGGCTGCTAATTATGAAAAAGCTAATATGTTGGTGAAAGATTTTTTCATGAGAGCATTATGCTTTGATAGGATTTCAAGCAAGTGTATCATTTGTAGATCATATTCAATCAACAAGCTCAGGAAAGTGGGATCATCCAAGCAGGTTGGATGGGTGCATCATATGTACCTACATACTAGATACTTCCTTTGTATTCCAGACTACCTACATATCCTATATCCATGGGATCAAGGTACATTACAATGCGGGTGATGATGATATGTAGTTCTAGGAGACTTGATCATGTAAGGATAGGGGTTAGTTCATGTGGAATGGTGAGGAGTCATTTAGAGGATGTGGATGTCAATTTTTAATGGATACCATGGTATAAAAATTCTGATAGGTAGGGGATGGAGTTGGTGTAGTAAAGGATGTGATGTTTGTGTGAAACCATTAAAGGGACCAAGGTTATGGATGGATAGAAGGGTCAAGTGAGTGACATAGTGGTGATGTGAAAAGATAGAAATTAGGTATTGGGAGATGAGAGATATTTTGGGAATGATGGACAATAGAATCTCAGATGATGGGTTTATTCTAAAGCTCAAATGAGGGGATAAGTGGATTGGATAGTGCGGGTGGAAATGGAAAGGTGGCTTGAACAATGGATCTGGGTTGAACCTACATATGATGCTTACAAGTAGCTTTTCATCATGGTACTTATCCAAGGTACCACAAGGAGTGGTTTTCACCATAGGATGGATTATTTCTCTACTATTTTTTTGTAATTTTTTGATTTTTTTGTTATTTTTCCATAGGATATTTAGCGGACTAACTATGAAACCGCTTCAAGTGAATGATATTCATGGGCTCATCAAGTTCTTCTCCTTCAAGGGTGGAGAGGTGGTACGCTCTAGAGCCATATTTTGTAGTGACAATGTAGGATCCTAGCCAATTAGGCTCAAATTTCCCTTTCTTTTCTTCCTCAGATAGATTCCTTTGATTTTCTTTTAGGACTAGATCTCCTATTGCAAACTCCCTAGCATGAATCTTCTTCTTATAGGATCTACGAAGCTGGTTTTAGTATTCTTGGAGGTGATTAAGGGTGTTGAGGCACCGTTCATCCAATAGATCAAGCTCCTGGAGGCATGCAACACTATATTTTTCATTAGTGATGACATTACGCAAGGAGATGCATAATGAGGACAGTTCAATCTCGATTGGTAGGATGGCTTCCACTCCAAAGACAAGGGAATATGGTGTAGCCCCTGTAGGTGTGTGGATGGTAGTGCGATAGGCCCAAAGGGCGGGATGGGTATGGAGGTGCCAATCATGGCCAGTTTCATTGACAACTTTCTTGAGAATTTTGAGTAAGGTTTTGTTAGTTGCCTCAGCCCATCCATTACCTTGTGGGTTATATGGAGTGAACCAATGATGTTGGATGTGGAATTGTTCACAAAGGTCCCAAACATCATGGTTTTTGAAAGGTTTACCATTGTCGGTAACAATGGCAGATGGGATACCATAACGATAGATGATATGGTAAAGTATGAACTTGGCGATTTGGTTTCCTATGGTGAAAGTGAGAGGGATGGCTTCGACACAGTGAAGTATTCAGTGGTGGTGATAATGAATTTATGTCTGTCGTAAAAGGATGGGTGGATTTTTCCAATGAGATCTAGGCCCCACTGAGAGAATGACCATGGTGTAGTAATAGGTTGCAACACTTGAGAGGGAGTGTGAATGTGATCTTCATGTTGTTGACAGGGCTTACACTTCTTCACAGACTCACATGCATAATGTTCCATAGTAGGCCAATAATATCCAATATGCAAGAGCTTCTTGGTGAGGACAATTCCACTTGTGTGCACTTCGCAGATACCTATGTGGACTTCGTGTAAGGCAAGGGAAGCTTCTTCCATGTTTAATCATCAAAGAAGAGTGCCATCATATCTTTGGTGATAGAGGGTGTCGATAAGGATAGTGTAGCAAGCAGCTTGGTGAATGAGGGATCTTTGCTATTGGCAAGTGGATTCAGGAGGAAAAGTTTGATGTTGGAGGTAGGAATAACCTCACACATTGATTTCAACTTAGTGACATGATATGCTGGCATTAGGAGCTATTCCACAAGAAACTCACATTGATGGCTATCGTGAGGCATATCCAAAAGAGAACCAATGGTAGCCATGACATCAACTACCTTGTTGTGAAGGTGAGGTACCTGTTCAAACTATATGTAGGTGAAGAATAGTTTATATTCATCAACGATTTGCTTATAGGGCACTAGCTTATCATCCTTTGTGAGAAACTCGTCATTCACTTGTTTGATGATCAATTGGGAGTCTCCATAGACTTGTAGCTATAAGATATTCCATTGTACTGCTATTTTGAGACCAATGATCAAAGCTTCATATTCAGCTACTTTGTTTGTACATGGGAAGCAAGTCTGTAAAGTTTGGGGATTTAATCACCTTGCGGGGTCACCAATAGTATTCCTGCCCCTGAACCATGATTGGCGAAGGATCCATCAAAGTATAATTTCTAGTTTATTGATTCTATCATGGTTAGGATGGACTCAATTGGAAATTCAATCGATAGTGGCTGATAATCTGTGAGGGGTGCTTCGATTAGTTGATTTGCTACAACTTATCTTTTGATTGCTTTTCTGTCAACATAATTAATATCAAATTCTCTCAACAACATGACCCATTTTGCCATTCTTCCTATGAGTGAAGTCCTTGAAAGCATGTACTTGAGAGGACCAACTTTAGAGATGAGCTTAATAGAGTGACTTAACATGTAGTGTCATAACTTTTGAGAACAGAAGATGACAACTAAACATGCACGTTCCATGGGGGTATAGTTAAGCTCATATCTGACTAGAGTCCTATTGATGTAGTATATAGCTCTCTCACAACCAGAATCATCCTGTTGTGCTAAGAGTGTCCCCAGTGCTACTGAAGTTGTTGATATATATAATAATAGGGGTTTTCTAGGGATAGGCTAGGGATGCCTGATAGGTGGATGGGGAGTTTTAGGATTTTCTCAAAGGGCTATGTTGTAAGGAATCATATGCCCCATGTATGATGGACTTATGTTTGGATGGATGGACTTTGTAGCAGATAGATGGATGGAGGATATACTTGGAAAGGGATGTATGTTGAGAGGTGTCCAAAGCATGTTTTGATATTTTGCCCCTTATCTTTATCAAGATCTAAGGAGGAAGGTATAGTAGATAGAATGGATGGGAAATGATAGGATAAATAGGGGATGGTGGATAGGAATATGATGGGATAAGGATAAGATAATGGATAAGATGTGCAAAGGATATTATGGATGTGGATGAAGGGTATGATTTTGCCCCCAAGTGTAGGATACAAAATGGATGGGGAAGGGATTACGTATGAGGCCCACAAGGGGTTTTCATCACAGTACCTGCCCAAGGTGCCACAAGGAGTGGTTTTCACCATTGGATGGATTTTTTCTCTTAACTATTTTCTTGATTTTTTGATTTTTTTGCTTTTTTTTGCTTTTTTGGATGGGGACTCTAGCATCTATTTCCATAGCAAGTGGAAGATGGTCCCATGTTGGATAGTTGGAGGATGATGGATGGATGTTGGTAGATAGGAGAAGATGGAAGGGATGGTGGATAGTGGATTATGATGTGGATTATGTAAAGTTTATGTAAAAGTATGTACCATAGGGATGTGATGGGGAAGATATGTAGGATAGTGGATGAAAGATGAAGAGATGGGGGTATTTGGGAATGCCATGTGGTGGAGGGGAACCAAGACTAATGGTTGCACACACCATTTTGGATTTTGAAGCTTATATTTTGGATGGGGGGTGGGTAGTAATGGGGATCGAGATAGGGGATTTTTGGATGGTCAATTTGGGGTTTTAGGGACCCAAATGGACTTATAAATTATGGGATTTTTAGATGGGGAGCAGGATGTTTGGGATTTTGGGGTGGATTGGGAGGTGGATGCCTCATTTTCTTTGTTTTCTTTGTGCTTAGGGACCCATACCATTTTCATTTTTGATTTTTCTTTTGATGGTGTGGGTTTTGATAGCCTTTTGGATTTTTCATTTTGCTTGGGAGGGATAACACCTTTAGGCTTTTGTGCTTTATGAGTTGAGGCCTTCAAATTATTACTTTTGAATCCCATGGATTTTGTGGAAGGTTCTATTTTGGATGATGCGTACTTTTGTTGGTCTTGATTGGGGATTTTAGGGGATTTATGGGTGGAGGGGTTAAAAGTGGATTTATGAATAAATGGATGAGGGGATTTGAGGATAGGAATATTAGGCATTGGTAGGATGAGAGGATAAGGGGATTTATTTTTAGGAGTTGGAAGGATATGAGGATAAGGGGATTTGAGGAAGGGGATGTTAGGAGTTGGTAGGAGTGGAGGTAAATTTGATGGGGGGATGCATTTGGTCACATGCTTTTGTAAATGATATGAGGATGGAGGAGGGATGGTGGCATATGATTTGGAGGTGCTATGAGAGGCACCATGTTTGGGATTGGGTGAATGGAGTTTGGAAGATGGGTAGGTGGTACTGACATGTTTAGATTGTTTTCCTTGTGATGTATAGCCAAGGGCATGCAAGGATGGATGGAATGTGGTGTGGATGGGCTCCAAGATGCCTTGTTGATGAAGGCCTAAGCCTTTGCCTTGATAGTTCATGTGTTGGAGCATGCGGCATGCAATGAGATGTTTAGTGCACTAGAAATAAGAGGTGAGTCCATTATTTGTTGGAAGAGGATAGGTGGTGGAAGGGAGTTTTTCATATCCTATGAGAGAGCCACCACAGATGAAGGTGCTTTTTCCAAGTAGATAAGGGGATGGATTTGGAGTGGGATTGGTAGATGAAGGTAAAGGATTAATGGGGGATGATAAAGGGTTGGTAGAAGATGGTGTGGGATCAATAAGTTGATCACTAGATGGGAGGGGATCGGGGATGGGATTAGATGGGATGGTTAGATCTTGATTAGGATAGCGATTTGATGTTTCAACATGATTTGGATTTGACTCTAGACATAGCTCATGTGTTTGCATGGAAGTGGAAGTGATTTGGATAGATGTGGTGGGTGCTTGACTTATGGATTCTTGAACATGGCTACATGATGGTTCTTGACTTATGATAGGAGATTGTTCAAGAGGTTTGGTGGGTATTGAATTGCATGAGGGTGTTGGATTCCTTTCTAATAGCCAATGGGTGACATCCTTCATGAGTGTATGGGTTGAAGAACAATATAATGGATTGGATAGGTGGGTGATGGGATTTGGTAGTGATGGTTCTTGGATGGTTTCAAGGATAAGTGTTGGATTAGATGATTGTGTTGGAGGGTGGGGTATTGGGAAGACTCCCTTGTTTCTCTTTTTCTTTGAAGAAAATCCCTCAAGGATTCGTTGGGTGTTCTTGGCTTAAGATTTGGAAGGTTTGATGGTGGATGGGTGATAGGGATGGATGGATTGGGAGATAGATAGGATGATAGATTAAGGTTGGTAGGATTGGAGGGATATTGTGGTGGGGGGATAGTGATTGATGGATTGTAAGGTAGGTATGGTGATGGATTAAGGTTGATAGGATTAGAGGGATATGGTGATGGAGGGATTGGAGGATGGGGATTAGAGGATGGGGGATTTGCATGGGGAAATGGTTATTCATATAGGCTTTGGATTTTGGCTATAAGTTGTGCTAGATTGGTGTTCCCTTGATCAAAGTTAGCATGACAAAGGTTAAGGGATGGATAAGTTGAATGTATTGATTGGCTGGATAGGTATGATGGCATGGATGTATAAGGGGATGAAGATTGATATGAGGGTAAAGGTTGATATGATGAAGGTTGATATGAGGTTGATGGGGTGGATATACAAGATGAAGGTTGGTATGATGAAGGTTGATATGAGGTTGGTGGGGTGGATATGTAAGATCTTGAAGGTTGATGTAAGGTTGATGGGGTAGGGGTTTGGGATTCTCCAATGATAAGGTGTGCTAAGGGGATATATTTAATTTAATTTTTAAATTTTTCATTAGCGATAGGATCAAAATCCTAATAGGCATATTTAATTCTTTGTAAATGTTACATTGCCAAATAAGGATCCATTTTGTTGGAGAGATATGGGATGATGGAATGGATGATGGATGATTGTGATGTTGGGGATCAAATTTCAAGATATTAGTATGATTTGATTTGATTTGTTTTGATGGATGGTTCTCTATGCTTAAGATAGACTAATGCCACCTAAGTAATAGAGTTAATTGGGTTTGATTCAATTGGATGATCAATTAAGGTCTTAATTTTTGATAGGGTTGATTTGGATTTGGAGTTTGATAATGATGTTGGGGGATTTTGATTAGGATTTTGGATGAAATATTGATGGAGGATGTACGGGGATAAATCCTTAACCAAAGTTTGATTTGTAAGAGGATGGTTTGTTGATTAAGGATTAGGGATTGGGATGTTTGATTTGGAGTGGATAATGGATGAGGGATGATTGATGTTGGATTTGATTTTGGATTTGGATTGATGTTATGATTTTGATTTGGGGTTGATATTGGGTAAGGATGTGGATAATATTGTTTCTATTTGGATGATGTGTGGTTAGATTTTGAAATTGATCAAATGGATGGAGTGAGATTAAGATAATGATAATGAATTGGATTAAGGATGATGAGGATGATTATGTTGGCAAGAGACACTACTTTGTTGATTAATTGAGTGTTGTCATTGATGACAACAAGATAAAGAGACTTTACTACATCATACCAAATTGATTTAGCATCAAGGCATGCAAGGCTTCTAGTCTAAAAGGATAAAATGACTAAGTATGGGTAGTACAGAGCAAATGATAGAGATCAGGTCAATATGTCTCTGCAATAGAATATCATTAGATGTGGTTCCAATATGTTGTTTGTAATTTCTTGATGGTGGGATATCCAAGTTTACAAAATTTGAAGATCTCCAAAAGACATACCATGATTTTGCTAAGTCTTATAAGTAAACCTAAGCCAGGGACAATGTATAGTACCAAAGAGTTAGGGTCCATATTCCCCCATAGATGCATAATTTGTCTTATGGTTTTGGATTAAGAAAGATACATATCATGGCTGCCTAAATCCATAATTGTAGCTTCTAAAGTTCTTTTAGTCTCATCCTACAAGATGTTCTTTACTGACTTGCAGTTTGATAGTGTTTCCTAGTGACATGACAACAGTTTTGAGTTTTGCATTTCTCATCAGTTGCTTATTATGTCCTACGACTTTGAAGTTATTCTAAGAGATCAATGATGAATGTTTAATATGATTTTTAGAGTCTCATTTGATCCGCAGTGGAAGTTATATTGTGACAGTTGAACTGATCAAGTATGTTCATAAAGAACAAGCTGATAGGCATGATAGATCTATATGCAGAGAAGCTATATTGTTTTAATAATCAATTTAAGTGACTAAATAATTAATGCTAACCCATATGAAGACTACTGTATGATCTTCTGAGTCTGCATTATTGTTTTTGCTTAATTTTAAGCTGACAAAGTGAAATTCTTGGCTACATGTTTTATGTCTAGGTGGCCGACCTACTTGTGTAGTGAATCTAGTTGCAGATATATATACTCGATGGATTTTTGGCATTGGAAATATATTGAATGTATTGTGTTGTGATAAGAGTGGAAATTCAATCTATGGAAGCATTGTGATCCAAAGAAGACAGTGGGCAGGGAAAAAGAAAACATATGTGAAGCAGAGCAGGAGATAGTAGAATCAACATGATGAAGACTTTTGAGTCTATTTACTGAGCTTAAGGGAACTACACTTCATTATTCTTAGATGCATTTATAGTAGTCATATCTTGGTAGTGAGCCAAACCTTCTCTTCTATCTTCTTTTCTCTTGGTAGTGAGCCTTTATGCAGTGAGCACTTCTTCTTAGGGTAGTGAGCCCTAGGTGGTGAACCCTAAGGCAGTGAGCCTTCTTGTAATCCAATATTGTGCTATTATAATATACTGTGAGCTAACACTCACTGTGGTTTTTCCCTTTTGGTTTTTCCACATCAAAATCCTAGTGTCCGTGGGCTATGTATTTATGGTTGTTGTTCCTATGCTTATTCTGCTTTCATATTATTAATTTTGGAAATTGGATTCATAAAGTTGTTAAGAAGTGGTTTTGTAGAATACTGATTCAACCCCCCTCTTAGTATTCCTTACTATCAACAATTGGTATTAGAGCAAGGTTCCTTGGAAGAAGTCTAACAGCTTGAGGAAGATCTGGGAGAGTTCACTCATGGTAGCCAGGAGATTTGGAAATTTCTCAAACAATGTTGAACTAGAAGCAACTCTTATTGATCTTGAAAATTTGAAGTAAAAGTCAGGGATCTGAAGGATAACATACAAGAAGATGATGAATGTATTTTAAAGTTAGAAGAACAAGTCAAGAATTTCAAAGAAAAATACAAAGAGGTTAGTGATCAATTGATATTAGCAAATGAAACCCTGAATGACTTAGAAGTCAAAGTTATAGAAAGAGAAAAAGTAGAAGAAGATCTGAATCTAATGGTAAAAAGCATGTTAGAAGATTGTGTCAAACTTGAAAAATAAATTGTGAGCCTGAAAGAAGACTTGGAAAAAGCCAAGAGTTATGAAGAAAAGTTCAAGATAAGTCCTGCAAAGCTTGATGAGATGATTGCTAGTCAAAAGAATTCCGATCATAAGCAAGGCTTGGGATTTGAGAAAGGAGAAAGCTCAAAATCTAGTCAAGCAAACATTGAGTTAAAGGAAAACAAAGGGAACCAATTTAGAAATCAAAGAAGAAGACCTAGAAGACCTCCGGTCAGGCAGCCAAATGCTCAAAGATATCCATCTTTCAATGGTCACTATTTTAATTGCAATAATTTTGGTCATAAAGCTACTCAATGCAGAAGTAGAATAAATCAGAATGTTCCATCATTCTTTGGTCAATGTTTCAATTGCAAGAAAATTGGTCATAAATCAAATGAATGTAGAAGTCTAGTAAGGAATGGTTCTTACAATGCAAGCAATAGTCAATCATTCAATGGAAAGAGTTTTGCATGCAATAGATTTGGACATATGGATAATCAATGTAGATCAAATCCAACCAATAGAAGGAATCAAGGACAAAGGAATATGGTATGCTACAATTGCAACAAGTTTGAACATGTTGCAAGAGTTTATAGAAGCAAGAATGTGAAAAGAAACTACCATGTTGAAGATAGAAAAATAGAGCAAAGGAATAATAAAGGAAAAGAAAAAAATGATTTGGTTGAAACTAAGAAAGAAATGGGCAAGATTTGGATCAAGAAAGATGTGATTGAAGTCAAGGATGAATCCACACCAGCATCTAGTGCAAATACTTCCTCTAGGAAGTAAATTGGGAGCTCTGGCTCAGGGGGACTTGTGTTGAAAATTTAAAACCCCCAGCCAGAAAGTTAGTATTGGAATCCGGTACTAAGGTATGTTGTGGAGAATTTTATGAGAAAACTTATGAAAGAAATTTTGGTAGAAGATCCAATGCAAAACATTGTGGAGAAATTTGGATTGAATGTGAGTATCAAAAAAGTGCTTGACAACTTTTTGAAAAATTACATTAATGACACTTAGGTTTCAACATGCAAAGGATAAAAGGAGTTGTATCCAAAAGAAAAATCATTTTGCATTCTAAGCTCTAAAGTGTCCAAGGCAAACCAAAGAAAGATTCAAAAATGACTACAGTGTTCTCCAAAGCATTTCAAGGTAGATCAAGTTCAACCCTAATCCGGTCAAAGAGGTATTTTCTATTTAAAACCCTTTCTCAAATTTGCTTGATTATTTGTAGAAATGGCAACACCACAAGTAGTGGATATCACTAAGTGACCCTAGCCAAAATTTGATCAAATGGGTGCATTTTCAGACATTCCACACAAAGTTATGCATGTAGAGGATGTTAGGGAATATATTCATGTTGCCCTAGAGGAATTTGGTGATAGCATGTTTTCTGATCTATACTTGAAACACTTGAGTAATGAGAATCTCAATCTGAAGGAAGAATATAAAGCATTGGAAGTGAACAAATTCATTCAGTATGTGGACTTCCCAACTTTTAAAGAGGATGAATGGGTCCAATATGTATTGAGAAGGGTTCACGATGAATTCATGTGGCTTGAGAGACCTTTTAAGATTAAAAAAGATGCTATAAGGGAAATAACTGGATTAAGCTCCACCATATCAGTACCATTATTGAAAGCAGTGAAGAATGATACAGTAATGGCAGTCACTAGAGCAAAATTTGATAGGAGGGATTTATAAATTAATGATATTAAAGACCATGTTGTAAGATTTACATCCATGGTATTGGGTTCCAAAGTCTATTTCACCAACCGAGAGAATTCTGTTTCAGGCACACCCATATATACTACCTTTTAGATGATCAAGGAGAATGCAGACTATGATATCTATGAATTTCTCTAATAGCAAGTGATGGAGAACCTGAGGAAGACAAAAGAGAGTAAATATCCCTTCAAATTTGGTGCATTGATCATATGTTTATTCTTCTATTTTATGCAAGAATTAGTTGGCATAACCAATTATTTTTGGAATGGAGACAAACCAATTGTAGTCTAGATTAGAAATTAGTTGAGTAACATAGGCAATACTGATGCACAAAATTCATCCCTATGGGGCTATTTCAAAAAATTCCAGAATTCAATGCAATCTAGGGAAATAATCCCTAGAGTAGTGGTTGAAAAATACAAGGATACTATCTATTTTAGTGTGACAAAAGATCAATTCTTGATGGAGGTCATTGAGCTTAGGACAGTATGGGTTATGCCTATGGGATATGAGGTAGATGGAGGGATATTGGAAAATTATGCCCAACATATGTTAAGTAAACCCAGAGATCCCAATGAAGAAAGATTTGGGACTTATGAGGAATTGTATGCTAAAATTCATGTTGAAGTAAGCAAACCTGAAATCTCCAAGAAAATGTAGAAAGTGGCAAAACAATTTGCCTTGAGACAAGGTTTTGCAAAAGAACAAGTGATAGAGGCAAGGGAAAAAGTACATGCTGAAAAGGAAGAAAAAGAAAAGAGAAAAAGTAAACCAGTTGGTGCTCTAGAAGAACCTAAGGGTAAATAAAAAAATCTGAAGGTATCAAGAAGGAGAACCAGAGGATCTACCTCTGCAGAAGCTACATCTATTCCCTCTAGTCCCACACCATCTACAAGTGTGGAAACTCCTGCCACTAGCCACAAAAGAAAGAAAACCAAGGCTAAAAGAATGCATGTAAGCTTTGCAGTTGATGAAGAATAAATAGAGTCAGATGAAGAAGTAAAGAAAATGAAATTTGAAACTATCAAAGCCTCCAGAACCAGCAAGAAGAAATCCTCTGGTAAGGGTAAACCTGAGAAGAGGCAAAAGAAAGATGTGCCTCAAACTGGAGAAGCTACTATATCTTTGGAGGATGTATTGAAAGCTATGATAGTTGATGGTAATCTAAGACCTATTGCCCAAATATATGATGACTATGAAGATGTTGACAAGAACATCATTGAGATTGTTGTTGTCCAATATTTGGATATTTACAATAAAGCTCTTATTGAAATAATTACTGACCTTCCAGAGAGCCTGGAAAGTATAATGTCTGCAAGAAAGGAAGAGGCCATGGCAAAGGATATTGGGCTTAGACAACACTCATTAATAATACTATGTCCAGAAATCACTCTAGAAGAAAAGGTGGTGAAGGAGAATGGACGCTCTTATGGGAGGAGATATTGAAAAGTTGGTAAAGGAAGCTAAAGAAATCATTCTGAAAACATTGAAGGAATTCAATCTCCATACCATTTATGACAATGTAGGAGAAAATGATGGAGATAGATCTATACCAGAGATAAGCCAGGACCAAGGACTGGATAGGAATGATCAAGTCCCTAACATTGAAACATTGGAGAAGACAAATCAAGGCAAATTTGAAACTAATCTTCCTCCCAAGCAACAGGAGGATGTTGAAAAGAATAAAGAACAGATAAGGAGCCATGCACTGGAGCAAAACATTGATCAACAAGAGAACATAGACATGGATCCTCCAGAACAAAGACAAGAAGAAGTATTGGTAGAGTAAGAGAGACTCCAGCTATCTCTATTGATTATGAAAGTCAACAAGATCTAGATGAGTCTAAACTTCTTCAAGGACAAATTAATATAGTCTCAATGTCACTTGTGCAGAAATTCAAACTAGGATCAATTGTTTAGGCCAAGGCACAAGAAGAAATTCTAAAATCACATATCCAAGATAGTAAATTGATCAGTGATGCATCCAAAATTTTGGAGAAGATGATGTTGACATTCCAAAAGGATACCTCATTATCCTCAGCTGATCAACTCAAGGGTCTATTAAACTCAATAAGTACACATTTTGAATCTTTTGAAAAATCTATAGAAGCAAAAGTTAGAAAAGAGTTTGATGAGAAGAGATTGGTTGAGTTAAAGACTATGATAGCAAAAGATAAAACTTTGTTAGAAAATGGAATAAAAGGCATACAGAGTGCCATTGAAGAAGCCTGTAAAATATACAAATTTTGATTATCTTGGCTAGAAGTTACAAAGGAATTAGAAGATAAAATCAAGGACTTGAAACTCAAACTACTTAATATCTCCAAGACATATAATCTAATAGTTGAGTAAATAAATACCAAAGAAACACAAGTTGCAAATATTCACAATGATTTGAGCACTCTGATGAAGAAAAGGGGAGAAGTCAAAGATAGATTGTGCCAGCTAAGGGGGCTGATAAGTCTAAAAATTGATTCCATGACTAATCTAACAGAAGAAGCCTTGAAATCACAAGCATTAATTGATACACCCTCAAATGTGTAGAAGGTAGAAAAGTTAGTCTTTCTGATAAATGGCCACATCCATATTTTGGAGTGTGCAAGGAATAGATGGAATGGAGAGATAGCTCTAATAAAGACTATCTATAATGATATTGTACCTTCAACCATAAATTGAGATCGAAGTATGTATCTGTATATATGCAGAAGAATATAATAGTTTTGAAGAATTTTTGACACAATTTTTCTTGTACACACACCTTTTCCATTGATGTCAAAGGGGGAGAGGAAAACTAGTGAAAAATAAGCATACATCTAAAGGAGAATAGAAAAATGGAGTGTACAGAGTAAGGAGGAGCAACACAAGCATTTTTCACTGAGTGTTGCCGTCAATGCCAAAGGGGGAGATTGTTGGCAAGAGACATTGCTTTATTGATTAATTGAGTGTTGTCATTGATGGCAACAAGGCAAAGAGACTTTACTCTAGTGGAACAAGTTGATTCGGCATCAAGGCATGCAAGGCTTCTGGTCTGGAAGGCTAAAATGACTAAGTATGGGTAGTATAGAACAAATGATAGAGATTACGTTAGTATGTCTCCATAATAGAAGATCATCAGATGAAGTTCTAGTATGTTGTTTGTAGTTTCTTGATGGTGGGATATCCAAGTTTGCAAATTCTGAAGATCTTCAGAAGACATACCAAGATTTTCCTAAGTCTGATAAGTAAACCTAATCTAGTGATAGTGTATAGTACCAAAGAGTCAGGGTCCGCATTCCTCCATAGATGCATACTTTGTCTTGTGGTTTTGGATTAAGAAAGATACATATCATGGCTGCCTAAATCTAGATTTGTAGCTTCTAAAGTTCTTTTGGTCTCATCCTACACAATTTTCTTTACCGACTTGCAGTTTGACAGTGTTTCCCAGTGACAGGACAACAATTTTGAGTTTCGCATTTCTTAGCAGTTGATTATTATCTTTCTAATGCAGAGCAAGATGTATTGATCATCTCAAACAAACCAACTTGCAAGTTCCAAGACCCTAAGATTAGGGATTTCCTTCTTTAGCCCTCCTTATGCCTTGTAGCTGTCCTAAAGAGGTATTTTCAACATATCTTTCAAAATATGTCACCAACCTAGAAACTAATCCTTGTTCTAGATACCCTTTATGGATTTCCTTGACATATCAACTTTGGGTATATACTTCTTTTGGAACATCAACTCCTAAAAAGGTCTGTTACACTGTCCAAAAGGGTAAATTAGCCCTGTTTTACAAAGCAACACCTCTTTAAATCTCCTGTCAACCCCAAAACTTGACTCACATGGCCTAGGCAGGTTAAAAAAGGATTAAATCCACCACTTTCAACAAATGGAACAACCAAAAATCCATCAAAATGCCAAACCCTCACTCTAGGCCAAACTAGGCTAAAAACCAAGAGGTTTAATGGAAATACCATCTCTAAACCTTCTCAAGCTATACCAACACCTCAGACACCTTGAAAAAGGTCTGCACTTACTTCCCAAACCATTAAATGGTCACTCACAATAGTATTTTGTCAAAACCCAACTCTCATACCTCTTTATTTGCTTGCAAACTAGCCAAAATCCACCTAGGGCATCACCATATACCCCTCAAAATGCCTTCCCTGCTCTTGAAGACCATGCAAACATGAAGTCCATAATTATTTGGGCCATTCCAATGGGCTAAAACATGAAACAATAAGTGGATGGCCTAATTTTCCATTTTTTAAAGCCCTCAAACCCTTGAAATGAGTTTAAACAGGTAGTTTTAGAAAAATGTTGATAAAAGTCACAAAAGTCAATGAAAAATCCTCAAACCAAGTGCATTTGAAATTTAACTCCAATCCCTATCACCTCATATTAATTTCATGGCACAAGTTTCTGTACAGGACCATACAGAAGTGCTGGAATAGCAGAAAAAATGTTGTAACAACAGAAAATTGAGTATTATTGTTACTTCTTCACCAAAATCCATACAACCACCTCCTATGTCTTTGTTTGGAGGCTTATTACATCATCTACCAACTGTCTACCAACTAATTCAACCAACATTTGGAAGATATGACCATTGGTTTTCTTAAAAATGGCCAAAAAGTGTAGTTTGTATAAGCAACATTGTGACAACTTTGACAATACATAACCACTTGACCCCTAAATGACTCTAAGACATAAAAATGGTCTTTTCTAGACCTTATTACATCAAAAATATTATTCCACATATGGAAAAAGACATTTGACCCTAATTACATTGCATTTTCCAAAATTGGCTACAAGAGACTTGATGTAGAGCAAGATGTATTGATCATGAACTCTCAAACAAACCAACTTGCAAGTTCCAAGACCCTAAGATTAGGGATTTCCTTCTTTAGCCCTTCTTATGCCTTGTATCCCTCCTAAAGAGGTTTTTACAACATATCTCTCAAAATATCTCACCAACCCCAAAACTAATCCTTGTTCTAGATACCCTTTATGAAGTTCCTTGACATATCAACTTTGGGTATATACTTCTTTTGGAACATCAACTCCTAAAAAGGACTGTTACGCTATCCAAAAGGGAAAATTAGCCCTATTTTACAAAGAAACACCTATTTAAATCTTCCCTCAACCCCAAAACTTGACTCACATGACCTAGGTAGGTTACAAAAGGACTGAATCCACCACTTTCAACAAATGGAACAACCAAAAATCCATCAAAATGCCAAACCCTCACCCTAGGCCAAACTAGGCTTGAAACAAGGAGGATTTAATGGAAATACCATCTCCAAACCTTCTCAAACTATACCAACACCTTAGACACCTTGAAAAATGTCTACACTTACTTTCCAAACCATTAAATGGTCACTCACAATAGCATTTTGTCAAAACACAACTCTCATACCTCTTTATATGCTTGCAAACTAGCCCAAATCCACCTAGGGCATCACCATATACCCCTCAAAAGACCTTCCCTGCTCTTGAAGACCATGCAAACACAAAGTCCATAATTATTTGGGCCATTCCATTGAGCTACAACATGAAACAATAAGTGGATGGCCTAATTCTCCATTTTTTAAAGCCCTCAAACCCTTGAAATGAGTTTAAACAGGCAGTTTCAGAAAAATGTTGATAAAAGTCACAAAACTCAATGAAAAATCCTCAAAATAAGTGAATTTGAAAGTTAACTCCAAGACCTATCACCTCAGATCAATTTCATGGCACAAGTTTCTGTACAAGACTGTACAGAAGTGTTGGAACAACAAAAAAATGTTGTAATAACAGAAAATAGAGTATTATTGTTACTTCTTCACCAAAATCCATACAACCACCTCCTGTGTCTTCATTTGGAGGCTTATTACATCATCTACCAATTGTCTCTCAATTGATTCAACCAACATTTGAAAGATATGACCATTGGTTTGCTTAAAAATGGCCAAAAAGTGTAGTTTGCATAAGCAACATTGTAACAACTTTGACAATACATAACCACTTGACCCCTAAATGACTCTAAGACATAAAAATAGTCTTTTCTAAACATTTTTACATCAAAAATATGATTCCACACATGGAAAAAGATATTTGATCCTAATTACATTGCATTTGCCAAAATTGGCTACAAGAGACTAGGTGCTCCTGCACCAGTTTCTGCAGATTTGAAGGTATGCTAAGAGATCAATGATGAATGTTGAATATGATTTTTAGAGTCTCATTTGATCTATAGTGGAAGTTATGTTGTGACAGTTGAACTGATCAAGTATGTTCACAAGGAACAAGCTGACAGGTATGATAGATCTATATGCAAAGAAGCTATATTGTTTGAACAATCAATCTATAAGTGATTGAATGATTAATGCCAACCCATATGAAGACTATTGTATGATCGTTTGAGTCCGCATTATTGTTTGTGCTTAAGTTTAAGCCGACAAGGTGAAATTCTTGGCTACATGTTTCATGTCTAGGTGGTTGACCTACTTGTGTAGTGAATCTAGTTACAGATATATATACTCGATGGATTTTCATCATTGGGAATATATTGAATGTATTATGTTGTGATAAGAGTGGAAATTTAATCTAAGGAAACATTGTGATCCGAAGAAGATAGTAGGCAGGTAAAAATAGAGCATATGTGAAGAAGAGCAGGAGATAGTAGAATAAACATGATGAAGACTTTTGAATCTGTTTACTGAGTTTAAGAAAACTGCACTTCAGCATTCTTAGATGCATTTACAACAGTCATATCTTGGAAGTGAGCCAAACCTTCTCTTCTATCTTCTTTTCTCTTGGCAGTGAGCCTTTGTGTAGTGAACACTTCTTCTTAGGGCAGTGAGCCTTCTTATAATCTAGTATTGTGCTATTATAATATACTATGAGCTAACACTCACTGTGGTTTTTCCCTTTTGGGTTTTCCACTTAAAAATCCTAGTGTCCATGTGTTATGTCTTTATGGTTTCTATTCCTATGCTTATTCTTCTTTCATATTATTAATTTTGGAAATTAGATTAATAAACTTGTTAAGTAGTTTTGTGGAATACTGATTCATCCCCCCCTCTAAGTTATCCTTACTATCAGCAGATTAGGAAGGTTGAGATGAAAGAGGTATGATAGGACATGTGATTAAGAGGAATCTTAGAGGTTAGAAACACAACTAAAATGCATAAAACATAAAAGCTATACCTCAAGATCTTCCTTCTCCTTGATAAGGTTGAGGAGAATGAACCCAAGAGCTCTCCTAGCTTTACCTAATGTTGAGATAGAGAAATGTGGATTTCTCCTTGTTCTTCAACACAATATGATGAGGATAGGTTGATAAATTGATAGAAGATTGGATAGAGATTGGATATGGATAGATAGGCTAGAATAATTTTGGCATGGTAAGGGTATAATGAGAGAAGAGAGAAATTTGAGCATAGTTTTGATGCAAGGATTTATGTAAATGGCTTAAATGAGGGCTATATTTATAGATTTTTGATAAAAGGATGGAGGGTGAGGATTAAAAGTTTAGATCAATGGCTAGGAAGGCTTGAGGATTAGGGTTTCGGTTGAAGGTGTAGTCCTGTGACAAGTGTCACAAGAGGGTTGGATGAGAGAGATCAAGGGTTAATATTTGGTCAATGAGATTGGATGGCTCCCATTATTTGTGAATTTTAAATTCACGTTGGGAAGGATGAGGAATGAATAAAAATTTCATTTCCATGGGAGAGTGTGAGGATGGGAATAAAAATGAAATAAAAATTTTGGGGGAAGAGTTGGATATGACAAGTTAGATGTGAATTTTTAATTCACATGGAGAAGAGTTCCATTAACATGGGGAAGAGTTCCATTAATGGAGACTAGGATAAGTGGGAAGGTCAAGGACACATGTACACTTACATGTGTAAGAGGAAGATGTGACCCTTTGAATAAAAAAATAATTTTTATTCAAAGTGTGTGGGAGAATGGGTTAAGCAAGTTTTAATTAAGTGTTTAGCTTAATTAATTTAGGTCTAGGGGATAGGTAGGCTAGGGTAGCTAATTAAATAATTGTTATTTAATCAACTAGGCTAGGTTTAGGTTGATTAGTAGGGTAGATTAATTAAATAAGTATGGTTTATTTAATTAATGAGGATTAGGGAGATGGACAAATTAACTAAATAAATATTGAGAATATTTATTTAATTAATGAGGGATATTGTTGTAAGGCATAGTGATAAATTAAATGAATTAATTGATCACAAAGGATGGATAAATGATTAAGAGTGGATTATTAGAGATAAATTAATTAAATAAAATTAATTCATTTAATTAATAGGAGGGATAGTTGGTGGTGTAGAGATACAGGAAATTGGTTTGTGGAGCAAGTCAATTTCAGGTGTCTACAAATGCATCGAGCAAAGACAGACATAACTTGCCATCATTTTACCCTTGGTACATCCTAGGTTTGACCACCATAGAAAGGTTGCAATTATATTCTCAAGGACTAGTCTTCAACAAATGTTTTCTCAATTTTATTAATAATTCGAGATAATATGGTAACTTCCAAATCAAATATTCACACTTCATCGAAGTCAACAATAATGATAAAAAATATTAAATAGACATTATTGAAACAGTTCCACAATTTTTGTCTAATCTATGATTATATCTTATATGATTTTTCTAACTATACTACTATTTCCAAACTAAGTATTTAGTCTATTATTTTAATTCTAATCCTAACTTGGCTAACATGATAAAATATTCTTAACCAAATCATAATATGAATGAAGATTTAACATAAAAAGATTGTTTTAGACAAAATTATCAAGTTAAAATTCTCTAATCAAATTAATCACTCTTACTAAATAATTCAATACCAATTTAATTTTAAATATAGGAAGATTCTAGACAAATCATTAAAAATTTATTTTGTAACATCAATATGAAATTATCATCATATATTCACTAATTCTTTATATCATCCTAGACTTATTAAAAGAACGAACCCTTTACAATCAACCCTACACCATACTAGAACAAATGTATTAAAAAAAAATTATTAGAGATTTAGGAACATATATGATATTAATAAATTAAACGTAATTTCAACTTGTAATTTCTACCTACTCATTCCCATGGACATTGATATGAAACACACTTTCTATTATATTTCTCTCATCCTCATCTATACTATAATTTAAAGTTTTAGCCTCATTCCTAAATTCTAATCTACATTTCTATTATCCAAAAACAAGTAAAATATAGCTTAAGGTATTTAATGAAGAGCCTACTACATTTTCCATTTAATAAGAAAACCTCCAATTCCTAAGTCATTAGAGCAATTCTAAAGTATCTCTAGAGTTTTTTCTTTCATACATGACTAGTTTTTGATTATATAAGTCAGCAAAAACTAGGGACTGAACCCTTACATTAAGACAAAAAGAGACCCCAAAGGCTTAAGAACAAAAGAGCCTCAAAACCACTACAGCATAACCCGCATAAACAACATAAACAACATGAACAGCCTAAAGATAGTAGATAGAAAGTAGCAAAAAATAGACAACATAACAAGAAACAAAACTAAGGAGAAACATTCTCCCATCCTTTAGCTAGAAATTTAATAATTTCATCTAGCTTTTTGAATTTCTCCTCCTTATCATCATCAGCATTAGTCCCAAGAACCTGCAATATAGAAAGATTAAGCAGCACTATATGACAGAGCATGTTGCTTATGAGCTCTCCCATAGAAGAAACCTTCTGCTCCAGCTCCTCCACATGACCCCTTAGGATAGCAATATCATGCCTGTGGTCATCACCTTCCTTAGTCTCGTCACCAGCCTCCTCCACAATCATCCTTTCCCCTTCACTAGCATTGTCCTTAGGATCACCGTCAGCACCTCCCAAAACATCAACCTGTTTACTTTCATTCTTACCCTCTACATCTTCAAAGATCTCTTGAACCTCAAGGTCTTTAGCATTCAGTTGATCATCCCCTTGAGTGGAGGCATTAGAAGCACTTTCTGAGTAATCAATCAGTTTAGCTTTCGGTGCAGGCTTACCAGCTATCCTACCTAACCTCCTAACCCCAGAAGAGAAACCCTCCTTTTCTTTAGCAGACAGCTTAGCTTTATTTTTACTGCTAGGTCCCACAGGGTCACTACTCACATTTTTAGGGGTCCCCACAACGTCCCCCACAAAATCCTCCTCCAACTCCCTAATTTTCCTCTTCTTTCTTTTCATACTCCCTTTAGAAGCTGGAGTATGAGTAACAGTTACCATGGTGGTCTCCTCAGTGGACAGAGAAAAAGAGACCCCTTTCATTTTATGAGAAGCAGGGGAAGGGCAAGGTTCTTCAGAAATGGCAATATCATCAAGGTTGGTAGAAACCTCACCACTATGGGTCAGGATAGGCTTAGGTGGCTCCAAAGAAAGATGAAAATTGTATAAATAGAGAATAAGACCTTGGTGCAAAGGAACAGTTTTCTTGGAAGGTTTCTTATCCGTCTTTGTTTTAGCCCTAAAGATTGAATGTTCAAGAGACGAAAATAAATAGAAAGGGAAACTGATATGAGCATTGTGCCTAAAATGATTAAGCAAAGGGAGATGGTAATTGTAAAACCTAGTAAACTAACCCTCCAAAGTGAAGTATTTCATGAGGAGGAAGTACATTTCATCCCATGGCTCTAGCAGCTTGGTTCGTTCAAACCCTCCATGGTAGGGAACAAGCTCTTCTCCTTCCCCCCAAAATAGCTTCTAGTTAGAATGGTCCACCACTTTCTCCTTCCTTTACAACTTAGTCCCCTTAGTAGAAAGACCAGTCACCATAGCAATTACTTTCTTAGAGATCTCGAACCCAATTCTCCCAACAGTAACTCTACGATTTTGCCAGGACTGGGCAAATTGTATAGATAGATTCTTGTCAAATCCATTAAGGCATTCCAGAAAAAGGATAATTCCACCTTCCTTGCAATAGTGCTAGACCACAACATTATCCTTGAATTCGCAGTAGGAAATTAGCTCCGTGCAAATCCTATCTCCTCCCATTTTATCCTTCCTCACAATAACACAGAACACCCAAAGCCAGGAATTCACAGAGTAATTGTGAAAGTTAAAAGTGATAGCTTGATAAGGAATAATGATAATGAGACTGCACGAATTATCATTAATCAGGAACGGCTCCCTAAAAATCAATTAGAGCCTGCCCTTCCCATGGCCGAGCATAATAATCATAAATTCCATATGATTATCAAATAAGCAAATCGCCTTAACACAAGGGAGCAATAATGCTAAGATGACATTGAACAAAGAAGTACGAAATAACCTGTACTTCAAGATACACGTCAATAGCACCCAAAAAAGTCGATGGAACAAGCTGTCACTCTTTGCATGATGAGTCATCCTTGACGAGTCATCTCTTTTTGAATCAAATCCCTTATGTTTATAGGGATGTTTTTAAATTGGCGCCAACATCGCCAATTTGAAAATTGCTGGCCATAATCAGCAAGGGCATCGCAACCCCGTTCCCCTCTCGATATATATGAGACATTTCAACTCTAGGGATCTGCTACAGAAGGATTTGGATATCAACTATAATGTCTTTGAGTTTCCACCCACAAGTTGACACTTTAGTAACTGCATCAATGATCAGTTTAGAATCCCCCTATATATGCAACTGTGGAATGTCAAGAGAAATAGCCAATTTCACCCCCCATAAAAGAGTAGAGGCTTCAACATAGTTATTACTTTGAAGATCTATCGTACTAGCATAGGCAGCAACTAGCCACCCTTTGTCATCCCTGATAATCCCACCACCACTAGCCTTAGCATCAGCCTTAGAGGCTCCATCAAAGTTAAGTTTGAGCCAATGGGGCCTTGGAGGAATCCATCTAGTATTTAATCTTTGCAGTTGTTTGGAGTTATAAAATGTCAAGATTTGGTTTAAAATTCTCCAATTGATCACAATTTGTTCTTCCTCTTGAGTAAGTGGTTTGTCAGCAGTTTTGATGTGGGAGTTAATCACACTTTCCATGAGGATCTTGGAAAAAGATTGAAAGACTTGAGAGGAATCCCTGACAGCTTCCCTAAATATTCTGTTATTTCATTCCTTCCATAAAGTCCAACCAAGACAAGGAAGGGTTTGGTTCCAAAGCTCTACAAGCCAAGTATGAGAGAAAGTAGGGCACCAATTAGCAATGACTTCCCTAACATCAGGATTACAAACCCATTGAATGCTGAAGTTTCTTAAAATAGTATTCCAAATTTCCCTGGCAAAATCACAGTGAAGAATTAAATGAGAGACGGTTTCCTCCTTCTCCCGGCACAGGAAACACCTATTCACCAGAGTGAAACCCCTCCTCTGTAAATTGTCTTGAGTTAAAATATTGTTATGAACAGCAACCCACCAAAACATATTAATTTTAGGAATAAGCTTATGATTCCAGACTTTCCTCCAAAGCTCATTTTTATGCACATCAGGGATCAACAGATGGTAAGCAGAGTTAACAGAAAACTAACCTTTCTTATCCAGCCACTAATACAACTCATCTTCCCTAGGGAAGAGGGGAATTCTGACACCTAGCAGCATTTGTTGAATAGAACACATCCTAGGGGTAAGCTCATGGAATTGAGCACAACAATCCAGAAGATTTTTCCAAAACTTGATACCATTGTCACAACAATTTTCAAATTGGCAATGTTGGCACCAATTTAAAAACATCCCTATAAACATAAGGGATTCAATTCAAAAAGAGCTGACTCATCAAGGATGACTCATCATGCAAAGAGTGACAGCTTGTTCCGTCAGCTTTTTTGGGCGCTGCTGATGTGTATCTCAAAGTATGGGTTATTTTATACTTCTTTGTACAATGTCATCTTAGCATTATTACTCCCTTGTGTTAAGGCGAGTTGCTTATTTGATAATCATAAGGAATTTATGATTATTATGCTCAAGCATGGGAAGGGCAGGCTCCAATTAATTTTTAGGAAGGCGTTCCTGATTAATGATAATTCGTGCAGTCTCATTATCATTATTCCTAATACTAGTTACACATAAAAGATTCTAAGAAAATAATTCAATCTACTTATTTAAATGAGATTCACAACTTCATTTATTGACCTATATAAAACCATTTCAAGTGTGGACAAAACATTCTAGATGATTGGAAATAAAATCTTTCTATTATCTTCTTTCAAACTCATAATCTACCTCTTACCATTGTTACCAATACAAGCACACAATAATATTAAACATAATATAAATAATGTATTAAAAAAGAAATGCATTTAATTAAATTAGTCTCCTATCTAATCTCAAACTTAATTCAATGAATAGAAATGAATTTAAGAATAAGAATTTAAAATGAAATAATTGAATAGAAATAGCCTTAACATGAAAAACCACCCAGTAGTAAATCTGTCATACCTTTCTTATTTCTAAGTGGAATTCTAAAATTAAAGATGTTTTGGAAAGTTAAGAATAAGAGGAATAAAACGTAGAAAACAATTAGAAAAATTCTATAAGATGAGGAGGTAGTGTTTACTACAATCATCCATTTCCCTTAAATCTAGATTTAACCCAAACTTGATCATAAATCGAGAATGATTTGATTACTTAAAAGCATTCCCTATATTATAATGAGTGATAAAAATAATAAAATATAAAGATCTTTTATTCTTGTTTAATTTTGACAATCAAACAACTATGTAATATATATGTCTGATCTAATAATTGTTCTTATAAACTAATCAACATAAGGGTTTAATTGAGCTTCTTGCACTACAAGTATATACTTGATTCAGTCTAATTTTTGCATGCAAATAAATATATGAAAGATTATCTAATCATACCTATTCCAAGAAAGAAAATATGTAAATTCATCTAACACACTTATGTAATGGAAATAATTTATTTCCAACAAAGTAAACTGCTAACAAAACCCTAGATATTCAATTTCTTCTATAGAAGTAATAAAAATTCCATATCTTTTAGAATACTTAATGAAATATAAAACTGTAAAATGTTCTAGAAACCTTGAGTAAATATTCTCATAACCCAAAAATGATTTTACAATCCCATTCTCATGTGGAGAGAAATTTATAAAAGATCAACAGGGTTTACAAGAGGGTTTTTAGCATGGTTATAGTAGTACTAAAACCCAGAAACCATTTTATAAAAAAAATCCTATGATAAGATTAATTTCATGAGACAACAAGAAGTTTTCTTGAAATATTTCAGAAAATTTTTAACATAAATAATGATGAGTTTTCAAGGAAATACCTCACGAATTTAATTAATGAAGAATACCTCCAAATGCACCTAAAAAGATATTCCAATATTTCTTAATGTGAGAGGTTCCATCTTATTCAGGTGTGCACCTCCTTTCTTCTACCTAGGATTCTATTGCCCTCCTCATGAAATTTAGAAAATTTTCACCTAACAAGTCACCATGGATGTACGCTTTCTTTGACTCACCAAAATGGATGTAATTTCCTTGAAGAATTATCTTCCACATCAGCTATCAATGTCCTCTTTATGACCTGCAAGAATCAAAAATAAACTTGGGCTCTTCTCTTGTTTTCTCTACTTGCTTGTGGTGTCTGTTTCTTTCAAGAAATGTGATTCTTGGAATTTATTTTTATTTCTTTTTCTTCCTTACTTGGATGCTCAAAGACTCTTCAAGAGAAGATGACTCTTCATTTGCTAATCTCGTCACTTATTTTCTTGTGCACTAAAAATGCATTAAAACAACTCTAAAACATATTTTTTTATGCATAAGAGATTGTTAGTAAAGATTAGGCCCTACATGGATGCTCCTACAACAAATAATTATACATAAAATTATTTCTATAGCATAATAGAATTACAATTATCTTCAAATTAAACACATAATAATAATACTTACACAAATGCATGTGGAGGAAACATAATTTTAAAAAAGGACATAAAGTATTTGCATACCTAAATGAAATAAATGATCAAAATGCAAATCTCATACTTTATTTATCTCCAAGATTCTCTTTTACCGTTCATGTCTCTTGATATTATTTTAACTAAAATCCTTTTAAGAATTCTAATTGACAATAATAATTAGCATAATAATTTCGTGAAGATCAGCTAGTCTAATATCATAAAATAAAAATATATACTCATAATTTAACTAAATAAGAAAAATTTGATACATCTACCATTAAAGTTATTAGATAGGATTTAGGCACCCTTACATACCACCAAATCACTAGGTGAGTTCCACGCCAACAAGTAAGTGACAAAAAAGAGAGCATAGCATGATGTATGCCCCCACCTTAAATTTATTACTAACTCTTATCAAGGAGCAATTGCTATAAGGTAGAACAAAGCACAAGAAAGGCATGAGAGATTTTTGGAAGCACATGCCCATAAAGATATGTGTTCCCAATTACTACATCACACAAAGGGGTTGCCCCCACAAAAGTAAAACTGAGGCAATGCTATATATATAGAACTGTCATCATCCACTAGCTAGTAGAACTATAGAGACAAAGGAATAAGTAACATGTGAAATCAAAATAAACATCCCTTGGGTCAACAAGGGAGTGCCAAAACACCCTATGCCTTGCATCATCCAAAGGACACAACAACAATACAAATCATGACCTATAGAAGAATGATGATACAAATAGAGAGAATGTCACAACTGATTTCGATCCCTTTGTTTCCTTGCATCTACAAGGGTATCAAGGGTTATCCAAAGAGAGCTTAACAACAACAATAACAAAATCGACAAAGTATCAACCAACACATCATGGGGGAAAACAATCACATGCATTCATAGCATAATAAAAATAAGAGACCTCACTTGCAAGTCAACCTAAAGAAATTCCTCTTCCTAATATTACTCATCACCAATTTGGAAAGATGGATAAGATTCTAGAAGAATTATAGAATGTGAGGTATAAGGAACAAGGGCCATACCTATATTATCTTTAGATTCACTATCAAAATGCAGTACAATAGGTTCCATAGCAGCTTGTGAGGCTTAATCTTTCTTTATAGGAAAAAAGATAGTAGTAGATATCTCTTTCACATCCATTGGTGATAAACATTTGCGAGGAGAGAGATTCTCCTCTCCTGTAGCAAGGTGAACCATAGAATAATGATGCTTCTTTCTTTCTCTCACAATCTTATTTCACTTAGTTTTATTTGTGATGTTCGTGAGGGGAACCATAATATCTTGCAACGTAGATTTATTTTCTTCCTTTGCTTCAAGAATATTAGAAGAAATGGGAGGAACCACCGAAGGTTGGGAGACTATAGGGGAAGGGTTCCTCAATGTAGGCTTGTCTTCCTTCTCAACTTGTGAAATAGGTGGAAGTACATGAACATCCTCAAGCAATTGAGAAACTTTAGGAAATAAGACATGTACAACTAATTGATTTCCACTAGTCTTCATGGAGGCAGGTAGTACAAAAATAACATTGTGATTACAGCGAGTTCTATGTTGTGCAAGAAGGTTGTCTCATTGTCCTTGAAGGGATGGTAGAGAAGGAACCTTGACATATCTACCAGATGCTCAGGGATGGGGAAGAACCTTCAATTCATGTTTAGCTTCATTCACCACTTGTGGGATAGGAGGAACTACTTCCGTAGCCTCAAAATATTGAGGTTCAAGAAAATCACAAAGAGGAATATTACTAAGTAATAAATCTACTATTTTATTTGTTTTAAACTTATGATATGATAAGAAGAATATATCCTCTCTAGCTCGAGTGACTCCAACTAGTTGTGGCTAAAAGTAGTCAAATGTAAAGTGTCCATTATGAGAAATAGGCCGATATTGATTATGATGTATAACATGGACATGTCCCTCAAATGGAAACTCTAAGCACTTGTGAACCATAGAGGGGACCACCTTCATGGATTAGAGCCATGGGTAGCCAACTTCACATGAAGTAAGTTCGATGTAGGAATGATGACAAAATTAACATCCAAATCTCTTGGCCCAACCTTAACTTCAAGTGTTAAGGCACCAAGAGTTGGAAGGATAGACCCATTGTGTGCTCTAATAGCCATCTCTGATACATCATAGGTATCTCAATGTAAACTATGCATGCAAAGAAACTCTTTAGTTACTATATTTACTATGCATATAGGATCTATCATAGCACCTCGAATAGGTTTATCATTGATTTGAATAGTAATGTAAAGAGGTCCATCAAGAGCTTCAATAGTAGCATCATGTGGACTAAAAGATATAGCAAGTTCCAATTCCTCTTGCTCTTTGTGAGGCCAAGAATCTACCATGTAGATATCAATAACATTATACTTGTGATGAGGTAAAGGTTCAATATATATTTAAAGATTTTTATTAGGAGAAACCATTGATTTATTCCCTTTTTCATTCACACCAGCAACCTGGATGACGTTGGAGTCAATGAGGTCTTGAAATTAATGTTTAAGACACACATATCTTTCAGTGTCATGGCCAACAGAGTGGCCTTCGCATAAAAGGAAGATGATTTCATCTTACTTGCATTGAGAGGTCTAACAGGTAAGAGCTTGATGAGATTGGCAAAAGTTTTGTCATGATACCATAAAGAGACTCCAATAATGGTGTGAAGTTTCTTATTTTTGTTTCGATTTATAAGTGGAGGGAGCAGGAGATGACACTACCACCACATGTTTTCTTATGTTACTTGCTGAAATTTCATTTATCTTGATAAAGTTTTTGTTTTGTCTTTTGAAAGAATTATTGTGAAAGGCTTTAGATTGACCAACTAGAGCCAATGAGGGATTATTCTCATACTGACTAACTAAAAGTTTATAATCATGAAGAGTCATGCAAAGATGAGTAAAAGAATCATATCACATCAACAATATCTTATCATGGATGTGAGGTTGTAAGTTTCCTATAAAAAATCTTTGCACATCAACATCCAGAATAGAATATTAGACTTGTGAGAGGAAGGCTTAATAACGACCCATAAAATCTATTATTTTTTATTTTGTTCCTTGTTTACAATGAACCAAGTCTGTCAAAGAGACTTGAGGTCCAATGTTCTCTTGAAAATGCTCAAGGAACTTATTAACTAATTGTGAGAAAGAAGTTATATAATTAGGAGGTAGTGAGAAAAACCAATCCAAGGATCTATCCTTGAGTGACCTAGGAAAGAGTTTTACCAAGATCACATCCTCAAAGAAGAAATCACTACACATAGTGGTAAAGGCTACCTCATGGTTGTTAGGGTCTCTCTTCCCATTATATTTCTCAAAGAAAGGAATCTCATACAGCTCAGGCATTGGAGTCATTATGATGGCATAAGATAAAGGGATATAGATATAATATGTTGTCATATTAGGTTTAGGTAGACTATTGGTCATGCTAGCCAATTGTTGTTGGATGGTCATATCTTTTAACAATTGGTTTATGACAGGATCAGAAGTTAAATTAGGTAGAGTTTGGAATGAATTGAAAGGATTAGGTGATGGTGTATGAGTAGCCTTTTGAAATGTGATAGGAGGTTTAGATGTAGGTGGAGTAACATTAGGTGTGGAATTTATGTAGTTATATAGAATGGTACTATAATGGTAAATAGGATTTGCGGTAGACAACCCAACACATGTGGTAGCACTATTACATGGTTGTGTAGTAGTGGAGAGAATAGTAGAAGTATAAGTAAGAATAGGGAGTGTAGGTATGGGTGATAACACTTGAGTCCCTATTTGATTAGAAGAAGTGATGTTGGTATTGATTTCATCACAACTAGATGTAGATAGAATGTTCTTATGCACTATATGAGCAAGGCCACACAAGACTTCCAATCCTTCTTGACCTTCAAGCATAAGACTTCTTAGAATCTCAACAACATGGATGGACTCTTCATCTATGTGCTCCAAGCTTACACATTTCATCAAATTAGCCAAATCAGTGTCGAATATCTGAATTTGAGCTTCAGGAACATGAGCCACAAGGTCATCAATGTTGATGAGTTCATGGAAGTTTGATGCTTCAAGATGCAAAGTAGGGGTATTAGGAAGAAGTGTTTGGCCTCTTGTATGATAAGAATAGGAACTTGGGCTTCTAATGTATTAGTATCATTGTTATTCAAAGCATTAGAACCCATGACTCAAAGAATTCTTTGCACAAGAATGTTAGAATTGGGGCACTAGGTCAGAAATCTCATAAAGCATCTACAAGCTTTAGTAACACATGATGCATAGATAGAAGAAATGAATGATGTAGCAAAAGAAGGGTTTGATTTTTTGTCTAAGTGAAGCAATTTTTTGTTCAAATTTAAACAAAAATAATTCATATAATATATTTTTGATAAAATTTAACTCTACTCAAATCCATTTAGATATCAATAATATCAATGTTTGAATCAAACCCAAAATTCAATGCTTTCTCCAAAATGCAACAACTCCAAAATTTTCCTATCTTTAATTTTCAATACAAGATGACAATTCTAATGTAGTAGAACAATTCAAAATCAGATTTGAAATTCAAATGACAGCAGCAAAATCTGAAATTAAACTATCAATCATAAACCCTAGATTTCAACATTAACTAGGTTTTCATAAAATGCAACAGTTTTGACAATTTCTAGCAATGAAAGATGATTCAAAAGCACAATGTAACATTATGAAATGACTAAATTATTTAATACCAATCATATCTGATGCAAAAAATAGAAAATTAATTTATGCTATGATGATCTATTCTTTCCAAATGTAAACAAAGTGGTAAATATGCTCTTTTCCAAATCTAGAATGAAGTATTTATTTTCCAAATTTCAAATGCAGAGATGCAAAAATATTTTAACCACCAATGATGACAAGGCACAAAAATAAACTATTTTAAAACAGCCTAACAATGCAACAAGTCTTGAAACAACTCACAAACTACAAATCCTATTCTCAAAACTAGCTAGATTTTCTAGAAATACAAGGTTTTTACAAACCCTAGTTTTTAAACTATGCAAGATTTAACTATGTATGTATGCAAAATAATTAATGAGATCAATCCCAATCAGCTCTAGGGTGATGAAAAACTCAGATCTAAAAGAAGAAGGATCCAAAAGTGCAAGACACGCTGGGTTCACCAAAATGTTATGTGGAAATGAGTGATCTAGCTTGAGAGGTTAAACAAGGTCAAAACACTCTTCCATAAACATTAGGGCACAAACAAAGCTTGGATTCTACCCTATAAGGAGAGCCAAACTATAGGGGTTCTTCCCTTTTTGTTGTATAGACACGATTCAAACAAATCCAACCAAGATCTATTAAATGCACAAGACAACTGAGAGGGGGGGTGAATCAGTTGTAGCTCAAAACCCTCACACACATTTAGATCCACATAGATTCAATTAACCCTTATCCTATCATGATGATTAAGCATGAAAGAAAATAATAGAAACTGAATCAAACCAACATCAAGCACAAGAGAAAACCAAATTTACATGGAAAACCCAAGAAGGGAAAAACTACGGTGAGGATTAGCTCACAATATAAAGTAGTCTCAACACTGAATTACAAAAGGATCACTGCCAGAAGGCTCAGTGCTAAAGGGCTCACTGCCAAGGCTCACTACTAGAATAGAGAAGAAGATAGAGAAGATTGTACAAGGAGAAAACTATCTCAATGCAACAGAGGATTCCACCGCAACACCATCAACACCTTCACAATCACACTGAAGAATTGTAGACACCTTCTGCTCACTACATCCAAGAATCTAACACATGAAATCTTATACTACACCACACTATTATTCACATCACATCCTTCATGTGCATGTCCAATCATGATCCCTTGACACTCATTTATACTATCTTCAACCTTGAGAGCATTCTCTAAGGTCAGAAAATTGCCTTAACCAAAAAAATTCAAATTAGGCCTAGACCTAAACATTCATGTGGTGGAAAGGAATGAAGGTGGACCATAGCACATATTAGCTTAGACCTAAATTCATCCAAGTATTCCACTTTATACTTTCATAATCACTAAATCACCTTTGCAAATAGTGTAAACACCCAAGGTTGGCCAAACCTGTCTTAGCACAATAAAATTTTAAGTACACACTTTCTCAAACCCAAAGATGACTTGTCAACCACATGCAAGGATTCAACACAATCTATAAAATTTTAAGTACACACTTTCTCAAACCCAAAGATGACTTGTCAACCACATGCAAGGATTCAACACAATTTATATTATTCCACAAACATCCTCAAACATCCTGAAGTCCAACAAATTCCTTCACAACAACTTTCACCTATCGTACAACCTTATCCTATTTATCTAGTATGCTTAACTATCTTAGTTATGCCCTGTATCTCTAGAAATTGACCTTCAGAGCACCAAACCACAAACAACTTCAATAGAAGAAAGATATAGACCTTATGAGCACAATTCTAGAATTTCAAGACCTAAAACCTCTTTGCGGAGAAAAGCAGAGCAAAGATATTTCTCCTAGACACCTCTATAACACTCAGAAATGTAGTCCACACATTGGTGAACATAAATTCCTCTACACAATGAACTAGAGTACCAAATTTGGAATATAAAATCTCTTAACATCTTTGAATAACATATCCAAACTGAAAAGATAGATATTTAACATAGAGGAAATGTGGAGCAAAATTAGAACATTACGTTGTAAATCAAAATGCCACTTCAACACACAGTTTCCTTTATTAATAAAATTTTCTCAAAATCACTTTGAAACCAATCAATAAAAACATATTCTTGACATATTCAGCACCTCTTCAGAGAAACCAAATCATCTTCAGCAAAGGAACTCAGCCAAACAACTCATACCATTATAACAACCTTATCTTTGCTCAATCAACCTCATCATCAGAGATAGTATCTACCTAACTCTAACTACTCATACTCTTACACCATTTCTTACTCACATAGATGACACATTTGACACTAATGACAATACAAGCTTGTTGACATTAATAAAAACATTGACTATACATACTTGTAATAAGATCAAGCAAGCAAGCCGGGCAAATGGCCGAACCCTAGATGACAAAGATCAGACTATAACTATCTATCAGAAACAAATATTAGAAAACCAAAAGTACAATAGAGATCAGAGAGTAATTTAAAACCTAGATTTGAGAGTAGAAACACCAAATACTAGGGCACTTGAGTGCCCTAGACCCTAATTAGGGTTATGTAAAACTTTTGAGTTTCACCAGACCTGTACTTGCTTGCTTAGTCTTCTTCTTAGAAATTATCTTCAAAAACCTATTTATCTGAGCTACACACAAGAAAAAGAGTAAAAGTTTGTGTTGTGTATAAGGGCTTGCCTCAATTAGACCTTGTGTTGGTGTTTCCTCCTCCACTACAGTGATGATTAGATCCAAGAGTGCGTTGCCTAGGATGGTAGATGCCAAATCTTTAATATGTGATAGAAATATGAATGAAAATGATGATGATTACCACAAGAGGTAAAACCCTAGTTGATGAAGATAACTCAAGATCATGCACCAACAAGGAGAGTGATGGAGAAGGCTTGAAACTTCCTTCAAAACCTACAAATAAACTTCAATAACATTCACAAGTAGATAACACCTTCAAGCATGAAGAATATTTTAGCAATAGAAGATGAACACATGAGAGAAAACTCTAATTTCACATTGGGCAACTTATAAATATCATATAGGTGTAAAATGAAATAAGAAACTCCTTTATATAAGCATTCCCACTCACAGACGATGAATTAAACCAAATGGAGCTGACATATACAAAAACTGGAGGTGTTCTAAGCCAACACCACAAGAGAGGGGCTAAAGATCCCATCTAGGCCTAGGGCACTCTGGCGCCCTAGTCCTTTAGCCCCACAAACTTTTGGGAGTATCAAAGATTATGGGCTTAGTCTAGTCCTAAGTCTATTCTATTAGGTTTATTCATCAGGATCAAGATTTTATCATTTTATAATAAAAAAGGTGTTAAAATAGGTCTTGATTAAAAAATATAACATTTTAGGTCCAACCAGGTGCTAAACTAAGTGTAAAATTCTAGTGTACACATTTTACTCTATAACAAGAGGTAATCAAACTACTAGTGATATTATAGAAACATGTATTGATAGAATCACAAAACAAGATGTAGTCAAATAGAAATATTAATTTGAGATAGGGTGGTAGAATTTCCAAACATAAGATAATTATGCATTAGGAAACATAGTAACTAATATTTATATTCATTAGAGTTGATGTATTCAAGCATAAAAGTCTAGGTTTCACATCTTCCAATGTAGAGGGTGTTAGGTAGAAAGTGTAGAAGATAGGAGAAACCATGTTCTCTATCATGAGCAGATGGGTAGAGAATGAGGCAAGAGGATGATCACTCAATAGAAGACCAAGGAAGAGACTAAATATAAAGAGGAATTAAAGGAACATGAATGTAAAAAAGAATAAATCAAATTAGTTGGGAAAAAGGAGAAGAAAAATATGTGCAAGCTAGTAACTCAAAAAACTGAGGGAGGAGCCACCATTAAAGGAATCTACCACAAAGATATAAAATAATATAGTTTCATGTGAAGAATGTTAGAGGGGAGTGATGGTAGTTTACCACCACCCTAAAAGAAAGAGGAGATTCTCATGGAGGGTGAGGAAGATAAGGAAAAATTTGCATAGATGGAGTGTGGAAGATGTAACATAGAGAGAGTGCACAACATGATAATAATGGAAAGGAAAGGATTTCACAAGTTTTATCACATGAGACTTGAATGGAGTGCCTAAGGGCCATAAAATGAAACTAAGATGATCCCAAGACATGGCAAATATGAATTGGAACAAGCAAGAGAAAGGTGATCTACAATATAAGGGTGGCTAAAGCATATGTGGAGATGATAAGGAAGTGTGATGAAAAAGGGTTACAAAGGAAGGAACCCATAAAATCACTCATCTAAGGTAGTTTGGTAGAACTATTAATTTCAGGTAGTCATGAAGGATTTCTAACTTGAGGTAATTGAGTGTAAGGAAACCAAAGGGTATATACCTTGGATGAGATGGGAGAAAGGTTCTTCAAAACCCTCATGGGGGTCAAGAAGAAGAGAAAAGGGAAGTTAGAGGACAAGAAGATGAATGTCTTAGGCTAATTCCATTTACAACTTGGGAGTTTGATGTAGGAACATAGATGTGGCCATGTGTGCCAAGCACAAAGGAGTAGAGAAGGAACAAAGCACGTAGTAGAGGCACATGAATTTATAAAGCCTTACACATTAGAAGATTGCATGGAGAATAAAAAGGCATAGATCATTCATAGAAGGAAGGAGTATGACATGAAGAAGGTGAAGGAGTGTGTGATCTTGGACACAATAGTTCCACTATATAGTGTGTTCACAGTGTTTAAAATAATGGAATATAATGGAAAAGTGAGAAAGATGGAGGATTAGATGCATGGACTATTGATGGGCTCGATTCATCAACCAAGAAATGATCTATGATCTATTAGAGATAAAATAACCTATAAAATCATATGTTATGAGAGGATGGTAGAAATGATAAGATTGACAACTATGCTAGGCAATATAGAAATACAAAGTAATTATCACAACTTGTGAGAGGATAAAGTGATACCAATGTGTCTGGGTGCTAAGATTGGTAGAAGGTAGAATTATTAAAATCTTGAGAATTTATTTAAGTAGAGGGGAGTAGTAGGAAATGTGCTTCTTTGGTGTGGATTGTTGTGAGAGTTGCTAAGCATTGGTAGGATTAAAGTTGACATTGAGAATTTGATGGATTTAGTTGAAAACTCATAGGGGTAGCTAGATCTATTCCCTTTAGGTTGAAAATTGAAAAGAGTAGCCTATTAGAGGGTGAAAGTGAAAACCTATGAACATACTAGAAGCTAATTTTTCTAGGTTACCCTCCCATAGAATAGGACAAACTATGTCTTGTAATACTTCTAGATGGAATATTATGGATAGATACAATAATAGAGAAATGTCTCTATACATCAACAAGCTATAGTAGTAATATCATGTACCATGTAGATATGTAAAAAGAGAGAGAGAATGTGTACATAGAAAAAGAAACAACAAGAAAGAGATAGATGTGAGTGTGAAAGATATGTGAGTGGTATCTAATCACTAGCCTAGAAGATATAGACAAAGATATATATGGCCAAACACATGGATAAGATATAGGCTGAAATAGATTATATTAGAGTGAATCACTTGAGCATATGTGACATGTATATCTATGCTTGTGATATAAATGTAATATGTATATGACATGAATAATATATGAAAGGTTGTATGTCACATGGTTTTATGTGAATGAATGAGTTTTTTATTTTGTTTCTATCTATAATATGCCATATTTATTTTAATTTTTTTTTATTGTATCATGGTAGGGTTAACTAAAAGAACATATGTACAAATCCAAACTTTTGGTCTTTATTTTATATAAGAAGTTGGTTGTGTTGATTGAACCTTAGTTGCTAATACATAAGGTAGGACCATGAAATAAAGGAAATAAGTTTTTGGTGGGTATTAATTTTAGATATGATAATGTTTTTCAATTGTGTGGTATCACACACTAGGTACTAACCCTCAAAGGGTTAGGCACCTAGGGGTAACTATGTGTGAGGCCTACGTATGCCTTACCATATATTTTTTCTTATAGTACTCTTTTGATGGATTTATGATGGTCTTGTGGATATTGGGGACTATGGATCCTGCACTTGGACCTTATTACCTTATCTTATTCTTGATTATATAGATGGTTTATGCTTTATGGATGGTTAGATGGCATGTTAGATTTCCATTTGATTATATGATGTCATTTGATGCTATTGGTATGTGCATAGATGTTGAGATTGATGATATATCTTACCTTATGTGATCTTGATTATACTTGAGAGTGATGGATGATTTGAGAGACATATTTATATTATCACGTGATTATTTTGATGTTGTATGTGATTTTGTGATCATGTGTGTGTGATGTATGTTGTTCACTTGCTTCGACTATTTTATCATGTTCTATTAATGGGTTTGTGGAAGTGTACATGTTACTTTCCATGCCCATGGAAAATCGGAGGTCGAACAACAACCATATGTTATACCCTTGTTCAGCCAACCTAGTCCAAAGTAGGACTAAGGTAATATGTGTTTGAGAATGTTGATTTTTTGTATTTGATTTATGAAATTTTGTATGGTTTACCCCTTTTCTATTTATCTTTTGATGTGTTGTAAAAAGTGTAATGTTGAGTTTGCACAATTTTTTTAGTGCTAATCCCTTTCTAATTGATTTTATGTGTTTCTAAGTGTCACTAATGGTCAAATATTGACCCTAGGTCATACCCCTAGGGTCTAGGACCATTCCTAGCTTGTTTAAACTTGATTTGGACCTTGTATGGTCACCCAAACTTGACCCTTGAGTCAAGTGACGAGTTTGGGAAGTGTTAGGGGTGGTTGGAAGGTCACCATCTCACTTAACCCCAACCTCACCCACTTGGGTAAGGTTACTCTTGTTTCTCATGCTTTAGAAGCTTCTCACATGTGTGAGACCTCTTCCCTATTCTCCCACACATGTGTGAGAGCACTTGAGGGGAAGAGTGTAGCTTAGATGAATGAGAAGGTGACAAGTGTCACCTCCTCATTCATAAGAAGCTTCCCTTGTGTGATCACATCTCCCTATGCTCTCACACATGTGTGAGAGCACTTGTGGGAGAATGTGTAGCTTTGTGGAATGGGGAGGTGAGAAGTGTCACCTCCACATTCTTGTGGGGTTGTGAGGAGGGTTATGTGGATGGAGGAGAGGGTCACAAGTGCCACCTTCTCATCCATTAGGGTTTGAGAGCCTTGTCTTTATATCTCTCTCATTTTGATGGGATGGGGGTTCTTTTGTTCATTTCTTTTGGGGAAGATTTTAGACTTGTGTTGGGAGAGTGAAGGACTTGGAGATTTTGGGAGGACTTGTGGAAGCTCTTCACCAAAGATACTCCATCCTTGAAGTTTGAGAGGTATTTCTCAAGGCTTCAAGACAATTGCTTACTTGTTTTACTTATGCAATGTGTTTATGCATGTTTTATGCTTACGTTATTTTAAATTTTTAATGTGTTGTGGGTGTAAAGGGTTGTTTGGGTGAGCTCTCCTTGTGAGAGAGCTCACCTTTGTATTGGATGAGAGAGGATGTGAACCTCCTTAGTTTCCTCTCTTTATTTTTGGTATATTTTTGTGGCCAAGGGCCTTTATTTGGAGTTTTGAGGAGTTTGGTTTATGGCATGAGTGCCTTGGTTTTGTGAAATGAGAAGTATGGCAAGAGGCTAAGTGAATATTGAGTATTTTGAGTATTAATAGTGTGGGTCTCCTTAAGTAGAATGAGTCCACTCTCTCACCCTTCAAACCCATCTTTAAAATGGGTTAATTATGTGTGTTGGTCTTGGTTGGGTGTAAATGTGCTTGATGTGAGTATTGCATCTTGTGGTTTTATCCTTGGTTGTTTGGAGGACCTCTTAGCTTGGGGGTGGTCTATTTTTTAGGCCTAGGTTGGGAGGTGAGCATCCCATGGGCATGGTTTCATTTTTGTGTGATTTTGTAGGTTCACATTTTGGACTATGGAGGAGTTTGGTTTTGGTGAAGAACACGCGAGTTTAGTGATTCTATGTATTGTTCTATAAGAGAAGGCATTGAGATGCCTATTCCCTCCTTAGAGATTGTATTAAGTTAATACTACCATTTGGAAAGTAAATCATTATTGTTGTAATCCTACCTTATTGTAACATTGTAAAAGGATAAATAAATGAGTATTAGATCTCTCTCTCTCTCTCTCTCTCTCTCTCTCTCTCGTTGTTAAATGTTATGCTCAAGAAAATGATTGTAAGAATAGGTTGACAATAAGCCTACTTTAGAAATAAAATTGTATGCTACTATATTGGTAGTAGAAGAAAATAAATTTTAGTAGTTTTATTTTTACACAAAAAGAATATGCCTCCTTCTTTATGGCTTTGCAAATGTATAGTCTTAGTTATAAAGTTTATTCTTATTGTTTTAGTAGTTAATTATATGTGTAGTGAAAATTGTATATATATATATATATATATCATAAAGTAGGACTTTTAAGAAGATTTAATATCACTATTTTTTTTAGTCACTGTATTATTTTTTCTTACAGAGACTGCATTTTTTTACCAGTGAATATTATATATATATATCCTGCAATAGTCATAATCGAAACATTTTAAATAAAAGTGGGAATGCATCTCTCATTATCGGCTTAGGGTTTCCTTTTGAAGCCATTTTAAAAACAAATGAAAGTTATGTCAGCCAACTTAGGGCCAAAGGCCTTGGGTCAACCTCTCCTCCAAGTAGAAGATGGTGGGGAATGGGGGGACCCCATCCCCCACCCCACAGTGCATTAAGCACTGTGGGGTGCGTGGTGGAGCCTCCCCGCCCCCCTTTGAATTTTTTTTTGTGGTTTGTAACACCCGCAGGGGGTAAACATGGCTGACGACCATTAAGGGCTCGACCCTATAACTATTAACTGTGCCTTTTTTTATGATGGCCCCTGTTCATTTATTTCGACCCTAAGTGCTATTTAAGATTGCCTCTTGTTATAAGAAGATTTAATATCACTATTTGTTTAGTCACTGTATTATTTTTTCTTATAGAGACTGTATTTTTTTTACCAGTGAATATATATATATATCCTACAATAGTCGTAATCAAAACGTTTTAAATAAAAGTGAGAATGCATCTCTCATTATCGGCTTAGGGCTTCCTTTTGAAGTCGTTTTAAAAAAAAATGAAAGTTATGTCAGCCAACGCAAGGCCCAAGGCCCTGCACCAACCTCTCCTCCAAGTAGCAGATGGTGGGGAATGGGGGGACCCTGTCCCCCATCCTTTAGTGCATTAAGCATTGTGGGGTGGGTGGTGGAGCCTCCCTGCCCCCCTTTGAATTTTTTTTTTGTGGTTTGTAACACTCGTAGGAGGTAAACATGGCCGACGGCCTTTAAGGGCTCAGCCCTATAACTATTAACTATGCCTTTTTTTAATAATGGCCCTGGTTCATTTATTTCAACCCTAAGTGCTATTTAAGATTGCCTTTGGTTATTTGATGATATATATATATATATATATATATATATATATATATACTGTGTGAGATTTTTTTTACCTTTGTGTAAACTATTTTATCCCTTGTATTATTTTGATTGGCATTACAGTAAAATGATATAATAAAACTTTATCTCTAGTTTTAACTAGAGAGTAAATAAAAAAAAAGAATTAGAAAATTTAGAAGACTTAGGAAAAATTGAAAATTATAAGAGTTAGAATTTTTAACAAATAAGAAAATAGAGGAATGTAGATTCCCGTGCATTAAAAAATGGAAACTTAGCAAAACAAAAGTAATGTTAGAAAACAAAAATATATAGCAACCTGTGAGGAATGGACATGTTAGACAAGAAACCAATCAGAAAATTTTTCTTGTGGGGAAGATACCTCCCACTTGGGGAGGTACCTTCCATACTCCTTGCCTTTCTTTGAAACCTGCAACCTACCAAAAAAACAAATCAACTTGTTATGAGAACAAATAGGAAGTTAGAGTGTTTTTATAATAATTCCCTAGGGTTTGGTGCCCTAATTTTTTTGGAAGATGGATTAGGCTTAATTAAACTTGCTTTGTTGTGCAAATCCCACTTAGCAAGTGGTATGCCCATTTGTGTCTTTTAGTATGTGAGTGATAATTTACACTTTTAATTAGTTAATTTAAATTTGCATGGTGTATTATTTTATTTGTTTATTCCCTTGTTATATTAAATGGACTTTTGCCTTTAAAAATGCATGATGATGTTAAAACTATTATTATGAACTATTAGATTAAATGTATTAAATCTATTGTTATAGTTAGATTATTTTATTTCAAAAATTGTTGGGAAGGGATTCTAGTCTAAATTTATGCATTTAAATTATTTAATTTTGAAAGGAGTTAAATTAGGGATTTTATTTTAATTTAATTTTTGCAACCTCCTATAGTTGATGAAGTGACGTTATGCTGCCGAAATCAATATAGGATTTATCCTAATTAGCTCTATTTTGCCCTGTTATACTATTGAAATTATTCTAGATTTAATTGAGTTAAATGCTTTTATTAAATCATTTAATTTATTTCATTTTGTATTAAATGTTAGAATAATGTATAAGTTAGAAATTATAATAATCATAATTAGATGTTTAGAACCTTAGGTCTTTAGTGGACCTAAGGTTAGATTTTGATTTATATCACAATCGACTCACTTCACTTTAGTAATCCTAGGGTTAGAATTTGAAATGAAATCTAACCCTCTTAGTGTCACTTTTTATGACATACACCCCCTTAGTGTCTTACGCGTCGTAGGGATGGAAAAGTGTGTGTCGCATCATCCTATTGTGTTTAACCTTTCCACCTTCAGGAGATGCGCATGATGCAAGTTGTTGAGATGACTTCGTGATGTGTGTGTGTCGCCGAGCGCACATGTTGCATGCGAGGGGGTTTGTAGATTTGGGAGGGAATTTGTTTTTGATAATTTGTGTCATGACCACATGGAAAATGTGGACATGACATGTGGTTATCGTGTCATAACCACATGGTAAATGTGTGCATGACATTTGGTATCAGAGCCCAAGTTTAAACACTAGGCATTGAGGGGACATTATTTTATTCCGCATTTTAGTTAATTTTGTTTTAATTTTAGGCACCATGTTTTTGTAGGATGCCACCTAGATCCAGGAGAGGGCACCCACGTGCCAGAGAGTCTGGAGGAGCCAGCCTGAGAGCTGATCCACCACTTGAGGGCCAAAATTAGGAGCTACCATCGGTACTCAATTTAGGTCCCTAGATCCTTAAGGTCCTACATGCAGTGTTAGCACGTTTACCTCCGTTTGTGAACCAGCTGCATGTAGAGATCCTAGCCACCATAGATGAGGATGACACATCAGCTCATCAGGAGTGTAGCAGGAGCCCTTCGGGCCATGAGGAGTGCAAGGCAGGGGTTGGGGTGGAACATATACCTCACGACCCTTTTGGTTTTGGACATCGAGATGAGGTAGATGGCCCCGTTCGAGCACCACGGGACCATGGAGACCCTAACTAGGATTTGCTTAGGCTTAATCCACCTACTTTTGTGGGTACCTCAGAGGGAGCTGAGGCTGAGATTTGGCTCATCAGCCTTGACCGATGCTTTGCATTGTGTCCCTATGGGAGCAAGACAAAGGCACATGTAGTAATGCATCTTTTGCGAGATGCGACAATGACATGGTGGCACATAGAGGAACACAAACACCACCTATATTTAGACACACTTTCATGGGATACTTTTATGGAGCGCTATAAGGTGTATTATCTCTTAGAGCACTTCAGATAGTGTTGCATAGATGAGTTTCATGACTTATAGCAGCGAGGTTCCATAGTTGCATAGTATGAGTGCAAGTTTGTGGAGTTATTCCATTATGCTGAGTACCTTCAGGACAAGAAGCTGCTTGTGAGTCATTTTATCAGAGGATTGAATCCTCACATAGCAAGACCAGTTCGCATGGTGGACCCATGGACTATGAGCAAGGCCACCAAGAAGGCACTCATTGCGAAGGAGGTACATGGGTGAGGCCATGTCCACAGTTTCAGGACAATAGTCATTAGCAGGATCAGGGTTTTTGTAGACCCCGGCCACCTCATAGGAACAGTTTTAGATCTATCTCTTTACCTCCTAGACCTCCACAGTAGTAGCAGTAGCAGCAGAGGTCATGACTACAATAGAGGGTACAGGGTGGACCTAATTGAGGATGGAAGTAACAGGGTTCATGGAGAGACCAACATCAGCAAACACTAGCTTCAGGACTAGTTAGGTCACAGTAGCCCTTTAGAGGATCTTCGGGTAGTATAGTATGACCTAGAGCACAACAGTCTAGTCAGGCTCAGTCAGCACAAGTTTAGACGTGTGGACCTTGTTATGTTTGTAGTGGTGATGGGCACTTGGCTAGAGAGTGCCCATAGGGATTCACAACTGGAGGACAATGGGCTAGTGGTTTTGAGGCTACAATTGGAGATATGGGATGATCTCACCGAGTCTTTGCAACAGTTGATAACCACCAGGTCAAATTTCAAGTCTCCATGATAGAGACTCTAGGTAAGATTGGGGATGTTCCCATTTGTATTTTGTTTGACTTAGGAGCTACTGACTCCTTTATTTCTCCATCGTTAGTGGAGTGTTGTAGGTTGGTGGCTTTTAGGTAGGATGTTAGGTGTGAGGTTGAGTTAGCTACAGGGGCCAAGATGGTCATAGATTTAGTGGTCAAGGATTGTGAAATATCACTTGGTGCCTTCACGACAGTTATGGACCTTAGGGTCATACCCTTGGGGTCTTACGGTGTGGTGTTAGGCATGGATTGGCTAGCAACATATAGGGCAAGCTAGATTGTAACCGAAAGGTGATAGGTTGCCTTGATAATCATGACACAACAATAGAGATAGTGGGCATTCAGAAGCCCACAACAGTTTGCATGATATCTGCTAGACAACTTAAGCACTACATGTGGAAGGGTTGTTAGATGTTCGCAATCATAGTCAGTTACAGATCAAAGGATGAGTCAGAGGCTACATTTGATGATCACCCCATCCTTAGGGGTCCATGAATGTCTTTCTCCCAAGCTTCCAGGGATGCCACATCACAGAGAGGTTAATTTTCATATATACCTTGTACCAGGTGTCGAGCCAGTGTCTCATGCACCTTACATGATGACCACACATGAGATCACGGAGCTAAAGCTCCAGCTAGAGGAGTTTCTAGTGAAGGGGCACATCTAACCTAGTGTCTCACCTTGCAGCGTACCAGTCATCTTCATAAAGAACAAGGATGGGTCTCTTCAGATTTGTATGGATTATAGGTAGATGAATAAGGTGATGATGAAGAATAGTTATCCTTTGCCTAGGATCAATGACTTGTTTGACTAGATGCAGGGAGCTAGAGTATTCTCTAAGATTGACATGAAGTTTGAATACCATCAGTTATGCATGACAGAGGCAGATATCCATAAGACCGCATTTCAAACTTGTTATGGTCATTATGAGTTCTTCGTGGTGCCCTTTGGTTTGACGAACGCCCCTGCAGTATTCACGAGTCTCATGAATGGTGTGTTTCACATATTCCTTGATCAGTTCGTGATGATATTCCTTGATGACATTTTGATTTATTCATAGACTAAGGATGAGTGATAACACGCATCCTTTAAGCATGCACAATTACCCTTACAATCTTCAAGTGAGAATCAAGTCTCTGCACAGCTCAAAATCTTTTCATATATCTTCTGTCATTAAAGTGACATGAACTAGGACAAGAACTTAAAGATTACAAAATCATTCATATGCAATAAGATTCACATAATATCAACGGACGACAGGAGATAGGTAAATACTCAAACTTAAACATTCATTTCATACAAGTAATTTGGCTTCTATTACAATATATCAAAACTCTATAAATTACAATACTTATTCCAAATGGCCTTCAATGGCCTACTGAGGTACTCTTCCTACTCTCCTACTGTTGTCAACCTTTCTTCTTTGGCCTTCCATGGCTCAATCATTTCCTATTACCATTCTTCTTGCTTTCACAAACTCTCCTCTGTTGTCTTGGACTTCTTTCCTCTCTAAACTCGACTGCGCTCAGTCTTCAACCTTCAAACTATTCTCATCAACCTTCACTCTATGCTAGGCCTATGGCCTTTTCTTTTATCTATACTCACTCTTCCTTAATTATCCTATTAGCATGCACTTATCTTCTTGCGGTCGGAACATAACTACCTTATTTTCCCTTATCGATGCTCATGAAGCACTATTGACCTATCAAAAATCATCCTCTCTTGTTCTTTATTTTTGGCTGCCTAATTATCCCTCTACATACATATCGGCCTCCTCATTCTATCAGCCTCAGCCTTTCCTTTTTGACCTTCTCCTTTTACTCTCAGCCTATTGATGGTCTCTGATTTTTCTTTACGACCTCCTTTTCTATATGTACGATCTTCTCCCTCTGTATATACGGCCTACCTAAATATATATGTGGCCTACTCTACTATTTTTTGCCACTCCTTCCTATGTTGCCTATCTGTCTCCTATTTTATGCATTGGCCCTCTTCCATATATTTGCAACTTCCATCTGAATATATCTACCACCTCTCTAAATTAATCGTCCTCCTCCATGTATATATGCGGCTTGTCTGAATTTATACGTGGCCTTTTCTTCTGTTGCATTCTCTTCCCTCTCTAACCTATTAGCCTCCTCTCCATTTCATAGTGGCCTACTTTATTTCTTCTCCCGGCACTTTCCTCAATCATCAGCCTTCATGTTATCATTAGTGACTATGACCATCTCTCCATTACGTGCAACCTTCTTGAATATGGCCACCACTCTTCATTAATAACAGTTGCCTTTAATCCACACGGCTTCATTCAACGGTTATGCTTTTGCACCATGCATGTTTGGAAATTAATTGCTTGCCTTGCCACAAGTTGTCCCACTATTTAGTTGTGCCTTTAATTAGCCTTTTCCTTTGCATGCGGCCTGCCTTTATTTACCTTCTGTTGCTTTGTCTATTTTTTTTAGTCTCTTTCTGCTTTTCCATTATCAGTCACTATAGAATCTTCATCAATACGATTGTCACCTCCTCAAAATAGCCAACGATCCTTCTTGCACTTGATTTAGGATATAATCACCATTATTCCACTTTCTAGGAATTAATAATTAATTATTATTGTTCCTGTCGCCTTGGCGACAGGAACCTCTCTCCTTATCCCTCTATCACTTGACGCACACATTTAAATAATAAATCAAATGCCAATGATAATTTTTGAATTTTAATAGGATGCCCCTACATCAAACTCTCCAGGGGACAAAGATCATGTGCTCCAGCACATGTGTTCCTCTGCAAACTTCATCCAACCTTTTCTTCTACCTTTTCCATAATCTCTGTATCCCGTATGTTTCCATCTTCCAAGATTCTTGTGCAACACTGTGAGCTGCTCTCACATGATTTTCAGCCTCACTAATAATCCATCTCCATTCTTGAATTCTTCTTTCATTCAAATCATAATTAAATGAGAAAATTATAACATCCTCTGATGCATTATCCATACTTACCATTCCTATATCATACTCATCATTTTCAGCTTCCCCTGCAACATCTTTAAGCTTCATTTTTGTAACCACTTCCACATCATAGCCTTCAATCTTCTTTTCAGTCCTACTTGTGCTCAAACCTCTATTCTTCTCATTCCATTCTTTCTCAATGGATGTCAACTACTTCCATAAATCTTCTTCAGCATTTTCTATTGTTGTTCCATCTTCTTCTTTGCTTTCATTCTTCTTTTGTTTTCTTTCTTGCTCTAGAACTATAGTTGCTCCACTATCATCCTCTTCATCTACAACCGCTCTCACATTCAAATTAGCATCTTCAACACATACCTCTGGTGTCTTCTTTTTCTAGACAACCCTTCTATTCCACTTTTCTCCCTTTCTGTCATACTTGTATTTTGCAATTTGCCTTTGTCTACATTCTTGTCTTCTCAAATATCTATTTCTCCTTATCTCTTTTTCATCTAATAATCTCCTCATATTTTTCTCATCATTATGAATTTTATTCAAAGCTTCATCAACATAAAAATTAGACTTCTTTTCTCTTACCTTGCCTTCACTTGGCTTTTCTTGCTACAACTTCACTGTATGCTTCTTCTCTTTCTTGCCTTCCTCTACTGGATTCATCATGCTTCCAGTTCCTTGGGGCTAGTTCTTTTCTTCCCATTTCCAACTCATTGTCCTTCCTGCAACATATTTGTTTGTTGTTGCTTGATTTATTACCCACACTCTATCACTGGACTGCTGTCCTTTCATTGCTACACTTGTTCTTCTCTTCACTTGCTTTGTTTTCCTCCTCAAATCATTTTCTCTATGCCTCTTTGCTAGCCATCTCAACCTTACATCATACTTCCACTTATTCATCTACACATTCCTCTTTCTCTGGACTTGCTTGTTAGCATAAACATAATAAAAGGCATTCACTTCTTTATAACTCAACTATTTCCTTACATCAATATTTTTCTTTTGCCAACATGGCACAACATATCCATGATCCTCAATCACATTTACATTCTCCAATTTCTTTCTCTTATCAACTTGCTTATTCATATTCTCAATTCTACATTCATGATCAAAAGTAATAATTTTACCTCCATTCCTCTATGCAAGGATCTATTGTCCCATATTGCATCCACCTTTAGCTTCTTGGATTTTCAACCTTTCTTCTTCATAAGCATCTTGTGCTACTACTGCAACATCTTCACATGCATCATGAAACTCTATGGTTTCCTCTTCATATTCCTCATCAATTTGAACATCTTTAGCATCAATCTTCTCTTCATTCTCAGGTACTCTGTAATGCACCTCTGTTGCAAACTCCGCTTGGCATTCTGCTGCCACCAAAATTTCCTCGTTCACATCTTCCATTCTTTCTTCAGGAGCTATCCTTGCCCCACCTTCCATCATCTTCAAGGTCTCATCCTCGACCTTTTTCATCACTTTCTTTATACCTGCATACAAATCTGTAAACATAACATTAGCAAATAAAATGAGAGACCACAATGTCTCTATCAATGCCCTCCTCATGGACATTCTTCCTTCTCAATTTCTCTTTTTCTCAAGTGCTACCTGCTGCACCTTTTTCTCTTTCTCTTTTCTCATGTTCTCTTCAATGAGAACTCTCTTGACTTCTTCTGGTCTATGTTTCTCCAATGGAAACTCTCTGTCGTCCCATCTTTTTGGGAACACTCTCATCTTCTTATCTTCTCCTCTTAAAGCTTTTATACTCTACCTTTTCTTCTTCTCAATAATCTCCTTTATTAGCCATTTTACTTTCTTACTCATTGGCCAAACCCAATAATATTCTTGGTCTTGTTCTTCATACTATTGTTTTACCAACATCATATCCCTCTTCAACTTTGCCAATTCTTTCTCGAATTCTACATTTGTCATCCTTATTCCTTCTTTTCTTTTGTCTCTTTTTGTGAGACTCTCTTTTTATTTACCTTTGCATCAGTCTATCTTCTTTCATCCTTCAGACACCTCACCTAGGGCTTCTTCCTTTTTCACTCTGCCCAATCTTTTGTTGCTACACATACACACTGTAGTACTCACAGTCTTCTTTCTTCTACTACCACATGTCCTGGCTAAGTTGCCTCTCTTCAGTGATCTACTCATCACTCAAGACCAACTTGGCTCTGATACCAATTTGATAGCACGCATCCTTCAAGCATGCACAATTACCCTTACAATCTTCAAGTAAGAATCAAGTCTCTGCGCAGCTCAAAAGCTTTTCATATATCTTCTATTATTATAGTGATAGGAACTAGGACATCTACTTAAAGATTACGAAATCATTCATATGCAATAAGATTCACATAATATCAATGGGTGACAGAAGATAGGTAAATACTCAGACTTAAACATTCACTTCATACAATTAATTTGGCTTCTATTACAATATATCAAAACTCTATAAATTACAATACTTATTCCAAATGGCTGTCAATGCCCTACTGAGGTACTCTTCCTACTCTCCTACTGTCATCAACCTTTCTTCTTTGGCCTTCCATGGCTTGGTCTTTTCTTATTACCATTCTTCTTGCTTTCACAAACTCTCCTATGCTATCCTTGACTTCTTTCCTCTCTGAACTTGACTGCGCTTAGTCTTCAACCTTCAAACTATTCTCATCAACCTTCACTCTATGTTGGGCCTACGGCCTTTAGTTTTCTCTATACTCGTTCTTCTTTAATTATCCTATTGGCCTGCACCTATCTTCTTGCGGCTGGAACAAAATGACCTTCTTTTCCCTTATCAATGCTCATGAAGCACTATTGGCCTATCAGAAATCATCCTCTCTTGTTCTTTATTTTTGGCTGCCTAATCATCCCTTTGCATACATATCGACCTCCTCATTCTATCAACCTCGGCCTTTCCTTTTCATCCTTCTCCTTTTACTCTCAGCCTATTGACAACCTCTCTTCATTTCATAATGGCCCCTAATTTTTCTTTATGGCCTCCTCTTCTATACGTGCGGCCTTCTCCCTTTGTATATGTAGCATGCCTGAATATATTGTTATCACCCAGATTTGCACCCTTGCTGCAGTTGTAAAACCTTAGCAATCTAGGGTAACATGGGAATGATCTCGAAGTGTGGGACCTTGCGAGTTGAGATTAGACATCCAGAGAAGGCTAGTTCCTCTTTCTAAGCCTATTACTTAGAGAAATGTAACTAAATCTAGTGCTAATATTTATTAGGGAAAAGGGTTAGAAGGAAACTAAAATGTAAAGGAGTGATACACCAGATTTACTAAGTGATGGTGATCTTGGTGTAGACACAACAATGATTTCAATGATGAAGGAGATTCACATAGACTTACGACTGATTGAGGCTTTGGTATGAAGGTTAAACCTGCAGAGGAGCCATTTTACTCATGGAACAGACTATAACTTCAATTAAAACATAGAAATCAAGACACAAGAGAGGTAAGAGGTCATGCATATATTAATCATGAAGGCCAAAGACCATTACAATATAGAATGTTCAGTAGCAGAAGAGATCTGACCACAAAAATTTTGGCAGCATAACAGCCCCAATAAAACCATACTCTTAAAAAATGAGGTTACATTGCATTTATAAGTCAGGCTCCTGCGTAGAAAAGCATGGAGTCACTGCTCCATGGATCTGAGGTCATTAATGCTAGAACAAGGGCACATGGGCAGAGGCGTGGTGAAGGGACAGGGACCATGCCACTACCAGGACCAAAACCATAGAAAATGGTTGCCAGAATGCAAGATAGGAAAGGGCATTGAAGAAGAAAGCCCCAAAGTCATCACCCAACACATGAAGATTGGCCCTACAAGACATAGGGCTCGTATGCATTGAAGAGTGAAGACATATGCCATCAATGCACCTACAAAATCCACCAACCGGAGCTACTGAGAAAAAGAACAACCTCTGCACATGCCAAAATGACTGCTGAGACGTCTTATCGGCTGAGAATGCAAAGCCAAATCCAAATTTGAAAGTGAAAATATCTCCCTCAAAATCTCACCAGATGAAATAGGAGGCAAAAACAAGCACTTTTTCCTTTTACAACATGCTAAAATTCACAAAAATGAGGGAGATATAGGTGGTCAAAGTTTTGGTCAACTGTATGTGTATATTGCATTTGCATATCTGTGCCTGCATATCTCTATATCTCGCCATTGTATATACAATGGCAACTGCACTTTTAGGTTTACTTAGTGTAAGCGTGCTTTCCCTCCCTTTGCATATGCCTTGAATCCCCTTTAAAAATGCCTTATATGTACAACGGCCCTTGTATGTGCATCGCCATTGAATTGGCCTTTTGTGTCCGCCGCCCCTACCACATGACACCATCTGATTCACTGTCACATTGAAGTTGGGACCCATCACTGAGAAATTGCATCCTCCATTGGCCTTCGAAAAGATCTAAAAATGAGTTGTCAATGTATAATGTCTCGCTAAAATCCCTTGCATGCAACCTTTGTATATGCCTTTGTATATCAGATTGTATATGCAAGCATACAATCGCAAAATATACATACAATGTGGAACTCAAGTGATTATCGGCCATATTAGAACTTTTCTACAGGTCTGGCTTGTATCTCCTCATCTTTACATATCGGCCTTATATATCGCATATACAATGCGAATGTACAATTAAAACATACATACAATCAGACCCCAGCCTTTATCAACCAGAATGCATATCATTTTGGGTCTGGGCCTTGTATGTATTCCCTTGCATGTTCGATTGTATGTGCAAACATACAATCTCAAATATACATTTGGTGGACCCCACCCTTTGTATCTTGCCTTACCTGCGACTTGTATGTCTATCGGCCAATGTATCTTTTGTTTGCATGTGGCCTTTGTATCTGCGACTTGTATGTCTGACCCCTTGTATATCAGCTTTGTATATGGAAACATACAAAGTGAAATATACAAGCCACGGTTACAACTGCCTTTCTATATCGCACATGCATATCTCCTTGTATCTTTGGCAAAAATCCTTTGTATGTTCTGCCGATGTACATTCCACTGTACATTCACCCTTGTATGTATGACTTGCCTCTTTTCTTCTTTGCATATCGGCAATGTACATTTCCTCTTGCATGTGATCCTTTGCATGTTGGACTTGTATGTTGGTGATATACATTCCACTGTTGCATGTTTCCCTTGCACCTCGCCGATATACATTCCACTGTACATTCACACTTGTATGTCAACCTTGTATGCTTGCCAATTGCATCTAGGCCTTTTCATATTATGAATGTATGTTCCAAACATAGAATGGCGAATGTATATGTGAAAATACATTCAAAAAATGCATCTATCTTTTCCTTGTATGAAACTAAGAAACCCTGCGATGGAAAGCACTTGAAGACAAAAGATTTCTGGGTTTTTCTGGGTTTTTTGGCAAAGACTCTCTAGGCAATATTTTGGGAAATTTGGCAAGGCAGAGCATGAGTAATTGAAGAATTTAATTTTTCTCTCCTTCCATTTAGGCTTTCTCTAATCGGATTTCTTCGATAGAAGGAGGGAAACAAGAATATTTTAGGGCTGGGCAAAATATGGCAATAGCTTTGGTGACCTCTCAGGGGTGTTTGCCTACTAAACAAATGATCAGTGGCCTTATAGCATCCATTGGGCATGGAGTTAAAAAGAGACTGTAACAAGAACAGAGGAGCTGGAACATTGAGCAAGCTACCTGGCCAAAACAAAAACAACAAGCATGTATCTCCTAATGAGAATACAACAAAGTGCAAGGGCACTTATTGAAAGGAAACATAAAACTGAAATAAAATCTACTCTAATCCTAAACTAACCAGTCAGAGGTGACCTTAAACAAAGCCATTAACTGGTTCTTGAAAGTAATTGTCCTTCCTTAACAATTTACAATGTTCTTCATGCATGTGGGTAGTTAAAAAGAGGTGAGGGGGGAATGGGCATATAACAGTTTGATAAAGCACCCCCCAAAAAATGGAGACAAACTCACCTATCCACCTGGACTGATTGCTGATGTTGCTAACTTGTGGTGAATAAATGGGTTGATCCCACTCATTTTGATGCTCAACTTCATGCTTAGAAGTAAGCATGACAAGTGGTGACTTCTCTTGATATGTCTCCATCTGGGCTAGATGCCTAATTGGGCATCCCCTTGAAGTGACATGCAAATCATCATGTTTGATCTCATGTCTCTACTCTGATTTTTTCTCTTCTTGCTCTTCATTTGATATGATGGTGCCTCCTATTTGACTCTCATGTTGCTCTTGTGTTTGAAACAACTGACTTGGGATTTCATGGCCTTCTCCTTCTTCCTTCAAAGAACCCAAGAAGGCTGATATAATGTCATCATAGCTGTATTCTTCACACCCTTCTGCTTTTTGTTCATGGCTAAGGTTGGACAAGAGAGAAGACAAATTGAAAGCTCAGAAATGATATCATTATCTTCACCAAGCATGATAGTTTGCCATGTTGATTCTTCCTCCATGGTCAATGGACCATCTTCTTTTACTAGGACAACCAATAGCTCATCAAAGCTACCAGTTCTCAGAATATTTTTACAAATAGATAGCTCAAGCTCAAAATTCCCATTATTACTCAAAGGAGTGCCCTCCAAATCAAGTTTTTCCTCTTCAATAAAGGAAGGCAAAAGTTCAAACAATGAGGTAGCCTCTTCCAACAAACTTTCATTTGTTATGTCAGCCTCCAACAATTCAGAGCAACAGAAAGGAAGCTCTTCCAACCAGCTAAGATCTTACAAATCAGCCTCATGAAAGTTTACTTGACTTGAGAGAACGGACTCCTCTTCATCAAGACCATATTCTTCTTCCTTCTCTATGTCTGATTCTTCTGGTTTGGTAGCACAAAAGGGGCTGAAATTAATTGTCTCTTCCTCATTATTTTCAATAAAGCATGGAAGTTCCTCAAATATATCAGCACAATCAACCCCTACATCATCTAGCATAACACTTTCACAGTCCCCATGTTGCTGCATATCGACAACCAGCTGCCCATGCTCTTCATTTTCAACATAATCAGGTAGCTCATGAAGTAGGGAAGCATCATCAATCACTTCTGAAGTGACCTTAACAACCTCTTCACCTATGGCTCCATCCTTTGACTGCAGCTCCACTGGATTGTGTTTAAATTGCCTTTGCAACTAAAGGTTTTCCCCATGCACTCTTTGCATTTCAACCTTGTTAGCTTGATCAAATGCATGAGAAAAAGATTCAAAAGAACTAAAGTTTAGAGGACTCAAACCCCTATTTGGGTTAACAGTACTCACAGGTGCAACAGGTTCAAACAATTCTATCTTTGTGAGTGTAGGAACAAACTGCTCCTCATTAGTCTTATCTTCTTCCACCTCCTCTTTTGGCTCATCTTTCCAATTATCTTTTTAGATTGTAAACACATCAGGGAAAGAGGCCTGAATATCTTCTTGAATTTCTTAGAGGGAAGAGGGTTCTGGACAAATTTGTTCCTGAGGAGTGATAATTTGAGTCTGCACATGAACAGGGGCTTGTGGAGAGATATAGGCGTTGAAGCCTGGAAACTTGTGGAGCCTAGGTTGCCCTTCATTATGAATTGGTTGTTTCAGTGGATGAGATCCTCTAAAACTTGGGATATTCAATTCAGGAGACTTAGGAGGCTCACCTTGCTTGAAGCTTGGTATCTTGAACTTGGAAACCTCCTCTTCAAAGAATGGATTTGGAAAAGTGATGGCTGATTGACTTTCCAACCTTTGAAATGGAGCCAACAAAAGCCTCTTTTGCTCTTCTTCTACTAGCTAGATGCTAGAGCATGCTTCCGTTTGTATGTTTTGTGGAAGGTCTTCAAAGGATGAAAAAGATGGCCCTCTAAAACTTGGAAACTTCAAGACAGAAGGCTGCCATGATAGAGAAGCTTGAGGATTTTCTATAGATTCACTTTGGTTTGAAAGATGGATTTGTTTGAAGCTAGGAATAGGAGAGAAATGTTTCACTTTGGGCTCCTGCACTTGAGCAAGCAATTGTTTTATTTGTTTCTCCTTGGCTACAATTTGCATGTTCAGGCATTCTTCCTCATACACCCTTCTATTTTCCGCCTCCTACTGATAACACAAGATCTGATAGGACAACTCCTCTTGCTGCATGTTATATTGTGCCTCTCTATTTATTTCTAAAATCTACCTTTGGAAATTTAGTAACAAACTCTTAATGCTACCCAAATCAGCATCATTTTGAGACTGACTAGGGAGGTTGCACGTTTGATTTTGAGTAGAATAGGTTTCACAAGGCTAATTATAGGCATGAACAGGATAAGCAAGAGTGGTTTGAAAATGTTCTTGTTGGTAATGCTGGTTGAAATGAGGCAAAGAACTGTTTGGAGGCTAACAGTCTAAATTTTCATGGAATGGAGGAGAATAACCATTGTGGTGTTGATAACTAGACATTGCAAGGGTAAATCATGAAACATAGGCAAGTCTAGATAATAAATTAGGAATGAATATAGACCACAGGGTCTTGAACACTAGGATGTGCGTTAGAACACCAAATGGAGTCACCGGGTGCTAAGAAAAATGTCAAATGATAGAAAACTAACAAGTAGCACCAACCTCATTAGCTGCTTGGAAACTGGACTGCTGTAACTAGCTGATTTGCCATTAGAGTCGCCATGGTGTTGTTTGTACTGCCTCCAAAGGCTGATAATACTGGGAGAAACACCAAATCTCTTAGTATTTTCATGATAAGTTCATCACACCTATCCCACTGGGCGTGCCAGAAACTGTTATCACCCAGATTTACACCCTTGCTGTAGTTGTAAAACCTTACCAATCTGGGGTAACATGGGAATGATCTTGAAGTGTGGGACCTTTTGAGTTGAGATCAGACCTCCAAAGAAGGCTGGTTCCTCTTTCTAAGCCTATTACTTAGAGCAATGTAGCTAAATCTAGTGCTAATATTTGCTGGGAAAAATGGTTAGAAGGAAATTGAAATGTAAAGGAGTGATACACCAGATTTAGTGAGTGATGGTGATCTTGGTGTAGACACAACAATGATTTCAATGATGAAAGAGATTCACACGGACTTATGACTAATTAAGGCTTTGGTATGAAGGTTAAACCTGCAGAGGAGCCGTTTTACTCACGGAACAGACTGTAACTTCAATTAAAACACATAAATCAAGACACAAGAGAGGAAAGAAGTCATGCATATATTAATCATGAAGGCCAAAGACCATTACAATATAGAATGTTCAGTAGCAAAAGAGATCTGACTACAAAAATTTTGGCAGCATAACAGCCCCAATAAAACCATCCTCCTCTTAAAAAATGAGGTTACATTGCATTTATAAGTTAGGCTCCTATGCAGAAAAGCATGGAGTCACTGCTCCACAGATCTGAGGTCATTAATGCCAGAACAAGGGTGCATGGGCAGAGGCGTGGTGAAGGGATAGGGACCGTGCCACTGCCAGGACCAAAACCATAGAAAATGGTTGCCAGAATGCAAGACAAGACAGGGCATTGAAGAAGAAACCCCCAAAGTCACCGCCCAACACACGAAGATCAGCCTTGCAAGACATAGGGCCCATACGCATTGAAGAGTGAAGCCATACGCCATCAATACACCTACAAAATCCACCAACTGGAGCTACTGAGAAAAAGAATAGCCTCTGCACACACCAAAATGACTGTTGAGACATCTTATCGACTGAGCATGCAAAGGTAGATCCAAATTTGAAACTGAAAATATCCCCCTCAAAAGCCAGCTAGATGGAGGAGGCAAAAACAAGCACTTTTGCCTTTTATAGCATGCTAAAATTTGCAAAAACGAGGGAGATACAGGCGGTCAAAGTTTCGGTCAACTATATGTGTATATCGCATTTGCATATCTGTGCTTGCATATCACTGTATCTCACCATTGTATATACAATGGCAATTGCACTTTTAGGTTTACTTGGTGCAAGCATGCTTTCCCTCCCTTTGCATATTCAAACTGATTTGCATATGCCTTGAAATCCCCTTTAAAAAATGCCTTGTATGTACAATGGCCCTTGTATGTTCATCGCCATTGAATTGGCCTTTTGCATCCACTACCCCTGCCACGTGGCATGATCTGATTTGCCACCGCATTGAAGCTAGGACCCATCGTTGAGAAACTGCATCCTCCATCGGCCTTCGGAAAGATCTAAAAATGAGCCGCCGATGTACGATGTCTCGCCGAAATCCCTTGCATGCAACCTTTGTATATGCCTTTGTATATCGGATTGTATATGCAAGCATACAATCGCAAAAGATACATACAATGTGGAACTCAAGTGATTATAGGCCATATTGGAACTTTGCTATAGTTTCGGCTTGTATCTCCTCATCTTTGCATATCAGCCTTGTATATCGCATATACAATGCGAATATACAAGCAAAACATACATACAATCGGACCCCAGCCTTTATCAACCAAAATGCATATCATTTCGGTTTCGGACCTTGTATGTATTCCCTTGCATGTTTGATTGTATGTGCAAACATACAATCGCAAATATACATTTGGTGGACCCCACCCTTTGTATCTTGCCTTACCTGTGACTTGTATGTCTATCAGCCAATGTATCTTTTGTTTGCATGTGGCCTTTGTATCTGCAACTTGTATGTCTGACCCCTTGTATATTGGCTTTGTATATGAAACATACAAAGAGAAATATACAAGCCACTGTTACAACTACCTTTTTATATCGCACATGCATATCTCCTTGTATCTTTGGCAAAAATCCTTTGTGTGTTTTGCCGATGTACATTCCACTGTACATTCACACTTGTATGTATGATTTGCCTTTTTTCTTCTTTGCATATCAGCAATGTACATTTCCTCTTGCATGTGATCCTTTACATGTTGGACTTGTATGTTGGCGATATACATTCCACTATTGCATGTTTCCCTTGCACCTCGCCGATATACATTCCACTATACATTCACACTTGTATGTCAACCTTATATGCTTGCCGATTGCATCTAGGCCTTTGCATATTGTGAATGTATGTTCCAAACATACAATGGCAAATGTATATGAGAATATACATTCAAAAAATGCATCTATCTTTTCCTTGTATGAAACTGAGAAACCCTATGATGGTAAGCACTTGAGGACAAAAGATTTTTGGGTTTTTCTGGGTTTTTTGGCAAAGACTTGCTAGGCAAGATTTTGGGAAATTTGGAAAGGCAGAGCATGAGTAATTGAAGAATTTGAGCTTTCTCTCCTTCTATTTAGGCTTTCTCTGATCGGATTTCTTCGATAGAAGGAGGGAAATGGGAATATTTTGGGGCTAGGCAAAATATGAGAATATATCTATGCGACCTACTCAACTAGTTTCTGCTGGTCCTCCCTATGTTGCCTATCAGTCTCCTCTTTTATGCATTGGCCCTCTTCCATATATTTTTGGCTTCCATATGAATATATCTGCTGCCTCTCTAAATTAATCGGCCTCCTCCATGTATATACGCGGCCTGTTTGAATTTATATGCGGCCTTTTCTTCTGCCGCACTCTCTTCCCTCTCTAGCCTATCGGCCTCCTCTCCATTTCATAATGGCCTGCTTTATTTCTTCTCATGGCCCTTTCCTCAATCATCGGCCTCTAAACATAGTCAGTCTTCATGTTATCATTAGTGGCTGCGACCACCTCTCTATTACGTGCAGCCTTCTTGAATATGGCTGCCACTCTTCATTAATAACTATTACCTTTAATCCACATGGTTTCATTCGACGGTTATGCTTCTGCACCATGCACGTTTGGGAATTAATTGCCTACCTTGCCACAAGTTGTCCCACTATTTAGTCGTGCCTTTAATTAGCCTTTTCCTTGCATGTGGCCTGCCTTTATTTACCTTCTGTCACTTTGTCTATTTTTTTAGTCTCTTTTTGCCTTTCCATTATTTGTCACTATAGAATCTCCATCAATACAACTGTCACCTCCTCAAAATAGCCAACGATCCTTCTTGCACCTGATTTAGGATATAATCACCATTATTCCACTTTCTAGGAATTAATAATTAATTAATTATTGTTCATATCGCCTTGGCAACAAGAAACTCTCTCCTCATCCCTCTGTCACTTGACCCACACATTTAAACAATAAATCAAATGAAAATGATAGTTTTTAATTTTAATAGGATGCCCCTACATCATGGAGCATGAGGAGCACTTACACCAGGTTCTACAGTGTTTGAGAGAGTAGCAACTTTTTGGCAACTTGGTGAAGTATGCCTTCTTTAAATTAGAGGTTCAGTATTTGGGGCACATTCTATATAGCAATGGTATATCCATAGATCCATCGAAGATTAGAGCTATTAGGGATTGGCCAGCACCTATCAATGTAGCAGAGGTTAGGAGCTTCATGGGGTTAGCAGGTTATTACCATAGATTTGTTAAGGGCATTTCCAGGATAGCACACCCCATCACTTCCCTTCAGCAGAAAGGGAAGAGTTTCTTGTGGATAGAGTAGTATGAGAGGGCCTTTGAGGTCCTCAAGGAGCATCTCACTAGCGCTCCTATCTTAGCAGTACCTGATCTAGCAGCAAACTTCATGGTTTGCACAGATGCATCTTTAGAGGGTTTAGGAGCAGTGTTGATGCAGGATGGTCAAGCGATCACGTATGCGTCATGAAAACTCAAGACCCATGAGATAAACTACCTGACACATGATTTGGAGTTAACATTGTTAGTTCATGATCTTGTTTGATGGAGACACTTCCTCTTAGGATGTCATTTCAAGTTGCACTCTGCCGATCATAGTCTATAGTATATCTTCACGCAGCCGAATCTAAATGCCTGCCAATGGTGGTGGATGGATTTTCTTTGTGAGTATCACTTTGATGTGCATTACATCAAAGGGAAGGAGAACATGGTTGCCGATGTCTTGAGTCAGAGGCACCATGAGATCCTGACCTTGACCTTGAGTGTAGACTTGAGAGGGCACATTTTGCAGCACCTACCAAAGGATGAGTGGTTTCTAGAGGTTCAGCAGGAGTTGTAGTCATAGAGGGCCCTTAAGGGAAAGTTTGATCTATGACATCATTAGGGTATCTATGTTCCCCTTATAGGTGATCTTAGATCATTGGTTTTATCAGAGGCTCACAGAGCACCATATGTAGCACATCCTAGGGTGAAGAAGATGCATGCCAATTTGAGGTAGTTGTACCATTGGGCAGGTATGAGGCATCATATTGTAGAGTTTGTTTCTCATTGCCTTAAGTGCCAGAGGGTGAAGACTGAGCATCAACATCTAGCAGGTTTACTTTATCCTCATGAGATATCAGAGTGGAAATGGAATACCATTTCCATGGATTTCATTGTTGGTCTATCTTTGTTTGCTCGCCGCCATGATGCCATCATGGTGACAATTGACAAGTTGACCAAGGTAGCCCACTTTTCACCTCTACACATGATGTACAATGCACTAGCAGTGGGGAGGGTCTTCTTGAATGACATTGTGAGACTTCATGGGGTGCCTCGTCACATCATAGCTGACAGAGATTCAGTGTTCACATCAGCATTTTGGAGAGCATTACAACATGCATTGGGCACTTAGGTCAACTTTAGTTTAGCTTATCATCTTGAGACAGATGGGCAGACTGAGAGGGTGAATCAGGTATTAGAGGACACGCTTCACATGTATGTTATGGATCACCAGTCTAGATGGGAGGACTACCTGTATCTGGTTGAGTTTGCCTACAATAATGGGCATCATAGCTCGTTATGTATGCCTCCCTATCAGGCCTTGTATGGCAGACCTTGTAGGACTCCCTTGAGTTGGGACCATATAGAGGACAGAGTGGCTATTAGACCTGAGTTGGTATAGGATATGGAGCAGCAGGTCACTTTGATTAGGTAGAGATTACATGAAGCACAAGATCGCTACAAGAAGTACGCTGATGCCAAGAGATTGGATCGAAGCTTCTCAATGGGCAACAAGGTGTTCTTGAGAGTCTGGCCGCATAAGAGTCCAATCCATTATAGAAAGGAATCTAAGCTTACACCTCATTTTGTTGGAACTTTTTTAGATCTTGGAGCGGATAGGACCTATAGCTTACCATCTTGCCTTGCCACCTAGTCTATCACGCATCCACAATGTGTTTCATATTTTTGTACTGAGATGTTATACATTTGACATGACTCATGTTTTGGACTGGGATGCCTTATAGGTAGAGTCGAATAGGTAGTTGGCTTTGGATCCAATTCGCATATTGGCTCATCAGATGTTGGGCCTTCGAGGCTGAAAATTGGACTAGGTCAGAGTTCAGTAGAACTATTATGATGAGATCTAGGCTACATGGGAGGATGTTGCTAGTTTGAGGACTCTTTATCCTCACCTCTTTTCTGACTTCCAGGAGGAAGTATAGTCTTAGGGGGGAATGTGAGGTCTACCTATGCCTTACTATATATTCTTTCTAATAGTACTCTTTCGATGGATTTATGATGGTCTTGTGGATATTGGGGATTGTGGATCCAACACTTGGACCTTATTAACTTATCTTATTCTTGATTAGATAGATGGTTTATGCTTTATGGATGGTTAGATGGTATGTTAGATTTTCATTTGATGATATGATGTCAGATGCTATGATGTCATTTGATGCTATTGGTATGTGCATAGATGTTGAAACTGATGATATATCTTACCTTATGTGATGTTGATTATAGTTGAGAGTGTTGGATGATTTGAGAGACATATTTATATTATCATGTGATTATTTTGATGTTGTATGTGATTTTGCGATCATGTATGTGTGATGTATGTTGTTCACTTCGACTATTTTATCATGTGCTATTAATGGGTTTGTGGAAGTGTTTAGGTTACTTTCCATGCCCATGGAAAATTAGAGGTTAGACAACAACAATATGTTATACCCCTATTCAGCTGACCTAGTCCTAAGTAGAACTAAGGTCATATGTCTTTGAGAATGTTGATTTTGTTGTATTTGATTAATGACATTTTGTATGGTTTACCCCTTTTCTATTTATCTTTTGATGTGTTGTAAAAAGTGTAATGTTGAGTTTGCACAAATTTGTTTAGTGCTAAATGTTTGAAGCTCTTTTTAAGTGATTTTATGTGTTTCTAAGTGTTGCTAATAGTCAAATATTGACCCTAGGTCATATCCCTAGGGTCTAGGACCATTCCTAGCTTGTTTAAACTTGATTTGGACCTTGTATGGTCACCCAAACTTGATCCTTGAGTCAAGTGACGAGTTTGAGAAGTGTGAGGGGTGGTTGGAAGGTCACCATCTCACTTAACCCCAACGTCACCCACTTGGGTAAGGTTACCCTTTCTTCTCATGCTTTAGAAGCTTCTCACATTTGTGAGACCTCTTCCCCATGCTCTCACACGTGTGAGAGCACTTGTGGGGAAGAGTATTACTTAGATGAATGAGAAGGTGACAAGTGTCACCTCCTTATTCATAAGAAGCTTCCCTTGCATGCTCACATCTCCCTATGCTCACACATGTGTGAGAGCACTTGTGGGAGAATGTTAGCTTTGTGGAATGGGAAGGTGACAAGTGTCACCTCCACATTCTTGTAGGGTTGTGAGGAGGGTTATGTGGATGAAGGAGAGGGTGACTAGTGTCACCTTCTCATCCATTAGGGTTTGAGAGCCTTGTCTTTATATCTCTCTCATTTTGATGAGATGGGGGTTCTTTTGTTCGTTTCTTTTGGGGGAGATTTTAGACTTGTGTTGGGAGAGTGAAGGACTTGGAGATTTTGGGAGGACTTGTGGAAGCTCTTCACCAAACATACTCCATCCTTGAAGCTTAAGAGGTATTTCTTAAGGCTTTAAGCCAATTGCTTACTTGTTTTACTTATGCAATGTGTTTATGCTTATGTTTAGTTTTTTTATGTGTTGTGGGTCTAAAGGGTTGTTTGGGTGAGCTCTCCTTGTGAGAGAGCTCACCTTTGTATTGGGTGAGAGGATGTGAACCTCCCCGATTTCCCCTCTTTATTTTTGGTATAGATTTGTGGCCAAGGGCCTTTATTTGGAGTTTTGAGGGGTTTGGTTTATGGCGTGAGTGCCTTGGTTTTGTGAAATGAGAAGTATGGCAAGAGGCCAAGTGTATATTGAGTATCTTGAGTATTAAGAGTGTGGGTCTCCTTGAGTAGAATGAGTCCACTCTCTCACCCTTCAAATCCATCCTTAAAATGGGTTAGTTATGTGTGTTGGCCTTGGTTGGGTGTAAATATGCTTGATATGAGTGTTGCATCTTGTGGTTTGATCCTTGGTTGTTTGGAAGACCTCCTAGCTTGGGTGTGGTCTATTTTTTAGGCCTAGGTTGGGAGGTGAGCATCCCATGGGCATGGTTTCATTTTTGTGTGATATTATAGGTTCACATTTTGGACTATGGAGGAGTTTGGTTTTGGTGAAGAACACATGAGTTTAGTGATTCTATGTATTGTTGTATAAGAGAAGGCATTGCAATGCCTATTCCCTCCTTAGGGATTGTATTAAGTTAATACTACCATTTGTAAAGTAAATCATTATTGTTGTAATCCTACTTTATTGTAACATTGTAAAAGGATAAATAAATGAGTATTGGATTTATCTCTCTCTCTCTCTCTCTCTCTCTCTCTCTCTCTCTCTCTCTCTCTCTCTCTCTCATTGTTAAATGTTATGCTCAAGAAAATGATTGTAAGAATAGGTTGACAATAAGCCTACTATAGAAATAAAATTGTATGCTACTATATTTGTAGTAGAAGAAAATAAATTTTATTAGTTTTATTTTAACACAAAAAAATATGCCTCCTTTATGGCTTTGCAAATCTATAGTCTTAGTTATAAAGTTTATTCTTATTCTTTTAGTAGTTAATTATATGCATAGTGAAAATTATATATATATATATATATACATGAAGTGTATATATTATATATATATCATAAAGTAGGACTTTTAAGAAGATTTAATATCACTATTTTTTTAGTCCTTGTATTTTTTTTCTTACAAAGATTGTATTTTTTTTATCAGTGAATTATATATATATATAATAGTTTATATCCTGCAATATTCATAATCGAAATGTTTTAAATAAAAGTGGGAATGCATCTCTCGTTATCTGCTTAGGGTTTCCTTTTGAAGCTATTTTAAAAACAAATGAAAGTTATGTCGGTCGACGTAGGGCCGAAGGTCCTGCACTGACCTCTCCTCCAAGTAGCAGACGATGGCGAACAGGGGGACCCCATCCCCCACCCCATAGTACATTAAGCACTATGAGGTGGGCGTTGGAGCCTCCCTACCCCCCTTTGATTTTTTTTTTTTGGTTTGTAACACCCGTAGGGGGTAAACATGGCCGATGACCATTAAGGGCTTAGCCCTATAACTATTAGCTGTGCCTTATTTTTTTTAATTATGGCCCTAATTCATTTATTTTGGCCCTAAGTGCTATTTAAGATTGCCTCTGGCTATTTAATGACCAGTATATATACACTGTGTGAGATTTCTTTTTCACCTTTGTGTAAACTATTTTATCCCTTGTATTATTTTGATTGGCATTATAGTAAAATGATATAATAAAACTTTATCTTTGGTTTTAACTAGAGAGTAAATTAAAAAAAAGAATTAGAAAATTTAGAAGACTTGGGAAAACTTGAAAATTATAGGAGTTAGAATTTTTAACAAATAAGAAAATAGAGGAATGTAGATTCTTGTGCATTGAAAAATGGAAAGTTAGCAAAACAAAAGGAATGTTAGAAAACAAAAATATATAGCAACCTGTGAGAAATGGACATGTTAGAAAAGAAACCAATCAGAAAATTTTTCTTGTGGGGAAGATACCTCCCACTTGGGGAGGTACCTTCCATACTCCTTGCCTTTCTTTGAAATATGCAACCTACCAAAAAAATAAATCAACTTGTTATGAGAACAAATAGGAAATTAGAGTGTTTTTATAATAATTCCCTAGGGTTTGGTGCCCTAATTTTTTTGGAAGATGGATTAGGCTTAATTAAACTTGCTTTGTTGTGCAAATCCCACTTAGCAAGTGGTATGCCTATTTTTGTCTTTTAGTATGTGAGTGGGAATTTATACTTTTAATTAGTTAATTTAAATTTACATGGTGTATTATTTTATTTGTTTATTCCCTTGTTATATTAAATGGACTTTTGCCTTTAAAATTGCATGATGATGTTAAAACTATTATTGCAAATTGTTAGATTAAATGTATTAAATCTATTGCTATAGTTAGATTATTTTATTTCAAAAATTGTTCAGAAGGGATTATAGTCTAAATTTATGCATTTAAATTATTTAATTTTGAAAGGGGTTAAATTAGGATTTTATTTTAATTTAATTTTGCAACCTCCTATAGTTGATGAGGTGGTGTTATGCTACCAAAATCACTATAGGATTTATCCTAATTAGTTCCATTTTGCCCCGTTATGTTGCCGAAATTATTCTAGATTTAATTGAATCAAATTCTTTTATTAGATTGTTTAATTTATTATGTTTTGTATTAAGTGTTTGAATAATGTATAAGCTAGAAATTTATAATAATAATAATTAGATGTTTAGAACCCTAGGTCTTTAGTGGACCTAAAGTTAGATTTCAATTTATATCAAAATTGATTCACTTCACTTTATTAATCCTAGGGTTAGAATCTGAAATGGAATCTAACCCTCTCAGTGTCAGTTTTGCGACATACGCCCCCTTCATGGCTTACGCGTTGTAGGAATGGCAAAGTGTGTGTTGCATCATCCCATTGTGTTTGACCTTCCTCACCTTCGGGCAATGCACATGATGTAAGTTGTTGAGATGACTTCATGATGTGCATGTGTCACTGAGCGCACATGTTGTGTGTGAGAGGGTTTGTAGAGTCGGGAGGAATTTTTTTTTTGATAATTCATGTCATGACCACATGGCAAATGTGGACATGACATGTGGTTATCGTGTCATAACCACATGGTGAATGTGGGCATGACACTATGGAATGGAGGGATCCTAAAGAGATGTGGTTGTAGAGATAAATTTGGTCTATCTTTTGAATCTAACCAAAATGATGGAACAATTGAAAGAGTATGAGGTAGTAGTGAACTTAGAGGAGTTAGACCTAGTTTCAAGGGGATTATAGAAGTGGGAACTAGAGGAGGCTTAGAATCCTAGAGGCTTGGCCAAACAACATGTATCTAATGCAAGAACCACTTATTGATGAGCATTATGACTAGTTTCATTAGATGGTTATAATTTAAGTGATGGGTTTGTGGAATTGGTAACCCCAACATCTATAAGGAGCAAGCTAAATCTTAGTGCAAACTAGTGGAATAATAAAGTAAGTAGGTATGATGAAATGTATCTAGAAGGGACAAAGTAAAAAAGTTGCTCTAAAAGATAAAATTGAAGAGAGAACAATGGAATATAGGAGATCATAAAGAAATTGGTATTTTGAGGGAAACCATGGAGATGTCTAGAGAGAACAATCCCCATGATGAGGAAGTAACTAAAAATCTATTAAAGATTTAAGCTACTAACTAATGAGTTACCAAAGGTAAGAACCCTTAATTTGAAAATAAACATTAACGAGATGAACTCTCCAAGCCAAATGTCACCCCTAATGCCACTCAAATTGAGAAGAATCTCTAGAGAAGAGATATATAGTGAATCTTTACATAACCTTAAAGAAGAAAAATCAAGAAGAGAACATGTGAGGGAGCTTAAATAGATTCTAGGAGTAGATTTGTTTGAGAGTGAGTTTCCTAGAGATAACTTAGGCTAGAATAGGAAGCTGATAAAGTAGTAGAGAGGTGAAGCTTTGTAGAGGAAGCCAAAGGTAAAGGAGAAAATTGAAACTAGGTGAAGAGAACCTAAGGAAAAGAGGAAAGGATGTTAGAGCATAACATTTATTAGGGAAATAAATTTATGTAAGTACTCCTATATTACATTTATAAGACTCTAACTTATAAGTTTTATCCTGAGAACTAAAGTGAGGGTGATTTATAAAGTTCAAATTTATAAATAAATAATTTATTTTTTTAACCAAATTAATAGCCAAAAGGTCATAAGGTGAAAGGTTGTGATCTATACACCAAGCCTGATTGTCTTAAATATAAATAATCATATTTAATGCATATATTACATGTGTATATATGATGAGATAGCTTCAAAGCATAAGAGGTAAATTTACAAATGCATTTGATGTGCATGTGAGGCCATTAAGGAAGAAGGAGAGGAAGAAGATACTGATAAATTCTAGATTCTTGTTATGTCTATATTTACATAGAATTATTGTAAATTCCTCATTAATGGATGATGTTTAATGAAGTTTTTAATCGAAATGTTTTCCCCATGTAAACAATGTGTTCTCTATGTACTTCATCTATTTTATTTTTCATTATTTTCTATTTCATATTTAATTGTTAGTTGGTTGATTCATCCTAATTCCTATCATGGTACCAAAGTAGGTTAGATTGTTCTAATTATTTTTGTAGATTAAGTTTTCCCCATTTATGTTTACACTAGTTCAAACATGCACAAATGAATTATTTTTGAGTCTATGCAATCACAAAATGAAGAAGTCAATGGTGGTCTTCCTTTCTCGAGGGATGTATTAGGAAGAAATCCTTAGGATCACAAATCCATGGCTACATCAGTGAAATGTTAATTACATGAAACACTGTCTTACAAAATATACTCTCAACATGTGTGTCGAGCTTAGGAGTTTGGTGGACACTCAGAGAGTTTTTGATGAAAGAATATAATATAGTAGAAGAATTTTAACATCCACGAGGCCAAAGATAGCCTATGGGATAATAATCCTTTTGATTCTAGCTTTTTTACTTGCTGACTAACCTAACCATGAGTAAGATATAGACTCTTTCCTCTTATTCTTCTTTAGGCCTTTTCCATCTACATGTTTCACATTGAAGATGATGCGGGCTAGACCTCAATTGAGCTATAAGAACCTTTACCCTCCAAGGTATACTTTCTCCTATGTGTGCCTTTTGTTGAAGATCATAAGTGGGGTTAAATTCATCAAGATAATATTTCCTCTTTTTGCCTAATAGTTTTCCCATGCATAGAGTTGTGGAATCTATCTATAACAAAGGCGTTTATTTCTTTGATATTATTTAGGCATATACTTATGTGGATGTCCCATTTTCTCATCCAATCAACATGTTGTTTCATCCAATACTTCTTTCTCTCATTCAAGACTTCTTTGATGACAATCTTAGGCCATCTATGTGTCTCCATCTGCTTAATATTTTTTAAGATAACTTATGAGATGCACCATAGCAATGGCCTCAATAGGGAAGGTACCAATTTCAACTAGAAGATTCCCATATGAGACTTAAGCTTTGAGTTTAAATTTGTTTGTGATCATGTGTTTTTGACTCCTCTCTATTTTCTTACATTTTACAATTCAAGTGTTAGTAGCCCATAATCACGTTTGTAAAGCACCATCAAAATAACCAAGAGCTCAAATAGAATTCGCATAGATTTTACAATTCCATAACTCTATCTCCCTACTTCAATTTTGCAATTTATAAATTTTCTCCACCCTCTCAAAGTTCTCTTCTTTATGTAAATATCCCAGTTGAACTTGTTGTTGAAGTCAATGCCAAGATATTTGTACTTTGTTACTTCCTATGGAATGTTCCCTTCAAAAGAAAAGTTGAGCCACTTTTTTTCCTTCTTATTAAAAAAGATCATGGTCATAATCTTGCTAGTGTTGACTTACATACCTACCTCCTTGAAGAATACAAATGCTCTTGTAACACTTGCATGGAAATAACAAGGAAAGTTGTTTGTTTGTGGACTGTGACAATAATAGCATATGTAAGGCATGATATTCCTCAATAGGCACTCTCAATCTTTCGCTAGATGCAACAACATACAAGCATAAAACCCAACAATCTTACCTATTTTGTATTGCCAAGTCTTGCGTCAACTTGGAATTTCTGAAACAGGGTATGAAAATGCATCAATAGATAATTAGATGTACATTTGCATCCAATGACTTTGTGGCCAGTGCCCTTTAGATAAGTATACAAAATGCGGTAAATTGACAGTTGACACCAACTATTTCACAAAATATGCCAGCAAGACCTAGTGTCCTAGAATGTCATGTTTGTGGTATACAAACACAATAGGTTTATGTGCGAGACATTGATGCTTTTTAAAGAGATACTAGAGAAGAATGTCATCTCATGGAATTCATTAGTTGTAGGATATACATGGAATGGCGCTATGCATACAAACTTAAAACCGTTTGACGAAATGCCTTAGTGAAATGTGGTCCCCTGGAATGCTATGATTTCATGGCTTTCTTGTAATGGAGCTTGCCAAGTTTTTGTTCTTAATTACAGGCCTCCTTCACACTTCTTTCACACATGCTCAAGATGATCTCATTCAAAAATAGGTATCGACAAAGGGAGCAAAATGTACAGATATTTTCTCATCATTGTGGCCATTTCTCGCAAGGAAACCACCATATATGGTTTTGTGAAAGTTAACTCGATTTATATGGCTATCTTTGCATAATGCAGGAATCAAATATTTATGTGTTCACAATGACAAAATTTGCATGTTTAATGTTTTTTCAAGTCATCTACTGGTACTTGCTGCATTATATATGTGTTCACCATGCTCTTTACCACCAAAGAAAAGAAAATATCTTGTGCATGGTTTCATGGCATAAATTAACAGTTATTAAACATGATCTCTCTAATCCACTATGATGCATGGAGTAGCATTTAGACAAGCTTTCATGGTGTTGAGCTACTGTTCATATGTATCAGTTAGGACTTGAACATAGGACCTTCCATTTGTTGCTAGAGTGCTCTACCAACTCAACTACTACCAATTTTGTGGTCAGCCCATTGTTGGTCTAGGTGGCTTATTTCTAACACCCTCCCTTAAACCCCCCATCGTCAGTCCATGTGTGGCTTATTTCGAACACCCTCCCTTAAACCACACTACAGGGGCTTGGAGTGTGTGTGGCTAATTTCCAACACCCTCCCTTAAACCACCCATCGTTGGTCTGTGTGGCTTATTTCCAACACCCTCCCTTAAACCACACTATAGGTGCTTCAAGTAGGTGTGGCTAATTTCCAACACCCTCCCTTAAACCACTCATCATCAGTTCGTGTGTGGCTTATTTCCAACACCCTCCCTTAAACCACACTACAGGTGCTTGGAGTGTATGTGGCTAATTTCTAACACCCTCCCTTAAACCACCCATCGTTGGTCCATGTGTGGCTTATTTCCAACACCCTCCCTTAAACTACACTACAGGTGCTTGGGGCTCCTACCTAGCTCTGATGCCAATTGTTGAGTTGTTGCTCATATGGACCAGTTAGGACTCAAACCTAGGACCTTCCATTTGCTACTATAGTGCTCTATCAATTGAGTTATTGGCCCCCTATGTGGCCAGCCCATCATTGGTCCAAGTATAACTTATTTCCAACAAATAGATGATCGAAAAGCCACATTAACAACATGGGATGCAATTCCAATTTGCCAAAAACTTATGTCCAACTTTGCCAGCCTTATTCATGTGTTGGCTTGTCACAGCCACATTAACATTTTATTTCCTTTAGGATTTGTGGCAACTATGAGGCCTCATTTTTACACCACTATTTCATGTACAAACACTTACTATAACATTTATTATCATGGTGATTCGATCTACAGTCAATGCAGAAAATTTACTATGCCGATTTGAGCTGAGCAGCTTCACCGAGGCAAACACATTTGCTAAAATTGGCAAATACAAGAGGAAAAACCCACGTCAAATGATTGAGTTTTTACAGAATTCCGAACTCAAATACATTTTATATGCGTAGCCAATTAAGTATATGTTGTGTGTACATCGTAAAGCTTTTGTGCATTGATATTTCAACATATATTGCAAATTTTTTTATGGGGATTTAGCTGGGGACATGTTCTCTCCTGCTGTCACATCTGATCTTATTCTCAAACAAAGGAAGAGGCAAGAATGCAGTCTCAAGGAGAGGAAAGGGACTGACGAAGGCAGGCTTAAGACCAGATCCAGCCAGCTTAGCTTGATAGCTTACGGATATTTGGATGCTTTAGTCGATTAATTCAGTCTTACTAGTGCCTCCAATAGGGGTGCATTCCTTTTTTGGCCTACTTTATTATGGATGCGTTATTGTGGGAAGCTTGGCCTAGTGGTTCCCAGGTGGGATTTGAATCCACATCTTTAGCATGTGAATTGCTCTACCTTACCTTTTGGTCACATCTATTGGGCATCCTTGTTTGTTAACATTAGGAACGACTTGTTTCTTCTACTAATAAAGGTATCTTTTATGTACATTCATCTTTTAGATGTGGAGAGATATTAATTTTGAGTTATTTTATTTAGTTGAGAGCTTTTTTATAGTTATATTATTTATTTAAGAACTATTTTGTGGTTTACATGACCTTCTAATGAATAATACCACCAATTATAATTGATGGCATAGGGATGAATGGTAACTTTAGTAATATAACTCACCTCTTGCATTTAATCACGTTTTTAAAACAATTCAAAAATAGAATAATTGTTCTTTGTCAACAAATTGAAGATATCTTGGCAACTCTTTGTAAAGTTAAAATAGTGTCATAATAATGAAAATGCATCCCAATACTTTTCCATAATTTGAAGTAATGTCTAGATATATTTATATAACTACAAATGACAAAGTTTTGTGCAAAGTTAGACCATGTGTACTTATTAGCTTCTAGATTGACACATCACATTATTGAGAACAAACATTGATTGTGTTATACCTATATTTGTGATTGTAATTATTTTAGCTGAAATAAAATGAATATCTTGAGAATAATTATAATACTTATTTTTTACCTGCTATAGGCTCTCTCATGGTAAGGGTCGTGCCTTACTATCATTTATCTCATTAATCTTTTATCCCATTGGACACTGTCAAGTTGCAACATCTATTGCCCTTGATGAAATTTAGAGTGAAAATAATGTGATCACCTTGTGTCCTCTATACATACTATAGTAGTGGGATGATCATTTTGGGTTGGTCTAGAACAAAACCCCTTTTATTCTTTAGTTATTCTTGATGAGGCTTTCAGTAAAGTGAAAAATAGTACTTGTTTAAGCACCATAATATTTTGGTTTAAGATCTTGATATGTTAAAAGGTAATAGTGTATAACTAAACTATTTTTGTTTGCTAAATTGAATAGCGATTGTGACTTGGTTACCTACATAAAGTCAACAAGTCACAAGAATTTAAAATTAGTTTAATAATACTTGCATTTTATGGCATTTCTTGTTGCTTCATCTTCTTGTACCTTCTAGCCATGTACAAGTTCTACAAGTGCCTTGGCTCTTAGCTAGAACATCTACTCAATATGCAAGTATGTTCAACTAGAGCTACTTCAATCTCTAACTATATTGCATCTAATTTTTGTACACGCCAAGTAGGTCCTCATGGTGCTTTATCTTTGGAGAGAAACTTTGGTTCTTGCAACCTTCCTTAAAAGGTTTTCAAAACTTGAATAAAGAATTGCAATGCTTAAGAACCTACACTTGAATTTTTTTGTTGCTTTCTCCTTGGTGGACTTTTGCTTCTTTTTTATTACTACTTCATGCATTGAATATCCTAGGTAAAATTCTTAGTCATAAATTCTTTAAAAAATGATAATTGAAGCCTTTTTAATTATTTATTTGGAATAATGGATTGAAAATGAATAACATTAAGTCCCTAATCTTGTAATTACAATATTTGGATAGTGTGGGAAAAGACATAAACTTATGATATACTTTATACTTGCTAATGTAGTTTCCTTAAAAAACATTTAGCATTTTTATGAGTTTAGTGTTTTGACAAAATCCTCTAAACTTCTTGGGTATAATGCACCTACTTATAATGGGTGGTTGTCACCTTAAGAAACTATCTAGGGAGCAAGCTTGGAAAGGATATCTCGCCCATTACTAAGAGAATTTTTAATGACTCTTTGTCTATAAATTATTAGTAGGATGATTGTTTACTACTTCAAGAAGAATGGAAAATTATATCAACTAATGTTTGTGAAAATCCCATGCCTTAATGATATTCTATTAAGTTAACTTCAATCATTTATAGAAGTAAACAAGAGTCTTTTTCATCATTTTTTGGGGAATGTCTATATTCTAGGATTATCTCTATTTTATGGTATATTAAGTCAAATATGCACATAATTTTCTTGAAAATTTGTATTATTTATTATAAACCTATTGGTATAACTATTCAAGTAGGAAGTAGCATGGATCCTAAATCAACATGTGGAAATACCAATTCTACTTTGTATAAACATTTAGCAAATATTCTTTTCTCACTATGAAGTAGGTATTTCATCCAAATTTGTGCAAGATCATTAAATGGATCATTGTAAAATGGATAAAAGAATACATATTAAAATTATATTAAAGGTATAATTAGTTATTATATATATTATTCATACACCAAGAGTAAAAATGTATTTAGTTATTATGAACTGACTATGTTAATTATTCTGTTGATAAGAAATACACCTTTGGCCATGTCTTCAAAATATGGTACATGTGTTATCACATGAATGGACTAATACTTAAAGGCAACCTATTGTGTCTTATTTAGCTACAAGAGGATGAATATAGAAGTGCAATAGAATCGGCAAAGGAATCAATGTGACTTATGAGGTTATTAACAAGCCTCATATGGGTACTAGTGAAAGTATCACTTTATTATGAGATGGCCAAAGTTTATACTAGTTGTAGACACCTAAAAATGTCTCGACCACCAAACTGACTCTCGACATCCCTAAACATACCAATTTCCTTTCCAACCAATTAATTAAATTTTTATTTAATTAATTACCCCTTTCATTTCCTAAATCCACACCATTTCATCCCCAAAATTGAATTAATTTTGTTGATTCAATAGTCCAAACCTTAGCCAATTGATTTAATAAATATGCAAAATTTATTAAATCAATTCCCCCATTTTTCCTAAATCCAATTAATTAGTTAAAACTATGTTAACTAATTAATCTAGCCTACTAATTAGCCTATCCCTACCCTAGACAATTAAATAGCTATTATTTAATTGCCTACTCTAGCCTACCTCATCCTAGCCTTAGGATTAATTAATTAAATCACTAATTAATTACTCTTATCCTCCCTCTAATCCATCTACTAATTTATTCCAGCCACATTGATTAGGTTAATCACCTTAATTAAGTGAGTCAAACCTTCATTAGCACTTCTCTCCACATCCCCCAAATTTAAAATTTAAATAAATCACACATCACATTTACTCCTCTTACACATCCCTTACACATGTCATAACTCATAAATATCCACTCTTCCCCAAATAAATTTTTAATTTATTTTACCCTTCCCCATGTGAATTTTTAATTCACAAATAATCCATCTCACCCAACCTCATTTATTCACCCCTTTCCCAAAAATGAATAAAAGATTTACTTTTATTCCTAGCCCTCCATCTCCCAAGATCAAATCTAGGCCCTCCACATCACTTTCATCCTCCACCATTGATCTCTCCAATCAATTTCCACCCTTGGATCAAAATCTCTCCAAAAAGTCTATAAATACAACCTCTTACAAGTCATTTTCATCATCCAATTTCATGCAAAGTTACCATGCCAAAATCACCTTTGAGTAGATAGTGAATTACACAATTGAAGAGTATTTCACATTTAAATCTATAGTCTAGGGATAATCTTGGTCTTGGGAGCTTCTTTTGGGTGCAAAGGCTCCTTCTTCCCTTGATGGGATTAGGTTGTGTTTTATGAGGTATAATTTTGTGTTTCATTTGCATTTGATTTAGTGTTTTGCCTTCATTGCATTTACCTAATCTACATTGGCACACCCGATGGGACCCACAAGGTCCAATCTAATCCTTGTCTGTGAGTTTTTGTGTTAGTATGTGATTTTTTGTAAGTTCAGCGCTATCCAACAGTCGTATCGGCGCTATCTCAACTGTCTTTCAGTGCTATTTTTGTTTTAGCACCATCTCTGTGCGATTTGTTTTTTTAGACTAACCCTACTCACGTGTTGTTTCTTTTGCTTTTCCTGTTGTTTTCTGTGGTATTTACTCTCTGTTTTGCAGGAAAACCAGGAATTACAGGGGGAGGTTATGGCAAATTTTTGAAAGAACTAAAAACCAGCACCAGTTTCCTATTTTGACGCCATCCTTTAGATTAGCGCCATCTGCGCTTCCCCCAGACTCTGAAACATCGCGTAGTGGCACCTTCACAGATACTAATCATCGCCATCCTCTGTATCAACGCCTCACTTAGGACTTATTAGCGCTAAATTATGTATCAATGCCATTATGTTAATTAGCGCGATAGTAGTGTTTAATTAGCACCATAAAATTTTGTAGCGCCTTCTTTCGTAAGTCAGGTTGTTCTGCTCGCAGTGGCGCCTGTGTATGATTGTTTTAACGCTATTTGTGAAAATTGCTTTGCTCTCTGTTGCAGGTACTGCGGATACTAACACAACTTTTCTTTGCAAGGTGGTTTGTTGTAGTTAGCTAACACTTTGATTTTGGAAACTAAAATGAATCCTTTTTTGCTTTGTTAGGACTTAAACAACATTTTAATTTGGTGTTTTAAAAATCAATCCAAACAAACTCCTTGTGTGAAGTGTGTGTGATTATAACATTTATTTTGGTGCTCTAAAATATACTTCTTTTGTGTGCCAACAAACAAACAATCAAACACTTCAATTTGGCCTATAAAAAGAACCACAAATTGCATACATCATTGGATAAAAAGAACAACAAACTTGCATTTTCCACACATCTAATCAAGACAATCTAATACTTGTGTGAAGTGTCTTCATGGTTGTGTCAAGTAGAGTGAGAAGTGTATGCTCTTCCCTCGCACCCTTTGGTGATCTTGGGAATCAAAAACTTCTCACAACATTTGCATTAATCACCAACCATCTAATCCAAAGATCTAAAATTGAACCATGTTTAGTGTGATATAATCATAGGGAACACGTATGCTCTCCCCTCGCATCTTTGTATGAACTTGGGGATCAAAAATGTTTTCATGATTATATTGCTTTTGTAATCCTTAGAGGGCCTGCCACCTTGCTTCGAAAGGTGGGAACGACCCAAGCGGCATCAAGCTAAAGCCAAGCTCTTCCAAGCCGCTATATAAAATAAGGTGTTTGGGACGAAAGTCTCAAGCGACAGGTGTTGTTTTGTTATACCGACAGCCAACCTCCCCATAAACTCTCCAAGGCGCAACCCTTGGAGGCTGGGAGACTCCATAACAGAGAGTAGCGCTGCCGCACATATAACCACCTGAATGGATGCCCTTACTAAGAGCCATTGTTTTAGCAAGCCAAAATCCTTCTATTTGTTGACGCAGAGGGTAAAACCCTTGAAGCAGCCCCGATTCATGCGGTTCTTAGCCGAGGTAGCAGGGACAATCTAAAGGTTTGGTGAGGGACAAGCCTTATAAGAAATCTGGATCTTGGTATGTGTGAGAAGTGTGTGCAATTGTAAGGAGGAGCCGGTGCTACCAAGATCCTGGAGCTACCTGCTTTGAATAGGCGCAGCTAGGGGATTCAACAAATATTGTCACATTCTCACCTTAGGTTGTGAAAAAGTGCTTGTTTTAAATAAAATCACATTTCATTTCACAAACAAAAATCATTGCTTGTTTTGCGTTCAAATGTGTGTTAAAGTGCTTTGATTTTTCACAAACAACTTGCCAAGAGACAAAACAAATCAGTTGGTCACATTCCAAATAGACAAATCTAAAATTTGCCATCAGAAATCTGTCAAAACCTGTTTCAGCACCATATCTGTCTGATTGTAGCGCTATTTCACTCATGGATTGGTGCTATTTTTAGATTGACGTGCCTGAGACAGAACAAATTAGTTTGTCATATTCCAAACAAACAGATCCAAAAATTTGCCATCAGAAATCTGTCAAAACCTGTTTCAGCGCCATATCTATCTGATTGTAGTGCTATTTCACTCGTGGATTGGCGCTATTTTTAGATTGACGTGCCTGAGATAGAACAAATCAGTTTGTCACATTCCAAACAAACATATCCAAAAATTTGCCATCAAAAATCTGTCAAAACCTATTTCAGCACCATATCTATCTGATTGTAGTGCTATTTCACTCATGGATTGGCGCTATTTTTAGATTGACGTGCCTGAGATAGAACAAATTAGTTTGTCACATTCCAAACAAACAGATCCAAAAATTTGCCATCAGAAATCTGTCTACCTTGTTTTAGCGCTATATCTGTTTGATTGTAGCACCTTTTTATCCATGGATTGGCGCTATTTTTAGATTGACTTGCCTGAAACAAAGACCCATTTTGTTGTGATCTACACCTTCTGCTCTGCCATAATCCATATCCATCTCGCAGAAATCCACCAACAGTCCAGCCATTTTCTTCAAAAATTTTCCAAAATTGCACCTTCTTTTTGACCTTAGAGAATTAATCACCACCATTGTTGGACCCCATTATCAGCCCAAATACATATCTATCCATCCCCTTTCAATCTTTTTGCATATCTCCTTGGACCAAGACAAATCATTTCAAACAAATCCACACCCAAATCAAAACACCATCAACAATCAAAGCTTGTCATCCTTTTTAGCCAAAGTTAGATCTAGATCTTATCATTAACATCACATTTTCCTTGAAAAGTCATTAGTCTACATTTCAAGAAAAACAAATCACCTCTCTTTGTGTAAGGTCATTAGTCTACCCCAAACAAAGAAAATCGTCATCCTTTTTGTGCCAAATCAAAATATAGATCTTATCCAAAAGCTCAATTCGAAAAACATCAACAACATCATCCTCACCATCCTAAATCAATCAAAAAATCAAAAACATCACAATTCCAAATCCCTTTCTCATAATCCATCTTTGGTCCAAAATTTGTGCAAAAAATCAATATCACCCATTCATATCACCCTTAGGATAAAACCTTTGGAAAAACATATCGATCTTCACCATACCCTTCTACTCCATCTCACTACCACATCCATCTTTGGGTCCAACAAAATCAATTTGATTCTCTAAGGTCTCCATCTCATCCCACGGCTAGAAATCAAATCCATACGCGTATGCCCATCACGAGATCACAACACAAAAGGAATCAAGAAATGGCAGAACAATGGCCCTTTGGCATGCCTAACACCAACAATAGCAACATACCCATTTATCAAACATACAATCCACCTACATATTCCTTCATCCCCCCATTTGGCGCCAACGACCCTTTTCACTTCTTACCACAAGCACCAACACTACCACCACCACCACCACCACAAAATGTCCCCACCATATCCCAAGATGACCTAGATGTCCTGAGCTTCACGCAAGATGCCGATAATATGGACCTACTTGATAAAGTCCTAAGATCGGACCCAAAGAGATATCTTGACCATCTTCTCAAGCTTGGTGCTCAACTTCCCCCCATCACAACATCATCACAACCATCCACTTCTACAATTGTCCCTACCACATCAAATACCCAAGCATCTACATCACATACCCAACCCACCATCTCTCAAACGTCAACACCTAACGTATCTACCACCTCCACAACCTCAACCGCTACCACATCTACAAGTTCCACATCCACTGCTATGCTTAACATCTCCCAACCCATCATCACTTCTACTACCACAACTACCGTCAACCCTTCCGCTTCACTCACAATGGGCATACAAGGCAACATCACACAAGCAAGTACCTCCACAAGTGTGCCCCCACCAAACCCTCACACCCTTGCTTACCTACGACAACTATTCTCACAACAATCTCACAACACATCTAACCAATCCAACATACACATACCCAACGTCAATCCCATAAGTCAACATAATCCCAATTCCCAAATACCCTCACATATTCTCCAACAACTCTACGTGCACCAACAACAGCAGGCACTAATCAATCCAAACCCCAAACCCCAACCCACAACACCAACATCTCAACCAAACCAATCCCCAACATCAACTCCCGCCCCATCTCCAATATCTCACCAACCAACAACCCTACACGTTTCGACCACAACAACCACAGGATTTCAACACCATCCTACAAATCTTAATCCAAAAGGTGGATGACCTACAAACTGGGGGCAAACGCAAATACTATTCTTTTGAGGATATTTGCCCCTACCCATTTGACCGCACCTTATACATGCCCCCTTTCCCTAAAAACTTTGAAACGCCAAAATTTGACAAATACAAAGGAAAGGGAGACCCTAGGGAGCACCTTAGGGAATTCTACATTGCTTGCCTCGAAGTCTCTCACAATGACACATATCTTATGAGACTCTTCCCAAGAAGTCTTGGCGGCCAAGCCGCTGAATAGTTTTTCCATCTTCCACCTAGAATTCAAACATTTCCTGAGCTTGTGGAGAAGTTTGTCAACCACTTCTCCTACAACTTTGAACATGAGGTATCTATGACCAACCTTTGTAACACCAAACAAAAGAACGGCAAAGCTTTCACTTCTTTCTTACAAAGGTGGAGGGGCCTAGCAAGCAAGCTCCCATGGCCTATTCTTGAAAAACAACTTGTCACCATGTTCGTGGCCAATCTCAATCAGGAATTAGGGTTTCACTTACAGATTCTTTGCGCATCTACCTTTGAAGAGGTTATCGACAAAGGCACCACTATTGAACGAGCCCTCATTGCCAAGGGTTCCATCAAACTTTACGATCCCAAATCCAACAACAACAACAATAACAACAACCACAAAACCAATCACAACACCCCCAATACCCACAACAATACCAACACACAATCTAATGATAAATCACGTTATTGGGGGAAGAACAAGAATAATCTAAACAATGGCGTCACCGATGTGAAGGCTATCCAACACATCCAAAACCACACACCGGCACACATGTATGCAGCAAATGCCAATAACCAAAGAGGACCAAATAAACCCCACAAACCTCGTCAAAATTTCACACCGTTAGCAGAACCTATTGAGGACATCCTTGATAGATGTCTCAAGCAAGGAGAAATCACACTCCCGCCTGTTAGACCACGCCAAGACAATGACCTCAAGGTAGCATGGTATAATAAAAATGACTATAGCGAATACCACCACGTGGTAGGCCATAAAACAACTGACTGTATGCAATTAAAACATTGCATCCAAGACCTAATAGATCAAAATCTCGTCAACCTCAAGCACAGTGCACAGCCATCACCAAACGCTAACCTTGGAGCTTACAAGGATCCTTTGCCTAACCATAACAAAGCTTCATCATCCAACCAAGCGTACAATGTCACTCCACCACCCATACACTACGACTCCATTGTCGGTCGCATCGAACCCTCATCCCACTATGTCAACACAATCACCATTCGGGCACAAGCACCCGATTGCGCCATAACAACCCGTCGAGGCCGTGTCTCAATCCGCACTGCCCCTCTTGCTGAATCGACACCCCCATCCACATCCAATTCCCTCCCCCCTCGTCCAAACACCCGTCCATCACCCAACACTCGATATAACCTCCTAGACCATCTAGGAAAGACACCCGCGCAAATCTCCATCCTTGAGCTGCTTCGCACATCACCCCGCCACAAGGACATTCTCGACAAGGCCCTTTTGGAAACACAATTCCCTGCAAACTTGGATGTCAATCAATTTCAAGCCATGGTCGGCCATATTGCTACACCACACCATATCATGTTTTCTGAAAAAGATCTCCCTGCTTCCGAACACCTACATAATGATGCACTACACATCGAGGTCTGCATTCACAAACACACCATTAAAAGGATCCTAATAGATTGTGGTTCTGGCCTAAATATATGCACTCTAAAATTGTTAAAACACTTGGGGTACTCAGATGTGGTTGTGGATGCTAGCGAGTGCATAACAATCAAAGGATATGATGACACCGAGAGACTATTCGAGGGCACCATAAAGCTCCCTATTCAAGTAGGACAGAAAATCCTCGAAACCAAATGTCAGGTTCTAGATCTTGACCTCCCCTATAACATTCTTCTCAGCCACCCATGGATCCATGCCATGCAAGACGTCCCCTCCACTTTCCATCAATGTCTCAAATTCCCCCACAACGGCACCGAAGTCACTATTTATGCTGATCCCCGTCCCTTCCAATACTGTAGTTTTCTGGAAGGACACAACCAAACCTTCTGTCCATATAATAAAGCCACCACCCAAATCACCCCAACAGCTTCCACCTCATACATGGACCCCACCAACATCGCCACCACTTCATCCCAAACACCTTCACCACCTGAGGTCAAGATCAAGCTCAGTGACCAAGGCTGTGGGGAATACAACCTTCACGGCACCTTTTGCGTGGGCTTATTACCCACTCCTAAGACATTTGGCACTTCGAACATAGAGGCAGCTGACACAGTCATCATCAAATGCAAACCCTCGCCCATCTTTGAGAAAAAAACACCTTCTGGATTAGGACATACTTGAAGATATTTCATCCTGGCTTTACAAGGATGAGGAAACAAAACAAGACATCCCCACCATCCTAACAAACAGTTATGGCAAAGGTTCTGAAATAGTCAAAAGCATGGGTTACAAAGGACAAGGCGGCATTGGCCTTCATGAACAGGGGATTATAGAACCACTGCAAGCAACAAGAAACCCCTATACTCAAGGGTTAGGGTATGGTCAACCACAACGCATCCTTAATACTGGAGAATGTATCTTAGTCGAGTTTGCTCTAGTTTCTCTAGACGTCGACAATATTAATGAAACGGACCTACAAGACTCCTTTAGCGACTTTGCCGATTTCTTCGCCTCCTCCATCTACACCATCTACTCCGTCACTACTCTCGCCTCATCATCCAATGACCTACCATTAGTTTACCCCGACCTCATCGACTAGGACCAACGAGGACCTCCTATTTTTGACATCGCACCTAATGACGAAGCCATTGCTGAAATGATGGGAGTAAGAGACAACTTCCCCTTAGGAGATCACAGAGCTGGATACATCATGGAACTCAATCCGGCTGCCTATTTTGGAGAGACAACCCCTGCTTCTACTCACAAAAATACAAAAGCAAAAAATGGATCTGATGGTGAAAACCGTTCCACGGCAGTATCAGATCCTAAAAAAGTAAAAATAAACGACGTATTTCCTGGTGAAAACCTCCATGACACGCCAGGGGATGGAAGCATGGGCCTCCCTAAAATAGATAAAGTATATCCTGACAGATCACCCATCTTGGTTGAACCAGCTCAGGAAATGAATCTAAGGACAGAGGAAGAGCTGAAAATCACATACAGAGCAGAATCTCTCAGCCTATTCAAACATGAAGACTTCTTGGCATTCTTCACACGCAGAAATCACAACTTTGCATGGACCTACGCAGACATGCCAGGGCTAGATCCCGCCTTGGTTGTCCATCATCTTGCAGTGCGTCCTGATGCCAAACCAGTCAAACAGAAGCTCCGAAAGATGAATCCTCAGGTGGCCCTTCTTGTCAAAGCAAAGCTCAAAAAGTTACTAGATGTGGGGTTCATACGTCCAATTGATTATCCTGAATGGGTTTTGAATCTAGTACCCGTTGCTAAACTAGATGGCAGAATCCGCTGTTGCATTGACTTCAGAGACCTCAACAAGGCTTGCCCAAAATATGACTTCCCACTTCCCAACATTGACATGATCGTGGATCTTACCGTAGGGCATGAGATGCTATCTCTCATGGATGGCTTTTCAGGATACAATCAAATCAAAATTTCTGAAGAAGATCAGCACAAGACATCCTTTATATGCCCATGGGGGACATACTGTTGGGTAGTAATGCCATTCGGCTTAAAGAATGCAGGAGCTACTTATCAACGAGCAATGAGTGTCATCTTCCATGACCTCTTTCACCACATCATGGAGGACTACATTGATGACTTACTCGGCAAATCAAAAACTAGAGAAGAACACTTAGACGTGCTAGCCAAGATCTTTGATAGGCTAGAGTAATATAATGTTCGTCTAAATCTAAAAAAGTGTGTCTTTGGCATCACTTCAGGCAAACTATTGGGATACATAGTCTCCAGACGAGGAATCGAGGTGGATCCAGCGAAAGTCAAAGCTATTACTGAAATGCCACCTCCTAAAACCTTGAAACAACTGAGAAGCCTGCAAGGTAAACTATAGTCTATTCGCCGATTTATTGCTCAACTTGCTGACAAATGCCAACCATTCCAGCATCTCCTCAGGAAAGATACAGCTTTTGCCTGGACTACGTAGTGTCAGGATGCCTTCAACCAACTAAAAGCATATCTGGCTAATCTCCCTATTCTATCTCCACCAAGACAAGGAGAGCCCCTCCTCTTATATATCTCCATGACAGACACAGCAATTGGGGCTTTGTTAGCACAACATGATGAGCAAGGGAAGGAAAGAGCCATCTACTACATCAGCCGTACCTTGATTTTCTATGAGCTTAACTACACACAAATTGAACGAGCATGTCTTGCCCTAGTTTTCACATCACAAAAGTTAAGACATTATATGCTTAATCACAAGACTAAGCTCATTGCAAAGATCGACCCACTCAAATATTTGCTAAACAGAGCAGCTCTCATTGGATGAATGGCAAAATGGGTCATGATTCTCACCGAATTCGACATAGAATACACAGAGAGAAAGGAAATCAAAGGACAAGTCATAGCAGATCAGCTGGCTGAGGCACCTATTCAGGCAGAACATCCTACAATAGCAGAATTTCCAGACGAGGCCATCTTGACAATCACACCAGCCGCAGATACATGGAAGATGTATTTTGATGGATCCTACACTCACAAAGGCTCGGGGGCAGGCGTCCTGTTTGTTACCCCTCAAGGTGACACGATCCTGTTTCATCCTTGTAGGTGACACCCTCTACAAAAGGAGTCTTGATGGCACGCTTCTACGATGTTTAGACTCTAGGGAAGCTGAGGCAGCTTTGGAAGAGGTACACACAGGTATTTGCGGGGCACATTCAAGTGGACCAGCTCTTTCTAAAAAGATCTTGAGGACTGGCTATTATTGGCCCACCTTGGACAAAGATGCACATCAGTTTATTAGAAAATGCCTCCCATGTCAACAACATGGTGATCTCATCCAGGCCCCAGCACAGGAGCTGCAACCAATCACAACACCATGGCCTTTCTCACAGTGGGGACTCGACCTCGTAGGGAAAATCCATCCTCCATCTTCCAACGGCCATAAATTCATAATCACTGCTACCGAATACTTCACAAAGTGGGTGGAAGCAATACCACTCACCTTCACCACAGGCATCCAAATCTCCAAGTTCATTCTCCACTACATCATCTGTCGCTATGGTATCCCCCATTCCATTGTCACTGATAATGGGAAGCCATTCAAAAACCAAGAAGTTCGCACTTTGTGCGAAAAGTTTGACATCAAACACCGATTCTCCACACCATATTACCCCCAAGGAAACAGTCAAGCAGAGGCTTCTAATAAAACCATCATCCACATCTTAAAAAAGACAGTCAATGAAGCTGGCCGTGACTGGCACCTCCAACTCAACCCTGCCCTATGGGCTTACCGCACAAGCATCCACACTCCTACTGGAGCCACTCCATACTCACTAGTATTCGGATTAGAAGCCATTTTACCTATAGAGGTCGAGCTCCCATCCCTCCGAGTATCATTGCAAAATATTATCTCTGATGAAGACTATCACGTCGCAAGGTTGCATCAACTGGAATTATTGGATGAGAAATGCCTGAATGCATTAAATCACTTACAGGCATATCAAAACCGCCTCAGAAGAAGCTACAACAAAAAGATCAGAACCAGAAAGTTTGAGGTAGGTGACCTGGTCCTAATGGAAAATCAAAAGAACCTGCAAGAGCGTCCGAAGCAAGGAAAATTTGAACCTAATTGGCTAGGACCTTATGTCATCACTGCCGACTATGGGTCAGGAGCTTATCAGCTTGCAACACTTGAGGGGTAGCCTCTAGATGAGCCGATGAACATCTTGCATCTCAAGCGATTCTATGCATAACCCATCTGGTACCACAAGTCAAAAAAAAAAAAAACAAAAAATTAATCAAACACCAAAAAAATCAAAAAATCAAGAAAAATCAGAGTGCAATAAAAACTTCCAATGGTGAAAATCACCTCGGTGACGCCTTGGATAAGTACCATGGTGAAAACCTATTTCAGGCACCATGTGTAGTGGCTGGTTCTACCATCTAATAAGTCCTCTTTCCATCATAACACTCCATACCCATGCATCCCATGGCTTGAAATTCTGAAACATCAAGTTTGTTCGCCCATTCCACACTACCTCACCCACCCAAAACCCCATCCATGGAACAAGGATCCTTGTAAGCTCTCCTTTGTACAGATCATAAAATTAGAAAATCCAAAAACATCATAAAATTAGAAAATCCAAAAACATCAGAAAATCCAAAAACATCATAAAATCAGAAAATCCAAAAACATCATAAAAAATAGAAAATCCAAAAACAATCACCCCATGCATCAATCTCGCATCCCATCACCATCATCTAAACACACATCAACCCTCATCACATCCCATCGCAAACCATTCCCACATCATCAAGTCATGCCAGAACTACATATTTATTTCACCCGCATCTTAAAAGTACCTTGATCCCGTGGACACAGGGTATGTAGGCAGTCTGGAGTACGAAGGATGTTTCCAGTACTCAGGTATCTAAGATGCACCCATCCCACTCGTTGGGATGGTTCCCACTCACTGAGCTTTCTAGATCTACAAGATGATACACATGCTACATATACCATTGAAACATGGTCCCTCGCGCAAAAATCATCAAGCAATATACCAACTATAATCTTACATTTGGCCCGAATGTTCTTTTGCCCATCTTCCAAAAACTCTGCAATCAAAACAGATCTGCGTCCTAGGATATGTCTTTCCTACAATGGACAAAAATCTATCATTCTATCATCACGTCTCTTGGCAAGAGCACACAAAGGCTATTTGTATCTTTTGTTGGTCTTTTTGCTTATTGATTTTTATCTTTTTGTCTCGCTCCAAGTAATCTCCAAAGCTACCTTGATCTCATTATATCATGGTATGTAGCGGATAGCCCTTGGAGTAGACATAGTCATTGTTTCGGTATGCTGTGCTTGTGGGTTGGTTTCATTACTCCAAGAATAGTATTCATATCTTGAAGTCCAGGTCAATTCTAGCATGATGTGTCCTATTTGCATATACAGGCACAAACACCTTATATGCATTATTCACACTCACTGCTATGAGTCCCCTTCCTCCACTAGACAAGATTATACTACCTTGGGCATGCATGAAATCAACCTATTGTTTGTGGGTCTAGTCCATGCAATCGTCGGATATACATCATCACCTAGGTCATTTCATACATTTGTGAACTGTATCCTACATTGCTACATTAAACTAAGAAATGCTCTCAATTAATTTTGTGCAACTACTGTTACTAGCTCACAATCATCTTCCTAATCACTCAGCCACCCATCCCATATCGGACTAGATTTGATAAACACTTTTTAAACCCCCCAATCTAACCCCATCGTTGACCCCATCTTCCCACCATATCTCCACTTAACACAACCTGAGCCAAACCAAACCCCAACCTCCCCCCTCCATGACGTGGTGTCTTTTGACCTAGCAAGCCTCCAATCTCCCCACTGCCATCCCCTAGATGCTCCCACCCCTATCATCCCCACCACCTAACTCGCTCTCCCACAGTCTCACCCCTCAGGGTCCTTACAAGGAACATCATGTGTATCAGGACTAGGCCATCTCACCTATCACCTAGTGTGCATACCACCTATCACCTAAATTGCATCTAAGTATAACATCTTAGGTTCATTTTAATCCATTTAATTTGCATTGTATTCTAGGTTCATTTTAATCCCTTTGCATAACATCTTAGGTTCATTTTAATCCATTTAATGTGCATTGCATTCTAGGTTCATTTTAATCCCTTTGCATAACATCTTAGGTTCATTTTAATCCATTTAATTTTGCATTGCATTCTAGGTTCATCTTAATCTCTTTGCATAACATTTTAGGTTCATTTTAATCCATTTAATTTGCATTGCATTCTAGGTTCATCTTAATCTCTTTGCATAACATTTTAGGTTCATTTTAATCCATTTAATTTGCATTGCATTCTAGGTTCATCTTAATCTCTTTGCATAACATTTTAGGCTTCATTTTAATCCATTTAAATTGCATTACATTTCAGGTTCATCCATTTAAAAACACAAGTAGGTTCATTTTAGCTGCATATCATTACACATCATATCATATTCATTTATCACATAGGTGCATGACAAAATTAAAAATAGCATCATCACATTGCATTCCATACATATAAACATCTCATAAACAATTAGTTGCATTACAACACCATCAGCATCACCATTGAAACAACATATACATCTAGTGGCATATACATAATTCCATACATTTTCATACATAATAAATGTTCATTAGTCTGCATATTCAGTTACATCATATAGTCCATAAAATCACAACACCATGCATATATCACAAAATACATCCATGCATCCACCAAATCACACACATCATTTGAAACAACATCACACATCCACAACATATAAAACATAACACGTGCATCCACCATATAAGAACATCATAAACCATCAGAAGTATCGCATCATATATAATCACCACAAAAACAATGTACATCGCTCACATCATCAAAAAATAAAGTGTCCTAATACAATGCCTCTAAGGGATAACATGGTATAACTCTCACATCGAGGATCCTCTCTCTGAGGGAGTAGGAGACATTGACCCTGGTCGAGCCTGTGATCCTGCCGACGGCTATGGCTATGATGCTACGGGTACCTGAGGACCCTGCTGGGGCACATGTGAGGGAGGAGGCATCATCTACTATACTGACTGCACAGATCTCGATCTATGTGATCTCGACGCCCCCGATCTGCTGACCTCGCTATAACTCAGTGCCCATTGCGCCGTGGGCACGGCTCCATAGTACAACCCCCAATAGTACCATGTCTGTGATCTGGCCTCTACTAGCTCTCCCTGTATCTGATGTGCGTGTGTCTGCACTTGAACCAGATGGGCCTGCATCCCTGCCAAAATCAGGGCAAGTCCCCCACCTGAAGTCTGTACACTGCTCAACGCAGTCTCTGCCTAATGTGCTCTCACGAGCGCTGCATCCCGCTCTATCCTCATATCCTCCATGTCCTCTCGAGCCTGAGCCAACTGAGCCTCTAGCACTGCCACCTGCCCATCTACTCCCCGTAGCTATCCCAACTCAGCCTCTCGGTGCCCTAACGCCTCCTCTAGGCTAGCCACCTCAGCACGTAATGTCTCCACCTCCTCCGTCTCCTCCCGTGGACATTGCCGAGGTGTCAGCCTCTCACCCTCTGCCACCACCCCTGCCCCTGAACTCCCTGCCCCGGTATCATGTCTATCGACTCGCAGCTACTCCACCCGTGATGGAGATAGGTCACCCTACTCTGCCCTCGGCTGTCCACCGCGTCGTCACGGTGCTCTACCCTACCGTCCGCCCCTAACCTGGGCCTGCTGTGCTGGAACCTGTTGTCCAGGAACCTGCTATGCTGGCACCTCCTGCTCCACCTGTCCCTATCCCACTGCCGCTGCTGCCACCTCATCTACACACTGACCATCTCTCGCGATCACCCTCTCCTCCCCATCATCCATCACCTCCACAATGTAATCTACAATAACCTCATCTCCACCATCTAGATCATCTCCACCCCCATCTCCCTCATCCTCTGATACCTCCACTGTCGGATCTGTCAATCGAGTGGGCTGATGCATCTGCCACCATACCTCATAAGCAGGCGTAGTACCTGCATCCCTCACTGTGCTCCTCCAATCCCACTGAACTGGCTGAAGTGCTGCCCAATCATTTAGTGCAACCTGTGGCTATAATGGTATGGGCCAGTAAGCTGTATCCTGTGGCATCCGCACATATATCGCCATCTGCTGAGGCGTATCCTATACCAGTCCAAACTGACGCATAACCTGCGAGGGTAGGTACATCTCTATGGTACGGTCTGCACAACCCATAAGATATCTCTACTGAAATGTGTACGGGAGATGAGTCACATCATCAGGCCACTCCTCACAACCAATATATGCACGCCATACCACGCTAATCACGTCATCTAGTATCCTCCACCAGTGGCGGACCTGTCCAGTGTATGTATACTCTGCATCTTGATACAAGAACACAAACGCCTTAAACGGCTGCCGATAATAACCACATGTCAGCTGAGTCACAGGGATATGCTCCCAAATCCATACGTGTAGCAGTGTAATCCCAACAGATAGAGCCCTGTCATGAAGATAAGCGACCGTGTGCATCTCGTGTAGCAGCTATGCTAACATCACCAGCCCCCATGCGTAGACAATATCATGGCTCACCATCCCCTCTATCATCCTGCCCCAGCCCACAGGAAAACCTTTGCCTCGTCTATCCGGCAGCACCACACCTCCAATCAACGCACACAGAAATAAGGCAAAGGGATCTGCACCCGCCACCAGCGTCCTATCATAATCCAACTCCCTCCCATCTGCCAAAAAAACCACATGCTCTGCTCTGAACACTCTGATCAATGCAGTCCGCCCCCTCCTCGTGTCATACCTCACACGTCGACCTAGAATCGGCAGCTTGAGGATGCGATAAACATCCTCAAGTGTGATGGTCATCTCTCCTGTTGGCAGTAGAAAGCTGTACGTCTCGGTGAGGTATCGCTCCACCATCACCGTCATCAGAGCTCTATGAGCTCGCAGCACTGGCATCGATGACACCGTCCAAAGCCCTAGCCTCGCTAGTCGAGGCCACCATGCCTCATCAAATAGTGGCATCATGGATTGCACTCGTCGCTCCCGCGACTGCAGTATAAACCGCTGTGTATCCTGCATCCACCACTTCTTCATTAGATACTAACTTATTTTCCCCACACACACTTTTTCTTCTAAAATGTCTCATAGGCCCAAATCATGTGGCCCCACACGGACAGTCCCTAGTGCCAATTTTAAAATGGTGCTACTTCTCCCTATCCATTGTGCCAATACAGATAATGGTGCCACTGCACGCCCTGTATCGCGCTAATCCAGTCGATGGCGAAGTATTTCATTTTCACATCAATTTATATTTTAGCGCTAAAACTTACAATAGCGCTATTCCCCATTATGGCGCTGTGAGGGTAAAATAGTGCATCAATCAAATGAATAACAGATGACCCAAACATCAACAGAATAGAGAAACAAAGAAGATTCAAATGAACAAAGCAATGAACAAACACAACAAACCTCTTCCGTTTCGAAACTTCTGTTGTTCGCCTATCACGAATCGTCCTTTCGCAGATGAGATGAGCCCTCAGAGAGTGCAATCTTTTAAAAGCTGTTGGAGGAAGTCGATGGTGAACGGCTATAGTGTGACATGCAAGGAAGGTGAGCTCCAATGCAACAATGGTGATCTCAAGCTTGTGGATGACAAATGGGTGCCAAAGGCGTGCTGGTGATATTTCTGCAGAGTAACGATGTCAAAAGCCTGGATGATTAGAATGAAGGGATGAAGCTTCATTTATAGACCCGGAGGAATAGGAATCAACGGTTGAGAGAAGATATGAAGATCAACGGTTGAGGATGGTTGAGGAATGTGCAACCAGTGGAAATGTGACAAGTGTCCCAGCTCCATCATGAAAGGTGGGATGTGACAAAACTGATTGGAGAGTTAACTCCATTGACTGGTCTGTTAACAGAATTGATTGATCAGTTAGAAGAGTGGATTGTGGAACTGACTGGATTGATTGAGGATTTGACTCAACTGACAGGTTAGTTAACAGATTTGATTGATTGGTTAACTGACCTCTGATTGGAGAAGAAATAGGCCATGTGGGTGAGGGAAAATAAGATAATTAAATATTAAATATATTTAATTACATGTGCAACCTGATGATGTGGACAAGGTGAGGTGGAAAAGGTGAGGTGTAAAGGTGAGGTGGAACTTTGAATTTAGAACTTTAGGATAGAGGAAATAGGATTAATTAAATAATTTATGATTATTTAATTGTGAAGGACAAATAGAAGAATTTTAATTAAATAAATTGAATTTATTTAATTATGGAACAGTGAATCGATTAAATAAATTTAGAATATTTATTTAATTAATAGAAGAATGGAATAAATATTTAGAATTTATTTAATTATGGAACAGTGAATCGATTAAATAAATTTAGAATATTTATTTAATTAATAGAAGAATGGAATAAATATTTAGAATATTTATTTAGGATGATTTGTGTCATTTTTAGGCGTATACATTTTGCCCCTCTTTGATGCAATGCAGTTTACAGCGTTGCTTCAAAGAAATTGATAGTCTGAGTGATGATACATGCCCCAGTTTGTCCCTGGTATAGGTTAAATGACGATAGGATGCCCCCTCGGGAGATTGGACGGAAAAAACGGCGAAAGTTTTGGAGACAGACGATCTCACGACGAGGAAGGGGTTAGGATAGGTTGGAGGAAAAGGGACGCGGTCAGGGATGCGGGAAGAAAACGGGAGGAAAAACGGACACGGGAAGTAGCCACAGTCATCACCTAGCCAGAATTAGGGTTTGGAGGCTATAAATAGGAGCTGGGTCCACAAGAATAGTCATTTGCACACTTGGTTGATCTGGATTGGAGAAAGAGAGCTCAGAGCAAACCTAGAGCAGCATGGCGGCCAGAGCAGCAGACATTCCACGCGAGGAGCACCGATTCGAGCGAGTCCGACGATTCGGGCGGCCAGCAGAGGCAGGACCCCCGGTATGTGCTTCGAAAAAATTCTCCTAGGGTCGAGTTTAGGTGTCATAAATGCTCGTAGAAAATAGGTGAAATGAATGCGCCGAAACGCAGAACGGCGCATATGCCTCGCGAAGCTGCGCTTTTGTGATTTCGCGGCGCATATGCCTGTTTCAGGGGCGCAGGCGTGAAAGCTGCGCATGTGTTCATTTTGGCGGCGCTTTCGTAATTAAGCGGCGCTTTTGTATTTTCGCCGCGCATGCGTGAAATGTAGCAGCGCATTTGTTAAAGTTGCGCATATGTGACTTCTTGCAGTGCATCCGTAATTTAGCGGCGCATACGTGGATTTATGCGGCACATGCGTTAGAACGGCGCATATGTGGCCTGTAGCGGCACATATGCATTTTTGCGGCGCATATGTTGATTGTTGCGGCGCATATACCAGAAATGGTGCATTTACCACCTGTAGTGGCGCATTTGCTTGGGACGGCAAATTACTTAGCCAAACTGACTCGATTAGCGTCCTGTTTGACGCAGGAATCGATGAGCTATCTCCGAGATTGCAGGAATCTAGTCGAGAGATGTAGTGTGCTGTTTTGATCAATTTGAAATGCTAAGTTTAGTTGATATAGTCCAATAGATATGTTGAGTATGGTATATGCGGCCTGAGACTGACGCCTTGCTTTGCGTGCTTGCAGGAGGAGATACGAGAGACATTGCAGTCGAGGGAGACGTTCCCTATGCCTCTATTGCAGAGACATATGTTGACGGAGGCTGATAGAGTGGCGCTTGGTGCCATGGGCCTAGATTATGTTTGCTTTATGCCTGAGGTGCGGGTGAATCGAGGACTGTTGACAGCTACCGTGGAGAGATTCCACAGCGAGGACGGGACCTTCCACTTCCCTACTGGAGAGATGACTGTGACGCTGGAGGACGTCTATAGGATACTGCACTTGCCCGTGGTAGGCGAGTTGGTGGAGTACGACGCACAGCGGGACGCGGGACTCGCCGAGTGTCAGCGAGTATTTGACGATCCCGAGCTGGTGGGACAGGTCATCCCCTGGCAGGACATATACGACTGTTACGACTACTTCCCTGGGATTGTGGCTGGACTGATTGCGGGCGTTGTATGCCCGGACAGGAGATCGCACGGGTTCCCTATTGGATGGGGCAGGATCATGGAGCAGATGCTGACTGAGGGCACTCGATATGCGTGGGGACCTTGCGTGCTAGCCCACTTATATCACGACATGCATCAGGTGGTGTACCACTGCAGCACGAGTCTATCGGCTCGGGTGTTGCTGTTACAGTTTTGGCTGTGGGAGCACATAGCGGTGACTAGGCCGATATGCGTCTTTGCTAGGCAGAGGGGAGAGCCGTATAGCTATGGCTACGCAGGAGTGATTTCCCAACACAGGCTGGGGAAGCTGGAGTATTGGCGGCATACGTTGGATGGGATAGATGTGGTCGTCTGGCGACCATATCTGGACTGCGAGCCTTGGGATGATGAGGGAGATGAGCTGCCCTTTTGCTTTCAGACCAGGTGGTTGATAGGCCGGACACGGCACATCTTGGAGAGGCAGACAGTGGGCTGAGTACTGAGACAGTTCGGCAGGAGACAGGGCATGCCGCAGGGACAGGCCATGTTTGCACGGAGACATGCAGAGAGGGTCCGATGGGGGCCGATGGCTTCTTATGAGGAGGCTCTGGCAGAGTTCCAGCAGTTGCCTTATGTGGCATGGGATATGAGGCGAGAGATTGCAGATGCGGGGGTTACACGGGAGTATGAGGATTGGATTACTGCACATCCATTCCTGAGATATTCAGGACCTGGCATGCTGGTGCCTCGTATCGACGAGGCGGACTCAGAGGAGGAGGGAGAGGCTGGCCCAGGGGGGAGGGCCGCTAGAGGAGGACGAGGACGTGGTGGCCGAGCTGCAGAGAGGCCGAGGCAGCGGAGGAGGATAGACCGGGCTGGGCAGGCAGTGCCAGGACAGGGAGAGGTACATGACAGGACTATAGCCAGTCTGAGGGGTCAGGTGCGAGAGCTGCAGGCACAGCTGAGGAGAGTGGAGAGGAGGTGAGATACAGATGCAGCGGTGATCGCTGGTTTGACTCGCGAGCGAGACATGGCCGATGCCCGGGTACGCCTTATCCGAGTAGAGAGGGACACAGCAGTGGCTGCCATGGGTACAGATGCAGCGAGCTCTTTTCTAGTTGGGCAGGTGCAGCAGGCATAGGCACAGGTAGGCCAGTTGCAGACGCAGTTGGCACAGGCGCAGACAGACTTAGCCAGAGTGCAGCAGCAGGCACAGTACTACCGAGGCTTGTACCATGGTGCCGTGTCATCGAGCCAGAGGGCAGGGAGTTTCAGGACTCAGTCTGGGGTGGCCCACGGAGTAGGTCCATCCCAGTCAGGGGCATCCGTCATGGGACCTCAGCAGTCAGGAGCTAACAGTGGTGGCCCACAGCCGCAGGGGTAGTCGGAGACCAGATTTTGTACATTTTGGGACATGTATCACCGTCTATTTAGACGTACATTGTATATGACACTTTGATTTTGAGAGAGATGGTGATATTGTATATTTGGACATCTTTGTATATGATAGTATGGATGATGATGTAGCTTTGTGTATCTATTGCATGCGTTTATGAGATGATTATTTCTATTGCATGATGTGGTTCTATTGCATAGTTAGATGGTTTATATGATGCTATATGAGAAATACTTTGATATGCTGCTATATGATGTCTATATGATTTAATGTGACAAATGAATGCAAAGTTAATATGATGTTCTTGTGATGATGCAAATGTATGTATATGAAACATGATTTCTATGTTATGATGCTGTATATGTGGTGTGTAAATGAGCTAATGCAGATGTGTGTATGGAACATGATTTCTATGTTATGATGTTGTATAGATATGTGAGATGCTACTGGATATTTATATGATGTAATGCTTTGAATGTATGCATTTGTAACATGAGTACTATGGGGTGATGTAACTATATATGTGATGCACTTAGCTATGTTGTTTGATTTTCTGGGCTTTTTAAGATTAAGATGTGATGCAAATGTATTGGTGACCTAATGCATTGGATGGTGCATTCTACTAACCTACTCATGTGCATGACTAGTTTCTACGAATGATATGATATGCTCCTATATGCCTTGTTTTTGTGATGTCCAAATGTACTCTATCGACAGAAGAATGACATGATGGATAGAGGAATGGTTGCGGAAGAATGACTTAGGAATTTTTCTTGATATCGTTACTCTGCATAGTTTGAATGATGAGGATTGTATGGATGGGTGTATGGATATAGGACGGATGCTTTGCTTTTAGATTGCTTTATTTCATCATTGGGCATTTTGTTTTTGGTACTTTTCTAAAATGTTGTAAGTGAATACAAGCACCGAGGTATAATTGAACCAAGATGACCTGAGTATCGCTTACATGGATTGTGATTGAGCAAGTTAATACAAGCATCTAGTCAAAATTTGAATCTAGATGACCTGAGTACCTCTTGCGTTTCAACAAGCAAGGATTGCCCCTGTTCGTGTTAGACCTTTGATGTCCTCGATGATCTTTTGCCGATCACGTCCTAAGACAAGGCTTCACATTACTAAAGTTTAATCCCCAAATAGAAAACAAAGAAAGTAATCATGCCCCCATCATAGCATCTCTAGCTGTTGGCATCCTCGAGTAGCATAGGAAGGTATGATAGCAAAATCAAGACTCTGTAACTTAACCCTAGGTTCCAATCTACAAAAGCACATTTGTGTTGATAAGTGTTTATTTCTTGCCTTAATTTGCATAAAATCATTTAGAAGACCTTGGGTATTTGCTTTGTATTGGATAGGTTAAGATGCTCATTGTCGGGATTTCTGCTTGAAGTGCGGGTGTTTACTTGCATTTGCTTACCTGACGAGAAGGTTGCACTATCCTTATTGAGAAGACGGACCCTAAGGGACTGACCTAGTGCCTCGGGGGCTCATTGCTAAATGGCCTTGCCTACGTGACGACGCAGAGGCAACGTAGTTCGGGGTAAACCCTAATGGACCATGGATGGACTAGAAGAAAGACGACAAGAATGAAGACAAGAGGGGAGACGAATGGGACTTTGGGAGAGATGGAAGCCTCGGGGGCGCATTAGAATAATGGCCTTGCCTACGTGACGGCGCAGAGGCAACGTAGTTCATGGATTCGGACCACAGATACTGACGAGAGACACTACGCTAGGCTCACTTCGAGGAGACGATATGGGACAAAACCTTGGTTGACAAGGCCACAAGCTGAGTATCAAGCCATGATAGGTAACTGTCAAGTGTTTACTGTGGGATGGATATGGCTCGAATGGGGAAAATAGAGGGAGAATGGGCTCAAGGTGATTGGATTCCCAAAGATGGAGAATGCGGTTTGTCACAAGTAACGCCTGTTTACCAGGTTTTCATCACTTGCTTTTATTTACACGAGAAGCTAGAAAGTAACATGACGCCTGATTGCCAGGTTTTCATCAGGCTACCTATCCAAGGCGCCTGTTTGCCAGGTTTTCACCAAAGGACGATTTTTTTTTGCATGCTTTCTATTTTTTTCAATTTTTTTTTGTATTTTCTCTTTGTAACTTTTGATGATTTTTTTTTTTTTTTTTATTGTGCCCCCTTGCATTGGGGTTCTCTTAGGTATAGAACCTGCGAAGGTGCATGCTGTTGATGGGATCATCAAACAACTCACCTTCTGATGTGGCCAACTGATATGCCCCCGATCCATAAGCAGCTACAATCACATAGGGTCCAAGCCAGTTAGGCTCGAACTTACCTTTCTTTTCTCTGTCCTGCTGATTGCGAGGGTTCTCTTTTAGGACGAGGTCCCCAATCTTGAAGCATCTTGGTCTAACCTTGTGGTTGTAGCTTCTTGACATCATCTGTTGATAGGCTTTGAGATGGTCAAAAGCTTTCTGGCGTCATTCCTCTAGCAGTTCTAGCTCTTGCAGTCTGGAGACTCTGTACTCTTTGTCTGATATGAGACCTTTCAACGACACCCGAAGGGAGGGGAGTTCGACCTCAATAGGAAGGATGGCTTCAGAACCATAGACGAGGGCGTAGGGTGTAGCACCTGTGGGAGTGCGTATGCTGGTTCGATAGGCCCACAGAGCGGGATTGAGCTGGACGTGCCAATCGCGACCGGCTTCATTGACAGTCTTCTTTAGGATTTTCAGAATGGTTTTGTTTGATGCCTCAGCTTGGCCGTTACCTTGGGGGTAATATGGGGTGGAGAAGCGATGTTGGATCTTGAACTGTTCACAAAGTTCCTGGACATCTTGATTTTTGAAAGGTCTCCCGTTATCCGTTATGAGGATGCCATATCGGCAGATAATGTAATTCAGAATGAAAGAGGAAATTTGCTTTCCTGTGACGGTTGATAAGGGAACGGCTTCAATCCACTTTGTAAAGTATTTAGTAGCGGTTATGATGAATTTATGGCTGTTGGAAGAAGGCGGATGAATCTTTCCCACGAGGTCTAGTCCCCACTGGCAAAAGGGCCAGGGTGTCGTTAGAGGTCTCAACTCCTGAGCAGGTGCATGAATCAGGTTCCCATGTATCTGGCATTGTTTGCACTTTTTGACGAACTGATATGAATCCATTTCCATATTGGGCCAGTAATAACCCAAACGCATGAGTTTCTTAGCTAAGGAAGGACTGCTGGAGTGTGTTCCGCAGATCCCTTCGTGCACGTCTCGCAAGGCAGTTATAGATTCTTCCTGTTCTAGACAACGGAGTAAAGTACCATCCAGACCACGTCGGTAAAGGGTATTGGCGATAATGGTGTAACGGGAGGCTTGTCGGATGAAGGTTCATTTTTGGTTGGAAGAGAGGTCCAAAGGAAGGATATTGTCCTTGAGGTAAGTGTAGGTCTTACCGTACCAAGGTGAATCAGATCCCACTAGGTGGCAGATGGAATGGGTTTCAAGGAGATCATAAGCCGGCTGTCGAATTGTTTCTACTAGGAACTCATACCGTGACTCCTGTTCAGGTATCTCAAGAAGAGAGGCTATGGTCGCCATTGCGTCGGCTGCTTTGTTCTCTATCCTGGGTATTTGCTCAAACGAGATGGTCCCAAAATGTTCTTTGAGATCGTCGACCATTCGCTTATATGGGATGAGCTTCTCATCTTTGGTCTGATACTCGTCGTTGACCTGGTTTATGACAAGCTGAGAATCACCATAGACACGTAGTGCTTGAATTTTCCACTCAGTGGCCATCTTGAGACCAATTACCAAAGCCTCATACTCTGCTATATTGTTAGTGCATGGAAATAGCAACCTGTAGGACTTTGGAATTGTGTCGCCTTGGGCAGTGATAAACAAGATACCTGCCCCCGATCCATGGTTGGTGTAAGACCCGTCGAAGTAGAGTTTCCAAGGAGATGTGGACAGAGTGAATAGAGATTCATCAGGGAACTCAAACTGCATTGGTGAAGTGTCCTGTAATGGTGCCTCAGCTAGTTGGTCTGCGATGATTTGCCCCTTGATGGCTTTTCTATCCACATACTCTATATCATATTCGCTAAGAAGCATAACCCATTTGGCTAGTCGTCCTGTGAGAGCTGCTTTGCTGAGAAGATATTTTAGTGGGTCGATCTTGGCAATGAGTTTGACAGGATGTGCCAACATGTAGTGTCGGAGTTTTTGTGAGGCAAAAACCACCGCAAGGCATGAACGTTCCACTTGTGAGTACTGCAGCTCGTAGCCCACTAAGGTTCGACTGATATAGTACACAGCTCTTTCCTTGTTCTCATAGTCTTGCTGCGCTAGGAGAGCCCCAAGAGCAGTAGGTGTAGCGGATATGTAGAGAATCAAAGGTTTTCCTTGGATCGGAGGCATGAGTATAGGAGGATTCGTGAGGTACTCCTTGAGCTTGTTAAATGCCTCTTCACACTGCTCATCCCATTTAAATGGAACGTTCTTATGTAGGAGGTGGCTGAAAGGATGGCACTTGTCGGCCAACTGTGAGATGAACCTGCGGATGGCCTGTAGCTTGCCCTATAAGGATCTCAACTGTGTTAGAGTTTTGGGCGGAGGCATGTCCATGATTGCCTTGACCTTGGCTGGGTCTACCTCTATGCCGTTTGCGGACACGATGAAGCCTAGCAGCTTGCCTGATGTGACCCCAAACACACATTTCTTCGGGTTCAATTTTACTTGGAATTGGTCTAGCCGTTGGAAGACTTTCTCTAATGTGTCCAGGTGTGAGTCCCTGGTGAGTGATTTTGCCAAGATGTCGTCAACATAATCTTCCATGGTCACATGCATCATGTCGTGGAATATAGTTGTCATGGCCCGCTGGTATGTAGCACCTGCATTTTTCAGCCCAAACGGCATGACATTCCAGCAAAAAGTACCCCATGGACAAGTGAAAGCGGTTTTGTGCTGATCCTCTGGTGCTATTTTGATCTGGTTGTACCCTGAGAATCCATCCATAAGTGACAACATTGTATGTCTCGCCGTGAGGTCGACTATGATATCGATGTTAGGCAAGGGAAAGTCATCTTTGCGGCATGCTTTGTTTAAGTCTCTAAAATCGTTGCATAGTCGAACCCCGCCGTCTGGTTTAGACACTGGTACGATGTTTGATATCCATTCGGGGTAATCAATGGCCCTGATGAACCCTACGTCTAACAATTTCTTGAGTTCTTCCTTGACCAGGAGGGCAATATGGGGATGCATTTTTCTCAGTTTTTGCTTTACAGGTTTCACCCCTGGATCCAATGGCAAGTGATGTAGAATCAGGTTTGGGTCCAAACCTGGCATGTCGGCATATGACCAAGCAAAACTGCCTCTCTTCTTTTTAAAGAATGGTACAAACTTGGTTTTCTCAGGTGGCGTGAGAGATTTTGCAAAGTGGATTATCTTAGGCTGCTCTTCAGATCCAATGTTCACTGGCTCTGTTGGCTCTACCACGATCTGTGACCTTTCTTGATACATGTCACTTGGGAGGGTGTCAAGCAATCCATCGTCAGGTGCCACAGTTGGGTTTTCACCTTCAGATACGTCCTTTCTTTTTACTGTTTTATGATCTGACACTGCCGCATGGCGGTTTTCACCGTCAGATCCCTTTTTGATCTTTACATTTTTGCAACTAGAAGGCTTGGCACCCTCCCCAAAGTATGCTACAGTATTGAGTTCGATAGTGAAACCGGCTTTATGATCTCCTTTTGGTAAATGATCTCGAAGTCCCATATAGTCAATGTAGGCATCATCGTTCTGGAACACATCTAATTGAGGGGTCCCTTTCAGGTCCCAGTCAATAAGCTCAGGGTGTAAGAGGGGAAGGGAGTCGGATGAAAGACCTGATTCGTTGATAGTGTGGATGGAAATACTAGGAGCACAGGTGGGGGTAGTGTTCTGGGTGGTACTTTCTTCCAGGTTGTTTATCGCAATGGAATCTATACTTTCCTCGAAAGCCATAACTTCAGGGAGGGGCAAATCAGACTCCAGTGGTCTGTCCCGTTGCGTTTGTCTCTCATGATATGGGCTAAGGGTTTGGATGGTATCAATCTCCTTGTCATCGTAGGAGTGTTCTGTCAGCTCGTCCCATTCATACTGATTGGAATCATCTGAATCTGCGTCACTATCCTCTAGGAGTGTTTGAATTGTCTCCACTAGGCAGGCATTTTCTTTGGCTTTACCTTTACCTTTGTAGCCTAGGCCAGTCGTGTTTCTAGCCATAGAGGAGGAAGAGGGTTGTATAGGTTCGATGATCCCCTCTTTTCTGAGGCCGATAGGGCCTTGTCCTTCATATCCCATCCTATGCAAGATGGTTTCACCTCGCCCATAGAGCTCTGTAGGGAGTCTGGGTGGATCTTGGGATGTGTTTTCTTCTTCGGCATAGAGCCATTGTAAGAGATCTCGCTCCTCTGATTCATCGGATAAGGTCCCCCATTTTACAAAGGGGTTTGCGGGAGTTGTAGGAGGAGCAGAGGGCTTTGGAAAATGCCTGGGTTGATGCTTGGGCTGGCCAAAGGAGCGAGGAGACAAGGGCATTTTTACAAGGTTGAGGCTGTGCTCAATCTGGTATTCCCCCACGCCATTTTCTTTTATGGTGATTTTCATTGGTTTGGGCTGTGAAGAGGAAGCTTCGGCAGTATGGTCTTGTGGCGGAGTAGGGGAGATATGGGCTCGGTTGTTGGGAATGACACATTCTGGTTTGGCTTGGAATGAGTTGCAATGCTGGTAGGGGTCGGGGTCGCCGTGTATGGTGACCTGCTTGCCATCGTGTGGGAACTTTATGCATTGATGGTAGGTGGAGGGGACAGCTTTCATGGCGTGGATCCATGGTCTCCCTAGGAGAATATTGTAAGCAAGCTCCCGATCAAGGACTTGGCACACCACATCTTTAATTACCGGTCCCACTTGAATGGGTAGGACAACCGTGCCCTTCGTGGTGCGTTCCTCCTCGTCATAGGCCTTTATGGTAATCTTTCTCCGTGGATCCACTGCCTGTTCAGAGAACCCCAATGCAAGGACTAGCTTCAAAGTGCAAATATTCAAACCGTCACCCCCATCAATGAGAACCCTCTTGATGCGGTGCCTATGTACGAATGCGACAATGTGTAGAGGAGTGTTGTGGGGTTGAGACATGGAAAGGTCATCTTGTTCTGTGAATGATATGGAAGGGGAGGATGTCAAATTACCCACCATGGTTTGAAACTTTTCTTGGGCTAGGTTAGTGGGGACAGTAGTCTCCACTAAGGCTTTCTCAAGAATCTCCTTATGAGAAGGAGATAGACGCAGGAGCTCCAATATAGAAATATGAGCCGGAGTCTTTTGCAATTGGTCGATGACATTATATGGGCGGGGGTTGGACGGAGATGGCGACGACCTTGGAGGAGTGGTGTTGATCGTGACTCTACCACTGCGGGTAATTATACTACAACCAGTTCCGTTAGGTCCTGGTTGTTGATTGGGGGATATGACGTTGACTTGCGGAACATGCTCAGAAATGCAGTTAATGGTGTACTCAAAGGGAACGCTTGCATAATTAGCATTACTCGACCCACTGTTCTGGTTTGGCCTGTTACGATTGTTGTCATTATTGTTATGGCCATTGGAGTTGTTGCCATTGTGACCATTGTTGTGGTTGTAACCATTGTTGTTGTGGCCGCCGTTGTGATTGTTGTTATACGGCCGGTTGTGGTTTAGGAGAGGATCTCGGTAGGCCACATGAGATTCATTGGAGGTATGCTGTTGTGTTCCTCCAAGATTCTGGTCCAGTATATCTTGTATGACGTTCTTAAGACGGATGCAATTATTGGTTGTGTGCCCCCTTCCTCGATGATACTCGCAATAGTCTGTGTCCTTCCAATAGGGAGGTTTGACTATAGGCTCATAGTCACTTGTTGGCGGTAGAGAAATTTCATTGTTAGCCAACAACTTCCTGAGAGCAGACTCTTGAGATTCTCCTAACGGCGTGAATTTTCTCCTTGGATTCGAATTGAACCAAGGTCTAGATTCCCGAGGGAGTGGCTTGTTGAGTGCACCGTTATTTGCTTCTTCCTTAAGAGTGAATATGGGTTGTTGTTTAGGGGCTGCCGCCTTGGCATCCACTACTCCATCGTTGACCACATTCTTGTTCTTGGTCCAAAACTTTGACTTGTCAGTTGTGTAATTGGAAGGAGGTGTGTCCTTGTAGAGCTTGAGAGTTCCTTTAGCGATCATAGCTTTCTCAATGAATAGCCCCATTTCGATGACTTTGGTGAATGAGGTAGGGCATTGTATCTGAATCTGATAGCTAAGATCGGGATTCAAATTGTGGACAAACATTTCCAATAGTTGTTTCTCAGGCATGTCGTAAGAACACTTGCTAGCTAGCTGTCGCCATCGTTGTAAGAAGGTGGTGAAAGACTCACCACCTTTTTGTTTGGTGTTGCATAGGTCGAGCATAGATACTTCGTGTTCTATGTTGTAAGAGAAGTGCGTTATGAATTTATTGACAAGTTCATCAAAAGTTTTGATTCCTGGTGGAAGACGCGAGAACCACTCCATAGCTTGACCCCCTAAAGATCTTGGGAATAGTCTCATTAAGTAGGTCTCGTTGTGAGCTACTTCTAAACATGCTGCAGTGAATTCCCTGATATGATCTCTAGGGTCCCCCTTCCCTTTGTATTTGTCAAATTTCAGGATTCTGAACTGAAAGGGGAAAGGTTTCATGACCACACTTCTGTCAAAGGGGTATGGTGCTATATCTTCCAAGGAGTAGTTCTTGGAACTGGTGCCGATCTTAAGGTTGGAGATTTCTAGTTTTAGACTCTCAATTTGTTGTCTCACATCCGCTATAGGAGCATTTTGATCTATGTGTTGTTTTCCTCTTTCATGGGCCTGGGGGACCGTGTCATTTGTGCCTCTCTCATGTGCCTTTGGGACTGTGTCATTTGTGTCCCTCTCATGTTCATTGTCTGCATTTTCCATGATGGAGCTAATGTCAAAGTCTGCGGGGAGTTTGAGTCCGAGACTAGCAAGATGATGGAAATATTTGGTGGGATCCTCAAGGAGTACTCGCTCCACTAGGCGTTGGAATTTGCTATCTTGCATGTGTGCCACTAATTCTTCACGAGAAAATTCTTCATCATCATCACGTGGTGGGGCGATGTGATCGGAAGGGTCGGCCATTTCAGTTAGCTTGTTGTACTGGGATCGAGTAAGAACCATGCAAGGTGGGGTGGGATGAAGTGGACAAGGATTAGAAATTTTGGCAAGGTGTCGACTAAGACTGTAATGAATGGGATATCTAGGACAAGACTTGGACAAAGGGTTCTCTCGCTCAATGACTTCAGGTAAGACGGTTGACACAAGACTCTAGCCACTAGCAAGGGTAGTCGATACCAGTCTCACTGTGTAGGGCTTAGTCGTTCAACAAGACTACTAGCAAAAGGTACTGTGACCTACTAGGCTTACGTGAGTTCACTAAAGAAGGACCTATGTCAAATCGGTATGGGACAGAATGACGATGGGGTAAGAGTGACTAGGACAGAAGGTGACGGGGACGACCGTCGAAAGAGAGAGAAATGGGTGAAATGGATGAAAACTGACTGCAAGGTTGATTCTGACCTCGGAAAATGAAACTAGGCTGAAATGGGTACTCCGAACAGCTGACGAAAATTTCTCAAAAATAGAGCAGATGCTCACTGTCACACATGCGCAGAAACAGATGCGCAGCAAGAATAGGTAAATGCGCAGTAAGTCGTTGTATATGCGCCGCTCTGGTGAGGTATGTATGCGCGGTAACAGTGTGCAAATGCGCAGCAGAAAAGTATATGTGCAGCAGGTCGGCGTATATGCGCAGCAAGTCACTGCAAAAGCGCAGCATAACAGTGTACATGCGCAGCAGAAAAGTACAAAAGCGCCGTAAGTCGGTACAAAAGCGCAGCAAGTCGCTGTATATGCGCCGCAGAAATGGATATATGCGCAGTTCTGGTATTTTTGGGCAAATTTTTGGGATTTTTCTCTGTTTTTGGTATTTTTTGGCTGGAATAAGTCTTCCTGATCTGATTTTATGAATTAATTTAGCAAGAAAACACAGCAAGCACAAAGAGTATTTTGTAGTTTTCCATTGTTTTTGTAGTTTTTCGACTCTATTTTGGACAAAAGCAAGTACAAAATCCTAGGCGAGAAATGGATTATAAGGGATTTGGGCCACTAAAACAAGAGGTTTGTAATTCGGGCAACCGTTCAAGTGGTTACACGTGCGGCGGCGCTACTCTCCGTTATGGAGTCTCCCAGCCTCACAGGGTTGCGCCTGAGAGGGTTTTGGGGGAGGTTGGCCGTCGGTGTAACATAACAGCGCTCGTTGCAGGAGGTTTTCACCTCAAGTACAATTTATTTTAAGTGGCTCGGTAGGGCTTGGTGTTAGCCTGTTACCACTCAGGGTCGTTCCCGCTTGGACAAGCGTGCATCCAAGGGCAGGCCCCTCCTAAAGGTTAAACAAGTAGAATGACAAGTCTGGCACTCTGATCACCCAGAAGAGGGGAGAGCATAAGCCTATTGTCATTCGCAAGCACAGAATACACTGATTAATCCACCCTAGTTAAAAAGATAAAAACTAAATGGGCTAAGCTAGTCAAACAAAACTTTGAAGTGATTTCAACAATATTGCAGTGGTTCAATTTTAAGTCCCAGAAAGCAGTTGTGAGTTCAATTTTAAATCCACATTGCGCGAGATTGTTAACTTTGAAATTCAGGTCTCACGATATAGCAATGGTTCATTTTAACTTCAGAAAGCAGTGGTGAGTTCAATTTTAGGTCCACGTTGCGCGAGATTGTTAACTTTGAAATTTAGGTCTCACGATATAGCAATGGTTCATTTTAACTTCAGAATGCAGTTGTGAGTTCAATTTTAAATCTTAGATAGCAATAACTTGGAAGTTTGTTTGCAATGCAAGCATGAAATAAACCAGTTACTTCCTCCCTAATTAAGACTAGATGAAGATTTGTAATGAACAACCATTTTACTCTTTCCCCGACAATGAAATGTGAGCTAGTTAGATGCAACTACATGTAACTGAACCCGAGCCTAACCTGCAAAACCGCTCCAGCAAACACCTGCAAAAGGGTTAGCGTTAGCAAAATACCCTAGAAAAGTACCAAAACCTGAGCCAGTTACAAATGCGCAGCTTCAGTGATCAGATGCGCAGAAGTGATCAACAGAAGCACTGTATTAACGAATGCGCTGTAAAAATGAACGTATGCGCCGTTAAAATGAACATATGCGCAGTTTGAACGTATGCGCAGCAACAGTCCTCATAAGCACCGTAACAGATAACAGATGCACCGTTTTAACGTATGCGCAACAATATTATATGAAAGCGCAGTAAAAGTTGATAAATGCGCAGTTTAAATAAAAGCGCCGTAACAGTCTATAAAAGCGCAGTAACAGTCAACAAATGCGCCGTTTTAACGAAAGCGCCGTAGCAGTCTTCAAAAGCGCCGTAAAAATGAACAGATGCGCCGAAAGAACCTGTGCGTGACTCTGCGGGGCCTATACGGAACCTGCCTTCAAAAAAGCTCAAAAACAGTAAAATAAAGGGGCAACGGCCCCACGGTGGGCGCCAAAAATGTGAGGGTAAAATAGTGCATCAATCAAATGAATAACAGATGACCCAAACATCAACAGAATAGAGAAACAAAGAAGATTCAAATGAACAAAGCAATGAACAAACACAGCAAACCTCTTCCGTTTTGAAACTTCTGTTGTTCGCCTATCACGAATCGTCCTTTCGCAGATGAGATGAGCCCTCAGAGAGTGCAATCTTTTAAAAGCTGTTGGAGGAAGTCGATGGTGAACGGCTATAGTGTGACATGCAAGGAAGGTGAGCTCCAATGCAACAATGGTGATCTCAAGCTTGTGGATGACAAATGGGTGCCAAAGGCGCGCTGGTGATATTTCTGCAGAGTAACGATGTCAAAAGCCTGGATGATTAGAATGAAGGGATGAAGCTTCATTTATAGACCCGGAGGAATAGGAATCAACGGTTGAGAGAAGATATGAAGATCAACGGTTGAGGATGGTTGAGGAATGTGCAACCAGTGGAAATGTGACAAGTGTCCCAGCTCCATCATGAAAGGTGGGATGTGACAAAACTGATTGGAGAGTTAACTCCATTGACTGGTCTGTTAACAGAATTGATTGATCAGTTAGACGAGTGGATTGTGGAACTGACTGGATTGATTGTGGATTTGACTCAACTGACAGGTTAGTTAACAGATTTGATTGATTGGTTAACTGACCTCTGATTGGAGAAGAAATAGGCCATGTGGGTGAGGGAAAATAAGATAATTAAATATTAAATATATTTAATTACATGTGCAACCTGATGATGTGGACAAGGTGAGGTGGAAAAGGTGAGGTGTAAAGGTGAGGTGGAATTTTGAATTTAGAACTTTAGGATAGAGGAAATAGGATTAATTAAATAATTTATGATTATTTAATTGTGAAGGACAAATAGAAGAATTTTAATTAAATAAATTGAATTTATTTAATTATGGAATAATGAATCGATTAAATAAATTTAGAATATTTATTTAATTAATAGAAGAATGGAATAAATATTTAGAATTTATTTAATTATGGAACAGTGAATCGATTAAATAAATTTAGAATATTTATTTAATTAATAGAAGAATGGAATAAATATTTAGAATATTTATTTAGGATGATTTGTGTCATTTTTAGGCGTATACAGGCGCTATTCAAGATGATAGCGGCGTTCTAACCATAATATGGCGTCAAAACGCCATGTTTCTTTCTCCCTGAGTTTTGGCGCTAATCCAGCCGATCGCACCAATATTTCCCCCAAATGGCTACAAAACTGCCCTACACTACCCTGGCAGATAGCGCTAATCCGCAGGATTGCGCTAATTCACCTTATCTTTGGCGCCACGCGCTCCAAACCCATATCCCAAACCCAACAAAATGTGCGTAAAATAAAAAATCACAAAGTTCAAGCTAGGCCCTACCTGGGGTCCAGCCTCGGGTGACCGCCTGACCTCTCAGAATTGCTCTGAGATGTGGTGAAGTCGCGGGAACTATGGGTTGCGCTCAGCCATCTCTCCTTTGTCTTTTTTTTTACAAAGTCAAAAGTGTGTCAATGTGGCACTCTTTGGGCCCACTTTGCCTAATATAGTGGGCCATGTCATCCTTCTATCTTTCCTTTTTTCCTCCAGGGTGCAGATCTCAACCTTTTTCCTCCATTTTTCCTCCTACCATCTTCTTTTTCCCCCACCTCTCCAACTGCCACTTCTGTCGCATCCTTTCGAGAGCTTACTTGCAAAATTTTCATTTTCCTGCTAACTTCTCGAGGGGGCATCCCCTATCTATCTCATTCCTTCCTGGCAGTTGGGGCATATTTTTCTTCGACCTGACGCCACTTCCCTCGTAGGTCCTGACACCACGTCAAAGAGGGGCAAATGTAGACACCTAAAAATGTCTCGACCACCAAACTGACTCCCGACATCCCTAAACATACCAATTTCCTTTCCAACCAATTAATTACATTTTTATTTAATTAATTACCCCTTTCATTTCCTAAATCCACACCATTTCATCCCCAAAATTGAATTAATTTTGTTGATTCAATAGTCCAAACCTTAGCCAATTGATTTAATAAATATGTAAAATTTATTAAATCAATTCCCCCATTTTCCCTAAATCGAATTAATTAGTTAAAACCATGTTAACTAATTAATCTAGCCTACTAATTAGCCTATCCCTACCCTAGACAATTAAAAAGCTATTATTTAATTGCCTACTCTAGCCTACCTCATCCTAGCCTTATGATTAATTAATTAAATCACTAATTAATTACTCTTATCCTCCCTCTAATCCCTCTACTAATTTATTCCAGCCACATTAATTAGGTTAATCACCTTAATTGAGTCAAACCCTCATTAACACTTCTCTCCACATCCCCCAAATTTTAAATTCAAATAAATCACACATCACATTTACTCCTCTTACACATCCCTTACACATGTCATAACTCATAAATATCCACTCTTCCCCAAATAAATTTTTAATTCATTTTACCCTTCCCCATGTGAATTTTTAATTCACAAATAACCCATCTCACCCAACCTCATTTATTCACCCCTTTCCCAAAAATAAATAAAAGATTTACTTTTATTCCTAGCCCTCCATCTTCCAATATCAAATCTAGGCCCTCCACATCACTTTCATCCTCCACCATTGATCTCTCCAATCAATTTCCACCCTTGGATCAAAATCTCTCCAAAAAGTCTATAAATACAACCTCTTACAAGTCATTTTCATCATCCAATTTCATGCAAAGTTACTACGCCAAAATCACCTTTGAGTAGATAGTGAGTTGCACAATTGAAGAGTATTTCACATTTGAATCTATAGTCTAGGGATAATCTTAGTCTTGGGAGCTTCTTTTGGGTGCAAAGGCTCCTTCTTCCCTTGATAGGATTAGGTTGTGTTTTATGAGGTATAATCTTGTGTTTCATTTGCATTTGATATAGTGTTTTGCCTTCATTGCATTTACCTAATCTACACTAGTCTTACCAAAGAATTATGTTCAGCATCAAAGAGCAAGGAACATTGAATTTTATGTGCACTTCATTCAAGGAAAAGTTCTCAATAATGAAATTACTTTCGAGTATGTTAGACTAGTTATCAAGTTGTAGATATATTATGATCATGGTGGCCTAGGATTGAATCCCAAAAACCATTTTATAAATCCTCTATATATGATGCAGTCAAGGTAGGAGGGTCCAATGAAAGACTATCTAGCCTTGCAGCCTTAAGAAACCAACATCATGATCATAACAAAGATACAACATAAACATATAGATAAAATTAGGATGATAAGAGAGACTCATAATCACATAACACAAGATTTATCTTGGGAAAACCCTAAAAGGGAAAAACCCAACCTCCAAAAGATCACTTCTCATTATATTAGATTTATAAATCTCATTACATATGCCTCTAGGGCTTTTCATGTGCTAGGCCGCAGCCTAGGCTTACAAAAGGTTCATTCAAATAGAAACACAAAACAAAATCACATTTTCCTCATTCTTCAATATACTATGTCTTCCCTCTTCTCCTTTTTCTATTCTCTAGCATCTTTGTTGCTCTCCTTGCTGCTTTCTACGCTCAAAACACCTCTGCCATTTCCAGATTATTCATCTTCTTGCATATTTTCTTCACCCCTTAAAAAAATATTCTATCCTTCATATATATCCTCTGTAAGCCTTCTAAACATCATCTTTGTCAGCCTAAATGTAACGTGTAACATGAAACGTGTAACCGCCTTGCTTGTCAACTCCCAAATCATATGCGATGATGTAGGAATGAGATATCACCCTGTGCTTCATATCATAAGCTCTATTGGAAATAATTTACCTTTGCAGATCTTAGTTCCTCACGCACAATCCCAAATCATTGGTGCAAGATCCCAGACTTTTGTACAGTCATTCGTCATGCAACCATGTAATATAGTCTTCACTCAAATGCCTCTAGACATTTGTCTGGTAACTCAAACCTCTTGAAACTTGGATTAAACATACCTCCTGACTAGATCTATCTATCCTCCCAACCAAAAGACCAAAAAGCTAACTGTAGTGAAATGTGGTGGTTTTCAATTCTATTTTTGATGACCTTTCATAGGAATATGACTTGTCATTCTACTAACTCTAAAAAACTTTGCAGTAACTTTTATGCTTTGAAACTTGGATCATGCATACCTCATAGTTGTCTCTAGCTAACCTCCAGGCTGCAAGGCCATATCTTCATTTGTGGTAGAATGTGATAGACTTTGCTGACATCTTTGGTAACTAACAACACCTAGTGACTTAGATCAACTGAAATAACTTTTGGATGCTCCTATATTAGACTCTTAGGGTTAGTTGAAAAGTGATGCCCCTGCATCAGACTCATCAAATTTAAATTTTGATGATCTTCTCCCAAATCCTTGCAACTACCTTAGTTTAGCGGTTTGTCTACAAGATTGCAATTGCCTCATAGTCGGCACTCTATTGACAAAAACTGCAAGCTACCTCAAGTCGGCAATCTTTTCAATTCATCATTTGCGAGTTGCTTCAATCCTTATATAGGTTCACCAATCTATTCACAAATCATTGCACTTCCTCATAGTCGATGGTCTATATAGGTCTTCTTTTCAGACTGCCTCAAGTTCTTTTGCGGTGGTCTAGTTTTGAAGCTCTTCTTACAAATCATTGCACTACCTCAATGGTCGACTTGGTCTGAGCAAGTCCTCTTTGGAAGATACCTTAAATTCTTCATTTGTAGTGGTCTAGGTTCAACAATCTAGCTACAAGGTTGTAATTGCCTCACAGTTCGGCACTCTATTGGAAACACTTGTAGGCTACCTCAAATTAGTACTTAGTTAACCAAAACATCCTTAAATTCTTTCTGCCGTACTTCTAATCCTCAGTTCTAGTTGCAACTCATTCCACACATCTAGAATTTGTCTAGTTCCTCATCTGCATGTACTGCCCCTATACTTCTAGATCTATTTATTCACCCATACTTCCTTTATGATAGTGTGATTTATTACTTCTCTTCCTCTTGCGGTAGAATTTTCTGTCATCCCTTACTACGGTATGGACTTATTTTTTGTTATACTCTGCACATGTTCTTTCCTTGCCTCTAATTTACACAAACTTGTCCCTTGCACTACTTCCTCAGTTGTTTTAGTCTACAACAAAACTTTCCTTAAGATCAATGTATCACCCTCTTCTAGTTTCTCTTTTGAACTTATTGATTCAATAGGCTTCTTCTGTATAAGTTATCTTTGCATTATTTATTGCTCCTCTGTCTATAGTCCCTTGGTGACATTCAATGCTTGATGATTTTTGCCTCCATGTTTGAAAATAGGTTCCTCTGAATGATCTCCTATCAAATTCTCTTTCATTCCTTCGGTATCCTTCATTGCGGTAAGAATTGTGATTTCCTCTATTATTGCAGTAGAAACTCCTGTCATTTCTCCCTCGATGGTGTGAATTGTTATGCTCCGCATATGGTCTTCCTTCTTTGTATTTTTTATCCATGTTCCCTTTTTTCTGTTAGTGGACTTTATTTCTCTCCCACATGTGAATAGTTCAACCCATACTACCTTTTGAAAATACAAGTAAGGTATTTCCATTTTGTCCCATCAATCCATCCATAATCCATATGTACACAATCTTTCATAGACTCCCTCTGCATTTTATTCCAACACTTCTTTTCAGAGTGATTCCTTAATCCACATATTTTATAGGCCCGTAAAGATCCCAACACATTTCATTTCCATTTCCATGTCTATTTCAATAAGAACAATGCATACCCTACCTTCCTTGAGCTGATTCGGTTGAACTTGTGACAACACCCTTATTCTCTTCACCTCTAATATATCCAAGGCCCTCATTTCTTTGTCTCACTATTGGCTCAATGGGATAGATGTAATTCCTTGCAATGGTTTCCCAATCCTTTTCCTTCATATCCCATTCTTCTCATGATTTTATAACCAACATTTTTTTGAGAACTCTCTTTGTCAACACCTTCACCAACAGTTACAGATTCAACTACACTATTATCTTCAACATCACCCTCCTTGTCTAAAGAATCTTCTATAATATCATGTAGAGTAAAAGTTCAAAGTCATGTCACACTTTGGGCCAACTTATCAGCATAAAATAATTTAAGTGTTTCCAACTAAAAGTGAATTTTAGTGAAACTTATGTTCTATCTAGATGCATTCTAGCTAAATTAGATCTAGGACAAAACTTTTCCAATTGGAACCATCCACCAAAAATATATGTAGCATCATTTTGGGGGCTCATTTGTCAAAATATGAAATTATTTGAAAAACTTGATGCCCAAACAACTCCTACTCATGCAAATAATCATTTTAAAAGAATCTAAAAATACTCTTTTTTAGATCAATCAATCTACTTTTAAAAATATAATTTTTTAAACATTTCGATTAGTGTTTATATTTTATTTTTTATTTCTATTAAAAGTAGGTCATCAGCACCAAAATATGGTGTCAATTGTCCTCTCAAGAGAAAATAGTAAACTTTATCAAAAAAATTGAAAAAATATGATGCACTAGAGGAGAGATTCCTTGTCAAGATGACATAATTTTTTTCCTATTTTGGATAAATAATTAAGACAAAAGTTAATGTCCCATCAAAACAGTTGTGTTTTCATTACACACAACTTCCAAGATTTATTTAAAAATATACATTTAACAAATTGGGGAAGAAAATAATCCATTCACTAAAGTTTTGAACTATGAATACACAAAAAAATATAGAAGGAAAATAAATGAAATTTACTATATAAAGTGTGACATCCCATTAAACCTTATTTTTCAACATTTTATTAGAAACTAAATTATAGTGTGAATTTTATAATACTATATATAAATAATTTTTTATTTATTTTTAAATAGAAACATAAAATACACTAAAAAATTTACATTTTATTAGTTTACATAATTTTAAATTTTAGAACAAATATGTCACTTTGTAGTGATTCAAGTTAAAAAGTTAGATCAATGTTGGTTATTTCCTTTATAAAAGTGTGACACAAGTTTTTGTTTACAAATCCTTGGTATCACAAGAAACATTACAAAGTTTAGGCTTAGATCTTAGACATTCATTTTCCTTCCTGCATGCTAAAGTGACTACTCTAGCTAATTAAGTTGTTCTTTCAATCTTGATATTTCACTCTTTTGTAAATTGTTCTCCTTTTTCAACTTCTCCAAATTTTCCTCTAGATCTGTGTTCCTCTTTTCAATCTTATCAAACAACTTGCATCCTTCTTCCAATTCTTTAAAACTCCTTTTGACATACTCAAACAATGTTAACTCTTCTTCTAATTCTCCATTCCTCCTTTTGACATTTTCCAATTCTTCTTCAAGAGTATCATATTTGTCTTATTCTAGTTCTCTTATCCTCTCCATCAATTCTGAGTTATATCTTTTGATTTCACACAATTCATCTTCCAGAATATCCTTCTTACACATTAGGTTTTCTTTTTATTTCTTCACTCTTTTTCCAATCTTACCCACTGAAACAAATTATATAAACAATTAATGAAAAATGCTTACCTCTATCTTTGATCTTCCTTTTGCGATAATTCTTCTTTATTTGTAGTGGTTTCTCTCCTTTTGTGGTGGCACTTATTACACTTTAGGGTTCTGCACTTTCTTCCAACACTTTCTATCTTCCTAACAGATTCACAACTAGCTCTGATACCACTTGACGTAGTCTAGGTAGGAGGGTCCAATGAAGGACTATCCAACCTTGCAGCCTTAAGCAACCAACATCATAATCATAAAAAAGATGCAACAGAAACATACATATAATAGTAGGATGATAAGAGAGAATTTCATAATCACATGACACAAGATTTATCCTGGGGAAACCCTAAAAGGTAAAAAACCGGCATCCAGAAGATCACTTCTCATTATATTAGATTTCCAAATGTCATTACATATGCCTCTAGGGCTTTTCATGTGCTAGGCTGCAGCCTAGGCTTACAAAAGGTTCATTCAAATAGAAATACAACACAAAATTGCATCTACCTCATTCTTCCATGTCCTTTGTCTTCCCTCTTCTCCTTTTTCTATTCTTTAGGATCTCTGTTGCTCTCCTTGTTGCCTTCTAGGCTCAAAACATCTCCGCCATTTCTAGATTATTCATCTTCTCGCATATTTTCTCCACCCCTTAAAACAATCTTCTATCCTTCATATATATCCTCCTACAAGCCTTCTAAACACCATCTTTGTTAGCCTAAACATAATGTGTAACATGAAACATGTAACCGCCTTGCTTATCGGCTTCTAAATCATATGTGGTGATGTAGGAATGAGATATCACCCTACTCTTCATACCATAAGCTCTACTGGACCCAATTTACCTCCACACATCTTAGTTCCTAGAACACAATCCCAAATCACTAGTGCAAACTCCTAGACTTATGTACAATCATTCTTCATACAACCCGATAACATAGTTTTCACTTTGATGCCTCTAGACATTTGTCCAGTAACTCAAACCTTTTGAAACTTTGATCAAACATACCTCCTGACTAGCTCTATATATCCGTAAGACTAGAAAGCTAACTACAATGAAATGCGGTGTATTTCAATTGTCTCTAATGACCTTTCATAGGAACATGACTTATTCTCATCCTGTTAACTCTAAAAACCTCTACGGTAACTTTTATGCTCTGAAACTTAGATCATGCATACCTCATAGTTGTCTCTAGCTAACCTCCAAGATGTGGGTCCATATCTTCATTTGTGGTAGAATGCGGTAGACTTTGCTGACACCCTCTAGTAACTAACAACACCTAGTGACTTAGATCAACTTAAATAACTTTCAGACACTCTTGCATAAATATATTTCATTTATTACAATGCAAGGCCTCAAGGAGTTGCCATTGAGGAGGAGTAATCCAGTTATGGTTAGAGGGTCCAATGGAGGATGATCCAACCATGTGTCCAAGTGAACAAACACACAATAACCATACTAAAACAATAGAGTAATCATATGCTCTTTATTCATTCTTAGTCACAAGAATTTTATAATTTGTTCAAATGGGTTTCCAACATGCTAGGCCTCAGTCATTTGATTACAAATGAATAAAATCATAACATTCAAAAGATTTTGCAATTTAATATAATGTCAAGCTCCCCTCTACTTTTTTCACTATTTTCTAATAATCTTTAGAGATGTTTATATGTTAGATACTAACCTTGAGAGTGATCTCAATTACTCAACCTAACACAAAGATGAATCTCTCTAGATTGATGAATCTTGATGCAATTCATACCATGAGCACATATGGGTCCATTATACTTTGATATGTGTTCCTTTGTTGCTACAAACTTTGAGAATCTACTGTAAGGCATGAATAGTGAAATTGAGTGTAAGTTTGTTAAACCCAATAATAGTTTAGAGACCCAATTATGTCTTTTTGGTTATCAAAATCTTCTAGAAATTAAATTTGATGTTGATGGATTAGTGTAGATCATGTATCACAAATTTTAAGGTGAAATCATTAAGTTTAGTGAAATGTGATGGGATTTGCAATGGTTGACTAATGACATAAAAGCAAATGAAAACTTATAAACAAAAAAATAAGTAAAAGAAAATATTTTTGGGTGATGCAAGATTGCTCTTACACCTTGGGATGCTCCTACATTAGACACTCGAGGTTGGTTGAAAAGTGAATCCTTCAATTTCTAGTGGCTAGAGGGAAACCAAGATGGTCTACCTTAGCCTATGAAATCCATGACAAGTCTTCTTTAGGCCTTCATTTCCACTTCACTAGGTATTCCTCATATTGCATATTCCTTGTGCATATCCAAATCCTACTATCCAAAATCTTCTCAATCTCTTCCCTTTATTCTTGTTGTATATGATTTTGTAATTATAATTATGTGTTGTTGCCTCCCCACTCACATTTATAGTACTAATAAATATTTGTAATGTTGAACATTAGTGATATGCCTAAACCTTCTAGTAATTCCAATTCATATGTAGTTTCTAAATCAAACCTTTTCACAATTTTACAAGGGCTAAATTTATGTATTTTCAATTTGTTGTATGTTGCAACTAAAAATCTTTCCTTTTTAAGATAAACCTTTACTTCTCTAGCTACAAACCCCTTGTGTCTTATTTTCTCATATGCTTTCTCCTTATATCTATCATTCATCATATCCAAATGACCTCTTACATCCACATGCACTCCCTTCATATGTCCTACAAATTCTTCTACTTCTACATTCCTCCTCTTTTTTTTTTAATAATATCTCTCAACTCTAAAACATTTCTTGAACTATTTCTATATGCAACTATGAATGGTGTATTCCTTATACTCTAGCTCACTTAATTATTATGTGCAAACTCTATCTATGGTTGAATCATATCCCAATTCCATGTCTTTTCTCTAACTAAACATCTCAATAGATTTCCCAAACTTCTTATTCACAACATTTATTTTCCCAATATTCTATGGGTAATATGATAAACTAAAATTCATATCTATCTTAATCATTTTCCACAATGTCCTCCAAAAGTATCCAACAAATTTTATAACCCTATTTGATACTATACTCCTTGGTAGCCCATGTAATCTCACAACTTCTTTGAAAAATAAACTAGCTACATGTACCACATCATTATTTTTCTTACAAGGAATGAAATGCACCATATTGGAAAATCTATTTGCAACTACAAATATTTAATCATGTCCTCTTTAAATCCTTAGTCCCGGTGTAAAATCCATACATATATCCTGTCAAGGTTTTTCTAGAACTAGTAGCACTTGATTGATACAAACCAACATTTTGAATTCTCCCATTTGTAACTTCACAAGTCTTGCAACCTGTTATGTATGAAAAGTGGGAAGATGGGAAATGGTGTTAAAATATATCAAATCAAATGCTCCTTTCATAATAGCATTTGATGACAAAACTGAGCCAAGTCACTACAGATGAATTAGTACTAAGATATAGGTTTATGTGCTCATGAATGATATGGAAAGATGGATTAGATTGAGAGATTTGTCAAACCCTAGGTCAAATAAGCCTCAAACCCTAATTATAATGTAATTAGGTATAAACAGATAGAATGTTAAAGGAAATCATATAGAAAGATACTTAGGGATGATCAAAAACATACCAGAAGTTGGATTTTCAGAAACAAAAACTTTGTGGACTACAAGACGGGCGCCCAAGTCCAATAGGGTATTTTTTTGTAGATCTAGAGCAAAGAGATATGTCAGACTGTATCTAGATCCTAAGTTCAGGGCCAAGCTTGTTAGGAGGACTATGAGGTAGGTGCCTTAGTCTAGGATGGAGGAATATTAGTAAATTTATTCCAGATCTCGAATCCTTATCCTTCAAAATGCTTCTTTGCACCTGCACTTTTCCAATTCTCGCACCTGTAACATATAATCACAAAGAAAGGGGGTTAGGGGTTGTGTTTATAAGATTGCCTCATGTTGCAAGTATGTGTAGTCAATGCTATCATTGATGTCAAAAATCTTGTGTTTTCATTGGTGTCATCTGTTTCAACTGTGTGAGTAAGAAATGGTGCAAGAGTATGAGTAGTTAGTGTTAAGTGGATACTATCTCTGATGATGAAGTTGGTTGAGTAGAGATGAGGTTGTTGCAATGGTATGAGTTGTTTGGTTGATTTGCTTTGCTAAAGATGATTTGGTTTCTTCGAAGAGGTGCTGAAGATGTTAAGAATATGTTTCTATTGGTTGGTTTCCAAGTGCTCTTGAGAAAATTTGAATAATAAAGGAAACATTGTGTTGAAGTGGCATTTTGGTTACAGAGTAGTGTTCTAGTTTTGCTCCACATTTCCTCTATGTTGAAGATTTATCTTTGTAGTTTGGATATGTTGTTTAGAGATGTTTAGAGATGTTATATTATAAATTTGGTTTCTTGGTTTGTTGTGCAGAGGAAGTTGTGTTCACAAGTATGAAGACTGTGATTTACAGATGTTTGTAAGAGGTGTCTCAGAGAAATGTCCTTTCTCTGCATTTCAAGCTGTAAAGTGGTTTTAGGTCTTGCAGTTTTGGATGTGTGTTTATAAGGTTCATATCTTTCTTCTATTGAAGTTTTTCATGGTTTGGTGCTCTAGAAGTTGATTTCTAGAGATATAGTGCATGACAGAGATAGTTAAGCATACTAGATAAACATGATAAGGTTGTACAACAGGTGAAAATGGTAGCAAAGGAATTTGTTGGATTTCAGGATGTTCATGGAATAATCTAGATTATGTTAAATCTTGGTTTGTGGTCTACAAAGTTGTATCTTGTCTTGAGGAAGCGTGTACTTAAAAGATCAATGTGTTAACATAGGTTTAGCTGACCTTGGGTGTTTACACTAATTACAGAGTTGCTTAGGTGATTGTGAGAGCGTGAAGTGGCATGCTTGGATGAATTTAGGTCAAGCTAAGATGTGATGTGGTTCACCTTCATTATTTTCCACTACAAGAATGTTTAGGTCTAGACCTAGCTTGAATTTTTTGGGTTAAGGTGATTTGTCGAACTTGGAGAATGTTCTTAAGGTTGAAGACAGTATAAATAAGTGTCAAGGGATCATGATTGGATGTGTGCATGATGAAGGTGATGTGAATAATAGTGTGGTTGAATGTGTGGTGCAATACAAGCTTTCATATGTTATATTACTGGATGCAATGAGCAGAAAGTGTCTACTATTATTTAGTGTGACTGTGAAGGTGTTGATGGTGTTGCGGTGGAATTCCATGTTGCATTGAGATAGTTTTCTCCTTGTAATAATCTTCTCTATCTTCTTCTCTATTTTGGCAGTGAGCCTTTCTTTTGGGTAGTGAGCCCTTTGGAAATGAGCCTTGTGGCACTGAGCCTATTATTTTTCAATGTTGATATTACTTTATACTGTGAGCTAATCCTCACTATGGTTTTTCCCTTCTTGGGTTTTCCATGTAAATCTAGTGTTCTCTTGTGTTTGATGTTGAGTTGATTAAGTTTATGTTACTTTCTTTCATGCTTAATCATCATAATAGTTTAAGGGTTAATTGAATTGATGTAGATCTAAATGCGTTTGAGGGTTTTGGAATTATATGTTACTACTGATTCACCCCCCTCTTAGTTATCTTGTGAATTCAACAATTGGTATCAGAGCAAGGTTCCTTGAAAGAGAGCTTAGCCACATGAGGTAGATCTGGGATGGCGTACAAGAAGGATGTTCCTCTATTTGATGGAACAGATTATGCATTCTGAAAGATAAGGATGGAAGGTTATCTGATTTCTCTTGGATATGAGATCTGGAAGGTTGTTGAGACTGATACACTATACTAGAAAATGGTCCAAGTACTACAAATGAGATCAAGGCCTATGGAACCAATGGTAAAGCAAGGTATGCCCTATTAAGTGGTCTTACTAATTCTAAGTTGGTGAAAGTAATGAATCTAAAAATTGCTAATGAAATATATAAAAAGTTAAAAGATATTTATGAAGGAGATGATAAGGTCAAGCAAGATAAACTGTAGAATTTCAAGCTCATGTTTGAGACCATACGAATGTCTGAAGATGAAAACATTACAAACTACTTATAGAAGGTGGATGAAGTTTTCAATGGTATTAAAGGACTTGGTGGAGATGTGGATGAAAAATAAGTGGTAATGAAGGTACTCAAAACTCTTTCTAGAGATTACAGTCATAAAGTGTCTGCTATTCAAGAATTACAAAATTTGAATCAGTTTACTAAAGATCAGTTGCTTGGTACCTTAATTACATTTGAAATGAGAGAATTTGGTACAAGCAGTGCAAAGGCTGAGACTGCCTTCAAGGTTGGCAAATTTAAGAAGACAATGGAATCAGATCAGGAGGATCTAGATGATGTGGAAGCTAACTTTGTGAGAAAAATGAAATTGGGTACTGGTAAGTATAGTGGTAAGTTGCCTTTCAAGTGTTTCAGTTGTGGCAAGAATGTCATTACGAGTCAAGATGTCCGGAAAGAATTTTGAGAAGTAAAAATAGGGAAAACAAGAGTAGAGTGCCTAAAAAGAGCTACTATGTTAGAGAAGATGCAAGTATATTTGATGATGAATGTGATTATGAAAATGATGAGAATAATGAATGTTTGTTCATATCTTTAAAAGATGATACTATTTCTACTAACTCTAAGAAATGTGTGAAGGAAAAGGCTTTGGAGGTAAGTCTTAATGTTGAAGGTACTTTGATATCTACTTTTCATACTAGATAGGAAAAGAACTTTTGGGTTATTGATAGTGGATGCTCAAATCATATGACCGGTGATACAAGTAAGTTTGTTAAACTTGAAAAATATGTTGGAGGACTACTTAGATTTGGTGATGATACAACTACTAAGATATGTGGAAGAGGCTCAATTAGTTTTGATGGCAAGTATAATACTGATGATGTTCTTTATGTTAAGGGTTTAAATCATAACCTCTTGAGTGTTGGACAAATGTGTAGCAAAGGATACAATATTGTGTTTCAAGATGGTGGTTGTGAGATCAGAAAAGATTCTAGAATTGTGATTGCTGTTGGAAAGAGGACAGATGGAAATGTTTATCAACTCAAAGGTGGTGATAGTTATTGCTTCATGACTCAGATCAGTGAGAGTTGGCTATGGCATAGGAGATTGTGTCACATCAATTTTGATAGTTTGGTAAGAATAAGTTCAGTTCAAGCTATAAGAGATCTACCAAAGATTGCAAAGCCTGTCGATGCTATTTGTAAGAAATGTCAAATTGGAAAGCAAACAAGAAGTTGTTTCAAAGTCAAGGACCAATCTTCTACCAGACTATTGAAATTGGTGCATATAGATCTTTGTGGCCCTACCAAGGTAAGGAGTTTTCAAGGTGACAGGTATTTCATGCTACTAATTGATGATTATTCTAGAATGACATGGGTTACTTTTCTCAAAGAAAAATTAGAAGCACTAGATAAGTTAAAAGCATTCAAAGTCATGGTTGAGAATGAAATGGATATGAGAATTAAATGTTTGAGGTCTGACAGAGGTGGAGAGTTCACCTCTAATGAATTTAAATTATTTTGTGAGAATCATGGAATAAAGAGGCACTTATCTGCCTATAGGACTCCTTAGTAGAATGGAGTGGTTAAAAAAATAGGACTGTTCAAGAGGCTGTAAGGACAATGATAAAAGAAGCAAACCTACCAGAGGTCTAGTGAGAGAATCAATTCATACTACTATTTATATATTAAACAAAGTGCATGCTAGAAAAAATGGTACAAAGACTCCCTATGAGTTATGGTATGGAAGGATTCCTACTGCCAAGTACTTCAGAGTGTTTGGAAGAAAATGTTATAATAGAAGGGATGAAGAAAATTTAGGAAAGTTTGATGCAAGGTCTAATGAATCTATCTTCATTGGGTATTCCACTAAAAGAAAAGCTTTTTGGTGCTACAACAAGAGGTTAAGAAGGATTATTGAGAGTGCAAATGTCAAAGTTGATGAAGATCTACAAAAGAATTCAGAAGTTAATGGATATGAATTAGATGAGTTCTCTTACAGAGAAGAAGAAAATTCTAATGAAAATGATGTAGAGGTTGAAGAAGAAGAAGCTCTAGAAAAGACTCCTAAGACTCCCAAGTATGTGCAGAAGCATCATTCTGAAGATCAAATCATTGGTGACAATAATAAATGTGTACTAACAAGAAGGAAATCTATTGAAGAATAGGTCAATATATGTTTACTCTCTAAGGTTGAACCTAAAACAATGATTGAAGCATGCAAGGATGAGTATTAGATCAAGGCTATGGAAGAAGAACTAATGTAGATTGAAAATAATCAGACATGGGAACTTGTCCCTAGACCAGCAAACAAAAATGTGATTGGAACTAAGTGGGTATTTTGGAACAAACTGAATAAGAATGGAGAAGTGGTAAGAAACAAGGCAAGGCTTGTGTGTCAAAGTTACTCACAAGTAGAAGGAATAGAATATGAGGAAACTTATGCTCTAGTGACAAGAATGGAGTCCATAAGGATGTTTTTGGTTTTTGTACATAAGGATTTAAAAGTATATCAAATGGATGTGAAGTTAGACTTCTTGAATGGTGAATTGGAAGAAGAAGTATACATAGAACAACCGGATAGATTTCAGTTATCAAATAAACTAGATTTGGTTTGTAGGTTGAAGAAGGCACTATATGGATTTAAGGAAGCCCCCATAGCTTGGTATGTAAGGTTAGATATGTATTTAATACAACAAGGATTCAATAAAGGTTCTACAAATAGCAATCTGTATATCAAAGTAGGAGAAGATCAAATTCTGATTGTGGAAGTATATGTGGATGACATAATCTTTGGAGGAAATGTAGGTATGTGTAAGGTTTGTGTAGATGAAATGCAAAAGGAATTTGAAATGTCAATGTGTGGTGAGATGAACTTCTTTCTTGGGCTACAGATCAATCAGATAGATAATGGCATTTTGATTTCACAATCAAAGTATGTTAAGGAGATGTTGAAGAAGTTTGAAATGGAAGACTCTAAACCAATATGTACCCTTATGATGACTGGTTGTAAGCTGAGAAAGAATGATGAATCTCCTAAGGCTAATCAGAGTAGGTATAGATCAATGATTGGAGGATTGCTATATTTAACTACTACTAAACCAGATATTATGCATGCAGTTTGTCTTATGGCTAGATTTCAATAAGATCCTAGAGAGTCACATGTTGTAGCAGTGAAGAGGATATTTAGATATTCAAACCGCATCATGGCCTCTGGTATCCAAAGGATGATAACTTTTCTCTAAGTGCTTATACAGATGTAGATTGGGCTGGTTGTGTGACAAGAAAAGTACTAGTGGTGGTGCATTATTTCTTGGGACCAGAGTGGTGTTATGGTTAAGTAAGAAGAAGGATTCAGTATCTCTATCTATTGTAGAGGCAGAATACATTACAGTAGCATCTTGCTACACACAAGTGTTGTGGATGAGACAAACATTGAAGGATATCAGAGTTGTATATGATAAACCTATCCCTATCTTCTGTAATAATACAAGTGCTATTAACATTTCAAAGAATCTGGTGATGCATTCAAGGATAAAATATATGCCAATCCGGTATCACTTTCTGAGAGAGAAGGTTGCAGAGATTGAAGTGAAGCTTGAGTATGCTCCTACAAAGGATCAAGTTGCTAATATATTCACCAAGGCTCTTCCTAAGGATACATTGAGTATCTCTGAGAGAAGTTATGGGTTATTGCCCCTTCTTTAAACTAGATGCATAAGGAGATGCATCAGTCCAGTGGATTTCAAGTTTCATTCCTTATCCTAGATTGATGTTGGAGGCTACCTCTCACGGGGAGTGGGTAGTGGTCATGATGGTTGTTTCAATTAGGGGGAGTAAGTTTGAATTTTGGTTGCTTCTAAGGGGGAGTATGCAGAGCAGTAAAATAAATGATGTTATAGAGTAGTAGTAAGCAAGTGCAAGTTTGAGCAATTATCTAAAAGTAACATTGAAAGAGAGATGTGTAGCCCTTTGCCATTGATGTCAAAGGGGGTGAGAGAGCAATGTGGAAAAAGGAAAGAGTCAGTTTTCAAGAAGAGAGTTGCAAGCTAAAGGGGAGAGAAAGAAAAGGAAATGTAGGTATGAAGCATAGTATTGAGGATGTTGTTGTGTTGATGGTTTTTCACATTATGTGTTTCCATCAATGATAAAGGGGGAGATTGTTGCAAGTATGTTTAGTTAGTGTTATCATTGATGTCAACAATCTTTTTTTGTCATTGGTATCAACTGTGTGAGTAAGAAATGGTGCAAGAGTATGAGTAGTTAGTGTTGAGTGGATATTGTCTTTGATGATGAGTTTGGTTGAGCAGAGATGAGGTTGTTGTAATGGTATGAGCTGTTTGGTTAAGTTGCTTTGTTGAAGATGATTTGGTTGCTTTGAAGAGGTGTTGAATATGTTAAGAATATATTTCTATTGGTTGGTTTCCAAGTGCTTTTGATAAAATTTGATTAATAAAGGAAACAATGTGTTGAAGTGGCATTTTGGTTTATAGACTAGTGTTCTAATTTTGCTCCAAATTTCCTCTATGTTAAAAATTTGTCTTTGTGGTTTAGATAGGTTGTTCAAAGATGTTTAGAGATGTTATATTCTAAATTTGGTGTTCTGGTTCATTGTACAGAGGAAGTTGTGTTCACCAGTATGAAGACTATGATTTACAGAGCTTTATAGAGGTGTCTCAAATAAATGTCCTTGCTCTACATTTCTTCACAAAGTGGTTTTAGGTCTTGCAGTTTTAGATGTGTGCTTTTAAGGTTCATATCTTTCTTTTATTTAATTTGTTCATGGTTTGGTGCTCTAGAAGTTGATTTCTAGAGATATAGTGCATAACAGAGATAGTTAAGCATACTAGATAAACATGATAAGGTTATGTCGTAGGTGAAAGTGGTTGTGGAGGAATTTGTTGGATTTTAGGATGTTTTAGGATGTTTGTGGAATACTCTAGATTATGTTAAATCTTTGTTTGTGGTCTGTAAAGTTGTATATTGTCTTGAGGAAGTGTGTACTTAAAAGATCAATGTGTTAACACAGGTTTGGGCAACCTTGGGTATTTACACTAACTGTAGAGTTGCTTAGATTATTATGAGAGCATGAAGTGGCATGATTGGATGAATTTAGGTCTGATCTAAAATGTGTTGTGGTCTACCTTCATTCCTTTCCATTGCCAGAATGTTTAGGTCCAGACCTAACTTGAATTTTCTAGGTTAAGGTGGTTTGCTGACCTTGGAGAATGTTCTCAAGGTTAAAGATAATATAAATAACTGTCAAAGGATCATGATCAGATGTGTGCATGATGAAGGTGATGTGAATAATAGTGTGGTTGAATGTGTGGTGTAGTACATGCTTTCATATGTTCAATTACTAGATGGTGCAGGAGCACCTACCTGACAGCTGGCCTCCATGAGGCAGTTAGTTTGTTATAGGTCTGGTTAATGTTTCCAAGAAGGTCTTATAAGACCAATGCATGTAATAAGGTCATGTTGACCATACTTTACTATTTTTAGGTAGGTTGTTAGGACAGCTATTATGCTGTATGTTCAGTTGGAAGCTCCCAGCCGCTTGGAGTCGAGTTGGTGGTACTCGCGAGAATTCCTATTTATGCATTAGGATCGGTTGGTTTTAGATATAGATACAGATTGAGGAGTTAGATTGCATTGTAGAGGAGAGAAGAGTGAGACAGAGTACTGTATTTGCATCTTTTGAAATCAATAAAGAGATCCTGTCGTGTCAATTTTCTGTTTGGATTCCATTGTGTGATCGATTTGCTGTTTTGGTGGTTACATGGATTCGCTAATCCATTCCACCAGTTGATTCGTCGAATCGGTGGAATGGCTATGTACGATAGTTTAGGTTTTAGTTTGCATTTTCTGTTTGTTTGCATGTATGTTTGCAGGATCGCAGTCGAGAGGTGTTGAGAACCCTAGCATGGGTATGTGCTAGGTCATGCTAGTTGTTAGAATCGGGAAAATCGCCCTGAAAGCAGATCGGGTCACCTCAGGAGGTTCGGCGGATCAAAGTTTGCTAAGGTTGGGAATTCGTCACAACGGCATCATCAGGATATTTCTGTGTATATCCTGCAGTTACTTCGGGCGTCATCCGAGTAGATGGAGGTGAGCATGATGCAATTGTTTGCATAATGTGAATGCGTTTTGGGGTGATCATCATCAGGTGTTGCCGAGGAAGAGTATATCAGCATAAGTTAGTCGATCGGGTTGATAAAATCATCGTGGGCCGATAATGTTATGTTTGGCCGATAGCAGGATATTGGAGGAGCTGCATGTGACGTCATCGTCATCAGGATATCGGGGTGACGTAAGCATTGAAGGAAAGGTGCGTGAAGTGTCGTCATCAGGATATATGGAGGGAACCAGATATTTTATATCCTGCTGATGAACATGATGTTGAACATCATGATGCTGCAGAAAGCGTTTGGCGGTAAGATGAACAGTGATCATCAGGAGGATGATTGCACTTGCCGAATATGATGATGCTGCCGATAGCCGGATATGATGATGCTACTGACAGGTGAAAGGTCGAAGGTTTGTCTGCAGGAGGATATCAGTCGGCAAGAGAAAATATGATGATGCTGACTATGTTAATAGAAAATATGATGATGATGATGGGTTGTAGACATACATGCTGTATGTCAAGGTTTTAGTGTGGATGCCTCTGCATCATAGTGGTATCAGAGCAAAGGAAGGATTTTCTGGAAAAGATCAGGATATAGCAGGATGTCAGATGAAGAAGGAACATCTGAGATTCTGGCAAGGATGACCAACGTTGAGTTGGCAGTTCTGGTAAAGAAACAGATTGCAGAGAGCAAGGCCGTGAAGGCTCAGAATCAGGAATTGAAGGATGAGTTAGAGAAGTTGAGGAACAGAGTAGGTTCTGGTAGAGAAGAAGATAGGGAAGAAGAAGAGATCCCTAGTTGGAACGAGGAGGTCGTTTCTACAGACCAGAGACCACTGTTGAACGCCCTCAAGGCCATGGAGAGGAGAACCATGGATGTGAAATTGGATTTGCCAGTGTTTACAGGAAAGATGGAACCTGATTCAGTGATGGAGTGGATAGACTCCTTGAACAATTTCTTTGAAACAGAGGAGATACCAGAACAACAGAGGGTGAAAATAGCCCAGTCAAAAATGAAAGAAGCTGTCTTGACATGGTGGAATTTCGTCCAAGATGATAGAGTACAGGAAGGAAAGCGTAGAGTCACTACATGGAAGAAAATGATGGCATTAGTAAAGGAAGCTTATGTCCCATTGGATTACAGTATCCAATTACACAAGAGGAAGCAAAACCTGAAGCAGAAGGAGCTAGATGTCAGCTCATATACAGAAGAATTCATGAAACTTTGTATGAAAACAAAGGAAAAGGAAAGTGAAGAAGAGAAGGTAGCCAGATACCTTAATGGATTGAGGTTCAACATTCAGGAAGATTTAAGTCTGCATAATCCAGATACAGTTCAGAAATGCTTTCAGTTGGCATTGAAAGTGGAAGAGAAGTTAAAGAGAAAACAAGAACAACACAATAGAGGAAGAGGAAACAATATGAGGGGAAGAGGATTAGCCCCTATAACAAGGCAAACCAATGAGGGTCAAGAAGACACTGGTAAAGGACAGGGACAGTCTGATTTCAGAGGTGGATGGAAAGGTAATAGAGGTAGATTTGGAAGTGGTAGAGGTTCTACTACATTTGCAGCAAAGTGTTACACCTGTGGTGAGTTTGGTCATCCATTTTTCAAATGTCCAGAAAGCAAAAGTTCATCATCCAGAAATGATAGAACGAATGACAAGAGAGTACAACTTGTGCAAGAAGAGAAAGTAGAGCAAAGTGTGCAAAGTTCAAACACTTATTAAGGAGATAGAGTTCCTGACAATTATGGATATCCTGAGGAGGGAGAAGCATTGATGCTAAGGAGAACTAGTTTGCAGACATCAAAGGATATGATGCAAAGAAGAGCTCTTTTCAAGACCACATGCAAGAGCAAAGGTAAAGTATGTAAGGTTGTCATTGATACTGGTTCAACAGACAACATGGTATCTCAGGAAATGGTGGATAAACTAAATTTGGAAAGGATTCCACACCATCACCCTTACAAGGCATCTTGGGTGAGTGATAGTCAATCACTTTGGGTATATGAACAGGCATATGTGGATTTTCAGATTGGAGCATATCAGGATAAAGTTTTGTGTGACATTTTGCCCATGGAATGTTGTCACCTACTGCTGGGTAGACCATGGCAATTTGACAAGAGGGTATTGTATGATGGGTATGCTAATACCTACACCATCAAGAAAGATGGGAAGACTATTATGTTGATGCCATTGCAGGCAAATGCTGCAGCACAGGGGGCAGCCAAAATCATTTTAGTGGGAAAGAAGGAGTTTGTGCAGATGCCTATAGCAGCAGGCATAAAGGCAGTTGAGGACACTGCAGGGAAAGGAGTTGTTAAGGACAACAGGTTGAAGACAGTTTCAGTTCTGACTGACAGAGGTCAGCAGCAGGTTCAGAAACAGGTTTGCAAACAGCAACCAGTTGAGAGGAATGACAAGGATGTTGTCATAGTTGGGACTATTGTTTGTCCTATAAAGGTTGAAAGAAAGACAGAGTTGAACATTGCAGAAGTTCAAGAGGCAGTTCAAACAGAGGTTCTGGTCAGACAACCTGACAAACACAAGGTATGTGAGGGAAGGGCCTACATTAACAAGCATGAGGGTTTACTTGCAAGACAGCAAGTTACAGTTCAAAAATTTTGGAGCAGCCAAGAGACAGCAGAGGATAAAGCTGGAACAGGTCAGAACACTGAGATGGCAAAGTGTAAAGGTGGAATTCTTCCACAACCTAACTCATGGGACATGAGTTCTTTTCTGTTGGGGAGTATGGTGTAGGAGCACCTACCTGACAGCTGGCCTCCATGAGGCAATTAGTTTGTTATAGGTCTGGTTAATGTTTCCAAGAAGGTCTTATAAGACCAATGCATGTAATAAGGTCATGTTGACCATACTTTACTATTTTTAGGTAGGTTGTTAGGACAACTATTATGCTGTATGTTCAGTTGGAAGCTCCCAGCCGCTTGGAGTCAAGTTGGTAGTACTCGCGAGAATTCCTATTTATGCATTAGGATCGGTTGGTTTTAGATATAGATACAGATTGAGGAGTTAGATTGCATTGTAGAGGAGAGAAGAGTGAGACAAAGTACTGTATTTGCATCTTTTGAAATCAATAAAGAGATCCTGTTGTGTCAATTTTCTGTTTGGATTCCATTGTGTGATCGATTTGCTATTTTGGTGGTTACATGGATTCGTTGATCCATTCCACCGGTTGATTCGTCGAATCGGTGGAATGGCTATGTACGATAGTTTAGGTTTTAGTTTGCATTTTCTGTTTGTTCGCATGTATGTTTGCAGGATCGTAGTCGAGAGGTGTTGAGAACCCTAGCATGGGTATGTGCTAGGTCGTGCTAGTTGTTAGAATCAGGAAAATCACCCTGAAAGTAGATCAGGTCACCTCAGGAGGTTCGACGGATCAAAATTTGCTAAGGTTGGGAATTCGTCACAACAGCATCATCAGGATATTTCTGTGTATATCCTGCAGTTACTTCGGGCGTCATCCGAGTAGATGGAGGTGAGCATGATGCAATCATTTGCATAAGGTGAATGCGTTTCGGGGTGATCATCATCAAGTGTTACCGAGGAAGAGTATATCGGCATAAGTTAGTCGATCGGGTTGATAAAATCATCATGGGCCGATAATGTTATGTTTGGCCGACAGCAGGATATTGGAGGAGCTGCATGTGATGTCATCGTCATCAGGATATCAGGGTGACATAAGCATCGAAGGAAAGGTGCGTGAAGTGTCGTCATCAGGATATATGGAGGGAACCGGATATTTTATATCCTGCTGATGAACATGATGTTGAACATCATGATGCTGCAGAAAGCGTTTGGTGGTAAGATGAACAGTGATCATCAGGAGGATGATTGCGCTTGCCGAATATGATGATGCTGCCGATAGCCAGATATGATGATGCTGCTGACAGGTGAAAGGTCGAAGGTTTGTCTGCAGGAGGATATCGGTCGGCAAGAGAAAATATGATGATGCTGACTATGTTAACAGAAAATATGATGATGATGATGGGTTGTAGGCATACATGCTATATGTCAAGGTTTTAGTGTGGATGCCTCTGCATCACTAGATGCAGTGAGAAGATGGTGTCTACTATTATTCAGTGTGACTACGAAGGTGTTGATGGTGTTGTGGTGGAATTCCCTATTGCATTGAGATAGTTTTCTCCTTGTAACAATCTTCTCTATCTTCTTCTATATTTTGGTAGTGAGCCTTTCTTTTTGGCAGTGAGCCTTCTAGTAGTGAGCCTATTGTTTTTTGGTGTTGATATTACTTTATACTATGAGCTAATCCTCACCATGGTTTTTGCCCTTCTTGGGTTTTCCATGTAAATCTGGTGTTCTCTTGTGTTTGATGCTGAGTTGATTTAGTTCTTGTTACTTTCTTTCATGCTTAATCATCATAATAGTTTGAGGGTTAATTGAATTGATGTGGATCTAAATATGTTTGAGGGTTTTGGAATTATAAGTTAAAACTAATTCACCCCCCCTCTTAGTTATCTTGTGCATTCAACACCTCGATCAATCCTTGAAAGGACATTCAAGTCTTCCAACACCATTGTTAGATAGAGTGTGTGCCCAAGGAGGGAAGATGCCAAATCCAGTGATGAAATGAAATATGGAAACACAAGTTGATGTCACCTTAGAGGTGAAGCCCTCATGGAGATGAAGATCCTTGAAATAATGAGGAGACAGATTGATGAAGCCAAATTTGTAACAAACAAATACAATAACAACACAATTTTGCTCTGCAACACAATGAAGGCCTTGAAATCTCTTTCCTCAATATCATAAGTTCACATTATCCATATTAACTTAAAATGAAGACATAAACCTATTTAAATATGCTTTCCCACTAACATTTGTAAATTAAATCAAGAAGGCCCACAAAGAGGAACCTTTTGAGAGGGCCCAAGATGAAATGCATTTATTTTAATCCTGACAAATCAGACTGGACTTGGGTGTGGAAGTCCAAGTCCCAATGCCTATTTGGGTTATGTTTAAGCACTTATAATGGGCCCCTAAGTCACATTTGACATGGGTTTCAGGGGAAATTGCTCCAGGAGGATTATTTAATTTATAAAATGTAAACATGGGGACCTAAGAGCTAAACTAGGAGGTAAAAAGGCATAGGGATACTTTTTACTCCATAACATTTAGCCCCCACTTTAATGTATGTATGCTATTACAATTCCATACATGCATTAAAGTATAGTCAAAGCACATCAACACATCAAGTACACCAAGCATATAGAGCTAAGGCATGTACCCAAAGGTTGGAGGATTATTTCTAGCCCCCAATCTCAAGTAAGCACTAGAAAACACATGGAAAACACACAAGACACAAGGAAGATAGTAAGAAGCACACAAAACATAGAGAATATAGTGGAAGCATGCAATACACAAAGAAGACATGAGAGAAGTCACACAATACACAAAGAATACATTGATTTAATCAATTAAACAAATCCTAAACTAGGGGGCAGAGGGAGCTCATCACTATGTGCCTTTAGACTACCAAAAACACACAAAACAAAACCCAAAATATGGAGGGAGCTCATTACTACGTGCCTTTTGACCACAATAGGGGGAGACATGCAAAAAAAACCCAAGTGTAGAGGGAGCTCATCACTACACACCTTTAGACCACACTCAGGGGAAGACACAACAAACACATAAGACACAGAATACACAAGCACCGCATAGTATGCCATAGAAACACTATATGTCTTATACATGACAAACATGAGCAATGGGAAGGATCTTATTGCTATGTCCCACCATCTAAAATACATTTTAGACACGCCTGATGGTTGAGCTACGCTACCACAACTGCCAAAGACACACTTAAGGGTGGATGACTCAAGATCCAACCCCACCTTACGATGAGGACTTTGTATAAAAGGATGTGCTCTAGCTCAAGAGATACACTATCCTACCTTCTGTAGAAGGGATTTTTATAAAAGGATATGCACTAGCTCAAGAGATACGTCATCTTGCCTCACAATGAGGGCTTTCGTAGTTTAAAAAGGATGTGCACTAGCTCAAGAGATACACCATCCCACCTCGTGATGAGGGCTTTCAAACACACTTTGTTAATGTAAAAGTAATTAGATAGATACCATTATATATGCCCCCACATTAAGGTGGTTGATCCCGCCTGCTAGTATCAAGTACATTAAGACAGAGTGAAAACACACAAGGGAAAAAGAGCTCTTGCAAAGCCCATGTCCCTAAAGGTGACATGTGCCATGATCACTCAATGTTCCCACAAACACATTGATATTAAGTTTGCTAAGATAATCAACATGATATAAGCTTTGGTTATAAAATCTTACTCTAAGATAACAACCAAATCCATTCATAGAAGCTATGCATAAATCATATATTATATCATATCAAAGTCCAAGGCTACACTTGCAAGTTTAGAATTGAGTATAGCTGTTGGGCTATACTATAGGTAGCTTGGAACTGAGTGGAACAACAAGGTGAGATACATAACCATCCAAAGTGCATTGAAGCAGATTGATTGTATTGCTAAGGTTTGTTACAAAATGACACATCCTATTGAGTGATTCTACTAGTCAAGTGTCAGATATATATATCAACCCCATCTTCATATATGGACTATGTCCATTGTTGCTTACTTGCTGCAGGGACACATGGTCCTTATCAATATTTATTTATTTTCATCATCTGTCTAGGTAGAATCATTGAAGAATTTAAACAATAAAGATGAAAGAGGAAAACCAATTGCCTTAGGAACACCACTTAGGAGGATGCCCCCAGGACATCTTCTACAACGCTATGCCCCCAAGACACAACACACAACAATAAAGTAGATGAGTGAAGAGTAGAAGAATGTAGAAACAAATAGAAGAATGGTCACAATAGAGGTGGTCTCCTAGTATACTTGACCTTACAAGAGTATCAAGGGTCATCCAAGGAGACCTAAACAACACTTAACAGAACACGGGGGAACATGATACATAAGAGTAGGCTACGTAAGAGAGCAAAGGAATGCTACAACAAAGGTGGCTAAAAAGGGTTAGAAATACTTGTTTATACAACCGAACTAGCGGTTGTCGTTGAGAAAATCATCTTCCTCCCAATCTCAAATGCAAGAGGAAAGTGATGCAGAGGCATCCACACTAAAACCTTGACATACAGCATGTATGTCTACAACCCATCATCATCATCATATTTTCTGTTAACATTGTCAGCATCATCATATTTTCTCTTGCCGACCGATATCCTCCTGCAGACAAACCTTCGACCTTTCACCTGTCAGCAGCATCATCATATCCGGCTATCGGCAGCTTCATCATATTCGGCAAGCGCAATCATCCTCCTGACGATCACTGTTCATCTTACTGCCAACCTCTATCTGCAGCATCATGATGTTCGACATCATGTTCATCAGCAGGATATAAAATATCCTGTTCCTCCCATATATCCTGATGACGACACTTCACGCACCTTTCCTTCGATGCTTACGTCACCTCGATATCCTGATGACGATTATCCTGATGACGATGACGTCACATGCAGCTCCTTCAATATCCTGCTGTCGGCCAAACTTAACATTAACCCGATCTTCTACCTTATGCCGATACGCTCCTCCTCGGCAACACCTGATGATGATCACCCCGATGCACATTCACTTTATGCAATCGACTGCATCATGCTCATCTCCATCTACTCGGATGACGCCCGAAGTTGCTGCAAGATATACACAGAAATATCCTGATGATGCCGTTGTAACGAATTTTCCAACCTTAGTGAATTTCGATCCGCCGAACCTCCTGAGGTGACCCGATCTGCTTTCAGGGTGATCTTCCAGACTTGAACTATCAGCACGACCTAGCACATACCCATGCTAGGGTTCTCAACACCTCTTGATTGCGATCCTGCAAACATACATGCAAACAAACAGAAAATGCAAACTAAATCCTAAACTACTGTACATAGCCATTCCACCGATTCGACGAATCAACCGGTGGAATGGATCAGCGAATCCATGAAACCACCAGAACAGCAACTCGATTACACAATGGAATCCAAACAGAGAGTTGACACAAACAGGATCTCTTTATTTGATTTCAAAAGATGCAAATACAATACTCAGTCTCTCCCTCTATCTCACTCTCAGCAAAGTCTGATCGATGATCTGCAATACTACCTAAAACCAACCGATCCTAATACATAAATAGGATTTCCTGCGAGTACTACCACTCGATTCCCAGCGGCTGGGAGCTTCCAAGCGGCTGGGAGGATCCAACCGAACATACAGCATAATAGCTATCCTAACAACCTACCTAAAAATAGTAAAGTATGGTCAACATGACCTTATTACATGCATTGGTCTTACAAGACCTTCTTGGAAACATTAACCAGACCTATAACAAACTAACTGCCTCATGGAGGCCAGCTGTCAGGTAGGTGCTCCTGCACCATACTCCCCAACAGAAAAGAACTCATGTCCCATGAGTTAGGTTGTGGAAGTCCTCCACCTTTACACTTTGCCTTTGCAGTGTCTTGACCTGTTCCAGCTTTGTCCTCTGCTGGCTCTCGGCTGCTCCAAGACTTCTGAACTGTAACTTGTTTTCTTGCAAGTAAATCCTCATGCCTGTCAATGTAGGCCCTTCTCTCACATACCTTGTGTTTGTCAGGTTGTCTGACCAGAACCTCTGTCTGAACTGCCTCTTGAACTTCTGTAATGTTCAACTCTGTCTTTCTTTCAACCTTTATAGGACAAACAATAGTCCCAACTATGACAACATCCTTGTCATTCCTCTCAACTGGTTGCTGTTTGCAAACCTGTTGCCAAACCTGCTGCTGACCTCTGTCAGTCAAAACTGAAACTTTCTTCAACTTGTTGTCCTTAACAACTCCTTTCCCTGCAATGTCCTCAACTGCCTTTATGCCTGCTGCTATAGGCTTCTGCACAAATTCCTTCTTTCCCACTAAAATGATTTTTGCTGCCTTCTGTACTACAGCTGCTTCCTGTAATGGCATCAACATAATAGTTTTCCCATCTTTCTTGATGGTGTAGGTATTAGCATACCCATCATACAGTACCCTCCTATCAAATTGCCATGGCCTACCCAACAGTAGGTGACAACATTCCATGGGCAAATTGTCACACAAAACTCTATCATGATATGCTCCAATCTGAAAATCAACATATGCCTGTTCATAGACAAAAAGTGATTGACTATCACTCACCCAAGATGCCTTGTAAGAGTGTTGATGTGGAATCCTTTCCAAATGCAGTTTATCCACCATTTCCTGAGATACCATGTTATCTGTTGAACCAGTATCAATGACAACCTTACATACTTTACCTTTGCTCTTGCATGTGGTCTTGAAAAGAGCTCTTCTTTGCATCATATCCTTTGATGTCTGCAAACTAGTTCTCCTTAGCATCAATGCTTCTCCCTCCTTAGGATATCCATAACCGTCAGGAACTCTATCTTGTTGATAAGTGTTTGAACTTTGCACACTTTGCTCTACTTTCTCTTCTTGCACAAGTTGTACTTTCTTGTCATTCGTTCTATCATCTCTGGATGATGAACCTTTACTTTCTGGACATTTGAAAAATGAATGACCAAACTCACCACAGGTGTAACACTTTCCTGAAAATGTAGTAGAACTTCTACCACTTCCAAATCTGCCTCTATTACCTTTCCATCCACCTCTGAAATCAGACTGTCCCTGTCCTTTACCAGTGTCTTCTTGACCCTCATTGGTTTGCCTTGTTGTAGGGGCTGACCCTCTTCCCCTCATATTGCTGCCTCTTCCTCTCATGGACTTATCTTGTCTCCTATTCATCTTTTCTTCAATCCTGATTGCCATTTGGTAACAATCCTCCACAGTCTTAGGGTTAGCTAAAACTAACTCATCCTGTATGTTCAATCTCAAACCAGCCAAGTACCTAGCCACCTTTTCTACCTCATTCTCATGATGACCAGATCTCATACTCAACTTATAAAACTCCTCAGTATATGCCTTCACATCCATTTCCTTCTGCCTTAAAAATTGCAGCTTCTTAAACATCTGAATTTCATAATCCTTGGGCAAGAATTTACCTTTGATCCTTGCTACCATTTTATCCCATGAAGTGATCTTTGACCTTCCTTGTTTCCTTCTCTCGGATTGTACATAATCCCACCATACCAAAGCATGACCTCCTAACTTGGTCTTTGCAATCTTTACCTTCTGATCCTCAGCAACATCTTCACATTCAAAGTGATTATCAAGTGCAGCAATCCAATCCAATAACTCATCTTCATTCAAACTTCCATTATACTTGGAAACATCAACCTTTACCTTAGGTTTATCACTCTGCACTGCCTTTAACAGTTTTGCAAATCTCTGGTCTTTAGCATCCAGATCTTCATCTTCTTCTGATTCACTGTCGTCCACTTCCCTCTTTTTGTTCTTCTCCAAGGCTACAAGCCTGGCTTGAAGTGCTTCAGCAAGCTCCTTCATCTTCCTCATTTCTCTGGCATGTTTTTCCTTCATCTCCTGCAATTCCCTTGCAGTACCATTACCTTTCAGAGGCATTTTGTCAACCTCTCACTCCTCTACCTCTGTCTTTTCAGTGACAGAATTAACTCTACCTCTGCCCTTTCGGTGACAGAATCAACACACAACAGCCCAGACCTTTTGCTGAGCTCTGATACCACTATGATGCAGAGGCATCCACACTAAAACCTTGACATACAGCATGTATGTCTACAACCCATCATCATCATCATATTTTCTGTTAACATTGTCAGCATCATCATATTTTCTCTTGCCGACCGATATCCTCCTGTAGACAAACCTTCGACCTTTCACCTGTCAGCAGCATCATCATATCCAGCTATTGGCAGCTTCATCATATTCGACAAGCGCAATCATCCTTCTGACGATCACTGTTCATCTTACCGCCAACCTCTATCTGCAGCATCATGATGTTCGACATCATGTTCATCAGCAGGATATAAAATATCCTGTTCCTCCCATATATCCTGATGACGACACTTCACGCACCTTTCCTTCGATGCTTACGTCACCCCGATATCCTGATGACGATTATCCTGATGACGATGACGTCACATGCAGCTCCTTCAATATCCTGCTGTCAGCCAAACTTAACATTATCAGCCCGCGATGGTTTTATCAACCCAATCTTCTACCTTATGCCGATACGCTCCTCCTCGGCAACACCTGATGATGATCACCCCGATGCACATTCACTTTATGCAATCGACTGCATCATGCTCATCTCCATCTACTCGGATGACGCCCGAAGTTGCTGCAGGATATACACAGAAATATCCTGATGATGTCGTTGTAACAAATTTTCCAACCTTAGTGAATTTTGATCCGCCGAACCTCCTGAGGTGACCCGATCTGCTTTCCAGGTGATCTTCCAGACTCGAACTATCAGCACGACCTAGCACATACCCATGCTAGGGTTCTCAACACCTCTTGATTGCGATCCTGCAAACATACATGCGAACAAACAGAAAATGCAAACTAAATCCTAAACTACTGTACATAGCCATTCCACCGATTCGATGAATCAACCGGTGGAATGGATCAGCGAATCCATGAAACCACCAGAACAGCAACTCGATTACACAATGGAATCCAAATAGAGAGTTGACACAAATAGGATCTCTTTATTTGATTTCAAAAGATGCAAATACAATACTCAGTCTCTCCCTCTGTCTCACTCTCAGCAAAGTCTGATCGATGATCTGCAATACTACCTAAAACCAACTGATCCTAATACATAAATAGGATTTCCTGCGAGTACTACCACTCGATTCCTAGCGGCTGGGAGCTTCCAAGCAGCTGGGAGGATCCAACCGAACATACAACATAACAGCTGTCCTAACAACCTACCTAAAAATAGTAAAGTATGGTCAACATGACCTTATTACATGCATTGGTCTTACAAGACCTTCTTGGAAACATTAACCAGACCTATAACAAACTAACTGCCTCATGGAGGCCAGCTGTCAGGTAGGTGCTCCTGCACTAGAAAGAGGTACATAAAGTATAATTACCCAACCTTTATCATTGTCCTTAATTTCTTCAACCTTGAACTCTTCGTGTTTGTTTCAATAATTGTTGGTGGAATGTTTTCTTGTTGACCTATGTTGCTTGTCGAGCTATGGTTTGTCTCCTCCTTCTTTCTCTTGCTTCTCTATTACTTTTTGTTTTATTGGTGATGTTTGCAAAAGGATTCTCATGGTTTTCCATAGTCTTCAATATCTCAGAGGAGGAAGATGGTGTTAGGTCTCAAAAATGCAGGTCGTTAACCCTAAGAGGTTGCCAGGCTCTCTTGACATTTTTGGCTAACTAACACGGGGTATATATGGCTAAACCCCCTTCACTTCAGGCTCTGCCAGACCTAGGTGGGTAAACCTCTAATTAATAAAGCATATAAAGAGATGATCACTACTTTGATCTGAATTAATCTAACTATTGATAATGGCATAAATTATAAAACAGATAAAAAGATAGCAGGTTAATTCTAAATGATCTAAATTGTAATGCTAAAACAATAATGTAATCTAATTAAGTGAATTTAAAGTGAATTTGTATAAGTGATAATGAAAACATTAGACCAGTGCCTTATTGAATATAGAGTCAGTATGATCATGAAATAAATAACTATTTGTTTGGTAAAAACTTGAACTATCTGGCATGAAAGAATAGGTATGTAACTTGTACAACCCTACAAGGAAGTAGTTAATATTCCATACTTATATATATCCAATTGACAAAATCAAATTACTTGCATTCATCTAAAAGGATTTAATCCCTCTTTGAAGGAACCTATCAGAATAATACTGCAATTGTAACAGATTTATCAAAAACTGGAGACAAAATATAAACCCTAACTATATGACTCTTCTAACAGATCCATGATAATGTCTTCACAGTTACTGTGACAGATTTAAAGGATTTAATTCTGAAAGTAGAAACCAATTAATCTTATCACACTATAACAACAAATGTGCATAGACAACTTACAGATATACTTGATAACTCAAATTGAATAACAGAGAAAACTTTGAAAGGAGACAGTCATATAATTGAATAAATTTAATAGATAGTTGATACTGAAATTTGCAGTCATTGCTTCATGCTTACAGACTTGACTTCATCAGAGAATGCTTGCACCTGGTCTACCAGAAATAAAATATATTAAAAATGAACTAGCATTGCTATTCAAATCTAATCTATAGTATCCCCTGTTCTATTTTGTAATCTCCTCCTATTCTATCTATCTATTTTCCTCTATCTTCTCATTCTAGTCTTGGTCATCTCTTATAAAGAGAGGCATACAATCTTCAGACCAGTTACAATGGTTGTGACGGTTGATAACCGAACAACAATATTTGTCTTAATAAACAAATTCAGGAAAAATAATACTCATCTTTAATCACCAAATGGATGACCATTTTAGGATCAAATAAAGCTCTTTAACTGTAGTTCTACTTAATCTCCTTCAAGGATTTCTTTATTATCCTAAAAAGACCAGATAAAACACAAGTTAGTTTCTGATCAAATGATTAAAATAAATTTACTTAAACATATGTATTTACTTAAACAATTACTTCCCTTATCGATGATTTATCAATTGCTGAAGATCCTTTCATGGGTGTTTATATAACTTGATCCCTGCTATGTATATCCTGCAAAAAACCCATATTTCAAATGTTAGAAGAATATCTTAATCGTTCAGATTTTAGTGTCATTTTAGGGTTTCTAAGTTTTGTATCGAAAAGACCTTTCACAACATGTCCTCAACATCTTTGTGACTATCATGTCGGTGAGACTCGCAGGCTTTATCCCAATTCATCTCTCTCACCGATATGTCTCCCTTGTATATTGAATACATTTCTTTCATATACAAGCGCAGGCCCAAGCTAAAATTCACAATATTTCATATATCATTCAAACCCGGGCTTGTATAAAATTGTATATCCATTGGCAATGGGGCCCACATGGTGTTTCGTGCATTTGTATATTTCCTTTATATCTCATATACATTTTCCCTTGTATCTTGTATACATATAAGAATTAAATATACAAAAACTTTTCTAGACATCTGGCTTGTATGTACTATAATGTATGTATCCGAAACATATATACAAGGCCTGAGACATACAAGGATAAAACCAATTTTAACATCGCTTTTGGTTCCATCACTTGTATAAGTGCAATGCATATCACAATGTATGTATACTGAAATGTATGTATATACAAAGCGTGATACAACAACTTAACTTTATTTCATATTTTTTTGAATCCACGATATGTATATTAGCCTTGTATAACCCGAAACATACAAGACGCAAAACATACAACAATTTCACCACATTTCATAATCCTTTTGATTCTGCGATATGCACATAGCTTTGTATATCCCAAAAGCATATTGAGAATGTATCTTTTGTCAAATGCAAAGGGTGACTGGTAGAAACAGTAGAGAGAACCGGTGATAACAAGTCATGTATTGTATATACAATATTTTGGCATATCCGCATATTGGGAGGAGATACAAGGCGCTCGTCGACAAGGGAAGTCACACCGAAGAGTTGGGGACAGTCAACAAAGTCAAATGTATCCATCGGCACATCGGCTAAGGTTTGTAAGCATTCACTGATGGGAATGGTCACATTGACGACGGTGCATCAGTGTTTTCTTTATCAGAGTAATCTTCATCATTGGTGAGACCTACAAGACCCTTCCTGATAATATATATCCTTCCGATATATCCTCCCTCGGTAAGAGTCTTACCGAAATCTCTATAGCTCTAGTTATCAGAATGACTTATGCAATCAGAAGGACTTAATAAATCCACTCCGATTGTCTATATCTTACCAATTAGGGTTTTCTACTAAGTTTTTTAACTTTGTATATTCTAGCGAGAATGTGGGGTGCTTTGCAATATATTTTATACATCTGTTAAAATTCTCTTTTTGTTGTGCTTAGATGGATGTTCATTTCCTGTGCCATAGTCCCCATCTTTGCTTTGCACATAGTCTGCAATCTTCCAAATATTTTGCACCAAGGGAGTTTATTTTTAGGTAATATGTAGTGGACTCTATGTATTAACAATCAAGGCCATTATTTCTAGAATAGGTTTCTAAGATTGTTTTAGCAAATGTATTTCAGAGTGCAAAAAATTGTACTTTACATCATGGGAACCTTAAGATTTTTTGCAAAAAATTGCAAAAAATTTTAGGTCCCAACAGATGGTACAATGTTTCTGTGATGAAATGCTTTGTTCTTTATGGACATCTCCCGATCCTTGTAAGGATGGGGAAGGAGGCACCTTGGCAAAGACTCCCTTACCTCTTGGTCTAGGGGGTTCTTTCAATTCAGGTTGCTTTTCACTTATGATTTGTTTAATAGGATATTCGGCTAATTTTGTTATCAACTTTGCTTTTTATCTTTGGGGTATTTAAAAGCACAAAGTTGTGTCACACTTTCAGCCAACTGACCAGCACAAGTGAATTTAAGTATTTCTAACTATAAATCAATTTTGGTCAAACATATGATCTTGTAAGATTCATTCTAGGTAAGTTAGATATGTCCACAACTTTTCCCATTGAAATTGTTGGTTAAATGCATATGTAGCACGACAATGAGGCTAATTTACCAAAAAATTAAAATTATCTGAAAGTTTTGATATTTCAACAACTTCTTCTCATGTAAATAACATTTTTTTTAAAATATAAAAATACCCTTTTGTAGATCTATAAGTTTAGTTTTAGAAAATATATATATTTTAATAGTTTAATTATTATTTATATTTTCCTTTTTATTTTTACTAAAAGTAGGTTATCAACACAAAACATTAGATCAATTACCATGTCAAGGAAAAATAGTAAAACTTATTAAAAAAATTAATTTTTTTTTATGCACTAGATAAATAATCTATATCATGATGGTATATATTTTTTTGTATTTTGATAAATAGTTAATATGAAAGTTGACATCGAATGGAAACAACTATGTTTTAATACACGCACATTTTAATATTTATTTAAAAATATATATTTATCAAAATTGGAAAAAAATGTATCCACGCACTAAAGTTTCAAGTTATAAATACACAAAAAATTGAAGAAAAAAATTACTATATAAAGATTGACGTCTCATGTAATTTCATTTTTTAGCATTTTATCAACAACTAAATTATAGTGTCAATTTATTAAAAACTATATTCAAATAATTTTTTAAATTTTTAAAAAAATACAAACATAAAATATACTAAAAAATAAATATTTTATTAGTTTACATCATTTCAAAATTTAAAACATATATGTCACTTTTTAGTGATTCAAGTTTAAAAGTTGGATTAGTGTTGGTCATTTCCTTTATAAAAGTGTGACACAACTTTGTACTTTTACCCTTTGATATCCTAGGAAGAATTGATCTTGTCTTGGTTGAGGAGGCTTAGTAGGTTGTGCCCAAAAGTAGTCTAGGTTGAAGTTTCTGCGAGTAATCAAAGGCTTCCATCTACTATGGTGGACAACATGCACTACCCTATGGTGAGGACATTTTAAACATTTATGAATTGTAGAGGGGATTGCTTTCATGGACTTGAGCCATGGATGGCCTAGTTTCACACGAAATAGGTCAGATGTAGGAATGATGTCAAATGATTCTTTAAGGGCTTTCTTAGCTACATTAATCAATAATGTAATCTTCCCTATAGCCAGAATGAAATCTCTAGTATGTATCTTAATCATCATATGTGTGGGCTCATAAGATTCTTGTATCAAATCATGTGCATAGATGAACTCTTTAGTAATCACATTCGTCATACAATTAGGATCGATAAGGACCCCTCTTGTAGGATATCCACTTATACATGTGGTGATGTAAAGAGGTCCCTCAATGTCTCCAATTGTTCTATCATGTGGTGTAAAGATTAATTTAGGTTCATGAGTCTTTCTCTTCTTATAAACTTTAGGAGGAATCATAGCATTATTGTTGTGATGATAAGTCATGTATGCGAGACTATTTCACACCAAAGCACTTGTTTGAGGAAATCAGGTTTTTAGAGAGAAAAACACATGAATTTTACAATAAACAAAGTAAGTATGATGGAAATAGTGAAACACGACAAGGCAAGATGAATGATTTCAAAGTGTGCTCAAATGATTGTGAAGAGAGTGTAAAAACGCTTAATGTTGAAATACACACTGTGTAATTGCAAAATTTGAAATTTCAATGCAAGGATACAAAATGAAGCAACATTACAACTCAAAATAAGATTTCAATGAATGTTTAAAGGAGCAGAAAAATCTGAAATAAGATTTTGGCTACAAACCCTAGTTTTTGGCAAAGACTAGGTTATATGAAAAAATACAACTTTTTAAGCAAAACCCAGCAAATGAAACTTTTAAATGCAATGTTTGATATGAAGCAATGATGAATTACTATAATAAGGGTAAGATCTGATGTAAATATGAGAAAATTAAATCCTTTTATCATATATAACACAAAATATGCAAAATTATGCCTTAATGCAAACCTAAAATGCTTGTTTTTCCAAGATTTTTCAAATGTATGTAAGCTTTTCCAATGCAAGATAGTAGATATGACATGAATGAATGTAAGGACTAATTATAACACTCAGAAAGATGCAGAATTCTTGTTGTTCCAGGTTCACCAAAATGTTATGTATGAAAAATGGGACAATGAGAAATGGTGTTAAAGTATATCAAATCAAACCCTCCTTTCACAATAACATTCGAGGACAAAAACTGAACCAAGTCACTACAAATGAATGAGGACTTAGCTATAGGTTTATGTTCTTAAGAATGATATGGAAAGATAGATTAGATTGAGAGATTTGTCAAACCCTATATCAAAGAAGTCTCAAACCCTAATTATAATGCAATAGGGTACAAACAAACAGAATGCTATAGGAAACCATACAGGAAGGTACTCAGGGATGATCAGAAACATACCAGAAGTTGGATTTCTAGAAACAAAAACTTTACAGACTATGGGGGAGAGTGCCCAAGTCTAATAGGGTAGTTTTTCTATAGATCTGGAGCAGAGAGATATGTCAGACTGTATCCAAATCCTGAGTTCAGGGCCAATCCTATTGGGAGGACTACAGGGCAGGCACCCTAGTCTAGGAGGGAGGAATATCAACAAATTTCTTCTAGATCCTAAATCCTTATCCTTTAAACTAATTCTCTGCACCTGCACTTCTCCAACTTCCACACCTATAACCTGTAATCACAAATAAAGGGGGTTGGGGGTTGTGTTTAAGAGCTTGCCTCGGTCAAGCCCCAGAAGGACATTCAAGTCTTCCAACACCATTGTTAGATAGAGTGCATGCCCAAAGAGGGTAGAGGCCAAATCCAATGATGAAATGAAATGATTGAAACACAAGTTGATGTCACCTTAGAGGTGAAGCCCTCATGGATATGAAGATCCTTCAAATCATGAGGAGATGGATTTATGAAGCCAAATCTGCAACAAACAAACACAATAACAACATAATTTTGCTCTGCAACACAATGAAGACCTTGAAATCTCTTTCCTCAATATCACAAGTTTGCATTATCCATTTTAACTTAAAATCAAGACATAAACCTATTTAAATATGCTTTCCCACTAACATTCATAAATTAAATCAAGAAGGTTGACAAAGGAAAACATTTTGAGAAGGCCCAAGATGACATGCATTTATTTTAATCCCGACAAATTAGGTTGGGCTTGGGTGTGGGTGTCCAAGTTCCAAGGGCTATTTTGGTCATGTTTAAGTACTTATAATGGCTCCCTAAGTCCCATTTGACATGGGTTTCAGGGGAAATTTCTCTGGGATGATTATTTAATTTGTAAAGTGTAAACATGGGGACCTAGGAGCTAAACTAGGAGGTAAAAAAGGCACAGGAATACTTTTTACTCCATAACACAACCTTGTATAGTTTTATTAACATCCTTATATATGTTTAGCAAACAATAATTATCATTCACCAATGCTAAGTTATCTCATCTACACCAAAATGTTGTACCAAATTGTCACTATGCTTTTCCTTAATCAAATTTTCTCCCATGGAGCTTCTTCAAATACACAACTAATTACCCTTAAACAACATCTCATTTTGAACTACGTAATCCAACCACTTATATCTATGCTTACAATTTCATTGCATGCTTGCCATGCCTCTGCAAAGTTAGGATAAACCTCCTACAAATTATTTAGTTCTTCAAATCCAACTACCTCTACTCTCATCTTTGTTAGTAAAATTTGTCTCCTACTTGATTCATCTACAACCATGTTTGATTTTCCAATCCCATGCTTCAACACAAAGGTATATCTTTGTATAAAATCAACCCACCTCATGTGTCTTATTTTTTTAACTTTGTATAAAGGTATGACTATTCAAATATTACAATGTCTGATGATCAATGTACAACACAAGCTCCTTTTCTAATAGGTAATGGCTCCACTTCTTCAATTATTAAATTATGGTATAAAATTATTTATGATAGAATAAATATCTTCTTCATTCAGTTTATTATTGAAATAAGTGCTTGTCTACCTTCTTGGCCCAACATTGTGCCTATTGCATTTTTCTTACATCACAGTCCACCTGAAATACCTTGTTAAATATAGTAATGCTAGTACTAGTTATTTTTTCACCTTCTTTTTTAGCAACCTAAAACTTCTATCTACTCTTGATGTTCAATTGAACTCCTTATGTTCCCTCATATCAATTAGCAATGCACAAATACCATTAATTTGTTTTATGAACTTCATATAAAAATTTGCCAAACCATGGAAAGTGTTGCAAATATGTGCCTAGTCAGTGTTGTCATTGATGTCAACATATCCTTGTTGTCATTAGTGTCAACTGTATCTTATTCTATTACTTGTTTAGAAGACTTGTGTGTTGAGGATATTGAGAAAATTAGCCTCTCTAGAAGAAACAAGTGAGTTACATATCTCTCTATCAGAGAGTGAAGATAGTGCAGTTCAGTGAATTAGATTGCTCCACATTCCTAGTAAGATGAAGATCAAAGTCTGTAGATTAAAGGGTTTGTAGAGGACTATCTGAAGTTGCTCCAGTCAAGATTTGAGAGGTCTACATGGAGAATTGGCGAAGTTATGGCCATCTGAGTAGAACTGGGTTTTGCAGTTGTTCAGAGGTGATAGAGTGATAGAAATTTGGTCCAGATTGATCCGCATTAAAATATTATGATCTGTGGATCTAGAGGTGTGTTTGGGATGTCGGTGTGTATCCTCAACTCAAGTGGTTCGTGGTTTGGAGGTCTGTAAGCAATCTTTCTAGTGTGACAGTCATGACAATTAGTGTTCTTAAGTTCCCAGATGAAGGTGCAAGTGTTTTTGGTGATGTGAGGTAGTGTGGTTGTTCCTATTGATTTCATTGTTCTTGCGGTGGTCTCTGAATCGAGTGCCTATTGTGTTGATGGTCCACATTTAGGATCGAGCTCGTGGATGAAGATTTCTCCTTGGGTGTTGCTGTTCTTCCTAGTCTTGGCTGACTGGATGCTTGGTGCATATTGTGGATGACCTAAGAAGAGTAATATGGAGCATGGAATGTTGTTTGAGGAAGATTCAAGTCCCAGCTATGTTTGGCCGATAGTGTGATGATTCACATGAAGCTCTTGTGATTGTAATTCCTTGTAATGCCTATCTTGAAGAATGTTCCAAATAGATGATTGTTTGGCTAACTTTGATGTTCATTCCAAAGTTGATGACATGTATAAATAAGTGTTGTGAAGTTGTGGAGATGTGGGAATGTAAGTCAAGATGTGGAGGTAGTGAGATAGTGTTAAGGGAGTAGAGCAGAGGTGTTATGCGCTTCAATGGAACTGACCTTAGCATGAAGAAAATGTTGTTTCTCAATTCAATCTTTCTATGTTAAACTTGTGAATGTTTCTGTAGGTAGTGAGCTCTGGGCAGTGCACCTGAAGGCAAGTGCCTTCCTATTTTATATTCTTTTAACAGAGAATAAATCTTGTGGGTTAACCCCCACCATGGTTTTTCCCTTAACCGGGTTTCCACATAAAAATCTTGGTGTTATGTGTGTTGATTATGTTTTTGCTCTTATGTTGTTGATTCATGCTTTCATGGTTATATCTTTAATTTTTTAATAAGTGGTAAAGAAGATTAAATGCAGCAAAAGATAAAAGTTTTGTGACAACTGATTCACCCCCTCTCTTAGTTGTCTACCCTAATTTCAACAATTGGTATTAGAGCCAGTTCCTCTGAAAGAAGCTTGACCGCTTGAGGAGATCTAGGATGTTGACTTACAAGAAGGATAGTCTGCGATTTAATGGAACAAATTACTCTCTTTGGAAGAGTTGCATGGAGTGCCATTTGTAATGCATGGGTGATGCTTATTGGTTGATAACAAAGGATGAGTATATACCTCCGGAGAAAGGTCCTTCAACTCCAGATGAACTCAAAGATGATAAAAATAACATTCGGGCTAAAGAAGCATTGTTAAGTGCCCTAAATGATACAGAAATGACAAATGTCCTGGAATTGAAAACTGCTCATGAAATTTGGAAGAAATTGGAAACTCTGTATGAAGGTGATGAATATGTCAAATGTGCTAAGTTATAGAGCTTGAAAGGTAGATACAAAAATTTGAGGATGAGTGAAGATGAAAACAACACTTCCTACATGCAAAAGGTGAATGAACTTGTGTACAATATCAGGAGTGTTGGTGGAAAATTGGAAGAATCAGAGATTGTTGGTAAGGTGCTTAGATCCTTACCAGTCTCATAGAAGCATAGAGTTGCTGCTATTGAGGAGATTAGGACTATGACAACTGTTACAAGAGATCAATTGGTTTGCAAGCTTTTAGCATTTGAAATGAGTGAGTTTGGTGATTTCCTTCCTAAATCAGAATCTACTTTTAAGGCTAGTGTTTCCAGGAAAGCAAATATTTGATCCAGGTGAAATCTCTTCAAGAAAACTAACCAGATATGAGAAGACAAGGAAGAAGCTTGAAGCCATTATTGCCAAAAGACTACCAAGAGGATTTGGTAAGTATGAAGGAAAATTGCCTTTCAAATGTTTTGCTTGCAATAAGATTGGTCATTTTTCTTCAAGATGTCTAGAAAGGGTTTCAAAGACAAACCCTAACAGACCTAGGTTCTAGAAGAAATGCTACTATGTCCATGAAGCTGCTGATGAAAGGAGTTACAAATGATGAATCTGATAAGGGAAGTACATTTGGAAATGAATGGGTGTTCATTGCTATCAAAGAAGAAAATTTGGTGCTTATTGAATCTGCTAGCTATGTGAATGTGGAAAGTTCCTTGGTTGCTCAGGTTGAAGAAAAGGATGAATGGGTGATTGACAGCGGATGTTCTCATCATATGGTAGGTGATAAAAGTATGTTTGTAAGTATGAAAAGATATGAAGGTGGAATTGTGAAGTTTGGAGATAATTCAGCTGGCAGAATTCGTGGCAAATGATCCATCTCTTTTGATGGTAAGCACAACACTAATGATGTTTTGTATGTAGAACGGTTGAAGCATAATCTTCTCAGTATTGGACAGTTAGTTAACAATGGGTATGACCTTTGATTCAAGGATGGAAAATGTAGAATTTTGGAAAGCTCTGGAACTGAGATTGCATCTAGTACACATACTAGAGGTAATATATTTCATTTAAGTTGCACTAGTAAAAGATGTTTGATTGCTTAGATTGATCAGAGTTGGTTATGGCATAGGAGAATGTGTCATGTAAACTTTGATAACATTGTCAAGATAAGTACTACTTAGGTTGTAAGAGATCTTCCAAAGCTTGTAAAACCTGCTAATAGCATATGTAAGGAATGTTAGTTGGGCAAATAGAGTAGAACTACATTCAAAAGTAAAGAAAAATCTTCAAGTGGATTGTTGGAACTTGTGCACACTGATTTGTGTGGTCCTGCTAGAGTTAGGAGTTTTCAAGGAGACATATACTTTATGTTGCTAATTGATGATTACTCTCGGATGATGTGAGTCACTTTCTTGAAAGAGAAATCAGAGGCTCGTGACAAATTCAAGGTGTTCAAGGCTAGGGTGGAGAATCAGATTGGTTTGAAGGTAAAGTATCTGAGATCTGATAGAGGTGAAGAGTTTACCTCTGGTGAGTTTAATGCATTTTGTGAAAAACATGGAATAAGAAGACATTTATCTGCTCCTAGGACTCCTCAACAAAATGGAGTTGTCAAAAGGAAGAATTGAACTATTCAAGAGGCTACTAGAACTATGATTATGGAGGCAAATGTTCCACATGTCTATTAGAGAAAGGTTGTGAATAATATTGTCTACACTCTTAACTGAGTGTAGATCAAAGGTAATACTGGTAAAACACCTTATGAACTTTGGTTTGGTAATGCTCCTATTGTGAAATACTTTAGAGTTTTCGGTAGTAAATGCTATATCAAAAGAGATGAAGATCTAGGCAAGTTTGATGCAAGGAGTGACGAAGGAATATTTTTGGGTTATTCTAACCAAAGCAAGACATATTGGTACTTTAACAAGAGATTGAAAACGATTGTTGAAGGTGCTAATGTCAAAGTAGATGAGAGCATGGAGGGACCTTCCAATTTTTGTGGATATGAATCAGATGATGAAAATGAAAAGAAAGTTCAAGATCAGACTCAAATTCAGATTGCTCTAGAAAATCCAATGACTCAAGAAACTAGTGAAAATGCTGGGAAACAAGTTCAAGAATCAGAAGCTCAAGAAAATCCCAAAACTCCCAAGTATGTAAGGTTGAATCATTTTGAAGATTAGATCATAGGAGATAGAAATAAAGGTGTTCAAACTAGAAGAAAATTTGTTGAAGAACAAGTGGAGTATTGTTTAATTTCAAAGATTGAACCAAAATTAGTGAATGAAGCATGTAATGATGAAAGTTGGGTAAAAAAAATGGAAGAAGAATTAATGTAAATTGAAAAGAATCCCACTTGGGATCTTGTTTCTAGACTTGAAGACAAAAATGTAATTGGAACTAAATGGGTCTTCTGGAATAAATTGAATGAAGATGGTGAAGTTGTGAGAAAGAAAGAAAAATTGGTGTGCAAAGGATATTCTCAGGTAGAGGGAATTAATTTTGAAGAAACTTTTGCTCTGGTGGAAAGAATCAAAGCAGTCAGATTATTTCTTGCCTTTGCTGCTTACAAAGATTTCAAAGTTTACCAAATGGATGTTAAGTCAGCATTCCTAAATTAAGAGTTGGAAGAAGAAGTCTACATTGAGCAACCGGGAGGATTTTAGTTGTCTGATCAAGGATATATGGTATGCAGATTTAAGAAAGCATTGTATGGACTTAAACAAGCTCCAAGAGTTTAGTATGTAAGATTAGATAAGTATCTGCTAAAGTTAGGCTTTAGCAAAGGCACTGCTGATAGTAATCTTTATTTCAAAATTGATCATGAACACATCCTGATTGTTGAGGTGTTTGTTGATGATATCATCTTTGGTGGAAATGAGAGCATGTGTAAAAAATTTGCTGATCATATGCAAAGTGAATTTGAGATGTCCATGCTTGGTGAAATGAATTTCTTCTTAGGTCTGTAAATCATTTAGTTAGAAAAAGGCATCTTCATATCTCAGTCTAAGTATGTGAAAGAGTTGTTGAAAAAGTTTGGAATGGAAGATTCAAAACCAGTGAGTACTCCTGTGATAACTGGATGCAAGTTGAGTAAAGATGATGATTCCCCTAAGGTAGATTAGAAAAGGTATAGATCAATGATTGGAGGATTGCTTTATCTAACTCATGCTAGACCTGATATTATGAATGTAGTTGGCCTTGTTGCTAGATTTCGAGATGATCCTAGAGAATCTCATGTTGTAGCAGTCAAAAAAATCTTTAGATATATGAAGGGAACATCTGATTATGGCTTATGGTATCCTAAGGGTGATGATTTCACTCTTCATGCATATACATATGCTGATTGGGTAGGAGATGTGGATGAAAAAAAGAGTACTAGTGGAGGTACATTTTTCTTGGGAAAGAGATCGGTTTCTTGGTTGAGCAAAAAGCAAGAGGCAATATCTCTGTCTACTGTAGAGGTAAAGTATATAGCAATAGCAAGTAATTGTACTCAAGTTTTGTGGATGAAACAAATGTTGAAGGATATCAGAGTTGTGTTTGAAGAGCCTATTACAATCTTCTATGATAATTAAAGTGCAATAAACATCTCAAAGAATCTGGTGTTGCATTCAAAGACAAAACACATATCCATCAAGTTTCACTTTTTGAGAGAGAAAGTGAATGAGAATGAAGTCAGATTGGAGTTTGTTTCATCAAAAGATTAGATTGCAGACATCTTCATTAAGCCTCTACCTAAGGACACTTTTGAGTATCGTAGAGGGAAGCTAGGGGTGATTACCCCTCCTGTTTAGAACTAAGATGCACTAATGTGCATCAGTCCAGTGGAACTCACAATCATATCTTGTGATCTAGATTGGTATTAAGGAGATGCTACTCAGGGGGAGTAGTCTGTATGCTAATTCTAGAGTTCAATCTAGTTTTATCTAAGAAGCAAAAGAGGGAGAGATGATTGCAAATATGTACCCTTTGCCATTGATGTCAAAGGGGGAGAAAAGTCATGTGAAAAACTTGAAAGTAAGTAGTTGCTAGTGAAAGGGGGAGCAGTGAAGAAAGTGATTGTAGATGTGAAAGGGGGAGAAGTTCTTGTCTTGATGGTTGAAATAGTTTTTCACATCATATGTTGCCATCAATGACAAAGGGGGAGATTGTTGCAAATATGTGCCTAATCAGCATTGTCATTGATGTCAACATATCCTTGTTGTCATTAGTGTCAACTAGATCTTATTCTTTTACTTGTTTAGAAGACTTGTATGTTGAGGATATTGAGAAAATTAGCCTCTATGGAAGAAACAAGTGAGTTACATATCTCTGTGTCAGAGACAATGAAGATAGTACAGTTCAGTGAAGTAGATTGCTCCGCATTCCTAGTAAGATGAACATCAGAGTCTGCAGATTAAAGGGTTTGTAGAGGACTGTTTGAAGTTGCTCTAGTCAAGATTTGAGAGGTCTGCATGGAGAATTGGTGAAGTTATGGCCATCTAAGTAGAACTAGGTTTTGCAGTTGTTCAGAGGTGATAGAGTGACAGAAATTTGGTCTGGATTGATCCGCATTAGAATATTATGATCTGCAGATCTAGAGGTGTGTTTAGGATGTCGACGTGTATCCTCAACTCAAGTGGTTCATGGTTTGGAGGTCCACAAGTAATCTTTCTAGTGTGACAGTCATGATAGTTGATGTTCTTAAGTTCCTGAATGAAGGTGCAAGTGTTTCTGGTGATCTGAGGTAGTGCAGTTGTTCCTGTTGATTTCATTGTACTTATGGTGGTCTTTGAATCAGGTGCCTATTGTGTTGATGGTTCACATTGAGGATCAAGCTCATGGATGAATATTTCTCCTTGGTTGTTGTTGTTCTTCCCAATCTTGACCGACCAGATGCTTGGTATGTATTGTAGATGATCACATAAGAGTTATATGGAGTGTGGCGCATTATTTGAGGAAGATTCAAGTCCCAGCTATATGTTTGGCCAACAACATGATGATTCACATGAAGCTCTTGTGATTGTAATTGCTTGTAATGCCTATCTTGGAGAATGTTCCAAATAGATGATTGTTTGGCTGACTTTGATGTTCATTCGAAAGTCAATGAGATGTATAAATAAGTGTTGTGAAGTCATGGAAATGTGGGAATTTAAGAGAAGATGTGGAGGTAGCGAGATAGTATTAAGGGGACAGAGTAGAGGTGTTATGCACTTCAATGGAACTGACCTTAGCATGAAGAAGATGACATTTCTTAGTTCAATCTTTCTGTGTTAAACTTGTGAATGTTTCTATAGGCCGTGAGCCTCTTTGAGCAGTGAGCTCTGGGTAATGCACCTGAAGGCAAGTGCCTTCTCATTTTATATTCTTTTAACAGAGAATAAATCTTGTGGTTTAACCCCCACCGTGGTTTTTCCCTTAACCAGGTTTCCATGTAAAAATCCTAGTGTTATGTGTGTTGATTATGTTTCTTCTCTTGTGTTGTTGATTCATGCTTTCATGGTTACATATTTAATCTATTAATAAGTGGTAAAGAAGATTAAATGCAGCAAAAGATAAAAGTTTTGTGACAACTGATTCACCCCCCCTCTCAGTTGTCTGCCCTAATTTCAATAGAAAGTTCTTAGCTCTCTAATATTTGTTGGCATAGACCACTCGATAATTTCTCTAACTTTCTATGGATGCATCCTTAGTCCTTCAATTAATATTACAAATCCCACTTGTTTACCAATTCCTTCTTCATGAAACTATGTACACTTCTTTATATTGATCTACAACTTCTCTTCCCTCAATCTTTGCAATAATACTCTAATGTGTCCTGGGTGTTCCTCCTTAGTCTTACTAGGGATCAAAATATCATCCAAGTAAACAATCACAAATTTACCCAAAAATTGTTTTAGGACCCCATTCATCAGCCTCATAATTGTACTTGGTGCATTTGTTAACACAAAGAGTATAATCAACCATTCATACAACCCTTCATTTTTCTTGAACGTAGTTTTCTATTCATCCCCTTCTCTAATTATGATTTGATGATAGCCACTCTTCAAATCAATATTGGTGAAATATTTTTTTCCACCTACGTAGCCCATTATGCCATCCATTCTTTGTAATGGGAACCTATATTTATAGTGATATTATTTATTACCCTAAAATCTATACACATTCTCCACTAACCATCCTTCTTATGTTCTAGTACTGTAGGTACCACACATGGGCTTAAACTGATGCAGAGGCATCCACACTAAAACCTTGACATACAGTATGTATGTCCGCAACCCTTCATCATCATCATCATATTTCCCTTAACACTGTCAGCATCGTCATATTTTCTCTGCCGACCGATATCCTCCTGCAGACAAACCTTCGACCCTTCGCATGTCAGTAGCATCATCATATCCGGCTATCGGCAGCATCATCATATTCGGCAAGCGCAAACATCCTCCTAATGTTCACTGTTCATCTTACCGCCAAATGCTTTCTTCATCATCATGATGTTCAACATCATGTTCATCAGCAGGATATAAAATATCCGGTTCCCTTCATATATCCTGATGACGACAACCTCATGCACCTTTCCTTCGATGCTTACGTCACCCTGATATCCTGATGACGATTATCCTGATGACGATGACGTCACATGCAGCTCCTTCAATATCCCACTGCCCTGATATCCTGATGACGATTATCCTGATGACGATGACGTCACATGCAGTTCCTTCAATATCCTGCTGTTAGCCAAACTTAACATTATCGGCCCGCGATGGTTTTATCAACCCGATCGACTAACTTATGCCGATACGCTCCTCCTCGGCAACACTTTGCGATGATCACCCTGAAACACATTTACTTTATGCAAACGATTGCATCATGCTCACCTCCATCTACTCGGATGACGCCCGAAGTAACTGCAGGATATACCCAAAAATATCCTGATGATGCCGTTGTGATGGATTTTCCAACCTTAGCGAATTTTGATCCGCCGAACCTCCTGAGGTGACCCGATCTGCTTCCTGGACAACTTTCCAGACTCGAACTACCAGCACGACCTAGCACATGCCCATGCTAGGGTTCTCAACACCTCTCGACTGCGATCCTGCAAACATGCATGCGAACAAACAGAAAAAACAAACTAAATCCTAAACTACTGTACACAGCCATTCCACCGATTCGACGAATCAACCGGTGGAATGGATCAGCGAATCCATGAAACCACTAGAACAGCAAATCGATTTCACAATGGAGATCAAACAGAAAATGAACACAAACAGGATCTTTATTGATTTCAAAAGATGCAATACAATACTCTGTCTCACTCTCTGTTTCTCCTCTTCAATGCAATACTGCCTAAAACCAACCGATCCTAATACATAAATAGGATTTCCTGCGAGTACTACCACTTGATTCCCAGCGGCTGGGAGCTTCCAAGCGGCTGGGAGGATCCAACCGAACATACAACATAACAGCTGTCCTAACAACCTACCTAAAAATAGTAAAGTATGGTCAACATGACCTTATTACATGCATTGGTCTTATAAGACCTTCTTGGAAACATTAACCAGACCTATAACAAACTAACTGCCTCATGGAGGCCAGCTGTCAGGTAGGTGCTCCTGCACCATACTCCCCAATAGAAAAGAACTCATGTCCCATGAGTTAGGTTGTGGAAGTCCTCCACCTTTACACTTTGCCTTTTCAGTGTCTTGACCTGTTCCAGCTTTGTCCTCTGCTGGCTCTCGGCTGCTCCAAGACTTCTGAACTGTAACTTGCTTTCTTGCAAGTAAATCCTCATGCCTATCAATGTAGGCCCTTCTCTCACATACCTTGTGTTTGTTAGGTTGTCTGACCAGAACCTCTGTCTGAACTGCCTCTTGAACTTCTGTAATGTTCAACTCTGTCTTTCTTTCAACCTTTATAGGACAAACAATAGTCCCAACTATGACAACATCCTTGTCATTCCTCTCAACTGGTTGCTGTTTGCAAACCTGTTGCTGAACCTGCTGCTGACCTCTGTCAGTCAAAACTGAAACTTTCTTCAAACTGTTGTCATTAACAACTCCTTTCCCTGCAGTGTCCTCAACTACCTTTATGCCTGCTCCTATAGGCTTCTGCACAAATTCCTTCTTTCCCACTAAAATGATTTTTGCTGCCTTCTGTACTACAGCATCTTCCTGCAATGGCATCAACATAATAGTTTTCCCATCTTTCTTGATGGTGTAGGTATTAGCATACCCATCATACAGTACCCTCCTATCAAATTGCCATGGCCTACCCAACAGTAGGTGACAACATTCCATGGGCAAAATGTCACACAAAACTCTATCATGATATGCTCCAATCTGAAAATCCACATATGCCTGTTCATAGACAAAAAGTGATTGACTATCACTCACCCAAGATGCCATGTAAGGGTTTTGATGTGGAATCCTTTCCAAATGCAGTTTATCCACCATTTCCTGAGATACCATGTTATCTGTTGAACCAATATCAATGACAACCTTACATACTTTACCTTTGCTCTTACATGTGGTCTTGAAAAGAGCTCTTCTTTGCATCATATCCTTTGATGCCTGCAAACTAGTTCTCCTTAGCATCAATGCTTCTCCCTCCTTAGGATATCCATAACCGTCAGGAACTCTATCTCCTTGATAAGTGTTTGAACTTTGCACACTTTGCTCTACTTTCTCTTCTTGCACAAGTTGTACTCTCTTGTCATTCGTTCTATCATCTCTGGATGATGAACCTTTGCTTTCTGGACATTTGAAAAATGGATGACCAAACTCACCACAGGTGTAACACTTTCCTGAAAATGTAGTAGAACCTCTACCACTTCCAAATCTGCCTCTATTACCTTTCCATCCACCTCTGAAATCAGACTGTCCCTGTCCTTTACCAGTGTCTTCTTGACCCTCATTGGTTTGCCTTGTTGTAGGGGCTAACCCTCTTCCCCTCATATTGCTGCCTCTTCCTCTCATGGACTTATCTTGTCTCCTATTCATCTTTTCTTCAATCCTGATTGCCATTTGGTAACAATCCTCCACACTCTTAGGGTTAGCTAAAACTAACTCATCCTGTATGTTCAATCTCAAACCAGCCAAGTACCTAGCCACCTTTTCTACCTCATTCTCATGATGACCAGATCTCATACTCAACTTATAAAACTCCTCAGTATATGCCTTCACATCCATTTCCTTCTGCCTTAAAAATTGCAGCTTCTTAAACATCTGAATTTCATAATCCTTGGGCAAGAATTTACCTTTGATCCTTGCTACCATCTTATCCCATGAAGTGATCTTTGACTTTCCTTGTTTCCTTCTCTCGGATTGTACATAATCCCACCATACCAAAGCATGACCTCCTAACTTGGTCTTTGCAATCTTTACCTTCTGATCCTCAACAACATCTTCACATTCAAAGTGATTATCAAGTGCAGCAATCCAATCCAGTAACTCATCTTCATTCAAACTTCCATTATACTTGGAAACATCAACCTTTACCTTAGGTTTATCACTCTGCACTGCCTTTAACAGTTTTGCAAATCTCTGGTCTTCAGCATCCAGATCTTCAGCTACCTCTTCATACTCTTCAACAGCATCTTCATCTTCTTCTGATTCACTGTCGTCCACTTCCCTCTTTTTGTTCTTCTCCAAGGCTACAAGCCTGGCTTGAAGTGCTTCAGCAAGCTCCTTCATCTTCCTCATCTCTCTGGCATGTTTTTCCTTCATCTCTTGCAATTCCCTTGCAGTACCATTACCTTTCAGAGGCATTTTGTCAACCTCTCACTTCTCTACCGCTGTCCTTTCAGTGACAGAATCAACACTACCTCTGCCCTTTCGGTGACAGAATCAACACACAACAGCCCAGACCTTTTGCTGAGCTCTGATACCACTATGATGCAGAGGCATCCACACTAAAACCTTGACATACAGTATGTATGTCCGCAACCCTTCATCATCATCATCATATTTCCCTTAACACTGTCAGCATCATCATATTTTCTCTGCCGACCGATATCCTCCTGCAGACAAACCTTCGACCCTTCGCATGTTAGCAGCATCATCATATCCAGCTATCGGCAACATCATCATATTCGGCAAGCGCAAACATCCTCCTGATGTTCACTGTTCATCTTACCGCCAAACGCTTTCTTCATCATCATGATGTTCAACATCATGTTCATCAGCAGGATTATAAAATATCCGGTTCCCTTCATATATCCTAATGACGACAACCTCATGCACCTTTCCTTCGATGCTTACGTCACCCCGATATCCTGATGACGATTATCCTGATGACGATGACGTCACATGCAGCTCCTTCAATATCCTGCTGCCCCGATATCCTGATGACGATTATCCTGATGACGATGACGTCACATGCAGTTCCTTCAATATCCTGCTGTCAGCCAAACTTAACATTATCGGCCCGCGATGGTTTTATCAACCCGATCGACTAACTTATACCGATACGCTCCTCCTCGGCAACACTTTGCGATGATCACCCCGAAACACATTTACTTTATGCAAACGATTGCATCATGCTCACCTCCATCTACTCGGATGACGCCCGAAGTAACTGTAGGATATACCCAAAAATATCCTAATGATGCCGTTGTGATGGATTTTCCAACCTTAGCGAATTTTGATCCGCCGAACCTCCTGAGGTGACCTGATCTGCTTCCTAGACAACTTTCCAGACTCGAACTACCAGCACGACCTAGCACATGCCCATGCTAGGGTTCTCAACACCTCTCGACTGCGATCCTGCAAACATGCATGTGAACAAACAGAAAAAACAAACTAAATCCTAAACTACTGTACACAACCATTCCACCGATTCGACGAATCAACCGGTGGAATGGATCAGCGAATCCATGAAACCACCAGAACAGCAAATCAATTTCACAATGGAGATCAAACAGAAAATGAACACAAACAGGATCTTTATTGATTTCAAAAGATGCAATACAGTACTCTGTCTCACTCTCTGTTTCTCCTCTTCAATGCAATACTGCCTAAAACCAACTGATCTTAATACATAAATAGGATTTCCTGCGAGTACTACCACTCGATTCCCAGCGGCTGGGAGCTTCCAAGCGGCTGGGAGGATCCAACCGAACATACAGCATAACAGCTGTCCTAACAACCTACCTAAAAATAGTAAAGTATGGTCAACATGACCTTATTACATGCATTGGTCTTATAAGACCTTCTTGGAAACATTAACCAGACCTATAACAAACTAACTGCCTCATGGAGGCCAGCTGTCAGGTAGGTGCTCCTGGACCATAAACTCTCCCTAATCAATCCTTTTCTTAACAACTGTACTTGTCGATTTAGCTCCTCATTTTCTGTTGATGTCATCCTATGCACCACCTTTTTTGACAAAATTGCCTCTATAATTCTAAGATCTATATGGCATATTAACTTATATGATGTTCTTGTATCCTTTAAATAATTCTAAACTTCTTCAGGTATGGTATTTCTTCTACATGTCTATACTGGTACTTGTGCTTGAGGTGTTACATACTTTAGGAATTGGTTCAAAACACATATTTTCATGTCCCAAACCTTCTATAAACTTCCTTCCATCCACAAATTTTTTTGATGCTACTACAGATCTATCCTTCTATTTCTTTTAGTGGGATCAACTAGTCCCTTTTACCATTCATTGTTAGACTCTAAGTATTTCCCCTTCCATCATGCACAATATTTTTGTCAAATTTCCATGGTCTTCCTAATATAAAATGTCACATATCCATTGGCATTATATCACATAAAAATTTAACATGGTATGTACCTATCTTGAATTCAACTGAACATTATTTCTTTACTAACACTCTATTTTTTTTTGTAACTAAGCAATTCTATATGGTTTAGGGTGTTCTAGCCTCTCCAACTTTATCTTTTCATCCATCTTTTTATACAAACATTTAACCACACTACCATTGTCTATAACATTTATTTATAGCACTTACCTGCTAATGTGCATATTGTTCTATACAAATTTTTCTCTTGTATTGGTTCTTCTTCATAATCATGTTTTAACAGAGCTCTTCTTGTAAAAAGTGACTCCTATCTCTAGTTCATCCTTAGAGATACAATATCTCTCAATCTCCTCATTCACATGTGTGACTCTCACCTTCTTTTCTAGCCTCTTATAAGGTTTTCCTTGGATTTGATGGCATTCAAATACTCAATGTCCTTATTCTCCACATTTGTAACACATTCCCCTAAAGGACCTCCTGTCACCTCCACCATATTTCCCCCCACCTCTCTGATATCCATCAATTATATAATTGTGGTAAGAATTTCTATCTCTATCCTTATTGTTATGGTGTGGATTTATATCTGGGCTCCTTCCTTGCCATATGGGATACTAACCTTAGGGTCATCTACATATGGTCTCTTATCATTGTGGTGAGACTTGTCTTCCTAGAACCTTCCTTTCCTACCTCCCTATAGGTTTTGTTGTTCTCCAAATCTTCTACTTAATTTCTTTTATGTGCTTAAGACCATCTAGTATGCTCCTTTTATTGTTTGGTTATTCAACATACTCAACTTTTCATGTATTGATTCTCTCAAGCCATCCATGTGTCTGTGTTACTTGAAACATGACCCCACTGGTGAGTCAACCTCAATTCCTACATGAATCATATCCTTGCCATGGGAAAACTCTAGGTCACTTCCTCTCTTGGGGAAAGAGATAGTTGAGCAGAGGTGAGACCTAGGGGTGGTTCTATTCTCATGGGAGCAGAATGTCATGGAGTGTGGTTAGCCAACTCTAGATCCTTGTGTGGTTTCCTAGTTATCAATCCCTTTTTATGGCTATGGTTTTCGAGCTAACCGTATGACCCGAAGGGTCACTTGTGATGTATCTCTTATTTGGTTTTCTTAGATTCCAACACATAGTAGGTAAGCTATTATGTTTGTTGATGAACCTAGCACATTGTAGTCTTTCTTTGTGAGCTTGAATTTTTTTTGTATTGATTGTCTTGTTGTACAACCCTAAGGATATGTTGTTGTTCTTGGTTAAGTTGTGGTCTAGGGTTGGTTTCTTCAAACTCCTCAAGAATCTATCTAGCCCACTCCCCTCTAATTATTGGGCACATTCATATTCTTAGGGGAGAAGTAGAGTGTTTACCAAAGTTTACCTAGGGTTTGACTTGTGATTTGATTTTGTATATTGTATGTTGGATTTACCTTGTGATGCAACCAAGGGTTTAATTTTACATATGAATGTTCAGGAATACCTTGTGATGATACCAAGGGTTTAATTGTTCTAAGTTTTCCTAATTTTTTTGGTGTTTTTTAATGTATGTATTTCTATGAATGCAAGCAATTTTTTAGTTCTTTTCTCAATAATTAAAAATCATATAATTACTACAAAAGGGAAATATGAATGTGAGTCTATATGAGTCTTTTTTGTGCAAGTTTATCTATATTTTTGTATTTTTTGAAATAATTTTTGAATTATACTCTAAGAAAAGAAAATTAAAGTATAATCTAATGAAAGCAATTAATCACTAATGTAATGCAAAAAAATGAATCTATGCTAACAATTCCTATCAAGAGTAAAGCAATGATTAATTACTTCCCTCAAGAACATTGTTGTAATCTAATTACTAAAAAGTATTGAAAGAACCTAGAATGTGGCTGATGCATGAGTCTTCACACTACCCTTAAGAATCCCTTGAATCTAAAAAAATCTTCATCCTTTTGCAGAAGTGGGCCTCTCCTCTTGGCAACAAGTGTGAAGAGAGAAAATGATTGATTTGAACTTGAGAAAGCTAATGTTTGAGCTCTAATTGAGCTATGAGCACTATGTGAGCGCTAATTAGGAATAATGATATTGGCTTGTGCAAATGAGAGCATAAGCATGCTTTGAGAATCTATGTTAAGAAAAATGAAAAAGCACATGCGTCCTGCATGAGCATCAAGGATGCTAATGGAGACCAAACAACAACCTAATGAATGGTTACAACTAGGAAAATTGACTCTCTTATTGCTTGAGGAAGGGGGTATTTATAGGATGGAATGGCTCATGGTAGGTGGGGGTGATTTTGGAGTTAACTCTCTTGATTATAGAGTTAACAAGTTTGATAGAAGAGAAGACTAGGCAAATTGGGGAGTGATGAAGCTATGAAATCCTATCACTAATTAGGAAAATGGAGTTTGCATGAGTTAAAGAGGTGATAAGAATATATCAAAAGAGTTAATTATGCATGATTGAGGGTGATGTATGGGCTAAGAGTAGTTCAATCTATGTTAGGGTTGAAATTACATGCAAAATGGAGCAAAAATGGAGATTTTTGGGGCCCATATTGAAGGGAAAAACATTTTTAGAAACATGATAGGATCACCCATAGGTAACACCTTTCACTAGTAGGGTCATCCAAGGGTTTCCTAGGGGAGACCCATGGGAGACCTAGAAAATAAGGCTTCTAGGTGAAAATCAGGGGTTGGAGATTGGTCTAGGAGGGTAAAAGATGCAATCTACCTCTTAAAATAGGTGAAGTGGATGAAATAAATAGGATTCCCCATTTACCAGTACGGTCAACCAAGGGAGACCCATGGGGGATTTGGAAATAATAAGGGGGATCCAAAAACAACAAAAGTTAAGTCAATTATGAAAGATGGGTTTTGTTTGGGAGGTCATTTAGAGGCTTGTAAAGGGAAAAGACACATGAAATAGGCATGGAAAAGGTGGAATTACCAAGTTATGATGAAAATTATCTATGTAGGCAAGGTAAAAATGCACAAGAAGAAATGTCAACAAGGGGAAAGTGAAGAAAAGTTAGAAATAAGAAGAAATGATGAAGCAAGGAACTGACAACCACGTGTCACCAAGAAGAGTACTATTGAGAGGGCTTTTTATTCATGCTTCCATGTACATGATTAGGATTAGAACTCATCATAGGGTCCTTGTGCAATCCCATGCATATTTTAGTGCTTACATATTACCCCCTTGGGGATGATAGTCTACATGAAAGGTAGGTACCATTTTTGAAATAGGCCTTACCTATTATTGATTTCCTACAATTGTACTTGTAATAACTAGTGTTAGTTTGATATTTGAGATATTTAAAATAAACAATGAAATTGAAATGAATGAATATACCATAGATCATGTTGCAAGTTTACCTAGTTGTTTGCTTCACCAAGGGGAGTTGTAAGGATGAAAGCACACAAAACGAGGGTGCAAAGATGCTACAAAAGCTAGAAATTAGGTCTTTTAATGCACAAAATGAAACTAAGCTAAGAGAGAAAAAGAGTAAAAGAATTTGAGGAAAAGGAATGAAATGGTGACAGAATTATGCATGCAAATAGTCATTGGTAAGCTATCACCGAGAAATTAGGTCTTTTAATGCACAAAATGAAACTAAGCTAAGAGAGAAAAAGAGTGAAAGAATTTGAGGAAAATAAGTCAAATGGTGACCGAATCATGCGTACAAATAGTCATCGGTAAGCTATCACCGAGAGGATTGCAAAGATGGCAATGAATCTTTTCCTTGCTAAGAATTAGGTATGAATAGTGTAAAAAACCTCTCTTAAAAACCCTAGTTTGTATCTTGGTGATTTTCTCTCAAAAGATTCCATTTTCATCAGTTTTTTTTGTCACATTGTGTTAGTTTCTTCATTTTAGTGTGTATATGCTTTTCATTTGTCAAAATCAGGTGAACATTTGACGTTTTTATGAGGATTTTTACATGCTAGTGAGATATGGTCACCCATGGGTCACCCTTGTTGCTAGAGTAGGTCACTTGAGGGAGATCCAACTATTCATCAGGGTCACCCGAGGGGATCTTATTGAACATTAGGGTCACCCGAGGGAGATTTAACCTAGTGAAAGGGGCAACCCAACTAGTTTCTTTCTGACTAGAGTCTTTTGTTTTGTGATGTTTTTGCTCCTCTATTTTTCTCTAATTCCAACACTAAACTTGTTATTTTACTGCAATTATCTAAAGAATATACACTTTTTTTGGATTTTCTAATTTTAACAAGATCTAATGCAAGGTTCTTTGTGTTTGACATTATTTATGGATTTGATGAAATGCAAGTCATGAGTAGTTGTGGCTCTCTAATGCTTATGAGGCCTTATCTTCATGGGATCATGCTATTATGAAGAGATCAGGGCTAGACAAGATATGTCATGTTCCAATTGTTCACCCCACATCTCACATTTGTTGCAACATTCTGACTTACTGAGATCCTGACAGAAACACCTTTAGATTCTCCCAGGTTTCAGGGGAATGGACTATCACCTCATATGATGTTTATTTCATCCTTGGAGTTCCTATGAGAGGAAAACCACTTATCCCACCTAAGAGTGAGTCCTATGAAGAGAAACAGGCTTGGGCATCTATTATGGGGATGAGTCATCCTAATGAGTGGACATGGGTACAACTCACTTTAATGCCTCGCTTATCAATTTCATGTTTGAGGAAATTTCTCATTAGATTAATCACTTCCAAGTTATCAGAGGATAAGGGCTCAACTCGTCTTAGATGGTGTTGGGCACCAATCATCCAGTGTGTGGAGCAGGGAACTGTATTGCATAGGGAGTCAACATCCTAGCTATGGTTTATCAAGACTTCTAGTGTATTGCACGATGAGGAGCATATTATTTTATCCACTCTTCTCTAATTATGACATGGATTTATGAGCACATTACACCATTTCAAAGAGAAGTGCAACTTCCTCATCCTATATTACCAAGGACTACATGTTGGGGTTGACTTGGTCACTTTGATGCTAGCTTACACATAGTAGCCACTCTTATTGATACTTACATGATTCATGATCCTTATGTTGACATGGAGGGATTATGGTCTGGTGATAGATAGATTTGAGACTTCTATAGGGGTGTGGTCCACTTGTCAAATAGAAATGGTTTTATCGAGACACACCATATCGAGCAAGTCCTATGAAAATTAGGAGATGACTTTCTAGAAGGCTTTCCCCTAGTTCCTATTTGTTATATATCCATCCAAGAGATGGGTGATGTCGAGTAGAGAATGATCATTTGGACTCCCTTGACTCATGGACTTTTGATCACTATAGCAGCTCATGGCATGAGTCATTCACAAAGGGGAAGGAAAGGACCTCCATCTCAAAGCTTGATAGATGTGTAGAATACTAACTCTTCTAATGAGGATTATGATCTCGAGGGAGAGGAGTGCGATGATGCTAGTGTGAGGAAAGATAGAGAGATTCCTTCTGACGAGGAGGAAGATATACCCCCCACACATGGTCCTACATTAGATGGTCCCTCTTGGGAAGAGGGTGACCCTCATAAGAATCCTTTCCTTTATTCATCTTCTTGCTTACTTCATTGCTTTCATGAACTTAAATTTATTATTGATACTCTTCCTTCTTACTTCTTCTTAGGTATTGCAAAAGAATGGAGGGAGCTCTTTCGTGACTCTTCTTTAGATCTTCTAGTCCCTATCATTGGTCATCCACAAGAGTCTCTTCTTATTGATGTTCATCTTCCTTCTTGAGTTGGTCATCACACGGATATTCTTTCTCCTTCTTATCACATGGGTCAGGAGATCATTTCTATACAAGGTTAGATCATTAGGCTTCATGCTGATAATGTTGTTCTTCAAGATATGGCTAACCTTGGAGTTCATAGGAAATCCTCATAGATGGACACAATTGGTCCTCCATGCATTCCTAGTAGGGTTCATTCTCTTTCTCACAGGACCCACAGAGGTTTTGAGACTACTAGCAGTCTGTGAGACCTAGGATTTGGAGCCCCAAAGGCTCAGTTGGTCAGAGTCATCCCTGAGGTTTTGTAGGGTCTTTCTATTTCTATTTTTGCCCCTTTATGATGAGACACATATCTCTTGAGAGAATTTTTTCCATAGCTCTATTTCTTGCCTTGTTGTAGCGACTTGTACTTGAACTTTTGATGAATCAATGGAATTATTCTTATAATCACAGTTCTTGTCTTCACTTATCTCTTGTGCACATTAATGGTTTAGAACCTTTATTATCTTGATCTCTAAAACTTGACAATGGATGCAAAATGATTATGCAATATTTTTGGTCTTTTGTAGAATATATGGAATGTATGTAGTGTATGAAATGTAGGGGCACATGAGGAATGCAACACATTTCTAATCTTATGAAATGCCATGAATTATGACATAAACTTATTGCTTTTGATTTTTTGATTATTGACATGATGAATGCATGATGGAACAAATAATGTGATGACTCTTTAGTACAATTTTTGGCTCAGGGGATTGCAAATTATCTTGATATAGGAGACCTATTAATCTTTGGGATAGGATTAGAGACTCAAGTGGGAATGGAGAGGAGATGGAATGCTTCTAAATTGTGGGCTTTGCTAAAGGATAAATATTGATCCATATCTAGACAAAACATATTAACAAGATTTCAACTGAGATAAGTAACAAATTTTATTAGCACGTGCTAGACTTAGATCAAAGGATGGCCAACAAGATAGAATTGGGGTAAAGGAAAAGGCTCCAAAATAGAAGATGACCCTAAAGATAGCTAGACTCCTAGTATTCCTCAGTTGGTGCATGTGTGTGCTTTATACCTCACTTTCTTTGATAGATGTCACTCCCATATCTTCAAGCTCATATTTATCCCCACTTGAGAGTATGAACAATAGCAATCATATCTCTTGCTCTCTTTTTTTTCTTTTTTTTTTTGTATTTTTGCTCTTTTTGATTTTTTTTGGATTTTTTATTGCTATTGATTGGATGCTTTGAGGCTTTCTAGATGCTTGGATATTTAGCTACTTTGGTATTTCTGCTATTCTAATGACTTATTTTCTTTTTTTATCACTCATTTTTTTATTCACTAGTATTTTAGATTGCTTCCTATAGAGTTATGATCCTCCTAGCATTTTTGGCTAGGAAAGATAAGGGGCTAAGTGCCACCAAATTTTTTTACTATCTAGTTAGACTTCCCATCTACTAAGAAGGAATGGGAAGGTCTACTTGCAAGATTTTATAGAGTACGGTAGGTTTGATGTTTGACTTTGCTTAGACTTTACATCATGCATTGTTAAAACTAGGATTAGTGTAGAGTTAAGAGCTAGGATTTGATTAGAATCATTGGTGAATATGGTAGGGATTGATAAACAATGATTGTGAATGCAAGGTATCTCAAAGGTTGAAAGGATCAACCTATACCTAAGTAATCTTAGATTCCTTACTAAGACAAAAATCAAACAAGAGCATGCCACTCACAAAGATGCATGGCAGAACATAATGAAAATGAATGTAGAGTTTTGAATTTTGTGAGATTTATAAAAAAATTGGATTTTTTGAGTTATTTTATTTTTTTATATTTTTATATTTTTATGATTTTTATGATTTTTTTAGACATAATATTTCTTAAGGTGAAATGAATTTACCATCTTGCCAAGTTCTTCACCTTCCATTGTGCACAAGAGATATGCACCATTTCTGACATCTTCCTTGATAATGTATATTCCTTTCCAATTGGTGTGAAACTTTCTCTTCTTCTTATGTTTCTTATTTTTGGTTCTTACCTTTTGGAGGATAATTTCTCCTACTCTATATGGTCCTGAAGGATTGTTTTTCTCTAGTGGACTTGGTTCCATGGCCTAAAAGGCTTACTAGTGAGAGGGAGTCCAATAAAAGATTCCATCACAATTTAAAAGTTTGGTGATTTAGTCAAATAAATCCTACATGTAAATTTTTACTTCAACACGTTCTTGAATAATTTTTAGGAATTGAAATAGTTTGAGAGGAATTTGAGGCTCCCTTTTTTCATATGGAGAAACAAAGCTTATACTTGTTTTTCCATTAGGTTTTGAATGTATGTCCATTAAATACCCTATATACTTTTTAGGTAATTCAAAGATAACAAGTTCTTCCATTCATATGGTTATTCACAACTTAAGATCTTTACATAGCTCTCCTTTGCTTACCTCATCTTCATCTAGGAGTCTTTCAACCATTTCCATTTGTACTAAGGGTGCTTCCCATTCGTCAATATCATTAGATTACACCGAGGTTGAATCAAAAGGTTGCTCGTGGGGTTGAGGAGCTATAAAGGCTTTTGGTGAATTATTTGGAACATTTTTCAATTTTTTATCTACTGAGTTAGCTTCTTCTTGGTTATGAGTCTCTACCTCTATTGGTGGTGTCCATGGTGTATAAGTATCTTCTAAGGGTAATATTGGTACATATGAATCACTCTCTTCCTATGTTAGTGATACATAAGACTCACTTGATGTCATGTCTTTTAGTGGCATTTAAGGAATGTAACTTTCTGATGTTTCTTCCTTAGGATCTAACATTAAGGCATGTGGGTCTACTCCTTTCAAGTCCAATTTTTTCATTTCAAATTATGGCCATTCCATTTGGTGGGGTTTTTCTCCTATACATGGGAAAGTTTGATTAATTTATTCATCTTTTGGAGATACGATAATTGTGAGGATGTCTAAAGGAAATTGAATAGGTTTGTCTTTCTCCAACCACTCCATATTTTTTTTGTTGTTTCTTTTGAGACTATCTCTTTCTGCTTCAATGATTCCACTTTCTCAAAAGTTCTTATAATTCTATGTTGTCTATTGCTTTGTCATGTTTTTCCATCCTTTTGATTCATATTGACTATGGCATTGGGTTTGGGACATAAATCAATATCAACCCTTGGTGATATTCATTTTGATTTTAAAGTGGGAGGAGAAACATGTTTATGAATAGATTCCTTAGGTCCTCTAAGAGATTTCAAATAAATCTTTGGTACCTACCATGACTTGATGTCATGTTCCCTTCTCTTATGAAATGACCAAGATTTTTTTGGTCATACTCACAAGATTTTTTATAAGGATCATAATAATTGTCATTATATGATATCGTGTTTTTCATATTCCTCTACTCAGTTATTCCTTAGGGGATAGTCAATGATGTTATTATTTTGATCCCCCATGTTTGTGTAATTGTAACCACCACTACAGTTATTCCAATTGCTATTTTTATTAGGCGTTGGGATGTCTATAACTCCATCAATGGTTACAATGTGGTTATTTCTCAAAATCTTTGGTGATGAATGGTTGTTATTGTCATGGGTAACCAACTTTCCATTGACACCATACTCCTTTCTTCCATTGTTGATATTAGTTTATTTATTTTGGGAGTACTCTCAAGAGTCTCTTCCTACAATTTTGTAGGGAAAATTTTGAATCTCCTCCCAAGTGTTCCTATTAACAAAATGTAGGAAGAGATCACATAGTTCCCTATGATCCATGTTTGGTGCACTAGTCAATGAATAGAGGAATTGCCCCCATCATGTGATAAATGTGTGACCGACTCATTCAATTTTTGTTTAATGGTTAGGAATTCTAGAATTTATATTTTTATGATCTTGTTCATTTAAATGCAATGACAAACTAACTAATGAGTTTGTACTAAGGAGTGGATTGATGCATCGAGGAGCCAATAATACTAATCTAGAGAAATATCCTCCAACTTTTTAAAAAAATTCTTGATACCACCCCATCCCAAAGAAGGACTTTGCACACCACTAAGGTGTAAGCCTTACTATGTAGGTTAGGATATCCTACCACTTTGAGCTTAGGAAGATAGGGAAGAGGTCATGGAAATATGACGTTATGAATCACATGGTCTAACAACTTCTTGAGATATTATAGATACATCCTTGAAAAGGGTTATGTACGAAAGTAGTTCCTCCAAATATAAGCCCTATGGGTAGAGCCTTCTATCTTTGTTGCATTTGGAAGGGTATGCAAGGTTGTTGTTACCCTAAGAAAACTAGATATTAGGCAACATTATGTTTAAATTTTGAAACTTGAATTGGATTATTTGTCTTTGACATTGGAATGAATTAAGTATCCCACCTAATTGGTTTAAGCCCACCATGGTAAATGACAAGGGAAAAGGAGGCACAAAATCCTCACTAATCACATTATGCAAGTAAAAGTTCATGTAAGGGGGTAGCAAAGCTACTCATTGGCTTTATTCATTTCTTGGATTGCAGAAAAAGGGTCGGTGTAAGGTTAATGCTTTAGACACTTTGGTTTTTCAGTTGTTTGGGCTAGATTATGCATTGGTTTCTTAGTACCTCCAACTTCAAGAGTCCTAATCCATTAGACTAGGATGGCTATAAGCACTTCAGGGGTCACTTCTCCTATGTTTTATGTTTTGACACCATGATGTGGTCTTTTGTCCACATGTGGGGGTTCAGTAGCCCTATTTTTTCTATTTCAATTTGATTCTTGAGTTTTTGACTTTGGCTGGAGACCTAGTCATTTTGAGAAAACATGTCAAGTGTCATTCGAGCTACTTGATCTTCTACTAAGTCTCTTTGAGGAAACCAACCTCATTATCAATCTTCAAATCCATGTCCTTGTAGGTGGGCTCTTCTCTTCAAATTTTTTATAAGACAAGGACAAGATGGAACCTCTATTAGCCCAAGTTTGGTTGTATTATGGACCCTTGATAATCTCCCCATGTGGGGTTGTTGAAAGTTGTAAACGCATGGTGCACAAGGGCACTTTGGTCATTGCCAAACCATCTATTGGTATTTGAGTTAGTACATCCTCATGATCATACTTATTTGTCATAGTTGCCAGAAGATCATCAAGGATGTATAGGTTGAGTGAAGGAGGGATAGATTCATTTGAGGGACTCTATCCTTGAGGAACTATTAGCCCCAACATATTCAGGGGTACTATGCGTATCACAGAATAAATGGGAAAACAAGAAAGATAAAGGTGAGATGAAAGATGGAAGAAATGGAAATGAAAGAGATTATTAAAAAGGATTTTTCCTTCATGTTAGGTTCACCAAAATCTGTAATATTCTAAATTAACTCACCATAAAGTGATCAAGATGGACTCAGAATGGAACATGTGATGTACCCTTCCTAATGGCATGGACCAAACTAATCCTGCTCTCATGGAGAAAGCTAATCAATTAGGTTAGTATCTAATTTACTACTCTCTTCATGGGGAAGGAGAGTCTAGAAAGTGAAAGAAATATTATTTTGTAGGAATAGGGTCACACAAGTTAGTTCACTCACTTTATGAAGAAGGAGCACTTGATGGAAGACTATAGTGTTTATCTGATGAGGGGGGTCAAACCCATAACACACAATAACACTCTGTGCACACAAAAAATAGGAATGGTCTTTTATTGAACTAAACAACACATTACATTATAGAAACTAGAATCAAATCAGGGGATGAATCCTCAACAAGCTACAACACATTATAGGTTCCTTCATTTGGATTCTAGAACCTTCTACATTATGTACCTTCAAATTTGTTAAGGTTTCTATTTTCCTTCCTTTTCTTGAATCATAAATTTCCCCCCTTTCTCTACTACCCAAAGGATTCCCAAAAATGGCCATAAATAGCCCTTTTTGGCACCTTCTAGCCAAAAAATTAAAAATTTGTAACTCCCTCCAAAAATAGGTCAACTTCTAGGAGCCCTAACTTTTGATCCAGGTGTCTGATTGACGAACTGTTTGATGTGTTTGAAATCTCATGAAGTGATCTAAGCCCTTAGAATCTTCTTTTCCAAATCCACCCATTTTTTAGGGCCATTAAGGGCCTCTAAGTGCCTCATATATGACTTTGAAACTTTTTGAAAGGCTTTTAAAGAAACATAAACTTTAATATCTTTCATCCCACAAGTGATCTTTGGAAATTTCCTTCACCAAAGGTTATATCTTTTAATTCCTAAGCTTTGAGTAAATTTTTGCTTCCATATGTGCTCAAATGCAAACTTTTTAAAAATAGCAATGTTTTTTTATTTTTAGTAGGTTGGGAAAACTAAAGGTTCTACATATCTAGAAATACCAAAATTTAAAAGAACATAAAAAAAATCATCATTTTTTTGGGTGATTCAAGATTGCCTTTAAACCATTTGATGCTCATGCATTAGACATTGAGGGTAATTTGAGAAGTGACCTTGTCAATTCTCAAGTGTTCGAGAAAAATTCAAACAGTCAACCTCTGCCTTAGATAACTAGGAATAGTGTTTGACAGGCCTTCCTTTCCACTTAACTAGATATTCTTCATATTGCTTGTTTTGGGTACTTCTTCCCACATGGCTATCCAAGATTTCTTCTATCTCCTCCTTTGAACTAGATGTCAAGATACTCCACTGTTCTTTCATTAGTCCATCCTTTGTGCCACCTTCATGATACTTTGTTAAATCAATAATGTTGAACATAGGGGAAATGTTGATTTCACTTAGTTTCTCTACCTCATACATTTCTTGAATCATGCTTCTTCAGGATCCTGCATGATCTAAAATTCTTCATCTTTAACTTATTAAATGTCCCCATTAGGAACCTTTCTTTGCTTAGGTGAACCATGACGTCATCACCAACCTTGAATTCCTTAAACTTTCAATTTTGATCTACCTTATCCTTGTATTGAGAATTCATTTTATTAATGTGAACTGTCATACCTCTTCATGCAAGCTCTTTAAGTGCTCTGCAAAATCTTCAACATCAACACTACTCTTCTCTCCTATGTCTATCTTTCTCAACTCAGAAGCATTTCTTGGACTACTCCCATATACAATTTGGAATGGGGATTTACCAGTACTCTTGTTGATATAATTGTTATATGAAAACTCTGCCTATGGTAATATCAAATCACATCCCTTGGGATTATCTCCTACTAATCATCTTAGTAGGTTGCCCAAACTTTGATTCACTACCTCTGTCTATCCATTAGCCTGCGGATGATGTGCAGAACTAAAATTCAACTTAGTCAACTTCTTCCATAAGGTTCTCCAAAAATACCCAACAAACTTGGTATCTCTACATGAAACTATACTCCTTGGTAGACCATGTAGTCTAACCACCTCTCTGGAAAAAAAAATCTGCAATGTGAACAACATCACAAGTTTTATGACACGGAATGAAATGTGCCATCTTTGAAAATCTATCAACCACCACAAACATTAAATCATGTCCACTCTGTGTCCTTGGTAAACCAAGAACAAAGTCCATGCTAATATCCTCCCATGGTCCCTCTGGTAAAGGTAATGGCTGATATAGCTCAGTATTTTGACTCACACCTTTAGCCATCTAGCATACTCTACAATTTTGCACAAATTTCTTCAAATATTGGTACAACTATGGCTAGTAATAATTCTCACTAACAAGAGCAATGGTCTTATCTTGACCAAAGTGTCCTGCCAACCCTCCACTATGCTTCTCCTTAATCAAGTTCTCTCTCATAAAACTCCTTACAATGCACACTAGCTTCTTCTAAACAACATACTCTCATGGATTATATAATCCAACCATCTCATCCTATCCATGGTAATAGACTCCAAAAAGCTTTCTAGGCCTTTGCAAACTCTAGATCTTCAGGGTACAAATTCTTGAGCTCATTGAACCCAACAACCTCTATCTTCATCTTTGTCATCAAAATTTGCCTTTTGCTTAAGTCATTTGCAACTCTATTGGACTTCCCACACCTATGTTTCAAAACAAAAGTATAACTCTACAAAAAATCAACTTATTTTAAGTGTCTCTGATTTAACTTTCCTTAACTATTAAGATATTGCAAAGCTTGATGATCAGTATATAAAATAAACTCTTTCGACAATAAATAATGTCTCCATGTCTTCAAATCCTGAACAATAGCATAAAAATCTTGATCATAAACATAATACTTTTTCTTGGTATCATTAAGCTTCTCACTAATATAGGCAACCAGCTTACCTTCTTGACTCAAAACAACTCCTATAGCACTTCCACTAGCATCACAATCTACCTGAAATACCTTATTAAAATCTGGAAGTGCCAAAATAGGTTGCTCTGTGACTTTATATTTCAATGTATCAAAACTATTGGGTTCTCCTGTAGTACATTTAAACTCTTTTCTATCCCTTTCATCATTTCAGTTAGGAGTGTACAAATGTTACTAAAATTCCTAATAAATTTTCTATAAAAACTTGCCAAACCATGAAAAGATCATACCTCTGTAACACTCCTTAGGGTAGGCTATTCAATGATAGCCCTCACCTTCTCTGGATCCATTTTAAGCCTGTTAGCTGAGATAAAAAATCCTAGGTTCACCAACTCCTTAACGAAACTACATTTCTTCATTTATTAATTAGCAACTTTTCTTCCCTCAGTTTCTTAAAAATTTTTTGAACATGCATCAAGTGCTCCTCCAAAGTCTTATTGAAAATCAAAATATCATCTAAATAAACAATGACAAATTTACCCAAAAACTCTTTTAGTACCTCATTCATGAACTGCATAAATATGCTTGGTGCATTGGTTAGCCCAATGGAATGACTAACCATTCTTACAAGCCCTCCTTAGTCTTGAAGACTTGTTGAAGGCACAACACAACTAAGAGGGGGTGAATCAGTTGTTGTAACATCAGAAAATGTCCCCTTGGGGCCTTTTCCCTCTTTAGGTTTAACTCCCAGGTCTTTAGTGTGCATTTAGAACATTTTACATCATATTTCAACATCTCGATGAGAAAACCCCTAAGTGTCTTAACAAATAGGACCTAGGGGGATCACTTGAGATAACCCCTACCCAAAATAGGGGGGAGGACTTGGGCGCCCACTCCCTAGTCCTGCCCTATTTTGGGACAGTCCCAATTTTTAGGTGTTGGCTTGTGACCGTTATTTGGGTCCTATACCGACATGGTAAGTTTGAATTACAAAATTCTTGGCAGGAGTGTTTGTAGTTGTATATAAAAGCATGTTTAGGCATTCATTTAGAAAGTAGATGACAATTGTGATGTTTATGCATTCTCAAGGTGATTCAAGGCTTTCATTGTGTTGCAAGAGAAAATTTGTGTTGTCTATGTGTTTGTGTTTGCAGATTTGAGCATCCATTTCCTCATGGAGTGAAGAACTTCTTCCTCTCATGAGATCTTCTCTACAAGGTGACATTTATTGTGTTTGTGATCATTTATTCATTTAGAATTTGCCTCTACCTCACAAGGGCATGTACTCTCTATCTGACAAAGGTGTTTGGAAGACTTAAGTGTCCTTCCGGGGCTTGACTGAGGCAAGCTCCTAAACACCACAACCCCCTCCCAAAGTTTTCATGGTTGCAGGTTATAGGTTAATGATGCAGACAAAGTGAAGTTGTAGGAGGGCATATTGGAGTGTCAAAATTGTAGATCAGAGAAGAAAAGAGTACCCTGGACTTGGGTGACCACTCATTATTCCTCAAAGTTCTGTGATGGGAAAATCTCTAAAACAACAGAAACAAGTTACAGACTAAGTTTCCAGATCCCAACAAAAAGTATGGCCTTAGACTTGGGCGCCCGCTCTTTTGTCCCTGACTTTTCCTGTCATGCCCACATTTCCCATGTGGCCATGACACACAACACACCTGTCATTCCACATTTGCCATGTGGTCATGACATGAATTACAAAAAATATTTCTACCTATCCCTAGGAACCCCCTCACACGCGTCTGTGTGCTCGGTGGCAATAAGCATAAGGCGTAAACATGTCAACAGAATTTGGGGAGGTGCATTGTCGCACATAGTCCCCTACATGATGATAGCTGTCTAGGGGGTATGTGACACAAAGTATGTCATTTTTAGGGTTAGAATGATTTCAACCCAAACCCTAAGTCTCCTAGGTGAAGAAGATGATTTTGCCAGCTTCAAAACCTAACTCTAACTCAGGTCAAAACGAAAATGAAATAATGATTAAGAGATAATGGTATGATGGATGCATGATAAAAGTGGAATGATGGAATAAAAGATAATAAAATACAATAAAAATTAAACCCTAGAAATCTAGGAAAAATCCTACAGCATAACGTGTTTTCAATAATCGACTTAAAAATTTTAAAATAAACTTCAATAAGAAATTAAATAAAATTTAAGAATAAAAATTTACACTTAAGAACAAAATTTAAAATGATTTAAAATAACAAATAATTACGTTGCCAAGGTTAAATAAATTGACCTTGCATATAGGAATAAAACTTTGAAATAATATAATAAAATAATAACAAACGCCAAATTAGATTTCAAAAATTTAGTCTGTTAATAAATATAATTTCGGCATTACATTTATTAATGAACTCGGAATATGAGGAGGAAGGAGATTAAAATACTCCTTCCCATAGATAATAGTAAATAGATAAACAATTAAAACGATTAAGTCACACTAGGGAATAAAATAAATAATAAAAGTGAAGTTAAACTCAAGGGATTACACTTCCCAAAAACAAAATCAAACATTCCCTCTTTAAAATAAAATTCACAAGGCAAAAAAAAAAATACCCAATCCCATTTAAATTAAACAAAGAAATAAAAGTAGCACAAGAAAAGAATTAAAGGCAAGGCAAAATGGAGGATAAAAGAAATAAGAAATAAAATAAACTCTCTCACATTACCCACTTGCCCTAACTCTTAAAAAAAAAAAAATGGTTTGCTAAAAAAGAAAAGCCCTAATATTATGCTATTGTTTTCTCATTGTTGCCCTAATTTCTATCTCATTCATTCTTTCTTGTTTTCTTCTTCCTTGTTTGTTTTCTTCATTTGTGAATGCAAGTTAGGGTTTTCTAATAGAGCTTGGTTGCCATGCAAAGATACCCCACGGAGGTATATACAGCAAGCATAATACCATATATATATATATTTAAACAACACATAGTGATATATATATATATATATATAACATTAAATATATATATTCTGAGAGTGTTATTAAATAAATTGCATACCACAGGTTTAATGGTGAAGGGGCAGAGGGAGAGGGGAGCTCATCGTCGCCACCACCGCTAAACGCTATAGGGATTAAACATTAGCGGGGGCTGAAGGGGAGGTGCAGCCACGAAAGGAAGTCTGCGAGGAGCGCGGGAAGGAGAGGGCTACGGGAGGTGCGGAGCTAATGGTGGACGATTGCTGTGTATGGGGTTTGGGGGTGTGGGGAGGAGGCGGTGCCTCCACCCACACCCGCGGGTGTGGGTGGAGGCACTGCCTCCTCCCCACATCCATTACTACTAAGGGAAGGTGGGCTGTGGGCGTTGCCGCCCACAGTCCCACATACTATTTTTTTTGTTTGTTTGTTTTTAAAACAACTTAAATCTATTCCTCAATACAGTCCATCCACAGATTTTAAACCACTGCATTCTATTTCGAGATCTATTTGCTGTATATTAATTGTTTATTGATGGTTTTATATAAGTGTATATATATATATATATATACAGTCTTTACATTTTATCATAGTATAAATCCATTTTCTACTATTATATAAATATTTATATATGCACTTATATATATAAGTGTATATATACACTGTAAAGTATACATAAAGTGTATTACTTCTAGATTTCCTTCTAAGTTCAACATATACACAGTAAATTAAAAAATGAATAGTAAGCGAGTCTTTAATAAAACAAGTATATATATATATATACACACACTTTGCACTTATTTTCACAAAACAATGGTATGAATAGAAGAATAGCTAACTTTCATATTTATAGTATAAACTAAACCAGTAGCATTTTATTTTTTGAAAAGCATAATAAACTTAGGTATCTCCATTGTTTTTTGAAAGAATATAATAAGGTAAAAAAAATCATTTCATTTAAATTTCTATCAACTTATCTTTCATAACAACAACTATAACATGGTGGTTTCAATACATTATAGCAGAAATAACACATTAAATTCCCTTTCATATTTTCTAGTATGGACTATGGCATAAACAACAACTAATAGAATAAACTCTCAATGCTACCCAAATAGAAACTTAGTTTAAAATTTCTCCTTCTTTCTTTTGCAAATACTTGGATTTATCTAACTCACTCATATATATATATATATTTGCAAAGAATAATGACAGAAAAATATTTATAATTTCACATGCATTTCACAAACTTCCCAACTCCACAACATAGGAAATAAACAACATTTGAATAAAATAAAGAGATTGTTTATATTACATTACTTTTTATAGCCAACTCCAAGGGCATAAAACTTGACAAAAATAAATACAATAGGGTCACAATGGCCATGGCTCAACAACCAATATCATAAGATTATAACAACACAAAAATGGACTCCTCAACAAACTCCATTTCCTCATTTAAACACCTGCAAATAAAACACAATAAAGAGGGAAAACCCAGCCACTTCAAAATGCCCTCCTCCCTACCGTGGACCTACAAGTGGGTCACCCCCGAGCTAGGGAGGTAGGGATTCACATGGATACAAACACACCACAACAAGCAAAGTAATAAACAACACAACAAAACAACCCCAAGGATAAACACATAACACAACTCATGAAAATGAGTTTGATGGGGGTAGGGAATGGACTCCTCTACTTCAAAGGCCACACCAAAATACCAAAATACCAAGTCTCATGGCCTCTAGCTAAAAATCTCCAAAATCACAGCTCTCCAAATATCACAAAATAACCTCCATGGCACTCTTTCCATTCAAATAAAATCCACAACAAGTAAAATCCCTCAAGGCATAAATAACACAATATGGGAGTGACCTCAAGGAGATTCCTTTCCCCTACCCCAAACAAGTTGAGTCTTACCTCCAAATGGAGGTGCTCTCACCATACTCCCATCCAACATAAAGAAAATGAAACAACAAACAATAAAATTACAAAGACATCACAATAAGTAAGCAAGGGTAAGGAACAAGACATGGAGCTTACCTTCAAAAGCCCTATTATGGAAGCACATTTGGTGATGACCTCCAAGCTTCTCCAAACCTTCCAACCTTCAAGAATTTCTCTAACTTCCCCAAAGTGGCTCCAAATAGAAAGAATCTCCAAAATGCAAGCACCCCACACTCCTCAACAAGAGGAGGTAATATAAGCCTTCTAAGTTGGCCTTAAGAAATGAGAAGGTGACACTTGTCACCTTCTGCCACTTGCAAGCGAGAGGAAGTGTGAGGGTGACAAGTGTCATCCTCTAATTCCATCTCAATCCTCACCTTATCCACTTGTGCTCTCACACATGTGTGAGAGAATAAGTGGTGAGGTGGCATTCCCATTCAAACCTCCAAGAGGATAAGGGATGCCATATGGCATCCTCTTATTCTCTAAGAGAGCCATCTCCCTCCAAGATGCTCTCACACGTGTGTGAGAGTCTTGGAGGAAGATCCCACACTTGGGGGTCTTGGAGACCTCCCAAGTCCTCCTAGGGAAGGGATTCCCAAACATTGGGAAGGGAGATGAGTCTTTCCCAAAGCATGACTCATCTCCCACCTCATCTAATTCAAATTTCGTCACTTTGACTAAACCTTAGTTTAGAGTGACCAAAAGTGAGTTAATCCAAGGGTTAGTTGGTCAAAATTGACCCTAGACCCATAGGTAACCACCTAGGGTAAATTTTGGGACACTAAGGTTCACCAAGGGGGTCATAAATCCACCTTAAATGGCCTAAAAAATAAAACAATTACCAAGTGGTATAAGTCAATAAAAATTATACAACACATAATATTAATTAATTAATCAAAGGTGTACTAGGCCAAAATGATAAAATTAAAACAAGTACTTAAATCAACACTCAATTTCAAACGTGATCCTCATCCCTCTTGGGAATGGATCAGTTTCACAGGGAATAACATAGGTGTGAATTCTGTAGGAGTTAAGGACAACACTGAGAGGGGGGGTGAATTAGTGTTGTGTGAATTTTCTAATCTTTTTACAAACTTTAACTTGGAGAGCACAAGGAGACAAAGTTATCATTGAATTGTCAAACACATATGCACATAATTGAGAATGAAAACAAAAAATCATGAGTAAAACATACAACCATAAAGAGATGATCAATATGAATCAAGACACAAGAATTGCACGAGTGGAAAACCCTCCAGGGGTAGAAAAACCACTCCAGAACTGCCTCACTAGCTCTACAATACGTGTCTCACTGACAAATATTAAGGTCACATTGACCTATAAGCCTCACTGGCTAATACAAGGCCTCACTGGCAAACCAAATCACCAATAGATGTAATAAACAAATCAGAGGGATACTCTGTTTCCATTCAATACAAAACATGTCTGTCAAATGGCCATTCTATTCAAAATCAATCCTACATCCAGATACACTCAACAACACTTCACAACTCTGTATGTTTCATCTCTATCTTTTTAATTCACACCATCAATGCACCTAAAAAATAATTTTATACAAGTTGAATGTCTTTTCACCTTTCATCTTCTGTATGTTTCATCTCTGTAATTATTTTAATGTGCAAAACAAATTTGTCTCTTCAATGCCTTGGAACCTTTCACATTCCTTCATAAATTTCTCCTACATCTGATCACACAATATTTGCAATTATAAACAACAGAACTCTTGGAATTTCACTTCTCTGCAAAAACACATTTCTTTTTCTTCATCTCCCCTACAAATAAACTCTTTATCTCCACAAATCTAATCAATGCTCTGTAAATAAAAAAATCTCTGATAAAATCTTTTTCATTTTCTCCAAATATTCTTCAACTTCAAAAATCATTTTGCCTTGTATAAAGTCTTCATAAAAAATCTTTTCAAAACTCTTGATCTTCTCTGTAAAAATAAACTCTTGATTTTCTCTACAAAAATACATTTCCAAAAACTTGATCTTCACTTGAAAATCACATTTCCAAACTTTTGATCTTCTTTGAAAAATCAATTTTCAATAATAATATCCATAAAAATATTTCCCTTACAAAAAAAATCTCTTTCCAAAAAAAAAAACTCTCCTTAAAAAATCTTCTCATAAAACTTGCCTTTTTAAAAAAAACTCCTTAAAAAATTCCTTAAAACACTCACAATTTTCATATTATTCCATTTCATGAGAAGATGCCTTCTAAAGGCCAAAAAAAAAAAGAAAATTAAAAGTTTCTATATTAGAAACAAAGCCATTTATGGCTGTCACGCTTCCTTCAAAAAAGATATAAGATTAAAAAAAAAAAAAAAAAAAACTCCTCTTAATAAAACTCTTCAAACGATGCTTCCCTTCAAATATGCTTTAATGCTTTTGTTTTTAAAACATTCAAACTTTGAGGTTTCCTTTGAAAATGCATTAAGGCAATTTGAAACACTTTTTGGCGCTCAAGTTTATGATGTCTACCGCTTGGAGAGGTAAAAGGGGCTGGTTGCCGATGTAGTTTAAATCCTTCTGTAGGTTATATTTAAGTGACAAACTTGCTATCCCAAGTCACTTCCTTTTTAAAACAAAAAGTGCATTTGATGAGTGATGGTTATGTGAGAGTTTTAAAGGCACCTAAACAACAAAGAGGACCTTCATAAATACCATTGCTACTCTACCATTGTAGCACTTCAAAACAGATCTAAATTCTCTGCGACCATTCCAACATATCAACACATGAACCCCATTAAGTAAAACATGAAGAATTTCAACAACATCACAAAGAAAATGATTAACATTTTATGTTCATCCTCCCGATCCTCCAAACACATGAAGTTTTGAATACCATGAATATTATTATTTGATTACCACTGCAACTTTGTCATGCTATCATCATGACATTCAGAGACTATAAAACCTTGAAGAGAAAGCATCCTAAACCTTTGTGTCATCATGAAGAATAATAACTAAGATCCATGACAAACCATATTACAACCAGTATGATGAACTAAAACATAATCCTCTGATTGAGATCAACATAGCATCAAGAACCTTTCTATTAGAATGTACTTGCATCGACTTGTGCTTCACTGCAATTCAACTGATCTGCATTGCTCTTGCATTACTAAAGCATGTGAATTTTGTCGAACCAAGCCTATGAGGACATATAATGTCATCTATGTTAATCTTGAGTTTTGTATTCAATAAACCTTATCACTAACTCCAACATTTCAAACAAAGATCATTTCATTGCTCTATCTTGATATTATGTCATAAACTTATCTTTGTTCCAACCTTGATGACCAAGCATTCACACTGACCAAGCTTCTGATTAGTGACCTTCAGATTTTTACTAGTATCAACCCAAGATCCTGCAAGACCTTTTTGACATCAATGACAATCTGACACCATCAAATTCTACCTCTAATTTTCCATGGCCTGGGAATGTAAAACCTGCATATCTTGATCAAGTGTCAATCATATCATGAATACTCATAGCCCAAGCAACTGGAATTAAATTCAAGCCATCAAATACAACAATAATCATCCATACCATAATTCTAAAATAAACTACATTTTTCTATCACATGTCAAATAATCATCATCACATAAATAACTAGAAATCACATCACAAAACATCATCTAATATATCTCATATGTCAGATCACAAAATAGCATCAAAATATGATTAAATCGAATCACCATATGTCTAATCAATGTCATATCAAAATCAGGAGATATAATCAAGTCTGCATAATGAAACCATAGTCTCTAAAAGTCTGATAATATCATCAACTGAAATACATAATGATCAAAATAAGGAAGGAAAAATAATCGACTGCACATTTCCGCCTTGGAATCCTGAAAATAGGTGCACAGTTATTTGTTATTTTACAGCTTTCTGCAGAAGCATTTGCCATTATTTGCCTGTTTACTTCCATATTTGTATAATTAGGGTTTTGATGTGTAATTGAGCATAAGAGAAGGAAAATTTATAATCAAATACCCTAATCCAAGTTTCCCTACATTTGTAAGTGACCAAGACCCTGATAGTGCTTTGCCATTCGATCCTAAGGTCCTTGCATTTAATGGGTGAAAGGAGGATTTAAACACTAAACTAAACAATCCAAATTTTACCCTAAATATTTTGGTGAACCTGTGTTTTTGGACTTAATTGCAACTTGTTGAGTGTTTGTCTTCAGATTTGGGTTGATTTCATTCATTCATATAGTCATTCAACTTATTGCATTTGAGAAAAATTCAAAAAAAATGAAAAATTTGAAAAAATTGCATTTTAGGGTTACTAATTTGCATTAATTCATTCTAATTTTTCCTAATTTATAATTTTTACATCAGATCTGATTTAAACTATAGAAAAATATAAAAATTCAATAATTTGCATTGCATTTTTATCATATAATTGCTAGTGTTTTGTAGAAATTTTGACAATTTTCATATAACCTAGTAATTCCAAAATCTAGGGTTAATAAGTAGAATCTTCTTTTAGATTTTTCTATTGATTTTAGAGACTCATTCAAACTTGCATTTGTTTGTAGTCTTGCATTTTAGTGTAAAATTGTATTTAGATTTCAAATATTTGCATTTTTGCATAGAAAATTTCAACAAAAAACTAGTAATTTTCATGCATTTTCATTAAATTTGCACTTACATTTTTCATATTAGAGCTTGGAATTCATTTTAAGATCTTATTGCACTTCCTTTTCATCATAAATCAGACTTTAAAACATTCATATAGTATTTTGTTTCAAGATCTCAAACCTAGGGCTTGAAAAACATCAATTTTCACTAAATTTGCACCATAGGCATGTTGTGAAGAGTATTTTTGCACTAATTGGTTGTTATCATGGTAATAATTTTCTTCCCCTCCTAAAAATCTTCACAACTCCTGTTTATTGGGCTCTTGTATTGAAAATTTGGTGAAAAACCACACATTTTAGCTATTTTTGCTCTAGGGTTTGGCCTAGTTTGCACTCCAAGTGTGTTGTGTAAAATTTTATGGATTGAGGTGACTGATATTATTTTCTACACTTCCTAAATTTCATTACAACACCCTTTTTTCTAGGACTTGGAGTCAAGAAACCATGAAAAATTACCTATTTTTGCTATATTTTCACTAGGGTTTGACCTTACGTGGCACTAAAAGCATGCTGTGATGGATATTTTGACATTAAGTGGCTATTATCACTAATATATTTTTCTTTCAATCATCATTTTCCTCACAACACCCTTTTTCATGCTCCTTTGTATCGAGATTTGGTGAAAAAATTACATATTTTCACTATATTTTAACTTATCGTCATCTTAGATTTGCATCATGAGTGTGTTGTGAAGGATCTTATTGCTATTTTAGACTGATATCAGACATATAATTCACTGTCCTTGATCAAAATCCTTACAACACCCTTTGTTTCATTCGTTTACATTGAAAAAGTATAAAAAATCAAGCATTTACGACATAGCTCGCACCTAAAATTTGAGCATATTGCTACATGAGTCTAATAACTCATTGCCCTAAGAGAAATATTCCTTTGAGAAGAAGCATAAGACACATGGGATCTAGTGCTCTTGAATAATTTGGCACATTGAACACCTTCTTTACAAAAGGAGAGACTCAAATATTACAAGATATTACACCCATTACAAGTACAATGTAAGAGCAAACTTTTAATGAAGTTGATGATACTATTAAGGCAACAGGATATGTATCTGATGAGAAAATAGAAAAATTGGATATAGAGCTAGCCCAATTTCAATGATTTATGGAAAATGAGAGAATAGATGAAGTTGTTCCTACCATTCATAACATAAGAGAATTGATAAAAGAAAGACAAGATGATGTTAATGCAATTCATGGTCTAGCACATATTGTACAAACTAACATTATGCTAGTGACCAAATGTGCACAAGTGATAAATAACACTTTATCACCATCTCATACTCAAGTATCGGTACCTATACTGGCTACGAGAATATCCATCTTTAAATCAACTATCTTAACAACTGATGTGAATGTTTGTAGTAATGCTACCACTGGTATTGGAGTATCTAATGGCACTAATTACAAAGATGTCAGATTTAATTATTATAATTTGATTCCTAAGGGGACCTCTTCTATGAATAATTACTCTCAACCACCTCTTCATCCCACTTATTCTCAACCTCCCATCACATATGGTTATTCTCAACCACCTACCACCTACCGTTATGTCCAACCACCATTGACCTATCCATAGCCTCCACCTGTAACATCTCAATTTCAATCACCTCCTCACTTTGGTTCCAATTCCTTGCAACAAACCACATCTCCAAATGATGCCATCCTAAACCAACTTTTACAGGGCATGACTACTCTACAACAAAAGGTAACAAACTTGACAAATTCTTCGTAGCCTAATATACCAACATATCATGATCGTAATCCCCTTTCCTATGCAATCTTGAGAACTCCTATGCCCGAGAGGTTTGAGACTCCTCACTTTGAAAAATATGGTGGAAAAGGTGATCCTAATATTCATGTGGCAGCATTTACAGCTATATGTAGCGATTTCTATTTTGAAGAGGATTTGTTGGAAAAACTTTTCCCACAATCTCTCAAAGATACTGCTTTAAAATGGTTTTTCTCTTTATCTCTAAATTCAATACACTCCTTTTCACAGTTGATTGATCAATTTTTACAACATTTTCAAGCAAATACCGGACCCCAAGTGACTCTTATTGACTTGGTTCAATGCAAACAAGGTTCGAAAGAGAAGTTGACTGAATTCATTAGTTAGTATCAAGGACTTTATACACAGATTCAACATCAAAGGAAAGATAATGCTATTCAGAAGATATTTATTACAAATCTACAACCTAATATTCGTGATAAGATCCTCTTGATGAAGTATAACTCCTTTCAAGATTTATGCACTGACCTTCATGATTATCAACTTTCCTCTAGTTAGTATGAAAACCAAAACTCATCAGCTCAAGTTGGTCAATCCACGAGTGGATCATCACAAAACAACTTTAAGAGGAATAATAATAACATGAGCTTCATCAAGGTTAATAGACCGAATATGAACAACTTTTTGAATGTTTCAGCTATCACCAATCCAAAGAAAGCATCATATCAACCAAGAAAGTTCACTCTGATATCTAAGTCTTATCATTCCATCATGAATCAAGCTGTGAGTAATAACATTATGAAGCTTCCCCCAATCAAGCCTGTTGATCCTAGTAAACAAGGACCTTACTTCGATGCTAATGCCTTTTGTCATTATCATTGAACGCAAGGACATGACACTGAACGACGTATGCATCTTAAACATAAGATGGAGGACCTTATTGATTCAAATGTCATCTAGGTATCAGGTGTGAATGATAATAGAAATAAGTCAATTGCTCTGCTGAATCAGAACTTACAAATCTTCACTAATTCTTTCCCTAAGCATACTAAAACCAATATGTTGGAATAGGGTTTCGTGGAAATAGACGAGGATGATTACCTGGACTATGATAACTTTATGGGAATGATTGAAGTAGATAAGAAACCAATAGACAACCCACCTTGTCCACAAAGGAATGGAATTTATATTGAGGTTCCTCCTCTGTTATCCTTATATGGATTGGGAGAATCAAAATACATTAGACAAGAAAGAACAACAACCGATATAGATGAGTAAGATGGTACAAGATGATTCCCATTACCATGCTAGAAAGATTCAACAATGAAAACTTGATAAAATTTGGAAAAGAGTTAGACAACTGTCAGCAGTTAGAGAAAATAGTGGTTCCCCTCCTCATAAGCAACAAAAAATTATATTTACACAAGGAGTTACAAAGCAAGTATCATGTGATAATAAACAAAACTCTTATAAGAACCACTCAAATTTTGCACTCAACATGATTGAGTACCTCTCTAAGAGGTTTGAAGTTCCACAATCTAATACAAAGATCCTACCAAGTAAGTATCTCTAACCCTTTATCTCTCTCATGATGTGCTTTCTCTGTGATGTATTATGTATTGTTTAGGCCTCCTAGAATGACCCCTGATTCTCTTGTAAGGTCCGAGATACTAGGAGACTACCTCTATTGTGACATTCTTCTATTTGTATCATCATTCTTTTATATTGCCTCTCTCTCTGATTTCATTATTTTGTGTCATGTCTTGTAGACATAGCATTGCGGTTTGTGACTTGGGGGCACCCTCCTATGTGACTGTCCCTAAGACACTTGTTTCTCCTCTCTTATTTATTATTTCCCTTCTTGTAGTGTTTCTATCTAGCAGACGGATGATGACAAATATTTATACTAATGCAGACCTAGTGTCCCTTTCGAGAGCAATCAAAAAATGGACTTAGTTCCTAATATGATGATGGGGTTGTATATCTTATCCAACGCTTGGCTAGTGAAAACACTCATGCTTTCTATGTAGTGACTATGATGATGTTTTTATCTCATTTACAAACCTTAACAATACTGCTGCTCTATGCACCTTTATTTGTCTTCGAATCTAGTCTTGGTGGTACTTGATTCAGAGAGCTTTGTGATATATCCCCACAGTTATCCTTAAACTCCAAATTTGTGGTATAACCTTGGTTCTTTGTGTGGTTAATAATGTGCATTGATGTTATTTATTATGATTTTGTAGACACTAATATGTTTCTTGCAGGGATGTATTTGTGGGAACATTTGGTGATCGTGAAGTACATGTCACCTCCGGGGGGCATGGGCTTTACGAGAGCTTGTGTTCCCTTGTGTGTTTTCTTCCTACCTTAAAATGCTTGATATCGATGCATGATATCAACCACCTTAAGGTGGGGACATATATAAGGTAAGCTATTTGTTGTAGATGTTAGCTATGTGCTTGTCCTCAGATGCAGTCTAAAGACTAGCTCAATGAGTACTTCCTGCATCTTGAATTTGTTTACAATCAATCATGTAAGTCCTCTATGATGGAAAGATATCACGTATATCCTTTTTTTATCTTAAGCCCTTTGCGGAGGCAGGGATGGTGTATTTCTCAGAGCAGATTACATCATCTTGTCATTTTCAAAAGTCCTTTGCAGAGGCAGGGAGCGGTTTTGTGACTAAATCAACCCTTAAGCATGTCTTTGGTGATTGTTGTGGTGAATCCCAATCATCGGTGTATGCCTGTAATGTGCCTAAGATGGTGTTGAACCTAGAAATAGGAACACTCCATCGCTTGTCTACAGTGTTTTCTCCATGTCTTCAAGTGCGTGTGTTTGGCGTGCTTGCTTTGTTTGGCATGTCTATTGCCCCATATGCAGTCTAAAGACTAGCTCGATGAGTGCTTCCTACATTTTGGGAGGTTTTGTGTGTCTTGCATGTGTGTTGCCCCATATATGCAGTTTAAAGACCAGCGCGATGAGTGCTTCCTGCATTATGGGAGGTTTGTTTACTTTCCAGTACTTGCATCTATATTTCATATATATGAGAAAAAGAAAAGAAAAGAATCATTTCTGTCTTCCATGCATTAATGTATCTTCTATGCATACTGTATTCTCTATGTTCTGCATGACTGTAACTATCTTCTCCTTATTTTGCTTGCATGTTACTGTCTTCTATTTGATTGCCGTGTCTTCTCCATGCTTGGCGTGTTTGCTGTGTTTGCGACTGTACTTTAATGCATGTATTGGCCTTGTGTTTATACATACATTAAAGTGAGGGCTAAATGTAACATCAGAAAATGTCCCCTTGGGGGCTTTTCCCTCTTTAGGTTTAGCTCCTGGGTCTTTAGTGTGCATTTAGGAAATTTTACATCATATTTTAACATCCCGATGAGAAAACCCCTAAGTGTCTTGACAAATAGGACCTAGGGGGGCCACTTGAGATAACCCCTACCCAAAATAGGGGGGAGGACTTGGGTGCCCGCACCCTAGTCCTACCTTATTTTGGGGCAGTCCTAAGTTTTGGGTGTTAGCTTGTGACCGTTATTTGGGTCCTATGCCAACATGAAAGTTTGAATTACAAAATTCTTGGCGAGACTGTTTGTAGTTGCATATAAAAGCATGTTTAGGCATTCATTTAGAAACTAGATGGCAATTGTGATGTTTATGCATTCTCAAGGCGATTCAAGGCTTTCATTATGTTACAAGAGTAGATTTGTGTTGTCTATGTTTTGTGTTTGTAGATTTGAGCATCCATTTCCTCATGGAGTGAAGTGTTTCTTCCTCTCATGAGATCTTCACTACAAGGTGACATTTATTGTGTTTGTGATCATTTATTTATTTAGATTTTTCCTCTACCTCACAACACCACGCACTCTCTATCTGACAAAGGTGTTTGGAAGGCTTAAGTGTCCTTCTAGGGCTTTATTAAGGCAAGCTCCTAAACACCACAACCCCCTCCCAAAGTTTTCATGGTTGTAGGTTACAGGTTGATGATGCAGACAAAGTGAAGTTGTAGGAGGGCATATTGTAGTATCAGAATTGTAGATCAGAGATGAAAAGAGCACCTTGGACTTGGGCACCCACTCATTAGTCCTCGAAGTTCCATGATGGAAAATCTTTGAAACAACAAAAACAAGTTATAGACTGAGTTTCCAAATCCTGACAAAAAACAGAGCCTTGGACTTGGGTGCTCGCTCTTTTGTCCTTGACTTTTTCACCTCAGAATCCCAAAAATAGGTGCATAGTTATTTGCTATTTTATAGCTTTCTACAGAAGCATTTTCCTTTATTCGCCTGTTTACTTCCATATTTGCATAATTAGGGTTTTGATGTGTAATTGAGCATAAGAGAAGGAAAATTTATAATCAAATAACCTAATCCAAGTTTTCCTACATTTGTAAGTGACCAAGGACCTAATAGTGCTCTGCCACTTGATCCTAAGGTCCTTGAATGTAATGGGTGAAAGGAGGATTTAAACACTAAACTAAACAATACAAATTTTACCCTAAACAGTTGTATCAAAACTTTAACCTTAATTGATCAATTTCATAATCACATTACCTTGTTTAACCACTTAATCTGATATGAAGATTAATTATGAAAAGAAGAAACAAAACTTAAGCACATCAACACCATTCACACATGAACACTAGATTTTTACATGGAAAACCCTTAGAAGGGCAAAAACCATAGTGAGTGTTAGCTAACAATATAATGTAGTAACAATACTGAATATCAAAGAGGCTCACTTCCAAGAGGGCTCATTGCCCAATAGGGTGGCTCACTACCAATGGATGGCTCACTGTTGGTGGGTGGCTCACTGCTAGTGGGTTGAACTGATATAGTAGCATCTACAACATGGTTGAGTCTAGTTCCATTGAAGTGCAAAATATCTCTCCTACTCTGCTTCCTTTAATCAATACTTTATCTTCATATCTTCACATTCTCTCACTATTTCACAACTTCATTACATGTATTTATACCTATCATCAACCTTGGAATGTACATCAAGGTCGGCATTACAATCTTCAACCATTGGAACTTTCTCCAAGGTTGGCATACATACAAATTTCCAAAATAGGACTAGACCTAAACAAACTTGTAGAGGAAAAGAATGAAGGATGAACACATCACAGCTTAGCTCAGACCCAAATACATCTTCGCACACTTGGACATGCTTCTACAATCCATGAATTATCTCTGCAACAATTTGTGACTAACCAGGTCGGCCAGAACAAATATACAACATCGAGAATCACTAAGTCACACGCTTCAAAGAGATTCATTACAACTTGTAGAAAAGACACATGCCTTAAATTCATTTAGGGGATATCTACAAACATCATAGAGTCATTTGGAAACTAGCAAATCCAACTGTAATAGATCTCAACTTACATTTCTTGAGGATGGATTATAGATTGCTCTCAATCAAACACTATCATACTCTGCTAACCAAAAACTTGCTTTCTGAAGCACCAAATCACAAAAATTTTGGAATGAAGAAACCTAAGGATCTTGTAAGCTTAAGTCTAGAACTGTAGGACCAAAGAACATACTGTGGAGGAATGTGGAGCAACATACTTTGTTTTTGTCACACTACAAACTCTATCAAGCACAATCTTCATACTAGTGAATGGAACTTCTTCTGCACAGGGATTTGGACCACCAAATTCTAGATTTAGCATCTTCAAACACTACTCTAAAACATATCCAAATCTCATACTTTGGTCTTCAATACTGAGGAAATGCAGAGAAAAACTTAGACAGTTATTCTGCAAGCCAAAATACTCTACAACACACTATTTCCACTTGGAGAGAAAATTTTCTCAAAAGCACTTGGAAACTCAATATCAAGAATATCTTCTCATCATCTTCAACACTTATAGAAGATAATACAAGGCAACTAACTCATCACAAACAATCATTAAAACAAGAGCACATTTGACACCAATGACAACATCAGTTAGCACATACTTGCAACAATCTCCCCCTTTTTCATTGATGGCAACATATGATGTGAAAAACCATCAAGACAAGAATCTACATTCATAACCATCTCCCCCTAAGTTTTTCACATGATTTCTCTTCCCCTTTGTCATCAATGGCAAAGGACATCATATTTTCTCCACTACACATACTTGTACACTTCTACTCTAATCATATTGGAATCATTCTTTACTCCCCCTGACTGCAAAAATCATCTCAGATCACAACCTGCTCCCCTTGAAGGGTAGCCCCTAAATTAGTCTAGAAGAAAATATTCTTTAAGGTATACTAGACTGATGTATCTTCTTATGCACCTAGTTCAATGGAGGGGCAATAACTCCTAACTTTTCCTAGAGATACTCAAAAGTGTCTTTTGGAAGAGCCTTGGTGAATATATCAGTAACTTGATCCTTTGTAGGCACATACTCAAGTTTTACTACATCCTCTACAACTTTCTCTCTCAAAAGTGATACTTAATTGAAATGTGTTTTTTCTTTGAATGCATCACTGGATTCTTTGAAATGTTAATGGCACTTGTGTTATCACAAAGAATAGGGATTGGCTCCTCATACTCAAATTTGATATCCTTCAAGGTTTGTTTCATCCACAACACATGAGTGCAAAATGTTACTATAGAAATATATTCTACTTCTATAGTAGATAAGGAGACTAATTCATGTTTCTTATTGTGCTAGGACAATGCCCTATCTCTAAGGAAGAATACACCTCCACTTGTGCTTTTCCTTTCATTAACACAACTAGCTCAATCTGCATCTGTATAGGCACTTAGGGAGAAGTCATTATTCTTTGGATACCATAGACCATGATCCAAAGTACATTTCAAGTACCTAACAATCCTTTTCACTGCCACAACATGTGATTCTCTGGGATCTGATTGAAATATAGCCACAAGGTAAACTACATGCATGATATTCAGTTTGGTGGCAGCTAGATAAATCGGTCCTCCAATCATTGACCTATACTTGCTCTGATCATCCTTAGGATATTCATCATTTTTTCTCAACTTACATCCAATAATCATAGGAGTGCTCATTGATTTAGAGTCTTCCATTCCAAACTTCTTTAATAACTCTCTAAGATACTTTGATTGAGAAATGAAGATTACTTTGTCTGTCTGATTGATTTGCAATCCAAGGAAGAAATTCATCTCACTAGAAATGGACATCTCAAACTCCTTCTGCATCTCATCTGCAAAATTCTTACACATTCCTTCATTTCCACCAAATATAATATCATCCACATAGACTTCAACAATCAAGATTTGATCTTTGCTTGCCTTGATATATAAATTGCTATCTGCGGACCCTTTACTGAAACCCTGCTACAATAGATACTTATCCAGTCTTGCATACCAAGCTCTGGGAGCTTGCTTCAATCCATACAGAGCCTTCTTCAACATGTGCACCATATCTGGTTGGTCTAATAACTGAAATCCATCTAGTTGCTCTATGTATACCTCTTCTTCTAACTCACCATTCAAAAAGGCATATTTCACATCCATTTGATACACCTTGAAATCTTTACGTGCAACAAAAGTAAAAAAAATATGATTGCTTCCAATCTAGCCATTGGAGCAAAGTCTCCTTATTGTCTATCCCTTCCAATTGTGAGTAGCCTTTGCACACAAGTCTTGCTTTTTTTTCTCACTTCTCCAACCTCATTCAGTTTGTTTTGGAAAACCCACTTTGTTCCAATCACATTCTTGTTTGTAGGTTTAGGGACAAGTTCCCAAGTCTTGTTCTTCTCAATCTCCATTAATTATTCTTCCATTGCCTTGACCCAATTTTCATCATTGCAAGCTTCATTTATTGTCTTAGGTTCCACCTTTGAAAGTAAATAGAGATTTACTTGTTCTTCTACAACTCTCCTTCTTGTCAATACACCTTTCCTTTTATCACCTATAATCTAATCTTCAGAATAATCTCTTTGCACATACTCGGGAGTCTTTGGAATTCTTTCAAGAGCATCTTCTTGAATTTTTTCTTTTTCAGGAGCAACTTGTAATTCAGTCTGAACTTCCTTTTCTTTGCCTTTTTCTACCTTCTCTGTGACAATAGGTTCATTTGATTCATATCCATCCAATTGAAGATCTTCATCTACCTTCACATTTGCACTTTCAGTGATCTTTTTCAGTCTTTTGTTATAGCACCAATAAGCCTTTCTCTTGGTTGAATAACTTAGGAATATACCTTCATCAATCTAGCATCAAATTTCCCTAATTCTTCATCTCTTCTGATATAACATTTGCTTCAAAAAACTTTGAAATATTTGACTATAGGAGTCTTACCATACCATAGTTCATAAGGTTTCTTGGTCTCTTTTGCTCTGACTTGCACTCTATTCTGAATATAAACAACAATGTGTATTGCTTCTTTCTAGTACACTTCCAGTAGGTCTTCTTCCTTGATCATTGTTCTAGCAACTTCTTGAATAGTTCTATTCTTCCTTTCAACCACTCCATTTTGCTGAGGAGTCCAGGGGGCAGACAAATGTCTCTTTATTCCATGTTCTTCATAGAAAGCATTGAACTCATTTGAAGTAAATTCACCTCCTCTATCATACCTAAGCACTTGATTTTTAGATCCAATTCATTTTCAACCATAGCTTTGAAAGTTTTGAACTTGTCTAGGGCTTCTGATACACTAGTAGAATTTGACAAATAAATGACTACGTGACTAAAACTTTTAGTCACAACAATTAAAAATGACTAAATTCTACTAATATTTTGCAACTCAACTATATATGAGTAAATAAATGACTAACTTGGTCGTCAACTAAAAAATTATTTAGTCATACAAATAAAATGACTAAATAGTTAGTCACACAAATAAAAGCGGGTAATTAAAAAATAGTTTGAATTGAAAAATTATTGGCAGGATGCTAATCATTTCCTCTCCATTGCTACAAATGAGAAATTATTGGTGGGATGCAAATATTTCCTCCACTGTCCTTTCATTAGTTTGAGATCTGAGAGCCTCACAAAGGAATGTAAGCTTGAACTGATATCTTTAGTACAAAAAATCCTTTACTTTGTTCTCACTGGATGCTCATTAATGAATGAGTTTGTCATGTATGAAGAGGATTAGGGTTTGAAGCTCGAGCCTTTTTGTAGATGTTTGATGGAGAATAGAGGACTTCTTTGGAAAGTATAACTTTAGGACACAAGGATATCGGTAATGTAGTATGGCTTAGTTTAGACTTCCTATATTTTGGTGTTTTTTGAGCTTATATTGAGAAGCCCTATAAAGCTTCCAAATGTAAGGGTTTTTGTTTAAAGAGGTACATATGATGTTCTTCTTCACAATCATACAACTTCTCCTCACTCCTCATCCATACTCCAAGAGATCGAAATAGATGCTCATTGTTGAATTCCTCTCTAATTTTTGGTAGCTGTGATAAAAGCTCCCAAGAAAAGTTAATTGCACTCCTAAAAGATTGCCACACCAGGCCCTCCAATCTAAGCTTAATTTCCATGGGCATTATCAAATTTTCTTTGCCTCATTTAGTGATAAAGATGTTGTTAATTCTTCAATGCCTACACTTTGATATGGACTTAGGGCCCGCTTCTACCTCCAACCATGGTTTCCATTAGTTTTATCTTCCTTTAAGACGAGTCTTCCTCTCACATCATCATTTTCAATGCTGGTGATATAAATTGGGTCTTGTTTGACATATTTATGGTTTTATGACTTAAGGATCACCATACTAAGTTAGAATCTTCTGGTGTGCTTATTGGTCAACTAGAATTTATAGTGAATTCATGAAAGAAAAATTGCTGCACTACTTGTTAATTAGAAGTTTAATTTTTATATAGCTATAAAATATCATTTTATTGTTCATATATACTAATATAGCTAGTCCTTGTGCAAACTTGTCAATCATCACTTTGTTTTGCATTTCCCTTTTTCTCATCCTCCTGGCCCAATCACATACTCCCCATTCCCATGGTAATTTCCTATTCAAATTATATTCCTTGCATTTTAGGGGAGCTTTCAGGCATTCACTTTTTAGATTTCCACATACTCCCTCTTCCTTGCATCCCCAGAAAATAGAATTGGAGGGCTCAATGAAACATTGAACCATAGAGAGATGCATAAATGTGTTTGAATGTGTAGGTACTTCCCAAGTCAATGTATTGGTACTTGAAAATATAAAGAGAAAATAATGCAAAATGTCTCTTCAATGGCTATAAATTGTTCATATATAGGTTTGCTTATTGTTTTTTACTTTGCTTTATGTTTAGGAAAAATTATATTTTAAATGTCCCCAAATCTGGGGAGCATGCTCTATAATCAAGGCATGTCCCAACCCTGCACCAGCAGCATATGGGGTACATACAAGTAAATACCTAATTCAACAATTTTTGACTTGATGCAAATGTCCATATAATGGTGATTGAGAGAGATCTGCATATATAATTTACTCTATACATATATACATAAATTTGTATATCTATGTTTATGTGTATACACATATACATGTACTTGTGTGTTTATATATATACACATAGACACATATATGCATGTAAAAATGTGTAGATTTCTATATATAAAGAGATGAATGTAACAATGATAGCTCATTGAAAGAATCACTTGAGTATTAAATATTCTAAGTGGTTAATCCTAAAAGAAAAGATATCTAATAGAGTGTATCTATGCATGTATGTAAGTGGATATCAATATGTATGAAAATGTCTGTAACAAATACATATTGAAACATATCAGCTATCAATATGTAGAGTCTATCTCTACCACATAAGACATCCTTTATATAATGGTGTGTATATCCCTGAACAATCAATATGCTAGGTGACCAAGAAGCCAACTCAATAACATTGCAGAAAAATTCCTTGCTTAGATTATTAGGGATTTAGGAGTTTACATTGCCTCCAATATACATATTCTATTTATAGATTTACATAAAATTCTAGATATTTTTCTTTTCATGCTCCCATATTTCTGCATCCTCCAATACATTCAAATATAAATTGATTGGGTCTGAAACAACCTTTATCTATTTTTGATTTTATTTAGGTAGTACAATTAAAGTTTACCCTCAATTAGTTTTTCTTGGTGCTCTGTATTTGATCTACTGAATATATTAGATAAGATTCGTGTTTTTGTCATTTAAATGAAGAAATGTACATGTTTTCCATGTAATTTTAGAACATGATTGTAGGGATTGAAGGATAAGTTTGTAATTTTGAGGTTGCTACTGCTCAATCTATCCCTTAAGGATTGTCATGTTTTGCCTCTTGACCAAGCATCTCCAAGTGTTATCCCACTGTCCTTTGACAAAAACTGCTCACTACCTTCCTTAACATAGGATTGTACCTATTAAAGATAATTTACTATGACTGTGTTTTTCTATTCACTGTCTCTTCATGAATTTAATATTTGCATAAGCTTCCTAATGTAGGGATACTAGATGCAAATGTTACAAATCTATGTACTAGGAACACCCAATTAAAATTGACATTTGAATATTAATTTCTCAAATAAATATGTGAAAAACACAAATTACTAATGAAATATGAGTTATTTTCCATTATTTTCCATGGTAGATTTTGTCTCTATGAATATTAAAAGCTATGAATAGTGATAAGATCTTAGATCTATGAAACCCTAGCACCTTCATCAAAATCTATGGAGGTTTTCCATGTTAAACCTTGTTAGACAAGGTAAAAAAGAAGTCATTGTTATCAAGTCAAAAGACAATAACTCAAGTAAATGGTTTGTGAAGATAATATGAATGAGTTTCATGATAGTCACAAGGGAAGTCATAGGTATGTGATGTTTCATTGAGGACTCACAAATGATTTCTCTCATGAAAAACAATGAATGGAGAATATGAAGGCAGTGTATAATGACATGTCAAACCAAATGACAGAGAGCATTATGACAAGCCTTTCATGGCAATGTTGTTTAAAGAGTGGTGTCTCTAAGAGATTTAATGAGATTTTTGTAAATATAAGTGAATCCTAAGGTTATCATGAACAAGAGCATATTATTTGGCATAGGAGTATGTAAGTGATTTCTATCTCCACATTGTGAGTGTGAGTAGAAGGTAGTATATAAGGATTTTTATGAGACATTGTCTTGAATTAGGCCTTAAGGTTTTGTGTCATGGAAATGTTGCAGATGACAGTTATAAGTTAGGGACTGTATGACAAGTGTGCATGAAGGATAGATGACAAATAATCTATAAGTCACTTGTGTAGGTCACAAGATAGCCTACACAATCACACTTACAATCATGATAGAAGTGTTAAGAATCTTGTTTTAAAATTTCAAGATGCTAATGGATGAGTTACACCCTATGGAAAATATAAAAGAGGATAGTAAACAAACTTCTAAAAGTAGTCTACAAGTATATGGTTGGCGATAAAGGATAACATAAGAGACTGTTAGAGCATGGCATGTTAGAGGAGAGTATTAAGGCAATCCAAGGGTCTTAGGTTATTTCCTAGAGTTTGTGAGACCATAAGAATACACATGATCTAATAATATAGTCAAATGTCTTGTGACAAAAACACAGTGATAATCTATATTATCATGCAACGATTAGTCATCATAACGAAGAAGCATATCATAGCCATATGATTGTTGAAAAAGGGAATAGATCAATAATGAGGTGTGACAGAGATATTAGTTTCAAATGAGGGTATTATCTTATTGCAAACATAGGAACAACAACATTACATTCTAGACTTGACTCCCTTGACTCAAAACCTATGAGTGAAAGTGTGAAAAGAGTAAGGTTTGAATTTGAGAGAAGACCAATGATAGTGGTATCAAATAGTCATATGATAGTAGCATCAAAGGAGATATCATAGTGTTATATGAAGAGATATAAATCAATAGAGCACAAACAATTTCTTGAAGGAAATATAAATATCGTAATTGAACAGTGTAAAGGGTGATAGGGTTTCACCATGGACTGTGTGAACATGTGCCAATCTAGAGAATGGTGTTCTATAGAAGACCACCGTAACACCGCACAGTGGTTGCTGGGTCTTTGCGGTGATGCGGGGAAAGCTCCTTGCATCACCGTGAAGGCCTGACAACCACCGTGTGGTGTTGTGGTGGTCTTCTGCACAACACCATTCTACTAGCTCTGATATTTTTTTTGTTCTGATGACATAAATTGGTTTAGTTTTACTCTCTGTGAAATGTATTGCCAAGTAGGAGGCCTTCATTGATCCTGGTGTGAATGATTCTCTCCATATGCTATAGTAAATTCAGGTACTTGGATTATTTCTTAGCTCAGTTTGTATCTACTAGTGTTGTTTTATTAACACCCATAGATAGTTCATGATATCTCATATATTACAAACTTGTAATTCATAGGTTGTGTTTTGGAAGTGGATTACCCCAAAGATGTTGGGACATGTTACACAGAGTTTAGTGTATCATTGGTCATTGGAAGGTAATGAAAAGCTCTAGAAAATTCAAAAAAACTTCTGCTTTTTACATGCTCTTTATGTTATAATATTCCTAAAGAAAAGCAAGGTGCAATATTGAATTTGACTGAAATTCTATTTTTGTGTACTCATGCAAAGCTTGTTTTTTGTTGCCGATGTGCTTTCTTCTATTTTTCTTTCTTTTAACATGTCAAATTATTGGGACATACATGGGATTTTGAACCTATCTAAATGTTTGAGTGAATGACCAATTTAACATGCAACCAGATAATAAATTTTTGATGTGATCCTATTGAAAAGTGGCTTGTTTTGATTGGAATTGCTCCAGGAGCACCTGAGGTGTGTACTATCTAATGGCTATGATATTATTATATTCCTTAATTGATGGGGTTTACAATTGTTATTGACAGTAAAAAAATTCTATGGATATAGGCTACAACTTGTCAAGGGGAACATGCAATTGTTTTCTGTAGAGTAGTAGTGAAGTCAAGCTCTAGAAGCCCATGCAACCACATTTGCATCATTTAAGGTAAAACTCTCTTCCACTCTTTGAGATTATTTTCTCTACCATATTATATGCTTCTTTCTTGTTGTGCTTCCATTTTCATCATGTCTCTAAAATCTGTGGAGTGTTTCCTAACGTTGATTTTGTTTTTCTATAGGTTGCAGGCAATGAAAATCCTTCCATCCTTATTTCCTTTGATTCAAAAATAATTATTGGAGGGCAGATCACTTCAAAGTTACATGTGATTGAGCTGGGTTTTATCAAAGTATTAGGCCAACCCAGATGGGGTTATCTCTTAACATTGGTAAGCAGTGCTCTCTGAAGTTACATGATTAAACTCTATATAACTTCTCTGCATTTTCTGATAAAGAGTTTTTGGGCACTATGCAGAAATTCTTGCTTTGTATGTTGGAAGGCCAAGTAAATTTGCTTGTATATTTTATTGAGATTTGGTGTATATCATAAGCAATCAATTTTCTGAATCTAGCTTCCACAATATGCAAATAATTCATAGATCCTTATGCATGTATCTTGCAGATATATCTTCAACTATATTTATTGAGCCATTACCTATGATTCAATTTGTTACACATCTGTTGGGTAAGGATGTGACAGTTGGACTTCTATCTGATACTGACCGTATAAAGTTATCAACTTTCTCATCTTTTAGGCCAAGTTTTTATTTTCTGAGATATACTGATATCCTAGTTTGTTTTTCATTATATCAAATGGAATAACTAATGGTGATAAAAACAATTGCTCAATGAGTGGAAGTACATATGCTAGTTAATTACTTTTAAATCTATTTGTGCATTCTCACTGTATTGTTTAAATTTAAAAAAATAGGTTATGCTAGAATCTTGAACTTATGTCTCTTAGCTTGCTACTTTATCTGTTTAAGGAAACTTGTTATATTCTCTTCACTATTGACGAGAATCTTCTGAGGATTTATAGATGCTTTCATGGAGTGCTTTGATTTCAATTTAATGGGATGTAATTTTTGAAATTTTAGATATGCTTGATTTTTGTCCTTTCTCTTCCTTCCATATCTCACTGTTTCTTATTTTCATGTCACTATTTTGCACACTAGATATATCTACACTTTTTGATGAAGATAATTACCCCTATCATTTCAAGTTAGGATTTTAGCCCTTTCTAAAGGCCTGTCTATGATTTCATGGTCTCTTCCAGAAATAATTTATTGCCATTTATTTACTGATTGTTGTTGGCTCTTATTTTTCTAAAAATGAATCTTGCAACCGACCATGTGGCACATGCTTTGTAGCCTCCTCTTTCACCTTATGATTTTGATTTTAGCCTGTTTAGAAGGTCCATGATTTGATGTAATTATTTGTTATCCCAAAATATCTTTTTATTTGCTCTATAAATCTTTGGGCAACTTTAACATGGCATGGGGTAAGCTTGGGCCCCATTCTAAATATTTATTAACATTGATCATCCTTGAATGTACGCAGAATCATTCGATAAAAATCTCACTATTTCTGTTGGAGTAATGGGTAGCTTATTGTAGTGAGGATGGTTTGAACATGGGTCAGACTTTTCGGATGCTTCTTAATGTCTCATTATTATTGTTAGACCAAAACTCTTTAAGAATCATTTCTAAAATTATTTATTGCCTGTTAATGCCTTTTATTCACATTGATTGACATCAAGTTCATTTGTGTTGAGAATGTGTGTCTCAAACTCACTGTAAAACCCTATCTTTGTTGCCTTTAACCTAAGTGATGCATTTGGCCTTTTACTATAGTATCGTAGGGTGAAACCAAGCAAGGTGCAGGTTGGCAGTATTAACCACCATCTCATGGGAGACTTCATTAGCTTGTGCAGTTGTGCGAGGCCATACCTCTATCCCACAGTGGTTCGTAGAATGACTGGTGGTAGTGTGGGATAGCCCGTCACCCCACGACAGTCTGGGGGAAGGCTTGCAGTGGTGCAGTATAGACCCTGTCACACTACGATGGTCTTTTGGAAGGGCTATGATATAGCGGTAGGCTATAGTATTGTGGTTGAGACTGAGAATGACAGTTGATATGTGATGGTGATAGAAGATCAAGTTAGACATTGACATGTGGCACAAATTTATTTATTGATTGCACATCGTTGTTGTGAATCAATGTGATCATTGGCCCAACGTTGAAATGCCTAATAACAATGCAACTGCCTGATGGATCTTGATTGAATGACAAGGTGGTTCTAAGTCTATTCAGTTGATGTGGAAGTTGGAATGCTGTTTCCATGTAACACTTCAAACTCTATTAACCTTTGGGTATTCAATTCAATGTTATCTTGAATGGACAATCCCTAACAAAATAATACTACATTCACCATTATCTTCAATACCTGAGACTATTTCATCAATCATCTTCATGCATTGACACCTCTGTCATTACTCTCAATGCCTTTTCATTTGTCACATTTGATATAAAGAGCCTTGTTTAGGTCTATTTGTTGTCCATGCACTTCACAATCAACATTGTATTATACACTGTCACTTAGTGCTCAAGGTTTGGATACCCATCATAAAATGTGAATAGTGACCTGAAACCTCCACTCATAGATATTCTTATAAAGACTCTTAAACTGCCACCTATGATCCCATGATGACTTAAAAAAAGGGTGGTAACTCACTTGTCCTAAAGCATTCCAAATCATGACTATTTTCTTGGCTCTAAGGGTCTTTTGGGTGTTAGTGAAGAATGCTTTGATTGAAGACTTATGCATGAGCTACCTTTAACCCTAATCCTACACTTTCATTTCATAATCTCCTTGCATATAATGTCATGGTTCAAACATAAGGTTTACACTACTAGAAGCTTTCCATTTCTCTACTTAACTGCAATCATGTAGCACCCCATCATGAATACCTTTCATAGTGTATAAGCTTGATATGATACTCACTACTTTCCTCAAGGGTCAAAAATTCTGCCTCCATTTACCTTTCAACTATCATTTGTATCTTCTTGCACAGTCACTGTGATGTGGGATTGTCACCAACCTATGATGCATACATTGGCCTCTTATGCATAGTCAACCATGGCAGTGTTCTAACTGTCCTTAAACTGAGTATGACTACAATCTTAATTGCTATGACAATCACTTTATTTATCACTACTACTATCATATTTCCACACTTGACACACTGTCTAGGGCTTGGTTGGTCTTGAAACCCTCAAGGTTGATCCTCACTGCCATTTCATTACCATTCTTTGACAAAATACTCACTGCCCTTTGGTCTCTTTGTGGCTGGAAGCATAAGGTTACAGTCGTTCCTTCAACCTAGGTTTGAAATGTCATCATCCTACAAACTAATAGCATTGCTTAAGCTAAAAGATTTGTATTACAATAGGTGTTAGGTTTATTGTATCTTTGAATTCAACTACATTTTGAACTCATAAGTTTGATGTATGCAAATGAAAAGATTGAGATATTTTTAATATTAACTACAATCTTTGAATTGCTTGTCTTAGTAATGTGGATCTAATAGCATTTCATGTCATTGATCTTCTTGCACATTCACTATTTTTGCTAACTGCCCTCTTGACTAAATAAAGACCTCCTACCTAGCCCACTGTCCTCTCTCCTTGTGAATGATGATTACCTTGTGAGAAGAAGGCTACCTCAGACTGGTGATTATTTTTCTCTCTGAGTGATTAGTGATTACCACCTTTTAAACTCTTTACACCATTATTTACTATGACAATCAACCTTTGTAACAATCACATACAATCCTTAATCTGACAACTTAAAAGAGCATATACATGTCTCATTGACTTGATTCTTTATTGTAAACAAAAGGAGAAATGTTGGTCTTCTTTTACCCATATTACATTATGCTCCTTTTGATTGACCATGGCAATATTTTCTCCTTAACCTGAGATCTCATTGCCTTAAACTCAAGGCTTCATTACAAATTCAAAACCCCAACCCTACTCCTCAATATTGTCTCAGGCCTGTTATGCTTCAACCTTACTGCCACTACTTCATAGTCTACATGGTATTATTCACTGTCATGCATGAAGCTCAAAGACCTTATTGCACTGGGGTTTAATGATCAACATTCACATAATTGCTTTCTATCAAAAATCAACTCTGTATGATTGTCCCTCTACTACCTATTTGACTTGCATTTTGAGCTTGTTGCCCTCCATTGTAGTGACCATATTGAAGTGTAGTCCTCAACAATTTTCTCATTTATGACAGACCCTGCCTCCATAATACAGTCAAAACAATGGAATGACTATCATTACTCATACACTATCACCTTTAGCAATGATATCCTAATGACATGGTTATTAAGTCCAAAACATGAGCTTGTGGCTCCTGCATTTACACCCTACACAGTAACTTCTTTGCAACCATCTTAGATCATTGCTTCTATTAGTGATAGTCCTTAGATTGTTTCCTCCAATGTTAAAACATTGATGGATGATAAAGCCACTATATCTCTTTGCAAACTACATGTAATGTGATAAGAACCTTTGACTATACAATGGCAATGAATATGCCAAGGGCTTTACTATAATCTATCACACAATTTTGAATTATGACCTAGATTTTATGCTTGTCCTCACATCATTGCTTACCTTGAAAAGGTTGTTGATGGGCTAGCTACACGAGGTAAATATTGTAATCAAGGTGCTTGTCATTCTCTAATAGACATAAGACCTGTTTATTCTCTTGTAAGTTTGAATGTCAATTCCATTCTATGACTGCATCTATGTAATCATTGAAGGAAGTTCTCTAATGCATAATTTCCAAGAATGTAAGGGTATCCATGAATGTAGGTATTCTTTTATAAACAACTAGTTATACCTCTTATCATATTTGCTAATTTGAGTGTTGTGGTTGATAATGTAAAATCCTTGTAAAGCCTTTTACAAGGCATCTTTTCAAGGCTTCTATTCTATAACCTAAATTTTACACCAACTAAAATGTATGAATGTTAGGCTTGACCCATTATCTATGAGAAAACACTTTATTTAATATTTAGAAATGATAACTATTCATATTTTGTTCACCTTGATTTATAGTTTCTTAGGAAGGCTTAAAATGATTTCTTATGATCACCATCTTATATAGGTGTTATAAAGTTTTAATTCAAAAGAAATGAGTCCTGGGAATCGTAAAACAAAATGAAAAATGTTAAATGTTATTTTTATTATATTTTATTTTCACTAAAAGATAAAAAAGGGAAAAGTATAAAATTGTTGCCTTTTGAAAATGTCAAACTCCACCCACGTAGCATTTAGAGGTTAGCATTTTGGTGCTCATGTTTGTTAATGCATTGAAAGACATCTCATAGTCACATTGAAGGAATCCAAGGAAACATGAATACATGAGATAGATGTAAGGGCACATTGCAAGCCAAGAAAGAAGCATGGAGATGGAGAGTTTCAAGGGGCTTGTTAGTTTTACCACGTAGTAGAGACCAACTAAAATATATGAGATGTTTCAAGGAGAATCGAGAGGTTCCAGGAGTTGATTAAGTCTCACCCACATTACATCCATGTGTGGTTTCATTTTCACTACTAGGTGTCCTCTTCTAGCTTAATTTAAGGTTTGTTTAGAAGGTTTCATGTATTACAAGCATACAAAATACTTTTGTTGAATAAGAGTCTCCCTTTTTCACATGACCTTTTACCATTTTATATTTGAGTTGGATATATATGTCAAAGGAGATTTCCCAAATGTGATTAAACCTTCAATATTTCTTATTTCCTAGTTAAAATATTAGGGTCTGCCAAGTATTGTCTTTCTCATGATGTATATAAAAAATTCTTTGACCCCTAGTTAATGTCTAAGTATTCACAAAGAGTTTTTGAAGGTAAACCCATGCAGACAATATTCAAGGGAATCATGACAGTCATGTGGAGAAAGTGTGATGATTATGACAAAGTGTTTGGCAACTCAGGCCACTACTTGAAAGGTATCATAGTCATAACCCTAGGTACTCAGACTAATGGATGCTACAATTACAATACTAGTTGAAGGGATAGGTAGAGGGTAGTCTATAGGGGATAATTGAATGTGGGAGTGGTAAAAATTATATTTCAACATTATGATTTTAATAAAAATTTTCCCAAAAAATACTTGCGATACTTTATAAAATTCCTTCCCCACCACATATTTTATTTTACCACAATGTATTTTATCTTTCATTTTATTTTATTTGGCACCACCACTCTCCCTCATCAAAATATTTTGATCCTTGTGGGAAAGCGAGGAAGTCACCTACTCTACCGCACTGAGTCTTAGGGTTCCTTCGTGGGGTTGCGGGAAGAGCCCACCATCCCGCACACAATTTACTCTAGCTCTGTGGGGACATGGGAAAGATGTCTCAGAGTTCTTCATACATGTATGCTAGGATATTTTCAACCATACCATCTGACAAAAATTCCTCATTCATTATGCTTTGGTGGATGTCCATACCCTGTTCCAAGCTCCCATTTTCACCAAACTTCCACGCTTGACATGCATGTAAATAAGCTTATTATGAAGAATTGTGTGTGTTACAAATGCAAATCACTTGTGAGTGATGGAAGAGAAGACATTTTCCCTTGGTGAAAGAGTGTTCTTGAGAATGTAGGTCTGCAATAATTGGAGATATATAGAGTAATCTTCAAGGGAGTTGTGTGTGTTAAATAGAATGTGCAACACCTCTTTCAACTAGCCCTCTCTACATAATGCTATGAGATTGATATGAGTAGTGGACGTCGATGGTATTCACCTTGCTAGCAAAACATTTGCCAAACAAAATATCACTAAATTGATAGACAACTAGATGCCAAATCAATGGTCCATATTTCACCCTCTATTTCTCGACTACTTCACTGCTAAGCCCCTTATTAATGTCTTCTTCAAATTCATTGGCACATTTGTTGGTCACTAGTGATGCATTAGTAGCTAGAAATTTGATTATTTTTCTCCTTAAACCCTCTACCACTACTGGGATTTGTACTTGATGAAATATGAGATATAAACCCCTTTGTTTGCTTTTGTTCATTAGGGCTCATAGCCATGAAGTCATGGAATAAAAGTTGCTCTTCTCTCTGCTGTGATAATCTTGATGTACCCAGGGAATAAATCATCTTAGTCTCCACATAAAATGAAGAGGATAATAGATATTTATCAGAGGCATTTTTTGAGGATCGTGAACTTTGTGCACAAAAGAATAACTCTGTAATACATTGATCAATGGGGTTGGTTTCTGTCTCCATAAGATTAATTATGTTGTATTTTGAGAAGCTAAGGAATTCCTACTTCAATCAAATCCTTGAATTTAAGGAGTCACAACAAACACTTAAGGTGCTTCCACCTTCACTCACTGCATGTCATTGCCTTGCATTTCTAGCCAAATAGTAGAGTGCATCTCTGATGTAAATTCTAGTCCTGAAACTCAACTGCATCATTAAAACCTTGAGTTGATTCAAGACTATAGCCTTTATGGTTTCTTCCTCCACTGAATTATTGGCAAGTGTTTTATAAGTTTCTCCATCTCCATAAGCTTGACTTGGTGATACTTGGCATGTCTCCCCAATATGTCTTTCCAAGGACAAGGAATACCCTTTTCCAATGCTCTCTAGTTCTAATTGAAAACAATTGTAATTATCTTTTGGGTAACCATGTTGGAGAAAGGGTTTAATGAACTTGATCAGAGTTTTGATCATTATATAAGTGTGGCTTGAGCACGGGGTAGAGGTTCAGAAATTAGTGAATAGATAATAATTAAATTGATTTGTATTAGTTTTAACTTGTGTTTTCATCTCTTCACATTCTTATTGTGAATTAAAATTTCTATTGATTGTGGCAATTTTTATATTATAATAATCTTGCTGATTATTTGTTTTCTCATATTGTTGTAGTGTGAAAATCTTGTTGAATCCAACTTAATATTTGTTTTCTCATATTGTTGTAGTGTGAAAATCAGAACATACTCAAAGGTTCTTAACAACTCTAATAGTTGTACCAGGGGCCATGTTTAACAAACCAAATGCAATTGCTAACTTTTCACTATGGTGGTAGATAAATGATTCTTTTTTCTTCTATTCCACAACATTAAGCAAAAGTCTTGAATCTGGAAATACCCTACTTCCTTCATTTGCCAAGCCAATTTCTCTAATTTTGCATAGCTCTCCCATGTTTGTGGATGTGATATGTCTCCTATAGTTTTTTAATTGGTTTATCTTTCTGTTGTGTTTGGACTTACTTTTGTAAACTTGCAATATAAAATGCACTTTTATTCTTTGTAAATTGAGACTAATAGTAATTTTGTTAGTTGTATTGAGGAACAACTTCATTCATGGCAGAAAAGGCAATACCCTATTGCTCATATCAGATGACACATTGCATATAAGGGAGGAAAGATTCTAGGGTTATTGTTGACTACATTGAAGGAGAGAGCTTCATATATGGGACACGATCAACACTCTCCTTGGATTCTACACATTACAGCTTGCTCCAGGAAGATTTCCCATGTTGTAGAAGTTTTAAGAGATGAAAGGGGCATGTGCTCACATTGAAGGGCTCCAAGCATGTGCTTCCATCATTGCAAAAGTTTTTTGAAGAAGTTTCTTTCTTGTCATTTCTTTGCATTATAACTTAGATTTTTAGTCTTGTGACTAAAAATAAAAATTGTAATACTATATTTCTAAGCATTTTTCAAGCAAGATAGATATTTCAGACTTGTGCAAGATGTAAGAACACCTTTATTTTAATAAAGTTCAACGATTTTGCCTTCTCACTAGTTGTCTTATTGTGTGCAATTGATGATTGATGTGTATTTTTGTTGCAAATATGTGCCTAAGTGATGTTGTCATTGATGTCAACATATTCTTGTTGTCATTGGTGTCAATTGTGCCTTATTTTGTTGCCTGTTCAGGAGTCTAGAATGTTGAGGGTATTGAGAAAATTAATGAAGAATCAATGTTCATGGACCTTATGACTCTGTAGAGGATTGTCAGAGGTTGTTCTAGTTAAGAATTAAGAAGTTTGCATGAAGATTTGAAGAAGTTAAGGCAATCTAAGTAGAATTGGATGTTGCAGTATTCAGAAGAGACAAAGTGAGAGTAAGTTGGTCCGGATTGTTCCATAGTAAAATATTATGGTCTGTGAATCTGAAGGCATGTTTGGGAAGTCAATGTGTATCATCAACTCCAGTGGTTCATAGTTTGGAGGTCAGCAAGCAATCCTTCTAGTTTCACAGTCATGGCAGACAGTGTTCTTGAGGTTCTAGAGGAAGATACAAATGATTCTGGTAATTTGGTTTAGAATGTATGTTATTAGTGAATTCAATGTGCTTGTGGAGGTCTCTGGATCATGTGGCTACTATGTTGGAGGTCTGCATTGGAGTTTGAGCTTGTTATTGAAGATTTCCTCTTTGAAGTTCATGTTCTTCCCAGTCTTGGCCGACCGGATGTTCCTAGCACATTGTGGATGATCTAAAGATCATTTTATGAAACATGGTGTGTTAGTACAGGAAGATTCAAGTCTCAGCTATATTTGGCTGACAGTGTAAAGATCCACGTTAAGTTTGGCCAACCTTGTTGATCATTCCAAGATTGATGAAGTGTATAAATACTTGTTGAACAGTTGTTAAAAATTATCCTTGAGAAAAATAGATTAAATTTGAATAAAGGATCAGAAGTAGAGCAGAGAAGAAAAGGAGCGAGAGTAGTGTAAAGTGAAAAGTTGGTGAAGAAGAATTTGGGGCAAAGTAGAAGTTTGTGAGAATTCATTGAAATTGAACCAGGCATGAAGCAGATGCTATTTATCAGTTAATTCTTTTTGTTCTAAATAAATTCTATAGGCAGTGAGCCTCTCTTTTGAACAGTGGGCTCTAGGCAGTGTGCCCAAAGGCATGTGCCTTCTATTTTTCTAAAGTACTTTTAACAAGTTACAAATCTTTATGGGTTAACCCCCATCGTAGTTTTTCCCTTAACCAGGTTTCCATGTCAAAATCTTGGTGTCAAGTGTGTTGATTATGTTTCTGCTCATATGTTGTTGATCTATGCTTTAATGTTTACATCATTAATCTAATAGTAAGTTAATAAAGAAGGTTAAAAGAAGAAAAAGTTTATTTTGTGGGACAACTAATTCACCCCCCTCTCAGTTGTCCGGTCTAATTCCAATAATTGGTATCAGAGCCAGATCCTCTTATAAAAGCTTGACCACTGGAGGAGATCTAGGATTTCAACCTACAAGAAGGATAGTCTAAGATTTGATGGAACAAATTATTCTGTTTGGAAGAATCGCATGGAGTGCCATTTGCAATGCATGGGCAATGCCTATTGGGTGATAACTAGTGTTGAGTATAAACCTCCGGAGAAAGGTCCTTCAACTCTAGATCAAATCAAAGATGTTGAAAATAACCTTTGAGCCAAAGAAGCCTTGTTGAGTGCCCTGACTCATTCAGAAATGACAAATGTCTTTGGTCTAAAAACTGTTCATGAAATCTGGAAAAAATTGGAGAATCTGTATGAAGGCGATAAATTTGTCAAATGTGCCAAGCTGCAAAGTCTGAGAGGAAAATTTGAAACTCTGGGGATGAGTGAAGATGAAAACATCACAATCTACATGCAAAAGATAAATGAACTTGTGAGTGGTATCAGGTGTGCTGGTGGAAATTTGGAAGAATCAGAGATTGTATCAAAAGTGCTTAGATCTTTACCTGATTCATACAAACATACAATTGCTGTTGTAGAGGAGATCAGGACTGTCTCAGAAGTTACAAGAGATTAATTGGTTGGCAAAATTTTATCTTTTGAATTAAGTGAGTTTGGTGATTCTCTTCCCAAGTTTGAATCTACATTTAACACCGGTGTATATGGAAAATAAAGATATGATTTGGGTGAAAGCTCTTCTACAAGATCAAATAGATTCATAAAGACAAGGAAGGATCTTAAAGATGTTGAAATTGAAACTGTAGATCTTGAAGCTTTTCTTGCCAAAAGATTGCCAAGAGGATCTAGTAAGTATGAAGGAAAATTGCCACTCAAATGTTTTGCTTGTAATAAGATTGGTCATTTTGCCTCAAGATGTCTGGAGATGTTTTCAAAACCAAACCCTAATAGATACAAAAATCAAAACAAATGTTACTATGTCCAAGAAGCTAGAGAAGAAGGAGTTATAGATGATGAATCTGATCATGGAGGTTCCTCTGAAAATGATTGGGTGTTCATTGCCATCAAAGAAGAAGATCAAGTGTCTACTGAATCTACTAGCTATACAAATATGGAAAGTGCCTTCGCTGCTCAGGTTATTGAGAAAGATGAGTGGGTGATTGATAGTGGATGTTCTCATCATATGACTGAAGACAAGAGTAAGTTTGTGAATTTTGAAAATTATGAAGGAGGGCTTGTGAAATTTTGAGATAACTTAGCTGGTAGAATCCGTGGTAGAGGATCCATCTCTTTTGATGGTAAGAATAGCGCCAATGATGTTCTATATGTGGAAGGACTAAAACATAATCTTCTTAGTGTTGGACAATTGGTTGACAAAGGTTATGATTTTTGATTCAAGGATGGAAAATGCAAAATCTTGGAGAGATCTGGAACTGAAATTACATTCGGTACTCAAATTAGAGGTAACATTTTTCATTTACGTAGTTCTTGCAAAAGTTGTTTGATTGCTTAGATAGATCAAAGTTGGTTATGGCATAGGAGGATGTGTCATGTGAATTTTGATAACATTGTCAAAATCAGTACCATCAGGTTGTAAGAGATCTTCCAAAACTTGTGAAACCTAATAGCATGTGTAGAGAATGTCAATTGGGGAAATAGAGCAAAATTTCATTCAAAAGTAAGGAACAAGCTTCAAGTGGATGATTGGAACTGGTACATACTGATCTATGTGGTCCTGCTAGAATTAGGAGTGTGTAAGAAGATAGATATTTCATGTTGCTAATTGATGATTACTCTAGGATGATGTGGTAACTTTCCTAAAAGAAAAATCATAATCTCTTGACAAATTTAAGGTGTTCAAAGTGATGGTGGAAAATGAGATTGGTGAAAAATTAAAATGTCTAAGATTTGATAGAGGTGGAGAATTTACTTCCCATGAGTTTGATGCTTTCTATGAAAAGCATGGCATAAAAAGACAATTATCTACTCCTAGGACTCCCCAACAAAATGGAGTTGTGGAAAGAAAGAACCAGACCATTCAAGAAGTTGCTAGGACCATGATGATGGAAACAAATGTTCCTCAAGTTTATTGGAGAGAAGTTGTAAGTACTGCTGTCTACACTCTTAACTGGGTACAGATCAAAAGCAATTTTGGTAAGACCCCTTATGAACTATGGTTCAGTCATCCTCCTATTGTGAGATATTTTAGAGTTTTTGGTAGTAAATGCTATATCAAATGTGGTGCAGGAGCACCTAACACAAGGTGGCCTCCATGAGGCATTTAAATTCATGTTTGTTTGGAAAATTAGGTTTTGTGTTGTAATAAGGTCTATTCGACCAATGCATGTCTTTTTTGTTTGTATCTAGGTTCTTCAAGACCTAGAACCAATGTTTGTAAGTCCCAAGTAATTAGGTTGCATTTGTCTAGTTGTTAGATGGTTGGTTTCTCCTAGCTTCTTGGAAATCAGTTAGTTTACTCCCAATCGCTTGGAATAATTCTCCCAACTGCTTAGAATAGGGTTGGTGTTCCTCTAGCGAGCTTATAAACCCCAGAGAAATGAATCAAATGCATATAGATTAGACATATTGTAATCAGATTGAAGAGGAGATTGAATGTAATTGGGCAAATGTAATCGTGCATTGTGTTAAGGAGAAATCAAACTATTTTGTGTCATCCAATTGCTTTCCGTTCTTTGTAATTACAAATTGCATAGCTGTAGATTTCTTTTCCTTTCTATACTGCCGTTGTTGAAAAATGTTGATGTGAAGCATTCCATTGGTGAGATTTATGTCAAAATTAGTAGAATGGCTTCATTATACCATATTCATTTGTTTCTTATTACGTTTCATGGTTTGGCGGTGCAGATGTTCCAGATCGAGGGTTGTGCACAGTACGCAGCCTAGCATTTCCATGTGCTAGGGTTTGATCAGAGGAGTTGGAGCTGATATCGGTGAGACAGAGGCCATCGATAAAATGTTTCTCACTCAGGGCAATGAGGATGGTCTGGCCAAAGGAAGGTTCAAGCTGTTGAATGGAAGTTGTGGCCTAAGATTCAGATTGGGGAGAGTCAAGAGATTGGAGTGAAGAGAATGAAGGCGACCGATGGTGGAAGTCTTACCAACTGAGGCTCCCCATCATATTGGTATCAGAGCTAGCAAAAGCTCTGGGTGGAGGTGTTGTGTATTTGTTTTCTGTCACTAAGAAGGCAGACGAAGAGTTGAATAAAAATGTTTGGTCGGTGACCATTTTGAAAATGGATATCATGGAAAGTAGTTTGAAGGCTGACAGTAGTTGTTAGACTATTGCAGTTGCTTGTGGCATCTAGTTGCGAGAAGGAATAGGATTCCTGTAGTGTGTGGGCAGACGATGATGAGGTTTGTCGTGACCATTCACCAATAGAGGTTTGGCTGGAGGAGGGTACAGCTTGAGGCCATTGCGAGAGAGAGTGGTAGTGCATCTCTAGGATCTACTGTTGGATGAGAGGAATGGGTTTGTAGTAGTGTGTAGGATGAACATCTGATTGAGCATTGTGTTGTAGTCAAATTGAGGATTTTGCAGGAGTGTTGGTGTTTGGTGTTGTCTGTGAATGTTTATGTCAAACAGAGAAAGCGAAGGAGAGGCTAGCGATATGCCTCCAAAGGGGTTGACCACCAAAGTGGTCAAGAAATTTAAAGAGATGGAAGAGATGATCAAAACTAGAGTAAAGGAAGCACTCCAAGCAGAACTGAAGGTAATGAAGATAGGAAAAAGGATACAGGAAGATTCAGATGGAGAAGAAGAGAAAGAGGAAGAAGCAGAGGAACAAGAAGAGGCAAAGATACCGGTTGAACAAAAGCAATTCCTGGAAGCCATCAAGGCAATTGGCAAGGACTCTTCGGAGGCTCGGATAGATGTCCCCATATTCAGTGGGAAGATGAATGATGAGGAAGTTATGGAGTGGATTAAGGCTCTAAACAACTACTTTGAGTACAAAGAAGTTCCTGAAAGTAAGAGGGTTAAGTTTGCAAAAACTAAACTCAAAGGAGCGGCCCTTACATGATGGAATTACACCCAAGGAGAAAGGGTAAAGAATGGGAAGAGTATGATCTCTTCATGGAGCAGAATGCTGGAGAAGATCAGGTCCTAGTTCCTTCCATCTGACTATGAGGTGCAAATTTACAGGAAAATGCAGAACCTTAAACAAAAAGATATGGATGTGGCTACTTACACCGAGGAGTTTCACAAATACACTCTTCATTGTGGGTACATGGAGGATGAAAAAGCCAAGGTATCAAGGTATCTAAATGGTCTGAGGATCAATATTCAAGATGAGATAAGTTTTTTTACCCCTGAAACTATGGAAAAATGCTTTCAAGTAGCATTAAGAGTTGAAGAGAAGCTGAAGAGGAAAGGTGAGCAGTAGAGTAGAGGAAGAGGTGACAGAAATTTTAGAGGCAGAAGTCCTAACCAGAGGCCTAGTGGTGAGTCTAGCCAAGAAGAGCAAGTTGGAGACTCAAGTAGCAGAGGAGGCTACCGAGGAAGAAGGCTAAATGAAAAAAGTGGGACAAATGGATCAGATAGAGGATCCAAGTTCCCCAACATGAGATGCTATAATTGTAATTAGATAGGGCATCTGGCTTATAAGTGTCTAGAGAAGGCCTCAACTTCTCATGGTAATGAGAGAAGAACCACATTGAATCAAGAGGATGTAGGGAGTGTGACATCTCCTGAAGTGAATTTGACATCATAAGTGGGAGAAAATCTGATGATCAAGAGGACGTTTCTCAAAGAACCAGTGAAGACTGAACCATCACATAAGAGAGCTCTTTTCAGGATTAATTGCAAAAGCAAAGGTAAAATATGCAAGGTAGTCATAGATTCTGGTTCAACAAATAATATGGTGTCTAGGGAAATGGTGGATAAATTGAACATAGAAAGGATTCCTCATCAAACTCCTTATAGAGCATCTTGGGTAAGTGATAGTCAATCACTTTTGGTAGATGAACAGGCATATGTTGATTTTCAGATTGGAGAATATAAGGAGAGAATTTTATGTGACATTTTACCCATGGAGTGTTGTCACCTACTTTTAAGTAGGCCATGGCAATTTGATAGGCAAGCATTATATGATGGATATGCTAACACATACACCATCAAGAAGGATGGACAAACTTTTTTGATGACACCATTGCAGGAGGATGCTGAAGGAAAGAAGGTAGCCAAGATTATTTTGGTGGGTAAGAAAGAGTTTGTGAAGGTCAATGAAGAAGAGACAAGGCAAGTTGAGGATACCTCCAGGAGTGGGGTTGCCAAGGGTCAAAGTTTGAAGGTGATTTTAGTTTTGAATGATGGAGATCAAATGGTAATGTCTGAGATGGATCAGAAGAAGGTTAAAGAGCAGGTATGCAAGCAGCCACAGGTTGTTTGGAAAGAAGATGTTATCATAGTAGGGACCATTGTTTGTCCTCTAGAGTCAACAAGTGTTGAAAGACAAACATATTTTACCATAGCAGCAGTACAAGAAGCATCAAACAAGGTTTTGAATGCAGGTGTTTAGGTAGATATGACAATAAGCAATCATGGCATGCACCATCCAAGTTTGATTGCAAGCACTCACTCATGGCAAGGTGTGAGTAGAGCCTACAATGCCAGGCATTAGTTTTTGATTCCATGGAAGCAAGTTGCAGTCCAAGGATCGTGGGGAAGGCATGATGCAGCAAAGGATGATGATGGTGCAAGACATAGACTCAACTCATGGGACATGAGTTCTTTCCTAGGTGGGGTGTATGGTGCAGGAGCACCTAACACAAGGTGGCCTCCATGAGGCATTTAAATTCATGTTTGTTTAGAAAATTAAGTTTTGTGTTGTAATAAGGTCTATTTGACCAATGCATATCTTTTCTATTTGTATCTAGGTTCTTCAAGACCTAGAACCAATGTTTGTAAGTCCCAAGTAATTAGGTTGCATTTGTCTAGCTGTTAGATGGTTGGTTTCTCCCAGCTACTTGGAAATTAGTTAGTTTACTCCCAGCTGCTTGGAATCATTCTCCCAGCCTCTTGGAATAGGGTTGGTGTTCCTCTGGCAAGCTTATAAACCCTAGAGAAATGAATCAAATGCATATAGATTAGACATATTGTAATTAGATTGAAGAGGAGATTGAATGTAATTGTGTGAATGTAATCATGCATTGTGTTAAGGAGAGATCAAACTATTTTGTGTCATCCAATTGCTTTCTATTCTCTATAATTACAAATTGCATAGCTATAGATTTCTTGTCCTTTATATACTTCCGTTGTTGCAAAATGTCGATGTGAAGCATTCCACTGGTGAGATTTCTGTCGAAATCAGTGGAATGGCTTCATTGTACCATATTCATTTGTTTCCTATTATGTTTCGTGGTTCTGCGGTGTAGATGTTCCAGATCGAGGGTTGTGCATAGTAGGCGGCCTAGCATTTCCATGTGCTAGGGTTTGATCGGAGGAGTTGGAGCTGATATTGGTGAGACAGAGGCCATCGATAAAATGTTTCTCGCTCAGGGTGATGAGGATGGTCTGGCCGAAGGAAGGTTTAAGCTGTTGAACGGAAGTCGCGGCCTAAGATTCAGATCGGGGAGAGTCAAGAGATCGGAGTGAAGAGGATGAAGGTGACCGATGGTATTATTCTCGCTGATGGTCAGAGTTGTTGGACCTCATGTCGGCGGGACTATAATGGTTGGTGTGATAGGTTGCAAGGTAGCCGACGCTGTGTTGGTTTTTTCCCAGACTGGATGCTTATTCCCAGATTTCCCTACAAGGTAGCCATCAATGATCAACAGGATCTCTGGGCCAGGGGCCAATAGTATAGGAGATAGACTCTATATTTTATCTCCTCTTCTTCTTCAGGCTCTGCAAAACCTAGGGGGGTATTCCCTACTCAACATCCATGGGGATATGCATACAAAGGCTGGGATGCTGACAGAAAGCAGATAAGTCCTCCTGTAAGTAGACCAAAACTGCAAGATAAGAGCAAAGGGGCTGGCTTTGGGCCTATTTTCAGTTGTAGATAGAGGACTTGGATCCTAAAACTAATTCTAATGTCCTAAAGGTTGTTTTAGAATTTGATTTTGATTTATATTTGGATGCAAAGTTGGACATGGTATATAACACTAACACAAAGCAAGATTGGTGCCTATCCAGGGCCTGGAGTCAGTAGACATACACCTGTGAATGATATGCATGAATAACTAAAACTGGATTTCAGGGGGATACATATGATACCTACCTTACAGATATCTCCCAATACAAAGTGTTAAGCTATCTATACTTATGGCATCCCTATTGCAGTATATCCTTCCCAATATTCAATCTGAGAACAATTTAATCTACCCCTTGAGCAGAAGTTAAAAGATTAAACATTCAACACAGGAATTCTATGTTCTAGAATCTTAGACATTCCTTGAATACCTAGACTCAGAAGAAAGATACATGCAAAACTGGAGACAGAATTAGCATAACACATGCAAACATTATATTACTCATATAGGATAAACCATGAAATCAATGGATTCATGCAAAAACATACCACAGGAGATACATAAACTCACAAGTTTTGCTGCACAGAGCAACTAAATCAGCTGTATTGCATTACAGAGCCCAAAATGTTCAACTTTCAACAACCTAAACAATGGTAACACAGTCTGCCTATATCGGCCAGAAAGTGTACCACAAGCAATTAATTACATGGTTGACCAAAAATCCTGCCAAATACAGATCTCAGAAGGAATGGCGCTCAGAAGTTATTGCTGCAGCAGACAAGGGAGGCCTCGAGCCCTGTGCTGCCATTTGGAAGTCTTCATTCATAATTAGACAGCTTCACCGTTTGTACTATCACCCATACCTCTGCTACAGTTGCCATTTATGGCTCAACCACCCACGACTGACCTGGAAACCATCGCTGCGCTCAAAAAGAAATTCCCACCAAAACACACTTTACTGAAGTTTTAAAATGTGCAGGGAAATTAATCCCACATGCAAGGTGCGAAAATCACTTCAGCACTTTAAAAACATAGCCGCATGCAAGATAGGTGTCGAGTGCTTTTGCCATGCTCGACACATGCCTTTCTGTCCAAAAACCCATCGCTATGACCAAAGCCATCGACCAACCCCAAAAAACTCACATCGATCTCAAAGGTCTCACCGACCGCGAACTCCACACTTCACCATCGGTATGACTAAAGCCATCGGCAAGCACAAAAGATCCTTCGCCGACAACACAAGTCACCTCGATGGTCCTTCAACAACCTCACCTTCCTCGGCAAGACGACCACCATTGGCCCAACATCTCAAACCTATGCTGATATGCAATTTCCTGCCGATGCCTTCAAAAATCCTGATGACGTCATCATCATATCCTGCTGACGTCATCAGCATATCTATCTACTGCACACCTCCTCATATCTGGATGACGTCATCGTCATATTCGCAACATCGGGGGATCTCCACAAGGTGACTAGTGTTAGAAATATGACCCCCCTCAGACCTTGATGACATCACCACATATCGGCATCAGGATGATATTCAGAAGATAACCGGATATTTGGAAATATCATCTTGATGCACAAATATCATGCTGCACTGTAGCTCCATGAAACATCAGGGTGATGTTAGATCATACCTGATATTTGGAAATATCACCCCGCACTAGACAATGCATGAATCCGATAGGCGGATATCTCCCTTTGGAAATATCATGATGCAGACAGGCAGAAAAGCGGATATCACCCTGATGAATATCGGGTCATGCTTAGGACCTTGCAGCAACATCATCAGGATGATGACCGGAAACATGATGATGATGACCTCCTCCCCTTAAGAAAATATGATGCTGCAGCTGAAAAATACTGAGGAGGTCAACACTTAGGAAAATTTTTGGATTTTTTGGGAAGGTGCCTGCATGAAAATTGCTAAATTAACTGACAGTCAATTCAGGCACCAACACGCTGGAAGTCTTACCGAATGAGGCTCCCCATCAAAAAGAGATGAGGATTTAGGCAAGTTTGATACAAGAAGTGATGAGGGAATATTTTTAGGGTACTCTACTCAAAGTAACGCTTACCGGTACTTTAACAAGAGGTTGAAAAAGATTGTTGAAAGTGTTAACGTTAGAGTTGATGAGAGCAAGGAAGGACATTCCAGGTTTTGCGGATATGATTTAGATGATCAAGATGAAAGTCAAAGTCAAGGAAGGTTAGTTCAAACTTTGACTCGGATTCAAATTGATCTGAAAACTCCAAAAACTCAAGAAAATAGTATAGATTTTAAGGAACAAGCTCAAGAAACAGAAGTTCAAGCAATTCCCAAAACCCCCAGGTATGTAAGAATGAATAATCCTGAAGATCAAATCATAGGAGATAGAAATAAAGGTGTTCGAACTAGGAGAAGAGTTGTTAAAGATCAAGAAGAGATTTGTTTGATTTCAAAGATTGAACCTAAATCAGTAAGTGAATCCTGCATTGATGAAAATTGGGCAAAAGCAATGGAAGAAGAATTGATGCAAATTGAAAAGAACCATACTTGGGATCTTGTTCCTAGACCTGAGGACAAAAATGTGATTGGAACCAAATGGGTCTTCTGGAATAAACTAAATGAAGATGGTGAAGTCATAAGAAACAAAGCAAGGTTGGTATGTAAAGGCTATTCTCAAGTAGAAGGAATTGATTTTGAAGAAACTTTTGCTCCGGTGGCAAGAATAGAGGTAGTTAGATTGTTTCTTACATTTGCTTCTTTCAAAGATTTTAAAGTGTATTAGATGGATGTCAAATCAGTATTCCTGAATGGAGATTTGGAGGAAGAAGTCTACATTGAGCAGCCAGAAGGATTTCAGTTGTCTGATCAAGGAGATATGGTTTGTAGACTGAGAAAAGCCTTGTATGGACTCAAGTAAGCTCCAAGAGCCTGGTATGCAAGATTGGATAAATATTTGCTTAAGATAGGTTTTGGCAAAGGTACTACTGATAGTAATCTTTACTTCAAGATTAATCATTTGGACATCCTGATTGTTGAGTTCTTTGTTGATGATATCATTTTTGGTGGAAATGAATGTATGTGCAAATCATTTTCTAATCAGATGAAAAGTGAATTTGAGATGTCAATGTTTGGAGAAATTATTTTTCTTCTTAGGTCTGCAAATTGTTTAGTTAGATAAAGGTATCTTTATATCTTAATCCAAGTATGTGAAATAATTACTGAAGAAGTTTGGAATGGAAGATTCAAAGCCAGTTGGTACACCTATGGTAACCGGATGCAAGTTAAGTAAAGATGATGACTCCCCCAAGGCAAATCAGAAAAGGTATAGATCAATGATTAGAGGATTGCTCTATCTGACTTAGACTAGACCTAACATCATGAATGCCATTGGACTTGTTGCTAGATTTCAAGGTGATCCAAAAGAATCCCATGTTGTGGCAGTCAAAAGAATTTTCAAATATCTCAAGGGGAAATTGATTATGGATTGTGGTATCCAAAGGACAATGATTTCACTCTTCATGCATATACAGATGCTGATTGGGTAGGAGATGTGGATGACAAAAAAAGTACTAGTGGTGGTGTATTTTTCCTGGGAAGAAGATTGGTCTCTTGGATGACAAAAAGAAAGAGGCAATATCTCTGTCTACTGCAGAAGAAGAATATATAGTAGCAGCAAATAATTGTACTCAGGTTCTATGGATGAAGCAAATGTTAAAGGACATCAGAATTGTGTTTGAGGAGCTAGTCACAATCTTTTGTGATAATTCTATTGCAATAAGCATCTCAAAGAATCTAGTGTTGCATTCAAAGACAAAGCATATATCTATCAAGCTTCATTTCTTGAGAGAGAAGGTAAAAGAGAATGAAGTCAAGTTGGAGTTTGTGTCTTCCAAAGATCAGATTGAAAATATCTTCACTAAGCCTCTTCCCAAGGATACCTTTGAGTATCTCAGAGAGAAGTTAGCGGTTATTACCCCTCTGAATTAGAACTAAGATACACTGAGGTGCATTAGTCAGATGGAATTCTCAGTCATATCTTGAGATCCGGATTGATGTTGAGAAAATACAACTCTAAGGAGTAGTCATCATGCAAATGTTGGAGATCAGTCTGAAATAAAAAGGGGGAGTAAAGATTGCTAATATGTGCCCTTTGCCATTGATGTCAAAGGGGGAGAGAAGACATGTGAAAAACTAATTGCTGATGATAGGGGGATCAATAAAGAAAGTGGTTGCAGAAGTCAGGGGGAGAAGTTCTTGTCATGGTGGTTGAATCAATTTTTCACAACATATGTTGCCATCAATGACAAAGGGGGAGATTGTTGCAAATATGTGGCTAAGCGGTATTGTCATTGATGTCAACATATTCTTGTTGTCATTGGTGTCAACTGTGCCTTATTTTGTTGCCTGTTCAGGAGACTAGAATGTTGAGGGTATTGAGAAATTAATGAAGACTCAATGTTCACAAACCTTATGAGTGTGTAGAAGATTGTCAGAGGTTGTTCCAGTTAATAATTAAGAGTCCGCATGAAGATTTGAAGAAGTTATGGCCATCTGAGTAGAACCGAATGTTGCAATATTCATAAGATACAAAGTGATAGTAAGCTGGTCCAGATTGCTCCACAGTGAAATATTATGGTCTACGAATCTGAAGGCATGTTTGGGAAGTCAGTGTGTATCATCAACTCCAGTGGTTTGTGGTTTGGAGGTCAGTAAGAAATCCTTCTAGTTTGGCAGTCATGTCAAACAGTGTTCTTGAGGTTCTGGAGGAAGATATAAATGATTCTGGTAATTTGGTTTAGAGTGGATGTTATTGGTGAATTCAATGTGCTTGTGGAGGTCTTTGGATCATGTGGCTACTATGTTGGAGGTCTGCATTGGAGTTTGAGCTTGTTATTGAAGATTTCCTCTTTAAAGTTGATGTTCTTCCCAGTCTTGGCCGATCGGATGTTCCTAGTGTGTTGCAGATGATCTAAAGATCATTTTATGAAGCATGGCATGTTAGTAGAGGAAGATTCAAGTCTCAGCTATGTTTGGCTGACAGTGTAAAGATCCGCATTAAGTTTGGTCGACCTTGTTGATTATTCCAAGGTTGATAAAGTGTATAAATACTTGTTGAAGAGTTAAAAATTATCCTTGAGTAAAATAGATTAAATTCGAATAAAGGATTAGAAGCAGAGCAGAGAAGAAAAGGAGTGAGAGCAGTGTAGAGTGAAAAGTTAGTGAAGAAGAATTTGGGGCAAAGCAGAATTTTTATGAGCATTCATTGAAACTGAACCAGGCATGAAGTAGATGTTATTTCTCAGTTAATTTTTTCTATTATAAATAAATTTTGTACGCAGTGAGCCTCTCTTTTGAGTAGTGAGCTTTGGGCAGTGCGCCCAAAGGCACATGCCTTCTATTTTTCTAAAGTACTTTTAACAGGGTATAAATATTTGTGGGTTAACCCCCACAATAGTTTTTCCCTTAACTAGGTTTCCACATCAAAATCTTGGTGTCAAGTGTGTTGATTATGTTCCTGCTCATATGTTATTGATCTATGCTTTAATGTTTACGTCATTAATCTGATAGTAAGTTAATAAAGAAGGTTAAAACAAGAAAAAGTTTATTTTGTGGGACAACTGATTCACCCCCCCTTTCAGTTGTCCGGTCTAATTCCAACATATTTCTATGTTTTATGTTTAAATCCTCAAATATCAGTCAATTAAAATGACTAAATATACTACTAATTGACATCAATTAATAATAAAATTGACTAAATATACTACCAATTGATAGAAATCAGTGAACGGTGAACAAATATATGACTAGTGAAATAATTGAATAAAAATGACTAAATATACTACCAAATTGATCAAAATGATGATTAAAATTAATGATTAAATACACTACCAATGGACAAAAACTAGTAAATAAAAATGACTAAATAAGTGACCAGTTAACAACAATCAATGACTAAATTAACAAATAAATATATCAGTAAATAAAAAATGACTAAATAAGTGACCAGATCACAACAATCAATGACTAAATATACTACCAAATTGATCAATCAAAACAACCAATAAATGACTAAAAATGGTTTAGTCATCAATTTGGTTGCATTATAAAAGACTAGCAATAAACTACTAATGGTCACGTGATCATGTTTGGTCATTTATATGTAGTTTTTAGTAGTTTTTTTAATCATATATTGTTGTTTTTGTACTAGTGTTTTCTCTAAGGAAGGTAACCCAAGTCATTCTTGAATAATCATCAATAAGAAGCATGAAATACCTATCACCTTGCATACTTCTTACTCTTGTAGGACTACAAATGTCTGTATGCACCAACTCCAGCAGACCGATAGAGAATTGTTCTTTGCTTTTGAAGGTGATCTTTGTCATCTTCACCAATTGGCAATCTTTACATGTAACATTGGCAAGCTTCACAATCTTAGGTAGATCTCTTACAATCTGAGCAATACTTATTTTTACCAAATTATCAAAGTTGATGTGACCCATTCTCCTATGCCATTGCCAACTTTCATCTTTCTTAGCCAACAAACAATAGTTGTCAGTACCTTTCAAGTGACAGACATTGCCATGAGTCTTTTTACCAACAGTAATTATAGTTCCAGAGCTTTTTCTTATCTCACATCCTTTGTCCTTGAACACAAGATTGTATCCTTTGTTACACATTTGTCCAACACTTAGAAGGTTATGCTCCAATCCCTTGACATAAAGAACATCATCTATATTATGCTTGCCATCAAAAGTAATTTATCCTTTTCCACAAATCTTACCAGTTGCATTATCACCAAATCTTACTAGTCCTCCATCATATTTTTCAAACTTGACAAACTTAATTTTGTCTCTAGTCATGTGATTTGAACATCCACTGTCAATGATCCATTCATCTTCCTTTTTTGGCATGAAATGCAAACAACTCTCCTGAACTTCCATCCTTCACACATCTAGCAAGGTTAGCAAAAACATGTGCTTCTCTAAGTGTAATAAACAAGCATTCACTACTATTGCCATCATCAGAACTAGACTCGTCATCAGTTACACCATCATCATCTCTAACATAATAACTCTTTCTTATCATCTTTCCTTTACTTTCATTGAATTTTAAGGCTCTGTTAGGACATCTTGAAGCATAGTGACCAATTTTTCCACAATTGAAACATTTGAAGGGTAACTTACCTTTGAACTTTCCTTTGCTACCTCTTTTTATTTGGCTTGCAAACTTTGCCTCAAGTTTTGCAAAATCTTCTTCATCTGATTCCATAGCATACTTCTCTAATCTAGAAGTCTTTTCTTCCTTGGCCTTGAAAGCAATCTCAATTTTCACAGGACCATCAGTCTAGTACCAAATTCCCTTATTTCAAAGGCAGTTAGTTTACCAAACAATTGATCCTTTGTAAGTTTGCCTGACTCAAGCAACTCTTCAATAGTAGATACCTTGTGACTATAGGACTTTAGAAGGGTTCTGAGTATTTTTTCAATAACATCTTCATCTTCTAACTTTCCACCAAGGGCCTTCATGATGTTGACAAATTCATCAATCTTTTGTATGTAATTTGTTATGTTATCATCTTCAAACATTTGCATGGTTTCATATGTAGTCTTTAAATTCTACAACTTAGCCTTCCTGACAGATGCATCATCTTCATAAACATTCTTCAAATTTTCCCAAATTTCATGAGTAGTTGCAAGATCTGCAACTTTTGCCATTTCAACATTTGATAAAGCATTCAATAAAGCATTTTTAGCTTTGTGATTCAACTCAAACTCCTTTATTTCTTCTTTAGTCTCCAAACATTTAAATTATAGAGATAAGATAACTTTCCATGCATACCTTCCAGTATGCGTAGTCAAATCCATCAAACTATGGTGTGTCCTTTTTGTGTGCCATCTCAGATCTACCCCAAGATGTTAGGCTTTCTTCCAAGGGACCTTGCTCTAATACCAATTTTTGAAGGCACAACACAACTGAGAGGGGAGTGAATCAGTTGTCTCAAAACTTTAACCTTAATTGATCACACATGAACACCAGATTTTTATGTGGAAAACCCTTAGAAAGGGAAAAACCACGGCACAAGTGTTAGCTCACAATATAATGTAGTAACAATATTGAATATCAAAGAGGCTCACTACCCAAGGCTCACTGCCCAATAGGGTGGCTCACTACTAGTGGATGGCTCACTTCTGGTGGGTGGCTCATTGCCAAGGGTTGAACTGATATAGTAGCATCTACAACATGATTAAGTTTAGTTCCATTGAAGTGCAAAATATCTCTCCTTCTCTGCTTTTTTTAATCACACACTTTATCTTTACATCTTCACATTCTCTCACTCTTCCATGACTTCATTACATGTATTTATACCTATCATCAACCTTGGAATGTACATCAAGGTCGGCATTACAATCTTTAACTGTTGGAACTTTCTCCAAGGTCGGCATACATATAAATTTCCAAAATAGGAATAAACCTAAAAAAACTTGCAGATGAAAATAATGAAGGATGAACACATGCTTGGACACACTTCTACAATCCATGAATTATCTCTGCAACAATTTGTTACTAACCAGGTCAGCCAGAACAAGTATACAACATCAAGAATCACTAAGTCACATGCTTCCAAGAGCTTCATTACAAATTATGGAATAGAGACATGCCTTCAATTCATTCAGGAGATATCTACAAACACCATAGTCATTTGGAAACAATCAAATCCAACCGCAATAGATCTTAACATACATTTCTTGAGGATGGATCATAGACTACTCTCAATCAGATACTGTCATACTCTGCTAACCAATTGCTTTCCGGAGCACCAAATCACAAAAATTTTCCAATGAAGAAAGCTAAAGATCTTGTAAGCTTAAGTCCAGAACCACAGGACCAAAGAACATACTGCGGAGGAATGCAAAGTAAAATACTTTCTTTCTATCACACTGCAAACTCTATAAAGCACAGTCTTCATACTGGTGAATGGAACTTCTTCTGCATAGCGATTCAGACCACTAAATTTTGGATTTAACATCTTTAAACACTACTCTAAAACATATCCAAATCTCATACTCTGGTCTTCAATACTAAGGAAATGTTGAGAAAAACTTAGACAGTTATTTTGCAAGCCAAAATACTCTGCAACACATTGTTTCCACTTGGAGAGCAAATTTTCTCAAAAGCACTTGGAAACTCAGTATCAGGAATATATTCTCATCATCTTCAGCACTTACACAAGATAATACAAGGCAACTAATCATCACAAATAATCATCAAAACAAGAGCACATTTGACACCAATGACAACATAAATATGTTGACATCAATGACAACATCGGTTAGCACATACTTGCAACAAGGTTGTATTCCATTCATCTCCTTCTCTGGTTCATATCTAGTCATATGTACTTTTCAGATCAATTTTTGTAAAGTACTTTTCTCCACTCAAGCAATCCATAATATCATTCTCCCCTCTCCATATTTCTTCGATGCTAGTACTATAGTTACCACACATGGACTTAGGCTCTCCCTTATTAGTCCTATCCTTAACATCTTGTGAACTTGTCTGTTCATCTCTTCATTCTTTGCAAGAGTCATTCTATCGAATGCCTTATTTGGCAAACTAGCTCTTGGTATCAAATCCATTTGGTGACTTATCCTCCTCACCCATGGTAAACCTTCTAGTACATTATCAGAGACAATGCCTTGAAATTCTTCCAACATATATGAGACTTTTGTTGGCACATATTCACATTTCTCCTAGCTAATCTTAGGAATCAATGCAAATAAATCACACTCCTACTTCATACCATCCAAAAACTTCCTACCATCTACCAAGAAAATTCTAGTAGTACTACATACCTTTTCTTCCACCTCCTTCAAGGGTTTCAACTTATGACGAACTCCATCCTTTGTCAAGAAATAGGTATTTGCATGGACATCATGGATAAAACACCTATCATACTGCCATGGCCTTCCCAATAGCATATGGGATGCATCTGTCGGTATGATGTCACATGACACCTCATCATGGTAGTCTCCAATCTTGAACTTGACTAAACACTACTCATTGACCAAAGCTATATGGTCCTTCTGCAACCATGCAATCCGATATGGATGTGGATGCCTTCTCCTTATCAACTTCAACTTGTTAACCATCTCCTCTGAGACAATATTATCAGTGCTTCCACTATCAATAATAATATCACAACACTTAGCTTCACACTTACACCTTGTGTAGAATAAACTCTTCCTATGATCTTGTTAATTCTCCTCATTTAATAAGGTTCTTCTGACAACTAGGGTTTCTCTCCTTTCAACATCTTTAGAGTTCTCAGACTGTGCATCTTCATCTACATGTGCAACTCGTGCATTACCTCTAGGTCTTCTACTTGTCCTTCGTTAATGTTGGGGACACTCGTAGGCTCAATGTCCTTCTTATCCACATTAGAAATAGGTTCCTCTGAAACCTCCTCTTCTAGGTCCTTACCCAGGTCTTTCTCTTCCTCCTCCTCCTTGCTCACCATTATTTTGGTCATGAGGACAGTAGGCATTATCTCCTTTCTGATTTTGATTGGTGCGTACTTCTTCACTTTTCTTTTGATCTTAATTTTGGCCTCCATAAGATCTTCCACCAGTCCTTCTTCCATGACCTCTTCCTCTTTGCTTTCTTTCAAACCTTTTATTCAACTTCTCTTCCACCTTCATGGAAAATAGGTATGCATCTTTTATGGTGATCATTCTGACCAAGCTCAACTCCTCTTGAAGACTTGGTCTCAACCCATTAATATAATGGGCTAACTTCTCCTTGTTGGCCTCTATATGGATTGTTCCAATAACAATCTTATAAAACTCTTATGTATATACTCCGTAATAGACTTGTTACCTTGCTTCAATCCTTGCAACTTCTTCAACAACTCTAGCTCATAGTCCACAAGAATGAACTGCTTCTTTAGTTTGTCCACCATTCGATCTCATCTAGTAATCTTTCCTTTTCTTCTATTTCTCTCTAACTGGACCTCCTTCCACCAAATACTAGCATTACCCTTCAACTTTATTTTTGCAAACTTGACCCATTCTAGATCCTCCACATCTTCATACTCAAAATATTCCTCCATATTGTTTATCTAATCAATAAGCTCTTTCGTATTCAAATCCCCAGAAAAGGTAGAAACTTCAATCCTAGGACTCTTTCCAATTTTTGAAATGGCCCTCAACAACCTAACTTGCACAAGATCTCCTATATCATCTTATTCTTCCTCGGATAGCTCTTCTTCTTGAGCTTCATCTTTTCTTTCTTCTCTTATTGTTGGATCAAACCCTCTTTGCAACTCCTCTTGCAATGCATCGATTTGCCTTTGTAGGGCTCTAAAACCCTCTTTGTTCAAAGCATTTCTCCCACCACAATTTCTTCACGGAGGCATTTTGATCTCTACAACAAACCCACAACCTCAAGTCCTAGTATAAACTACCTCACGGTCAACGATCTGTCTACACACCAAGAGCCCTTTCTTTGATACCACTTGATGAGGGCAGTCAAACCCAAAACACACAATAACATAGATTGCACACAAAAAATATGAATGTTCTTTTATTGAACTGAACAACACATTACATTACAAAAACTAGAATCAAATCAGAGGATGAATCCTCAACAAGATGCAACATATTACAACTTCCTTCCTCTGGATTTTAGAACCTTCTACCTTCTGTAGCTTCAAATCTACTAGGGTTTCTATTTTCCCTCCTTTTCTTGACTCACCACTTTCCCCCCTTTCTTTACTACCTAAAGGATTCCCAAAAATGGTCATAAATTTTTAAAATTTGTAACTCCCTCCAAAAATAGGTCAACTTCTGGGAGCCATGTAACTTTTGATATGAGTGTCCAATTGATGAACCATTTGATATGTTGGAAAGATCATGAAGTGCTCTACGCCACCTAGAATCCTCTTTATCAATTTCACCCATTTTCGAGGTCGTACGTGACCTCTTAGTGCCCCATATCTGACTTTGAAACTTTTTTAGGGGTTTTTAAAGAAACAAAAACTTTAATAACTTTCAGCCCATAATTGATCTTTAGCCAATTCCTTCACCAAAGGTTATATTTTTCAATTCCAAAGCTTTGAATAAATTTTCGCTTCTATACGTGCTCAAATGCAAACTTTCTAAAAATACTAGTTTGCTATTTTTAGCAGGTTGGAAAAACTGAAGGTTCTACATCATTATTCAAGCAATTGGGTATCTAGAAATACCAAAATTGAAAAGAACAGAAAACAAAATCATCATGTTTTTGGGTGATGCAATATTTCCCTTACACCACTAGATGCTGCTGCATCATTATCAAAATTGGAATGGTCAAATTTGTGGGATGTTTCCTTACAAAATTTTGAAGAGATATGATCATTGTAATTATAATGTGGCTTAGTAGGTCATTAGCTCTAATTTATTTATTTCATTAGCTACAAAGAGATAAAAGGTATTTAGCCTTTATTCCTCTAATTCAATGAGTTCTTCCAAGGGTGTGAGTTATCTTGCATGAAACTCTTCCCTCGCATGCCTCCTTTCATTGGCATCTTGGATTTCCCTTAGGATTTTTACTTGTTCTTGGGTTTGTTCTTCTAAGGATTTTCTTGTACTAGAAAATTTGTTCTAATTTTGTTTAAGACTACCTTAATATAGTCTTCCTTAATTTGAGGACACATCACACATAAAAATCCAAGTGAGGAATGGAAGACTCAAGAGAGTAGTTTGGGTGTGTTCATGTGTTTGTTTGACTTGTTTTATTTTGATGATGTTTGATGTTTACTTTGTTGAGCTTCCTTTGATTGTTTTGATGTTAAATTGTTAGTTTGCTTGATGTTTGGTAGATGCCTCATGATGTTATCAATGGCTTTTGTTTTTGTATCTTTCATTTTCATGTGTTTGCAATCTAAATGAATTAATATAAATGTATGCAAAAATAAACCTACTATATCTTCTTGTACTTGCCCAAAAATAAAATGTGACCTAATTAGCTATTGAATAAAAGCAATTCCTTTTTTGTATTTTATTAGATGTGTCTAAATGATTTCAATTGAATTTTCTTAAATATAATTTATGTCTTTTTTTAAAATTTTCATATTGTTTTGATCTAAATGTTGATGAACAATGAGTTTTTATTTTGATTTTCAAATTTGTAGAGAAAGAATAAAAATAAAGAAAGCTTCTAATCTACTTTAGTTCTAAGAAACTAGTAATGGATTCTACTATAACAAAGAATCAATAAAATAATGTTGTAATCCTTAGGCAAATTTTGTTGTCTTGATTAGTACTTTAATCTATTGTAAAATGAAAGATTCTAACAAAATAAAATCTAAAACAAGGAACCTATCTGAAGCTTCAAGAGTTTCTTTGAAGTTACTATAATTGGAATCCTCAAAGGATCCTTTGTATCTTCTCCTCCCCAACTTTGGGATCCTCCTCTTAATGGAAGGGAAGAGCTAAGATTGGAGATTTCTTAGCAGGAATGGAAGCTTTAAAAGATTCTTGATGCTATGTAGGAAGGCTAGAGCCTAACAATGAGAGATCTAGGAATTGGATTTCCAAAGTGACTTGCAAAATTTCTGGCAAAATCTCACAAAGGAATCCAAATTCCTTCTACTCTATTCTTCATGCCACCTCTTCACAAAAATGTTGGTGGATCTTTTTCCTAGAGGAAAAGATGTAGAGCTTCTAGAAAAATCTCATAGAGGAAACCAAATTCCTTCTACTATATTCTTCATTCCACCTCTTCACAAAAATGTTGACGCTTCTATTTAGAAAAAAAATGGTTCTTAGATGAATGAGGGGTAGGGTGGTTTAAATAAGAAATGAACTCACAATCAAAGGGGAGATGACAATCAATTAAGGGGAGAAGATCATCAGTTACAAGAAGTGAATGGTGTGACCAAGACTCAAGAGGACTTATAATTAGAGGAAGAATTAGAATAGAAACTACTAGAACTAGAAGATTGACATGTCAGCCAAACATGACAAGGTCACCTCTTTTAGATGGTGGCTCAACCATTTTATCAAACCAAGTTGCCCAAGCAACCCTACACATTAAACTAGGTCACTCATGTGACTCTAAGGTCTCCTAGGCACTCTTGATAGAAAAGCATACTCAATAATCAAATACAAATAGTATTTTGGATATGAATCATTCATGGAGACATATTATCAACAAATTAAAGAAGAATAAATAAATTAAGTAAAGTTCCCTCACATTAGGATGTTTTTAAAATAGGGTTACATAAATATATTTTATAATTGTTAATTTTACATAATTAATATGTCTCTTGAGATGAGTTTTATTCTATATCAAAAGTTCTAATATAATTTTCTTACATAAATCTTCCACTCATAGTAGATGAAATGTTGTAATTCCAAAAAAATAATAAAAAACTTATAAGTTGTACATACATTAAAATCAACTAACTCGTTTTTATCATTCTTTTTTAATTTGTACGTGTTCATTTGTACAAAACTCTTTATCAGGAACAATTTCTTTTTAATTATATGGCAAAATCAAAACTCCAACTTAGAATGTAGTTCACTCTCATAACAAGAGCTCTACAAATTATTTTATATTTACAATCATATGGGATTGGCCCATTATAAAACACATGCTCAAAGCTCTTCAACAGGAACAATTTATTTTTTCAAATCAAAACGTTTTAATGAAATACCATACTAAAAAAGAGTTTGATTAGGGGAGAAACTCTATAAACATATGCTTTTAATCTTTATTAGAATTCAAATGGATAACCTGGTGCATTTAAACTAGAGTAAAACTGGAATAGGCAACCTTTCGTGAAATTTGGACAGACAACGGATCGAATTTCCATGATTTTAATCCGATACGTTTGTGCTTGGAATTTTTACCAGCCCACCTAAGGTCTGTGGTAAGACTTGAAACATTAATTGAGAATGACTGTTCAAAGTTGGACCAAAGACTGGATATCGTCGCCATTCGCAAAGCTGTAGCGACATGGAAGTTCCATTTTGAATGAATTTCTTACCTTTGACTTGACATATCTCAGTTTTCACAGTCAGCTGATCACAACTCTCAACATTTAAAACGTCTTTGACGGTTTAAATGAACAATATTCCGAATTATATTCATAAAAATTCCAGCACCGTATTCAACTTGGAGACGGATAACAGCTCATAACCATATGACCATTCTTATGCTGATTAGATGAGGAAACTGTCTTATCATAGATTAATGAGTATTACTTGTCACTATACTATTGGGAAAGGCTTACAGAACAGGATTTTGTTCTTTATGCTATTATGTTAAATTTTTGGATAATACTGTATAAATTTATAAAACAAAAGTATCTTAAAACTGTTTATCTAAACTATCAATATGTTGTGGTCACTGTGTCTCTGCACTTTACAGTAAGACCACCCACTCCCAAGGTCACAGCGTTGGCACTTTATAATGAGATCACTCCTAGGGGCCAGCCGTTTAAGCTCTTCCTCTTAAAATATAGGACTCCAGCACCTCCCCAGTCTACTTAAATATCATCCACTTCAATGGTCAAGCAGTCAATAGCAATTTTACATCTCATTCACAACAAAAAGTCGTAAATATTTGTCCTATTTTTATTGGCCAAATTTAACCTTTGACTGTTGAAGTAAATAATTTTTAAGAAAGCCACACCTAATACTTTTTTAAAATTCCAATAATTATTATTCACAATACAAAGGAGGATGACTTAAATATGTGAGTGAGAAACTCAAACACTATATACAGTTACAATATTACTAATATTTTCTTGTTTGAAAATTGTTTGATTTATTGTCAAAATTATCCAATTTGATAGATATTATAGAATCTGCTTTATACTGTTGTGATGTTTTTTGAACTACATTATAACAATTTTTTTGGAAAAATAATTACTTTTTAATAAGAATAATTAAAATAAATATTTTTGTTTTCTTTTCTGACGGTACGGGAGACTTTTCATACAACTGAATATTATAATGAATTATTTAAACACAAAAGTATCAATATCTAAATAATTTAAAAGATAAAATATTAAACACTTATTTCTTTATTTACAAGTAAGTGGGGAAACTGGATGACAAAAATATAATGCTTATTTTAAAATGCTAAATAAATAATCATAATTAAATGTTATGTGTCTTTTATGACGGCATACAGCTCATGGCTATAACATTATTATTCTGACCATGTTCAAACATTTATATGCATAGGCAGTAAGGGACCGACACCTGTTACGATGTTTCTTTATTGGTAAGTTTCTCAGACACTGCCGAGTGCCCACACGTTTTTGACTAATTGAATGAATTCAAGTATTTATAGGGACAATCCTCTATGAAACTTCAATATAGCTTGGGAATTTGAGCTTGCTTGCAGTTCAAGTTAAGTATTTAGAAGGGACTGTCTGAGAAATTTGAGTATAGCTTGAGAGTTTGAGCTTTCTTACAGTTAAAATAAAGATGACAATGGATATATGTGAAGAACAATGCCAGAGTGCAAGTTTAGGTAATATTAATGAAGAGAAATGCCTGAATGAAAGTTCAGGTAATATCAATGACAATGGAACAAATATCTCTGAGATGGCAACTTGCAGTTTACATGGAGAAAATTCGCCTTACTTTGCTGGGTGGGAGGCGTATAGAAACGATCCATATGACCAAGAGCTCAATCCCTTGGGGGTTATCCAGATGGGCCTTGCAGAGAATAGGGTAATATAAAACAGCCCAAATCATTTTTGTTTATTTTGTTAGGTAGTGAAAAATATTCAACTATTTTAGTTAGGTATAATAAGCTGCTGCAAGTTCAACTTTCGCTTTCATGCAACAGCATTTATGACGTAGATACATGCAAAGTATTCCCATGTTTAGTTAGAATGTTATTTTTGATACTGAATATGAAAAATTAGGATGTACTTGCAATTATTGTCGTTTAGATTGTGCGTGAATATTTACCACTTACTGTTCTGTGCAGCTCTCATTTGATCTGTTGGAACAGTGGTTGCTAGTTCACCCAGAGGCAACAATTAATTCCAAACAGGGTGTATTCAGGAAATTGGCACTTTATCAGGATTATCATGGATTACCAGAGTTTAGAAAGGTAACAACAGATTTTGAGGATGGAATGAATTTGATTGTTTTGATTTGAAGTTTTTTAATTTAAATGTCTGTAAATTAAAACGATGATGGATCATAGTATGATCCGAAATATTGAAGCAAAAACATACACAGTTGAATCTAGAAGCACTCTCATTATTGTTATGGACTATGGAAAACTCATGCCTGCAGTTGAAACGATGCCAAGAGGCTAGAAAGAAGTTCTCTTCATCCTAACTTCATCCTTACTTCGTGCAATTTTTCTTATGAGTTTTCCGCATTGTCATTGCAGGCTATGGCAAGTTTCATGGAGGCATTGAGAGGAAACAAAGTGAAATTTGATTCTGATAGGATAGTAAATGCTGCTGGATCAACTGCAGCTAACGAAGTGCTAATGTTCTGCCTTGCTGATCCAGGGGATGTCTTCCTAGTACCATCTCCTTATTATCCTGCGTAAGTTAGGCTTCAGAGATATGAGGATAACCTTATGGAATGAGCATTAAACTTCATGAAAAAGAATCTGTTTCATATTATATAGACCTTTAAAATTCATGTCAGGGATCTATCTTTGGTGGGTTATTATTTAGTTTGTAAGTTGATTTCAGTTCTGCAATGATAATGCATATGTTGCAAACAGTTCTTTTCTAAAGTTATTCCTTTTACTGTAGGTTTGGCAGAGATCTGAGGTGGCGCACAGGAGTAGAGATTGTGCCAATCCATTGTCACAGCTCAAACAACTTCGAAATCACCAAATCTGCAGTGGAATCAGCATTCAAGAAAGCCCAAAGTCTAAAGAAGAAGGTGAAAGGAATTCTCATAACAAATCCAAGCAACCCACTGGGCACAATATCTAGCGCTGACACATTGAGGATGCTCCTTGATTTTGCAAATAAAAAGAAAATACATCTTGTGTGCGATGAGATTTACTCAGGCTCAGTCTTCTCTTCTCCACACTTTCACAGCATTGCAGAGATTGTGGCTGAAGAAAATAACAACCCAGATAATGTGCACATAGTGTACAGTTTATCAAAGGATCTGGGCCTTCCAGGCTTCAGAGTTGGTACAATTTATTCCTACAACGATACAGTAGTCACAGCAGCTAGAAGAATGTCCAGTTTCTGCATGGTTTCATCTCAGACTCAGCATTTATTGGCCACCATGCTTTCAGATTCTGAATTCGTTAATTATTATATAGCTGAGAATAAGAAGAAATTGAAAGAGAGGCATAGATTTCTTATTTCAGGGCTTGAGCAAGCTGGCATTAAATACTTAGAAGGGAATGCAGGTCTTTTCTGTTGGGTAAACATGAGTCATCTACTTTCATCAAATGACTTAGATGGAGAGCTCAAACTATGGAGACAAATTATAGTCGATGCCAAACTGAATATATCTCCTGGGTCTTCATTCAAGTGCATGGAGCCTGGCTGGTTTCGAGTCTGCTTTGCTGATATGAATATATCCACCATGGAAGTTGCATTGAAGAGATTAGAGAGACTTGCCAAGCAATGCAAAGCCATGCATTAAGCTTCTCATATTTTCAGTCAAGATCCTCCAGTTCTCAAACAGATTCTGGGGTTATTCTATAATCCTCTATTTTTTTATTTTTTTTTATAGTCTACCAATATAGCTCAAACGACCCCGATGGGAGGCAAAAAGGACCCCTGAAATCTGTCATTAAGTATTGTCTTATAAATTATTATTTCAATAACATGCCATGAAACAATGGCATTGCTGTTATAAATAGTCAATTGTTCTGTAGAATTGTATTGAATCAACTTTGAATTAAATCCCCCTATTCATATTCTCACTTGTGAATTTCAATTGAATTTATATTAACACTTGGCCATGTTGAGTTTGAGTTATAAAGTTTTTGGAAAAAATATTGTTTGTTAAATTTTTTCTCTTTAAAATAAAAATTATTTGTCCATGTTGGATGAAGTTTTAAGGGGGAGAACTATGATCTATCATTTGTTGTTGGTCTTTTTATTTTTTATTTATTTTAAGGATGTAATGTTTGGAGCTGTTGGTCTTAGTTTTTTTCCATTGTTTGTTTTTCTATTCTTAAATTAGTATGAGTGATTTTGAGGTATGATTCCATGCAACTACTTCGGGTACAATGTTGGTGTGTTGTAGTCAATGTATAGGTTGTTTAAGGTTGTAACGTGTTGACTATAACACACCAACATTTTAAACTCTTCTCATATAATCCTGTGTTTTTGATAAATACAATCTTATTTATTTTAATAATGTAATATTTTAAGTAATTGGTCTTTTAAATTGCATGTAATTTTCTTAAAATTATTTGTTTTCAAAAATTTGACTAGTATATCTGACTTTGAGGGCTAATCCCATATAATCTTATCTTGTTTAAATAGTTTACATTCAATAAACGTTCCCAGTCACACCTTCAAACAAATAAAATGAAGATTGACAGAGTAAAATTGACAATAAAAATGAAAACAAAAGGTAAAAGGCTCTCCCTAAGAAGCACTGAAAATTAATATCCGATGATCTAAAGAGAGAGAACAATTATAATTGTGTCAAACTGTCATACAAGACAATATCAGACTTGAGAGTGTTGAATTGAATGGGAACTTGCGGAGCAAACTGCTGAAATGTTTGATATAAAATGACAACGAGAGAAAAGAAAATTGATGCTCCAAAGTGTGATCCAACTCCATTAAAAACAGGTACAACTTATCCGAGTCAATCCGCACGCTGACTTCCAATTGCCTGATTCAGGCGACTAAGTTATAAAATTAACAATTAGCTTCACCTACCAAGATCCACTACATTCTTTTGTCTTGTATTATGACTTACAAATGCAAGGACCAGAAATACAAACGACTCCATTTTAGGTGTGACTCGAATAAACCGTCGTAAACTCAATTTAAGCAGCAGACAAATCTTAACCTAGAATACTGTATAACATCCTCCAAGTCGATCGTAAAACGTTTAGAAACTTAGCCATGCAAGAATGGATTTAGTGCCATTGGTTCTTGCATAATTCTGTCTCTTCCATGTCACGTAATTATCTTGTCAAATACCACCAAATTGAGTGTTATATTTTCGGGTCAAAGGGTTGACGTCAAAACAGGCTGTAGCCACTGGCCTCCACTTTAATGCTCTTTGACTTCTATTAATCCGTCGTGAGGGAATTGGTAACTGTACAATTTTCTTTTACAGACATCAAATTTTATATCCCTTGAATGGGTACCCAATTAAATGAACCCCAATTTGTGGTCCCTCCTAAAATAAGTGTTGCGTAGTGGCAAGTACGTGCCTTTGTAGAGTTGTAATAATAGTATGTGTTTTGTAGTTGAATTTTGTTCCTCAAATTAAATATTTGTTTAATATAGATATAGTCTTCATAAATTGATTAGTTGATTTTGAATTTGATTTAGTATTTGTTTGGTTAACATACACTACAATGGAGTGAATACTGAGTGGCAATGGAGGAGGGAGAGTAGGGAGGGGTTGATCTTACTAATATAGGATTGTTGTTCTTTGAAGCAGTTATAGAGATAGAAGAGAGTTTCATAACACTTGTATGGTTGTCTTGTGGGCATATGAACAAATAAATCACTAGCAGAGTTAACAAGCTTAGGGAGGGGTTGGTAGTCATGATGAATAATGATTACCATCTCATTATCTTGTGCCTTGTATCTTATTTGTCTATCAAATAATGGAATGTCCTAATAAAATAATCTAGTTATTTAAAAGGATTAGCTAACTTAAAACTATTTTCCACAAAAATGAAGGTCCAACCTTCTAAAGCAGTCAGCACTTTGGTTTCAACTAGGAAGAAAATGTCACATTTAAGGCAAGTATATTATGTGTTATGAATTCAAAGTCATTTAGTGGGCTCTTTTAAAAATTAATGCTTCATGAAGCCTTAAGCACTTAATCCTTGATCCCATTATTTTCAAAGTAATGTTTGGAGCTTAGTTTTATTTAAACTTTTCTACAATTCTTAGCTACAATTTATGCATCTCACATTCTGGCCATATCAAATGCTGAAATGATAATTCATGTTTATTAGAGCCTTTTGATACTATGTTTGGTTTAGTGCTGTAGAAACCAGACTTATAAATAGAAAGTGATTAGTGTGACTATAGAAGATACTTCATAAAGTGATCTATATGTGACTAGAGGAGATGTTACATATTTCAAATATTATGCTTACAATTATAAATTTATATTACAAAGCTTATGCTTACAATTACAAATCTTGTTTGCAATCTAAAGCTTAGTATAAAAGTAGAGTATGCTTAGATGCCTTGAGATAAATCATAAATCTATTCACACCATCTTTTTCACAATAAATAGATTCTTTGAGATAAATCATAAATCATATTACAAGATGAGTATCCAATGAAACATCTTAGTTTTTGAGACTTGGTAATCTAAATCTCTCACACAATGCATTAGGTGGTCCTCTCCCATCCATACTTGGAACATATCCCAAGTTTAATCTTTCCTATAATAATGTGTGTTCAATTGCTTAATAGATGAATAATGGAGATGAATTTTGTGTTGAACGTGAATGGATTTGCTAGGTAGAGTCAAGTGGTGGATAAGTTATAGGAAGACATATTTTGTGTGGGTTTATTTTGGTGGGTATTCCATTTTTTGCCTTATTTGTCCAAAGATTATAGATTATGTTTTTTCATCGCTCTATCTTGGTGATTAAGATACACACAATGTGTATGTGTAGGGAAGTTGCTAGGGGGGTACCTAGTAGTTGAATGGGCATGTGATGTTCAATAGAGAAAGAGTTTATGTTATACACTAAATCCATAGATAGGAGTATAATATACATAATTGTTATGGAGTAAAAAGTTTCCCTGTGCCTTTTTACCTCCTAGTTTATCTCCTAGGTCCCCGTGTTTACACTTTGCAAGTTAAATACTCATCTCGGAGCAATTTCCCTCGAAACCATGTCAAATGGGACTTAGGAGCCCATTCTAAATCTTAATCATGACCAAATTAAGGCCTTGGTACTTGGGCACCCATGCCCAAGTCTAGCCTAATTTGCTAGGATGAAAATAAATGCATGTCAGTTTGGGCCCTCTCAAAAGGTTTCCCTTTGTCAACCTTCTTGATTTAATATACGAATGTTAGCGGGAAAGAATATTTAAATAGGTTTATGTCTTCATTTTAAGTTAAAATGGATAATGTGAACTTGTGATATTGAGCAAAGAGATTTCAAGGCCTTCATTATGTTTTAGAGAAAAATTATGTTGTTATTGTGTTTATTTGTTGCAGATTTGGCTTCATTAATCCATCTCCTCATGGTGTGAAAGATCTTCATCTCCATGAGGGCTTCACCTCTAAGGTAACATCAATTTGTGTTTTAATCATTTTATTTCATCATTGGACTTGGCCTCTACCCACCTTGGGCATGCAATCTATCTAACAATGGTGTTGGAAGACTTGAATGTCCTTTTAGGGCTTGACCGAGGCAAGTTCCTAAACATCACAACCCCCAATCACCTTTTTTTTGTTATTGTAGGTTATAGGTGTGGGAGTTGGAAAGGTACAGAGAAGCAATTTGAAGGATAAGGATTCAGGATCTTGAATAATCTCACTAATATTCCTCCTTCCTAGACTAGGGCACCCACCCTGTAGTCAGGTCCCAATAAGTTTGGTCCAGAACTCAAAAGCAGGATACAGTCTACAACATCCCTCTATTTAGAATCTCCAAAAATTCTACCCTATTGAACTTGGGTACCTGCCCTGTAGTCCGCAAAGTTTCCATTTCCTAAAACTCAACTTTTGTTATGTTTTTGATCATCCATGAGTATCTTCCTATACAGTTTCCTATAGCATTCTATTTGTTTGTACCTGATTGCACTATAATTAGGCTTTGAGGCTTATTGGAACTAGGGTTTGACAAATCTCTCAATATAATCTATTCTTTCCATATTATGCTTGAGCACAGAACCTATAGTTAAGTCCTCATCCATCTATAGTGACATGGCTCGGCTCTTGTCCTCGAATGTTATTGTGAAAGGAGGGTTTGATTTGATATACTTTAACACCATCCACCATCTTTCAACTTTTCACATATAACAACAGTGTGTATAAATTACTACATGTGTATAGTTTGTATATGCCAATCCATATACAGACTTTGTATCTTTTGGAAGGAACTAGCTAGGCAGTTCATGGGGGAGAAATCTAAATTTGAGACAACTAACAAGTCCAAATACTGGAACCAAAACAATGATATATTGAGAATACTACAATTAGATTGACAATACACCAAAAACATGCATTGTACAAGGTGCTTCTATACAAGAAAGATTTCACAGAGCCCAAGAAGAATTTAAATGAGAAAATAAAGGACAAATTAGGACTATAATAACAAAAGGAAAAATGGGTGAACACTTAATAAAACAATAAAAAATAATAAATTGTGAAAAGGAAAACACTAGAAGCTATTTGGGAACACTGGGAGCACACCTTCAAAATAAAACAGAAATCCCAATTTATTTAATTAATAAAAAATCAATATATGTGAAATTAGAGAACTGAAATCAAGACATATATAGCCTAGTCAGATAGTTCACCCCAAGATCTACAAATTTGACATCAAAGAGGATCAAATTACCCTAGGATTGAGGTGCTTGTAGAGGCTCCAATAATAGTCATGAAAGAATGTTGTTTTGTTAAGGGTATTTCTTGAAATTGCTTTCCCATGAGAGAAATGGGGCTATTGCTTGATGTCTCTTGAAGAATGTAAGAACTATTGAATTAGAGACAGAAAGTGAATAGTTTAAATAGGTAAACATTTGAACCTCTTGAATGTGCAACCTAATAATCCACTACCTGAGATGATTACATAACATAAGAGACATTGAAAGGTTAACTCAAGTACTCATTTTACCCAACATGATAATTTCTAGACATTGTATCACTCCTTGTAGTAGGATCAAGATTGAAGGCCTATAAGAGTTACAAATAAAGTTAAAATGTAAAACCCTAACTGATGTTTACTCAGGAATAATAATATATAGTTTGACCAACATGCAAGATCATTCCATGATGCAACTTATAGATCTAATATAAATATGCAACTTGTAAGCCATGTTACCAAATGGTTAACTATGAACACAAGTATGATTGATTAAATTTACTCATGAAGTAGTGAAAGATCTAACCATTGTAAGTATATTATAGTTTATTGTTTATTAACTCACTCCTGATAGCTATGAACCTCAATATGACATATATTTAAGTATTTATCATGAGAATACAAATCTACAAATTTTCACTAAGATGCATCCAAGGAGGCCATGGAAAAGAAGAGTAGTCAGTAGAATTTGTAGACCAGTTGCCAACCAAATTTCTTGCCTGGCTTGGATTGCAAGTGCTAACCTTGTGTGGATTTTGCTTGCCTTCCCCAAGTAGATGTATTGTCGTTCTTAGGTTGCCTATACTCTTAGTGAAAATAGAAAAAAGACCTCATTTTAAACATGGTCCTCATACACAAGCTAGGCCTAAGATCTAGTTGCAATCAACAAAATATTGAAAATAAGTGAGAGACTTTATTTACTTGATAAGGAAGGTGTTTACTATATTCTTCCCTTATCTTTTCACTCTATCTTTTTTGGAGTTCAAGGAAATCATGAGAAACTGGAGCTCTTGATTTGAAAGTCCTTATTGAAAAGAGTTGAAGGTTGTGATGCAAGAGTGTTTTTCCTTCTAACAACTCCTATGACACCATTCAAACTCACAATAGTCTAACTATTCATTGCAAACCAGATAAACTATGGATACCTAGCCATTGTATTTAATAAACACAAAAAATAGGCATGACAATCTGTTGAATACAATGAATATTGAGAGGGGGGTAAATCAGTATTCCACAAAACCACTTCTTTACATGTCCATTAATCCAATTACCAAATTTAATAACATGGAAGCAGAATAAACCTAAGAATAGAGACCATAAAGACATAGTACATAGACACCATGATTTTTACGTGGAAAACCCAAACAGGGAAAAACCATGGTGAGTGTTAGCTCACAATATATTATGATAACAAAACTAGATTACATGAAGGCTCACTGCCCAAAAGAAGTGCTCACTGCAATAGGCTCACTATCAAAAGAAGAGAATAGAAGATAGAGAAGGAATGGCTCACTACTAGGAAAAGTCTGCTTCAAGTGCATCTACAGAATGCTGAGGTGCAGTTCCATTTATAGCTCAATATACAAACTCAAATATCTTTATAATGTCTACCTTGCTTTTTCTGCTCTGCTTCACATATACCCTACTCTTTTGCCCTTACTATCCTTTTCTGATCACATAACTAACTTAGATAAGACACACATCGAATTCACACTATATTCACATCGTGTCATACATCCAATGCCAAAATCTATTGAGTATATATATCTGCATTAAGAATTTTCTCAAACTAGGTCGGCATGCAAAAGATAAAGCTTGTATATTCAAGTTCTACCTTGTTGGCCTATTATTATGCACAAACAACAATACAGACCCAATGAATCATGCGAGACTCTTCATATGAGTCCAGACCTATTGTAGAACAACTTAGATTAATGATCCCAATCATATACCTTCACCACATATCGATCTAACATGATTGTCAGCTTAACTGTTAAGTGCACACACAACTAGCTTGACTGTCATACCATAACCTTCAATGCGAACCATATGAGACTTTGAAATTCATAACCAACATTCATTACGGACTTATTATAATGTACCTTCAAAACCACAGAGCATAATATTAGGGTGAAAGCAGGAAGATGAGTATACATTTCGTGGAAGTTTTCCACAGGTGAAAAATGTCACTTGGAACAAGTGCCCAAGCCAAAATGGGTGCCCGTTATGAAACAGGTACCTGTTATGAAACAGGTACCCATTTTTGAAAAGTATAATTTTTTTTAATAAACAGGCCTGTAGCTTCATTTTAATAGCCACAGGTTGTGAGACATCAGGGAATGTGATGCCAAAAAATGGGTACCCATGTTTACTTACCCAACTTTCAACCTCCACAGCATCCCTGCCTCCTCAGATCAATTCAGCAGTGCCCCAGGTTGGTTGCCTATCCATTTCTCTTGATTTTCATTATTTTTTGCTTTGTATTTTATTGTTTTTACAATGTTCAACTATATATATTCAACCTGAAATTGAAAACAAGTAAACCCTAATGCATAAACTATAAACCTTTAATTCAAAAATGGTAAACCCTATTTCATAAAGACTAAATTGTAAAACCCTAATTCATAAACTAGGGTTTCAAAAATAGTAAAAAATAAAACCCTAATTCATAAACTAGGGTTTCAAAAATAGTAAAACATAAAACCCTAATTCATAAACTAGGGTTTCAAAAATAGTAAAACGTAAAACCCTAATTCATATTTACACTAAACTATAATTCATAAACTAGGATTTCATAAACAATAAAACATAAAACTATAATTCATAAACACTAGAAACCCTAATTCATAAACTAGGGTTTCATAAACTACATTGACCTATTCTTTAAAACCTAAATGACTTATTAAACCTAAACCTAAAACCTAGAAACTTCACTTTATTACATTTAAATCTTTAATTTAAACATATGGACACGTATATTATGTTTAAATCTTTAATTTAAACGTTCAATATTCATATACTTGGTTCGATAGAACTTAGATAGGGTTTTCAATAGTGGAAGGTTTCTAAGGAGGTGGCTTGGTTGTCCCTCTCATCTTCTTCCTCAAAGGAATTTCTTCTTCCTCCACATCTCCTTATGCTCCTATAGTTTTCTTCTTATATGTTTTCTTGGCCTTTTGACTAGGAATAAATTTCTTCCCTTTAGAAGCGTCCATAAAATTTATCAAGACTTTGTGGAATGAAAGGAACTCTGAGTTTAATCATCTATTAAGACTTTGTTGGTGGGTTGATACCATGTATGATTGGTTATTTATGTTAGAATTAGGGCAGACAACTGAGAGGGGGGGTGAATCAGTTGTCCAAACTTTCTTCTTTTTTCAACACTTGCATTTCTTTAACATTATAACAATAAATCAATCATGAAAAATTAATGCAATTAACTAAGAGTAGAAACACATCAACACATGAGACACCAAGATTTTGACGTGGAAAACCCGGTTAAGGGAAAAACCACGGGGTTACTAACCCAAGATATTATTCTCTGTTAGAAGAATAGAAAGAATAAGATGGCACATGCCAATTAGGGCTCACTACCCGAGCACACTGCTCACAAGAGGCTCACTGCCTACAAGAGACACACTATCTATAATAAATAAGTATTACATACTTGAACTGGTAAATAGCATCTTCACCATGCTTGATTCAGTTCCATTTAAGCCCAAACCTTCTACTCTGTCTTTCGCTCTTCTCCTTGCTACCACACACTCATCTCCACAAGTCACACCTTGAAATGACTTCGCAATCCCTTATTTATACATGACATCAACTTAGGAACAAACATCTAAGTCGGCACACATCCACAAGAACATCTGCAAGATGAATAACTCATCCGGTCGGCCAGCCTAAGTAAGAACACCTTCATCTGGAAGTATTTCTTCAATTCCAGGCTCCAACTCTAATGCGGACTGACAACACAACCTCAACATGATCCAAGAACCTTCACAAGCTTGCCTGAATGACCAGGTACATCCGCACTTCTTCTACTTACTCAAATCTCTTCTCTCCTACATCTGATGCCTTAAGAACACAGTCTGTCATGACTGTCACAAAGGAGTAGATTCTTCCAGACCTTCAAACCATGAACAAATCGAGATGACACATCAAAAGGACTACCCCAAGACTCCTTCCAATCTGTAGAATAGGACAATGCACTTCCGGATCTCACCGAACCTTTCTGTAACACTCTGTCACTCCTGAGCATCTCTCGAAACCAGTTCTACTTGATCGATCACAACTTCTTCATATCTTCATGCAGACCTCTGAAATCTTAACTAGAACCTCCTACGACTCATGTCCACAAACCCTTTAATCCGCATTGTCCAATCCTCAACCTGTCTTAAGCTATTTCCTTACTGTCATCATTGTTCTTCACTATTCCTGACTGAGATTGACTTTCTCAGTATCCTCAACAAATAACTCATCCAATCCTTATCACTGATGTAACAAAAGTATGTTGACATCAATGACAACACCGGTTAGGCCCATACTTGCAACAATTTAGTCATTAAATATTTAGTAGTTATATAGTACAATTCACTAACAAGCTTAAAGTCATAACTACTCTAGACTAAACTTTTAAAAATATTGGGCATTAAATGCACATATATTATCTCACCTATTAGGTCTTTTCCTCTATATCTAGACCTTGAACTAGTTATACGTTTTTATAATGTTCTTCCCCTATATCTCACATACTAGGTCTTTTCCTCTTATTCTTTAGTCTTCTAGGCTTTTAATATTCCTAATGCTCTTCTCATAATCCTAAATTAACCATTTGTAAACCTCTTTTCAAATGAAGCTAAAAACCTACACATTAGACATGATAGGACCCTAATATATCTTTTTGTAGACCTAACCTAAATGACTTATATTAAACTGTTAAACCTAAAAACTAGAAGTCATTTTATTATGTTTAAATCTTTAATTTAAACATATATCCATATATCTATGAGAAATTGATGCTTTTAACAAAGGGGTAAAGGGGACAACAACAATCCAGAAAAAAATTAAAATAATGTTGAGTATACATAGAATGGGTTCAAAGATTGAATAGGTTGAAAAAAAACTTAGTGACATGTTTAAGAGTAGTTGTAGCCAATAGGTCGACATGAACTTAGTGACATGTGTTTAGGAGTAGTTTCAGCCAATAGGTCATGAACTTAGTGACATGTTTAGGAGTTTGAATGTAATACATGAGTGTATAAATTTTGACTAGATACTAGGACATAAATTTTTATTCATGTCATGATTCTTAAATGTATAAATTTTGATTTTAAACATTTTATAATGTAAGTTTAAATTTTGAATGCATGTATATGTTAAATTAAATGTAAAATTATATGTTTTAATGTATATTGTTTAAACCACACAAATTTTTATATTTCCAAGTTTTCAATTTATATGCATATGTATATATTTAAACATATGTTGTGCATGCAATTTAATCTATATTTTTTATAATTGCAGCTCTACTTGTAGACCTTATTTCTACACATGGCCGATCTAGCCTATGACCCCCCTAATGACCCCCCACAAGACCCCCCACCCCAACACACCCCCCCCCCACCACCACCACCACATGATGAGGCTCATTTGCGAGCCACAATTGATGAAAACATACATGTTTTGCAAGAAAAAATCAATTTATTGCAAAGCCAAATCCAAACCCCTCCACACATTTCATGGTTTGCATCTATGATGCAAACTATTGTTGATTCAGTGAGAGCTATCCACACGGATCTAGACACATTTCACTCATGGCGGGAAGAGAGGAGGCAATTTTATTTAGATGGTCTCTCATATAAATAGATCAATGATTTACATATTACCAAAATTACAATTGCCCCATATTTCATTGATCCCTCCACAGGTCAACAAATAGCGCCAACTAAAAAGAGAATTTCAATCAGATGGTGCACACATTAGGAGATAGCTGAAAATTTTTGGGATCGATGGTGGATGGTCTTTGACCATCCACCTCATGCTAATTTTGAGGTTCCCTTTTATTTTCTAAAAAAATTATGGGTAGAGTTTGAGATGGGCCAAAAGCCCAATTATTTTGATATGAGATCATTTCAAGGCATGGGTGGTGGAATGCCACAGCATAGACTAGGAGCACATGTTGATCTAAATCAACGTTTGTCCATTGTACCTATTGTCCCTTCTCCACCCTCTGTTCCCATTCCCTTTCACTAGCAGATGATTGTCTCAGCACTCGAAATGTTATCATCGCTCTCAAAAAACTTAACTGACCAAGTTACTCACTTGGCAGATGAAGTCAATCCTAGAGAGCCTATACAGCCTGGAGGAGCATCTGATACTGGTCCTAATGCATCACCTAGATTGACACCATTGCGGTCCACACCACGTTTTTGTCAGAATTGTCATCAACCATGTTTTGGTCCTACATCTGCTTTGAAGGAGGAGTCCTTTTTGGCTACATTATTTGCACCTATGGACTTGGTATGTATGCCACATTTAATAAAATTAAAATTAATACAAATTAATATAGAGTTAGAAAATTATTAATTATCATTATTTTAAAAAAAATTTAAATATATATTAATAAATATATATGTTCATGTTGATTGGTATAGATGACTCCATCAGTTGCTACCACTTCATCATGGTTAGACCATTTATTGTCAATGACAGTAGAGTTGGGTAGACCTTATACGGACGAGGTATAAAATTAGGACATCTAAAGATTATTTAATTGGATATATCTAATTTAATAATATATAATTTAATGCAGAAATGTGACATTTTAATTTAAAACAGATGAGAGGTCCTGACACTCTTGTGTCAAACCAACCTAGTCATCCAGGACTAGTGGCAACATCATCTATAGAGGAGCCTACCTCATATGCCATGGTTTGTATCTTAATGTACATTTTTAGTTTAAATTTGAATTTCCAGTGTAATTTCATAATTTTATTAAATTCATGTCTTTAAAGTTGAATTTATATATACATGTACATGTAAGTGCAAAAAGTTGGGGGGCCAAAAAGTGCCCAAAATTAAAAAAAAAATTAATACATAACGCGAGCACGTTATAACATGCTCACATTATGGTTTGGTAATGACGAGCTTAAGGCTTGACAAAACCAAACCATAATGCGCTCACATTATAATACGAGCACGTTATGACTAATTATATATATAAAAAGAGCATTTATGATCATTTCATTTCTTTATTTTCCTCTACACTTGCAGCCTACAAACCCTAAGGAGTGTTCTCACATTTTTGAAGACTTAATTCAACACCAAAATCTTATTGATTCATCACCAAAATGCCACCACGACGTCGATCAGGCTAAAGGAGTGAGTTTTATTTATTTTTTTGTTTGTATTTGTTTCTAAATAGGTAGGTTTGAGTTGATTTTTGATGTAAATTTCCTTAATTGTCAGGAAATGTTAATGCACCGCCTCCTCCTTCTCCACATCAAAATCTACAAAATCCTGAAGAGGAAATACCCGCCGAAGAACAACCCGAACAACAAACTCCTCCATCCATTCCTTGACATGCCCCTAGAACACAAGAAAATCCAATGGGCTAAATTGAAAACAATAAAAAATAAATTGAAGACATAATTTCAAGGTTGAAAAATCCTTCAACTTCAACCTTGCATAGGTACATGCTTGCTCAATCTCTTGAATCTATGTTATCAAATGTAGATTCAATTAGCAAGCAAATATCTAGTTGGTCAGATAAGAAGAGAGAGTTTAGAGAGTATTATGCAAACAAGCTATCATATGAAGATGTGAAAAAGTTACAAATTACAAAATTAGACTTGTGTTCCATTTTCACAAACCCACAAACAAATCAACTTCCACTCATTACATGCAAGAGGTTCCCTATCCATTGGCGCAACAACCAAGCGATAAGGGACAATTTTGGGCAGAGGTGGTGGATGGTTTTTAACCATCCTCCATGCAATAATAATGAGGTCCTGCAATACTTTTTGAGGAAACTCTACTGCGAGTTTGTCCTCAATAAATTGCCAAACTATTTTGATATGCGAGACTTCCAGGGTAGAGGTGTGGGGTCAGCATAAGATAGACCAGGGGCACGTGTTGACCCATAGTGGCCAGTGAGACAAGTAATTAGCAGACTAGCCCATGAGCATGTTTCTATCCCTTCCATTGTGAAGGAGAGTGTTGAGGTTGATACACTTCAATCCATTAGTGCCTTGACCCAGAGCATCATAGAGCATGCTAGTCCTGCAGCACAACGTGGGTTGGGAGATAGTGCAAGGAGTAGGGTCCCAGTCCATGTTTGTCAGACTTGCAGGTTAGCTTGTGGTTATGACCCCATGGATAGTCAGGAAGCATGTGCACAGGCTACATCTATAGTTGAGCAGATGGTGATGACAAATACCCTCCTAAGTGAGACTTTTGGCCTTGATACTTAGGTAAATATTAGCAAGTTCATTGAATTTAATTTATTAAATTTCATTTTTGAAATGCAAGATTAACTAAATTAGTTTGATGATTTTAATGAAATTTTAGGGTCATAGCATTGATGCAGTTTTTAGTGGTTCTCCACCTGCATATTACACTACATCATCTACTGTTAGGGTATGTAACTAGTAAACAATTATAAATATTATATGTGAATAGCATCGTTATATGAATGGTATTCTAATATCTGATTTTGGATGTTGAATAGGTTAATATTGGAGATTTCACGACAACACCTGCCAGTGGTGGTGGACTTCAAAGCTTCATGGAGGTAATAAAATAAATAGTTTAATGAATGAATTGTACTTACTAGATTTTTTTGTGACTTGTGTGCTTTATTGTGTCTACTTCCATGTTTAGGTGAATGTGTGTGTATGTTAGGAGCCATGATTTGCATCAGTATTATAGTTTTCATAATTGAATAATGTTGTTTTATTTCTAGATGATGCGAACTGCGGAGACACCTCCCGATGTTCATAGGGCAATGGAGCTTGGTGTGACCTCTGCGATTCATAGCTCCATGCCATTGACAGGGGTATGAGGCAGATTAGTAAATTTCATTTTACATTCATTATTATAGTTGTTTATTTTTGAAAAATCAAAAGATTATTGATTTGAAGTTTAATTTCTATCTGGATGGTTTCTATAGGACATGACATCATCACCGCCTATTCTTGCTACTAAGGCAAGTGAGGAGACATATTATATGGTAGCGGTAAGTGATTATTTTGTTAAATGTTTCATTTTTATAACATGTAATTTTTATATATTAATGTCTATACTTTTTATTGTAACAGCTAAAGATGCAGGAAGAACTAAATAGGAGGAGGAGCCCTCGGGTTCATAGTAGACCACCCACATATGCATCTCCATCCCCTAGAAGATCAAAGGATGATCAAGATTATTCTCTTCACCAACTAGAGGGGAATGACTTTTTATTGTGTTCCTTTGTTGTATGCCTATATGGCATTTGTGGACATATAAATTTTGTATTGCATATAGTTGACATTGTATGCTTATATGGCATTCTTGTAAGCCTATATGGCTATTTTGTATATATGTTATACTTATATCGACAGATATTGATATATGCCTATATGGATATTTGGTTAATACAAATCTTTTTTATTGATGGCATCCATACTTGCATTATAAATCCACATTTGAATGTATATTTGTAGATGGCTACTTCAAATATTTAAAGTCCAATTGTATTACATAGGATGTTTGTTGATCCAATAAGCTAGCTATTGTTATTCAAGTATCACCTAAACCTCATTTTGGAACTAAAAGATAAAAGTTGTATTTAAAATAAAAATGAATCATCATGTTGAACAGAAAATATTCATAATCTTTATGAGTTGCTCAATTGAAAATATTCAAATGAGTATGTTGATCCATATTCTTTATGAGTTGGTCAACTGAAAATATTTCTTAATTTCTTATTATTATACCATATTGGGATGCAAATAGTATGTTTTTTGTTTTGAATAAGATAGTCAAAATCATATGCTTATGAGCATCTGATGACCATTGTGGTTATTAAATGTAATTCTTCTTGCATATAGGGCAAGGTTATGAGATTACATTGAGTCTTACCTAATTTTAGTATGCAACATAACATTGGGGCTATAGGCTTCCATAAGTCATCAACAATCAAGGTTCAAGGTTGTCATTGAAGTCAAAGGGTCAAGGTTGTTTATCATTGATGTCAAGGTTGATGCCATGATGTTGATAAGGTGATACAGTGATTCAAGGTAGGTGATGGTCATGAGGTGCATGATGTTGTGAATATGGTTTTCATGATAAGGTCTCTCAATTCATGTTGATGTTGCACAAGACAAACATGGTTCATATGATGCAAGGTTCATGTTCATGGTAGATGTGGTTTTGTTCATGCAAGGTTTTGTTGTGAATATGGTTTTCATGATAAGGTCTATCTTGAAAGGTTGATATGATGAAAGGTTCATATTCATGGTGGATGTGGTTTTGTTCTTGCAATAAGAAGTTAGAGAAGATACAAGCTTTCATAATCATAATCTTATTGATAGTTAGGGTTTGCATATTAGGCATTAAACCCTAAAAAGAATCTACTTTTCTTAAGACTTTAAAACCCTCAATTGCTTGTCGCGTGTAAAGTGTACTTTTGTTTTAATTTAACATTGACTTATAATCAAAAGTTACTATGAATTAAATCAACCTACTAAAGGGTCTTTAAGTCATTAGTTCACCGGCCCTTCAACCTAACTCAACTGGTGTCTCTGGTAAACTCTCATAAGCTCGAGTGCCATATCATAATCAAAGGTCATATTTAATTGATATGAGGGTGGGAAAAAGGATTGGAAGGTCAGTATTTAAAAGGAATTTGGAATACAAAAAATCATATCTATGCAGTTGAATTTGATGGGCATGCCTTTATAAAAGGCTAAAAGACAACTTTATGCAGGATATCATGGTATTTGCAGTGTTTGAAGATTGAAGACTAGTTAGTGTTTGTAGCTTAGACTGTTTCAGCATGTTTGGGTGCGAAACAGGACCATGCCTAGCCTAAACTTTACCATACGTACCTATCTAGATGTGTTGGAATTGTCAGTTTAGCCGCACGAGGAGAAGAACAAAAGTTACACCCCTTTGCAACTTTACATTGCCTCCTTTTGATGATTTTTGGGGCAGTAGAAAAACTTTCACCGCTGGCAAACGCCTCAGAGATATAAAAAATTGAGATAGATTATTGTAGAGGGACCCTATGTGATCACGTTGCCTTAAACATAATGTATCTAAGTGACACAGTTTTTGAGTAACAACTCATCAAAGATTGCTTGCTTTTTGTACTTTGGACTCTTCAGGGATATCAACAGTACAATGTAGCTCAGACTGTTTTGGCATGTTTGAGTACAAAACAGGACTATACCTAGTGTAAATATACCCATCTAGATGTGTTGGAATTGTCAGTTTGGCCACACGAGAAGAAAAAAAAGTTACACGCTTTTGCAACCTTACACTGCCTCCTTCTGACAATTTTTAGGGCAGCAGAAAATCTTTCACCACGGGCAAATGCCTTAGAGATATAAAAAAGTGAGAGATATTATTGTAGAGGGACCCTATGTGTTCATTTTGCCTTAGATGTAATGTATCTAAGTGACACAATTTTTGAATAATAGCTCGTCAAAGATTGTTGCCTTTTTGCACTTCGGACTCTTCACGGATATCACCGGTACAATGTAGCTCAAATTGTTTCGACATGTTTGGGTACAAAAAAGGACCATGCCTAGCCTAAACATACCCATCCAGATGTGTTAGAGCTGTCAGTTTGGCCACACGAGGAGAAGAACAAAAGTTACACCCCTTTGCAAGTTTACACTACCTCCTTTTGACAATTTTTGGGGCAACAGAAAACCTTTCACCATGGGAAAATGCCTTAGAGATATAAAAATTGAGAGAGGTTATTGTAGAGGGACCCTACGTGATCACTTTGCCTTAGACAAAATGTATCTAAGTGACATAGTTTCTGAATAACAGCTCGTCAAAGATTACTGCCTTTTTACACTTTGGACTCTTCAGGGATATTGCTGGTACAATGTAGCTCAGATTGTTTCGACATGTTTGGGTGCAAAATAGGACCATATCTAGCCTAAATGTACCCATCCAGATGTGTTGGAATTGTCATTTTGGCCACACAAGGATAAGAACAAAAGTTACACCCCTTTGCAGCTTTACACTACCTTTTGATGATTTTTGGGGCAGCAAAAAAACCTTTCACCATGGGCAAACGCCTTAGAGATATAAAAAACTAAGAGAGGTTATTGTAGAGGGACCCTACGTGATCACTTTGCCTTAGATGAAATGTATCTAAGTGACACAGTTTCTGAATAACAACTCATCAAAGATTGCTACCTTTTTGCATTTTGGACTCTTCAGGGATATCATTAGTACAATGTAGTTCAAACTGTTTCGGCATGTTTGGGTACAAAATAGGACCATACCTAGCCTAAACATATCCATGCAGATGCGTTGGAACTGTCAGTTTGGCCACACGAGGAGAAGAACAAAAGTTACACCCCTTTGCAACTTTACACTGCCTCCTTTTGACAATTTTTAGGGCAGCAGAAAACCTTTCACCAATAGCAAACACCTTAGAGATATAAAAAACTAAGAGATCTTATTGTAGAGGGATTCTACATGATCACATTTCCTTAGATAGAATGTTTCTAAGTGACATAATTTTCAAGTAACATCTTGTCAAAGATTGTTGCCTTTTTTACACTTTGGACTCTTCAGGGATATTGTTGGTACAATGTAGCTCAGACTATTTTGACATGTTTAAGTGAAAAATAGGACCATGCCTAGCATAAATGTACCTATCTAGATGTGTTGGAATAGTCAGTTTGGTCACATCAGGAGCAGGACGAAAGTTACACCCCTTTACCTCTTTACATTACCTCCTTCTGATAATTTTTGGGGTAGCAGAAAACCTTTCACCACAGGTAAACACCTCAGAGATATAAAAATTGAGAGAGGTTATTGTAGAGGGACTCTACATGATCATGTTTCCTCAGACATAATGTTTCTAAGTGACACAATTTTTGAGTAACATCTCATCAAAGATTGCTGCCTTTTTACATTTTAGACTCTTCAGGGATATCGTCGGTACAATGTAGCTCAGCCTGTTTCAGCATGTTTGGGTGAAAAGGACCATGCCTAGCATAAATGTACCCATCTAGACACATTGGAACAATCAGTTTGGTCACATCAAGAGTAGGACAAAAGTTACACCCCTTTGCAACTTTACACTACCTCCTTCTGACAATTTTTGGGGCAGTAGAAAACCTTTCACCATGGGCAAATGCCTTAGAGATATAAAAAACTGAGAGAGGTTATTGTAGAGGCACTCTATGTGATCGCGTTGCCTCAGACAAAATATTTCTAAGTGACATAGTTTTTGAGTAACATCTCGTCAAAGATTGCTACCTTTTTGCACTTTGGACTCTTCAGGGATATCATCGGTACAATGTAGCTCGGATTGTTTCGACATGTTTGGGTGAAAAATAGAACTATGCTTAGCCTAAACGTACCCATCTGAATATTTTAGAATTGTCAGTTTGGTTGCATAAGGAGTAGGACACCAAAAATGTAAAAGTTGCTTTGTACAACTTGACAACATTGACACTTTTTTGCAATAGGACTCAAAGACTCAAACTAACCCCAAATGACTCAAAGTGACTTAAAAACAAATGAAATGGTCTTAGAAGACATTATTACATACAATTGATAAGGCCAACCACGTGAAGGTGGAAGCTTATGTGGCCTCACCTAAGACTTAAGACACATGTAGTCTAGTAGACATAGGACACCTAAGACGCCTATTTTCTAGTCTCTATCTACCTAGTTGACATATCGTATATACCTAAGACACAATTAGAGACACCTATTATCTAGTTATAAACCAAGACACCTAGAGACACCTATATTTTATACATTACCTAGATTTTATACATTATTCTTAGGATCAACTTCATCCATCACTTAGGTCTAACCCCATGAAGCATAACATGATGATGTAAAAATGTGTATATATGTAAAAATGCAATAGGAAATAAAAAAAGACAAACCTTACAAATTAATGTGCATACTTACAACTCAATGTAACATGACTTTACAAAATAAATGTGAATACTTACAAATTAATCTAATGAACCATCCGGGTCTGCTCTACTCTTTATTGTGTCAAGTATTGCATGAACCTACAATTGAGCTTCTGAAAGAGTGCATCTCACTTGATCCTGTCAGTGTATAACAGTCCTCATATGGTGCAATGTTAGTATCATCTATCAACCAAAAAAATCTACAAACTGAAGACTTACCTTCATTACCTAGACCCATGGAAACATTACACCACTCGACAATCAATTTTGCATCTGTCAACTTTGCATTGTCTTTATACTTTAACTCTTCTTGTGCTATGGCACTTTTGATACATGCTCCCCCTTTCCATGCCCGGCCTCACAAAAGTTCCACATATGTTGAATACCTATAAAATTATGCCTCCTACTCAGCCAATAGAAATTCTGAGTTCATGAATTGTGACACACAGTTATCTGATCATATGATATGCTGACTAAACGATATGCCCCTTCTAGCCAAATCATTGTAGAACACTTGAAAGCAACCTTACACAAACTCTATAGAATGCGTACGATCATCACTAATATAGAAATTATACTCCCTTATGATCTTTCTGTCATCCTCTATACTATCATTTGCATGAATGAATGTGATGTGCACAAATATAGAAACTTGTGTGGAGTTGTAATATTGTGATTACGCCTCACGCTGTGGCTGTAGACTATAGTTCTTTGTAAAGTCAATGACTGAAACAATGCTACCAACCAGAAATGTGTCCTTGCATAACTTTAATTGCAAGTCCAACCATCGAGCTCTATGGCATATCTTGCATACTCATACACTATGCTATCACAAAATATAGGCATAAACTGATACACTGGAATCTTTTCAATAACCAATTCACACCTCTTTGATTCTTTACCATCTTTTGTATTGTATGCCAATGTTTTATACTTTCCAAACTCTACTAGTTTGTTTCCAACCGCATGTGTTATTTCCATATGTTCACATATTGGTAAACGTTGCAAGCCACTGCAACGATGACATGTGCCATCCAAGCATAATTTCTTGTAGAATATTTGACCTTCCTCTCTTTCACATAAAATTCTTGATATGAAGTCTCTTGAAGATGTTGGTGGGGCATGTATGGCACAACCCTGCAAAACATTGTTAGTATGCATATCTGAACATATAGACCTATAAACATCAAAATGGTTAGAAAATTCAATATGTAATCTACAACAAATAGTGCGTGTGTGATTTATCTTGACATAGAAAGGTTTTAGCATTTCAAAATATCTTTGACAAATTTTAATTTGAGGATACTTCTCTAGAAATTTACCATAAAATTGTGTTTGAGTCTCATCCAAAAAATGCTTTGGATGTGGCTCACGGTTCTGACTACCAATTCTCCTTCTTACCACATCCCTTTGATTCAGAGATACCCTTGTGTAATTCTTCCAAAAGTCTTCAATTAGTGATCTCAATGCTTCAACAATTGGTTTATCTTTTCGTGGTAGTCTCCCTAAGAACGCCCATAATTCATTGGCATTAGTGTCCTCAATTCTTTGGCATCTTCCAATAGCTCTTGATAAAGTTTTCCTATTAATTCTCAATTCTTGACTCCTCTTTCTAATGAGACAAGCTTTCCTCATTTGACTACTTACTATAGTCGATGTAATCACATGCTGTGTTGTATTACTATCTTTTGTGCATTAGGTGTTGCCCACACTCTCATACGCACTCATTAGATTCTTGACAATAGATTTTTCACTTGAAGCCTCTTATGTTCTCAACCCAAGAATCTTCATGATGGACCTATACTTTATACTTCATATCATTTCAATGAATAGTTGACATCTTGCAGTCTCATTTAACTTTTCAAAGAACAATCTCCAAAGCTTATGAGCATATCTTCTACTAGTGCGTTTTGGAATATTACCTTCAATTGGCTACAAAATATTCTCATCAATATCAATCAAATACTTTGGATTTCTATGCAAAATTCTAGTTGGTGTTAAGTTAGGTAAATTCATCTGAACATTAGGAATTTCATCAATATTTAAATGAGATGGGCTAGATGGCATACCTTCAATCGAAGATGGAATAGATGACATATCTTGAGGTTGAGGTGGGAACGATGGCGTACCTCCTTTATCACATGTGAGTGATGATGTACTCTCAACTTGAGATGTGGTAGATGGTGTCCCTGCATGTTGACTTGTGGTAGAGGATGTGTCTCCAACTATGGTATTCAAATCTCTCATAGCACGAAGTTTTTGCATTCATTCTCTTTGTGCCACCAATACCATATCTCTTTGTGATGGTTGTGGTTCCTCTTCAATTGGCATGTCTTCATTTATCGTGTCCAATTTCCTCTTCTCACGAAGTTCCCTCATAGCCACTACTTTCTTTGCATTCTTATCTTCTATCTCTTCCTGTGCTGGTTTAATTCTTTATCGTTTCCTCGGCATGACAGAGAATTTGTCTGTAGCATGATAAAGAGACCAATATTAGTTCCTAAGAAATGAATCCATACAAATAACTAAAATATATGTCATTCAACCCTTCATAGTAAATGTACATACAATCATCATGTAAAAGAGTAAATGTCACTCAACCAAAATAGGTACAAAGCATACAAAGCAAATTATTGTAGCCATGAAAAGAGTACATGGGACTTCATGCTTGAAAAGGTTGAGGCAGACCCAATTTGACATGTTTGTTGTTACTAGGGCTACTAGGATTTGGAACTAAGAAGATGTTTTTTTGGTACTAGTGATGTAGAGACACTAGGATAGATGGAGGGTTCCACAAATTGACAAGGTTTTCTTCACACTCTAAAACCAAATTCAAGGATCAACTTGTAAAAGTGGGAACATCAATTAACATATTTGAAACCATCATGAAAAGGTTGGTTTGACATGCCATGGGACCCATCCAGACCATTGGCAAAGGCTAAACAAACTTGGTTTTGGTACTTCCTTCTTCAGGCCTCTAAACCCCCTGTAGCCCTTTAAATAGGAATAGTCAGCAATAACTTTGGATACAGGCCTGCAAACTCAGATCTTAGACAATCCTAAGATACCCATTTGGACTCCCCACAACATATCCCAAATTGGGTATGGGTTGTTTTGGATAGTATAGCCTAACCTATAACCCCTCCTAGTAGCCTAGAGCCCTAATTAGCCCCATTTTGTAAAGCAACCACACTTTCAGAAACTCACATAACTCAACCAATCACTTGGACATCTCAATGGCATGGAAAAACTAAGGATTCTTTAGGTTTTGGGTCCCCATAATGGACTGCAACTGATTGGTCCTATGTTGTTTCCTTACTAAGCTTTTATGCAACACCTAACACATGAGGATGTTAGGTTTCTTCAACAAAACCTCCCTCTTCTCAGATCCCCTACCCAAATCTTATTATGAAACATGAAAACAAACCTAGAAAAATCCATTCCACTAATCAAGAGTGAGTCAAACCAGTGGAATGGAGAGGAAAGGCATAATTCCTACCAAAAACCCTAAGGTAGGGTTTAGTAACCTGATTTTAGAAAATAGTAGAGAATTCAAATGAAAAAATGTTTCAAGACCTCCAATCACTTGCAATGAGAACTTAACTCATACCTATAACTCCCCACAACCTTTAGCCTTATGACGTTTCTGTACAGAGGAGGACCACAGGCAGGAACAACAAAAAACACAAAAATTTGCAGGAAAACTAAATTCTTCTTGTTATTTATTTCCACCAATTCACTTCTTGTTCAAGGAACATCTACAAGGCTTTGGGAATGTATGGAAACCATCAAACTACCCTGTTCTATTTTGAAAGTGCAATTAATTACATGGTTTAACATTGGCATCGGTTGTGTTTTAGACTTAACAATGCCTTCAAACACCTTTACAATGTAATTAAGCTTTTGACAAGGTCTAGCACTCCTTGACACATGCCAAAACACTTACAATGCATGATAATGTATGACTGTCCCTATGATTCTATGATTGTTTCTTGCAACCATGACAGTAACATGAAGAGTTTTGGACATAGTCCTTATTACAAACAAGTGAATGGTCTTCCAAGAACTTATTGAAGTAACAAGACAACATGATCAACATGAAGACAAGACATAAATCATATGGTCTCTTTGGTGCTCCTGCACCAACTAGGGATACTAGGATTTGGGTGGCTTGTGAAGGAATAGACAATAATTGTTGTGTCATGTGCATGTACAAATCATCATGAATAGGTGCATAAGGAATGTCCTAGCCCAAGATATGTGCATACAAATCATCATGTCATGTGCATACTTGTATGATATTGACACCTATTCATTTATATTTTAACTTGTTAATATGACAAGATAATAGTGGGATTGTATTTTTATAATGTTGTAAGGATTTATTCTTCTATAGTTTGACATCATGGTATGTTAAGGTCTGTTTATTACACAATTATTAAAGAGCCCAAGTGTAGAAAATATACATGGCATTGTGTGAGATTGTAGGCGGCTTTCTTGATTGGGAATGTGTCTATTTTAAACATGTATGATAAAGCATGATAAAGTAATTCAAATATAATTAAGAAAAATGTAAAGAACATGCATGTAAAGACTTGACATACCTAAAAAATAAGATTCGAATGGAGAGAGTATCCAATTATGTAGTGTTTTTTTCTTCTTGCATCAAACTCCTCAACAATTTGAGTTTTTCACCACTTGCTTCCTTTTTAATGTTAAATTGAATAACACTCAAATATAATTACTAACAACAATACTATTAACCAATCTATAATGTTAAATTTCTAAAATTGAATCACAATTAACATTGCAACACTACAAAAATTGAAACTTGAATAGATATATATCAAATTTGGTGTAAAAACTATGTTATTTCCTCCTTCTCAAGTAGGCAAAGTAGAAAAGGTGGTGGAAAGATCATGCAAAGGTGGTAGAATGTGTAAAATGTACATTTGAACTTCCCAACAGCATGAAAGCACTTCTTTTTTTGTCAGAACACGTGCATAATCAGCATGGAAATAGAGCATGTGGGCCTAGATCACAGGGGTCAACACTTTTTTACCATTTCTATAGCAAGACAAAATGTGAGTGTGTTTAACGTGCTTGCATTTTTTCCTGCTATAGATTGATCCATAAATATTTGTGCCTATCTCACCTTCGATAGCACCTTTACAATATCTCACCTCTAGTTCTATTAGCTCATTCTATATCTCACTTATCTCTCCCCCTCATCTCTCTACCTCTCCCTTCTCTATGTCTCTCAGTCACTCCTTGTATACCTCAACCCTAAACCCTAAACCTTATCCCTAAACCCTAATCCCTCAACCCTCAACCCTAATCCCTCAACCCTCAACTCTAATCCCTCATCCCTAAACCCTAAATGCTATCCCTATTCTTAAACCCTCAACGGTCTCGATACTATACCTTAAACCCTAATCCATTATCCCTAAGCCCTCCAACCCTATCCCTAATCCTTATATCCTTGACACTCTACTTTAACCCTAATCCCTCGACCCTCAACCCTATCCCTAAACCCTCGACCCTCGAACCTCAACCCTCAACCCTCAATGTTAAACCCTAATCCCTCAACCCTCAACCCTATCCCTAAACCCTAAAACCTCAACCCTCAACCGTCAATGTCAAATCCTAATCCCTCAACCCTTCACTCTAATCCCTCAACCCTAAACCCTATCCCTAAACCCTCAACACTATACCTTAAACCTTAATCCCTCAACCCTCAACCCTAAACCCTAAACACTATCCCTATTCATAAAACCCTCAATGGGCTCGATACTATACCTTAAACCTTAATCCCTTATCCCTAAACCCTCCAACCCTATCCCTAATCCTTATACCCTCGTCACTCTACTTTAACTGTAATCCCTCGACCCTTAACCCTATCCTAAAACCCTCAACCCCCAAACCTCAATGTACTCAACCCTCAATGTCAAACCCTAATCTCTCAACCCTTAACTCTGATCCCACGACCCTCAACCCTATCCCTAAACCCTCAACTTTGAAACCTCAACCCTTAACACTCAATGTCAAACCCTAATCCCTCAACCCTAAACCATAACCCTAAACCCTAAACACTATCCCATTCCTAAACCCTCAATGGGCTCGATACTATAACTTAAACCCTAATCCCTTATCCCTAAACCCTCCAACCCTATCCCTAATCCTTATACCCTCGACACTCTACTTTAACCCTAATCCCTCGACCCTCAACCCTATCCCTAAACCCTTGACCCTCGAACCTCAACCCTCAACCCTCAACCCTCAATGTCAAACCCTAATCCCTCAAGCCTTAACTCTAATCCCTTGACCCTCAACCCTATCCCTAAACCCTAAACCCTAAAGCCTCAACCGTCAACCCTCAACATCAAATCCTAATTCCTCAACCCTTCACTCTAATCCCTCAATCCTAAACCCTATCCCTAAACCATCAACACTATACCTTAAACCCTAATCCGTCAACCCTCAACCCTAAACCTTATCCCTAAACCCTAAACCCTATCCGTAATCCCTCTACCCTCGACACTCTAACCCTAACCTCAAAATTAAATGCTAATCCATCAACCCTAAACCCTTAACCCTAAACACTATACCTTAAACTCTAATCCATCAAACCTAAAGCCTAATCCCTCAACCCTAAACCCTAAACACTATCAATAAACCCTCAACCCTCGACATTATACCTTAAACCCTAATCCCTTATCCCTAAACCCTAAACACTATCCCTATTCCTAAACCCTCAATAGGCTTGATACTATACCTTAAACCCTAATCCCTTATCCCTAAACCCTCCAACCCTATCCCTAATCCTTATACCCTCAACACTCTACTTTAACCGTAATCCCTCGACCCTCAACCCTATCCTAAAACCCTCGAACCTCAATGTACTCAATCGTCAATGTCAAAACCTAATCCCTCAACCCTTAACTTTGATCCCTCGACCCTCAACCCTATCCCTAAACCCTCAACCCTAAAACCTCAACCCTCAACACTCAACGTCAAACCCTAATCCCTCAACCCTAAACCCTATCCCTAAACCCTAAACACTATCCCTATTCCTAAACCCTCAACGGGCTTGATACTATACATTAAACCCTAATCCCTTATCCCTAAACCCTCCAACTCTATCCCTAATCATTATACCCTCGACATTCTACTTTAACCCTCATCCCTCGACCCTCAACCCTATCCCTAAACCCTCGACCCTCGAACCTCAACCCTCAACCCTCAACGTCAAACCCTAACCCCTCAACCCTTAACTCCAATCCCTTTATCCTTAGCCCTATCACTAAACCCTAAACCCTAAAGCCTCAACCCTCAACCCTCAACCCTCAACGTCAAATCCTAATCCCTCAACCCTTCACTCTAATCCCTCAACCCTAAACCCTATTCCTAAACCCTCAACCCTCAACCCTAATCCATCAACCCTCAACTCTAATCCCTCATCCCTAAACCCTAAATGCTATCCCTATTCCTAAACCCTCAACGAGATCGATACTATACCTTAAACCTTAATCCCTTATCCCTAAACCCTCCAACCCTATCCCTAATCCTTATATCCTTGACACTCTACTTTAACCCTAATCCCTCAACCCTCAACCCTATCCCTAAACCCTCAACCCTCGAACCTTAACCCTCAACCCTCAACATTAAACCTTAATCTCTCAACCCTTGACTCTAATCCCTCAACCCTCAACCCTATCCCTAAACCCTAAACCCTAAAACCTCAACCCTCAACCCTCAATGTCAAATTCTTATCCCTCAACCCTTCACTCTAATCCCTCAACCCTAAACCCTATCCCTAAAACCTCAACACTATACCTTAAACCCTAATCCCTCAACCCTCAACCCTAAACCTTATCCCTAAACCCTAATCCCTCAACCCTCAACCCTAATCCCTCAACTCTCAACTCTAATCCCTTAACCCTAAACTCTAAACACTCTCCCTATTCCTAAACCCTCAATAGGATTGATATTATACCTTAAACCCTAATCCCTTATCCCTAAACCCTCCAACCCTATCCCTAATCCTTATACCCTCAACACTCTACTTAAACCCTAATCCCTCGACCCTCAACCCTATCCCGAAACCCTCAACCCTCTAATCCCTCAACCCTAAACCCTATCCCTTAACCCTCAACACTATACCTTAAACCCTAATCCCTCAACCCTAAACCCTATCCCTAAGCCCTAATCCGTCAACCCTCAACCCTAATCCATCAACCCTCAACCCTAATCTCTCATCCCTAAGCCCTAATCACTATCCCTATTCCTAAACCCTCAATGGGATTGATACTATCCCTCAACCATTAACCCTTAAAACATGAACCCTAAAACCTATCCCTACACCCTCGACAGTCGACACTATATCTTAAAACCTAATCCCTTAACTCTCATCCCTAAAGCCTCAACCTTAAATCCTTAAACCTTCAACCCTAAAACCTATCCCTAATCCCTCTACCCTCGACATTCTACTTTAACTCTAATCCCTTTGCCATCAACCCTATCCCTCAACCCTCAACTCTCAACCCTCAACCCTCAACCCTCAACCCTCAACTCTCAACATTAAACCCTAATTCATCAACTCTAAACCCTAATCCCTCAAACCTAAACCCTATCCCTAAACCATCAACCCTCAACACTATACCTTAAACCCTAATCCATATCCCTCAACCCTTAACCCTTAAAACTTAAACCCTATCCCTACACCCTCAACACTCGACACTATATCTTAAGCCTTAAACCCTCATCCCTAAAGCCTCAACCCCCAATCCTTAAACCTTCAACCCTAAACCCTATCCCTAATCTCTCTACCCTTAACACTCTAACCCTAACCTCGACATTAAACGCTAATCTGTCAACCCTAAACCCTATCACTAAACCCTCAACCCTCAACACTATACCTTAAACCCTAATCCATCAACCCTAAAACCTAATCCCTCAACCCTCAACCCTAAACACTATCAATAAACCCTCAACCCTCTACACTATACCTTAAACCCTAATCCCTCAACCCTCAACCCTAATCCATCAACACTATCCCTATTCCTAAACCCTCAACCCTAATCCCTCATCCCTAAACCCTAAACACTATCCCTATTCCTAAACCCTCAACCCTTGACACTTTACCTTAAACCCTAATCCCTTATCCCTAAACCCTAAACCCTATCCCTCAACCCTTAACCATTGAAACTTAAACCCTAAAACCTATCCATAAGCCCTCAATGCTCAACACTATATCTTAAACCCCAATCCCTTAACCCTCATCCCTAAAGCCTCAACCCTCAATCATTAAACCTTCAACCCTAAACCCTATCCCTAATCCCTCTACCCTCAACACTCTACTTTAACCCTAATCCCTTGACCATCAACCCTATCCCTAAACCCTCAACCCTCAACTCTCAACATTAAACCCTAATCCATCAACCCTAGACCCTAATCTATCAACCCTAAACCCTAATCCTAAACCCTCAACCCTCAACAATATTCCTTAAACCCTAATCCATCAACCCTAAACCATAATCCCTCAACCCTAAACCCTATCCCTAAACCCTCAACCCTCAACACTATACCTTAAACCCTAATCCCTCAACTCTAAACCCTAATCCCTCAACCCTCAACCCTAAACCCTATCTTAAACACTCAACCCTCAGCAAGTTATACCTTAAACCTTAATCCCTCAACCCTCAACCCTAATCCCTCGTCCCTAAGCCCTAAATGATATCCCTATTCCTAAACCCTCTACCCAAGACACTATACCTTAAACCCTAATCCCTTACCCCTAAGCCTTAAACCCTATCCCTCAACCCTTAACCCTTAAACCTTAAACCCTAAAACCTATCCCTAAACCCTCAACCCTATAGCCTCAACAATATACTTAAGCCCTAATACCTCAATTATCAACCCTATACCTTAAACTTGAAGCCTACACCCTCAAACCCTCATCCCTAGACCATATAGCCTCACCCTTATATCCTAAACATCGAATATTATGCCTCAACCCTATACTTAAATTAAACCTAAACCATATGTGCTCTCAACCTAAGTCACCCTATGCCATATATACCCTCAATCCATATCGTAAACCCTAAACCCTAATCCCTGCGCCTTACACACTTAATCTTATACACTCAACAACCTAAATATTAACCCTCAACCCTCTACCTATTACTTAAGACCTAATTCCTCAATCCTCAACCCTCAAAACTATATAGGCTCAGGTCCTTATATACACTAAACCCAAAACACTTACATACATACATGCATACATACAAACATACATACATATAAAGATGCATACATACAAGCATGTATACATGTACATGCATACATACCTACAAGAATAGATATAAACATCCATGAAACATACTTATGAAATTTGAACATATCTCATTCAAAGGAAGACATAATGCGAGCGCATTATGTCACACTCGCATTATGTTGAACTGGGAAAACACCAGCAAACATGCAAAAAAGCAAAAAAGCACAACATAACATGCTTGCATTATGTTGTTCTTTGGGAATCCCAAGCCTTGGGCTTGGGATTTGCTTTGAATTTCCAACCCAAAGGCTTGGAGTGCCTTTTCAACATCCACAAATGTGTTTTTGTAGATTCTTCAAGATTTCACATAATTTTGTTTGTGCTAACCCTCAGATTTGCACGTGTTTCAAGGTCAAACAAATCGAACACCTGGGTAATGTTAGGATTTCTCTTAGCTATTTAATGATGTAATTTTTTTCACATTTTGACAATGTTAAGCCTTTCATCTTTAATTTCTTTTGTTTGTGTGTCTAGTTTTGGGCAAAAACCACTATTTGGTCTTTTTTTCATTGTAAATTAACCATTCATTGAAATTTCAAAAAAATTACATATTTAGAAACTAGACTCCATTCTACACATATTAAAAAAAAATATTTTCAATTAGTTTTCAAAATTTATAGGGGTAGCACAACCAAAATTCTATTTTTTAGGATGTGTCCACTTTGAAAATTAGTAAAAAATCAAATATTCATCAAAAAACTATCAAAAAAATTGGGCATAAAATACATGCTGTTAGCTAATTTCTCACTGAAGTGGTTTTAAAAATACCAAAAAAAAAGTTAACCTTTTGAGGGAGCCACAAAACATGCTATGTTATGTTTTTTTGACATAAATAACACCAATTTCTGTGGCTCCCCCTTTTGAACCCCTTAATCTATACCATTTTCAAAAAAATTAGTAGTTTAGAAAGTAGACTCGGAGCACTACAAACAATGTTTTGGTTGCATCTCCAAATTTTGAGTGTAACTATGCTCAATTTCTCATCCAAGGCCAATATTTCCTGATTTTAGAAAAAAAGTGGCCACTTAAGACCCATTTTTGGCCCCCCATCTTCTTGCACTTACCCATACACATATATATGCAGGATGAGATTAGATTAGGTGTAGGATCATTGATGAGCCTACATAGGTGCACGAGTCATCTCTCATATTTCAGGTCCTATAGTTAAATCCTATGTGATTTTAAAGTCTTTTGTATCATTCAACCTTGCATTTTGTATCTATACTCTAGAGCCTAACTAGTTCATTCAAGTGTTTTATTGAAATATAGGAATTGGCGCCACAAACATCCAATCTGTCATATGAATCGGCACCATCTTTTGCATAGGAGCATGGTAGGAGAGATGATGAGTCTGTTGTGGTATGCTTAGACATTTTAAAGTTTAGATTTAAAAATTTAATTTGATGGTTTGGTTTTAAATATTTGATTTAAATTTATTTAGGATGTAGTTTTGACATTAAAATTGATTTGAAGCTTCTTTTTCTTGTACACAGCATGAGTTGCCCTCTCAGCTGCATGGGACCAAAAGGCAGCTTGAAATACATGATGATCAAACTTAGTGTGCACACATGTTTTAGATTGATGGATGGATGATGGATGTCGATGATGACATGATGTATTAGATTGTTTATGACTATTTCAATATTGACTATTTCATGACTATTTCAGTATTGAATAGACATGTATATGTTTTGTGACTATTTCACTATTATTACATGGACTGTTATTATGTCAGTATTTATATCTCGTAGACTATTTCATCTAGACTAGATTTTTCTATTTATTGAATTTCCACTATATACATCTATATTCAAACTTTAATTTCATATATCTCATATTTAACACTTCAAATTAAATCACATGTTTAATTACATAAAATTGTAAATTTACTAATTCTAATTAGATAAGAGAAAAATTTCAATTGATTTAATTTATTAAACATTTATTAGATACAAATGAGATAGGTTGGATAGTTTATAGACTAAATGTACCTTCCCTAAATAAATTTAAAAAATAAAATGAAAATTAACAAGTTGTTGAACTAGAATGAATATGTTTGGATTTACATGAGTCAAATGTTGGGACACTTGTGTTAAATTTTAATTGAGGTAAATATTTAGGAAAATTTTATTGATTAGATTTTTCAATCTACTAACCATGTTTATCAATTTATTTTTAATTCTAGATTAAACATTTCATAGATCAATACCTTCCCTATAAATTTACGAAAAAAAATTAAATAAAATTAGAGAAATACTTGTACCGTTTAAATTTAAAGTTTAAGAAATTTTGAAAATTAGAGAAATTATTTAGTCTACCCTAAATTATATCAAAAGAAAAATAGAGCAATTTACATGTAACATAATAATAACTTAATCAATTCAAGCACTTAATAACTTAATCAATTTCATCAAGAGCATTAAATAATAACATTCCTGAAGTAGATAAACTACTAGATTAGCTTTTAATTCATGTCTTTGTATGGTTGTAATCATTCCAACTTCATCTCATAGTTCTCAGAAACCTAATTTATCAGTAGCTAAGAATCTTCAAAGGTAAATGTTTCGAGTTCTCAATTTCAAAGCTAACATGACTTCCAAGGAAAGAGCTTTTTAGTCAACAACATTTTTGGAAGTTTAATTAAAAGGGGAGTGGGAGTTCTACTCTCCCATTTTCTCAAGTTAGAACTACCCCAACTCTAGCTCTTGTCCTACATCTAACTCCATCAAAGTGGAAATCAAAATCCTAATTTTACCAATAGTGGTTACCTTTAGGTTGTCGGAGCCACATAAGGTCTCTCTACATGCAGTGATATTGGTTTGGCAATATCCCACTCTCCAAGAGGGATAAGGGAATGATGTTGACCATGGCACCATCATCCATGAGGATCCTCTTAAAGCAATTATCATAGATCCATACTTGTAAATATAGGTTAAGGGGTCTCTTCTTCTAGCTAGCTCAACTTTTGTAGGGATTTTCTTGAGGTTTCAAAAGAAATGTAGATCATGTAACTCAGTGTTGGGTGGGCTCAAATTAGGTCAACTTGGTTGATAGGATCTTTTGGGGGTGGTGTTATGTGGTTTACATATTTCAATTCGATGGCCTCTAGAAGAGATACATGGTATGATGAGGATTTTCTCTCAATGAACAAGATTTTTGTGAACATCTTTTTGAGATCATCCACCAAGTTGCAAGGACCAATAGAATTAGGAGTGGGGTCAACCATGGAGACTGCATGCATGTGATACTCCACTTTTGGAGATGCCCAAGGTTCTTGGTTTTCATCATTTTGAACTAATTCAACTAATTCAAACATTTTGGTCTCTCCCTTTATCCCCATTTGAGGGGTGTTAGATCCTTCTAGGTGAGAGGCAACTATTGATCTAGATGTGGAGGCATTAGGATAATTGGGATGATTCAAAGTGTTCTTGTGCTTACATGGTGGGAAGCGATTTTGGTAGATCCACAAATTGGAGTTTTGAGTGGCGAAGGGCTATTGAAAATTATGGTTCGGGGTGTCCTAGAGATGATTATACATCCATGAATAAGTGTTTTTCTTTTGATGATTGTACGTCCATCAATTCTCAAAATGCACTAAAAAGATTTTTTGTAGGATTTATATGGGAGATTTTGAACCTCCTCTTGTGTCTAGGAAATGGGCCACTAACTCATTTGGGTCCTATTTGACACTAGGGAATTCTCTAATTGTATACTTTTAACCAGCTTATTCATGTCAAAGAAAGTAACAAACTCAAAAATTATCATTTTGAATGTAATTTCATCAATCTGTACTAAATAATAACTTTTAATGAATTTGCATTAGTTAGTTTTTCATAACTTCTATGTACAATAAAAAGAGCTCCCCTTAGCTTCAAGAAATATAAATATTCTATGCTGACAAGGCCAACCATGTGAAGGTGGAAGCTCATGTGGCCTCACCTAAGACCTAAGACATATGTATTCTAGTTCTATGTAGGACACCTAAGACACATATTGTATAGACACCTAGAAATTATAACTTTCTACTTAAGACATAGGCTTTAGACACCTATTACATGGTAGACCTAGTTGACATATCTAGTATCTACCTAAGCCACCTAGATTAAATTAGAACCTTATTCTAGTCTTTAGACAAGTATTTGATAAATAGTATCTACCTAAGACACCTAGATTAGATTAAATGCCCTTTTTCTAATCTTTATGTACCTAGTTGACATATAAAATACCTAAGACACAGGTAGAGACACATGTATTATATAGTTAGAACCCAAGACACCTAGAGACACCTAGATTTTATACAATGTTATTCTCTAAGTCTAGATCATCTAAGATTTTATACTTGACACCTAGAGAAGTTGAAGACTCTAGATATGAAACATGTGTAGAGATCATACCTGTGTAACAAGAAACAATAGATTTGAATCCTTTCAACACTACATGTGAAAAATGTAAAAACAAATATAGAGGTTAGGCCATGATGAAACATATATAAAAATTTAGGTCTCTAGAGATCATTTTATTTAAAGATAGAATTTGTCAAGAAGTTCCATTTAAATTATAATGAATGGAAAGAAATATTGAAGCATAAATTAAAATAATTAATAGTATAGGTCTAGTGAATACCTGAAATAAAGTGTAAGTGAAATTTAACACAGGTTATATGTTTCCAGCCTCTATTATGACTGCAAAAAACATCTCTTGCACCATGTAATGTATTGTAAAAAAGTTAGAATGTGTAATGATCTTTAAGAGAATTAGGAATATTAATATGAACGCTTAAGGGGAGTTAAGAGGATGGATTAAAATAGGAGTTAAGAGGATGGATTAAGGGGTGATGGAATCAACTGTAGTATTTAAATGGTAAGGGTACATGCACTAACTTATATCATTTAGCTAGGGGGAGACTCAAGGGGAGTTAAGAGGATGTCTTAAGGGGAGATGGTCCAATCAACTATAGTATTTTTGGTAAGGGTACATGTACTAACTTATATCATTTAGCTAGGGGATGGCTTAAGGGGAGTTAAGAGAATGTCTTAAGGGGAGATGGCCCAATCAACTATAGTATTTTTGGTAAGGGTACATGCACTAACTTATATCATTTAGCTAGGGGATGGATTAAGGGGAGTTAAGAGAATGTCTTAAGAGGAGATGGTATTTTTGCTAAGGGTACCTGCACTAACTTATATCATTTAGCTAGGGGATGGCTTAAGGGGAGTTAAGAGAATGTCTTAAGGGGAGATGCAATCAATTAGGGATATGACTTACCTAACTTATGGAACATAACTAAGGCATGTATTAAGAGGACTTAAGAGGATGGCTTAAGGGGAGATGCAATCAATTAGTTAAGTTATCAATCATATTAAATCCTAAACTCACATCCTAGACAAAGTTTAAAAGTTTAAAAATTTCTACATACCTGTTAATCATTTAAAACATTTACTCCATTGTACTATCTACATCCTCTTTTTTTTGTATTGCATCTATGATTGCCTCATGCTCTTCCATAGAAAGTGTCCATAATTCTTTTGTGATAGGTCTCCCTTTATATCTCACTAATTGTATATTTGTTGCCACAATCAGATGCAAGTAGTGCAAAATTTTTTTATGTCTTTCATAATCTTCAAATGTAGGTATACATTCCTCCTTATCAAATATTTACATAGCCAAGTGCCAGTAACAACCATAGAACCTGTTAGACACTCAAAGTTATCATCATCTACTCTAGGTTGTAACAACTTATGTTTTGCCTCAACAAACTGAGCCAACCAATACTCTATTTCCTCTTCATTACCCTCGGGTGCAACAACAACATACACATGTCCTGCAAAAACATTTCAAATTCAATAAATCACAAAAATATACATACATACATATGTACAATTAAGTATATATATCCAAAAAATGTATCGAAAAGAAATATTGAATGAATTTGTACCTTCTGGTATGAGGTCTGAAATACGGTCAGTCATTTGATGCTTGCAAATGATTATCCTCCTCAAATGGTATCTCATTTTGATCATGTGTTTGTAGAGGTGTTAAGGACTTTTGTTGCCATTCTTCAACCCAATCTATATTTTCACATGCTTCCCACTCACCTGCGATACAAAACTGACAAAAACATGTGAGCTCCCTAGTCCATAGAGTCCATGTGCTTACATTTGAACTCTTAAATGAATGCCATTTTGCTGATCCACTAATTGTATCACAATCAAATTGGGGAGGAATGTTTTCTTCTTCAACCAACCAAAAAAACTGTTGAACTTTAGAGTTCTCACTTGATCCTGTAGTCAATTTTGCATTACACCAATCCACAATTGCATGTGCATCTTGAAACTTTGTTGCATCATGAAATTTTAGTTGCTCCCTAGCAAGAGCCCTTTTCACACATACTCTAGCTCCATCATGTTCTCCTTTACCATGTCTAACTTCAAATAAAGTCCAAATATGTTGGATATTGTTTTCTTTATGGACCCTACTTAACAAAAAAACACTCAAGAACTTTTGAATTTTCCTGTACAATTGTCTGACATATGAAATGTTGTGTCATTTGGATTTGTCTTTCTTTTAATTTGTTGTAAAATACTTTGAAACAATACTGCACAAACTCTGATGAATGTAATCGGTTATCACTCACATAGAAATGGTACTCTCTCAAAATTTTTGTGTCATCTTCTGTACTATCAACTGCATGTCTATATATAATATGAACAAATATGGCCACCTGTACTGAGTTGTAATATTGTGATTGAATCTCCTCTTGTGGAGCAAGTGTATAGTTTTCTACAAAGTCAACCACTGAAAGTATATTTCCAATAGGAAATGTGTTCTTACATCTACAGAATTGTTCATCAAGCCACTGAGAATATTGAGATTGTTTGACATATTTATACACAATCTTATTCTTGAACTCTATGATGATTGTATGTACACTACTTTGTTCTATGACTAAATCACAATGCTTTCTAGTTTTTCCATCTTTTAATAGATATCAAACATTGGTGAACTTCTTCACCTCCACTAAGTGTTATCCAAAATCATGTGAACTACTTTCATGCATGCATTCTCCTAACAACGAAAGGTTACCACATCTATTGCATTGTCTAGAAACACATGGTTTTGAAAAATAGAATTGCCCCTCAGTTGTTTCACAAAGTATACTTGTTATAAAATCCTTAACTATTGTAGGTGGCATATTAATACCACATTTCTGCATAATTTGGTTAGTATGCAAAGTACAACATATATTTCAAAAAACATCATAAAAATAATGAAATTGCACATGAGTTTTACAACAACAAGAGATTCGTTGCTTATTAATCTTGACATACCAAGGTTTGCATTTCTCAAATGATCTTTGACTTATACTAAAATTTTCTATATAACTCTATTTGAGTCACGTCTAAAATATGTTTTGGATGAGGATCACAATTTTTTGACCCCACCCTTAATTTCAAAACATCTCGAGCATTTGATGAAACTCTTGTCTTATCATGCCAATATTTTTTAATCAAAGACCTAATTTCATTATTTAATTTCATGTCAGGCCTTGGGAGTCTACCACTAAAAGTCCAACATTGGTTGACTGGATCCTCTTCAATAAATAGTCTTCTCTTTGTTGCTCTTCTTAAAGTTATAACATGCACATTTAATTATCCACTTGTTTTACATATCATTCTTTTGCTCACAACTGATTTATTAACTAAAGCAGTTGTTATTTCTCTATGTGTTGTATTCTTATCCTTAGATCAACTATTTTTTCCTATAGAACCAATAGCATTAGCAACACTAGACATAACTTGTTCCATTGATTCATCCACCTTTTTGGGTTTTACAAAAATGCCTAATTTTTTTTTTACTTTTCTCATTTTTGTCATTCTCATCAATTGTAATACAAGTTGACATTGAAATCCAAGAGTTTTTCTATAAAAAAATTGTTTGTACAATCTATTTGCATGTGTTTGAATTTGTCTCCAAGATATCTTACCACAAAGATCCTTCAAAACATTACTTTCAATTTAAAAAAAAATATTTTCATTTTCATGCATACAAGGGTTTTCATTTTCATGCATACAAGGGTTTTCATTTTCATTTTTTATTGTCTTGTTTCTAGTAGAAGCATTTATCTCATCAACATTATATCTAGCTTGATTTAAATATTTAATCTCATTATCATTGAATGGATCATTCGAAGACATATCTGGATTCGTTCTTATATTTGCATTTTCCATGTTCTTGACCTCTTCCACATTTGCATACTCTACATTCATTTCATTCAAATTGGTCTCCTCTTCAATGTTCTCCTCCTTAATGTTCTCCTTTTCAATAGTCATCGAACTGGATGCTACATCATTCTTCATTTCTTTAATCCTCTCTCTCCTATCTCTTTGTCGTTTTGCCTCTTTCTCTCAATGTGCTTCAATTTCTTCAACTATCATAACCTTCCTCTTCCTTTTTTGCTGACGTTTATTTGATCCCATGATTATCAAAATGTGTTGCATCTCTTCTTAAAAAATGTATGAAATACAAGTAGAAATAGATCCTTTGTTCAATATGATAGTTGTTTGATATTTGTTTGATCTCTCCAAGAAATTGAATCCTTCTAAAAAATAGATTTCTTACTTCATCACATTTGAAAATTCTCTTAATGATTGAATCCCTGTAAAAATTGTATAAAACATGTCTTCTTAAAAGTTCAAATTAACACTTTGCATATAAAAAAGTTGTAGAATTTGTCACTATCGGTGTGTTGGTAAAAATGAATGTCTCTCCAAGAAGTTGAATGCTTGTAAAAAAAAATTCTACTTCATTCCATCTGAAAATTCTCCTTATGATTGAATCCCTGTAAAAATTGCATAAGATATGCTTTGTTGAGAGCTCGAATCGAGACTTTGCACATAAAAAAATTGCAGAATTTGTCACTGTCCATTATACTGGTAAAAAGGAATGTTGTATGTTTTAGGTTGTACTACGAATTTATGAAAAAAAATAAATAACAGCTAAAATAGAAATGGGTGCCTGTTTTAAAAAAGAAGAAATGGGTACCCGTTTTAAAATGAGTACCTATTTTGTGAAAAGAAAAATAAAATGGGTACCCGTTTGTAATGGGCACCCATTTACAAATGGGTACCCACTTTTTGTTTCTACAAATGTGACACCTACCAATTTGCCCTTGTTTTAGGATTGGTAAAGGCTTGGAAACATGAGCCTAAGCCTTGGATCTGCAACTAACCTGCAACTAAGAAGCCATGAAAATAATGGAAGAAAAAACTAGTTTCACCACTGTGGCTGACAACTTTTTTTGTCAAAATATTTTAACAAAATTAAAACCCATTATAGATCTGAAAGTCTAGTTTTCAAATATATAACTTTTTTTACTATTGAACATAATTTTCTGTTTATTAATCATTTTCTAAACAAACTAACTCATAAACTTTAAATAACACAAGTTACTATTTTTTTAATAACTTTTGATTTTGAAAGTTTCTTGAAAAAAAATTATGTCTGACCAAACTAGACATCATTCTCTACATGTTGATTCTTTTTTTTTTACTGAATTGATTAGTTTAGCTCAAATTATGTTGGCCATACATGAGGGGTTTTAAAAAACAGTAATTAGGCTCATTAAAAAATTAATAAATAAATATTTATCCAAAAATTACAAAAAAATATCCTGACCAAAATTCAATATCCTAAGAATCTTTTCACAAAAGGAATTATAAAAATACATTAATTTAGGTCAAATTATGTTGGCCATACACATGCATGCTTTTGCAAAAAATAGGAGACTTTTAAAAAGCCACTTTTTGTACATCCAATAAAAACCCAACTTGCATCATCTGGGTATTTGAAAAAAATATATATTTGAAAACTAGAAACAAAATCCTACATTTATTATTTTTACATCATCTTAATATGTTATGTGCAAGTGCTTCAAATTGTCACTTCAAGTATGACAAAATTTGAAAAATAGGAAAAACACTTCCACTTTTTGGCCAAAAAGTGAACTCATCTTCTTGCACTTACCTAAATACTTTGATAGTGAAATGTAGATTTTAGAACTATTGTTCTGTCATAGAGAAATATTGTCAACCTAAAAGCCAATACTAGAGAACTTGTAGAATGTGAACCGATGAATTTCAAGCTCTACAAATCTAGATTTAGATGCTCATGACATGTATCTTCAATGTCTCAAAACCACAAATCAAAATGTTCATTAGCGGAGGAATGCAAACCAAATTACTCAGGTACTCTATATTGTTTCTAGCTTAACTTTGTTCACTCAGACTTAAACAATTCACCATATGACTTCCAGAGGAAATCAAGACTTGAACACTAAATCATGACATCACTAGATAGCTATGAGTAACATACTAGAACTGCATGACAAGATCTTCAATTGTAGAGGAGTACCAACTGAATTACTATCACTATCTTAGTATCCTGTCAATACTTAGTCAATTTGGCTAAGTTAGTCTTTCCGGACCAAAAGGCTATGCATAACTTTGGCACAGGAGTTGTCTCCAAACATGTTAGGTTGTTGTTGCCATCCATGACAACATCAAATCATCGGTGTCTCTTGACTATGTTGCCAACATAATCAAGATTAAAAAACCAAGTAGGTAAGTTAAGGGCATAGATACTACCTTGCATGTGTCAAAGATACTCAGCCTGGACACCTAATGCAAATTAGGAATTCTATAACTGTCATTCTCATCATCAAGCATGCAATGCACAATTTGATGTGCCAAACTAGTGATGTGGGTTTTCAAGGAGGGCTTATCCGCTACATTTACTATTCCTCAAGATTATGAAGTACCATTCCAATGTCATTCAAAAAATTGTTACAAAACCTTGCTATAAAAAATACATGTCATTTTAAAAAATATTAAAATCAACCCCCACTTTGGCACTTACCTTATTGCCACTGGTTGAAAAGCTCCCACTCTTATTCAATAATTAAAACATAAAAAGGCTTAATGTTTACCCTTTTAAGAAAAAGTAAAAACACACAGTGTAAAAAAGATAAATTATTTTTAGAGAGATCAATATTATGTGATTAATTTTTTCTAGTATTATTCCACCTTTTAATAAACCACTCAAAAAACACACCCATAACACCTAAAATTTTTGGCCAATCAAAAAACAACAACAATATTGGAATCAATAAAAAAATTATTATTAATTTTTTCAATATTAATTGTTAAAAAAATTGCATTTACATTTTCTAAATTATTTAACAATAAAAATAATTGTTTTGATTGGTTTATAGACATTACACATTGTTTACCAATAAAAAATTATCGTTTTAGATTGGTTAATTTAAAAAAAAACTAGATTACAGTTTTTTTATTATAATAGTATTGTCAAAGGTAGGTACTAATAAAATATTATATGTCTTTTAAAATTAGTATTTAAATAACATTTTTAAAGAAGAAAATAAATTTTTTTTTTGTCTTTTAAAATTAATTTAAATAACTACAAAACAATTTTACTTTTTTTGTCTTTTAAAGTTAGTATTTAAATATTTTTTTAAAGAACAAGACATATAAAAGAAATGGTAAATTATGTGATCACTCACACACACAAGCAATCACACCCATTATGCAATGGTAATGCCAATAAACATTTGGATGCACCACAATAGAAGAAGCAAATAAGGAGCATAAAACAAGTGCATTTTTCCTATTGATTGTTGCACTTTACAAAATTCAAAGAGTGAGGAGATGAGGTATGCAAAGAGTTGAAATGCCTACCCAAAGGAAGATGGAAAAGCCCTTGGTGAGCCTCCTCCCTTTTCCTTAGGGCTACATATGCATTGTCTTGTATTTTTGTGTATCATTGGAAGGTAAATGTCGATGAGACATAGGTCTACTAAGTGTCAAACTTGTAAGTGCTCAAAATTGTATAGGCCTACATGATTGTATAATGACGATTTGGTGGTTGAACTCATGACCCATGTGGTGTGAATAATTTATCTTCAGAGCTTCTCCACCTTGATGGATGTCCCCCTTGTGTTTCTAGGACCCTCGAACCTCATGTGTTCATCATCCTTACAAACAACATACTCATCTTGTGCATCGTCTCCTTTTGAAATGGAGTTTCTGCACTTTTAGTTGGAGGGGTTCTTGAGAGACCTTAAGGTCACCCAAGCAACTTGGGTTAAGCTATAGGGTATCTTAGAATACCTTCCTTATTAAAATGGGTGACCCATCTTTCTAAAAGAGGTGACCTTGTTGTGTTTAGTTGGTGCGTGAATCTTCTGGTCTCGATAGTTTCTCTTCCACTTTGGTCTCTAATTAACAATCTTCTTAAGTCTTGATGCTATGAGTCACTACCCCTAACTACAACTATCCTCCCCTTGAGTGATTGTCATCTGCCTTTGATTTCTTGTTCATTTTCCTATTTAAAGTTCCCATGCCTCATGTATCTAGGTGGAGGTCTTGCTTCTATTTGGTTACTTTTGCATGATTTTGCAAAGAAGCTATGTATCTTCTTCCTCTTTGAGTAGGATTAAAATATCATCTTAATAGGTACACAAACTCTCCCTTTTAATCCAAATCCAAGATTCATCAAAATATCCTTATAGTCTATGAGCCTTCCTATGTATCATTTTAAGCTTTCGAATCTTCCATACCATCTTACAAGGAATCTTAAATCTCTCTATAGAATTTTATCTTCCCTTCCTTGCTTCCATCAAGAGGAAAACCCTAAAGTTGAAAAGGAAAACATAACACAAAAATTGGATCCTTTAAGAACACAAATCACTACAACTTCAAGAAAGCTCCATTAAGTTTCAAATGGGTTCCCTAGTTTTATTCATTTCTATATAAAAGCATTCTTTTGAAGGAGGTAGTTAAAATTAGTAATTAGATCATTAACTTACTCAAGATCTAAAACATTTCATTACCACTTCTTGATTATATTTAGATTATGTTATTACTTTCTAGATTAGATTATATTTAAGTTACTTCTTTAGAGTAAATTGCATTTAGAATATTCTTTTAAATTTTCTTTCATTTATTTTTCTTCAAAGCACTTTGTAAATTTAAAATATTTACAAAAACAAGTTATATTTGTTCAAAAACAAGATCCAAGATCCATTTGTCTTCAACAATCAAAACAATAACAAGATTTATTTGTCAAATGGAAAATAGAAAATAAAAAACAAACCATAGAGATTACATTTAGGAAAATTCAATTCACTAAAAATTGTAAAAAAAAAAGAAACTTCTTTCAATTAATAGAGCTATTTAGTGCACTTAAATATTTTTTTCAAAAAAGAACAAAAAAATAGTGTAAATGTAAAATTCATTCTACATTGAACATAAAGGTAGATTAAATTTTATTAACAAATGTGTGGTGTATTAGTTAAACTAACAAAATGTTCATTTGAAGTTATATTAATTTAATTAAACGTAAAATGGAGAAAGAATTGGGAATGGAAAATAGTAAATTTAGAAAATAGACAAGCAAAATGTGAAAATAAACTACAAGCTATAGATATTTTGCAAGATGAATTTAGAAGTTTTAATGCCAACATGTTCACTCTATTGTCTAGAAAACATGTTATCATCCCAAAATGTCACAAAAATGAAGTGTCTATATAGATTTAATAATTAATGAACATATAGAGAATGCAAACACACAAAAGGATATAGGGTATATCTAGAAAAGTATATAATGGCAAAAGTATATATTTTAACTAGATTTCAATCTTGAGCATAATGATAGAATAACAACAAAAGGTTAGAGAAGATGTAAACCTCCATGTGAGAATTGAGTATTTAAGTGTACTTATAGTTGGGATAGAGAAAAAGGTGGTGATTTCTTGGGAGATTTCCAAAATGGCCAAGCCCCAATTATGGTCTTTCAATGAAGAATGTGTGCTACTATTCTATGTGCATCTAGGACTAAGAGAAAAAATGGATATGATAAAGAAATAATAATAAGTGTGTCTACAATTATCTCCATGTGTATGGAGAAGAGTTAGGAGATGTAGAATCTAGAAATACCAAGTGAACAATACAATGTAGAAATAACAAGAAAAGAAAAATAGAACTTGTAAGTTGACTATCCTAAGAAAATAGTGACCAATGGTGTGTAAAAATATTGACAATGGTAGTAGAGGATGCTCACAAAATAAAGAGCTATTGTAGAGTGTTGGAATTCTATAGAGTCCTATAGAAGATTGGAGGAGAATAGTTGGAACAAAAAACTAGTTGAACAAAGCATGAAGAAGGAGGAATCCCAATTCAAAATATAAATCAGTCAAGAGGCTATTGGTAAAGGAATTAGAAAAAGACTATTAGAAACTTGACGAGCTAGGAAAATGATTCTTACAAATAAGTAGAAGTCAAATAGACATATATTTTGGATGGGAGATGTAAAGCTTGCATGATTGTATGGTTGTAAGACACTAGTACACTTGCATAGACATTTGTGTGACTATTTTAATGTCTAGGAAGAAACAAATTTAAAACATTACAAAATGGTCACATTGAACACATTAAACATTAAAAATACAAAACAAGAACATAGACACATACAAAAAAAAAAAACTTTGCATCTTGATTAGTAACTATGCTAGGAAAGAGGGATAAAATGGTCCCTAAACATACTACACATGAATGGACACTAAATAAGAATAATTTGTAGTGTTGAAATTGTAGGGTTTGTATTTTTTGACCTTGTATTTTCCCCCCACTTTAGTGGGCTAATGTCACTATGTGATATTAGGGTCAATGCACAAAGATGAGGGACCAAAAAGTGGCCACAACCACTTTTTGGTCCCATATTATAAGCTATAACATGAGTGCATTATAATGCACTTGCATTATGGCTTAGTATTACTGAGCCTAACACATGAGCGTGTTATAATGCACTCACATTTTAGGTTTGTGAAAACACAAAATAAAAATAGCAAAAAGTGAAACCCATAGCTCATTTGCAAAAATTAGTCTCATGTTTCACTTCTACTACCATGAGCATGGTATAAGAGACATAAAAATAACAATTCCAAAGAGAAAATAACAATTTCACCATGCCACCTCACCAATCCCACTCTCGAGGACGTCATGCATGAGGTGTAGCAGCTGAACAAGGTAGGATTTGATTTTTTTGTGAATTTGAAAAGAATTTTTTAATTTTGTAATGTTTTAATTAGATTTTTATCTTGAATTTTCAGCCAATGAGCCACCACAAAACCCTAATCTAGCAGAGGATGCTTAAAACAACCCCCAACCCCCTCAAACTGAGGAGAACCCTTAAAAATCCCCACCTTCATGTCCTCACCATCAAAGAGACAAGAAAATTATTTAGGGTGAATTGAAGAAAACTAAAAACATCTTGAAACCCTAATTGAAACATTAAATACTCCAAATAGAAGCACCGATCATAGGAGATCCCTTGCCAATTCATTAGAGATCATTATTTCTCATATTGAATTGGTGACAAACCAAATTACCAAGTGGAATGCCTATAGGGAGAGGAGTTGGTAGTACTACGCTAACAAATTGTCTTACAAACAAGTTAAGGACAAAAAAATTAAAAAATCTCAATTATGCTCACATTTTATCAATCTTGTAAAAGCCCTCAAACCATCACAAAAGTAAAATAAAGAAAATAAAGTAAATAATCCATTTAAATTACAACATCATAAGTTACGAAAGTAAAAAGAGGTAATTAATCCACTTAATTACAATATCACAAATAAAAGATAAATCTTATCAATATAAATCAATAAAAGTCATTAAATCTTATGAAAGTTACGTGCTCAGTCTAGGTGAAAGCACTTTAAAATAATATACAAAGTTCATTGGCATTCATGTCATAATACATCCAATTACAAGTTACAATAATCATGTACAAGTATAAATAAATCAATATGCTCTCCAGTCGCCACAAACCAAGTGGTTTCCCTATGAGCCGAGAGATAGGAACATGGCTCAGGTGCTTTTCCATCCAACCATGAAGCAATTACACTTCCTCAGATCCCTTCATGACACAAAGGAAACCTAGCTCTGCACGAAATGTCTAGCTACCTGGAACAACTGGCAGGTGGGAAAACCCAATGCAACCTGATGTCTTAATGTGTAATTCTAAATAATGAAATGCAGATTGTCTCATAACAAGATGTGGTAGAGATATATATCAATAAGTTTGCTAGATAAATATTCATCTTTTTCAATGACAACTCATTTAGATCTAAACCTTTAAAACACAGCAACTGGTTTAATTCCTGAAAAGAGGAAAAACCATCTTTGATAATCCACATTCAACATTCTAGCCCAGTAAGTAATCGAAACACATTCCTAGATAAAAATCTACTTTCTTTCCCCATGAACAAGAAAAATTAAAACAATAGAATAAAACAATCAATGTTCTCCTATAACCCATTCCTAATTCCCCTTTCCAAACATCAATCACGAAAACTCACTTTGCAAGCAATAGTCCATCATTGGTTCATACAATTGCATCTAAAGGTTGTCAAATTGGTTTTATTTCCTAATTCATATTTAATTCAAATTCCATAATAAATAAAGTTTTCTAATCATTCAAACCAAGTATACTAATTCTCTTCAAGAAGCTTTTAATAAGTCAATGTTATTTACATCACGAATTTTACTCCATCACTCTAACATATAAAGAAAAGAGAATTTTAACATCAATCTATTCATTCATTTATGTAAGTATAAATTGGGTGTCTAAAATCTTATTATAATCCTTAACTGTAATTCGTTGTCAAAAAGGTTGAAGAAAATCAATGTTTAACTCTTTCCATTCAATTCCAGTTTAAGTTTCAAGCAATTCATTTGAATAAGAGTTAATAATAATATATGATTGTTTTAGCATCTAACAACTAAATTTAAGAGCATAGGTAAATATTAGAAAATCCTACAGTTTATGTTTTGAGTAATGATATAATTGGTTTAAGAGTGTTTTAGAGAAGCTACAGGAACTGATAAACGGGCGACAAGAACTGATAAACTAACATAAATTTAATACAGCTACAAGAACTATTTTAAGAGGATAAAAATAGAATTATTTAGATCCATGACATGATAACAACAAGATGAAGGTCAGCAAATAACAAATAAGCAAACAACTAAATAATTTCAGTGATCAAAAGGGTAGGTAAAAAGACAGCTACAGGGACTGTATAACTAGCAATAGGGATAATAAAACAACGACCATAGGCTAGTAAAATCCACGCAGACATGGGAGGTTTCTTATTAGTGGCTAGGTAGATTTTTAGGAGAGGATGTTTCTTTATAGTAGGCCATTATACACAGCCAAGCCACTTAGAAAATAGGCTATGACAAAGATAAGAGTAGAGGGAGAATAACAACAGTGTAAGAGGTAGAATTGGGTCAGTGACAGAATAGAAACAAGAGGAGTTTGATCCTGAAACCATAGATAGAAAAAAAACTATTCTCGTACCAACATATCCACAACATTCAGTGTTATTTCACCATTAATCTATTGCTAATAACAGTAAAATACCTGATTATTCTGATGCTAAGGTTCAAATTATGTTCATGCTACTTATCACCTCTTTCTTTCAATCACTCAAAAATGATCTCTAGCCTTTCCTTTCTCCTGCCAAAACATAGTGTCCTCTTCTCTGCCCAATCTTCTTCTTTTTGTCAAAAAGAATGCTCTTTCTTCCCTTCTGTTGTAATGTTTTATTAGAAATTTCTCCTAATATTGGCATTGAAAATTAGGTTTTAAGGCTACCTTTTTAGCTAAAGTTTTTATTTACATTTGCATGAAATTTGGCTTTCAAAAGCCTCCATAAATAATAAAAATAAACTTATTTTAATCTTGCATGATAGAATTATTATTCTTTTAACTCTTTTTATTAGATTTCTAAATATAATATTCATAATAATAAAGCAATTTATCTAATTTTAAATAAGTAACAACCATTTCTTTTAATTCCTATATTTAATTTTCTAAATATAATAGTTATTATTAATATAATTTATTTATCTTCAAAATAGCCTAATCACTTAAATCAAACAAGAAGTATTTAAAATAATATAAAATTATATATATATATATATATATATATATATATTGCAATTTAAATTTAATTGTTTTAAGTTTAATCTAGATATTGTCTTCCAAATATCAATATTTAAATAATTAGGAAAACATTTATTATTTATTATTAAATAATATAATTACATCTATACCATTTAAAATATATAACGAAAGAACTTAAATACTTATAATTAGATCATGCATTCGAAAAGAACTTTTATGGCAATTAAAAACATAATATTTCTGTAAGTATCTAACCATCAATCACATTTATTATCCAAACAACAATGCATAATAAACAATTCAAAATGCAATATGAGGCTACGTGAGTGTGTGAGTGCATCAAGATTAACCATCCCAAATAGTTCTTGCCAAGTGGCTAGAACACCTCTGCCTCAACCATGTTCTCATCTTCGATGAGTACCTGCATTCATTCTCACTCAACTCAATGTCAATAGGCTAGTTCCTCAAAACATAGCTGAAGAAAAATATTATAATCACATTGATAATATTTAATATTTAAATCAACTTCCAATTTACACAAATATAACATCATGATAATTACCTTCACACACATGGAACTTACTCAAAGTAAAATAATCATGGTAAATGTTCACTAATTTATAATAATAATATAGTCAATAAAAACGAGATGTGACAAATCCTAAAACTAGCCAAACACTAGAAGAGAGTTGCAAATGGTTCTCGATTCATTGGTGTGTGCATGATGGTATATCCAAAAACTTTTGGGATAGATGATACATGGTCTTTGATGAGCATCCTTGTAATAACAATGAGGTGCCATAATATTTCTTGAGGAAAATCTATTGTGAGTTCACCCTCAACTAGATTCCTAATTACATTGACATTCAAGAGTTCCAAGGTAGAGGTGGTGGCTCTGCCCAAGATAGACAGGGGGCACATTGAGACCAAAACTACATACCTAGACCCCTCATGAGGCTAGCACATATATCACTCCCTTTTATATTTGAAGGAGAGTGTTGAGGTGGTGACACTACATTCATTGAGTTCTCTAACCCAATCTCTAGCACAACATGGTGATGATCTTACCCAGGCTAATGAGGGTGAGAGAAGTGGAGGTGGGCATTTCTGCAACTATTTTGTCTGCAAATCATTTGACCAAGGTATGAGTTAGTAACAGACAAATGTCATTTAATGTACATAAATGATATTCAAGTTTATTCAATTTTTCTTCTTCATGCTTCTTACAGGAGGTCACAACTCCAACCCGTCTAGCTATGGATGAAGAGAGACAAAAAATGATTGAGAGGGATCATCAGCTAGTGGTAAGTGTTTGATTACATATGCCATGTTATATATGTTGAACACAAAGAATACTGAGAGGGGTGGCGGGGTGAATTAGTATTCTGTAAAACCTTTCTTTCACATACTCATTAAGATAGGTCTGGACCTAAATAAATTAGGGGAGGAGATAACTAAATGCAAATCACACCAAGCCTCAACTGGGAATCAAATTTAATCTTCCATGCAACAATACACTTCCACAATCTTCAAATCATATCTGCAAGTAATGAAAACAACCAAGTCGGCCAAGACTGGAGTTGACACTAAAACTTTTAGGAACATGCTTCATTCACAATCTAGATTATACTTTACAGATCAATCAAAAGAGAGGAACATGATCTAGAGACTCCCACAAGCAAGTTACAATCACCAAGAACATCCGCACAACCTCTAAACACTTTATCTATAAGATTCTTCAAATTGGAGCACTTGAACATTACTGTCGGCCACTGTCATAAATGAAAGATCACTTGTGGAGCACCAATTCATGAACCATTTGAACTAAAGGCACATAACAACATCACAAACTTAATTCCAAAACTATAGACTCTGAAACTCGAATGTAGAGAAATGCGGAGCAGAATACATTCTCCTTGTCACCATTGAATACACAAAATAACAGTTTTTACACTGGTGAATAGAACTTGCTCAAATCTTAATATGAGAGGCTCAAAATGGAAACATAGCATCTACAGACATCCCTTAACATTATTTCCAATCCACAGACAAAGATATTCAATCTATAGAAAATGCAAAACAAAACATGATACTATTGTGGCAGATAGAACTGTTCTGTAGTAGTACTTACTTGTCAACCAATTCCTTTGATGCTTACCTTAGGTGTTGACATCAATGACAACACTTATTGATCATACTTGCAACAATCTCCCCCTTTTGCATTGATGGCAACACATGATGTGAAAAACCATCAAGACATATAATCTTGCCATGCTTCTTTGCTCCCCCTCACTTGATGATTTCTCTGTCTACAATCTTCTTCTTAGGTTTTTCACATGAACTTCTCTCCCCCTTTGAGATCAATGGCAAAGGGTGCCAAACCTTTTTTTTTCTTTTTACTGCATAACTCCCCCTGTCAACAACACCACAACACTTACTGCTGTTGATTAGAAACTTCTACCTACTCCCTTTGAGGAGTAGCCTTCAAAACATTAATCCAGTTTAAAAGATTGAACTTTAGACACCACTATACTGATGCAAATATTTTCTATATTAATGTGGATATTGTTTTATTGTATCAATAGGTGGAGCTTCAAAAATCTTTGTCGAGGAGGTCTAGTCAATATGATATAGAGGATGAGTCACTAATTGACTCTCCATCTTCATGGCCAAGCAAGGGCCATCGATTATTTGATAGTAGTTCATAGGAAATTTGATTTTGGGACATTTTTTTGTATGCCTAGATGACTTTGTATACATACTTTTGTATTTTACAGATGTATATCTTTGTATATGCCTATATGTATTTATTTGTACATGCCTATATGGATTTATATACACTATATGTTACTTTCATGACATTATGTATATGACATTTTACAATAAATATAATATGATGATCAATTATGGTTACAGGATAGATATTGTATCATGCTTAAAAGTTTTGATATTGCATATGTGTTCTTCACTGTTTCCATGAAATGATATTATGTTGAATTATAGTTCAATATATGTGTCAAGTATGGTTTGATTGATTCAAATATTTTGACAACATCCTTGAAAAATACATTTTGTGCATATCTTGCAATCATTACATTCCATGAGACTGCATTTATTTAAGGCATTATGTCAAATAGTTCACGTGCCTTGTCTATGCTTCCAAACTTTGCATACATGTCTACAAGGGAAGCTACAGATACAAAATGTGACAAAATTCCTATATCTTAGATTTCTCAGCCACTACAAACCCTTCAATGGTATCTCAAACTATACCCTGCAAACTTGTTCTTTTCAAGCTTATTACACTAGTCTCAAACCCTTAACAAGGCCTAATGACAACCTTGAATGACAATACACCTTTCTTGATGGTTTCTTAGGCTTCTCAGATCTTCAACACTCTATACAAGATCTCATCAAACCCTAACTTTCCTATGATAAACTCAACAAGAACAATTTTCACCAAACCCTCAACCTACTAGGATTATTGCTAGCCTTTTCTAGATAGCAACACACACAAACCTTAATAACTCATGCATATGAAGGAGTCATGAATTATTTTTAACTTGCATAAGTCATGACTTTTCCTTTGGAGGACACTAAGTACATGTCCCAATGAAGACTTTCACCAAGTTTCATGAATTTTTTCTGGTCCAAATAAAAGTTTCAAATTTTTTTCCTCTCAATGAAAACCTTAGGCTTGTAACAGGGCTGTTAGTGGTATTTTTGCCATATCTTAATCAAAACAACTTGAAATCAAACCAAAACAATTGAATTTGAACCTCAAAATAAATATCTAACCTCCCATCCATTCATAGCCCTGGTACTATGCTGTACAAAACCATACAAGATTGATTTCTTACTATTTTTATAGAAAACTATCATAAAATGTCATAAAAATAGGATAATTTCATAAAAAATTCCTTGTGCAACTTCTTGGAGCATACATTTAATTCATTCCATCTAAATTATGATTAGAAAATAGTTACAAATCGAGCATATGTATTTTCCTTTCAAAAACTAAATTATGTCATAATGTCCTTTTTTGCATTTAATCTTACAAAATATGCACTTTTTACCACCTAGAACTAACAAAAACATGAAAAAAGACCCTACATGGTCTTCCATGGTCTTCTAGGACCTTATTACACTCAACAAACCCAAACCTTTTACAAGCCAAAAAGCACCTAGAAAATTCAAATTTGCATTTTGGCAGGAAAAGCAAAATTTGAATTTCTAGGCCTATTTACACAATTTAGACTATTGAAAATGATCCTAATGGATCCCCTAAGACCTACTCTAACACAAATAAGACTCCTAAAATCAAAATGAATCATAAAAACATCATAAAAGTGATGCTCCTACATCAATGTTGGATAAGGTTGTGGAATTTGTCTTGACACCCGCCAATTGTATTTTCTTGAAAATTTATTTAAAGCCTTATCAAAAACTCTATTTTGTGCATATCTTGCAATCATTGCATTCCATGAGACAACATTTTTTTAAGCATCATGTTAAAAAATTCACATACCTTGTCTATGCTTCCACACTTTGCATACATGTCTACAAGGGCAACTGCAAATACAACATTTCACAAAATTCATATATCCTTTATGCTTTGATGGCTGTCCATACCCTGTTCCAATGATCCTAATTTGGAATAGACAAGGAGGATTCTTGCAAAGGTTATGGAATTTGGTTTTATACGTGTCAATTGCATTTTCTTAAATGTTTATAAATCCCTTTCAAAAAATCCATTTTGTGCATATCTTGCAATCATTGCATTCCATGAGGCTGCGCATTTATTTAAGGCATCATGCAAAATAGTTTACGTGCCTTGTCTATGCTTCCACACTTTGCATACATGTCTACAAGGGTAGCTACAAATACAACATGTGACAAAATTCCTATATCCTGTATGCTTTGATGGTTGTCCACACCCTATTTTGAAGATCCCATTTTGACATAGGCAAGGAGGATGTTGGATAAGGTTTTGGAATTTAGTTTTACATGTGTCAATTGCATTTTCTTGAAAGTTTCTTTTGTGCATTTGCTTGAAATTTTCTAAAGCCCTTTTTAAAAAATCCATTTTGTGCATATCTTGCAATCATTGCATTCCATGAGACAACATTTCTTTGATGCATCATGTCAAATAGTTCATGTGCCTTGTCTATGCTTCCACACTTTGCATACATGTCTTCTAGGGTAGTTTCAACTACAACATCTATCAAAATTCCCATAACCTTTATGCTTTGATGGATGTCCATACCCTATTCTAAAGATCACATTTGAGCATAGACGAAGAGGATGTTGGCTAAGGATGTGGAATTTGGCTTTACACCCGCCAATTGCATTTTCTTGAAAGTTTCTAAAGCCTTATCAAAAAAACTATTTTGTGCATATCTTGCAATCATTGCATTTCTTTGAGGCATCATGTCAAATAGTTCACCTACCTTGTCTATGCTTCATCACTTTGCATACATGTCTCATAGGGCAATTGCAACTACAATATTTGATGAAATTCCCATATCCTTTATTATTTGATGGATGGCCATACCCTATTTTGAAGATCCCAACTAGGTATAGACAAGAATGATGATGGCTAAGGTTGTGGAATTTGGCTTTACATCTACCAATTGCATTTCTTAAAAGTTTCTAAAGCCCTTTTGAAAAAAATCCATTTTGTGCATATCTTGCAATCATTTCATTCCATGAGACAACATTTTTTTGAGGCATCATGTCAAATATTTCATGTGACATGTCTATGCTTCCACACTTTGCATACATGTCTCCTAGGGCAATTGCAACTACAACATCTGTTGAAATTCCCATATCCTTTATGCTTTAACGGATGTCCATACCCTATTCCAATGATCCCATTTGGGCATAGACAAGGACGATGTTGGCTAAGGTTGTGGAATTTGGATTTATACCTGCCAATTGCATTTTCTTGAAAGTTTCTAAATCCTTATCAAAATACCATTTTGTGCATATCTTACGATCATTGCATTCCATGAGACAACATTTCTTTGAGGCATCATGTCAAACAATTCATCTGCCTTGTCTATGCTTTATCACTTTGTATACATGTCTCATAGGGTAGTTACAATACAACATTTGATGAAATTCCCATATCCTTTATGCTTTGATGGATGTCCATACCCTATATTGAAGATCCTATTTGGGCGTAGACAAGGAGGATGTTGGATATGGATGTGGAATTTGGCCTTACACTTGCCAATTGCATTTGCTTGAAAGTTTCTAAAGCATTATCAAAAATACCATTTTGTGCATATATTGCAATCATTGTTAGAAATATAAGTAATGCAAAATTGAAATAATAGTGAATTAACAATAAAAACACAAAATAGACAACATAGATTTATGTAGAAAAACTTGGTAATATACTAGGAAAAAACCACAGGTAAAGATCTCTCAATTTTATTCTTAGAAGAAAATTTGTAGTTACAAAACTTTTTCTCATGCCTTGGGATTCAAGCTCGACAACTCTTAATATTCATAAAAAAGCACATGCAAAAAATTGATCAAATGTAAAGATATATTTCTATGCATAAAAGTGTGAGTTGTACTTCCACATGCAATTTTGCATGGTGAACATGTGAAACTAGATGAGATCTCAGTCGACTTCTCATCACTGTTGGAATAAGTCAAACTAACTTCACATTTCAACAATCTCCCACTTGAAGTCTTGTTTCTACCTTGCGAATATTTCCTCATATTGAGAGACCAATGCCGCTACTACCTATCATCAAGTGATATCCAAGCCAAGAGAAGTTCTGCACCATATGAACTTCTCTCTACTAGCAGGCTTCGTTAAAATATCTACTCGATTTATATTAGTGTGTATCTTAGCCAAAGAGACTAGTCCTTTTTCCACCACCTCATGTATAAAGTGATATTGTACATCAATATGTTTTGTTCTAGCATGATAAGTTGAGTTCCATGCTAAGTGTATAGGACTTTGGCTATCACAGTGCAACACCATGTTATCCTACTTTACCTACAATTCACCTAAGAGTCTATGAAGCTAGATTGCCTCCTTTCTAGCTTGTGTCGCTGCCATATATTTTGCTTCAATAGTAGACAAAGCCACCATTGTCTGCAACTTTGAAACCCAACTAACAACACCTCCTACTAAGGAGAAAACATAACCTATAGTAGATTTTCTCTTATCTCTATCTCTACCAAAATCTATATCCACATATCCATTAACCTAAAGACTACTCCACTATAACAAATAGTAGCATCAGAAGTGCCCCTCAAATACTCGAGAATCCACTTCATAGCTATCCAATGATCACAACATGGATTCACCATGAAACGACTGGCTACTCCCACTACTTGTGCAATGCTTGGTTTGGTGCACATCATAGTGAACATAAGACTACCAACTACTGATGAGTACAATACACAAGACATCTATGTCTTCTCTGCTTCTGTGCTAGGGCAATGTTTCAAAGACAATTTAATATGAGCAGGAAATGGAGTATTGACTGGTTGATCATTTTACATATTGAAGTGTTGCAAAATCTTCTGCACATAAGTTTTCTGTGTCAACCAAAATTTCCTATTCTTTTTGTCTCTATGTATCCTCATTCCAAGAATCTAATTTACATTTCCTAAGTCCTTCATTTCAAACTCCCTAGCAAGTTGAGTTTTTAACCTGATGATTCTCTGCATGTTGGGACCTACTACCAACATATCATCTACATATAGAAGAAAAATAATAAAACTATCATCTTGATACCTTTTAAAATAGGCACAATGATTAGCCTCACATATACTAAAACCCAAACTCATCATGAAGAAATCAAATCACTTGTACCAACACCTTGGCAACTGTTTCAAACTATACACTGATTTGTTCAACCTGCATACTAGATTCTCCTTGTCTTTTTCCTCACACCCTTTCGATTGTAGCATATAAATTTCCTCAGAAAGATCACCATGAAAGAGCTATTTTAACGTCTAACTATTGTAACTCCAAATCAAGACTAGCAACAAAAGCTAGAACAACTCTAACTGTACTTAACCTCACCATAGGTGAAAAGACTTCATCAAAATCAATACCAAATTTTTATGCATACCCCTTGGCCACCTACCAAGCTTTATATCGCTCCACATTATCATTTATATCCCTTTTCAATTTGAAGACCCACTTGTTACCAATAGATTTTTGCCCCTTAAGCAATTGCACAAGCTCCCATGTTTTATTTTATGTAGAGCTCTCATCTCCTCATCCATGGCTTCTCTCCATTTATTTGTATCTTCATCTTTGCAAGCCTCCTAATATGAGCTAGGGTCACCAAAATTAGTAAGTAAAGCATAAGCTGAATTACAATTAGGAGAATACCTTTTTGGTGGTTTGATTACTCTAGTGGATCTCCTCAGAAGGGGTAATGTGTTACACTGTGGCTCATTTGGTTGTTGTTCAACCTCATCAAAAAATTGATTCTAATTATTATCTTGATAATTTTCATGAATAGGTGTCTGATTTTCATCTAGCACCTTTGAATTAGCATCATACTTTTCCACCTTTGCTGGAACAGTTTCTGTACATTGTTGTTCTTTACTTCCTTGCATTGATTTTTCATTAAAATAAACATCTCAGCTAATGATAATCTTGCAGGTAGCAGTATCCCACAACCTGTATCCCTTTGTACCTTCTGCATAGCCAAGAAAAATACATTTCATGGACTTCATGTCCAACTTATTCCTATCCTCTTTGGGAATATTGAGCATAAGCATTAGAACCAAAAATATGAAGAAAGCAATAATCAACAGGTTTACATGTCTAAACTTCTTCAAGAATTTGATGATCTAGAGTTGTAGTGGGTGATCTATTAATCAAGAAATGGGCTATATTAACAGCCTCAACCCAAAATTTCTACTCCAATCTAGCAGTTCTTAGCATACATCTAGCTCTTTCCATAATTGTACAGTTTATCCTTTTAGCAACACCATTTTGTTGTGGTGTTCTATGAACCGTCAATTGCCTTGCAATACCATGCTCACTACAAAACTGATTAAACTCTCCTGAATAAAATCTATTATCTATTCTAAGACACTTAGTCGTCTTACCTTTCTGATTCTTTACCAAAGCTTTAAACTTCTTAAAATAAGAAAATACATTAGATTTCTTCTTCAACAGATAAATCCACACCTTACGGGAACAATCATCTATAAATGAAATAAAATATGATGAACCCCCAATTGATGTAACAGGTGTTTGCCAAGTATCTAAATGAATTAAATATAGAATTTCTTTACTTTTGGTAGTACAACTAGAAAAACTGAACCTATTATGTTTTCCAAACAAACAATACTCACAAAAATTCAAATCTCTAGATTTAGCACCTAGGAGAAGATTTCTATGTAGCAGTACATTTAGACCACGTTCACTCATGTGGCCTAGTCTTTGATGCCAAGTAAATAATGAATCCATTTTTGCATCTGATACCACTGAAGCCTCTCCACTACAAGTTTCTACAACTAGCTCATAGAGATTGCCAACCTTTTCCTCTTTTAGCACCACCAATGCTCCTTTGGTTACCTTCAGACAACTATTTTCTCTACTGAATCGGTAACCTTGCTCATCGAATGCTCCAAGTGATAGTAGATTTTTCTTCAAGCCTGGTACATGTCTTACATGTTGAAGAGTCCTTACAATCCCATCAAACATTTTGATTTTGACCTCTCCTTCACCAATAGCTTCACACGGGTTGTCATTTCCCATGTAAACCATACCTCCTTCACATGACTAGTAAGAAGAAAACTAGTCCCTATGAGGAGTCATGTGAAAAGAGGCACCAGAATCAATGATCCAATCTTGATGAAATGAACCTTTCATATTAGCAGAAAAAACCTCTCCATCTTCCAATTGTGCTTCAGCTTTTGCTATATTTGCCTCAGATGGCTACAAGCTAGGATTTTCTTTGTTTGCTTTTGGCATCCTGCAATCCTTTTTAACATTCCCTATTATTACATAGTTCCAACACTTAACTCTTTTCCATCCCTTGGATTTTGACCTAGCCTATCCACGCTTAGCTTTCTCTCTTTTTGAAGCTTTGCCCCTTGCAAAAAGGGCATCAGAGGAAGAAGAAGTCCCTTGAGATGTCTTTCACCTCGAATCTTTAGAAATTACTATGGCTACCACATCTTCAAAAACAACTTTCCCCTTCAGTGCTGAGTTACTAAGTGCCATAACTAGTTGATCCCAAGTTTTAGGTAAAGAGCATAATAGTATAGCCAGTTTATCCTCTTCTTCAATTTTCACCTCCATTGAAGCCAACTTGCTAATTAGTGTGTTCAAATTATTGAGATGATCTGTGATTGAAGAACTGTCATGCATTCTTAGATTGTACAACTACCATCATAACATAATTTTATTTGCTAATGACTTGGTTTCATATAGCTTTTCGAGCTTAGTCCACAAGTCATGTGTTGTTTTCTCCTCCGCAACATTGAATAAAACTGAATCATCTAGAGATAATTGAATAGTAGCTCTAGCCATCTTATCTTGCTCATCCCAATCCTCTTGCTTCATGGCTGTAGGTTTTGATGATGTCCCCTTGAGAGCCAAGGCACATCCATCCTTCACCAACAAGGCTTGAAGCTTTAGCTTCCACAAAGAAAAATTAGAACCATCAAATTTTTGAACCTCAAATCTAGTAATTGGGGCTACTATCATTGCTTTTCACAAATATGCAAAAAACTGACAAAACAATTTCTGCATAAAAACCATGTGCTTTGATACCAACTGTTAGAAATATAAGTAGTGCAGAATTGAAATAACAGCGAATTGACAATAAAAGCATAAAATAGACAACACAAATTTGGAAAAACTTAGTAATATACTAGGAAAAAAACCATGGGAAAAGATCTCTCAATTTTATTCTTAGAAGAAAATTTGTAGTTACAAAACTTTTTCTCATGCCTTGGGATTCAAGCTCGACAACCTTTAATATTTATGAAAAAGCACATGTGAAAAACTGATCAAATCTAAAGATAGATTTCCATGCATAAAAGTGCAAGTTGTACTTCTGCATGCAATTTTGCATGGTGGAAGACATGGAAGATCTTAGTCGATTGCTCGTCATTGCTAGAATAAGTTAAACTAACTTCACATTTCAACAATCATTACATTCCATGAGACAACATTTCTTTGAGACATCATGTCAAATAGTTCACATGCCTTATCTATCCTTCCACACTTTGCATACATGTCTCATATGGTAGTTGCAACTACAACATCTGACAAAATTCCCATATCCTTTATGCTTTTATGGATATCCATACCTTGTTCTGAAGATCCCATTTGGGCATAGACAAGGAGTACATTGGCTAAGGATGTGGAATTTGGCTTTACACCTGCCAATTGCATTTTCTTGAAACTTTCTAAAAATTTATCAAAAAAACCATTTTGTGCATATCTTGCAATCATTGCATTCCACGAGACAACATTTCTTTGAGCCATCATGTCAAATAGTTCATGTGCCTTATCTATCCTTCCACACTTTGCATACATGTCTCATAGGGTAGTTGCAACTACAACATCTAATGAAATTCCCATATCCTTTATGCTTTGATGGATGTCCATACCTCATTTTGAAGATCCCGTTTGGGCATAGACAAGGAGGATGTTGGCTAAGGTTGTGGAATTTCTCTTTACACCTACCAATTGCATTTTGATGAAAGTTTCTAAAGCCTTATCAAAAAAACATTTTGTACATATCTTGCAATCATTGCATTCCATGAGACAACATTTATTTGATCCATCATGTCAAATAGTTCACATCCCTTTTCTATGCTTCCTCACTTTGCATACATGTGTCATATGACAATTGTAACTACAATATCTGATGAAATTCCCATATCCTTTATGTTTTGATGGATGTCCATACCCTATTCTGAAGATCCCAATTGGGCACAGACATGGAGGATGCTTGCTAAGGTTGTGGAATTTGGCTTTACACCCGCCAATTGCATTTGCTTGAAAATTTGTAAAGCCTTATCAAATAATCCATTTTGTGCATATCTTGTAATCATTGTATTCCATGAGACAACATTTGTTTAAGCCATCATGAATGGGATCAAGTCACTTCCTACAGTGCATCTCTAATAATAACTATATATTCTTAACATTTCTTTTCTTTTTTCATATGTAGTCATACTAAGACAATGATTAAGGATCTTAACCAGATAATAAAAGATCATTATAATCAAAGTCATGAATTCATTGTTATAGTCATACATATTTATCACAACAAAAAACAATTGTAACTGGACTAGACTACAAGATCAAGTATTACCAACCCAAGTATCAATCCTAGTTTCCACTTAGCCACCCTCATAGTGGAGTATATAGCTTTAGAAGGGTCATGATACAACATGCACAACCACTTATAATTTCTTAATGATTTGGACTATACAACAACTTCATCCATTAAATCCTTTCAAATCAATTCTTTCCAAATACTTACTAATGTCTATGTCTCACTCATTCAACACATTACCCATAGTTGACAAATCCATGCAATATCTACTCGACACACTAGTCCATTCCCTTCTACAAGACTAAGTGACATCTTAACTTAACTAGACTTAGATTTATTTATAACGAGGGTTATATCAACTCCAATGGGCCAAATTGCAAGTGTATAAGGGAACATATTAATAATCAAGGAAATAATATCTATCTACAACTAACATAGCCATAATTATAGACCTATAGAATGACCATAATCTAACCTCCAAAAATCTACCAAGATGACAAATTTTCCAATAAAGAAATACGATTTAGTTCCACTCTCCATTAATGGGTCGATATGAAACACACTAGAAGGCCTCATGTTTGATCAATTCCTTAAATTTTCCCTACCACCTATGACTTGCATTACGTAACCATGAAGACATCCATGTTGTTGGCTCACACACTTACAATGCACATAGATTAGATATAATTTATAAAGGTACTATGAAACATAGGTTATAATCTTATTTTATATTATCACCCATCATAAATTTGTCAAATAGTTCATATGCCTTGTCTATGCTTCCACACTTTGCATACATGTCTCATACAGAAGTTGCAACTACAACATCTGATGAAATTCCCATATCCTTTATGCTTTGATGGATGTTCATACCTTGTTATGAAGATCCCATTTGGGCATAAATAAGGAGGATGCTCGCTAAGGTTGTGGAATTTGGATTTACACCCGCCAATTGCATTTGCTTGAAAGTTTCTAAAGCCTTATCAAAAAACATTTTGTGTAATCTTGCAATCATTGCATTCCATGATACAATATTTATTTGATCCATCATGTCAAACAGTTCATGTGCCTTGTCTATCCTTCCAAACTTTGCATACATGTCTCATAGGGAAGTTGCAACTACAACATTTGATGAAATTCCCATATCCTTTATGCTTTGATGGATACCCATACCCTATTCCAAAGATCCCATTTTAGCACAGGAAAGGAGGATGTTGGCTAAGGTTGTAGAATTTGGCAAGAAAACTTGATATGCATTCTTGAAAATTTTACTCATAATTCATAAATTTATCATACAATTGCCTATGTGGGCCCCATTACTAATCTCATAACATTAGTGAAAGGTAATGACCAAGTAGGTAATGGTCTCTAGTAGAATTAACCCACCTACCCCAATGTGTTAACATAGTTAGTTTAGTACCACAAGGTGGGAAGAAGAAAGTAAGTCTATTGACACCTTTTCATTGGTCTCAAATGATGCATTTTGCAAGAATGCATACATTGTTGGCATAGTCAAATGGTCTATAGTTGACCAAAACTGAGACAGTGTATTATAGAGGGACCCGACATCTACCTCTAGGTCTAGACAGAACATTTGTAGGTGCCATAGATTGAGAGAAAAGGGAGGTGAAAGTTTTTCAACACTTTGCTCTTTGGGCTCTTTAGAGACTCCTGGTGCAACATAGCTTGGAATGATCGGGAGACCTAGGAAATGAACTGAGGCCACTGGTAGCATCGACCCACCCACCTTGACATGTTGGCATGGTCAGTTCAGTCCCATAAGGTGGGAAGAAGAAAATATGCCTTTATTGCTCTAAAATGACACATTTTGCAAGAATGCAGATGTTGTTGGCAATGTCAAATGGTTTGGAGTTAACCAAATTTGAGATAGGATATTGTAGAGGGACACGATGTATACATGTAGGTCTATAAAAAACATTTGTAGGTGCCATAGATTGAGAAAAAAGGTAGGAGAAAGTTTTTCAACTTTTTACTCTTTGGGCTCTTTAGAGACTCTTGGTGCAACATAGCTTGGAATGATTGGGAGACTTGGGAAATGAACTGAGACCTCCAGTAGCATTGACCTACCTACTCTAATGTGTTGGCATAGTCGGTTCAACCCCATGAGGTGGGAAGAATAAAATATGTTTGCTGGCACCTTTTCACTACTCTCAAATTACGTATTTTGCAAGAATGCATATGTTGTTGGCATGGCCAAATGGTATAGAGTTGACCAAAAATGTTTTAGCATATTGTAGAGGGACTTGACATCCACCTGTAAACATTTATAGGTGCCATAGATCAAGAGAAAAGGCAGGTGAATGTTTCCAACTTTTTGCTCTTTGGGCTATTCAAAGACTCATGGTGCAATGTAGCATGGAAGGATAGGGAGACTTGGGGAACAAACTGAGGCCTCCCCTAATGTTCACCTACCCACTCAAACATGTTGGCATAAGTGGTTTAGCCCCACAAGACAAAGAATGAAAAATATGGCTCCTAGCAAGTTTCTACTAATGATGCTTTTTGCAAGATTTCATACATTATCGCCATGGTCAAATGGTTTGGAGATAATAAAAATTGATTGAGTTTATTATGGAGGGACTCTACATGCAGCTGTAGGTTTAGACAGAATAGTCATAGGTGCCACATATTTAAAGTACCAGTAAGTCATACTTTGGTAGTTTTTTGCACTTAGGTCTCTTAAGAGACTTTGTTCGAATAGTGTAGCTCGGAAGGATTGAGAGACCAGTGGAAAAAGTGAGGCCTCCCCTAGAATAAACCTACCCACATAGATGTTTTGGCATTATTGGTTTGGCCCCATGACACATGAAATGAAATTTATGCTCACTGAGAACTTTTCATTGAACATAAATGATGCTTTTTGCAACTTTTGAAATATTGTTGCCATGACCAAATGGAATGAACATTTCAAAAATTGAGAGAGGTTATTGTGGAGCTACCCTACATGACCCTGTAGGTCTAGATAAAATATTCCTAGGTGCCACAAATTCTAAGAAGCAATTTGTCAAAGTTTATAAATTTTTGGAACTTAGAACTCTTAAGAGAAAGGGTCAGCGTAGTATAGCCAGGAATGATCAGGATAGTTGAGGTGTGAAATAGGACCTTGCCTAATGTTCACTCACCCACCTAGATGTTTTGGTGCTATCAGTTTGGCCCCATGATGCACAAAATGAAATTTATGCTTACCAACAACTTTTCATTCAACACAACCAATGCTTTTTGTAACTTTTGAAATATTGTTGCCATGAGCAAATAGAATGAACATTTCAAAAATTAAGAGAGGTTATTTTGTAGGGACCCTACGTGACCCTCTATCTTTAGACAAAATGTTCCTACATGCCACAAATTTTGAGAAACAGTTCGTCAAAGTTTGGCAATTTTTGGCACTTAGGGCTCTTAAGAGAAAGCGTTGAAATAGTGCAACAAGGAATAATCAGGATAGTTGAGGTGGAAAATAGGACCTTGCCTAGCATTCACCAGCCCACCTAGATGCATTTTTGTTGTTGGTTTGGCCCCATGATGCACTAAATGAAATTTATGCTATGAGGCAACTTTTCATTGAACACAACTGACACTTTTTACAACTTTTGAAATATTGCTGCCATGACCAAATTGAATGAACATTTCAAAAACTTTGAGATGTTATTGTGGAGGGTCCCTATGTGACCCTATATGTCTCGATAGAATGTTCCTAGGTGCCACAAATTCCAAGAAACAATCTGTCAAAATTTGGCACTTATGGCTCTTAAGAGAAAGTGTTGGCACAGTGCAGCAGGGAACGATCAGGATAGTTGAGGTACAAAACAAGACCTTTCCTAGTGTTCACCCACCCACCCAAACATTTTGGTAGTGTTGGTTTGGCCCCATGATGCATGAAATGAAATTTATGCTATGAGACAACTTTTCATTGAACACAACTGACACTTTTTGTACCTTTTGAAATATTGTTTCCATGACCAAATAGAATGAACATTTCAACAACTGAGAGAGGTTATTGTGGAGGGACCCTACATGACCTTGTAGGTCTAGATGGAACATTCCTAGGTGCCACAAATTCCAAGAAATAGTCATTCAAAGTTTGACATTTTTTGCACTTAGGGCTCTTAAGAGAAAGCATCAACACAATGTAGTAGGGAATGATCAAGATAATTGAGGTGTCAAACATGACCTTGCCTAGCGTTCACCCACCTACTTGGACATGTTGGCACTATTAGTTTTGCCCCATGATGCATGTAACAAAATTTATGCTATGATACAACTTTTCATTGAACACAATAGACAGTTTTTGCAACTTTTGAAATATTGTTACCATGACCATATGGAATGAACATTTCAGAAACTAAGAGAGGTTATTATGAAGGGGCCCTACATGACCCTAGACAACATCAATAGAGGACACACTAGAGGACATCAATATAACTAAAATTAGAGGACATCAATAGAACTGAAATTAGAGACATGATCATACACACACAAATATAAATCAACTATAATATAAACGACATGAGGAAGCTAGTGTACATAATCATATGAATAAAAAAGAGTGTTGTACATAATCATACACATAAACAAGAGTATTACACATAAGTATCTCATAGGATAAATGATATTAGAGACATAATTGTAGAGAAGGAATAAAACTTAGACAAATATACAAATCGGCTATATATGTTTACAAATGACCATGAAATTACAAAGTTTTTTCATTTACAATAAATCCAATGAACCATCTGGGTCTACTCTACTCTTTATTGTGTTGAGTATTGCCTCATGGTTAGACTCACGAACCTTCCATAAGGTCCTATTCAATGGTCTACCCTCATATTTGATCAAATGAATGTTTGATGCTACAACAAGGTTAGAATAATGAAGAATCTTCCTATGTGTCAAAGTCCTCAAATAACTACACATCAAACTTCTTCATTGTGTACCTTCTAAGCCATATTTTAGTAACAACAACTAATCCTCTAGGGTACTCAATGTTCTCTCCATCTATAACAAGGCATCTAATTTCTTTTTTGCCTCAACAGGACACAAATAATAATCTATTCCTTCTTCATTGTCTTTAGCTACAATAACTACATAAACATGCCCTACATTGATAGGTGCATTCAATTTGATGAATATAGTCAACAATATAAAAAAACTACAAAATAAGATGGAATATTGAATTTTATTAAATTTGAATGTTGATAATACTTGGTTGAACTAGATCTAAAACATAGTCAAAGTCAACTGATGACTCAATCTTTGTGAGTTGTAGTGTTGTAATTAGGATTAAACTTCTTGTACACCATTCACCAACCCACTCCTTTGACTCACATTCATACCAAGCTTGATCTGTACATGAAGAACAAAAGCATAGCATCCCTCGTGTATGAATACTCCATGAACCTATATTAGAGCTTCTAAAAGAGTGTAGCTCACTCGATCCTGTCAATGTAAAAAAATCCTCATATTGCAATGTTAGCATCATCAACCAATCTAAAAAATATATGAACTCTAGACTTACCTTCATTACCTAGACCCATTATAGCATTATACCATTTGACAATATCTCTCGCATCTATCAACTTTGCATTGTCTTTGTATTTCATCTCTTCTCATGCTAATGCTCTTTTGATACATGCTTCTACACCATCATGCTCCCCCTTTCCATGCCTGACCTCGGATAAATTCCACATATGTTGAACACCATTCATCCTATGCATCCTACTCAACCAATAGAATATCCTTGAGTTCTTGAATTGTGATGCACAATTATTTGACCATATGATATGCTGACCAAATGATATGCTCTTGCTAGACAAATCATGATAGAACATCTAAAAGTAGCCTTGCACAAACTTTGTAGAATGTGTGCGATCATCACTGATATAAAAATGATACTCCCTCAAGATCTTACTATCATCCTCTGTACTATCATTTGCATGAATGAATGCTATATGTATACTCCCTTAAGATCTTCCTATCATCCTCTGTACTATCATCTACATGAATGGATGCTATCTACACAAATATAGCAATCGACATAGAGTTGTAATACTGCAATTGCACCTCATTTTGTTGCTATAGTGTGTAGTTCACTACAAATTCAATAACTAAAATGATGGTATCAAGTGGAAACATGTTCTTGCATTACTTTAATTTCAAGTCCAACCATCAAGCTCTATTGGTATGCCTTGCATACTCATAAACTATATTCTTTCAGAAAATAGAGATAAACTGATACATTGGAATCTTTTCAATGACCAATTCACACATTTTTTCTTCTTTACCATCTTTTAGACTATATTCCATTGTCTTATATTTTCTAAAACTTACTAGTTCATTTCCAATTGCATATGTGTTCTCCATGTGTTCATAAATTGGCGAATGTTGCAACCCACCATAATGATCACATGTGCCATCCAAGCATAAGTTCTTGTGGAATAATTGACCATCCACTCTTTTACATAAGATTCTCGATATGAAATCTCTTAAAGATCTAGGTGGATATTTTATATTACACTCCTACAAAATATCGTTTGTATGCAAATGTACACATATATATCTATAAACAGCATAATGATTAGAAAACTCAATATGTATTTTACAACAAGAAGTTGTGCATGTGTGATTTATTTTGACATAAAAAGGATTTACAATTTCAAAATACCTTTGACTAATTTTGATTTGAGGATACATCTTTTGAAATTTCTTGAAAAAATGTGTTTGAGTCACATCTAAAAATGCTTTGGATGTGGCTCATGGTTTCAACAACCAATTCTCCTTCTAAAAACATCTCTTGCATTAGGAGATACCCTTGTGTTATTTTTTCAAAATTCTTCAATCAGGGATCTCAAATCTTCAACAATAACTTTATATTTCCATGGGAGTCTCCTATAGAATGCCCACAATTCATTGCTATTTGGGTCCTGAAATCTTTCATGCCTTCCAACGACTCTCATTAGAGTTGTTCTACTTATTTTCAATGCTTCACTTATCTTTCTAATGAGGCGAGCCCTCTTTGCTTTATTTCTTACTATTGCCAAAGTAATGACATGTCATGTGACATTACTATCCTTGGTGTGTGAGGTGAAACCCACGCTCTCATATGCACTTATTAGATTCTTTACAATTAAATTTTCACTTGAAGCATCCGATGTTCTTAGGCCAAAAATCTTCATAATGGGCCTAAATTTTAGATTTCTTATCAATTTAACAAATAGTTGACATCTTCCAATTTTATTTAAGTTCTTAAAAAATAATTTCCATATCTTATTGGCATATCTTCTGTAAGTAGGCTTGGGAATCTTATAATGTATGGGATTCAAAACATTCTCATTGATATCAACTAGAAACTTAGGCTTTCTATGAAAAATTCGAGGAGGCATTTTCAATGGTAAAGTTGACTCAGTATTAATAATTTCTTCAATATTTACTTGAGATAGGATAGATGGTGTACCTTCAATTAGAGATGGAAAAGATGAAAATCCTTGAAGTTGAGATGGAGAAGATGGTGTACCTTCAACTTGACATGTGAATGATGGTGTGCCTCCAATTTGAGAAGACAGTGATGATGTAACTTCAACTTGACCTGTTAAAGATGGAGTCCCTCCAACTTGAGGAGAGAATAATGATGTACCTTCAAATTGACCTATAAAAGATGGAGTGCCTTCAACTTTGAGATTCAATTTCCTCATTGAATAGAGGTTTTGCATTCGTTGCCTTTGTGTTTCCAATTCCATCTCTCTTAGCTTGATTAGATGATTCATGTTCCTCTTGAATTGGCAACCGTGGTATGTCTTCTTCTATGGTTGATAATTGCCCACTTTTGTGAAGTTGCCTCATTCATTCTCTTTTCTTCACATTCTTAGCTTCACACTCTTCTGGTGTTAGAGTCTTTTCTTGTTTCCTCTGCCTGATGATGATTTATATATGCATCATGAATAAGACATAGATACATTAGTCCATCTTGGTAAAATAGAGTAAAGTAATATCATACACAAATCTCAAAATAATCATATAATTAAAATGAATAAATGATTATAAGTCTTAAAATTTATAGTTTGTCCAACCTGAAACATAGAGATCACACACATGTCATATACTAGAAATCTCTTACAAATCAAGATTAATCTAGGATAACATTTGAATTACAAGTCAAGATGACATATTATACCTGTTGGCTTGACTGGCATATTGTGTGTTGGCATTGATGTCAACTTGTTAATGGATCAAGTATTGAAGTTGTTTGATATGGTACACAAGAGTTTGTGATGTTGCTTCATGCCATGCTTCAGTGTGCTCATCATCATGCCTCAGTTAGTCTTCAATATCTCTTCATGTTGATAGTGTGTTCATGATCACAGGTTAAGTTGTTGCAGTAAAAGAGAATGAAGAAATCATAGATGTTGAAGAGAATGAAGAGATCATAGATAAGTTAATATGCTTCATGAGTTCATACATCATGATAAGTTTGGGTGGTAATACTCAAGGCACTTGATAAGTTTGGTAAGGTGATTGTAACAAGGCTAACATCACTCACATTGATTTTTCAGAGGGTTGTATAGCAGGTTGATTAACAGTGGATTATGATTTAATATAGGATTTTTGTTTGATTTTAGATCTCAAATCCATATTATCAAAAATCCTAACACTATTCCTAAAGCCCTAGACTATGTCTTTACAAACTTAATTCATGACATTTAGACTCTCCTTTGCCCATCATGACATATTGCACTTTTTGTTTTATTTATGCGTTGACCCTTTATAGCAAGTTAAAAGCCACTTAAGTGGCAACTTATGGACATTGGCATCATGGCCTAACCGGCCCCTCCATCTAGCACCACCGAACCCTTTGGTCATCTACTAGTTCATCGGGTGCCAAATACAAATTGAGGGCTCAATTTTAATTGTTCAATGGGCACAATTATTATAATCGATGGCTACTTTTTAAACTTTGTCTCCCATTCCTGAGCTTCATAATTGACATGTAGAGGGCCATCAAAAGAGTGTTGAATGAATATAATGATGCTTTTTCAAGGCTATTTTTAGCCATTTCTAAAAGTAGCTTGTGGGTGTTTAAAGGTTTTATCATTTAAGGTGATTTTTTCTTAGTGGGGCCTCTCGTGGAGTTGAAGACTATAAAGGAAGAGGTTTTTTTGTTTTTTCCATAAATGGGCAGAGTGATGATTAAATTCCCTTATGAGTTGTGTTTAAGGGCTTTTGGATGCTTTCTTTTTTGGATGAGTGGGTCTGATGATAAAAGAGGATTATTATTTTCTTTGACAGGGCTGAAGGAATACAAATTTATTGAAGATTTTTAATGTTATGTGGAATTCTTTTATGTTTTTTTTTTTAATTTTTGAAATGGGAGAACGAATATGGAGAGAAGAGGGAAATGAAAGGTCATTTCATTTTTAATGATATTGTAGGTGCATTGTGAATTTGTTTTGGAGGACTAATATATGCAACAATAAAGATATTTTGGAAAAAAAATTATGTTGTGAGATGTGTGGTTTTTGAAGAGAAAATAAAAGGGGGAGAGAGAATGTTTTGCCTGTGTATTGTGAAGTGTGTGAAATCTTTTTGCAGGTGAATCATGTCCAGTATGAAGATAATATACAATTTAATATGTAGAACATGAATCAAGATGAGATGAAGAAAGTGAATCGGGTTATTATGAGGGAGAATGTTTTGTTTGAGAATTGAGAGGTATATGAGATGATATTGTAGGTGATCTAAGTACAATGAGAAGACATTATCGAGTAGATATGTAGAGAAATTGATTTCCAGACTGAGGAAGAATGATATGTTGTTATGAGCATTGTATTGAAATAGAGAAACCCTATGTACTCTTTATCTTAGTTTGAGATTGTACATTTTTCCAATGAGGCTATGTCAATGAGACACTATTGATTTTCCAGTGAGGCAGTTGATTTTCCATTTAGACAAGTTGTGTAGCCAATGATGCACAAAAAGTAGCCAGTGAGGATCTATAATCAGTGGGATTTTATTAAGCTAGTGAGGCAATTTTCTGAGTGGTTTTTTTATCCCTATGAGGGTTTTCCACTCATCAAAACATGTGTTATGGTTCATGTTTGTCTCTATGTCTTTGTGTGCTCTAATCATCTATGGTTGATTAAGGTCTTGTACATTCTACTCATCATTATACTTGTATGATTCTTTGGTGTCTATCTCATTTACTAAATTCAGTGTGTTAAAAGGTGCAAAAAGTTTTTAAGGTTTCTAGAGCACTGATTCACCTCCCCTCTTCATGGTCTTGTACTCCAGCAATACCATTCTTGAACTCCATGAAGTAACTAACATTCATCATTTAGATGATATTTAAGAATGTATCAGAGAAATACAAATGAACTTTTCCAACACTTACAATGTCTTTTAGCTCTCTCTATATAGAAATCAACTTTTTCATACTAAGTTTTTAGCATTACATCAATGGCCAAGATTTATTTGATCCTAAGGATTAGATTTAGTCCTATGATCTCAAGTCAAACTCATTTCATTTTGGCTACAAGAGTTCTCCATCATTGGAATAAGGATCTCCTAGGATATGGTCAACATTTACAAATGGTGGTTGGCACAATATCTAGGTTAATTTCACATTTTCTTAACATATCTTCTCGAACATGCTTGTCTCCTTCACCTAGGTGAATTGGGAATGCAATTTCCAAGGTGACAACTGTAGTTTATAGGTTTAAATTGTTCTATAAGGATCTTCAAATCATGTAGTATTCCTTCTTTTATCATAAATCTTTAATAGAAAGGTAACTTCCTTATAGAAATAGCATAATTCACTATCTTTTTTACCTTCTTTTATTCTCATATTTATAGATAAAATTGTATGTAGCTTGGTTTTTTAGAACAACAACAAATCATGTCATCATATTAGTAATTTGTCCTTTGTTCATCTCATTCTCTTAGCCAACATTTTTCTTGATCTTGTCTTAGGTTCTCTTTTAGTACTTTCTTCCTCTATCATATGTTTGTTAAAATAGTGTATGTAGAGCAACAAATCATGTCTCTAGATCAATAATTTTTCTTGATTATCTGCCTTTCTCTTGCAACCACAAGACAAAGTATCAAACTCTTTTAAAGGACCACAAACTACCTCCTACTAGTTAGCATAAATTTGAGATGAACGAAAAATGAAACACAAAGATTATAATCAAGATCAATGAAAGATATAAAAACATGACAAGTTAGATTAAAGATGCAACATATTCATTCCTATTTAGGACAAATCCCTTCTCTAATCATTCTCCCATTCCTAGTCAAATTGGTTGTGAAATTATAATCAAGTGTCAAATTTAGTTTCTTTTTGCAACTTCACCAATTTTGGTGTCCTTTTGATCTTTATTGCTACTTCATGATGCATGACTCTTTCATTTCATGAAAAGGCTACGCACCCATCAATATCGATACCCTATCATCCTTAACTATATAACCTCATTGTGATTATAATTTTCCTAATAACTATGCTAATGACATGTATGGTTATCTTTTAGTTGACCTATTTGGCCATCTAGTGTCCACGACAATCTTCCCTACCATATGAATATCCTTTCAAGACCACCTCTATGTTTATATAGTATCATGGATACCTTTTTGCATGGATTTGAGATTAACTGACTTATCATTTAGTCTTGATTGTCACTTTGTGTATTAGTTTCTATTCTACCCATGGGTGAGAGGTCATAGCTATTCCTAGGGTTGCATGATAGCTATTGCAGTATAATAGTATTTAGGTTGATATGACAGTTCTTGCAAGTGAGTATGCTCAAGTGACAATCCTTAGCCTGATTTTAGCATGATGATAATTCTTTGACTAACATGTTTTCCTTTAATATCCTTCTAATTGTTTAGGTTAGTGTTTGAATCAAGATAATATCAACATGATTGTGCATCTACTCCATAGTGAATGTGTTTCCATGACCTTGCTCTAGTTTAGGATTATCCTTGAATGTCGATAAGACCCCCTTCATAAATATATACCAATACTATTTTGATGATTTCCTTCCCATGGTGATATGGCTTGTTGTCATAAATTGTTATCTCAAATAAATATAATTTTTCACTTTGTCATGATAGTAACTTGTCAAAATAATAATCATCTGACTTCCATCATGATTGTCCTATAACATGAGAGTTCATGCTAACATAATCATAAAGTGAAGTAAATGAATACATAAAGAACATACCTTAGATTTTGAGATTTGAGTTGCCCAATCCTCAAAAATTTGGCTTCAAAATCCTTAAAAAATTAAACTTTTTGGCAAGTTCCTTCGTATCTAATGTTGAATTTTATATAACTCCAATAGGATTAGTCAAATTTATGATAAAAATAAATATGTATCATCAAGTTCAATCTAAATACATGAAATTAGCATTCAAACAATATGAAACATGAAAATATTAGTTCAAATAATAAAATTCTGTCTAAAAACATCTAATCTACTTCTTCTACATTGAAAAACCAAATAAAAGGTGGTGGATTAAGTAAGAAATGATTGTCTAATGTCAACACCATGAAAAGAGTTTTTTGTTTGATAATGCATGAAAAGTAGAGAATAACAGAGCAGGTGGGTCTGATTCATGGATTGCACATGCTTTTTGTTCATTTTTTTAGGTTCCTCAAAATGCACTCATGTTATAACGGAGCACATTCTTCATGCATGAAAAGTTTTAAGTGTTTTCTAAATTACTAAATACCCTATAATCAATACGCTCAACCATATTTTATAAAGCCTATATGCTAGACCCTCAACCCTATGCCTTCAATTCTATACACTAGACTCTCAACCATATACACTCAACCAGAAAGAGAGAGGGGGTAGGAGGTAGAGAGGGGAGGGAGGTAGATAAGTGACAGAGAGAGGAGGGGAAGGAGGTAGAGAGGTGAGAGAGAGAGGGTAAGAGATAAAGAGGGGAGAGAGAGAGAGTGTAGGAGGTAGAGAGGAGAGGTAGAGAGAGAGAGAGAAGGGTGAGATTATTTTATTTCACAATAATGGGAGCGCATTATAAAATGAGGCATTATAACGCGCTTGCATTATGTGAATGCATGCACATAACATGAGCACGTTGTAACACACTCATGCTATTATTTGTTTTGGTAATTTCTAAGCCTTTGGATTGGATTTTCCTTGGGCTTCCAACCCAAAGGATTGTACTATGTTTTGAATGTCCAAAGATGTGTTTTTACAAATTGTAAAAAAATTTAGATAATCTTGAGCATGCTCTCCATCAAGTTTGCACTTGTTTCAATGACAAGGCAAAAAAATACCACAATAATGTTAAGCTCTCTTAGATTTCTAACCATATAATTTTTTTCCTTTTTGAGTATATTAAGGTTTTCATCTTTATTTCTTTTGTTAGTGTATCATTAGTTTAATTACTAGTATGTGGTATTTTTGACTTTTTTAACTATTCATCAAAATTTCAAATAAGTTACATTTTGAGAAACTAGACTCCATTCTACATGTATTCAAAAAAATTGGATTTGATTCATTTTTAAAAAATTTATGGGGGCGCACACTCAATTTTCTATTTTTTAGGATGTGTCAACTTTGAAAATTAGTAAAAAAAATAATTATTCATGAAAAAATTATCATAAAAATTGGGGATAAACTACATGGTGTTAGGTAATTTCTCACCAAAGTGATATTTGAAATACTAAAAAAAAGTTAACTTTTTAGGGGGGGCACACAAGATGCTATGTTATGTTATTTAAGAAAACAGGACCAATTTATGTGGCCCCACTTTTTGAACCCTTTAATCTCAACCATTTTTAATAAAAATTAGTAGTTTAGAAACTATATTCAAAGCACTATGACTATTGTTTTGTTGCATTTTCAAATTTTGAGTGTAACTATCTTCAATTTCTCATCCAACATCAGTTTTTCTTGATTTCAGAAAAAAGTGGCCACTTAAGACCCTCTTTTGGTCCCCCATCTTTGTGCACTTACATATTAAGTTTGCTAAAGTATATAAATATAATTGTAGAAAATAATAAATGTTTTGTGGATTGAAAAAAGGATACACAATAGTATTCAAATGATGAATCAATGACCCCATCCTAAGATCTACAAAACAACATATTAGGAAAGACAAAACCTGCAATACTATAAAAATGTTAGAAAAACGTGACTTGCAACACAAAAATGTTAGAAAACATAAAACCTACAAAATAACTATGTAAGAACATCACAAACATGTATAGTAAAAGGAAAATAATGTATATAATGAAAATACTAGGGAGGACATATTATACAATGATAAGAATGACACAAGTAGAATATTTTAATCAGAAGGAATAAACTAAAGTACACAAAGGGGTTCAAAGAAAATGGTTGATACAAAAAATACAGGATTCAAGATCTAGCTTACTTTATCACTAGGAATCGTGAGAATCACTTGACAAGATAAATCACATGTATTAGCATACTCTATTTTTAGGTGATTTGAATAAAGGTGGTTGTGTCCAAGAATACTCTATACTTGGGACCACAAATTTTAGATGCTAGGAAAGCATGCCAAAATGTGCAGATGGTAGATGTATGCCCCACTTAAAATAATTGCATATAAGAAGTGTATGGAATTGACTTAGATGAAAGGGGAAAGAAAAAAAAGGAAAGGTCCTTAGGAATGATAGATGTAGGATGTATCCCCCCAATGCCAATAATATGTTTCCCCTAGAATAGGAAAAATAAATTGTTCTTTCCCTCGGAGTATAGGCAAGGACAACAAAAATGAAGATAGTTGTTCTATTACCAAAGATTTAAGGGAATACGGTTGCTCTTGAACTGTGCCACCATTAAATGGTACTAAGAAAAAAAGAAAACTATGTGTGCCACATATTAATAGGTACACCAACATAACTAAGTGAATAAATGTGTGAGTGGAATCAATCAGTAATAGAGGTGAAATGATCTAATGAATCAACCAAGTACACCTCACAAAGAGAATGAAGAAGAGAGTTCTCTAAATGTCGAGATGTAATAAGAGAATAAAAAAGTTATAGGTTCAAAAGTTAGCAATGGATTGAAATAAATTCTTATTAAAAGAAGGGGGAAATGTATTAGTTACAATAGAAATAGGGGACATGGTGGCTATATGAAAGGCCTCATTAGTTGTAGTGATGAAGGGGGTAAATCACAAAACACACAATAATAGAAATTGAACATAGAAAATAAAATGTTATTTTATTGATTTGGACAACTCATTACATTACAGAAGCTCAAATACAATCAAAGGAATCAATCCTCCACAAGCTGCAACATATTACAACTACCTATAACCAGGCTCTGGAATCATTTGCTTGTTGTAACCCCAAATCAGCTAGGGTTTCTATTTTCCCCACCTATTCTTGATTCTACACTTTCCTCCTTAACTCTACTACTACCTAGGGTTCCCAAAAATAGTCATAAATAGTTTGGTGGCCTCCAGCTAAATTTTGAAATTTACAACTCCCTTAAAAAGTAGGTCAACTTCTGGGAAGCATAAGTTTTGATCCAAGTGTCTAATTGACAAACCGTTTTAAGCACCAAAAATCTCGTGGTGTGAACTATCATGCCAAAAATGCATAAATAGATTTATTACAACTTTTTGGAGGCATTATGGGATGTTTTAGTGCCTCATATCTCATTTCAAAAAATTTTAGGGGCTTTTTGGAAAATAAAAACTTTAATATCTTTCAGCTCAAATGATCTTTTGTTGATTCCTTCACCAAAGGTCTTATATTTCATTTACAAATCTTCTTATAAATTTTTTCTTCTATCCATGTCCAAATGCAAACTTTCCTGAAATGGCAGTTAAACCTCCCACAAATAGTAGTTTGCTATTTTTAGCAGTTTGGAAAAACTAAAAGTCCTACATCATTATTCAAGCGATTATGGAACCACAAATACTAATTATGGAAATAAATGAAAACAACTTCAATGATTTTGAATCAATATCTTTTTGGGTGATGCAAGATTTCCCTTACTCCACTAGATGCTCCTGCATCAGGTAGTAGACTCCATAACAATAATAGGTGACATAAAGGAAGCTATAGAAGGAGTAGGGATATAATGGTTTGCAAAATTTGGTATGATTAACCTTTTGTGCATCATAGAAATGAGATGTATCATGTATGTGTTTTTGTCTCATCTACCCATGGAGTAGTGTCATCAAGAGATGATGAGAGAGGTGTATCATAAGAAAAAATGATGACACCTTCATCAAGAAGATCTTTAATTTTAGTCTTTTTAATGTAATAATGATTGGTAGAGTGGCAAAAGATTCTATGGAATGCACATAAAAGAAGGGATTCCTGACAACACTTAGCAGGATGTTAGGATTAGAGGGGTTATAAGTTTGAATTCTAAGAGAATGGGTAAGACATTCTCAAAAGGGTCAACAAGAGGTGTATAAGATTTGGGTTTAGGTTTGGATGGATAGAAAGAAGTTTGGGTATGTGTAGAAAAGTCATAAGGGGGATCCATGGGTGAAGGTGTAGGAGAGGGTTCATCATATTTAAGGTGAGGATGCTCTAGGAGGATTTGGTCAATTTCAATGGCACATGAAACTAAGTTAGAAGGAGAACAAAAATACTAAAAAAATAGAGCCTATTGGATATGTGGTAGTAAGTTCTCATAGAAAAGAGGTAGGAGAAGGTCATTATGAGGCTGTAAACCCCATTGAACATGCAAGTAAAATAAGTGAGGTAAATCTCTTGACACTTTCATGAACATCTTGTTTGCATTGGGCCAAGTGGGTCAGGTGGACTTTAGGTTCTAGGTTATATTGAAAATCAAATATTAAAGCATGAGCAATATAAAAAAAGGAGTGTAGGGAACCCATAATAAGGTATAAAACTAATCTAATGTGATACTTGTAAAGGTTCATTGAGGAAAGAGTTTGGCTAAAAAATAGTCATTGTAGATATTGTTCAAACATAGGGTGGAGAAGTGTTTCACATGGTGAAATGAATCACCATGGCTATTATATTTGTACAAACAAAGAGTCTCGCATACCAATAGGAGAATGGTATGTGAGAATCTTAGTAGATGAATGAGACTATATCCATGTGGGTGTAGAAGGAACAATAGGAGGATAGAGGGAATTGTCTAATTTAGAAGAAATTTCTTAGAGTTTAGCATAGAAATAAGATAGATTAGGGGAAGATGGTGAAGGAATAACATGTCGATTAAGAGGAGGTAATAATGTCTCATGTGTAGGGTGATAGGTATAAGTTGGAGTAATAGTTGGCATGGGTGTTGTATCAATAGGAGTTGTGTTAGGAGGAGGTAGCTCAAGATAAATAGATAGTGAGGCCTCTAGAAAACAAAGTGATATAGAAGGAATAGTAGGAAAAGAAGGTAGAAAAATATAATGGCAATGGTCTAGGTCTAAAAGAGATGTCTTAGATGTAGGAGAGGAAAAAGTAGATAAAGAATAATGAGAAATATGATCAATATCTATCAAACAAGGAAGTTCAACTAATGTTGCATTAAGAAAGTGATGAAGGATGAGCTAGTATTCTCAATATTATCTATAAGAGGGAGTTTATTTTGAAAGAAAAAGGACCTGGGAAGAACAAGAGAATATTCTATCAAAAATTATCAATAAAAGCATGAGTCTCATCATCACTTAAAGAAGAGTCACTAAAGACAATAAAAAAAGATTTCCAATAGAACTTTGAGATCCATGTGGTGAAGGAGTGTCACCAAATATAATAATAGAATTATCATACATGGTGTGGGAAGAGGATGCCTCAACATCCTATGATGGATCCATGAAGTTTGAACATGTATCAAAAGGTGGAAGAGAATTGGGAAAAAAACATGTTACCATCATGGACTATGGGAGAGGTAGTGAAAGTAGAACAAGGATTATCAATAGGATGAGAAGTAGAATGAAAGGTAATAGAATGACTATCAACATCATCTATCTCATAAAATGTACTATCTTGATGAGTTATGGTGATAATTGTAGTAAAGTATTATGATAGAAGGGAAGACATGCATATAAAGTCTATAAAAGAAAAATGATTAGAGAAACAATCAAGGATCTCATTCAGGGAACATGTATATATGTATCTATGTTATAGATGAAGGTTATATCATCCAAGACATATGGATAGGAAATAATAAACTGAGAGAATGAATCATAGTCGATTATGTATGCATACATAAATAATCCTAAGAGAAAGAACTAGAAGGACCCATGAGAAAATATGGGAGAGAGAAAATTAATCAAAAAAGGCATGGCCAAGTTGACTGAAAGCTACCATTTTTGTCCCTTAGGACTATGGAATAGGGTTTAGAGTAGTTCCCTAAAAAAATTTTGAGAAAGAATATTTTTTTTTAGGTTTTCGAGAGAAAATGGAAGAGAAAAGAAAAGGTTGTTATGTTGAAGTAGTAGGTTCACCAAAATGTAAATGAAAAATCGAATCTACCTTAAACATAATTGTAGATTTTAAATTTTATTAAATGATGTGTGGTGTATTAATTAAACTAATGAAACATGTGAAGTTATATTAATATAATTAAAAACACAATAGACAAATATTTGGTAATGCAAAACATAAAATATAAGAAATAGACAAGAAAAATATGAAAATAAACTATAAAAATATGAACCTAAAGTTGCAAAAGTTTGTAAGATGAATGTAGAAGAGATTGAACTTAGAATCTAGTGCACCCACACTTTTGTCCCAAATCCATGTTATCATCCAAAAATATCATAAAGATGAAGTGTATGTATAAATTCTAGAATTCCTATACATAGAGAAGGAAAACACACAGAAGTACGATAATAAGTATATCAATAAAAATAAAAATTGATAAAAATATATATTTGAATTAAATTTCAATTTTGAAAAAAATTATAGAATGACAAATAAAGGTTAGAGAAGATACAAACCTCTATGTGAGAGTTGATTCTTCAAGTGTAGCTATAGCCGAGATAGAGAAAAAGTAGGTGACTAGTTGGGATCTTGTAAAACTAGTCAAGCCCCAAATATGGTCTTTTGACATCTATGGATAGCCATATAGAAAGATTGGAAGAGTGTGTGATCCTATCCTTTATGAATCTAGGACTAAGAGTAAGAATGTAAATGATAAAGTAGCAATAATAAGTGTGTCTACTATTATCCCTATGTATATGGAAAAGAGATTGGAGATGTAGAATCCAAAAATAGAAAGTTAATAATAAAATATATAAATAAAAAGGAAAACAAAAGAGAACAACAAATTATCCTTAGGAAATGGAGACAAATGGTATGTAAAAATATTTAGAATGGTAATGGAGGATACTCAAAAAACTAAAGAGCTTATATAGAGTTCTGGAATTCTATAGAGTCCTATATAAGAGTGGAGGAGAAGAAAATTTGGAGCCAAAAACTAATTTCAAAGAATGAAAAAGGAGGAATCCCAATTTAAAATCTAAATAATCCAAGGGGCTATTTTTGATAAAGGAAATAGAAAAATACTATGTTGGGAACTTGATAGGGGGTAAGTGCAAGGAGATGGGGGGCCAAAAAGTGGTCAAAATAATTTCAAAAAAATTTAAGTCATAACGCGAGCGCGTTATAATGCACTCGTGTTATGGCTTGGTAATGACAAGCCTTAGGCTCGTCATTACTGAGCCATAACGCGAGTGTGTTATAATGCGCTCGCATTATGACCTAGTATATATATAAAAAAAGAGCAGCGAATTTCATTTCATTCTGATTTTCTCCTCTGCCCGCGGCTTCCAAACCCTCAAAAACGCGCTCGCGTTCTACAAAATGCCAATCAACACAAAAAGCTTATCGATTCATCACCAAAATGCCGCCGCGACGTTGAGCATGCCAAAGGGGTGAGTTATCTTTATTTTTTTGTTTGAATTTATTTCTAAATAAGTAGGTTTTTGTTGATTTTTGATGTATATTTCGTTAATTGTCAGGAAATGTTAATGCACCTCCTCCTCCTCCTCCTCCTCCTCCTCCTCCTCCTCCTTCTCCTCCTCAAAATCCACAAAACCCTGAAGAGGAAATACCTGCAGAACAACAACCTCCTCCATTCATTCCTCGACATGCCCCTGGAACACAAGATAATATAATGGGGCAAATTGAAAATAACAAAAAGGAAATTGAAGATATAATTGCAAGGTTGAAAGATCCTTCCACTTCAACCTTGCATAGGTCCACGCTTGCCGAATCTCTTGAGTCTATGTTATCAAATGTAAATTCAATTAGCAAGCAAATAACTAGTTGGACTAATAAAAAGAGAGAGTTTAGAGATTACTATGCAGACAAATTGTCATACCAAGATGTCAAAAAATTACAAATTACAAAATTAGACTTGTGTTCAATTTTCACAAACCCACAAACAAATCAACCTCCACCCATTACATGCAAGAGGTTCCCTATCCATTGGTGCAACAACCAAGTGATAAGGGACAATTTCAGGCAGAGGTGGTGGATGGTTTTTGACCATCCTCCTGCAATAATAATGAGGTCCCGCAATACTTTTTGAGGAAATTCTACTACGAGTTTGTCCTCAATAAAGTGCCAAACTATTTTGATATGCGGGACTTCCAGGGTAAAGGTGGGGGCTCAGCATAGGATAGACCAGGGGTACGTCTTGACCCATAGTAGGTAGTGAGAAGAGTAATCAGCAGACCAGTCCATGAGCATGTTTCTATCCCTTCCATTGTGAAGGAGAGTGTTGAGGTCGATACACTAAGGTCGATTAGTGCCTTGACCCAGAGCATCATAGAGCATGTCGGTCCTGCAACACAGAGTGGGTTGGGAGATAGTGCGAGGAGTAGGGTCCCACCGCATACTTGCCAGGCTTGCGGGTCAACCTGTGGTAATGACCCCATGGACAGTCAGGACGCAGGTGCACAGGGTACATCTGTAGCTGAGCAGATGGTGATGATAGATACCCTCCTGAGTGAGACATTCAGCCTTGATACTTAGGTAAATATTAGCAAGTTTATTGAATTTAATTTATTAAATTTCATTTTTGAAATACAAGATTAACTAATTTAAATTGATGATTTTAATGAAATTTTAGGGTCATAGCGTCGATGTAGTTTTCAGTGGTTCTCCACCTGCATTTTTCACTAGATCATCTACTGTCGAGGTATGTAACTAGTAAACAATTATAAATATTACATGTGAATAGCATCATTATATGAATGGTATTCTAATTTCTAATTTTGGACATTGAATAGGTTAATACTGTAGATTTCATGGCAACACCTGCCAGTGGTGGTGGACTTCAAAGCTTTATGGAGGTAATAAAATAAATAGTTTAATGAATGAATTGTACTTACTAAATTTTTGTGTGTGATTTGTGTGCTTTATTGTGTGTACTTCCATGTTTAGATGAATGTGTGTGTATGTTAGGAGCCATGATTTGCATCACTATTATAGTTTTCGTAATTGAATAATGTTGTTTTATTTCCAGATGATGTAGGTTGCGGAGACACCTCCCCATGTTCATAGGGCAATGGAGTAGGGTGTGGCCTCTGCGATTCATAGCTCCATGGCATTGACAGGGGTATGAGGTAGATTAGTAAATTTTAATTTACATTCATTGTTATAGTTGTCTATTTTTGAAAAATCAAAAGATTATTGATTTGAAGTTTAATTTCTATCTGGATGGTTTCTATAGGACATGACATCACTAGGGCCTATTCCTGCTACTGAGGCAAGCGAGGAGACAGATTATATGTTAGCGGTAAGTGATTATTTTGTTAAATGTTTCATTTTTTTATAACATGTAATTTCTATATATTAATGTCTATACTTTTTATTGTAACAGGTAAAGATGCAGGAAGAACTAAATAGGAGGAGTAGCCCTCGGGTTCGTAGTAGACCACCCACATGCATGTCTCCATCCCCTAGAAGATCAAAGGCTGCTCATGATTTATTCTCTTCACCAGCCAGAGGGGAATGACTTTTTATTGTGTTCCTTTGTTGTATGCCTATATGGCATTTGTGGACATATATTTTCTATTGTACATAGTTGACATTGTATGCCTATATGGCATTCTTGTAAGCCTATATGGCTATTTTGTATATATGTTATACTTATATCGACAGATATTGATGTATGCCTATATGGATATTTAGTTAATACAAATCTTTTTTATTGATGGCGTCCATACTTGCATTATAAATCCACTTTTGAATGGATATTTGTAGATGGCTACTTCAAATATTTAAAGTCTGATTGTATTACATAGGATGTTTGCATTTTCTTTGATAGGTTTGATAGGCCATGGATTATGATGCGGAGCGCACAGCGGAAAGATAACACAACACAAAATATATTGAACCACCGTAGTGGTTGAACCATTGGTTCAACGACAAGGTTCAACGGTGAGGTTCAATGGCGAGGTTCAACCCTTCAACAAAGTGACCAATGCATATCGGTTGAACCAATGCCAAACACCTTGCATCTTCCACCGATACTCCCTCTCAACCCGATACCAAACAATCATCTCCTCAGCCGATGCCAAGGTTCACGCCGATGCATACTGGCACTTCTTTCTGCGATTGCTTCTATACATCTCATGAAGTTTTCTTCCTGGTTGGTTCTAACTTCCACAATGCCGTTGCCATTCTTAGCAACTAAACACACATAGATTTCTAACCTATGCTAGAACTACGCAAATTTCTTTAGCTCACTATAACCATATAGACATACAGATTACTGGACTAAATCAAACGGAAGGAAATTAAAACCTAGGGGAGTCATTCCACTGGTTTTGGCAGAAGCCTCAACCAGTGGAATGGTCCCAAACCAAAACACTATGACGAGACCAAATCAAAATCTTTATTGTTTCTACTCAGAAATGTATAATTACAAAATGTTTCTTTTTCTTTTCTTGTCTCCTCTTTCTCTGTCTGTCCTCTTCAAGCACATGCTCTTATAAAGAACCTAGCCAAGGTAGTTACACTTCGGTGGAATCTCAATCGATTCATCACCTCTGCCATCCATTACAAGACAGTTACAACTCAGACAGTTACAACTACTTCTTGCCAGCTATGCCAAATCGGCTCACAACATGGGACTATCTCATCTAGGGGACACATTTGTCTAAATCAAAACAATTAGCACTAGGCCTTACAATAAATTCAAATGATAACCGGGAATGTCTTAACTCTTCAGAGGTGCTCCTGTACCATACTCCTAGACTTGAAAAATTTCCATGTCCCATGGAAATGCTCGGTGAGAATTGCAACAACTCTGTTCTCTTGGTGTCTTCAACTCTAACTTGATGCCTCTGCTACTTTTACCCTTCAACTGTGACTCCTCGCAATGGAGTTTAACTGGCTGCTCCTCTAGATGCTGCTATAAGTCCACCCTCTATGCTTTACCAACACTTCTGTCCCTCACCTGGGAGTCCTCTCTTGCCTCTCTCCCCAGGACTTTTGGTGACACCCACTGGACCTCCTTCTCAGGCCCTTGAACCATCTCTTGTGGTTCCATGACAGATCTCCTATCTACCTACCTGCAGCTTGTGGACATGCATCTGCAACCATAAATATTAGCAAACCAAAACACCAATCTCTCACTTAGATTCCCAGAGCTTTCACTGGCTCTGTTACCAATTTGATGCAGAGCCAACAACAGAAACATAACACAACACAAAATATATTGAACCACCATATTGGTTGAACCATTGGTTCAACGGCGAGGTTCAACCCTTCAACAAAGTGACCAATGCATATCGGTTTCCATATTAATGAACTTGTTGAACCATTGAACTTCAACAGTGAGGTTCAATGGCGAGGTTCAACCCTTCAACAAAGTGACCAATGCATATCGGTTGAACCAATGTCGAACACCTTGCATCTTCCGCCGATACTCAAATTCACTTAGGCACAATATTAGTGTTCTTCTGACTAGGCGCCAGATAGGAGGATTCTCAGGGGTTTTGGCGCCTAGGTTAAAACTTGTCAATTTCTCAAAGAATCTTTGAAACACTTGACTTCCAAGGATTATCATCTTACCCTCTGATGGAGCACCTTGTTCCAAAATTGATCTTGGGGACTTGCATCTCTCTTAGGCACATGTTTGGAGTAATGTCAACTGGTATCAGCGCCTATTATCTCAATTCACACTTGACATCAAACTTTTGAAGCTCTTTTACCCTAGCGCCTTTATCTTTTATCAAGTGCCTAACATTCTAGAGGTGAATTCCATCTTAATCCAAGTCTTCAAGGTACTTCCAAGTTTGGGTGCCAAAACAGGGTTATGGAGGAGCAGAACCATGCCTTAGGAGGATGACTGAACCTTAGGCGCTAATTTGAGGTTGCAAGAGCATAGGTATGCGCCAAGCAGAGTTTGATGCTCAAAACATTAACATTATTTAGTGAAATCCTTTTTTGACTCTAGGCGCCATTTGGAGGCTAGAAAGAGGGAAGTTGACACCAACTGCATTAGGTCCATTTCTGAGGTGATGGAGACCAATAAGTGCGCCTTGTCCTCTGGCTCTATTCCTTGTTAACTTTACAACTTAGATTATCTGAACAACACTGAGAATGCTTCCCTTCTTCCTAATACAAGTTGAGAGATCCATTGGGTGCCATTTCAGGTGTCTGGAGAGATCATCAACCAAGGGCGCTAATAGAGTCTTTGGCAAATGGAAAGAGCACCTTACTTAGATTTGATTTCTGGATGCTAGAATTGAGGAATTTTACGCCTTGGCTAGGAGTTTCTCATTTCAATCTTGATTATTCATCTAAGTGACTTTCCTTAGCTCCCAAGCCTTCAATCTATCCATTACCCCCTGCTAGGCACTCAAAATAGAGTGTTAACGCCTTATGAAGGTTAGGTGCATTCTGAGGGTGGGGTAGGCAAGTGAGGGCACCAAACCAAGCCTTGAGACTTCTCTCCTCATCAAAGGCTTTCAATCCTAGGTGCTAGATCCAAGGAGTTCCAACCAACACATGCGCCTAGTGCTGTGAGTTCACCCAAAGGACATCTTTAACTTGAAAACTTTCAATCTTCATCCATCTATGCTAGGTGCTCAATTGGAGGATCCCTAGAAACATGTATAGGCGCCTTGAGGTTCTTAGGTGCTTAATTTGGATGATCCTTGTACTAGGTGCTTAGTAAGGAAAACTAGAGTGAAATGGGCGCCTAGGCTCCCAATCTTCCATACTTAGTCAAATTTTAGGGTTCTGACCTTGTTCCTACAAAACAAACAGATAGAGTTAGTCTGAAACCAATTCATTCCCTCATCATTTGGAATTAGCCTCTGGGAATGAGGAATAGGCTAATTCATTATACACTTGATGATCAAGCCAGGAACGGGGACATGACACATGGTACTAGGCTAATCATTTCGGGTTTTGCATGAGCCTCAGACAAGGTAATAGGCATAGGCTTTTTATCTTGCATAATGATTTTTTCAAACCAAGGGTCTATGATGGAAATGATTAAGGATGATAGAATGTTTAGATTTTGGACTTTGAGATGTTTATGGTTGTAAATGTTTATTGTTTGGACTCAAATTTTGTTAAATGGTTGTTTGAAAGAGGACACATCAAACACAACAATAAGATTGGTTTAAGTATGGATGCAAATGATGTTTACTAGTTTACTAATGTGATGATGATTTTGCATGTTTTCAATGGTTGGGATCTACAAGTTATGCATTTTTTTGGGATGCACACCTCATTGATTGTAGTGGGATGACTTGAATGCATATTGCCTATATCCACGGGATGACTTTGTTATTTTTCCTTGTCTATGCTCATTTGCGCATTGGTATGTTGCATTGGGATGAGAGGATGGATGTTGCTTTGATAGTGATGTGTATTCGTCACCTAGTGATGGATGATCTTATATAGTGGTTGGGTGTAATGGACAAACTCTTGGATTATGATTATTATTTGTAGTGAGAGTGCTTTGACATCTTGGCTACTATTTTTAGGAGATGGTTATCTTCATGTGGTTGTAGATGTTGATCCTTGGTTTAGAGGTGTTTGGTAGTGTGTCTTGGTGGACTCTTGATTCTAGATTAGAGTATTAGCATGATACAAGTTCTCTTGAGATTAGGATGTCTATATTGGTGCATGTGATCTTCTAGGAGGAGATGTTAGATCATGATGTCATGTTTGGATACCTAATTTTGTAGTTGGAGTTTTGACAGTGTTCTTGTTGGTTCTCTTGGTATTGAGTACATTGGTCATCTGCTTGGGAGATTCATGATAATGTGGTGTTGCATTTGGAGCTTAACATGGATTGATTGGTTGTAGGTTCTCATACATACTTTGAGACTTGGGTGAGGCTAGAGTTCTCTTGGGATTAGAGACACTTGTTGAGATGGTTACCCTTTAGAGGTTTTAGCAAGAAGACCAAGGAGACTTTCACTTGGATATGGGCGTGAGTTAATTATGGACCTAGAGAAGATTCTTATTAGAGAGAGTCATTGTGGCTTGGTGTATCTTCGACGAGCATTCTCATTCCCCACTCTTGGTCTACTCGGCAGACTATCATCTAAGAGGTATTTCCCATCCTTTAGATGAATTTTTTTAATGCTTTATCTTCTCATGGTTATGGATCTTGAGCTATGGTTATTGGTTCTAGAGGGTTCATTCGAGGGGTGTCTCTAAACATGCTTTTTCTCAGGTGCTAAACTGGAGTTGTTTAAATGCACAAGTGCACCTCCCTCAATGAAGTTCATTTTGTTAACTTAGTTCATCCTAGTGACTCAAGGGGTTGTTATATTCTTTAGGCGCAATCTTTCATAGACTAAAACATTCACTCCATGTTAAGGCACTCAAAGGAGGCTCTGGAGATGGAAAATGGTGCCTTAACTCACTTATGTAAATTTTGGACTTTTAGGCAATTGCAAGATGTCTTAGAGGGCTCAATTCTTCAAGGTGCCCATTTTGTTCACCACTTGTAGCATCACTTGTTCAAGGCGCATGTGTGATTTGGTGAAAAATAGGCACCTAGAGTGAATAGGCTTTCATCTTGACTTAATACACTGCCTCCTTCTGACGATTTTTGGGGCAGTAGAAAACCTTTCACCACGGGGGGCAAATGTCTCAGAGCTATAAAAAATTGAGAGAGGTTATTGTAGAGGCACTCTACGTGATTGCGTTGCCTTAGACAGAATGTTTCTAAGTGACACAATTTTTGAGTAACATCTAGTCAAAGATTGCTGCCTTTTTGCACTTTGGACTCTTCAGGGATATTGTCGGTACAATGTAGCTCAGACTGTTTCGACATGTTTGGGTGAAAAATAAGACCATGCCTAGCATAAATGTACCCATTCAGACGCATTGGAATAGTCAGTTTGGTCACATTAGGAGCAGGACGAAAGTTACACCCCTTTGCAACTTTACACTGCCTCCTTCTGGTGATTTTTGGGGCGGCAGAAAACCTTTCACCATGGGCAAATGCCTCAGAGCTATAAAAAACTGAGAGAGGTTATTGTAGAGGCACTCTACATGATCGCGTTGCCTTAGACAGAATGTTTCTAAGTGACACAATTTTTGAGTAACATCTTGTCAAAGATTGCTGCCTTTTTGCACTTTGGACTCTTCAGGGATATCGTCGGTACAATGTAGCTCTGACTGTTTCGACATGTTTGGGTGAAAAACATGACCATGCCTAGTGTAAATGTACCTATTTAGATGCATTGGAATAGTCAGTTTGGTCGCATCAGGAGCAGGACGAAAGTTACACCCCTTTGCAACTTTACACTACCTCCTTCTGACGATTTTTGGGGTAGCAGAAAACCTTTCACCACGGGCAAATGCCTCAGAGATATAAAAAACTGAGAGAGGTTATTGTAGAGGCACTCTACATGATCGCGTTTCCTTAGATGGAATGTTTCTAAGTGACACAGTTTTTGAGTAACATCTCGTCAAAGATTGCTGCCTTTTTACACTTTGGACTCTTCAGGGATATCGTCGGTACAATGTAGCTCAGACTGTTTCGACATGTTTGGGTGAAAAACAAGACCATGCCTAGCATAAATGTACCCATTCAGATGTATTGGAATAGTCAGTTTGGTCGCATCAGGAGCAGGATGAAAGTTACACCCCTTTGCAACTTTACATTGCCTCCTTCTGACAATTTTTGGGGCAACAGAAAACCTTTCACCACGGGCAAATGCCTCAGAGCTATAAAAAACTGAGAGAGGTTATTGTAGAGGCACTCTACGTGATCACGTTGCCTTAGATAGAATGTTTCTAAGTGACACGATTTTTGAGTAACATCTCGTCAAAGATTGCTGCCTTTTTGCTCTTTGGACTCTTCAGGGATATCGTCGGTACAATGTAGCTCAGACTATTTCGACATGTTTGGGTGAAAAATAGGACAATGCCTAGTGTAAATGTACCCATTCAGATGTGTTGGAATAGTCAGTTTGGTCCCATCAGGAGTAGGATGAAAGTTACACCCCTTCGTAACTTTACACTACCTCCTTTTGACAATTTTTGGGGCAGCAGAAAACCTTTCACCACGGGCAAATGCCTCAGAGCTATAAAAAATCAAGAGAGGTTATTGTAGAGGCACTCTATGTGATCGTGTTGCCTTAGATGGAATGTTTCTAAGTGACACGGTTTTTGAGTAACATCTCGTCAAAGATTGCTTCCTTTTTGCACTTTGGACTCTTCAGGGATATCATCGGTACAATGTACCTCAGACTGTTTTGACATGTTTGGGTGAAAAATAGGACCATGCCTAGCGTAAATGTACCCATTCAGATGCGTTGGAATAGTCAGTTTGGTCGCATCAGGAGCAGGATGAAAGTTACATCCCTTTGCAACTTTACACTGCCTCCTTCTGATGATTTTTGGGGCAGCAGAAAACCTTTCACCACAGGCAAACACCTCAGAGCTATAAAAAACTGAGAGAGGTTATTGTAGAGGCACTCTACATGATCATGTTGCCTTAGACAGAATGTTTCTAAGTGACACAGTTTTCAAGTAACATCTTGTCAAAGATTGCTGCCTTTTTGCACTTTGGACTCTTCAGGGATATCATTGGTACAATGTAGCTCTGACTGTTTCGACATGTTTGGGTGAAAAATAGGACCATGCCTAGTGTAAATGTACCCATTTGGACGCGTTGGAACAATCAGTTTGGTCACATCAGGAGTAGGACGAAAGTTACACCCCTTTACAACTTTACACTACCTCCTTCTGACGATTTTTGGGGCAGCAGAAAACCTTTCACCACGGGCAAATGCCTCAGAGATATAAAAAATTGAGAGAGGTTATTGTAGAGGCACTCTATGTGATCGCGTTGCCTCAGACAGAATATTTCTAAGTGACACAATTTTTGAGTAACATCTCGTCAAAGATTGCAGCCTTTTTGCACTTTGGACTCTTTAGGGATATCGTGGGTACAATGTAGCTCGGACTGTTTCGACATGTTTGGGTGAAAAATAGGACCATGCCTAGCGTAAATGTACCCATTCGGATGCGTTGGAATAGTCAGTTTGGTCGCATCAGGAGTAGGACAAAAGTTACACCCCTTTGCAACTTTACATTGCCTCCTTCTGATGATTTTTGGGGCAGCAGAAAACCTTTCACCACAAGCAAATGCCTCAGAGATATAAAAACCAAGAGAGGTTATTGTAGAGGCACTTTACATGATCACGTTGCCTCAGACAAAATATTTTTAAGTAACACACTTTTCGAGTAACATCTCGTCAAAGATTGCAGCCCTTTTGCACTTTGGACTCTTCAGGGATATCGTCGGTACAATGTAGCTCAGACTGTTTCGACATGTTTGGGTGAAAAATAGGACCATGCCTAGTGTAAATGTACCCATCCGGATGCGTTGGATCAGTCAGTTTGGTCACATCACGAGTAGGACACCAAAAATGCAAAAGTTGCTTTGTGCAACTTGACAACATTGACACTTTTTTGCAACATGACTCAAAGACTCAAACTGACCCCAAATGACTCAAAGTGACTTAAAATCACCTTGATTTTAGTGCCCAATGTACATTATAGAGGTTGAGGCAATCCTTATGATTCAAACATCTTAGATGAGCACATAGGAAAGGAAAAAGCTCTAAGTTTCATCATCATGAGCGCCTAATATCAAGAGACTTTAATAGCTCAAACCTTAGCATGGAGTCCTAAGGCACATTTTATGTCTCCTTTCATCCAGTTTAGATCATCAAAATTGAAAGAAATAAGTTTATTAAGCTTGGGCGCCCTTGGTCTTCTTTTCATTCATTATGAGCGCCTTGGGAGAATGGTATATAGGTCATCATCATGATTGGGCACCCTGGATCCAGAGTGTTGGAGAGATCATCAAATGGTCTCTAGAGGAAGTAAGGTGAGTTATGAGTTTGGTCGCATCAGGAGTAGGACACCAAAAATGCATAACATGATGATGTAAAAATGTGTACATATGTGTAAAAATGCAGGAGGAAATAAAAAAAAGACAAACTGAACAAATTAATATGCATACTTACAACTCAATGTAACTTGACTTTACAAAATCAATGTGAATACTTACAAATTAATCCAATGAACCATCTGGGTCTGCTCTACTCTTTATTGTGTCAAGTATTGCTTCATGGTCAGACTCACGCACCTTCCACAATATTTTGTTCAAAGGTCTACCCCGATACTTTATCAAAGGAACATTGGATGCCACGACAAGGTTCGAGTAATGAAGAATCTTCCGATGCGTGTCAAAGTCTTGAAATAGCCAAATATTAACACTCTTATGTGGGTACCTTCTAAGCCATGTTCCAGTAATAACCACTGAGCCTGTAGGGTATTCGATGTTTTCTCCATCTGTAATAGGGGCCTCCAATTTCTTTTTGGCCTCAACACAATGACATAAGTAATAATCTGTTCCCTTTTCATTATCTTCATCTGCAATAACTGCATATACGTACCCTACATTGATATGTGTAGCAAATTAGATGAAATTAGTCAACATTACAAAAACACTACAAAGTAAGATGACATTACCTGGTTGAACTAGATGAAATTAGATGCATATACGTGCCCTATATTACCTGGTTGAACTAAACCTGATATGTGGTCAAAGTCAACTGACGATTCCATCTATGTTAGTTCCAGTGCCGTCGGGGTCGATATGTGTCAAGTGGGCTAAGATAACTTAACTGTCATTCGTCAACCCACTCCTTTGACTCGCACTCATCCCAAACTTGAATTGTACAAGAAGAACAAAAGCATGACATCTTTCGTGTATGGATACTCCATGAACCTGCAATTGAGCTTCTGAAAGAGTGCATCTCATTTGATCCTGTCAGTGTACAACAATCCTCATATGGTGCAATGTTAGTATCATCTATCAACCAAAAAAATCTACGAGCTGAAGACTTACCTTCATTACCTAGACCCATGGAAGCATTACACCACTCAACAATCAATTTTGCATCTGTCAACTTTGCATTGTCTTTATACTTTAACTCTTCTCGTGCTATGGCTCTTTTGATACATGCTCCTGCACCATCATGCTCCCCCTTTCCATGCCCGGCCTCACAAAAGTTCCACATATGTTGAATACCTGTAAAATTATGCCTCCTACTCAGCCAATAGAAATTTCACGAGTTCTTGAATTGTGACGCACAGTTATCCAACCATATGATATGTTGACTGCACGATATGCCCCTTCTAGCCAAATCATTGTAGAACACCTGAAAGCAACCTTGCACGAACTCCGTAGAATGCGTGCGATCATCACTAATATAGAAATTATAATCCTTTATGATCTTTCTGTCATCCTCTGTACTATCATTCGCATGAATGAATGCAATGTGCCCAAATATAGAAACCTGTGTGGAGTTGTAATATTGTGATTGTACCTCACGCTGTGGCTGTAGACTGTAGTTCTCTGCAAAGTCGATGACTAAAACAATGTTACCAACTAGAAATGTGTCCTTGCATAACTTGAATTGCAAGTCCAACCATCGAGCTCTATGGGCATGTCTTGCATACTCATACACTATGCTGTCACAAAATATAGGCATAAACCGATACACTAGAATCTTTTCAATAACTAATTCACACCTCTTTGCTTCTTTACCATCTTTTGTATTGTATGCCACTGTTTTATACTTGCCAAACTCTACTAGTTCATTTCCAACCGCATGTGTTATTTCCATATGTTCACATATTGGCAAATGTTGCAAGCCAGCGCAACGATGACATGTGCCATCCAAGCATAATTTCTTGTAGAATATTTGACCTTCCTCTCTTTCACATAAAATTCTTGATATGAAGTCTCTTGAAGATGTTGGTGGGGCACATATGGTACAACCCTGTAAATCATTGTTAGTATGCATATCTAAACATATAGACCTATAAGCATCAAAATGGTTAGAAAATTCAATATGTAATCTACAACAACAAGTAGTGCATGTGTGATTTATCTTAACATGGAAAGGTTTTAGCAATTCAAAATATCTTTGACAAATTTTAATTTGAGGATACTTCTCTAGAAATTTACCATAAAACTGTGTTTGAGTCTCATCCAAAAAATGCTTTGGATGTGGCTCACGGTTCTGACTACCGATTCTCCTTCTTACCACATCCCTTTGATTCAGAGATACCCTTGTGTAATTCTTCTAAAAGTCTTCAATTAGTGATCTCAATGCTTCAACAATTGGTTTATCTTTTCGTGGTAGTCTCCCCGAGAATGCCCATAATTCATTGGCATTAGTGTCCTCAATTCTTTGGCATCTTCCAATGGCTCTTGATAAAGTTTTCCTATTAATTCTCAATTCTTGACTTGTCTTTCTAATGAGACGAGCTTTCCTTGTTTGACTACTTACTATAGTCGATGTAATCACACGCCATGTTGCATTACTATCTTTTGTGCGTGAGGTGTTACCCACACTCTCATATGCACTCATTAGTTTCTTGACAATAGATTTTTCACTTGACGCCTCTGATGTTCTCAACCCAAGAATCTTCATGATAGACCTATACTTTATACTTCGCATCATTTCAATGAATAGTTGACATCTTGCAGTCTCATTTAACTTTTCAAAGAACAATCTCCAAATCTTATTAGCATATCTTCTACAAGTGCATTTTGGAATCTTACCTTCCATTGGCTACAAAATATTCTCATCAATATCAATCAAATACTTTGGCTTTCTATGCAAAATTCTAGGTGGTGTCAAGTTAGGTAAATTCATCTCAACATTAGGAATTTCATCAATATTTAAATGAGATGGGTTAGATGGCATACCTTCGATCAAAGATGGAATAGATGACATACCTTGAGGTTGAGGTGGGAACGATGGCATACCTCCTTCATCACATGTGAGTGATGATGTACTCTCAACTTGAGATGTGGTAGATGGTGTCCCTACATGTTGACTTGCAGTAGAGGATGTGTCTCCAACTATGGTATTCAAATCTCTCGTACCATGAAGTTTTTGCATTCGTTCTCTTTGTGCCGCCAATACCATATCTCTTTGTGATGGTTGTGGTTCCTCTTCAATTGGTATGTCTTCATTTATCATGTCCAATTTCCTCTTCTCACAAAGTTCCCTCATAGCCACTACTTTCTTTGCATTCTTAGCTTCTATCTCTTCCTGTGTTGGTTTAATTTTTGATCGTTTCCTTGGCATGACAGAGAATTTGTCTGTAGCATGATAAAGAGACCAATATTACTTCCTAAGAACTGAATACAAGATAATAGAGGGATTGTACTTTTATTATGTTGTAAGGATTTATTCTTGTATAGTTTGACATCATGGTATGTTAAGGTCTGTTTATTACACATAATTATTAAAGAGCCCAAGTGTAGAAAATATACATGGCATCATGTGAGATTGTAGGTTGCTTTCTTGATTGGGAATGTGTCTATTTTAAACATGTATGATAAAGCATGATAAAGTAATTTAATTCGAATTAAGGAAAATGTAAAGAACATGCATGTAAAGACTTGACATACCTGAAAAATGAAGATTTGAATGGAGAGAGTAGCCAATTATGTAGTGTTTTTTCTTCTTGCATCAAACTCCTCAATAATTTGAGTTTTTCACCACTTTCTTCCTTTTCAATGTTAAATTGAATAACACTCAAATATAATTACTAACAACAATACTATTAACCTATCTATAATGTTAAATTCCTAAAATTGAATCACAATTAACATTGCAACACTACAAAAATTGAAACTTGAATAGATATATATCAAACTTGGTGTGAAAACTATTTTATTTCCTCCTTCTCAAGTTGGCAATGCAGAAAAGGTGGTGGAAAGATCATGCAAAGGTGGTACAATGTGTCAAATGTGCATGTGAACTTCCCAACAGCATGAAAACACTTCTTTTTTGTCGGAGCACGCGCAGAATCAGTAAGAAAATAGAGCATGTGGGCTTAGATCATGGGGGTAACCACTTTTTTACTATTTCAATAGAAAGATAAAATGCGAGCACTTTATAACACGCTCACGTTTTGTCCTGCTATAGATTCATCACATCCTTTCCATTTATTACATCTCTTTCCTGCAAGAGCTTGCTAGATGCTCTACCATATGATAGGCATAACAATGAAGGGGCAAGCCCTCATAATCAAGTTCTTGATAGAAAATGCCCTCAACCCTCAATGTCAAACCCTAATCCCTCAACCCTTAACTCTGATCCCTCGACCCTCAACTCTAATCCATCATCCCTCAACTCTAATCCCTCATCCCTAAACCCTAATCCCTTAGCCCTCAACCCTAAACCTTATCCCTAAACCCTAATCCCTCAACCCTCAACCCTAATCCGTCATCCCTTAACTCTAATCCCTCATCCCTAAACCCTAAATGCTATCCCTAATCCTACACCCTCAACAGACTCGATACTATACCTTAAACTCTAATCCCTTATCCCTAAACCCTCCAACCCTATCCCTAATCCTTACACCCCCCACAATCTACTTTAACCCTAATCCCTTGAACCTCAACCCTATCCCTAAACCCTTGACCCTTGAACCTCAACCCTCAACCCTCAACGTCAAACCCTAATCCCTCAACCCTTAACTCTGTACCCTCATCTCTCAACCCTAACCCTAAAACCTAAACCCTAAAGCCTCAACCCTCAACGTCAAATCCTAATCCCTCAACCCTTCACTCTAATCCCTCAACCCTAAACCCAATCCCTAAACCCTCAACACTATACCTTAAACCTTAAACCCTAATCCCTCAGCCCTCAACCCTAAACCTTATCCCTAAACCCTAATCCCTCAACCCTCAACCCTAATCCGTCATCCCTTAACTCTAATCCCTCATCCCTAAACCCTAAATGATATCCCTATTCCTACACCCTCAACAGACTTGATAGTATACCTTAAACTCTAATCCCTTATCCCTAAACCCTCCAACCCTATCCCTAATCCTTATACCCTGCACACTCTACTTTAACCCTAATTCCTCGATTCTCAACCCTATCCCTAAACCCTTGACCCTCAAACCTCAACCCTCAACCCTCAACGTCAAACCCTAATCCCTCAACCCTTAACTTTGATCCCTCGACCCTCAACCCTATCCCTAAAGCTTATCCCTAAACCCTAATCCCTCAACCCTCAACCCTAATCCATCATCCCTCAACTCTAATCCCTCATCCCTAAACCCTAATCCCTTAGCCCTCAACCCTAAACCTTATCCCTAAACCCTAATCCCTCAACCCTCAACCCTAATCCCTCATCCCTCAACTCTAATCCCTCATCCCTAAACCCTAAATGCTATCCCTAATCCTACACCCTCAACAGACTCGATACTATACCTTAAACTCTAATCCCTTATCCCTAAACCCTCCAACCCTATCCCTAATCCTTACACCCTCCACACTCTACTTTAACCCTAATCCCTTGAACCTCAACCATATCCCTAAACCTTTGACCCTCGAACCTCAACCCTCAACCCTCGACGTCAAACCCTAATCCCTCAACCCTTAACTCTGTTCCCTCATCTCTCAACCCTAAACCCTAAACCCTAAACCCTCAACCCTCAACGTCAAATCCTAATCCCTCAACCCTTCACTCTAATCCCTCAACCCTAAACCCTATCCCTAAACCCTCAACACTATACCTTAAACCCTAATCCCTCAGCCCTCAACCCTAAACCTTATCCCTAAACCCTAATCCCTCAACCCTCAACCCTAATCCGTCATCCCTCAACTCTAATCCCTCATCCCTAAACCCTGAATGCTATCCCTATTCCTACACCCTCAACAGACTCGATACTATACCTTAAACTCTAATCCCTTATCCCTAAACCCTCCAACCCTATCCCTAATCCTTATAACCTCCACACTCTACTTTAACCCTAATTCCTCGACCCTCAACCCTATCCCTAAACCCTTGACCCTTAAACCTCAACCCTCAACCCTCAATGTCAAACCCTAATCCCTCAACCCTAAACCCTAATCCCTCAAACCTAAACCCTATCCCTAAACCATCAACCCTCAACACTATACCTTAAACCCTAATCCCTATCCCTGAACCCTTAACCCTTGAAACTTACACCCTATCCCTACACCCTCAACACTTAACACTATATCTTAAGCCTTAAACCCTCATCCCTAAAGCCTTTACCCTCAATCCTTAAACCTTCAACCCTAAACCCTATCCCTAATCCCTCTACCCTCAACACTCTAACCCTAACCTCAACATTAAATGCTAATCCATCAACCCTAAACTCTAATTCTAAACCCTCAACCCTCAACACTATACCATAAACCCTAATCCTTCAACCCTCAACCCTAAACCTTATCCCTAAACCCTAATCCCTCAACCCTCAACCCTAATCCATCATCCCTCAACTCTAATCCCTCATCCCTAAACCCTAATCCCTCAGCCCTCAACCCTAAACCTTATCCCTAAACCCTAATCCCTCAACCCTCAACCCTAATCCATCATCCCTCAACTCTAATCCCTCATCCCTAAACCCTATATGCTATCCTTATCCCTAAACCCTCAACAGACTTGATACTATACCTTAAACTCTAATCCCTTATCCCTAAACCCTCCAACCCTATCCCTAATCCTTATACCCTCCACACTCTACTTTAACCCTAATTCCTCAACCCTCAACCCTATCCCTAAACCCTTGACCCTCAAACCTCAACCCTCAACCCTCAAGGTCAAACCCTAATCCCTCAACCCTTAACTCTGATCCCTTGACCCTCAACCCTATCCCTAAAGCCTCAACCCTAAACCCTCAACGTCAAATTCTAATCCCTCAACCCTTCACTCTAATCCCTCAACCCTAAACCCTATCCCTAAACCCTCAACATTATACCTTAAACCCTAATCCCTCAACCCTAACCCTAAACCTTGTCCCTAAACCCTAATCTATCATCCCTCAACCCTCAACCCTAATCCCTCATCCCTAAACCCTAAATGCAATCCCTATTCCTAGACCCTCAACAGGCTCGATACTATATCTTAAACCCTAATCCCTCTACCCTTGACACTGTTATTTAACCCTAATCCCTTGACCATTAACCCTATCCCTCAACCTCAACCCTCAACCCTCAACCCTCAACTCTCAACATTAAACCCTAATTCATCAACCCTAAACCCTAATCCCTCAAACCTAAACCCTAACCCTAAACCATCAACCCTCAACACTATACCTTAAACCCTAATCCCTATCCCTCAACCCTTAACCCTTAAAACTTAAACCCTATCCCTACACCCTCAACACTTGACACTATATCTTAAGCCTTAAACCCTCATCCCTAAAGCCTCAACCCTCAATCCTTAAACCTTCAACCCTAAACCCTATCCCTAATCCCTCTACCCTCGACACTCTAACCCTAACCTTGATATTAAATGCTAATCTGTCAACCCTAAACCCTAATCCTAAACCCTCAACCCTCAACACTATACCTTAAACCCTAATCCCTCAACCCTCAACCCTAAACCTTATCCCTAAACCCTAATCCCTCAACCCTCAACCCTAATCCCTCATCCCTCAACTCTAATCCCTCATCCCTAAACCCTAAATGCTATCCTTATTCCTAAACCCTCAACAGACTCGATACTATACCTTAAACTCTAATCCCTTATCCCTAAATGCTCCAACCCTATCCCTAATCCTTACACCCTCCACACTCTACTTTAACCCTAATCCCTTCAACCTCAACCCTATCCCTAAACCCTTGACCCTCGAACCTCAACCCTCAACCCTCAACGTCAAACCCTAATCCCTCAACCCTTAACTCTGATCCCTCATCTCTCAACCCTAACCCTAAACCCTAAACCCTAAACCCTCAACCCTCAACATCAAATCCTAATCCCTCAACCCTTCGCTCTAATCCCTCAACCCTAAACCCTATCCCTAAACCCTCAACACTATACCTTAAACCCTAATCCCTCAGCCCTCAACCCTAAACCTTATCCCTAAACCCTAATCCCTCAACCCTCAACCCTAATCTGTCATCCCTCAACTCTAATCCCTCATCCCTAAACCCTAAATGCTATCCCTATTCCTACACCCTCAACAGAATCGATACTATACCTTAAACCCTAATCCGTTATCCCTAAACCCTCCAATCCTATCCCTAATCCTTATACCCTCCACACTCTACTTTAACCCTAATTCCTCGACCCTCAACCCTATCCCTAAACCCTTGACCCTCAAACCTCAACCCTCAACCCTCAACGTCAAACCCTAATCCCTCAACCCTTAACTCTGATCCCTCGACCCTCAACACTATACCTTAAACCCTAATCCCTATCCCTCAACCCTTAACCCTTAAAACTTAAACCCTATCCCTACACCCTCAACACTTGGCACTATATCTTAAGCCTTAAACCCTCATCCCTAAAGCTTCAACCCTCAATCCTTAAACCTTCAACCCTAAACCCTATCCCTAATCCCTCTACCCTGGACAATCTAACCCTAACCTCAACATTAAATGCTAATCCGTCAACCCTAAACCCTAATCCTAAACCCTCAACCCTCAACACTATACCTTAAACCCTAATCCCTCAACCCTCAACACTAAACCTTATCCCTAAACCCTAATCCCTCAACCCTCAACCCTAATCCATCATCCCTCAACTCTAATCCCTCATCCCTAAACCCTAAATGCTATCCCTATTCCTAACCCTCAACAGACTCGATACTATACCTTAAACCCTAATCCCTTATCCCTAAACCCTCCAACCCTATCCCTATTCCTTACACCCTCCACACTCTACTTTAACCCTAATCCCTCGACCCTAAACCCTATCCCTAAACTCTTGACCCTTGAACCTCAACCCTCAATGTCAAACCCTAATCCCTCAACCCTTAACTCTGATCCCTCGACCCTCAACCCTATCCCTAAACCCTAAACCCTAAACCATCAACCCTAATCTGTCATCCCTCAACTCTAATCCCTCATCCCTAAACCCTAAATGCTATCCCTATTCCTAGACCCTCAACGAGCTCGATACTATACCTTAAACGCTAATCCCTTATCCCTAAACCCTCCAACCCTATCCCTTATCCATTAACCCTCATGATTAATAGCCTTAAACATAAAAAAAATTAAGGGGAGAATAATGCGCTCACGTTATGTCAAACATGACAAACAACAGACTTGTGGGAATGGAAAAATGCAAAGCAAAACATAACGCGAGCACGTTATAATGTGCTCGCGTTATGTCTTGCTTTGGGAATCCTAAGCCTTGGGCTTGGGATTTGCTTTGGATTTCCAACCCAAAGGCTTGGAGTGCCTTATGAACAGTCACAGACGTGTTTTTCTATATTCTTCAAAATTTCACATAATTTCATTCGTGCTAACCCTCAAATTTGCACGTGTTTCAAGGTCAAACAAATTGAACACATGGGTAATGTTAGGCTTTCTCTTAGCTATTTAACGATGTGATTTTTTTCACATTTTAACAATGTTAAGCCTTTCATCTTTAATTTCTTTTGTTTGTGTGTCCGTTTTTAGGCAAAAACCACTGTTTGGTCTTTTTTTCATTGTAAAATAACTATTCATTCAAATTTCAAAAAAATTATATATTTAGAAACTAGACTCCATTCTACAAATATTAAAAAAATAAAAAAATGATTTTCAATTAGTTTTCAAAATTTATAGGGGTAGCACGGCCAAAATTCTATTTTTTAGGATGTGTCCACTTTGAAAATTAGTAAAAAATCAAATATTCATCAAAAAATTATTAGAAAAATTAGGCATGAACTACATGCTATTAGCTAATTTCTCACCAAAGCGATTTTAAAAATACCAAAAAAAAGTTGACCTTTTGAGGGAGCCACAAAACATGCTATGTTATGTTTTTTTGACAAAAACAACACCAATTTCTGTGGCTCCCTTTTTTGAACCCCTTAATCTATGCCATTTTCAAAACAAAATAGTAGTTTAGAAAGTAGACTCGGAGCACTACAAACATTGTTTTGGTTGCATCTCCAAATTTTGAGTGTAACTATGCTCAATTTCTCATCCAAGGCCAGTATTTCCTGATTTCAGAAAAAAAGTGGCCACTTAAGACCCCTTTTTGGCCCCCCATCTTCCTGCACTTACCCTAGGCTAGAAAAGTGACGCTTATGCATAAATAGAAGTCAAAAAGATTGATTTTAGATGTGAGACAAAGCTTTTAGAGTTGTTCGGTTGTGAGACATTAGCACACTTGTGTATATGTCTGCATGACTATGATAACATCCAAGAAGAAAAAAAAATGGGAAACAATACAAAATTTTCACATTGAACATAAAAACATTATATATATATATATATATATATATATATATATATATATATATATATATATATATATATATATATATATATATATATATATATATATATATAACAAGAACATACACACAAAACAACACATGAATTAGAATTTAGATTAGAACTAGGATAGGAAAGAATCCTATAATGGTCCCTAAAACATACTATACGAATGGATAGTAAAATAAGGATAATTTATAGTGTGAAAACTGCAAGGTATGAATGTATAAGTAATATGCATGCAAGAAAATAACTATCTTGTAGAAAACAAGTTAACATCAAAACAAATCAAGAAAATTCAATGAGCTAAGAAAATCGAACATCGATCATTATTCAATCAAACATCAACAATTATTCAACTTATAAAATATAAACAAACTTATTGAAGCTACTCTCTTAAGTTTTTATTCCTCCATCACTTTATTTTTCATGCTTAATGTGTCCTAGTGTTAGGGAAAATTATATTAAGGTAGTTTTATTGTGTCCCTGATTTGTCCAATGAGGAACAAGTTCAAGAACAAAAAACCATCCTTAGACAAATCCAAGAGGAAAATTAAAGGAGGTGTACAAAAGAGGAATTCCACACAAGAGAGATAGCCCTCTTCAAAGAGATAATAAAACTAGAATAACATAGTATTAAAAGCTTCAATCTCTTTCCTAGAATGAGCTAAACATGATTTGAACTAGTTACCCACCTAGAAAAATTAGAACCACTATGACCACACCTCTCCAAAAATTCACAAGAGAACATTCCAAGACACAAACACCAATCCCTTGCTTAAACACCATAGTCTACAATGAGGCACTCCTTCCTTACAAAGTGAGTGAACTAATTGGTATGACCCCCACTCAACATGACAACAACACTATCACCTACAAGACTCTCCTTAATCACAAAGAAGGTACTTTGTTAGATTCTCCTACACTCAACTATGTCTTTCAATAAGAGTAGGACTGATTCAATCAATGCCTAAACAAAGGTAGTGTATATGTTTTCTAAAGTCCATCTCATACACTTTTGTGGTGAGTCTACTTAAAGCATCACATATTTTGGTAAAATCGATGTGAAAGGAAAATCCTTCTAGACCAACTCTCTAATTTCTTTATGTTTCCATTTCATCTTATCTCTCACTTTTTTAATCATCCCATTTATTCTGTAGTACCCAAGGTACCCCTAAATATGTCGAGAGTAATAGCACCACAAGGATAGAGGGTTGTACATCCTTATTGGCCCCATATCACCTATATCAAATAGGTAAGTATATAAGTATACTAACTCAGATGGTGGGTGGTTAGGACATGATAACAATGCTTGAATGAGACAAGAATTCATTACTTTTGACAATTGCACATGGAGAGACTATCAAGGATCTATTTTATAAAAACTTGGGTCAACCAAGAGCCCACTATGTCATAGTTTGATTAGAGATTGGGACATAGGAGCCTAGCTTGGCCACCTACATGGACATAGACATGTAAATTTACAACAAGGTTGATTGCCTCAAAAACAATCTAGTAGAGTCTCAAATAGTGTGAATGGCCCTCAACATAATTTTCTAGATTGACCAAGTCCCTACCCAAAGGAGGAGAGTCAAAACTCAACCTAAAACAATGATAAATAAGGCCACTCAACCCCTACATTTTGAACAACAAAACCCACCTCATAGTAGCAAAGCACAACATACAAGGGAGGCAACCATCTAAGTGGCCCTATTCCAATGGATCAAGACACTTGAGGTTAGGGATGCTAATAAATTTCTACATAATCTATCCTAGATCAATGAAAGATCAAGGTCTTTGAGGTTCCATCCTCACATTAATCCTTTTCTTGCTAGTGAAAATGAACAAAGCCAATGGGTAGCTTAGCTAACCCCTTATGTCAATTTTTACTCATGTAATGTGACTAATGAGGATTTCATGCCTTATCTACCATTATCATTAACATGGTGAGCTTAAGTCAATTAGGTTGGATGCCTACAATACAAAGTCAAAATAAAATGATCACACATACTTTTTTAACCTCTAAGAATTCCTTTACCAAACTATCTAGCTTTCTTTGTATACCAACAACTAAACATGCCTTTCCAAATGCAACCTATGTAGTAAGTTCTACCCATGAGGATCATGTTTAGAGGGATCATTCCTTCCACACATGAATCCTTTTTATGGATATATCTTGAATACAATAAGGAGCCTTAGGATCACATAATTCATAATGTGATGTTGTCTCAACCACTTCCTAAACTACCTAAGCTCGAAGGAGTGGGAGATCCCAACTTACACATCAAAGCATACACTATGGTTGTGTAGTTTATGAAATTTGATCTAGAAAAGAAAAGTCTAGTTGTATTTACCAACTGATTTCAATGGCACCACATAAGAACAACTAGCTCACTTAAAGATGAATTTAATATACTATTGATCTAATAGAAAGAATAAATTAAACTACCTAGACCTACTATGTTTTACCCTTGAGAAAATTAAGTTTTCTAACAAGTTAAAACTCAATGCAAACTAAAAACTACTAATTTATAGAATTACTAGATATAGATTTAACAAAATGGATATAGAACTGTAAATATAGAGTCAAAAAGAACCTAGGAACAAAGACTAGAGATGATTGTCTTAGAATCTATGCATTGCACTGTAGTTTGTATGGAAGGAAACACATGGCTTCAAAACTTTTCCTCAAGAATCATGCCCAATTTACATCAAATAGAATAGAAGAAACTAAAGAGACCCCCAAGTAACAACAAAAACCTAAAATGAAAATATTTTGTCTATCTATTGAAAAGGAAATCATAAAATGACAAGATAGGGAAGATATCAACAAAACCCTTCTAAGGCTAAGTGTCTTCACGAATAAAAACCTATAGCTAAAAGAAATAGAAAAATGGTTGGGTTGTATAGGATTTTTTCAAGAATTATCAAACCCTTGCTTTGGTCTTTTGACCTCCACAACAACCAATATGATAAAGAGGAGAAAAATTGTGTGTGCTCTTAATTATATGTGCACCTAAGAAATAAGAGAAACAACAAGAGTAATTCTATGAATGATTGCACTAAGGTCTACATAGGCCAAGAAAATTAGTGTGTGTAAAGGAAATGGAAAAACACACAAAGTGCTTGGAATACAAATAGATTATATAATAAAATAACAATATCACAAGAGAGGAAGAGGGAATCTCTCACATCAAGAAGAGAGATGAAAGATATACAATTATTGGACAAGGTACAAGTGAAAAGCTCAACTAGATATATCAATTCCAACCCTCATCAAGATGTCCAAAGATTCAAGACTATTCACATAGAGATTGGAGAATCACAGTAATGTTATTGCAAGTTGAAAACGCGAAAGAAAGTTGTAGAAAGTGTTGAAGATTGTTAAAGTTCAATAATTAGAGATCAAAGCATGAGAAAACACAAGAGAATGCAATATTTTTCACAATGTTGAATGGAAAAGAAGGAAGGCTAGGTCAAAAGAGTTGTTTAAACATGATGGAAGCATTACAAAAATTCATGCATGAAAAGGAAGTTGGCAGAAAATTCTTAGAGATGGTCACTGGGAAACATATAGTTGTGGGATTCTAGAAAATCACATATACATTTGAACGTTGCACTCACATCTAGGTGACTCCAACTCCAAATTTTTTCCAACACCTTAGGAAATCAAAGAAAATAAAACACAAACAAAATTACATAAAAATAAATACAAAAGATAGAACAAAAGAACAAACATGACATTGTGGGTAGGAAAAGGCTAAGATAAGGGCTAAAATGAGTCTAAAAACATGCTAAGGGAATGGATACCAAAGTGAGTGAAAAACATAGTGTGATTGTAAGGATATGCAATTTTTGACATTACATTTTGCCCCCACTATAGTAGGCTTATGAAACTAAGTGATATGCTATGGTAAAGTACATTAAAAAATAACATCACAAAAGATACCAAAAAATGATACTATAGAGGATGTAGATGGTTCTTTGAGTATAGGAATCATGCCCTAGGTTGAAAACCTACAAAATTAGAGTATTAGATAATAAAAACTTGCACAAAAGGCAATGCTAGAACAACATATAAAACTTGCAAAAGAATAGGATTAAATCAAGTATAATATGAAGACCAAATATATTAGAAAATTATATAATCTAATATGCACTAGTCAAAAAACATAAGAGGAAACATAAACAAACATACTAAAGGAGAAAGAAAACAAAGATAAAGATGACATTTTTAGCATTGTGCTACTATTCCTTCCAAATCTATTTTGTTTTCTCCCAAAGATCTCTTTTGGATTCTCATTGCATCCTTCCTAGATGCACATCCCCAACTAGATCCAATGTTGGCCTACATATAAAATTTGATTAAATGTATTGTTTTAGCTTGTTGTGTTACCTCTATATTAGCCCAAATGTATATTCTAGGTTTTATGTTGTCTTGTTGTCCATTATAGATCTTATCAAGTTATCTTCCTTGTGTAGTGAACATTGTTTATGGCTCCTTAACCTATCCCTCTATTATGTAGTGCCTTGTTTTTTAGTATGGTGTCTCTCCTTCCCTTTATTGTTACCTTGTTATTCTCCTCTCCCTATAAATTATTATTGCAACATTCCTTCATGTTGTTATCATCATTCCAAAGGACTTTGTTATCTATGTTAGCAATGTTTCTCCCTTATGGTAGTGTTTCTTCTATGTGATGATTATTTTCAAGTTGCGGTGTACACCCATGATGTTTTATGTTCATCCTATAGATCTATAGTGGATTCGATCTCTTTTGGTGGTTGGTTAATTTTATGGTTGTCACAATATCCTTCGTTCATTTTGTGGTGGGTTCTCTTCTTCTTGACTATGCATTCCCTACTTTATGGTGGCCTATCTTCAGTCTGTGGTAATTGTCATGCCCAAGCTGTTACAATGAAGCATTAAACACAAAACACACACAATAGCCTATTTTAAGATATATTCATTAGGAATTCTACCACACTTTAAACAAATAGGATAACTAATATGATTAATTGATCTTATCTTACCACATACCTTTCATTTCACATTGCACCATTCCAAAATATATTTCCTTGCTCCAACATCTGTACTCTTATGAAATTTTGATTTGTACAACACTAGAAGCAACAATTAGTTTCTTTAATTAAATAAATTAATCATGTTGCATTTCCAATGTATGATATAGAAAAGAAACTTGACCTAAGGGCCAGACCTAGGCCTCAGGGGCTCATATTAAATGGCCTTGCCTACGTAACGTGGTTAGAGGCTCTGTAGTTTTCTAACTTGGACTTCCAACCAATTTGGTCCAAAACAAGAGTCTTATATTCACTCTGCAGTGTGGTGTTATAAAGATAGAACACCTAAAGTACAATTAAACATATCACAAAATTATCCATAAATAGGTCACCACACTTTCAAAAAAATTGATACCACAAGAAACTATTCAAATGATTCAAGCATAACCTTACCTCATTTGATCATATTACCAACTTAAAACTTAATTATACTTACACCTAAAGAACCTTAGATTTTAGGGTAGAATACACTAAGCATTAATTATGTCATACAAATACCTTGGAGGCCATGTAGAATGACATCAAACAATCTATTTACTTACAATCCCTAAGTGGAATGATAGAGAAGTTATAACAAACTAATCCATTCTCCTAAATAACATGCAAAAATTTCCATAGGAATAGGTAAATTATATAGCTGACTCACACCTTAATTAGTTGAAAGGAATTTATCTTCTTTTGACAATGGAACTTACCTATAAAATGCAAGTTTGGTATTTAGACACGTTCCTAAATGCATACATATACCAAACCATTGCATAGAAAGATATGAAACTTAAAATCTTTTAATATGTCTATACTATAAGTATCTAGACCTCTATAATTAGAATATGAGTCTATAGGAATCTAAATGAAATTCATAGTTTATAGAAGTAACCTCTATGTTTGCATGACAACTTATATACTGTGATGCCTCCCATGCTATGATAGTAGATGGATATAATGTTATGAATACATTGACATATGTTGTGTTCACACTAATAGATTCATTAAACTCGTTGGTTATTCCAATCCGTGTATTAAAAAAACCAATTCACGATGGAGAATTTTTGAAACCCGTGAGTTGTTCCTTATCGGCGTAATCCTTGAGCCTTCTATGAATGCACGTTGGTTATTCCTATCGGTGTGTTCTCTTTGTGTTCTCCTGTGGGTGCAAACTCCTCTGTTGTTCCTATCAGCATAATCCTTTGAATCTCCCATAAATCAAAATCATTCCAGAAAACTTTCTAAACTCGTTGGTTTGTTCCTATTGGTGTATTCCCTAAACCGCCTATGGGTTGCCGTGCCTGGCTTTACACTTGCAAATTGTATTTGGTGGAATGTTTCTAAAGCCTTTTCAACAAATGCATTTTGTGCATATCCTATGATCATTGTATTCCATGAGTTTACATTTCCCTGAGGTGTTCTGCCAGCAGTCACGTGCCTTGTCTACGGTGCTACAATTTGCATACATTTCTACCAGAGTATTTCCACTATAATATCTGACAAAAAATGCCTTCCTTTATGCTATGATGGATGTCCATACCCAGTTCCAAATCTCCCATTCTGACACACGCAGGGAGGACACTGGCAATGGTAGTCAAATTTGGCTTTATACCTTCCCAATTGCATTTGCTCGAAAGTTTCTAACACCTTTCTCAGTAAATCCATTTTGTGCATAACCTGCTAGCACCACGTTCCATGAGATGACATTTCTTTGATGCATCCTGTCAACAGTTCACGTGCTGTGTCTATGCTTCCACATTTTGCATTAATGTCAACCAAATGCATTTGCTGACTTTTCACTTTTGACAAGGAAATAATTATTTTCTTCCTCTTCCATATCTTTAAGTAAATGTTTGGAATTTAGTAATTATCATGTTGTCTCCATCTTCCTAGACCATAAGTAGCAATGTACCTAAGCCTACATTCTTATGTGATCTTGAGACATCAAGAAAATACTATTAAATTTGTAGATACCTTAGAAGAAGCCATGATACTATTAAAAACCCTATTCCTCGCAGTTTCATAATAAGATTAAATGCAAGTTATGTATACATGGCCTTTTTCTAACAAGATGTTTTAGCAATAATATTTGGTTTAGTGTGAGGTTTAAGGGACTGCTACACGTTCACCATTTAAACTATTTTTAAAAGCCAATTTCTCCTTTCTTCAAGAGTGCATCTACTTGTTTGAGACTAAGTTTTTATTCTATTGAAAATTTAGTATATCTCTTTAAGGTATTTGTTTTAACACTTTTGATGAAAGTTTAACTTTATTGAGTTGATATTTAAGGGAAAATCAAAATATTAAGCTTTTTGTATTAATTTAATATTTCTTTTTTATCTCGAGAATTCAAATAATGAAATTAGAATGCATTAGTGTGAATTTTTATAGATTAGCAATTGTTAAAATTGAATGGAGAGTTAAAGATATGCAAGTTGGATCTATTCATTATTTTAGATTGTTATCACTTAATTTCATCATTGCTAATGTGGTTTTAAGTAGAAATCCGATTGTGAAAGAAGTTAAATAGAATATATCTAAGAAAGATAAAGTAAGGATCTTGGTGTACTAGTTCACTATAGTTTTAATGAATTACTAGACTATTGAATTGTTTCAAGAATGATTCCTTAAAATAATTCATACTTTTACACACTCAAAGTTAAATTGTATATTGTAAGCATGGTCCTTAGGGTTGTTAACCTTGGAAGTGGTTTGGCTATGTCATTGGCCATGTACATTGTTCAAACAATCCCTAAGGGTGTTGCCCTCCTATTTATGTATGGATTCATGAGATTGTGATAAGTGGGCAAGATGGTCAATGCCTTGCTTTGTGTTATGTGCTTGTGATAAAAGGGCAAGATGGTTAATGTCTTGCTCTGTGTTATGTGATTATGATAAGTGGGCAAGATGGTCAATGCTTTGGTCTGTGTTATGTGATTATGATAAGTGGGCAAGATGGTCAATGCCTTGCTTTGTGTTGGGTAGTTGCAAGTAGGGGGAGTGGCCCTCAATGGGGGCCAGAACCCAAAGTGGTGTCCAGGACAACCCATTGGAGGGTAGTTTAATCCAGTGATAACTTTAACAATGAATTAGGGGGATGGGTAGAAATTCACATTAATCAAGATAATGTATGCCTCACTCATGGCTCAAGTGCTTGTTTAGGCTTGAGATGAGATGAGAAGGCTTGGAATGGAAAGATCAACTACCTTGTCCTCAAGAAAGGTATGTTGGTTCCGCATGAGTTTGTATGGGGGCTGGGGGTTGGTAGAGGCTGCCAAGACAACCCAAGATGGGGGCCAGGGCCTAAGAAGACCTACTAGGACAACCCATGACAAGCTATGTGATGACACTCCTCCATATTACAGTCTAGCACTCCTTATTTGTAATAATACCTCAGTTTTGTGAGTGCCTCTAGAAGTGCAGTAAGTGTGTTCATTGTCGACAGTATGGTGATTGGTGTCATGTCTAACCCTGCTGCTTATGTTGGCTTGATGTTAAATCCTGACTGTCTGATGGATGTGGGATCTTGTGTTATCTCTTAGCACGGGGGGGTGTACCTTAGGGTTTGACATGGTTAGGAGGATGGTACTTTTTCTCCATTGGGTATTCTTGCTTCATGTTCATGAGCTTGGAGACTATTTGTTGTGCTATGGATTCTAGTTCCAGTTCTAGTTTGCAAAGGCAATCCTTTCATGTAATGTATACTGGTTGTATACCAAATTGTATTTCTTAATGTATCTTGTTGTAATCTCTCCCATGTGCTGAGGAATGCAATGTGGTGATTATTGTAATGATGTAATTGTTGTTGATGAATTCATCTGGTAATGAGTACTGTAAAATAATGCATCAATTGTGATAGTAGTTATAAGATGATCTTTAATATTGATTTTCAGTTGTCACATGTGGAAATGAATAATATCAGTTAATGTGATGTTCTTCTTTTGTGGTTAATGAAATGTTTCTAGTAACCTTGTTTTGTGAGTAGCGTAGTTGAGTAACCTTAGAGGACCTAGGTTTAGTTGCCCTGTTATGCATTCTATAGTTAAAAAAAAAGTGTTCCTCTTATTCGACCTAGCTAGTGTTGTCCTCTAGGGTTCCTTGGCGGGGGCGTTACATATACACTCTCATCCAAGAAAGATCCTTAGAGACCTATAGGCTCTCTTTAAAATAAAAGTTAACTCATTTATAGCTATAAGATATAAATTTCATCAATTATGCAATATGACACAATACAAAGTCACTATCCCTCTATTATACAAATTAAAAGTGTCAATATCTAAAATCATAAATATTCAAGTCTAAGATAAGACATTTTCTAACTATTTTGGATTCAAACTCAAATAAATTTCTATTCTTCATTGCTATCCCATGACATGGAAGTTCAATATAATTTAAGAAAGTAAGAAAACATTGAGCTAAAATTTATATATTTAAATTTCTATTCTTGATTCAATTTTAAAATAAAATTTCTATCTTCATTTCTATTCTTGAGTTGAGGGTATTTTATTTTATTTAATAAGGTAGAAATTAAACAATCACCTTACTTTTATGCTAGAATTTTTTTTTAATAATTCGCATAAAAATAGCTTTCATTAAGAAATCCATAACTTTCTTAAAATAAAATATTTTTCTAATTTTTAAAATGTGTTAGAAAGGTAAAATAGAGATATGAAAACTATCATAAATAATTAAATAATATCTCTTTCTTTAATATAATTTGAAGAAAACATATAATCATATATATAATAATAATCCTCATAGTAGAAATATAGATAGACAATTTTTCAATTGCACATATATAATAATTGGGAATCTAGGTATGGCTAAATTCTTGCAAAGATTTAGTCCACTACGTTTTACAATAGAAATAAAAATTACAAAAAATTTAGACATAGAATGACACATTCTTCTATATCTAAACATCTACAATCTAGGTATCACTAATCTTTTTATATGGTTTAGAAAACATATCTTTTCACTAATAGAATTTGTAGAAGAACCCAACTTGAAAAACAAAATTTATTGAAGACATAATAGACTAGTTTTTTCTAGTTTGAACAATTTGGAATCTAATTGTTTGGCTTCAAGTTTCTCTATTGTTTATTTTTCTTTTAAAAATATATAATGACAAAGAAAAAAATTCATGTTCATAGAGATATCCTAGATTCATTTATTAGTCAAAGTAAATATTTATTACAGTCTTCCATGTTAAAGATTTGACCTCAATCCTTGTAGAAATTCTACAATAAATAAAAATGCATTTGAAAATAAGTTACACGTGTTTAAGGGAAAATGAGTTAATCAAAATAGATTAGAAAACCCAAACATCTACAGAATAATAAAGATAAAAGAGATAAAAACAAATAACAAATGATACCTTCACCTTTTACCTTTTGCTTTCTGTAGTTCACCTATCCTTCTTTGATCTTGTTAATGAAGCCCTCAGAAGCGTTGCTCCTTGCTTGTTTGAAGATGACAAAGATAGGAATGGCTGTGATACTTTGGTATTTAAAGATGAGCTTCAAATACAGAAATGGAGGATGCTATGAAGTGCTCTAATAGATGTGGGGGTGCCAAAGGCGTGCTTGGATTCCTACAGCATAAGTTTACGCAAACTCTAGATTATGAAATGAAGAGAAGAAGGTTGTATTTATAGAAGAGAGTGAGGGAAGATCAATGGTTGAGAAGAAAAGAAGAGATCAATGGAGGAGGCTTGTTGAGGAATGTGCATCCAATAGAAGAAAGACACATGTCATTCCAAAAGCAGTTTAGTTGAGTTAACTCCTCTTTTGACGAGGATGGGATTTTATTTTCTCTATTTTAAGAAAAGATTTGTTTTAAAGATGCTTTAAAACTGATTTTGCTTTTGTAACTCAGAGTTTTGCTTTTGTGTGACGAGAGGAAGGTTATTTTTGGAAGATAAGAATGATTTTTTGAAGAGATAGAAAGCATAATTAAATAAAAAGATTTTATTTAATTATTTTGTAGATATTTGTGAGGATTAAATAAAATATAGAAATATATTTTATTTTGTGAGGATTTTTGATTTTATTTAAATAAAATTTGCATTTTATTTAAATTTGGAGGAATAAAAGATTTTAATTAAATAATTAAAATTATTTAATTATTTTAGAAGAATGAAGTTGGTGGGGATGAATTTAATTAATTAAATAAAATGTAATTTATTTAATTAAATGAGAGTAAGTGAATCAAATAAATAAATGAATTTGTTTATTTATTGATAGAAGAATGTGAATGATGAAATAAATATTTAAAATATTTATTTAAGTAGAGTCATGCAATTTTAGGTGTATACAACACGCAATATCAATTCTCCCATTTCTTAATGGAGATCTCTCTTGCAAATTTTGAAGCTTCAATCATCTGTTATATTTATTCTTTGTCTTTTTTCATAATTGCATAGTGCCAAATAATATATGAATATATCTAAAATAAACTAAAAAAACACATTCCAAAAAAAGTTTCATTCTTTTTCTTTCTTTCCTTTTTTCAATCCCTTCTCATGAAATATTCTAAAAATATATATAATATTTTTTCTATTATGCACATTCCTAATAATAAAATATTAGAATTTAAATATATATAATTTTTTTTTCTATTTACAACTAAAGATACTAAATCTTTTTACTATCTTCTTTTTCCAACTATGAATTAAATATAATTATTTATTTCTAATTCAATACTAGAAACTTGAATAATCAATTAATTTAAACTAAAATAGTTTAAACAATTACATTTGCAAAATCATTTAATTTTATTTCTAAAAATTTAGAAACATAATTATCTAACTAGATAATTAATTAATAAATTAAAATATATGCATTAAATAAATAACTAAAACAATATTATTATTTTATCTATTTATTATATCTTCTAATTAACCCTATCAATTAATTATCAAATAAATTAATCAAGCCACTAATTAATTTATTTTCTAATTAATTATTTACCTTAATTTAATTTATTACTTAATTACCCACACAATTGGATTATTTTGGAATACTTCAACACCAGGACCTAGTTCATCTTCCTTGATACTTGTACCCATCGCAAAACATAATCTTGCCACACATTCCTTATTAGCATTGTTAGGAATAATATAATCATACAATCACCTTTAATAATTAACTATGATATTATAATCATTCATTATACATAAAATGTGTTAAATCAACACTTTACATTTAGCATAAGTTAATAGACCTTATCAAATTTTATCATGAAATTAGAATATCATAGACTCACAAAGAAACTAAAAATGAGGGTTGTTACATCCTTCCCCTTAGGATTAATGTCGGTCCAAACATTAATTATTTTTTAGAAAATTATCATAGTAATGCAAAGCATTTGACTAAAAGAGTGTAGGTGCTCATGTCCTGACTATAGAATATATCATTATACTTCTCATATTTGTAGTGATTTCTTGGTTTCCTGTAGTAGCATGCTGATATGAGTTCCTTGGTACCCTACCCATTTAATCTTCAAAGGTATTTGTTCATCATTGGAACATGTTTGGTTTGTTTTGGGTCCTCATGGGTTATAGGTGTTCTCTATTTCCACATGGATGGATTTCATTTAAATGAGGTTTTAAATATTAACCTACCCCACTACATAGTATTCATTTCACCTACCATGGTCTATGATCTCTAGGTTTGTGGTTTATTTTTCAAATATTTAAATGTCTATGTTTGTCCTAGTTGGTGGTTGGTTGGTCTTCTCACCATTTAATCGTGTGTCCTTTATTTCTCTTAGAGGTTGGTGTGTTGTATGGTATGGAGTTTATAATTTAGCCCTATGCATAGCCTAGGTGAGAGTACTCACTTCATTTTTTTTATTCTTTATCCCAATGTTGTGTTTAATGTTGAGTAGTGTAGTGGGTGAGTTCAAAGAGATCTTCTCTATTAGCTTTTTGGTTACCCTTTTTCATGATCATTTTGGAAGTTAGCATTCATTATAGCATTTCCTTGAAAGGAAGCAAGGTACATGGAAATACTTCTTATAATAATCTTAGAGGAGAGTATTATGCAATTCTTTTATCTTTACAATTACACAAAGTAGAAAAAAATAAGAACATAAAATATGCAATATATACCATAACACAATGTGTACATGGGGAAAACCCTTTTGGGAGAAAAATACCACAGTCTGAAGTAGTCGAATGTATTATTTAGGAATCTTAAACAAGGTTACAATAAACTTGCATATAAATCCTTTACAGGTGTATCACCAACATTCAATTCTAGAGTAATTTTGCTAGAATTTTTATACCTACAATTTACAACTTCAAGCACCAAATTATAGGAGATGAACAAACTAAAAACCTTGAATGGTTTAGGAAAACCAATATCAAAACTACAAGTAGGTATGGTGCCCAAACTTGGGCCTATATTCCAGCAACCCCTTCTTGTTCTTAGTCTTCCTAGCTATTTTTAGCAAATTTCTTACACATCTTACAATGTCATAACATGTCATATTTAACCACCCAACTTGCAAGTTCTAATTTATCTTCATACCCAATTTAAAAATATGCTTTGTGACAAGTGTCTACACCTATCATAATGTTAGTCAAGATACCAATGTAATGCTCTTACATGTCATAAGAATATATCATATGTAACTTCCATAATGATGACCTTACACACCAAAATATGTTGGCACATGGAAAAATATGCCACCTTAATGTGGGATTCCTACTGTTAGTAGGCTACAGAGCATAAAGACGAGCTGAATGTAGGCACACACTATGTAGAGGTCGGAGCTAACATGAAACACATCCCTATATGTAATAGATATATATTATATATATAGATATAGGATATGATGATATCATATAGGATAATAGGAGTATGATATATGATAGATTCTAATGTAAGAATGACATAGAAGTCATGAATGTAATTGATGAGGCAAAGACTTAGACCTCCCTGAGGATGGATAGGTGATGTACACCTTTGATTTTTGTTTATATATATATATATATATATATGGAGATCTATCAGTACCAGGTAATTCTATGTTATCTAATTTTGATGTGTATGTGATGCTCTATTTTGGTATTTTTTATGTTTCACTGTCCATCTCTAGCTCTTGACCAGGGTATAATTTGACTACAAAGATTTGATTGATGACAAGATCTCTAGACAGGTATCTCCTCCACATTTCTTGCTAACATTTGGTTTCATTGTTGGGACCATAGAAGAAGGTAGCTAAGGATTAAAAGGGAAAAACATCTAGAAAAGTAGCATAGAGTTCCGGAGGGAAGAGAAGGCTAGGTTGGTGGAGAAAATTTTCAAGTTGTAGAGGAATTCAAGTCTCCTTAAGTTTCTAGCTCTATGAGAGGGGACATGCACTTAAGGGGATGGCAAGTGGAAAGGAGATAGGGTCTGTAAGGACCTTTCAAATGATGTGACTCTTCAAACAAGGATTTCATGGGAATAAGAGGACTAATGGAACACTAAATCAAGAAAATCCATGGAGAAAGGGGAGAAGTGGAGGAAAAGAGAGATTAATGACGAAATCAAAACTAGAATGGAGATAAGAAGAGAAGAGAGATTGAAGAAAACTCAAGAATGAAAAGAATGTTACCACATAAGTATGGAAAGGGCATAAGAGATGGAGGAAGGAAGGATAATATAAGTTATGGAAGAAAAGGAGGAAGAATTCATGGAGCATGCCACAGAGGGTGCTGCTGAAAGGGAAGAAGAAGACACACATCATGGAGGATGTTGATAAGCATGCTGATGTGGGTGTTGCTAGAGAAAGGAGGTCAGAAGGAAAAGAGATAGAGGGTGTAATAGAGGATGTGATGGAGTGCACTACTATGGTTGCTACTAGAGAAGAATGTGGAAGGGAAAGAGAGGAAATAGGCAAATTAGGGTTTATGCCATAGACTATCAAAAAGTATGAATTAACTCTAGAGTTTTGAAGATGGATGAGGAATATATAGAGGAGCTAATTTTCTAAAGCATAAAGCAGATAAGAGAAGGAGGAGAAGATGTGGTAAATATTGAGAGAAGTTTTGAGGGTTTCAGAAGGTTATTTCAATCATCATTAGATGCCAACATGATGTTCACAAATGGAAGAGTATCCCCTAATTTGAAGAGACACTATGAAGAGACAAAACCCCTAGACCATGAGTCACCTCAAGTACCACATAAAGTCAATAGAATTTTAGTTGAGAAGGAAGATATTCAAGCAAGCAAGGAAGCAAAGAGAATAGTAGAGATCTAGAGTAATTTTGTAGAGGTTTTAGGAGAGGAGTACTTTGATATTTGACTACAGAGAGACAAGGGAAGAGAAGGAAAGGAAATTGATCAAAGATAGCCTTACTGGATGAGAAAACTAAAAGAAACCCACCATAGAGTATCGGAGACTTTGAGAAGATCAATCATGGATATTCGTATCAAGCTACCAATCTTTGAGAAGGACACTACTAAAGCAGTAGAGCACATTTTTATTTTGGAGTCTATTTGGAATTAGAAGGGAGTAACAAGAGATGAAATCAATCTATTTAACTTTATAGGCACCTTGCAGAATGAAGCATTTAAGTGGTATAGGAAGACATGTCTGAATTGTGACAAGGATTGGGATGAGATCAAGAAGTTATTTTTGAAGAGTTTTGGAGCTCTAAATGTTTTGATAGAAGGGATAAGTGAGATGAGAAATTTGACGCAATTGGATAAGGAATCAATAAAGGAATTTGATAGAAGATTCAAGGAGAAAACCAAGAAGTTGGAGGAACCATTAATAGAGAAGCAAAATATAGAATGATTTATTTTTGGAATAAGCCCTAAAATAAGGTCAGCCCTAGATGGAAGAATGTTTGAGACATATGTAGAAGTAGTGACACTAACTTGTCGAATAGAGTCTCAATCTTGGTAGTTGAAGTTGAGACAGGAGATCTTGGCTAAGTAGGAGGAGAATACACAAAAGAAAAGACCTAATATTTGGTGCTCATACTATACAATAGATGTCCACTTGAGAAATGAGTGCCCTAGAATGAAAGGTGAAAGACAAGCTACCATAATAAAAGAAGACATCAAAACAATAATAAAAAGAATCCATTTAGTATATTGTGGATTATACAGAGAGTGCGATGACCATGAAACACCAAATTGTCCTTCATAGTAGAGGAAAAGAGAATTTTTTGATGAAGAAGATGAAACATGGTACACAAACTCAGAGGAGAGTAATAACATATCCTATATAGGAAGAAACTCACATAATAAAGGCTACAAACAACCAAATTGGAGAAATCAAAGAAATGTAAATGCAATTCAAAATTCAAACTATGGAAATAATTATAACACTAATGATAGAGAGAAATTTGGAGGTTATAGAAGAGGCAGAAGCCATGGAAGAAATCAAAGGAGGGAGGATGCAACATGTTTAAATTGTGGTAAGCTAGGGCACTTTGCTAATGAATGTTCATTTGAAAGGAAAACACAATGTTCATTTTTTAGTAGTATAGAGCATGATCTATTTTCTTGTGAGAGAGCACAATAGTACTTCTGAAATGCACAACCACGATCTAAGAGTCATGAGATATAAAACATGAATAATAAAAATGGAGCTAGGATCATAAGAAGGGCACTGAAGGATCAAGGAGAAAGCACTTTCCACAAGAACAACAGGAGGAAACAAACATATCATCAATGAAATCTATAGAAGAAGAAGAGTACTACTAGAGAAGCAAACTAAAATATGCCAGGAAAGATAGAAGAAGGAGGAGAAAGCTGCAGTACTGACAAGACAAGGAAAAAATACTGGAAGGCACTATGTCACTAAGACAGAAGAGGAAGACAGTGAGCAGGAAGAAGAATTTGTTCCCTTTAAGAAACAACATGAGAAAGTTGTGAAGGAAGCTAAACAAACCATAATGAATGAACAAGAAAAAGAGAAGCGGTACAAGCAATTTTTCATAGAAGGAGAAGTAGAAGCTCTCAAGCAATTAGCTCAATTGTCAAAACAACACAATCTTATTGAGAAACTGAAGCAATTTTCTAAATACTGGAATAAGGAGCAAGGTCAGAACAATCAACTCCAGAGGATGGTAAGAACAAATAGAGAATGGAAGACAAAACCACTTATGGTGGATGTTCACATTAATCACCGAAATGTCTGGAATGTCATGGTAGACCTGGGAGCAGATGTCAACATGATCACAAAGAAGCTATGGGAGAAATTAGGAAGACCTAAGTTGACATAGACAACTTAAAATATTATTTTGGAAGATGGATCTAACATGCAAATAATGGGAACATGGAACCAAGTGGAAGTTAACCTAATGGGGGTCAAACAAGTCTTAGACTTTATTGTTGTAGCCATGAAGGATCAAGGAGAAGATTTCAATGCACTTTTAGGGTTGAGATGCTTTGTGGATGCAAACAATATCATAGACTCCCAAAAAGAAGAGATATCATTTGCTAATGATAACAAGACTATCAACATTCCTTTGCAATCATCAATGGAGGAAGCATATATAGAAGAAGTCAACTAGATTGAAAACAATGATAAGGAGGCCAAGTATCTCTACACAGTTTCAAGTTTGCATGTAGAAAAGACATCAAAAGAGCCTAATTCTAAGGGAAAAGTGGAGATAGAGGATGATCAGTATAGTACAGATAGTGAGGAGGCTTTAGAAGCTTAGATTATGAATAACTAGAACTAAAAACAAGGAAAATGCTTGGGTACCAAAGCATATTCATGATCATGACTAGTTAGGAAAAGATATTGTAATCCTTTGCAATTGATCAAAAACCACTATAGACCACTTGTGACACATCTAGGGAAGACAAGGAAGCAATATCTCAGAAATTTTAGAAAATGAAACAAAAGAAGTAGAGAAATCAACATAACAAGATGATTGAGGTACTAGAGACACAAGAAGGATAGTCACAAGTAAAGAAGAAAAAAATAGAAAAGAGGCAAGGAAAACAATGTGGGGAGATTATTCTAGAATCCAAACCACCAGATCATCAATCTCTAGAAGAAAGAAACTAATTGTAGAGAGATTCCATCATGGGAACAAAGTGTATCAAAGACTAGCCACTAACAAGGGGTAGAACTTAAGACACAAAAAACAAATAAATAAAGTAATGAAGGAAAATACTAAAAGGGAGAAATGGGAAAAATTAGGGCAAAAGGGAAAGGTATTTAACCCTAATCTCACCTGAGGAACCTCACTTTGCATTCATACTTTGGAAAACTTTGAGCTCTGAGAGAAGAATCAAGTGGCAAATGTAGCAGTGAAAAGTAGAACACAAACAACCAACAAAGACACAATGTCAACCCCTGAGCTAATCGACATCACATAGAATCTAAGGCTGAAGTTCAAGATGTATCCCTAGAAATCCCTAGAGGTAGATAAAGATGACACATTCTCAAATGTGCTAGAAGATGTGGTCTACACAAAGGATGTAAGGAAATACATTCATAACACTCTGGTAGAGATCAACCATATGAAATTTGAAGAGTTGAGGGACACACTACTGAGAGATACAGGGTATCTACCTAAATGTGCAAACATATCAGAAAATAAATTGTATGTATGGAAGGACTTCCCCAACTTCATAGATGCACATGAATGGGTGAGAATCATTCTAAGTTGAATTCATGATGAGTTTATATATATGGGCAAACCCTATATAATAACAAAGGAGACCATTAGGGTAGTCACAGGGTTAAGTGTCATAGGGCCTCTACTAGTAATGAAGGCTAGTAGAAAAAATCAAGTGAGGGAATTAGCCAGAGCTAAAAAACATGGGAGAAATATGTATGTGAAGGATATCACAAATTTAGGGGTGAAATATGCCACAATGGGCATTGCATACAAGGTGTACTATGTCAACTAGGAGAGTTCCACCACAACCACCGCCATTCATACCACCTACCAAATGGTGAAGGAGGGCAATGATTTTGATCTCTGTGAGGTCATGTGACAACAACTACTAGAGAATTTATAGAAGATAAATGATTCAAATTACAATTTCTGGTATGGTACCTTAATTCTTTGCCTCACATTTTGTTTTTTGAATGAGTTGACAGGGTATAAGAGGAAGCAATGGCAACAAAATATACTAGTAGAGTTAGAGGTTAAAAGACATATAGCTCAATTTTTTGACACCAAAGCATATAGTGCCACATATTGGGGGTTTTTTAAAACCCTAGAAGAAGAGATGAGGGTAAGGGACATAATCCCTTATGGAGTAGTGAAGCAATACATAAAAGATATCATATTTTTGGTTGATAAGAACTTCACATACATGGAGGCAATGGAGCCAAGAATAGCATGGGTAGCTCAACTACACTATGAGATAACTATAGTAGAAGCTAATGCCTATGCACAAATTCTACTTTGCAAACCCAAGGATACAAGTGTGGAAAGAAATGACACTTATTCAGAAGTGATGGAGAAACAACATAAAAAACATGTTGAGGAACACCTTCACAAGAACAAAGAGAAACTACACAAATAATGGGGAGTTCTAGGAAAAGGAACCACATTAGCTGCAAAATTGGCCACATCATCTCCCCTACCTACTAAGGAGGAACCAATAGTGAGAAGATCAGAGATGACAATGCCACAAGCACCATCATCATCCAAAGGTATAACAACATCAGAAGTTTTATCAGGGATGAAGAAGAACACATAGAAGAAGGCTCCCTGGCAGAAACAATAAGAAAAGAGAGAAAAATCATGAAATTGTGGAGGAGATTGAGTCAAAAGAAGGGAAGGAGCAAGAGTCTAAATTGAAGAAAAGGAAGAAAGAACAATAGAATCTGAAGGAAGAATTGACAGAGCAAGAATTAGAGGAACCAACACAAGAGCTATACAATATGGAGGCACTGATCAACGCCATGGAAAATGTAGGTATGTTAAAAGAGACTATTGCTTTATTTGATGATTCATTTGAACAAAATAATCAAATGATAGTTCAAGCAATGGCACAATATATGAGAAGTAAGGAAAATACACTAGATGAAATAATGGAAGGATTTCTGGATAGCTTAATAGAAGCATTGAGGGAAAGAAGAAATAAGGCACTCCAATTGGAGGAAGAAATAAGGTAGAATGCCATTAATAAGCTTAGTGATACATTGTCACTGGAAGAGAAGAATAAATTGATACTACAACAAGCCATGGATCTAAGGAGAAAACAAAGGGTAGACACCCTCATGAGTGGAAATAAGAAGGAAGAAGAGAAAATACAAAAAGAGATAGAAGAAGTGACAACAGAGCTATATCAATCTATCAAAGAGCAAGAACAACAACAACCAACACCATCACCTCCACACAACATTGAGATATCGGTAGATGGTGGATAGGACAAAACAAAGACAAGTCAAGAGAAAATTTTGTTGGAAGTTCCTACACAAGGGGTACCTCCTTCAGAGAACACAAGAATGGAAGAGAGGAACATAGAACAAAAAATAGAGAATTCAAAGGATAAAGAAGAAGAAAGAGAGAACATAGAGGAACAAAGGGAATCAAACAAACTGATATTTTTGAGGCCTCATCATCTTCAATTGAGTCAATCAAATATTATTTGGAACAACAAAAACAAATAATGCCCATTTTGATCACACAGTCGCTACAATTACCGGTGGTAGAAGGCCAAATAAACCTTGCCAGAATATCCTCACTACAGAAGCTACAATTGGGAGTTGTATTCCATTCCTCTGCTAGAGTAGAAATTTTAAAGCAACATGTGGAAGGGAGTAAACTATTGTAGAATGCGGTGAGTACATTTTCCAAGGAGATGTCGGAGACACCTAGAGATACTACCTTACCCCTACCGAAGCAATTGAAATAGTTAACATAGGGATTCAAGGAGTACTCTAGCCAGTTGAAGAAGAAGGTGACTGAACAATTGAATAAGAAAAGAATAGCAGAAATGACAAATAAGTGTGCCAAGGCACACACTCATCTAGAAATATAAATAAAAAAATACAATAGAGCATAGCAGAGGCCAATATCCTCTACCAATTTTGTTTAAAATGGGCATAGTCCACACAAGCAATAAAATATCAAATGGATGCTCTAGAACTACAAATCACAAATGTGGCAGCCCAGTATGACCCTCTAGTGGGTAAGGATGGAGTAATAATAGTATAGGTGGAGACGCTGCATAACCAACACCAACAACTCTAGGATCAAAGGGATCAAATAAAGGGCCAAATATAATAGTTGAGGAAAGTGATCAACCTGAGACTGGCTAACTTAACCGATAATTCTTCAAAAGCCAAACAAACTACACAGACCATTAAAATATTGGCAAGTATAGAAGAAGTAAAAGAGACATACATAAATATAGAGGGATAAATAACTATACTGACAAAGTCTAGGAAGCAATGGGATACAACCTTAGCATTTCTGAAGTAGATATACAAAACTATTTTGCCAAGTAGCTGATTTTGCATGTCTTGAGGACAAGACATAATTTTGAGGGGAGATGATGTTAGTAGGGTGCAGAGCATAAAGAATAGCCGATCAAAAGCTGGAACACACTATGCAGAGGCCAAAGTCAATACGAAACACATCCCTATATGTAATAGATATAGGACATGATGATATCATATAGGAGAATAGGAGTATGATATATGATAGATTCTTATGTAAGAATGGCATAGAAGTCATGAATGTAACTAATGAGGTAGAGACTTAGACTTGCTGGAGGATGGATAGATTATTATTGTTAATCTATCTATCTATCTATCTATCTATCTATATCTCCATATATATCTTGGGAAAACCCTAAAAGGAAAAAACCCCAGCCTTCAAAGCTCATTCCTCTTATATTATGATCTCAAAACACATTACATATGCCACTCGTGCTTTACAAATGCTAGGCCATAGCCTAGGTTTACAAAAGATTCATATAATAATAATCTTCCATGAGTTCCTTCTACTTCTCAATTCTCTGCTCTGTAACTTCTTTTACTCTATAATATGCTCTCTGCTTCACGTCTGCTTCTTCTTTGGATCAAAATACTTATGATCTTACTTCATATCTTTGCATACTTGATAATTTTTCATTCAATGCCTTGAAACAAACATTTATCCTTCCTTTATATCCTCCACAATCCTTCAAAACATTATCAAGTCAGCCTAATTGCAACAGGTAGTATGAAATGTGTAGACATAGATAGGTCAGACCTAAACATAAGGTATTGCTCTATTGGTGACTATAAATTTGTACAGATCTCCATTAAGGTCATCTAGGTCCTAAACTTCCTTGAATGATGTTCCTTTTTCTCCACAAGTCACAAAATTGCTCCACAAGCTAATTAGACTCCACTAAACACTGTCAGCTCTGCTTTGTGGAAACATGTGAAAATATGTAATGTTCTGATAGCAACATCTTTTCAGAAATGAACCCAAATGATTTGAATTTTTGATATGATGTAGATGATAATATGTAGATGCTAAGTCTAGCTCTACAGCCTCTACTATGAAAATGCAGTAATCTCCAAGATCACTCTCCCGGTACTTTGCAACTTCACTGTTAACTATCCCAATTGTTTTGAATTCTTTAGGATGCTCCTGCATCAAACTCTCAGGGTTAATTGAAAAGTGAGCCTCTTCACTTTGGTCTTTAGTATGTCAAAATAAATGTTGTTTCTTTGAATAGGTTCAATGGTCTATTCACATGTACTTGCAACTACCTCAAGGTCGGTAGTCTGTTCAAGTCCACCCTACAAAATTGCCTCAAGTTCTTCTAAGTTCAGCATTCTACTTGCAAGCATTGCACTACCTCAATGATCGGTGGTCTCAGCAAGTCTTCTCCACAAGTTGCTTCAAGTTCTTCATCTTGCCATGGTCTAGGTTCAGAAGTCTACTTGTAAGCCTTGTACTGCCTCAATGATTGGTGGTCTGAGCAAGTCTTCTCCACAAGCTACCTCAAGATCAATAGCTACTTCAATCAATTAAGATTCAATTAATACATACTTGCATCCTCTGGAACAATCATGCTACTCCTTTTGATACAGTCAATACATTCTTGAATCTCTCTGCAACACTTTCTGATCTATGTTTCTAGATACAATTCCTTCTACACACTTCAAAATATTATAGTTTATGTTCTGCATATACTTCTCCTATACATACTGTAGACACCTAAAATTGTCCCATTTCATTCTTTATGCATTAAACTCATATGGGCATCTTATAGCATGTTTTTCCCCAGGTACCCATATCATCACTTATATTTCATTTTCCTCTTCATATCCTTAATTAATTAAATAAATTTTATTTATTTAATTAATGTTCATTATTCTTCCATCTACCATCAAATATCTACCATCAAATGATTAAATAATTTTATATTATTTAATTATTTTGTCTTTTCTTCTAATAAATAAATAAAATCATTTATTTTATTTATTTATTCACCATGCCCATAAATTAAATAAATTTTTAATTTATTTAATTTATATTTATCTTCTATTCTTATCTTATTCCTCCAAATGTGCAAGTGGGCCCCTTTGTCCATAAAATAGCAAAAATCAAAATGTGGGACAATTAAATGAAATTAGAAAAAAATCAATTATCCTTATCACTCCAGCTCCAAAATAGAAAAAAAACATTATATCTTGGAAAGGAATCTTATTTTCATCAACAACCCACCTAAGCTTTCTAAATAGAGTGCCTTTTTATGGACACTTGGCATGTGCACGTTTATTCTTGTCTCTCCTTCATCCTCACTCATTGATTTCTTCTTTTATCTTACACTGTTGATCATCCTCTCACCTTTGTCTATAAATATGGCCTCTCATAAGCCATTTGATAAGCATTGAGTTTTATATCCTTATGCTGTTGAAATACCATTAGAACCCTTGCATCAATTCTTTCATATCTCACCGACCTTCTTCTTTCATCCAATCTCTATCCTATCACTATTATGTTGTAGATCATAGCAATCAACATTCAATAAATCGAACAAAACAATCATGTATTCATCATTTGAGGTATTCATAAAATATGACCTCTCATAAGCCAATTGATATCATTACGTTTAATACCCTTAAGCTTTTGAAATAACATTGGAACCTTTGCATCAACCTTCTTCTATCCTCTATCTATTCTTCATCTATCTATCTATCTTCTTCCATCAATCTTCATCCTATTAACATTATGCTGCGAATGTGAATGATCAACATCCAATCGAATCAAGCAATCAATCATGCATTCATCATTCAAGGTATTCAAAAAGTATGGTCAAGGTATTGCATTTTGTTTTGTTTTATCTTTCCATTTATCCAAATTTTCTTATCTACATTCTGGCACGCCCGGTGGGACTCACTTTGTTTGATCATTTTTTTGCATATTTTTGGTATAAAAATTTGTGTTTTCTCTAACCCATGTTGTCAAGTTTTGCAAGTTTTATTGACTTTTTGTTGCAGATCTACTATTTTTTGGACAAAACCCTAGGTTTTAAAGATTTCATATCTTCCAAATGGTTGCGAATTCTTCTACAAGATTTTCACAAAAGTTTGTCCATCATACAAGGAAGCTACAACAAAAACATTGTGGGTTTATCACCATTTTTAATGGGAGTTATCACAATTTTATTTTTTTTCATAAAATTGCATTTCTAGGTGTAAATCAGCGATTTTTTTCCAAAATATTCACATTTCTAGAAAGCTCTTGAAATTCTAATGGGGGTCTGTGTTTTACAAATTTAATTTGGAGGTCATATATGGTGTGAAAAAATTAGATCTTTGCTGACTGTAGCTTTATCATAAATCCACATTTTTGGGTACAAAATAGGTAATTTTTCTGACTTCCTTACATTTCTGGAAATCTCTTAGAAAATTAATAGGGGTCTCTTCTTTGACTTTTTAGTTTTCAGATCAACAATTTCATGAAACAATCAAATCTAATTTGGCTATGTATCTGAAATTATAATTTTCCTTGTCTGATGAGCTTTTTTTATGGCTACATTATAATATCATTTTCTAATTTTGTAGGTGAATCTAAGGAGCTGGAACAACATTTGCATAAGCATCTACAACAGATTTAAGGATGAAAACAATCAAGTGCACACATTCCTTTTCTCATCTCTCAATCATTGTTTGCAAACACATTTGGATTTTGGGTTTAAAACGAACATTGTTTGCAATCACACATAAAAAAATGGGCTAAAACAAACAAGTGTCTTCTATCACATTTTGGCTTTGGGGATTAAAACCAATAAGTGTTTGAACTGTTTGATCGCACATTTCATTTCTAAGGGTTAATTAACAACTGTGAGTGTGAATCACGTGCATGTGTGTATGCTCTCTCCTCGCACCGCAAGGTGATCTTGGAGATCAAAAACACCACACTTGATTCACTTTTGTCAAACTCTATTTAGGAGGCTTGCTAGGGGATTTCATCACCCCTAGGGATGACCTCAACCACATGTTCTAGCGAGGTATATCAAAGGGGGAAAAGTGAAAGTTGTACCTCAATCTAGGTACGTAGTCATTGGGACAGCCTTGTGGCCCCAGGTGATTCTGGACACAAGGTGAAGTAGTTTTCGCTTACACTTATGCCACATCCCTTCAATGGGCTAGTGTTCATAGATTTGGGCCCCTCATACCTTGTGTTTATTGGGGACACCTTTAGTTAACCCTTGTGCCTCCTAGCTTAAGACCTATCGGCCATATCCTACCCAATGAATTAATAGGGCTTGTTGTTGTGTTTAGAAGTGTTTTCTTAATCATAACATTTAATCTTGGAAGGAAAATTGAACATTGTGTTTGGTGTGTGTGTGCATGCATTTACATGTGAAATTTTGTGTTTGATCCTGCCCAAGTCAAACTTCCAATAATCATTTGCCACATCATCTAATCATCCTAGTCATTCAAGCTATCAATCTTTCCTACTCATTCTAAATCATCATTATCATCCCAATCAAACACTTGACACCATGCCCACATTAGAAGACCTAGAACAAAGGCTCATTCATTTGCTTCAAAAAGCTCCAAAGCCTCTAGACCTGTAAATAATTTAAGACATCCATGACATGATTCAAAAACTGCAAACAAGCCAAACACCTCTTAACACAAATCCAACACCTTTTATCCATCTTTTAAATCCAAAAGGTGCATCCTCAACCAATGCTAAATCAATCCTATGTGTCTTCTATACCATCATATCAACCTCATCTATCTACATGTCATGTTACCCCTTCATTGACCTATCACACACCTTCCAATGTCAACCCATATCCATACCAATCCTCTCTAAAATTATTATCCTATGTGATTCCTCCACCACAACCCCATCACAACTCCCAACACCTTCAACCACAACAACAACTCATTCAACAATTCCAACATCAAAACATTCACCAACAAATCATACCACAACAAGTCCAACCTCATCACATTTGATCCCAATCTCATTTGTCACCTAACCCATCTACCTACAATGTCAATACCATATCAACCTATTTGATTCTTTCTTCTAACATGCCAACACATCATCACCCGACCCATTCACAAGGCCAAGAGGTGTTCTCATAAGAGGCACATGCAAATTCAAATACCCCTTTGTATATAAGTCAAACATCCTCAAGTCCACTTTTGGAGCAAGATTTAATATCATTTGATGAAGGAGACACCTATGTGTCACCTAATCCTAATCCAAGTGGAGCCTTGTACATACATCAGGTATCCTTAAGTTAGCCTATGCTACAAGACTTAATATCCTTTGACGAGGGAGTTACCGATCAAGATAATGCATCTTATGTGTCACCTCCATCATCCATCCCAATGCCAATCCATGAATCAACTAGCCCTCTCCTAACACCTTCATGTGATCCTAATCATATCTTAAAGCCTACAGCTTCCAACCACATTGTTCTTCCATCCAATCCTAATCCAAGCCCTATTCTTTCGTCCAATCCTCCTATCCCTCTATTCAACCCTACCATTCCTCCATCCAATACTAGTTCCAATCCAAACCCTAAGCTGTCCAATCCATCTAATCCCAATCCAAGCCATCCCACAAGTCCTAATCATAAACCTACCACTCCATCTACCCTTATTGTACATCCACTATATTGCCCATCCACCTCTTCCCTTGCAAAGGATTTGATCTATTGGCTACTAGCTAGGAACAATTTGTCCTCATGTTAAACACCTATCGTAGCACCTAGCAAAGAGCCTTCAAATACCTTGCATATTCCTACAACCCCATCATGTGAACCCCATGCTATTGAGCCTATTCAAGAGCCTCCCATCATAAGCCCAAGTCTAAGTCCATCATATTCTATCATGGATGAATACCAAGAACCCATCAAACCCATCCAAGAGCCTTCCCCTTCCATTCAAAACTAAGAGGTATGTCAAGAACATAATCCACAACATGTGGAAATATTGATCTTTCATTCAAATCAAGATCAAATCCTTTCCATGCACCCCATCCATAACATCTACCTCTTCCATGATCAAGATGATATTAACTAAGAAGAAGCTATCTATGAGCACCTTGATCTTATCCCTTCTCCCATAACCATCCAAGAGCAAGATATCCCAATTGCTCCTATTCATCCTCCATCTAGCCCAAATGCACAAGCTTCCACTTCACATAATGAGACATGTGCTTCCCAAATAAGCATAGAAGATCAAACAACTCTCTTGGATCCTAATGAGCATGAGCAATATCCTAATGATCCTTCCACATCCACCATCAACTCCATTTCAAATCCATCACATCCTATTGGTCTATCCACCCTTACCTGTGAGTGTTCCTCCTTAGGAACACAACAACCATTATCCTCTATCTCACATTCTCCATCCAATAAGGAACTTGTATCTAGTGTCCAACATACACATAGTCCCATAGTCAATCACATCCTCCAAAACATGAACTATCAAGGTAAAGGCTTAGGCCCTCTTGAACAAGGTATTTTGGAGCCAATCCATGTCAAAGTCCCTCCACACTCATTTGGCCTTGGATATACACCCCAAGGTAAATAATCTAAAGATGTTGGTACTTCTTCCATCCCTCCTAAGTCCACCATTTTCTATCACAAATCCCATCATACTCCCAAAACATACATTTCCATTCTACCTCCTTCATCTTATAAATGTCAAAAGCATGTGACCATACACCTTCCACCATCCACTTTGCCTCCATTACTTCCAACACCTAATTATCCGCCTATCCATAAATCCTCTCAAAATCCCAATCATGGCCAACAAATGCACATATTGTCTAAACATGAAGCTTCCTTTCCTTCCACTCATCCCATGGGATTCAAAAATAAAAACTTGGATGCCTACACTCATAAAGAAAAAAATCCTAAAGAGCCTCATGCCTTAGGGCACAAATGTAAAAAATTGAAGTAAAATACATACAAACCCATACCTTCACAAGAAAAGTCAAAAGCTAAAATGGTATGGGTCCCCAAGCAACAAGCAATTACTTTCAAATCCATCTCTAAAGCTGCATACACCCACCCACCTCAAAGCAAAAATGAAAAAGGTGTGGGTCCCTAAGCAAAAAGAAAGAAAGTCAAATGGGGCATCCACCTCTCAAGAATCCCAATCCTCCACTTCCACCCCACATTCCCATTCCATTCAAAAATATCAAATTCCTAAATCCCACAAGCATAATAAAAGTCATAAAAATGCTAAGTCTATGTGGGTCCCTAAACAACTTCGTCACCCATCTCCTAAGCAAACAACACCATTGCTTCCTACACCAACTTCCCATCAAAAGCTTCAACATTTATCATGGTGTGTGCAACCGGTGGTCATGGTTCCATTTCATTCTGTAACATTCCCATATACCTCCATCTCCCCATCCTTCTTCCATTATCCTACATATCTTCCTCATCACTTCCCTATGGTCCATGCTTTTTCATAAGATTTCCATCCACTATTTGTTGCAAGTATGGGCCTAACTGGTGTTGTCATTGATGTCAACATACTCCTGTTACATTAATGATAAGGTTGGATAAGTTGTGTGTTGAGGATATTGAGAAAATTAGTCTCAATCAGGAACAGTGAAGAACAGTAATGACATAAGGTAAAAGACAAAGATAGGATGAGGATAAGAGGATGCAGATTAAAGGGTTTGTAGATATGTGTCTTAAGATGTTGCAGTAGAGATTTCAGAGGTCCGCATGAAGATATGAAGAAGTTATGGTAGTTCAAGTGAAACCAGTTCTGACAGATGTTTAGTAATGATAGAGTGATACAGATAGGTTTGGTGAGATCCAGAAATGCATTCTCCAGTTCTGCAAATTTGAGGAAGCATTGGGGAAGTCTTTTGTGGTGTGTTAACTAGATTGGTTCATGGTCTAAAGGTCTGCAAGTATCTATTCCTTTGTGATAGTAATGACAAACTGTGTTCTTGAGGTTCCAGAAGAAGGAGAGAAGGATTTTAGTAAGTAGAGGAAGTGCGGATGTTCTTGGTGTTTCAGGCAAGTTTGTGGAAGTCCTTGGATCATACTCAGTTCATGTTTATGGTCTGCATTAGAATTGGGGTCCCAAAAATGAAGAATAACTTCCAGATGATGGTGTTCTTTATGTGACTGGCCAACCGGATGAATTATACATCTTGCGGATGTTCTTGTGGATGTTTGCCGACTTAGATGTTTGTTCTTAAGTTGATGTCATATATAAATAAGGGATTGCGAAGTCATTTCAATGTGGACTTGTGGAGATGAGTGAGTGGTAGCGAGGAGAAGAGAGAAAGGTAGAGCAAAAGGTTTGGGCTTAAATGGAACTGACTCAAGCATGGTGAAGATGCTATTTACTAGTTCAAGTATGTGATACTTATTCTTTTGTAGACAGTGTGTTTCTTGTAGGCAGTGAGCCCTAATTGGCATGTGCCATTTTGTTATTTCTATTCTTCTAATAGAGAATATTATCTTGGGTTAATCACCCCGTGGTTTTTCCCTTAACCGAGTTTTCCACGTCAAAAAATCTTGGTGTTATATGTGTTAATGTGTATCTGCTCTTAACTTGTTGTATTATGCTTTCATGATTGATTTACTATTATGCTTGTGTGGAGTTAAGTGTTTGATTTAGAAGAAAGTTTTGGACAACTGATTCACCCCCCCTCTCAGTTGTCTACCCTAAATCTAACACTATTTCCATACATAATCCACATCATAATCCACTATCTTCCTACATAATGTTGAAAATATGTGCCTATGATGTGTTGTCATTGATGTCAATATATCTTTTTGTCAGAGACAATGAAGACTACATGGTTTAATGAAGTAGATTGCTCTGCATTTCTAGTGAGATGAAAATCAGAGTCTACAGATTAAAGGGTTTGTAGAAGATTGTCTTAAATTGCTTTAGTTAAGATTTGAGAGGTTTGCATGGTGTATTGGTGAATTTATGGCCATCTGAGTAGAACCAGTTTTGTAATTGTTCAAAGGTAACAAAGTGACAGGAATTTGGTCTAGAGTGCTCCGCATTGGAATATTATGGTCTATGGTTCTAGAGGTATGTTTGGGATGTTGGTGTGTTTCCTCAACTCAAATGGTTCGTGGTTTGGAAGTCCGCAAGCAATCATTCTAGCGTGACAGTTATGACAGCTAGTGTTCTTAAGTTCCTATGTGAAGATGAAAGTGATTCTAGTGATTTGAGGTGGTGTGGTTGTTCTGGTTGATTTCATTGTGCTCATGGAGGTCTCTGGATTGCATGCCTATTGTGTTGGTAGTCCTCATTGAAGATTGAGCTCGTAGTTGAAGATTTCTCCTTGGGTGTTGCTATTCTTTTCAGTCTTGGCTGACTGGATGTTTCATGCATGTTGCGAATGATCTAAGAGAAGTTCTATGAAGCATGGCATGTTGTTTGAGGAAGATTTGAGTCCCAGTTATGTTTGGCCAACAGTGTAGTGATCCGTATGTAGTATTTTGTATTGAGTCAAGTCTTTTTGTAAATGTTTGTAATGTCAACCTTGGAGATTGTTCCAATGGTTGATGAATGTAATGCCGACCTTGATGATCCATTCCAATGTTGATGTAGCATATAAATACTTGTAGTTGAGTTGTTGAAAACTTGTCCTTGAGTGAAAATGAAAAAATCCCAAGGAAGATAAAAGGTAGAGCAGAGAAGAGGAAGAGTAGAAGAGGAAAAGTAGTGATGATGTAGAGATAGTGAAGAAGTGTTTTGAGAGCAGAGTAGAGGTATTATGAGCTTCAATAGAACTAAACCTTGGCATGGTGAAGATGTTGTTTCTCAATTCAAACTTTCTATGTTAATCTTGTGAATGTTTTGTAGGCAGTGAGCCTCCTTTAAGCATTGAGCTCTGGGCAGTATGCCTGAAGGGAAGTGCCTTCCCATTTATCTATTCTTTTAATAGAGAATAAATCTTGTGGGTTAACCCCCACCATGGTTTTCCCTTAACCATGTTTCCACATAAAAATCTTGGTGTTATGTGTGTTGATTATGTTTCTGCTCATGTGTTGTTGATTCATGCTTTCATGGTTATATCATTAATCTACTAATGAGTGGTAAAGAAGATTAAATGTAGTGAAAGATAAAGTTCTGAGACAAGTGATTCACCCCCCTTCCCTAATTTCAACAATTGGTATCAGAGCCAGCTCCTCCAAAAGAAGCTTGACTACTTGAGGAGATCCAGGATGTCGACATATAAGAAGGATAGTCCAAGATTTGATGGAACAAATTACTCTCTTTGGAAGAAACGGATGGAGTGTCATTTGCAATGCATGGGTGATCCTTATTGGTTGATAACTAAGGATGAGTATAAGCCTTTGGAGAAAGGCCCTTCAACTCTAGATGAACTCAAAGAATTTGAATACAACATTCGAGCTAAAGAAGTATTGTTGAGTGCCCTGACTAATACAGAAATGACAAATGTCCTAGAATTGAAAACTACTCATGAAATCTGGAAGAAGTTGGAAACTCTATATGAAGGTGATATATATTTCAAATTTGCTAAGCAACAGAGCCTGAAGGGTAGATACAAAAGTTTAAGGATGAGTGAAGATGAAAACATCACCTCCTATATGCAGAAGGTGAATGAACTTGTGAGCAGTATCAAGAGTGCTGGTGGAATACTAGAAGAATTAGAGATTGTTGTCAAGGTACTCAGATCCTTACCTACTACATACAAGCATAAGGTTTCTATTATTGAAGAGATCAGGACTATGACAATGGTTACAAGAGATCAGTTGGTTGGCAAGCTTTCAGCATTTGAAATGAGTTTGATGATTCTCTTCCTAAGTCAAAATCTGCATTTAAGGCCAGTGTTTCCAGAAAACAAAGATTTGATCTAGGTGAAATCTCTACAAGAAGACTAACCAGATATGAGAAGGCAAGGAAGGAACTTGAAGAAGATGAATCTGAGCTTGATCAACTTGAAGCCCTTATTGCCAAAAGATTACCAAGAGCAACCAGTAAGTATGAAGGAAAGTTGCCTATGAATTTTTTTGCTTGCAATAAGATTGGTCATTTTGCTTTAAGATGTCCAGAGAGGGTTTCAAATCCAAACCCTAATAGAACTAGGGTTCAGAACAAATTCTACTATGTCCAATAAGCTACTAATGAAGGAGTCATAGATGATGAATCTAATAAGGGAAGTACCTCTAGAAATGATTGGGTGTTCATTTCTATCAAAGAAGAAGATCTGATGCCTACTAAATTTTCTAGCTGTGTGAATGTGGAAATTGCCTTGGCTACTCAAGTTGAAGAAAAGGATGAATGGGTGATTGACAGTGGATGTTCTCATCATATGAATGGTGATAAAAGTAAGTTTATAATTTTTAAAAAATATGAAGGTGGAATTGTAAAGTTTGGAGACAATTCAGCTGGTAGAATTCATGGCAGAGGATCCATATCTCTTGATGGTAAGAACAATACTAATGATGTTCTGTATGTAGAAGGATTGAAGCATAATCTTCTTAGTGTTGGACAGTTGGTTGACAAAGGGTATGATCTTTGATTCAAGGATGGAAAATGTAGAATTTTGGAAAGCTCTAGAATTGAGATTGCTTCTGGCACACAGACTAGAGGTAATATCTTTCATTTAAGCAGTGTAGGTAAAAGTTGTCTGATTGCTCAGATTGATCAGAGTTGGTTATGGCATAGGAGAATGTGTCATGTAAACTTTGACAACATTGTCAAGATAAGCACTACTCAGGCTGGGAGAGATCTTCCAAAGCTTGTAAACTCTGGTAATAACATGTGTAAGGAATGTCAGTTGGGAAAACAGAGCAGAGCTACATTCAAAAGTAAAGAATAATTTTCAAGTGGATTATTGGAACTTGTGCACGCTGATCTATGTGGTCCTACCAGATTTAGGAGTTTGCAAGGAGACATATACTTTATGTTGATTAATGATTACTCCTAGATGATGTGAGTCACTTTCTTGAAAGAGAAATTAGAGGCTCTTGATAGATTCAAGGTGTTCAAGGCTAAGGTGGAGAATGAGATTGGTGTGAAGATAAAGTGTCTGAGATCTGATAGAGGTGGAGAGTTTACCTCTGTGAATTCAATGAACTTTATGAAAAGTATGGAATAAGAAGACAGTTATCTGCTCCTAGGACTCCTTAGTAGAATGGAGTTGTGGAAAGGAAGAATCAGAGTATTCAAGAAGCTGCTAGAACCATGATGATGGAGGCAAATGTTCCATATGCCTATTGGAGAGAGGCTATGAGTACTACTATCTACACTCTTAACCAGGTGCACATCAAAGGTAATACTAGTAAAACACCTTATGAACTATGGTTTGGTCATTCTCCTAGTATAAAATACTTCAAAGTTTTTGGTAGTAAATTCTATATCAAGAGAGATAAAGACCTAGGCAAGTTTGATTCAAGATATGATGAAGGAATATTTTTGGGTTATTCTAATCAAAGCAAGGCATACTGATGCTTTAACAAGAGATTGAAAAAGATTGTTGAAAGTGCTAATGTCAAGGTTGATGAAAGCAAGGAAAAACCTTCCAGGTTTGTGGATATGAATAAGATGATCAAAATGAAAGTCTAAATAATGGAAAGCAAGTTCAAACTCAAACTCAGTTTCAGACTGTTCCAGAAAATCCAGTAACTCAAGAAGCTAGTGCAAATGTTGAGGAACAAGTTCAAGAATCAGAAGTTCAATAAAATCCCAAAACCCCCAAGTATGTAAGGTTGAATCATTTGAAGATCAGATTATAGGAGACAAATATAAAGGTGTTCAAACTAGAAGAAAAATTGCAGAAGAACAAATGAAGTATTGTTTGATTTCAAAAGTTGAACCAAAATCAGTGAATGAAGCTTGTAATGATGAAAGCTGGGTAAAAGCAACAGAAGAAGAATTAATGCAAATAGAAAAGAATCATACTTGGGATCTTGTTCCTAGACCTAAAAACAAAAAAGTAATTGGAACTAAATGGGTCTTCCGAAATAAATTGAATGAAGATGATGAAGTTGTGAGAAACAAAGCAAGATTGGTGTGCAAAGGATATTCTCAGGTAGAGGGAATTGATTTTGAAGAAACTTTTGCTCCAATAGCAAGAATAGAAGTAGTCAGACTATTTCTTGCCTTTGTTGCTTACAAATATTTTAAAGTTTACCAGATGGATGTCAAGTCAGCATTCCTAAATGGAGAGTTGGAAGAAGAAGTCTACATTGAGCAACCGAAAGGATTCTAGTCGTCAGATCAAGAAGATATGGTCTACAGATTGAGGAAAGCATTGTATGGACTTAAACAAGACCTAAGAGCCTGGTATTCAAGACTAGATAAATATCTGCTAAAGTTAGGCTTTAGCAAAGGCACAACTGATAGTAATCTTTACTTCAAAATTAATCATGAACACATCTTGATTATTGAGGTATTTGTTGATGATATCATTTTTGGTGGAAATGAGAGCATGTGTAAAAATTTTGCTGATCAGATGCAAAGTGAATTTGAGATGTCCATGCTTGGTGAAATGAATTTCTTCTTAGGTCTGCAAATCATTCAGTCAGATAAGGGCATATTCATATCTCAGTCTAAATATGTGAAAGAGTTGTTGAAAAAGTTTGGAATGGAGGATTCAAAACTAGTGAGTACTCCTATGAGAACCTGATGCAAGTTGAGTAAAGATGATGACTCCCCTAAGGCATATTAGAAAAGGTAAATATCAATGATTGGAGGACTGCTTTATCTGACTCATACCAGACCTAATATTATGAATGCAGTTGGCCTTGTTGCTAGATTTCAAGTTGATCTTAGAGAATCTCATGTTGTATCAGTCAAAAGAATCTTCAGATATCTAAAGGGAACATCTGATTATGGCTTATGGTATCCTAAAGATGATAATTTCACTCTTCATGCATATACATATCCTAATTGGGTAGGAGATGTGGATGATAGAAAGAGTACCCATATCATCACTTATATTTCATTTCCTCTTCATATCCTTAATTAAATAAATTTTATTTATTTAATTAATGTTCATTATTCCTCCATCTACCATCAAATATCTACCATCAAATGATTAAATAATTTTATATTATTTAATTATTTTGTCTTTTCTTCTAATAAATAAATAAATTCATTTATTCTATTTATTTATTCACCATGCCCATAAATTAAATAAATTTTTAATTCATTTAATTTATATTTATCTTCTATTCTTATCTTATTCCTCCAAACGTGCAAGTGGGCCCCTTTGTCCATAAAATAGCAAAAATTAAAATGTGGGACAATTAAATGAAATTAGAAAAAAAAGCAATTATCCTTATCACTCCAGCTCCAAAATAGAAAAAAACATTCTATCTTGGAAAGGAATCTTATCTTCATAAACAACCCACCTAAGCTTTCTAAATAGAGTGCCTTTTTATGGACACTTGGCATGTGCATGTTTATTCTTGTCTCTCCTTCATCCTCACTCATTGATTTCTTCTTTTATCCTCCATCGTTGATCATCCTCTCACCTTTGTCTATAAATTTGGCCTCTCATAAGCCATTTGGTATGCATTGAATTTTATATCCTTACGATGTCTAAATACCATTAGAACCCTTGCATCAATTCTTCCATTTCTCACCTACCTTCTTCTTTCATCCAATATCTATCTTATCAATGTTATGATGTAGATTGGAGCAATCAACATTCAATAAATAGAGCAAAACAATCATGTATTCATCATTCGAGGTATTGGAAAAGTTTGGTCAAGGTATTGCATTTTATCCTCATTTATCCAAATTTTCTCATTTAAACATACCTCTATTTCTTTATCCTTATTTCCTTTCCTTGCTATGCTTCACACTTGTTCACACAAACTTTCTTTTGCAGTGTTTGTTAGATGATTAGTCTACAACAAAATTCTTCTTAAGATCAATGCTTCTCCTTCTTCTATTTTCTCTATCAAACTTTGTGATTCAATAGGTTCTTCTTCCTCTACATTAATTGTCTCTATATCTTCTACTACTCCTTGGGTAGTATCCTCTTGCCTATATTTATTGCTTGATTATTTTCTCCTCCAAACTTGAAAATAGGTTCCTCTTCTAGAAAATCCCGTTTCATCTCTCTTGTATCCTTCACTATGATAAGAATTATGACTCCTGTCATTTCACCCAATGTAGTTTGAAGTACTATTCTTGTTCTACTCCATATAAGGTCTTTTCTCTCTTTAACATGATCCATATCCTCTTTTCTCTCCAACCTGTGAATACTTCTATCTATACAACCTTTTAAACATACATGTAACTTGTTTCCATTTTTCTCCATCAATCCATCCATAATCGATCTGCATATAATTTTTCATAGGCATTCTTTTCTTCATTTTATTCAAACACATCTTTTTAGAATGATTCCTTAATCCATAAAACTTACAAGGGTATAGATCCCAACATAATTCCTTTTCATGTCCATATCTATTATAAGGAGAACAATACATGCCTCTTCTTCCCTGATTTGATTTGTTTGAATTTGTGACAACATCGTTACCTCCGTCATATCCAAGGCCTTCACTTCTTGATCTTATTACTAGTTTAATAGGCTCTGCAATTCCTTGCTGACACTTTCCCAATCCTTTTCATTCATATTCCATTCTTTGCATGATTTTGAAACCAATACCATCACCAACAATTCTAGGTTCAGGTACACTGTCATCAACTTTATTTTCTAAAGAAGCTTCTACAACATCACACAAATCATTAGTATCACAAGAAACATCACAAAACTCAGGTTTAGATCTCAAACTTTCATTCTCTTTTCTACATACTACAAGTGACTACTCTAACTGATTAACCTATTCCATCAATCTTGATATTTCACTCTTATGTAGACTATTTTCCTTTTTCAGTTCTTCCAAAATTTCCTCTAGATCGCTATTCCTCTTTTCCACCTTCCCAAATAATTGGAATCCTTCTTCCAATTCTTCAAATCTCTTTTTGACATCCTCAAACAACTTCAACTCTGCTTCTAATTCTCCATTTCTCCTTGTTACATTTTTTAGTTCTTCTTCAAGAGCATTATATTTGTCTTCTCCTAGTTCTTTTATCCTTTCCATCAATTCTGAATTACACTTTTTGATTTCACACAATTCTTCTTCTAGAATATCCTTTTCATATATTAGGTTTTTATTTTCTTTCTTCATCCTTTTTCCAATCTTCCCCATTGAAACAAATAAGATAAACAACTTAATTTGAAAAGCTTACCTGAATATTTATTGCCTTGATCTTCTTTAGCAATGACACTTGTTACTTCTAGCATTTCACACTTAATTCAACACTATCTTACTTCCCAAAAGATTTGCAACCTCCTAGTAGATTCACAACTAGCCCAGAAAATTCACAACCAATTTTGATACCACTTGATGCAATCAAGGTAGGAGGGTCCAATGAGGGATTGTCTAACCTTACAGCCTTAAACAACCAACAACATGATCATAACAGAATTACAATAGAAGTATATAGCTAACAACAGAAAGAAGAAACATTCATAGACATGACATAAGATATATCCTGGGAAAACCCTAAAAGGGAAAAACTCAGCCTTCAAAGCTTGTTCATCTTATATTATGATCTCAAAACATATTACATATGCCACTCAAGATTTACAAATTATAGGCCACAACCCAAGTTACAAAAGATTCATATAATAATAATCTTCCATGAGTTCCTTCTTCTACTTCTTAATTTTCTACTTTGTAACTTCTTCTGCCCTTTGCTTCACTTCTGCTTCTTCATCAGATCAAAACACTTATGATCTTTCTTCATTCATTACCTTGAAACAAACATTTATCCTTCATTTATATCCTCCCCAAGTCTTCACAACATTATCAAGCCATCCTAATTGCAACAACTAGTATGAAATGTGTAGACACAAATAGGTCAAACCTAAACATAAGGTATTGCTCTGCTAGTGACTAGTGTTGGCAAGAGACACTATATGGATTCATGGTTGTTGTCATTGATGGCAACAAAGGTCATCCCACATATCCGCAAGTCATGGTGTGTCTCTACCGAAAGTCAGAATGAAGATTGTTGTGGTCTGGTGAACAAGAACAGAGCTTATGGCAAGGTCCGACAGATTGGTCCGGATCTCTCAGAGGAAGTGTCTTGGTGCAGTGCGGATTTGGGGAAGTCAAGAGGACTAACTTGAGTAGTATATTCCAAGGATTTAGCCTCCGGTGATGAACAAAGAAAAAGATATGAATAGTTGAGTACCAGATTCCTGAGAGACAGTGAGAACAGAGGAAGAACTGACTGACAGAGTATCAGACTATTTTCCGGATGTGTTACTGTTGATGGTAAAGGTTGTGAAGGCATGAATCATGTTTGGCCGACATGATTAATGATATCTACAAGTATATGCTTGATCCGCATTGCTTGGTGAGCAAGGATTCAGCTGACAGAACAGAGTTTGTAAGAAACTAGACTGTTCCGGATGCCGACTAGAAAGGTGATGAAATTACTTGTGTGGATATATATAGAGGATGGATTTAGTTGTGAAGTGTGTGATTGTGTGAAGGCATATGCGAATAAGTGCAGAACAGAGCAGAAGTAGTAAGAAAGATCCGGTATGTGAAAGGATAGCAGAATAAAGAACAGAGGAAAGATGAAGTGCAGCAGATCAATGTACTGAGCCTAAACCGGAACTGAACACTAGCATGTGTAGATGCTTCCAATTAGTTCAAGACTGTGATTCTTATCACTTTGTAGACAGTGTGTCTCCTTGTAGGCAGTGGGCCTCTTTGTGAGCAGTGTGCTCGGGCAGTGAGCCCTAATTGGCAAGTGCCATTTTTGTAATTCCCTATTCTTCTAACAGAGAATAATCTTTGGGTTAATCACCCCGTGGTTTTCTCCCTTAACAGGGTTTCCACGTCAAAAATACTGTGTCATGTGTTTCTTATTTCATGGTAATGTTTTTGTGTTTGATTCAGTGCTGCATTAATTAATAAGAAAGTTCAAAAGGAAAATAAATAGGATAACTGATTCACCCCCTCCTCTCAGTTATCAATAATTGGTATCAGAGCCAAGTCCCTCCTAATAGAGCCTAACAGCTTGAGGAAGATCTGGGAGTTCAAATGGATGCATATGGTTTAAGGGAGCAACTCAAGACTGCCCTTGAGGATCTTGAACAGTCAAATTCTGAAGTCAATGAATTAAAGGAAAGACTCAAACAGGTTGATGAATTCATGAGAGAATTAAAAGACAAATTAAGTCTCTCTATGAAAAAGAGAAAGGAGCTGCTCCAACAATTGGCAAGACAAAGTGAAGAAAGCAATACAAATGAAGAATTGACTGAGCAAACCAAATTATGTGAAAAGTTATCAAAAGAAGTCATTATGTTAAGACATGAAATGGAATCAGGAACTATAAAGTTTACTCAAGAGATTGAAGAAAAAAGAAAAGCTGAAGACAATCTAAGACAATCTCTTAAAGAAAAATCAGAAGAATGCCACCAGATGGACAGGATTATCAGACATCTTGAATCTGATCTTGAAGATGCCAAAGATAATGAAGAAAAACTTGAGGATCAAATTGCCTCTCTCAAAAGAGATCTTCAAACAGCAAATGAATATAAAGAAAAATTCAAGATAAGTTTTGCCCAACTTGAAGTACTTCTTGGAAGTCAAAAGAGGACAGATGACAAGTATGGTTTGGGATATGAGAAAGGAGAAAGCTCCGGATCCAGTCAAAAGAATTTTGGATCAGAAAATCCAAGGAATAGGCCTAGAAGACCTCCGGTAAGACAGCCCAATGCTCAAAGATATCCATCTTTCAATGGATACTGCCACAGCTGTAACCACTTTGGTCACAAAGCTAATCAGTGCAGAAAGAGAATGAATCAGATTAATTCATCCTTCTCCGGACAGTGCTTTAACTGCAAAAGGTATGGACACAAATCCCATGAATGCAGAAATATGCAAGTAAACAATTCATTCAAAGGTAGATGCTTTACATGCAATAGAGTAGGTCATATGGCTAATCAATACAGATCAAGAGGTTATCAGTCAAATATGCAAAGAAATGTTATTTGCCAAATCTGTAATAGGTCCGGTCATAATGCTAAAATCTGCAGAAGCAAGAATCAGGACAAAAGAGGTCCGGTGTATAATCAGAATCAAGACAAGGGTAAACAAAAGATGAATGCGGATGAAGTTAGGAATCAGATGAGCAAGATTTGGGTGAAGAAAAGTTCAGAGAATGTAGAGGTTGGATCCGCACCAGACTCTGGTGCTGATATTCCTTCCAAAAATTAAAAAGTGAGCTCTGGCTCAGGGGGAGACTCAAAGAAAATCCTGTTCCCCCAGCCAATCAAGTGGTGCCGGATGTGGCACAAGATGCAGAGTAAAGGGTTTAAAGATATAAGTCTTGAGATGATCCAGATAATATTTCAGAGGTCCGCATGGAGATGTGAAGAAGCTGTGATCGATCAAGTAAGACCTGTTCCGGGAGATGCTCCGGAATGACAGAGGATTACAAAAAGGTCTGAAGAGATCCGGAAGTGCATTATCTTATTCTACGGATTGGACAGAGTGTTTGGGATGTCCTTGTGATGTGTTATCTCGATTTATTCATAATTGAAAGATCCGCATGATGTTCATAGATCAGGACTAATCCAGGATACTCCAAGCTATCCGGACAAGGCAAACCGAAATAATATAGGTGAAGCATTTATTGCAAATAGATATTAGGGTTTGCAAAATGATATAAGGGATTTCTCAACAATCATTTGATCATTCCACATCCAAGAAGAAGCGAAAAGCGGAGCTCTGCAACAAAATTCATCAAGTTTACCGAAGATCCCCTGCCGAAGTCATTACATACAGAAATCAATCCAGCTACTCCGTGCAACCGAAGACGCAAAAGGTATTTTCCACTTTCGATATCTTGCTACAAATCTTTTGAAGAAATGGCTACTCGAAATATAGTAAAAATCTCAGATAGGCCCCGACCTGAATTTAAGAAACATCCATACAAGTCATTGGAGGTAGATCCCTTAGGAGCATTTTCCAGTGTTCCTCACGGAGTTTTACACACAGAAGACATTAGGGTTTACATACATGCAAGCATTGAGGAATTTGGGGAATTCAAATTGAGAGATCTCTATCACAAACAACTGATAGACAATGCTTTTGAGCTTAAACCAGAGTATAAGGGTATCCAGAAGAAACAATTTGATCAATTCATTCATTTCCCCTGCTTTGAAGAAGATGAATGGGTCCGGTATGTACTGAGCAGGATGCATGACAACTTCCTATGGCTGGATAGACCCTGCAAGATCACAAAAGAGGTAATTAGAGCAGTAACTGGTCTATACTCTTCCGAAGGGATACCTATCCTCAAATCTGTCAAGAACAACATTGTAACTGAGGCCACCGGATCAAAATTTGATAAGAGGGCAATGACCATTGAAGATATTTCGGATCCGGATATCAAGTATGCATCCATGATAATAGGATACAAGATCTATCACTCCAGCAGGGAGAATTCTGTATCCGGAACTGCAGTATATACTGCCTATGAAATGCTAAGAAAGAATGTAGAATATGATCTCTGCGAACTGCTCTTAAGCCAATTAATGGAAAATATACAGAAAATCAAGAAGGACAAGAAGAATTCCTTCAAGTATGGTACTCTTATATTATGTCTATTCTTCTACTTCATGAATGAGCTACCCGGATCAAGTGGATGGGCATGGCAGAATGACAAACCTGTTGCAGTACAAATAAGAGACTATCTACATGGGCTTGGGGATGCCAAAGCAAGAAATACAGCCCTATGGGGATACTTCAAAAACTTCCAAAGCATGATGCAAGCAAGAGAGAGAATTCCCCAGTCTCTTGTTGAAAAATACAAAGACTCTGTGTGCTTTATGGTGGACACTGATCAGTGCCTAATGGAGGCAGTGGAGCCAAGGACTGTCTGGATCATGCCCATGGGGTATGAAGTGGATGAATAGATAGTGGAGCTGCATGTTCAACACATGCTAAGTCAGCCCAAAGATCCAAAGGCAGAAAGGTTTGGAACCTTTGAGGAGCTGAGTGTAAAGATACATGTAGAACTCAGGGAACCTGAGATAAAGAGAAAGGTGAGAAAAGAAGTAGAGCACATTGCTCAAGGCCTAGGCATCTCAAAAGAGGCACTTGATGCCAGCCGAGAAAAGAGAAGAAAATCTGAGGAAGAAAAGAAAGAGGCAGAAAAGAAAAGCAAGAAAAGTGCTCAGGTGGAATCCTCAACCCGGACCAGATCATCAAAAGGATCCACACCTATCAAAACCAAAAGCTCAAAACCGAAAGTCCAGGGATCCGGTAAGAGATCCAAGACAAAAGCCTCAAGAGCTTATCAAAGCCAAAAGGATGAAGAAGAAACTGAGTCAGATGAGGGAGTGAAAGAAATAAAGAAACAGAAAAAGAAAGGATCCGGTAAACCATCTTCTGGCCGAGACAAGGAAGAAATGACAGAAGAATTTTTTGAAAAGCCCACCCTGTCTCTAGACAGTGTAGTCAAATCAGTCACTGTGGATGGGAACCTTCAACCGGTGGCTGAATTCTATGATGACTACAATGAGGCAGATCAAAAGATCCTGCAAGAAGCCATAATAAGGTACTTGAACATCTACAATAAAGATTTTATTGAGATTATTTCTGAAATTCCTAAAATCCTAGAAAAGGAATTAGAAATAAGAAAGAATAATGCTCATGCAAAAGATCTTGAGATCCGGGAGCAGATAGCTATTCAGCTATATCCTCAAATTGATCCCAAGACAATGAACATAATATTCAAAGATTGCAAAGATGAGTTCAGAAGTAAAGCCAGGATGAATCAACTCATGCTTGGTGAGACTAACAAGGTGGCCAAAGAGACAGAAGAGATCCTCCGGAAAGCCTTCAAAAGTTTCAATCTTCCTGTTGTAGAGGACTTAGGTGCAGAAACAGCTGTGGACTTGGAACCCTCTGCTCCAGAAGAAGTGGCCTATGAACAGGCTAGCATCTCTCCTCCGGTTTCCCCTACAGTCTCTGGATCCAAAGAAGAAGAGAAATTATAGGAGAAGGAAGCAGTGGTGAAAGATACAGAGGTTGACAGTACCAAGGGTGCAGAGAAAGAGAAGACTCCATCAGAGAAGACCATGACTGATAGCGGTAAGAATGTGGAAGGAGAGAAAATCCCAAAGGAGAGTTCCAAGACTGCAGAAGAAAAGAAACATCTGTCTCCGGCAAGAGACACTGCACAAACTGTTCAACAATTTTTGAGCAAAGAAACAATAGAGATCGATGAACCAGAACTACTACAAGGCCCATTCAACTTTGATTCCCTCTCTCCGGTGCAGACAATGAAGATAGCCTCATTTGCAAATGCTAAGGCAAATGAAAAGCTCCTAAAGTCTCATATGGAAGACTGTGAGTTGATAGAGGCTGCCTCTGGAGTGCTTGAGAAGATTATGCCATCGGTCCAGATAGATCCGGCAGCCTCCTTTTCTGGTAATCTAAAAACCTTAGTCAGCAGTGTTGATACACATTTTGATTCTCTAGAAAAATCAGCTGAAGAAAAGGTCCGGAAGGAATTTTTGGATAAAAGATTTTTAGAAGTATTAGGATTAATCTCTAATGATAGAAGAAATATGAGTATTGGAATAAAGAGCTTAGAAAATGCTCTTAAGGATGGCGGTGACATTTACAAATTTTGTATATCCTGGTCAAAGGCAACAGCAGAAATTGATAAGAAAATAAAAGAGGAACGGGATAAACTACAAAGTTTATCTCAAAGTTTTGATCCTCTCTCTTCCTCCATAGTAAATCAAGAATGTCAGACTATTGCAGTCTTGAGTGAAATAAAGAACCTTGAGAAGGAAAGAAAGAATATCACTAACCGGATGGGAGAACTTAGAAGGATTATAATCCCTAAGTTAGAAACTATGCATGAGGCCATCAGTGATGCTCAGACCACCACCCAAACTAATGATCCGACAGATCTCAAAAGGGCAGAAGCTTTTGCATTTTTGTTGAGTGGTCACATTTCAATTTTGGATAGAATGAAGCAAAGTTGGGCTACAGAACTGATCCAATTGAAGACATCCTTTGCAGACATTCTTCAGTATATGTGAGTATGTAAATATGCGGCTATGTATAGAAAATTTTTGAAAATTTTGGTGTGCGGACCCTACCCTTTGCCATTGATGTCAAAGGGGGAGTGAGGAGCAGTGAAAAATGAGGAATCCAACTAAGGGGGAGTTCCAGAAATTGTATATAAAGACAGAGCATCAGCAAAGGGGGAGCATAGTGTAAACACTTAGTCATTTTTCACTAAGTGTTGCCATCAATGCCAAAGGGGGAGATTGTTGGCAAGAGACACTATATGGATTCATGGTTGTTGTCATTGATGGCAACAAAGGTCATCCCACATATCCGCAAGTCATGGTGTGTCTCTACCGGAAGTCAGAATGAAGATTGTTGTGGTCCGGTGAACAAGAACAGAGCTTATGGCAAGGTCCGACAGATTGGTCCAGATCTCTCAGAGGAAGTGTCTTGGTGCAGTGCAGATTTGGGGAAGTCAAGAGGACTACCTTGAGTAGTATATTCCAAGGATTTAGCCTTCGGTGATGAACAAAGAAAAAGATATGAATAGTTGAGTACCAGATTCCTGAGAGACAGTGAGAACAGAGGAAGAACTGACCGACAGAGTATCAGACTATTTTCTGGATGTGTTACTGTTGATGGTAAAGGTTGTGAAGGCATGAATCATGTTTGGCCGACATGATTAATGATATCTACAAGTATATGCTTGATCCGCATTGCTTGGTGAGCAAGGATTCAGCCGACAGAACAGAGTTTGTAAGAAACTAGACTGTTCCGGATGCCGACTAGAAAGGTGATGAAATTACTTGTGCGGATATATATAGAGGATGGATTTAGTTGTGAAGTGTGTGATTGTGTGAAGGCATATGCGAATAAGTGCAGAACAGAGCAGAAGTAGTAAGAAAGATCCGGTATGTGAAAGGATAGCAGAATAAAGAACAGAGGAAAGATGAAGTGCAGCAGATCAGTGTACTGAGCCTAAACCGGAACTAAACACCAGCATGTGTAGATGCTTCCAATCAGTTCAAGACTGTGATTCTTATCACTTTGTAGACAGTGTGTCTCCTTGTAGGCAGTGGGCATCTTTGTGAGCAGTGTGCTCGGGCAGTGAGCCCTAATTGGCAAGTGCCATTTTTGTAATTCCCTATTCTTCTAACAGAGAATAATCTTTGGGTTAATCACCCCATGGTTTTCTCCCTTAACAGGGTTTCCACGTCAAAAATACTGTGTCATGTGTTTCTTATTTCATGGTAATGTTTTTGTGTTTGATTCAGTGCTGCATTAATTAATAAGAAAGTTCAAAAGGAAAATAAATAGGATAACTGATTCACCCCCCCTCTCAGTTATCAACAACTAGAACTTTGTGCGGATCTCCATGAAGGTTGGCTAGGTCCTAAAATTCCTTGACTAATGTTCCTTTTTTCTTTTCAAGTCATGAAATTGCTCTGCAAGCTAATTAGACTCCACTAAACACTGTTGGCTCTGCTATGTGAAAATAGGTGAAAATAGGTGAAAATAGGTAATCTTCTAATAGCGATATCTTTCCATAAATGAACCCAAAAGATCTAAATTTTGGATATGATGTAGATGATAATATGTAGATACTAAGTTTAGCTCTGCAGCCTTTGATATGAAAATGTGATAAAATGTGGTAATCTCCAAGGTCACTCTCCTGGTACTCAGCAACTTCACTGTTAACTGTCCCAATTGTTTTGAATGCTTCTGGATGCTCCTACATCACTTCTAGGGGTTGAAAGGCCCATCGGCTCACTACACTACCTGAACTTATCTATGCTCATAGGTTTAGTGAATGAATATACAAAAAATTTCAAAGTGCCAACATTCTCCAACATCACCCTACCATCTGTCACCATATCATGAATAAAATGATATTAGACATCAATAGTTTTTATCCTCACATAGAAACCTAGGTTCTTTTTCAGACATATGGCACTTTGATTATCATGCATAGAATTGTAATAACTTCTACATCAATCCCAACATTAGAAAAATAAAAATGGCTAATTTACAAGCATGAGCAGTTGCCATGTACTCGACTACTATAGTGGAAAAAGTGGCTATAACCTAGCACTCATTCAAATAATAGCACCACCAAACATCATGAAAACACACCCGCTAGTGAATCTCTTGCTAACAACATCTCCAACCCAATCAAAATACACATATAAATTAATACACACTAAATTATAGGCCCTTATAGGATAACCATGATAACAAATGGAATACTCAGATGTACCCTACAAATATCTGAAGACCCTCTTCATTGCATCCCAACATACATGTTTAGGATTAGCAACAAAATAACTAAGGACCTTACTGCTTGAGAAATGTATAGTCTTGTAATGACCATAGAATAAATCAAGATCCCAACAACATTATCATAAGGTAATCTACTCATATCCTCCATCTCACTAGGAGATTTAGGACACAACTTGACTAATAACTGTGTCCCTATCAAAATAGGAACACACAATGGCCTACAAGTTGACGTGATAAATCTCTCCAACATCAAGTTCACATACTTACTCTAGCGTAACCAAATTTCTTTGTTGACTCTATCTCTTATGATCTCAATCCCCAAGATCTACCTGGCTACCCTTAATTCTTTCATCTCAAACTATGCTAAAATATGAGACTTGAATTGAAAAATCAAACTTTTTCCATTACCAAAAAATAAGATATCATCAACATATGATGTAATAATGAGAATATGATCACCATCCATCTTACCATAGATATAATGATTTTATTTGGATCTTAGAAATCACAAAATTAACACAAATTAATCATAATTTTGCTAGTACATCATAGGAGATTGCTTAAGACCATAGAAAAATTTCTTCAACTTACAAACCAAATGTTCTTTACCTTTCTCAATGTACTACTCTAGATGTGACACATAATTTTATTCCTCCAAATCACAATTAAATAAAACTATCTTCACATCCATCTACTCAACCTAAAGATCATATGATTGTTGTTATATGGAGCCTAATTAGACTTGGAGGTTAAGTTTACCCCACTCTTATCGGCACGGTTTCCCCCCAAATTCCTATAGGGTCAAGCGGTAGGGCCCCTTGCAAGGATTTAGAGGTAGTGCCCCCAAGACGGGGTCAAGGGGCAGCACCCCTTGTGGGGTCCAAGATTTATTTTATAAAGGCATTGGGAGTTATTTTTCTATTGGCTGACATAAAAAATTTAAAAAAAACCTAATTTTGTAACCGACATAAGGCTTGATAAAAGAGGCTAAGGGTTAGGGTTTCTTATGATGTATTGTAGCATTTTGTGGCGGTATTGAGTTTCAAGGATTTCTAGTTGTAATTAGTTTGATTTACTGGATAATAATATTGGACTCTCTGTTGGTGGATGTAGCCTGAGTTTGAGTGAACCACGTTAAAACTTGTCTCTCACTGTTATTATTTTTGTGTATTTTCATTCCTCTATTTAATATTTATTTGCATTTAATTGATATCTTCTACCAGATAACCCTAACAAGTGGTATCAGAGCGATTTGTGTTCAATTATTATCTGCAGGAAGGTCTCACGGTTGAGTGGGAGTCTCATAGTTGAGTGGGAGCAATGGTAGATGAGGGTAAATTGAAGGTAGAAAAATTCAATAGGAAGAACTATCAGTTATGGAAGATGCATATGGAGGATTATCTCTATTAGAAGGATTTATGGAGGTTGTTGGAAGGAGTAGCCAAGAAACTAGCAACAATGACTGATGAGGATTGGAATTTGCTGGATAGAAAGGCACTAGGAACCATTCAGTTGTGTCTGGCACCATCAATGGTGTGATCTATGAAGTCAAAATGAAAGCCAAAAATACAAATCAAGTGCAAAAACAAATGATATACCTTCACATGTGACCCACAAATATAAGATAGGATGGAAGGAGCTACACCCAAACTCCTGAGATTTACCCAAGTAGATGAATGTGGATTGCTCTTTGAGATTCAACACAATAGGATGAGAGATTTAGATTTAGATGGAGATTGAGATGGGGATGATGAATGATTTTGGCATTATGATGGTATGATGAAGAGATTTGAGAGAAATTTGGGCATGGTAAGGATGAAAGAAGAAGTTGGTTCAAATGGCTTGGGTGAGGGTTTCATTTATAGATTTTTGGAAAAGGGATGTGTTGGTGCCTAAATTGACTGTCAGTTAGTTTAGCAATTTTCATGCTTCCCAAGAAAGTCCAAAAATTTTTAAGTTTTGGGGCCCCTCAGTATTTTTCAGCATATGCATCATAGTTCTTGAGGAGGTGGTCTTCATGTTTTCTCCATCGGCATGAGTTTGTTTTTGTGTCTTCGAACTTTCAATTTGAACATGAACCCTTTTTCTCTAAGTTCAATGGTTTAGTGGTTCAAGATTCATTTTTCTTCTAATGGGTCCTATCATGCATTTACCTTGCGCAAATATTGCATCATTGAACCTCTTGCTTGAACCCTTTTCTCAATGGTTCAAGGTTCAATAGTTCGAAGCTTGTTGCCGATGGAGTAGTATTTTTTATGTTTGAACCTTGGTGTTGAACCATCGGGTTGAACCAGTTCATCAGTTCAATGGGTTCACGGGGTTACGTTTTTGCTGCTGACAGAGTTGATTTCGGTGTTGAACTTCTCAGTTGAACCTCGTAGTTGAACTTAGCCATTGAACCGAGCCAATGGTTCAACCCGACAGAGGGAATAGTGGGAGGCCAAAGTGTTATCGGTGTAACACTCTTCATCGACAGAGGGGTTTTGGCCTCTGCCGATATTGTTACTCAGGCTGATGAGGATTTGGGCATTGTGTTCATCGGCAGGAAATTGCATATCAGCATAGGTTTGAGATGCTGTTCCGATGGTGTAAGTCACACTGACAGAGGTGGTGAGCCGATGTGTTATCGGCAAGAGTTGTTATATTGGCAGAGGGGTTTCTTGCTAGGCCGACGGTGTTGGTCTGGCCGATGGCGAAGATGCTGTCGGGGAGACTTGGTAGATCGGCAAGGGTCTGGAGAGCTGGCCCGATGGTTCATCTCTAACCGATGGAGGGGAATGTAATGTAGCGGTCGGTGAGACAATTGAGATCGATGAGAGATTTTTGGGGTTGGTCGATGGCTTAGGTCTGGGCGATGGGCTTTTGGCGAAGACTTGTGTGTCGAGCACGACAAAAGTGCTCAACACCTATTATGCATGCGGCCTTGTTTTTAAACTGCTGAAGTGGTCTCCGCACCGTGCATGTGGGATTAATCCCCCTGCATAATTTGAACTTGCGGTGAAGCACGTTTTGGCAGGAAGTTCTTTTTTGAATGCAGCGACAGTTTTCTTGGTGGTTGCGGGTGGTTGAGCCATCAATGGCGACAGTGTAGGGGTATGGGTGGTGGTACAAATGATCAAGTTACCTGATTATGAATGAAGACTCCCAGGTGGTGGCGCAGGGCTCGAGGCCTCCCTTGTCTGCTGAAGTAATAACTTCTGAGCACCATTCTTTCTGATGGATGTATCTGACAGATTTTTGAATTTTGGCTATGTAATTAATGCTGAGTACGCTTCCCTCTGGCTATTTTTAAGCAGGAAGTGTTACTCATTTTAGAGGTTGGATGTTTTTTGGGCTTTCTACTCTAACTCTGAACATAAGGTGTTCACATTTTGAAAGGCATTTTTTGCTACAGACTCGATCCTTAGTCTGGTGTACTAGTCTATCTTGTCTTGTAAATGATAATTTTCTCTATGATAACTTTCTATGCAGATTGATGTTAAATGAAAAACACCTGGTGTGTGTATTGTTTCTGATTGTCTCCTGTATGTCATTTGTTTTCCTTTCAAACAAGGTTGTCAAGGGCTTCTAAGTTTTTCAGTATATGCATACTGTGTGTCTGATTTATTGCATCTACTCAAGGAGTGGTTAAATAGGCTTTTGATCAGATACAAAGGAAAATAGATTGCATCATAGGATCTGTTAAGCATGATCATAAGTAATACTCTTTCTTGGACATGTTGCTGTTAGGCAGTAGCATTCTTCTCAGGTTCTCTGGATATGAATTAGTGTTGTCATGGGGAGACATTTACATTCTTAGATATGACTCTGCTGCCTAGATAAAGCACTGGTTTGGGAATCTGTCTATTCAATGGGTCTAGGAAAGTCCCATAACTCCAAACACCAATTCAAACCATTTCATCCTTCCACCTGTTAGTTGTAGGATTAGGAGTAGGAAACCCCTACATGCTCTCATCCCCAACCAGACACATATGTCCAAGAATGTTGCCAATCTTGTGATTTGTTACACAAATATTGGTCCTTACATGAGAGTATTCTGCCTGTTGCTGTCAAGTTATATCCTTCTGTCATTGAGCTAGTCAAGGTTATACTTTTATCAAATAGGGACACCCCCCTTGGTGTGGCAGAACCAGAAGTGAAGGGGAGGAGCTCACACAACCTCCTGTATTTAGTTGGCTGAATCTACCTGTGCATTAGAACTGGCAAACCCTAATGCTGATTCAGAAGAAAAACCAACAAAATGGCGACTCTACTGGGGATGGTGATGTAAAGTGATATCCTACAGTCTCTAGTGAAGTTCTGCTCTACTGGTGGAATGAACCTGGAAAAGTAGCTTTCAGCTGTTGAAAATTTTGTCCTCTTTGCAGAGGTGGCGACTTTGCAAAAGATTCAAGTGCACATAAAAAGTTGATGTGTGTGTTGTGACAAAAAATGTGTTGTTCAGACTTCAGCATCTGTATGAGAAAAGGTACCTTGCTCCTTCCTACTTGTAATTGTTGTTTTATTGCATAGGTTAGATGCCAGGGGAGGCTATAGGTCTTAGAGATGCAAAGGATGTCTGAAAATAGAATTTTCATGAATCCAAATATTTATACACCCATACTCAGTCAAAAGGGGGATGATTTGTTGGATAAAAGAATAGAAGAGATGAAAAATAGGTTGATATTCTTAGAGGCTAGGCAGGCCCAATTAAATCATGATAACCTTGTTGTGTTTGCCAGTCAGAAAGCTAAACCTCCTGCCAGCCCTTTTGATCCTTTGTATGACCAGTTAGATTTGTCATGGGTTGATTATAAAGTAGAAAGTATGCCTGCTAGGATATACTATCAGATGCCTAGATTTAGTGGTCACAGTGTGTGTGATGGGAATACACATATCCAAAATTTTCACAGTTTCATGGGAAAACATTCATTTAGAGATGAGGATGTGTGGATGAGGTTTTTTGTTAGGTCCCTTGATGGAAAAGCAAAAGACTGGTATTTGAGCTTTCCAAAGAGATTTTTTGCCTGTTGGGATGAGCTTACTGACTGTTTCAAAAAGGAATTTGCAAAAGAACCTGTTGATCTTGTTGCAGAATTGATGAAAATCAGAAAACAAGATAAAGAGCTATGTATTGATTTCAGTCATAGGTTTGCAGTAGCCCTTTCACAGATCCCAGAAGTCTTTAGACCTGACACTTCAGCCTGTGTTGGCATTATTTTTGAAGCTTTTGAGGAGGGCTCTAGTGCATTACTGAAGGATTTCAAGGTGACAAGTATGCAGATGGCATACAAGTTTGTAGAAAACATAGAAAAAATTAGAGATGAGCACCTGCAGAAGTACCTGTCCACAGGCTTTGGTGTGAAAAATAGTTGTGAAGCTGCAAATGACCAAATAATTAAGGCATCATGTGCAGATAAAAATGAGAATGAAAGCATAGAGGTTGAGACTGCTGTATTTGAACATAATGCTAACAATACTACTCAACTGGATTGTTCACCAGTTGAGGATGCCCAAGAAGGGACTAATGAGGACTCCCATTGCAATGTTGAGGCAGCTGGCCATGAAAACAACAATGAGGTTGTGGACAGCAATGAGCAACTTTTGGAATGCACTTGTGGGGATAATTGTGAGTATTGTACTCAAGACAGAGAAGATATAAGCAAATAGAGAAATAGTCCCATGTGTGAACCATTGTCTTCCTTTCAAACACATGGAGATCATGAAGAGCAGTCAGAGATTGAAATAAGTGCTAGTGTAGAGCATGGTTGTTCTTTGTTTGATGACTGTTTTGCTTATGACACACAGGCTGATACTCCTCCACAAAGGGAATCCATTGGTGATGAAAATGCGTGTTCTGATGCCCATGAACAAATGGCATACTATGATGAAACTGATGCACCTGGGTCACCCATTTATGACACATGTGGTGATGAGGATCTATCTGAGTATGGTGAAGATTTAGACACTGTTTTTGACTTGGATTCTATTTCTCATCTTGATGAAAGAGGAAACAACATACATCAGGTAAGTGACTGTGAGAATGTGCCTGATTTGAAAGAGATGCCAGAGCCTGATCTTTTCCAGTTTGGTGCTGCTATTGGTTGTGTGCATGATGTGCACAATTGTGAATTTGAAAGCTTTTCTTTTGAGAGGCTAGCATATGAAATGAGCTCTGATTTTCCTAGTTGTGTGGTGGACTCTGAGTGTTTCCTATTTTTAGTCCAGCTAGGAGATCATTTTGCAATGCATACTACTGATGCAGATGATGACAAGTGTTACATACCATTTGAGTGTGCATTGCCTGATACGTTCTGCATCCACTTGTTGCCAGATACTGAAGGTTATCTGCACAGGGATGACAGTGACAAGCTAAATCAGAGGGTTGAATGTGCAGATGACCAGGTTTGTTTGTGGTCAGATCATGGCAGTACTCTAAGGCTTGACCCAGTGCATGCAGATGAAAATAAGGTGTTTGATAAGGGGAAATATTGGTTTTCCTTTCCTTGGTGGCCTTAGGCCATCAAGTGTATTTGGTGATGCAGATCATTGTAACTTCATGACTCGGTGCCCAATGGATGGGGACTGGTCTGCATCCCAGAGATCTGGGGTTCTCGCTGCAGTCTTGCACCTGCACGTCCTCAGATAGAGCCACTATTGGTGCCTGAATTGACTGTCAGTTAGTTTAGCAATTTTCATGTAGGCACCTTCCCAAAAAAGTCCAAAAAGTTTTAAGTTTTGGGGCCTCTCAGTATTTTTCAGCATATGTATCATAGTTCTTGAGGAGGTGGTCTTCATGTTTTCTCCATCGGCATGAGTTTGTTTTTGTGTCTTCAAACTTTCGGTTTGAACTTGAACCTTTTTTCTCTAAGTTCAATGGTTCAACGGTTCAAGGTTCATTTTTCTTCTAACAGGTCCTATCATGCATTTACCTTGTACAAATATTGTATCGTTGAACCTCCCACTTGAACCCTTTTCTCAACGGTTCAAGGTTCAATAGTTCAAAGCTTTGTTGCCGATGGAGTAGTATTTTTGATGTTTGAACCTCAGTGTTGAACCATTGAGTTGAACTAGTTCATTGGTTCAATGGGTTTGCGGAGTTACATTTTTGCTGCCGACAGAGTTGATTTTGGCGTTGAACTTCTCGGTTGAACCTCACAGTTGAACTTAGCCGTTGAACCGAGCCAATGGTTCAACCCGACGGAGGGAATAGTGGGAGGCCAAAGTGTTACTGGTGTAACACTCTTCATCGGCAGAGGGGTTTTGGCCTTTGCCGATATCGTTATTCAGGCCAATGAGGATTTGGGCATTGTGTTCATCGGCAGGAAATTGCATATCGGCATAGGTTTGAGATGTTGTTCCGTCGGTGTAAGTCACACCGACGGAGGTGGAGAGCCGATGTGTTATCAGCAAGAGTTGTTATATCGGCAGAGGGGTTTCTTGCTAGGCCGACGGTGTTGGTTTGGCCGATGGCGAAGATGCTATCGGGGAGACTTGGTAGATCGGCGAAGGTCTGGAGAGCTAGCCTGATGGTTCATCTCTGACCGATGGAGGGGAATGTAATGTAGCAGTCGGTGAGACAATTGAGATCGATGAGAGATTTTTGGGGTTGGCTGATGGCTTAGGTTTGGGTGATGGGCTTTTGGCGAAGACTTGTGTGTCGAGTGCGACAAAAGTGCTCGACACCTATTATGCATGTGGCCCTATTTTTAAATTGCTAAAGTGGTCTCCACACCGTGCATGTGGGATTAATCCCCCTGCATAATTTGAACCTGCGTGAAGTACGTTTTGGCGGGAAGTTCTTTTTTGAATGCAACGACAGTTTTTTTGGTGGCTGCGGGTGGTTGAGCCATCAATGGCGACAGTGCAGGGGTATGGGCGGTGGTACAAACGATCAAGCTGGCTGATTATGAATGAAGACTCCCAAGTGGCGGCACAGGGCTCGAGGCCTCCCTTGTCTGCTACAGTAATAACTTCTGAGCGCCATTCTTTCTGATGGATGTTTCTGGCAGATTTTTGAATTTTGGCTATGTAATTAATGCTGAGTACGCTTCCCTCTGGCTATTTTTAAGCAGGAAGTGTTACTCATTTTAGAGGTTGGATGTTTTTTGGGCTTTCTGCTCTGACTCTGAACATAAGGTGTTCACATTTTGAAAGGCATTTTTTGCTACAGACTCGGTCCTTAGTCTGGTGTACTAGTCTATCTTGTCTTGTAAATGATAATTTTCTCTATGATAACTTTCTATGCAGATTGATGTTAAATGAAAAACACCTGGTGTGTGTATTGTTTCTGATTGTCTCCTGTATGTCATTTGTTTTCCTTTCAAACAAGGTTGTCAAGGGCTTCTAAGTTTTTCAGTATATGCATACTGTGTGTTTGATTTATTGCATCTACTCAAGGAGTGGTTAAATAGGCTTTTGATCAGATACAAAGGAAAATAGATTGCATCATAGGATCTATTAAGCATTATCATAAGTAATACTCTTTCTTGGACATGTTGCTGTTAGGTGGTAGCATTCTTCTCAGGTTCTCTGGATATGAATTAGTGTTGTCATGGGGAGACATTTACATTCTTAGATATGACTCTGCTGCCTAGATAAGGCACTGGTTTGGGAAACTATCTGTTCAATGGGTCTAGGAAAGTCCCATAACTCAAACACCAATTCAAACCATTTCATCCTTCCACCTATTAGTTGTAGGATTAGGAGTAGGAAACCTCTGCATGCTCTCATCCCCAACCAAACACATATGTCCAAGAATGTTGCCAATCTTGTGATTTGTTACACAAATCTTGGTCCTTACATGAGAGTATTCTACCTGTTGCTGTCAAGTTATATCCTTCTGTCATTGAGCTAGTCAAGGTTATACTTTTATCAAATAGGGACACCCCCCTTGGTGTGACAGAACCAGAAGTGAAGGGGAGGAGCTCACACAACCTCCTGTATTTAGTTAGCTGAATCTGCCTGTGCATTAGAACTGGCAAACCCTAATGCTGATTCAGAAGAAAAACCAATAGGATGGAGGGTGAGGATTAAAAGATGAGATCAAGGGCTAGAAATTCTTGAGAGTTAGGGTTTGGATTGAAGTCATAGCCCTATGACAAGTGTCACAAGGGGAGTGGATGAGAGAGATCAAGGGTTGAGATTAAGTCAATGGATTTAGAGGGCTCTCATTATTTGTGAATTTTAAATTCACATGGGGAAAGGTGTGGAGAATTAAAATAAATTAAAAATTTAATTTTGGGAAGAGTGGATATGACAAGTGAATTAAAAATTTAACTCATGGGGGATTGTGAATTAAAAATTCACTTTTATGTGGAGATGTGAAGGTTGAAGGACACATGTACACTTACATGTGTAAGAGGGTGATAAATGATGTGTAAGGAAGATTTGACCCTTTAAATAAAAAATTAATTTTTATTCAAAGGTGTGTGGGAGGATGGGATAAGCAAGGTTAATTAAGTGTTAAGCTTAATTAATTTAGGTCTAGGTGATAGGTAGGCTAGGGTAGCTAATTAAATAATTGATATTTAATTAACTAGGATAGGGATAGGTTGATTAATAGGATAGATTCATGATTTATCTAATTAACAAGGATTAGGGAAATGGGAAGATTAACTAAATAAATATTAAGAATATTTATTTAGTCAATGAGGATATAGTTATAAGGTAAAGTGATAAATTAAGTGAATTAATTGATCACAAAGGATGGGTAAATGGTAGATCATTAGGGATAAATTAATTAAATAAAATAAATTTATTTAATTAATAGGAGGGATAATTGGTGGTGTAGAGATACGGGGAATTGGTTTGCGGAGCAAGTCAATTTTAGGTGTCTACATTTGCCCCTCTTTGAAATGGTGTTGTGAATAAGCAACATTATTTCAAAGAAGTTCAAATATAGAGTTGGATTGGATAGAAATAAGATTTTGGCTTAGAAGAATAGGGTAAAGTTTAGGGATAATTGATGAGGGTGATGCCCCCTCGAGAGGATAGGTAAGTTGCAAGAACACGAGTGTGCTCTCGAAATGAATGGAATAGATTAGTAGAAGTGGTTGGAGGATAAGGGGTGAGATGAAAGAATGATGATGTTGGGAGATTGATTGGTGGATGATCATTGTGCTGAAAAATGATTTGGAGCAATCCTAGGTTTGATATAACAAAGTGGATATCTTCACCAAGGTATAGAAGACCAGGGTGATGATATTTATCCAACGTTTACATGGACTAGACAGGCAAATAAGAGGGTGATCCCATGCATGCCCAAGATAGTACAACCTTGTCTAGATGAGGGAAGGGGACTCATAGCATAAGCTCTTAATACACCAAAGGTATGATGAACCTTAGATGCAGAAGGAGATCAATATGCTAGAACCGACCCTACAATCCACAAGATATGAATACTAGCTTGGAGTAATGAAACCAACCCACAAGCACAGCATAGAAAAGAAAGACTATGCCCCATTCTAGATGTTTTCACCACATACCATGATATAGTGAGATCAAGGTAGTTTTGGTGTGATCGTTAAATAGGACAAAAGATAAAAAATCAAAAATGAAAAAGACCAACGAACCAAACAAGTAGCCATTGTATCTCTTGCCAAGATGGATGATGATAGGATAGATTCTGCCTATTGTAGGAATGATATATCTTAAGTTAGGAATCGATTGATGATTGGATCATGCCTATTTGATGTTGTAAGATTGGCTCAAGATATGATAGTTACAAGTTGTGGTCGATGTTGATTTGATAGTTGATGACTTTGATTAAGGGACGATGCTTTGATAGGTAATGCGATGCTTGGGATATTGCATTTGGATCTAATGTAAGCTCAATGGGTAGGGACCATCCAAGCAGGTTGGATGGGTGCATCTTATGTACCTAAGTATTGGAAACTTCCTCCATATTCCAGACTACCTACATACCCTGTATCCACGGGATCAAGGCACATTAAGATGTAGGTGGTGATGATATGTAGTTATGATTTGTGATGGTGATGTGGGGTGGTTGAGGATAGATGTGATGATGTTAGAAGATGATGTGTTGGATGATTTGGGTGATTGTGATGATGTTGTGGGATTGTTTTTGGGATTTTTGTAGATATTTTGATTTTTTTGGATTTTCGTGATTCTTGGAAAGAGAATGGTTTATTATGAGATGGTTGCATTGGATTTCATTTGGATAGCCTTTGCACTAGATACCAATGACAAGGGAACACCAAGTCTAGGGGTGAAGGTGGATGGGGTTGTATAGGGTGATTGGCGATGAAAGATGATGGATAGTTGATTCATGATAGATGAATGGACAAGCAATAGGGATGCATGTTAGATAGATGGAAGATAGGGATGAGGGATATGATAGGGATGTATGATATATGGATGAGGGGTTTTAGGATATTTTCCAAGGGCTAGGTTGCAAGGAATCATATGCACGAATGCTTAGAATTTTGTAGGATGGGTTCATGTTTGAATGGATGGACTTTGCAGTAGATGGATGGAGGATATACTTGGAAAGGGAGTATGTCAAGAGGTGTCCAAAGCATGTTGTTGATATTTTTCCCCTTGTCTTTATCAAGATCTAAGGAGGAAGATATAGTAGATGGGATATATGGGAAATGATAGGATAGATAGGGGATGGTGGATAGGAATATGATGGGATAAGGATAAGATAGTGGATAAGATGTGCAAGGGATATTATGGATGTGGATGTAGTGTATGATTTTGCCCCCAAGTGTAGGGATACAAAATGGATGGAGAAGGGGTTACACATGATGCCCACAAGGGGTTTTCATCATGGTACTTGCCCAAGGCACTACGAGGAGTGGTTTTCACCATTGGACAGATTTTTTCTCTTTACTATTTTCTTGATTTTTTTTTTTTGCTTTTTTGATGGAATGGGGACTCTAGCGTCTATTTCCATAGCAAGAAGAAGATGGTACCATGTTGGATAACATTATGGATGATGATTACATGGATTTCAGTGGATAGTGGGTTTTGATGTGGATTATGCAGATTATGATGTGGATTATGCAAATTATGATGTAGATTATGATGTGGATTATGCAGATTATGATGTGGATTATGCAATAGCATGGACCATAGAAATGTGATGGGGAAGATATGTTGGATAGTGGATGGAAGATGGAGAAATGGGGGTATGTGGGAATGTCAAGTGGTGGAGGGGAACCAAGACCAATGGTTGCACGCATCGTGATGTATTTGGAAGCTTGTACTTTGGATGTGGAGTTGGGAGTAATGGGGATCAGGATAGGGGATTTTTGGATGGTCAATTTGAGGTTTTATATACCAAAACAGACTTAGGAATTATGGGATTTTTAGATGGGGAGTGGGATGTTTGGGATTGTGGGGTACATTGGGATGTGGATGCTTCACTAGAGTTTGGTGCTTTTTGTTTAGGGACTCACACCATTTTTGATTTTGCTTTTTCTTGTGATGGTGTGGGCTTTGATAGCCTTTTGGATTTTTGATTTTGCTTGGAAGGGATAACATCTTTATGCTTTTGTGCTTTATGAGTCAAGGCATTCAAAATTTTGAATCCCATTGATTTGGGGGAAGCTTCATGTTTGAAAGATGTGTGCTTTTGTTGGTCTTGATTGGGAAATTTAGGGGGTTTATGGGTGGAGGGGTAAAAAGTGGATTTATGGATAAATGAATGAGGGGATTTGAGGATAGGGATGTTTGGGTGGATGGGAGGATAAGAGGATTTGTGGATAGGAATGTTTGGAGTTGGTAGGATAGGAGGTAAAGTGGATTTAATAGGAATAATTGGAGTTGGAAGTAGTGGAGGTAAATTTGATAGAGGGAGATGGATGGTCACATACTTTTGCAAATGATAAGATGATGGAGGAGGGATAGCAACATATGATTTGGGAGTGCGATGAGATGCACCATGTTTGGGATTGGATGAATGGATTTTGGAAGGTGGGTGGATGGTATCAACATGTTTAGATTGTTTACCTTGGGATGTATAGCCAAGGCCATGTGAGGATGGATGGAATGTAGTGTGGATGGGCTCCAAGATGCCTTGTTCATGAAGGCCTAATCCTTTTCCTTGATAGTTCATATGTTGGAGTATGCGACATGCGATGGGATGTTTGGTGCTTTGGAAAAAAGATGTGAGTCCATTATTTGTTAGAAAAGAATAGATGGTGGATGGAAGTTGTTCACCTCCTATGAGGGAGTCACCGCGGATGAAGGTACTTTGTCCAAGTGAATAGGAGGATGGATTTGGGATGAGACTAGTAGATGGAGGTAAAGGATTCATGGGGGATGGTAAAGGGGTTGTAGAAGATGGTGAGATCAATAAGTTGATCAATAGATGGGAGGGGACCGGGGATGGGATTAGATGGGATGGTTAGATCTTGATTAGGAGAAGGGGTTGATGTTTCAACATGCTTTGGATTTGATTCTTGACATAGCTCGTGTGCTTGGATAGAAGTGGGAGTGACTTGGATAGATGTGGTGGGTTCTTGGATGGATGTGATAGGTGTTTGGATGGATGCGATAGGTGCTTGACTTATGGGTTCTTGAACATGGCTGTATGATGGTTCTTGAGTTATGATAGGAGATTGTTCAAGAGGTTTGGTGGGTGTTGGATTGCATGAGAGTGTTTGATTCCTTTCTAATAACCAATGGATGACATTCTTCATGAGTGTATGGGTTGAAGAACAATATAATGGATGGATATGATGGTGGATGGTGTCAGATTATGATTGGGATTGGATAGGTGGGTGATAGGATTAGGTAATAATGGTTCTTGGATGGGTTTAAGGATAGGTGTGGGATTAGATGGTGGTGTTGGAAGGGTGGGAGATTTAGGGGATTCCATTGCTTTGCTTGATGATGTTCTTTGGAGGAAATCCCACAAGGATTCTTTGGATGTCGTGGGCTTAGGATTTGGAAGATTGGATGGTGGATTAGAAGGTGTATGTGTGACAAGGGTTGGTGGATTGGGAGACACATAGGGTGATGGATTAAGGTTGATAAGGTTGGAGGAACATTGTGTTGGGGTAGTTGGAATCAATGGATTGTAAGGTAGGTAGGGTGATGGATTAAGGTTGATAAGATGGGGATTAGAGGATGGGGGATTTGTATGGGGAAATGGTTGCTGATATAAGGTTTGGATTTTAGAGATAAGGTGTGATAGATGGGTGTTCCCTTGATCAAAGTTAGCATGACAAAGGTTGGAGAATGGATAAGTTGGAGGTATTGATTAGTTGGATAGTTATGATGGTATGGATGTATAAGGGGATGAAGATTGGTATGATGTTAGCGGGGATGAAAGATAGGGTGTTTGTTGGTATGAGGTTGATGGTGTGGATATGTAAGATGTAGGTTGGTGTGATGAAGGTTGATATGATGTGGATGGGGATGCAATGTAGGGTATTTGTTGGGTAGGGGCTTGGGATTCTCCAATGATGAGGTGTGCTAAGGGTATATCCCTAATGTCATTTTTATATTTTTCCTTAGCATTAGGATCCATGTTCTCATAGATTTTTCTAAGTCTTTGTAATTGTTGCATTGCTACATAAGGATCCATTTTTTGGGGAGGTATGGGATGATGGATGATTGTGATGTTGGGGATTAAATTTTAAGACCTTAGGGTGATTCAATTTGCTTCAAAGGATGGATGATTTTCTATACTTAAGGTGGACTAATGACACTTAAGTAATAGAATTGATTTGGTTGATTTAATTGGATGATCAATTAAGGTCTTGATTTTTGATTGGGTTGATTTGGATTTGGAGTTTGATAGTTATGTTGGGGGACTTGGATGTTGATTAGGATTGATGTTTATTTTGGACTGGATTTGGAATACTATGGATTGATGTTGGTTAGATTTTGGATTTGATTTGGATGAGATGGGATTAGAATGATGTTGATGAATTGGATTAAGGATGATGAGGGTGATTAGGATAAGATTGAATTGAATGATTTGGATGATGATGTGGATAAGATAGGTGGTTAGGATGATTAGGATAGATGGTTGATTGGACTAAGATGAAGTGGATAAGAATGATTAGGATGATGAAGATAGATTATGACTAGAGAGGAAGTGGATTAGAATTTGATCAAGCTCAAATAAAGGGATTGGATAAGCTCAACTTATGGGGTTTGATAAATGGGGGGATGGTTTAGCAGTGTTGGGAGGAAAACCCGGCCCGACGTGAGGGGGGGTATGGGGGGCCGGACATGACCCCCCACTAACAGGGGTTCGAGGGCATAGCCCCCGACTAGAATTTTTTTGAAAAATGGGCTTATAAAATTGATGTTTTTTATGGGAAAATTTGATATTTGGACATGGATGAAGAAGGCTCTAAAATAGATGGAAAATGGTGCTAAAATAGAAGAAAATGGCACTAAAAGATGAATAGATGGTACTAAATAGAGGAAAGAAGGTTCTAGAAGACTGTGAATAGTTGGATTGATGGATGAATTTGATTTTTCTTAGCAAGTAGACAAATAATCAAGAAAGAAAACACAATGGCTAAAGTTTTAATTTATGAAAAATGTGATAATCAAGCATGTAGAACCTAAGGCGAGGTAAGGACAATACTTGTGGGACAAGTAGAGGGATTTGGGCCACTAAAACAAAGGTTCATAGTGGGGGAACATCTGGGGGATCGACACCTTATGAGCATCTAATAAACCACTTAAGGTTTTTACTAGCTCTATTAAGGGTTTCATATACACAAGGTACTACTCCCTTTCAAGCTAGCATCGAATGGTAAGTGCTCATACCGATTTAGACTTGGTTTTCACCTTATCCTTTTTTGTATAATGGACTGGATGAAAGTACCGCTTGGGGTCGCCAATGAGTTCTCCAAATGGATGTGTCTCAAGGGCAAGCCCACGTCCTAAAAAGAAAAATAGAATAGAACCATTTCTCTTTACCCAAGATCATTTTGAAGGAAAGGGGAGAGGATACTTTGATTCTACCCTATAGGATAACACAAATGTACAAGTGCACAAGACACGACAAACAAGAGCTAATGTTCATTTTAAGCCCAAATCTAAAATGTGCCTAAAGTTGTTTGTTGCAAGCAATGATTAATTTTAGTTGCACCAAAATCAAATATTTTCTACACTAAGGCCCACAAAGATTCCTTTTAGGTGCACCAAAATGAAATGTTTGATTGTAGATTGTTTGGAAGCAAGATTCATTTTAGGTGCACCAAAGATAAATGTTCTTTAAGCTAAGCACACGAGGTTCTTTTTAGTACACCAAAAGAAGATGTGTCTAATCTACTAAATCCCTGCAAAAGATGTTTGTGGTTTCAAGATGATGGTCTTGGATGATTTAAAATACCCTGCTAAATAGAGACCCAACCCTATACAGATCCCTAAGCTAGTATAGAAAATAGCACCAATCCAGAGGCAAGATAGTGCTAATATAGAAGATAGCACTAATATAGAGGCAAGATAGCACCAATATGAAAGATAGCGCCAATATAGATATGAGATAGCGCCGATATACAAGATAGAGCCAATATAAAAGATAGCGCAAATATACAATATAGTGCCAATATACAAGATAGCGCCAATATACAAGATAACGCCAATATACAAGATAGCGCCAATAAAGATACAAGATAGCACCAAACTATGTTTTTGCCTTAGTTTGTCTTCTACAGTGAGAAAGAAGGCACCGAACTGGGTGTGTTTAGCACCAAAATGACGCAGAGATGGTCAAGGGTCTGATTTTAGGAAAAATTTGACATAGTCTCCCCCTATTTATGTGTAAAACCTGCAAAAATTGAGAGCTAAAATGCTAGAAAGGCCAGAAAACAAGAAGTAGAAGATTGGATTTAATCCAAAGATGAGTGGGATTGTCGTGTTAAAATAGCGCCACAATAGACAGAGAATAGCGCCAAAACGTAAGTAAAATGGTGCCACTGTGTAGGAAGATAGCGCTAATCTGCAAAAAAAATGTCTTAAACAACAAAAAAAACTCACAAGATTGTTAGATTGGGACCTTGTGGGTCCCACCGGGCATGCTAATGTGATCTATGAAGTCAAAATGAAAGCCAAAAACAAAAATCAAGTGCAAAAACAAATGATATACCGATAGGGTGGAAGGATTTGCACCCAAACTCCTTAGATTTACCCAAGTAGATGAATGTGGATTGCTCTTTGAGATTCAACATAATAGGATGAGAGATTTGGGTTTAGATGGAGATTGAGATGGGGATGATGAATGATTTTGGCATTATGATGGTATGATGAAGAGATTTGAGAGAAATTTGGGTATGGTGAGTATGTCAGAAGTTGTTTCAAAAGGATTGGGAGAGGGTTTCATTTATAGATTTTTGGAAAAGGGATGGAGGGTGAGGATTAAAAGATGAGATCAAGGGCTAGAAATTCTTGAGAGTTAGGGTTTGGATTGAAGTCATAGCCTTGTGACAAGTGTCACAAGGGGAGTGGATGAGAGAGATCAAGGGTTGATATTAAGTCAATGGACTCGGAGGGCTCTCATTATTTGTGAATTTTAAATTCACAGGGGGAAAGGTGTGGAGGATAAAAATGAATTAAAAATTCATTTTTGGGAAGAGTGGATATGACAAGTGAATTAAAAACTTAACTCATGGTGGAGTGTGAATTAAAAATTCACTTTTATGTGGAGATGTGAAAGTTGAAGGACACATGTACACTTACATGTGTAAGAGGGTGATAAATGATGTGTAAGAAAGATTTGGCCCTTTGAATAAAAAATTGATTTTTATTCAAAGATGTGTGGGAGGATGGGATAAGCAAGGTTAATTAAGTGTTAAGCTTAATTAATTTAGGTTTAGGGGATAAGTAGGCTAGGGTACCTAATTAAATAATTGATATTTAATTAACTAGAATAGGGATAGGTTGATTAATAGGCTAGATTCATGATTTATCTAATTAACAAGGATTAGGGAAATGGGAAGATTAACTAAATAAATATTGAGAATATTTATTTAATCAGTGAGGATATAGTTACAAGGTAAAGTGATAAATTAAGTGAATTAATTTATCACAAAGGATGGGTAAATGGTAGATCATTAGGGATAAATTTATTTATTTATTTAATAGGAGGGATAATTGGTGGTGTAAAGATACAGGGAATTGGTTTGCGAAGCAAGTCAATTTTAGGTGTCTACAGGTGGCATTCAATATAATGAAAGTGAAGACAATAGATGGTCTGATGAAAGCTTTGGCTAAATTGTATGAAAAATCGTCAGCCTCAAATAATGTATTTCTCATGAAGTGTTTGTTTAATTTAAAAAAGATTGAAGGTGGATCTGTGACAGATCATTTAAATGAGTTTAATATGATTATCAGTTAGTTAACTTCTTTAAAAGTAAGTTTTGATGAAGAGGTGAGGGCTCTCTTGATATTATGTTCTTTTCTAGAAAGATGGAATAGCTTGGTAATGGTTGTAAGTAACTCTGTCTCTAGTTTAAATACTTTAAAATTTGATGATGTTGTCGGTGTTGTTCTTAGCGAGGAAATGCAATGGAAAAGATCAAGAGGTCCACATAAGGTAGTGTTTTGAATGCAAAAAGCAGGGGCAAATCAAAGGAGAGAGGAAAAGGTTCTGGAGGTCATGGGAAGTCACGAGGAAAATCAAAGGACAAGAGATCCCAATCCAGAGGATAGAAGGATTGCTGGTACTGTGGGAAACCAGGTCATTTGAAGAAAGATTGCTAGTCTTAGAAGAATAAAGGAGACAAACAAGAAGGAAATAAGGAGGCAAATGTGGTAAGTAATAAATATGAAGATTATGCTTTAATTCTTTCCCTAGATAATGTTGATGATTCATGGGTGTTGATAACTGAGAGGGGGGGTGAATCAGTTATCCTAATCTTGCTTCCAATTCAAACACTTAGATCCACTTTGTTAATTAATAGCATAGCAATTAATCATTTATGAAAGCATAAACCATAAACACCAGAGCAGATACACATCAACACATGAGACACCAAGATTTTGACGTGAAAACCTGGTCAAGGGAAAAACCACGGGGTGATTAACCCAAGGATTATTCTCTGTTAGAAGAATAAGAAAAATAGATGGCACATGCCAATTAGGGCTCACTGCCTGAGCACACTGCTCACAAGAGGCACACTTCCTACAAGAGACACACTGTCTACAAAGTAACAAGTATCACAAACTTGAACTAGAGATTGACATCTTTACCATGCCTGGATCAGTTCCATTTAAGCCCAAAAACTTTTGCTCTACCTTTCACGTTCCTCTTCACTACCACACTCTCATCACACAAAGACACACTCCAAAATGAATTCATAATCCCTTATTTATACAAGGCATCGACTAGGAACAATCATCTAAGTCGGAAAACACCTACAAGATCATCCGCAAGACGTGTAATACATCCGGTCGGCCAGACTCAGGAAGAACACCAACAACCGGTGGTCTTTACACCAAATCCAAACTCTAACTTCAATGCAAACTGTCAATAAGAATTGTGCACGATCCAAGGATCACCAAAACCTTTCCTAAGTCACCAAGAACATCTGCACTTTATCAGCTTACTAGAATTCTTCTCTTCCTCATCCGGAACTTCAAGAACACAGTCTGTCACCACTATCACAATCAAAAAGGTTCTTTCAGACCTCCAAACCATGAACAAATCTAGTTGTCACCTCACACTGACTTCTTCAACACTCCCTCCAATCCACAGAATGGGATAATGCAATTCCGGAGCTCACTGGACCAATCTGTGACACTTTGTCACCACTGAACATCTGCTAGAACTGGTTCTACTGGATCAACCATAACTTCTTCAGATCTTCATGTGGACCTCTGAAATCTTGACTGGATCATCTCAAGACTCATATCTAAAAACCCTTTCAACCGCATCCTCTGATCTTCATCTTATCTTGGACTTTTATCTTAAATTCATCACTATTCTTCACTATTCCTGATTGAGGCTAATTTTCTCAATATCCTCAACACACAACTCATCCAATCCTTCTCATTAATGCAATATGAGTATGTTGACATCAATGACAACACTGGTTATCCTCATACTTGCAACAATCTCCCCCTTTGTCATTGATGGCAACATATGATATGAAAAACAATCAAGACAAGAACTTCTCTTTTCTGTCACAGCTCCCCCTATCAGCAACAACTCTTCACATGTCTTCTCTTTCTTTATTGCTACCCTTATGATCAACAACCACTTATTTTTCACATGTCTTCTCTCCCCCTTTGCCATCAATGGCAAAGGGCTCATACTTGCAATTTTAACACATCAGAATCATACCAGCTACTCCCCCTGAGTAGCAGCTCCCCATCATCAATCCGGGTCACAAGATATGACTGTGATATCCACCGGACTAATGCACATCAGTGCATCCTAGTTCATCACCGGAGGGGCAATAACCCCTAACTTCTCCCTGAGAAACTCAAAAGAGTCCTTGGGAAGAGGTTTAGTAAAGATATCTGTAATCTGATCCTTAGAGGGCACAAACTCTAGTCTAACTTCACCTTTGTTCACTTGCTCTCTCAGAAAGTGAAACTTAATAGATATATGCTTAGTCTTAGAGTGCAACATCGGATTCTTAGAAATATTTATTGCACTTGAATTATCATAGAAAATTGTGATAGGCTCCTCATACTCTACTTTAATATCTCTTAGCATCTGCTTCATCCATAAAACTTGAGTGCAACTACCTGCTGCTATAATGTATTCTGCTTCAGTTGTAGATAGAGATATTGCATCTTGTTTCTTGCTTAGCCAAAAAACCAAGCTCTTTCCTAAAAAGAATGCTCCACCACTAGTACTCTTCCGGTCATCCACATCTCCTGCCCAATCTGCATCTGTGTAAGCATGAAGAGAGAAATCATGATCTCTAGGATACCACAAACCATACTCCACTATCCCTTTTAGATATCTAAAAATTCTCTTGATTGCCATGACATGAGATTCTCTGGGATCAGCCTGGAATTTAGAAACAAGACCAACAACTTTCATAATATCTGGTCTAGTTTGAGTGAGATACAACAATCCACCAATCATTGATCTATACTTTGTCTGGTCTACCTTAGGAGAGTCATCATCTTTGCTCAACTTGCATCCAGTTGCCATGAGAGTATTCATTAGCTTTGAATCTTCCATCCTGAATTTCCTTAACAATTCTTTCACATATTTGGTCTAAGAAATGAAGATCCCTTTCTTTGTTTGAGTAATTTGCAGACCCAAGAAGAAATTCATTTCACCAAGCATAGACATCTCAAACTCACTTTTCATTTGATTTACAAAAGTTTTACACATACTATCTCTTCCTCCAAAAATGATATCATCCACAAACACTTCAACAATCAAAATGTTTTCACGATCAATTTTGAAATACAAATTATTGTCAGCAGTACCTTTGTTGAAACCAATCTTCAAAAGATGTTTATCCAGTCTTTCATACTAGGCTCTTGGGGCTTACTTTAATCCATATAGTGCCTTTTTCAACTTGCAGACCATATCACCATGATCAGACAATTGAATTCCATCTGGTTGCTCAATGTATACTTCTTCCAAATCACCATTTAGGAAGGCAGACTTAACATCCATCTGATATACCTTGAAGTCTTTGAAGGCAGCAAATGTAAGAAATAATCTGACAGCTTCAATTCTTGCCACCGGAGCAAAAGTTTCTTTAAAATCAATTCCTTCTATTTGAGAGTAGCCTTTGCAGACCAATCTAGCTTTGTTTCTGATTACTTCACCTACTTCATTTAATTTGTTCTGGAAGACCCATTTGGTTCCAATCACATTCTTGTTTCTAGGTCTGGGAACAAGATCCCAAGTGTGATTTTTCTCAATTTGCATCAACTCTTCCTCCATTGCTTTGGTCTATTTTTCATCATTGCAGGCTTCACTTATTGTCTTAGGTTCAATCTTTGAAATCAGACAATACTCATCTGAATTTTGAGCAATTCTCCTCCTTGTTTGTACTCCCTTGCTTTTGTCACCTATGATCTGATCTTTAGAGTGGTTTAGAGTTACATACCTTGGAACTTTGGGAATTTCTTGCACCTCTAATTCTTGATCAATCTTATTGACACTTATCTCTTCTTCCTGTCTTACCGGATCAACTTGACTTTGTTTCTCATAAGGGGCTTGGATACTTTGAATCTGAACACCATTCTGATCATCTTCATCATATTCATAAAACCTTGAGGGCTTCTCAATTCTTTTATCAACTTTCACATTTGTACTCTCTATCATATTTCTCAGTCTCTTGTTGTAACACCGGTATGCTTTGCTTTGAGTGGAGTAACCCAAGAAAATTCCTTCATCACTTCTAGCATCAAACTTTCCTAGATCTTCATCTCTTTTAATGTAACATTTGCTACCAAATACTCTAAAATATCTCACAGTAGGAGTGATGCCAAACCAAAGTTCATATGGAGTCTTATCGGTATTGCTTCTGATTTGAACTTGATTGAGAGTGTAGACTACAGTGCTGACAGCTTCTCTCCAAAACATCTAGGGAACATTTGCTTCCATCATCATTGTCCTAGATGCTTCCTGGATGGTCCGGTTCTTTCTCTCTACTACTCCATTCTGCTGTGGAGTCCTAGGAGCAGACAATTGTCTCTTTATACCGTGCTTCTCACAAAAGTCTATGAATTCACCAGATGTGAATTCACCACCTCTATCAGACCTCAGACATTTCAGTTTTAATCTAGTTTGATTCTCTACCATAGCCTTGAAGATTTTGAACTTCTCAAAAGCTTCTGATTTCTCTTTCAGAAAGGTAACCCACATCATCTGGGAATGATCATCAATTAGTAACATGAAGTATCTATCACCTTGCACACTCTTGACTCTTGTCAGACCACATAGATTAGTATGAACTAATTCCAATAATCAGGTAGAGGACTGATCCTTGCTTTTGAATGAGACTCTACTCTATTTACCTAGCTAACATTCCTTACACAAACTATTTGTAGGTTTTACCAATTTTGGAAGATCTCTTATAGCCTGAGTATTGCTTATCTTGATGATGTTATCAAAATTTACATGACACATCCTTCTATGCCATAACCAACTCTGATCAACTTGAACAAACAAACAACTTTTATTAGAACCAACTAGATGGAAGATATTACCTTTTGTTTGAGTACCAGATGCAATCTCAGTTATGAAACTTTCAAAATCCCGCATCTTCCATTTTTGAATTGGAGATCGTAACCTTTGTCTACCAACTGTCCAACACTAAGAAGATTGTGCTTCAATCCTTCAACATATAGTACATTACCAGTTTTGCTCTTTCCATCAAAAGAAATAGTTCCCCTACCTCTGATTCTACCAACAGAATTATCACCAAACTTTACCATTCCTCCTTCATACCTTTCCAAATCTAAGAACTTGTTCTTGTCACCTGTCATATGGTGAGAGCATCCACTGTCAATAACCTAGTCATCCTTTTCTTCAACTTGGGCAACCAGAGCTCTTTCTACAACCTTATGATTGACAGATTCAGAGGATATTGGATCTTCTTCCTTGATGGCAATAAACACCCATTCATTTCTAGATTTGTTTCCTAACTCTGATTCATCATCGGTTACTCCTTCATTATCATCTTCTTCATGAACATAATAACAATTATTTTGGAACCTTTGTTTGTTGGAATCTGACCTTGTAGATCTTTTCGGACATCTTGAGGCAAAATGACCAATCTTATTGCAGTTGAAGCAATCAAAGGGTAATTTTCCTTCATACTTATTAGATCCTCTTGGCAGTCTCTTTGTAATGAGGGCTTCAAGTTGAGCTATTTCTACTTCTTCTACTTCCATGTCTCTTCTTGCTTGTTCATACCATGACAGCTTCCTTGAAGAGTTTTCTCCTGGATCAAATCTTTGCTTCCCTTTCACAAAGGCACTGGCTTTGAATGTAGATTCAGTCTTGGGGGGATCATCTCCAAACTCGGGCATTTCAAATGCAACCAGTTTGCCAGCCAATTGGTCTCTTGTGACAGTTGTATGGGCTCTGAATTCATCAATGGCAGCAACCTTGATTTTGTATGCAACAGGAAGGGATCTGAGAATTTTGCCAACAATCTCATTTTCATCCAAGACTCCACCAGCATTCTTGATTCCACACACCAGCTCATTTACTCTAGGCATAAAGGTACTAATATTTTCATCATCTCTCATCTTCAGTCTTTCAAATTTCCCTTTTAGACTCTGCAACCTTGCACACTTAACATACTCATCTCCTTCATGCAGAAGTTCTAGTTTAGTCCAGATCTCATAGGCAGTTGGCAGGTCAATAACATTTGAGAGCTTTGAGTCGGTTAAAGCACTTAGAAGAGCCTCTTTGGTCCGCAGATTGTTTTTAGCATCTATGAGTTCATTTAGGGTTGTCGGACCACCTTGTGGAGGAACGTATGCTTTTGTAACCATGGATAGGTATGCCTTTCCCATACACTCCAAGTGACATTTCATGTGACCTTTCCAAAGAGAGAAGTTGGTTCCATTAAACTTGAAACTATCCTTCTTGTATGATGACATCCTGGATCTCCTCAAGTGGTTAAGCTTCTTTTAGAGGAACTTGGCTCTGATACCAATTGTTGATAACTAAGAGGGGGGTGAATCAGTTATCCTAATCTTGCTTCCAATTCAAACACTTAGATCCACTTTGTTAATTAATAGCATAGCAATTAATCATTTATGAAAGCATAAACCATAAACACCAGAGCAGATACACATCAACACATGAGACACCAAGATTTTGACGTGGAAAACCCAGTCAAGGGAAAAACCACGGGGTGATTAACCCAAGGATTATTCTCTGTTAGAAGAATAAGAAAAATAGATGGCACATGCCAATTAGGGCTCACTGCCCAAGCACACTGCTCACAAGAGGCACACTGCCTACAAGAGACACACTATCTACAAAGTAACAAGTATCACAAACTTGAACTAGAGATTGACATCTTTACCATGCCTGGATCAGTTCCATTTAAGCCCAAAAACTTTTGCTCTACCTTTCGCGTTCCTCTTCACTACCACACTCTCATCACACAAAGACACACTCCAAAATGAATTCACAATCCCTTATTTATACAAGGCATCGACTTAGGAACAATCATCTAAGTCAGCAAACACCTACAAGATCATCCGCAAGACGTGTAATACATCCAGTCAGCCAGACTCAGGAAGAACAACAACCGGTGGTCTTTACACCAAATCCAAACTCTAACTTCAATGCGGACCATCAATAAGAATTGTGCATGATCCAAGGATCACCAAAACCTTTCCTAAGTCACCGAGAACATCCGCACTTTATCAACTTATTGGAATTCTTCTCTTCTTCATTCGGAACTTCAAGAACACAATATCGCCACTGTCACAATCACAAAGGTTCTACCGAACCTCCAAACCATGAACAAATCTAGTTGTCACCTCACACTGACTTCTTCAACACTCCCTCCAATCCACAGAATGGGATAATGCAATTCTGGAGCTCACCAGACCAATCTGTGACACTTTGTCACCACTGAACATCTGCTAGAACCGGTTCTACAGGATCAACCATAACTTCTTCAGATCTTCATGCGGACCTCTGAAATCTTGACTGGATCATCTCAAGACTCATATCTAAAAACCCTTTAAACTGCATCCTTTGATCTTCATCTTATCTTAGACTTTTATCTTAAAGTCATCACTGTTCTTCATTGTTCCTGACTGAGGCTAATTTTCTCAATATCCTCAACACACAGCTCATCCAATCCTTCTCATTAATGCAATTTGAGTATGTTGACATCAATGACAACACTGGTTATCCTCATACTTGCAACAATGGGTTTTAGATTCAGGGGCCTCATTTCATGCTATGCCCCATAGAAGTTATTTCTTGATTATCTCTAAGGGGATTTTGGGCTGGTTTATTTGGGAGATAATGAACGTTGTTAGATTGTTGGAAAGGGAAGAATTAAGATTAAGTTGTAGAATGGGAATAATTGGCTACTACAAGAGGTAAGGCACATTTCAAGGCTCAGTAGGAATTTAATTTCAGCAGGGCAGCTAGCTGAAGAAGGTTGTATTATTATATTTACTAATAAAAATTAGAAGGTTTCAAAAGGTACCTTAATAGTAGAAAAATGTGTGAAAGTAGGCACCTTATATCTTTGTAGAGGCCATACTATTCCTTCTACTTTAATTGTTGCAGAGAAAAAACAAACAGGTTCAAGAGCAGTTGCTCCAGGTTCATGGGAAGAGACTAAAATAGTTGTTGTAGGTTCTGAGAGAACACTTTGGCATAACAGACTTGGGCATATGAGTGAAAAAGGTATGAAGGTACTTCATTCTAAGAAAGTTTCACCATGTTTGAAATGCATTAATATGGATTTCTGTGAAAGTTGTGTGTTTGATAAACAAAAGAGAGTCAATTTTCTCAAGGATGGGAAGCAAAAGAAAGATGGAAAGTTGGACCTTGTATATACAGATGTACGGGGACCAACTCAGGTATCTTCTCTTGGTGGCTCTCAGTATTATGTTACATTCATAGATGATGCAACTAGGAAGGTATGGATTTATTTCCTTAGGAAGAACTCTAATGTATTTGAAACATTTAAGAAATGGAGAAGCTTGATTGAGAATGAGACGAGTAAAAAATTAAAATGTCTCAGATTTGATAATGGTGGTGAGTATTGCAGAAAAGAATTTGAGGATTATTGTTCCTTTAATGGAATTCATAGGTAGAAAATGGTTCTAGGGATTCCATAGAAAAATGGAGTGTGTAAGGACCATGAGATTGCATGTTGGGCTGCCTTTAAACATGTGGGCAAAGGCTGTCAACACTGATGTATATTTTATTAATAGAGGTCCTTCAGTTCCTTTGGGTTGTGGTATTCCAGAGGAAGCATGGACAAGTAAGAAGGTGAGTTATTCTTTTCTCAAAACCTTTAGATGTAAAGCATTTACACATGTAGATTATGAAAATAGAATCAAACTAGATGCAAAATCAAAAAAGTGTACCTTCGTTGGATATGGCATTGATGAATTTAGTTATAGGCTTTGGGATTTTAAAAATTAGAAAATTGTGAGAAGCAGGGATGTTGTATTCAATGAGAAGGTGTTGTACAAAGATCAGTTGCAACAGCATGAGAAGAAAGAGAAGGATTATGTGGTGCTAGATGATACTCCAAATAGTGATGTTCCAGTGGTTCCTCATGCTCTGCAACAACAACAAGAAATACTACAAACTCTAGTGAATGTTAGATGGTCAACAAGGCTAAGTAGACCTCCTAAAAGGTTTTCTCCCTCTTTATATTCTATTTTGTTAACAGATGCTAGTGAACCAGAAGGGTATGATGAAGCTATACAGGTGGATACAAAGGTTCAGTGGGAGCTTGCAATGAAAGAAGAAATTGACTCCTTGCTGAAAAATTAGACTTGGGAATTATGTAAGTTGCCTATAGGTGAAAAGATTTTACCAAACAAATGGGTTTATAGGATGAAAGAGGAAGATGGAGGTAAGAAAATATTTAAATCCAAGTTAGTTGTGAAAGGATTTGCATAGAAAAAGGGCATTGATTTTGATGAGATTTTTTCTCCATTTGTTAAGATGACTTCTATTCATACTATTTTAAGTATTGTGGCTATTGAAGATTTGCATTTGGAATAGCTAGATGTGAAAAATGCCTTTCTCCATGGTGATTTGGAGGAGGAGATATATATGGAACAACCCTACGGATTTAAGGTCAGAGGTCAAGAGAAATTGGTGTGCAGATTGAAGAAGAGTTTATATGGCTTAAAACAAGCACCTCGGCAATGGTATTTGAAATTTGATAGTTTTATGACCGAGCAAGGCTATATCTAGTGTAATTCTGACCATTGTGTTTATTTTAAGAGGTTGGATAATGACAGCTACATTATTTAATGTTTATATGTTGATGACATGCTTATAGCGGGTCTAACATGGATCACATAAGTGAGTTAAAATAATAGTTAGCACAGTCATTTGCTATGAAGGATTTGGGAGTAGCAAAACAAATCCCTGGTATGAAAATTTGCAGAGATAAGAAGAATAGAAAATTGACTCTATCTTAGGCTAATTATGTTGAAAAGGTGTTGCAGAGATTCCATATGGAGAATGCAAAAGATGTCAGTACACCTTTGCATAGTCATTTGAAATTGATTAAGGACATGTGTCCTAAGACACTAGAGGAGGAAGAAAAAATGTCTAAGGTACCATATGGTTTAGCTATAGGAAGTTTAATGTACACCATGGTATGCATGAGACTAGATATTGCACATGCTGTAGGAGTCATAAGAAGGTATATGAGTCATCCTGAATTGGAGCATTGGAATGCAGTAACATGGATTTTTAGATATTTGAGAGGTATATCCAATAAACACTTATGTTTTGGGGGCTCTAATATTGATTTAGTAGGTTATGCAGACTCAGATTTGGCAGGGGATATTGATACTAGGCAGAGTACTACAGGTTATGTCTTTACTGTAAGTGGGACAGTGGTGAGTTGGATCTCACAGTTGCAAAAGATGGTTTCTTTATCCACCACAGAGGCTAAGTATGTAGATATAATAGAGACAAGCAAGGAGATGATATAGCTGCAATCTTTCATGGAAGAATTGGACAAACAACAAGCTAACAGTTATTTATTTACAAATAGTCAGAGTGCCATACATCTTGCAAAGAATTCTGCCTTGCATTCAAAGACCAAACACATACAGTTGAGGTATCACTTCATTTAGTCAGTGTTGGATGACGGACAATTAAGGCTAGAAAAGATACATATAGATGAAAATCTAGTGGATATGTTTACAAAGGAAGTGACAAGGGAGAAGCTAAGCTGCTCTTCAGCTTCAATTGGTCTTCAAGACTAAAAACAAAAAATTAGAACAATAGAGTCTAGGGTGCTTATTTCCAGTGGGAGCTATAGGGGCAGTGGTGTTATGATCAGTCTTTGAGTGGGAGATGATATGGTGTGGAGTCTAATTAGTCTCCAATTGGGAGATTGTTGTTATATGGAGCCTAATCGACTTGGAGGTTAAATTTACCCCACTTTTATCAGCGCAGTTTCCTCCCAAATTCCTATGGGGTCAAGGGGTAGTGCCCCTTGCGGGGGTTTGGGGGCAGTGCCCCCAAGACGAGGTCAAGGGGAAGTGCCCCTTGCGGGGTCCAGGAGTTATTTTGTAAAGGTGTTGGGAGTTATTTTTCTATTAGTTGACATAAAAAAACTATATTTTTGTAACTGACATAAGGCTTGATAAAAGCGGCTAAGGGTTAGGGTTTCTTATGATGTATTGTAGCATTTTGCAGCAGTATTAAGTTGCAAGGATTGCTGGTTGTAATCAGTTTGACTTACTGGATAATAATATTGGACTCTCTGTTGGTGGATGTAGCCCAAGTTTGGGTGAACCACGTTAAAACTTGTCTCTTGCTATTATTATTTCTATGTATTTTCATCCCTCTATTTAATCTTTATTTTCATTTAATTGATATCTTCTACTAGCTAACCCTAACAATGATACAACAACTGATAATAGAAATTGAATGGATGTCTGTAAGCACCAAAATTACACACAACCTCCATGAGGACCCCATGATGACTCATAATCCTTGTCACATACATGTAAGTTTGAAATAATGCCCTCTTAGTAGTGATTATCTTGGTAACATATGGGTTTTCACTCCTCTCTTTGTGTCCCCTTTGCTGTACTAACTTTTTCCCAACCTTCAACACTTTTTGACACATGTTGATTATCATTTTTTGTGCTTGTGACTTCATCCATAAGCCTTATAATCATCCATTTATTGTGATTTGACCTTTTCCTAGTGTTTTTCATCCAACCCTACCCCTAGGAGCCCTCTAGAGGACCTCTCAAGCCATCTCCAACTTTTAGTTTTCAATTTTTATCAACCAAGAAAATGTCCCCCTATTATTTCAAGATCTCCCCTAAGAGATTTGATTTTTACAAGTGGAGATTTGCTTTTTGACAACTTTTCAACCAATTTCTAGAGGAAATTCACCTCCTCTTTACCTAACTAACTATCTCTAGCCTTGCATTCCAACACAAAACCTCCCCTCTTTGGGTATTCCATGGGTTTCCCTTGGGTGACCTAGGGTCACCCTCGAGCGATATGGACTAGCAAAAGGGGCAACCCATGGGCCACTCTGCCATCATTTCTAGCCATCAAAAAACTCAAGTTTTGGACATGAAAAAACTCCATTTTGACCCATTTTTCTTCCTACTTGCATGCGTTTTTGGCCTAAACATAAAGTTAACTATTCCAAGCCTCCAAGCATGCATAATTATCTCCTCTTTATCTCTACTTTTCAACTCATTAACTCATGCTAACTCCATTTTTTCTTTAGTGATAAGATATTTTGGTTTGTTCACTCCCTAATTATCCTAGTTAACTCTCCAATCTCTACCACCTTTCATGACCTCTTTCAACCTATAAATACCCTCCTCCCTCAAGAACAAAGGAAGGTAATTTCATTTGTGCATCTAGTCTTTGCACGGTTTTTCTCTCCAAATAGCATCCATATTCTCATACAGGAATTATGAGTCTTTTATTTCATTGTTGTTTCATTTTATCTTTTCTAAAAGATTCTTATCATGTTGATACACTGCCTGATTGCAAGCCATTGTGCTCATTAGCTCACATTGAGCTCACATTTCAAGATTTCTAAAGCTCTTTTGCATCCCTACCCTATTGTTAACAAGAGGAGATCCCCACTACTGCAAGAGTACAGAGAGGTTGCCAACACAAGGATTCTTGAGGGTAGTGGAGGCTCATGCATCTCACATTCCAGGTTCTTTAGTGCTTTTCTCATTATTATAGTAATTAGCTAATCTTAAAATTGCTCTTGGGAATAGTAATTAGATGTTGTAATTCCCTTGATAGGCTAGATAGAATTCTTTTTTTAGATTAGTTTTCTTAAAGTACTTTGAATCATTAGTTTGGTTTTTTTAAAGCAATTTCATTTCTTAGAGTAATTAGATCTAAAATATTGAGAAAAACTAAAAAAACATAGATTAGATTGCATTAGGTAAACACATTCTAGATTGCATACATAATTCAAAATTCTAGATTAAAAAAGTACTTTCTTTTCATAAAATTTCAAAAAAGCAAAAAAGTATTGTCTTTCATTCATATAGGCTGCATATATTCAGAAAAACCCAGAAAACAACAAAAATACTAGCATCAAAAGAAGATTGTAAACCCTTGATTTCATAACGAGGTTAACACTGGTCAATAGACACAAAGCAAGGCAAGTTGAACCTTAGGTCATAAACCCTAAGTCAAACCCTAGGTCAAATCAAGGTCAACTCCAACCAACTCTCTCTTAGTTTGGGCTCACAAATTTGCCTTAGACTTAGAGGTGAGTGGGTGAGGGTAATCCTCAAAGAGATTGAGAAGATACACCCAAGGACACAAAATGATCAATTGACAATCTAGGAACAACATGGGTTGAGATTACTGAAAACACAAGTCATCATCCAACAATTTGAAGAGAAACTCCAACTTAACATAAGCATAAATGAGAGTAATCATCAACAAACTCAACTTTGGAATCTTTAGAATCCAAATAGGAGAACATGAACTAGTGACCCTTCAGGTCAAATAGTTATTTCAACTACAATAGTCATAGAGTACCATATCAAAATCAATACCCAAGAAAGGCCCCAAGACTGGCCAACAACTCTCCATGAAGTCTAGCTCTCAAGCAAGTAGGACCACCCTTGTGTCTCATCTCCTCTCAACTAGCTACTTCCACGAGAGTGAGAGTGACATGGTGGTTTGCCACATGGAAAGGAGAGGGGTCCATGTGCTCACCAAAGATGATTTAACCACTCTGAGCTACCGAGTCATGTTTTTGAGTGTACATATTTGGGTGAACCTAATGTGAAGAGAAAAAACTTTTGTTGTGCTTTTTGCATGTCCTTGTAGAATTCAACCATTCTTTCTTACATGACCATCTTTGTTGTCTTTGTTGCTTCCATTTACTCTCTTTCTATCCTTACCTTCACTCATTCAATTTATTTTATTATTTTTATGACACCCCTGAATATGACGAAACTAGATTTGAACCTAGGGAATATTCCCTCAAGTGAACCTGAAACTCCCTCTTTTGACATGTATGTGCCACCTGATCCAAATGCACAAGTCTCTAACTACTATGACTATGAAGATTTAGATTACAAACAAGAAAGAAGAGAACCTAGATGTTGTCTATCATTCAACAATCCCACATGGGAGCACAATCCTACAATTCCAAACATGCCTCATAAGGCAAGAAGAGTAAAAATGAGGTCAAAAATCCATCACATGGAACAACCCTCTATAAGAAGTTAAAGTGCTCATCTAGATAATGAGGTTAGATGACTTGAAATAAATTTACAAGAAGAAAAAGATGCTCAAGAGGCCTTGAAGGCCACTTTACGAGTAGAGCAATGCAAGAATGCTATGTGAGAAGAAGCGTTAAACCATGAATATACTAGAAATAAGATCTCTAGAAATGAGGAAGTGTCGAGAGGCCTAACACCTATAGATCTCATTGCAACATTGGTACAAAGGATTAGGACTTTGGAAGCAAAGCAACATATCCTAGAAAGAAGGCAAAAGTCATAGGAACATGCTAGAGTTGAACAAGACTAGGGGGCATCTCAGAATCCCCCTTACCTAAACTGTTACTCCCAAAATGGGAATAATGATACATTCCCAAATGGGAATCCTCCAATATAGAACACTCAAACAATACATAGAAATCAAGCAAATCAAGTTGTAGCAGTGGTATATCAAAGCCCACCCATGGGATTAATGTTGTCAACTTTGCAATCGCAAAGTGCCTTTTTAGGCACATACTTGGGGTATTTAAAAGAGACACTCGACATGGCTATAAGAAGTGTACCATTATTGTAACCCTTTCCAGATCTCCCAAAGTTTAAAGGGGATCTTAATTCACACATCATAGCATATACAACTACTATAGGAGAGCTCCTACCCTGGGACAGGGTTGTCATGAAAATCTTCCCAAAAACATTAGAAGGAATAGCCCTAGATTGTTATTATCACCTTCCAGAGGCCTCGATACACTCGTTCAAACAATTAATAGGATATTTCATCATGGATTTTGACATGAATAAACTCGTAGAGATAGGAATCTAAGAATTTCTAACTATGAAGAAAGAAACTAATGAGTTAGTGACCCATTTCATCACTTGATGGATTGACAAGTTCTCTACTCTTCAGAAAGTGCTCTAAATATGGACCACCATGTGTTATGTGATCTCCTCTTACATGCTTTGAATTGAGATACAAGAGAAGGAGTTCAAAATATGCCTTACAAGTCTTATGAAGAGGCTTTGGAAAGTGCCTTATAAATTGACCAAGTAGCTATTGATAGTGGCTGAAGGACCTATGGATAAAATGGGCAGTTGGTAAACAATGATACCAAAAACTATGTGCATGTTATTAAAATCCTCAAGAACAACAACAATGCAATGGAGGACAGGGTAACAGATCAACCCTAGGTCAAGAAAGTGAGGGATGATTACAATGGAAGAGATTATTACCATATGAATGTTAACATAGTGTATCATCCTTGAAATAACACACACTATCCAAAGGATAACTATCAATCATGGAATCAAAATGGTAATGGAAATGATGGTAGATATGAAAGGCCCCACTTTGAGTATAATCAATTTTATTCCTTCTATAGGACTAGTGAGCACAACATAGAGTCTTGCAAGGAATACAATAGGTTTATAGAAAGGTTTTTAGAAGACCAACAATAGCTATTCAAAATGTTCTAGAACCCACAAGAGGTAACACTGAACAAAAATAAAGGACCAAAGAAAACACAAATACTAATAGCTCCATAAAATGAAAACATGAAAATCTATCAGTACCCATTTCCCACACATAGAAACATAGAACCAACCAGTCAAAACAATGCAACCCAAAATATTGATATGAATATTCCTATGCAACTAGGACTGAAGGGAGAAGCAAGGATGTTAGGACTAGTGGAAATATTGCATCATGAAGAAGAAGAAGAAGAAGAACTCAACAACAAGCAAAGAGTGATTCTTGAGAGCATGGTCTTGGTAGTGGAACCAATACCAGCACTAATTGGATCCTATGAACTTATTGAGTACTTAAAAAAAAGTACACTCACATATCATTCATCAACCTCCTCAAAATCTCTCCTTTGCAGCACTTGGCATTACTAAAATAAATAGGATTAAAATACTTGGGCCAAATCATGCCACCTCCTAGCAAGCAAATCAATCAAGTAGATTTTGATATAAACCCACCAAATTTTGATTTTAAAGATCCAATGTTTTTCTTTGACCTAAAGAAAATCTCTCTTGAGGTAGAGTTAACAAAAAATGAGATCCTGAACTATACTTATAAGTGTGGATTTATTACACATGCATCAAAAGAATGCTAATCAATGATGGAGAAAAGGTGAATATAGTTCCATTTTCTCTCTTAGAGAGGATGGTTTATGGACATACCAACATCATTGTGTCCTGAGAAACATTAAGTGGGTGTGTCAACTTAAAGGATGCAATGGTAGGGAAAATCACACTTCCAATATCTTTAGGACTAAAAATTGTCACAACTAAATTCTACATTATTGATAAAGATATGAGATATAACATACTCCTTGGGAGACTTTGGATACATATGATGAAAGCTATGTCATCCACCTTATTCCAAGAAGTTCAATTTTTACGCCTAGAAAAGGTATATGTTGTAAAAGGGGATCTAGAGCCCTTCAATATGGTAAAGTCCAACACAACATATAGGAAAATAGGTATCCCCATCAATTAAGAGATTCCCACAAACAAGAGTTTTATCCCTAGTCCCACACCGTAATCAATTTGTATCAAGAGGATAGAAATTATGGAAAAAAACACTAAACAATACATAAATGAAAGCCTTGGAAAATGGGACATCGATAAAGCAGAAGGAGATCATTCCTAAGGAAACGACAATGAAAATCATGGAGTGGATAGAAAAGGATGGACCCCTTTAGTTCCATTTGGAAATTCTTATTATTAATGTGGGGCCAACCTATAAACTCTTTCCTTGCATAAGAGAAAAACCTCATAGAACCTAAGGGCCAATATTCAAAATAGCTAACTAGACCTAAGAAATGTGGATCCACACACTTTCTCAGATCCCAAGGAAGACCTAGCAGAAAGATACACTCCATTAACACCACCAAGTGAGTCACATGTTCCTAGAACATAAGAAGAGAGTGAATCCTATGAAGTAATCATGTCATTGAAGGATTCATACAAACTGATGACACCATTAGGGGAAGTAAATTCCATAGATAACGAATCGACTAATTTACTAGGAAACCTTCCTAGATGTTCATAGTTTCTCAACCCCAGGCACCATCTACTACCTCCACTTTAGTACAATTAAATGAGCTTGATGAAGGGGAATCACCCTTAGTATAGATCAAGATGGTTGTGAGACTCTTGGATGAAAATGAAGAAAGTAAGGGAGCATTCAACAAGGAGTGGAAGATACGAGAAACAATAGGGGTAGATGATCATGTCATCTTTGAGTTACTGGGAAGTTACATGGGATAGTCCATGGATTTGAGACCTGAGCCCAACGGAAGCATGAGTATAATATTTTTTCCTCATGATGAGAAAAGGGAAACTCAAACTCCCTTCTAGCTATTACATTTTCTCTAAAACATTCAAGATCAACAGAAACTAAAGATTTATATACAGAACTAGTTTGATACACTTATAAAGTTTTTGAGATGTGATAGATTCTTGTATTGGACTCCCTTGCACCAACAGGATTTCTAAGGTTTACTCCATTTGACTTTACCATGAGAAGCCTTGGAATTAGGAGCAACAGAACAGAGTAATCTTACAAAATCCTATAGAATAGGAAAGCTTATCTTGAGAAGAGGTAGCACAAAGAACAAGAAATGAAGATGAAAAAGGAAATTTACAAAGAATTGGAAGGGTCCCTACATGGTTAAAGAAGATGTTGGTAATGATGTCTATCTCTGGTGCATAATGGAAGGTGATGAATTTTGTGAGACAATCAATTCCTTTCACCTTAAAAAGTATTATGTCTAAAAACCATAAAAACTATAAAACATAAAAAAAAATCAAATATTCCAAAAATACAAAAAAAATCACAAAAATATCTAAAAGAATCAAAATTTGTTTACTGCATTTCAACATCATTTTGTCCATCTTGCACTTTAGTGATTGACTTTCTCTTGTATAATTTTCAATTTAGTAAGGAGTCTAGGGTTGCCTAGGTGTAGAGTGATCATTTCATGTTTTGAGATTCCCCTATATTCACAATCATCATTTTTCCCCTTCATTACCAGTGATTCTAGTCAAAGCCTAGGAGCTCTTATCGTTACACTAACCTAGTCTTAATGATTCATGTTATTGAGTCTAAGCAAAGTCAGTATTCAAACACACAATATTTTAAGGAAGCTTGCAAGTAGACCTTCCCAATTCTTCCCTAGCAAAAAGGAAGGCTGACTGGATTATGAAAACATTTGGTGGCACTCAGCCCCTTAGCTTTCATGGCCAAAAATGTCACCTAGGGATCAAAACTTTGAAGGAAGCAATGTAAAATATGAGTGAATAAAAAAATGAGTGATAAAAAAGTAAGAGCGATGAAAAAAGTGAGAATAAAGAGATCAAAGTTATTATAGATCCAAAGCTCAAAAGCATTCATTTTCATAAAAGCCAAAAATTCAAAAAAAAAGAGAAAATCAAGTGAGGCATTCCAGAAAATACAAAAAGAAGAGAGTTACAAAAAAAGAGTGATAGAGAGAAGATTGTTGAATGTTCTTACCATTGGGTGGATATAAATCTAAACTTGAAGCTTCATTGGTGACATTCTACTAGAGAAAATAAAAGAGAAAGGTACAAAGCACACACAAGAATTAGCTAAGCAAAGCTAATAATCTAGTAGCCTTTAGGGCCATTTTCTACTTAGGGACCCTTATTCTACCTTATTTTTCCTTTACCCCAAGTTTATCTTGCTTTCCATCTATGATCTAAGTCCATTGAATGCCAATAAAATTTATTTCTTGCATAAGTTAAAAGCTTATCAAAATGTCTTACCTAGATAAGGATTAGTGTTTAGCCTTTGGCAAATCCCAAAATTTAGAACCACTTCATCTCCTCCCCATTCCCACTTGAGTTCCAAATCCCTATCTCACAAAGTTAACTATGTCTCCTACACCAGGATAACCCACAATCCCCTAGATTGAAAATCATACTAAACAACAATCATTGTGTTTGTTCCATAATGCATTCATATCAATGTCAAAAAAAGAGATCCAAAGCAATAAAGTCAATAACTCATGACATTCCATATAAATAGAGAAGTATATTCTAGTACCATTTTGTCCTTGAATTTTATATTTTCCTCTGCGTTCATATATAGCCAAAAAAGAACTAAAAACATATCATTGCCATCATGTTTGCATTCTTAGAGTTAATGGTCTAAACAATCAAAAAGTTCTAAGACTTTCAAACTATACAAGAGATAAGCATTAATACAATAGTGATAGTCATGAAGAGACAATTTCACAAACATATCAAAGGTTTAAAATACTATGAGTAGACAAGAGTAAAAGAGCTTAGACAAAATGTCCTCAGGAGAAGTAAGGCTCCCCATTCAAGGGAGCACAATAAGGATACAAATAAGGAAAAGACTTAAGGATGGTGGTGGTCTATGCTGAATTTTGGGGGTTTAGGTCAAATTTCATGGTTTATCCTCATGTTCTAGGGTTTATTATAATTGATAGAGTATATTTTTGTGCCCTAAGCTTGTAAAAACCTAAGTCGTGATTTCATAAGAGCCTTGTGTTATGTTTTTCTATTAACCCTTAAGCCTCAGTTGCCAATCATATAAGTTATAAATTGATCCATCATATGTCATGTTTTACCAACCTAATTGTCCTAAATTACCAATCAATAATGTCTGTAAATAATTGAAGTATTAAAATGCATAGGTCTATAGTGTAAGGAATTAGGTGTGATATTGATACTTGGTAGCCTAGCACCATCCTGTAAACCTTTTAGGTATGTACTTTGTTAGGTATGCATTGCTACAAAATAACACCATCTATCTAATGGGCCCATGGTCTTGTTAAAACTAAATCTTAGTGGGGTCTAACTATGCGGTGTTTGATTGGTTGTGCACTATTGCGAGGGACATGCTATCAAGTCTAAGTTAGATTCACGTTGTCGTGGTTTGTTTCCATGTGTACATAGATAGCTAAATACATACAAAGCTCAAAGGATAGTGTGTTCCACTTGGTGGAAAGTACAGGTTCATAGTGTCAGAAAACTAGGACCAGATAAGAAGGGCAAGGCTACCAAATGGTGACACATGGCAAATTTTAAGGGCTAATGTGGAAATTTTTATTGCATGGAAAAATTTGATTGGTTAATATTTTTCAACATACATGGTGGATTTTTCAAATCTCCTACACTATTTTGAGCTATTTATCTTGCCACGACAAGCTTTACATCAATGGTCCACATTTAATATTTTGAATTTGTCTATTGTACACATCATGTTCGAGCAAACAAGTAGTAATGGAAAATATGATGGATACCTATCAATTACAAGGCCACCCAATGCAAATAAATAGTACATTGGAGTTGTGATGATGATTATTCATTATTGCATGAAGAAAATTTTCTAGCGATTCAATCTCTCTAGCAAATATTAGGGTTTGCATGTGAAATCCAAGTTGTTGATTTTCTTAATTTGAAATTAGTTGAATTGTTCTGTGTTGAGTGTTTTTTAGTATTCCACTGCTCATATAGAAGAAAAGTGATAGAATCAAGTAGTTATTAGAAACCCTAGTTTGATATAGGCTCTGAAAACTTGTAATTCGATGAAATGAGTCATTCAATGGGTCCGTTGTCCACTACGAAGAGAATATTAGATGAAGATTTCATAATATAGTTACCTGGGTCATCAAGAAGACCCTTGAATGTTTGTGACCTAGGAGTTAGTGATATGTTGTTAGATAATGCTTGGGGGTGTAGAGATATAGAGATTCCTATAGCAGGTTGTGCATTGTTTGATCATTGGTACAAAAAAAGATATTCTAGGGCTGCCTTGCCACATACATGGACATTGGACTTGGAAAAATGTATGATGCCAAATGTATTTATTGATGTCAATTTTTTTAGGGCTATAACTAGGAGATGTGGCCCATAGAGAAGATCAATGTTGTTAGGAAATGGTGTGGGAAAGATTAATTTAACAAAAAAATATGTTTCTAAGGCTTTTAAACTGAATCCTGCACTTAATAAGCCTATAGATTTTGAGGCCTTTAATGACAAGTACAAGAAGAAAAAGAGTAGTTAAAGGACTATATTACTTCCTAGTCATAGGTTGACATGAATAGATAATAGACCCATCAATATTTCACCTAATGAGAAGGAGCCTCTAGCTATTGAAATTATATGACTAATTTATCAAGACTTATCACTCATTATGTCAAGTCTTGTGGCACGATGCAAAGGGTAACATGCCTATTGCTCTTATGCTTATGGTAGTAGATATTCAAGATCAAATGGTGAATATTGAGTATGATTATGCATCATATATCACAAACAAGATGCATGAACAATTGGTAGTCCTTAGGAAGAATGAAGACAAGATAGATATTAAAATGGAATTCATTTGGTACTCCCTGATGTGCCATATGTTTCTATATGTAGAGAAGGGATTGTGGCATGATACCTTACAGGTAAGACAAGTAGATGATAAAGTTATTCCCCTTCCTATTTAGTGTTGGACTCACATGATAGCTAGGCATTGTGACAATTCCAATTATGTAATTTTTGAAGAGAATTTTATTAGAAGACTCATGAACTATATTGAGCCTCCACAAGATAGAGTGCCAAGAGAAATTATGGATTTCTTGAGGCTAATGGATAGAACCCTTGAAATGGGAATTTGTCATAATTGGGATGATTGGTTTTTACACACTAATACTACTACCATCAAAGTATATGGATGTATGCTAAGTCCTCATGTGTTACGTAAATATGTTCCAAGGAGGTTGGAACAGTTGGAAGTGATATGGAAGTTAAATGAGTCATATAAGATTCATTTGAGAGGACAAAATAAAGGTTTGTTCTTCCCCACTTCTACAAAATTTGGTGACTTTTGGGCAATAAATAAGGAAGTTCGGGATCAGATCTATCCTATTCTACAATCATATAAGATTGGGATAGAGCCCCTAAGAAGTTTTTATCTAGAGGGATTTATCAACAGATAAGATTGAGGATCAAGAGATGTGCATTTGCACACAACCTCTTGTTTGAGGAAGATATAGTTAGGAATTGTTTTTTCATGGAGGAAGTAAAGGATAAAATAGAGACATGGTCAAAAGTCATGGAAGTAATGGATCAAATGAGTAATTATGGTGCTTTTGCAGAGGAAAGATATCATGTTATTAGGATATAAAAGATATTGGACAATGTTGAAGCACTAATTCTAAAATCTCCTTCAGTAGAAGAGAGGCCTGCATTTAAAAGAGATGCTCCATTATGACCCTATGTCACTATATAAAGTGAGTCCATTACCCTTGAACAATCCCATAGTGTTGATGTTCCACCATAGTCATCTTATAAAAAGAGAAAAATAATTGATCTTGAAGGTGGGGAGATAGAGATTGAAATAGTTGATTTGGAGGGTACTATAGAGAGTACACTAGGAGAAGAATAGGAAGTTAATCAATCCATGCCTTCATCTATAAGGGTTGTAAAAAATCCTCCACCTGAGAATAGAATGGACGTTAGCCTTAGAAAAGGAAGAGATGAAAAAAATGACATACGAGCTTTGGCTTGTACACAATTCTTGTCTGATGATGAATTTGTCAAATCCTAGGAGTTCAAGGGTTTTGTACTGAGATTGAGGAGTGTAGAGTTCAAGAAAAAAATTGAGGAGACCAAAAGAAAGGCACACCCTGACCAATATGAAGAAATTACTCAAAAGGTGTTGCATGAAGTGAGTCAAGGTATTAGCCAAATCACTCTAGAAGAGTGAAGACAAATGGTTACAAATAATGGTTTGTTGTTATTGACACATTGGGACATAGCCACTGCACTTCACCTATATACTATAAGGAGACAAGATGAAGAGGTATTTGCTACAGAAGAATAGGCTAACCAAGATTTATTTGGGTCAAGGTTTAACCCTAATTTTGAAGCATTGGCAATATGGGTAATGGTCCCAAATACAAATAATCCCAAGGTAGTGGATAATGTTCATGATTTAACAAGGAATGTTATTATCAAGAGGTTGTCAGACACCCTTGCCCCATAAGCTACAACCTTGAGTGTGCATACTACTTTGTTTACAAAAGCTATAACTGTGAAGCTATAGAAGGAACATGATCAATTTAATGAGAAGTACACAAAGGCTATGGAAGATTTGGAACACTATAGTTTTCTTTAGCTTGAAGCCCTAGTTCCAATAGTCTACACCCCCTCTAGTTCTATGGATCCTTTTCCATTAGACATAGAATCTTTTCTTTCAGAGATAAAGGAGCTCAAGGATCAATTAAAAGGAGCTACACATAATAAAATAGAAATAACTAGCCAACTAGTAAATGATTTGATTAATGACATAGTTGCCAAGATAGTGAGTAAGGCTGATGATGCACAGAAGGCTTATTTAGATTTGAGGGCACCATTTGACAAGCATGTACAAGACAAGGGCAATCTAAAAGAAATAGTTGATAAATGGTTTCCAAAGACCGTAATAATAAGGCAAATCCATATGTGTTCCATATTTGACCCAGGAGCTCTTGTTGAAATTTTACCAACATATGAGATGATTATAATCTTGGGGGAGATTTTTGCATAAATGTTGAGATTTGACAAATATGTTGGGGATAAGTTGCATTTGTTGGAGCATATTGATAAGAAGATAATGCCAGAGATTTTAGACGATGATAAACAGGTAAAATCTCTTGATCAATGGAAGGAAGAGTTCAAAACAATAGTGCCTGATCTCTCATTTGCTATATGTACCAGTGATGTATTTAGCATGGATCTATTGAATATCATATTAGATGAACTATTTTCTTTAGAGGTGAATCTTGACAGTTTTAACAAAGAGAGCAGGGAAATCTTGGATGTTAAGTATATTTGTTAATAATGACAAAATAGCTAAGGTGATCCTCTTCCAATAGCCTATGGATAGGATGTGTGCTACATGGATAGAGAAGTATAATAATTTAAACATAGGTAATTGGAGTTTAAGATGACATGAGGGATAATTTTGGAAAGGTCAATTTCATAAGTCCTGGTGCATGAGCTCCCTCCCAATTCTAGTCATTTTTTTGCTATGTCATGTTTTGTTGTCATGCTATATTGTTCTCTCTAAGGCTTTGAAAGCCATTTTCATGAGTTGTAATAAGGACTTGGTCCATCTGGTTGATTTTCCCACTATAGACCTTGATATGGTCAAATTGAATGTAATTTCACTTAAGAAACATGTGGTTTCTTGTGGAGGAAGTCATACCCAACGGTTAATTGCCTTGGAGAGCAGTTGTACAGTTGGTGGAGGAGGCAAAACAGCCTTCAAGCCTTCTATAGGCAGAACAATGTAATCACATGCCAAGGACAATGAAATTCTAAAGTTTTTGGAGTGCAAAAACTATTTTTTCTGCGTTTTCCTAGAAATAGTCATTTGGTACGGCATTGTACGGACTGTCAGGGATCTAGAAGTTGGGAAATGTGTTACAACTTCAAAGTACCTTCCATTTGAATGTAGTTAGGCCTTTTGAAACCCCTTGTGCTATTAGAACCAATTCATTTTGAATAAATAGGTCTGAAAACCCTCAAAACTAGGGTTTTGTGGTAAAATGGATGATTTCTCCTCTGTCCTCTGAAAGGCATCAACTATTTTCAGTAGGATGGAGGGAGATAGTGTATATTTCATGTTTTTGGTGTCTTTAATGTTTGCACTCCTCACTTCAAGGCAATTGGCATGATTCTAACTAGTCTACATAGTGACTAGTTAGTGTGCAAATGGTGGAAATCAGTGTGGCTTCTAGGAAAAATCAAGAGCCCAACCAAATGGAGGATATAATTGGTGTTTGTAGATGAAAATAGACTTGTGTAGATGTTTGTTTGATCCTGAACAAGTGGATTTGATGCACTTCCTTTGTAAATTCCCCAAACTAGGCCTATTTCCTTAAGAGAAGGGTTCCCTGTCATTGAGCGCCTGAAACAGTGTACTATTTTGCACATTGGTGGATTGTTACATGGCCTTAATGGGTATCCAAATATGCAAAGAGGCTGGTATGTCTTTTGGAAGCTTGTAGATTTATCCTTAGATTAGTCGATCTCAAGGGCTACAAGGAATAAATAGACCTTGACCACATAAATAGACCTTCCAAACATGGCTATGCAAAGCCTTATTACAAAACACATCAAACAAAACTCATCTTATCAAAGATGCTATCAAAATGCTTGTAGGAATCCAACTGCTCCTAGGTGCCCTGCACCAAGAAGCCATCAAGAAGTTGGTGGAAGAGATGGTTGAGGCATGATTGCAAGAAGAAAGGTCTAAGGACAAGACCAAAGAAGATTGAAGTTCTTCTAACACAAATGATGAAGAAGAGGTAGAAGAGAATCCTCAAGGGTAGGACATGTCTGCAAATTAGAAAGCTTTCTTGAATGCACTTAAGGGTGCTCATGGAGACAATGGTGATCCCAAGATGGATGTGCCCACATTTCATGGTAAATTGGATAGTGATGCTCTCACCGATTGGATAGAAGCCATGAGTAATTACTTTGATTACAAGGAGTTCAATGACAGTAAGAAGGTTAAATTTGACAAGACAAGGCTAAGAGGTTCTGCACTTGTGTGGTGGAACTACATGCAAAGTGAGAGGGAGAAGATTGGGAAGAGTCCCATCACTAAATGGAGTAGAATGGTGGCTATGCTCAGAAGCAAGTTCATGCCACCTGAATATGAGATTCAAATCATTAGGAGATTCCAGAATTTGACACAAAAAGATATGGATGTGGCCGCCTACATAGAAGAATTTCACAGACTAAGTATGAGAGCCAACCATAATGAAGATGAAAAGGGGATGGTAGCTAGGTACCTAAATGGTCTAAAATATAATCTGCAAGATGAGATCAGTTTAGTGATACCTAGAATGGTGGATGAATGCTTCTTATTGGCCTCTAGAGCAGAGGAAAAGTTGAGAAGGAAGGGTGAACAAAGTGCCAGAGGAAGAGGTGGCAGAAACCAAAGAGGAAGAGGCAGTTTTGGCCGTGGACAGTTCAACAAAACTGAAAATAACAATTAGTAAGAAACACAAACTGAAACAGAGCATAGAGGAGGCTTTAGAGGTTGGAGAAGACCTAATGGTAGGGATAGAAATGGTGGAGGAGGTAGAGGACCAGGAGTCTTCACTGGAAGGTGTTATGGCTGCAACCAAGTTGGCCATACAATGAACAAATGCCCAGAGAAAGCCAGCAGTTCTCATGACAGTGGAAGGAGAAATCAGTTAGTGAAGGATGATGACTGTGAGAGTGTGAATTCACCAATGGGAAGTGATGCACCTATCCTAGGAGAGAGTATGATGATTAAGAGGTCTATGTTGAAAATGCCATTGAAACAAGATTCCCCTCAGAGAAAGAATCTTTTTAGAACCCAAGGCCTAGCCTATGGGAAACTTTGCAAGATCATAGTAGATTCAGGATCTACTAAGAATGTGGTATCCACTGAGATGGTTGAGAAGTGCAAGTTGAAGAGGCTGCCTCATATCAGTCCTCACAAGATCTCTTGATTGAACAAGAATCAAAGTTTCATGGTGGAAGAGCAAACTTGGGTTGAATTTGCAATCGGTGACTACAAGGACAAAGTGTTATGTGAAATCATCCCTATGGATGCATGTCATCTACTTCTTGGTCACCCATGGCAATATGATGTCAAAGCACAACATGATGGTGAGAAGAACACATATGTCATCACCAAGAATGGAAGACTATACAAGATGGATCCTATGTCAGAGCAGACTGGGGGGAAGAACAATGACAACAGTGTCATGTTGGTGAATGGAAAAGAGTTTTTGAGTCTCTTGAAGGAGAAGGATACCTAAGGGTACGCCTTGGTCATGAAGCCCAAGAGTGGATCAGATTAGCAAGATAAAAAAAAAAAGGAGATTCCATTGGAAGTGCAGCAACTTCTAGACAAATATCAAGATCTTGTGGTAGAGGAAGTCCCCAACTCCTTACCACCCATGAGGGACATAAGTCATCAAATTGACTTAATACCTAGTGCTACATTGCCTAACAAGGCTACCTATAAGCTGACCCCACAACAAAATGAAGAGGTGGCAAGGCAAATTCAAGATCTCTTGGAGAAAGGGCTGATTAAGAAGAGTTTAAGTCCTTGTGTAGTCCCAAGTGTACTTGCTCCTAAGAAGGATGGAAAGTGGAGGCTATGTATAGACTCAAGGGCCATAAACAAGATCACCATAAGGTACAGGTTCCCAATGCCAAGGATTAAAGATCTTTTGGATTATCTTGGAGGATCATGCTATTACTCAAAGATAGATTTAAAATCAGGTTATCATCAAATCCAGATCAGATAGGGAGATGAATGGAAGACTACCTTCAAGATTAATGAGGGTCTTTATGAATGGCTTGTTATGCCATTTGGTCTTAGCAATGCTCCAAGTACATTTATCTGCTTGATGAATGAGGTATTAGTTGAATTCATTGGTAAATTTGTTATTGTTTATCTTGATGACATACCAATCTTCAGCAGGACAAAAGAAGAGCATGTGAAGCATGTTGGCCTGGTGTTGGAGAAGCTACATGAGCACAAGTTGATGATCAACTTAGACAAGTGTGAGTTCATGATAACTAAACTTGTATACCTTGTATTTGTCATTTCCAATGGTTGTTTGAAGATGGATCCCTCTAAGGTTGATGTTATTCTCAGTTGGCCTACTCCAAAGATAGTGGGAGATGTGAGAAGTTTCCATGGATTGGAGACTTTTTATAGGAATTTTATTAGAGGTTTCAATCACATTAGTGCTCCCATCCTCAACACCATCAAGGGTGGAGTCAAATGTAGATTCCAATGGACAAAGGAAGCCGATGTTAGTTTTGAGTTGTTGAAAACAAAGGTGGCTGAGTTGCCTACTTTGATACTTCTTGATTTTGATAAGGTGTTTGTTGTTGAGTGTGATGCAAGCAACCAAGCTATTGGTGCTGTTCTCAGCCAAGAAGGACATCTTGTGGCATTCTTCTCAGAGAAGTTGAATGAAGCCAAGCAAAGGTACTCTACCTATGACCTAGAACTCTATGCAATGGTGCAAACTCTTAAGAAATGGAGACATTATTTACAGCCCAAAGAATTTATTGTGTTTATTGATAATCATGCTCTCAGCTTTCTAAACAGTCAAGAAAAATTGAACCATGGACATGTTAAATGGATGGAACAGTTACAAGTTTATACCTTCACACTTAAGCACAAAAAAGGTGTCTCTAACAAGGTGGCTGATGCTTTAAGTAGGAGGTTGCTTCTTGTTCATGAAATTCAGTTAGAAAGCATGGGCATTGACTATTTGAAGGAGTTGTATAAACAGGATTCAGATTTCAAAGAGGCTTATGATGTTTGTGTAAACTTGGCTAACACATTCCATGGAGAATATGCAGATTTTGTATTGCAAGAAGGCCTTTTGTTTAAGGGCAATTTGTTGTGTATCCCTAAGTGTTCCATGAGGGATAATATCATTAAGAAGAAGCATAATGGTTCTTTGGGAGGACATTTTGGCTTAGACAAGACACTAGAACAAGTTACAAGGTTCTATTTTTGTCCAAAGGTGCAATCCGATGTGAGGAAGAATGTTGCTAGTTGTGCAATTTGTCAAAGGGCCAAGGGTGTGTCTTCAAATGCAGGTCCATACCAGGCCCTTCCCATTCCCAATAGACCTTGGGAAAGTATAAGCATGGATTTTGTACTTGGGTTACCCAGGACAGCTAGAGGGGTGGATAGTGTGTTTGTTATTGTTGATAGATTTAGTAAGATGGCTCATTTTGTGCCATGTAAATGCACAAATGATGCATCTCATGTTGCAGATCTATTTTTTAGAGAGGTAGTAAGAATACATGGTTTGCCATTGGCAATTGTAACAGACATAGATTCTAAGTTTGTGGGTCACTTCTGGAGGACCTTGTAGAGAAAGTTGGGCACACAGTTGTCCTTTTCTTCAGGCTACCATCCACAAACTGATGGTTAGACTGAAGTGGTTAATAGATTACTTGGAAACCTCCTATGATGCCTTACAAAACAACATGGTTTGGCATGGGACTTGGTTATCAATCAGGCTGAATAAGCCTACAATGATTCAAAGAATAGGAGCACTAGTAAAAGTCCTTTTGAGGTAGTTTATGGCTTTCACCCAAGAGGGCCACTTGAATTGAAGGATCTCCAAGGATGGGATAAAAGGAGTGCACTTGGTGAAGATTGTGCTGCCTCCATGAAAACAGTCCATGATCAAGTCAAGTTGCAATTGGAAAAAACAGTCACAAAATACAAAGCAAGGGCAAATTTGAAGAAAAGAGAGGTGCAATTCAAAGTTGGAGATTTGGTTATGGCATATCTGAGGAAAGAAAGGTTGCCAAAAGGTCAGCCAACTAAACTCTTAATGAAGAAGATTGGGCCATGCAAAATAGTGCACAAATTCGGTCCAAATGCATATGAGTTTGAGTTACCATTTGGTCTTGGTATCTCTTTAATTTTCAATGTTTGTGATCTTTTTCCTTTCAAGCCTCCATTACCTAGTGAAAGTGGATCAGATGTGGTGGATGTAGATGCTGATTGGATCAAGGATTTGCCTCCAAGCAAACCTTTGCAGTTGGAATGTATTCTGGATTCCAAAATTGTCAAGAAGACTAGGAGAGCTGTCTACAGAGACTACTTGGTGAAATGGAAGGATCTTCCTCACTCAAAGGCCACTTGGATGACTGAAGCAAATATCTTGAAGCATGGAATGACACTTCAACAATTGGCAACTCAAGGGACAAGAGTTCTTCTTGCAGGGGGAGTATGGCGCAGGAGCTCCCTCCCAATTCTAGTCATTTTTTTGCTATGTCATGTTTTGTTGTCATGCTATATTGTTCTCTCTAAGGATTTGAAAGCCATTTCCATGATTTGTAATAAGGACTTGGTCCATCTAGTTGATTTGCCCACTATAGACCTTGATATGGTCAAATTGAATGTAATTTCACTTAAGAAATATGTGGTTTCTTGTGGAGGAAGTCGTACCCAATGGTTAACTACCTTGGAGAGAAGTTGTATGGTTGGTGGAGGAGGCAAAACAACCTTCAAGCCTTCTATAGGTAGAACAATGTAATCACATGCCAAGGACAATGAAATTCTAAAGTTTTTGGAGTGCAAAAACTATTTTTTCTGCGTTTTCTTGGAAATAGTCATTTGGTACGGCACTGTACGGACTGTCAGTGATCTGGAAGTTGGGAAATGTGTTAGAGCTTCAAAGTACCTTCCATTTGAATGTAGTTAGGCCTTTTGAAACCCCTTGTACTGTTAGAGCCAATTCGTTTTGTATAAATAGGTCTGAAAACCCTCAAAACTAGGGTTTTGTGGTAAAATGGATGATTTCTCCTCTATCCTCTGAAAGGCATCAACTATTTTTAGTAGGATAGAGGGAGATAGTGTATATTTCATGTTTTTGGTGTCTTTAATGTTTTCAGTCCTCACTTCAAGGCACTTGGAATGATTCTAACTAGTCTACATAGTGACTAGTTAGTGTACAAATGGTGGAAATCAGTGTGGCTTCTAGGAACAGTCAAGAGCCCAACCAAATGGAGGATATAATTGGTGTTTGTAGATGAAAATAGACCTATGTAGATGTTTTTTTGATCCTGAACAAGTGGATTTGATGCACTTCCTTTGTAAATTCCCCAAACTAGGTCTATTTCCTTAAGAGAAGGGTTCCTTGTCATTGAGCGCCTGAAACAATGTACTGTTCTACACATAGGTGGATTGTTACATGGCCTTAATGGGTATCCAAATATGCAAAGAGGCTGGTATGTCTTTTGGAAGCTTGTAGAGTTATCCTTGGATTAGTCGATCTCAAGGGCTACAAGGAATAAGCCTCTTTAGGCACTGTTATAGGACAGTCATACTGTAATTTTCTGCTCTCTGTCTTTGAAGGTAGAGGATGAAGTTATTGGATCAGAGACCATGTGTTGATCATGTCTTTAACAAATATGTGTTGATTGTAGTGTGAGATCCTATTGGTAGAGGTGTTAGTAGTTTGGTTGCTGTCCTAGAAGGTGGGTGAGTATTTGTTGGGTTGAGTAGAGACTCCCCAAAAGAGATTTGAGTAGTCTATGTGGGTGGACACTAGGGTGTGGTCCTAGACTAGGTTAGTCTCTTGAATAGCCTGGTATAGGCTTGTGTTACATTACCTTTGGAAACACTAAGAAGGAAACCTAGAAGTCTAGGCTCATTGTGTGAACAAAACTAAACACTACCAATACCTCTGCATCAAGTCTTCATCAACATTGAGATTGGTTTCCTTTAATGATTATAGCTACTACAAGGAGTTAGTTTTAGTGGGCATATTTTCTTGTGAATTGAGCACATGTTCTTATGTTCCACTCATTTAATGTAAAAGACAAAATTGTAACCAAATATGTTGATTTAGGTCCTAGGCTGACAAGATTCCTATCTTCTATATAAGAGCTTGTATTTTCATTGTAAAAGGATTCTGGAGACCTATTTTTGGGTAGACATATTTTAGAAAGTAAATATTTTAGGTTATAGACATAAATCTTACTAGTGGAAATCTCTGTATGACATTTTCAATTCAAATTAAATCATATGAAAAATACATCGAGCATGTATTATTCACACTTATCTCCTTGAATGTGTGCATTTATCTTATAAATGAAGGAATCAAAGGTTTCTGAGTTATTTTTGCATGTTTTCTACATTGTATATCTTATTTGTTGCTTCTATTCAAGTAATGGATTAAAATGTTTTGAATGAGATATAAGGAGTTTTATATTACATTAGGGATTAGTAGGAAGAAATGTGGATGATGCCCTTTCTTGTTTTTGGTAGTTAAACTTAGGTTTTTAGCTTGGTCTAAGCCTAGAGAGACCCTTATGGGGATCTCTTCCCATTAGCTTTATTGCTTGAGACCACAATTGGGGGGTCTCTATCACCAATGGGCATTATCACCCTTTGGTCAAACCCACAATCTCATTGGCCCAATGAAGGTACATAGCCTATGAACACACCAACCTAGCAAAGGCACACATAGCCTATGAGCATCACAGATGAGTGAAGACATGCATGACCTATGATCTCATTGGACCTATGGGGGTTTGAACCTTGGTGGCCACAACAACAACCGTACAACTTGACCATCAGACCATGCCATTATCAACTGATACCCATTCTTTGGGTGTCATTGTGAGGCAGTGATATAGTTTATCCTCTATGTTTGAAATTTATATGTCAGAAAGAGGCACTTGCAAGAAATAATTTGACTTTGTACCCTAAAAAGGCACTGATCTGATATTCTTCTTACTTAAGGTCCAGAACCAAAACCCTAAAAGATATATCAGTTGAATTATTTCATTTTTCCTTGTTTGTTTGTTAGTGTATATTATTTTAATATACTTTTTCAAAGCTAGCAATGAGTTAATCTCCAAAAACTTAGCCAAGCTTGAAGTGATCTCACAGTCTTGGTGCATATGAATGAGAACATTTCTACTTTTTACAATATCTTGTGGTAGTTAGGGTTGGATTATTTGATATTGTTGCAAAGGGAATACCCCTAGGTCTAGTAGAACCTAAAGTGTAGAGGAGTGCAAGTTTCTTTTCTCATGTTCATTGGACATTGATCTAAGAGTCTTGAGCATTAAAGATGGCTACTTTATAGAGGCAATTAGCCAATCTGTTGGATATTCCCTAGGTCTAGTAGAACCTAAAGTTTAGAGGAGTGCAAGTTTCTTGTCTCCTATTCATTAGACACTGATCTAAGAGTCTTGAGCATTAAATATGGCTACTTTATAGAGGCAATCAACTAATCTATTGGAAACACCAATAGATTGGCAACACTACTGGGGAGTAAGGAAATAGTTATTAATACCCTAGATTAGATTTTTGATTCCCAAGAGTGTTGCATGGTGACTTTGATATCTCCAAATAGGCCAAATATAAATACTATTTGCACATTCTAAAATGGATGGAAGAAGATCTATGTATAAGACTAATTCTAGAAATAAGTTATTGACTAGGGACCAAATGAATACAAGACAATTGAATGGAAAACAAAGGGAACTAGTAAGTCACATATTACTCCTTACAATCCCTTTCCACATACAACAAACTCTAGTGGTGATGAAATCCCTACTAGGGATACACTTAGTGTCAAGTATGTTAGTCCCAGGGTTCTAGAATTGACTGTTGAAAATTTTAGAAATAAGGAACTCTAGAAAAATTTAGAATACCAACCCATAGTAGAGATGGAGACTGATTTGATCCATCAGGATAGTATTCAAACTTTACCTCAGTCTCAAACATTTTATAGCCATGTGTATACAAATTCTATCAATACAATTGCAATAGCAAATACATAGAGTATTCATGTTTCCCCTAAAGCCTCAACATCTAGGACAAAAGTACAAACTTAGGAGGAATTATTACAGAAGTAAATGATTTAACAATTGAATTAGATTTGTTAGAAGCAAGAAGAGTTTAGGACGATATGAAAAAGAGAATTGTTGATGCTGTTTTTAGCACACAACAATGTAGGTGTGATTGCTGGTATCACACCTCTCTTGAAAAGGGTATCCTATCCAAGATAGAACTACCCCAAGGATAATACAGCTAGGTCTTAGCTTGCTTGGAAAGACTCAGTGTTATGTCTAGCTATTCCAACAAGGGGTCTTACATGAAATGCAGGGTTTATGAAAGATGGCACCAATATATATGCAGAAACCCTAGGTGGTTCAGACTGTAAAGTCTAAAATTTTCCAGCAGATAATCAATGTAATGCTGCTCAAACCCTAAATCTAATAAACTTAATGTAAAGAAATGCAAAAGGAGAGGGAGAGAGAGAGAAGGGATAAGAGAGATCCTATAGACTATTGCAGAACCGATTAACAAATAGATAGATAGATTCCCAACAACAAACAAATCTTTGCTTAACCAGGCAGCCCACAATGCCACATAGATTGTGCAATCTTCTAAGGAAATGTAATGATTGTCAAATTGCAGAGGGTTCATCAAACACCCAATCCTTGGCATAACTCAATGAAATCATAAAATCAAACTTAGATCATATGAAATATGCCCAGACTAACCATGCACAATGACATACAATCAACAAGCCATTAATGGTATGGATAGGAAATCCATTAAATATCTGAATGATTAATCACAAATGTAATTGAATATCAACTAATTTTAGATTGACATGAACCATGAAATCCAAAATAAGACTACACAATGATGCAAATTCCCAACAACCTATAAAACTTACTTTGTATTGACTAAATTTTGGTAGAGTCTCAGCAATTCATTATCAAATCTTACATTTTACAATGAGAGAATGATGGCCCTTTTATAGACAAGGCACCATGCTAAATTTTTGAATCAACGATGGAGATTAACTCAACACCAATGGTCTATATTACATGGCATTTAATGTGATACATTAGTTTGTTGTATTTTTTATATTTGCATTTGTCCTTTAGGAAAAAGATAAAATACAACTTGCAAATACATTGAATCTAGACAAAATGGATACCCATTTGGTTGTGTATGATGAAAAGTCAAATTTCAAGGCCTAATAAAGCCTAAATAGAGTCACATGACACTTGAAAATATGAGTTGATGTGGATTCATGGGATTCCAAGTGTTGACTAGATCAAGAGGAGTATGTGGCACATCCTTGGTGAAAGTGTATCCAACTGGATGCTTGTTGGATCATCATTGCATGATTGGACTGCTAGGACATCCACGAACATGTCTTGGACATTGACTGAATCTACATGAACAACAATGATTTGGCATGATCTTCTATGTCTTTCAGCTCTTGGGACTCATCTTTATCATCTTAGACATTGTATTGATGTTTTATTATAGTTGCAACAACAATTTGATTGATAGAATGTTGATTCTGCAGTTTTGGGTCAGCAAGGTACCTCTGTGTGTTCATCCTTCCAAGGTGGCTCCAATTGGCTCCTTTGTCCTCTTAGACCTACAATAGACAAGGAAAAGTATTAATTTCATCTTAACAAGTCATTTTCCATCATTTTGAATTAGAATATGTCCATTTGCAACCTTAGATTCATCTAGAACAGCTCAAACTCAATGTCATCTTCTTATGAACAACCTCATAAATCTAGTAATTTTTGCATTATTTTTTGATTTTTTTACCATTTTCAAGTACCCATTTGGCCAATAACATGATCTAAGAAGTTTTTGTGGTCATTAGAATCCATTTGGAGACATTTATTTCATGTTTTTCTAGCCTTTTCTGCAAAAAGTGAGATTTTTGGGGGTCACTAACTTTTCATGTGCAGTAGCATTAATTGTCATTAAACGTGCCCAAAATCCACACAAACATGCTAAAAATGTCCATCATGATGTGATAGATTGATATTTCCCTTTTAAAAAATTAGTTTTTTGGGTCAAAATGTCAAAAAGCGTTGATTTTGGGGTGCACTGACTAAAAGTTAGTGAAGGCACTTTTTAGCGCAGATCAAAGAGGTTCATTTTTAGCACAATAGGATTTAGCACTAATTTTGGGTCCAACTTCCTTGTGCAAGTTTTGACTTCCACTGACCTGGCACTAGATTTTAAGTCAACTAACTAAAGTCAGTGAAGGTAGTTTTCAGCGTAGGTCCGTGATCCCTATTTTTAGCGCAAGGAATACGAAAGAGGGAAGGCATGAGTTTGGGCATGTATTGACTAATAGCATCTCATAAGGTCAGTCAGGGTGGAATCTAGTGCAAGTTCGTAGGGTTCTTTTCTAGTGCAAATCTCCTTAGCAGGGAATTAAGTACAAGTGGATCGGTGGATGTTTTGGACCTGATAGGATATGTGCAGTGAGCACATTTTTTAGCGCTAGTTAGTGAGGAAGTATTTTAGTGCTAAGTGTAGTTAGAGGCACTTTTAGCGCAAGATTCTGATAACCCCAGGGTGATAATATATTTCAAAATATATTTAAGTTTATGTTTAGATACTTTAAATATTTTGAAATATAATGTCACGATGTTTGAGATAGGTTCCAGATCCGTAGGATTTCATATGCAGATTCTAGATTTTTATCGTTCCACCAGATTTTAGACTTAGCCATTTTTTAGGATTTTTAGGGTTTCAGACTTAGCCAAATCAGGGCTTCAGGACCATGCAACAGGATGAAAGTATATGAACCTCTTAGTGAAATCTTTTGGAATTTGACATGATTTTGCAAATCTAAGATTTAGAAACTAGGAATTTTAACATGACACATCCTATAGAAGCAATTTCAAGGGCGATATCTAATGACATGGGATTTTGGAGCAAAATGCAGTAACACCCAGTTTTAGTACAAAAGGCAACAAATGGCTATCTTTCAAGCACAAGACCACTCAAGACACTTCCAAATCAGTCATGAAAGATGTCAAATGATTCCAAACATGCAAAATATCTAGATCTGTAACAAATCATGCACTCTAAGCACAGATTCACCTTCTCATCATCATAAGTAACAAAGGTTGAGACTCCATACCATTTGGCAAAATGGGGTGTGTGTGCAAGGCACAATAAGAATTGATGCAATGAAGGCTTCTTCTAGTTTTGTTACTCAAATTTTTGATGTTAATAGGGTTTCACAAGGGTTGTTTGCTTCAAGCTCTAGTCAAAAGGGACCATTAACTAACACATATTTTTGCATCACAATAGAGAAATGTTCTAATTTCCATAGTGACTATGTCTACCCCAATGCATTTTCAACAACAATTTGTGCCAAATCCACAAATGCAGATAGTAAACCAAGCTTAGAATGTTAATACTAGATGGTCAGGTGAACATTTCATGCATTATCCACATGAAGGACATGGAGCTAAACATCTACATAATATGCAAATAGATCATAATCCTCTTGGTCAACAAAACCCTCAGATAAATCCATAGAAGAATATTCATGGACAACAAAATGCACAAGGATACCCAAATGCACAAGTCAATGTTGCTGCAACAAATGTCCAGGATAGAAGACCATTGCATCTTGAAAGGTATAGGTAGCTTGATTTCACAAGTATCCCCAGTTACCCAAATCTAATTCCAAATGATATAAGGAAAGATTCAATAAAGTTTTTTGGAAATAATACTTTATCTAGTGAAGATCATTTGAAGGCATTTTCAAATCTTATGGATGATTATGAGGTAGAAGATGAAGATGTAATAATGAAACTCTTTATGCAATCATTAGCTAATGAAGCTAGGGATTGGTGTAATAATTTTCTTGATGCAAGTATTAATTCTTGGGACAAATTTAAGAGAGATTTTAGAGAGCAGTATGGTGATAAAACTAATCCAAGATTTGTTATCAATGAATTTACTAGCATTAATAAGGGCTACAATGAACTTGTTTCTGATTTTAATGCTAGGTTTACTAGGGTTTTCAATAATATCCCACCATATATGAGGCCAAATGAGTCTATGTGCTTAGTCTTATATTGTAATGCATATGATACTAAGATGGGTTATGAGTTGAGAGACAAGAACCCTCAATCTTCAAATGATGGATGCTTTTAAAATCAAAACATATTGAAAGTAATATGAAAGCATCAAGAAAAATAGGTAAAAGGGATGATGTTACATTACTACAAAATCCTAATCTCAAAACACAACAATGTAGAGCACCTACATCTGAAGATAAATTGGATAAGGTAATGAATATACTGAAGGATTTGAGTTATAGAGTGGTAAGAACTGAAAAGGGTTTACCTTCTAATAAACATAATTATCCCAAGATGGAAAGAATGCCTAAATTGTTAGATCAACCTTACAACACCACTTGGCACAATGGTAAACCAGTACCTAATAATAAAAGAGGTCCTTTTAATAGAGAAACTCCAAACCCTCTCAAAAAGAATAATGTCATTATGATTGATGAGACTCCATGGTGTGTTTGTCAAATGCCACATGCACCAACATAATGTATGATTGTGCAGTATTTTCAAGATTATGCCAATCCTTGTGATGAATTCAATGATTCCCATTATAGTGATGATAGTAAGATAAACATGTTGTCCACTAGTTTGAATCAGGAACAAAGCTATTCTCACTAGGTTTCATCTAATGATGAGGAAACTAATTTTACTGTGTATGCTTTTTAGTCCTATAATTTTGATACAAGATTAAAAAGAACTTCAGATGAAGAGATTAAAGTATTAACAATAGTTCCAATTGCACAAGTTAAAATCAGTTATAATCTAAGTAGAAAATAGGATCAAGATCAATGCAACTTAGGTGATTTGTTTATGAAATAGACTCAAGATCTTATTAGAACTCAAAGGGTTGCTAAGAATGCAGAGGAAAGAGGTAAGAATTCTAATAGTAAGAAACTACAAGTAGACAGTGATAAGAAAAACATTAATGCTCCCAAAAATACTATTAATGCTAAGACTATACATACTTCAGAAAAAAGGGTAAGAAAATGTCTTTAGGTGTAGTTCAACCTCTTTCTTATACACAACATTATGTTCCTTTTGATATGACTCAAATAAAAATTTTAGTACCATTATTGGAGATGATATGAATAGTGGAACGTAAGAACAAGGCATTGACCTTGATAAATGATGCTACAGGTTAGCTAGTTATAGGAAGGGAGATTTCTTATCAGAATAAAAATGAAAAAGGAGTAGGTAAATGAGGTTGAGGAATAATTAATTGATGATATTCCAAAAGTTTATTTGGGAACAACTATGACTAGGTGTCCTGTTTAGATAGAACCTTTCTATGTTACTTTTCTTATAAATGAAGGAACTAGGAATGTAAGTAAACAAGACATATGGTAAATCTTTTTCCATGGATTCTAGAGAATTACCTGTTATTGGGATTATGAGAGATGTATAGTTCAAACTTGTTGCCTTTCTTGAGAAGAAATATAGCATGAATATAATTGTAGTTGATATCCCACCTGAATATGGAATGTTGTTGTCTAGGAATTGGGCTACAACAGTAGGTGGAAGTATACAATTGGACTTGTCTTATGCTATGATTCTGATAGAGGGTAAAAATGCTAGATTGGACAAAGAAAATAAATCTACTACATTGGTCAAAGATCAAGAACATGTGGACTGGGCATGTTTCCTGGATGTTTAATTTGATAATTTTAGAGTTGTTTCACCAGAATCTGAATTAGTGAGTAGGGAACCCATGATGAAAGAAGCTCAAGTATCTAATACTGAAGGTGAGGTATGGTCAATGTATTTTTATGGTGATTTCTCATAGAATGGTTCTGATTCTGGAATTATTTTTGTATCACCTAAGAAGAGGCTTTTTAAATTTTTTCTTTTGAATTTTGAGTGCACAAATAACATAGCAGAATATGAAGCACTCCTTCTAGAGTTGAATGTTGTTGTCAAATATATAATTAAAATGCTTAGAGTTCTAGGTGGTTCAGAATTGGTGGTTTTCAAGTAAAGGGAAAATATGCATCAAAGAAAAAGATATTAAAACAATATAAGAATGTTGTTTGAGATACAATAGAGCTTTTTGATGCATTTTCCATTAATTGGGTGGAAAGGTCCAAAAATATGATGGAAGATTTTTTAGTAAATGTTGCTATTAGCAAGATGATGTTATTTTAACTGATATATCAAGAGTTGAAGTCAAAACAAGCCCTTGATTCCTAGATAACATTTGCAATTGATAGGATTTCAATGAAATCTAATAAACTGAAAGGAGGTTGGTCGAAATGTCAGGAATAACAAGAACATCCTGAAGATAACCACCTTCCAATAGAATAGTACCTAAACCCAAAAATGAAAGTTGAGTGGAGTCACCAACTACAATATGTGAAGTTCCATAATGAGAAAGAGTGGTAACAAACTCTTGAGTATGTGTCATGTGGTGAGAAGCACTAGAATCTAAAATCCATGTAGATGATGAAAGTAAGGCCCATGTAGATAGACCATGACCTTTCCCTATGTATGGGGAAGAAGACTGAGGTGATGAGATATTATACTGCTACATGGCCTCCTCTAAAGCATCTAATCTCTTCTAACATTTGTTAACTAGATGTCCTTCCTTGCCACAAAAACTACAAGGATCACCTGATTTCTTCTTTGTCTTGGAGGAAGACTCACTAGACTTAGAAGGCTTGTCCTACTTGGGATTGGAATGTGGTTCTGAATCTAACTTTGGAGGTGGCTTGGAGGAACTCTCACTACCTACTAAATCTAATTTGGGCTTCCATATCTTCTTTTATTTCCCTTTAGATGGATGAGTGTTTAGGGAAAAATTGGGATTTGTTTAATTTAATGTTAGATGTTTGAATCCTCCTTTCACCCTATACATTCAAGGATCTAGGGTCGAGTGGCCAGGCACTATCATACCCTAGGTCACTGTGAAATGTAGGGAAGCTTGGATTAGGGTGTTTAATTATCAATTTTTCTTCTATACTCAATTAACCATTAAAACCCTAATTTCACAAATACAACTATAAACGAAAGAATAACAGAAAAATCTCTTATAGAGGGAAGTAAAATATCAAATCACAAACTACCTTTTTTTGGGGCTCTGAGGTGAAAAAGTTGGGGATACAAGAGTGGGCAAGTCCAATGCCTTGCATTTTGTCTGGATCTAGAAAATCAGTCTGCAACTCTTCCCTGTTGTTTTAGAGATTTTAACATCATGAAAGTTGGAGGACTAATGAGTGGGCACCCAAGTCCAGGGTACTATTTTTCCTTCTATTCTACAATTCTGACACTTCAAGAAGCCTTCCTACAACTTCACTTTACCCAGCTCCGCAACCTATAGCCTATAACCATGAAAACTTTGGGAGGGGGTTGTGGTGTTTAGAGGCTTGCCTCAGTCAAGCCCCAGAGGATACTTAATTCTCTGAACACTGTTGTCAGATAGAGAGTGCATGCCCTTGTGAGGCAAAGGCAAAAACCAAAAGAAATGATGATGAAGACACAATATAATGTCACCTTGTAATGAAGATCTCATGGTAGGAAGATGCTCTTCATTCCATGCAGAAATGGATGCTCAAATATGCAAACATAAACACATAGACAACACAATTCTACTCTTGCAACACAATGAAAGACTTGAATCACCTTGAGAATGCCTAAAGTTCACAATGATCATCTAGTTTCTAAATGAATGCCTAAACATACTTTTATATGCAACTACAAACACTCCCACCAAGATTTCATAAATTCAAACTTACCGTGTCTACAAAGGACCCAAATAATTGTCACAAACTAACACTTAAAATTTGAGACTACCCAAAAATAGAGTAGGACTAGGGCGCGGGCGACCAAGTCCTCCCCCCTATTTTTGGCAGGGTCAAGCTCAAGGGGTCCTCCTAGGTCCCATTTGTCATGTTACCTAGGGTTCATTCCATTGGGATGCTAAATTATGAAGTAAGATGTCCTAAATGCATGCAAAAGACCCCAGAGCTAAACCTTATGAGGCAAAAGCTCCCAAGGAGACATTTTCTGATATTACATTTAGCCCCCACTTTAATGTATGTATAAATGTAAGGCCAATACATGCATTAAAGTAAGGTCAACAAACACAACAAACACTACAAGAAAGGAGAAAACATGCCAATCACATAGAAGATAGTAACAGACATACAAAACATGGAGAAGACAGTTATAGTCACATAGAACAAGGAGAAGATAGTAAATGCATAGAAGACACATTAATGAATGGAAGATAGAAATGATATCTTTTCTTTTCTTTTTCTCATATATATGAAATACAGATACTGGAAATTAAACAAACCTCCTATAATACATAATGCACTCATCACACAGGTCTTTATATATATGGGGCAACACACATGGAAAACACACAAAACCTCCCAAAATGTAGACTGCAGATGGGGCAACAGACATGCCAAACAAAGCAAGCACACCAAACATACACACTTTGAAGACATGGAGAAAACATCGCAGACAAGCGATGGAGTGTACCTATTTCTAGGTCCAACACCATCTTAGGCACACACTAATGATTGGGCTTCGCCACAGCAATCACCGAATACATGCTTAAGGGTTGAGTTAGTCACATAACCACTGCCTACCTCTATAAAGGACTTTTGAAAATGCAACCCCACCTACGTCACGAAGACACCTTACAGTGAAAAGGAAGCATGCCATACAACCCCACCCACATCATGGAGATGCCTTACAGTGAAAAGGAGGTATGAGCTCAAAAGTATACAACCCCACCCGCATCATGGAGATGCCTTATGGTGAAAATGAGGTATATGCAATAGAGTTTAAGATAGATTGGTTGATTGCAAACAAACTCAGGATGTAGGAAGTACTCATTGCACTAGTCTGCACTTGAGGACAAGCACATTACTAACATCTATAACAAACAACTTACCTTATATATGCCCCACCTTAAGGTGGTTGATATCATGCAATGATATCAAGCACGTTAAAGTAGGAAGAAAACACACAAGGGAACATAGACTTTTACAAAGCCCATGGCCCTAAAGGTGACATGTACTTTACGATTGCCAAATATTCCCACAAACACATCCCTGCAAGAAACATGTTAGTATCTACAAAATCATGATAAACAACAACATTAATGCATATGATTAACCACACAAAGAGCCAAGATTATACTATGAATTCAAAGTTTGAGGATAACTGTGGGGCTATATCATGAAGCTCTCCAAATTGAGCAGCACCGAGGCTAGATTCACAGACAAACAAAGGTGCATAGAGAAGCAATATTGTTAAGGTTTGTAAAAGAGATAGAAACATCATCATAGTCACTACATAGAAAGCATGAGTGCTTCCACTAGCCAAGCATCAGATAAGATATACAACTCCATTGTCATAGTAGGAACTAAGTCCAATTTTTGATTTCTCTCGAAAGGGACACTAGGTCTGCATCAGTATAAATGTTTGTCATCATCCTCCCGCTAGATGGAAACACTAGAGGAAGGGAAACAATAAATAAGAGAGGAGAAACAAGTGTCTTAGGGACAATCATGTAGGAGGGTGCCCCCAAGTCACCAACCGTAACGCTATGTCTGCAAGACACAATGCACAACAATGAAATCAGTGAGAGAGGCAATATAAAAGAATGATGATACAAATAGAAGAAGGTCACAATAGAGGTGGTCTCCTGGTATCTCAGACCTTACGGGAGAATCCAAGGTCATCCTAGGAGGCCTAAACAACACAAACACATCACGGGGGAAGCACATCATGAGAGAGAGAAAGGGTTAGAGATACTTACCTGTAGGGTCTTTCAGGCTAAGTCTTATCATCAAGTAAATCATCGTCATCTTCCCACCCCTGAATGCTAGAGGAAAGTGGGACATAAGGTACCATAGCCCAACTCTTGTCTTTCTCATCATGCTGTTCATTGTTAGGATCATGTTTGTTTGGTTCAATGTTAGGATTAATGTTTTCTTGGTGAGATGCAAGGTAAGCTCGTCACCTTCTCTTTCTCCTTTTTGCATGTTGACGCTGTTGTGCTTTATGACTTAGTTTTTATAACATAGGGATTTGTTTTGTCATGGATTTTTGTGTTGTAGAGGAGGAAGTACCATGATCAAAGTTCATTTGCCTAGGTGGAATGTTTTATTGTTGAATCTTACTAGCATGCTTATTCTCTATCCTCTTAGTGATGTCCAAATGACTTGAATATTCAAACAAAGGAGGGACATTAAAGGTCTTCTCTTCCTTAGTGAAATCCAAGGTGTGTGAATAATCAACTAAAGGAAGGAGGTTGGTGGGATGATCCACAGAGGTAGGAATTTGATTATTGTTAAATGAATGCTCATTTTCTACCCATGGAATGTTCTTTGTTAAAGGGAACTCTTCATTCACTAATGCTTCATCTTGGCCAGGGAGAGTACTGGAATTACTAAAGCTATCCCTAGTCTTCTCATTTGAGTATTCAGTTATAAGGGAAGTAGGATAACTTATGGGATCATCATCAGCTCTTTCATTGATACTCATGGAGGAGAACTCAATTAAGCTTTCTAATATCGTAGGATGTTCACTCATGAGGGTTAAAAATTGATCAAAATCAAGATCTTTGATAAATGAATGCAAAGATACCAATAAAAAATGACATGAAGGTGACATTTCAATATAAGATCAGATTTTGAGAAGCTTTTCAAATTGATGCAAAAAACAAGTGCAAAACTATATGTAAAAATAGCCTTAAATGCTTGATTTTTTGTACTTTTTCAATGCAAATAAATGAAACAAAAGGTGTTGTAAGGATTTTGATCAGGGGAAGCAAGTTATATGTCTTATATCAGTCCAAAACAGAAATAAGATCCTTCTCAACACACTCTTGAAGCAAATTTGAGATAATGTCAAGCAAAATATAGTGAAAATATGTCAAAATAGGCACTTTTTTCACCAAATCTCAATGCAAAAGAGCATAAAAAAGGGTGTTGTGAGGAAAATTATGATGGTAAAAAAATTATATCAGTAATAACATCCACTTAATGTTAAAATACCCAGCACAACACACTTTTAGTGCCACTTAAGGTAAAACCCTAGTGAAATATAGCAAAAAAAAAGCTTATTTTTCACGGTTTTTCAATTCCAAGACCTAGAAAAAGGGGTGTTGTAATGAATTTAAAGAGGTGTAGAAAATAAAATCAATTATATTAGTCACCTCAATCCATAAAATTGATCACAACACACTTGGAGTGCAAACTAGGCCAAGCCCTAGGGCAAAAATAGTCAAAATGTGTAGTTTTTCACCAAATTTTCAATACAAGAGCTCGTTAAAAGGGTGTTGTGATGATTTTTAGGAGGGGTAGAAAATTATTACCCTAATAACAGGTAATTAATGCAAAAACACCCTTCACAACATGCCTATGGTGCAAGTTTAGAGAGTCGATAAGGCCAAATTTAAGAAAATTGGTGTTTTTGAAGCCCTAGGTTTGAGATCTTGGCACAAAATGCTATATGAATGTTTTGAAGTCTGGTTTATGATGGAAATGAAATAATTTTAGATCTTAAAATTATTTCCAATTTTGAACATGCAAAATGCCAATGCAAATCTAATGAAAATACATGAAAATTGCTAGTTTTTTGTTGAAATTTTCTATGCAAAATTGCAAATATTTTAAATCTAAATGTAAATTTACACTAAAATGAATGAATACATATAGATTATAATTTTAATGAGCCCCTAAAATCAGTAGAAAAATCTGAAAGAAGATTTTGCCTACTAACCCTAGATTTTGGAATTACTAGGTTATATGAAAATTGTCAAGATTTCCACAAAAGCCTAGCAAATTAATGATGAAAATGTAATGCAAATTATTGAATTTTTGTGTTTTTATGAATTTTATATCAGATATTATGCAAAAATCATGAATTAGGGAAATTTAGAAAAAAATGATGCAATGTAGTAATCTATATGAAAATGCAAGCTAGGGTTTTTAATTTTTTGCAAATTTTCAATTTTTTTGTAATTTTCTCAATGTAATAAGATGAAAGACTATATGCATGAATGAAATCAATCCAAATATGAAGACACACACTTAGAAAGGTGAAATTTAAGTCCAAAAACATGGGTTCACTAAAATGTTTAGGGTAAAATTGGGATTTGTTTAATTTAATGTTTAGATGTTTGAATCCTCCTTTCACCCTATACATTCAAGGATCTAGGGTCGAGTGGCCAGGCACTATCATACCCTAGGTCACTGTGAAATGTAGGGAAGCTTGGATTAGGGTGTTTAATTATCAATTTTTCATCTCCTATGGTCAATTAACCATTACAACCCTAATTTCACAAATACAACTGTAAACGGAAGAATAACAAAAAAAGCTCTTGCAGAGGGAAGTAAAATATCAAATCATAGAGTACCTATTTTTGGGGCTCTGAGGTGGAAAATTTAGGGACACAGGAGTGTACACCCAAGTCCAATGCCCTAGTTTTTGTCTGGATCTGGAAACTTAGTCTGTAATTCTTCCCTATTGTTCCAGAGATTTTCCCATCATGGAAGTTGGAGGACTAATGAGTAGGAACCCAAATCCAAGGTGCTATTTTTCCTTCCATTCTACAATTCTGATACTTCAAGATGCCTTCCTACAACTTCACTTTACCCAGCTCTACAACCTGCAGCTTGCAACCATGAAAACTTTGGGAGGGGGTTGTGGTGTTTAGAGGCTTGCCTCAGTCAAGCCCCATAGGACACTTAAGTCTTTGAACACTGTTGTCAGATAGAGAGTGTGTGCCCTTGTGAGATAGAGGCAAAAAAAAGAGGAAATGACGATGAAAACATAATATAATGTCACCTTGTAGTGAAGATCTCATGGAAGGAAGATGCTCTTCATTCCATGAGTAAATGGATGCTCAAATTTATAAATACAAACACATAGACAACACAATTCTACTCTTGCAACACATTGAAAGCCTTGAATCACCTTGAGAATGCCTAAAGTTCACAATGATCATCTAGTTTCTAAATGAATACCTAAACATGCTTTTATATGAAACTACAAACACTCCTACCAAGATTTCATAAATTCAAACTTACCATGTCAGCAAAGGACCCAAATAACGGTGACAAACTAACACTTAAAATATGGGACTACCCAAAAATAGGGCAGGACTAAGGCGTAGGTGCCTAAGTCCTCCCCCTATTTTTGGTAGGGTCAAGCTCAAGGGGTCGTCCTAGGTCCCATTTGTCATGTTACCTAAGGCTCATTCCATTGGGATGCCAAATTATGAAGTAAGATGTCCTAAATGTATGCAAAAGACCCGGGAGCTAAACCTTATGAGGGAAAAGCCCCCAAGGGGACATTTTCTAATGTTACAATGAGCTACCAAGGCATAGTTTTTCGATCCTATGAGACCATCCAACTATGTCAACTTGGATGATTCTCATGTCCAACAATTGCATGAAACCTCAAAGGTAGGCATGGTAAAAGTGATACCCAACACATCGATGGTGAAATAAAATGTAGAATAAAAGACCTAAAAGGAGCCTCAAAGCTTAGACAAGATTAGGTAAATACACTCTCAATCAGTTTTATTCATCCCACAACCCTACGAAAGTGATTTGAGAGACTTGAACTTCATCAGAAAATCCTCAATAGAGGAATAGGAATCAGGTAACAAGGTAGTCAACTCTGCCTCAATCTATACTACTTGAAACTCATTGATGGTGCCAAATAGATCACTAAACTTGGTCCACATTTCCCTAGGAGTTGTACAACTCTCAAGGTGAAATAGAAGGCTATCTAAAACATGAAGTGAAATCAATCTCATGGCCTCATCCATTTTGTTCCTATGTTGAAAGATCTCAAACTAACATGTCAACATTGGTTGTACTTGATCAAAAGGGGACCACAAACCCTTAGACATGAGTAATCTGGTCATATGAGCCTTCCAAATGTGATAGTTATGAGGGGTAAGACATTCAACTGAATGGGTGTCTGCCACAATGTTTAAGGTTTTGGAACAGTGTCTGGGAAGATTTTTCTATTCTTTTTATGTATATAGATACTAAAAGAAAATAAAAATACCCCCCACAAAATGAAAAATCAAACCCCTATGCAACTGAGAAAGTAAAAAAGCTGAAAAAAGAAAAAAACGCACTATGATGTTCTCTATGTACCTAGTAAATTTTCTTATAAAAACATCTACAGATCTAGAAAGAGCACTAGAATAATTTTCCAATGCCTATTTGTTTGCAAAAAATGGAATCTGTATATGAAAGATATGCCTAAAATACTGAAGGCTTCTCCAAAAAAGAAGACCTGACTTCTGGTGAAAACAACATGCTACTAAGAAAAAGTAAAAAAAAATAGCTACTCCACTAGATAGTACTCAGATTCCTCTTTCTAGTGATATCTCGTTTCCTAAAAACGTAGTCTGGATGAGAAAGATATACAAGTTTTTGTGAAACTGCTCTGAAAAGGCAAAAAAAAAGCAAAAAAAAAACAAGCAAAGGCTAAAAATAGGGTTGCAGATTTGCGATCTATTTTTCTTAAAATCTATGTGCTTTCTATAAAAAATAAGAGATACCCAGATAGGATTTTGACATTTCTGACAAAACCCAAAAATAATTTGAGATGAGGTTAGACCATTTTAATGTTCAACACTCATTCTCTCAAACTAGTGAACAAGAATCTTCAGGGCCATATTCTAATACCATGTAGAAGTTGTGAAACCAACCTCATAGAAACTAGTGAACACCTACAAGAAAATAAACTACCACATACAAAGAGATCAAAGGCACAAAGGTGCTCTACAACTAGAAATGTATAGATGATGTATAATAACCAGAATGAATGTTTACAATGATGAATCAATCCTTATAAAAGGAAATAGAAACCCTAGATGTAAAACCCTAGGAAGAGAATAAATTAGCATGTGACAAGTGTCAAGATCATATGTGACAAGACAACATGACTAATTTAATAATGCACAAAGGAGATTCCTAAGTTTAGCTTAAGTAAAATAAAGTAAAGGTGACTTATTTAATTAATCAATATGATTAAATTAATTAAAGAACCTAGTACTCTAACAGTTCTCTCTCATAGAGCTCCTTGAAATACACAACTAACTTCCTCTAAACAACATACCATCTTGGATTATGTAATCCAACCACCTCATCCTATTCAAGCTAACAGGTTCCAAACAAGCTTTCCAAGCCCTTGCGAAGTCTAGATCTTTAGGGTACAAATTCTTGAGTTTATTGAGCCCAACAACCTCTATCTTCATCTTTGTCAACAAATTTTTCCTTCTACTTAAGGCATTTGCAACTCTTTTGGACTTCACACTCCTATGCTTCAAAACAAAAGTATAAGCTTGCAAAAACTCAACCCATTTTAAGTGCCTCTAATTTAACTTTCCTTAACTATTAAGGTATTGAAAAGCCTAATGATCAATATAAAAAACAAACTCTTTCAGCAACAAATAACGCCTCCATTTCTTCAAAGCCTAAACTATCTAGCATAAAACTCTTGATCATAAACAAAATATGTTTTCTTGGCATCATTATGCATCTCATTAAAATAGGCAATGGTCTTACGTTCTTGACTCAAAATAGCTCCTATAGTATTGCCACTAGCATTGTAATCTACCTAAAATGCCTTATTGAAATTTGGAAGTGTCAAATAGGTTTCTCTATGACTTTCTACTTTAATGTATCAAAACTCTTGGTTGCTCTTATAGTCCATTTAAGCTCTTTTCTATCCCCTCTCATTGTCTCAGTTAGGGGTGCACAAATGCTACTAAATTTCTTGATAAATTCTCTATATAATATTGCCAAACAATGAAAAGATTGTACCTTTGTAATAGTCCTTTGGATAGGCCATTCAATGATAGCCCTCACTTTCTCTAGATCCATTCTAAGACCATCACCTAAGATAACAAATCCTATATGTACACCAACTCCTTCATGAAACTACATTTCTTCATAATAATCAACTTCTTTTCCCTCAACTTCTCAAAAATTCTTCAAACATGCATCAGGTGCTCCTCCAAAGTCTTACTAAAAACGAAAATATCATCTAAATAGAAAATGAAAAATTTACCCAAAAATTCTTTTAATACATTGTTCATGAGCCACATGAATGTGCTCAGTTCATTTGTTAGATGAAATAGCATGACTAACCATTCATATAGACTCTCCTTAGTCTTGAAGGCTATCTTCCATTCATCTCCTTGTTTGATTTAGATCTGGTGATATCCACTCTTTACATCAATCTTCATAAAGTACTTGGTGTTGTTATATGGAGCCTAATCAGACTCAGAGGTTATATTTACCCCACTTTTATTAGCGCGGTTTCCCCCCAAATTCCTACGGGGTCAAGGGGCAGCGCCCCTTGTAGGGGTTTGGGGGCAGCGCCCCCAAGACGGGGTTAAGGGGCAGCACCCCTGGTGCGTTCCCTGTCGCGATACAGGGCGGGGTCGAGGGGCAGCGCCCTCGTGGGGGCTCGGGGGCAACGCCCCTGAAACCTCACACGGTTTTTTTATTATTTTATAATGCACTGGGAGTTAATTTTTTCATTGACTGACATAAGAAAACCCTATTTTGTAACCGACAAAAAGCTTGATAAAAAGCAGCTAAGGGTTAGGGTTTTGATATGGTATTGTAGCATTTTGCAGCGGTATTGAGTTGTAGGGATTGCTGATTGTAATCGGTTTGATTTATTGGATAATAATATTAGACTCTCTGTTTGGTGGATGTAGCCCGAGTTTGGGTGAACCATGTTAAAACTTGTCTCTCGCTATTATTATTTCTGTGTATTTCCATTTCTCTATTTAATCTTTATTTGCATTTAATTGATATCTTCTGCCAGCTAACCCTAACACTTGGCTCTACTCAAGAAATCCATAATATCATCCATCCTCAGCAATGGAAATCTATACTTGATTGTAATTTTGTTGATGGATTAGGAATCTATACACATTCTCCACTGTCCATCTTTCTTCAATGATAGCACTATAGGTACTACACATGGACATAGGCTTTCCCTTATCAGTCATTTCCTTGCTAGCTCATGAACTTATCTGTTCAACTCTTTATTCTTTGCAGAAGTCATTCTATGGGCTATCTTATTTGGAAAACTAGATCCTGGTATTGAATCCATTTGGTGACTTATCTTCCTCACCAGTGGTAAACCTTCTAGTACATTATCAGAGACAATGTCCTAAAATTCTTCCAATAGATCTGAGACTTATACTAGTACAACTTCACATTTTTCGTAGTTGATCTTAGGAATCAATGTACAGAATTGATGCTCATGCTTCATACCATCCAAAAATTTCTTGTCATTTACTAAGAAAATTCCAGCACTATTACATACCTTTTCTTCCACCTCCTTCAATGGATTCAACTTATGATGAACTCCATCCTTTGTCAAGGAATGTGTGTTTGCATGGCCATCATGGACAACACACCTATCATACTGCCATGATCTTCCTAATACCATATGACATGCATCGATCTATAGGATGTCACATAACACCTCATCATGGTAGTATCCAATCTTGAACTTGACTAAACACTACTCATTGACCAAAGCTCTATGTGTTGGAAAGTTGGTGCTTTTGTCTCCTGAAAGGTTGGTGTCATGTTCAGCATAGCCTTGGGATTCATGACATGGATAAACCACCTCCCATGGATTCATTAACTCTAGCAGTTGTATCAGGCATTAATAGGTCAACATTTTGGTGCAACAAAAATTGGTATTAGAGCGAAAGGTCACAGGTTCAAATCCCCTTGGGTTGGCATTGGGGTGAGATTATTGGAAAGTTGGTGCTTTCATCTCCCAAAAGGTTGGTGTTCTGTTCAGTGAAACCTTGGGATTCATGACATGGACTAACCGCCTCCCATGGATTCATTAACTCTAGAAGTTGTATTGGGCATTCACAGGTCAACCTTTTGGTGCAACAATAATCATGGGCCAACACTATGGTCCTTCTACAACCAAGCAATATGATATGGATTTAGATGCCTTCTCCTTTTCAACTTTAACCTTTTAACCATCTCATCTGAGACAAGTTTATTAGTGCTTCCATTGTCAATAATAATATCACAACATTTAACTTCACACTTGCACCTTGTGTGGAATAAATTCTTCATCTAATGTAGTTCTTTCTCCTCATTTAACAAGGTTCTTCTGACAACTAGAGTGTCTTCCCTTCAACATCTTTATAATGCTCAGATTGGGTATCTTCATCTACATGTGCAACTTGTGCATTACCTTCAGGTCTTCTATTTGTCCTTCCTTGATGTTATGGACACTCATAGACTTGATCTCCTTCTTCTCCACATTGGAAATAGGTTCCTTTGAAGCCTCATCTTCTAGGTCCTTGTCTAGGTCTTCCTCATCCTCTTCCACTTTTCTCAACATTATTTTGATCATGAGAGCAATAGGCATTATTTCCTCTCTAATTTTGACTAGTTCTTACTTATTCAATTTTCTTTTGAACTTCATTTTGGCCTCCATAGGATCTTCCACCAGTCCCTCCACCATGACCTCATCCTCTTTGCTTTCTTTCAAATCATTTTTCCATCTTGTCTTCCACCTTTAGAGCAAAGTGGTATGTATCTTCTATGGTGGTCATTTTGACAAGGATCAACTCCTCTTGATTACTTGGCCTCAACCCATTAATGCAATGGGCTACCTTCTGCTTGTTGGCCTCTGTATGGTCTATTCTAATAATAATCTTATAAAAATCTTATGTATATTCTTTAACAAACTTGTTACCTTGTTTCAATCCTTGCAACTTCTTCAACAACTCAGACTCATAGTCCATAGGAATGAATTGCTTCTTTATTTTGTCCACCATCTGATCCCTTCTAGTAATCTTTTCTTTTCCTCTTCTATTTCTCTCTAAATGGACCTCTTTCCACCAAATAATGCAATGACCCTTCAACTTTATTTTTGCAAACTTGACCCATTCTAAATCCTCCACCTCTTCATACTTGAAATATTCATGCATATAATTTATCTGATCAATAAGCACTTTCAGATTCAGATCTCCAAAATAAGTAGAAATTTCAATCCTAGGCCTCTTTAAAATAATTGAAATGGATCTCAACAACCTAACTTGCTCAAGATCTCCTACAACATCTTGTTATTCTTTGAACAACTCTTCTTCTTTAGCTTCATCTTCACTTTCTTCTCTTCTTCTTGGCTTAAGCCCTCTTTGTAGCTCCTCTTGCAGTGCATTGATTCTCCTTTTATTGGCTCTAAAACCCTCTTCTATCAAAGTATTTCTCCCACCATCAAGGCTTCTTCTTAGAGGCATCCTGATCTTCTTCTTTTCTATTCCACCTACAACCACAAGTCCTAGTGTAAACTGCCTCATGTTTGGTGATTTGTATGCACACTCAAGAACTTCTACTCTGATACATCTTGATGAGGGGGTAAATCCTAGAACACACAACGATGCAGATTTCTCACAAAAAATAGGAATGTTCTTTTATTAAACTAAAAACAAATTACATTATAGAAATTGGAATCAAATTAGAGAATAACATTCTCAATAAGCCTCAACCCATTATAGCTTCTTTCCTCTGGATTCTGGAACCTTCTGTAGCTTCAAATCTACTAAGTTTTTTTATTTTCCCTCCTTTTCAAGACTCACCACTTTCCCCCTCCTCTACTAAAATATTTTTGAAAAATGGTCATAAATAGCCCTTTTTGGTGCCTTCAAGCCAAAATTCTAAAATTTGTAACTCCCTCTAAAAATAGCCCAACTTTTAGGCTTTTGATCTAGGTGTCTGATTGAAAAACCATTTGATGCATTAGAAATATTGTAAAGAGATATATGCCCTTAGAATTTGTTTTGTTGGTTACACCCATTTTTAGGGTTGTACGAGGCCCCTAAGTGTCTCAAAATTGACTTTGAAACTTTTTCAGGGATTTTTAAAGAAATAGAAACTTTAATATCTTTTAGCCCACAAACGATCTTTAGCCAATTCCTTCACCAAATGTTATATTTTTTAATTCTAGAGCTTTGAGTAAATTTTCATTTCCATACGTGCTCAAATGTAAACTTTCTAAAAATAGTAGGTTGCTATTTTTTTAGCTAGTTGGAAATTTTGAAGGTTTTGAATCATTATTCAAGCAAATGGGTACCCATAAATACTAAAATTGAAAAGAATCCAAAATATAACCATCATTTTTTGGTGATACAAGATTACCCTTACATCACTGGTTGCTCCTACATTAGTATTGCATAATATTTAGAGTTCTATTTCTATGTATTTATGGAAAAAATATTCTTAGTTTAATGCTCTTGATTTCAATTTGGTAGTAGATAAGTTATGATCTAAGGCCTAATGAGATGAGGGGTTCAATCCATCAAGGCAATGGGTGTTGAATTGTCTATTATATGGTGTTCTTTAATCAGTGTGTACTATCAACATATTTGCTATGAAACACTAGATGTTATTTTATATATTGTCTTTGTTTCTTGTCAATAGGATCTATTAAAATAGTTTATGTTATTGCATGATAAAATCTAGCCACAACAAGCTTAGTCATATTTCTACATAAGGTCAAAGGCATAGAGATATCTACCAGCATGAAGATATCTACCCGACAAGGAAGGAAAACCTATTATTGATGTTGGTAATGAGTTTTGTTAAATGGTTGGTGTAATATATGTTGTTTGGGTGAGTGCAAGATCATCATGGGCCAAACAATACCTTTAAGTGGAAATGAAAATACTAAAAAACAAACTGAAGTAACTTCACATGAAAATTTTAATGGATAATCTACACAATTTGAAAAATATGTAAGAACAAAAATTTTATAGAATTGAATGTATTTTATTGGGTACTATTTTTTTTGGAAAAAATTAAATTTATTTGGTTAAAAATGAATATTTCAATGAAGTGCTATTAAAAGTTTCATAAAGAAATAAAAAGTGGGTGTATGTATGACCAACCTAAGTATGGAATTTTTTTTTTGAATCTTTAAATATAAGGGACACACACCCGGATGTGATGCATATTTTATAAAAAAAAATTCCAAGAAAATAATTAGCTATGAATTTTTTACTATGACTTTTAAAAAAAATTAAAAAGGATTTGTCCAACCAACCTAACTTGATCAAAAAAATATGGAATTCAGTTTTTTTTAACCTGTAGCTAGTAGTAGCATAGAGTGTGATGCATCTTTTAGATTTAAAAAAGGTGAAATGGTTTGAAAGTTATTGATGTTTTTTAATAAGTGTGTCCATCAAATTTTCATACATACTCTATGTAGAAAATTATTAATAATTATTTAATAATATTATAATCAAGCATATCCTATATTTTTATAATGCTAACAATTTTCTAAATAAACCCTTTTTGTTTCATCAAATTTGGACAAAAAAAGTCATTAGCATGAAGGGTAAAGTTGTTAGAATTGAAGGTAAACAACTATAGAATGGAAATATAATTACAACAGTAACTATTAATCTAGTGCAAAACTAAAATGGAGATAGTTAGAAATCAACACAAAGAAATAATAGAACAAAAGATCAAACACATAACACATTATTTACATGGAGAAACCCTTTTAGGAAAAAAATCTGCACAAGAAGAGATGCACCAGTCTGTATTAACTTTAAAAAATGTTTACAATACAATAGTATCAATATCCTCTTAGGTCTTCAATCTAGAAACACCCGTAATACTCATTCATAGTTATAATACAATGCCCTCATTAAAAGAGTGTTGCCTTCTAAGGAAAAAAACTCTAACATAACCTCTACCGTCATATCTATGACCTAATGATGAACGATCCAAATTGACTATGAAATTACAATATTTTCCATGGTAATTTTCTTTACCCCCTAACAACAGTAGTGGGGGGCAAGACCCCCACCCCCTGTCAAGTACAAGGATCTAAAGTGTGGTGGAAATAAGATCACCACTTTGTGAATACTTCATTCCTTATGAATTATTTACAAACAATATTAAGAGAAAATAAATACATAGGATTTACAAGGTTGATGGTACCTTAATCCTAACAGAAGTCATGGAAAGAGGGTGAAAACTCTAAACATTGTAGAATAGAGGAAAAGTCAACCTTGTCACTCCCAAGCCTAAAGTCGAGGAACTCCTGAGGCTAAAAAATCTTATGCACATGTAATTGATATTCATTACTAATGAATATTCATTAGTAACGGATATTAGTTTTAGAGAATCGATATCTATTACCTAGATATCCGTTAGCCACCAACATTAAAGGCTTTCTACCTTTAGGTAACATATATCCATTCCCGGGAATGAATATCTATTTCCCATGTATTAGTTCCTAGGAAATAGATATCCATTCCTAGGAATAGATATCTATTACATGGGAACAAATATCGATTACCTAAAATCCCAAAAAACAAAATGGATACTTGTTTCTTAATAATGGATATCCATTTTGGTTTGATATCTCCAAACAAAAATAAGCTTTTTCATCGACCGATTCAAAAAGTCAAATATATGTTTCAATATTTGACCTAAGAACACATTTTTCCCTATCACCATTATTTGGCCCATGATGATCTTGTACTCACCCGTTTAACCATACCAATGATTTAGATAACTAGTTATGATTGATCGACATATCCATACAAGTTCTCTTTGAATCAGTTGTGCATAGAAGTTATGATTGATCGATAGATCTACAAAAGTACTCTTTGAATTGAATATTCAAACTACATGTTTGAGACCTGAACACCAATACTCTCATACTGATTTCTTATTGTATGATGTACTATAAAAGCATCAACTAGAATGAGAAAATATTTAATATATTTTTTTGTGTAAGGTGTTGCCTCATTCAAACAATGTATCCAGTACAACCAATGTTTTGCTCTTAAATTCAAAATTTAGTTCACTGTTCAAATAAATTAAAAAGAGGCATTGTCCAACATTGGAGTAAGGTGAAAAGGAATCTATTTTAGAAGGTAATTTTATTTTGTGGGAAGCAACTTCTCTAAATAGCTAGTTGTTTACATGGTAGAAAGGTTTGAGTTATTTGTATCAAATTTTCTTCTTAAAATTGCTTTTAAGAGTTACATTTGAATATAAAGAAAAAATAAATTAAATATATATCAAAAATGAATTGTGGAAGGTTTGGTGGTGAAGATTATTATTAAGAACTTGAACATTGGAGGTTGTTGGTTTAAAACTCACAACATCATTTTTGTGTTATTAATTAGAGTTGAAAGTACTTCATTGAAATCAACAAAATTATTTGGAGTGATAAGATCTTATTCTAATGAGATAAGGTTGTACTTGGATTAATTTTGATCACACTATATTGCAAAAGGTGCATTTTTTATGGAACTTGACACCTTCTCAATTTTATTTTTCATGGCCACACACATTGCTTGTACTCTTGAGGCCATCTATGCTACACCTAGCAATCGTTTCAAGGCTCATAGAGACTCATATGCTACATTTGGTAGATAGAGCATAAAGATGATACATTGGAGGGAAGAGGCACTATAAAATAGAGGAGTTTATATCATCTCGAGATAGATTCTCAGTCAAAGATGATACTTTGCATGAAAAACACTAGTTTTAATCTATGTTTTTTAATGGAGCAAGGGAGGATTGGAAATTATTAATAGTACTTGTGGGTGGAGTTAGTGTATCCACTTTGGTTTAGTTCATTGTGTAGAAGTTGGAGGAGGGATTTGGTTCTCGTTGCATTAGAGGAGGGATATTAACACTTTTGGAGGAAAGTGGACTCTCAAAGGAGGAAGTTGTTCTCTCATACGGAGGAGGGATATCAAAAATTTTAGAGGAAAGTGGACTCTTAGAGGAGGAGAGTTGTTCTCTCATAAGCAAGCAATAGAAGATGGATTTTCACACACTCAGAGGAGTGATGGACTCTTAGAGGAGAGTTGTTCTCTCATTGTGCAGGGAGGATGGGATAATGTTCTCTCATGCGGCATAAATGATTATTGGTTTGATAGTCAAGACATCCACTGATTGGTTCAATTTAGTCATTCTTGGGCAAGCAAGGAGATTTGGTGGAGATACTTTGTCATGTTTCTAGATGGGATGCATTGTCCAGTCCATGCAGTGTTTCATCCTTTGTTAAGACTAATGTAATAAGGGGACAATGTTGGTAATATTACATCTTCTTATTATAGTTTCAATAATAAATAAATGTTAGTTAATTTTGAATGTTAGTTTTGGAATTTACATTCTTGTAAATAAGTTTGGAAGTTAGTTTTGGTTGTACACAAGAATGCAATGCTTTATAAGCATTTGCATGATACATTGTAGATCATCGAAAATCAAATCTAAAATCAATATAGTATTGCATATTATTTAGGGGTTTGAATGTTAGTTTTGGAAGTTATTTTCTTGCAAATAAGGTTGGAAGTTAGTTTTGGTTGTACACAAGAATACAATGCTTTATAAGCATTTGCATGATACATTGTAGATGATCAAAAATCAAATCTAAAATCAATATATAATATTGCATATTATTTAGGGATATATTTATGTTCATTTATAGCAAAAATATTCCTAGTTTTATGCTCTTGATTTTGATTATAATAACCATATGATTCCCAATACTATTCCAATCCAATAGTATTCTACATTTTCTACCATATAAGGCCTCAAAGGGTGTCATTTTTATTAAAGTGATAGGTATTGCTTATGCAAATTCATCAAGTGTAGGAAATCTTCCCACCTACATAGCTAATCCATAAAATACATTTTCAACATCTCTTTTAGGACTTGGTTAACAATTTCAATTTTCCCATTTGATTTAGGATGATAGCATGACTAAAGTTTGACTTTATCTCAAAAATTGATGTTAGAGTTACCCATAACCTAGAAGTGAATAACTTATCCCAATTCAAGATAATTACTTTAGATATGCTATAAAGACATACAATCTCTTTTGCAAACCTTAGTACCAAAGTGTAACATCATCTTGTAGATTTCAAGCAATAACGTGAGAAACTTTTGTGAATTTATCAATTATCACAACAATGGTATCATGTTTTTCCTTAATTTTGGTAATCTAGAGATAAAACCCATGGTTATATCTGAACATTTATGGTGTGACATCCCATGCAAATAAATCAACCCACCAAGATGCTTGTGTTCAACTTTAACTTTTTGGCATTCAAGACATTTTGTCATATGTTATAATACTTCATCCTTAATTTAAGCCTAAAACTAGTATTATTTGAGTTCATGTAACATCTTTGTTTCCCCTAGATGTGCAAAATATGGAGTTTTACACACCTCATCTAGGTGTTGGCCTCTTAAATCTTTAGTGGAAGGAACATAAATTCTTTGTTGGTGCCTTAACAAGCCATCATAATCCATCGTGTGCCAAAAAATCCCATTATTTTCTATTGTTTTTTGTAGTTTCTAGGTACAATGGGTTTGACTACCACTATTGTAATATATTTATTAAAATTTAAGATACAATACAAAAGAATTGCCTTCTTTTCCCAAGTACATTAACCACTTTATTTTGTTTTCCCTACACATAGGAGATGTTTATGTCAAAGTGACTAAACAATTTCAGCCATCAAGTTGATGCACATTCAAATTTTCACATTTGAACAAATATTCTAGATTTATATGGTTTGATTTCATTTCAAACGAGTTACCGAAAAGGTAATGTCTTCACATTTTAACAACATGAACTGTTGTTGCTAATTCTAAATCATGAGGAGCATAGTTCATCTCAAACTCCCTCAAATTTTGTGACTCATAAGCCACCACTTTTCCATCTTGAACCAAAACAACTCCTAAGCATTTAATAGAAGCATTAGTCCACATAGTTAACTATACATTTGGGTTCGGAATATGTAGAATTAGGGCTTAGGTGAGCAACCCTTTTAAATATCTTGCATATGTGAAATTACATCAATAGAGGCATTGAGTTGATATGTTTCGATTTACTAAATTAACACATTTTGTACAAGTCTAATATTATAATAGAAATTATGGATAATAAGATAAGGTGGGTCATTCCAAAATCTATTTGAGTCATGTCTTATCCCTAAGAATAAGGTTAAAAAAGTAATTATCCATTTGGAAGAGAGGTATGAGATCATAAATATTTGTAATGATGTCAATATTGTGAAAGGTAAAAAATTATTTACATGTCCAATTATAAACACTCTACTTAAACATCATCCACTTTAATAGTCAAACAATCTATAGTGAATTTACACCTCATCCATACCAAAAGTGGTAATTATTTGTCCTATTTTTCAAGTTTACACCTCATCCATACCAAAAAGTGGGAATTATTTGTCCTATTTTTCAAATTTACACCTCATCCATACCAAAAAGTGATAATTATTTGTCCTAAATTTATTGTCCAAATTTGACATTTGACTATTGAAGTGGATGATGTTTAAAAATAGCCAATTATAAATAGATATAAAGACTTGCCAACAAACTTATAGAATTAAAATGAACTCTTAACCCTATAATTAAAACAAGATCATTGAAATAAGTAAAAAAAAATTATCTATCATAAAAATTAGACAATTATTTCTCACTTTTATGCATATAGAAAGTTTGTCTTGCTTAACCACAAAAGCTAGTTTGAAAAGACCTAACACTGAAGAGCCATCAAATGCTATGATGCACAAAAGCTAGTTTGAAAAGACCCAACACCAAAGTGCCACCATAGAAACTCCTCTTTTGCACTGATTTAGGCAATCTACTTAGAAATAGTCACATAGTTTTACTACTACAGTACGTTCTTTCAGCATTACGAGGGTTATAGAGATTATCAAAGAAATTTCGTAACATTTACTTATTGCCTTTCCAGACAGCAGAGTACAAAGGTCAGAAGCAGTAACAGTCAAGCCCAACAGAGAACTTAGGCAGAAAAACACTGTGTTTTCTACAGTCAGCTAGTGTGCCGACAAATGTTATAGTCACTAGTGTTTGACAGATTACTAGGGCACACACAGCAGACATAATTATGAAATGAAGCACAATCCATGTCGCCTCTGTTTACTTTACTCTTGAATTGCTCTATGTTTCTATTTTGGATTTTATATTCAATTTTCTAGTAATGTTATGAGTTATTGGGCTGCGATCTGTCTTGCTTCTCGACCTTACATTTCTTTGTCGCCAAACAAGACAGAATAAAGTCGGTACTGCTTGTTTCCTCCATAATGGATTTAATAGCCAAAATCAGACAATTTGAAGTCAGCTAGGAGAAGTTTGTCTGCTATAATTTGCTTTTTTTTCAATGGGCTCGAAGATTCCCACTATAGAACGAATTTTCTATCCCATCACTGTCTTCATTCCATCAGACATTGCCGTAGCTCAAACGGAACAAAACTCAGCAAATTCCACTGTCTGCATTTCTTATATTGGCATCTGTAATATCTTCAGATAATGTAGATTTTACAGCATTGTATAATTCTTTCAATGGATTTTTGTTTTTTTTTGGGTAATCAAGTAAGTTGTACATATTGATTTCCCAATCTTTTATAAATCAAGTCATATTTAGATTTGTACGTATCACCAGGTCTCCAAGCTCATCTCGTTGGTCGATTTCAAATAAGCTCGAAAGGATAAAATTGTCCTTGTCTATTTGTTTTACTTTTTATATAAAAACATAAAAGGCAATAATGAGTTACTTAGGGAATGCCTCAAATCAAGATCTTGATAAAAGATAATATGATATAGTCAATGACAGAATCTAAGTTGCTAGTTTATACTACACAGAAGATCTGTGAATTACTGTGGAGTGATAATGTCTGAGACTGAATTACTGTGGAGTGGTCCATTTCAATAGTTTTAAACTTAATGGCTGTGACAAACTATTCATATTTAATGATTTGTATACACACAGACTGCAAGCCTACAGTAAGAGGAATATAAAACTTGCATTGGTTGAAGGTAATTTAAATACATAAATTGATATTTAAAATTATTCTATGTAAAGTAGGTGATTGGTGGAAGAAATTAGTATGTCATGAGTTCCATCCTTCAAGATTTTGTCATTCGAAAAAGTTTGGAAACCTAAATATGATGTACCCCTTTAATAATGGTTCATTGAATATGATGTGCCCCTTTAATTATGGTTCATTGTTGTAATATGTCTACATATATAATGCTTTTTAACTCCATGCAAAGCTAATAAGAGCACCCAAAATTGGTCCAAGAAGCTGAAAACATAATATATTTGGTGGAATATTGTGTCTTATTTTCAACTTGAACATAATGCTAAAATTAGTGATGCATTATTTTTCACAGTGATTATAATGGCTTGTCTAAGTTGATTTGATAGCAAGTTTTGAAGATCACATTCTTGATGCCTATAAAGGTACTTCTTTTCAACATGTGATGAGTATTGATGGATAAGGTATTTGAGAATAGATAGTCAGTGATAACATCAATGTTTAGCAGGGACATAAACTAGGCATATCAAGAATTTTTGCTCCCTTTTTTGCATAACATTATTGATGATTTAAGAGTTTTGAATAAATATTTGTCGGATTGATATATTTTTTGAACATCTTAGTCTATGAAGTAATAACAATACATGAAATATGTTAAAATATGGAAAAGGATAAATTTTAAATTTAACTAAAATAATTGTATGTGGAATTTAGTGTTTTTCCCACAAGGGTTTTATAACTTAGAAATGAGAATGAACTATCAAATTAAGCCCAACAAGTACTACTAAGTCTAAGGTCCCCAAGCTTAACAACAATACAATATTCTTAGTGATATACAAATTGAATAAATTACTACAATTTGAAACAATATAACTATAAATATTTGATTAATTTTATCTTAAACCAAATATAATTAAGGTTGGAATAAATGTGGACCTCCTTAAAAGGGGTAATTTCCCATTAACATTTGCAAATATTCTAATATATTTTCCTATACATTTCCATGCATGTGATGAGTGTATTCATTGTCTGATATTGAGTTAGATACCTATTTAGAATTGAGGCATTGTTGGGAGAGGGAGAATTGAGCAAAGTTAAATTCATGTTTCATAGAGTTGTGACAAACAACTACTCATAAGATCATCCCTAAAAAGAGCATCCTATGGTTCATATATTTCCAAATTAGTAAAATAAATTGAAAATGTATTTCCATTCAACCTAATATATAGTAGTAAATTATGTCTGATTCTAAACAACTAATGCATTGTACAAATCAATGCACAAGTTATTTACATGAGAGACCTAGTCCCATGTAAACAATTGGTACATAGACCAAAACACAAGTTACTAATATAAGGCCTTCGAAAAATTATCCTAAACTATTATCTAATATCATAACCATCGTTAAAAAAATGGATGGAAGATTCATATTTTCCAAGATTTTAGATATCTCAATATCTTTGATGCGGAGTATAATTTTCTTATTCTTTGTAGAGACATCATTGTTGTGTGTTGAAGTAAATAAATATTTCTTCCACTATATTCCTTTATAATAATTTAGAACTAATTAAATGATTAAATCTACAAAATAACAAATAAGATTTAGAAAATAATTGTTGTAACTAGTGTAACTAGAAAAAGATTAGGCATTCATGTAATTTGGCTTGGTTGAGGATTGAATTTGTGGTTAATTGACTAAAACAAGAGGTATGTAAAACTTGCAATTATAAATTTGGAATTTAATTGGGTTAATTGGAGATTTTTCTTAACAATCAAATGATTCAATAGTTAAAGGTGACATTTTTCTAATTTTAAAATAAGTTGACTATAATTTAGAACTATTGTATTTGAAGTAGGTTATAAGTTCAAACCTTAACCTTAAGTAGAGCATTAGTGAGCCTAAAAATAAATGTTGATCATTAAGAAAAAAACTTAAATATGATGAGCACCCCTTTAATTACAATTCTCTATGTCTTATTTTCAAATTGAAGATATTGGTAAAAATAATGATGCATTACTTTGTACAATGATTATAATGACTTGTCCAAGTTGATTTTATGTAAGTTTTAAAGATTGCATTCTTAATGCATGTAAATATATTTATTTTTAACAAGTGATGAGTATTGATGGAAAATGTATTATGGAGTAGATATTTGGTGACAAAACTAATTTTTTGGTAGGACATACACTAATTACATGCCAAGATTTTTTGGTTAGGCTTTCTTGCATAACTTCATGGATGATTTCAGAGTTTTGAATAAATATTTGTTATATACAACTGCTATATTTTTCATGCATCTTAAGATATGAATAGTACATGAAATATTAACGAATATGAAAAGGATGAATTCCAAATTTAGCTAAACTAGTTTTATGTGTAACTATAAGATTTTATAACATGGAAATATGAATGAACTATCAACTCAAGTCCAACAAATACAACTAATTCTAAGGCCCCAAAGTACTCAACATTACAATATTTTTGTTGACACATGAACCATTTAGATTACTATAATTGAACATAATATAACTATTGGAAATTTAATCATTGTTATCTTAAACCAAAGATCATTAAGATTTGAATCAATGCCTTTCCTTAAAAGGATAATTTCACATTAACATTTATAAATATTTTGATATATTTTCTTTTAGATGTCTATACATGAAATGAGTGTATTCATAATTTGATATTGAGTTAGCTACCCATCCCAAATTGAGGCATTGTGGGAAGAGGGAGAAGTTGGTAAGCATGAATTTCATGGTTCATAGTATCATGAAAAATAATTAATCATAAGATTATCCCATAAAATAGAATCATATTAGACATACATTTCTAAATTAATAAAAACTCTACTGCCATTTAACCTAAATATAGTAGCAAACTATGTCTAACAATAAACAATTGGTGCATTGTAAACAATAGGCTAATTATTTACACGAGAGACCTAATGCATTGACTACAACACACTGATTATTTAATCCCTTCTGTAAACTATCCTAAATCGATATCTAATATCATAACCATCCTTAAAAGAATGGATTAAAGATTCATATTATCAAATATTTTAGATATCTCAATTTATTCAATAGAGGATATTTTTTTAATTCTTTGTACCAACATTATTGTTGTGTGTTGAAATAAATAAGTGTTTCTTTCAATTCACTATTTTATATTAATTGAGATCTTAGTAAATGATTAAATCTAATAAATAATAAATTAGATCTAGAAAATTATTGTTCTTGATAAGATAATATAGGTAAAGGGTCCCAGTCCCTTATATAACCAGAGAGTTCAACAACATAGCATAAAAAAGACATTAAAATATCAAAGAACAACAAATAAAAAACATTGGCTAGAAAAACCAATCTAGACCAGGAAACACAATAGAAAGTAGACAGTAAACAACCCTAAAACAACAAACAAGTAGCACCAAGAATAGCACCAGAATAGCTCCAATCAGGAGAAACTCAAACCTTGTAATGAGCAACCAGGGTTTCCCAATCTTTGTACATTATCTTAAGTTTCTCCTCCCACTTAGAAGCACTCATGTCTCTCTGCAAATCAATATTTTTCATCTTTTTCATGGTCTAGTTATCTTCCTCTTGAATTTGTTTTCATTTCATTATCTCTACTTGGAGGATAAAAATCCCTAAAACAACTCTTCTCATAATGTCATCATTGACATTTACCAGTTCATTCATAGCCTCCTTAATATTAATTAACCTATTTTGTAATTCTTTAAAATTCAAATTCATATTCCCCCACTTTTCATTAAAATGTCACAATTATGTTCTTTCCCAATAGTCAGTTCAAGCTTACTCATTCTACGGAAAAGATCATCCAACTTGTTAGTCAACTCAGCCAACATTTCATTACATTTGAAATCATTATGAACATCCCCCCTAATGACATCTTCAAAGGCACCAAATTCCCCATTCTTCTCTTTCTTCTCATCAGCTTCCTCATTATCCTCAACATCCTCTTCAAGTTTATTAGGAAAAAGAGATACCTTGTAATCAAAATCCTCTAGGGGGGAATAAAAACCCCCTTCATTCTCAAAGATATCATCCTTAGTACTAGTGGATAAATGTAATGCCTAAATGTAGAGATCTTGGTTGAAATGCTCTTGAATTAGATATATTTCTCACTTTTTCAATGATCTCAAATAACCTAGGAGATACCATTAAATACAAGATTATGGTCATTAATTTGAATAATTTGGTGTATGGTCTATGAGTATAAACTAATTTTTTGAAAGGGTTGGATTTTGGGCACAAAAGAATATATTTGAAATTGGTAGACTACATCATGTTATGCAACATAGTCCTAAACTAGGTTGTGCCACACAATGTACTTCATTATGGTCAAATGTTGTGGGATGTAGTTTGGTAAATGATGTGTTTATTGGAATTCGCAAATAATTGATAGATGTTAGCTAAGAGTCAATTTATATGCCAAATTAATTTAATCAAGTGCCATAACTATACATTTATGTCATGTGTGCAAATTGATATAAAACAAAGGTATTGAACTACAAGCTATACACTTTTATGTGTTATGCTATGCTACTATCTATTTTAAGATAACATCCCTTATTAATAGGTTATAGGGGTATAGTAATAAAATAAAAATATCATCGCTTGAGCAACATGAATGATAATACAATGAAATATATTTTTATAAATGACAATAAAGAAAAAGAAACTATTTAATTTAAAAAACAATGCCATATTTTATAATCTATGTAATATGTTAAGATACAACTAGCTCTCCAAAGTTAACTAATGCAGTCAAGGTAGGAGGGTCCAATGAAAGATTGTCTAACCTTACAGCCTTAAACAATCAACCTCATGACCATAGCAAAGATGTAACAGTAACATACAAATAACCATAGAATGTTAATAGATAATCATAAACATAGGATACAAGATTTATCTTGGGAAAACTCTCAAAGGGAAAAACCCAGCCTTCGAAAGATCACTTCTCATTATATTATAATTCCAAACCTCATTACATATGCCTCTAGGGCTTTTCATGTGCCAGGCCACAACCTAGGCTTACAAAAGATTCATATGACACAACATCATTCTTCCATGTCGTCTTTCTTCTTCTCATTCTCTATTCTCTACTCTATATCTTCTTCTACTTTCTACTCTATCTTTTGCTCCAGCTCTATTGTCTTCTAGGTTTAAAACACCTTTGCATCTTCTAGACTATTCAACTTTTCACATACTTTCTTCACACACCTCTTCGCTACTTTGAAACAATCTTCTATCCTTCATTTATATCCTTCGCAAACCTTCAAAACATTATCTTGTTGGCCTAAAGGTAACTTGCCACATGAAACATGTAGGAAACAAGTAGGTTGGCCTACAACTCTTGGTTATGCTCTGCAAATGAGTGAAACTTGATGCGGTTCTCAATGAAGGTCTGTCTAGACCCAATTTGCATTGTATGATATTCCATTAGGTTCTGCAAGTTATGAAAGTGCTCAGCAAACTTTCTACTCTCAACTGACTGCCTGAATGCTCTGCTCTGTGAAAGTTGATGATCTTCTAGTAGCGATAACCTTTTGCATATGAGTCCAAATCTCTAGAAATCTGAGTATGATGTATATTTCATGTCATAGAAACTAAATCCTACTCCACAATTTCTAATATGAAGATGTGGTAGTCCCCATTGTCACTTTATGGAACCCTACAGGTCAACTTCAACTATCTCAATTCACTGAATGACTTTTGGATGCTCCTGCATCAGACTCTCGGGGTTAATTGAAAAGAGAGCCTCTTCACTTTGGTGTTTATTCTATCCAAATCAATACTGTCTCTTAGGATATGGTGAGTGGTTTATTCATAGGTACTTTCAACTACCTCAAGGTCAGCGGTCTGTTCAAGTCATCCATGGAAACTACCTCAAGTTCAACAATCTATTCACAAATCACTACACCGCCTCATGGTCGGTGGTCTGTATAGGTCTTCTCTTTATAGACTATGATCCCACAGAGATTTAGAAGCATTAGGGTGGCATTTTTTAGGCAACTATATTTTAGTTTTTTAGTATTTTTTTCCAGTTTTGTCTACATCCTAGTAATTGGCATTTTCTAGAGGCCATTAGAGTGGAATTTGAGGTCAAGACTTTCATCAATTTCTTTAAGGAGTAGCCATAGGTAGGGCTCGATGCAACTCAATCTAGATCTCTAGGAGATCTTTCCAATGAGTCTAAGAAGTCTACATTTTGACTAGCTGACTCAAAGTTATGACCCTGCCTAGTGCATTTTTGAATTTAGTAGTTTTTTTGAAAATTTGAAAATTTGAATTTTAGTAGTTTTTGTCACATTCCAACTATCCATTTCAAATTATATGGATAAGGTGACCTTTCACATTCTTGCTCATTGTATATAATCAAATTTTGATGCAATTAAAATTCCTGTTTGGTTCCCTACAACTTTTTACAAGTTCTGCACATTGAGCTTTTGTTTATTCTAACAATACCACAGGCTCAGTGCTAGGTATTGTTATCTAAATTCTCTATTAAGATTCTGATCATACTACCTCAAGTTTCTTCTCACTTTAGGTGATCTAATTCAGCACTCTTCTTACAAATCATTGTACTACCTCAATGGTCGGTGGTCTGAACAAGTCTCCTTTGCAAGCTGCCTCAAATTCATCATTTTATGGTGGTCTAGGTTCAGTGGTCTGGCTACAATCTTGCAACTATCTCATAGTTCGGCACTCTGTTGAAAAACACAAGATCTTATGGAATGCCTTTACTTCCCAAAGGATTCAAAACTTTTCTCTAATACCACTTGGTGTAGTCATGGTAGGAGGGTCCAATGAAGGACTGTCCAACCTTGCAGCCTTAAACAACCAACCTCATGATCATAGCAAAGATGTAACAATAACATACAAATAACCATAGAATGTTAAGAGATAATCATAAACACATGACACAAGATTTATCTTGGAAAAACCCTTAAAGGGAAAAACCCAGCCTTCAAAGGATCACTTCTCATTATATTATAATTCCAAACCTTATTACATATGCCTCTAGGGATTTTCATGTGCTAGGTCACAACCCAGGATTACAAAAGAGTCATAGGACACAACATCATTCTTCCATGTCTTCTTTCTTCTTCTCCTTCTCTATTCTCTACTCTATATCTTCTTCTACTCTCTGCTCTATCTTCTGCTCCTGCTCTACTATCTTCTAGGTTTAAAACACCTCTGAATCTTACAGACTATTCATCTTTTTGCATACTTTATTCACACACCTCTTCACTGCTTTGCAACAATCTTCTATCCTTAATTTATATCCTCCACAAACCTTCAAAACATTTTCTTGTCATCCTAAAGGTATCTTGCCACATGAAATGTGTCAGAAACAAGTAGGTCGGCCTACAACTCTTGGTATTGCTTCACAATTGAATGAAACTTGATGTAGTTCTCAATGAAAATTTATTTGAACCTAATTTTCCTTGTATTATATTCTATTAGGCTCCATAATCTTTCTACTCTCAACTGACTTCTTGAATGCTTTGCTCTGTGAAAGATGATGATCTTCTGGTAGTGACAACTTTTTGTATATGAGTCCAAATATCCTAAAATCTGATTATATGTAGATGTCATGTCATAGAAACTAAATCCTTCTATGCAAGCTCTAATTTGAAGATGTAAAATACGGTAGTCCCCATTATCACTCTCTGGCACCTTGCACCTCAACTTTAACTGTCTCAATTCATTGAATGACTTTCAAATGCTCCTACATCATTAACTAATGAATTTTTATGAGAGGGTGTATAATATAATATGCACTATTATAATGGTGATAAATACATCTTGGTGCCTTTGCCTATTTAGTTTTATGCATATTTTGAGGTAATGTATTGATACTCATACATGATGATAAATGGTGCAATGTTGTACAAAGTTGAGCCCATTTACCTATATTTTATTTGATCCATGTTCATACATGATCTTATGCATATTGACATATATCACATCTACATGGACAAATTCCTATATATTTGGCTTATCTTTAATAGAACCATGTTGATCTATATATTGATCCCTAGATCATTTTTGTTTTTTATTATGCATTCTATCTATCTAAATTAAACTTCAAAATATTAAATTTAAGCCTACTATCCCCCTTTGTATTTAGCACCTAGAGCCAACTATATAAATATTTGTGTAATCTATCATCATGTTCTTGTACATAAAGATATTTTTGAATAGAATAACTTCATTCCATAAAATTGGTGACATGACTACTTATGCATTTTCTACTAATGAATTTCACCCATCACCAAGTCAACTTGATTCATCATTGCTTCTAAAGTATTTACTAGTGATACATGGTGGGGATTTGATGTGTATTCCCTCAATGTTTGGACCAATTCTATAATTCATGTTTTATTTTTCTCTAGCTACCCTAGAAGATCTTATTGGCTTTGTGGAGGATTTATAAGAAGTGTTGGAGGAGATTCAAGAGACCTATGGGGTTTTGCTCTAGGAATCCCTCTTCCACATTAGGATTAGGGTGAGGGTTTATATGACATGGTATGAAAAATTAAAAAATATAAGAACTTTATTCGACAAAATGAGAACTTATGAACATTTAAAGAAAATTTGATTTAAAAATGTATAAATACAAATTTATTGCCTCTTCTTCAATGTGTCATTGTAATAAATCTAGAGAGGGGGATTTCAAATGGTTCTATTCACCAAAAGATACTCATGGGATAACACAATTCACATTCTAGAGGGATTTTGAGGTTGCATATTCTGGCAAAACTATGGTTTATGTTTTGCTTTTTTCTATGAGAGAAAAATGGACACACATTATGGATTGGTTAATACCAAGCCATAATCCATATGCATTTGTCTCATTTTTGTTTTAAAACTTACATACATGTTTACTAAAAAATGATGCTCTTGGCCACCTTTTTGTCCCTCAACTTGGTACACACACTCATAAGTTTAAAATAGTTTGACTCTTGTATGATATAATAATAATAATAAATAATAGACATAATTCTCTTGAGATAATGATAGATCATACATATTTTAGTAATTTATTAAAGATAAGAAAAAAATAGGTCATAGAAAAGAAAGATCAAGATAGCTAGATATGACAATAATATATCATATGAAAGAATGCTCAAGGTAGCTAGATCAATCAATGTAAGAGAATAAGATAATCATGAAGCACATACTAATCATAAGGATAATAAGGTAAGATCCAAAGAGAAAGAAAAAAGAATAGAGAAGGCAAAGGCAACAAATGACAAAATTACAACAACTAAACAAGACATGATAAAAGATAAGTAAAGGAAAGAAAGTTAATATCAAGGAAAGAGATCAAATATTGTTAGGATTAAGGTACCATAAACCTTGTAAATCCTATGTAATTTATTATTCCTATTATTATTTGTAAATCACCCATAAGGGATGACCAACAACAATCTTCTTTCAACCACATATTTATATCCGATACCTGATGCTAATTCATCTATGATGGGGGGTCACAAGGAGGTTTCATCTTTGTGAGGGGTCTGGGGGATCATCCCCCCTAGTGAGGGATCTAGGGGCAGTGCCCATGAAACCACATTTTATTTATATTTTATCATTATAAATCTGGACCATTTGTCATTAGGTCATAGATCTGATAGTTGATATTATGTCAGTTTTCTTGCCTTATAAGGCAACCCCCTTTTATAGAGATATTTGTACTACATTTTTATCAGAGTTGACAGTAACAGACATCGCTAGATTAAAGACTGAAGAAGAAGAGGAAGTGCATGTATTGTAATCTCATATTTGAAAATAATACAACTTGCAACCTCTTTTCTTGGTGAATTTTTTCTACCTTAAAGGGTTTTCTCCATGTTACATACTATGTTATGTGTTCAGTTCTTAATGCATGTTATTTTTGTGTAGTGGGTTTTATTTTTGTTACAATCTCCATTGTGTAGAGGGGGAAAAGGAGACTAGTTTAATGGATCAGACTAGATTAAACCCTCTTCTAACTCAACATTCAGAGAGAGTGACCAATCCTAGCTTCTACCCAAGAGGGAGAGATTAAGATATAGGTGTTCTACTCCTTTTTGTTGAGGTATAAGAGGGTTTGATCTAGTTTGATCCATTAAGCTAGTCTCCTTTCCCCCCTCTACATTTTTGGTGAACCTATAATTGCTAACACTATTTTACATTCCTCTTCTTTTAGATCCAAGCTCTCTATCACCCTAGATTTGATGAAGAGTGTGATCCTTAATCGCTTCACAATCATACTTGAATTTTACATAAAATTTTGAGAACTAGGGTTTGAAACCTTGCATTGAAAGTTGTGACCCTAGGGTTTATAGTTTGAAAACTATTTAGATCTTGTGGCATTGATTTTATATTTTGGTTTAAAGCATTTGTATTTGTTGTTCTCCTTTAATTAGTTTTTTGTTCAAAAGCATTTTGCATTCTTGCATTTTAAATTTGAAAATCGAAAAAAATATTGCATTATAGAGGTTACATAGTTGTCAAATGCTTTATTTTGCATTTGGAAAAGACAAATCATCATAGATTCATGTCATTTTATAATTTTCATATCAGATATAAACCAAATTATATTTATTAGACATTACATATAGTTGCATTATGCATTTAAATTATTAGTTGTTTCTAAAAAGTGTTGAAAAAGTTGTATTTCGTGAAACCTAGTTAGTGTTGCATACTAGGGTTTGTAAGTATAGTTTTAACTTCAGATTTTGCTATTGTTGTTTACTTCCTAAATCTAATTTTTCCTTACTCTATAATATTACTATCATCATATTTTATTGAAATAAAATATAAAAACAATTTGTGCATTGTTGCATCTTCAAAAAGCATTGAAATTTGTGCTTCATCTTTGCATTACTCTTGTTGACATATAAGTGGATTTGAATAGAATCTAATTTGATCAAGGGTATATTGCTTCATTTAAAGAAAAACTTAAAACTTTTCTTTTGTTACATAATCAATATCATATATTTGTGCACCTTGTGTGTTATTAACACTTGTAGTTGCTTTATGAGCTTGGTAACTTAGTGCCCTAATTATAACACTTTTGTAAGAAGTGTTCTAAAAATGGGCTCTAATAAGGATCTATCTACATCTAAAATCCTTACTCAAGTCACACAACTTCCTACCATAATTGTCCATGAAACTGTTGTATGTTAAAAAGAGAGATGATGGAATGTGTGTGAGTACACTAGATCAAACCCTCCTTTCACTACAACATTCAAGGACAAAACTAATCTAAGTCACTACAAGATGAAAGAGGAGTTAGTTCTTGATTTTGTTCTCTTATTTGTAGAGGAAATATGAGATTCAACCAAGCCTTTTATCAATCCCTAGGCTCATCAATGCACTAAACCCTAGAATTTGGATAATCAACTTAGAATAGACAAACATAAATAGCAAGTCAAGATCTAAAAGCACTATGATGATCAGTAAGATGCCAAACCTGTCCCTCAAAAGTTGAAATATCAGAGGACATGGGGGCTAGAGCTCGAGTCCAGAAAGTCTTGATCTCTAGAAGCTCTGAAATAGAAAAATATTGTAAATGATGCTCTGATGCTAATTTCAATGTTTATTTATGTTGTTGGACATTGGAGCTCACACCCTAGTCTGCTACAATGAAATTTCAAAACTCTATGTTCAAATCTCAAATCTTTATCTCTCAAACAACCTCCATGTACCTTCACTTTCATAACTCCCACACCTGTAACCTGCATGTGCATGAAGAAAGGGGTTTTAGGGTTGTGGTGTTTAGGGATTTGCCTTAGTCAAATCTTGGGTTAGAATTCAAGCTTTCCCAACATTGTTGTTAATGAGAGAGCATTCCCTAGTAGGGCAAAGGCTAAAGATAATCTAAATAATGATGAAATGATTCAAACAAAATGATAATGTCACCTTAGTGGTCAAGCCCTTAGGAGGATGAAGATTCTTCAACTCATATGGATGTTGATGATGATTCCAAATCTGCAACAAACACAATACTAACACAAGTCAACAACAAACATAATGAATTCCTTGAAATCACCTTTGCATAATATCATAACCTTGCTATCATCAAATTGTGAGAAAATAAATTCGAAAACTCTTTTATATATGCTTAAATGTTAAACTTTCACAAATTAATTGCAAGAGATGATAAGGGGGGACCCATTTAAAAGTCCTATGCCAACATACATTTAATTTTAACCCAACCAATTAGGGTGGACTTGGGTGTGAGTGCCCATGTCCCAAGGGGCCTTTTTTATCAAGACTTGGATATAAAATGGGCCCCTAGTCCTCATTTTTCATGGGTTTCTAAGGATTGCTCATCGGGATGAATAATTTGCTCATAAAGTGTAAACTCAGAGACCTAGGAGCTAAACTAGGAGGTAAAAAGGCATGTGTCCACTTTTTATTCCATAACATTTAGCCCCCACTTTAATGTGTGTGCAATCCTACGATACAACACATGCATTAAAGTATTGTCGAAGTATATCTAAACACATCAAACACTAGAATGAAGACACACCCTAAGCTTGAAGGACTATTTCTAGCCCCCAGACATAGGCCAACATAAGAAAACACTTAACAGTCACATAAGACATAGTGAATATAGTAAGGAAGCATGCAATACACAAAGAAGATAGTGAAAGCACGTAATACATAGAGAAGATATGAACACAATCACGCAATACACAAAGAAGACATGATTAAGCAATTACATATCTATATATATAATGCTAACTAAAGTAAACAAAGTGCACATGTAAAGACATGTAAAACACATATAGCATGAAGAGGGACTCATTGTTGCACAACTTTGGACCACACCACAAACAAGTAGGACATGCAAAGAAGACACGTAAAACACATGGAAGGCACATGGAATAAATGAGTGTTGCATAGTATGCCATCGACACACTATAAATCTTATACATGAAAAACATGAATGATAGGAAGAAGCTCATCACTACTCCACTATCTAAAACATGCTAAATACACTTGACAATTGAGCTAAACCCAAGTCATGATGAAATGGAATGCTTCTCATCGACAACACTTTCTCTTTCTTAAAGGGATTACATATAGGTTGTTCCAATTGCATATCTTATGCATTTTGGTTATCTCCCAATCCATAAAGGGATAACAGATGAGGAACCTCAGCATAGATACCTTTTTTGCATGGGCAAGGTAAATCTTCATGTCATTTTATCCACTTCTAACATACCCACTATGCCATCATAGTCAAGATAGTCATCTTCAATCTCCATAGTATTATCATCCACCATATTATTGTCACTATGCTTAGGAAAAGGATCAGTGAAGATTTATAGATTTTGATTTAGAGGTGCTACCGAGTTATTTCCATTGTCATTCACATTAGTAACTTGTATCATATTAGAATCGATGAGGTCTTTAATTTCATGTTTAAGATGCATACATACTTTGGTATCATGTCTGAAAGAGCAGTGATAGGGATGCCAATAATAATTAGCATTAAATGGCAGTCCTTGTGGCCTAGTACTATCGAAAGGATGAGCAGGAGGAAGCTTCAAAATATTGTTGTTCACTGCTTGAGTCCTTATCGAATGGAGAGAATCTGATAATGGAGTAAATTGTCTCTGTCCTTGTTTAAATTGAAATGATAGCTTTGAAGGCTTTGTAATAGTAGACACTTGTGAGAGAAAATTATTAAAATGTTGTCCATTGATCTTAATGAAATTCCTATTGTTCTTCTTGAATGTATTTTGTGATTACCTAGTTACAGATTGATCAACATGAGCCAATGAGGTGTGATTCTCATATTGACTAGCCAAAAGTTGGTAATCTTAGAGAGCTATACATAAATGTTGAAAATAACTATACTTCATCAACCATATCTTGTTGTGTATGTTTGGTTGTAGATTCATAATGAATACCTTCTAAAGATCTTCATCCTTAATTGGATATTATATTTGTGAGATGAGACTTTGATATCGACTGATGAACTTTGATAATTTCTCTTTTGACCCTTGTTTACAATGAGCCAAATAAATCAAGGAGACAATAGGTCCAATGTTTTCTTGGAAGTGTTGCAAGAATTGAATCACTAGCTATGATAAGGAATTGATTGAATTAGGATGTAGAGAGAAAAACCACTCCAAAATTGTATCTTTGAGAGATTGAGGAAAGAGTTTTGCTAACGATCCCTCATTAAAAAATTAATCACTACACATGACTGTGAATGCTGCCACATGACTATTAGGATCACCTTTACCACCATACTTTTCAAAGTGAGGAGTCTCTAATTTGTTAGGTATTGGAGTTCTTAGGATTGCACAAGATAAAGGACTGTGAGCCTAATATGTTGGTAAAGTAGGTTGAGAAGAAGCATTGGTTAAGTTTGTTACTTTTTTCTTTGGTTATGCAAGAGCATCCCAAGTTGCAGAGAAATCTTGCATCAACCAAAAACATTGACATTCTTTTGTTTTCTTTCGTTTTTCAAGTTCAGTTCAGTTCAGTTAGTAGAAGTTTCAAAATTTTGTACCACATTTTTCTACATTGTCATTTCAGAGCTTGTAGAGTAGGATTTATCATCTAGACAACTATTGACCTATTTTTCTCTACCCAGAGTTAAATAGTTCACATTGTATTTTCCTTGAAAATCCTTTAGGAAATCACCCCAAAAGGCTTGAATCCTTCAAATACTCATGTGGTGCCTTGCAAAAAATCCTAAAAATCTAAACTTGAGAATCTTTGCAGAAAACCCAGAAAAACCCATAAATCTTTTAGCTTCAAGTATTTTCTATTGCAGGGATTTCTTAGTTTCATGTTTAGTATTTGTGTTTACATTTTGTCAATGTATATTTGCATATACATTCGCCATTATATGTTCATATGTACAAGTGCAATATACAATGAAAAAAATGCAAAGTAAAGATGCAAGTCATACATACAAGAGTCAATGTACAAGGGGAAATATGCATCGGCAAAGATACATAAGCAAATGTACATCGACAAATATGCAAGGGAGAATGTATGTTTGCATGTACATTCACCTTTGTATGTTCACAAATGCAAAGGAAATATGCAAGGCTGACATACAAAGGTAAATATACAAGGCATAATCTATATCGACAAGTTACAAGGGCACATACAAAAGAGAATGTATATCGACGCACAGGCAAAATTGACATACAAGGCCGAATATACAATAGGTGGGGCCCACTTTGTATACAAGGGTTATTGTATCTTATATACAAGTCGCATTGTATATGCTATATGCAAAGGCCAGATGCAAGGTAAATATACATTGTCGACATACAAAGTGTAGATGCATAGGGAAATGTACAAGGGTCGAGATGCAAGTTGATTGTATATCAGGCGAGATACATTGAGTTCCGCACATACAACGCCGAAATATACAAAGGTAAGATGCAATTGGTGGGGCCCGCAGGTATACAAAGAAGAAGAGATACAACGTCCGGACCCGATAGTGATTCTAATCCACTCCATAATCATTTGAGGTCTGCGCTATTGTATGTTGCATTTGTATGTACAAATATACAAAGCGATATGTAAAGGGAGGAGATACAAACCGAACCTGACCCAGACGTCAATTCTGGCAAATTCAAGCGTTGAGTCCGTGACTTGTATATTGCGATATACAAAAGAAATATACAAAGGAAAAACATACAAGGCAGACTCGACTGGGAAATCAAATACAGCTGATGGTCACTTTGGGGTCCACGCGTTGTATGTATGAATGCATTGTATATGCCGAGAAGATACAAAGAGAAGTGATAAAAGCCGGACCTGTTGCAAAGTTACAAAATGGTTAATGATCTTTTGAGGTCCACACAATTGTATGTATATTTGCGATTGTATGTTTTCATATACAATCGGATATACAAAGGATTTTTACATATGCCGAAGTAGAGTGTTTGCAATGTATAAGCGAGTCTATAGTTTCCCTTGTATATTTCGCATTATATATTGCGATATGCAAAGCTCAGATACAACTATGATATGCAAGACGGACCTGACTTGAAAATCAAATTTGGCATATTCAACGTTGAGTCTGTAGTTTGCCTATTGAAATGATTGTATATTAGCATATACAATTGGATATACAAGGTGATATGCAAAGAGATTTTGGCAAGACAATATGCATTGATGGCTCTGTTTTTAGTCATCCGGACGACCGATGGAGGATGCGATGGCTCAACGATGGGTCCCAGCTTCATTTCAGTGATGAACCAGGTGGTGCCACGTGTTAGGGGAGATACAGAGGTCAATTCAAAAGATAAAGACCCGCGTTTGTATGTAGGCGCATACATATTCAAATGTATATACAAAGGCAGTTTGTATATGCATGCATAGGTTCAAAGGGTCATTCAGATGCCGATTCAGATCACGGATACAAAGCGATATATACAGGCAATTGACTGAAACTTTGACTATCTCCTCCATTCTGGCAAATTTCAACATGTTGCAAAAGTCAAAAATGCTTATTTTTGCCTCCTCTTTCATTTGGTAGGTTTTTCTGGAGGATATCTTCACTTTCAATTTTTGGATTTGGATTTGCATGTTTTGGCGACTGGACGTTTCAGCAGCCATTTTTGGGCAGGATGCAGGTTTTTTTGCATTTATTGCTATAGATTGATGATTCAGCAGCTTGCATTGAAGACCAAAGAATATCTCCTATTTGCCCTTGTTCAAGATATTCCATGCCATAACTTCTACAGCTAGACGTCCCTTTAGGCAGAGATATTTTTCTACAGCTCATGAGGCAAGTTTTTTTTGTAATGGACTTAGGACATTTTTGTAAATGCTATATATACATTCGATGAGATGTAATTAGGGGTTGGAGATTTTTAGCATTCAGGCTTTCTATTTCCAAACAGAGCTTTCTGCTACTGTAACCTTGCCTTCTTATTGAATATATGCAAGCTATTTTACCTCTTTTGCTTATTTTTCTAGTTCAGTGTGAACCTGCATATGATTGCTTGTGAACATTTTTGTTCCTCTCAATCATCTTGTTTCTCACCTCTGCTAGAATCATTTGAATCTATGTATGTCTACTTGCTATATCTAGTTATGTTGTGCATTTTTTCAGTATTGTGAGGGTTCTTTTATTCAACTTGGTGAATCACCTTTTCTTTTCAAGATTTTTATTTTACCTTTCATTTAAAAACATTCCTTCTCCCTTTTCCTATGAAAATTTAGTAGTTTTAGGTGAGAACCAGTTAAGGAAGCCAGCCTTCTATAGAGGTCTAATCTCATTTTGCAAGGTCCCACACTTCGAGATCATTCCCATGTTTCTCCAGATTGCTAAAGTTCTACAGCTGCAGCAAGGGTGCAAATCTGAGAGACAACAGTTTCTGGCATGCTCGGTGGGACCCTTTACAACTTTTATTGCTAGTTTTGATGTGCAGCCAGTAATTTTCAGACCTGTAAGAGGCTAAAACCTACATAACTGGCGACTCATATTGAGGAAGGACAAGCAGATCGGTCCTGCTATTACATTTTATGAGAAAGATTCAAACTTGGAGTTTGAGTTCATTTGATTACTTGTAGCTGTCTCCACCTAGAAGACAGAGTAGAGCTGTGGTAAGGACTCTAGTTTCTAAAAGAATATAATCAACTCCACCAAATTTTAGGCCAGTTGCACCTATAGTTCCTATACCATCTCAAGCAAATCTACCCCCAATTGTTCAGATGGCAAGAAATCAGTCATTTGTGGCTTTTGATGGGGGCAACCCATTGAATTTGATAGTACATGATGTTATACCCATGGCAGCTTTGAAGAGTCTACCCTATTTCACAGGGGAGAATCAAACTACCCCTATTGAGCACATTAGAGACGTAGCTTATCTATGCGGTGTTCATCATGTAACCCAAGAGAATGTAGCCATCAGGCTGCTGGCTACCTCTTTCAAGGGAAAAGCATTACAATGGTTTAGGAGTTTACCAGTGTAGACCATAGGAACCTGGGATGATCTAGGTGATAAATTAAATAAGCAATTTCAATATAAATCAGACAACTTGTCATTGGTTGAACAGATGACTACAATAAAAAGAGCTCCCCAGGAGCAAATGATGGATTTCAACTTCAAATTCTAGAAGACATGGGACATAATTCCTGTCACGGTAAGGCCTCCATCAGAATATGCATTCTTGTATTTTTTGAAAGCTTTAAATAATGATATTTTAGTAATGATTCAATCATTGGGAGGTACAAGCCTACCTGATGCATATGAAATAGCTATTAGAGTAGAAAACAACCTGATTTAGGCTAGTAAAATAGCACCTAGACCACTAGTGCCCATCTTTCCTGAGATTCAGGCTTTAATGCCTTTGCCAATCCCATATTTTTCTCCTTTACCTATTGTAGCAGCATTGCCAAATACTGCCAATTCTGAACCTGTTGTTCCTAGCTCATCTCAAGAGTTAAAAGAGATCAAAAATAGAGAAAATCTTGGAAACTTTTGGGAACGAGCTAGTAAACATCAAAAAATAGTAGTCCTAGAACAAGCAGCCTTTTCAGCCACAACCTCAAGGGCAAAATCAACCTTATCAAGGGCAAAATCAGCCTTATCAAGCTAATAGGCCACCTTATAAAAGCAATTACCAAGGTGTCAGGCAAAATGTGAACTAGAGGCCTTTCTAGCCTTACAATCCGGCACCCATTAATGCAGTTAGGGACCTTGTCCCTGTTTAGAATAACCTTGCAGGTGAGTATGAATGGTGTTATCCATGCAATCAGCCACACAGTTAGGCAGTCTGTTCAAATGGGGTGATAAATCAGGCTTTAATGGTGCAAAATGTTGTAGCTTCATAGCCAAACATACCTAATGATGGGGTTGTGCAACAATAGGAACAACCTCAGAATGATTCTACCTTCATAAATTGGTAGGAAGGTGAATTCTGTGGTGTAAATGGAGATGATGCCCCAGTTGCAGCAAATACAAGAGCTAAAAATAGGGGTTATGAGATAGATCAAGTAGCAAATAAAGGAAAAGGACATGCTGATGCTTCTACATCCCATGTTCCCCACATTTTACAAAGGATTACTTCAGTAACGGCAAGGGAAATTCCCCATTTGCAGGCTGGCATTGTTGCTACAAAGTCACAACAAAAGGCAAATGTCACTCCACCTTTCAATATTATTGAAAATATGAAGAAGATGAATGTGACAATGTCTATGTGGGATTCTCTAGCCATCCCAGGCCAAAAGGACATATTGCAATCTGCCTTGTCTGATTTAAAAGTGCTCAATGATACAACTGTTAAATCAGCTAGGGCTGTCCTTACCAATTCATCCCAGGACAACAATAAACAGCCAAACAAAAGTGCTAAACCACTCCCATTTTATGTGTCATTAATAATTGGAGACAAGTTAGTACATAACTGTATGGTGGATAGTGGTGCAAGTAGTTCTGTACTGCCAAAGCAAATTACAAATCAATTAGGGTTGAAATACCAGCCCTTTGAGAAGGGTGTACTCCAGCTAGATGGCATAACTGTTAATACTGTTGGTGTGATAAAAGACCTAGGTCTCACCTTGCACACTTGCCCAAATGTTTCCATTTCCCAGGAGGTTTTCAATAGATTTGCCTCCTTATTTTGCCATGTGTTTATCAAGAGAGTTCACAGCCAAGATAGGAGGATATTTATCCTCAGACTGGTTCCACATCTTTTTCAGGACCAGATATGGCACAAAAGTGACCCTAAAGTTTGAATTCCTTACCAAATACCACATAGAGCCTTACACACCAAGTGTTGTTAATGCAAATTGCATTATTTCTGATAACCTTGAACTTGTTGTTGCTCAAGAACTACAAGATGAAAGTATACTAGAAGTACTATTAAGGGAGTGGGCCTAAAAAAATGTTGTAGATGATCCTGAGGGTCACATCCAAGAAACTAGTATGGAGGTTTACATACTGCATGAGCTTGAAACAACAATTCCAAGCCTGGTAAAAGATTCAGAACAACAGACAGAACATCAAAATGAGGTATGGAAAATGTATTTTGATGGCTCAAGGAATAGGAATGGATTTGGTGGTGGTGCAATGCTTGTGTCTCCAAAAGGTGACATATATTAATCTTCTTTCCATTTTTCCTTTTCATGTACAAATAACACTGCTGAATATGAAGGGTTGATTTAAGGTTTGCAGTGGGCAAGAAAGAGGAAAATTGGCTGTGTGCAGGTCTATGGTGATAGTGAACTCATTGTAAATCAGGTGAAAGGGCTACATGTTATAAAAAATAATGTTTTGAAATGCTACAAGCATAGGGTATGGGATATGATTCAAGAGTTTGATGCTTTCAATCTGATCTCTATTCCAAGAAATCAAAACTATCATGCAGATAGGTTAGCTACAATTAGGGCTCAGTTTGACATCCCCGGTGATATTCAATGAGAGAAGGTACAACCTCATGGAAAAATAGTTGATAGGCCCTCTATCCCTGACAATAATATTCATTGGCAAGTTTTTGAGAGTGATGAGCAGATCCTGCGTTTCCTGTTAGAGGAGGATGAGTTTTCTATGATGAATCAGGATAAACTCAAGCAACAATATGAAGATGGTCAAGTTATTCAGTTGAGAACAAATAAGCTGCCCAAAGGGTTAGTAACCTTGGAATCCATTTTTGGGACTAATGATCAACTAAAGAAGAGTAAAACCAGTATGCAGGTCAAAGAGGAACATTGCGAGGAGCTGGAAATTTTCAAGGATAAGCTCCTCAAAATTGGCAAAATCTGTTCACCTGAGGATAGGAGGGCTTTTATTGCTCTTTTTCAAGATTTTGAAGAGGTGTTTGCTTGGGATTACTCAGACCTAAAAGGGTTTGACCCTCATATTTCCTAGCATACCATAGAGTTAGAACTAGATACTAAACCTGTGAGGCAGAAACAAAGACCTCTAAATCCAAAGCTAGAACTCCTGATGATTAAAGAATTGACTAAGTTGATCGAGGGAAAGATCATTTTCCTGATCAAGCATACTTCTTGCATCTCCAACCTTGTCCCTATGAGAAAAAAGAATGGAGAGATTAGGTTGTACGTCAACTTCAGACACCTTAATAGAGCCTCCCTAAAAGACCACTACCCTCTGCTCTCAATGGAGCAAATTCTGCAAGTGGTGGCTGGTTCAGAAAGATTTTCCTTGCTTGATGGATTTTTTGGTTATAATTAAGTATTAGTCAAGGAGGAAGATCAGTTCAAGACTGCTTTCACCACCAAATGGGGCACCATGGCCTACAAAAGGATGCCTTTCGGTCTCTCAAATGCTAGCTCTACTTTTCAAAGAGCTATGGATATGACTTTAAGGGTTTGCTGTATAAATTGGTGCTGGTGTACCTTGATGACATCACAGTTTTTTCTAAGAATGTAGCTGAACATATATTCCACTTAAGGTAAGTATTTGAGAGATGCCAAGAGTTTGGGATATCTCTCAATCCCAAGAAATGCATCTTCACTATGCATGAAGGCAAGCTGTTAGGGCACGTTGTGTCGAAGGAGGGAATTACCATTGATACAGAAAGAGTAAGGGCTATTTTGGAGCTGCCTTTACCCAGTCACAAGAAGGGACTACAAAGTTTTATTGGTAGAATTAATTTTCTACGAAGATTTATAGCCAACGTTGCAAATCTATTGAAGCCTTTGATGTCTATGTTGAAGAAGAGTAGATTTTTCAGTTGGACAAAAGAGGCCAAACTTAGCTTGGAGTCCATAAAGGAGGCATTATCGGCTACACCAACTCTGGTAAATCTTGATTTCTCCAAAGATTTTATTTTGTATGCTTATGGCAGCCTAGATACAATTTCTGCAATTCTAGTACAACAACAAAGTGAAGGCTTTGAGCAGCCAATTGCTTTCTTTAGTCAAGGACTAGAGGAGTATGAGCAGAGGTATAACTTCTTTGAAAAGCATGTCCTTGCAGTGGTAAGGAGTCTCAAGAAGTTTAGGCATCTTATTTCTAATAATAAGATACATTTGATGGTTGCTCACCCTAGCATGAAAGAGTTCCTATTAGGAAAGGACGTGAATGAGAAAAGGGCTGGTTGGATCACCAAAGTCATGGAATATGACGTGTATATCAAGATAACCAAGCTGGTCAAAGGCAAAGGACTCAGTGAGCATCTTGCTGCTAGTCCTAAAAATGAAACTGATAAAAAGGAAGAGGTGCTACTAACCATTGAAGATGCACCTCAGGATAATATAGCAGCAGTGGGCACAAGTTGGGTTAATAAGATGACTCAATTTTTGTAAAATGGTAAATGTCCAACAGGTTTAGATAGAACCAAAAGAAGATATTTTAGACTGCAATCTATTCCATATGTTTTAATAGATGGTATCCTTTTTAGAAAGGACTTTAATGGTGTGTTGTTAAGATGCATTGATAAAAATCAGACTGACAAGGTGCTGCATGAATTTCATGATGGAACAGCAGGGGGTCATTTTGCCCCAAGGACTACTGCTTGGAAAATAATGAGAGATGGATATTACTAGCCTAGCTTATTCAAGGATGCCCATGCATGGGATAGAAAATGTGTAAAATGTGCCATTTTTGCAGGCAAAGAAAGGCTGCTAGCTCTACCTCTGTAGCCAATTCAGGTAGAACAACCCTTCATGAGATGGGGAATTGATTTTTTAGGTCCCATTAACCCACCATCAAGTGCAGGCTACAAGTGGATACTCATAGCAATAGACTATTTCACTAGGTGGACTGAGGCAGTGGCTCTAAAGGAATCCAATGAGACTACTATTTTAAATTTTTATCATGATTTGATATCTAGATTTGGAGTACCTGAGTCAATCATCTCTGACAATGCTTTAGCCTTTGTTGGATTGAAGATAACTAATTGGGTTGTTAAGACTGGGATCTATTTGAATACTTCATCAAATTATTACCCACAAGGTAATAGTTTGGCTGAATCTACAAATAAGAACCTCATAAGGATTATTAAAAGATTAATGGAGGACAACCAGAGGACCTGGCACACTAATCTGAAATATGCCTTATGGGCAGACATAATAACTCCCAAGAGGTCTATTGGAAACTCCCCATATATGTTAGTTTATGGGAAAGAGGCAAGATTGCCCATGTCTATGGAGTTGCCAGCACTTGATATCATGAATCAGCTGGAGATATTTGAAGTAGAAGACCCCATGGCTATCAGATATGCTCAACTTATGGAGCTTGAAGAAATCAGAGATAAAGCTATGAAAGCTATGGAGTATCATCAACTTTAGACAAAAAGAAATTTTGACAAGAGGGCCACCCCCAGAAATTTTGGAGTGGGAGATATGGTGCTCAAATGGGATGAGTTGAAAAGCAGACCAGGAAAGCACTCCAAATTTGATAGCATGTGGAGTGGTCCATTTATCATTACTGAATGCAAGGAGCACAATGCATTTCAGTTATCAAATATGGATGGAGAAAATTTGCCTATCCCAGTCAATGGGATACACCTAAAGAGGTGTTTTGAGGTATGAGTGCCTTGTAAATCTGTAGATTAGGTTTTTGTTTTCAATAAGTGCTACTGCACAATAGTTTAGATCCCTTTTTGTTTTCCCTAAGTGCTGTCTAGCACAGTTGGAGGGGTTGCCTTCAGCATTTTTGTCTTGGTTTGATCTTCCAGGTGTTCTTCATTGCTGTTGTGTTGAGTTGCTAAAGTTAGGATTGTTTGTCAAGGTATATTTTTAGTCTCTATATGACTCCATGCCCAATGGATGCTTAAGGCCACTGATCTAATTGTTTAGTAGGTAAACATCCCATAGAAGTCACCAAATTGTTGACCTTTGTATGTTCGCATCGGCAAAGATATAGAAGCAAATGTACATCGACAAATATGCAAGGGAGAATGTATGTTCGCATGTACGTTCGCCTTTGTATGTTCACATATGCAAAGGAAATATGCAAGGCTGACATACAAAGGTAAATATACAAGGCATAATGTATATCGGCAAGTTACAAGGGCACATACAAAAGAGAATGTATATCGGTGCACATGCAAAATTGACATACAAGGCTGAATATACAATAGGTGGGGTCCACCTTGTATACAAGGGCGATTGTATCTTATATACAAGTCACATTGTATATGCTATATGCAAAGGCCAGATGCAAGGTAAATATACATCGCTGACATACAAAGTGTAGATGCATAGGGAAATGTCCAAGGGTCAAGATGCAAGTTGATTGTATATCAGGCTAGATACATTGAGTTCTGCACATACAAGGCCGAAATATACAAAGGTAAGATGCAATTGGTGGGGCTCGTAGGTATACAAAGAAGAAGAGATACAAGGCCTAGACCTGATAGCAATTCCAATCACCTCCATAATCATTTGAGGTCCGCGCTATTGTATGTCACATTTGTATGTGCAAATATACAAAGTGATATGCAAAGGGAGGAGATACAAACCAGACCCGACCCAGACGTCAATTTTGGCAAATTCAAGCGTTGAGTCCATGGCTTGTATATTGAGTGCATTGTATATTGTGATATAAAAAAGAAATATACAAAGGAAAAACATACAAGGCTGATCCAACTGGGAAATCAAATACAGCTAATGGTCACTTTGGGGTCTGTGAGTTGTATGTATTTATGCATTGTATATGCCAAGAAGATACAAAGAGAAGTGATACAAGCCAGACCTGTTGCAAAGTTACAAAATGGTTAATGATCTTTAGAGGTCCGCGCAATTGTATGTATATTTGCGATTGTATGTTTTCATATACAATCAGATATACAAAGGATTTTTGCATATGCCGAAGTAGAGTGTTTGCAATGTATAAGCGAGTCTACATTTTCCCTTGTATATTTTGCATTGTATATTGCAATATACAAAGGTCAGATACAACTGTGATATGCAAGATGGACCTGACTTGAAAATCAAATTTGGCATATTCAGCGTTGAGTCCGTAGTTTGCATATTGAAATGATTGTATATTGGCATATACAATTAGATATACAAGGTGATATGCAAAGGGATTTCAGCAAGACAATATGCATTGATGGCTCTGTTTTTAGTCATCCCGACGGCTGATGGAGGATGCGATGGCTCAACGATGGGTCCCAGCTTCATTTCAGTGACGAACTAGGTGGTGCCACATGTTAGGGGAGATACAGAGGCTGATTCAAAAGATAAAGACCTGCGTTTGTATGTAGGCGCATGCATATTCAAATGTATATACAAAGGCAGTTTGCATATGCAAGCACAGATTCAAAGGGTCATTCAGATGCTGATTCAGATCATGGATGCAAAGAGATATACACAGGAAGTTGAACAAAACTTTGACTACCCATATCTCCTCCATTCTAGCAAATTTTGACATGCTGCAAAAGGCAAAAATGCTTGTTTTTGCCTCCTCTTTCATTTGGTAGGTTTTTCTGGAGGATATATTCACTTTTTATTTTTAGATCTGGATTTGCATGTTTTGGTGACTGGATGTTTTAGCAGCCATTTTTAGGCAGGATGCAAATATTTTTTGCATTTATTGCTGCAGATTGATGATTCAGTAGCTTGCATTGAAGACCAAAGAATATCTCCTATCTGCCCTTGTTCAAGATATTTCACGCCATAACTTCTGCAGGTAGATGTCCCTTTAGGCAGAGATATTTTTCTATAGCTCATGAGGTGATTTTTTTTGTAACGGACTTAGGGCATTTTTGTAAATGCTATATATACATTGGATCAGATGTAATTAAGGGTTGGAGATTTTTAGCATTCAGGCTTTCTGTTTCCAAACAAAGCTTTCTGCTACTGTAACCTTGCCTTCTTATTGAATATATGCAAGCTATTTTACCTCTTTTATTGATTTTTCTAGTTTAGTGTGAATCTTCATATGACTGCCTATGAACATTTTTGTTCCTCTGAATCATCTTGTTTCTCACCTTTGCTAGAATCATTTGAATCAATGTATGTCTACTTGCTGTATCTGGTTATGTTGTGCATTTTTTCAGTATTGTGAGGGTTCTTTTATTCAACTTGGTGAATCACCTTTTCTTTTCAAGCTTTCTATTTTACCTTTCATTTAAAAGCATTCCTTCTCCCTTTTCCTATGAAAATTTAGTAGTTTTAGGTGATAACCAGTTAAGGAAGCCAGCCTTCTCTGGAGGTCTGATCTCATTTCGCAAGGTCCTACACTTCGAGATCATTCCCATGTTTCTCCAGATTGCTGAAGTTCTACAACTGTAGCAAGGGTGCAAATCTAAGAGACAACAACATCATCATCTACATCATCTCCAAAATTTAGGTCATTTGGACTTATCTACTGAAAGTTATCGCTATAAAAAAAATCACCTATTTTCACATAACAGAGCATTCAGGCAGTCAGCTAAAGGAGAAGGTTCCTAGAGCACTTATGTGACTTGTAGAGCTAAATGGAACATACCACATGGTGCATAAGGATCAAATAGACCTTCCTTAAGGTCTGCACCAAGTTTCATACATTTGCAAAGCAATACTAGTTGTTTAAGGCTGACCTATTTGTTCTACACATTACACTTTTCATTAGATTTTGTAACCTTACTTGGCTGACACGGAGGATTTCTTGAGCTTGGAGATTGTATATATAGATTTACAGGATGTTTTAGGAAGTCACTTGGTTAGAATTCATAGATAGATAGTCATATTCTTTTCAGAGAAGGTGTTTCAATTCCATATCTTACATGTATGTTGTAACTAGAATTCAAGCCTGTAAGCCCTAGTTTGTAAGATCGCATGTTGCCAATGAATAATAATTTTTGAACATATGATATATTTAACACTTGAATCATTCATTGTATTCTATATTTGAGTTGTTTCCATTGTGTTTACTCTTGCTGCACGACCTAGATAGTTCAGTCTATGGACCCTTTAGACCTCACTGTAGCAAGTGGTATCAAAAAGAAGCTTTGAATCCTTTGGGAGAAAAGTTGAGAAGGCATTCTATAAGGTCTTGTGGTGAAGCAAATTGCCAAACTAAGGTAGTCTACTTGTGTTTGTTAATCAATTGTCAATTGTGAGGGAGTTGTCACCTTGTAGCTAGATTGTCAAATTTGAGGAAGTTGCATCAGATCCTAGGAAGAGATGCCACTGAGGATAATACCTACTATAGGCACTCTGGCTAGAAGAATGGAGAAATTATGGAGATAATGAAAATATTAAAGGTTCAAGTAGATTCTATAGAAGAAGATAGGTGAAGAGGACTGACACCTCGACCAAATGTTGAAAGTGATGATGAAGAATTTCAATCCCCCAAACAAAATAAAGAAACCCTAGAAGAAGAAGAAGAATCAAGTTAAGTACATATGTTGAGAGCTATTTCAAAGATTGGAAAGTGACCTAGAGTGGAAGTATTGAATTACACTAGAAATTTGAATCCAGAGGAATTGATTAATTGGATAAATGACTTGGAGGAATATTTTGTATATGAAGAAATTGAAGATCCGGAGAAGGTGAGATTTGTGAAGACTAAGTTGAAAGGACATGCTACTATTTGGTGGAAAGAAGTTCAGTTGGATAGAAACAGAAGAGGAAAAGAAAAGATCATAAAATAGGATAGAATGGTTATAGAGTTGAAGACTCAGTTTATACCAGTTGACTATGAGTTGGAACTGTTGAAGAGATTGCAGAACATGAGACAAAAGGAGAAATATGTGAAGGAGTACACTAAGGAATTTCATAATATGATCACAAGGATAGGACATAGTGAAGCAATCAAGGAGAAAGTGGCAAGATACATCAATGGACTAAGATTGAACAATCAATCAGAACTAAGTTTGGTAAGGATGAAAATAATAGAAGAAGTATATCAGTTTTCCTTGAAAGTTGAAGACAAGTTGAATAAGAAGCATGAGCAGAGACAAAGAAGAAGAGGAGGTAAATTTCAAATAGGTAGAACATATTTAGGAGGAAACATATCATATGTGGAATAGATCGAACAAGATAATACATTCAAGAAACAAGACAAAGATAGCAATGCATACCAGAGAGATGACAAAACTCTTTACCATAGAGGGAATCATAATTCTTACCAAAGTGAAGGATACATGAGAGATGAAAGAGGATTGGATAAGAGAAAATTTAGAGGAACTTGTTTTAAGTGTGGAGGTGAAGGACATAGAGCATTTGAATGTAATCAGGGAAGTAAAAGTAAGAGGACAAAGAACAATGCAAGAATAGCTTATGTAGAAGAACTTGTTTGATCACCTAATTTCACTGGAAAACTAGAGAAAGGAGAATTATTAGTCATGAGGAAAGCATTATTTAAAGAAGAGACAAATGAAGAACCCCCACAGAGGGAAAGTTTGTCCTGGACCAGATGCAAATCAAGAGGTAAATGTTGTAAGCTAATCATTGATAGTGGTAGTATTGATATCTTGGTTTCAGTGGAGATGGTGACTAAGCTGAACTCGAAGAGATTGAAACACCCTAAGACCTATCAGATAGCATGGATTTAGGATGAACATAGTACTGGTGAGTGAATATTGTTTAGTGAAATTTCATATTGGATCTTATCATGATGAAGTATTGTGTGATATTATGTCGATGGATGTATGTCATTTATTGTTGGGTACACCATGATAGTATGATAGAAAAGCTATACATGATGGGAGAAAGAATACTTATACTGTAGTATCTAATGGAAATAAATCACCTTGATACCTTTCGAAGATGAACCTAAGAGTGAAGTATGTGGGAATGCTAGAATTTCTTTGGTTGATGGAAGGAAATTTCTGGATGGATTGAGACATGACAATATGTGTTTTGCTTCGATCCCTAAGAAGCATGGAATATTAAGTATGTTACAAGTAAGGGCCTAACTGGTGTTGTCATTGATGTCAACATACTTCTGTTGCATTGATGATAAGGATTGGATGAGTTGTATGCTGAGGATATTGAGAAAATTAGTCCTATCAGAAACAGAGAAGAATAGTGAAGACAGTGAGGTAAAGAACCCAGCTAAGATGAAGACTAGAGGATGCATGTCAAAGGGTTTGTAGATATGTGTGTTAAGATGATCCAATAAAGATTTCAGAGGTCCACATAAAGATTTGAAGAAGTTATGGCCGCTTAAGAAAAACTAGTTCTAGCAGATGTTCAGAGGTGACAGAGTGACACAGATAGGTCCGGTGAGATCTAGAATTGAAATATCTTGTTCTGTAGATTTAGTGGAGTGTTTAGGAAGTCAATGTGAATTGACAACTCAATTGGTTCATGGTATGGAGGTCTACAAGAATCTATTCCATTACGATAGTGATGACAGACTGTGTTCTTGAGGTTCCATATGAAGGAGAGAGTGATTTCAGTAAGCAGAAGTAGTGTGGATGTTCTTGGTGATTCAGGCAAGGTTGTGGAGGCCTTTGGATTGTGTCCAATTCATGTTGGTGGTCCTCATTGAAGATTGAGCTCGTAATTGAAGAATTACTTCCAGATGATGATGTTCTTCCTAAGTTTGGCTAACTGGATGAGTTACTCATCCTGTGAATGATCTTGAAGATGTTTTGTGAAGAATGGAATGTTCCTAAAGGAAGATTGAAGTCTCAGATCTGTGTGGCCAATAGTGTGTTGATTTGTGTAAAGTCTTTTTGTAATTAATCATGTTGTATTTGTGTATTTTCTCTATAATGTATGCCGACTTGGATGATTACTCCCAAGTCAGTGTCTTGTATAAATAACGAGTTGTAAATGTTGGCAAGAGACACATTGTAGCTTCATGAGTGTTGTCATTGATGGCAACAAAGATCTTCCCACCCATCCGTAGGACATAGTGTGCCTATATCGAAAGTCAAATTGAAGAGTGTTGTGGTCCGGTAAGCAAGAATAGAGCATGTAGCTAGGTCTGACAATCAGGTCCGGATCTCCTGGGGGGAGTATCTCAGCAAAGTGTGGACTTGGGAAAGTCAAGAGGAGTACCATGACTAATAGATTCTAGAGATTGAGCCTCTGGTGATGAAAGAGTGAAGAGATATGAACTCCTAAGTGTTGAGTTCCTCTTTGACAGAGTAGACTAAGGAAGAACTGACCGGCAGAGCATCAGACCTTTTCTGGATGAGATATTGATGGTGATCAAGTTTCTTGAGGTATCATTCATGATTGGCCAACATGATTGATGACTTCTATAAGATTCTCCTTGATACACACCACTTGATAAGCAAGGATTCAGCTGACAGACCAGAGTTTTGGATAATATAGACTATTCTGGATGCCGACTAGAAAGGTGTTGAAATCATTGGTGCGGATATATATACAAGATGGATTTGGTTGCGAAGGTGTGTGTGGTGTGTGTGTAAAGTGCAAAGAAGAGCAAAGAATAGTGTGGAAATAAAGATAGAGGTCAGGTATGTGACAGAACAACAGCACTAAGGCAGAGGAAGAATGAAGTGCAGTAGATCAGTATATTGAGCTTAACCAGAACTAAACCTAAGCATATGTGGATGCTTCTCATCAGTTCAAGTCTCTAGTTTCTTTCTATAAACTATTGTAGGCAGTGAGCCACTTGTGAGCAGTGTGCTCAGGTAGTGAGCCCTAATTGGCAAGTGCCATCTTGTACTATCTTATTCTTTTAATAGAGAATACATCTTGGGTTAATCACCCCATGGTTTTTTCCCTTAATAGGGTTTTCCACGTCAAAATCATTGTGTCATGTGTATTGATGTTCTTTCTATTTCATGGTTATGTTTGCTTATATGATTTGATGTTGCATTAATTGTTAAGAAAGATTAGAAAGTTGAAGTATTTAAGATAACTGATTCAACCCCCCTCTTAGTTATCAACAATTAGTATTAGAGCTAAGTTTCTCCAAACAAGAGTCTAACAGCTTGAGGAAGATCTGGGAATCTCAATGGATATGTATGGTATGAGGGAACAACTTCAGTCTGCCCTAGATGATCTTGAGCAATCTAACTCTGAAGTCAATGAATTGAAGGAAAGACTCAAACAGGATGATGATTTCATAAATGAACTAAAAGAGAAACTAAGTATCTCTATGAAAAAGAGAAAGGATCTACTTCAACAATTGGCAAGTCAAGGTGAAGCCAATGATACAAATGCAGATCTGAAGGAGAAAAACAAGTTATGTGAAAAGTTATCAAAAGAGGTCATTATGGTAAGACATGAAATGGAATCAGGAGTTATGAAATTCACCCAAGAAATTGAAGAGAAAAGAAAAACTAAAGATGATCTAAGACAATCTCTCAAAGAGAAATCAGAAGACTGCCACAAAATGGATAGAATAATCAAGCATCTAGAATCTGATCTTGAAGAAGCTAGAGATAATGAAGAACAACTTGAGAATCAGATTGACACTCTTAAAAGGGATCTTCAAACATCAAATGAATACAAAGAGAAATTCAAGATAAGCTCTGCTTAACTTGAAGTTCTTCTTCAAATCCAAAATAGGGTAGATGACAAGCAAGGCTTGGGGTATGAAAAAAGGTGAAAGGTCTGGATCTGGTCAGAAGAACTCCAGATCAGAAAATCCAAGAAACAGGCCTAGAAGAGTTCCGGTAAGGCAACCAAATGCTCAAAGGTATCCTTCCTTCAATGGATACTGCCACAATTGCAATAACTCTGGTCATAAAGAAAATCAGTATAGAAGAAGAATGAATTAGACTAATTCATCCTTCTCTAGACAGTGCTTTAATTGCAAAAGGTATGGTCACAAAACTCATGAATGCAGAAATATGCAAATGAACAATTCATTCAATGGTAGATGTTTTGCATGCAATAGAATGGGACATATGGATAATCAATGTAGATCAAGAGAATATCAGTCAAATATGCAAAGAAATGTTGTTTGTTACAATTGCAATACATATTGCCAAATTCTACAGAAGTAAGAATCAGGATAAAAAGGGTCCAGTGAATCATAATTAAAACCAAGACAAAGGAAAAGGAAAAGTGAATGCAGATGAAATTCAAAGAGAGATGAACAAGATATGGGTAAAGAGAAGTACAGAAAATGATGGGGATGGATCTGCACTAGAATCTGGTGCTGATATTCATTCCAGAAACTAAATAGATGAGCTCTGGCTCAGGGGGAGTAACAAAAGAAAACCATTTTCCCCCAACTAGTTAATAGGTGCCTGAAAGTGGCACATGAAAGGTTGCAAACTAAAAGGGCTCTCAGAGAAACATCTAAATAACCCTTTGACAAGATATGGAAGATCCGCAATAAATTTGAAGAGGTTAATCATCTAAGATTAATCTAGTTTAACAGTCATCTGGTAAGAACAGGTTTTTCACAGTTAGATCCGATATGATTCAAATTTGAGGTATCTTGATCTGCAGATAGATCAAATATTTGGAGAAAGGAAGATAGATTGTCATCAATCACCAATAATAACTCTAAATGTATCTTAGTGATCTGGAAAAGATCCTTCTCAGAACAAGGAGAACAAGGTAACTGGAATAACTTAAGTTGCACATTTAATGCAATATGGAATTAGGGTTTTCTCAAAGATAAAAGGGTTTATTTTCTTGTCACTTGTACATTTGTACTCAAGAAGAAGAGAAAAAGAGCTCTGCAAACAAATTATCTCAAGCCCCTCAAAGATCAACCACAAAAGACAATTCTTCCCGCAATTTGATCCAGCTCATTCCATGAAACCTAGAAGCGTAAAAAGGTATTCTTCACTCTTGATCAAACTCTCTCTTTGAATCTTTAATATGGCTACTCTGAATGTTGTAAAGATTTCTAATAGGCCTTGCCCCAAATTTAAGAAACATCCCTACAAATCTCTAGAAGTGGATCCCTTAGGGGCATTTTCCAGCATTCTGCATGGGGTTTTGCATGTTGAAGATGTTAGGGTATATATTCATGTGAACATTGAAGATTTTGGGGAATCCAAGCTGATAGATATCTATCACAATCAGTTAATATATGACTCATTTGAACTCAAACCATAGTATAAGGCTATCTGGGACAAACATTTTGCAAAATGTATTCATTTCCCCTGTTTTATAAAAGATGAATGGGTCCGATATGTTCTAAGTAGAATGCATGATAACTTTATATGGTTGACAAGGCCATTCAAGATAACCAAGGATGCCATTAGGGCAGTTACTAGATTGCACTCATCCAGTGGGATACCTACTCTCAAATCTGTCAAGAATCAGACAGTGAGTGAGACAACTAGATCAAAATTTGACAAGAGAGCAATGACAATTGAAGATGTCATCGATCCAGATATCAAATTTGCATCCATGATAATTGGTTACAAGATATATCACTCCAGCAGGGAAAATTCAGTACTCAGAACTACAATTTATACAGCTTATCAGATGTTAAAAGAAAATGTTGACTATGATCTTTGTGAGCTTCTTCTAAGCCAACTGTTGGAGAACCTACAAAAGATAAAAAAGGACAAGAAGAACTCATTCAAGTATGGTGGGCTGATATTATGTTTATTCTTCTACTTCATGAATGAGCTTCTCGGATCCAGTGGCTGGGTATGGCAGAATGATAGACATGTAGCCATTCAAATCAGAGATTTTATACATGGGCTTGGTGATGCCAAGGCACAAAATACAACACTTTGGGGCTATTTCAAGAACTTTCAAAGTATGATCTAAGCAAGAGAGAGAATTCCCCAATCCCTAGTTGAAAAATATAAGGATACAATATGCTTTATGGTAGAAACTGATCAATGCCTAATGGAGGTAGTAGAGCCAAGGATAGTCTGGATCATGCCAATGGGGTATGAAGTAGATGAGAAAATTGTAGAGCTACATGTTCAACACATGCTTAGTCAACCCAAGGATCCTAAGGCAGAAAGGTTTGGAACCTTTAAAGAGCTAAGTGTGAAGATCCATGTGGAGCTTAGACAACCGGAGATGAAGAGAAAAGTGAGAAAAGAAGTAGAGAATGTTGCCAAAAGGTATGGCATATCAAAAGAGGTGCTTGATGCAAATAGAGAGAAGATGGAAAAGGGCAAAGAAAGAAAAGGAAGAAACAGAAAAGGAGAGTACTCCGGTAGAAGCCCCCTCCCAAACTAGATCCTCTAAGAGCTCTACACCTGTCACTGCTAAGAGCTCAAAGGCATCAAAACTGGAAGCAAAATCATCTAGTAAAGAAGAAAAGAGAACTAAGACAAAGGCTACAAGATCATACACAACCCTCAAAGATGATGAAGAGACAGAATCTGATGAAGAGATCAAGAAGATGAAGAAGAAGAAGAAAGTATCTGGAGAATCCTCTACTGGTCTAGACAAGGAAGAAGAAAAGATAGATAAAAGTGTTGAGAAGCCTACTCTTGACGATATCATCGAGGCAATTACTGTGGATGGAAACCTGAAAACATTAACAGAATTCTATGATGAATGTAGTGAAGTTGACTAGAAGATCCTGCAAGATGCCACAGTCAGGTATCTAAATATCTACAACAAAGCTTTCATTGAAATCATATCTCTAATTCCTAAAAGCCTTGAGAAGGAACTTGAAATCAGAAAGAATAATGCTAAAGCAAAGGATATGGAGATCCGTGAACATATAGCCATTCAGCTCTATCCTTCCATCACTCCTAAGTAAAAGAATATGATCTTCAAAGATTGCAAGGATGAGTTCTGGAGCAAAGCTAGGATGAATTGGCTTATGCTTGGAAAAACTAACAAGGTGGCAAAAGAAACAGAAGACATCCTCCAGAATGCATACAAAAGATTCAATATTCCTATTATAGAGGACTTAGGTGATGATCCCTCTGCCATGGATGACAAAGAAGAATCTACTGAGACAATGGCAGAAAAGGCAAAGGAGACAAGTGAAGAGAAAGCTAAAGACTTAGATTCCTCTGCTCTGGAAGAGGAAGTTCATGAAGAAGAAGATACTTCTCTTTTGGATCCTCCTGTATACTTCAGAATTAAAGGAGAAGAAAGAAAAGAAGAGAGCATCAGTCAAGAAGAACAAGTAAAGGGAAGTGAAGAAGGTCAAACAGAAAAGACCATAGATGATAGTGCTAAGGCTGCAGAAGGGGAGAAAACCCTATCACCGACAAGAGACATAGCAGAAGCAGTCAAAGATTTCTTAACCAAAGAGATGATGGAATTTGATGAACCAGAACTTCTTCAAGGTCCATTCAATTTTGACTCCCTCTCCCTGGTTCAAACCATGAAGCTAGCATCCTTTACTTCAGCAAAGGCAAAAGAAAAACTTTTGAAGTCTCACATGGAAGACTGCAAGCTCATAGAAATTGCATCCGGTGTATTGGAGAAAATCATGCCATCCTTCTAAAAGGATCCTTCGGCCTCCACATCCGGTAATCTAAAGTCTCTTGTGAATTTTGTTCATTCACATTTTGATTCCTTAGAAAAGTCAACAGAGGAAAAGGTCCGGAAGGAGTTTTTGGAAAAGAGACTCTTTGAAGTACAAGGTCTAATAAAAAATGATAGGAAAGTTATGGATATTGGAATAAAGAGCTTAGAAAATGCTCTTAAAGATGGAGGAGATATCTATAAATTTTGTTTATCCTGGCCTAAAGTGACCAAGGATATTGAGAAGAAAGTAAAAGAGCAAGAGGATAAACTGTTAAGTTTATCTCAAAGTTTTGATCCTCTCTCCTCCTCCTTAGTAAATCAAGAGTGTAAGACTCTTGTAGTCATAGATGAAATAAAGAAGCTTGAGAAGGAAAAGAAAAATAGAATAAACAGGTTGAGTGAACTTAGAGGGATCATCATCCCTAAGTTAGAGGCCATGCATGAGGCCCTAACTGATGCTCAGGCCACAACCCAGACCAATGATCCATCAGATCTTAAGAAGGCAGAAGCGTTTGTGTTCTTGTTGAGTGGTCACATCTCAATTTTGGACAGGATGAAGCAGAGTTGGGCTATAGAAGTTATATAGTTGAAGAATACTTTTGCAGACATACTTAAGTACATGTAAGTACAACTTGTATATACAATTATGCGGATATGTATAGATTGTTTTTCTTAAAAATTTTGGTGTGCGGACCCTACCCTTTGCCATTGATGTCAAAGGGGGAGAGAGGAGCAATGAAAAATGTGGAATCCAGCTAAGGGGGAGCTCCAATAAAATGTACATTAGAATAGAGCATCAGCTAAGGGGGAGTGTAGTGTGACACTTAGCCATTTTTCACTAAGTGTTGCCATCAATGCCAAAGGGGGAGATTGTTGGCAAGAGACACATTGTAGCTTCATGAGTGTTGTCATTGATGGCAACAAAGATCCTCCCACCCATCTATAGGACATAGTGTACCTATACTGGAAGTCAGATTGAAGAGTGTTGTGGTCTGGTAAGCAAGAACAGAGCATGCAGCTAGGTCTGACAATTAGGTCCGAATCTCCTGGAGGGAGTATCTTAGCAAAGTACGGACTTGGGAAAGTCAAGAGGAATACCATGACTAATAGATTCTAGAGATTGAGCCTCCGGTGATGAAAGAGTGAAGAGATATGAACTTCTAACTGTTGGGTTCCTGTTTGACAGAGTAGACTGAGGAAGAACTGACCGGCAGAGCATCAGACCTTTTTCAAATGAGATATTGATGGTGATCAAGTTTCTTAAGGTATCATTCATGATTGGCTGACATGATTGATGACTTCTATAAGCTTCTCCTTGATACGCATCACTTGATATGCAAGCATTCAGCCGATAGACCAGAGTTTTGGATAATATGGACTATTCCAGATGCCGACTAGAAAGGTGTTGAAATCATTGGTGTAGATATATATACAAGCTAGATTTGGTTGCGAAGGTGTGTGTATAAAGTGCGAAGAAGAGTAGAGAACAGTGTGGAAATAAAGATAGAGGTCCGGTATGTGACAGAACAACAACACTAAGGTAGAGGAAGAATGAAGTGCAGTAGATCAGTGTATTGAGCTTAACCAGAACTGAACCTAAGCATATGTGGATGGTTCTCATCAGTTCAAGTCTCTAGTTTCTTTCTATAAACTATTGTAGGCAGTGAGCCTCTTGTGAGCAGTGTGCTAGGGCAGTGAGCCCTAATTGGCAAGTGTCATCTTGTACTATCTTATTCTTTTAATAGAGAATACATCTTGGGTTAATCACCCCATGGTTTTTTCCCTTAACAGGGTTTTCCACGTCAAAATCATTGTGTCATGTGTATTGATGTTCTTTCTATTTCATGGTTATGTTTGCTTATATGATTTAATGCTGCATTAATTGTTAAGAAAGATCAAAAAGTTGAAGTATTTAAGATAACTGATTCACCCCCCCTCTCAGTTATCAACAGTAAGGTTATTTCAAAATCATTTTTTTGGGAGAGATGAGAGAGTGGTAGAGAGAAGAGAAGTGAAAGGTAGAGTAGAAGTATTGGGCTTAAATGGAACTGACTCAAGCATGGTGAAGATACTATTCTTTAGTTCAAGTATGTAATATTCATTATTCTGTAGATAGTGTGTCTCCTGTAGGTAGTGGGCCTATTGTGAGCAGTGTGCTCAGGTAGTGAGCCCTAATTGGCATGTGCCATTTTATTCTTTCTATTCTTCTAACAGAGAATACAATCTTGGGTTAGTCAGCCCATGGTTTTTCCCTTAACCAAGTTTTCCATGTTAAAAATCTTGGTGTCATATGTGTTAATTTGCTTTTGCTCTTGAATTGTTGCATTATGTTTCCATGATTTATTTATTATTATACTACTGAACTAAGAAAAGGATTTAAGTGATTGATTGCAAGAAAGTTCTGGACAATTTATTCACCCCCCCTCTCAGTTGTCTATCATAAATCTAACAATTGGTATCAGAGCCAAGTTCCTCTAAAAGAAGCTTAACTGCTTGAGGAGATCCAGGATGCCATCCTACAAGAAGGATAGTCTGAGGTTTGATGGAACCAATTTCACTCTTTGGAAAAGTCACATGGAATGCCACTTACAATGTATGGGAATGCAGTATTGGATCATGGCTTCAAAGAAGTATACTCCTCCACAGAATGGTCTGAGTACCGTAGACGAAATCAGAGATGCTGAAAACAATCTGTGGACTAAAGAAGCTCTACTAAGTGCCTTATGTAATTCAGAGCTGACAAATGTTATTGATCTAAAAACTGCATATGAGATTTGGCAAAAACTGGAACTTTTGCATGAAGGAGACAAGTATGTCAAATGTGCCAAGCTGCAGAGTCTGAAGGGAAAATTTAAAAACCTGAAGATGAGAGAAGATAAAAATATCACTACATTTATGCCAAGGGAAAATGAGCTTGTTTGTGGTATTAGATGTGCTGGTGGAGTCTTGGATGAAGATGAGATTGTTGGCAAAGTCCTCAGATCCCTTCCTGATTCTTACAAATACAAGGTGTAGACACCCAAAATTTGTATCAAATTTGTCCATATCTTGCAACACCTTGTTAAACCATTATCCTAGACATCATAAGCCATTTTTTCCTAAATCCCACTCTTAATCCCGCTTATCCATTAGCCAATTAATTAAATAAATTTTATTTATTTAATTAAAATCTCATTTTAATCCCATCCTTATCACCACTTAGCCAATTAATTAAATAAATTTTATTTATTTAATTAATTTCCCATTCATATCCTAATCCCAATTTCCAATTAATTAAATAAATCTTATTTATTTAATTAATTTCCAACTCATATCCCAACTAATTCAAATAAAATATTTGAATTAAGTCCTCACCTTTCATCACATTTTGACACTTGTCCATTTCTCAATTCAATCATGTGTGGTAGTACAACTTTTATTTAAAATCTTTCACATGCACAACTAATGGGACCTAATTTTAGTATTTATGTACACAATCACACATAAGCCCTATCCTTCTCCTTACACTTGTCAAATGACTACAACTCCCTTGAAGAGTGGGATAACTGAATCAATCCTAGCCATCCACATCAATCATGTAGCCTTTCAATCTCAGCCATCCATTGGAACCAAGCCTTTCCTATAAAGCAAGCCTCTCTTGAGCCATTAGAGAGGAGCTGAGAGGAGATTAGAGAGAGGAGATTAGCTGGAGATTTGGGGATTCTTCTTAATGTATTGAGCTTCAAGTACCCTTATTTTGCCAAATTTTCATCTCAAGCCATCATCCATCCTCTTTCATCTATCTAGCTTGCATCTATCAACCATCAATCATCTATCATGTATCTTCTTATCAATGTTATGCTACAGAATCAAGCAATCAACACAACAAATTGATGAATTAAATAATTCATCTTGCATATTTGAGGTATTGAATGATTTGGGTTTAGGTTATGCATTTTATTGTTTGATCATTTCCATTTGCAAATCCAAATTTTTTGATATACATTTTGGCATGCCCGGTGGGACTCACTTCGCTTGATCTTTTTTGTAGGTTTTTGTAGTAAAAATTTGCATTCATATAACCCCCATTGTCAAGTTTTGTAGGTTTAATTAACTTTTTGTTGCAGATCTTCTATCTTTTGGACAAAACCCTAGGTTTTAAAGATTTCATCATATCTTCCAAACGGCTGCAAATTTTTCTACAATATTTTTTACAAAAGTTTGTCCATGATATAAGGAAGCTACAATAGAAAAATTTGGGTTCATCGCGATTTTTGTGGGAGTTATTATATTTTTATGTTTTTTCATAAAATCACAATTCTGGGCATAAATCGGTGAATTGTTTGGAAATTTTTACATTTCTAGAAAGCCCCTGAAATTCTAATGGGGGTCTGTGTTTTACAGATTTAATTTGGAGGTCATTTACAGTGCAAAAAAAAAAAATCTTTGCCGACTATAGCTTTTCCATAAATCGGCATTTCTGGGTGCAAAATAGGGAATTTTTCTGATTTCTTTACATTTTTCAAAATCTCTCTAAAAATTAATAGGGTTCCCTTCTTTTATTTTTTTATTTTTGAACCAAAAATATATCGAAATAATACAATCTAATTCAGCTATGTTTCTAAAATTACAATTTTCCTTGCCTGATGAGCTTATTTTTTATGTCTGCATTATAATATCATTTTTTTGATATTGTAGGTGATAATAAGGAGCTTTAGGAGCAGCAATATCAATCATATACAATAGTTTGGAAAGTGAAAATAATCTGGGTGCATTGTTTTCTATCTTTCATCTTTTCATTTCAATCAATGTTGTTTGCAAACACATTTCAATTTGGGCATAAAATGAACAACTTGTTTGCAATCATACCATTGAAATTGGGCTAAAATGAATCATTGTATTCCATCACATTTGGATTTGGGCTTTAAAAATAAACAAGTGCTTGCATTGTCTTCCACACATTGAATTTCTAAGGTTAATAAACCCCATGCGAGTGTGACCAAATAAATGTGTATGCTCTCTCCTCGCGTCCTAACATGAACTTGGAGATCAAAAACATTTACTTGTGTTGCTTTTGTTTAAACCTTAGTGAAGCCTGACTTGGTGGGAAAAGAGGTACTCACCCCAAGGGAATGACCTCAAGCGGTACTTTCATCCGGTCTGCTATAAAAATTAGAAGATAAGGTGAAAGGCAAGTCTAACCGGTATTAGCTCTCACCATACAGTGCTAACTTGAAAGGAGGTGTACCATTGTGTATATTAAAACTCCTAGTAGGGTTAGTTAAAGTCTTAAGTGGCTTGCTAGATGCTCGTGGGGTGCCGACCCCCCAGATTTTTAGTAGAACCTTGTGATAGTGGCCTTGCCTTGACTAGGACTTGTTGAAGTGTCTTCACATGCTTGCTTAACCATCATCACATTCTTCCAAACTAACAAATTGCTTATGTGTCTTGCATGAGTGATTCATGTGTGTATATGCATAATCATTTGTTTGAATATTGACACATCAAGCTCTAAACACCTAAACACATAAAGACAAGTCATCCTACACATTCCTCCAACAACATTCAAACCCAATCACTTTCATCCCAAACATAGCCTGGTCATCATCTAATCTTGTCATTCCATATCACATCCTATTACTATCCTAATCATATACACATCATCATCGAATCATAACCAAGCACTTGCCAAAAATGACTTAAGACTTAAACACTTGTGTGACATCATGTCAACCTTAGAGGACCTTCAAAAGCTCCTTCATATGCTTCGCCACATGCATGCAAGCCAATCACCTTTAGAGTAGCAAACCTTTCAAAGCATTTAAGAACTAATTCAAATATGTCAAACAAACCAATCCTCACACATACAATGCCTCTTGGAAGAAATCCAACACCTCATGGCCACTTGCAAAGTCCAAGGACCATCATATCTAGCACCTATCCCATCATATCTATCCAATCATCAACCCAATTCGATACCAACTTATTCCATTTCTTTTAATGTTATCCCTTATCCACATCAACACATCACTTCACAACAACCCATTCAACAATTCCAACAACAACAAATCATATCATAACAAAAAATCCAAACACCATCTCAACGTCAACAAATTCCACCTCAACACTATGTGTCATCCACATCAACTTCTTACCAAACCCAAGACCTTTTATCTACATATCCTACTATTTCACCCAACCACCAAGACTATCAATGGCCTCCACAACAAGCACAAGTGAGCCTAAGTCCACCTTTACAACAAGAAGCACATGCAAGTCCAAGTGGCCCCTTGTACATAAATCAAATGAGCCCAAGTTATCCTATGCAAAAATTAATTACCTTTGACAAGAGAGATACTAATCTAGCCAATGCATCTTATGAGTGGCCTTCATCATCCAATCACATGCCAAGACATGAGCCTACTAGCCCTATCATAAGACCACCATGTGATTCTACCCCTAGTCCATTGGTCCACCAACCTTCATCACCTTCATCCTCGTGTTCTACCAATCTTCCAAAACAAGATCCCTTGGACACAACTGTACAACAATTGGTTCAAGCAAATTTGATTGAGCTACCACCAATAAGCTTTTGAACCAATCTTTAAACCCCCTTGGTATAATGAAAACCATTATTGTGCATACCGTAGGTATAAGGGCCATACAAAAACCAATTATGTCAAACTTAAGAGATTGATCACAAACCTCATAAATTGTGGTAAGATTGTCTCTTCATCCAATCCAATTAGCCCCCAACCTAATCCTAGTCCTAAGCCTACAACATCATCTACTATTATTTCTCATCCATTATGTTGCCCATCCACTCATACCCTTGCGAAGGATGTGATCCATTGGCTACTAGCTAGGAATAAACTACCTCCATGTCAAACACCCATTCAAGAGCCTACCAAAGAACTTCCAAAGGTCATGTCCAATCCTATAATCCCATCATGTGGTCCACCTATCCTTGAGCCTATCCAAGAGCCCTTAATTAACATTCTTAGCCTTTCAAGCCCATCATGTGACCTACAAGCCATCAAGCCTATTCAAGAGTCTCCTATTATGATTCCAAGTCAAGAGTCATCATGTTCTCATGTTGTTGATCAAGAGCCTATCTAAGATCCTTCCACTTCCATTCAAGCAACCCAAGAGGTATGTCAAAGGTTTAATCCTAAGCATGTGGAAACATTAAACCCTAGTCCAACTCAAGATCAAAACACTTTCATGCAACCCATCCATAACATTTACCTTCTTTATGATCAAGATGATACCTATGAAGAAGCTATCCATGAGCACCTTGATCCTATCTATAATCCTATATCTATCCATGAGAAAGATATCCACATTGCTCCTAGTCATCTGCCATCTAGCCCTATCCATAATGAGCAAACATCCACTTGTCATGATGAGACACTTGTCCCCCAAGTAAGAATAAAAGATCAAACAAATAACTTGGATCTTAGTGAACACAATGCTAATCAAGATCCTAATGATCCTCCTTCCACATCCACTATCGATTCCACTTCAAGTCCACCATCATGTCCTATTGGTCTTACCATCCTTATACATGAATGTTCTTCCTTAGGAAAACAATGACCTTTATCCACTTCACCTTCCCTATCCAATAAAGAGCTCAAGTCTAGTTCCCTAAGCACACCTAGTCCCATTGTCCATTGCATACTCCAAAACATGAACTACCAAGGCAAAGGCCAAGGCTTTTATGAACAAGGTATTTTGGAGCCAAACCATGTCAAGATCCCTCCATGCTCATATGGCCTTGGATACACACCCCAAGGTAAACAAGGCCAAGATGTTGGTAATTCCTCCATCCATCCTAAGTCCACTTTCTATCGCAAACCTTATCATATACCTAAGACATATGTAGCCATTCCATCTCCATCATCCTATAAATGTCAAAAGCATGTGACTGTACACCTTCCACCATCCACTTTGCCTCCACTTTTACCAACTCTAAATATCCCTCCATCCACCTTGCCACCGTTGCTTCCAACACCTAACATACATATCATTCATAAGTATCCTTACATCCCTAATCATGACCAACAAAAGCACACATCACCTAAGCATAAAGCTTCCAATCATTCCACCCACTCCACCCACCCCATGGGATTCAAAAGAAAAAAAATTGATGCCTCTACCTATAAAGCTAAAAATCCTACCAAAAATCCTAAAGGTCTTCATACCTTAGGACATAAAGAATCAAAATCAAAGCAAAGTTCATCTAAGTAGCCATCTAAACCCTTACCTCCAAATACAAAGCCCAAAAGAAAAATGGTTTGGGTTCCTAAGCAAATAGCTAGCAAGTCAAATGAGGCATCCTCATCCACATCTCAAGAATCCCAACCACCTATATCCATCCAAGAGCCTATTTCGATCCAAAACTTCCACTCCCTTCAAAAATCCCACAAGCAAAACAAAAGCACTAAAAATACTAAATCTATGTGGGTTCCTAAATCAATTCATCAACCATCTCCTAAGCAAACATCTCCATTGCTTTCTACATGACCATCCCATCAAAAGCTTCAATGTTTATCACGGTGTGTGTAGCCTTTGGTCATAGTTCCCTTCCACTCCGCAGCACCTCCACATAACTACATCTCCCCATCTTCCATCCATTATCCTACATATCTTCCCCAACACCTTCCTATGGTCCATGCTTTTGCATAAGTCTGATATAATCCACATCATAATCCACTATCCCCATCTATCCATCCTTACATGAACCTTTCATAATCCACATCATAATCAACTATCCCCATCCATCCATCCTTGCATGAATCTTGCATAATCCACATTATAATCCATTATCTATCTAATCCATCTCCCATTCACGTAATCCCTTATCAACATCTATGAGCATAATGACATGGTCCATGCGAAGACATCATCCATCTCTAAAGGGACACTATCAACCTTCATAGCACTAGACACTTGAGTCCCTCCTATCCATTACCATGGTGAAAACCTGGTAAACAGGCGCCATGTGTAATTGTCATCCCATCTAAAAAAAATCAAAAAAAAAAAGAGAAAAGAAAAAAAATCAAAATAGTAAATATAAATCCTTTCATCCAACAGTGAAAACCTGGTAAACAGGTGCCTTGGATAAGTACCATGATGAAAACCTGGCAAATAGGCGTCATGTGTAGGTTGATCTTCTACGTCACTTACACTTGGGGGCACATTGTCTCATCCAAACTATTCATTTCCAAACTATCTATCCCATTATATCATTTTCCATCCTATCATGTCCTACCATTACCATACCATCCTACCATCCTTAGCCATTACATAAACATACCTATCCTATTGAACCCATTTATCCTCCCTTTTCTCCTTTTGATTTTGATGAAGACATAGGGGCAAATTGTTGAAACATGTTTGGATATTTCTTGACATACCTTCTTTCCAAACCAAGTCCTATCCATTGACCATTTATCCATCCCATTTAAACCAATCCATCATGTCATCCTATCGTCATAAGTGCCATGTAAAATTCAATCTTATCATCCCATTGTCATGAGCCTTGTCATGTAAAAATCCTAAGCATTACCACCTAGAATGGGGCAAGTTCTTCCTATGCAACATAGCCTTTTGGAGATCACATCCTAGCTCCCTTATAGTCCATCCACTATGGCGTACCATTATCATGAGCTTTTTGTCTTATAGCTTATCCCCATCCATTTAGCATGATCCCATCCTTTTAACCATCCAATCCCATTCATCCATCCTTGCACCTAGACTTGGTTTCCCATTATCATTGGTATCTAGCACAAAGGCTACCCAGATTATAAATCCATTGACATTCCAAAACAAAAATAAAAAAATCCCCAAAAAATCAAAATATCCCAAAAAATCCAAAAAAAATCAAAATATGTCAAAATATTCCAAAAATACAAAAAAAAATCCAACAAAAAATCCAAGTAATAAAACCAATCAGATCATCCAAAATAATCCACTCCATCAACATTCAATCAAAATCATCATCATCATCATCAATTCTTCTTATCAATAACATTCATTCATCCATTTCAATCAATCACTTCTTCCAATCATATCAATCAAATCAATTTAAGCAATGATCTTAAATCCAAGTCACACTAATCCATATCAAGCAAGCTAATCAATCAAGGAACATTATCCAATCAAATCAACAGGTTTTGATCCTAATCTTGTCATGAGCCCAATCAATCATCATCAATGGGATATATTGTTCCCACATCATCCTTGTGTTGATCTAGGGATATAGCTTTCCCCAAAATGACAACACTATCTATAATCATTATCAATCAAACAATCAATCATTGGTTTATGCCTTGACAAGGGCAATACCTTGTTTGTTTTACATCCTTTGAGCACACTGAGAACACTTGCTTATGCTTAGATTGAGTGGACACTCCAATCATCACACCATCACTATCATCATTCAAAACAATCCAATCATCAAAACAATCAACCTAGCAATAGAAATCATCACAACCAAAGAACATCAAGCCAACCATCAGAACAAATCCAATCACTTCAGCAAATCATTCCAACACATATCATCACATCATCAACATTTCATCAATCCCAATCAATCCATTTTCATCATCTCATCAATAAAACATCAAAACTACATCTCATTTCCATCGTTAAGTGCCTTGATCCCATGGATATAGGGTATGTAGGTAGTTTGGAGTACAAAGGAAGTGCCCAGATTCAGGTACAGGTGATTTTCCTCTTTCTTCTCTTATCATTTCTTCTATCATCTATCTTCTACATTAGCAATAAACAACTTCTACTCAATCTATCATTCAATCAATCCATTTCCTTAAATCAATCAATCATCAATTCAATTCACTCCTTGATCAATCTTCATCCATCATTTCATCATCTTCAAATCATTCCAAGCAATAAACTCAAATGCAAGTCATCCTTAATCCATACCATCAAGTTAATCAATCAAGCCAAGTTATCTAATTGCAATCAATGGTCTTGAGCCTAGCCTTGTTGTAAGACAAATGAATCAATCAATCAGCCAACCAACTCAGCAAACAACCTTGTGTTGATCTAGGGATATAGCTTTCCTTGGAACACTCTCAACTATCATCAATCAACAACCAATCATTGGTTTACAGCTTGATAGGGGCAATACCTTGTTTGTTTTTGAATCATTTGTGCATGCTTGTTTGCTTTCTTGTGTGTGTTATCATTTTATCTTGCATTTGCATCATATCAATATCAATCCAGCTAATATTCATATCTTGTATCTTGACAAGGTTGTATTACGCTGGGGCACAAGACACATCGTCACCCTAGTCCTTATACCTTGGTGCATAACGTCTAGTGCTATATCAAACATCATGGTTGCTCACTTTCTATTGCAGCATAACACATCATCATTTCTTCTATCCATTCTCTTATCCATCTTTCTTAGCCAATCCCTTTCTTTTCGAGAGCATACCCATGTTTCTCCAACCCGCCTATCCTCTTGAGGGGGCATCATCATCCCATTTCATCCTCATCACCATCATCATATCCTTACATCATCCTATCTTTCCCTCATCCTATCCTACATCATTATCATCATCCCTATTGATTATCCATACCTTAGCTTCTTTTAAATGATGTTACTTAACATAAATCTTATCATCTCAAACATCAGCTCAAAGAGGGGCAAAATGTAGATACCCAAAATTGTCCCAAATTTGTCCATATCTTGTAACACCTTGTTAAACCATTATCCAAGACATCATAAGCCATTTTGTCCTAAATCCCAGTCTTAATCCCACTTATCCATTAACCAATTAATTAAATAAATTTTATTTATTTAATTAATTTGACATTCATAATCCCACTTTCCAATTAATTAAATAAATTTTATTTATTTAATTAATTTCTCATTCATATCCTAGTCCTATCCTAATCATCTTCCCAATTAATTAGATAAATTTTATTTATTTAATTAATTTCTACATCATATCCTAATCCCACTTTCCAATTAATTAAATAAATCTTATTTATGTAATTAATTTCAAACTCATATCCCACCTAGATAAAATAAAATATTTGAATTAAGTCCTCACCTTTCATCACATTTCGACACTTGTCCATTTCTCAATTCAATCATGTGTGGTAGTACAACTTTTATTTAAAATCTTTCACATGCACAACTAATGGGACCTAATTTTAGTATTTATGTACACAATCACACATAAGCCCTATCATTCTCCTTACACTTGTCAAATGACTACAACTCACTTGAAGAGTGAGATAACCAAATCAATCCTAGCTATCCACATCAATCATGCAGCCTTTCAATCTCAGCCATCCATTGGAACCAAGCCTTTCCTATAAAGCAAGCCTCTCTAGAGCCATTAGAGAGGAGCTGGGAGGAGATTAGAGAGCGGAGATTAGCAGGAGATTTGGGGATTCTTCTTAATGTATTGAGCTTCAAGTACCCTTATTCTACCAAATTTTTATCTCAAGTCATCATCCATCCTCTTTCATCTATCTAGCTTGCATCTATCAACCATAATCATCTATCATGCATCTTCTTATCAATGTTATGCTACGGAATCGAGCAATCAACACAACAAATTGATCAATCAAACAATTCATCTTGCATCTTTGAGGTATTGAATGATTTGGGTTTAGGTTATGCATTTCATTGTTTGATCATTTCCATTTGCAAATCCAAATTTTTTGATATGCAAAAGGTTGCTACTATTGAAGAATTTAGATCCTATTTAAGTATCACAAGAGATCAATTGGTTGGTAAATTAGCTGCATTTGAAATGACCGAGTTTGGAGATACACCCCCCAAGACTAAATTTGCATTCAAATCTAGTGCCTTTGTAAAAGGAAAATAAAAGTTTGATCCAGGAGAGAACTCTTCAAAGAAACTATCATGGTATGAAAAAGAAAGAAAAGACCTAGAAGAAGATGAAGCAGAAGCTACTCAATTTGAAGCCCTTATTGCAAAAAGATTGCCAAGAGGATTTGGTAAGTATGAGGGGAAATTACCTTTTAAATGCTTTAACTGCAATAAGATTGGTTATTTTGCTTCAAGGTGTGCGGAAAGATTTTCAAGGCCAGATCCTAACAGATCAAGGTTCTAAAAGAAATGTTACTATGTTCATGAAGATGATGATGAAGGAGTAACATGTGATGAATCAGAGACAGGAAACAAATTCAAAAGTGACTAGGTGTTTATTACCATCAAGGAAGAAGATCTAATGCCCTTTGAATCTGTCAATCACAAAATTGTAGAAAGAGCTTTGGCTGCCCAAGTTGAAGAAAAGGAAGATTGGGTCATTGACAGTGGATGCTCCCACCATATGACAAGTGGAAAAAATAAGTTCATAGATTTGGAAAGGTATGAAGGAGGTGTGGTAAAATTTGGTGATAATTCTACTGGCAGAATTAGAGGTAGAGGAACCATTTCTTTTGATGGAAAGAACAAAACCAGTAATGTACTATATGTTGAAGGTCTGAAGCACAATCTTCTTAGTTTTGGATAGTTGGTGGACAAAGGCTATGATCACTAATTCAAAAATAGAAAATGCAAGATCTTTGAAATTTTTAGAACAGAGATTGCATCCAGTACTCAAACAAAAGGTAATATCTTCCACTTGGTTGGTACTGGTAAAAGTTGCTTATTTGTTTAAATTGATCAGAGTTGGTTGTGGCATAGAAGAATGTGTCATGTAAATTTTGATAATATCATCAAGATAAGCAATACCCAGGCTATGAGAGATCTTTTAAGATTGGTGAAACCTACTAATAGTTTGTGCAAAGAATGTCAGTTGGGTAAGCAGAGCAGAGTCACATTGAAAAGTAAGGAATAGTCTTCTATCAGATTATTGGACTTAGTTCATACTAATCTATGTGGTCTCGAAATAATTAGAAGTGTGCAAGGTGATAGATACTTCATGCTATTAATTGATGACTACTCCCAGATGATGTGGGTGACTTTTCTGAAAGAGAAATTAGAGGCTCTTGAGAAATTCAAAATATTCAAGGCTATGGTAGAGAATGAAACTAAATTGAACATAAAATGTCTAAGGTCTAACAGAGGTGGAGAATTCACATCCAGTGAGTTCATAGAATTCTATGAGAAACATGGAATAAAAAGATAGTTGTCTACTCCAAGGACTCCATAGTAGAATGGAGTAGTGGAGAGAAAGAATTGGACCATCAAGGAAGCATCTAGAACCATGATGATGGAAGCAAATGTTCCTCAAATCTACTAGAGAGAAGTTGTAAGCACTATAGTCTATACTCCTAATCAAGTACAAATTAGAAGCAATACTGGTAAGACCCCTTATGAACTCTAGTTTGGCATCACTCCCACTGTGAAGTATTTTATAGTCTTTGGTAGAAAATGTTATATTAAAAGAGATGAAGACCTTGGAAAATTTGATGCTAGAAGTGATGAAGGAATATTCTTGGGTTATTCTACTCAAAGCAGAGCTTACCGGATTGAAAGATTATAACACATACAAATGTGAAGGTTAATGAAGGTATTGAAAGACCCTCAAGGTTTTATGAATATGATGAAGATGATCATAATGATGTTTTGGTCCAAGAAGTCTAAGCCCCTTCTATGATTCAGATCTAGACTGATCCAAAAAATCAGGAAGAAGAGATAAGTTTGAATGAACCTATTCAAGAAATAGAAGTGTAAGAAAGCTCCAAAATTCTCAGGTATGTAAGACTAAATCACTCTAAAGATCAGATCATAGGTGATAAAAGCAAAGGTGTTCAAACAAGAAGAAAGATTGCTCAAGATTCAAAAACGTATTGTCTGATTTCAAAAATTGAACCAAAGTCAGTAAATGAAGCATGCAATGATGAAAGCTAGACTAAAGCAATGGAGGAAAAGCTAATGTAAATTGAGAAAAATCACACTTGGGATCTTGTTCCTAGACCTAGAAACAAGAATGTGATTGGAACCAAATGGGTATTCCGGAACAAACTGAATGAAGTTGGTGAAGTAGTCAGAAACAAAGCCAGATTGGTCTGCAAGGGTTACTCTCAAGTAGAAGGAGTTGATTTTGAAGAAACTTTAGCTCCAGTGGCAAGAATTGAAGCAGACAGGTTATTTCTTGCCTTTGCTACCTTCAAAGACTTTAAAGTATATTAGATGGATGTCAAGTCTGCCTTCCTAAATGGAGACTTGGAAGAAGAAGTATACATTGAGCAATCGGATGGATTTCAGTTGTTTGATCATGGTGATATGGTCTGCAAGTTGAAGAAAGCATTGTATGGACTTAAACAAGCCCCAAGAGCCTAGTATGAAAGACTGGATAAGCATCTTTTGAAGATCAGTTTCAATAAAGGTACTGCTAATAGTAACTTGTACTTCAAAATTGATCATGAAAATATCTTGATTGTTGAAGTATTTGTTGATGATATCATCTTTGGAGGAAGAGATAGTATGTGCAAAATTTTTGCAAATCAAATGAAAAGTGAATTTGAGATGTCCATGTTTGGGGAAATGAATTTCTTCTTGGGTCTGCAAATCATTCAAACAAAGAAAGGAATCTTCATTTCTCAGACCAAATATGTGAAAGAATTGTTGAATAAATTTAGGATGGAAGACTCAAAACCAATGAGTACTCCCATGGTAACCGGATGCAAATTAAGTAAAGATGATGACTCTCCTAAGGCTGACCAGAAAATGTATAGGTCAATGATTAGAGGATTATTGTATCTCACTCAAACTAGACCTAACATTATGAATGTTGTTGGTCTTGTTGCTAGATTCCAAGCTAATCCTAGAGAATCTCATGTCATGGCAATCAAGAGGATTTTAAGATATCTAAAAGGGATAGTTGAGTATGGTTTGTGGTATCCTAGAGATCATGATTTCTCTCTTCATGATTATTTAGATGCAAATTGGACAGGAGATGTGGATGACCGAAAAAGTACCAGTGGTCAAGCATTCTTTTTGGGGAAGAGATTGGTTTGTTGCCTGAGCAAGAAACATGAGGCAATATCTCTATCCACTGCAGAAGCAAAATATATTATAGCAACAGGTAGTTGCACTCAAGTATTGTGGATGAAGCAAATGCTAAGAGATGTCAGAGTGGAGTATGAAGAACCTATCACAATCTTATGTGATAATTCAAGTGCAATTAACATATCAAAAAATCCGGTGTTGCATTCAAAGACAAAACATATATCCATCAAGTTTCATTTTCTAAGAGAGAAGGTGAATAAGAATGAAGTCATATTGGAGTTTGTGCCTTCTAAGGATTAGATTGTAGATATTTTTACTAAACCTCTACCTAAGGACTCTTTTGAGTACCTCAAGGAGAAGTTAGGGGTTATTACCCCTCTGGTTCTGAATTAAGGTGCACTGATGTGCATTAGTCTGGTAGATCTCACAGTCATATCTTGTGGTTCAGATTGATGATGGGAAGCTACTACTTAGGGGGAGTAGCTAGTATGATTCTAAAGTGATGCAAGTATGTGCCCTTTGCCATTGATGTCAAAGGGGGAGAGAAGACATGTGAAAAATAAGTAGTTACTGATCAAAGGGGGAGCAGTAAAGGAAGAGAAGACATGTGAATGGTTTTTGTTGATAGGGGGAGTTATGTCAATAAGGAGAAGCTCTTGTCTTGATGGTTAAAATAGTTTTTCACATCATATGTTGCCATCAATGACAAAGGGGAAGATTGTTGCAAGTATGGGCCTAACCAGTGTTTTCATTGATGTCAACATACTTCTGTTGCATTGATGATAAGGATTGGATGAGCTGTATACTGAAGATATTGAGAAAATTAGTCCTATCAGAAATAGAGAAGAATAATGAAGATAGTGTGGTAATGATCCCAGCTATGATGAAGACCAGAGGATACGTATCAAAGGGTTTGTAGATATGTGTCTTAAGATTATTCAATAAATATTTCAGAGGTCCGCATAAAGATCTAAAGAAGTTATGGCCACTTAAGCAAAACCAATTCTAGCAAATGTTCAGAGGTGACAGAGTGACATAGATAGGCGGTGAGATCCAGAAATGAAATATCTTGTTCTATAGATTTAGTGGAGTGTTTAGGAAGTCAATGTGAATTGACAACTCAATTGGTTCATGGTTTGGAGGTCCGCAAGAATCTATTCCATTATGACAGTGATGATAGACTGTGTTCTTGAGGTTTCAGATGAAGGAGAGAGTGATTTTAGTAAGCATAAGTAGTGTGGATGTTCTTGCTGATTCAGGCAAGCTTGTGGAGGTCTTTGGATTGTGTCCAGTTCGTGTTGGTGGTCTGCATTGAAGATTGAGCTCGTAATTGAAGAATTACTTCCAGATGATGATGTTCTTCCTAAGTCTAGCTAACTAGATGAGTTACTCATCCTATGGATGATCTTGAAGATGTTCTGTCAAGAATGGCATGTTCCTAAAGGAAGATTGAAGTCTCAGATCTATGTGGCTGACAGTGTGTTGATTTGTGTGAAGTTCTTTTGTAATTAATCATGTTGTATTTGTGTATTTGCTCTGTAATGTATGCCGACTTAGATGATTATTCCCAAGTCAGTGTCTTGTATAAATAAGGAGTTGTAATGTCATTTCAAAATCATTTTTTTGGGAGAGATGAGAGAGAGGTAGAGAGTACAGAAGCGAAAGGAAGAGTAGAAGTATTGGGCTTAAATGGAATTGATGCAAGCATGGTGAAGATGCTATTCTTCAGTTCGAGTATGTAATATTCATTATTCTATAGACAGTGTGTCTCCTATAGGCAGTGGACATCTTGTGAGTAGTGTGCTCAGTCAGTGAGCCCTAATTGGCATGTGCCATTTGTTCTTTCTATTCTTCTAACATAGAATACAATCTTGGGTTAGTCACCCCGTGGTTTTTCCCTTAACTAGGTTTTCCACATTAAAAATCTTGGTGTCATATGTGTTAATTTTATTTTGCTCTTGAATTGTTGCATTATGTTCCCATGATTGATTTATTATTATGTTGTTGAACTAAGAAGGATTTAAGTGATTGATTGCAAGAAAGTTCTAGACAACTGATTCACCCCCCCTCTCAATTGTCTGTCCTAAATCTAACAAAGTATAGAGACCAAAGAATCATAGCCAGAGGAGATAAATGAATTGTTGATAGAGTATGAAGACATCATATCAGATAATGTACCTAAAGAATTACCACAAATCAAGAGTATTAGTCATCATATGGACCCTATACGTGGAGGTAGTTTACCTAACAAAGTAGCACATTGGATGACACTAGCAGATAATGTAGAACTGAATAGATAGATACGGGACCTATTGTGGAAATTGGATTGGACAAAGCTTGAGCCCTTGTGTAGTACCTGTAGTGCTAGCATCGAAGAAGGATGGAGAATGGAGAATGTGTACAGACTCTAGAGCAATCAACAAGATCACAGTTAAGTATAGATTTCCATTGCCTAGGATGAATGACATTATGGATTGTTTGGGTGGAGAAAAGTATTTTACAAAGATAGACATGAAGAGTGGATACCATATAAGATCATACTTAGAGAAGGAGATGAATGGAAGATTACTTTTAAGAAAAATTAAGGATTGTATGAATGGTTAGTGATGCCTTTTGGATTGATAAATATATCAAGTACTTTCATGAGGCTGATGAATGAAGTTTTGAATCTAAATTCCTGAGTAAGTTTGTTATTGTATACTTGGATGATATTCTAATTTTTAATAAGACAAAAGAAGAACATTTGTGGAACCTGAGACAAGTATTGCAGAGACTAAGAGAAGAGAAATTGTGAATAAACATCAAGAAATACAGTATCATGAAGGAAGAATTGGTATGCTTGGGATTTGTGATTTTTGCAGAAGGATTGAAGATGGACCCTAAGAAAGGAAGAGAAATTATTGAGTGGCCAACACCTAAGAGCATTGGAGAAGTCATGTCATTTCATGGATTAGCTAGTTTCTATTAGAAGTTCATTAGAAATTTTAGTTCAGTATGTACATTAATGATAGAGATAATGAGAGGTGACATAAAGGACTTTAAGTGGACATCAAGATTAAATAAAAGTTTCAAATTGTTGAAGTAGAAAGTGATAGAACAACCAGTGTTAGCATTATTAGATTTCAACAAGGTATTTCAAGTAGATTGTGATGCAAGTGGAAATGTAATAGGAGCAGTGTTAAGTCAAGAAGGTAGATCAGTAGAATATTTAAGTGAGAAATTAAATCATGTGAGGAGTTTAGATATTTAGTTTATGATCAGGAATAGTATCCCATAATTCAATCCTTGAAGAAGTGGAGACATTACTTGTTGCCTAAGGAATTTGTGTTGTATATAGATCATCAAGCTTTACAATATTTGAATAGTCAAGGAAAGTTAAATCAAATACATATGAGATGGGTAGAGTTCATGCAAAGTTACACATTTGTATTGAAGCATAGAAGTGGGAAGTCAAAAAAGTTGCAGATGCATTGAATAGAAGAAGAAATTTACTAACAGAGATGAGAGCTGAAGTATTAGGTTTTGAAGAGTTGAAGCACATGTATGAAGATCTTAATTTTGCAGAACCATGGAAAGTATGTAAGGAACCTATTTTGATAGATAGAAGTAAGTGGTTGGACTATTTTATTCAGGAGGATATGTTGTTCAAGGGAAATCAATTGTGTATACCTAGGAGTTCAATGAGAGATAATTTGATAAAGGAGAAACATAGTGGTGGATTAGCAGGACATTTTGGAATTGACAAGATAGTGGCTTTGGTAAGTGAACATTACTTTTGGCCTTAGATATATAAGGATGTAAGGAAGTTTGTACAGAGTTGTAGAGTATGTCAAGTTGCAAAACTAAGTAGTTAGAATATTGGTTTGTACAAATCTTTGATAGTACCAGAGAGACCTTGGGAAGACATAAGAATGGATTTCATATTAAGATTGCCAAGAACATAGAGATGACATGATTCTATATATGTAGTGGTGGAAAGATTTTCAAAGATGGCACATTTCATACCTTGTAAGAAGACAAATGATGCAGTGCATGTTGCTGACCTACTTTTCAAGGAGATTGTGAGATTGCATGGATTACCTAAGAGCATACTTTGAGACAGGGATACAAGATTCATTGGATACTTTTGGAGGATACTTTGGAAGAAGATGAAGATAGACCTAAAGTTTAGTTCATCATTTCATCCACAGATAGATGGACAAATAGAAGTGGTAAATAGAATTTTGGGAAACTTGTTGAGATATTTGGTAGGAGAGAAGGCAGGAAGTTGGGATCTAATTCTATCACAGGTAGAGTTTGCATACAATAATTCAGTGAACAGGAGTACCAGAAGGACACCTTTTGAGATTGTGACTAGAATGAAACCTAGAGGAGTTGCAAAGTTGAGAGATATCAGTGTGGAGAACAAGAGAAGTGTAGAGGCAAAAGAATTCATACGATACATGGAGACAGTACATAATCAGATTAAGAAGCATTTGGCGGAGATGAATAGTAAGTATAAAGAGTTAGCAGATGAGAAGAGAAGACACAAAGAATTTTTAGTGGGAGATGAAGTAATGGTAGATCTGAGAAAAGAGAGATTTGTAGTGGGAACATATAACAAGATGAAGATTAAGATACTCAAGAATTTGATTCAGGAAATGCATATGAAGTGGAGCTACTAGAGACATTGGGTATATCACCTATATTCAATATTTTAGACCTATATTAGTATCATGAAGGAGAATCAAATGACAACATTGAAGAAGATTTGAAGAAGCGGTTACCACAACAACAACCAGAGCAGAGAGAAGACATCATGGACAACAGAATTGGATGTAGTACCAGAGGAAAGTAATACAAAGAATATTTGGTAAAGTAGAAAGGCAAACTAGAAGAAGATTCATCTTGGATTTCCTCTAGTCCTAACAAAGTGAGGTACTCACTTTTTCAACAACCTTGGGTGTCTGATGTGGGAGCATCCCATGTTATAGAGAAATCTTGCATCAACCAAAAACCTGGGCATTTTTTTATTTTTCCAATTTAGCTCAGTTTAGTTTAGTCAGTAGTAGTTTTAGCATTTTCTAATATATTTTACTGCATTGTCATTTCAGAGCTTCTAGAGAAGGACTTATCATCTAGACCACATCATCTACATCATATCCAAAATTTAGGTCATTTGGACTTGTCTACTGAAAGTTATCGCTATCAGAAGATCGCCTATTTTCATAGAACAAAGCATTCAGGCAATTAGATGAAGGAGAAGGTTCTTGGAGCACTTCTTTGACTTGTGGAGCTAAATGAAGCATAACACACATGGCACATAAGGATTAGATAGAGCTTCCTTGAGTTTTGCACCAAGTTTCATACATTTGTGGAGGAGTACCAGTTGTTTAAGGCTGACCTATTTGTTCTACACGTTACACTCTTCATTGGAGTTTGTAACCTTCCTTGGCCGAGATGGAGGATTTATTGAGCTTGGAGATGATATATATAGATCTCTAGGATGTATTCAGAAGTCAATTAGTTATAATTCATAGATAAATAGGTAGACTCTTTTCAGAGAATGTGTTTCAATGCCATATGTTGTAACTGGAATTTAGGCTTGTGAGCCCTAGTTTGTAAGCTCACATGTTATTAGTGAATAATCATTTTTGAATATATGATATATTAAGCATTTGAATCATTCATTGCATTCTACATGAGTTGTTTCCATTGTGTTTAATCTTGTTGCACGACCTAGATAGTTCATTCTGTGGACCCTCCAACCATGATTGCACCAGTTGTAAAGAAGACATACTCTTCAAAAGTTGGTTTAGGAGAGTATCATTAGATGAAGAGGTGGCTTGAAGATTTGAGAGGTGGATTATAGGGTGGTTGATAATGAGTAGAGATGATAGGTGGTTGAGAATATGCATGCATCGGTATAGAGACACGAGGTGTAGAGTTTTGATAGTTAAATGCAATAGCTTTGTAATTATTTCTAGTAGAGGTTCACATAGTAGTGGTAGCATTACTACAAGCATGTGGATTGGTGGTGAGAATTGATTATGTAAAAGTGGATATTCTAGTAGTTGGTATGGGTGCCAAAATTGGTGAAGTTACAAATGTTGATGTGTTGGAGTAGGTGTATTATACACCTTGCATAACATTGGTATTATTTTATTATGTAAAATAAATATTTATTTATGGTGCATCATGTGATGTGTTTAGCCACATTAGATATTTATTTGCACACCACTTGTAATCATTGTATATAACATTGGGTTAATTACTTTATTTGTAATTATTTGATTGTTTGGGAAAACTTAGTACCAATAATCAAATGTGGGGTCAATGGTTTTGTAGACACATGGTTTTGTGGAAAATGGTATTACAATACCACATGTTGTATTTGTGTGAGCTTATGTCTATAAAAGCAAACACATGGGTAGTTGTTGAGTAAGAGGTTGAGTGAAGGCTTATTGCCTTTGGTTGGGTTTGTACCTTCTCTTGCAGGTTGGTTGTGTGAGGGTTTGAAGCTTGGAATGGGATGTATGGTTACATGCTTGTTCACATGGAGTGTAGGTAGAGAGAGCTTGATGTTTCAGAGGTGAACTCTACATATGTATTTTTTGTTTATCGTTGAATAACACATGAGAGATGCATGCTTTTGGAGGCTTGGTTTTTCCCTCTATGAGGTTTTTCTTAGGGTATATCTTGTGTCACCATTGATGGTATGATTATCTATTTCTTTTGCATGTGGATTTCTAGTTTATTGCATATTAAATCTCTTATTGGGTTATGAGGATTTAGTCTATATGGATGCATATTTCTAACATTTGGTATTAGAGCTTGGTTGCCATGATTTAGGAGGAAATCCCTATTTGATAACCCTAGCTAAGAGTGGATTTTTTGTATATAGTGGAATACATGGATTTTAAGGAAAAGAATGAAACAATTGCATGATACAAAGGATTTGTGTAGGTTTTTTGTTTACAGATCTAGGGTTTTGGGGTTGCAGATTTGTGGTGATTTTTTGTAGATCTGGATGTTGAAAAATCATGGATAAAAGGGCTTGATTTAGGTTTTAATAAAGAGGGTTTTGAGGAGGAGCTTTCATACATGACCTCCTAGGATGAAATGGACCTCTCCATTGAGTCTAGGAGGCTTGAAACATGAAGAATGACATAAAATTTAGCATATTTTGGCCATAGGAAAAAATTACATTTTTTTTACCCCTAGCCCTAGCTGTACGACTGTACGGTCAGGCGCATCCATAGGTGAGAAAATGGTTATTAAATCATGTGTTTGCTTTTTAAATCTTGTTATATATATATATATATATATATATATATATATATATATATATATATATATATATATATATATATATATATAAAGTGGGGGGAGAGGGTCCACATACCCTTGTACCCCCTACTGCCAATAGTGCAGGCATCGACAGTACTGTGGGGTACTCCCGGTACTATCAGTAGCCCTGTCGGCCACTACCGACGACCCTAGCCAACTACTAGTAGGGTTTCTATGGCTGGCAGGCTAGGGTATTGCCCCACCTTCATGGGGTTTAAACAATTTTTTTTATTATTAAAAAACTCAACATTTCAAACCATCAACATTTAAAACATTTAAAATGTTTTTTGAATTCCACCACTCATGCTCTGCCACAACACAACTAGGGCGCTACCTAGGAGCCATCGGTGGGCCGTCACCTGGCCACCCACTTACTACCGAAGAGCCACAGGGTTTGGTTTATTAGCATAATTAGGTAGATTTTTTCCAAGAGGCATAATGTTCACCCATAATGTCAAAATTTCAACTTATTATAGTTGACAAAGAGCTCTTTCCATGTACTATGTAGTGGTGATAGAGATTTTTCATGGTTTTTCCATTTTGACAATTTTTTCCAGTTGGAAGCTAGATGTTCATTTTGATCTTTGACTAGGCATAATAGGTGCATATGGAGTCAGATTTTAGACTTCTTATAGGCGTTGGAAAGGTATTTCTAAGAACTACATAGTGGAGTAGGTTTGGAAATGACATTCTAAGGTTTGTTAGATTATATCAGTTTGAGATAATTTTGGTTCCTTTGGCTTTTGGTGATTTTATGAGTCTATGGAAAATCAAATATGGGATGATATGGTGTTTGAGTCATTGTAGGATTATAGGTTTATCTCTGATTTTCCTTTATTGACAACATTATACATGTATTGTTGAGTTTGCATGATACATTGTGAGATCTACAGGTTGTGTAGTGTTGTAGGTTTTCTATGCTTACATGTTGCATATATGACTTGGATGTGGGTTGTCTATACCCATAGATGTTTTTGTGTTAATGTAGATTCTGATTTGTGGCTTGGGTTAGTCACATGTTGCATTGGTTCTCTTGTCATTATGAGATACATAGAAAGATGGTATTACCTGATATAGTCATGATACGGGACCTATGTTTGTTGACTATATGATACAATTGTGTGAGACTTGATGGGAGTTTTGGTGTAAGTGTATTGGGTGTTGATCATGGTGTCATGGATGTTCCTTGTTTGGTTGGGACTTTGGCATGACATGGTTATTTTATAGGTATAGTTTTGGTGGTGTTTGATTGATGTTTGGTTTACAAGTTTTGTTCATCTTCTTGGTTTGGAGATTATGGTTTACTTGACCTTTTGAAAGATATTGTCATAACAATGTATTCTTTGATTGTGTTGGGGCCATAGATGATCTTCATGTAGGAGATGGTTATCACAATGTCATGGATAGCTTGGTTACATGTTTTAGTCAGAGCTTTTGATTGGTTTGATGTTTATATTGTTGCCATGTATAGCTCGGTATCACACTTCAGTGGGAGCTTTGGGAGGATATGGTTATCTTCATGTGACTTGGAGATGTTGACATCTTGGTACCATGGATGACTCTTGGAGTCTTTGGTTGAGGCATTGGTTATGGTTTGTCAGTCTTGACAGGTGATCCTTTCTTACAAGATGGTTGGTATTGTGTCTTGGTTTACTCTTGATTCTGAATTTGAGTTTTGGCATGAAACAGGTTCTTCTGAGATAGGATGTGTGCATTAGTGCATGTGATCATCCTTTGAGGAGATGAATAGTTCATGATGTCATGATATGTTCCTAGGTTATGAAGACATGTAGTGGGAGCTTTGACTATGATCTTGATGGTTCTCTTGGTATTGAGTACATTAGTCATGTGCTTGGGAGCTTCATGATAGTGTGGTGTTACACTTGGAGTTTAGCATGAATTGACCACGGAAGTACTCATGGATACTTAAAGACTAAGGAGAGGCTTGAGTTCTCTTGGGATTAGAGACATGTGTTGAGATGATTACTCTTTGATGAGGATTTCAACAACAAGACCAAGGAGCCTACTCCTTCATTGGACATGAGTCCAACATGGACATGTTGAGGAGATTATTCTTGGAGAGAGCCTTCGAGGCTTGGTGCATCCTAGAGGATCAATCTCATCCCAACTCTTGGTCCACTAAGTGGTGAATGATTTGATAGGAATGCCCACCCGATTTTCAAATGCATTCATCATTTGTGTCTTATATTCTCATGTTTGAATCTTGAGCTATGGATTATGGTTATGAGGACTTGTTTGAGGAGTATATGCATGGATATGATTAATCGTCTCATTATGTTTGATCCTAAGTTATTATGAGATCATTGTGTGTAATGGAGATAGTTAGTGGCTTTTGGCTTATTCCTACTTTGGGATGTTTATGAGTTTGTTATATATTTTATTTGAGAGGCTTGCATCTTGTTATTGGATGTTGAGGAGGGTTCTTATCTTTTAGGTTGTAAAGGAGATCATACTTTTCACAACTATAGTGCATTAGTCTTTCTCTCTTCATTGGTCTTATTCTTCTTCCTGGATATTTGTGTTCACATGACATTGGAGTTGAGATGTGTATGGAGCTTTTGAGTCTCTTTTACTTCTTTCTCTTATGATGTGGAGGATTTGGAAGAGATATGGTCTTGAGGAGAGTTATGTTGCAGCTATTTAGTTTGCATATTTTACATATCTGTGTGTTCTCTTTGACACTATGTGATAGAGGATTCAACCACATCTTCTATGTGCATGTTATTAGTGGATCTTTGCATGCCTTGGTCTATTTTTAGATTTGACATTTACTCATGTAGTGGGAGTTTTAGGTTGTATATGATTCCTTTGTTGGATGTTCTCATTATGTTGTGGTATGGAGGGTCTTGAGAATTTTTATCACATGCTTTGTGATGTTACCTTAGAGGACTTCTTTATGTAGGATTGAGTATATACAGGGACTTGTTATCATTGTAATTTGAGTTGGATATGTTGATGGCATAAGGTCTACTTGTTATCTTTTGTATACCTTGGTTTTGAGGTATGGTTAGTTGATGCATTAGCAACTAGTGGTGGTTGCTATTATAGCTATGGTGATTGATTCTTGTTAGCTACTTGATCCTATTTGTTACCATTTGATTTGGTACTTATGTCTAGATATAAATTGATGTAGGTTTCTTTCTTCTATGTGATAGTTTAGTGTGACATCTCTTTGGAGGATCTTATTCTTCATGGATTGGCTAGATGGAAGTGTTGAAGACCCAGAATATTGAGATGGGGGGTGAATCAGTATTCTATTAAACCTTTTACTTATTAAATTATTAATCCATTAGCCACATTTGAAAACAACTAAGCAATTTAAGCATAGAAGAAGCAACCACAAAGCATCACACATAAACACCGGGATTTTTATGTGAAAAACCCTAAATAGGGAAAAACCATGGTGAGTGTTAGCTCACAATAATTATGTAATAACAATACTGAATTACATGAAAGCTCACTATCTTAGGGCTCACCACCCAAAGAAATGCTCATTGCAAGAAAGGCACACTACCAAAACAGGCTCACTGCCTGGAGAAAGAAAAAAGGAAGAATGGTTCACTACCAGGTTGAACTACTCAGATTGCATCTAGACATGCATGGTTACAGTTCCAATGAAGCATAGAAATATTGTCTCAAAACTCTTCATCTCTGATTGCTCTGTTTCACTACTCTGCTTTTACATGGGAACAAGATCTCTCTTCTTCTTCTTCTCTTATCACCTCCACAAAAACACCTTAATTTGCATGTCACTCATATGTGTATTCACATTCTATTCACATCACTCAAACACTAAATTTGATCTCACATATATATCCACAATACTTGAAATCTTCATTTTAGGTCGGCCTAATAAGATATAGCGTGTAGTCATGCCTTAAGTAACTTTTCAGCCAAATAAAATTCACAATGGACCCAAACAATATTTGAAATACCTTCTCATATGTTAGCTTGAACTATTCCACTACTTAGGATTAAGTTCTAAACAATAGAACTTACTGCATACAAATTAAACTTATCATGTTGGCCTCAAACACAAACTGTCACTTTGTTCACTTCATCTATCAGACTACATCTTTTATTGTAGACCACAAGACTTGGTCAAAAACATATCAAAGACTGTTTAGTTATCACAGATCATACCTTTAGAACTTCAAAGCAAAGTATCCTCTTGCTATAAAATGCTGACCCCAAGAACACATGCCTTGTCACAGTCAAGCTCTATCAAACTAAGTAGTGATACTTAAACACTCACAACTATCTTTCTAGTGGATCTCAAAATTTGAAACTCTAGATTTAAAAAATTCATACAAGTGTTTACAACACCTCAAAACCACATAACAAGATATGCAACATCGGAGGAATGTGGACCAATTCAATTGAGTGTTCCTCTCTAAGTAGCACTGTGTTCTTCTCTGTCAGACTTAGGTTGTTTGAAGATATGCTTCCAATACTTATCAAGAGCTAAAATATTGGATATAAGATCTCCTAGTGACAAAAAACAAAATAACAAAACTGTATGATTTGATCTTCAACTACATACCAATGCCAGCCATTACATTTTCTCTCTATCGTTGTCTCTGGTATACTACCAACACTTAGCCAAAATGACTAAGTCTTCTTCAATGGACCAAAACTCTCTTCCAATCTTGTTCCTTTTCTTGTTTCCATCAATGACAACACTATCATGCTTAGCCAATTTTGCCAATAGGAGGATGAGGGGATTCTTGTTTAAGATGGTGGACACCTTAATTATTGTTGCATGTATCTTGCAGCACATGGAGCACATGGATGGTTATATAGTACATGTTGGGTACATGGATGGTTTCCCTTATGCAATGTCTACAATAATTGGGAAAATATTGGAGTAGGTGTGTTGTACACCTTGCATAACATTAGTATTATTTTATTATGTAAAATAAATATTTAATTGTGGTGCATCATGTGACTTGTTTAGCCACATTAGATATTTATTTGGACACCACTTGTAGTTGGTTATGATGTTAGTCACAAAAGAACACACAGATAAAGAATTGCATATCAAACCTTCATCATCTTGAAAGATATGATGAATTCAGAGAATTCATGATCCCAAGTCTCCATGGATTAGTTCATAATCTACTGATGTCACTCAAAGGTTGATGTGCTTTGCTATTTTTCTACTCAAGGGGCTTCAATTTCTACTTCCAAGAACTGATGTCTAAAAATCTAGTTATCCTCCTGCTTTCTGTAAATTTCTCTAAAAAATAGGGTTAATCCTACTGTACTCAACAGATGATGAAGATATTTTATAAGTTTGATCAATTCTTCTAATCATCAACTATTATTGATTAATTTTTATCCCTACACTGTGAATTTATCCAAATTATATTATTATAGGCAGATATTTTTAGTTCTACATGTTTAGCTTAAATATGCTATAGATGTTCAAATTCCTTCGAGATATCGGCATATTTTTGTGTATTTGCTTAAGATTGTCTATATATTTGCAATTATGATAATGATTTGAATGAAATTAAGAAAATTGAACTAAATGCTTGCTAAATTTTACTAAGATTTGTGAATCTTCAGCTATTGATGCATATACATTCCAGATATTGTCATGAAGAGAAGGAAATCAAACCATAGGTTCACCAGGATGTTCCACAGCTAAGTATGGTTGATCAAAACTTTGGTGGAAAAGGGATGAAGACAACATGCATAGCAAGAATTGCACTCTAAGGGATGCATCAAATCAAAATACAAGTTAAGAATTCATCCACAGATTACTCAAAATATGTGATGGTTTGTAATGTTAGGTCCTCTTCTTCATTAAGTATGCAATGAACATGTACATTTATCATCAGCTTTGAGAATTAGTCCTAATGTTTTAGCAATCTAATCTCAATTAAGCTTCAAATAATCTTACAAAATGCCCTCCATCTCCTTTTATAGGACAAAGAGAGGACATGGTTACAAATGATCCAATGATCAAGATTAAACAATTTAGATCAACAGTCTCTATTATGTCTGACTTGGTCAACAAAAGTCATCATGGCATAGGTTGCCAGCTGGCAACCATCTGGTGATACATGATCATCTCCTTGACGTATGATGTATATGACCCCCATAGTTCTACATTTTCACTTATTCTTCCTCTTCATCAGTAGATGGGTCATCTTCCTCTATATGTGTACTAATAATCCCCTTGATGGGCTCATATGCCCACACCATCTTTTCAATTTCTCCTCCATCCTAGACTTTGGCCTTTGTTATAGCATGCTCCTGTGAGTGGAATTGTGTTTGTAAAGCAGACCATTTCTTCTTCCAACTATTCAAATTTTCATTATATTCCTCCACCTTTTCTTTCATCCTCATGGCTTTGTTTATTACATCCTCTGACAAATGGTGGAGAGGGTCATCTGATGCATTCTTGAAATTATCATAGAAGGCCTTAACTGCAAAATCAACATCCTGATTTTCTATCTTTCCTTCTACTTTGTCTTCAAGGGATTCTAAAACATTTGCCTCTTTAGACATAAGGTGATGTAACTTCATACTGATATCTCTAAGCTTTGAATTGCATTTCTTCAGTATATCAATCACAAATTTGGTATCTTCTATTTAGGGGAAAATTGAATTTGTTAATGTTTTAGTGTTTTAATGTTTAAATCCTCCTTTCCACTATACATTCAAGGATCTAGGGTCGAGTGGCAAGCACTATCATACCCTAGATCACTTGTGAGATGTACGGAAACTTGGATTTGTCAATGTCAAAATATGGAGGAAACGGAGATCCCAATATTCATGTGGCAACATTCACAGCTATGTGTAGTGATTTCCATTTTGAAGAGGATTTGTTAGCAAAACTTTTCCCAAGATCTCTCAAAGATACTGCTTTAGAATGGTTTTGCTCTTTGCCTCCAAATTCAATTCACTCATTTTTGCAGTTGATTAATCAATTTTTACAACATTTTCAAGTAAATATCAGACCCCAAGTCACTCTTATTGACTTGGTTCAATGCAAACAAGGTCTTAAATAAAAGTTGACTAAATTCATTAGTCGGTATCGAGGACTTTATGCACAAATTTAGTATCAGATGAAAGATGAGGATGTTTAAAAGATATTCATTACAAATATTCAACCTAATATTCATGATAAGATCCTCTTGATGAAGTACAACTGCTTTCAACATTTATGCACCACCCTTCGTGATTATCAACTTTCATCTAGTTAGTATGAAAACCAAAACTCATCAGCTCAAGTTGGTCAATCCATGGGTGGATCATCACAAAACAATTTTAAGAGGAACAATAATAGGAGTTTCATCAAGATCAATGGACCAAATACAAATGTGTCTACTATAAATAATCTAGAGAAACTAAGAAAGTTTACTCCAATATCTAAGTCCTATCATTCTATCATGAATCAAGCTGTGAGTAATAACATTCTAAAGTTTCTTTGATCAAGCCTATTGATCCTAGTAAACAAGGACCTTACTTCGATTCTAATGCCTTTTGTCATTATCATCGGATGCAAGAAAATGACATTGAATGATGCATGCATCTTAAACATGAGATACAGGACCTTATTGAATCCAATGTCATCCAGTTATCGGGTGTGAATGACAATGGAAACAAATCAGTTGCTCAGTCGAATTAGAATTTACAAATCTTCACTAATCCTTTTCCTAAGCATACTGAAAATAATATTGTGGAACAGGGTTTAATGGAAGTAGACGAGGATGATTACTTGGACTATGATAGTATCGTGGGTATGATTGAAGTAGATAAGAAACAAGTGGATAATCCATCTCATCCATGAAGAAATGGAATTTACACTAAGGTTCCTCCTCCGTTATCCTTATATGGATCGAGAGATAATCAAGATACATTTGAAAAATAAGAACAACAACCATTAGAAATGAGTAAGATGGTACAAGATGATTCTTGTCCTCGTGCTAGAAAGATTCAACAACGAAAACTTGATAAAAATTGGAAAAGAGCTAAACAACTATTAAAAACTGAAGAAAATAGTGGTTCCCCTCCTCACAAGAAACAAAAAGTTTCATTTAAACAAGGAATTAAGGAACAAGCATCATATGATAACAAACAAGACTTTCATAAGAACCACTCAAATTTTTCATTAAACATGATCGAATACCTCTCCAAAAGGTTTGCGAGCTCCAACATATAATATGAAGGCCCTATAGGTAAGTATCTCTAACCCTTTATTTCTCTCATGATGTGCTTCCCTCGTGATGTGTTTTATGTTGTTTAGGCCTCCTGGGATGATCTCAAATTCTCTTGTAAGGTTCAAGATACCAAGAGACCACCTCTGTTGTGACCTTCTTCTATTTGTATCATCATTCTTCTATATTACCTCTCTCTAATTTCATTGTTGAGTGTTGTGTCTTATAGACATAGTGTTGTGGTTGGTGACTTGGGGGCACCCTCCTACATGACTGTCCCTAAGATACTTGTTTCTCCTCTCTTATTTATTGTTTGCCTTCCTTTAGTGTTTCCACCTAGCGGGCTAATGATGACAAACATTTATACTGATGCGGACCTAGTGTCCCTTTCAAGAGCAATCAAAAAATGGACTTAGTTCCTAATATGATGATGGGGTTGTATATCTTATCCGATGCTTGGCTAGTGGAAGCACTCATGCTTTCCACGTAGTTGATTTCATGATGTTTTTGTCACATTTATAAACCTTAACAATACTATTGCTCTATGCACCTTTGTTTGCCTTTGAATCTAGCCTTGGTAGTACTTGATTCAAAGAGCTTCGTGATAGAGCCCTATGGTTATCCTTGAACTTTGAATTTGTTGTATAACCTTGGCTCTTTATTTGGTTAATCATATGCATTGATATTGTTGTTTATCATGATGTTGTAGACACTAACATGTTTCTTGTAGTGATGTGTTTGTGGGAACATTTGGCAATCGTAAAGTACATGTCACCTCCGAGGGGCATGGGCTTTGCAAAAGTTGATGTTCCCTTGTGTGTTTTCTTCCTACCTTAACATGCTTGATATTGATAAATGATATCAACCACCTTAAGGTGGGGGCATATATAAGGTAAGCTATCTCTTGTAGATGTTAGCTATGTGCTTGTCCTCAAATGTAGTTTAAAGACTAGCTCGATGAGTGCTTCTTACATCTTGAGTTTGTTTGCAATCAATCAATCAATCATGTAAGCCCTTTGCGGAGGTGGGATATCATGTATATCCTTTTTATCTTAAGCCCTCTATGGAGGTAGGGATGGTGTATTTCTCGGAGCAGATTGCATCATCCTATCACTTTCAAAAGTCCTCTATGGAGGTCGGGAGTAGTTCTGTGACTAACTCAACCCTTAATCATGTTTTTGGTGATTGTTATGGTGAAGCCCAATCATCAGTGTGTGCCTATAATGTGCCTAAGATGGTGTTGGATCTAGAAATAGGTACACTCCATCGCTTATTTGCCATGTTTTCTCTATGTCTTCAAGTGTGTGTGTTTGGAGTGCTTGCTTTGTGTGGCATGTCTGTTGCCCCATATACAGTCTAAAGACTAGCTCGATGAGTTCTTCCTACATTTTGGGAGGTTTTGCATGTCTTACATGTGTGTTGTCCCATATATGCAGTATAAAGACTAGCACGATGAGTGCTTCCTGCATTATGAGAGGTTTGTTTACTTTCCAGTACTTGCATCTGCATTTCATATATATGAGAAAAAGAAAAGAAAAGAATCATTCTTGTCTTCTATACATTAATGTGTCTTCTATGCATCTGTTATCTTCTCCGTGTTCTGTGTGACTGTAATTGTCTTCTCCATGTTCTATGTGACTAGTACTATTTTCTATGTGATTGGCATGTCTTCTCTATGCTTGGTGCGTTTACTATGTTTGTGACCTTTAATACATGTATGGGCCTTGCGTTTATACATACATTAAAGTGGGGGCTAAATGTAACATCGAAAAATGTCCCCTTGGGGGATTTTCCCTCATAAGGTTTAGCTCCTAGGTCTTTAGCATGCATTTAGGACATTTTAGTTCATATTTTGGCATCCTGATGGAATGAGACCTAAGTGGACCCCTTGAGCTATACCCTACCGAAAATAGGGGGGATGACTTGGGCATCCGCACCCTAGTCCTACCCTATTTTGGGGCAGCCCTAATTTCTGGGTGTTAGTTTATGATTGTTAGTTGGTTCTTTTGCCGACACGGTAAAGTTTGATTTTTAAAATCTTGGTAGGAATGCTTGTAGTTGCATATATAAGCATGTTTAGGTATTCATTTGTAAACTAGATGATTACTAGCAAGCTATTGTGAACTCTAGGCATTCTCAAGATGATTACTGGCAAGCTATAGTGTTCTCAAGGTGATTCAAGGCTTCTATTGTGTTGCAAGAGTAGACTTGTATGTTTTGTGTGTTGATATTTGTATATTTGAGCATCAATTTCCTCATGGTATGAAGAGCATCTTCCTCCATGAGAGCTTCACTACAAGGTGACATATCATTGTGTTTTTATCATTGATTCCTTTGGTTTTTGGTCTCTACCTCACAAGGGCATGCCCTCTTTATCTAACAATAGTGTTCAGAGACTTAAGTGTCCTCCAGGGCTTGACTAAGGCAAGCCTCTAAACACCACAACCCCCAAACCAAGTCTTGTGATTGCAAGTTATAGGTGTCGCATCCAGAAAAAAGTGGAGTTGTAGGAAGGCTTGGCAGGCATCAAGGATTTAGGATCTAAAGAAAAGTTAGACAAAGGAGCACTTCTAGGACTTGGGCACTCACTCTAGTGTCCTCCGCAGACAAATCTCAGGAAATAGAAGTTACAAGGCTGATCAGTCTCAGAAGGAGATCTAGATTCCCTAAAAAAGTAGGTACCTTGGACTTGGGTGCCCGCTCCAGTGTCCCCGACTGTTCCACTTCGGAACCCTGAAAATAGGTACTCTATAATTTAGTATTTTACTTCTGTTTGCAAGAGATTTTTTTGTAAATCATTAATTTGTTGTCATATTTGCATAATTAGGGTTTTAATGGTCAATTCAACATAGGAGAAGAAAAAATTGATAATTAATTCCCTAATCCAAGTTTCCCTACATCTACAAGTGACCTAGGGTATGATAGTGCTTGCCACTCGATCCTAGATCCTTCAATGTTTAGTGAAGAGGTAGATTTAAACATCTAAAATCTAAAACATTGATAAATCCAATTTTACCCTAAACATTTTGGTGAACCCGATGTGAATAAAATACCAAATGTTTAGGGGAAAATTGGATTTTGTTAATCTTTTGTGTTTAGATGTTTAAATCCACCTCTCCACTATATATTGAAGGATCCAGGGTCAAGTGGTAAGCACTATCACACCCTAGGTCACTTGCAGATGTAGGGAAACTTGGATTAGGGAATTTAATTATTAATTTTCCTTCTCTTATGTCCAATTAACCATTAAAACCCTAATTATGCAAATACAACAACAAATTGATGAAAGATGGAAAAAGCTCTTGCAAACATGAATAAAATACCAAATCACAGAATACCTATTTTTGGGGCTTTGAAGTGGAATAATCGGGGACACTAGAGTGGGTGCCCAAGTCCAAGGTGCCAGTTTCTTTGCGGGATTTGGACCTCCTTCCAACACTGATTAGCCCTATAACTTTTGTTTCCTAAAACTCAGATGCAGAGGACACTAGAGTGAGTGCCCTAGTACTAGAAGTGCTCCTTTGTCCTATTTTTCTTCAGATCCTGAATCCTTGATGCCTGCCAATCCTTCCTGCAACTCCATTTTTTCTAAATGTGACACTTGTAACCTACAATCACAAAACTTGGTTTGGGGGTTGTGGTCTTTATAGGCTTGCCTTAGTCAAGCCCCATAGGATGCTTAAGTCTCCAAACACTGTTGTCAAATAAAGAGTGTGTTCCCTTGTGAGGCAGAGGCAAAAACCAAAGGAATCAATGATGAAAACACAATATTATGTCACCTTGTAGTGAAGCTCTCATGGGAGGAAGATGTTCTTCAAGCCATGAGGAAATTGATGCTCAAATCTACAAATATCAACACACAAAACACACAAGTCTACTCTTGCAACACAATGAAAGCCTTGAATCACCTTGAGAACACATAGCTTGCTAGTAATCATCTAGTTTACAAATGAATGCCTAAGCATGCTTATAGATGCAACTACAAGCACTCCTGCCAAGATTTTAAAAATCAAAACTTATTGTGTCAACAAAAGGACCAAATAACAGTCATAAATCAACACCTGGAAATTAGGGCTACCCCAAAATAGGGCAGGACTAGGGTGCGGGTGCCCAAGTCCTCCCCCTATTTCAGGTAGGGTACAACTCAAGGGGTCTACCTAGGTCCAATTTCCCATGGAACCTAGGTCTCATTCCATCGGGATGCCAAAATATGAAATAAGATGTCCTAAATGCATATTAAAGACATGGAGCTAAACCTTATGAGGGAAAAGCCCCCATGGGACATTTTATGACGTTACATTTAGCCCCCACTTTAATGTATGTATAAACATGCGGCCAATGCATGCATTAAAGTAAGGTTACAAACACAACAAACACACCAAGCATGGAGAAGACACACCAATCACATAAAAGATAGTAATAGGCACGCAAAACATGGAGAAGACAATTACAGTCATGCAAACACAGAGAATATAGTCAATGCATAGAAGACAAATGATATCTTTTTTTTTCTTTTTATCATATATATGAAATACAAATGCAAGTACTAGAAAGTAAACAAACCTCCCATAATACAGGATGCACTACTCTAAGGAACATGTCTCTATATATATGGGGAAACACACATGCAAGACACGTAAAACCTCCCAAAATGCATACTGCATATGGGGCAACAAACATGCCAAACAAAACAGGCATGCCAAAATACACACATTTGAAGACACAGAAAAAACATGGTAGACAAGCGATGGTGTGTTCCCTATTTCTAGGCTCATCACTATCTCAGGCACATTATAGGCACACACCGATAATTTGGCTTCGCCACAACAATCAATTAAGGGTTGAGTTAGTCACAAAACCGCTCCCTGCCTCCGCAGAGGACTTTTAAAAATACAACCCCACCTGTGTCACGGAGACGCCTTACAGTGAAAAGGAAGCATGGCATACCACCCCACACACATCACAGAGACACCTTATAGTGAAAAGGAGGTATGAGCTCAAAAGTATACAACCCCACCTGCATCGCGGAGATGCCTTATGGTGAAAAGGAGGTATAAACAATAGATAGATTGATTGATTACAAACAAACTTAGGATGTAGGAAGTACTCATCGTACTAGGATACACCTAAGGACAAGCACATTTCTAACATCTACAACAAACAACTTACCTTATATATGCCCCCACGTTAAGGTGGTTGATATCAGGTATCGATATCAAGCATGTTAAGGAAGAAAACACACAAGGGAACACAAGCTCTTGCAAAGGCCATGCTCCCAGGAGGTGACATGTACTTCACGATCACCAAATGTTCCCACAAACACATCCCTGCAAGAAATATGTTAGTGTCTATAAAATCATGATAAACAACAACATCAATGCATATGATTAACCACACAAAGAGCCAAGGTTATACAATGAATTTGGAGTTTGAGGATAACCATGGGGCTATATCACGAAGCTCTCCGAATCGAGTATTGCCAAGGCCAGATTCAAAGGAAAACAAAGGTGCATAGAACAACAGTATTGTTAAGGTTTGTAAATGCGATAGAAACATCATCAAATTCACTACGCGAAAAGCACGAGTGCTTCCACTAGCCAAGCGTCAGATAAAATATACAACTCCATCATCATATTAGGAACTAAGTCTATTTTTTTGATTGCTCTTGAAAGGGACACTAGGTCCGCATCATTATAAATGTTTTTCGTCATCTGCCTACTAGATAGAAACACTAGAGGAAGGGAAACAATAAATAAGAGAGGAGAAACAAGTGTCTTAGGTATAGTCATGTAGGAGGGTACCCCCAAGTCACCAACTATGATGCTATGTCCGTAAGACACAATACACAACAATGAAATTAGAGAGAGGTAATTTTAGAAGAATAATGATACAAATAGGTCACAACAGAGGTGGTCTCCTGGTATCCTGGACCTTACGGGAGAATTAGGGGTCATCCCAGGAGGCCTAAACAACATATAACACATCACGGGGGAAGCACATCATGAGAGAAATAAAGGGTTAGAGATACTTACCTAGTAGCACCATTGTTAAGAACATACATATCTAGGATATCTCTCATGTTGTTTTGATATTGTATTAAGTTTAGGATGACAAGAGGCTTTCTTTTCATTAAAAGGATTATATCCAATACCACTTGAGTAATGCATTGAAGCAGATTCTATAGGTACTTGAATTCCTTGTTGATTTACACCACATCCCTTTCCTACATAGTCATTATGTTTATACAAAATTAGAAATCCATGACCATATAGAGAATCCAGTTCCTTAAAGGAAGGTGAAGCCTCATAGGTATCATAATTTGTAGTATAAGTTAGAGTATTGTCTTTATTTTCAACCAAGGAGACTTTGTTGTTCTTAGATGCTTCAAAATATTGCTTAGACGAGATCGATGCTACTTTTGATGTGTCGAGGTTATTAAGTTTATAATCCCCTATGTTGTAAGGATTAAAATCTAATGAAACCCAATCATCACCAAAAAGTGCATTTGATGGTTTTGATTCCTTCATAACATCATTTGTGGCTATAGGCTTTGATAGATCACCTTGCAAATTGTTTAAGATCATATGATTGTGAACTAGTTTTTGAATTTCAATGTGTAAACAGTTATCTGGTTCAGGATCAATATGAATAGTAAGAAGTTTACCTTTGAATATAAATTTGATTGAACGATGTAGAGTGGAAGGGACTACCCCCAATGCATGAATCCAAGGTCTACCAAGAATCATGTTATAAGATAAAGAACTAGGCATGACATGAATCAAAGTAGGCACAATCACAGGTCCCACTTTTATAGGTAAAGTTATAGTATCTATAGATTGTCATCCAACATTGTCAAAACCATGGATACTTAATGGTTCTAGCTTGATGGTAGATGTATAAACTTTAATCTTATGTAATACGTCAATGTCACAATCATTAAGAAATGATCCATTATAAATCATAACCCATTTTACCAACATTCTATTTATTGTGACAAAGATTATAAGAGGATCATATTGGTTTTGAACTTCAATTGACGGTAATTCCTGTGGTTGAAAGAGAATATCTATTTTTGTCACATGCATACTATCCAATACGGTTGCCACATCATTAGGCTTAGCAGTAGGTGGGACAATCACCTTTTGCAAAGCTTCTTGGAGCATTCCATGGTATGTAGGTGATGTTTGTATCAAATCCCAAAGAGAGATCTTAGCCAAAGTAGTGCAAAGCTGTTTGACATGATCATACTCTTGACCACTTTTATGAGTAAGATGAGGTGGTTGAGGGAGCATAGGTTGAGAACATGGAAGAGAGATAGGCACATGTAGTGCTTGCTTACTTTGCTTGTTATTGCGGGTGTTATATGTATGAGCAATCACAGTTTGCACACCCTGATTTCTTGGAGAAATTTGTTTTGCATATTCATAGATGTGATCTGGGGATCTACCTTGAATAGTAATCACCAGCTTTAAGCAAGAGGGTGCACTAGGTGCCCCTTGAAAAATCATCTTAGGAATATTGCTACAAAGTTTATTAGTCAATATTAAATTAACATTGTTTCCCTCTTGGTTGTGTCCAACATCCATCCCTAAAGGATTTAATGTGAGGGACCTTTTATTATCCACTAATACTACATCGTGGCCAGGGAGAGCATTGGGATGAGAAGAAGGTACATCATCATCATCATCCTCTATGGTGGAAAAAGGTTTTTCACTCTCATCTTTCTCATGAGTGTTCCTAGAGATGAATTTAGTTAAGTCTTCTAATAACAAAGGATGCTCACTCATGAGGATTAGGAATTTGTCAAAATCAAGATCATTGATAAATAATGCAGAGATACCATTGAAAAATGACATGAAGGTGCCATTTCAATGTAATATTAGATTTTAAAAATCTTTTCCAACTTTATGCAAAAGTCAAGAGCAAGACTATATGCAAAAAGTGACCTAAATGTTTGATTTTTTGTACTTCTTCAATGCAAATAAGTGAAAGAAAAGGGTATTGTAAGAATTTCAGTCAAGGGCAGCAATTTATATGTTTGATATTAGTAAAAAACAGTAAACTAATCCTTCTCAACAAAATCTTGATGCAAATCTAAGATAACGCCAAGTCAAATTATAGTGAAAATATGTCAAAATAAGCACTTTTTTACCAAAATTCAATGCAAGAGAGCATAAAAAAGGGTGTTGTGAGGAAAGTGATGATTGAAAGAAAATAATATCAGTAATAACAGACACTTGGTGCCAAAATACCCAACAAAACATACTTTTAGTGCCACTTAAGGTAAAACCCTAGTGAAAATATAGCAAAATATGCAATTTTTCATGGTTTTTCAACTCCAAGACCTAGAAAGAGGGGTTTTGTAGTGAATTTTAGGAGGCAAAAAAAATAATATCAATAATATTAGTCACCTCAATCCATAAAATTGATCACAACACGCTTGGAGTGCAAACTAGGTCAAACCCTAGGGTAAAAATAGTCAAAATGTGTAGTTTTTCACCAAATTTTCACTACAAGAGCTTGTTAAAAGGGTGTTGTAAAGATTTTTATGATGGGAAGAAAATTATTACCCTAATAAAAACAAATTAATTCAAAAATACTCTTCACAACATGCCTATGGTGCAAGTTTATAAAGTTGATAAGGCCAAATTTAGTGAAAATCGTTGTTTTTGAAGCCCTAGGTTTGAGATCTTGGGATAAAGTGCTATGTAAATGATTTGAAGTCTATTTTATGATGAAAATGACTTAATCTCAGATCTGAAAATGATTTTTAATCCTTAACATGCAAAATGCCCATGCAAATTTAATAAAAATGCATCAAAATTGCTAGTTTTTGTTAAAATTTTCTATGCAAAAATGCAAATAATTTAAATCTAAATGCAAATTCACACTAAAATACAAGACTACAGTCAAATTAAAATTTAAATTAGCCTCTAAAATTAGTAGTAAAATATGATAAAAGATTTTTCCTACTAACCCTAGATTTTGGAATTACTAGGTTATATAAAATTGTCAAAATTTCCACAAAACCCTAGCAACTAAATGATGAAAATGTAATGCAAGATTTTGAATTTTTGTATTTTTCTATACTTTATATCATATCTAATGCAAAAATCATGAATTAGGAAAATTTAGGAAGAATTGATGCAATTTAGTAAGCCCAACAATGCAATTTTTTTGTATTTTTCTAATTTTTTTGAATATTTCTCAATGCAACAAAATAAATGATCAAATGAATGAATGAAATCAATCCTAATATGAAGAGAAACACTCAGTAAGTTGCAATTTAAGTCCAAAACCACATGTTCACCAAAATGTTTAGGGGAAAATTGGATTTTGTTAATCTTTTGTGTTTAGATGTTTAAATCCGCCTCTCCACTGTACATTGAAGGATCTAGGGTCAAGTGGCGAGCACTATCATACCCTAGGTCACTTGCAAATGTAGGCAAACTTGGATTAGGGAATTTAATTATAAATTTTCCTTCTCTTATGTCTAATTAACCATTAAAACCCTAATTATGCAAATACGACAACAAATTGATGAAAGACAGAAAAGGCTCTTGCAGACAGGAATAAAATACCAAATCATAGAATACCTATTTCTGAGGTTCCAAAGTGCAATAGTCGGGGACACTGAAGAAGGCACCCAAGTCCAAGGTGCCAATTTCTTTGCGGGATCTAGACCTCCTTCCGACACTGATCAGCCCTGTAACTTTTGTTTCCTAAAACTCGGATGCGGAGGACACTAGAGAGAGAGCCCTAGTCCTGGAAGTGCTCCTTTGTCTTGCTTTTCTTTAGATCCTGAATCCTTGATAGCTGCCAATCCTTCCTACAACTCCACTTTTCCCAAATGTGACACTTGTAACCCGCAATCACAAAACTTTGTTTGTGGCTTGTGGTGTTTAGAGGCTTTCCTCAATCAAGCCCCAGAGGACACTTAAGTCTCCGAACACCGTTGTTAGATAAAGAGTGCATGCCCTTGTGAGGCAGAGGCAAAAACCAAAGGAATCAATGATGAAAACACAATATTATGTCACCTTGTAGTGAAGCCCTCATGGGAGGAAAATGCTCTTCAAGCCATGAGGAAATTGATGCTCAAATCTACAAATATCAACACACAAAACACACAAGTCTACTCTTGCAACACAATGAAAGCCTTGAATCACCTTGAGAACATAATAGCTTGCTATTAATCATCTAGTTTACAAATGAATGCCTAAGCATGCTTATATATGTAACTACAAGCACTCCTGCCAAGATTTTAAAAAACAAAACTTACTGTGTTGGCAAAAGGACCAAATAATGGTCATAAACTGACACCTAGAAATTAGGACTGCCCCAAAATAGGGCAAGACTAGGGCGAGAGCGCCCAAGTCCTCCCCTCTATTTTAGGCAAGGTACAACTCAAGGGGTCCACCTAGGTCCAATTTGCCATGGAACCTAGGTCTCATTCCATTGGGATGCTAAAATATGAACTAAAATGTCCTAAATGCATATTGAAGACCGGGAGCTAAACCTTATGAGGGAAAAGCCCCCAAGGGGACATTTTTTAACGTTACATCTTCATACTAGATTCCCAATAGTTGTGAAGTATGATTGTTTAATACTTTGTTGGAGATGAGTACTTTCACACCTATCTTCTTCATTTCTGCTAGGGTGATCAAATTCTTTTCCACTTTAACTGACCTTTGCCCAACTTCTTTCTGTAACTTATCCACATTACTCCTCAATGTGCTAAGGAAAGTCCAATTGGAAATGGATACCTCTATCACCTTTTCAGCTTCTGTGGCAAATTGAACAAACCAAATGTCCATCACATGTGCCTTATGCTTCATAATGTCTAGTCTAGTTACCCATCCTGAGATATAGTGGTCAAAGGATTAGAGGTACTGATAGGCATCTGATTCGGATCAATTAATCCTTTTATGAATGTATGCAGCTAAGCAATGTGCTCTTTGTGCATTTTATTTTTGTTCTTCTCTCTTTCCACAGCTTTTAATAAAGAATCAGTAATAACTTTGGCCTCTTGGCCCTCCTATTCTTTAGTTGCAAAACCTAAATCAATGGTGGTCAACTGGAATTCATTAACATTTATCTCCCCCTTGGCTTTGTCTGCCATGGGCAGAGCTACTTGAGTTGTCCTTCTCCCAGCAACAGGATCTCTCTTTATTATAGAAGTGGCTTTGGCCCTTCTCTTTGGTTTGATCATCTCTGCTAAAAACAATGAAGAAACATTAAATTCAGGCAACTCAGTAACCTGAGGTGGATTCACTTCTTGCCTTAGCCAATAGGGTATTTCATCTGAAGGCCCTCGTTGATCAGTATGCTCAATGTGAGCATCATGAGCTTCTACATTTTCTTCCACCCTTGGTGATGCAATACTAGGAGGATTCACCCAAACATCATACTTCAAACAAATGACTTTTTCTCACAATCTTCCACTATGCTTTGATGAGAACAACAAATAAGGTAATTTTGACATAATTTTCAGAATACAACTCAAACCCATGATCTAAAAACTATTTTGGATACCCATTAATCGCTTCTATAACATAGCATGAAATTGGGTATGGTTACTTTGGAAGGAAATGTTCAAAACTTGACTATTCCTGTGTAAACCCTAGGATTGTTAAAGAACTGCTTTCACCAAAAATGGCATAACACACTCAAAACTTAATGCAATTACATTCAACCAAAATAATTATAAACTAGAAACACATATATTTCCATCTATCTATTAGATGCATCAATGTGAGGTCGTACTAGGCTGTACCATGCATGTTTTTAGACTGCATTTTCAGAAAAATTAAACTCTACAGACCTACCCTCGATAAAAATACCATAACTTATTCAAATCTTAATGAAATTTGATGCAAAAAAAATAAATGGAAATTAGACTCAATACGATTTCCATCCATACCATATTTAATTCATATACAAGCCATAAAAATCCGTACCAAACTCTGAAATGAAAAATTAATATTCAGAAATGGAGGAACAAGGGTATCTTTTATTGATATCACATCAAAATGTAACAACCCACCTTCTCCAACCTCCTCCAACCTTCTACCCCCTTGGGATTCATGTTTATAACATGTATTTATGCATTCCCAATCATTTTCCAACTACCAACCACCAACCCTAACTTCCTAATCAAGGTTGCAACTTTAATGCACTTTTTGACAATTTTTACAAGTTTGATCCCTAATGACTCAAATGACTCCAATTACATCACAAATGGTCTATTATGAACTTTTTAAATAAAAAAGGACTCAAAACACAACATAAATAAAATATTTACAAAATGGCCTCATGGAGGCATAAAGTCCATTAGGTGCTCCTGCACCATACTCTTGGAGGAAAGAAAATTCAAGTCCTATTGAATGCTGGTCTGCTCCTTCTTCTTGGTCTTCCAATTCTTTTGCAATTTGTCCTTCATCTTTGCAACTATTCCTAGGTCCTTCTTCCTCTTCTTTTTATTATACCATCTCTTATCCAGCATCCTCTTAGTTTTCAAGTTCCAAAATTCCATTTCTTGTGTATATACCTCAGTAGTATCATCCATGTCTTTATCCTCATCATTGGAACACCACATGACAACATATTCACCATTAGTGTAACCTACATCATACTCTTTTAAACCTTAATATACCTCATTAGCAAACAAATCTGAAACATCCTTATTAGAAATTTCATTAACAACCTTATCATTAGCAACTTGAGTATCAATACCAAATTTTTAAGCAACCTCAACAATCTTCTCTACTTGTTCATCTTGCTCATTTGATTCAAACCACTACATATAGTATAAAGACTCATAGAAAACTATGTCCACCTTGTCTTCTTGAACTTTCTCAATGCTAGATGTCAAAACAATCATAGGTGTACTTACCATTTCATTGCTTACCTCTTCTATTGCTGTTGTCTTTGCTTGTCTTTTTCTTCTTTGAACAATCCTCTTAATAGGCCACCTAACCTTCCTTCTTGGTGATAAATTCCAACTTTTCTCTTGTTGTTCTCTCTCCTCAAGTTCCATTATTCTTTCCATATCAAGTTCCATACTTTTGTTCATTCCTTCCAAGGCTTTCCTTATCTCTCTTATCTCTTGTTCAAACTCCATTTGTCTTGCCCTTTCCTTTTCCTTCTTTCTCATCTCTTTTTCCTCTCTTTCCATCTTCTCTTGCTTCTTTTTTTGTGAACCCCTAGCCTACAAATACCTTCTAAACAAATCCATCTTTCCTCAAGCAAGTCTCTCCTTGCTTCTCCTTGTCTTTGCCTCACCCAGGTCTCCTCTTTTCCTGTACCTAGTCTTTTGGCAACTAGGTTCCCTCTTCAACCTACACTCACACAAACACACAACCACAAACTTCTCTTTCCTAGACCTTCTGAGCTCTGATACCAATTGATGCAATATAGAGAGGATTCACCCAAACATCACACTTCAAACAAATGACTTTTTCTCACAATCTTCCACTATGCTTTGATGAGAACAACAAATAAGGTAATTTTGACAAAATTTTCAAAATACAACTCAAACCCATGATATAAAAGCTGTTTTGGATACCCATTAAGCCCTTCTATAATATTTTTTGAAATGGGGTATGGTTACTTTGGAAGGAAAGTTTCAAAACTTGACTATTCCTATGTAAACCCTAGGATTGTTACAGAACTACTTTCACCAAAAATGGCATAGCTCACTCAAAACTTAATGAAATTACATTCAACCAAAATAATTGTAAACTATAAACACATATCTTTCCATCCGTCTATTATATGCATCAATGTAAGGTTGTACCATGCATGTTTTCAGACTGCATTTTTAGAAAATTAAACTCTACAGACCTACCCTCAATAAAAATACCATAACTTATTCAAATCTTAATGAAATTTGATGAAAAAAAATAGAAAGTAGACTCAATACTCTTTCTATCCATACCACATTTTGGTCATATACAAGCTGTAAAAATTTGTACCAAACTCTGAAACAACAATTTAATATTCAGAAATGGAGGAACAAGGGTATCTTTTATTGATATCACATCAAAATGTAACAACCCACCTTCTCCAACCTCCTCCAACCTTCTCCCCCTTTGGACTCATGTTTACATGTATTTATGATTTCCCAATCATTTTACAACTACCAACCACCACAACAAACTTCCTAATCAAGGTTGCAACTTTAATGCACTTTTTGACAATTTGACAATTTTTACAAGTTTGATCCCTAATGACTCAAATGACTCCATTTACATCACAAATGGTCTATTATGACCTTATTACATGAAAAAAGACTCAAAACACAACATAAATCAAATATTTACAAAATGGCCTCATGGAGGCATAAAGTCCATTAGGTGCTCCTGCACCACTTGGTGGCAAAGGTTCTTTCCTTTGTTCATCCTGAGTCTCCTCCTGAGGGATTTCCTTTGTTTAGGGACTTCTTGTTATGCAGGGACATTTTGGTCCTGTACATTATGTGCTACTTGGTCTTCGAGAGGAGTCTATACATGCTTCTCTAGAATACCCAAATGATTATCCTAATAATTCTTATTCACATTATCCTCTTCTTTTTCTCTCTAATCATTACCTCCTCGAAGACCTTGCCCTTCACCTTTTGATGTGTCAACTTCTTCATGGCCTTGGGCTTGATCTATTCTTTCTTCATTTATCTCCTTCTTAGGTCCTACTCATTATTTTGAACATCATCCTGACCTACCATCTCCACATTATCCACATGCATATGGACTTCTTCTTTGTTCTATTTTGGAGATAAGTCAGCATTTTTATTTTGATTATCATCACATTGATATGTTAGATCTATGGTTGCAGGGCTAGTGACTTGATCAACCAAATTTACTAACCCTATTTGTTAGGCCACCAATTCAGGGTTCCCTTCTCCTATATCCTCCACCTCAACCTCCTCATCCTAGACTTCTTTTGTTGTACTATGTGAGTGCCATGTGGGGTCATCTTAGTGTTTTTTACCAGAGTTTCCATGGACTTAGTAGACACGTCATTTACTACATCATCATCAGAGAGGTCTACTGTCTTATCTAGTGGGAAGGATTGATCATCCCTTGCCTCATGCATCTCTCTTCTTTGTTCCTCTATCTTCTTATCTTTGAACTGCATGATATTTGGAATGGGAACCTCATGTTGTAGAGTCCTTTGAATACCTTCTCCACTTGCTCCTCTTAACATAATAAGGGGAGTTGGGTCTACTACCCCTCTCATAAAAGGTGCTTGCCTTTTCTGTGGGGGTTCTCGTGTCATTTTTTTCTTTCTCTTTATTAAAAGATCATCATCTAAATTTTTTTCTTCTTCCTCAATAATAAGTGCAGGTTTTGCAACAGGAGGCTTCTTCTTTGCAAATGTATGTGATGTGGTTGCAGCAGATAAGGTAGCAGCAAATGAGGTAGTAACAGATGTAGAAGCTATGTCTTCTTTTTGTGGAGACTGACAAATGATGTTTACCCCAATTGCTTGGTTCCCTTTCTTAACTTTACCCTATTGACTCTCTCTTTTTGATTGTCTCTTCTCCCTAAGGAAATCATCATATTCTTCATCAGAAACTTGTCTTTTCCTCTTGTTATCCACAGTAAGTGCCGCTTCCCTTTTCTTCAACTTGGTGGTTTCTATCTACACCCACTCTTTGGTCAATTTTATGACCTACATTATTTGATCCAAGGAGGTCACCTCTGCCTGACTCCAATCTAGGGTTGATATTGTTTCATTTTACACTTTATTGTCTTCATATTCTTTGGACATGATCAAACCATCATCTATATGTAATTAAATAGGCACTGGTATACAATTAAAGGTGTGTATCTGATTTAAGGTAAGCCTCTAGTAGCTCCTTCTCTTGACCTCCACCTCATCATCATAGTCTACCCAAAAATCTTGAAGGTGCTTCTGATGCATTAGTTTCTTCACCAAGGCTTGCATCCTATCATAGGGGTCATATGACCTAGCTAGTGAGAATGGTTGCAGGTGCATCAAATTCAGACCTCCAATTACATCTTTCACTCTCCCTATCTGGGCACATATACCACCCAATTATGACTAGAAACAAAATGTGAGGCATCTTCTTTTCAATGCAAGCCTCTACAGAAGGCAATATCTACCTACAAAACTCCATCAAGATGACTTTGTCATTGGGATATCTAGGCAACATGAGGGGTTGATCAGTGAAACCCGCTACTCTCATGTATGAAAAGGTGGGGAACTGAATGAACTAGGCCCCATGTTTGTATATTATTGCCTAAGCTTCAATGCTCAACCTCTTGGCTTTATCTTCCTCCATCCTCCTAACAAGGTGCATGGAGAATGAATCATTTACTTTCTGGTAATGTTGGAGAGACTCCCTTTGTTTTAGTTGTGGGTAATAATCCCAAATGTTCATATCACTAGGGTTATTACCAAGCCTACCCACTATTTGCAATCCATTAAAAGTGCATCTGTATGCATAGGCATTGTTAGATTTAGGATAGACAATTGAGAGGGGGGTGAATCAGTTGTCCAAAACTTTCTTCCAATTAATCACTTAAATCCTTTTGTTAATTTAGCAGCATAATAATAAATCAATCATGGAAACATAATGCAACAATTCAAGAGCAAAAACACATTTACACATATGACATCAAGTTTTTTAACGTGGAAAACCTGGTTAAGGGAAAAACCATAGGGTGACTAACCCAAGATTGTATTCTTTGTTAAAAGAATAGGAAGAATAAAATGGCACATGCCAATTAGGGCTCACTTCCTAAGCACACTGCTCACAAGAGGCCCACTACCTACAAGAGACACACTGTCTACAGAATAATAAGTATTACATACTTGAACTGAAGAATAGCATCTTCACCATGCTTGAGTCAATTCCATTTAAGCCCAAAACTTCTTCTCTTCCTTTCACTCCTTTGCTCTCTACCACACTCTCATCTTCACAAGATACATTTGAAATAACTTTACAACTCCTTATTTATACAAGACATTGACTTGGGAATGATCATCCAAGTTGGCATACATTACAAAGCAAATACACAAATACAACATGTCTAATTACAAAAAGACTTTACGTGGATCAACACACTCTTGGCTACACAAATCTGAGACTACAATCTTCCTTTAGGAACATGCCATTCTTCATAGAATATCTTCAAGATCATCCGCAGGATGAGTAACTCATCCGGTTGGCTAGACTCATGAATAACATCATCATTTGGAAGTAATTCTTTAATTACAAGCTTAATCTTCAATGTGGACCACCAACATGAACTGTACACAATCCAAGGACCTCCACAAGCTTGCCTAAATCACCAAGAACATGCACACTACTTCTACTTACTGAAATCATTCTCTCCTTCATCTAGAACCTCAAGAACATAGTCTGTCATCACTGTCATAATGGAATAGATGCTTGCGGACCTCCAAACTATGAACCAATTGAGTTGTAATTCACATTGACTTCCTAAACACTCAACCAAATCTACAGAACAAGATATTTCATTTCTGGATCTCACGAAACCTATCTATGTCACTCTATCACCTCTGAACATTTGCCAGAACCAGTTTTACTTAAGTGGCCATAACTTCTTCAGATCTTCATGCAGACCTCTGAAATCTTTACTGGATCATCTCAAGACACTTATCTACAAACCCTTTGAAGTGTATCCTCTGATCTTCATCTTAGCTGGGATCTTTACCTTGTTGACTTCACTGTTCTTTATTCTTGATAGGACTAATTTTCTCAATATCCTCAGCATACAACTCATCCAATCCTTATCATCAATGCAACAGGAGTATGTTGACATCAATGACAACACCGGTTAGGCCCATACTTACAACAAGGCATATACTACATAAGATGTCATATGGAACTTTTTTTTACCTCCCAACTTTCTCATCCCCTCATCTAGGGCGTCACTTATGATTTTTTCTTGCAAAGGTTTCTCATCAGTACCCTCTACCATCTTGATGATGCCATATATCTAGTTGTAGAAAGACCCAGCATTTCATTGTCTTGTCATTCTGCTAAGCATCACCATCATGTACTGATACTCTAGTACAAAGTTAAACTTGTATACATATATAGGCAATTTGGTAGAGGCCTTGTAGGTACTGTCACTGGATCTCCATTGGTACATGATCCTCCTAGATTATTTTTCTTTTCTAGTATATTCCTTCTCTAGTTTACCCAAGTTTAATCAAACCAGATGAGGTCCTCTAGGCAGATTGAAGGATACAGTAATACCTTCAATCAAAAAGTCTGCGTAAACCCTGCCATGTTTCTCCACTTTCTAGGTGATGTTATTGTAATTTATAGCTCATTCTACCACTAATTCAGTGGCTTCCATAGTGTAAGGGAACCCTTTGACATGCCACATTCCAGAATTGTATATATTGATGAGTACGGGATTGCCGCCCCTTTCTCTAGTTTAGCTATCCATGCATCCATGTTGGTGCTTCTAGGGTGTGTATCATTGATCTACCCATATTTGAAGGTTATCCCCTTGGGCTGTATGCACATGGGTTTCAGAAATTATTTGTCAGACCTATTTTTCTGGGCTGCCATTGGATCTTGCAAGTAAACATGCATACATCTTACCATATGTGTCTTTTGCGTGGTGGATCAACAATCACATGAATTTTATGATGATAATCCTTTATTGTATTATATTTCATGTATCATCATGCCAATTTACCATGGTAAAGACCATATTTACCTATTTATTTGCCATAAACAACAAAAGAGGGTTTTACCGTCAGATACCTGATATCTGTTACTTTTATTGTTTGGGTGATGTCTGGATTGAGCAGGATCACCTTGCAATTACCATTTTCCATTCGTCGTTCACTATTCTGTCGAGCTCACAAGTTGCAAAAATGTCATTTTAATCTAGCCGGGGCTCTGTAATTCTCAGTTTAAACATTTGATAAATTGGAAATGAGCTCAAGTCCTTACTTTTAACCAATTACCATGGTGAATTAGGTTGTGTTTAGTGTCTTCTTGTTAATGTCTATTAATTGACACATGAGGTTTGGAGATGTTGACAAGTGGCAAGCATTTATTTGAAATTTTGAAAGCTCAACCTACCATTGAAATGGCATGTAATGCCAGGAGTGATATTTGCGGAGATCAAGGATATTAGAAAATATTATTGATATTTGGAAGATGAGGATGACCTCATCATGAGAATGGTCAATTATCGACCAACAACCAAAATCATGTCATTATATCCCTTTTACACAATTGTGATAACATTATGCATCAACATGATCTGGTCAACGTGCCACATGGCAGTATTCCATTAGTTACTGAGGATCCTCATTTTATAGGCCTCAAAGGTTCATATGAGGGATACTGAGAAATATCCAGATCTTAAACAATGTGAAATATCACCTTTGACCTAGAGGTGAGGATGATGTCAGTATCTTTTTATAAGACTTTAAATTGATCAGGGATATGACATCATCATCATATTAGTGAAGGTCAAGAATATTGATAAATATGATTGATGTTAAGAAATATGACCCTCTTCGACCATCAGGGTGTATGATGATGTCATCATCATATCAGGCCTTTTATAAATCAAGATAAGATGATGTCATCGTCATGTTTGACAACAATCGAGGATATGAAGAAATATGAGGGATATTGAGAAATATGACCCTCATCCTAAGATGACCCTCACCAAAGATGACCCTCAGGTACTTGACGGTAAATGCCTTCTGCATTTAAATTTGACGTTCATATATTAGATAACATGCAGATGTCAGGTTCTCTTCAATAAAAGGTAGGTCAGGGATATTAGTGAATATGACTGATATTGGCAAATGTGACCCTCCTGGTAGATATTAGGTTTGACCAAACTTTGACTAAGTATAACTTTCTACCCTTAAGGAATTTTAGGGTGATCCAAAAGGCAAACCTGCTTGAAATTTTGCACTCTCCAACATTATGAGGTTTACAATGGTAGACTCTAACTTTGACATCCAAGCTCCTCTTGTGAGGTATATGCATGTGTAAGGGTGATATCCTCTATTTTTGAGTTTTACCAAAATGCCCAAAGCAAGAAAACAAAGAACAAGCAAAAGCAAAAAGTTGGATCCCTATTTTGCTAAGGTAAAATGGGGCATGTTGTGTAATCACACAACAAATTGCCACCAAAGAAAACAATAAAATTCTAATAATTCAAAGGATGAGAAGAAATTAAAACATAATGCTCTAACTCTTACCAGACATAAGTAACTTGACCTTTCGAATGATTATCATGTTCATCAATATAACAATGCTGATAAGGGATCAGGTTTGTGCATGTGATTAATAATCCTCATCTTGAAAGTAAGGTGAAGATACTAGTAACTAGTGTTTAGCTACATAGTTTGGGTTCATCCCTCATAGCCAACTTGGATAGAGCCTTGCTGGCAGCAGGCATCCTTGCTGGCAGCAGGCATCCATAGCCCCAACAAGGTTATCTTTGTAATTCCCCTAAGTAGATCCCCACTGCCAGTAGGCATCTATAGCCCCAGTAGAGTTACTTAGATGGCCTAAATTTTATCCTCTTTGTATTTTCAATTATTTCTCTTTTTTTGTATTTAATTTTCATAAGATATGATCATGTAAGCTCATTATGAAAGGTGTGTTCACTTGCTGATTTAGGTTGGGAATTGCAATGGTAGCAAGAGTGACCTCATGATTTTTCACTTAATACTTATACTAATGTGTTCAACAAACCCAAGATTGTTAGGTGTGTCATTGTGAGGATCTCCTTGAACAAAAGAATTACCATGGATGAACAAGACATCATAGACCTAATCAAAGGTGCCTATACTAACATGAGTCATAACCTATGTAAGATTTTGGATTCATTCTCTAAATTCTAACAATTTTACTGGTCTTCTGAAGTTGAAAGGTACATTATCTTGCCTGACCAAAACAAGGACTCAACATCAACAAAGCAAAAGCAAAGAAGCAAACACATAAAGCAAAGCTACACAAATAGCTATATAGAATATACATTATGATACAATACCTTGACCTAACCCTATCTAAGCTTGGAAATAATGCTTAAGGAACTATCCATTGACTGGAAATGGGACATTCTCACCTATTAGGGTCTTAAGTCTATAGGTATTGTCTCCTAGGATCTTTGAAATCTGAAAAGGACCTATCCAAAGTTTATCAAACTTACCATGATCACCTTTCTTTTCATGTGCTCTATCCCATGCTAGGACCAGGTCTAAAATCCTAAAGGATTTGATCCTATCTCTTTTATCAAACTAGCATTTGATAGTAGCCTGATGCTTGGAGAATTAATCAATCACCCTATCTCTTTTCTCTTCTAGGTGCATAAGCTAAAGCAACTTGACTTCCTATTTATTATCTGTACCTAGGTATTCTTGTACAAATTTCAGTGTGGGGATCTTGAGATTGAAAGGGAGGATGGGATCCACCCCATATACTAAGTGGTAAGGAGAATTTCCTAGAGCAATCTTCACTTTGGTTTGATCCACCCATAAAGCATATTTGAGCAAGGTGTTCCATTCCCTAGGGTTTTTCTCTATCAGTTTCTTTATGATGTTCAACAATTTTTTCTTAATTGACTCTGCTAAGCCATTTCTCTGGGGATAATAGTTTGAGGAAAATTTCAAGATGATACCATAGTCAAATGCCCAACTAGACAGTTTCAATGATGCAAATGTAGGTCCATTATCACATACTAAAGCATATGGGACTCCATACCTGGTTATTATGTTGTTTTCTAGGAACTTGATCACATCCTCTGTAGTACAAGTCTTGCTACTGACTAATTTAGTCCACCTGGTGTAGTAATCAGTGATTATTAGGATGTACCTATGGCCTAAAGATGATGGAGGATTGATTGGACCTATGAAATCCATGCCCCATTGAGAAAATAGGCGCATCTCTATGACTAGTTGCAGGGGTTGAGCAACATATTTGTCCCTATTAGCAGCAACTTGACAAGTATGGCAATACTTGATGTGCTTAGCAGTGTCCTTAAAAATGTTTGGCCAGTAATATCCTACTCTTAGGATAGCATGTGTAGTATCTAAGTGGGAACCATGTGCTGTTCCAAATTTATCATGTAGATCTACAAGAACCTTGTCAGCTTCTGGTCTATCCAGACATCTGAGGTATATCCCCTCATAATTTTTCTTGAAAATGACTCCTCTTTTAAACATGTATTTCTATGATCTTACCTTCAGAGCTCTCCTTTGAGAACCTTACATCTTTAATGGGCATCTCCCAGTAATCAGCAGATGTTTGATATCAGAATACCATTCTTTATCTTCTTCATTATTCACCACATACTATTGATTAACTATGTTAGGGTTAGTCTCAAAAATCATCTGGCTTAAATCTTTCCCTCTTACTAGTTTCATGGGCATTATTTCCATGTCATACTCTTGAAGAATTGTGATCCACTTGGCTCTTTTCTCTCTAGGTTTGCTTTGCATTAGGAGCATTTTTACTGCTGCATCTGGTACTACAACTATTACTTTACTCCTCAGGATATAATGCCTGAACTTCTTCACTACCCTAACCAAGGTGAGAGCTTGTCTTTCAACATCCATATATCTTAGCTCTGCATCCCTGAATGGGGAACTCATGAATGCTATGGGTTTTTCTTCCTTATTCTCATTTCTCTGTGTCAGGACTACTGCACATGAGTGTTCTGAAGCAAATGAATAAATATAAAAGTCTTTTGTATAATCTAGACTAATCAGGATAGGTGCATCTGATATGGCTTTCTTAATGTCCTCAAATACAGCCATTGCTTTAGGTGTCCATTTAATCTTGGCATCTTTCTTAAGCATCACATTAAGTGGCTTGACAATCTCTGCAAACCCTATGATGAACTTCCTCACAAATTTTATCTTACCAAAGTAAGATTTGATTCTTGTTTACTACCAGAAAGTTGTAGCTTCATGATGGAGTCTACCTTGGTAGGATCAATGGTGATCCTATTCTCTAGTATTAGGTGACCGAGTAATTTACCTGTGGCTACTCCAAATATGCGCTTCTTCGGATTGAACGAGGTACCATATTGCTCACATTTCTTGAGCAGTCCCCTGAGGTCTTCTATGTGATCACCCCTCTTTTTTGATAAAATAGTAAGGTCATCCATGTAAATGTCTATGTATTTGCCAACCAAGCCTCTAAATGTAATATCCATTGCATGTTGGAATGTGGCCCCAGCATTTATCAATCCAAAAGGCATGCACCTATAAGCAAATATCCCCCACTTGGTGGTGAATGTCATTTTCAGTCTATCTATTTTATCTACCATCACTTGGTTGTATCTTGAGAAACCATCTAGGAATGACATCATTTGGGCTCCATTTACTATCTGCAAAACCTCATCCAACGAGGATAAGGGATAATTATCTTTTTTTGAAGCTTTATTTAGTTTTCTAAAATCCACACATAGGCATATATCACCATTCTTCTTCCTCACTAGGACCAAATTGGCTACCCATGTTGAGTGCCTGACAAGAAATATGATCTTAGCATTTAGTAGCTTCTTGACTTCCTCAAAGATGATGGATTCCAATAGTGCATTGACTGGTCTCTATTTCTATCTAAAAGGCTTGGCATCCGGCTTTAGCAGGATAGTGTGAGTGATTATAGATGTATCATATGTCTTTAACTCATAATAAGTCCAAGAAAAAACATGGATGTAATCTTTCAATGCTTGGGTTATCTCTATCTTTTCTTCTTTGGTGTAGACATTACCAATCAAGATCTTCTTCACTTCCTCATTTTGTCCTATGTTGACTGGTGAGTACTCTCCTCCATCTATCTTGGGGAGATCCTTTTGCTTCATCATGTTATGTAGATCAAATGCATTTTCCAATTATATCATCCCTTTGGGAATCCTATTGCTTGGTAAGTCCATGATCTCTTCTTCTTCCCATGTGCAATCTTCCAAGTTCTTTTCATCCAGGATCTGTGCATCAAACACATCTCTATTTGCTATGAAGTCTAGAGTATGTTGATCATCATCAAATACCTGAATATTAGTAACATTGTCAAGTATGGAGGGCTTGGATATTAGCTCCACTGAAAATCTCTTCAATCTAGAGATGGACAATGGCTCTAATGTACTAGTAGCCTATGCTAAGGCATCTGCCTTATGGTTTTGTTCTCTGTAAACATGGGTGATGTTGAATGCATCAAATTCTTCAATCAAGTCCCAAACCCTATGTCTATAATTGGACAATCTCTTATAATTGCAAGCATAGATATTCCTTACTTGCCTTACCACTAATTCTAAGTCTCCATAGACATGCAGAATTCTAACTCTTTTCTTCAGATCAAACAACAATCCAAGAATTAGAGCTTCATACTCTGTCATATTATTAGTACATGGAAATTACAGTATGTATGCTGCTAGGAAAGATTTTCTTTCTAGGTCAATGAGGTCTATGCCTACTCTAGCTCCTTGTTTCGACTTGGATCCATCAAACCTAAGGATCCATGGCTTATCTTCTTTTAAGGGCTTATCAGGACCTTCCCTTTTCTTTTTAGCTCTAGAAGCAGCCCCACCTAATACCCATTTCAACTTTTGTGACTCACCTTTCATCTCTTTTGACACTTAATGTGATCCTAATATCATTCTTCTCTTTACTTCTGTGATATCATCCCTATAAGTATCTGTTTGTTCATTAACCTCCTTATCTTTTCCTTGGAACATATCTCGGTCACCAGATGACTAATTCTTAGAAACTATCTGTTCTTGTTTATGTAGTATGTGCAAGCATAATGCACATGTAGTCTTTGAATGCTCTTCATCATGGAACCTACACTAGCCTTCCATCAAAGCATGATGTGGAGGGATCTCCTATAGTGTAAGCCTCTGAATTTGCTTAACTAAGAATTCCTCAAACTTGGTCAAGTTACTCCCTCTATCCTCATCTGATAGTTCATAATTTGACTCGACTAAATGGTCAGTCCCTGGGGTAATATCATTTTCCCCCCCATGAATATTTTCATCATACATTAAGATTTCATCTGAATTATGTATATATTTTTTATCTTGATGTGTAATGTCTTCATCTCCTCCTATATCTGCAGACAACAGACAATAATCAACATCCTCATAACTAGATGTTATACTTACTTTTGTTGAGGATGATCCCTTTTTGCTACAAGCTTGGTCCAGCTCCATCATATCCTGACATGCATCACAAGGTTTCTCTGAATGTGATTCATCATGTAACCTACACCAACCCTCCATTAAGATATCCTCATTAGATATGCCTAATGATTGACAACGTTGCATCTCCCTAGATAAATACATTTCAAAAATTTTAAAGTGATCTACTTGTTATCTTCACATGAATTATAGTATGACTCTATTATCACCATACCATCTTGATAAATATCTCTACATATATGTGTATTATACATCAAAACTTCCTCTATCCTAACCGTTCAAGGTTTGACAACATATACTCCTGGTTCCACATCCACATACATTATCGCATTGGTATTGTTATACTCTATGATCATATGTTTCATTCTAGGCTCAACTTCTATCCTAATCTAATTAGGGATCCCCTTCTAGGGTAACCACATGTGGTTGAAGTCAATGGACATGTAACCATTAAGTATTTTTGACCAATCTCTACTGAGTAACATCCCATAAGTGTCAGGGATATCCACCACTTAGATGCCCATATAGTACTGGATCCTAGGATCTGATGCTAATTGCATATGAGTGTGGGTGAGCTATCCTACCACACTTACTTCTATTTTGTCTAATTGTGTCACCTTCTTGAGGGACTTGGCAGGGTGTAGTCCTAGGGCATTACAAATGGATAATGGCATCACATTGGTTGATGCACCTGAATCCACTAGGCAATTGTGTAAGTTCTTTCCAAACATCCTCAATGTGAGTAGGAATGGAGGTGATTCAGTTTTGTCTTTATAGACAGTCATAGGTGAGGTCTCAGTGGCTTGAATAGTAGCCTACACCTTAGATTTGGTATTATTTTACTTGGATACAGAATCTTTAGTTAGGATATGACTCAAGTTATGAGCATGATTGTCCTCCCTTGTGGTAGATTCATCTAAAGACTTCAGAAAAGCCTTTTTGATAATTGGGGTTTTGAGCAGTTCTGAAAGTGATATGTTGATTTTAACCATCTTCATCTCCTCAGTGAGATAGGTGACTAATTTGTCTGACTTAGGGGGCTAACCAATGGATTTTGACACTGCTCCTTGAGGAGTAAGGTATTGATTATTAACCTTAGTTAAACTAAGGTTATTGCTAGCCTTAGGATCAGGTGGACTGTTAAAATTATTAGGAGGAACCGATGTGGTTAAGGGGGTAGATGGTCTATTAGGATTATTCCTAAGATTATAGTTGTGCCTACCCTGATACTATTGTTGATAAACATGAACCTCCTCATGTTTAGGTTCTGGCTTGTTTTCATACTCAAAGGGAAAGACATAGTTCATTTCAAATGCTAAGGCTGACTCCTCACTTGCTAGTGTATTATTCTCATGATAGGAAGTTATTGGATAATGTTGATGTTGATGAGTAATGGAACTCTCCAGCATCAAGGCAGACTTATATCCTAAAGGAACAATTTCATTCCCTTTAGGATGAGGAGGATTTACTGTAGTGTTGGAAATTTTAGCTTGGAAAATACTAGCTACTATTTTAAATTGGGGACAGTCTAACTCTATATGTGCATTGATGTTATGTATTCTGCACCAGTTAGTCAAGGCAATGTCTACTAGATTGACTCTAGTTGTTTGTTTAGGCTCATTAGGTGGTTAGTTGTCTAGTGGTGATGATAGAGAACCATTGTTTGGCCTAGTATTCCATACTCTAGGCTATCTAGGAGTAGCATTGGTGTTATTATTACCATTGTTAAAATTTCTATCATTATTGAAATTTTTGTCATTGTTGTATCCCCTTTCAGGATATCTAGATCTATCATTATTATTTTGGCTGCTCAAGTGAGTCATCTCAGTAGTCAATTTTTATAGTTATATAGATATTTCTTTAATGTCACTATTTTCTTCTTGGGCCTTGGCCACTACATTCTCTTGTTGAGGTTTAAAGAATGAGGTCCTACCATTGTGTTGGCTTGTATCCTAGGGTATCTATCTAGGATGGGACATTATCTAGCCATTTCCATTTGGAAGGGGCATAATGCTATGTGGAGGTACATGCAAGGGGTTAGGCATAATGGTTGGAAGTATCATAACTCCATTTCCTTGTGGTTGTATAGGATATGCCAGATATCTAGTGCTAGGTGCAAATCCTGGGGTTAACTACTGATTTACTTTAATTGCTTCCTCAAATGCAGTAGACAATATAGTGATAGGTGGATGTGTTCTTCTGATGAACATTGAGGTTAAAGGATCTATGGCTAAATAATAAATATATATGGCTGCCTCATCACCTACATTGTAAGGAGCAAGTAGTTTGGAACACATCTTTTGGAACCTAGCATTGAAATTAGGGATCATTTCTTCCTCATCTCTCTTGATTGTAGCAAACATGTGATAGGTAATGGCTGGATCTACTAATATTTTAAATCTCCCTAAGAAAGCTTTTTCTAAAGCATCCCAGGTATGAATAGTTGCTTTTGTGAGACTGATGTACCAACTATATGCTTCTTCTCCTAAAGAGTAAGGAAACAGTTTGCACACAACATCCTGATGCTCTATTCTAGCTCTAAAGCAGGCTTCTTTGAATGTCTAAATATGATCTTCTACATCCTGATACAGATGATATTTAGGACATATCTTGTCAGGGTTCTTTGGCAAAGGATGGTATGTAGAAAACAAAAGGGGTGATTGAGTAGTAAAGAAGGACATTGTGACTGGTGCCTGATGAACCTAAGGTATAACTAGGGATCCTGGAGGTGACTAAGACATGATTGGGGATACCGGAGGTGTTTCAATATGTCCTGATGAGGATGGTGATGTGTTAGCCATAGGAGTATGATGAATATCAGTGGTTTGAGGTCTAAGTCCACGAATAGGTAATTATTCAAACATTCCAATGGTTCTGGACCTAGTATTTGGCCTATGAGCTAGGATTCTAATAGGTCAAAACCTAATATGAGAATTTTGGTTGGATTATTTCTGAGATCAGAGGAAATGATCTCCTAGGATGACTATTTATGGTTGAGACTTCGTGATGACCAAGTATTTATGCAATATTTTCATAAAATGCAAATGTAAGTAGGTTTTGAACTTCTGATTACAAATATCAGGCCAATACAGCCTTGTAGACCAATTACTACCAGATATTTGCAAGAAAACTTGAGCAGTGACTCCTTATTTAAAATTTTTAGGCACTGACTATAAAGATCAATGTGTTCATGCACAATATTGAAATATTTATGACCAGAACTCCTAAACCAATTTAAAGTTAGTGAATCTTTGAACAAATGCTTCAAAGCATCATCAATCCTTAGAAATTCTAACAATATCACCTTGTGTATTTGTAGGAATGTTGTGTATACAACCGGTTCAAGGAATAGAAGCATTAGATGGCCCTCCTAACACCAATTTGGTGTTGGTTATGATGTTAGTCACAAAAAAACACACAAATAAAGAATTGCATTTCAAACCTTCATCATCTTGAAAGATACGATGAATTCAGAGAATTCATGATCCCAAGTCTCCATAGATTAGTTCATAATCTCCTGATGTCACTTAGAGGTTGATGTACTTTGTTGTTTTTCTACTCAAGGGCCTTCAATTTATGCTTCCAAGAACTAATGTTTGAACATCTAGTTATCTTCCTACTTTCTGTAAATTTCTTTAACAAATAGGGTTAATCCTACTATACTCAACAGATGATGAAGATATTTTATAAGTTTGATCAATTCTTCTAATCATCAACTATTATTGATTAATTCTTATCTATGCACTATGAATATATCCAAATTATATGATTATAGGTAGATATTTGCATGATAGTTTTAGTTCTACATGTTGTTTAGCTTAAATATGCTATAGATGTTCAAATTCCTTCAGGATATCGACATATTTCTATGTATTTGCTTAAGGTTGTCTGTATATTTGCAATTATGATAATGATTTGAATGAAATTAAGAAAATTCAACTAAATGCTTGCTAAATTTTACTAAGATTTGTTAATCTTCAACAATTGATGCATAGACATTCCAGATACTGTCATGAAGACAAGGAAATCAAACCATAGGTTTACCATGATGTTCCACAGCTAAGTATGGTTGATGCAAACTTTAGTGGAAAAGGGATGAAGACAACATGCATAACAAGAATTGCACTCCAAGGGATGCAGCAAATCAAAATGTAAGTTAAGAATTCATCCACAGATTACTCAAAATATGTGATTGTTTGTAATCTTAGTTCATCTTCTTCATTAAGTATGCAATGAACATGTACATTTATCTTCCTCTTTGAGAATTAGTCCTGATACTTCAACAATCTAATCTCAATTAAGCTTTGAATAATCTTACAAAATGCACTCCATCTCCTTGTAAAGGACAAACAGAGGAGGCAGTTACAAATGATCCAATGATCAGGATTTAACAATTTAGATCAATAGTCTCCATTATCTCTAACTTGGTCAACAAAAGTCTTCATGGCACAGGTTGCCAGTTGGAAACCATCTAGTGATACATGATCATCTCCTTGACGTATGATGTATATGACTCCCATAGTTCTACATTTTCACTTATTCTTCCTCTTCATTGGTAGATGGGTCATCTTCCTCTATATGTGTACTAATAATCCCCCTGATGGGTGTTGGGACAAGAAAATTTCAAAATTTTCCTATACTCCTACACACCTGATGTCCAACCAAATCAAAAAATCATGTGCCCAAAATCATAATTGTAGTGGATGTATTTTATAAAATCACATGATCTTTTCCACAAACATTTGTCTCACCCGTCACACCATATATGATAAGGGGCCTCAATGTTGGATTTAGGACAGATAACTGAGAGGGGGGGTGAATCAGTTGTCCAAAACTTGTTCTCAATTAAACACTTAAATCTATTTTGTTATATAGCAGCATAATAATTAATCAACCATGAAAGCATAAAGCATTAACACAAGAGTAGAAGCACATCAACATATGAGACACCAATATTTTGACGTGGAAAACCCGGTCAAGGGAAAAACCACGGGGTGATTAACCCAAAATGTATTCTCTATTAGAAGAATAGAAAGAACAAAATGGCACATGCCAATTAGGGCTCACTGCCTGAGCACACTACTCACAAGAGGCCCATTGCCTACAAGAGACACACTATCTACAAAGTAACAAGTATCACAAACTTGAACTGGAGAATAGCATCTTTACCATGCTTGGATCGGTTCCATTTAAGCCCAAAAACTTCTGCTCTACCTTTCACTCTCTTCCTCGCTACCACATCCTCATCCACACCAGACACACTTTCGAATGACTTCACAATCTCTTATTTATATAAGGCATCGACTTAGAAACAATCATCTAAGTTGGCAAACATCTATAAGAACATCCGCAAGACGTGTATTACATCCGGTCAGCCAGTCTCAGGAAGAACACCTTCATCCAAAAATTATTCTTCAAATGTGCACTCTAAATTCAATGCCGACCACCAACATGAGCTGGATACGATCCAAAGATCACCATAGCCTTTCTTGAATCACCAAGAACATCCACACTTCCTCTGCTTACTGGAATTCTTCTCTCCTTCATCTAGAGCTTTAAGAACACAGTCTGTCATCATTGTCACAAAGGAATAGGCACTTCTGAACCTTCAAACCATGAACCAATCCAGTTGACACTTCACAAGGATGTCCTTAACACTCCCTCAAATCCATAGAATGGGATAATGCATTTTCGGATCTCACCAGACCTATCTGTGTCACTCTGTCACCTCTAAACACCTGCTGGAACTGGTTCTACTTGAGCAGCCATAACTTCTTCATCATGTGAACCTCTGAAAACTTGACTGGATCATCTCAAGACTTATATCTGCAAACCCTTTGAACCAAAACCTCTGATCTACACTTTAGCTGGGAACACCACTTCACTATCTCCATTGCTCCTCTTTGCTCATCCAATCCTTCTCATCAATGCAACATGAGTATGTTGACATCAATGACAACACTGGTTGGACCCATACTTGCAACAATCTCTCCCTTTGTCATCGATGGCAACATATGATGTGAAAAACCATCAAGACAAGAACTTCTCCTTACTGTCACAACTCCCCCTATCAGCAATAACTATTCACATGTCTTCTCTTCCTTTACTGCTCCCCCTTTGATCATCAACCACTTGTTTTTCACATGTCTTCTCTCCCCCTTTGACATCAATGGCAAAGGGCTCATACTTGCAACTCCAATACTTCAGAATCATATTAGCTACTCCCCCTAAGTAGTAGCTCCCCATCACCAATCCGGATCACAAGACATGACTGTAATATCCACCAGACTGATGCACATCAATGCACCTTAGTTCATCACCGGAGGGGCAATAACCCCTAAATTCTCCCTGAGATACTCAAAAGAGTCCTTAGGAAGAGGTTTAGTAAAGATGTCTGCAATCTGATCCTTGGAAGGCACAAACTCTCGTCTGACTTCATTCTTGTTCACTTGCTCTCTCAGAAAGTGAAACTTGATAGATATATGCTTAGTCTTAGAATGCAACACCGGATTCTTAGATATATTTATTGCACTTGAATTATCACAGAAGATTGTGATAGGCTCCTCATACTCTACTTTAATATCTCTTAGCATCTGCTTCATCCACAAAACTTGAGTGCAACTACCTGTTACTGCAATGTATTCTACTTCAGTTGTAGATAGAGATATTGCCTCTTGTTTCTTGCTTAGCCAAGAAACCAATCTCTTTCCCAAAAAGAATGCTCCACCACTAGTACTCTTCCAGTCATCCACATCTCCTACCCAATCTCCATATGTATATGCATGAAGAGAGAAATCATGATCTCTAGGATACCACAAACCATACTCAACTGTCCCTTTTAGATATCTAAAAATCCTTTTGATTGCCATGACATGAGATTCTCTTGGATCAGCCTGAAATCTAGCAACAAGACCAACAACCTACATAATGTCTGGTCTAGTTTGAGTGAGATACAATAGTCCTCCAATCATTGACCTATACTTTGTCTAATCAGCCTTAGGAGAATCATCATCTTTGCTCAATTTACATCTGGTAGCCATAGGAGTATGCATTGGTTTTGAGTCTTCCATCCTAAATTTCTTCAACAATTCTTTCACATATTTAGTCTAAGAAATGAAGATTCCTTTCTTTCTTTGAGTGATTTGTAGACCCAAGAAGAAATTCATTTCACCAAGCATGGACATCTCAAACTCATTTTTCATTTGATTTGCAAACATTTTACACATACTATCTCTTCCTCCAAAAATGATATCATCAACAAACACTTCAACAATCAAGATGTTTTCATGATCAATTTTGAAATACAAATTACTGTCAGCAGTACCTTTGTTGAAACCAATCTTCAAAAGATGCTTATCCAACCTTTCATACCAGGCTCTTAGGGCTTGCTTTAGTCCATACAGAGCTTTCTTCAACTTGCAGACCATATCACCATGATCAGACAATTGAAATCCATCCGGTTGCTCAATGTATACTTCTTCTTCCAAGTCACCATTTAGGTAGGTAGACTTGACATCCATCTGATATACTTTGAAGTCCTTGAAGGCAGCATAAGCAAGAAATAATCTGACTGCTTCAATTCTTGCCACCGGAGCAAAAGTTTCTTCAAAATCAACTCCTTCTATTTGAGAGTAACCCTTGCAGACCAATCTAGCTTTATTTCTAATTACATCACCAACTTCATTCAGTTTGTTCTAGAAGACCTATTTGGTTCCAATTACATTCTTGTCTCTAGGTTTGGGAACAAGATCCCAAGTGTGATTTTTCTCAATTTGCATCAGCTCTTCATCCATTGCTTTAGTCCAGTTTTCATCATTGCAAGCTTCATTTATTGTCTTGGGCTCAATCTTTGAAATCAGACAATACTCATATGAGTCTTGAGAAATTCTTCTTTTTGTTTGGACACCTTTGCTTTTATCACCTATGATCTGATCTTCAGGGTGGTTCAGTCTTACATACCTGGGAACTTTGGGAGTTTCCTGCACTTCTAATTCTTGATCAGGCTCATTATGACTCATCTCTTCTCCCTAAATTACTGGATCTGTTTGATTCTGAATACTAGAAGGAGTTTGGGCTCCTTGAATCAGAACACCATTCTGATCATCTTCATCACATTCATAAAAACTTGAAGGTTTCTCAATTCCTTCATCAACCTTCACATTTGTACTTTCTATCATCTTTCTTAGTCTCTTATTATAACACTGGTATGCTTTGCTTTGAGTGGAGTAACCCAAGAATATTCCTTCATCACTTCTAGCATCAAACTTGCCTAGGTCTTCATCTCTTTTAATGTAACATTTTCTACCAAACACTCTGAAATACCTCACAGTAGGAGTGATGCCAAACCAAAGTTCATAAGGAGTCTTACTGGTATTGCTTTTGATTTGAACTCGATTGAGAGTATAGATTGCAGTGCTGACAGCTTCTCTCCAAAACATCTGAGGAACATTTACTTCCATCATCATTGTCCTAGATGCTTCCTGGATGGTCCGGTTCTTTCTCTCCACTACTCCATTCTGCTATGGAGTCCTAGGAGTAGACAGCTGTCTCTTTATTCCATGCTTCTCACAAAAATCTATGAACTCACCAGATGTGAATTCACCACCTCTATCAGACCTCAAACATTTCAATTTTAATCCAGTTTCATTCTCTACCATAGCCTTGAAATTTTTGAATTTCTCAAAAGCTTCTGATTTCTCTTTCAGAAAAGTAACCCACATCATCTGGGAATGGTCATCAATTAATAGCATGAAATATCTATCACCTTGCACACTCTTGATTCTTATTGGACCACATAGATCAGTATGAACTAAATCCAATAATCTGGTAGAAAATTGATCCTTGCTTTTGAATGAGACTCTACTTTATTTTCCCAACTGACATTCTTTGCACAAACTATTTGTAGGTTTTACCAATTTTGGAAGATCTCTTACAACTTGAGTATTGCTTATCTTGATGATATTATCAAAATTCACATGACAAATCCTTCTATGCCATAACCAACTCTGATCAACTTGTACAAACAGACAACTTTTACTAGTACCAACTAAATGAAAGATATTACCTTTTGTTTGAGTACCAGATGCAATCTCTATTCTGAAACTTTCAAAGATCCTACATTTTCCATTCTTGAACCGGAGATCATAGCCTTTGTCCACCAACTATCCAACACTGAGAAGATTGTTCTTCAATCCTTCAACACATAGTACATTACTGGTTTTGTTCTTTTCATCAAAAGAAATAGTTCCCCTATCTCTGATTCTACCAGCAGAATTATCACCAAACTTTACCACTCCTCCTTCATACCTTTCCAAATCTAAGAACTTATTTTTGTCACCTGTCATATGGTGAGAGCATCCACTGTCAATGACCCAATCATCCTTTTCTTCAACTTGGGCAGCTAGAGCTCTTTCTACAACTTTATGATTGACAGAATCAAAGGGCATTGGATCTTCTTCCTTGATGGAAATAAACACCCATTCACTTCTGGATTTGTTTCCTATTTTTGATTCATCATCTGTTACTCCTTCATTATCATCTTCTTCATAAACATAATAACCATTTGTTTGGAACCTTGATCTATTAGGATTTGGCCTTGAAAATCTTTCTGGACACCTTGAGGCAAAATGACCAATCTTATTGTAATTAAAACACTTAAAGGGCTATTTTCCTTCATACTTACCAGATCCTCTTGGTAGTCTCTTTGCAATGAGGGCTTCAATTTGAGTTGTTTCTGCTTCTTCTTCTTCCATGTCTTTTCTTGCTTTTTCATACCATGATAGTTTTCTTGAAGAATTCTCTCCTAGATCAAACCTTTGTTTACCTTTTACAGAAGCACTAGCTTTGAATGCAGATTCAGTCTTGGGGGGTTCATCTCCAAACTTAGATATTTCAAATGTAGCCAATTTACCAGCCAATTGATCTCTTGTGACAGTTGTATGGGCTTTGAATTCTTCAATGGCAGAAACCTTGATTTTATAAGAAGCAGGGAGGGATCTGAGAATTTTGCCAACAATTTCATCTTCATCCAATACTCCACCAGCATTTCTAATTCCACAAACAAGCTCATTTACTCTTGGCATAAAAGTAGAGATATTCTCATCTTCTCTCATCTTCAAATTTTCAAATTTCCCTTTCAGACTTTGTAACCTTGCACATTTAACAAGCTTGTCTCCTTCATGCAGAAGTTCCAATTTTTGCCAAATCTCATAAGCAGTTGGTAAGTCAACAACATTTGAAAGCTCTGTATCAGATAATGTGCTTAGAAGAGCTTATATAGTCCCCAGATTGGTTTCAGCATCTATGATATCAGTTGTAGTTTTTGGGCCACCCTGTGGAGGAGTATACTTTGTTGAAGCCATGGTCCAATACTGCATTCCCATACATTGCAAGTGACACTTCATGCAACTTTTCCAAAGATTAAAATTTGTTCCATCAAACTTTGGACTATCCTGGATTTCCTCAAGCGGTTAAGCTCTTTTCAGAGGAACTTGGCTCTGATACCAATTGTTGGATTTAGGACAGACAACTGAGAGGGGGGGTGAATTAGTTGTCCAAAACTTGTTCTCAATTAAACACTTAAATCCACTTTGTTATATAGAAGCATAATAATTAATCAACCATGAAAGCATAAAGCATTAACACAAGAGCAGAAGCACATCAACACATGAGACACCAAGATTTTGACGTGGAAAACCTGGTCAAGGGAAAAACCATGGGGTGATTAACCTAAAATGTATTCTCTATTAGAAAAATAGAAAGAACAAAATGGCACATGCCAATTAGGGCTCACTACCCAAGTACACTGCTCACAAGAGGCCCACTACCTACAAGAGACACACTGTCTACAAAGTAACAAGTATCACAAACTTGAACTGGAGAATAGCATCTTTACCATGCTTGGATCAGTTCCATTTAAGCCCAAAAACTTCTGCTTTGCCTTTCTCTCTCTTCCTCGCTACCACATCCTCATCCACACCAGACACACTTTTGAATGACTTCACAATCTCTTATTTATATAAGGCATCAACTTAGGAACAATCATCTAAGTCGGAAAACATCTATAAGAACATCCACAAGATGTGTATTACATCTGGTTGGCTAGTCTCAGGAAGAACACCTTCATCCAGAAGTTATTCTTCAAATGCAAACTCTAACTTCAATGCAAACCACCAACATGAGCTGGACACAATCCAAAGATCACCATAGCCTTTCCTGAATAACCAAGAACATCCACACTTCATCTGCTTACTGGAATTCTTCTCTCCTTCATCCAGAGCTTCAAGAACACAGTCTGTCATCACTATCACAAAGGAATAGGTGCTTCCAGACCTTCAAACCACGAACCAATCTAGTTGACACTTCACAAGGATGTCCTCAACACTCCCTCAAATCTGTAGAATGGGATAATGCATTTCTGGATCTCACCGGACCTATTTGTGTCACTCTGTCACCTCTGAACACCTATCGAAACTGGTTCTACTTGAGTGGCGATAACTTCTTCAGATCTTCATGTAGACCTTTGAAAACATAACTGGATCATCTCAAGACTTATATCTACAAACCCTTTGAACAACAACCTCTGATCTGCACTTTAGTTGGGAACACCACTTCATTGTCTCCATTGCTCCTCTCTACTCATCCAATCCTTCTCATCAATGCAACATGAGTATGTTGACATCAATGACAACACTGGTTGGACCCATACTTGCAACAATCAATTCCTTAATTTTAGCAAGACCTCAATTTCTTTATACCGATCCATGTTATATATGAGACGGGCTAAGATGTGTATCAGCATGAGGTTTGTGGTTAGAGTGAAGACTCAAGGAATCACCAATGAAGAGAGTAACATTGATGGCCTTTCATTAGAGAGAAAATTCCCAGTCACACTGAGTTAATCAATGGTAAAGACTATCGGCATAAGAAAATAGTATCAGAGGATACTCTGAACACTTCCCCAACAATATAGATCACACAGATGAGAAAATTCAGTGGGACTCTCGCCAAACAACCCATGGAATGGATGGAGTGAGTGGTGCATCGGTAAGAAATACACATTGGGGCAAAGAATTAAAGTGTCTCCGACATGTTAATGTCTCAATGACCAAAGGGATTGTTTTGGCCTAAGTCACACTGATATGTATGGAGGATAAAAACCATTAACGAAAGTGAACAAGTCAGAACAAAGTTTACAAGGCTTGCCGAACTGATGGTCACAACGATGAAGGATGTAGGTGACATATTATGATGATCATTCCGATAAAGGATAAAAGAAAGGTATCGAGGAAACAACTATGATCGGATAGCTTGGATCAAATCATCCCGATATCATATGTTGTTCTGATGATGATAGTAGTCACACTTATCGATAAGACTCTTGCCGATATTCATATTGGAGACACTTGAAATATCAGAGTAAGATGTTATTTCCACGATGATAAAGTAAGTCAGGCCGACCATAGCCATGCTCATTTCTATATTAGGTAGATCTTGAAATATCTTGCCAATACAAACTTATATATGCTTTTATAAAAGATGACATCAAGGAGACAAAACGAAGGGTCACAATGATTAATCCACATGCAAATGTTTGCACCATAAGAAGCTATTTGATTGCCCTAACATTACAAAAGTCCTATCGATGAGGGGAGTTATGATGATGTGACATCTTGATGCAGGAGCATCCAGAGGTGTAAGGGCAATCTTGCATCACCCAAAAAGAAGTTAATTCAAAACTATTGTAGTTGTTCTCATTTCTTCCCATAATTAGTGTTTTTGGTTCCATAATATCCAGAATAATAATGTAGGACTTTCAGTTTTTCCAAAACTGCTAAAAATAGTGACTTGCCTATTTAGGAAAGTGTACCTGCTATTTTTAGAAAGTTTGCATTTGGACACGTAATGAAGCAAAAACTTTTAGAAAGTTACATAATGGAAATATAAGACCTTTGGCAAAGGAATCAGGTAAAGATCATTTGTGAGCTAAAAAATATTAAAGTTTTTGTTTTCTGAAAAGCCCTTGAAAATTTACGGAATGAGATATGAGGCACTAAAACTTCTCATAACATCTCAAAAAGTTGACAAAAATCCATTTACAAATTTTTGGCATGATATTTTACATCACGAGCTTTCCGATGCTTAAAACGGTTCGTCAATTAGACACCCGGATCAAAATTTATGCTTCTCGGAAGTTGACCTACTTTTGGAGGGAGTTGCAAAATTTAAAATTTAGCTGGAGGCCACCAAAAAGTGCTATTTATGACTAGGAACCCTGGGTGGTAGTAGAGTCAAGGGGGGCTAGTGTGGAGTCAAGAATAGGTGGGAAAAAAAAAACCCTAGCTGATTTGGGGTTATAGAAGGCTGAAGATTCTAGAATCTTGAGGTTGGGAAAGCTATAATGTGTTGCAGCCAGTAGAGGATTTATCCTCTGATTGTAATTAAGCTTCTGTAATGTAATGAGTTGCACAGTTCAATAAAAGAAAGTTCTATTTGCTATGTTCAATATTTGTTATTGTGTGTTTTGTGATTTACCCCTTCATGAAGTGGTATCAGAGCAAGGGTTCCTGAGTGTGTAGACAGATCACTGACCGTGAGGCAGTTTGCACCAGGACTTGAGGTTGTGGGTTTGCTACGGAGACCAAGATGCCTCCATGAATAAATCGTGTTGGGAGGAATGCTTTGACAGAAGAGGGTTTTAGAGCCCTACAAAGGCAAATCGATGCATTGCAAGAGGAGCTACGAAGAGGGTTTGAGCCGAGGATGAGAGAAGAAAGTGAAGGTGAAGATGAAGAAGAGCTATCTGAGGAAGAACAAGAAGCTATTGGAGATCCTGCAGAAGTTAGGTTGTTGAGGGCCATTTCAAAGATCAGAAAGAGGCCCAGGATCGAAGTTTCTACATATTTTGGAGATTTGAATCCAGAACAGCTTATTGATTGGATCAATGACATGGAGGAGTATTTTAAGTATGAAGATGTGGAGGACCCAGATCGAGTTAAGTTTGCAAAAACAAAGTTGAAGGGCCATGCCAATATTTGGTGGAAGGAGGTCCAATTAGAGAGAAATAGAAGAGGAAAAGAAAAGATCTCCAGATGGGATCGGATGGTGGAGAAACTAAAGAAGCAGTTCATTCCTGTGGACTATGAGATGGAGTTGCTGAAGAAGCTGCAAGGACTAAAGCAAGGTAACAAGTCTGTTAAGGAGTATATAGAAGAGTTTTATAAAATTACTATCAGGATAGGCCATGCAAAGCCCAACAAGGAGAAGGTAGCCTATTACATTAATGGGTGGAGGCCGAGTATTCAAGAGGAGTTGAGCCTGGTCAGAATGACCACCATAGAAGATGCATACCAGTTTTCCCTAAAGGTGGAAGAGAAGATGAATAAAAGATTTGATAGCAAGCAAAGGGGAAGAGGTCAAGGCGAAAAGACTAGTGGAAGACCCTATGGGGGCCGAAATGAAGATGCAAAGAAAAGTGAAGAAGCTGGCACTAGTCGAAATCCGAGAGGTGACAATACCTACCACCCTCATGACAAGAACACTGGTGAGCAAAGAGGAAGAGGAAGAGGCAGACCTGGGCAAGGACCTAGAAGAGGAGGTTTCAAAGGAGCCTGTTTCCAATGTGGAGAAGAAGGGCATCAAGCATATGAATGTCTGCAACATCAAGGAAGGATGAATAGAAGACCTGAAGGTAATGCACGAGTTGCACATGTCGATGAAGATGCACTGTCTGAGCATTCTGAAGATCCTAAAAGGGGAGAAACCCTAGTTGTCAGAAGAGCTTTGTTGAATGAGGAGAGAGAACCCAATCAGAGGAAGAGTTTATTCTACACAAGGTGCAAATGTGAAGGTAAGTGTTGTGATATTATTATTGACAGTGGAAGCACTGATAATCTTGTTTCAGAGGAGATGGTTGACAAGTTGAAGTTGACAAGAAGAAAGCATCCACATCCATATCGGATTGCATGGTTGCAGAAGGACCATAGAGCTTTGGTCAATGAGCAGTGTTTAGTGAAGTTCAAGATTGGTGACTACCATGATGAGGTGTTGTGTGATATCATACCGATGGATGCATGTCATATGCTGTTAGGGAGGCCGTGGAAGTATGATAGGAGTGTTGTCCATGATGGCCGTGCAAACACATATTTCCTAACAAAGGATGGAGTTCGTCATAAGTTGAAGCCCTTGAAGGAGGTGGAAGAAAAGGTATGTAGTACTGCTAGAATTTGCTTGGTAGATGGTAGGAAATTTTTGGAGGGTATGAAGCATGAGCGTCATTGCTTTGCATTAATTCCTAAGATTAGTCAAGAGAAATGTGAAGATGTACCAGCAGAAGTTTCAGATATGTTGAAAGAGTTCCAGGATATTATCTCTGATAATGTACCAGAAGGTTTACCACCAGTAAGGAAGATAAGTCATCAAATGGATTTGATACCAGGAGCTAGTTTGCCAAACAAGGTAGCCCACAGAATGACCCCTGTAGAGAATGAAGAGCTAAATAGACAAGTTCAGGAGTTGTTGAGGAAGGGACTAATAAGGGAAAGCCTAAGTCCATGTGCGGTACCTGCAGTACTAGCACCCAAAAAGGATGGAGAATGGAGGATGTGTACAGACTCTCGAGCCATCAATAAGATAACGATCAAATATAGATTTCCATTGCCAAGAATGGATGACATCATGGATTGTTTGAGTGGAGCCAAGTACTTCACGAAAATTGACCTGAAGAGTGGATATCACCAGATCCATATCAGAGAAGGAGATGAATGGAAGACAGCTTTCAAGACAAAGGAAGGTTTGTATGAGTGGTTAGTCATGCCATTTGGGCTAACCAATGCACCGAGCACATTCATGCGGCTCATGAATGAGGTACTAAAATTTTTTTTGGGAGGTTTTGTTATTGTTTATTTGGATGATATTTTAATTTTCAGTAAGACTTGGGATGAGCATTTGATGCATATTAGAAGAGTTCTAGAGAAGTTGAGGGAGGAGAAATTGCTAATTAATCTGAAGAAATGTAGTTTTGCAAAGAAGGAGTCGGTATACCTGGGATTTGTTGTCTCAGAGGAAGGTCTTAAGATGGACCCAGAAAAAGTAAAGGCTATCATTGAGTGGCCTACGCCAAGGAGTGTAACGGAGGTAAGATCTTTTCATGGTTTGGCAAGTTTTTACAAAAAGTTTATCAGGAATTTCAGTAGCATTTATACACCCCTAACTGAAACATTGAGAGGGGATAGAAAAGAGTTTAGATGGACTAAAGGAGCCGACAAGAGCTTTGATACATTAAAGCAAAAAGTTGTAGAACAACCTGTTTTGGCACTTCCAGATTTCAATAAGGTATTTCAGGTAGATTGTGATGCTAGTGGTAGTGGTATAGGAGCTGTTTTGAGCCAAGAAGGTAAGCCCATTGCCTGTTTTAGTGAGAAGCTTAATGATGCCAAGAAAAAGTATTTTGTTTATGATCAGGAGTTTTATGCAATAGTTCAGGCTTTAAAGAAATGGAGACATTATTTGTTGCCAAAAGAGTTTGTTTTATATACTGATCATCAGGCTTTGCAGTATATTAATAGTCAAGGGAAGTTGAACCAAAGGCACTTAAAATGGGTTGAATTTTTGCAGAGTTATACCTTTGTTTTGAAGCACAGGAGCGAGAAGTCCAATAGAGTTGCAGATGCCTTGAGCAGAAGGTAAAATTTGTTGACAGAAATGAAGATAGAGGTTGTTGGGTTCGATGAGCTCAAAAGTTTGTATCCTGAAGATCCAGATTTTGCAAAGGCTTGGAAAGCTTGTCTGGAGCCTGTTACTTTGGATAGGACAAAATGGTTGGATTTCATAATCCAAGACGACATGTTGTTTAGAGGAAGTCAGTTGTGCATTCCAAGGAGTTCCATGAGAGAGAACCTGATTAAAGAGAAGCATAGTGGAGGACTGGCTGGACACTTTGATCAAGATAAGACCATTTCTATTGTTGGTGAAAATTATTATTGGCCACAGTTGCAGCAGGATGTGAGGAAGTTTGTGCAGAGTTGTAGAGTATGTCAGATGGCAAAAGGAACAAGTCAAAATACAGGGTTGTATCAACCATTACCTGTACCAGAGAAGCCATGGGATGATATTAGTATGGATTTTGTTCTTGGTTTACCAAGGACACATAGAGGGCATGATTCTATTTTTGTGGTGGTGGACAGATTCTCAAAGATGGCACATTTTATTCCTTGTAAGAAGACTAATGATGCTGTTCATATTGTAGAGTTATTTTTCAGGGAAGTGGTGAGACTACATGGTCTACCAAAGAGCATAGTTTTAGATCGAGATACCAAGTTTGTTGGTTATTTCTAGAGGACATTGTAGAAGAAGTTGAAGACAGATCTAAAGTTTAGTTCTGCACACCATCCATAGACTGATGGACAAACTAAAGTGGTGAATAAGAGTTTGGGTAACCTGCTACGATGATTAGTAGGAGACAAGCCCAAGGGATGGGATTCGATTTTACCACAGGCAGAATTTGCCTACAACAATTCTATCAATAGGAGTACTGGTAAATCACTATGCCAGATTATATATGGTAATAGCCCGAGAAATGCTTCTAAGTTAAAGAAGCTGGACAATGGAGAAAAGACAAGTGCTGAAGCCAAAGACTTTGCAGAACATTTGAAGAAATTGCATGAAGAAGTGAGAAAGCACATTAATAAAATGAATATTCAGTACAAGGCTAAGGCAGATCAAAAGAGGAGGTATAAGGAGTTCCAGGTGGGAGATGAAGTCATGGTTCACTTGAGAAAAGAAATGATGCAGAGTGGCACAAGGGAAGCAACACACAAAGGTTTACTCTATTGTCCTTTGCCCACTCACCCACTTCGACTAGCCTTCAACCAACCAACCAACCAAAGGCACATACAAGGCATATGAAGGATTTGATGTCCAGACTATTGTCCAACCCCTAAGGCTTCTCCAACACCTTAAGACATATCAACAAACACTTTCTATGTAGTTGGTTTGATCTCCAACTTCCCAAAACTCTTCAACCTATACCTTGACTAGTAAGGCTACTAGCCCTCCAAACTAGGTTTTCTCAACAAAACTTGACAAAATCCCAAAGGTCTAGGCAAACAAATGATGGAATTGAACACCTTTCAGGGGACCCTAACAAACCTCCAAATCTCCTGCTCCAACTCTACTCCAGCAATCCAGAACGCCTACTAGGTCTCTAGGCCTAATTGATCAATTTACGCTAGGTTACAAAGCAAGTGTTCAAAATTGGGGTCATAAACCTAGGGCAGGAACTTGGATCTCTTCTCTGACCTATAAAAAACTCACAAACCAACTTTCATTCACCCACCTATCAGATTTTGTTATCTACATCAATAAATTGCACAATTCTGGCCAAATACATAGGAATACTTGACCTAGGGAATCAAATTAAAAATAGAAGACTAAATTTTCAAACAAAAATCTTTTGGAATATGATATTACATACCCCTATCCTACATTTCACCAGTTTTTGCAAATTTTCAACGGTGGGAATGCATTCTAGGGCCAGATTTCTATGGCTGCCCTAGAAAACAGGGTTTCTGGACCTGTTTTGAAAGAAAAATCTATAACTTTTGATCCCTACCACTTTAGGACCTCAAACTAGTTGCATTAGAACCTTGACTCCAAGAGCTTTCAGAAAAATGTCATTTGCACATGTGAAAAGTCTGTACAATCTGTACACAGCAAGAAAAATAGAAAAAAATAGTCAGTTTTCTTGATTTTTGTGCCCAAATTCTGTACAAAAACTTTCTCCTCCATGCTGGAGCAATATTTCCTCCATATCAACCTATCCAAGCTAGTTTCTAACTTCCAAAAGGAGATTCAACTACCCAAACTAAGTTTTGAACTAACCAATGTGTCATTGGCAACATTGGCAACTTGTTACACTATGGAGTTTTTTCATTTTCAAGAGGATGGCGATTAGGTTTGCTTGTCAAATGGAATCAAACTACCATCAAACTCCTTAGACCATGCTAAAACACTAAGACAACTCAAAAAAACTCAAAAAGCCAATATTAGACCTTCTAGGCCTAAGTGGCACAACTAGGTCCAAGTGGACTAAGAAGGATATGAGGTTTATAAAGTCACCCCAAACCTCTTGACCATACAAAATGGACCAAACAACAATGGCTAAAAGCCTTATTACAAAACACATTAAACAAAAATCACAACCTTTCAAAAAAATGCAAACAAAGTGACTTTAGGAACCAAGGTGCTCCTAGGTGCCCTACACCATACACCCACTGTCAAAGAGAACTCAAGTCTCTTGAGATGGAATGCTGTCAAATGTGAAACCTGCTTTCTCAATATCTGCCCTACTCATCCAAGTGGCATCCTCCTGAGGTTTGTTTAGCCACTTCACCAAATAGTCATGATAGGTGTGCCTTCTAGTTTGTTTTGCAATCCTCTTGTCCAAAATGCACTCAATCTGATTTGGAGATGAAGGAATGAGTTCCTGGAGTGTGTGATCAGTTTGATCTTCTTCAACAACAGTCTAAGGATCAGATCCTTTATAGGGATAAAGGTCTGAAACATTAAAAATTGGAGACAAAGCAATGCCATCCGGAAGTCTGATTTTGTAGGCATTTTGTCCACATTTCTTGAGCACTTCACAAGGCCCAATCTTCTTCATGAGTAGCTTAGTGTGTTTACCTATCGGGAGCCTCTCCTTCTTCAGATGAACCATTACTAAATCACCTTCCTTGAACTGCAAATCCCTTCTTTTTCTGTCAGCAAATTGTTTATATTTCTGAGAAGTGGACAGCAATTTCTGTTGTACTTGTTCATGGACATCTTTCATGACTTAAACAAAGTCTTCAGCCAAGGCACTGCTATTTTCTAGTCCTTTAACCTCCCTTAGTTCCAAAATACCCCTTGGGTGAGTGCCATAAACAATTTGGAAAGGAGACAGGTCGGTGCTTCTATTGACAGTGTCATTGTATGAGAACTCTGCCTGAGCCAAAATTGAATCCCAACTAGCACCCTGCTCCTTGGTTAGGCATCTTAGGAGGTTGCCAAGTGACCTATTAATCACCTCTATTTTTCCATTAGACTGAGGGTGATAGGCAGATGATAAGGACAAATTTGTACCTAGTCTCTTCCACAGTGTCCTCCAGAAGTGTCCAATGAACTTGGGGTCTCTGTCTGAGATTATGGACAAAGGTAAACCATGTAACCTAACTATTTCCTTGAAGAAAAGACCTACTATGTGTGAGGCATCATGTGTGGTTTGACATGGGATGAAGTGAGCCATTTTTGAGAACATATCTACAACCACAAAAATGCTATCATGTCCATTCTTTGTTCTAGGCAAACCAAGTACAAAGTCCATACTTATGGAATCCCAAGGCTTTGAAGGAATAGGTAGAGGAGTGTATAAACCTGCATTTGATGTATGCCCCTTTGCTTTTTGGCAAATTTGACAAGTTTCAACAAACTTCCTTACATCGGTTGGCAATTTTGGCCAAAAATAGTACCTCCTAACCAATTCTAGGGTCTTATCAATACCAAAGTGACCTGACATGCTGCCACAATGCTTTTCCCTTATTATATTCTCTCTAACAGATCCTCTTGGGATACACAACATGCTACCCTTGAAAAGATATCCATCTTGCAACAAAAAATTAGAAAAATCAATATTATACCTTCTTGTCATGGCCTTGCAAGATAGGTAAGGCTCTTTGAAGTCTTCATCTGTTGTATACTGATCTTTAATGGCTTGAATACCTGTACTTTCCAACTGTATGGTTTGCACAACAAGATTTCTCCTGCTTAAGGCATCGGCTACCTTATTGGCCACTCCTTTCTTGTGTTTTATGGAGAAGGTGTATGCTTGGATGTACTCCATCCACTTGACATGTATGTGATTCAACTTTTGCTGCCTGTTCAAGAAGCTTAATGCATGGTTGTCAGTAAAAACTATAAATTCCTTTGGCAATAAGTAGTGTCTCCATTTCCTCAATGACTGAACCATGGCATATAACTCTAGATCATAGGTGGAGTAGTTTTGTTTTGCCTCATTTAACTTCTCACTAAAGAATGCTACAGGCCTCCCATCTTGACTTAGGACTCCCCCAACAGCCCTCTTACTTGCATCACATTCTACCACAAAGACCTTGTCAAAATTAGGAAGAACAACGACCGATTTTTCTGATATTTTTTTCTTTAACAGTTCAAAGGCTTGGTTGGCCTCATTTGTCCATAAAAACACACATTTCTTTCCCCCTTTTATGGTGTCAACAAGTGGAGCACAAATGCCACTAAACCCTCTAATGAACTTTCTATAAAAGCTGCATAAACCATGGAAACTCCTTACCTCCGAGGCTGTTGTAGGTGTTGGCCAATTAAGAATGGCTGCAACCTTACTTGGATCCATTTTTAGGCTGCCCTTGGAGATGACAAACCCCAAAAATATCAACTCTTCTTGTAGGAAGACACATTTGTCAAGATTGATTCTCAACTTCTCCTCTTGAAGCCTCCTGAGCACTTGATGGATATGCCTTATGTGGTCTTCCTTGCTGTCACTAAAAATCAGTATATCATCTAAATATACAACAATAAACTTGTTAAGGAAAGGTTTTAGCACTTCATTCATCAATCTCATGAAGGTGCTTGGTGCATTTGACAAGCCAAAAGGCATGACAACCCATTCAAATAGTCCTTCATTGGTTTTGAAGGCGGTTTTCCACTCATCCCCTTCCCTTATCCTGATTTGGTGATAACCACTTTTTAGATCTATCTTGGTAAAATACTTAGCCCTACCCAAGCAATCCATTAAATCTTCTATTCTAGGCATTGGAAATCTATACCTGATAGTAATCTTGTTGATGGCCCTGGAATCAGTGCATAGTCTCCATGTTCCTTCCTTCTTGGATGCAAGCACTGCAGGTACTGCACATGGGCTAATACTCCTCCTGATAAGCCCTCTATCCAACAAGTCTTGGATTTGTCTTGCCACTTCAACATTTTTCTCTGGGGTCAACTTGTAGGCTGCTTGGTTTGGTAGGGTGGATCCAGGGATGAGATCAATGCAATGACTAATCTCCCTCTTTGGTGGAAGGGCATCCTTTCCTTCATCGGCTATCACATCCTGAAACCTCTCCAATAGTTCTTCCACTTCCTTTGGTCCAATCCTCCTAAGAGGTTGCTGCACTTTGAGTACTGCAAAACATGGCACTTTCTCTTCCTTGAGGTTAGCCAAAAACTCTTTTTCACCTACCAACATAACTGAACTAGAAATGACTTTCTCTTTGCAATCATCAATCAAAGGAGTCATTGTAAACTTTTCACCATTCTTGGACAAATGAATCACATTGTTCTTACCATCATGTTGGGCACTTGTGTCATGTTGCCAAGGCCTTCCAAGAAGAAGGTGGCATGCATCCATATCCACTATCTCACAAAGAACCTTATCATGATATTCACCTATCTTGAATTCAACCCAACATTGCTCTTTCACCACAATTTGTTGTTCCTTGGTTAGCCAAAAGACTCTATAGGGGTTAGGATGAGGCATTCTTTCCAATCCTAACTTAGTCACCATTTCATTAGAAGCCAAATTTTCAGAAGAACCTGAATCTACTATTACCTTGCACACTTTTCCTTTCACCTTGCAAGTGGTTCTGAACAAGTTGTTTCTTTGGGGCTGCTCCTTGGTGGCTGGCATGATGAGGGATCTATTAAACATGATGCATTCTCCACTCTCAGGTGCTGCAGACTTGGAAGAGGCTGTTTGGTAACTTGTGGTGCTTTGACAGTCCTCTTCTTGAAGGAGTTGTACTCTTCTTTCTTTCTGATTTGCAGCAGTGTTTCCCATCTTCTCTGGGCACCTAAAGGACTGATGTCCAATCTGATTGCAAGAGAAACACCTTCTAGTAAACACATTGGGACCTCTACCCCCACTTCTTCCTCTGCCATTACCTCTGCCCCTAAATTGACCCTTATCAGCACTATTTTTATCAGCCTGCCCTTGGCTGCCTTCTTATGATCCGCCACCTTGGAATCTAGAGAAATTATCTCTGTTTTGAAATCTGCCCCTGCCCCTAAAATTCTGATTTCCTTTGCCTCTGTTGCTACTATATGAATCACCTTTTCTTCTTTGTTTATCCTCAATTCTCAATGCCATTTGAAAACACTTATGGACTGTCTCCAGGTTAAAGAGAGTTAATTCATCTTGAATGGAGAACTTGAGGCCATTAAGATACCTTGCAAGCTTTTGTTTTTCATTCTCAGGCATCTTGGCTTTCAATGTCATCTTGTGAAACTCCTCTGTGTAGGTGCTCACGTCCATGTCCTTTTGTCTCAAGTTGTGCAACTTCTTGTTCAAGTTGACCTCATAATCCTCAGGGACAAATTGCTTCTTGATTTCAAGTACCATCTTCCTCCGTGTAGAGATAGGATTCCTATCATCTTCTATCCTTTCATTTTCAATAAAATTCCACCAACTGAAGGCTGGCCCTTTCATTCTTGATTTGGCAATCTTCACTTTCTGATTTTCTGCCACTTCTTCACATTCAAAATAGTCCTCCATTGCCTCAATCCAATCAAGGCACTCCTCTGGATTCATCTTACCAGGAAACATCGGTAAGTCTGCCTTAGTGTCCTTCCTACTCAACTTTCCAAGTGCATCTAGGAATTGTCTCTCTGACATGCCTCCTTGTGGCTCTTCCATAGGCACTTCTTCTTCCTCATCTTGATCCTCTTCATCTGAATCCAAGATGACCTCTGACTTCTTCTTCTTGTCTTTGTCTTTCTTCAACTTTTCTATCTCAGCCTCCATCCTTTTGTTCTTGGCTGCTTGCTCTCTCACTATCTTTGCCAATTCAGCATTAGTCACTTTTGAAGGAATTTCCTCCTCTTCTCCTCTATCTCCCATCTCTTTGATGGCTCTGATACCACCTGATGTAGAGTGGCATAAGGGAAGCAACACACAAAGGTTTACTCTATTGTCCTTTGCCCACTCACCCACTTCGACTAGCCTTCAACCAACCAACCAACCAAAGGCACATACAAGGCATATGAAGGATTTGATGTCCAGACTATTGTCCAACCCCTAAGGCTTCTCCAACACCTTAAGACAGATCAACAAACACTTTCTATGTAGTTGGTTTGATCTCCAACTTCCCAAAACTCTTCAACCTATACCTTGACTAGTAAGGCTACTAGCCCTCCAAACTAGGTTTTCTCAACAAAACTTGACAAAATCCCAAAGGTCTAGGCAAACAAATGATGGAATTGAACACCTTTCAAGGGACCCTAACAAACCTCCAAATCTCCTGCTCCAACTCTACTCTAGCAATCCAGAACGCCTACTAGGTCTCTAGGCCTAATTGATCAATTTAGGCTAGGTTACGAAGCAAGTGCTCAAAATTGGGGTCACAAACCTGGGGCAGGAACTTGGATCTCTTCTATGACCTACAAACAACTCACAAACCAACTTTCATTCACCCACCTATCAGATTTTGTCATCTACATCAATAAATTGCACAATTCTGGCCAAATACATAGGAATACTTGACCTAGGGCATCAAATTAAAAATAGAAGACTGCATTTTCAAACAAAAAGCTTTTGGAATCTTATAGTACATACCCCTAGCCTGCATTTCACTAGTTTTTGCAAATTTTCAACAATGGGAATGCATTCTAGGGCCGGATTTCTATGGCTGCCCTAGAAAACAGGGTTTCTGGACCTATTTTGAAAGAAAAATCTATAACTTTTGATCCTGACCACTTCAGGACCTCAAACTAGTTGCATTGGAACCCTGATTCTAAGAGCTTTCAGAAAAATGTCATTTGCACATGTGAAAAGTCCGTACAGTCCATACACAGCAAGAAAAACAGTGAAAAATAGTTAGTTTTCTTAATTTTTGTGCCCAAATTCCGTACAAAAACTTTCTCCTCCATGCTGGAGCAATATTTCCTCCATATCAACCTATACAAGTTAGTTTCTAACTTCCAAAAGGAGATTCAACCACCCAAACTAAGTTTTGAACCGGCCAACATGTCATTGGCAACATTGGCAACTTGTTACACTATGGAGTTTTTTCATTTTCAAGAGGATGGCGATTAGGTTTGCTTGTCAAATGGAATCAAACTACCATCACACTCCTTAGACCATGCTAAAACACTAAGACAACTCAAACAAACTCAAAAAGCCAATATTAGACCTTCTAGGCCTAAGTGGCACAACTAGGTCCAAGTGGACTAAGAAGGATATGAGGTTTATAAAGTCACCCCAAACCTCTTGACCATACAAAATGGACCAAACAACAATGGCTAAAAGCCTTATTACAAAACACATTAAACAAAAATCACAACCTTTCAAAAAAATGCAAACAAAGTGACTTTAGGAACTAAGGTGCTCCTAGGTGCCCTGCACCAAGAAAGGTTCCCAGTTGGAACATACAATAAATTGAAAATGAAGAGATTTGGACCATGTAGAATCATGAAGAAGTATGATTCCAGAAATGCATATGAGGTAGATCTGCCGAGTGGGATCAATATTTCTATTGTTTTCAACATTGCTAATTTATCAGAATATCATGAAGGTGGAACAAAGGATGGACCAACAGAAGTGCAGTGGAGTATTCCGGCATCTACTTCAACATAGGAGATAGAAGAGATTTTGGATAGCCATGTGGGAAGGAGCACTCAGAACAATCAATACGAAGAATATGTAGTGAAATGGAAAGGAAGGCCTGTTGAAGATTCTTCTTGGTTGTCTAAGGCAGAGGTTGACCATTTGGGTTTTCCTCACACAAACACCTGAGACGTGACAGGGTCACTTCTCAAATTACCCTGGGTGTCTGATGTAGGAGCATCCAGAGGTGTAAGGGCAATCTTGCATTACCCAAAAAGAAGTTAATTCAAAACCATTGTAGTTGTTCTCATTTCTTCCCATAATTAGTGTTTTTCGTTCCATAATATCCAGAATAATAATGTAGGACTTTCAGTTTTTCCAAAACTGCTAAAAATAGCGACCTACCTATTTAGGAAAGTGTACCTACTATTTTTAGAAAGTTTGCATTTGGACACGTAATGAAGCAAAAACTTCCAAAAAGTTACATAATGGAAATATAAGACCTTTGGTGAAGGAATCAGGTAAAGATCATTTGTGAGCTGAAAAATATTAAAGTTTTTATTTTTTGAAAAGCCCCTGAAAAATTTACGGAACGAGATATGAGGCACTAAAACTTCTCATGATGTCTCAAAAAGTTGATGGAAATCCATTTACAAATTTTTGGCATGATAGTTTACATTGCGAGCTTTTTGTTGCTTAAAACGGTTCGTCAATCAGACACTCGGATCAAAAGTTATGCTTCCCAGAAGTTGACCTACTTTTGGAGGGAGTTGCAAAATTTGAAATTTAGATGGAGACCGCCAAAAAGTGCTATTTATAACTAGGAACCCTGGGCGGTAGTAGAGTCAAGGGGGGCCAGTGTGGAGTCAAGAATAGGTGGGAAAATAGAAACCCTAGCTGATTTGGGGTTACAGAAGGCTAAAGATTCTGGAATCTTGAGGTTGGGAAAGCTGTAATGTGTTGTAGCCAGTAGAGGATTTATCCTCTAATTGTAATTGAGCTTCTGTAATGTAATGAGTTGCATAGTTCAATAAAAGAAAGTTCTATTTGATGTGTTCAATATTTGTTATTGTGTGTTTTGTGATTTACCCCCTTCATCACATCTCATAACGATCATGAAATTTAATACACTAGAATAATTAATTGCAGACCAGGAAGAAATCCATTGAAGAGCCATTCAAAATCACTGTAATTAGATTCAAACGAATTGTCAAAAAGAAGTGCGTAAATGAGAACTCAGAGGAAAGGATAAAGGAGTTCAATAATCAGATAATAGATACATACTCAAAAACCTCTATGTGATAGACTATAGTTTGAATTTGCCATCCATATTTGTAATGGAGACTCTAGTAAAAGGAAAGGGTAGAAAATAGCCAGGTGAAACTAGTAAACCCAAGAAACAAAAAATTGACAAAAACCTTGATGAAAAAATAAAAGAACGGAAACTAAATTAGGATTTAATTGACCAATTACCTGGTTCTACCCCTAAAGCTTGAAGGTCTGCACAACTTAGGGTAGAGGTAGAGAAATTGGAAGAAAGATACAAATACATTGGAAATGTGTGGACACCAATAAGAGGTTATGAATTATTCAAATTCCATTACAATAGAAGATTCAAGAATATCCCAGTGCATAATCCATGGCACTTGAATTTGGGAAATTGGTCATTCCTGATGTGTTTGTGAATTTAGAACTCCTCAAACTACTGGCTAAACATTACAATCCAAGCCTCAAGGCCATATGCAATCCGCAAGGAGATGTTGTTATACATTTGTCCAAAAATGCAATTTGTGAAGTATTTGATTTAGATGATTTGTGTATTGTTCCCATAGTTTATGAAGATTTGGATAAAGAATACTGGAGGATAGACACCACATATAATGGATGGAGATTACCTCTTCATAGGCCTAAGGCTGAAGGAGAAACAATGCGTCTTAATGATAATGATGGACCTCCATTCCATGTGTCATTGTTTGAACCATATATACAATACACATTATTTCGTGGGCCAAATCCTAGAATTAGAGGTTCCTAATTTTATGACAATTCCTCTAATGGTGATAGCCATAGATATCCAGTGTCACAATGCTAGGTAGTTTGACTATGCTGCCTATGTTTTTAGAAGAATTGATTTTGGTTTAACTGCAATCAAGAACAATGCCCTATCAGTCTCTTTTGAGCACTACTCACTCCTCATGCACATGGTACTTTATTATGGCCAGGAAATGGGATTATGGTCAAGTGAATTCAGAGTTTCTCAAATGGACCAGAGGGGACAAACGTCACCTATGCAAATGTGGAAAAGGATATGGGACAATAGGTTTGCCCATTCTAGTTATATTCGTTTTGAAGAATTCTGTGTAAAAGTGTTATATAGCTATTTCAATCATCCTTGTGAATATTCACTGTCAAATGAAATAAAGAGGTTTCTCAGACCCAAGGATTTTGGTGGTCCTCCTACAGTTACCCACAACTAGGGAGACTGGTATTGTTTTGAGGATTCTACAATGGTCAGAATTTATGGTTTTGAAGACACCCCATTTATATTGCCCAAGATAGTTCCTGAAAGAATTGCCTACTTAGAGATAGTTAGGCAAATGTGTTGGCAAGAGACACTATATGGATTCATGGTTGTTGTCATTGATGGCAACAAAGGTCATCCCACATATCCGCAAGACATGATATGTCTCTACCGGAAGTCAGAATAAAGAATGTTGTGATCCGGTGAAGAAGAACAGAGCATGTGGCAAGGTCCGACAGATTGGTCCGGACCTCTCAGAGGAAGTGTCTTGGTGCAGTGCAGATTTGGGGAAGTTAAGAGGACTACCTTGAGTGGTATATTCCAAGGATTTAGCCTCCGGTGATGGACAAGGAAAAAGATATGAATGGTTGAGTACCGGATTTCTGAGAGACAGTGAAAACAGAGGAAGAACTGACTGGCAGAGTATCAGACTGCTTTCCGGATGTGTTACTGTTGATGACAGAGGTTGTGAAGGCATGAATCATGTTTGGCCGACATGATTAATGATATCTACAAGTATATGCTTGATCCGCATTGCTTGGTGAGGAAGGATTCAGCCGACAGAATGAGAGTTTGTAAGAAACTAGACTGTTCCGGATGCTGACTAGAAAGGTGATGAAATTACTTGTGCGGATATATATAGAGGATGGATTTAGTTGTGAAATGTGTGTTAGTGTGGAGATAAATGCGAATAAGTCCAGAGAAAGAGCAGAGATAGCAAAAAGGATCCGGTATGTGAAAGATAGCAGAATAAAGAACAGAGGAAAGATGAAGTGCAGCAGATCAGTGTACTGAGCCTAACCGGAACTGAACTCCAGCATATGCAGATGCTTCCAATCAGTTCAAGACTGTGATTCTCATCACTTTGTAGACAGTGTGTCTTCTTGTAGGCAGTGGGCCTCTTGTGAGCAGTGTGCTCGGGCAGTGAGCCCTAATTGGCAAGTGCCATTTTTGTAATTTCCTATTCTTCTAACAGAGAATAATTCTTGGGTTAATCACCCCGTGGTTTTCTCCCTTAACAGGGTTTCCACGTCAAAAATACTGTGTCATGTGTTTCTTATTTCATGGTTAATGTTTTGTGTTTGATTTTATGCTGCTTCAATTAAAAGGAAAGTTCAATAAGGGAAATAATTAGGATAACTGATTCACCCCCCCCTCTCAGTTATCAACAATTGGTATCAGAGCCAAGTTCCTCCTAATAGAGCCTAACAGCTTGAGGAAGATCTGGGATTTCAAATGGATGCATATGGTTTAAGGGAGCAACTCAAGACTGCCCTTGAGGATCTTGAACAGTCAAATTCTGAAGTCAGTGAATTAAAGGAAAGACTCAAACAGGCTGATGAATTCATGAGAGAATTAAAAGACAAATTAAGTCTCTCTATGAAAAAGAGAAAGGAGCTGCTTCAACAGTTGGCAAGACAAAGTGAAGAAAGCAATACAAATGAAGAATTGACTGAGCAAACCAAGTTAAGTGAAAAGTTATCAAAAGAAGTCATTATGTTAAGACATGAAATGGAATCAGGAACTATAAAGTTTACTCAAGAGATTGAAGAAAAAAGAAAGGCTGACGACAATCTAAGACAATCTCTTAAAGAAAAATCAGAAGAATGCCACCAGATGGACAGGATTATCAGACATCTTGAATCTGATCTTGAAGATGCCAAAGATAATGAAGGAAAACTTGAGGATCAAATTACCTCTCTCAAAAGAGACCTTCAAACAGCAAATGAATATAAAGAGAAATTCAAGATAAGTTCTGCTCAACTTGAAGTTCTTCTTGGAAGTCAAAAGAGGACAGATGACAAGTATGGCTTGGGATATGAGAAAGGAGAAAGCTCCGGATCCGGTCAGAAGAATCTTGGATCAGAAAATCCAAGGAGCAGGCCTAGAAGACCTCCGGTAAGACAGCCAAATGCTCAAAGATATCCATCCTTCAATGGATACTGCCACAGCTGCAACCACTTTGGTCACAAAGCTAATCAGTGCAGAATGAGAATGAATCAGAATAATTCATCCTTCTCCGGACAGTGCTTCAACTGCAAAAGGTATGGACACAAATCCCATGAATGTAGAATTATGCAAGTAAACAAATCATTCAAAGGTAGATGCTTCACATGCAATAGAATAGGTCATAGGGCTAATCAATGCAGATCAAGAGGATATCAGTCAAATATGCAAAGGAATGTTATTTGCCAAATCTGCAATAGGTCCGGTCATAATGCTAAAGTCTGCAGAAACAAGAATCAGGACAAGAGAGGTCCGGTGTATAATCAGAATCAAGACAAGGGTAAACAAAAGATGAATGCGGATGAGGTTAGGAATCAGATGAGCAAGATTTGGGTAAAGAAAAGTTCAGAGAATGTAGAGGTTGGATCCGCACCAGACTCTGGTGCTGATATTTCTTCCGGAAATTAAAAAGTAAGCTCAGGCTCAGGGGGAGACTCAAAGAAAATCTTGTTCCCCCAGCCAAACAAGTGGTGCCGGATGTGGCACAAGATGCGGATCAAAGGGTTTGTAGATATGAGTCTTGAGATACTTCAGTCAAGTTTTCAGAGGTCCGCATGGAGTTATGAAGAAGCTATGATCGATCAAATAAGACCTGTTCAGGGAGATGCTCCGGTATGATAAAGGATTACAAAAAGGTCCGGAAAGATCCGGAAATGCACTATCTTGTTCTGCGGATTGGACAGAGTGTTTGAGATGATCTTGTAATATGCTACCTCGATTTATTCATGATTGAAATATCCGGATGATATCCACAGATCAGGACTAATCCGGGATACTCCAAGCTATTCAGACAAGGCAAACCGGAATGATGTAGGTGAAGCATTTACTGCAGACAGGTATTAGGGTTCGCAGAGCAATTTAAGGGATTTCTCAAAGGTCATTTGCTCATTCTGCACTCGAGAAGAAGCGAAAAGTGGAGCTCTGCAACAAGGTTCTTCAAGCACACCAAGGATCTCCTGCCGAAGCTATTGGATAAAGAAATCAATCCAACCACTCCGTGCAAACCGAAGGCGCATAAGGTATTCTCCGTTTTTCATTACCTCACTGCAAATCTTTGAAGAATGGCTACTCCAAACATAGTTAAGATCTCCGATAGACCTCGCCCCTCATTCAAGAAACATCCCTACAAATCATTGGAGGTTGACCCACTAGGAGCCTTCTCTAGTGTTCCTCACGGAGTTTTACACACCGAAGACATTAGGGTTTACATACATGCAAACATTGAGGAATTTGGGGAATTCAAATTAAGAGACCTCTATCACAAGCAGCTGATTGACAATGCTTTTGAGCTTAAACCAGAGTATAAGGATATTCAGAAGAAACAATTTGAGCAATTTATTCATTTCCCCTGTTTTGAAGAGAATGAATGGGTCCGGTATGTACTGAGCAGGATGCATGACAACTTTCTATGGCTAGATAGACCCTGCAAGATCACAAAAGAGGCAATTAGAGCAGTAACTGGCCTATACTCCTCCGGAGGAGTACCTATCCTCAAATCTGTCAAGAACAACATTGTAACTGAGGCCACCGGATCAAAATTTGACAAAAGGGCAATGACCATTGAAGACATCTCCGATCCGGATATCAAATATGCATCAATGATAATTGGATACAAGATCTACCACTCCAGCAGGGAGAATTCTGTATCCGGAACTGCAGTATACACTGCCTATGAGATGCTAAGAAAGAATGCAGAGTATGATCTCTGCGAACTACTGCTAAGCCAATTAATGGAAAATATACAGAAAATCAAGAAGGATAAGAAGAATTCCTTTAAGTATGGTACTCTGATTGTATGTCTATTCTTCTACTTCATGAATGAGCTACCCGGAACAAGTGGATGGGTATGGCAGAATGACAAACCTGTTGCAGTCCAGATAAGAGACTACTTGCATGGACTTGGGGATGCAAAAGCAAGAAATTCAGCTCTATGGGGATACTTCAAAAACTTTCAGAGCATGATGCAAGCAAGAGAGAGAATTCCCCAGTCTCTCATTGAGAAATACAAGGACTCAGTGTGCTTTATGGTTGACACTGATCAGTGCCTAATGGAGGCAGTAGAGCCAAGGACTGTCTGGATCATGCCCATGGGGTATGAAGTTGATGAACAGATAGTGGAGCTGCATGTTCAACACATGCTAAGTCAGCCCAAAGATCCTAAGGCAGAAAGGTTTGGAACCTTTGAGGAGCTGAGTGTAAAAATACATGTAGAACTCAGGGAACCTGAGATTAAAAGAAAGGTAAGAAAAGAAGTAGAGCACATTGCTCAAGGCCTAGGTATCTCAAAGGAGGCACTTGATGCCAGCCGGGAAAAGAGGAGGAAGGCCGAGGAAGAAGAGAAAAGCAAAGAAAGTGCTCCAGTTGGAGCTCCCACCCGGACCAGATCAACAAAGAGATCTGCACCTCCCTCAACCAAAAGTTCAAAACCGGAAGTCCAGGCATCCGGTAAGAGATCAAAGGCAAAAGCCACAAGGGCTTATGGAAGCCAAAAGGATGAAGAGGAAACAGAATCAGATGAAGGAGTAAGAGAAGTAAAGAAACAGAAAAAGAAAGGATCCGATAAGCCCTCCACAGGCCAAGACAAGGAGGAAATGGCAGAGGTAACTATTGAAAAGCCCACTCTGTCACTAGAGAGCATAATCAAGTCGGTCACGGTGGATGGAAACCTTCAACCAATGACTGAATCATATGATGACTTCAGTGAGGCCGACCAAAAGACTCTGCAGGAGGCCACAGTGAAATATCTTAACATATATAATAAGGCTTTCATTGAAATAATATCTCTTATTCCTAAAAGCCTAGAAAAGGAAATGGAAGTGAGAAAAAATAATGCTCATGCTAAAGATCTTGAGATCCGGGAGCAGATAGCTATTCAGCTATATCCTCAAATTGATCCCAAGACAATGAACATTATCTTCAAGGACTGTAAAGATGAGTTCAGAAGCAAAGCCAGGATGAATCAACTCATGCTTGGTGAGACTGACAAAGTGGCCCAAGAAACAGAAGAGATCCTCCGGAAGGCCTTCAAAAGGTTCAATCTTCCTGTTGTAGAGGACTTAGGTGCAGAAACAGCTGCTGATTTGGAATCTTCTGTTCCGGAAGAAGTGAGCCCTGAACAGACAAGTGAGGACTTGGGACCCTCTGCTCAAGAAGAAGTGGCCCATGAACAAGTTAGCATCTCTCCTCCGGTTTCCCCTACAGTCTCCGGATCCAAAGAAGAAGAGCAACTACAGGAGAAGGAAGCAGTGGTGAAAGATAAAGAGGTTGACAGTTCTAAGACTGCAGAAGAAAAGAAACATCTGTCTCCGGCAAGAGACACTGCACAAACTGTTCAACAATTTTTGAGTAAAGAAACTCTAGAGATTGATGAACCGGAGCTTCTAAAAGGTCCATTTGATTTTGACTCTCTCTCTCCGGTACAAACAATGAAGATAGCTTCATTTGCAAATGCCAAGGCAAATGAAAAGCTCCTGAAGTCTCATATGGAAGACTGTGAGTTGATAGAGGCTGCTTCCGGAATACTTGTAAAGATCATGCCATCAATCCAGATAGATCCGACAGCCTCCACTTCCGGTAATCTAAAAACCTTAGTCAGCAGTGTTGATACACATTTTGATTCTTTAGAAAAATCAGCTGAAGAAAAGGTCCGGAAGGAATTTTTGGATAAGAGATTTTCAGAAATATTAGAATTAATCTCTAAGGATAGGAAGATTGTAAGCATTGGAATAAGGAGCTTAGAGAATGCTCTTAAGGATGGCGGTGATATCTATAAATTTTGTATATCCTGGTCAAAGGCAACAGTAGCATTTGACAAGAAAATAAAAGAGGAACAGGATAAGCTACAAAGCTTATCTCAAAGTTTTGATCCTCTCTCTTCCTCTATAATAAATCAAGAATGTCAGACTATTGCAGTCTTGAACGAAATAAAGAATCTTGAGAAGGAAAGGAAGAACATCACCAACCGGATGGGAGAACTTAGAAGGATTATAATCCCTAAGTTGGAAACCATGCATGAGGCCATCAGTGATGCTAGGACCACCGCCCAAACAAAAGATCCGACAGATCTCAAGCGGGCAGAAGCGTTTGCATTTTTGTTAAGTGGTCACATTTCAATTTTGGACAGAATGAAGCAAAGTTGGGCTACCGAAATGATTCAATTACAGACATCCTTTGCAGACATTCTTCAATATATGTGAGTATGTAAATATGCGGCTAAGTATAAGAAATTTTTGAAAATTTTGATATGCGGACCCTACCCTTTTCCATTGATGTCAAAGGGGGAGTGAGGAGCAGTGAAAAATGAGGGATCCAACTAAGGGGGAGTTCCGGAAATTGTATATAAAGACAGAGCATCAGCAAAGGGGGAGCATAGTGAAAACACTTAGTCATTTTTCACTAAGCGTTGCCATCAATGCCAAAGGGGGAGATTGTTGGCAAGAGACACTATATGGATTCATGGTTGTTGTCATTGATGGCAACAAAGGTCATCCCACATATCCGCAAGACATGATATGTCTCTACCGGAAGTCAGAATAAAGAATGTTGTGATCCGGTGAAGAAGAACAGAGCATGTGGCAAGGTCCGACAGATTGGTCCGGACCTCTCAGAGGAAGTGTCTTGGTGCAGTGCAGATTTGGGGAAGTTAAGAGGACTACCTTGAGTGGTATATTCCAAGGATTTAGCCTCCGGTGATGGACAAGGAAAAAGATATGAATGGTTGAGTACCGGATTTCTGAGAGACAGTGAAAACAGAGGAAGAACTGACTGGCAGAGTATCAGACTGCTTTCCGGATGTGTTACTGTTGATGACAGAGGTTGTGAAGGCATGAATCATGTTTGGCCGACATGATTAATGATATCTACAAGTATATGCTTGATCCGCATTGCTTGGTGAGGAAGGATTCAGCCGACAGAATGAGAGTTTGTAAGAAACTAGACTGTTCCGGATGCCGACTAGAAAGGTGATGAAATTACTTGTGCGGATATATATAGAGGATGGATTTAGTTGTGAAATGTGTGTTAGTGTGGAGATAAATGCGAATAAGTCCAGAGAAAGAGCAGAGATAGCAAAAAGGATCCGGTATGTGAAAGATAGCAGAATAAAGAACAGAGGAAAGATGAAGTGCAGCAGATCAGTGTACTGAGCCTAACCGGAACTGAACTCCAGCATATGCAGATGCTTCCAATCAGTTCAAGACTGTGATTCTCATCACTTTGTAGACAGTGTGTCTTCTTGTAGGCAGTGGGCCTCTTGTGAGCAGTGTGCTCGGGCAGTGAGCCCTAATTGGCAAGTGCCATTTTTGTAATTTCCTATTCTTCTAACAGAGAATAATTCTTGGGTTAATCACCCCGTGGTTTTCTCCCTTAACAGGGTTTCCACGTCAAAAATACTGTGTCATGTGTTTCTTATTTCATGGTTAATGTTTTGTGTTTGATTTTATGCTGCTTCAATTAAAAGGAAAGTTCAATAAGGGAAATAATTAGGATAACTGATTCACCCCCCCCCCCTCTCAGTTATCAACAAAATGAACTTCTCTAATGTGATGAATTTAAGTGCCTATGACAAACAATCCTTCATGCCTAGTAATTTGTGCTTCAGGGATTTCACTGTGGTGTCTAAAGAAGGTTATGGCCTCATCATGGACAAATTAATGCATTATAACATGAGATGTGTAGAGGCAAGAAAGGGATTTGATCCTGAGGGTTTTATTTATTTTGTAAGGAGAAAACAAAACCTTAGAAGATATACACATGTCCCATATCCACATGATGACATTATTAGGAACATGGAAGAAGCTAAAGTTGAACTAGTAATTGAGAAGTATAATAGAGAATTAGATGAGAAGAGGAAACAACTCACAGAGATAGAGTTGTTGTCTTCTGGTGATAAGGAGTCTCTAGAAGAAGAAAAGCCACATCAATAGGCAACCATAATATCCAAACAAAAAATGTAATTCTATCAGTCTCCTGGTATAGAGCATGATGAGGAGGGGCCTGCTAATGAGGATCCTAGACAATTAGCATATGATTCTTTTATTTTAGATGATCAATTTATTCATTCTAAAGAGTTTAAATCATTTTTGTATAAATGCAAGGATAAAGAGATCAGGGAATTAGTTGATGATGTCTCAACTAACAATGAAAGACAATTAATTGATATGTTAAAAACAACAGTGGACAATGAATTGAAAGCTATGACTCCTAGTAAAGGTAGACAACTGCTCAAAGAAGCAAGCGTCATGATATTTCCTGGTCTTGATATAAATTCTGCTCTGGTGTTTGATAGTTTTTTGCACAATACTGATGACAAATATAAGCTCACTCCTAAGGGTGTCACAGAGGTGTACGTGGGTACCAAATATAACAATGATGAAAGCTCACTCATGATATGGGCCTTGTAACCTCATAAGAAAACAACCATTATAGATACTAAAAAAACTTTTGGGCATGTTATGACTTTGAAAGCAAGGGAAACTGATCCCTTGATTACTTCAGATATTGACATTAATGTTGCAAAGTTAAATAAGGCACAGGCTCAGATGTTGATCAAGGAACGAGATGCATATAAACTAAGTTGTGAAAGATTAACAAAAGAAAATGATTTCTTGAAAGATACTGCTAAGAATACCTTCGGAGGGTCAGTGAAAAAGTTAACTCAAGGAGACAACTCACAAAGCACCCAGTCACCATCTGTTGATCAGATAACTCAAAAATAGAGTGACACACTTGCAGTAGTGCTACAAAGTAAGCACTATAATATGATGCATTAGATGAACAAATTTTGGAATATCTATTCTAAAAACCATAAGGTGATCCAAGAGCACGAAAGGCTAAACAGTAGGCTTCAAGAAAAACTCCATGAGATACAAAGTAAGGATGCTCCTTATACTACAAGTACTTCTAGTGTGAAAGACTTGATTTAACAACATAAAAAATATTATGACCAGCCTAAGAGCGATGCCAAAGAATGCATTAAGGCTTCAAAAGCAGGTGTGCCCATGTTGTTTAGAGATGATAAGGAGTTGAAAAGCAAAGATGAATGGAGTAAAGGGTGCCAGGTGATATTACATGAAGCTTTAGAGGCTTTCAAAGATAATGAGTCTGCATCTAGGGAAGCCTGCAAGCATCTAGAGAAGATGGTGATGATGGATGGGATCACAAGGAATGCTATTGAGTTTGCTGATACACATTGTAGCCAAGAATACCTGGATCACATTGCTTAGATATATTTATGGCTCAGCAGAGTTTATGATCATTTTCTTTGTTTATTGTTGTGTTAATCATTTTAATTCCCAAAAGACATTTTGAAGAGTTATGTCTCTTCATAAGTATTTCTATATAAGTTGAACATATGATGCTGAATTACCATCGGTAGTAGGAGATAATATATGAAGTTTACAATGTTTTAAAAGACCACGTTGCAAGTATTACATTTAAGAAGTTAATAGAAGATCTCTGATTCTATGGACTTATACTGGCATCAATTATTTGTTGAAGTTATTCAATTATATGGATGTCTCTAGTTCAGTATTTCCTTGTTATTCAAATTAATATATCAAGTATATATTTAATTTGTCAATGCACATTTGTTGTATTTGTGTGATTGGATTAATTGGTTTCCATAAAAGGAATTAAAATCCTTCTGGTCAGTCACAGTAATCTAGAAGTGTTGATTTGGATCACTAAGAAGAACTATATAATTAGGATTGTCATTTTGTCTCCAAGTTGATCTTATCTATTGCTTTTGTATAATTAATTCAATTGGTTCCTTCAAGAAAGGATTAAAAATTCCTTCTGGTGAATGACAAGAAATCTAATTTTGTCAATTGGATTATTAAGAAGAGTCTGTCAATCATTTTCCTGCATGTTTATACAAGTTAAAAACTAAAGTATTGTGGCAAACAATTAGAGTTACTGCCCACTATAAGCCACTAGTCTTAGATTTCCATTTGACTCTATTTACCCAACAAAGGCACTGGTCTTACCTATTTTAATAGTTAAATTCATTTATTGGTTTTTACCTTGACATTGCTTATACAATTTATACCAATCATCATTTAAACATTAGATATAGAATTAGTTAGCAAGCTTTCATCTATTCCACACCATTTGCCACTGTGAGTAGATCCATTAACTTAGTCAAAACACTTACACTCATCTAATCTACTTCAACTTTCAAGGTCCACCCACATAGGTATAGTAGTGCCTAAAGTGTAGGGAGTCATCAACCCTATAGGTTAAACTCCATCGCGTTAGTTCAAAAATGTTGCCAATCTAATCATAGAGTTTGGCATCCTCTTAGGATTTGCAACCTGCATTTTTGAGACCTAACAAATTGGTGACTCTACTGGGGAACCAAATAAAGGACATTAATAAGAAACCATTCTTTTATAGAGTCAAATAATTTCAAGAATACAAATTGGTAACTCTATTGGCAAGAAGAATCTGGAAAGGTAAATTATAAACGTTTTCCTATTTACAAAAATAGGTGGCGACTCTACAACCTGTTATAACAAAAAGTTAGTACCAAATGGATGGTAGAAGATCCAAGATGGAAGGAAAGAAATTGCAATCATCTCCACCAATTAGAACCATCCCCAAGAGAAATGGAGCATCAAATTATTTTCATTAGGATAATAATTAAGAGGCTCAAGAGGATAATACAGAACAAACTATCATAACTCACAATAGTTTTACTCCTCTGCATGAATGAAATGAAAATTTCAATGGAGTAACTGATGATATATTGGCAAAATACAAACCTGATCCTCAAGAATAGCTTAAGTGTGAAGCACAGGCCATGAAGGAAATTGATAAGAGGTAAGCTGAATATGATTATAAAATGTCATTATAGTAGGAAGAAGGGGTAAAACATGGATCCTCAAATCAAGAAATGAATAAAAGTCCAAAGAATACAAGAAGTATGAATGAAGCACAACAGAATGTGCTTAAGCTCCAAGAAGAACTTGAAATGATCAAGATAGAAGAAATTGAGAGGTTGTTAAAACAAGAAATTCAACAGATAAGGAATAGGACTAAAATAGCCACCCCAAAATATGTACTTCCACATAGAGGAAACATTTTGAGGAATCCATAGCAAAACTTGCACCAAAATACAGGCGGTGTTTCTAATCCACAAGCATCTAGAAGTCATCAAAATACCCTCCCAAATAATCCTAGACCACCTCTCATACATAACACCTCTCAACATATGGCTAATCCATACCCACCCCCTAGTCAACAATATTATAGACCACATAACCCTCATATGAACCCCCATATAAATTCACAATAGCCATATGCTTATCATCAGCCTCTAGGCAAATATAATTACCACCCTAACCCACCACCCATGAATCTTCCACCTCAAAACCTCACAAACATATTTGGCCAATTCGATCTGACTGGATATCAATTGTATCCATACCCTATTGACAGTAATTGGAGAAATATAGTTCCCAAGATCACTGGAAACAATGCAGTATCAGCTGAGGATCACATTAGAGGCTTCAATGCTTTCACACAAGATATCAGTATGGATTATGAAGATGTTAAAATGAGGTTATTCATGATGTTTCTGACTAAAGATGCAAGAGACTGGTTCAACAGCTTACCTGATGCTTCAATTAGTTCAATAACAGATTTCCATAGTCAATTTAAGGAGCAGTATGGCAATCAGTATGCCCCTGAGTTTGCATTGCATGAATTGATAAGCATCCAAAAATACCAAAATGAGTTAGTATATGATTTCAATCTAAGATTTTCCAAGTTACACAACAAGATACCCCATGGATCTAAACTGATTGATCCAGTAGCATTGAGCATTTATTTGAAAGCATTTGATCCCAAGACATGGTACGAACTTAGAAATTGGTGCCCTATGACCCTAGCTGAAGCATAGAAAGTGGCGTTAACTATTGAGAATAATAGGAAAGCTATAGGTATGGTTAGCAAAAGAGATAATCCTAGAACTCCTCAAAGCCCAAACATTCAGCAAACTAAACAAGAAGGTTAGTATAGGCATGAAAGACCTAGGTTGCATGACATGCCATATAATACAAATTAGAAGGATGGGAGACCTATTGAAAACAACAAGAAGCAACATTATGGCAAAGATACTCCCAACCCTCTAAAAAGAAATGGGGCACATATGGTAGAAGATAAACCTTGGTGTTTGGTGTGCAATTTACCACACTCGCCTAAATACTGTGTGGTGACTAAAATGGTACAACAAGAAGAAACATTATACAATTATAATAGAGACAATCACATAATAAACATGATGCAAGATACACCATATTTGCTAAATGAAGACTATTCTTCTACAGAGGAAGAGGGATATGAATATGATGTGGGAAACTAGAAACATCATATCAACATGGGGAAACAAGAAGTATTCTCAAATCAGGAGGATGGCTATGAGGAACCCACCTATTATAACAATTTGCCATATGATTAATGGAGAAAGCCCACTGAAAATGAAAGAGAAACTCTTACAATAGCTACAGTAGCTCAAGCTAAAAATGCCTATAATCTAAGGAACATGATAGTTAATGTTGAACAAGGAACAATTGGGAGTATCTTTATAAAAGATCAAAATTACAAAAAGAATAATGTGAAGTCAACATTCAGAGAACCAGAAAAATATAAAAAAAATAAAATGAAAGATAAATCACAAAATCAAGAAAAGGAACATATAAAGATAGAAAGGAATGATCAAACTATGGCCCATTCATTTGACATTGCTCATGCAATATCTTAGGTAAAGATATCAGTACCACTTTTGGAAATGATGAAGATAGACAAATACATAAATATAGTGGTTAAACTGATTTCAGATGTACCAAATCAAAAATCTAAAGAATTAGAGAATAGAACAAACAATGTTCACCAAGAAACATTCCAAATTCCTGAAGTATATCTAGGTGATACCTTGACAAAGAATCCCTCACAAGTGGACCCTTTCTACACTACCTTGTTAATCAAAAATAGGATAGGAAGGAACTATATGATTGATTTAGGTACGGCCATGAATGTCATGCCAATAGCAGTCATGAAAGAACTAGGAATGTGGGTTGACACTACATTTGGTAGGTGTTATGCAATGGATAATAGATCCATCCCATTCATGGGCATTATGAGGGATGTGGAAATAAAACTTGCTTCATACCCTGAAGAAACCTATAACATTGATATCACCGTGGTTGATATTCCACCATATTATGGAATGCTCTTATCAAGACAATGGGCTGCAATGGCAGGAGGGAATGTCCAATTAGATTTATCATATGCCACAATACCAATGGGATGTAAAGAGATCAAGCTGTGTAGGGAGCCAAGATATGAGAACATCATAGAACACTTGGATCAAAATCAAATAAACCTATTTTGTGATACAGATTTCAAAACCTTCAAGGTTGAAACAAATCAGCTAGAATTGCAGAATACTGATCCAATACATGTCAAATCTAAGAAAGAGGAGAACGATGTGTGGAAGATGTATTTTGATGGTGCAAGTAGAAAAATGGGAAATGGGGTAGGAGTATTATTTATTTTGCCAATAGGTAAAACTTTCAAATACTCATTTGTATTGAAATTTGAATGCACAAACAATGTAGCAGAATATGAGGCTTTGCTTATTGCTTTGAACATAGCCACCAAGCATAAGATAAAAAAAATGGCTGTATACGGCGATTTAGAATTGGTTACTTCTCAAGTAAGAGGGAAATACTTGTCAAAAAACAAGAGGTTGAAGCAATATAGAAATGCTGTCTAGGATGACACTGAGTTGTTTGATGCCTTCTCAGTCAACTGGATTGATAGATCAAAAAATATTATGGCAGATTTTCTAGCAAATATTGCATTAAAAAGAGATGATATCACATTAGGAGGTATTACAGAAATTGAATTCAAAACCAGACTTGCTATCCTAAATAATGTACATAACTGGCAAGTGTTTAATAATGATACTGATATAATCAACTTTTTGTTTTGTGCTAATCACTATGAAAACCAAGAGATTGATTTTAATGTGTTTGTGGAAGAACATGATGGAAAAGAAACTCTCTTTGGTCAAGAGGTAGTTCAGCTAAAAAAAAAAAATACCTAAGGGACTCATAGCGTTGGAAAAAGTGTTTGATGGATGTGATAGATTTAAAATGAAAGATACACTTGTAGTACAGAACAACCTTGAAGAGATTAATTTGGGGATGCAGGTAGCCCCAAAGAATGTATACATTGGAAAGAAACTCAGTCCCAAAATCAGGAGCATACTCATCAACTTACTTAGGAAGTATAGACATGTGTTTGCATGGTCATATGATGACTTGAAATCATATAGGGAGGATCTTTTGCAACATGAAATACCATTAAAACTAGATTCTAAACTGTTCAGGCAAAAACAGAGGCCTATCAATCCCACATTGGCCCCTAAGATGCTTGAAGAACTCACAAAACTAAGAGATGGAGCTATCATTAAACCCATTAGGCATTCTTCTTGGGTTTCTAATTTGGTACCTGTCAGAAAGAAAAATGGTGATTTTAGATTATGTGTGGACTTCAGGAATCTAAACAAATCTTCTCTTAAGGACAACTATCCCCTTCCTAATATGGAAGCAATACTGCAAAAGGTTACCGGGTGTGAACTATTATCAATGATGGATGGTTTCTTAGGATATAATCAGGTGAAAGTCAAAGAATTAGAACAATATAAGACTACATTCACCACACCATGGGGAATGTATGTATATTTAAGGATGCCATTTGGACTCACGAATGCTGGAGCAACATTCCAAAGAGCGATGGATGTGGCCTTTGTAGAATTGATTAGTAAAATCATGATAGTATATCAAGATGACATGACAACATATTTCAAAAAGGCTAAGGATCATTGTACACATTTAGATAAAATTTTTATTAAAGCCTTAGAATATGGAATTTCATTGAATCCTAAGAAGTGTCATTTTGCAGTAATAAAGGGCAAGTTGCTTGGTCACATAGTCTCAAAAAATGGAGTAAGAATAGATCCTGAAAGAGTAAAAGCCATTGACCAAGTTCCCATTCCTAAGAATGTAAAATCTATATAGTCATTCTTTGGCGAAATCAACTTTGTCAGGAGATTCATATCAAATTTTTTAGAACTTGTTAGTCCCATATCAAGAATGTTGACGAAGAATTCAGAAGTGAAGTGGACAATAGAAATAGTAGAGGCATTTGCCACCATTAAGAAGGCAATCAAAGAATCCCCTAATTTCAGTAAGCCATTCCATCTATTCTCATTTGCCTCATATCATACAGTTGTAGCAGTACTATTATAGAAAAATAATGAAGGACATGAACAACCCATTTCATTTTTTAGAAAATCCCTTCAAAATGTAGAATTAAAATATGACATAGTTGAGAAACAGGCATATGCATTGGTGAAGGCAGTTAAAGATTTTAGGCCGTACTTGTAATAGCATATGTGCCTAACACTACAGTAAAAGATGTATTAGTCCAAACTGATGTTACAGGCAGAAGATGTAGATGGATCAATAGAATTTAGGAGTTCAATATTGAAATCTAGATCACCAAATTAGTGAGAGGACAAGGTTTTGCTAAATTAATGGATGAAAATATTCTCAAGGCTTCTCAAATATGTAATGCTAATGATGTTAATGACACAAGCTCTAGCATTGAGCATACTCCATGGCATACTGACATCATATATTATTTTAAAACACATGAAATTTCTTGAAGGGTATGATGATAACAAGAGGACACTTAAATTACAGGCTTCAAAATATGTATTTATTGATGGAGATCTTTATTGGAGGAATAGGGATGGTATTCTACTACTATGCCTAGATGATCACTAGTCAAAACATGTCATGAAAGAGTTACATGAAGGTGTGTGTGGAGGGCATTTCTTAGCAAAGACTATAGCTCACAAAATTGTAAGGGCTGGATACTATTGGCCTAGAGTTTTTAATGATTCATATCATTACATGAGAAAATGTGAAGCATGCCAGAAATTTTTAGGAAAATTAAAATATCAAGGAGCACTACCCTTGAAACCCATGCAGGTGGAGGCTCCATTCTGTCAGTGGGGTATTAACTTCATAGGAGAGATTGCAGAGAAGTCAAGTGGAGGACACAAATGGATTTTAGTGGCAATAGATTACTTCACAAAAAGGGTGGAAGCAATCCCAACTAAACAAGTGACAAGAAAAGTGGTGATCAACTTGTTAATGGAAAATATTATATTTAGATTTGGCACCCCAGTGAGGTTGATTACAGACAATGGAATGTGTTTTAGGTCTGATGAGTTCAAAAATTTCTGCAATGTATAGGGCATCACTGTGTCTTATGCTGCCCCTTACCACCCACAAGCAAACGAGCAGGTAGAATCCAGTAACAAAAATCTTCTAAAAATTATAAAAAGAATGTTGGAGGGAAACAAAAAGGCATGGGATTCAAAATTAAGAATGGCTGTGTGCTGATAGGATTACTGTGAAGAGAGCAATTGAGAGATCTCCTTTTGAACTGGTGTATGGAACACAAGCAAGGATGCCATTAGAAAATCTTTTACTAGTGTACAAATTTGTTCTTCAAGAGGATTCAAATGTCCCTGAATCAATGGAGGAAAGATTAGAACATCTTGCAGAACTTGATGAGACAAGGAGACTGGCTCAAAAATAGAACATCAAATTGCAATCACAAGTGAAATATATTTTTGACAAAAAGGCTAAGGATAGGAAATTTGAAATAAATAATTTGGTATTGATGTGGAATGCTAGATGTCAAGAAAAGGGAAAGCATGGAAAGTTTGAAGCCTTGTGGTTAGGCCCTTTTGTTGTCACTGGTAAAGGGGGAGATGATTCTTACTATCTGCAAAATATGTCTGGAGAAGAGTAGGAACTACCAGTGCATGGACAACTCTTAAATGATTCTTGAAATACTTTTATTCCATGCACAGTAGTTTAGGATGATCAAAAGGGATTAGGATCTGCCAGTACATGGACAGTCCTATGGATCTCTCAACAATAACAAAACTTTTTCCATGTACAGTAGTATAGGATCATCTAATATATATATATATATATAATATGGTCTACTTCCTAAGAGATCTAAATTCTTGTTATACCCGCAAGGGGTATACATCCTAGACAGAGCCACTATTGGGACAGGAAAATTTCAAAATTTTCCTATACTCCTACCCACCTCATGTCCAACCAAATCAGAAAATCATGTGCTCAAAATCATAATAGCAGTGGATGAATTTTATAAAATCACATGATCTTTGCCACAAACATTTGTCTCACCCGTCACACCATATATGATAAGGGACCTCAGTTCCTTAATTTCAGCAAGACCTCAGTTTCTTTATACCAATCCATGTTCTATATGAGACAGGCTAAGATGTATATCGACATGAGGTTTGTGGTTGGAGTGAAGACTTCAGGAATCACCGATGAAGAGAGTAACACTGATGACCTTTCATCGAAGAGAAAATCCCTAATCATGCTGAATTAATCAATGGTAAAGACTATCAACACAAGAAAGAAGTATCGAAGGATACTCTGAACACTTCCCCAATGATATAGATCACACCGACGAGAAAATTTGGTGGGAATCTCGCCAAACAACCCATGGAATGGATGGAGTTAGTGGTGCATTGGTAAGAAATACACATCGGGGCGAAGAATTAAAGTGTCTCCGACATGTTAATGTCTCAGCAACCAAAGGGATTGTTTCGGCTTAAGTCACACTGATATGTATGGAGGATAAAAACCATCGGTAAAAGTGAACAAGTTGGATCAAAGTTTACAAGTCTTGCCAAACCGATGGTCACAAAGATGAAGGATGTCGGTGACATATTATGATGATCATTTTGATAAAGGATAAAAGAAAGGTATTGGGGAAACAACCGTGATTAGATAGGTTGGTTCAAATCATCCTGATATCATATGTTGTTCCGATGATGATAGTAGCCACACTTATTGATAAGACGCTTGCCGATATTCATATCGGAGACACTTGAAATATCGGAGTAAGATGTTATTCCCATAGCGATAAAGTAAGTTAGGTTGATGATAGTCATGCTCATTTCTATATCGAGTAGATCTTGAAATATCTTGCCGATACAAACTTATATATGCTTTTATAAAAGATGTATCAAGGAGACAAAATGAAGGGTCACATCGATTAATCCACATGCAAATGTTTGTGCCATAAGAAGCTATTCAATCTCCCTAACATTACAAAAGTCCTATCGATGAGGGGAGTTATGATGATGTGACATCTCGTAATGATCAGCAAATTTAATACACTGGAATAATTAATTGTAGACCAGGAAGAAATCCTTTGAAGAGCCATTCGAAATCACTACAATTAGATTCAAATGAATTGTCTAAAAGGAGCGCATAAATGAGAACTCAGAGGAAAGGATACAGGAGTTCAATCATCAAATAATAGGAACATACTCAAAAACCTCTATGTGATAGACTACAGTTTGAATTTGCCATCCATAATTGTAATGGAGACTCCAGTAAAAGGAAAGGGCAGAAAATAGCTAGGTGAAACTAGTAAACCCAAGAAACAAAAAATTGTCAAAAGCCCTGATAAAAAAATAAAAGAACAGAAATTGAATCAGGATTTAATTAACCAATTGCCTGGTTCTACCCCTAAAGCCTGAAGGTCTACACAACTTAGGGTAGACGTAGAGAAATTGGAAGATAGATGCAAATACCTTGGAAATGTGTGGACACCAATAAGAGGTTATGAATTATTCAAATTCCATTACAATAGAAGATTCAGGAATGTGCCAGTGTCTAATCCATGGCACTTGAATTTGGACAAATTGGTCATTCCTGATGTCTTTGTGAATTCAGAACTCCTCAAACTCCTGGCTAAACATTACAATCCAAGCCTCAAGGCCATATGTAATCCGCAAGGAGAGCCTGTTATACATTTGTCCAAAAATGCAATTTGTGAAGTATTTGATTTAGATGATTTGTGTACTGTTCCCATAATTTATGAAGATTTGGACAAAGAATACTAGAGGATGGACACCACATATAATGGATGGAGATTACCTCTTCACAGGCCTAAGGCCGAAGGAGAAATAGTGCCTCTTAATGATAATGATGGACCTCCATTCCATGTGTCATTGTTTGAACTATATATACAATACACATATTATTCCATGGGCCAAGTCCTAGAATTAGAGGTTCTTGATTTTATGACAATTCCTATAATGATAATAGCCACAAATATCTAGTGTCACAATGCTAGGCAGTTTGACTATGCTGCCTATATTTTTTGAAGAATTAATTCTGGTTTAACTGCAATCAAGAATAACGCTCCATCAGTCTCTTTTGAGAACTACTCACTCCTCATGCACATGGTACTTTATTATGGCTAGGAAATGGGATTATGGCCAAGTGAATTCAAATTTTCTCAAATGGACTAGAGGGGACAAAAGTCACCTATGCAAATGTGGATGAGGATATGGGATAGTAGGTTTGCCCATTCTAGTTATATTCATTTTGAAGAATACTGTGTAAAAGTGTTATATAGATATTTCAATCATCCTTGGGAATATTCATTGTCAAATGAAATAAAGAGGTTTCTCAAACCTAAAGATTTGGGTGGTCCTCCTACTGTTATCGACAACTAGGGAGACTAGTATTATTTTGAGGATTCTACCATGGTTAGAATTTATAGTTTTGAAGACACCCTGTTTATATTGCCCAAGATAGTTCCTGATGGAATTGCCTACTTAGAGATAGTCAGGCAAATGAACTGCTCTAATGTGATGAATTTGAGTGCTTATGACAAACAATCCTTCATGCCTAGTACTTTGTGCTTCAGGGATTTTACTGTGGTCTCTAAAGAAGGTTATGGCCTCATCATGGACAAATTAATGCTTTATAACATGAGATGTACAGAGGCAAGAAAGGGATTTGATCCTGAGGGTTTTATTGATTTTGCAAGGAGAAAACAAAACCTCAATGGATATACACATGTCCCATATCCACATGATGACATTATTAGGAAAATGGAAGAAGCTAAAGTTGAACTAGTATTTGAGAAGTATAATAGAGAATTAGATGAGAAGAGTAAACAGCTTTTAAAGATTGAGTTGTTGTCTTCTAGTGATGAGGAGTCTACAGAAGAAGAAGAGCCACATCAACAAGAAACTAGAATATCCAAATGAAAAATGCAATGTTATCAGTCTCCTGGTATAGAGCATGATGAGGAGGGGCCTGCTAACAAGGATCCTAGACAATTAGCATATGATTCTTTTATTTCAGATGATCAATTTATTCATTCTAAAGAGTTTAAATCATTTTTGTATAAATGTAAGGGTAAAGAGATCAGGGAATCAGTTGATGATGTCTTGGCTAACAATGAAAGACAATTAATTGATATGTTAAAAACAACAGTGGATAATGAATTGAAATCTATGACTCCTAGTAAAGGTAGACAGCTGCTCAAAGAAGCAGGCGTCATAATATTTCCTAGTCTTGATATAAATTTTTCTCTAGTGTTTGATAGTTTTTTGCACAATACTAATGACAAATATAAGCTCACTCTTGAGGGTGTCACAGAGGTGTACATGGATACCAAATATAACAATGATGAAAACTCACTCATGATATGGGCCTTGTACCCTCCTCATAAGGAAACAACCATTATAGATACTGAAAAAACTTTTGGGCATGTTATGACTTTGAAAGCAGGGAAACGGATCCCTTGATTACTACAGATATTGGCATTAATGTTGCAAAGTTAAATAAGACACAGGCTCAAATTAATGATCAAGGAATGGGATATATAAACTAAGTTGTGAAAGATTAACAAAAGAAAATGATTTCTTGAAAGATACTGTTAAGAATACCTTCGGAGGGTTAATGAAAAGGTTAACTCAAGGAGAGAGCTCACAAAGCACCCAGTCACCATCTGTTGATTAGATAGCTTAGGTATAGAGTGAGACACTTGCAGCAGTGCTACAAAATCGGCACAATAATATGATGCATTGGATGAACAAATTTTGGGATATCTATTTTGAAAACCATAAGGCGATCCAAGAGAACGAAAGGCTAAACAACAGGCTTCAAGAAAAACTCCATGAGATATAGAGTAAGGATGCTCCTGATACTGCAAGTACTTCTATTGTGAAAGACTTGATTGACAACATCTAAAATATTATGACCAGCTTAAGAGCAATGCCAAAGAATGCATTGAGGCTTCAAAAGTAGGTGTACCAATGTTGTTCAGAGATGACAAGGTGTTGAAAAGCAAAGATGAATGGAGTAAAGGGTGCTAGGTGATATTACATGAAGCTCTAGAGGCTCTCAAAGATAAAGACTCTGCATCTGGGGAAGCCTGCAAGCATCTAGAGAAGATGGTGACAATGGATGTGATCACAAGGAATGATATTGAGTTTACTCATACACATTGTAGCCAAGAATACTTGGATCACATTGCTTAGATATATTTATGGCTCAGCAGGGTTTAGGATCATTTCCTTTGTTTATTGTTGTGTTAATCATTTTAATTCCCAAAAGACATTTTAAAGAGTTATGTCTCTTTATAAGTATTTCTATATAAGTTGAACATATGATGCTAAATTACCATCAACAGTAGGAGATAATATATGAAGTTTACAATGTTTTAAAAGACCATGTTGCAAGTATTACATTTAAGAAGTTAATAGAAGATCTCTAATTCTATGGACTTATACTGGCATCAATTGTTTGTTGAAGTTATTCAATTATATGGTTGTCTCCAGTTTAGTATTTCCTTGTTATTCAAATTAATATATCAAGTATATATTTAATTTATCAATGCACATTTAGTGTATTTGTGTGATTGGGTTAATTGGTTTCCATAAAAGGAATTAAAATCCTTCTAGTCAGTCACAGTAATCTGGAAGTGTTGATTTGGATCACAAAGAAGAACTATATAATTAGGATTGTCATTCTGTATCCAAGATGATCTTATCTGTTGCTCTTGTATAATTCATTCAATTTATTCCTTCAAGAAAGGCTTAAAAATTCCTTCTGGTGAATGGCAATAAATCTTATTTTGTCAATTGGATTATTAAGAAGAGTTTGTCAATCATTTCCCTACACATTTATACAAGTTATAAACTAAAGTATTGTGCCAAACAGTTAGAGTTACTACCCACTATAAGCCACTAGTCTTAGATTTCCATTTCACTCTGTTTTCTCAACAAAGGCACTAGTCTTACTTATTTTAATAGTTAAATTCATTTATTGGTTTTTACCTTGATATTGCTTATACAATTTATAACAATCATCATTTGAACATTAGATATAGAATTAGTTAGCAAGATTTCATCTATTCCACACCATTTGCCACTATGAGTAGATCCATTAACTTAGTCAAAACACTTACACTCATCTAATCTGCTTCAACTTTCAAGGTCCACCCACCTAGGTATAGCAATGCCTAAAGTGTAGGGAGTCATCAACCCTATAGGTTAAACTCTGTTGCATTAGTTAAAAAATGTTGCCAATTTGATCATAGATTTTGGCATCCTCTTAGGATTTGCAACCTACATTTTTGAGACCTAACAATGGGCTCATATGCCTATACTATCTTTTCAATTTATCCCCCATCCTGGACTTTGGCCTTTGTTATAGCATGCTCCTGTGAGTGGAATTGTGTTTGTAAAGAAGACCATTTCTTCTTCTAGCTATTCAACTTTTCATTATATTCCTCCACCTTTGCTTTCATCCTCGTGGCTTTATTTATTACATCCTATAACAAATGGTGGAGAGGGTCATCTAATGCATTCTTGAAATTGTCATAGAAGGCCTTAACTGCAAAATCAACATCCTAATTTTCTATCTTTCCTTCTACTTTGTCTTCAAGGTCTTCTAAAATGTTTTCCTCTTCAACATAAAGTGATGTAACTTCATACTGATATCTCTAAGCTTTGAATTACATTTCTTCAATATATCAGTCTCAAATTTGGTATCTTCATACCAGATTCCCAATAGTTGTGAAGTATGATTGTTCAACACTTTGTTGGAGATGAGTACTTTCACACCTAACTTCTTCATTTCTACCAAGGCAATCAAATTCTTTTCCACTTTAACTAACCTTTTCCCAACTTATTTCTATAACTTATCCACATTACTCCTCAATGTGTTGAGGAAAGTCTAATTGGCAAGGGATACCTCTATCACCATTTCAGCTTCCATGGCAAATTGAACAAACCAAATGTCCATCACATGTGCCTTATGCTTCATAATGTCTAGTCTAGTTACCCATCTTGAGATATAGTGGTCAAAGGAGTAGAGGTACTGATAGGCATCTGATTCGGATCAATTAATCCTTTTATGAATGTATGCAGCTAAGCAATGTGCTCTTTGTGCATTTTATTTTGTTCTTCTCTCTTTCCACAACTTTTAATAAAGAATCAATAATATCTTTGGCCTCTTGACCCTTCTGTTCTTCAGTTGAAAAACCTAAATCAATGGTGGTCATCTAGAATTCATCAATATTTATCTCCCGCTTGGCTTTGTCTATCATGGACAGAGCTACTTGAGTTGTCCTTCTCTCAGTGGCAGGATCTCTCTTTATTGTAGAAGTGGCTTTGGCCCTTCTCTTTGGTTTGATCATCTCTGCTGAAAACAACAAAGAAACATCAAATTCAAGAAACTCACTAACCTAAGGTGGATTCACTTCTTACCTTAGCCAATAGGGTATTTCATCTCAAGGCCCCTACTGAGCAGTATGCTCAATGTGAGCATCATGAGCTTCTACATTTTCTTCCACCCTTGGTGGTGAAGGTTCCTTCCTTTATTCATCCTAAGTCTCCTCCTTAGGGATTTCCTTTTGTTCAGGGACTTCTTGTTATGCAGGGACATTTTGGTCCTATACATTATGTGCTCCTTGGTCTTCGTGAGGAGTTTGGACATCCTTATCTGGCATGCCTAGATGATTATCTTGATCATTCGTATTCACATTATCCTCTTCTTGTTCTCTCTAATCATTACCTCTCTGAAGACCTTGTCCTTCACCTTTTGATGTGTCAACTTCTTCATGGCCTTGGGCTTGATCTATTCTTTCTTCATTTATCTCCTTTTCATGTCCCTGCTCATTATTTTGAACATCATCCTAACCTACCCTCTCCACATTATCCACATGCATATGGATTTCTTCTTTGTTCTATTTTGGAGGTAATTCAACATTTTTATTTTGATTATGATCACCCTGACATGTTAGATCTATGGTTATAGGGCTAGTGACTTGATCAACCAAATTTGCTAACCCTATTTGTTGGGCCACTAGTTCAGGGTTTCCTTCTTCTATATCCTCCACCTCAACCTCCTCGTGTTGGACTTCCTTTTTTTGTACTATGGGAGTGCCATGTAGGGTCATCTTAGTGTCCTTTACCATAGTTTCCATGAACTTAGCAGACATGTCATTTACTACATCATCATCAGAGTGGTCTACTATGTTATCTAGTGGGAAGGATTGAGCATCCCTTACCTCATGCATCTCTCTTCTTGTTCCTCTGCCTTTTTAGCTTTGAACTGTATGATATTTGGAATGGGAAGTTCATGTTGCAGAGTCCTTTGAATACCTTCTCCACCTACTCTGCTTAACATGATAGGGGGAGTTGTGTCTACTGCCCCTCTCATAATAGGTGCTTGCCTTTTCTATGGGGGTTCTTGTGTCATTTTCTTCTTTCTCTTTATTAAAAGATCATCATCTAAATTTTCTTCTTCTTCCTCAATAATAGGTGCAAGTTTTGCAATAGGAGGCTTCTTCTTTGCAGGTGTATGTGATGTGGTTGTAGTAGATGAGGTAGCAGCAGATGTAGAAGCTATGTCTTCCTCTTGTGGAGGCTGATGACTGATGTTTACCCCAATTGCTTGGTTTCCTTTCTTAACTTTACCCTGTTACCGGTCTCCTTTTGATTATCTTTTCTCCCTGAGGAAATCATCATATTCTTCATTAAACAACTCTTGTTATCCCAAGTAAGTGCCACTCCCCTTTTCTTCAACTTGGTGGTTTCTTTTTGCACCCACTCTTTGATCAATTTTATGACCTTCTGCATTATTTGATCCAAGGAGGTCACCTCTGGCTAACTCCAATCTAGGGTTGATATTGTTTCATTATACACTTTATTGTCTTCATATTCTTTGGACATGATCAAATCATCATCTATATGTAATTGAGAAAGCACCAATATGCAATCAAAGGTTCATATCTGATTTAAGGTAAGCCTCTAGTAGCTCCTCCTCCTAACCTCCACCTCATCATCACAATCTACCCAAAAATCTTAGAGGTGCTTTTGATGCATTGGTTTCTTCAGCAAGGTCTGCATCCTGTCATGGGGATCATATGACCTAGCCAATGAGAATGGCTATAGGTGTATTAGATTCAGATCTCTAATTATATCTTTCACACTCTCCCTATCTGGGCACATATGCCACCCAATTATGATTGGAAACAAAATGTGAGGTATCTTCTTTTCAATGCAAGCCTCTACAGAAGGCAATATCTCCCCACAAAACTCCATCAAGATGACTTTGCCATTGGGATATTTGGGAAACATGAGGGGTTGATTAGTGAAATCCTCTACTCTCATGTATGAAAAGGTGGGGAACTAAATGAACCAGGCCCCATGTTTGTATATTATTGCCTGAGCTTCAACACTCAGTCTCTTGGCTCTGTCTTCCTCCATCGTTTTGATAAGGTACACAGAGAATGAATTATTTACTCCCTAGTAATGTTGGAGAGACCCCCTTTGTTTCTGTTGTGGGTAGTGATCCCAAATGTTCACATCACTAGGGTTATTACCAACCCTACCCACTATCTGCAATCCACTAAAAGTGCCTCTATATGCATAGGCATATACTATGTAAGATGTCATATGGAACATATTTGGTTTACCTCCCAACTTTCTCATCCCGTCATCTTGGGCATCACTTATGATTTTTGCCCATAGAGGTTTCTCATCAGTACCCTCTACCATCCTAATTATGCCATACATCCAATTGTAGAAAGACCCAACATTTGGTTGTCCTATCATTCTGCTGAGCATCACCATCATGTTCTGATACTCTGGTGCAAAGTCAAACTGTTGGCAAGAGACACTATATGGATTCATGGTTGTTGTCATTGATGGCAACAAAGGTCATCCCACATATCCGCAAGTCATGATATGTCTCTACCGGAAGTCAGATTGAAGATTGTGGTGGTCCGGTGAACAAGAACAGAGCATGTGGCAAGGTCCGACAGATTGGTCCGGATCTCTCAGAGGAAGTGTCTTGGTGCAGTGCGGATCTGGGGAAGTCAAGAGGACTATCTTGAGTAGTATATTCCAAGGATTTAGCCTCCGGAGATGGACAAGGAAAAAGATATGAATAGTTGAGTACCGGATTCCTGAGAGACAGTGAAAACAGAGGAAGAACTGACTGACTGAGTATCAAACTACTTTCCGGATGTGTTACAGATGATGATAAAGGTTGCGGAGGCATGAATCATGTTTGGCCGACATAATTGATGATATCTACAAGTATATGCTTGATCCGCATTGCTTGGTGAGCAAGGATTCAGCCGACAGAACTAAGTTTGTAAGAAACTAGACTGTTCCGGATGCCGACTAGAAAGATGATGAAAGTACTTGTGCGGATATATATAGAGGATGGATTTAGTGGTAAAAGGTGTGAATGTGTGTGAGTATATGCGAACAAGTCCAGAGTAGAGCAGAAGTAACAAGAAAGATCCGGTATGTGAAAGGACAGCAGACTAAAGAACAGAGGAAAGATGAAGTGCAGCAGATCAGTATACTGAACCTAACCGGAACTGAACTCCAGCATATGCAGATGCTTCCAATCAGTTCAAGACTGTGATTCTAATCACTTTGTAAGACAGTATGTCTTCTTGTAGGCAGTGAGCCTCTTGTGAGCAGTGTGCTCGGGCAGTGAGCCCTAATTGGCAAGTGCCATTTTTGTAATTTCCTATTCTTCTAACAGAGAATAATTCTTGGGTTAATCACCCCGTGGTTTTCTCCCTTAACAGGGTTTCCACGTCAAAAATACTGTGTCATGTGTTTCTTATTTCATGGCTTATGTTTTGTGTTTGATTTTATGCTGCTTCAATTAAGAGGAAAGTTTAATAAGGGAAATAATTAGGATAACTGATTCACCCCCCCCCTCTCAGTTATCAACAATTGGTATCAGAGCTAAGTTCCTCCTAATAGAGCCTAACAGCTTGAGGAAGATCTGGGATTTCAAATGGATGCATATGGTTTAAGGGAGCAACTCAAGACTGCCCTTGAGGATCTTGAACAGTCAAATTCTGAAGTCAGTGAATTAAAGGAAAGACTCAAACAGGCTGATGAATTCATAAGAGAATTAAAAGACAAATTAAGTCTCTCTATGAAAAAGAGAAAGGAGCTGCTTCAATAGTTGGCAAGACAAAGTGAAGAAAGCAATACAAGTGAGGAATTGACTGAGCAAACCAAGTTATGTGAAAAGTTATCAAAAGAAGTCATTATGTTAAGACATGAAATGGAATCAGGAACTATAAAGTTTACTCAAGAGATTGAAGAAAAAAGAAAGGCTGAAGACAATCTAAGACAATCTCTTAAAGAAAAATCAGAAGAATGCCACCAGATGGACAGGATTATCAGACACCTTGAATCTGATCTTGAAGATTCCAAAGATAATGAAGGAAAACTTGAGGATCAAATTGCCTCTCTCAAAAGAGACCTTCAAACAGCAAATGAATATAAAGAGAAATTCAAGATAAGTTCTGCTCAACTTGAAATTCTTCTTGGAAGTCAAAAGAGGACAGATGACAAGTATGGCTTGGGATATGAGAAAGGAGAAAGCTCCGGATCCGGTCAGAGGAATCTTGGATCAGAAAATCCAAGGAGCAGGCCTAGAAGACCTCCGGTAAGACAGCCAAATGCTCAAAAATATCCATCCTTCAATGGATACTACCACAGCTGCAACCATTTTGGTCACAAAGCTAATCAGTGCAGAATGAGAATGAATCAGATTAATTCATCCTTCTCCGGACAGTGCTTCAACTGCAAAAGGTATGGACACAAATCCCATGAATGCAGAATTATGCAAGTAAACAAATCATTCAAAGGTAGATGCTTTACATGCAATAGAGTAGGTCATATGGCTAATCAATGCAGATCAAGGGGATATCAGTTAAATATGCAAAGAAATGTTATTTGCCAAATCTGCAATAGGTCCGGTCATAATGCTAAAGTCTGCAGAAACAAGAATCAGGACAAAAGAGGTCCGGTGTGTAATCAGAATCAAGACAAGGGTAAACAAAAGATGAATGCGGATGAAGTTAGGAATCAGATGAGCAAGATTTGGGTGAAGAAAAGCTCAGAGAATGTAGAGGTTGGATCCGCACCAGATTCTGGTGCTGATATTTCTTCCGGAAATTAAAAAGTGAGCTCAGGCTCAGGGGGAGACTCAAAGAAGATTCTGTTCCCCCAGCCAAACAAGTTGTGCCGGATGTGGCACAAGATGCGGATTAAAGGGTTTGTAGATATAAGTCCTGAGATGCTTCAGTCAAGTTTTCAGAGGTCCGCATGGAGTTATGAAGAAGCTGTGTTCGATTAAGTTAGACCTGTTCAGGGAGGTGCTCCGGTATGATAAAGGATTACAAAAAGGTCCGGAGAGATCCGGAAGTGCACGATCTTGTCTTGCGGATTGGACAGAGTATTTGGGATGTTCTTGTAATATGTTACCTAGATTTATTCATGATTTAAAGATCCGGATGATATTCAGTGATCAGGACTAATCCGGGATACTCCAAGCTGTCCAGACATGGTAAACCGGAATAATGCAGGTGAAGCATTTATTGCAGACAGATATTAGGGTTTGCGGAGCAATATAAGGGATTTCTCAAAAGTTACCTGCTCATTCTACACTTGAGAAGAAGCGAATAGTGGAGCTCTGCAACAAGGTTCATCAAGCACACCAAGGATCTCCTGCCGAAGCTATTGCATAAAGAAATCAATCCAACCACTCCGTGCAAACCGAAGGCGCTTAAGGTATTCTTCGTTTTTCATTGCCTCACTGCAAATCCTTGAAGAATGGCTACTCCAAACATAGTTAAGATCTCTGATAGACCTCGCCCCTCATTCAAGAAACATCCCTACAAATCATTGGAGGTAGATCCACTAGGAGCCTTCTCTAGTGTTCCCCACGGAGTCTTACATACTGAAGATATTAGGGTTTACATACACGCAAACATTGAGGAATTTGGGGAATTCAAATTAAGAGACCTCTATCACAAGCAACTGATAGACAATGCTTTTGAGCTCAAACCAGAGTATAAGGGTATCCAGAAGAAACAATTTGAGCAATTCATTCATTTCCCTAGCTTTGAAGAAGATGAATGGGTCCGGTATGTACTGAGCAGGATGCATGACAACTTCCTTTGGCTAGATAGACCCTGTAAGATCACAAAAGAAGCAATTAGAGCAGTAACTGGTCTATACTCTTCCGGGGGGGTACCTATCCTCAAATCTGTCAAGAACAACGTTGTAACTGAGGCCACCGGATCAAAATATGATAAGAGGGCAATGACCATTGAAGATATTTCGGATCCGGATATCAAATATGCATCAATGATAATAGGATACAAGATCTATCACTCCAGCAGGGAGAATTCTGTATCCGGAACTGCAATATACACAGCATATGAAATGCTAAGAAAGAATGCAGATTATGATCTCTGTGAACTACTACTAAGCCAATTGATGGAAAATGTACAGAAAATCAAGAAAGACAAGAAGAACTCCTTTAAGTATGGTACTCTCATTGTATGTCTCTTCTTCTACTTCATGAATGAGCTACCCGGAACAAGTGGATGGGTATGGCAGAATGACAAACCTGTTGCAGTCCAGATAAGAGACTATTTGCATGGACTTGGGGATGCAAAAGCGAGAAATACAGCTCTATGGGGATACTTCAAAAACTTTCAGAGCATGATGCAAGCAAGAGAGAGAATTCCCCAGTCACTCATTGAGAAATACAAGGACTCAGTATGTTTTATGGTTGACACTGATCAGTGCCTAATGGAGGCAGTGGAGCCAAGGACTGTCTGGATCATGCCCATGGGGTATGAAGTTGATGAACAGATAGTAGAGCTGCATGTTCAACACATGCTAAGTCAGCCCAAAGATCCTAAGGCAGAAAGGTTTGGAACCTTTGAGGAGCTGAGCGTGAAATTACATGTAGAACTCAGGGAACCTGAGATTAAAAGAAAAGTGAGAAAAGAAGTAGAGCACATTGCTCAAGGCCTAGGCATCTCAAAAGAGGCACTTGATGCCAGCCGGGAAAAGAGGAGAAAGGCTGAGGAAGAAGAGAAAAGCAAAGAAAGTGCTCCGGTTGAAACCCCCACCCGGACCAGATCATCAAAGAGATCTGCACCTTCCACAACCAAAAGCTCAAAACCGGAAGTCCAGGCATCCGGTAAAAGATCCAAGACAAAAGCATCAAGGGCTTATGAAAGCCAAAAGGATGAAGAGAAGACAGAATCAGATGAAGGAGTAAGAGAAGTAAAGAAACAGAAAAAGAAAGGATCCGGTAAGCCCTCCACAGGCCAAGACAAGGAGGAAATGGCAGAGGTAACTGTTGAAAAGCCCACTCTGTCACTAGAGAGCATAATCAAGTCGGTCACGGTGGATGGAAACCTTCAACCAATGACTGAATCCTATGATGACTTCAGTGAGGCAGACCAAAAGACTCTGCAGGAAGCCACAGTTAAATATCTGAACACATACAATAAGGCTTTCATTGAGATCATATCTCTCATTCCTAAAAGCCTAGAGAAGGAAATGGAAGTAAGAAAGAATAATGCGCATGCCAAAGATCTTGAGATCCGGGAGCAGATAGCTATTCAGCTATATCCTCAAATTGATCCCAAGACAATGAACATGATCTTCAAGGACTGCAGAGATGAGTTCAGAAGTAAAGCCAGGATGAATCAGCTCATGCTTGGTGAGACTGACAAAGTGGCACAAGAGACAGAAGAGATCCTCCGGAAGGCCTTCAAAAGGTTCAATCTTCCTGTTGTAGAGGACTTAGGTGCAGAAACAGCTGCTGACTTGGAATCTTCTGTTCCGGAAGAAGTGAGCCCTGAACAGACAAGTGAGGACTTGGGACCCTCTGCTCCAGAAGAAGTGACCCATGAACAAGCAAGCATCTCTCCTCCGGTTTCCCCTACAGTCTCCGGATCCAAAGAAGAAGAGCAGTTGCAGGAGAAGGAAGCAGTGGTGACAGACAAAGAGGTTGACAGTTCTAAGACTGCAGAAGAAAAGAAACATCTGTCTCCGGCAAGAGACACTGCACAAACTGTTCAACAATTTTTGAGCAAAGAAACTCTAGAGATTGATGAACCGGAGCTTCTAAAAGGTCCATTTGATTTTGACTCTCTCTCTCCGGTACAAACAATGAAGATAGCTTCATTTGCAAATGCCAAGGCAAATGAAAAGCTCCTGAAGTCTCATATGGAAGACTGTGAGTTGATAGAGGCTGCTTCCGGAGTACTTGTAAAGATCATGCCATCAATCCAAATAGATCCGACTGCCTCCACTTCCGGTAATCTAAAAACCTTAGTCAGCAGTATTGATACACATTTTAATTCTCTAGAAAAATCAGCTGAAGAAAAGGTCCGGAAGGAATTTTTGGATAAGAGATTTTCTGAAATATTAGAATTAATCTCTAAGGATAGGAAGATTGTAAGCATTGGAATAAAGAGTTTAGAAAATGCTCTTAAGGATGGCGGTGACATCTACAAATTTTGTATATCTTGGTCAAAGGCAACAGCAGCAATTGACAAGAAAATAAAAGAGGAACAGGACAAGCTTCAAAGCTTATCTCAAAGTTTTGATCCTCTCTCTTCCTCTATAATAAATCAAGAATGTCAGACTATTGCAGTCTTGAATGAAATAAAGAATCTTGAGAAGGAGAGGAAGAACATTACCAACCGGATGGGAGAACTTAGAAGGATTATAGTCCCTAAGTTGGAAACTATGCATGAGGCCATCAGTGATGCCCAGACCACCGCCCATACAAAAGATCCGACAGATCTCAGGCGGGCAGAAGCTTTTGCATTTTTGTTGAGTGGTCACATTTCAATCTTGGACAGAATGAAGCTAAGTTGGGCTACTGAAATGGTTCAACTGCAGACATCCTTTGCAGACATTCTGCAGTATATGTGAGTATGTAAATATGCGGCTATATATAGAAAATTTTTGAAAATTTTGGTGTGCGGACCCTACCCTTTGCCATTGATGTCAAAGGGGGAGTGAGGAGCAGTGAAAAATGAGGAATCCAACTCAGGGGGAGTTCCAGAAATTGTATATAAAGACAGAGCATCAGCAAAGGGGGAGCATAGTGTAAACACTTAGTCATTTTTCACTAAGTGTTGCCATCAATGCCAAAGGGGGAGATTGTTGGCAAGAGACACTATATGGATTCATGGTTGTTGTCATTGATGGCAACAAAGGTCATCCCACATATCCGCAAGTCATGATATGTCTCTACCGGAAGTCAGATTGAAGATTGTGGTGGTCCGGTGAACAAGAACAGAGCATGTGGCAAGGTCCGACAGATTGGTCCGGATCTCTCAGAGGAAGTGTCTTGGTGCAGTGCGGATCTGGGGAAGTCAAGAGGACTATCTTGAGTAGTATATTCCAAGGATTTAGCCTCCGGAGATGGACAAGGAAAAAGATATGAATAGTTGAGTACCGGATTCCTGAGAGACAGTGAAAACAGAGGAAGAACTGACTGACTGAGTATCAAACTACTTTCCGGATGTGTTACAGATGATGATAAAGGTTGCGGAGGCATGAATCATGTTTGGCCGACATAATTGATGATATCTACAAGTATATGCTTGATCCGCATTGCTTGGTGAGCAAGGATTCAGCCGACAGAACTAAGTTTGTAAGAAACTAGACTGTTCCGGATGCCGACTAGAAAGATGATGAAAGTACTTGTGCGGATATATATAGAGGATGGATTTAGTGGTAAAAGGTGTGAATGTGTGTGAGTATATGCGAACAAGTCCAGAGTAGAGCAGAAGTAACAAGAAAGATCCGGTATGTGAAAGGATAGCAGACTAAAGAACAGAGGAAAGATGAAGTGCAGCAGATCAGTATACTGAACCTAACCGGAACTGAACTCCAGCATATGCAGATGCTTCCAATCAGTTCAAGACTGTGATTCTAATCACTTTGTAAGACAGTATGTCTTCTTGTAGGCAGTGAGCCTCTTGTGAGCAGTGTGCTCGGGCAGTGAGCCCTAATTGGCAAGTGCCATTTTTGTAATTTCCTATTCTTCTAACAGAGAATAATTCTTGGGTTAATCACCCCGTGGTTTTCTCCCTTAACAGGGTTTCCACGTCAAAAATACTGTGTCATGTGTTTCTTATTTCATGGCTTATGTTTTGTGTTTGATTTTATGCTGCTTCAATTAAGAGGAAAGTTTAATAAGGGAAATAATTAGGATAACTGATTCACCCCCCCCTCTCAGTTATCAACACAAACTTCTATAGATATACGAGCAATTTGGCAAAGGCCTTGTAGGTACTGTCACTAGATCTCCATTGGTACATGATCCTCCTAGATTCTTTCTCTTTGCTAGTATATTCCTTCTCTACTTTACCCAAGTTTAGTTGAACTAGATGAGGTCCTCTAGGCAGATTGAAGGCTACAGTAATACCTTCAATCAAAAACACTGCCATGTTTCTCCACATTTTGGGTGATGTTATTGTAATTTTTGGCACATTCTACCACTAATTTAGTGGCTTCCATAGCGTAAGGGAACCCTCTGGCATGGCACATTCTAGAATTGTATATATTGATGAGCAGGGGATTGCCACCTGTTCTCTCCAGTTTAGCTATCCATGCATCTAGGTTGGTGCTTCCAGGGTGTGTATCATTGATCTGCACATATTTGAAGGTTATCCCCTCAACCTGTATGCTCATGGGTTTCAAAAATTTTGGGTTGGACCTATTTTTCTGGGATGCCATTGGATCCTGCAAGTAAACATGCATACATCATACCCTATGTGTTGTGTGTAGTGGTGGATGCAACAATCACATGAATTTTATGGCGATAATCCTTTATTCTATTATATTTCATGTATCATCATGCCAATTTACCTTGGTAAAGACCATATTTATCTGTTTATTCACCATAAATGACAAAATAGGGTTTTACCATCACATACCTAATATCTGTTACTTTTATTGTGTGGGTGATGTCCAAATTGAGCAAAATCACCTTGCAATTACCATTTTTTGTTTGTCATTCTATCGAGCTCACAAGTTGTAGAAATGTTGTTTTAATCTAGTAGGGGCTCTGTAATTCTTGGTTTGAAGGTTTGATAAATTTGAAATAAGCTCAAATCATTACTTTTAACCAATTGCAATGTTGAATTAGGGTGTGTTTAGTGTCTTCCTGTTAATGTCCATTGATTGACACATGAGGTTTGGAGTTGTTGACAAGTGGCAAGCATTTATTTGAAATTTTGAAAGTTCAACCTACCATTGAAATGGTATTTAATGTCAGGGGTGATATTCATGGAGATTGGGGATATTAGAAAATATGACTGATATCTGGAAGATGAGGATGACATCATCATGAGAATGGTCAACCATCGATCAATGACCAAAATCATGTCATTATATCCCTTTTACACAATCATGATAATATTATGCATCAGCATGATCTGGTCAACATGCCACGTGGTAGTATTCCATTAGTTATCGAGGATCCCCATTTTATAGGCCTCAAAGGTTCATATAAGGAATATTGAGAAATATCTAGATCTTAAACAATGTGAAATATCACTTTTGACCTAGAGGTGAGGATGACGTCAACATCTTTTTATAAGACTTTAAATTGATTGGGGATATGATGTCATCATCATATTAGCGAAGGTAAGGAATATTAATAAATATGACGAGTGTTAAGAAATATGACCCTCTTCGACCATCGGGGTGTATGATGATGTCATCATCATATTGGGTCTTTTATAAATCGGGATAAGATGACATCATCATCATGTTTGACAAAGATCAGGGATATGAAGAAATATGAGGGATATTGAGAAATATGACCCTCATCCTAAGATGACCCTCGGATACTTGACAGGTAAATGCCTTTTGTATTTAAATTTGACATTCACATATTGGTTAACATGTAGATGTTGAGTTCTCTTCATTAAAAGGTAGGTCAGGGATATTAGCGAATATGACTGATATTGGCAAATGTGAGCCTCCTAGTAGATATCAGGTTTGACCAAACTTTGACTAAGTATAACTTTCTACCCTTAAGGAATTTTAGGATGATCCAAAAGGCAAACCTACTTTAAATTCTACACTCTCCAACATTATGAGGTTTACTATGGTAGATTCTAACTTTGACATCCAAGCTCCTCTTGTGAGGCATATGCATGTGTAAGGGTGATATCCTCTATTTCTGACTTTTACCAAAATACCCAAAGCAAGAAAACAAAGAACAAGCAAAAACAAAAAGTTGGGTCCTTGTTTTGCTAAGGCAAAATGAGGCGTGTTGTGTAATCACACAACACTTCATTTGTAATTATTTGATTATTTGGGAAAACTTAGTACCAATAATCAAATATGGGGTCACTGGTTTTGTAGACACATGGTTTTGGGAAAAATAGTATTGCAATACCACATGTTGTATTGGTGTAAGCTTATGTCTATAAAAGCAAACACATGGGTAGTTGTTGAGTAATAGGTTGAGTGAAGGCTTATTACCTTTGGTTGGGTTTGTATCTTCTCTTGCAGGTTGGCTACGTGAGGGTTTGAAGCATGGCATGATATGTATGTGTTTAATAGGAAAAATGAAGAGGATTTGTTTAGGGTTGATTTTGCTAGTTTGTGTAAATCCTCCTTTCTCCACTAAACATTCAAGGACTTCAGCTGAGTAGGAAGTCTACTATAGGCCTTTAGTCACTCAGAACATAGGGGAAGATTGAAATTGTGTGATTTTGTTGTTTAATTAAGTCCACTTATGCTCAAAACCCTAATTATGCAAATTCAGAAGAAAACAGACAAATTATAGAAAATGCTCACACACAGAGATATCAAATGACAATCAAATGCGTACCAAATTTTGAAGTTTAGAAAATAGAAAATTTGGGGACTAATGAGTAGATGCCCTAGTCTAGTGCCACCATTTCTATCAGGATCTAGGAATCTTGCCTGCAACATGTTCTTATTATTGTAGAGATTCTTCTATTGTAGGATCTAGAGGACTAATGAGTGGGCACCTAAGTCTAGGTCCCTATTTTCTCTTCTAATCTACAATTCTGACAGTTTGCACTGCTCTCCTAGAACTTGACTTTTTCTTCTCCTACAACCTGTAACCTGCAATCACAGAAAAATAGGTTTGGGGTTGTGGTGTTTAGAGGCTTGCCTCAGTCAAGCTCTGAAGAGACATTCAAGTCTTCCAAATATCATTGTCAGATAAAGAGTGTGTATCCCTATGGGATAGAGGTGAAATTGAAATGATAAATGATTGAAAACACAAATGATATCACCTTGTAGTGAAGATCTCATGGAAGGAATATTCTTCATGCCATGAGGAGATGGATGCCAAATCTGCAAATACAAACACAATCACAACATAAATTATGTTCTGCAACACTATGAATGCCTTGAATCACTTTCACATAAGCTTGTCAATCAAAATTGCCATCTAGTTTTCATCTAGTTAACAAATGAACCCTAATCATACTTATATATGCAACTACAAACATTCTCGTGAAGAATTTCATAATTGAAACTTACCGTGTCGGCATAGGACCTAAATAACAATCATAAACTGACACTTCAAAATTGGTCCTAACCTAAAATAGGGTGGGACTAGGGCACGGGTGCCCAAGTCCTCCCCCCTATTTCAAGAAGGACTTATGTCAAGTGCATCCCCTGAGTCCTATTTTCCATGAAACTTTAGGGTTTTCTCATCAAGAGTCATCAAAATCATGCAAGATGCTCTAAATACATAAGCATGACCCGGGAGCTAAACCATAAGAGAGAAAAGCACCCAAGGGGACATTTTCTGACATAACATTTAGCCCCCACTTTAATGTATGTATAAACATATGGCCAATACATGCATTAAAGTACGGTCAAGAAACACAACAAACACGCCAAGCACGGAGAAGACAATAACAAGCACACAAAACATGGAGAAGATAGTTACAGTCATGCAAAACATGGAGAAGACAACATTGAAAACATGCAAAACACAGTGAATATAGTGAATGCAGTGAAGAAAGTGATGACTTTTCTTTTTCTTTTCCATTTTCATAAATATGAAATGCATATGCAAGTACAAGGAAAGTGAACACACCACCCATAATGTAGGAGGGACTCATCACCACTGATCTTTAAGACTGCATATGGGGCAATAGGCACACCAAAAAAATTAAGCACGCCATACAAATCAAACATGCCATACAAATCCTAAAGCATAGGAGGGACTCATCACCACTGGTCTTTAAGACTATGCTTGGGAACAAACACGTAATACACACACACTTGGAAGACATAGAGAAAACATGGCAGACAAGCGATGGAGTGTTCCTATTTCTAGGTTCATCACCATCTCAAGCACACATCGACGATTGGGCTTCACCACAACAATTATTGAAGATGCGCTTAAGGGTTGAGTTAGTCATAGAACCGCTCCCCACCTCCACAAAGGACTTTTTGAAAATGACAAGATGTGCACTCTCCATGAGAAATACACCATCCTCACCTCCACAAAGAGCTTAAGAAAAGGATGCGATACCTTGCCTTCGCAGAGGGCTTAAATGATTGCAATTTGATTTTGAACAAATCTCAGAGTATAGGAGGGACTCATCACCACCAATCTTAAGATTGCACCTAAGAACAAACACTTTGCTAACATCTAGAATAGATAGCTTACCTTATGTATGCCCCCATCTTAAGGTGGTTGATATTAGGTATTGATATCAAGCACGTTAAGGTAGGAATAAGAACACACAAGGGAACACGAGCTCTCGCAAAGACCATGTCCCCTAGAGGTGACATGTACTTTATGATTGCCAAATGTTCCCACAAACACATCCCTACAAGAAAAGTGTTAGTGTCCATATAATCATGATAAACAACAATGCATAAAGAACTGAGGAATGCAAGATTCAAGATAGACAAAGTGCACAGAGAAGTAGTATTGTTATGTTTTGTAAGTGCAATAAGACACCATAAAGATCACACAGAGTGTTTCTACTAGCCAAGCATTGGATAATATATAACATCCCCATCATCATATAGGAACTAAGTCCAATTTTTGATTTCTTGCTAAAGGGACACTAGGTCTACATCAGTATAAAATGTTTTTTGTCATCTGCCTGCTAGGTAGAAACACTAGAGGAAGGGAAACAATAAATCAAGAGAGGAGAAATAGGTGCCTTAGGGACAATCATGTAGGAGGGTGCCCCTAAGTTACCAATCGCAATGCTATGTCTGTAAGACACAACACACAATAGTGAAAATAGAGGAGAAGAAATATAGAAGAATGATGATACAAATAGAAGAAGGGTCCCAATAGAGGTAGTCTCCTAGTATATTGGTGTTGGCAAGAGACACTATATGGATTCATGGTTGTTGTCATTGATGGCAACAAAGGTCATCCCACATATCCGCAAGTCATGGTGTGCCTCTACCGGAAGTCAGGATGAAGAACTGTTGTGGTCCGGTGAACAAGAACAGAGCATGTGGCAAGGTCCGACAGATTGGTCCGGACCTCTCAGAGGAAGTGTCTTGGTGCAGTACAGATTTGGGGAAGTCAAGAGGACTACCTTGAGTAGTATATTCCAAGGATTTAGCCTTCGGTGATGGACAAAGAAAAAGATATGAATAGCTGAGTACCGGATTCCTGAAAGACAATGAGAACAGAAGGAAGAACTGACTGACAGAGCATCAGAATCTTTTCCGGATATGTTACTGTTGATTGTAAAGGTTGTGAAGGCATGAATCATGTTTGGCCAACATGACTAATGATATCTACAAGCATATGCTTGATCCGCATTGCTTGGTAAGCAAGGATTCAGCCGACAGAACAGAGTTTGTAAGAAACTAGACTGTTCCGGATGCCGACTAGAAAAGTGATGAAATTACTTGTGCCGATATATATAGAGGATGGGTTTAGTAGTGAAAGGGTGTGATAATATGTGAACAAGTATAGAGCAGAGTAGAAGTAGTAAGAAAGATCCGGTATGTGAAAAGATAGTAGAATAAAGAACAGAGGAAAGATGAAGTGCAGCAGATCAGTGTACTGAGCCTAACCAGAACTGAACCCCAGCATATGTAGGTGCTTCCAATCAGTTCAAGTATCATATAACATTCTTTGTAGACAGTGTGTCTCTTTGTAGGCAGTGGGCCTCTTTGTGAGCAGTGTGCTCGGGCAGTGAGCCCTAATTGGCAAGTGCCATTTTTGTAACTCCTTATTCTTCTAACAGAGAATAATCTTTGGGTTAATCACCTGTGGTTTTCTCCCTTAACCGGGTTTCCATGTCAAAAATACTGTGTCATGTGTTTCTCATTTCATGATAATGTTTGTTTGTTTAATTCAATGCTGCTTTGATTAATAAGAAAGTTCAAAAGAAGAAACAATTAGGATAATTGATTCACCCCCCCTCTCAGTTATCAACAATTGGTATCAGAGCCAAGTTCCTCCTAATAGAGCCTAACAGCTTGAGGAAGATCTGGGAGTTCAAATGGATGCATATGGTTTAAGGGAGAAACTCAAGACTGCCCTTGAGGATCTTGAACAGTCAAATTCTGAAGTCAATGAATTAAAGGAAAGACTCAAACAGGCTGATGAATTCATGAGAGAACTAAAAGACAAATTAAGTCTGTCTATAAAAAAGAGAAAGGAGCTGCTCCAACAATTGGCAAGCCAAACTGATGAAAGCAATACAAATGAAGAATTGACTGAGAAAACCAAGTTATGTGAAAAGTTATCAAAAGAAGTCATTATGTTAAGACATGAAATGGAATCAGGAACTATAAAGTTTACTCAAGAGATTGAAGAAAAAAGAAAAGCTGAAGACAATCTAAGACAATCTCTTAAAGAGAAATCAGAAGAATGCCACCAGATGGACAGGATTATCAGACATCTTGAATCTGATCTTGAAGATGCCAAAGATAATGAAAAAATACTTGAGGATCAAATTGTCTCTCTCAAAAGAGATCTTCAAACAGCAAATGAATTTAAAGAAAAATTCAAGATAAGTTCTGCCCAACTTGAAGTACTTCTTGGAAGTCAAAAGAAGACAGATGACAAGTACGGCTCGGGATATGAGAAAGGAGAAAGTTCCGGATCCGGTCAAAAGAATTTTGGATCAAAAAATCCAAGGAATAGGCCTAGAAGACCTCCGGTAAGACAACCCAATGCTCAAAGATATCCATCTTTCAATGGATACTGCCACAGCTACAATCACTTTGGTCACAAAGCTAATCAGTGCAAAAAAAGAATAAACCAAACTAATCCATCCTTCCCCGGACAGTGCTTTAACTGCAAAAGGTATGGACACAAGTCTCATGAATGCAGAAATATGCAAGTAAACAAATCATTCAATGGTAGATGCTTTACATGCAATAGAGTAGGTCATATGGCTAATCAATGCAGATCAAGAGGTTATCAGTCAAATATGCAAAGAAATGTTATCTGCCAAATCTGTAATAGGTCTGGTCATAATGCTAAAGTCTGCAAAAGCAAGAATCAGGACAAAAGAGGTCTGGTGTATGATCAGAATCAAGACAAGGGTAAACAAAAGATGAATGCGGATGAAGTTAGGAATTAGATGAGCAAGATTTGGGTAAAGAAAAGTTCAGAGAATACAGAAATTGGATCCGCACCAGATTCTGGTGCTGATATTACTTCCGAAAATTAAAAGGTGAGCTCTGGCTCAGGGGGAGACTCAAAGAAAATCCTGTTCCCCCAGCCAATCAAGTGGTGCTGGATGTGACACAAGATGCGGAGTAAAGGGTTTGAAGATATAAGTCCTGAGATGATCTAGACAAGATTTCAGAGGTCCGCATGAAGATGTAAAGAAGTTGTGATTGATCAAGTAAGACCTGTTCCGGGAGATGCTCCGAAATGATAGAGGACTACAAAAGGGTCCGAAGAGATCTGGAAGTACATTATTTTACTCTGCGGACTGGACAGAATGTTTGGGATGTTCTTTTAATGTGTCATCTCAATTTATTCATGATTGAAAGATCCGCATGATGTTCATAGATTAGGACTGATCCGGGATACTCCAAGCTATCCGGATAAGGCAAACTGGAATAATATATGTGGAGCATTTATTGCAAATAGATATTAGGGTTTGCGAAATGATATAAGGGATTTCTTAACCATCACTTGATCATTCCACATCTAAGAAGAAGCGAAAAGCGGAGCTCTGCAACAAAATTCATCAAGTTCACCGAAGATCTCCTGCCGAAGTCATTACATACAAAAATCAATCCAGCCACTCCTTGTAACCGAAGACGCCAAAGGTATTTTCCACTTCCGATATCTTGCTACAAATCTTTTGAAGAAATGGCTACTCCAAATATAGTAAAAATCTCAGACAGGCCCCAACCTGAATTTAAGAAACATCCATACAAGTCATTGGAGGTAGATCCCTTAGGAGCTTTTTCCAGTGTTCCTCATGGAGTTTTACACACAGAAGACATTAGGGTTTACATACATGCAAGCATTGAGGAATTTGGGGAATTCAAATTGAGAGATCTCTATTACAAACAACTGATAGACAATGCTTTTGAGCTTAAATCAGAGTACAAGGGTATCCAGAAGAAACAGTTTGATCAATTCATTCATTTCCCCTGCTTTGAAGAAGAAGAATGGGTCCGATATGTATTGAGCAGAATGCATGACAACTTCCTATGGCTGGATAGACCTTATAAGATCACAAAAGAGGCAATTAGGGCAGTAACTGGTCTATACTCTTCCGGAGGGATACCTATCCTCAAATCTATCAAGAACAACATTGTAACTGAGGCCACCGGATCAAAATTTGATAAGAGGGCAATGACCATTGAAGATATTTCAGATCCGGATATCAAGTATGCATCCATGATAATAGGATACAAGATCTATCACTCCAGCAGGGAGAATTCTGTATTCGGAACTGCAGTGTATACTGCCTATGAAATGCTAAGGAAGAATGCAGAATATGATCTCTGCGAACTGCTCTTAAGCCAATTAATGGAAAATATACAGAAAATTAAGAAGGACAAAAAGAATTCCTTTAAGTATGGTACTCTTATATTATGTCTATTTTTCTACTTCATGAATGAGCTGCCCGGATCAAGTGGATGGGCATGGCAGAATGACAAACCTGTTGCAGTCCAGATAAGAGACTATTTACATGGGCTTGGGGATGCCAAAGCAAGAAATACAGCCCTATGGGGATACTTCAAAAACTTCCAAAGCATGATGCAAGCAAGAGAAAGAATTCCCCAGTCTCTTGTTGAAAAATACAAAGACTCAGTGTGCTTTATGGTGGACACTGATCAGTGCCTAATGGAGGCAGTGGAGCCAAGGACTGTCTGGATCTTGCCCATGGGGTATGAAGTGGATGAACAGATAGTGGAGCTGCATGTTCAACACATGCTAAGTCAGCCCAAAGATCCAAAGGTAGAAAAGTTTGGAACCTTTGAGGAGTTGAGTGTAAAGATCCATGTTGAACTCAGGGAACCTGAGATAAAGAGGAAGGTGAGAAAAGAAGTAGAGCATATTGCTCAAGGACTAGGCATCTCAAAAGAGGCACTTGATGCCAGCCGGGAAAAGAGAAGAAAATCTGAGGAAGAAAAGAAAGAGGCAGAAAAGAAAAGCAAGAAAAGTGCTCCGGTGGAATCCTCAACCCGGACCAGATCATCAAAAGGATCCACACCTATCAAAACCAGAAGCTCAAAACTAGAAGTCCAGGGATCCGGTAAGAGATCTAAGACAAAAGCCTCAAGAGCTTATCAAAGCCAAAAGGATGAAGAAGAAACTGAGTCAGATGAGGAAGTGAAAGAAATAAAGAAACAGAAGAAGAAAGGATCTGGTAAACCCTCTTCTGGCCGAGACAAGGAAGAAATGATAGAAGAACTTTCTGAAAAGCCCACCTTGTCTCTAGACAGTGTAGTCAAATCAGTCACTATGGATGGGAACCTTCAATCGGTGGCTGAATTCTATGATGACTACAATGAGGCAGATCAAAAGATCCTGCAGGAAGCTATAATTAGGTACTTGAACATCTACAATAAAGCTTTTATTGAGATTATCTATGAAATTCCAAAGATTCTAGAGATGGAACTAGAAATAAGAAAGAACAATGCCATGGCTAAAGACCTTGAGATCAAGGAACAGATAGCTATTCAGCTATATCCCTCAATTGATCACAAAACCATGAACATGATATTCAAGGACTGCAAGGATGAATTCAGAAGCAAAGCAAGGATGAATCAGCTTATGCTTGGTGAGACCGACAAAGTAGCCAAGGACACTGAAGAGATCCTCCGGAATACATACAAAAGGTTTAATATTCCTATTACAGAGGACTCAGGTGCAGAAACAGCTGCGGACTTGGAATCATCTGCTCCGGAAGAAGTACCCCTAGAACAGACTAACATCTCTTCTCCGGCTTCTCCTACAGTCTCCGGATCCCAAGAAGAAGAAAAATTACAGGAGGAAGAAGCAGCAGAAAAAGAAAAAGAGGCTGATAGCACCAAGGATGCAGAGAAAGAGAAAAATCCAACAGAGAAAACCACGACTGTAAGTGGTAAGAATGTGGAAGGAGATAAGACTCCTAAGGACAAAACTGCAGAAGAAAAGAAACATCTATCTCCGGCAAGAGACACTGCACAAACTGTTCAAAAGTTTCTAAGCCAAGAAACTTTAGAGATTGATGAACCGGAGCTTCTAAAAGGCCCATTCGACTTTGACTCTCTCTCTCCGGTATAGACAATGAAGATAGCTTCATTTGCAAATGCTAAGGCAAATGAAAAACTCCTAAAGTCTCATATGGAAGACTATGAGTTGATAGAGGCTGCTTCTGGAGTGCTTGAAAAGATTATGCCATCAATCCAGATAGATCCGACAGCCTCCTCTTCCGGTAATCTCAAAACCTTAGTCAGCAGTGTTGATACACATTTTGATTCTCTAGAAAAATCAGCTGAAGAAAAGGTCCGGAAGGAATTTTTGGATAAAAGATTTTCAGAAGTATTAGGATTAATCTCTAACGATAGGAGAAATATGAGTATTGGAATAAAGAGCTTAGAAAATGCTCTTAAGGATGGCGGTGATATTTACAAATTTTGTATCTCCTGGTCAAAGGCAACAGTAGAAATAGATAAGAAAATAAAAGCGGAACAGGACAAACTACAAAGTTTGTCTCAAAGTTTTGATCCTCTCTCTTCATCCATAGTAAATCAAGAATGTCAAACTATTGCAATCACAAATGCAATAAAGAACTTTGAGAAGGAAAGGAAGAATATCACTAATCGGATGGGAGAACTTAGAAGGATTATAATCCCTAAGTTAGAAACCATGCATGAGGCCATCAGTGATGCTCAGACTACCGCCCAAACAAATGATCTAACAGATCTCAAGAGGGCAGAAGCTTTTGCATTTTTGTTGAGTGGTCACATTTCAATTTTGGATAGAATGAAGCAAAGTTAGGCTACAGAACTGGTCCAATTGAAGACATCCTTTGCAGACATTCTTCAGTTTATGTGAGTATGTAAATATGTGGCTATGTATAGAATTTTTTTTTTAAAATTTTGGTGTGTGGACCCTACCCTTTGTCATTGATGTCAAAGGGGGAGTGAGGAGCAGTGAAAAATGAGGAATCCAACTAAGGGGGAGTTCCAAAAATTGTATATAAAGATAGAGCATCAGCAAAGGGGGAGCATAGTGTAAACACTTAGTCATTTTTTACTAAGTATTGCCATCAATGCCAAAGGGGGAGATTGTTGGCAAGAGACACTATATGGATTCATGGTTGTTGTCATTGATGGCAACAAAGGTCATCCCACATATCCGTAAGTCATGATGTGCCTCTATCGGAAGTCAGGATGAAGAACTATTGTGGTCCAGTGAACAAGAACAGAGCATGTGGCAAGGTCCGACAGATTGGTCTGGACCTCTCAGAGGAAGTGTCTTGGTGCAGTGCGGATTTGGGGAAGTCAAGAGGACTACCTTGAGTAGTATATTCCAAGGATTTAGCCTCCGGTGATGGACAAAGAAAAAGATATGAATAGCTGAGTACCAGATTCCTGAAAGACAATGAGAATAGAAGGAAGAACTGACTGACAGAGCATCAGAATCTTTTCCGGATATGTTACTGTTGATTGTAAAGGTTGTGAAGGCATGAATCATGTTTGGCCAACATGACTAATGATATCTACAAGCATATGCTTGATCCGCATTGCTTGGTAAGCAAGGATTCAGCCGACAGAACAGAGTTTGTAAGAAACTAGACTGTTCCGGATGCCGACTAGAAAAGTGATGAAATTACTTGTGCGGATATATATAGAGGATGGGTTTAGTAGTGAAAGGGCATGATAATATGTGAACAAGTATAGAGCAGAGCAGAAGTAGTAAGAAAGATCTGGTATGTGAAAAGATAGCAGAATAAAGAACAGAGGAAAGATGAAGTGCAGCAGATTAGTGTACTGAGCCTAACCGGAACTGAACCCCAGCATATGTAGGTGCTTCCAATCAGTTCAAGTATCATATAACATTCTTTGTAGACAGTGTGTCTCTTTGTAGGCAGTGGGCCTCTTTGTGAGCAGTGTGCTCAGGCAGTGAGCCCTAATTGGCAAGTGCCATTTTTGTAACTCCTTATTCTTCTAACAGAGAATAATCTTTGGGTTAATCACCTCGTGGTTTTCTCCCTTAACCGGGTTTCCATGTCAAAAATACTGTGTCATGTGTTTCTCATTTCATGATAATGTTTGTTTGTTTAATTCAATGCTGCTTTGATTAATAAGAAAGTTCAAAAGAAGAAACAATTAGGATAACTGATTCACCCCCCCTCTCAGTTATCAACACTTGGACCTTACAAGAGAATCAAGGGTCATCCCAAGAGGCCTAAACAACACATAACACATCATGGGGGAAACACATCATGAGAGATAAAGGGTTAGAAATACTTGTAGGGATCATCGTACTAAATTTTAGAACTTGCAAACCTCTTGGAGAGGTACTCGATGAAGTTCTGTGTGAAGGTTGAGTGGTTCTTATGAGAGTCTTGTTTGTAGTTAGAAAATCCATGTAATGTTTGTTTCTCAAATCCTTGTGTAAGTGAGACCTTTTGTTGCTTAGGAGGAGGAGAACCACTATTGTTTCCAATTGATGATAATCATCTTACTCTTTTTTGATTTTTAGCAAGTTTTTGTTATTGAGTTTGTCTACCATAGTGACAAGAATCATCCTATACTATCTCAATCATTTTGTTTGTTAGTCTCTTGGTTCAGTTGTTCTATTTGTTTATCTGATGCATTTTGGTTATCTCTCAATCCTTGTAAAGATAATGAAGGAGGAACCTCATCATAAATTCCTTTTCTATTTGGATGAGGTGGGTTATCCACTTCTATTATGCCCACAATCAATATTCTTAGGAAAAGGATTAGTAAAGATTTGCAAATTTTGATTCAGTGTGAGGTGAAGCCCTTGAGCCTATTAGTATTAACCGGCACCCTAACCACGTATCATCCACCTAGGGTTACAATTAGACAAGATTAACAACCAGGCACATCAAATCTCTAGCCCTAAGAATATCATGAGGCTACAGGCATGATAAGGAATAGATACGAGCAAGTAGATACTTATAATTGTTCATTATCATTGATTATGATTATGATATTGTTAAACCCTAATGATTATGAAAAAATGTATGTAATTGCATATGTGCTAATGTCTATGATTGCAAGAATTGAATATATCCACACAAAGGTGACATTACATTCATATTCATTGTTATTGATCATGACTATAAAGTATTGATTTCATTATGGAATTGATCTTTTAAAGTACTAATGTCTCTTTCTAGGAGTTATTCTTGTGTATAGGTGAAGAAATCAAGCATACCCTAAAAGGGGACATTACAAGTCGTATTAGAGCAGTCATCTTGCCATCCTATGTATACTATGTGTGCCTTACATGTATTCAAGTGTATACTTTGTGATTTGTGTATTCAAGTGTATTCAAAAGTTTACTTCATGATCTGTGTATGCTTTGTAACATATGTTCATGTGAATATTTTGTGTATTATGTATGCTTCATACTCATGTGTATACTTGGTGACCTTGGGATGGTGGATGAGTCCATAGTGTAGTATGGGATGCATTGAATCCTCTTCCCAATTGTTCGATGGTATACTTCATGACTATGTATTTGAGTGTACTTGTATTCAAATGTGTACTCTTTGTATTCGAGTGTATACTCTATGATTCAAATATATCATGACTATGTATTCGAGCATACTCTATGACTTTGTAATTGTATTGGAGTGTATACTCTATGACTTTGTATTTGTATTTGAATATATATGTATTCGAGTGTATACTCTATGACTTTGTAATTGTATTCAAGTGTATACTCTATGACTTGACTATGTATCTGAGTGTTTACTCTATGATTTTGCAATTGTATTGGAGTGTATACTCTATGACTTTGTATTTGTATTTGAGTGTATACTCTATGCTTGTATTTGAGTATATGCTCTATGCTTTTATTTGTATTTGAGTGTATACTCTATGATTGTATTTGTATCTATGTGTGTACCCCATGACTTATGTATGTTCAAATGCACACTTCATGACTTACTTGTATTCATGTGTATACTTGCGTGTTATATGTATGATTCACGCCTTATGTATTGCATCTATATACTTTGTATGCTTCATGCTTTGTGTATCAAGTGTATGCTATGTGGTTCATGTATTACATGCATAATGTGTTCATGCTTCATGCTTCATATACTTTTGTGTACCATGTATTAAGTGTATAAGCTTTTTGTAGACTTCATGTATTACATGTATTTATGCTTTGTGTTTCATATATAATTATTTGCATATACTTCAACATGGATCTTATCCCCATAATTGATTATCTCCATGCTATCATATCATCATCTATTATACACTTCTATGATTGAATTCACCTTCTCTACAAATTTATCTCTCCAAATTTTCAAGATGATGTCATCATTCTGAAAGGAAGCTAGGTGTGCGGAAATGCTTCCTACACTAATCTATTGAGGAGAGGGCTATGTAAATTCAAATTTATCCTAACTATTACAGTGATGTTAAACCATTAACATGAGATATAGCAGCAAAACACAAGAGCTAGAAAGAAGACAAAAGAAGAGAGATAGAGATTTACAGTGGGGAAAACCCTTATCAGGTGAAAAACCCCACACTCAGAAACCTGCACAATGTATTAACAAATCTAAAAGAATGTTTACAACACACTTGCAATACAAGATTCAATGGTCTTTGACACTCATGTCTAGAGTCAATCTGGCAGCATAACAATACCTGTAAACCTGTGATACAAACTCCAAATCCAAGCACCTGTTTAAATCAAACATACAAGGCAATTTTGAACCTTTCTTGGAATGGGCATCCAATATGGCATCTTGGACCAAAACCCATGCCTAGGGACACTTGGTCAACATTGTAGAATGTGTCTGACACTTGTCCAGAACTCCCATCCCAAAGAGGTTGCCTATTTCCAAAATAGGCTATGACAGATGCTCTTATGACACTTACGACCGTCATAGAATCTGTCATAGCGGTTACAACTTACAGCTATAAGAGAATCTGTCATACACATGCTATAAATAGCATATTCTCTTACAACACATCATATTCCACCTTGGGGCACCCATATATGCCTCATTCAAAGATGCTTCATGACACATGTCATTACTTGTCTTACAACCTTCTATTCTCGACTCTTACATGTCATAGATTCATCATAGGAATCCATCATAATCATTTCGGTCAAAAAGTCCTTACACAACATAGAAGATGCCGACACATGGCAGAATATTCCTATCACTAAGTGGGATGCCTATCTCCTCATGTGAGGACAAAATAACAAGTTGTCATAATCCATGTAGGATTGACACATCACCGTGCCACATCCCACAATATGACAAAGTGGAATTTCCAATTATTTACAACATAGGCAATTGAATAATAAATACAAACATTACAAATGCAAAGAATTACCAAGGTTGAGACACCTTAATTCCCAACATTCTCCCACTTGTCGAACACCTTGTAAGAGCCAATAGAAAAATAGGATTTAACCACTATAGGCTGAGAGGCCCATAGACTCCGAACACCATTTGAACTTCTCTGTGCCCACTGGCTTCATCAATGCATCTGCAACATTCTTCAAAGTATCTACCTTCTCCAAATTTACCTTTCCATCCTCAACCATGTCCCTCATGAAGTGAAACTGAACATCAATGTGCTTGGTTCTAGCATGGAAAGTTGGATTCTTTGCAAGGCAAATTACACTCTGACTATCACAACCGATATTGATCTGACCTGCATCAACACCAATATTAGAACACAATCTCTTAAGCCAAATGGCTTCCTTACAAGCATGAGTTGCTACCATATACTCAGCTTTTGTCATGGGCAAAGCAACAATAGGTTGTTGCTTACTCATCCAACTAATAGCACCACCAAACAATGTAAAAACATAAGCACTAGTGGATCTCCTACTGTCAATGTCACCTGCCCAATCTGAATCCACAAATCGACGAATATCAATAGAATGAGGAGGTCCTGAAACATTACCATGATAGGAAATGGAATACTTGGAAGTACCCCTCAAATATCTGAACACTTGCTTAACTGCATCCCAATGAACCCATCTAGGATTAGCCATAAATCGACTAAGGATTCCCACTACTTGGGCAATGTCTGGTCTTGTGCAGACCATAGCATACATCAGACTGCCAATAGCACTAGCATAAGGTACTCTACTCATGTCCTCTACCTCACTAGGAGATTTTGGACAATCCTCAACAAACAACTTTATCCCCAAGGAAACAGGAACACACAATGGTCTACAATCTCCCATGCTGAATCTGTCCAACATGGTCTTAACATACTCTGACTTAACCAAAGTTTTCTATTGGTTTTGTCTCTTCTGATTTCGATTCCTAGAATGTACCTAGCTGCCCCTAAATCTTTCATTTCAAACTGAGCTGACCACTGAGATTTAAAATCAGAAATAATATTCTTACCCTTCCCAATGAGCAACATATCATCAACATACAATGCAACAATGAGAATACGATCACCATCAAACTTATAATAAACACAGTGATCCAATTTTGATCTCACAAATCTAATTGACAACACAAAGGCATCAAACTTCAAGTACCATCTCCTAGGGGATTGCTTCAAACCATACAAAGACTTCTTAAGTTTGCAAACCAAATTTTCTTTACCTTTTACCATGTAATGCTCTGGCTGTGACATGTAGATTTCCTCCTCCAAGTCACCGTGAAGGAAAGCTGTCTTCACATCCATCTGTTCTACCTCGAAGTCATAAGCTACTGTGAGAGACAACAGGAATTGAATGGATGTCAGCTTTGCAACATGAGAGAAGATCTCACCATAATCTATACCCTCCACTTGTGAATACCCCTTCGCAACCAATCTGGCCTTATACTTCTCAATACTGCCATCTGCACCAATCTTTTTCTTGAACACCCATTTGAATCCAATGGGTTTTCATCCAGGAGGCAAAAGCACCAAGTCCCAAGTTTGATTCTTTTCCAAAGAAGCCATTTCTTCCTCCATGGCCTCCTTCCAAGAACCTGCATCCTTCATATCCAAAGCCTCTGATATAGTTCTAGGTTCATCACTATTAGTGAGCAAAGCATAAGCACAACTAGAATCAAGCAATGTAAAACCAAACCTTTCAGGTTGCTTCCTTATCCATGTAGACCTCCTCAAAAGATGAGGTTGAGGTTTAGCTTCTTCTTCTAGGCTTTTAGAGATGCTAGAGCTCTCCTCATCATCAAGTCCAACATTGTCTTTCTATTAAGTCTTCTCAGGGGTGAGGGGAAACTGAACAACATCGTCTTTCTTTTCTTTTTCTTCTGGCTGCAAAACAATCGAAGAAGGTGTAAGCTCTTTGAAGATGACACTTCTGCTATACAACACTTTTTCAGCCATGGGGTCCCAAAGCTTGAATCCTTTCACACCAATAGAATAGTCGATGAAGATACACTTAACAGCTTTGTTCTCCAACTTTGACTACTTCTCCTTAGGCACATGTGCATATGCATCAACCAAAAACATGAAGATGCCTTACTGAAGGATTTCTACCAGAGAACACCTCCATAGGTGTCTTTCCAACAAGAGCTGATGTAGGAGATCTGTTTACCAGATAGCAAGCAGTGGCAATAGCTTCAGCCTAAAACTTTTGTTCTAGACCAGCTCCACTAAGCATACTCCTAGCCTTCTCCATCAGTGTCCTATTTATCCTCTCTGCAACTCCATTTTTCTACAGTGTTTATGGAGTTGTCTTATGTCTTTCTATCCCAAGTTCCTTGCAATACTTATCAAATTCTATAGAACAGAACTCACCACCATTGTCAGTTCTCAAACATTTAATCTTTTTACCACACTAATTTTCAGTAAAGGCTTTAAACTCCTTAAACTTGCTATAGACTTCAAATTTGCTTCTGAGAAAATAAATCCATGTCCTACTGTAATCATCTATAAAAGATACAAAGTATATGGATTTCACATCAGAATGAATGAGGTCCAACACACTAGAAGACTTATGAGAACTTGAGTAAAACTGAACACAGTTTTGTTTTCCATAAATGCAATGTTTGCAAAAGTCAAACTCAAGATTACAATCATCTAACCCCTCAATGAGGTTCTTATTTTTCAGGGTACGCACACCCTTCTCACCAATGTGGCCAAGTCTCTTATGCCATAACATTGTCTTTTCTGCAGGAAGTTTAACTTCCAATGCATGATTACAACCATCAAGATTAGAAACAATAGATTTCTTCACTGCTCTTTTAAATGGTGTGGATGAAGTGACTTATGTCCTCTTCCTTGAGTTAGAAGAACTATTACATTGTGCAATGCATGCTTCCAACTGAAATAGAGTACCTCTTTGAGTACCCTTAGCAAGCACCATAGATCCTCTAGTCATCTTGCATCCTTCTTTCGAAAAGACAACCTGCACACCTGCATCATTCAAACTACTTACAGAAAGCAAGTTCCGTGCTAAGCCTGGGATGTGCATAACCCCAAATATCCCCTTCACTCAGCCATTAAGGAATCGGATAGAGACTCTTCCATGACCAATGATCTTCAGATGAGAGTCGTCACCCAGATACACCTTTCTACCATCGAACTCCTCATACTTAGTGAACCAGTCTTGATGCAAGGTCATGTGGAATGATGCACCAGAGTTGATTAGCCACACATCATCAGATGCATGGGTTGCTAGGGCTGCGATGAAAGAATCACCGTCATCTTGTGATTTGTCAAAATTTGAATCAGGAGCTTTCTTCTTTTTCTTCTTCTCCTCTTTGTATTCCTTTCGAAAATGCCCGGTCTTGCCACAGTTCCAACAAAGAGCCTTGGACTTTCCAGGAGATTTGGATCTCCCATGGGATTTGGATGTACCCTTCTTAGCTTTCTTGTCCTTCTTCTTCCCTTTCTCCTTGGGTCTTCCATGAACTACAAGGGCTTCTTTGGCTGCCTCAGAAGACTTTCTTTGCATCTCTTCAGATAATAGCGAAGAAACCACCTCTTCTATTTTGAATGTGGATGTGGTGCTTCCGATTGGCAAGACAAGATGATCCCATGAGTTCAGCAGAGAACAAAGAAGGGTCATACACCGATCCTCCTCCTCCATCTTTACACTGATAGATGTCAATTGTGCAACTAGCATGTTAAAGGCATTCATATGCTTAGCCATGGATCCTCCATCCTCCATTCAAAGAGAATACAACTTCTTTCTTAGGAAAAGTTTATTGACAAGGGATTTGGCTTGATACACATCCCCCAACTTCTTCCAAAGGAGTTTTGCAGTAGCCTCCTCATGGACATTTAAATACACAGAATCGACAAGACTAAGTCTTATGAGACCCTTAGCCTTTCGATCCTTGAGACCCAACTCATCTTAAGTCATTGTAGCTGGTTTAGTTCCATTCACACTTTCCCAAAGGTCTCGATCAACTAACATGTCTTCCATCTTGAGCTTCCATAGCTCGAAATTACTACCGTTGAACTTCTCTACTTCAAACCTTCCTGATGTGCTTGCCATCTCCTTGCTGCAATAAGATATAGAATGCTCTACACAGACTCCCACTCAACCTAAGATTAGCTCAAAAAACCCCTACCCAATAACTAGGACCAAAGGTGATCAAGCTCTGATACCAAGTGAAAGGAAGCTAGGTGTGCGGAAACGCTTCCTACACTAATCTATTAAGGAGAGGGCTATGCAAATTCAAATTTATCCTAACTATTATAGTGATGTTAAACCATTAACATGAGATATAGAAGCAAAATACAAGAGCCAGAAAGAAGACAGAAGAAGAGAGACAGAGATTTACGGTGGGGAAAACCCTTACCAGGTGAAAAACCCCACACTTAGAAACCTGCACAATGTATTAACAAATCTGAAAGAATGTTTACAACACACTTGCAATGCAAGCTTCAATGGTCTTTGACACTCATGTCTAAAGTCAATCCAGCAGCATAATAGTACATGTAAACCTATGATACAAACTCCATCTCCAAGCACCTGTTTAAATAGAACATACAAGGCAATTTTGGACCTTTCTTGGAATGGGCGTCCAATATGGCATCTTGGACCAAAACCCATGCCTAGGGACACTTGGTCAACATTGTAGAATGTGTATGACACTTGTCCACAACTCCCATCCCAAAGAGGTCACCTATTTCAAAAATGGGCTATGACAGATGCTCTTATGACACTTATGACCATCATAGAATCTGTCATAGTGGTTACAACTTACAGCTATAAGAGAATCTATCATACACATGCTATAAATAGTATCTTCTCTTACAACACATCATATTCCACCTTGGGGCGCCCAAATATGCCTCATTCAAAGATGCTTCATGACACATGTCATTACCTGTCTTACAACCTTCTATTCTCGACTCTTAGATGTCACAGATTCATCATAGGAATCCATCATAACCGTTTCGGTCAAACATTCCTTACACAACATAGAAGATGCTAACACATGGCAGAATCTTCCTACCACTAAGTGGGATGCCTATCTCCTCATGTGAGGACAAAATAACAAGTTGTTATAATCCATGTAGGATTAACACATCACCGTGCCACATCCTACAATATGACAAAGTGGAATTTCCAATTATTTACAGCATAGGCAATTGATTAATAAATACAAACATTACAAATGCAGAGAATTACCAAGGTTGAGACACCTTAATTCCCAACACATTCATGTCTTTCATCAATATCGCTTCATCTTGGAACTACATATTCATCTATAAAACTTGTATTACTTTAATCACATTGCTATCAAATAATCAATTACTCCTCAAGAACATGACTCTTCTCAATTTTGAGGTCAATGACATATCAAAAGGCAAAACTACAAGGTGACAAGTACAAGACCGAATTGCATAATCAAAGATCAAGATATCGTCATCATCCATTAGAATCTTGGAATCTCAAGCATTGGAATATTTTCATGTCTAAAGCCACATCTTAATCTATGATACTTGCATCATATCATTATTCAGAACATCAAACAAATATTTACCTATACCCTTCAAGTACTCTCTTCTCTTTTCATGAAGTCACAATCACTTACTCTTCATTAAAGCATGTTCATAATAATATTCATTCTGAATCAAAACTTGACTTTGTCTCAACATCTCGGAAGGTAGAAGTTAAAAGTGTGAGGTAATGATAGAACTCGTTGTGATTGCTTGAGGACAAGTAATCTTGAGTAGGGAGGGCTGCCATGTCCCCATATTAAAGCATTGTTTAAATTAAAACATCATGATAAGATGGAGAAGTCATTTATGATGATAATCATATAAAATATTATTATTATATAATAATATTAAATAATAAATATTTTTATATGATTATAATTATAATAATATATTATTAAAGTATGATATATATTATATAAATATAAATATTAAGTATAATATAATATATAAATATAATTATAAAATATAAATAATAATAATATTATAATAATATAAATATAAACATCATTAGAAGGACCGATGGAATAAGGAAAAAGTAATAAAGACAAGTCTTAAACAAAGCATCGACTCATATTATTAAGGCTCTAGCAATTATCATTTGAGAGATAAATGAATAAATTAAGGCAATTGCTAGCACATATTAAATAGTGATTCTTAGAAAGGGTAATAGGATAATATCTCCCAAATACAATGACTAATAAAAAAATAGAAATCGAATAACAAATGACAATGATTTATGGGGTGATTCATCTACTAATAAAGATAGAAAACTAATTAGAATGGTCACGGGTATGATGAAGAATCATGCCTCATGATGAGGTAGATACATAAAAGGATCACATCAATTCAGACTAGGAAAAAATGAATATAATTTATCCATCATCTATCGTCACATCATCCTCAAGGATCTCAACATAAATAATATCTTTATTGGTTCAGACCAGCCTTCAAAGGAATTAAGAAAAGTCAATTATCAACAATCATCTAGTGATCAAGGCATTGAAAATCATATAATATCTTCTCAGTCTCATATCATCGATCCATCATCTCATTTGAATAACTTAGCATCAAGCAATAATGCAACAAGCAATCAACAATCTCATTCTAATGGCATGGAACGGGTAGATCATCTCATATATCAAACATGTTAAGCATTGAATATCTTACCCAATTGTGATCAATTGCATCACTCAAAAATCTCATCAATATCATTATATTAGCAACACATATTATATCTGATTTAACAATCAAATAGAGAATCAAGAATAGACATCGTATGAAGGAAAAATACATTAATATAATAGGATATCTGATGGCCAAAAGAATGCGACATATCCTAAAAAGTGGACAAATAGTCCAATCCATATAAAGGGAATATGAATACATGATCCAAGGGATCAATTAATTAGAAGGCAAAGATCTTAAGGTATGAATTCTGACTTAACTCATGATATAATAGGGAGAGATTATCAAGTTTCCACATCCTTAATCTTATCTAACACCGGGTGAGAGCGAGTAAGTTGGGACAGAGAAGAGTGGTAGTTTATTAATGAATCTCGCATGATAGGTGACTCTCAAGATGGTGAAGTACCTTCAGGCGTAAGGTGAAGCCCCTTGAGCCAAACAGTGAAGTACCTCCAGGCATGAGGTGAAGCCCTTGGGCCTATGGCAGTGGAGAGTAGGTGACTCTCAAGAGGATGAAGTACCTCCAGGATGGAGGTGAAGCTCCTTGAGTCAAGAGGTGAAGTACCTTTGCATGTGAGGTGAAGCCCTTGAGCCTATTAGTATTAACCGACACCCTAACCATGTATCGTCCACCTAGGGTTACGATTAGACAAGATTGATGACTAGGCATGTGGAATCTCTAGCCATAAGCATATCATGAGGCTACAAGCATGATAAGGAATAGATATGAGCAAGTAGATACTTATAATTGCTCATTATCATTGATTATGATTATGATATTGTTAAACCCTAATGATTATGAAAGAATGTATTTATTTGCATATGTGTTAATGTCTATGATTGTAGGAATTGAATATATGCACACAAAGGTAACATTACATTCATATTCATTGTTATTGATCATGATTATAAAGTATTGATTTCATTATGGAATTGATCTTTTAAAGTACTAATGTCTCTTTCTAGGAGTTATTCTTGTGTATAGGTGAAGAAATCAAGAATATCCTAAAAGAGGACATTACAAACATTCAAGAACAAAACTGAGCTAAGTCACTATAAGATGGAAGAGGACTCAACTACTAATTTTGTACTCTTATTTACAAGGGAAAGATGTGATTCAAATAGGTCTTTTAAAAACCCTAGGATCATCAATGCACTAAACCCTAGAATTTAGATAATCATCTTATAATAGAGAAGCATAAACTACAAGTCAAGATTTGAAAGCACCAAGATGATTAATAAGATATCCTAACCTATCCCTCAGAAGTTGAAATGTCAAAGGACATAGGAGCTAGTGCTCGAGTCTGATCTTCAAAAGCTCCAAATTAAAAAATGTCATAAATTATGCTCTAATGCTTATTTCAAGGTTGTTGGACACTGGGACTCGTGCCCTAGTCTTGTATAGTGAAATTTGCAAACTCTATTTTTAAATCTAGAATCTTTATCTCATAAATAGATTCCATGTACCTTCACTTCTGTAACTCTTGTACATGTAACCTGTACACATGAAGAAAGGGGTTTGGGGGTTGTGGTGATTAGGGATTTGCCTCAGTCAAATCCCAGGTTAGCATTAAAGCTTTCCCAACACTATTGTTAATGAGAGAGCATACACTAGTAGGGTAGAGGCTAAAGATAATCCAAATGATGATGAAATGATTCAAACAAAATGTCGCCTTAGCGGTGAAGCCCTTACAAGGATGAATATTCTTTAACTCATAAGGATGTTGATGATGATTCTAAATCTGCAACAAACATGGTGCAGTGCACCTAGGATGTTTTATGTCAATTTTTTTGAAATTTTGCTTGTTTGAGACCAAATGGGATTTTGAAATAATGTATTGAAGCCCACTAGAGGCATTTTCTTAGAGTGGAGGTCATATAGGTGTAGGAACTTTAATCTTTTCCTATTTTTATGACTGTCTAAGTTGAGCATTTTTTTGTGGATAGTCAATCTAATTTTAGATAGTTAGCTTTTATGGAAAAAATAGTCAGTTTTCTGCCTTTATGGTGGCTTTTCCCATGATGGGATTGGGAGTAATCTTGGATTTTTATTGTAAACATGCACATATACCTCTCTCATGTTGAGTAAGAGGATTATGATGAAGATTTGAAGAGAAATAATAGTGAATTATCAGTTTTTCTTCATATTTTACTTTTTTTTATTATTTTATGCCTGGCACGTGCCCGTACAGCGCAGTCAAGAGATAAAATTCATGGAATTGTGAAGCATCTAGGAGAAGCTCTCAATTAAATCAGTTTAGAGGATTTGACATTGGATTTGAAGTACTCTTGTACTCATTTTGCTCAAACTATTCTTTAATCCTAGTTTTAAGGCTTTTTAACAAATCGATGGATTTTTGGCTTGTTTCATCAACATCAGAACTTCTAGATAGATGGAATGGATCTTATTAGACTATATTTTGCATTTAATATTCATTACTGGAGCAGGGAAAAGTCATTTGTGGTGTTTGAAGTGTTATTCTAGAGGAATCTCCATGGTTTTTGCTTAGTTTGAATAGGTTAGAGGCTAGGGTTTGTGTAAAAGATTGAAGTATTGGTCATCTAATGATGGAATGAGTTTGTGTAGGTGTATTTGAATGTGTTTGAACCAATATCCAAGATGGTGGAGGCTTGGAATAGGGATTTTCAATAAACCCTTGAGTTTTGGCCTAAAAATGAGGGTTTAGTGGTTTGGGGGTCTTGTGATAGTTTTCCCTGAGGAAGATTGTGTATTTAATAGTTTTTGGACTAGTTGAAAGACTGCCCATAGGAGTTTTGAGTTGGGAGTAAGTTTAGAGGACACTTCCTTTGTAAGAGTGGGCTGATTGCCCTCTAGGATAGCAAAAACAATCCATTTTTAGGCTTGTGTTCTAAAAGACCTCACCCTGCATGTTTGGTATGTTGTGTAATGCCATAATGGCTATATAGAAATCTATTTTGTTCATGGGTTTGTTGGGTTTTATGCAATTTATACCCCAAAAACACTTCAGATAGGGCTAGAAGCAAGTTGGTCTACTTACAAAGGAAAGACAAGAAGGGTCTATGGTCAGGAATCCTAATGAGTTTCATTAGTTTAAATGCATCATTTTAGTGTGATCTCAGTTGTCTTGGAGGATAGGCATGAGTTCCATGCATATACGCCATGTTGGGTTACATTTCCCATTCATTGAAGCCATGCATTGTAGAAGGAACAACCCACTTCCTTGCATGATCAGTCAAAGCTACATTGGAGTTGATTTGTAGTTGTCCCCTTCTCTGCATTAAGTGGTATAAAAGCACAATTAGTAGGTCTATTATGGTTGAGAAGTGGTAAGTTGAAGACATAGTTTGTCAAAGATGCCTCCAAGAGGGAAAAACATGGCTCAAGAGATGAGTGAGCTAAAGGAGAAGCATGCTAGAGAGTTGAGGGAGTTAAAGGAAAGGATGGCTACCCTAGAACAAAATTAGAAAAAAAGGAGTGGCTCTAGGTGATGAGAATGAGTTTGAGGAAGAAGAGGAAGTAGAGTATGAAGATGTGGAAGAAGAGTTGGACCCTAAGGATCAGAGGATGGTAAAGTTACTGAAAGTAGTAAAAGAAGACAAGCACAAGATGAAGATAGATGTGTCAAACTATGGAGGAAGCCTTAGTGATGAAGAGTTACTTGACTGGATTGTAGCATTGGACAATCATGTTGAGTGTGATGAAGTTCCTGAGGAGTAGAAAGTCAAGATTGCAAAGACTAAGGGAACAGGTCATGCTTTGTTATGGTGGAATTATCAACAATAGAGAGGAGAAAGCAAGGAAAGACAAATATTGTTTCATGGGACAAGATGGTAGCTAAGATCAAAGGTAAGTTCTTGCCTAAAGATTATGAAGTTCAATGTTTAAAAAGCTTCAAGGTTTAAGACAAAAGGAAATGGATGTTAAGTCATATACTAAAGAGCTTTATAAGCTAAGTATAAGGTTTGGTCACAATGAAAGTGAAGTGCAAAAGGTTGCTAGATATATTGGTGGTTTGAGGTTTAACATGTAGGATGAACTAGTGTTGGCAAATCCAAAGAATGTTGAAGAATGTTATCAGATAGCAATAAGAGTGGAAGAGAAGCTAAAGAAAAGAGAAGACAAGACAACTAGAGGTAGAGGAAACACCTCTAGAGGCAACAAATCCTTTCAATACACAAAGCAAGTCAATGAGAGTCAATAAGAGATGAGCAAGGCACAAGGACAAGGTGCATATTTTAAACAAGGACAAAGTGAAGATTTTAGAGGCAAAGATTCTAGAGGCAGATTTGGTGGTGGAAGGAGTGCAAACACCTTTATAGGTAAGTGTTACAATTGCCAAGAGTTTGGGCACCCAACATACAAGTGTCCTGAGAAGTAAAATTTTACAAGTGATGGTGAAAGGAAGAATGAGAGGAGGACTCAGTTAGTCCAAGAAGAAGAATGTGGTGGTTCTACTCCCACTAGTTGTGTTGGTGAGGTAGGAGAAATGTTGATGCTAAGAGAAAGAGCACTATTGAAGACCTCCAAGGAGAAGGAGTTGATTCAAATGAGAGCATTGTTTAGGATAACTTGCAAGTACAAAGACAAGGTATGTAAAGTGATAGTGGATTTAGGTTGTACTGACAATATGGTGTCTAGTGAAATGGTAGACAAACTAAAATTGGAAAGAGTACCTAGGGACACACCTTACAAAGTCTCTTGGGTAAGTGATAATAAGTCCATTTTAGTGACTGAACAAGCATTAGTTGAAATTAAGATTGGAGGATATGAGTACAAGGTCCTATGTGACATTTTACCTATGGATTGTTGTCATATGATACTTGGAAGACCCTGGCAGTTTGATAGGTCTATAATTTATGATGGAAAAGCTAACACCTACACCATTAGGAAGGATGAGAAGACTTTTGTACTAATGCCAATGCAGGAAGAAGTCAAGGAGTAGTCAAGGAAAACAAAGATGATAATGTTTGGTAAGAAGGAGCCAATAACGCTTGAGGAGAATGGAACCAAGGAGTATGTAGCCTTTTCAAGGCATAAAGTTGTTGAGACAACAAAGAGGAAGAGTGAAGATGATTTGGAGATAGTTGTGAAGAAAAATGTCTTCATGAGGAAGGAGGTGAATGAAAAAGTGTCTTGGCCCAAAACAGAGTGGAGTAAGAGTGGAAAGCCTATGGATAGGCAAGAAATAAGAGAAGAAATCTTAGTAGGGATAGTCATGTGCTCTGTAGTGACGAGTACAGAGAAGAGGCAGTCAGTTGAAGCTGGTCAAAGGTTCCTAAGATAGTGAACAAGCTAGTTGTAGGTCTAACAAAGGTTAAAAAAGGTAATGGTATAGTGGACAATAAAAATAATGCAGATAAAAAGAGCATGAGGTAGTGGTGTAAGCAAGAAGATGAGAGGGAAGTGTTTATAGTTGACAAAAGGTTGAAAATAGAGGTAAAAGAGAGTGAGGTAGAAGAGTTTGTTGATAAGAAACACCCCTCAAGGCAGAGTGTATAGTTGGAACAAGAAACAAACATGTCAAGGATAGTGAATCTATTGAAGATAAGCATGAAGGTCAAATATGTGAAGAGCAGAAAGGTGGACAAACTACAAAAAACTTTCCAAGGGACTTGGAAAAAGTGCAAGTTGGGGTGTATGGTGCAGTGCACCTAGGATGTTTTATGTCAATTTTTTTTAAATTTTGTTTGTTTGAGACCAAATAGGATTTTGAAATAATGTATTGAAGCCCACTAGAGGCATTTCCTTAGAGTGGAGGTCATATAGGTGTAGGAACTTTAATAATTTCCTATTTTTATGACTGTCTAAGTTGAGCATTTTTTTGTGGACAGTCACTCTAATTTTAGACAGTTAGCTTTTATGGAAAAAATAGTCAATTTTCTGCCTTTATGGTGGATTTTCCCATGATGGGAGTGTGAGTAGTCCTAGAGTTTTATTGAAAACATGCATATATGCCTCTCTCATGTTGAGTAAGAGGATTATGATGAAGATTTGAAGAGAAATAATAGTGAATTATCAGTTTTTCTGCATATTTTACTATTTTTTTTCATTGTTTTATGCTTGGCATGTGCCCGTACAGTGCAGTCAAGAGCTAAAATGCATGGAATTGTGAATTATCTAGGATAATCTCTCCATTGAATCAGTTTAGAGGATTTGACATTGGATTTCAAGCACTCTTGTACTCATTTTGCTCAAGATGTTCTTTAATCCTAGTTTTAAGGCTTTTTAACAAATCGATGGATTTTTGGCTTGTTTCATCAACATTAGAACTTCTAGATAGATGGAATTGATCTTATTAGACTATATTTTACATTTAATATTCATTACTAGAGTAGGGAAAAGTCATTTGTGGTGTTTGAAGTGTTGTTCTAGAGGAATCCCCATGGTTTTTGCTTAGTTTGAATAGGTTAGAGGCTAGGGTTTGTGTAAAAGACTAAAGTATTTGTCATCTAATGACGGAATGAGTTTGTATAGGTGTATTAGAATGTGTTTGAACCAATATCCAAGATGGTGGAGGCCTGGAATAGGGATTTTCAATAAACCCTTGAGTTTTGGCCTAAAAATGAGGGTTTAGTGGTTTGGGGGTCTTGTGATAGTTTTCCGTAAGGAAGATTGTGGATTTGGTGGTTTTTAGACTAGTTGAAGACTTTCCATAGGATTTTTGAGTTGGGAGTAAGTTTAGAGGACACTTCCTTTGTAAAAGTGGGCTAATTACCCTCTAAGACATTAGAAACAATCCATATTTGAGGCTTGTGTTACAAAAGCCCACACCCATCATGTTTGGTATGTTGTGTAATGCCATAATGGGTATCTATAAATCTAGTTTGTTCATGGGTTTGTTAGGTTTTATGCAATTTATACCCCGAAAACACTTCAAACAGGACTACAAGTGAGTTGGTCTACTTACAAAGGAAAGACAAGAAGGGTATGTGGTTAGGAATCCTAATGAGTTTCATTAGTTTAAATGCATTATTTTAGTGAGATATCAGTTTTCTTGGAGGATAGGCATGAGTTCCATGCATATAAGCCATGTTGGGTTACCTTTCCCATTCATTGAAGCCATGCATTGTAGAAGGAACAACCCACTTTCTTGCATGATCAGTCAAAGCTACATTGGAGTTGATTTGTAGTTGTCCCCTTCTCTACATCAAAACACAATAATAACACAAGTCTCCAAAAATCACAATGAATGCCTTGAATTCACCTTTGCACAATAGTATAACCTTGCTATCATCAACTTGTAAGAAAATGAATTCAAAAACTTGTTTATATATGCTTATCCATTAAACTTTTGCAAATTAATTGAAAGAGCTGACAAGGGAGAACCCATTAAAAATTCCTATGCTAAATACATTTAATTTTACCCCAAGCAATCAAGGTGGACTTGGGCACGAGCACGTAAGTCCCAAGGGGCCTTTTTGGTCATGAATTAGATATAAAATGGGCCCCTAGTCCCTATTTATCATGGGTTTTAGACAATTTCTCATCAGGATGAATAATTTGTTTATAAAGTGTAAACATGAGGACCTAGGAGATAAACTAGAATGTAAAAAGGCATGTGTCCACTTTTTACTTCATAATAGAAACATCAACCACTTAAGAATCCATTGACATTAATGACCTTATCGCTCATTCACCCGACACCCAAATTCAACAATTAGACATAGAATTGGCAAACTTTCAATAATTTGTGAGCATGGAGCATATAGATGAGGAGGTCATCCCTATTGTTGACAGTATTATAGGGTTGTTGCAAGAAGGACAAGAAGGAGTGGAAGTCTTGCATGGCCTAGCTCACATAGTGCATAACAACATTATGTCAATAACTAGTTGTGTTGAACTGATGAATAATGTAACTCCTAACAACATAAGGACTCAAGTATCAACAGCTATTCCCACACTCCCTATGCCTACATATTAATCTACTATTCTTACCACTACTACATAGTCAAGTACTGATACTACCACTTGTGTTGGTTTATCCACTAGGAATCATGTTCAACACTATAATAACATTCCGTACAATTACACAAACTCCACACCTAATACTGCTCCACCTATATTTAAAACTCCTATTGTGTTTCAAAAGTCTACCCATACACCTTCACCTAGTCCATCTAGTTCATTCCAATCCCTACCTAATTCAAATTCTAATCTTGTTATAGACTAGTTATTGAAAAATATGATCTCCATTCAACAACAATTGGCTAACATGAGTAGTAGCACACCTAAAAGTAATATAATAACACACCATCTTCATAGCCCTTTATCTTATGGCATCTTGAGAACTCCTATGCCTTAGAAATTTGAGACTCCTTGATTTTAAAAATATAATGGGAAGGGAGACCCGAACAACAATGTGGAAGCCTTTACCACTATCTATAGTTATTTCTACTTTGAGGATGCTTTCTAAGCAAAACTCTTATCTAGGTCACTCAAGGACATAGCCTTGGATTGGTTTTGTGCACTTCCTCCTAATTCTATAACTACATTTTCACAACTAGTTACTAAATTTCTTGAACATTTTCAAGCTAACATTAGACCTCAAGTCTCTTTGATGGACCTAGTTCATTGTCAAAAATGAACAAAAGAGAAAATAACTAATTTTATGGGGCATCATGAAGCCCTCTTTTCACAAATCCAATACTCTATTCTAGATGTGGATGTGCAAAGAATCTTTATTGGAAACTTACAACCTCACTCCATGATAAAGTATTGTTGATACGATATGATTCATTTACTCATTTTTGTACGACTCTTTATGATTATCAACTCTTGGTTAGTTAGTATGAAAATCATCCCTCTTCAACTCTAGTTGGTCAATCTGAGGTCTCTAATAATCATTCATTCAAGAGAAATAACAAAAAAATCATAACTATAAACAAAATTTCAATGGCTAACATTAGAAAACACATGGCAACAACGTCATCTCCTATTCCCGCCCCTTATAAATTGAAACTGAAAACAAGAAACTTTACACCATTAACATAATCTCTTCATACTATTATGACACAACCCTTACAAAATGATCTCATAAAGCTAAGCCCTGTTAAGCCTCTTAATCCAAATAATATGCAATCATATTCATTTGATGTGAAGGCTTTTTGTCAATTCCACTGCTCCATTGGCCATGACATTGAAAGATGTATGTATCTTAAAAATGAAGTTCAAGACCTCATTGAGTCCAATGTCATCTAGGTTGTAGGTGTCAATGATAAAGGGAATAAATTTGTGGAAGCTCCTAACCAAAACCTTCAAATATACACCAATCCTTTTCCTCATCATGAATCTAATGTGGTGTATTTGATGACAAAGACTGTGATGTAGATATTTACATGGTGGACACTCTCCCTCACAAAGAGTGAGCAAATTTAGAACCTATTATCTCCTTCACTCCCCATGATGCTACTATTGAATCTCCTAATGGACCTTTATATATTTCTATTCAAATCAATGATAAGCCTATTCAGGGTGCTATGATAAATCCTATATGCATGGTGAATGTAGTAACTTAAGAGTTTCTCTACATGCACAATTTACATCAAGATACATATGATGTATTAGAGATGGCTATTAGAGCACATGATGGGTCTATCCATCCAATTATTGGTGCTTTAACTCTTGAAGTTAAAGTGGGGCCTAGAGCTTTGGATGTCCATTTTTTTATCATTCCTACATCAAAGCTATTTCATGTGAAGTCGAGCTACCCATGGCTCCACTCCATGAAGGAGGTCCCCTCAATGTTTCATAAGTGCTTAAAATTTTCATTTGAGCAATGAGCACATGATGTACACCATAGTTAGTATCACCTGGTCACCAGCAATGAACATTTTTCACTCGACTACTTCTGGCCAAAACTAGTGATAGTCACTCAAGAAAGAGAGGTATATTTTTCTTATCATATCAATGATTTAAATCAAATAAGATAGAAGAATTATCACTTAGCAATATTCCTCCTAGTGATGTTTCTGAACCTCCTTGATCTTTTGAGGCTCCAACCATAATTTCTCCTATCCCACAGGTAGTGAATGAAACTAAGCCTGAATCAAAGGTTCTTCCCCATCCCTGACCATCTAGTAGATATGCCAAGGTTCCCCCTTTTCCATCCCACCAAGGACAATGAGGAAAACTACAGGTAGAAAATAGACCTCCCCATAATCGCAATATAAATTTTATACCACTCGCCTCTATGGAGACTAGTGGAGATTGATTAGTTGTGAAAGTTTTATTTCCTGAGGTTTCTCAACCACCTAAAGATTCTCTATACTTCCACCTATTTTACAAGTTGAGAAGGAAGAGAATCTCACATTGAGGAACCCTCCCCTCATAGTCTCCTAGCCTTTGGTGGTTCCTCCTATTTCTTCTAATGTTCCTCAAGTAAAGAAAGAAAAGGAACCCATGTTGGAAGATACTACGGTTCCCCTAAAGAACATCATGAATAAAGCTATGTCAAATAGGTTTGCATGAGAAAGAAAGAAGTGTCATCGTGCTATGGCTCAACTTGCTGTAGGAGTGGATAATCTCCCCCCTCACAAGCGTATATCATTGACAAATGCCAAAGAGACAGCTACTACTACCATGTCTCCGAGAAAGAAAGAAGACGATTTAAAATCTAGTATGGAACCTATTGAATTATATTCTAATAGTGATTTTGAAGAAAATATAGGTATGGCTATTGTTCCTTATACCTCATGTCGTATAGTCACTCTTACATCTTGTCCTCTTCAAACAAACGATGAGCAAGATTGGGAAGAGGAGGATTGGGAAGAGGAGGATTTGCTTTAGGTTGACTCACATGTGAGGTACCTTATTTACTATGTTGTGAGTATGTGTAATATTCTCCCCCGTGATGTGCTACTTGATGCTTTATCTATGTCGTAGTTACTCTTTTTTATTTGTCGGTTGTTTGTTGTTGATATTTTTGTGTTGTTAAGTTTTCTTTGGATGACCCTTGACACCCTTATAGGTGCAAGGATACAAAGGGATTGAAATTTGTTGTGACATTCCCTTTATTTGTATAATTATTCCTTTATATGTCATTCTTCCTATTTTTGTTATTTCCTTTTGATGCAGGAGCATCCCAAGTTGCAGAGCAATCTTGCATCAACCAAAAATATTTGTATTCTTTTGTTTGCTTTCATTTTTAGTTCAGTTTAGTCATTTGCAGTTTTAGAATTTTGTACCATATTTTACCACATCTTCATATCAAAGCATATAGAGTAGGACTTAGCATCTACATATCATCATCTACATCATATTCAAATTTTAGGTCATTTGGAATTGTCTACTAAAAGTTATTGCTATCAAAAGATCATTAGTTTTCACAAAATAGAGCTTCCAGACAGTCAATTGAAGGAGAAGGTTTGCAGAGCACTTCCATGACTTGTGGAGCCTAATGGAACATCATTCAAGGTAATTTGGGACCTAGCTGCTCTTCATAAAGAACTGCATCAAGTTTCCATCATTTGTGGAACATTACCATATGTTGTAGTCTGACCTAATTGTTCCTACACATTACATCTGTCATTGGTGTTTGTAAAATCTTGTGGCTTACATAGAGGATTCTATGATCTTGAGGATGATATATATACATCTCTTAGATGAATTAGGAAGTCAGTAGTTTTAGAATGTGATTTAGATTAGATATTTTGTTCTGGAAAGGCACTTCAATGTCGTATCTTTCATATCTATAGTAACTCAGAAAGCAAGCCTATGAGCCCTTTGATTGTAGCATATAAGCATTGTAATTATTTGATATATTGAATACATGAATCTTTCATTGCACTCTATGATTGTGTTGTTTCCATTGTGTTTACTCTAGCTACATGGTTTGGATAGTTCATTCTTTGAACCCTCTGACCATGACTGCACCACCTTTGGGGATGATGCAAGGTGTAGGATGCTTTAGCATTCTTCCTTGTTGACCCAAGGGATGTTTTATTTTGATTTTGTGTGATATTTCCTCCTTTGTCTATGTATTTCTACTAGCTGGTGGATAATGACAATTCCATATATACATATATATAGTCTTGAGAATTCTCCTATTATACAACCATTCCTATACTGATGTCAGTTGGGTAGATCCCTTTGTGTTATCTCTTTTTAGCCTTTTATGTTGTGATTTACTTTTGTGGATCCTTTTTTCTATGCTTGATGTCATACCATGAATACATGGGCCATTATGTATCATGCCAACAACATCACCTTGGTTTGCCTTATTTGGGGGCAACCCCTTTTGTGTGATGTAGTTTTTGGAAATGCATATCCAATGGGTGTGTGCTTTCAGGAAGCTCTCATGCCTATTTGTGATTCATTCTACCTTAAAACAATTTCTCCCTGAAAGGATTTAGCAATCACTTTAATGTGGGGGCATGTAGCGAGCTATTCTCCTTTGTGGTTGCATGTTTATTCACCTGTTCACATGGAATTCACCTAGTGATCTGGTGGTCCTCACTCACCTATGATGCTTCCTCTTTTGTCGAAGATCCACTTAGTGCAATGATGTTGGCTAGTCCATGTGCTTCATGTGATTTTTCATGGTCATCTAGTAATTTGGTAGTCCTTACTAGTGCGTGATCCATGTTGGCACTCCTCTTCACATGACCCTTAGTGATAGAGAAAGCTAGTGTCAAAGTCATGTTCCTTGCATGTTTGTTCATGTCTATTCTTGTGTTTGTTTTCCTTGTGTATGTTCTCTATGTATTCATTGTGTATTCCTTGTGCATTAAGTGTATTCCTTGTGTATGCTTTGCACCTTATGTGTATGTTTTGTGTCAAGTGTGTATGTCTCGTGTATTGCATCTCTTCTGCATATATCCTTGTGTATGCTTTTAGTACTCCATGTATGTGTGAGTTAATTTTATAATGCCTTATGTGTTTGCTTTTTCTATGTGTTTATGACCTTAGGATCCTAACTTTGAGGATTACTCGTGGTCCACAACCTTAGTAGTATTCTTTGGGATTCTATGCTTGTGTGTTTGATCTATCCCTTTAGTATGAGTTTGAGCGTAAGTTCATACTCACACTAAAGTGGCGGCTAAATGTATCGTCATAAAATGTGTACACTAGCATTTTACACTTTTTTTAGCTCCTACAGAGGACCTATCTTGTTGCCATTACTAATCAAGACCTATTTTAACACCTCTTTGAGATTATAACAATGAATATCCTGATCTCGATAGTTAAACCTGACTTAATCAATATAAGACATGACTATGACCACATTAAAAGACATCTTTCAGAGTTTTAGGACCAAGGGCCCTATTGTACCTTGCACACATGCCCCATTTTGTCAAATGGAGACCCCCTCTTTTGATTTGGCTTGGAGTCTTGACCTTTGTTACTTATGATGATGAGAAGGTGAATTTGTGCTTAGAGTGCATGATTTGTTATAGATTTGAGTATTTTGCATGTTTGGAGTCATTTGATGTCTTTCATGATTGATTTGGAAGTGTCTTGAGTAGTCTTGTGCTTAAAAAATAGCCATTTGTTGCCTTCTGCATTGGAATTGGGTGTTACTGCATTTTGCTCAAAAATCCTATGTTATTGGATATTGCCCTTGAAATTACTTTTGTAGGATGTTTCATGTTCAAATTCCTAGTTTCCAGGTCTTAGATTTGCAAAATCATGTCAAATTACACAAGATTTCACTAAGGGGTTCACATAATTTCATTTTGACACATAGTCCTGAAGCCTTGATTTGGCTAAGTCTAAAACCCTAAAAATCTTAAAAAATGGCCAAGTTTGAAATCTAGTGGAACCTCAAATTCTAGAATCTACATATGAAATTCTATGGATCTGGAACCTATCTCAAACATCCTGAAAGTATATTTAAAAATATTTAAAGTATAAGAAATTCAACTTTATATATTTTTAAATATACTTTCACCCTGGGAAGTTCAAAAAATGGCGCTAAAAATGACCCCAACTACACTTTGCACCAAATAAAGCCCATACTGACCTTAGCGCTAAAAATTCAATCCACTGACTTTGCGCTAAAAACACTCATTACCGAATTTCGGCACTAAAAAGCTCACTCATGGACTTCTGCACAAAAGTCATCATCCGCTAACCTTAGCACTAAAATTACCTCTGACCAACTTCCTTCCACACTATCGCTAACCTTAGAAATCGACCTTACCGACTTGCGCTACAATCCACCCCGACCGACCTTATGAGATGCTATTAGTCGGTCTGAGCCCAGACTTGCACAAGTTGGTGGCACCCAAAAGTAGCACAAAAGTATTTTGTGCTAAAAATGAACCTCTCCGACCTACGCTAGGATTGCATTGCACCGACTTTTAGTCGGTAGACCCCAAAATCAGCATTTTTTGACATTTTGGCCAAAAATTGAGTTTTTCAAGGAGCACATTGGATTTTCTTGATGGATTTGAATTACATAACTAGTTGTCACATCATGATGAACATTTTATCAAGTTTGTGTGGATTTTTGGCATGTTTTATGACAATTAATGCTACTGCACATGAAAAGTCTGTGACCCCCAAAAATCTTGTTTTTTACAGAAAAGGCTAGAAAAACATGAAATTAAAGTTTGTAAATGGATGCTAATGACTGTGAAAACTTCCTAGATCAATATATTGGCCAAATGGGTACTTGAAAGTGGTAAAAAATACATAAAATCATGCAAAAATCACTGGATTTATGAAGTTGTCTATAAGGAAGCAACATTGACAATGAGTTGTTTTTGACTGACCCATGGCTACAAATGGACATGTTTTGACCCAAATTGATGGAAAATGACTATTTTATGATGAAATTGATGCTTGGACTTATTTATTGTAGGTCTAAGAGCACAAATGATCATGTTGGAGCTAATTGGAGCCGTCTTGGAAGGATGAACGCATAGAGATACCTTGCTGATCCAGAGCTACAGAATTGACATTATATCAACCAAATTGCTGTTGCACATGCAAAAAGAAGTTAGTATAATGTCCAAGATGATGGAGATCAGTCCTGGGGTCTAAAAGACATAGAAGATCATGCCAAATCACTGTTGTTCCTACAAATCCAATCTAATGTCCAAGACATGCATATAGTTGTTCCAACAGTCTAGTCATCAAGAATCAGTCCAACAAGCATCCAGTTGGATATATCTTCACTAATAAAGTACCACATACTCCTCTTAGTCCATTCAACACTTGGAATCCTATGAATCCACATCAACTCATATTTTCAAGTGTCATGTGACTCTATTTTGTCTTCATTAGGCCTTGAAAATTGACTTTTCATCATGTACAACCAAATGGTTATCCAGTTTTCCTAGATTCAATGTATTTGCAAGCTGTATTTTGTCTTTTTCCTACAAGACAAACGCAAATCCAAAAATGTAACAAACTAATGTATCTCATTAAATGCCATGTAATCTGGACCGTGGGTGTCAAGTTAATCTCCATTGAGTTGGTTAACAGATTTGTCCTAATCTAAAAATGTTTTATTTTGACTCTATACCCCTTTCCCTCAAGAATAAATAAATTAAACAATAAATGGGTGAACTATCAAGAATAGTTCCCCTCTGAATTTAGGTATAGATCCCTTTAAGATTTTCAATGAATTCAATATACTTTAATCATTCAGATACACTTTTAACCAGAAAGTGCTTAAAGGCAGACTAACATCCATACATCATTATGCTATGAATGCAATACTTTTTCCTACAACATCATTTGGTAATAGAATACATAGATTCCATTTTCGATAATAATCAGATATATAAACATGTATATTGTTGAACCAATAAATGATAGAACGCATATAATGAGTTGTCCAATGAAAGAGTAATTACCATATGACAGAAGATTTCGCACAGAAAATCCAATTTCAAATACTCAAATGCATAGATCCAAGTATGTAATAATTGTTTCTCCTTTTTCATTCACAGATAAAAAAATTTTTAGACAAACATCATGTATGTTGTAAAACAACAAAGGTTCAGCTCCAAAATTTTTGTTTCATCTTCTTCCCTATTCTTCTATATCAGTTTTAACAACTAGAAATATATATATATATCGTTGCCCTAATTATTCAATCTTTAAAACCAAACCCAGAGTTAAAGTAACTCTGACCCATACGGGATTTAGTTTTTACAAACTCATTTAAAGATCAAATTTTTGAAAATAACTTCAATAGAATAACTGAATAAATAAGTTATGTAAGTAAGATCATGATTGGGGTGATGGATCAGAATCTTTAGATTTGTTGTGTTCGGTTGGGGAGACATGCTGAGCTTTCAACTCCTAAAATGCTGCAACAAATTCTTGGATTTTAGGGAAATTGGGGATGCCAATGTGTTTCACCCTTGCTTTCTAGACATCTTTCTCCCTCTGAATTTTCCCCACTCTCTCCGCATGCTCCAGGAGTGCGTCGACACAGAGATGAAGGAGTGACTCCACCTTTGAAATCTGAGAGAAATCTTTGGTTAATAAGTTGTCATTTTCTTTAACGAAGATGATCTTTTCCCTAAAGGATTGAATCATAGTATCAATGTCCTTTTCTGGTTCCTCATCATCCTTTATATACTTCACAACAATACATTGTAAATCATGCTGTAAGGATTGAGTGAATTCAATTATTTCTTTGATCATTTTTGTAAGTTCAATTCACCCTTGTCTAGATACTAAATTCCTCCATTTGATATTTTTCTTACATACATACAGTATATCCTCATTCAGACCTGTCAAATTCTTTTCTGACAAAAACTTTGTTATCCCATACTTATGTACTTTGTCAATTTGATTCATTACATTCATCCATTTGCCTTCATCTTTTGTCCATGAAGCATTCTGTGTCTTCAAGTCTTCAATGGTAGCTATGGTTTGATCATATATATTTTTTAGTTCATGAATGTACTCCATACCTTTTTGGATGATGCCATCTAACCAATCATCAAACACCCTGGCCACCATTTTGTTCCTATGTATCTGATCCAGTATCTTTTGATTAACCGCCAATTTTGGGTCAAAAGACAGAGGTAGCTGGGAAAACAAGTTGTGGATTTAGGTTATGAATGGCATCAATATATTCTGCCATTGCTCGTAAGGTATGTTTCAACTCCTTTTTATCTTTTTCATCTTTCCAAGTGCGGCTGACTATCCTCTTGGTGGATGCTTCAAGATGATGCACATCCACGGCACGCGATGCAGTCCTAAGATCTATTTTTTCAATTGTGAAGTACTAAACTGTAGGATCTTTAACCTCATCAGCAGTTGTCGGCCAGGCTATTTCTGCACTCCAGTTCCCTGTGTTAGGGTCAATGTCCACCCTAGATGTTGTTTTCAGCTTCTTAGATTTAGGAGTTTTTCCTAAACACTTACTAACCATGTCCTCTATTGGAAATGAAAATGGGACTATTTTTCTTTTGTTGCTGATTGAACTTTCCAGCCATTTGGGTGTAGAGGCCAGGACTTCTTTACCAGGGTTTAATTGATCAGAAGGCACATTTGGAATCATCAATAGGTCAGCAGAATCTAAAATAACCTTTGCCTGTTGTTTTACACTAACCTCCTCTGCCATTGTTGAATCAGACTCTTTATCACCTACTGCTTCTCCTGAATCCTCTTCAGAATTCAAATCCACAACTATTCTCTCAGAAATTTGCTTCCTCTTTCTTCTTTTAGTTCTTGATCTGGTGGCATGAGGGGGTAGAATATTTGTGAGGGCTTTCTTGGACTCTTTTATGACATGACCCCTTCTAGTTTTTGGCTTAGAAGTACCTGCATCATAGATAGCAATAAGTTGATTAGAAGAGCTTATTGAGGATGGTGATTCAACCACTGATGCAGATTGCTGGGAACCTTCATTTTGAATTTCCTCTAGCCTACATTCCCTCAACCATTTCTCAGTTCTCCTTATTACTGGGAGAGTTCTAACCTTAATCCGATCCTCTTCATCTTTATCCCAATCAATTTCTGGGATAGGTAATTGTTTTATTTTTTCAAATTGAGGATCAATCACCTGTTCCTCATTATCAACTATTCCAGAAATATTCATGTTTAAATTGAGGGTAACTATTTGCCCCAAGGAGAACCTACACCAAAGTCTCTTCCTGACCTCAAATTCATCCAAACAATCCTCCCAATAATCCTCTATTTGAGGAATATGTGAAAATCCTATCCCAAAATCTAAATTATCCCTGGCAAAGCTTTTGTTGTCAACCTGGGATCTGGCAGTATAGTGCTGAAAATTGAATTTTTTAAGATCCACTTCTAAGTTCAAAGCATTAGAAATTTACTGACAAGAATAATGTCCAAGTTCAATGGGAAAAGAGATACCAGATTCCTTCTTCATTGGGAACTTTTTTCTCACATGGGCTAGCTGTCTGTAGACCTCTATCAATACAAAACGATCAAAAACATACCGGGGCAGCCTCACTGGTTCACTGTCAAAACCCCCAACTCTGATATAAGTAAATTTGGGGAACTGAATAAAGAAACTACCATAAATACTGATTAGCTACATCACTTCATCAGAAATTCTCTTATTTATATTGCCTGCCAATTCATATGTCATTCTCCCAGTAAAAACATCGTTAACCCTCCTATAATTCTCCTAAGAATTATGCATCTATAACTATGAATAATACTCATAAATTTTGCTATATTTGACCAAGGGTGCATGAGGTAGCCCTAACCACTCTCTTGTAGATGCTAGGCAATAGAAAAGATATGAAGATATAAAAATCCATATTTCCTAAACAATTGCTGAGACCCAGATGCAAACATTCAGCTATAATTTCAGCCCAGTCCAAATATTGTTCCCCTTGGAGGATCACCTGGATGAATAAATACATCCAGTCTTCCCAATAATATGCCTAGGAGTTACCCTTCAGCATGTGCTGCAACACCACAATATCCTTTAATTCTTGAATCATGTGGTCTCTTGTCAGTGTCTTGGCAGGCTTGAACCCCCCTTTTGGAATTTTAGTAACCAATTTCTAGCAATTACGCTCTTATAATTTGATTTCTTTAATGAAAAATGCCCATAAGAAGAAGTGATATTGAGATCAGAATATGGTTCTTTGGGAAAAATTCTCATCACAGACATTAGGGTTTGTCTATTGATATGAAGTAACACATTGCCATCTGTAGTTCTGATGCACCTATTTTGGGGGTCATATCTATTTATGCATTCTAGAACTAATTCAGGGCACTGTACGGCCATGGGAAAGGCCGTAGCTTCAACCAAACCACTTTTCACAATTTTTTCTATCATAGGAGTTGGCACAGGATTTTTAGCCCTCTCTCTAAAATCTTCTAAGTCATATTGAACTAGAGAGGTATCCCCAAATTCAGGAAGAGAACAGATGAGACTAGAACCATGCTCATAACCAAGACAAGCAGACTTCATAGCTACAGATTGGAGGATATAGTGAAAAAAAATGCTTTTGAACTTCTTTAAATAATGTCAGAAACTCAAAAGGATTTTTCTTTCCAGCTAAGAAATGGAAACGACTTATAGGAAGAGTAGAACTCACCTTCAATGTATCTGAAATCACTGTGATATTGGGAAACAAAAATCTTATACCTCTGTGATGTTCTCCATTTGCATCACCCAGTATGTTTATTTGCTAATTTTGGCTTGTTCTCTCTTGATAAAGACATTAACCAGGTCGAATAATTATTAACCGAAACAATACGTGCTAAAAATGCTTGAAAAGACATGAACTTTGACATATGCATTAATGGAAAGCATTCTTCACACACGACCTTGATGTATAATAATTATCCATATCCTCCTGAAAGTTAGAACTTTCCGCTTTATAATGAGTTTCGGATATACTTTCCTCTAAATTTCCTACTAATTTGTACTTAGAGGAAACCTCGGGGAGAAATGACATTATAGTCACTGAAAACTTGAACCATTGAACCTTTGAACCATTGAAATGTGGTTCAACTCGAAGGTTTAATGACACAAGATGAGTTACACAGTTCGACCAACAGTCACACTAGTTTTCAAGAAACTTTGAACTTTGAACCAGTAAACCGTTGAACCATTGAACTCCGCTATGAGGTTCAAGCGGAAGGTTCAACGATACCTTAAATTACACAAGGGACCTAAGTGAACATGACTCCTTACGAAGCATCGAGTATTGAACTCTTGAACCTTGAAAAGGCTTCAAGTTCAACTAGAAGGTTCAAAGACATATTTGAATTACACAAAGGGACAAACAATTCACTTTGAGAAACATTGAACCATTGAACTCTTTGAACTTTGAGGATGGTTCAAGTTCAAAGGTTCAATTCTTTAGTAATTTCACACACAAAAGACAATAGGCAGGTGAACTTTAAGAATAAAGAGTCGACTTCAGAAAAAAAATATGACCAATAAGGAAAAATGGTAAGTCAACTCTTGCTTAGGGAATATTTACGAAAAATTGAGTAAGGGCGACTCAAAAAGGTAACACTGGCTCTGACTGGGGACTGCATTTTATGGCAAAATGTAGAGAACTCAGAAACTCTAGTTATGCATGAACTGAAACACAGGAACGGAAGAAAAGGAACAAGGTAAACCAAAACTAGGAAAGGAAAACAATAGCACACGACAACAAAGGAAAAGCTATGTACAAAATAGTGGATACCTGTTTTACAGTCGATACAATTTAAGAACTTGTCCATTATAGGACAGGTGTAAAACAACTCCATCCAGATATTCCAATTTGAAAGAATTAGGATCCAGCACCTGAGGAATTTTGAAAGGTCCTTTCCAAAGTGAATCAAATTTGCCATGTGCTCCTTTAGGCTCTCTTCTCCTATCCCACAGTAATACTTCATCTCCCTCAATGAACTTTCTAGGTCTTATTTTCTGATCAAAAATCTTATTAACCCTGGCTTGATGAGCAGTGATCCTATTGGTGCCTACATGAGCAGTCAGTTTTCAAGCATATAAACATGCAGGCACCTTCCCTAAAAATCCAAAAATATTCTAAGTCTCTGGGCCTCCTCAGCATTTTTCAACTGCAGCATCATATTTTCTTCAAGGAGGAGGTCATCATCATCATATTTCTAGTCATCACCCTATTGTTTCTTGTGGGGGTCATCATCATATTTTCTGTCAGCCTGATCTTTCGCTCCGGGGTGATATCTTAACATCGGGTGATCTTACTTAAGATCATCCTGATGATGTTGCTGCAAGGTTCTAAGTATGACCCGATATTCATCAGGGTCATCATATTTAAACATCAGGTGATCTTTGTTAAGATCATCCTGATGTTGATTTATCACTTCATGTTCATTGTTTTCTCACCCTGATGATGCTGACGTCATTCTTATGTCAGGGTGATATCAGCTTTTCTGCCTATCTACATCATGATATTTTCGAAGGGATATATCCACCTGTCGGCTTCATACATTGTCTGGTGGGGGGTGATCATTTCAAATATTTGTCATATTCATATATCACCCTGATCTTATAGTGGAGCTACAGTGCAGCATGATTTTTGTACATGAGGGTGATATTTCAAATATCCAATTATCTTCCAAATATCATCCTGATGCCGATATGATGGTGACGTCATCAAGGTCCGGGGGTCATATTTTAACATCAGTCATTTTATGGAGATCCCCCGATGTTGCAAATATGACAATGACATCATCCAGATATGAGGAGGTGCACGATAGACAGATATGCTGATGACGTCAGCAGGATATGACAGTGATGTCATTAGGATGTTCATTGGCGAGACATTTGGTATCGGCTAAGTAGGAGGATCTTCCTCCGATGCATCAAGTTGTGCCGATGAAGGTGATTATTATGTAGGTGATATTGCAATATGATGCTGACATCAGGGTGATAGTTTTTATTAGGTGATGAGGACAACATTATACTTTCCTGTAGGGTGATATTTTCTGCGGGGTGATATTTCATATCGGGGTGATATGAATTATCAGGATGAGCTCAATAGGTGGTTTGCTGATGTCAAGGTGATATTGAGTATCTGGATATCATGCTAGAGGATGATGATGGGGTTTTATGCTGATGTCGTCAGGAGCAAAAGCACTGACATCATATATGCTTACGACTCAGTAAATAAAGTGATGAGGAGGTCGCTGTGGGGTGCATGTGGGATAATTGATATCCTACATATTTTCAAATATCAAGATGACACATTTTGGTGAGAAAGGTTTGCGATGCATAGTATGTTGTTTTTCCCAAGGCCGCGGGTTGGTACGCCATTAATGGCGGATGTTACAGGGTATGGGCGATGGTGTGGATGTATCTAGTACTCGACTGAAGTTGTGAATCCCCAAGCAGTGGCGCAGGGCTCGAGATCTCTTCCTGTCCCCTCCTCCACCTGCTGCATTGAATGTTTGAGCACCAATTTGATGATGCGTTGTATCTGGCAAATTTTGAGTTTGACTGGTGGTTAATGCTAAGCACCTCCTTACTGTATATAGCAGGTTGTGTTGCTCATTTTCAAGGTTGTTGAAGGCCTGGGGCATTTTTTGTGTAAATAATGAAAGATAGGGCATGATCCTAGTTGTTCTGTTCCATTTTGGAGTTTATGAGTTGCAACATGAGTGTATTTTGCACATATTTTCAGTTTCATGTTGATATAAATGAAAAATGCTATACTGCATGTGTTTATCTGTCTGTCTCCTTTGTTGCATGTCTTTCCTTCTTTTGAATCTGGTTGCTAAGGGTTTCATAGATTCTAGGATACAGGGTTCTATATCACATGCCTGATCTCTAACTTCCATTCAAAGAGTGGATTAAACTGTTTTAGGTTAAGCATGGAGAAGGTTGTATGTCTGCAAGGATATATGTAAGTAGAGGTAGCTAAATACCCATTCTTGGGTGATGTTTGTAAGGCAAGCATCAGATCCAACCCCCTGAAACTTGAGTGAAAGTTGCAAACCATCTATTGTATATGTCTAGTTGACTCCTTGCCCAATGGATACGTGCCAATCTGCTCCTGGGTCAGTAGTTATGAGCCAAAACCCCTTGTCTTGCATCCAGGACATTATGTCCACCCATTTCATCACCTCCACATGTTAGTTGTAGGAGTAGGATTAGGAACCCCCTGCATGTTCTCATACCCACCAGACAAATATGTCCAAGAGTGTTGCCAACCTTGTGATCTACCATGCAGATCTTGGTCCATACATGAGAGTATTCTGCCTGTTGTTGTCAAGTTAGATCTATCAGTCATTGAGCAAGTCAAGGTCACATATTTGGCTATAGGGATACCCCCCTTAGTGCGGCAGAACCAGAAGTGAAGGGGAGGAGCTCACGTAACCTCCTCTATTAGTTGGCTGAATCTTTTTGTGCATTAGAACTAGCAAACCCTAATGCTGATTCAGAAGAAAAATAAACAAAATGATCAACTAATTCATTTCTTTCTTCCTCAATCCTGGTTAAGTACATAACTCTTTCTCTAAAGAATCTTGAAAGTACTGATCTTCAATGACATTTTCTAATTTGGCCGCAGATAATTCTAGAGGTAATGATAATTGTGCTCCTATCCCATAAACCAACTCAAACGGTGCCATTCCTATTGCCCTTTTTGGGGTTACTCTATCAGCCCAGAGTGCTTCATATAGCTTCTTATGCCAATCTTTGGGGTTATCACTCACCAATTTCTTCATGATGGCTATCAGATTTTTATTGCTGGACTCAGCTTATCCATTCCCTTGAGGGTAATAATTTGATGAGTGAGAAAGAGAAATACTATGTTCATAGCAAAATGAAGTTCAATTGAAGGAAAACTGGTAGCATTATTTGCCACAAGCTTTTGAGGAACACCAAAACGTACCAGTGTATTTTCTTTGAGAAAATTACATACTACTTCTGAAGTGGGTCTCTTCACAGGGGCTGCTTCAACCCATTTCATAATGTAATCTATTGCTATTAAAATGTGTGTATGCCCAGCACTCGAAGGAGGTGAGAGAGGTCCAATAAAGTCTAATCCCCATTGTTTGAAAGGTTCTTCAATAACAACAGGCCTCAGAGGCAATGCCACAAGTTGTGGTCTTCCTAAAAACATTTTGCATTTTTCATAGTTAGCTACCCATTTGTACGCATCTTTGAACATGCCTGGCCAATAATAACAATTTCTAAGAATTTTGAAGGCTGTAACTGAAGAAGAGAAATGTCCACCACAGGCTGCATTATGAAAAATTTCCAACAGCTTATGTTGTTGTTCCTTACCTAGACATCTCAAAAAGGTTCCATCTAGTTCCTTTTTGTATAAAACATCACCCCAGATGACATATTTTGCTACTTTTAACCTCAGATTCCTTTTCTCCTTCAGGGATAAGTGACTAGGACAGTCTCGATAAGTAAGATAGTGTGCTACATCTAAGAACCATGGATCTTGCAAACTTACCAACAAGGCAATGGGAAGTTCTTCTTTTTCTTCCTTACTTTCAGCAATCAACTTGCATAGACCTTGACCTCTAACCAATTTGGTTGGTCTAATCCCCAAGTCATATTCTTGAATCTTAGCAACCTAGGTTGCTCTATTATTCATCCCAACATCCTGTTGGGTCAGAATGTTTTTCATAGTTGAACTAGGAACCAATACAACTGAATGAGAATGAAGTATGTAATATCTGAATTGTTTGATAGCCTTTACCATAGCAAAAGCTTGTTTTTTAGCTATAGAATATTTAAGTTCATGCTTCTTAAGAGGAACACTCATAAAGGCTATTGGGGCTTCTACATCTAATTCATTTTTCTGTAGCAAGATACCAGACATGGTATGTTCTGAAGCATAACAATAAATAATAAAATCTTTTTGGAAATTAGGGTTTACCAAAGTAGGTGTTTGTGCAATCACCTCTTTGATATCTTCAAATGCTTTCTTAGTAGCCTCATTCCATTTGAAAGCCTATTTTTCGCTCATCATCCCCACAATATGCCTTGTAATCTCAGCGAAATCAGCAATGAACCTTCTGAGGAAATTAATTTGGCCAAAGAAAGACTTAACTCCAGTCCTATTAGAAGGATGGCTTAGCTGTTGTATTGCTCTAACCCTTTCTAGATTAATCTTGATTCCATCCTTTGAAACTAAGTGCCCCAACAACTTACCCTCTATTACACAGAAAACTAACTTATTAGGATTAAGAGATATCCCATGACTCTGACACTTTTGCAAAATGATCTCTAGATCCTTCAGATGATCCTCCCTTTTTCTAGAGAAAACAATTAAATCATCAAGATAAATGACAATAATTCTATCTTTTAGATCTCTAAAGGATGAATCCATCACCCGTTGAAAAGTTGCACCAGTATTAATTAAACCAAAGGGCATATGGTTATAAGCGAAAGTTCCCTGGGGTGTAGTAAAAGCAATTTTATGTTGATCAGCTGCAGCTACACTTATTTGATTATAACCTAAGAATCCATCTAGTATGGACATCATTTCTAACCCAGCAACCGTTTGTAAGATGTGATCCATCACATGTAAGGGATAATTATCTTTCAAACTGGCTTAGTTCAGGTTCCTGAAATCAACACAGATTCTTATTTCTCCATTCTTTTTACATACTGGGACAATGTTTGCCACCTAGGTGGAGTGATGAATTGGATAAATAATCCTAGCCTTCAACATTTTATCAATCTCCTTATAGATGGCCTTAGCAACCTTTGGGTTATAGTTTCTCAACTTCTGCCTGAATGGGGTTGCATTTGTTTTCAAAGGAATATGATGCTGAAATTGTCCATGTCTAAAATCTTTCAGGTCATCATAGCATCAAGTAAAAACATCCTTATATTTAATCAATAGATTAATCAATTTGTTTTTCTCCTCTGGTGAGCAACACCTACCAATAGAAATCCATTTAGGATCAGTTTTTCTTCCAATGTTTATTTTCTCATAATCTTCCACTTTGTCAGGATTGCGAACATGTTTGCCTTTAGTATACTCATCTTGTCAAGTAAACAAATGTTCTAGAGAGACCAATCCTTTAGGGATTTTGTTTCCCTTTAACTAAATTACATCATCTTTTGAATCGATCCCTAGATCAGGACTGAATTCTTTACATTCTACTTCAGAACCTTTAAAATAAGTTTCGAGGAACATCTCAGCATTCTCCAAGAATTTTCTGATCTACTTATCGTTCTCAAAAACTTGCCAATTTTTAGCATTATCTAGGACATTAGGACGGTAGACCAGTTCTATTCTATATGAATCCCTTTTGAAATCAGGGTGTGGGAGAAGAAGAGAAGCTGACACTACTAGAGAATATGCCCATGTGTTTTGGTCTCTAGGAATTGCCTCAATAGCAAAGGCATCAAAGTATTCTATCTCATCCCAAACTCTATTTTTGTAATGCCTCAATCTTTCATTTTTAACTGAAAAAATGCCTCTCACCTATTTAACAATTAATTCAGCATCTCCTCTTGCTTTGAGCATCTTTACACCTTTTCCTTTGGCTTCATTTAACCCAAGCAATAGAGCTTCATACTTTGTAGTGTTATTAGTGTTTTTAAATTCTAGCTTGAAAGAGTAAGGAAAATTTTCACCTTCAGGTGAGATCAAAACAACCCCTGCTCCTAAATTAGTGGTAGCACAACTACCATCAAATTCCATGATCCACAGATCATCTGAATGAACAGACTTTGGGGCAGATTCTTCCTTCATGTCCTTAGAAGAGAGAAAATAATTACCAAATTCACATTCTTTAAATAAAATCTGAGACTTAGGATCATTAGAAGGATATACAGTAAACTTGCATTTGGGTTCAGGTTCTAGCTTAACTTTCTTCTTTCCCACTAGAATTGTAGCTTCTGACCAATCCAATTTTATCTACCCACCCAATTCTTTGCAAAAAGTCCTTCTCAACAACATTCCATAACTAGCAGGAATATCCGCTACTAAAATAGTCAACTTCACTTTTTTATCAGGATATGTTGCAAGAGCAACCTGTGCATCTTTAATTTGTCCGAGCAAAGAAATTTGCTTGCCATCCATGGAGTAACACCTACCAAATGTTTTTGTAAGGGATAGGCCTAGGGCTTTGGCTATAGAAGAAGGCATAATATTATTAGAAGCACCTGAGTCTATAATACAATTACTGAGTTTATGGCCATATATGAATAAAGAAACATAAAACGGGTTGGGCTTCATATCAGTTATGTAAGAAGTATCATTAGATGAATTGAGGGCCATTTTAGGAGTATGTGTGGGTGACTCAAGGGGAGAAGTAAATAATTAGGCAATAGGAGACTCAACATTAACATTTAGTTGACTTTTGGGTTCAATTTGTGTAGAACTACCTTTGACATATTTGACCAATTTATCAAGTTCTTTGGGTTTCAACTTGAGGTATTTAGTAGGGGATATTTGAATTTTTGCAGACTTACAAAATTCTACAATATCAAAAGAAGCTTCTGGATCATTTCTATGCAACAATTTAATCTCTTGGGCTTTCAAATTAGCATCAGAGGTCTTAATTAGAGGTTCCTTACCTTTAACAAGCACTTCTTGAGTATTAGGAAATCTCTGATTCTTTTGACTTCTGGTAAGCACAGCACATGAAGGATCTTCAAGAGTAACCAATATTTCACCTCCTCTTTCTAAATCTGATTCATATTCTAGGAAGTATATTTTAGAGTTCCTAGGTTCCTCAAAGTTCCTTTCTTCTTCAGTAACCTCCCCCAACACATCTTGAGTAGCAGCCATTTGAGCATATCTAAGCATCTCCGGACAAGAATTTTCATCATGATCAGTAGTCAAATGAAAGGCACACATATTACCTCTTCCAGGAGGGGCTTCAATAGTTAACCTTGGTTGTGCTGATGTAAGTGGTAATGTCCTACAAGTATTTTCTTGTTGATTATAATTCCTTCTGCCAATATCTTGATATGGTTGTTGAAATGAAGCACCAACCTTAGGTAATTCCCTTTTTAAGGCAATCATATCATTGACTAGTCTTTGAACCACAGGATCTGTAGAGGATGAGGGATGAGCATTGGGTATTTGGACTTCTTTCTTCCATTTTCCAGCCATAATAAGATCATCCTCTAACCCGACTGCCAAGGTTTGTGCGGCTGCTAAATCTACAATTGTACCTCTTCTAAGATGAAAACTAATATCAGGAGGCATAAAATTAATAAAGAAACTTTTTTGATTCTTGGTAGTTGGCCTTTTAGTAGTTGGAATTTTATGCACAATTCTATTGAATTTGGCTATAAATTCCCTCATAGGCTCATGTATCTCTTTCTTAAGCTGAGTCAATTGAGTAAGAAGGGAATGTTCATCTTCTGCACTTTTGAACCTATTTTCAAACGTAGTTTTCATATCATTCCAGTTTGTGATTGAGGAGTTTGTTAGATGATAGAACCATTGTGCTGCAATATCAGTTAGAGTTTGCACAAAAAGCCTTATGGCTACATCTTGATGTTGCACACCTAACACTCCACATGCTACAGCAAAGGCACTTAGATGCTCCTCTGGTGATTGTCTCCCATCTCCATTAAATTTGGGTAAATTTTCCCTTGCATTTTTAGGTAGAGGATTCAGGTTAGCCCCTAGATTTAGAAGCCCTATGGCTGCTCCCCAAGGTTGAGCCATTGGTAGAAAGCTTATAGAAGAGGGAATGACAGTACCAGAAAGGGTTACGGCTTGATAGACAGAGGATGCAAAGGGTTTAGGAGGTCTAGGAGGTCTACTTCTAGCTCTTCTAATACGGGTAGGAATATAAGGAAAATTTAGGCTTTGCAGTGTCTGAAAAGTAGGATCTTCAATTCCCTGTCTCCTCAAAGACCTTGTGTATCTTCTGGAATCCAGCTTACGATATTGTAATTGGATAAATAGCTATTAATTTCTATGTTGTTCTTGGTCTCTTCACACTTCAAGGGCTTGATTTCTTATTGCGTTCTCTGCTTGCCTCCTTCTTTGCCTGAGCAACAACAGTCTCAAATTATCAGCCAATTCTTCTTCTTTCTCTAATACTCTTCTTGCTCTCCTATAATCATCAATATTTTGATGAGTATGCCAAGCAAGAGTATTTAATTGACCAATTATATCTTCTTGCTCATCTTGAAAACCAAGACTAGGTTGTAGAACAGGAATTATATTTTCATGTGGAAGCACCATTGTTGCTTCATATTAAGGTGACTAATCTTTCAACAAAGACTTCTATGTTCCCCAATAGAGTCACCAAAAACTATTGGTTAACAGATTTGTCCTTATCTAAAAATGTTTTATTTTGACTCTATACCCCTTTCCCTCAAGAACAAATAAATTAAACAACAAATGGGTGAACTATCAAGAATAATTCCCCTCTGAATTTAGGTACAGCTCCCCTTAAGATTTTCAATGAATTCAATCTACTTTTATCATTCAGATACACTTTTAACTACAAAGTGCTTAAAGGCAGACTAACATCCATGCATCATTATACTATGAATGCGATACTTTTTCCTACAACATCATTTGGTAATAGAATACATAGATTCCATTTTCAATAATAATCAGATATATAAACATGTATATTGTTGAACCAATAAATGATAGAACACATACAATGAGTTGTCCAATGAAAGAGCAATTACCATATGAAAGAAGATTTTGCATAGAAAATCCAATTTCAAATACCCAAATGCACAGATCCAAGTATGCAATAATTGTTTCTCCTTTTTCATTCACAGATAAAAAAAAATTCAGACAAACATCATGTATGTTGTAAAACAGCAATGGTTCGGCTCCAAAAATTTTGTTTCATCTTCTTCCCTATTCTTCTATATCAATTTTAACAACTAGAAACATAAATATAGTTGCCCTAATTATCCAATCTTTAAAACCAAACCTAGAGTTAAAGTAACTCTGACCCATATAGGATTTAGTTTTACAAACTCATTTAAAGATCAAGTTTTTGAAAATAACTTCAACAGAATAACTGAATAAAGAAATTATGTAAGTAAGATCATGACTGGGGTGATGGATCATAATCTCCAGATTTGTTGTGTTTGGTTGGGGAGACACACTGAGCTTTCCACTCCTGAAATGCTGCAATAAATTCTTGGATATTAGGGAAATTGGGGATGCTAATGTGTTTCACCCTTGCTTTCTAGACGTCTTTCTCCCTCCAAATTTTCCCCACTCTCTCCGCGTGCTCTGGGAGTGCATCAACACAGAGATGGAGTGACTCCACATTTGAAATCTGAGAGAAATCTTCAGCTAATAAGTTGTCATTTTCTTTAATGAAGCTGATCTTTTCCCTGAAGGATTGAATGACAGTATCAATGTCCTTTTCTAGTTCCCTATCATCCTTTATATACTTCACATCAATACATTGTAAATCATGCTGTAAGGATTGAGTGAATTTAGTTATTTCTTTGATCACTTTTGTAAGTTCAATTCACCCTTGTCTAGATACTGAATTCCTCCATTTGATATTTTTCTTACTTACATAAAGTATATCTTCATTTAGACCTGTCAAATTCTTTTCTAACAAAAACTTTGCTATCCCATACTTCTGTACTTCATCAATTTGATTCATTACATTCATCCATTTGCTTTCATCTTTTGTCCACGAAGCATTCTCTATCTTCAAGTCTTCAATGGTAGCTGTGGTTTGATCATATATATTTTTCAGTTCATGAATGTACTCCATACCTTTCTGGACGATGCCATCTAACCAATCATCAAACACCCTAGCCACCATTTTGTTCCTGTATATACGATCTAGTATCTTTTGATTAACTGATGATTTTGGGTCAAAAGACAGAGGTAGCTGGGAAACAGGTTTTGGATTTGGATTATGAATGGCATCAATATATTCTGCCATTGCCCGTAAGGTCTGTTTCAACTCCTTTTTATCTTTCTCATCTTTCCAGGTGTGGCTGACTATCCTCTTGGTGGATGCTTCAAGATGATGTACATCCACAGCATGTGATGTAGTCCCAAGATCTATTTTTTCAATTGTGAAGTCCTGAACTGTAGGATCTTGAACATCATCAGCCGTTGTCGGCCGAGCTATTTATACGCTCCAGTTCCCTATGTTAGGGTCAATGTCCACCCTGGATGTTGTTTTCAGCTTCTTAGATTTAGGAGTTTTTCCTAAACACTTACTAACCATGTCCTCTATTAGCAATGAAAATGGGACTATTTTTCTTTTGTCGCTGATTGAACTTTCCAGCCATTGGGGTGTAGAGGCTGGGACTTCTTTACCAATGTTTAATTGATCAGAAGGCACATTTGAAATAATTAGTAGGTCAGTAGAATCTAAAATAACCTCTGCCTATTGTTTTGTACTAACCTCCTTTGTCATTGGTGAATCAGACTCTTTATCGCCTGCTACTTATCTTGAATCCTCTTCAAAATTCAAATCCACAACTATGCTCTCAGAAATCTGCTTCCTCTTTCTGCTTTTAGTTCTTGATCTGGTGGCATGCGGGGGTAGAATAGTTGTGATGGCTTTCTTGGAGTCTTTGATGATAGGACCCCTTCTAGTTTTTGGCTTGGAAGTACCTGCATCACATATATCAATAAGCTGATTAGAAGAGCTTATTGGGGATGGTGATTCAACCATATATGAACATTGCTGGGAACCTTCATTTTGAATTTCCTCCAGCCTACATTCCCTCAACCATTTCTCAGTTCTCCTTATTACTTGGAGAGTTCTGACCTCAATCCGATCCTCTTCATCTTTATCCCAATCAATTTCTGGGATAGGTAATTGTTTTATTTTTTCAAATTGAGGATCAATCACTTGTTCCTCATTATCAAGTATTCTGGAAATATTCATGTTTAAATTGAGGGTAACTATTTTCCCCAGGGAGAACCTACACCAAAGTCTCTTCCTAACCTCAAATTCATCTGAACAATCCTCCCAATAATCCTCTATTTGAGGAATATGTGAAAATCTTGTCCCAAAATCTAAATTATCCCTGGCAAAGCTTTTGCTGTCAAACTGGGATCTGGCAGTATAGTGCTAAAAATTGAATTTTTTAAGATCCACTTCTAAGTTTAAAGCGTCAGAAATTGACTGACAAGAATAATGTCCAAGTTCAATGGGAAAAGAGATACCAGATTCCTTCTTCATTGGGAACATTTTTCTCACATGAGCTAGCTGTCTGCAGACCTCTATCAATACAAAATGATCAAAAACATATTGGGGCAGCCTCACTGGTTCACCGTCAAAACCCCCAACTTTGATATAAGTAAATTTGGGGAACTGAATAAAGAAACTACCATAAATACTGATTAGCTACATCGCTTCATTAGACATTCTCTTATTTATATTGCCTACCAATTCATATGTCATTCTCCCAGTAAAAACATTATTAACCCTCCTGTAATTCTCATAAGAATTATGCATCTGTAACTATGAATAATAGTCATAAATTTTGCTATCTTCGACCAAGGGTGCATGAGGTAGCCCTAACCACTCTCTCGTAGATGCTAGGTAATAGAAAAGATATGAAGACATATAAAAATCCTTTTGTCCCAAACAATTGTTGAGACCCAGATGCAAACATTCAGCTATAATTTCAGCCCAGTCCAAATACTGTTCCCCTTGGAGGATCACCTGGATGAAGAAATACATTGAGTCTTCCTAATAATATGCCTGGGAGTTACCCTTTAGCCTATGCAACAACACCACAATATCCTTTACCTCTTGAATCATGTGGTCTCTTGTCAGTGGTCTAGGCAGGCTTGAACCCCCCTTTTGGAATTTTAGTGACCAGTTTCTAGCAATTATGCTCCTATAATTTGCTTTCTTTAATGAAAAATGCCCATAAGAAGAAGTGATATTGAGATCAGAATATGGTTCTTTGGGTGGAATTCTCATCACAGACATTAGGGTTTGTCTATTGATATGAAGTTACACATTGCCATTTGTAGTTCTGATGCACCTATTTTGGGGGTCATATCTATTTATGCATTCCAGAACTAATTCAGGGCACTGTACGACCATGGGAAAGGCCACAGCGTCAACCAAACCACTTTTCACAGTTTTCTCTACAATAGGAGTTGGTACAGGATTTTTAGCTCTCTCTCTAAAATCTTCTAAGTCATATTGAACTAGAGAGGTATCCCCAAATTCAGGAAGGGAACAGATGAGACCAGAACCATGCTCATAACCAAGACAAGCAGACTTCATAGCTATAGATTGGAGGATATAGTGAAAAAAAATGCTTTTGAACTTCTTTAAATAATGTCAGAAACTCAAAAGGATTTTTCTTTCCAGCTAAGAAATGGAAACAACTTATAGGAAGAGTAGAACTCACCTTTAATGTATCTAAAATCACTGTGATATTGGGCAACAAAAATCTTATACCTCTGCGTTGTTCTCCATTTGCATCACCCAGTATGTTTATTTCCTAATTTTGGATTGTTCTCTCTTGATAAAGACATTAACCAGGTCGCATAATTATTAACCGAAACAATACATGCTAAAAATTCTTGAAAAGACATGAACTGTAACATATGCATTAATGGCAAGCATTCTTCACGCATGACCTTGATGTATAATAATTATCCATATCCTCCTGAAAGTTAGAACTTTCCCCTTCATTATGAGTTTCGGATATACTTTCCTCTAAATTTCCCACTAATTTTGACTTAGAGAAAACCTCGAGGAGAAATGAGATTATAGTCATTGAACCCTTGAACCATTGAAATGTGGTTCAACTCAAAGGTTCAATGACACAAGATGAGCTACACAATTCGACCAACAGTCACATGACTTTTCAAGAAACTTTGAACTTTGAACCAGTGAACCATTGAACTCTACTATGAGGTTCAAGCGGAAGGTTCAACGATACCTTAAATTACACAAGGGAATTGAGTGAACACGACTCCTTATGAAGCATTGAATATTGAACTCCTAAACTCTTGAACCTTGAAAAGGGTTCAAGTTCAACCAGAAGGTTCAAAGACATGTTTGAATTACACAAAGGGACAAACAGTTCACTTTGAGAAGCATTGAACCCTTTGAACCATTGAATTCTTTGAACTTTGAGAATGGTTCAAGTTCAAAGGTTCAATTCTTTAGTAATTTCACACACAAAAGATGATAGGCGGGTGAACTTTAAGAATAAAGAGCTAACTTAAGAAACAAAAATATGACCAATAAGGAAAAATGGTAAGTCAACTCTTGCTTAGGGAAAATTTCTGAAAAATTGAATAAGGGCGACTCAAAAAGGTAACACATCGTCCATTGAAAAACTTGGTATGGTGCCTTGTCTATAAAAGGGCCATCCTTTTCTCTAATTTGTAAGTAAGATTTGATACTGATTTGCTGAGACTCTACCAAATTGTGATCAATACAAAGCAAGTTTTGCAGGTTGCTAGGAATTTGTGTTCTTGTGTTATCCTCTTTGGTTTTTATGGTTCATATCAATCTGAATTTAATTAGTTGTGCTTTTGCAATGATGGGTAAATGTTAAGGTATCTGATGAATGCTTTGGTCCATACTATTAGTGCTTGCCAATGGTAAGTTGCTATGTATAGTTAGGCTAGGCCTTGTTATTGAATATAGTTTGGTTGCATTCCACTAGTTAAGCTACACCATTGTTCGGGTGTTTAATGAGTGAAGGCGATTTGAAAATCATAAGGATCCTTTGAAGATTACATCATTTCTTGCAACATTGTGGGTTTCCTATCCTGGTGAAATAGGGAATGGTATATTGAAAGTATTTTTCTATCTGTAGCATTTTACCTTGTTGTGATTGTCACTTAGGATCTCTTATCCCTTCTCTCTCTCCTTTTCTTTTGCATTTTATTTGCATCAAGTTGTTAGATTTAGGTTTCATAGTAGCAAACAAATCTCAAATCTGTTGAAAATATCATAGGGTTTCTGCATACATACTGTTGTCATATTCCATAAACCCCACATTTCATGTAAGACCCTTGTTGGCATAGCTAAACATTCCACTGAGAGATTCCAAGCAAGCTAAGACCTAGCTGTATTATCCTTGGGGCAGTCCTATCTTGGATAGGATACCTTTTTCAAGAGAGGTGTGATACCAGCAATCACACCCATGTTGTTGTGTGCTAAGACACTCATCAATAGGCCCAAGGCACCCCAGCGCCCTAGTCCCACTTGGGGGCCTTGGTCTAATTTCAAGGTGTTAGCTTAGGATATTCCTATAGTTTGTATTTGTTGGCCTAATAAAGTTTTAGTTGCTGAAGGTAAGAAAGAATGCATATTTAAATGTGTGTTGTGACTCATTTTACACCTAGATGAATGCTAAGAAGATTGATGTGAATTTGCTCTCATATGCTGTGCTATGCTATGCTAAAGGATTCTATGTGTTTGGATTGTCTTCTACTTGTGAATGCTATAGAAGTTGTTTGCAGGCTTTTAAGGAAGTTTGAATCTGTCTTTGTTGGTAATATGTGTTGTCATTGATGTCAACGCTTTGAGTAATGTTTGCACTTAGCTTGTGGTTGTCTGATGTGGTTGATGTGAATGATATACTAATGTGGTAGAAAAGATGCAGTGATGCTGATGTTCATGGTTGCTAATGTTCATTAATGTTGCTGACATTCAATAATGTTCCTGATGTTCATGGGGATATCATGCCATGATTAATGTTAAGACAAAGTGTATTGAGCTTGTTTGTGGTCAATAGAGATGATTTCATGATGAATTAGTAAGATGAGAATTAGAAACATAAAGATGAATGATGATGTATTAATATGGTAATTAGAAGTTATTCTAAGGTTGAGAAGATGTTGTTGATGGCCTATAGCATGTTTTATGCTCTCTCCTAATGATCCTAAAAAGGAATGAGTTGCTACATGAAAGTTCTGACCTTCAGATGTTGGTGAAAATTTGTTGTTGCAAGAAGCTACCTAGAAGACTATCTAGTAAAATGCTTTGCATTCCTCCACATTTGAAGATATGGTAATGCAGTTCATAAGTTAAGTTTAGTATGCTATAAAGGTACTAAATCCAAAGTTTAAGACCATTTGCTCCTCTACAGTGAAAGTTATAATTGATTAAGTTTCAGTCTATTCTCTAGCATAGTAAAGTGTTAATGAAGGCTAATTGAAATACTCCACATTCCTCTGCAAATGAAGATTTTCTCATGCAATTTTGAGGATATGTCCAGGGCTGTGTATTAGGCATCCAGATGAGTTTTAGATGTTTTTTGAGGTCCACAAGTTCAATTTTCAAATGAAAAAGGTGATACAGATGGTTCTGGATGCCTAGTTGTTCTCAAAATATGTGCTGATGATGTGCACCAACTTGTTGCTTCTTGAAATGGTAAATTGGCTAATGGAAGAAGATCATGATGATCTTGTGATGTTTCTTTTTGCTCCATAGTATGTTTTCTATTCTCTTTAGAACTAGCTAAGGTCCAGAATGATTATATTATTAGGCTATGCCTCTGCCTGGCCGACTAAAGAAGGTTGAAGGTGTGTTCCACAAAGTTCTTGTTAACTCATTTGAAAGAAGCACAATCAATGTTCAATCTTTCATGAGTATCACCAAGTTGAAATTACCATTGTGCTAAAATCTTAATGTATTCTTTCTTAAGGATGACCTAATTCAAATTTGTGAAGCATTTGGATGTTATTCCTTGAAGAATGATTCCATGAAGGATGTTTAGGATTGGGCTAAGAATGTTTTGGGATCTGCAAGGCATGTTTTTCCCTCTGAAGTGGTGTATAGTTCATGATAGGGCTTTCCCTATGCACATTTTATGTTGTGTGATCTCTGGTTGACTTGTAAAATGTAATATTCTTGTTTTATTGGTCTACTTGTAATCCAATCAATGAATTTCAGGTATATATTGTAAACCTAGTTGGCCTATGTTATGCATCATGATGTGTGACTAAAGAAGAAAGAGAAGAAGCAATAAAGGATGTCCCGATTCATCTAGAAGACATTTATGTGACAAGTGGGAAGTGAAGAGTGTGCCTAATTGATCCAATCATCAGAGGAAAGTAGAATCACAATCATCAAAGGTGTGAGCTTCAATGTTAGTTTTCGGGCAATAGAAGGACTTTCATACTATAATCATTTATGAGTTCATTCTCAACTCAGGGAGTATTTACTTCCTTGGGTTGTAGCCCTAAAACAAAGTCTACATGGAGTTGTAGCCCTAAAACAAAGTTAGCAGGGAGTAGTAGCTTCCTTAGGTTGTAGCCCTAAAACAAAGTTAGTAGGGATAGTAGCTTCCTTGGGTTGTAGCTCTAAAACAAAGTTGTAATTTTTAGCTTCATATATTGTGAGTTAATCCTCACTGTGGTTTTTCTACTTTTGGGATTTTCCATGTATATTTGGTGTTATCTATTGATATGCATTGTGTTGATCTTTCATGTTTAAGTTAATGATGTTATGTTTAAGTTCTAATATGCTCTAAAGGATTTGAAGTTTGTTTGGATACCGATTCATGCCCCCTCTCTATATCCTAGTGTGTTCAACAATTGGTATCATAGCCAAGTTACTCAGAAGAAGCTTAACCACTTGAGGAAGGTCTAGCATGGCTAATAATGGATCTCTCAAGGTACCTATGTTTGATGGAACAAATTATTCCTTTTGGAAGCTAAGGATGGAAAACTATTTATCTTCTCTAGGGTATGGCATTTGGCAATTAGTCAACAAGTGTTACACTTTTCCTACAAGTGATCCTACAAATGCAGATGAGATTAAATTGTATGAGAATAAGGCCAAGGATAATAATTCTATCATGAGTGGGCTAGCTAATTTAGAACTTGTGAAGATAATGGGTTGTAAATCTGCTAAGGGTGTCTGGGTAAAACTTGATAGAATTTATGGAGATAGTAAGGTGAAACAAGCCAAGATGAAAATCTTCAATAGAAAATTTTAGATCCTGAGGATGTTAGAAGAAGAAGACATTGCTAGTTACATGCTCCAGGTGGATGAAATAGTTAAGGGCATCATAGTTCTTGGTGGAGAAGTGAAAGAAGATGAGATTTTGAAGAACGTTCTGAGATCTCTTCCTAAATCTTACAGTCATAAGGTTTCTTCTATTGAGGAAACTCATCATTTGGATAAATATACAGTGGATCAATTGTTTAGCTCTCTCACAGCCTTTGAAATGAGAGAATTTGACAAAGGTTCTCTAAAGAAGGAAGCAATATTCAAAGCAAGCATGAAGATAGAAGAAGAAGTAACTAATCAAGATGATGACCTTGATGAGGTAGAAGAAAACTTTGTAAGAACATTGAAGAAAGGCGTAGACAAATAGAGAGGTAAGTTGCCTTTCAAATGTTTCAATTGTGGAAAGATTGGTCATTTTTCTTCTAAATGTCCATTTAAAGAAACAAAAGGTAATAGAAAAAGAGAGAAGCCCAAAATAAGTCTTTATTTCATGGAGAACAACTATTCATTAGAAGATGAGGATCATGATGATTCAAATGATGAAAGACTTTTTATGACCTTGAATGTTTGTAATAAAAAGGATGATATTAGAAAATGTGAAAAGTTTGATACCTTGCAAGCTGACCAAAATAATGATAAATCAATGGTTGTATGGACTACCTTTCATGCAAAAGAAGAATCCATGGCTTGGGTAATTGATAGTGGTTTCTCTAACCATATGATTGGTGACAAGGAGAAGTTTATCAGCCTTAAGAAGTAGAATGGTGGAGCTGTTAAGTTTGGTGGTGGTGAGTTAGCACAAATCTATCGAAATGGTCCTATAACTATTGATGTGAATAATAGGACTGAAGATGTCTTGTATGTCAAAGAGCTAAAGTAGAATCTTCTCAATGTGAGTCAGATGTGCAGTAAAGGACACAATCTTACCTTTCATGCCAAAGGTTGTGAACTCAAGAAGGTAGGGTTCAAAAAACTTGTTGTAGAAGGTATTAAGTCATTTGGAGATATCTATCATCTAAAGGAGGTAAATAAAAGAACATGCTTATTGGCTCAATCCAGTGAGTGTTGGCTATGGTACAAGTGAATGGGATACACCAACTTTGATAATATAGTAAAGATTAGCTCTATTAATGCGGTGAGATATGCCTAAGATAACCAAGCCTACAAACACATCATGCAAGGAATGTCAAATGGGAAAGCAGACAAATACCAATCTCAAGAGCAAGGAGTATTCTTCTTCAATGCCATTGGAGTTGATTCACACTAACCTATGTGGCCCTAGAAGAGTAAAAAGTCAACAAGGTGAAAGGTATTTCATGTTTCTTATTGATGATTATTATAGAATGATTTGGGTTACTTTATTATGAGAAAATTAGATGCCTTCGATAAGTTTAAGGTTTTCAAACCAATGATTGAGAATGAAATGGATGCTAATATCAAATGTTTAAGGTTTGATAGAGGAGGTGAGTTTACGTCAAATGAATTTGAAAAGTTTTGTGAAGATCATGGTATTAGGAGATATCTGTCAGCTCCTAGGACCACTTAGCAAAATGGGGTCATAGAGAGGAAGAATAATACTATGCAAGAGATGTCTAGGGACATGTTGAAAGATGTAGATCTTCTTGATATGTACTTGAAGGAAGTAGTTCACACCGTCGTCTATCTGATCAACAGGATACGGTTGAGGTTCAATAGCACTAAGACCTCTTATGAGCTATGGTATGGAAGACCTCCCACTATTAGATACTTTAGGATCTTTGGCAACAAATGTTATATTAGAGAGATTGAGAAGACCTAAGAAATTTTAATTTAAGAAGTGATGAAGGGATATTTCTTGATTACTCAACTAAAAGAAAGGCTTATAGATGTTACAATAAGAGACTGGGAAAGATGATTGAAAGCACAAATGTCAAGGTGGATGAAGACTTCTATCATATCTCACAAGAATTAGAGGACTTTGGATCTAATGTATTTCCCTGCATTGAAGAAGAAGAGGAGGAGAAAGAAGAGAAGGAACAAGAACTAGAGAAAATCCCTAAGACTCTAGCAAAGTATTGTTAAAGGAACCACTTAATAGATCAGATCATTGGAGACAAGAATGAAGGTCTACAGACTAGGAGAAGGTTTACAAAGACATGTGAGCAAGTAAATTTGTGTTTTTTATCAAAGATAGAGACAAGAACTTTTGTTGATGCTAGCAAGGATGATTGATGGATGAAGGCAATGGAAGAGGAATTGAATTAGATAGAGAAAAATTAGACATGAGAACTATTCCTAGACCAATCAATAAGAATGTTATAAGAACAAAGTGGTCATTCTAGAACAAACTAAATAAAGATGGTGAAGTTGTGAGGAAAAAAACAAGATTGGTGTGCAAGGGATACTCACAAGTTGAAGGCATTTAATTTGAGGAGACTTATGCTCCAATAGTTAGGATGGAGGCAATCAAGATGTTTATTCCCCTGGCTACTCACAAAAAATTCAAAGTTTATCAGATGGATGTCAAGACATAATTTTTGAATGGTGATCTAGAGGAAGAGGTCTACATTGAGTAACCAGATGGGTTTCAGTTGTCAGAAGATCCCGACATGGTGTGTAGACTAAAAAAGGATTATATGATATCAAGCAAGCACCTAGAGCTTGGTATGCTAGATTGGATAAGTACTTACTTTATCAAGTGTTCAAGAAAGGTACCAAAAAAAGTAATCTTTACATTAAGGAAAAGAAAGACATGATTGTGATAGTTGTAGTATATGTTGATAATATCATATTTGGTGGAGATGATAGTATGTATAAATGGTTTGCAGAAGCAATGTAGAAAGAGTTTGAGATGTCTATGATTGGTGAGATATCTTTCTTCCTTAGGCTTCAAATTGCTCAACTAGATGATGGTATATTTATTTGTCAAGATACGTATGTTAGAAAGATGTTCAAGAAGTTTGGTATGGAGGACTCCAAACTAGTAAGTACTCCTATGGTTACTAGTTGTCACTTGAGCAAGAATGATGAATCTATGGAGGTTGATCAAACTCTCTACAGAACTATGATTAGAGGATTATTGTATTTGACTACTTCTAGGCCTGATATTATGCATCTAGTATGTGTGGTTACCAGATATCAAGCTAATCCTAAGCAAACACATGAGAAGGTAGTAAAATCAATATTTAGATACTTGAAGGGAACTCTAGATTATGGCTTGTGGTATCCAAGAGGTAATGACTTTGATTTGAGTGCTTACACTAATGCTGATTGGGTAGGATGTGTTGATGATAGAAGAAGCATAAGTGGTGGTGCTTTCTTTTTAGGAAACAGATTGGTTTCATGGTAGAGAAAGAAACAAAATTTATTATCATTATCAAATGCAGAGGTAGAGTACATTGTAAAAACATCTTGCTCTATACAAGTGTTGTGGATGAAGCAAACTTTGAAGGATATCAAGGTATTACATGACGATCCTATTCCCATCTTGTGTGACAATACAAGTACAATCAATATTTCTAAGATTCTAGTGATGCATTCTAGAACCAAACATATATCAATCAGATATCACTTTTTGAGAGAGAAGTTTGTAGAGAATGAAGTGAAGTTGGAATATGTTCCAACAAAGGATTAGATTGTAGATATTTTCACAAAAGCTCTTGCAAAGGACACTTTTGAGTATCTTCAGTAGAGGTTAGGGGTAATTACCCCTCCCTCTTCTTTCTAGATGAATAGTTGGTGCATCTATCCAAGGGGAGTTCATGTTATATCCTTTTCCCTAGATTTATGATGGATACCCTTCAGGGGAAGCAGGTAGTGGTTTTTTATGATAGGGGGAGCCTTGAGTTGTTCCAATAAGAAGAGTATAAACATCAAAAGGGGGAGAAAAAGAAAATGTGCACCTTAGGGGGAGAGTTTGTGCCCTAACACAAAGAAACAATTGCCCTTTGTCTTTGATGTCAAAGGGGGAGAGAGAGAGAGAAAAATACATCTAAGGGGGAGTATGTGTATCAATGAGAAAGGGGGAGATTGTTAGCAATATGTGTTGTCATTGATGTCAACACTCTAAGTAATGTCTACACTTAGCTTGTGGTTGTCTGATGTGGTGTATGTGAATGATATACTAATGTGGTAGCAAAGATGTAGTGATGCTGATGTTTATGGTTGGATGTCATGCACTGATTAATGTCAATACAAGGTGTACTAAGCTTTTTTGTGGTCAGCAAAGATGATTTCATGATGAAATATTAAGATAGGAATTAGAAACATAAAGATGAATGACTATATAATAAGATGGGAATTAGAATCTATGATGAGCTTGAGAAGATTTTTTTGATTACCTATAGAATGTTTTATGCTCTCTCTTGATGATACTAAGAAAGTATGAGTTGCTACATGAAAGTTCTAACCTCTGGATGTTGGTGAAAAATTGTTGTTGCTTGGAAGACTATCTAGTAAAATGCTCCACATTTTTTTGTATTTGAAGATATGGTAATGTGGTTTAGAAGTTAAGTTCAATATGTTTTAAAGGTACCAAATCCAAAGTTTTAGACCATTTGCTCCTTCGCAGTGAAAGTTACAAGTGATTAAGTTTTGGTCTATGCTCTAGTAGAGTAAAGTGTTGATGAAGGCCAATTGAAATTCTCCACATTCCTTCGCAAATGAAGATTTGCTCATGCAGTTTTGAGGATATGTTTAGAGTTGTTTATTAGTGCATCCATATGAGTTTAAGATGTTTTTGAGATCCACAAGTTTAGTTTTCAAATGACAAAGGTGATACAGATGGTTTTAGATGCCTAGTTTCTCTCAGAATATATTTTGATGATGTGCACCAACTTGTTTCTTCTTGAAATGGTAAATTGGTTGATGGAAGAAGATCTTGATGATCTTGTAATGTTTCCTGTTGCTCTAGAAGATTTTTTCTGCTCTCTTCAGAACTGGCTAAGGTCTAGAATGATGATATTGCCAGGCTATGCCTCTACCTAGATGATTGAATAAGGTTGAAGGTGTACACCACAAAGTTCTTTTTGTGTAGAGTTTAAGGAGTGTTTGGAGATAGTGTACAGGTCTTGCCAATTCATCTAGAAGAAGCACAAGCAATGTTCAATCTTTCATGAGTACCACCAAGTTGAAATGATTGTTGCGCTACAAGATTCATGTATTCTTGCTTAAGGGTGACCTAATTCAAATTTGCAAAGCATATGGATGCTAATTCTTGAATAATGATGTTGTGAATGATGTTTAGAACTAGGCTAAGCATGTGTTGGGATTTGCAAGGCATGTGTTTCTCTCTAGAGTGGCATGTATTTCATGATAGGGATTTCCCTATGCATGTTTCATGTTGTGTGATCTATGGCTGACTTCTAAAATGGAATATTCTTGTATTGGCCAAGTTGTAATGCAATCAAAGTAATTTCATGGATATATTGTAAACCTAGTTGTCCTAGGTGAGGTATGATTGCGAAAATGAGATTATGAGTGTGTAAAGTGCATAATATGAACATGTTATGCATCATGATGTGTGATTGAACCTAAGAAAGAGAAGAAGAAATAAAGGATGTCCTGATTCATCTTGAAGAAATTTATTTAACAAGAGGGAAGTGAATAGTGTGCCTAATTGATCCAATCATCAGAAGAAATCAAAATTGCAATCATCAAAAGTGTGAGCTTCAATGTCAGTTTTCAGGTAGTAGAAGGACTGTCATACTGTAATCATTTCTATATTCATCCTCTATTTAGGGATTAGTTTCTTCCTTGGGTTGTAGCCCTAAAACAAAGTCTGCAAAGAGTTGTAGCTTCCTTGGGTTGTATCCCTAAAACAAAGTCAACAGGGAGTAGTATCTTCCTTGGGTTGTAACCCTAAAACAAAGTCAGTAGGGAGTAGTAGCTTCATTAGGTTGTAGCCCTAAAACAATGTTGTAATTTTTATAACTAGTGAACATATATTGTGATTTAATTGTCACCGCAATTTTTCCCCTTTTGGTGTTGTCCATGTATATCTGGTGTTATGTGTTGATATGCATTGTGTTGACCTTTCATGTTTAAGTTAATGCTACTATGTTTAATTTTTAATCTGCTCCAGAGGATTTGAGGTTTGTTTGGATACTAATTCACCCCCCCTCTTAGTATATTGGGTGTTTAACACTCTTCATCACTCTCTTTTGTTGGTACTAAGTCTTCATCAACTAAGGATGGACATCTTGTTGTTATTATCATCATTATTAATCATATTGTTGTAAATCTACCCTCTGCCTTACTAGGGCAAGCACTCTTGGATCTTATCAATCATTGTTGTGGAGGTGGGAACACCAACATAGGGTTTGACTGAGGCAAATCCTTAAAAAAACACAACATTTTCCTTCTTTATGTGTGTACAGATAAGGTGAATAGGTTTCAGGAACTGACAATTGGAAGGAAATAAGTGCAAACATCTACAGACCTGGTCATCTTGAAAGTTTTGTCTAAGCCCGAAGGAGGACCAATGTGCCCAGGTACCCTTGTCTTGGACATCACTACTAAATCTACCAACATTTGAATTGTTCCTTGATCTCTGCTCTACTATTTGGCATCTTTTGGGTTAATTCATACATCCTAGCTAGTTTTCTTGATTGCGGTCAAGTTTGGTTGAATCATCTATACACAACAAAAAGGAGTAGAACACATATAGCTTAAGCTCTCCCTCTTGGGTAGAAGCTAGGCTCAGTCACTCTATCCTAATGTTGAGGTAGAAGAGGGTTTGATCTAGTTTGATCCATTAAGCTAGTCTCCTTTTCCCTATCTACACATTGATATTACATTATTTAGAGGACATTAATAAGGTTTGAATTATATTTCCATTGTGTGGTTTTCACCTTCATTTCTAACAAACATGTAAAATACAAAAACTAAAAGAAGAATGGAAAGTGACAAGGACCTATTGATGATGATTGTTAGTCATAACAACATGCATAAACATTTCAACAACAAACCTTTATTATCTTGTAAAGTATGATCAATTTGAGATAAATTGATGACTCCAAGGCTCCGTTGATCAGGTCATGATCATATGACATTACTCAATGGTTGATGTGACATGTTGTTTTCCATTTCAAGGGGTCTTACATTTGTCTGGATGATCAATAATGCAATTCTATTCTGTAAATTCACTTCACAAATGAGGTTATTTTTACTCTATTCCACAGATCACTATGATAATTATAAGTTTGATCAATTCTTCTAAATATTTATCATCATGAACTTACACATACTTCTACACTATGTATGTATTCAAATAATGTGTTTGCAAGTGGATATTCATATGTTTATCATGGATATCTATATGTATTTGCATGATATTTATCAATTTGACATGTTTTCACTCAAAATATGCTTTGTATTTTCAATTCTTTATGAAATATAGGCATATTTCATGTTCATTCGCTCTAGATTGTATATTATTTGCAATTATGGAGGTGATTTGTAATGAAATTCAAAGAAATTTAAAGAAATACTTCTAAATTTAGTGAACCTTTAGCTATTGAGTCACATACATTCAAGATACAATCATGAAGAGAAGAAATCAAATCATAATTCACAAGGTTGTTCCACAACTAGGTATGGTTGATGCTAACTTCAAAGGAACAAGGAATGAAAACAACATATGTAGACCAAAAAGCACTCCAAGAGACATAGCTAATCAATGCATGTATCCATATTCCACTCACTGATTACTCAAGATTTACAATAATTTGTAATCAAAACAGCTTCTCTTTCATTAAGTATGCAAAAACATGTACATTCACAATAACCTTGAAATCAGTCTTGAATTCTTTAGCAATCAAATTTCAATTAAGTTTCTAATGTCTAAAAGAGTGCACTCCTTCTCCTTTTATAGAATAAGGAGAGGAGGTGGTTACAAATGACCAATGGTCAAGATTCATCAAGTTAGATCAACGGCCAACAATTCTTCATTGACTTAGTCAGTATCTTCATCTGTGGCACAAGTTGCCAGCTAGCAACTATCTAGCAGAACTTACTGCTTATAAGTAGCCCATGCATATGTTTACCTTATGATGCATCTCTGTTTACTCTTTATCTCCTTCTTCTTCTTCACTTTCTACATTATCTTCATCTTCATTATCACTGTCACTTTGATGGAGATCATCCCTTATATACACCTTTATTGTTGCTCTGATGGACTCATATAGTTGCACAACTCTATCTATTTCTCCTCCATCTTGAACCTTGGTCTTTGCTACTGCATGCTTATGAGAATAGAACTTAGCTTGCAAGGCATCCACCTTGCCTTTTCTGCTATTTAGGGTCTCATTATAAGTCTCCATCCTAACCTTGATTCTCATGACCTTATTCATTACTTCTTTTATCAGGTGGTTTAGAGGGTCCTCTGCAGCCTGCTTGAAATTATCATGGAAGTATTTCATGGAAAAATCCACATCTTGATTTTCAATTTTTCCTTCTACTCTTCCTTCCAAAGCTTCTAAGGTCTCTACCTCATGTGCCATCAGGTTATGTAGCTTGACACTTATATCTCAGAGCTTTCCACTGCACCTCTTCAATATATCACATTCAAACCCAGTATCTTCATACCAGATACCTAGTAGCAAGGAGGTGTTATTGTCTAATTTATTGTTGCTTATCAGGATCTGTGTGTCTATCCTTTTCAATTCACCTAGTGCATCTAGATGTTTATCTAGCCTAAATGACCTCCTACATGTTTCATTTTTAGTTTGTCTACCTTTCTCTTCAATGTACTTATAAATTTCCACCTCTCCAAAGAGACTTTCACTATATCATCTGCTTAAAAAATGGATGACAGCATCCACTTCTCTATTACTTGTGCCTTATGTCTCATCAAGTCCAATCTGGTAACCTCATCTTGTGATATAATGGATAATGGGGTGGTAGGATCAACAGGTGTATGATTAGGGTTAATTAACCCTTTAATAAAAGAATGCAGTTGAGCAATGTGCTCTTTATGTTTTTTATTCTTCTCCTTTTCTCTCTTCATCCTTTGTGTTAGAGATTTAATGATGTCCTTTCCCTCTTGACCTTCTTGGTCCTCATTTGCAAAACCTAGACCAACATTAGTGATCTAAAAATCCGCAAGGCTTATTTGACCTTTCTCCTTTTCAACTGTAGGCAGGGCTATTTGTCTAGTCCTCCTACCTGTAGTAGGGTCCCTTTTTATTGCTGATGTTAGCCTAGCCTTTCTTTTGGATTTCATCATGCTCCTAGAAAATAATGTAGATACATCAAAATATTGCACATCCTTGACCTATTGCAAATTTATCTCTCATTACAACCAATGAGGTACATCACCCGTGGGCTCCTGATGATCACCCCTAGCATTTTGGGTGTCCTATTCTGATATGTTAAATTCTGCCCTTGGTGGTGATAGTTCCTTCCTGATTTCTTCCTCATGTACCTTATCATGAGGGGGATCTTGCTAGGGTTCCTCCTGTTGAGGGACTTCCTTTTGTTGAGGGGGCTCTTGTGAAGTATTCACATTTTGATCTTGCACCTCCTTTTGTAAGTTATCCTCGAGAACTTCTTTAGGTTTCTTATTTTATTCATCTTGTGATACACTGGCCTCTTTAGAGGTTTGTGTATCTTGACCTTGGAGATCACCTTGATCACCCTTGGCCACATTCTTTATCTCTTTCTCTGTTCCACCACCCTATGACAAACTTTTCTCTTTACCCTTAGATGTATCAGCTTCTTCTATATTAACTTTTTTCTCAGCTGATTTTTCCTCTGATGCTGGGCCTTTACTCTGATCACCCCCTATAGTAGGTAGTGATGGACCACCTTGGTCTTGACCCACATTCTTGTCTGGCATGTCCTGATCACCCCCACTCTATTGTTGTGCTTCTGATTGTTTTGGTCTTGCGGGTGCCTTATTTTGGTCTTAGTCTTAATCATGTGGAGCATCACCCCTCTCGGTATGCCATGGATCTTCAGCCCTTTTAGGCTCCAAAGGGGGATTATTGTCTTTACTTGGGCTTATATCACCCCTGTATGTTAGGTGTATTGATGCAAGGATTGTAACTTGCTCAACCAAATTATCTAGCCCTATCTGTTGGTCTACTCTCTTAGGACTATCTTGTTTTGTTTCATCCATTTTCTTTTCTTCTTGTAACGTCCTCATCTGGGCCAATGGGGTCCCGTGAGGAGTCATCTTGGTATTAGTAACCAAGGTTTCCATGTACTGGGCAGTTACATCCTGAACTACCTCATCATCTGATAGTTCCACAGTATCATCTAGAGGAAAGGGTGACTCTTTGCTAGCCATATACACTTCCTTTTCCTTTTGTTCCTCCATTCTCCTAGTCTTGAACTGAATTATCTCAGGAATGGGGACCTCATACTGTAGTTCTCTCCTAAAGGCCACACCACCCACACCCATTAACATGATGGGGTCAGTGCTAACATCTCCCTTCATGGTTGTTCTTTACTTCTTGGGTGCTAGTGTTTGTAGCACCTTCTTTCTCTTCTTGCTTGTTATTAACAAGTCATCATCTAGGTTCTTTATTCACTTGTTCTTTCTCTAAGGGATCACCTTATTCTAATTCATCTTGTAGAGGTTGATCCTCTACCTACCTATCTATGGTTTCAGTAATAGGCCTCAATATCCTTTTGGTCTTTTGTTTATCAGGTTGGGGTTGTGATGTGGACACTTGGGTTGATGTAGATGCCCCATCACCTTTAGATGCAATTCTTTTGATGATCACCACCTTTGGTCCATCTCCCACCTTCTTACCCTTGGAGGGTATCTCCTTTTCTTTAGTGGGTAATCTCCCCCCATTGGATTTTCTGTTCTCAATAAGGAAATCATCATATTCTTCATCCGACAACTCCTATCTCTTTTTCCTATTATCAACAGTAAGGGCCATGCCCTTTTTCTTTAATTTGGTAATTTTGCATTTACCCAATTTTGGGTCAGTTTAATTACCCCTTGCATTATTTGGTCCAAGGAGGTATCCTCTTGCTATGTCAGATCAGGGGTTGAAATGGTGTCATTATATACCTTCGTGTCCTTATATTCATTGGGCATTATCTTTCCATCATCATTATGTAGCTGGGCGGGCACTGGGATGCAATCAAAGGTCCTGATTTGATTCAAGGTGAGACTTTGATATTTTCTTCTTCTCACCTCTGCCTCATCATCATAGTCACTCCAAAAGTCCTCTAGATGCTTTTGATGTGTCTGTTTTCCCAACAATTTCTACATCCTACCATAAGGGTCATATGACCTGGTAATGGGAATGGTTGTAAGTACATGAGTTTTAACCCTCCAATAGCATGCTTGATGCTCTATCTGTTTGGGCATAAATACCATCCTATAAATACTGGGAATAGTACAGGGGGAATCTTCTTTTTCTCTATGTAAGTTTCCACTAAAGTGGACACTTGCCTAATGAATTCCATCAAGATGACCCTATCAGTGGGGTATCTTGGCAACATGAGGGGTTCTCCCTCAAATCCTTCAATCCTCATATACAAAAAAGTAGAAAACTAGATGAACCAAGCTCCATATTTGTAAATAACTTCCTAAGCTTCCATACTCAGCCTCTTGGTCTGGTCCTCCTCCATTGTTCTGACTAGGTGCATCGAAAACACATCATTTACCAATTTGTAATCTTGGAGGTACACTTTTCTCTGCAATTGGGGATAGTGATCCCATATATGCACATCATCTGTATCACTCCCAACTCTACCTACCATTTGTAGGGCATCAAAAGCTCCTCAGAAGGCACATGAATACACAACATAAGAAGTCATGTAGAATAGGCATGCTTGACCTCCTAGCTTCCTCATCCCCTTATCTAGTGAATCACTGATGATCTTGGCCCATAGGGGTTTGTTATCCAAGTACAATACCATCTAGATGATCCCAAACATCCAGTTCTCAAAATTACCAGCATGAGGTTTTCTGGTCATCCTGCTCACTAGGGCAATTATATATTGATACTCATCATCAAAATCAAACTTATATAGGTATACTGACAATTTGGCTGAGGCTGTGTAAGTGTTATTCTTTGCCCTCCATGGATACAATCTTCTCCTGGCCTCTTTCTTGTTGTTGTTATACTTTTTCTCTAGTTTGTTAAGGTCTACATTGACTACCTTGTTTCCCACTGGTAGATTGAAGGTGTCAGTGATACTGAAAAGTCAGCATATATCTTACCATGTTTTTCTACTCGTCTGGTTATAGGGTTATAGTTTCTAGCACATTCTACCACCATCTCAATGGCATCCATGGCATATGGGAATCCAGCCGTGTGCCACATACCTATTGTAAATATCTTGTCAAGTATCAGATTGTCAGTATCATCACCTAGCTTCCTCGACCATACATCTAAGTCTATTTGTCCCTGGTGTGTATCACTGATGACACCATATCTGAACTGTAATGCCCCGCCTTGAACACCTTAGAGATAAACACATTTATGCTACATGATACAAGAACATTTTTTTTTAAAAGATTGAGATAACAAAGTAATGTTAACACAACTAATTACGACATATTCTCTAAGGATTCAAGGCTGCATTACTTTACAAACCAACTAACATAATTTAACATACATCAGTAACTAATCTAAATCCAAAGCACAATTGAATAACTAATTCATATTCATTACATATCGTCAAATAATGTAATACAATCTACATAATTAAGTACATAACTGAAATGCTTTCATTTAAGTACATCATGACATCATTACATTGCCATTTTCAGACAACATCAGAATCACATACACAATGAATGTTCTGTTACACAAATCTGGTACAAGATTATACACATACATCTTCATCAACTGGTACAAGTACAATTGTCCAAAAACTAGGATAATTCTTTTCTGCATATGAACTTGATGAAGAATAACCAATGGATAAAATAGCTCTTCCACCCGACCATGTGGAACCCTAAGGTCCACCCCATGAGCTAGGAGTTAGCATGAGGTCCCAAACAATGACAGTCAGGTAGACAAGACTAACATGAACAAAGGATGACCAAACGCCAATACAACACATGGCAATAACATAAACAACACAACACAACTTATCTTCCAAAGGAAACACATAACGAATGGGGAGAGTACAACTAGGGAATGCTAGGCTGCAGTAGGGAGGAGTGTCATCACATGGCTTGTCATGAGTTGTCCTGGTAAGCCTTCCTAGGCCCCGGCCCCCTATCTTGGGTTGTCCTAGTAGCCTCTCCCGACTCCCGGCCCCCATACAACGCTCATGCGGAATCAACATACCTTTCATGAGGACAAGGTAGTTGATCTTGCCATTCCAGGCCTTCTCATCTCATCTCAAGCCTAAACAAGCACTTGAGCCATGAGTGAGGCATCCACTTATCTTGTTTAGTGTATTTAACTACCCAACCCCCTAATTCATTATTTAGGTTATCACTTGATTAATCTACTTCCAACGGGTTATCCTGACTGCCACTTTGGGCGCCAGCCCCACGTTGAAAGCCACTCCCCTACCTGCATCTAGAAGACCCTACTCAACAAACATAGCAAACATCATCATGTCGACGATGATACATAAACCATGCAAGGCATTAACCATCTTGCATAACCATTATTCTGATATGAACATATACATGTAATAATGCAAGGCATTTACCTTCTTGCATATCATCTCAATTACAAGGACATACTCTTAATACATTTTTCATGACTTCCAATGAAGTAACTCATAAGAAAAATACTTTTTCATGAATACCGATGTCTCCCCATTGTCTAATCCAACACAACATCCCAAACAAATAAATAAATAAATCACAACATTCATGAAGAGCCTTTCTACACATCATGATGGATTTAGAATATTTACATTCTCTCACAACACCATAACCAAATTCCTTATACATGACAAAAGGCGGCACGACTTCAATAACTCAGGACACTTATCAACACATTACATGAAGTCGAAACACAACAACCTTGGCCTCTGGAAATGAACCCTTGACAGCTTACACTTTGACCATTTCATACAATTTCAATTCACACTAACTAATTATCTAATACCTTTAAATCAAATTTCCAGTACAATAATCATATACCTAATCCATTATCTTAACAAAATGAAGAAACCATATTAAAACCGATGTCAATCTAAATTAAATTTCATTAACCATAATATATAATCACAACGATTTTCTTTTAATCAAATAAATAATGGCAACATTATTCTAAATTCCCAATTTATTTGGCTTATAAACAATCAACCATACTTTTGAAATAATAATAATAATATTAATAATAGTAACAATAATTATAATTATAGTAATGATACTAATAATAACATTGATATTAATAGTACTACTATTAATATACCAAGGTCATTGAACACTATACATGCATTCAAACACATTGTAAGGAAAATATACATTCCTTAGGGTTAATCTAAGCCAATCAACTGAAATGCATACAAGAAAGCACAACTAACCTAGATTAACAATGACGGGTTTCTGCAGACTAGAATTGAAATGATAAATCTTAATGCATGGAAAGTAAATAAGAAAACTCTGTTTCTGCCTCCAAAAGTGACTTCTTCTCAGTGAAGTGCATCAGATTCTGCGCAGAGTCTGTGAGCTGTCTAGGGTTGCATCTGCAACTACAGATTTGTCCTCTGCTGCTAGATTTGTCCCTACGCAAAGACTACTCCTAATCTTATTACTAACAGTTTGTGGTGCTTTTAGTGAATGTAATTGAGTGAGACATTTGTAGTGCATTAAGCTACTGATATGAATGAAATGCGTACCTTGTATAATAGTGACAAAATAATATTTCTCATGACACGGAGGAAGGATAATCTTGTTGACCGATGAATAATATTAAGTGGGAATATTAAGACTGCTATGGAGGCCTGCCAAACAAAAGCATGGTAATTCATTTGGCCTTGTTATATAGATAAATTAGTAAGGGAAAGGGGAGGGTAATTGTAGTTACTAGCAGGCAGAAGCCAGGGATAGTATCTACATCAACTGGCAAAAACCCTTTCGCTCTTAAAGCCAGATGGGCAACCATGGTGCCCACTATGATAGTCATAAAAGTGGTGCAGAACAAGAATACATCTTGATACTTGAGCTCTCTATTACATGCAAATTCAAAGATAAAAACATGGTTTATTTGTTGGCATCTCCACATGCAGATATTGCAACCATACAGGAATATATGCAAATTTAATAAAGATAAAATGTTCAAATCTAAGAAAAATTATACTCCTTTGAAAAACATATCGCAGAATTTCTTAAATTTTATAGAAACACGTATCTAGACATGACATATATATCTTTTTAAGCAATCTTGCAATGGCCGAAGGTTTTAAGGAAAGGAGGTTGTTGATCTCGGGAAGAGGACGACACAACGCCGACGGTACACGATTTAAGGCAGAGAGCAGCAGCATACATGAATTTGTCGCCTAATGCTTCTCTTGCTTGATCCAAGCTGCAGCTGCGCCAGTCAAACAAGATTCAAAGATTCTCCATTTCTTTGGGCAACATATCAAATGCATTTACCTCTACAATCTTCTCGAACTCCTCTTCTAGCACATCATTCAACTCCAAGCATGTGGGTGCATGAAGGAGTTTGCTTAGGAGCGAAAAAAATGCCTACAAAGAAAGGGCCCCTAGCCAGACCTCTACCCTGACTGGACCTATAGAACAGAGTCAGCAAGAGTTGTTGCAATGGGGCATAGCCTTGACCAACTCTATACACTCTTTGAGGCATTCTTTTCTACCAATGAACACACATGCTGTCTCGATTTTCTGTAGCCGCGATCCAAGAATCCTGAGCTTAGTTTTACATGCCGGCTCGTCAAGATAAAAGGAGGCCTCCCGTAATTCTAGTGGATAGGGGAGCATTGCACACATGTCCAGCTCTTCAAAGCCCCCCAAAAAGCAGACGTTTGCAAATTTGAGGCACGGGCAGCTCTGCAGAAAGGCGGTTAGGACATGGGTTTGGTTCAACGTGATGCCACCGGATGAATAGTATTGAGTAGTAACGATTGCCAAAACTATCGATCGAACATCGACAACCTTTTTTCTTTGCTCAAACAAGCTATTTGATATTTTTTTATGTTAAAGAATCTGGTTATGTTTTTAGATGGATATGTTGTATTGCTTTCCTGAAATGCCAAACGCTGTTCGGTGGGAGATGTTAAATGCTTCTGACATTCCTTGCACTTTTTGATTCTGAACCTTACCCTTTTCAAGCCTAGAACTACTGCTGCTTATTTTATAATCTTTGTTCTCTTCCTTGTCAAAGTAATTCCTCTCAATATCTTCTCCATTGGGCTCTGCAAATGAGGATAATGAAGCTGAAACCACATGTTTTTTCCCATAAACAAAATTGCTGGATTTGTATCCTCAAAACAAGGGAATCCCCTTCTGAATCCTATTTGTCTCTGAAATTTCTGGGGAATTCTGGTTAAACCATCAACTCTTTCAGGATTTAATAAATTCCTAGAATGGCATGCTATATGAGTAACAGATCCTAGGATCCTAAAATAACAACTATTGGACATCATATGCGGGGATTGTCTAACAAGCCCAGGCCTTGGACTGGAAGAAGAATTCTCAATCCGACACAAGATTCCTTTGGAGGGCTCCCCCAAAATTGGATTTTGCAGACAAGATATTGTGCCTAAAATCATATTGGTCAATTTAGAAATTCAACTATTTACAACAACTGTTGCCAAATTACAAATTTTAAAATAACCTAATACACAAAACCCAACTCTTCCACTGTCTACAACCTTTTCTATACACAATGCTCTGCTCAAATCTCAAAATTCTGATAGAAGACCCAAAACGCAAGTGGGTATTATACCTTACAAATGCTAAAAGACCCCCTATTTGAAATTCACTCGCCCACAAAACCCACCTACCCTGCAGGATTCAATCCAATGCAAAACCCCACTTTAAACATATGGATGTAACTTTAATCAGAGACCTGCAAAACCAAACTTTTAAAACTCAACTTGGGTATAACACCTACCAAATGCTTAAAGACCCGTTTCCTGAAATACAATTACGTACAATTACCACTGTGCACTTGGAGAATTCAACCCAATCTAAATCCCATTTTAAAATATAGGCGTGATTTCAATCAGAGACCAGCCCTGGGGTGTAGACAGTCAAATTTCAACCGGTAGTTGCTCTCATATTGGTCTACTTTGTGATTCTAAACCACAGTGCAGAGCCACCACTATTCAGTTTGGAGGTGCCAGTTGACTCGTAGACATCAGCTGGAATCATGACAACTCCATTTAATTACATCGTATACAAACTGTGGTTTTTTAACGAGAACAAAAAATTTGGTGAAGAGACTTCCTTGAGTAAAGGCACTGAAAGAGAGTGAAAGCAATTTGGGTTTGATGGATCTAGGTCGTTAATTAATTATATCTCTAATAGAAAATTTGTTGTAATGATATAGTTGCAGGATAGGTATAGAATGAGTTATCAATGAGGCTCTAGACTATCAAGTAAAATGCAAAATGGAGGAATAAGGAGAGGTAGATTTCCATCAAAATGCAAACAGAATATGGAAGACGATAGAACCTGTATCTGAAGCCTAGATTCAATGCAGAACTCACTTCCTCGCTTGCAGAAAACTCGATCCTTCTTCTTCCTGCCAAAGTCCCCCCTCCTTGCCTCTACAAACTTTTCTTTTTATAACACAGCCCCTTTCCTCTTCCAAGGAACTTGGCACGCGATCCCGTGCAACTCCCTTCTCAAGATATACTTTTATTTAATTTAATAATCCCAAGAGGTTACTCTTTTTAAATATTAACACACAATTCCGACAACATTTAATTACTTTAGAGCCGACTAAGCATATTTTATTTAATAAAGTTATAACATTGCAACAATCTATAATTGTACAACTATATATTAATTTATTTTATTAATTTAGTTGTAAATCACTAATTACAACATAACTTACAACTATTTTATTTATTTAAATATATATTGTAATTAATATTATATTAAATAATACAAAATTTCTTACAATCTTTATTTAACAACTATACTTCTAATAAAATAATAATTTATTTACAACAATAATCAATAATTATCGACATTATACCCAATATTATCTTTTATCAATACATTTAATTATCAATACATTTAATTATCAACATTATACTTTCCGTAATATAATTCTATTTAATGCACAATGACACCTTACACACTTAGACCCCTTCGGACCTAATTAGACTCCAAGGTGCAATATTACCTGTCTGCAAATCATGATCGAATGACAGACAAAGACCAAAAGGATAAACTGACAACCAGACCACACTGACATGGGACCTCACGTTAACTCCAAACAACTAATCCATTGGCGAAGGCACGCTCAAACCTGTAATTAGGTGGAGTCGATGCCTAGTACCTGCATTCCTACAACAACGCACGGTTAAGCATAACAAAATATATATATCCACATGCAGTCCTGTAGTGAATGGAAATCGCAGTGGTGTAGGGTACTTGAGAGTGAGTAATACAACACTGTTCCATTCACGTTTATGAATAAATGATTAACTATGTTGAACAAGATATCTGATATTAATCAACAACATAAAACATTCAATCCTCTTACAATCCAATATCGCAATTAACGTCAAACATCTGTAACATCTAGTTTATTTATCAAATTGTAAAGCATAAAATAACCTATTCCAACCTCAATATCTGTTACTATAACAATCAGGTTCATAATGAAGTAACAAGATAACAAGAGATCCATCATCTACGGTCTAAGACACTATCATAAAGTCTAAGCAAACATCAATCTGATGGACGACGAGATGAGGGGCACTACATAAACTATACCCCTTCAAGTTGTATGAACATAGGTTTGAAAAACTCAACTTCAGACCTGTTCCTTCTGATGTCTGCCATTAGATCCTACAATAGACATGATACATCTCACCCTATGGTACTCGTATGCACTTTCAACAATATCATGCATCTAATCTTTATTACTTATCACTTTAAAACTTTTCATGCATCATCATGCGGATTTACCCTAGTAAAGATTTATTTTACCTAAAAATTTGTAGAAAACAACCACGAAGAGGGTTTTAAAATCACTTACCTAATATCACTTTCCCTTTTGATTATATGACTAATAACATGAAAGACTGTAGAAATGCGGGGTCACCTGTTCCATTCCGTTACGTTGAGGTCTCGATGTGCTAGTAGGTGGCTGATAAGGGTTTGACTTCTGGAGCTCTGTAATTCTTGATTAATCGCAAGGTAAATGAAAATAACCTTCAAATTTTACTTTTAAACGGATCAATATGACAAATTAGGGCATAGTGCGTTGTTCTAATCTGATCCGTCGATCATTTTCATGGAGTTCAATAGATGCTGCCAAGTGTTTGATTTGTATTTAAAATCAACAGGGCTTCATCTACCACTTTAATTGCATTTAATTCTAGGGCGTGATCTTCGAAAGATCAGGGATATTTGAAAATATGACCCCTAGCAGATAATATGACCCCCCCATCTTGTGCGGGATAATTGTTTACTAAAGATCAGGATGATATGGTCAACCTTTGACCATAAAGCATATTGGGTCATGAAATTAAGATTAGGGGTACTACAAAATATGAACCCCCACTAGGGAATAGATCTCGATGACATCATCATTCCATCGATGTTCTTTAGTTATCAGGTTTTGGTGATGTCATCGTCATATTGAAAAACATGACAGATATTTGGATACATGACCTTCTGTGGGTTGAGTGAGATGATGACATCATCCTCGGGATTATTTATTTCATTTATCAGAACTAAATGACATCATCATCATATTTGCGGTGGGTGATATTTGCACAGGGGTGATATTTGGTAAGATGACCGATATTAGAAAACATTACCCCAGAAATATATGAGGTTCTTTGATGGGTAGATACCATCTCTTCTTTAATTTTGACATTTGCATATCGGGCATCGGATGATAATTCTAAGTTCAATTGATGTTATCGAATATGATTGATGTTTAGAAATATGACCCCCCTAAGGAAAATATCAGGGTTGACCAAACTTTGACTCAACATAACTTTCTACCCTTAGATAATATTGGGGTGATCCAAAAGGCAAACTCGCTTGGACTTTTGTACTCTTTCCACCTATGAGGTTTATAATAGAAAATGCTAACTTTGACAATTGCCCTCATCCCATGGTGCATCTACCTTAGCAAAGGCAACATACATGACTGATTTTACCAAACCGTCCAAAGTAGAAAACAAGCAAGCAAAAGAAAAAAGTTGGGTCCCTATTTTGCTAAGGCAAAATGGGGCGTGTTGTGTAACCACACAACAGGACTAAAGGAAAAGTAAGAGATGATAATCAAGAGATGAAAGGGATCAATTATTCTCTCAAAATGAGGGCATATAAGTATGAAAATAAAGATATAAATTAGTGTGCAAAGCACAACAAGCAAGTTGTAAATGGAAAATACAAAGTGTAAAGACACACAGAAGAAAAAAGTTCTAAATAAATATGATCTCAAGCATAAGGAACATGTGATAATAATGTAAGAAATGGAAAGAAAGACCACAAAATGTGGAAAGTATTGATAAGGAGAAATAAGGATATCTAAGTAGTGAATTTTATCTCTCATATTGGGTGGATTATATAAATTATGTCATTTGTGACCATAATATAAGGTTTTTTGTAGTGAATAGAACCAATTCTTTCATGATTTATTTCATATGAATCACCTCATCTAATTTAGGAGTTGTGTGTTCATAAGTGTGCTTAGTGTATCTTTCCTTCCACTACAAGCCCTTGAATTTTATGTTAGAATGCAATGCAAATTTTCTTAGAATATCGATGTGTATGATGAGAAATATATTTGGTATATGGAATGTTCCTATGAACATTACGAAGATAAGGATAAAAAGATAAATCAGTTTAGATTATTTCTAAGTCCATATTATTCTGATGTGAACTAGTGTTAGAGAAATATTGAATGAAAGAATGATCTAAATTAGAAAATGATGTATAAAGAAAGAAAGATGAAAACCATTCTAAATATTTAGCAAATAAGTACAATATATGATTAGTAATCAACAGAATGTTATGCTATTAAGGGCATGGTTTGGTGGTCAAGTCACTTTTTTGTAGTGGTGGCCACCATAGTTCAAAACTTCACTGGGCCAAAGAGCTCGCAGGCTTGTGCCTTTGTTGGGCTAACATGCTCGTAGGTCTTGTGCCTCCACTCAACTATTGTAATCATAGGCTATGGGCCTTCATTGTGTTAATGAGCTCATGAGTTTGAACCTCTACCATTGATACAAGTGTTCATGCTAGGTGTTAATGCGAGTGGATGAGGTCCCCTATGTTGTGGCCTCATTGGTTCATAGCTTCGGTTAAAATCATTTACCAATTGAAAAAAATCAACAAAATGTTACTATCTATGTTCATGTACTTAGCAAGTAAGAAAAAATTTAGATTTGTTGGTGCTAGCGATTTCTTGTCATGATGCTCCTTTGTAAAGTTTCTCACACTACACCCTGGCACTACATGAATTTATCCATTTTTACATTTTTCAATTTTGTGCTACCTTAGACAACATATTGAGATGACTAGAAATTATAGAAAAAAATTAGAGGGCCTTTCTTCCCAACTATAGGAACAATTGGGACATCTCTATGTGACATAATTTTCCTACACTATCCCATCAAAGTTTCTCACTTTTATGCTCTTAGGGTTTTTAAGAGACCGCATCCAACAAATATAACCTCAAAGGTTTTTAGGTAGTAGAAGTATTACTATATCCTAAACCTACCAACCTATATGTGTTAGATTTTTTCTTTTCTTTCAATTAGCCTCCACTTACAATGTTGCTCTCTAAACCTTCACACTACATGCAATTGCCCTTTTTGAAACTTTTAATTTACCCCTATCATGGATGAACTACATTGATTTAGTCAAAGCTACGAGAAGCATTTTAAGATGGTATTAATACCCAACCATAGGAATAAATAGAACATCTCTACATGCCACAATCATCCAATATTGTCTAATCAAAGTTTCTCATTTTTATCCTCTTAGGGTTGTTAAGACACCTCATCTGACCATTGTATCCTAGAAGTTTTGGGATGCTTGGGTACAAGAACAAGGAATCCTCTAGCCTAAATTAAACCAAACTATTATGTCAAAAAATGTCCCCTTAGGGGCTTTTCCCTCTTAAGGTTTAGCTCCTAGGTCCTTAGAATTCATTATAAGCATCTTGCATGTTAATCTTGAATCCTGATAAGAAAACCCCTAAGCCTTGTGGCAAATAGGACCTAGGGGGTGCTATTTTAATAGTCCCTAACTTGAAATGGGGGGGGGGCTGGACTTTGGTGCTATCACCCTAGTTCTACCCCATTTTAGGTCAACCCTAAATTTAATGTCAGTTTTATGACCATTACTTAGGTCTTATGCTGACATCTCAAGTTTGAATTACAAAATTCTTAGCCAAAATGTGTGTAGTTGCATATATAAGCATGTTTAGGGTTTCATTTTCAATCTAGAATCTAATTAGAATATGATTGTGAAATTTTGGCTAACTTATGATTTTAGAGCATTCAAGATATTCATTATTGCATAGCAAAGCATTGTTATTGTGTTTGTGATTGCAGATTTAGCTTCATCTTCTCATGTGTTAAAGAGCCTTCATCTATATGAGATCTACACCTCCAATGTGATATCTATTTGTGTTTGAATCATTTATCAATTTGTTTTTGCCTCTATCCTACAGGGATATGCACTCTCTATCTAACAAAGGTGTTTGAAAGAATTGAATGTCTCTTCAGGGCTTGACTGAGGCAAGCCTCTAAACACCACAACCCCCAATCACTCTCCTTGTGATTGTAGGTTATAGGTTTCACATCTTGACGGAGTGGAGTTGTAGGGAACCGTAAGATAGTGTGCAAATTCTAGATCCCTAAAGAAAAAGACTACTTGGACTAGGGTGTGAATGCAAGTGTCCTCTGAAGTTAAAAACACATAAACAAATTAGACAATGACAATCAACATATGAAGAATTCTGGAATCCTAAAAAGAACCTTGCCTTGGACTTGGACACTAGTGCTAGTGTCCTTTGCATCTCACGAGACAAAAATGGAAAGTGCAGTGAACATTAGAGTTGGAAGGAGATCAAGATTCCACAAAGAAAACAACACCTTGGAAAGGGGCATTAGTGCCAGTTTCCCTGAAAATTCCACATTCTAAAATTCAAAAAATGGTCAATTATTAATCTCTACCTACTACCTTAGTCATCAAGGATTTGTTGTAATTCATCAATTTGCTTATTGTTTTGCATAATTAGGGTTTTAAGGGTATTTGAGCATTAAATTGATATATTAGTTGATAATATATGAGCTTCCACATCATTCCAAGTCACAACCTAACTTGTAGGTGAATCCTCTTGCAAAAGTGTGATTCAACTTGGTTGATATATCCTTGAATGTTTGGTGAGAAAGGAGGATTTAACCCACACATCCATTGAAACTAAAAACTACATCCAATCCCTCCTTTTGTTCATACTAAACACAAACATATGTGCTGGTGTTGTTTATTTTTATCCATGATGCTTCATATGCAAAGTTTCTCTCTACATCCTAGCACTACATGAAATTGCTTCTTCTTGTAGCTTTCAATTCAACTCTACAATGGGTGAACCACATTGAGCTAGATGAATTGAGATAGGATTTTTAAAGGTACTCATTTCCTAACCATAATAATGAATATGAAATTTCCATGTGCCACAATCTCCCCTACCATCCCTTAAAACTTTCTCACATTAATGCTCTCAAGCCTCTTAAAACACCTCATTTGATCATTGTAGGTCTTGAAATTTTTAGGAATCTTCATTGGTAGAATGATGACTCCTTTATAGGGAAAATTTGAGTGGTGATTTTTTGACTTTTGAGGGATTGAAAATGGTAAATAGTACCAATTTTAATGGCAATATATACTTTTCCCCATATTTGATTTTAATTGCAGGCATATATATCACCCGTGAATTTATATTTTAATATCTTAAATAGCATTAGATTTCCATACTATTTATTATAGTTTGGTTCCAATCATCAAGACATTTTAGAGGCAACTTTTAATTTGGGTCTAATTGCCTATTGTGAGAATTTTCATTCTAGAAATTTAGGTTTCAATCATACCTTTTTACATTAATTACGGGCATACGATGGTGTGATCATTTGAGACCCAACCCCTGATTCCTATTATGTGAATACTTTAGCATTGACATGTGGGCATGACTATGATATCATGTTTAGATGATTGTACTATTTCTTTATGTTGATACTAGTGTGTGTAGATTTATGTGACTATGGTATTTTTTACATTCAAAAATTGTGCATGGGTTATTTGAATTGATGTGTTTATTATAATGACATGAATAATTTAGATATTAGAATTATATATATATATATATATATATATATATATATATATATATATATGCTTGAGTAATTTAACATGATTTAAAGATGGTACATGAATTTATGACTTCATGTTTCAAATTAAATTTTGAGATTTAGTTTAACTAGATATTTTGTTAGATAATGATTAGATTATGGAAATTGAATAATGTACATGTATGGTTATTTTAAAAGTTTCTTTGGCTATTTTTGTTTGATATAATGATATTTAAAATTGAAGTGTGTAGGTGGGTGGCCATGGCAATATAATTTGGAGACTTCCAAGAAACCTCTGTTATCTATACCCTATTTATCCAAGCCTAATCCATAGAATAGATTTAAGACTTATATGGTCATGTGATTGTGTAAGGGTTGAATTTGTTTATTTAAATTTTATTGATGGATTAATTCTAATGTTTGGGTGTGTCGAATAAGCTTCCATGATTTAATTTTTATTTTACATCAATTTTTTTAATTTTGGAATGGGATAAGAGAGTAATCTTTTTGGAAGACAAGTTTTGGAAAGATTCTCTTTAAGATAAATTTTTTGGGAAAGTTTCCTCCTCATTGTCCACTTCCAACATGTGGGAAAAAATATATATATATTTTTTTAATTTTTGGAAATTAGAGGATTTTTATCTTTTTCTCTTTAGGGTGTCTTTTTGGGGTTTTGGGGGAAGAAAATGTGTGAGAAGAGATTTTAAAAAGGATTTTTGGAAAAAAAAAATTAAGGAAGAAGGAAGAATTTCTTGAGAAGGATTCTTGGATAAGCATTGGGAATGAAAAGGCTTCTCCTAACTTGGGGAAGCATGAGGTATTGGTGCAATCATGGTAGGAGGGTTAACATAATGAACTATCTAGACCATGCAGTAAGAGTAAACACAACAGAAACAACTCAAGGAAATGGAACAAATGTATATTCAATTATTTAGTATTTCATAGAATTCAAATAGAGATTGGCTGGCAACATGTGGGCTTAGAATTAGGGCTCACAGGCTTGATTGCATATATGCGTATGATAAAGTTTTGAAGCTTCCTTCACCAGAAAATAAATAAGCTATCTATCTAGAACTTAGTAACTTATGAACTACTTTCCTAAGGATCTATTACATCAATATATATATCAATTCCAAATCATAAGATTCCTTCACGTTGGCCAAAGAGGGTCACAAACTCCTATGAAGAGCTATAACATGTGTACACGGATAGGTCAGAGCTAATTGCATAGAACTCCTCCGCAAATGAATGGAATGATGTGCGAATCTTTGAAGAAGGTTAGCCACAAACCAAAGATCATTGAATGATGTGTCATTATGCTTTACAGATTGGGAAACACTTCCACAAATCTCTCCTTTAGCTGGTTGTCTATGATTATCAGGATGCTCTATTATGAGAAAATAGTTGATCTTCTGATAGCGATATCTTTCTGGTAATGATGTGTGGATCTCTAAATTCTGGATATGATGTAGACGAATGAATGTAGATGCTAAGTCCAACTCTGCAAGGTCTAAAATACAACTGCGGTAGAATGTGGACCAAAATACAGAAACTATTGCTGACTGAGCTACCTGAACTAAACTAAAAAATGAAAAGAAACAAACTAAACTGCAAACAAACTGAAATGCAAATGGTTTTGGTTGATGCAAGATTGCTCTTGAACTAGGGATGCTCCTACATCAAACATCTGGGGTTATTGAAAAAGTGAGTCCCTCACTTGCTAGGGCTAGGGGAAAACTAAGATGGTCCACCTCAGCCTGAGAAGTCCATGATGAATCTTCTTCTGGTCTTCCTTTCCACTTCACAAGGTATTCTTTTTATTGTCTTCCTCTAGTATTGCATCCAATTCTGTTGTCTAGAATGTCTTCAATCTACTCTAGTGCTTGTTGTGGTAACTGCTTCTTCAAGCCTTCTTCCATGTTGTCTTTGAACTTTGCTTCATGATACTGATAAAGGTCTGTAATGTTGAAAATAGGTGATATACCCAAGGTCTCCAGTAATTCCACTTCATATGCATTTCCTAAATCAAATTTTCTGAGTATCTTACAAGGTCTAAACTTCTTCATCTTCAGCTTGTTATATGTCCCAACTGGAAATCTTTATTTTCTCAGATATACCATCACTTCATCTCCAACTTCAAATTCCTTATGTCTTCTCTTCTCATCAGCCTTCTCTTTGTACTTACTATTCATATTATCCAAATTCTTCTTTACTTGATCATGTATTGTCTTCATGTGTTCTACAAATTCTTTTGCTTCTGCATTTCTCTTTCGTCTGTACTGATATCTCTTAATTTAGCTACTCCTCTAGGATTCATTTCGGTAACAATCTCAAAAGTTGTTCTTCTAGTACTTCTATTCAATGAATGATTATATGCAAACTTTGCTTGTGGTAGAATCAAATCACAACTTCATGTCTTGTCTCTAACCAAACATCTCAACAAGTTTCCCAAACTCCTTTTCACTACCTCTGTCTGTCCATCGGTCTGTGGATGAAAAGTTGAACTAAAATTCAAATTTGTCTTCATCTTCTTCCATAGTGTCCTCCAAAATATCCAATAAAGTTTGTGTCTCTATCTGAAACTATACTCTTAGGTAATCCATGTAATCTCACAATCTCCTTGAAAAATAGGTTAGCTACATGCACTGCATCGGTTGTCTTCTTACAAGGTATGAAGTGAGCCATCTTTGAAAATATATCCACCACTAGAAATATTGAATCATATCCTATATGTGTATTCAGAAATCCCATCACAAAATCCATGCTTATTTCTTCCCAAGGTCTCTCTAGTATTGTTAAAGATTTATACAATCCAGTATTCTGACTACTCCCTTTTGCAACTTGACAAACTCTACAACTCTGCATAAGTTTCCTAACATCCTTATGTATCTGAGGCCAAAAGTAGTTTTCACTTACCAAAGCCACTATCGTTTCAATGCCAAAATGTCCTACCAATCCACCAATGTGTTTCTCCTTGATCAAATTATCCCTCATTGAACTTCTAGGTATGCATAATTGGCTTCCTTTGAACAACATATCCTCCTGAATGAAATAATCTAGTCACTTACTCCTATCTATCACAATAGGTTCCTTACATGCTTTCCAAGGTTCTGCAAAATCAGTGTCTCCCTCATACATGCTCTTCAATTCATCAAAACCCAACACTTCAACTCTCATCTCTGTCAACAAGTTTCTTCTTCTACTCAATGCATCAACAACTTTGTTTGATTTTCCACTCCTATGCTTCAACACAAAAGTATAACTCTGCATGAACTCTACTCATCTCATATGTCTCTGATTCAACTTACCTTGAATATTCAAATATTGCAAAGCTTAATGTCTCCACTTCTTCAAGGCTTGAATTATGGCATAGAATTCTTGATCATAAACTGAATATCTTCTCCTTGCATCGTTCAACCTCTCACTAAAATATGTTATAGGTTAATCTTCTTGACTTAACATTGCTCCAATTACATTTCCACTTGCATCATAATCAACTTGAAATACCTTATTGAAATCTGGTAATGCCAACATAGGTTTCTTTGTCACTTTTTGCTTCAACAACTCAAAACTTTTATCTTCTCCATATGTCTACTTGAAATCTTTTCTGTCACCTCTCACTGTTTCTGTCATAGGGTTACAAACTGAACTAAAATTTCTGATGAACTTCTAGTAGAAACTAGCCAATCCATGAAATGATCTCACTTCTCCAATGCTCTCCAGTGTAGGCCATTCAACAATTGCTCTCACTTTCTCAAGGTCCATCTTCAATCTTTCCACAGAAATCACAAATCCCAAATACACTAGTTCTTCCTTCATGAAACTACACTTCTTGATGTTTATCAGCAATTTCTCTTCTCTCAACCTTTGCAAAACTTATCTAATATGCCACAAATGTTCTTCTTTTGTTTTACTGAAAATCAAAATGTCATCCAAGTACACAATAACAAACTTACCCAAGAATTTCTTCAAGACTTCATTCATCAATCTCATGAAAGTACTAGGTGCATTTGTCAATCCAAAGGGCATCACTAACCACTCATACAATCCTTCATTTGTCTTAAAAGTAGTCTTCCATTCATCACCTTCTCTGATTCTGATTTGATGGTATCCACTTTTCAAATCTATCTTTGTGAAATATCTTGCTCCACTCAAACAATCCATGATATCATCCATCATAGGTAAAGGAAATCTATACTTAACTATGATCTTGTTTATTTCTCTAGAATTAGTACACATTCTCCATTCTCCATATTTCTTTGGTGCTAACAATGTAGGTACTACACAAGGACTCAAGCTTTCTTTGATCAAACCTTTTATCAACAACTCTTGTATCTATCTGTTCAATTCTTCATTCTCTGCTGGTGTCATTCTATGTGCTGCTTTGTTAGGCAAACTTGCTCCTAGTATAAGATCCATGTGATAACTAGTACTCCTTATTGGTGCCAATCCTTCAGGTACATTATCTAATATGATGTCTTCATACTCTGTCAACAACTCCTTTATCTCCTTCGGTGGTGATTCTTCAGTCTCTTTCTTCAATGTTTCAGGCTTCTTAGGAATCAAAGTATAACACATACTCTCATGTCTTAAACCATCAAGAAATTTTCTTCCATCTACCAAACAAATTCTAGCATTTCCACATACCATATCTTTAGGATCATCCTCCAAAGGAATCAAAGTAATTCTTTTTCCATTGGATGTTAGTATATGTATTATTTCTCCCATCATGTATATCTTTTCTATCATACTGCCAAGGTCCACCCAACAAGATATGACAAACATCCATAGGCATAATATCACACAAGACTTCATCATGATAAGATCCAATATGAAATTTCACCAAACATTGCTCACTCACCAGTACCTTATGATCATCTTGAATCCATGCTATCTGATAAGGCTTAGGGTGTTTCAATCTTTCCATCTTCAGCTTAGTCACCATCTCCTCTAAAACTAGGTTATCAGAACTACCACTATCAATTACAACTTTGCAACACTTACCTCCTGATTTGCATCTTGTTCTAAACAAACTCTTTCTCTATGGTGGTTCCTCATTTGTTTCTACTTGAAATAGTTCTCTTTTCATCACAATTAATTCTCCTTTCTAAGGTTTTCCAACTGAGCTCGATGATACAACAGGTTCTTCTTCTACGTAGGCTACTCTTTCACTGTTCTCTATTTTCTTGCTTGTACTACCCTGATTACATTCAAATTCTCTATGTCCTTCACCTCCACACTTGAAACAACTACCTCTAAATGTTCTCTTATCGAATCCTTTTCCTTCTCTTTTGTATCCTTTATTCTAGTATTCACTAGGGTTTCCTCTATGGTAAAAATTTATGTCATCTCTCCAGTAAGCATTATTATCCCTATCATCCTTCTTAAATGGGCTGCCAAACTTGTTCTACTCTAGTTGTGATCTGTCTCCTCTAGAATAAGTCTTGCCTCTCTAAAATTTACCTCCTTTGCTTCTCTGTCTCTGATCATGCCTCTTATTCAACTTCTCTTCAACTTTCAGGGCAAACTGATATGCTTCTTCCAAAGATGTCATCCTTACCAAGCTTAGTTCTTCTTGAATGTTCAATCTCAATCCATTGATGTATCTAGCCACTTTCTCTTTACTTGCTTCACTATGTCCTATTCTTATAATCATCTTGTGAAATTCTTCAGTATACTCCTTCATAGATTTCTCCTTTTGTCTCAGGTTTTGCAATCTCTTCAATAGTTCTAACTCATAATCAACAAGTATGAATTGACTCTTCAGTTTTGTCACCATCCTATCCCACTTTGTAATCTTTTCTTTCTCTCTTCTATTTATTTCCAACTAGACTTCTTTCCACCATATAGCAGCATGTCCCTTCAATTTTGTCTTTGCAAATTTCACCTTCTTCGGATCTTCAATCTCCTCATATTCAAAGTATTCTTCCATGTCATTTATCCAGTCAATCAATTCTCCAGGGTTCAAATTACCAGTATAGTTTGACACATCAATTCTAGGTCTCTTTCCAATCTTTGAAATGGCTCACAGCATATTTACTTGGTCTGATTCTTCTTCTTCATCACCTCCTAGGGTTTCACCAATTTGTTCAACAAATTGAAATTCTTCTTCATCATCACTTTCAACATTAGGTCTCGGTGTCAATCCTCTTCATCTATCTCCTTCACTAGAATCCAAGTGAATTTGCATCATTTTCATCATTTCCATCATCTCATCCATTCTACCAGCCATTGTTCCAACAACAGTAACTCTCCTCGTTGGCATCTTCCTGGGATCAAGTGCAAACTCCTCAAGTTCGGTGATTGGGCTACAAGGTGACAACTACCTCTCAATCGGTGATTGGTTGTGACACAAGTGACTTGCCTCAATTTGGTGATCTATTTACAACAAGATCTTATGGAATTTCCTCGCCATTTTCGCTCAATTTGCTCCCAAAGATCCAAACTTTCACTCTGATACCACTTGGTGCAATCACGGTAGGAGGGTTCACAGAATGAACTATCTGAACCTCACAAAAAGAGTAAACACAATGGAAACAACTCAAGGAAATGGAACAACTGCATATTCAGTCATTTAGTATCTCATAGAATTTAAATAGAGATCGATCGAAAACATGCGGGCTTAGAATTAGGGCTCATAGGCCTGATTGAATACATGCACAAGATAAAACTTTGAAGCTCCTTTGCCAGAAAATGAATAAGCTATCTATCTAGAACTTAGTAACTTATGAACCACTTTCCTAAGGATCTATTACAACAATATATATCAAGTTTGGGTCATAAGATTCCTCCACATCGGCCAAAGAGGGTCACAAACTCCTATGAAGAGCTATAACATGTGTACATGGATAGATCAGACCTAATTGCATAGAACTCCTCCGCAAATGAATGGAATGATGTGTGGATCTTCGGGAAAGGTCAGCCACAAACCAAAGATCATTGAAGGATGTGTCATTATGCTTTATAGATTGGGAAATGCTTCCGTAGATCTCTCCTTCAGCTGGTTGTCTATGATTATTATGATGCTCTGTTCTGAGAAAACAGTCCATCTTTTGATAGCGATATCTTTCTGGTAATGATGTGCAGATCTCTAAATTTTAGATATGATGTAGATGAATGAATGTAGATGCTAAGTCCAACTCTGCAAGGTTTGAAATACAACTGTGGTAGAATGTAGACCAAAATACAGAAATTGTTGCTGACTGAACTACCTGAACTGAACTGGAAAATGAAAAGAAACAAACTAAACTGCAAACAAACTGAAATGCAAATGTTTTTGGTTGATGCAAGATTGCTCTTGAAACAGGGGTGGTCTTGCATTAGGTATGATTTGTATGATGCTAATTTGTTTGAAAAATTGTAATTATATGTATTTTTGGTTATATGAAAATTGTCTAGATTTATTGCATGTCAATTGTGTGTGAAAGTCCTTTATTTTCTTTTGGGAAAGGTTGTATGGGAGCGCATCTATCCTGTTGGGGTTTAGAGCCTCCCATGTAATGGGGTTTGAGAGAGGTGTGGAGCCTCTCTTGGGGGATTTATTTTGTATGTGATGGTGTTGTGGAGTAACTTGATTATGAAGTTTGAATGTGGCATGGCTGTCCTAATTTTTTAAATTTATGGAGTTATAGGAAATTTTTAAAATATACATATTAATAGGAAAGTATTCATAAAAAATATATATTAAAATAGTGTTAGTTTATATAAACATTAGAATTTTAGATAATTAGAAGGTTGTTAGATATTCTAATATTAGCACTCCACTTTCTTAGTTATAAATTAGCTATTTAATTTCTTATGACTACTTTTTAATTAAGACTTCTTTTTATTAATTGATGAGTTGTAATCCTTGCTTTAGGTTTTCATATTATTCTTTTAATATAAATTATTTCTCTTTAAATCAAATAATCAAAACTATTTTGTGTGAATTATTTAAATACTTAAAAAATGAATAAATTATTTACTATCTTTATATAAGTTGTACACAATTTCTATTAGTATGAATTTCTTAATTAATTATCTTTTATGAATAACGTATTTAAATTATTTAATATATAAATATAAGTAAGCAGTGTATTTAAATTTTTTTAAAGTAATTTTGTTATTTATCTTTTAGACTATATAAAATTTTAATTATTTTAAAATTGTGATACAGTTATCATTGCAACTAGTTTAGTATTATAGATTTAAATTATTTCTCTTGTTATAATTTATTGCAAGAAATGATTTTTCTTTCCTTTTAATTTTGAAAACATTGCCGAGAAATCAACCTTGAGTACTTTTCCCTTTAAAAACATGTGAATAATATATGAGGATCCATAGTTAAATGTTTCTTATTTTCAATTTTTAGTTTATCTTCAACTATTTATTTGTTAATGAAAGAAAAAAAATTGTAGTTCCATTTGTGTTCTCCCATGTGTATGTATGTGTACAAGAGGGGCATTACATTTGGGATCAGAGCCAGGTTTCCAACACTTTGGGAACTTTAGGGATTTGTTGGGGTCTGGTTGATGAATACACTTTGTGCAAGTGAATGTTGTAGGATGATTAAGAATATATGGTTGTTGAAATTTATCTTTTTCTAAAATTTGAGTTCTAATTGCTTGATTCTTCCATCTTATTTTAAAACATTGAGTAGGTTAAAAAGGATGTGATTAATGATGCAAAGCATCCAAGTCATTGTGAGTTCCTAGTATAGATACTTAAATGGTATGTGTTGATGTTTTGTAATCCCATAGCTTGAAATTCAAGGGCTTAATGGCATGGCATTAAATGATAATTAGTGGATTTTTAATTATTTTGATCAATGTGAAGTATCCAACTCCATGTATCTTGTTTAGAGATGTTTTGAAATAGATTCAACCTCTTAGAAAAGTGATATAATTCACCTTGCTATAGGTAGTCCACCTTAGTTTAGGATGTAAACTAAAACTTTCCATGAGTGCACCTTGTTCATCTCAAAATTGAGTCCTGCTATCCTAACTTAGAATCTTAAAATATTGTCTTAACATATGTCTCATTGTGACTTCCTAGACATTTGTGCCTTAAAAATTATTTTAATGTTAGTAGTATTTTTCTAATTGATGAGTGTTTTCAAGATAGAAATAGGTTATATTAAGGACGCATAAGACATGCAGTCTCTAGTATTAATTTTTTTTCATGATCTCATGCTATAGGATAGAATAATGCAAATAAGTAAAGGTTAGAGCCAAATGTGTTAGAGTACATAGAGATAAGTATTGTAGACACCCAAATTTGTCCAAAATTTGTCCATGTCTTGCAACACCTAGTCAAAAACTTTATCCTAAACATAATGTAGCATTTTGTCCTAATCCAACTAATCCATTAGCCAATTAATTAAATAAATCTTATTTATTTAATTAAAATCCCTTCATAATCCCACTTTCTAATTAATTAAATAAATTTTATTTATTTATTTAATTTCTCTTATCACTTATCTTCATCTTTCATTATAAGCCGACATGTGTGCATCTTTTATTTGAAACATGTGTGGTACTACATCTTTCATTTAATATTTTTCACATGTAGTACTTTTTTATGTATAGAATCACACATAAGCCTTATCTTCCCTCCACTTGTCATTTACACATTCACCTATGACTATTATTTCATTCAAGCCATTCACATAGACACCAAATCTCCATTGTTGATTGATTTTTGTTGAGTTCTATATAAACACTCTCTCATTCCATACTACATCTATCCATCATTTTTATATAGCATTTACATTATCATCTTGAGCATATTGAACATTCTAGCATCCATCTAGCTTATTATCATTATCATCCATCTATTATGGCAGCTTTAATCTTCATAATTGTTCATTGTTGAAGAAGCAATCCACATTACAAACAAGGAATCATACAATCTAGGTGATATTGTTCTTGAATTGCATGCTTTTGATTTCACTTGGGTTTGATTCTTTGATGTTGGTAGGATTAAGTTTCATTTGTAATGCTTGATCTTATTAATTTGATTTTTACCTATCACAAGTATATAGGGATATGCATATGACTATATGCTCTTTTTGGTATCTATTAACATTGTGAACTAGAATTACTTCTTGTACAATTATTGTGTATGGAAAAGTCCTTACAAATTACCACTATCAGGAATTGAAACATTTGTAGGATATAGTACCTTCTAGGAGTGTATGTGTGTCCATTGGATAATAATAGAAATTATTACACAATAAATTATTGGTATTCACATTAGTTGGTAGTGATATAAGTTACACAATGTATATATTTTGGAAACATCCATAAAATAATAGGAAATGTTGGATGATAGTAGATAACCTGTTATTATGGCATCCTTAATCAGTGTGTGTTTAGTGGTCATTTTACCTAGCATAGGTAGTTGTTACTCCATGGGTGCATTAGAAAACCAAATCCCTTGCTTGTTGTTTAATGTTAGTGTAATTAAATATTTAATTACACTTTATTAAGTTGACTTAGGGCTTATTTTAGTCTTAGGTTATTCTTAAGTCATATTAGGGTTTTTCTCTAACTTGCAAATATAAAAGCAAGTTCTCACATGTAATTCATTAATCCAATTCATTAATTGCATCCAAGATTGTGCAAATTCATCCTCTTTTCTTTTTTCTCTTGTAGAAGGTAAATCCTGGTGGCTTGAGTCAATCAGTGACTCTCACATGGTATCAGAGCTCTAGATCTGCAAACCTCTTCTCATATCTGAGAAAATTTTAGGAAAGAGCTTTAGCAGGGAGCATTTTTTAGAAAAAAAAACCTCACCATTGAGCTTAGAAGGCCGAAAAGCCCTATTTTCATATAAGGCACTCTATATATTGTTGACATAAAATTTATGGGTATTTTTTGGTGGTTTCAAGAAATTTAGGTTTGTGAAATCTGTACAACCTGTATGGAATCCGTATGGTAGTATGAAACCTTAATTTACATCCCACATTAATTTTTGTGCCCTTATTATTTGAGTTAATTTTGATTTTAGAGTTGCCTCAGTTTGTGTGCCATCTTGATTTCCATGTTGCCTAGATTTTCATGCCATCTCAATTTCTATGCATAGGTATTGTATATTAAAAATTTGGATTAGCTGAAATGATGAAACAAATGCATGCATTACCCAAACCCAAACCTTCAATACACCTTGAATGATATGCACAAGATGACGGCTTGATTGATACCTGCAAGGTGATGGATGCAATATGAAGAAAGATGCAAGATGAAGAAGGAAATTGATGCAAGGGAGAGATTAATGAATATGATTGAATGTTGGTTGCTCAATATTTTGGTAGCATAACGGTATGAAATTAGATTGTATCCCCCTAAATGGCTTAGAGGAGGCTAGGTTTATAGGAAAGACCTAGTTTGAATGGATGGACAGGATTGATTAGGGTTTGGAAGACATGGATGGCTAGGATTGATTAGGTTTCCTTGCACCTCAAGAAATCGTAGTCATGTGACAAGTGTGCGAAGGAGAATGAAAGGAATCTAATTCAAATATTTTATTTGAATTAGCTTGCACATGTGACTTGTATTAAATGGAAGATGTACTAACCCACATGAGACAAATAGGGAAGTGGACAAGTGTTGTCTTGTGATGAAAGGAATCTAATTTAAATAAAAGATTATTTAAATTAGTTTGACATGTGAAGGGATTAAGAAGAGGATGGAGACATGTGACATGTGTCGTAATGTGATGAGAGGTTAGGAAATAATTCAATTTTTTTTAATTTGAATTATGTGAGACATGTGAAGGGTTATTATTAACTAAACAAATGGGACTTATTTAGTTAATTGGAATGTGATTAAGTGGGATTAATTAAATAAAGTGAATTTATTTAATTAATCAAGAAGGTGATTAAGTTGGATAGATGAGATGGGGAATTAATTAAATAAATGTGATTTATTTAATTAATTGGCTAAGTGATTATGATAGGATTAGGAGTGGGGTAAGTGGGATTTGTAAGTGGGATGAGGTTGGATGACCTAGGACCTAGGGCAAAACACACAAGGTCATGTTGACAACGTGCTATGTCAAGACATGGATATTTTTTAGTGTCTACAGGTATAGCTAAGTTTTTTTATTAATTTCTTAATAAAAAAGGATTTTTTTTTCTGAGGGATAGGCTCAAAGGTTTATGCCCTGGTTGCATGGGTGACCAGAACCTAGCTTCTAGATGCTAGCCCCTAGACTATTAGATCCTCGTCATATGAGTGACCAGAGACTTAGTCCCCAGCCTCTAGAGACTCAACACCTAGTCACATGGGCATCTAGGAGCTTCTGTAGTGGTTTTTTTGCCTCTTTTCCCTAAAGGAGTAGTTTTGGTAAATTGAGCATATCTTGAGCATACAGAGTCAGATTTTTGAAAATAAATAGGCATCAAAAAGCTAGTTTTGAGCACCACCTAGTGGTATAAACATTTTTTCCAGATTTTGTGGTTGCTGACATCTATTGCTATTTGAAGTCTAGATCAATGTTTTGGCCTTTGAGCTCATATCTTTTTGCCACAATCTCCAATTTTTGTAATTTTTTCAGCATTGGAAAGGTACTGAGGAGCTCTGAACAGCCATCCATGCACTTTTTTGGATTGATCCCTAGGTTTTATTTAGTCAATTTGTCAACTTTATGGCTTCTATTTGATATTCTAGACATTTTGGCACATGAGAAAGTTATGTTTGTTTTCTTGGGCTTCATTTATCAGGATTGATACATATTCAGATTGTTGATCTCTAATCTAATTTATTTGAGGAGATATCATGGGTTTTGCTATTCACCCTTCTGTGGTAACATTGGGTAATGATAATTATGAGTCTTGGCAAAAGGGCATCTTGACACATCTTAGGTGGCTTAATCTTTTGCCTTATCGTTATGGACTCATACCTGAAACAAATACACGTGGGAGGAAACTGGAATGGGGAAATTATATTGATCATATTGTAGGATTGATTTGTTCTAGTGTTGATTTTGACACTATGTGTTCTATCTCACATATTGAGTGTCCACACACTCTTTGGACTAGCATTTGGGAGATATATGGAGATCCACATATCTCTCCCTTCCCAGATGATCTTGCTATGGATTGCAACATACCCCTTGATGATGCAGATTGCATACCTTTTGATGATGATGCATTAAGGAGCTTGCATATTTGACAGGTCTTGCTAGTTCAGATGAAACATATACTTCTCTTGCTTCTCCTACTCCTCTTATCAAGATCACATCTTTATTACCTATTACTACATCATATTCTTTGCAGAAAGACATTATTAATCTTCCAGAGATAGCCCATTGTGAGACATATCTACTAGATATATCATTGTTGTTTGTAGAGTCCCACCTTACAGATTTGGAGGACCACATTAAGGACATATGTCTTCTATTTAATGATAGATTTAATGGAGTTGCATCACCATCATCTTCTTCAGAGATTGTTCTTCATCCTCCTATTATGTCACATTTTTGCAGTGGATTGGAGACATTTGAGCAGTTTTTAGGAGCATCATTATTGTCTTTGGATCATGTGCAGAGTTCAAAGACATTTATCCTTCTTCTTGTATATTCCTATCTAGAATGGGAAGACATTATGCACACATCTATAGTTCTATTTCTTCTCAAGGGGAAGAATGTTGTTCAATGCTCATGGGTCTTAATCTTTATTCTGTGTTGAACACTTTCTAGCACTGCAGGAGTCACCTTGAGGAGTAGCTGCTTGGTCTCTCTTCTCATCTTTGTTTTGGGAGGGAGATTTTCCTCAAATGGGGTTTCATCCTTCTCACTTCTGGGGGGGTCATTAGATCTTCTATCTTCTTCCTTTCTTATGGGGGGCATTCATGATTGTACTTTTGTGATGGATTTAGTTCTTAGGGGTCTTAGTGTTATTCCTTCTTCCATCAAATGTTCATGTACTTGTTGTATGGAGAGGAGTTTTCTCCCACTTGGTTTTTCTCCTTGCTCTCCACTTTATGAGAGATTCTTGTTATTCATGCGTACCTAACATGGCCTTGTAGTTGGCATCCATTCTTGCATTAGTTGCATGTCTTTCATCTCTCCCTAAGTTGCACTTAAGGGGGGTGTTGATGTAATTAAATATTTAATTACACTTTATTAAGTTAAATTAAGGCTTATTTTAGTCTTAGGTTATTCTGAAGTCATATTAGGGTTTTTATCTAACTAGCAAATATAAAAGTAAGTTCTCACATGTAATTCATTAATCCAATTCATTAATTGCATCCAATATTTTGAAAATTCATCATCTTTGCTTTTTTTTCTTATAGAAGGTAAATCCTAGGTTTTGCAAGTGTTCTTAGTGGCTTGAATCAATCAGTGACTTTCACATGGTATTAGAGCTCCAGATTTGCAAGCCCCTTCTCAGATCTGGGAAATGTTTGGGCAAGATCTTTTACAAGGTGCATTTTTGAGCAAAAAGCCTCACCATTCAGCTCAGAAGGCCCAAAAACCCTTATTTTCATATAAGGCACTCTGTATTTTGATGACAACAAATTTTGGGGTTTTTTTTGGGTTTCAAGAAATTTAAATATGTGAAATCCATACAACTTGTACGATATCTGTATGGCTATACAACACCTTAATTTTTGTGCAACCTTGATTTTTGTGCCATCGTTACCTGAGCTAGTTTTGATTATGGAGCTACCTCCATTTATGTGCCATCTCAATTCACATGCTGGCTCGATTTCTGTGCCATCTCGATTCCTTTGCACTAGTAGAACTGAGTCTTTTATTAATTTCTTAATAAAAAAAGATTTAATTTTTATTTTTTGAAGGCTAGCCCCCAAGGTTTATGCCCTGGTTGCATTGGTGACTAGCACCTAGCTTCTAGGTGCCAGCCCCAGGCTATTAGATCCTTGTCATTTGAGTGACCAAAGCCTTAGGCACTAGTCTCTATAGACTCAACCCCTGGTCACCTGGGTGTCCAGGAGCTTTTGTAGTACATTTTTTGCCTCTTTGCCCTAAAGGAGCAGTTTTGGTAAATCGAGCATATCTTGAGCATACAGAGTTAGATTTTCAAAAACAAAAATCTGTTACAAAACTGGTTCTGAGCACCATCTAGTGGTGTAGGTATTGTTTCTAGATTATGTAGTTAGTGACATTTATTTCTATTTGAAGTTAGATCACTTTTTTGGCCTATGAGATCATATATTTTTGCCACAATCTCCAATTTTCATGATTCTTGTGGCATTGGAAAGGTACTGAGGAGCTCTACATATCCATCCATGCATTTTTTCTAGATACATCTCCTAGTATTATTTATTTAGTTTCTTGATTATATGGCTTCTATTTGATATTCTAGATATTTTAGCATTTGGAGAAGTTCTGTTTGTTTTCTTGGGCTTCATTTATTAGCATTGATACATATTTAGATTGTTGATCTCTAATATGATTTATTTGAGGATATATCATGGGTTTTTCTATTCACCCTTCTGTGGTGACATTGGGTAAGGATAATTATGAGTCTAAAAAAAAGTGCATCTTGACACATCTCAAGTGGCTTAATCTTTTGCCTTATTTTTTTGGACTCATACTTGAACCAGATACACCTAGGAGGAAATCTACATGGGGAAATTATATTGATCATCTTGTAGCATTGATTGGTTCTAGTGTCAATTTTGACACTATGTATTCTATCTCACATATTGAGTGCCCATGCACTCTTTAGACTAGCATTTGGGAGATCTATAGAGGTCCACATACCTCTTCATTTCCAGATGATCTTGCTATGGATTGCCACATACCCCTTGATGATGCAGATTGCATACCTTTTGATGATGATACAGTTGAGGAGCTTGCATATTTGATAGGTCTTTCTAGTTCCGATGATAGAGACTTCTCTTGCTTCTCATTCTCCTCTTATCAAGATCATGTATTTATTACCTATTGCTACAACAAATTCTTTGTAGCAAGACATTATCAATATTCCATAGATAGCTCATTGGGACACATATCTACCAGATATATCATTGTTGCTTATAGAGTCTCACCTTACAGATTTGGAGGGCCACATTGAGGACATGTGTCTTCTATTTGATGCTAGCTTCATCCTCCTATTCAGTCATAATTTTGCAGTGGATTGGAGACATTTGAGCAGTTTTCAGGAGCATCATTGTTGTCTTTGGATCATGTGCAGAGTTAAGAGACATTTATCCTTCTTTCTATATATTCCTATCTAGAATAGGAAGATATTATGCACACATCTATAGTTCTATTTCTTCTCAAGGGGAGGAATGTTCTTCGACATCCATGGGTCTTCATCTTTATTCTATGTCGAGCATCTTCCAGCACTACATGAGTCATCTTGAGGAGTGGCTTCATGGTCTCTCTTCTCATCTCTATTTTGGGAGGGAACATTTCCTCACATGGTGTTTCATCCTTCTCACTTTTGCAGACCTTCTCTCTTCTTCCTCTCTTATGGATGGGTATTCATGATTTTACTTTTGTGATGGATTCAGTTCTTGGGGGGCCTTAGTGTTAGTCTTTCTTCCATCACATGTTCATGTACTTGTATTTTCTCTCTTTTGGAGAGGAGTATTCTCCCACTAGGTTTTTATCCTCTCTCCATTTTTTGAGAGATTTTTGTTGTTCATGGGGTACCTAACATGGCCTTGTAGTTAGGACCCATTCTTGCATTAGTTGCATGTCTTTTTTTTCTCCCTAAGTTATACTTAATGGGTGTGTTGGTGTATTTAAATATTTAATTACACATTATTAAATTGACTTAGGGTTTGTTTGTCTTAGGTTATTCTTAAGTCATATTAGGGTTTTTCTCTAACTTACAAATATAAAAGCAAGTTTTCACATGTAATTCATTAATCCAATTCATTAATTGCATCCAATATTGTGCAAATTTATCGTTTTTACTTTTTTCTCTTGTAGATGATAAATCCTAGGTTTTGCATGTGATCTTGGTGGCTTGAGTCAATCAGTGACTCTCACATGGTATTAGAGCTCTAGATTTGCAAGCCCCTTTTTAGATTTGAGAAAATTTTGGGAAAGAGCTTTTGCAGGGTGTATTTTTGAGAAAAATAGACCTTCCCTTTGAGCTCAAAAGGTCCAAAAACCCCTATTTCCATATAAGGCACTCTCTATTGTTGTGATGGAAAATTTCTAGGTATTTTTTGGGGTTTCAAGAAATTTAAGTCTGTGAAATCCGTACTTGAATGGAATACGTACAAGTGTATGACACCTTGATTACTATGCAACCTTGATTTGTATACCATTGTTATCTGAGATGATATTTATTTTGGAGCTACTTTGGTTTATGTTCCATCTCTATTTTTGTGCCACCTCGATTTCCATGCCATCTCAATTTTTGTGCATAGGTACATCAAATTTTTTTATTATATTCTTAATGAAAAAAGAATTTTTTATATTTTTTTAGGGCTAGTCTCCAAGGTGTATGCCCTGGTTGCATGGCTGATCAGCACCTAGCTTCTAGGTGCTAGCCCCCAAGCTATTAGATCCTGGTCATATGAGTAACCAGAGCCTTAGCTGCTAACCCCCAGAGACTCAGCCCCTGGTCACATGAGTGTCCAAGAGCTTCTGTAGTGCTTTTTTTGTCTCTTTGCCCTAAAGGAGCAGTTTTGATAGATCAAGCATATCTTGAGCATACAAAGTTAGATTTCCGAAAACAAATAGGCATTAGAAAGCTAGTATTAAGCAACATCTAGTGGTGTAGGTATTTTTTTCAGATTTTACAATTGGTGAAATTTATTCTTCTTTGAAGTCTAGATTAGTTTTTTGGCCTCTGAGCTTGTATCTTTTTTCCATGATCTCCAATTTTCACAATTCTTGTGGCGTTGGAAAGGTATTAAGGAGCTATACATAACCATCCATGTACTTTTCCTAGATTCGGTCCCAGGTATTATTGATGAAGGGGTAAATCATAAAACACACAATAACAGAAATTGCACACAAAAAATAGAATGATAGTTTATTAATATGGGCAAAACATTACATTACAGAAGCTCAAATACAATCAGAGGATGAATCCCCTACAGGCTGCAACACATTACAGTTCCCTCCCTCAAGACTCTAAAATCTTCAGCCTTCTGTAATTCCCAAATCAACTAGGGTTTCTAATTTCCCTGTCTTTCTTGACTCTACACCTTCTCCCTTAACTCTACTACCCTAAGGGTTCTCAAAATGGTTATATATAGCCCTTTTTGGTGACCACCAGCTTAATTTTGAAATTTGTATCTCCCTCCAAAAATAGGTCAACTTCACAGGGCCATAACTTTCGATCTGACCATTGGATTTTCAATTATAATACCTTTTCGGAAAGCTCTCAAAAAGACAATGGAGCGCAAACAGTACCAATAGGTAGACTGCTTGGGTTTCCCACCAAATTTTAGGCCCATCCGGAGCCTCTAAGTGCCTCAAATTTGACTTTGAATATTTCAATAGGATTTTTGGAATTTGAAATTTTAATATCTCACAAATGACAAATGATATTGAAGTGATTTCTTCACCATTAGCTTCAATTCACCATTCTGGAGGTCCATACAAGATTTTGTATCCAGCCGTACACAAATGCAAACTTACTAAAAATAGTAACCCTGCCAAATTTAGCCCTTACTGAAAAGAAACAACACATTTTTTTGTGTTTTGGTTGATGCAAGATTGCTCTTACACCCTAGATGCTCCTGCATCAATTATTTATTTAGTTTTTCAGTTTTATGGCCTTTGTTTGATATTCTGGTCATTTTGGCACCTCAAGAAGTTCTATTTGTTTTCTTGGGCTTCATTTATTAGCATTGATACATATTCAAATTGTTGATCTCTGATATGATTTATTTGAGGAGATATCATGGGTTTTGTTATTCACCCTTCTATGGTAACATTGGGTAAGTACAATTATGAGTCTTGGCAAAAGGGCATATTGACACATCTCAAGTGGCTTAATTTTTTGCCTTAGCCTTATGGACTCATATCTGAACTAGATACACCTGGGAGGAAATCTATATGGGGAAATTATATTGATCATATTGTATGATTGATTGTTTCTAGTGTTGATTTTGACCCTATGTGTTCTATCTCACATATTAAGTGTCCATGCGCTCTTTGGAATAACATTTGAGAGATCTATGGAGATCCACATATCTCTCCATTCCCAGATGATCTTGCTATGGATTGCCACATACCACTTGACGATGCAGATTACATACCTTTTGATGATGATATAGTTGAGGATCTTGCATATTTGATAGGTCTTGCTAGTTCAAATGACATAGAGACTTCTCTTGCTTCTCCTTCTCCTCTTATCAAGATCACATCTTTATTGCCTGTTACTACATTAGATTCTTTGCAGCAGGACATTATCAGTCTTCCAGAGATAGCTCATTGGGACACATATCTACTAGATATATCATTATTGTTTATAGAGTCCCACCTTATAGATTTGGAGGACCACATTAAGGACATATGTCTTGTATTTGGTGACATCTTCGATGGAGTTGCATCACCATCATCTTCTTAAGAGATTGTTCTTCATCCTCCTATTCAGTCATAGTTTTGTAGTAGATTGGAGATATTTGAACAATTTTTAGGAGCATCATTGTTGTCATTCAGTCATGTGCAGAGTTCAGAGACATTTATCATTTTTCATGCATATTCCTATCTGGAATGGGAAGACATTATGCACACATCTATAGTTCTATTTCTTCCCAAGGGGAGGAATGTTTTTTGAAATTCATGTGTCTTCATCTTTATTTTGTGTTCAACATCTTCCAGCAGTACAGGAGACATCTTGAGGAGTGGCTGGATGGTCTCTCTTCTCATCTCTATTTTGGGAGGGAGCATTTCCTTGTAGGGGGTTTCATCCTTCTCACTTCTAGGGGGTCATCAAACCTTCTCTCTTCTTCTTCTCTTATGGGTGCATTCATGATTGTACTTTTGTGATGGATTCAATTCTCGGGGGTTCTTAGTGTTAGTCCGTCTTCCATCACATGTTCATGTACTTGTATTTTCTCTCTTTTAGAGAGGAGTTTTCTCCCACTAGATTTTTCTCCTTTCTCTCCATTTTATGAGAGATTCTTGTTGTTCATGGGTACCTAACATGCCCTTGTAGCCAGGACCCATTCTTGCATTAGTTGCATGTCTTTCATTTCTCCCTAAGTTGTACTTAAGGGGGGTGTTGGTGTAGTTAAATATTTAATTACTTTTTATTAAGTTGACTTAGAGCTTATTTTAGTCTTAGGTTATTCTTAAGTCATATTAGGATTTTTCTCTAACTTGCAAATATAAAAGAAAATTGTCACGTGTAATTCATTAATCTAATTCATTAATTACATTTAATATTGTGCAAATTCATCCTCTTTGTTTTTTTCTCTTGTAGAAGGTAAATCCTAGGTTTTGCAGGTGATACTGGTGGCTTGAGTCAATCAGTGACTCACACGGTATCAGAGCTCTAGATCTGCAAGTCCCTTCTTGGATCTAGGGAAATTTTGGGCATGCACTTTTGCAGAGTGCATTTTTGAGCAAAATAGACCTCATAATTGAGCTTAGAAGGTGCCAAACCCCCTATTTTCATATAAGGCACTCTATATTTTGGTAAGAGAAAATTTTAGGGTATTTTTTTGGGGTTTCAATAAATTCAAGTCTGTCAAATCCATATGACCTGTATGGAATCTATATGGTGGTAAGACACCTCAATTTCTATGCCACCTTGATTTCCATGCCATTGTTATTTGACCTAATTTTGATTTTAGATTTGCCTTGGTTTACATTCCATCTCGATTTCCATGTCGCCTCGATTTCCATGTCATCTCAATTTTTGTGCACAGGTATAGCTGAGTTTTTTATTAATTTCTTAATGAAAAGGGACTTTTTTATTTTTTGAGGGCTAGCTCCTAAGGTTTATGCCCTGGTCACATGGGTGACCAGTACCCAGCTTCTAAGTGCGAGTCCCCAGGCTATTAGATCCTGGCCATGTGACTGACTAAATCCTTAGCCGCTAACCCCGAGAGACTCAACCCTTGGTCACATGGGTGTCTAGGAGCTTTTGTAGTGCTTTTTTTGCCTCTTTTCCCTAAAGGAGAAGTTTTGGTAAATCGAGCATATCTTGAACATACAGAGTTGGATTTTTAAAAACAAATAGGCGTCGAAAAGTTGGTTCTGAGCACCATCTAGTGGTGTAGGTATTTTTCCATATTTTTCTTTTAATGATATTTATTGTTGTTTGAAGTCTAGATCACTTTTTTAGCCTCTAAGCTCGTATCTTTTTGCCAAGACCTCCAATTTTCACAATTCATGTCACATTGGAAAGGTATTGAGGATATCTACATAGCCATCCATGCACTTTTTCAAGATTCATCACCATGTATTATATATTTAGTTTGTCATTTTTATGGCTTCTATTTAATATTCTAGACATTTTGGCACTTGGAGAAGTTTTGTTTATTTTTTTGGATTTATTTATCAGCATTGATACATATTCAAATTGTTAATGTCTAATATGATTTATTTGAGGAGATATCATGGGTTTTTCTATTCACCCTTCCGTGGTAACATTGGGTAAGGATAATTATGAGTCTTGGTAAAGGGCATCTTGACACATCTTAGGTGGCTTAATCTTTTGCCTTATCTTTATGGACTCATACCTAAACCAAGTACACTTGGGAGGAAATCTACATGGGGAAATTATATTGATCATATTGTAGGATTGATTGGTTCTAGTGTTGATTTTGACACTATGTGTTCTATCTCACATATTGAGTGCCCACGGGCTCATTAGACTAGTATTTGGGAGATGTATAGAGACCCACATATCTATCCATTCTTAGATGATCTTACTATGGATTACCACATACCCCTTAATGATGTAGATTGCATACCTTTTGATGATGATATAGTTGAGGAGCTTTCATATTTGACAGGTCTTGTTAGATCAGATGACATAGAGACTTCTCTTGTTTCTCCTTCTCCTCTTATCAAGATCACATCTTTATTACCTATTTCTACATCAGATTCTTTGTAGCAGAACATTATCAGTCTTCTAGAGATAGCTCATTGGGACACATATCTACCAGATATATCATTGATATTTGTCGAGTCCCACCTTGTAGATTTAGAGGACCACATTGAGGACGTATGTCTTCTATTTGATGATAGCTTCAATGGAGTTGCATCACCATCATTTTCTTCAAAGATTGTTCTTCACCCTCCTATTTATTCATAGTTTTGCAATGGATTGGAGACATTTGAGTAGTTTTCAGGAGCATCATTTTTGTCTTTGGATCATATGCAGCCTTCAGAGACATTTATCTTTCTTCATGTATATTCTTATTCAAAATGTGAAGACATTATGCACACATCCATATTTTTATTTCTTCCCAAGGGGAGGAATGTTATTTGATGTTCATGGGTCTTCATCTTTATTCTTTGTCGAGTATCTTCCAACACTACAAGAGTCATCTTGAGGAGCAGCTACATGGTCTCTTTTCTCATCTCTATTTTGAGAGGGAGCATTTTCTCACATGGGGGTTCATCCTTCTCTCTTCTTCCTCTCTTATGGGGGGCATTCATGATTGTTCTTTTGTGATGGATTCAATTCTTGAGGGGTCTTAGTGTTAGTCCTTATTCCATCATATGTTCATGGACTTGTATTTTCTCTCTTTTGGAGATGAGTTTTCTCCCATTGGGTTTTTCTCCTTTCTCTCCACTTTATGAGAGATTCTTGTTGTTCATGGGTACCTAAAATGGCCTTGTAGCTAGGACCCATTCTTGCATTAGTTGCATGTCTTTCATTTCTCCCTAAGTTGCACTTAAAGGGGGATGTTGGTGTAATTAAATATTTAATTACACTTTATTAAGTTAGCTTAGCACTTATTTTAGACTTAGGTTACTCTTAATTCATATTCAGGTTTTTTTTCTAACTTGAAAATAGAAAACCAAGTTCTCACATATAATTCATTAATCCAATTCATTAATTGCATCCAATATTGTGCAAATTCATCCTCTTTACTTTTTTCTCTTGTAGAAGGTTAATCCTAGGTTTTGCAAGTGATCCTGGTGGCTTGATTCAATCAGTGACTCACATTTAAGGATTGGAAATAGCATATGAACCTATGTTTTAATTAGTTTTAATAGGAAAACTTAATTATGTTCTTAAGAGAAAGGAAGAACTAGAGAAAAATATATGAAACTAATTAGGATAGGTGTGCCCCTTCTTGAACAAATATGTGGTTCACTCTCTTTACTCAAAATTTGAAATGTTTGTATTTATGAGTGTCTTCCTTCCAACAAACTGAGGGCATAAGTGTAACTAGGATGGAAGTGAAAGGGGTACCTTTGGGAGGCTATAATAATACCCCATGAATGTATCTCTAGATTTACCTTCCATTATTATTTATCCATGCTCCTAAGTGCGTAAAATAGGTCAAATTGTGTTTTTATGAGGTTTCATTTAGAATGGTCTTTAATGTACCTTATATTGAGGGGTACTCTCTATTTTGAATTAAGCATTTGATACCACCTTTAGATATTAGTGTTAGGGAAAGCTATATTTAGTATGGACTCTTGCCCAATTTATAGCAATATCCTTTTTTCAAATTTGGAATAGTTTTAGGTGTTAATTTAATGAGAAGATTGACTATATTATTATTACATTGATATCTCATGGGTAATCATCTTCATGTGCTATTTTAACACTAGGCTTGTGTTTAGTGTCCTATAAGATGTGAGACATAGGTTATTTGATGTGTAGGTTTATTCTAGAATAAGTATTAAGGATAAGACCACCATACACCTTCTCCCCTTCGAGTGGCTTGTTATAGTTGCAAAGTAAATATTTGTGGAATAATTTTATTGAAATTTTAGATTTCATTCTAGTTTATATATGTTGTGGTTTTATATAGTTAAATGTAACTAGCAATATGGAAAATTATTTGCTACTTTTGGCTACTTAGCTAATTTAATTTGATATGTTCCCTTGCCTTGGGAACTCTTCTATTTGGATTTCAATTAAGTTTCATTTTTTTTTACTCTGCTGGCCACACATGAATTTTATATTTATAATGAAATTTGATGTTATTTAATATTTTACCATTTCAAAAATTATTGGTTATTGATTTTGAGGCTTTTGTTTTATTAATATTGCTTGTAAGTGTTAAGCTTTTATGTATTAAAATTACACTTTTCAAAAAGGGGCCATTTGGTAGGTTGTATGGAGAGATGGAAGGTGGCATAGAAATTCAAGCAAACCTAAGCCTGCTAATAAACCAATCTAGGAATTTATTGATTGTGTACCCTCTTCCTTGCTTATCACACTAGGATAAGTATGATATTAATCCTTCTTAGGGAGTTGATACTCACTGGTATCATGGTGTTTAGGTGATATTCATTATGCCATCATCTAGTGATATATCTTATTCTATACATGTAAATTATCTGGTAATATTCAATTTATGTTTATCCACATTAGTCCTCTTAAGTGAACCTCATGTTGCTTAGTGAGTCTAGTAAAGGAAATTAAATGCTTGTTATATTACACATATTAGTCTTATAGAAATTTTGCAATAGTATATAATAATATGATCTTATTTCTTTGTGAGACATGTAGCATTATGTGAACTAAATAGCATTATGTGCACTTGGTCTTAGGATTATTGATGTAGGTAATCATGCCTTAGTTATCTGACTCGAGTAGAAGTTGGGTAGCAATCATAGAAAAAATAGTGTCTAAGGTATTGAATGTTGTGGTCAACTCGTTAAGTACTTCCTTACAACTTAGATAAAGAATCAATTAATGGATGCCTTGTCCTTAAAATGAATTAATTCTATCTCTTCTCTCTAAGGGATTCCAATAGGAAGCCTAATTCTAAGGGGGGATAATGTTAGACCCAACCCCTCATTCCTATTATGTTAATACTTTAGTTCATTGACATGTGGGCATGACTATGATATCATGTTTAGATGATTGTACTATTTCTATGTTGATACTAGTGTGTGTAGATTTATGTGACTATGGTACTTTTTACATTTGAAAATTGTGCATCGGTTATTTGGATTGTTGTGTTTATTATAATGACATGAATAATTGAGACATTAGAATTTTTTATATATATGTATGCTTGAGTAATTTAACATGATTTAAAGATGGTACATGAATTTATGACTTCATGTTTAGAATTAAACTTTGATTTTTAGTTTAATTAGATATTTTTATAGATAGTGATTGGATTATGAAAATTGAATAATGTACATGTATGGTTATTTTAAAAGTTACTTCAGCTATTTTTGTTTGATATACTAATATTTGAAATTGAAGTGGGTAGGTGGGTGGCCAAGGGAATAGAATTTGGAGACTTCCATGAAACCTTTGTTGTCTATACCCTGTTTACCCAAGCCTAATCAATAGAATAAATTTAAGGCTTATATGGTCATGTGAATGTGTAAGGGTTGAATTTGTTTATTTAAATTTTCTTGATGGATTAATTCTAATGTTTGGGTGTGTGTGTGGGATAAGCTTCCTTGATTTAATTTAATTTTTTATTTTATATTTTTTTTTAAATTTTGGAATGAGATAAGAGAGTGTAATCCTTTTGGAAGACAAGTTTCAGAAAGATTCTCTTTAAGAGGAAATTTTGGGGAAAGTTTCCATCTCATTTTTCACTTCCAACTTGTGGGAAAAATATATTTATTTGTTTTATTTTTGGAAATTAGAGGATCTTTAATCTTTTTCCCTTTGGGTGTCTTTTTCAGGTTTTGGGGGAAGAAAATGTGTGAGAAGAGATTTTAAAAAGGATTTTTGGAAAAAAACAATTAAGGAAGAAGGAAGAAGTGCTTGAGAAGGATTCTTGGACAAGCATTGGGAATGACAGGGCTTCTCCTAACTTGGGGAAGCATGAGGTATGAATTGTATGATGCTAATTTGTTTGTAAAATTGTAGTTATATGTATTTTTGGTTGTATGAAAATTTCTTGGATTTATTGCATATCAATTGTGTGTACAAGTCCTTTATTTTCTTTTAGGAAGGGTTGTATGGGAGTAGATCTACCCTGTTGGGGTTTAGAGCATCCCATGTAATGGGGTTTGAGAGAGGTGTGGAGCCTCTCTTGGGGGATTTATTTTGTATGTGATGATGTTGTGGATTAATTTTATTATGGAGTTCAAATGTGGCATGGCTATGCTAATTTTTGAAATTTATGGAGTTATAGGAAATTTTAAATATATACATATGAATAGGAAAGTATTCATCAAAAATATATATTAAAATAGTGTTAGTTTATATACACATTAGAATTTTAGATAATTAGCGAGTTGTTAGATATTCTAATACTAGCACTCCACTTTCTTAGTTATACTTTGCTATTTAATTTCTTATGACTGCTTTTTAATTAAGACTTCTTGTAATGCCCCTCCATTTTCACCTTGGATGTACAGGTGAATTGATCAAGGTGCATGAAGATGAAGGTAAAATAACAGGAATAATTAAGGTAAGTTAAGGTAAGAATTGATGTTGTACAATATTGATAGATGTTTCATCCATGTGTGGTTTCACATGATAGTTAATGTGTTTTATTGATAATCTCCATTGCGGCACTGATAATGCAGGCTTTGACATTGTTTTGCATTCCAATGATTAAGATGTCAATCTTACTACAATTGTTATATGTTAGAATGAATCTCATGGACTAATTCTATTAGATTTATTTGTTATGATGGTACTTCTAAGACTTATTCAATTTCATGCACTGAAATGTTCAATGTATGGTTCTGTTTAGATAATGAGGTAGATTTGATTTGGTTACGGTTATGTGTTATCTAATCTAGATTGATATAATGTGGAAAAGATGATGTCGTATCACTCGCTTGCGAGTGCCCTGCGATATTGTGATTCCTTTTTCACCTAGTGTCAGCTTTTGTGTTCTTGACTGTGTCATTTGTTGCAGGATGCAGGTATCTGGCATCGACTCCACTTGAACTAACAGGTCTGAGCGTGCCCTGAACCCAATGGATAAGTTGTTCTGGAGATAACTTAAGGTCCCATACCCCAAGTCATCATCCTCGATGAGGATGTGTGTTATGTTCAATTCAACCTGTCAATCTTGTCATGGTTAGGCAGTGTTGGTTGAAGCCTTGCTTTTCAAGCCAGGTTAGTGGTCAGGTAATTGATTGACATTTGACTTTATTTAATTGAGCCTGTTGGTTAAGTGCGTGTTTGGCCTTGGCTTGTGAACATGTTTGATTTGGCATTTGAGATCTATCTTGCTCAGTGGGTTAATGATATATGCTTAGATTTTGTTGTGGTGAAATATAAATTATTATGGCATATAGTATATTATTATTTAACCCACTATAATATTTAACATGGTTATATCATATTATTATTATTATTATTATGATTTAATAAGTTATTTATGAACCAATAAATATAATGGATATATTTTGGCTATATATTGTACTAACACTTCTTGTTGAGTGTACATGTAGAATTATTATGTCAATGGATGATGGTGGTCATTTAGCCACTTTAAGTCTTTTTGTGAGATGTCGGACCTAGGCATGGAGCCCTAAGGTCTATTGGCCATGGTGTTAAGAAATATTATTTTTAGTTTTATGTGATAAAATAATTATGTTCTTGTGTGGGATTTAACCTTGTAATTTTTAAAATGATTTTTAAGTGTTTTTAAGAGGTCTAAGTTGTATTTTATGTTTGGAAAATTGTCTTATGTCTAAGGTAAAGAGGTTAGAAGTTTATTTTTGTCATTTATAATATTTTAAAAGGTTTTTTGACCCTCCTTTAAGCCCCACTTACAAAAGTGACGAAAATGGGAAGGTAGTTGGGTGGTTGAATTAGTTGGGTGGTTGAGTTAGTTAGGTGGTTGAGTTAGTTTTGGGTAGGAAGTTACTCTTTCCTTCTCTTTAAAAACTCTTCATGGAGTGGGGGTGACTTGCTCATTTTTATGATTTTTATTCAAGGATTCTACCATTAGTGGGATATTACGAACGAGGTATCATGTTTTCTTTATTGATTAAATATAAATATGATATGTTTTTCTTTATTGGTTAAATGTAAATATTGTATGTTCTAAATATTATATGTATCCTTTATTTATTAAATGTATATGTTGCTTTTCTAAGGGTTGTTGCTTATGAAATTGGAAAAGCAAACATTTCATTGTAAATCTTGGAAGAAGCATATTTGTTGCCTTATTTGCATGTCATAAACCTAGATCATCCTAGCATGAATTATATTTCTAATTTTTACATTAGATCTGATTTGAACAACAACAATTAGTCATTTAATAATTATATATTGCATTTGCTTGAAAGTTTTTTTAAAGTTTGCTCAACAAATCCCTTTTCGTGCATATCTTGCACTCAACGCATTCCATGAGATCATATCTTCCTGAGATCTTGAATCAAAACTATTTCTGTGGCTTGTTTATGCTTCCAAATTTCGCCTCTTTGAAGTATTCTGTCAACCAGTCATGCGCATTGTCTATGCTTCCAAATTTCGCATGCATGTCTGCTAGGGTAGTTGCAGCTAGACATCTGACAAAATACCTCTATCATTTATCCTCTTTAAACATTGATACGTTGTTCCAAAGCTCCATTTGTGCATAGGTACATAGGATGCTAGTAAATGTTACGAAGTTTGGTCATACACTTTCCAAAAGCTTTTGCTTGAAAGTTCTTAAAGCCCTCTCCATGTACCAATTTTGAGTGTATCCTACAATCATTGTATTTCATGATAACAACTTGACAGCTTCATATATGTTCATTCCTTACAAAGTCGTTTAATAGGTGGAGATGAGTTATGGGATTAGGTCTTGAATCTAATGCAAAATATAGTATATCTTTTATGTGTTATCTTCCTATCTCTATTTATTTTTACACTTGTTGTTGATGAAAAGATGCAGTTTAAACTTTAAGGCATAAGTAAATTTTCATGTTTTACCCTATGAAGAAAGAGCTCTTATACATTCTTAGGTCCTTAATAATAATTCTAGTATGATTCATGTTGAGGATTTAAGAAGACAACTTTCTTTAGGTATTTTATTTAAGAATAGTTAACCAAGGTTAAAGATAGAACTTTTCTCTTGATTAGTGGATTAATATTATGCCATAATGGTAAAGATCACCATTGGATGATTTATCATTACTCATTGCATAAGCAAGGAAAATATTAAATATGTCAAAATGCTTATGTTAAACTTAGATGGAAACTTGTTCTTTTAGGCTTGCATCTTATGGGAATTGTAGTAAACCCTTATATGTATTATGATCTTATATCCTTATTATAAGTAGTTATTGGTGGAATAAGCTAAACTAAAGTGATTTGATTATTTCAAATAGATATGTAATTCTTATAGTCATTATAATACACTTTTTTATTAATTTAATTAGCTCGACGTTGATATATATATATATATATATATATATATATATATATATATATATATATATATATATATATAGATTAATTAATTAATTTATAAAACTAATTATCAATATATATACATACATATATATATGTATATATATCTATATATATACATATATATATATATATATATGTATATATATGTATGTATATATATATATGTATGTATATATATATATATGTATATATATATGTATGTATATATATATATACATATATATATGTATGTATATATATATATACATATATATATGTGTATATATATATATATATATATATATATATTGATAATTAGTTTTATAAATTAATTAATTAATTATATACCTTTATGTGCTTTGTGACTACATAAAGAATGTGTCTCATTGGATAATAACATATATATATTATATTAGGGTTTTAGTATAAGAAATGCTTTAATTGGAATTAAATATATTATGTTTTCTTTTGTCAATAACATGAATGCATTATATATAATGTATCCTCTTTAATGATCTAAGTTTGTTAATTCACTATTTATGTAAGTAAATGGAATAGAACTTTATCAAATAAATTATTACATAGGAAGACTAGTGAAATGAGGTAATGTTTTACTTGATTTTGGGTTAGCAGTGAACCTATCGTTTGTATGGAAAATGTGTTTTAATTGGATTGATAGTTGGCCTTATGTTTTAATGCATTAGTAAGGTGACAATAAGGGTTTATGTGTGTGTTAAAGATAAAATGCATATTGTGGAATATCTTACTAACAACTATCAATTGGGCTTTCGGTTAAGATAGGCATGTTTATAAATTATGCATTTATTGGTTATTGAATGATGGTTTCTTAAACATAATTATAATGGTTTTGTTAGTAGAAATTATGATATATGGGTTTGGATTATAAATGTTGTAATTAGCATTTAATTTATAAGTATTTGTAATTAATATTATCTATGCATTGTTTAGCTTGACAGTTATATGTAATTGATGATTGATTAATATAATAGATAGAATTAATATTAATTAAACTAGACCTAGGTTTTATGAAATCCTTGGTGGAGATATTACTTGAATCCAGTTGCTCTAGTAAGAAGAATTTATGTTGTCAATGAGCTGATTAGTTGAAATTGCTTATTGCAAGCAAAATTTTCATGTGAGTTGGTCTATGAGTAGATTGTCAAGTTTAGGTTCCAGAGGCATAAGGTAATATGATTCGATGGCATGTATCCTGTTCATAGGTGTCCTGCAATGAAGAACATGATGTCTTTTGTCTATGTATGTGGGTCTTGGTAAATAATAATGTGAGATGATGTACATACTATGTTGTGAATATATTATGATGGGATTAAATCTCCTTCACGTATGTGTTGATATCGAGCTTGTGTTTAGTATTGTAATAGGGAGATCTTGGAAATCATAATGAGAAACTATTTTGTTCATGGTTGAGATTTGCGAGCAAGATGACCCATACCTTGCTCCGGATATGTGTTGTTATGGTTATTGTGATTGATCAATTGAAATTTTGGGACAATGAAGTAAAGGTTGGTCGTTGTAATTATGTTTAATAAGCAAGAAGGCAATGTCTTGCATTGTTATGTATACTTATCAGTATGATAGTGATTGTCTTGCTTGATGGTTAGGGTTTCTAGATGCAGGTAGGGGAGTGGCTTTCAATGTGGGGCCAGTACCCAAAGTGGTTGTTAGGATAACCCATTGAAAGTTGTTAACTAAGTGAAAACCTAAAATAAACTGGAGGGAAGGGTAAATTACACATTAAAGAAGATAATTGGATTTCCTCTCCCATGCCTGTAGTGCTCGTTTTAGACTAAGGATGGGTAGAGAAGGCTTGGTTGGCAAGATCAACTTCCTTGTCCTCACGAGAGGAAGGTTGATTCCACATGAGTCACCCTATGGGGCCAGTGCCTAGTGAGAGGCTGTCAGGATAACCATAGATGGGGGCCGGCACCTAGTGAGAGGCTGTCAGGATAACCCATGTTAGGACCATGTGATGACACTCTCCCTACTGCAGCCTAGCATTCCCTAGTTGTATTCTCCCCATTCGTCGCGTGTTGCCTCTGGAAGTGATATTGAGTTGCTTGTGATGTTGTCATGTGTTGTAATGGAGTCGTGATTAGTCTTTGTTCCTATTAGGCAATTGTCTACCTAGCTGTATGATGTTTTGGGACCTGATGTTATCTCCTAGCACGGGGGGTGGACCTTAGGGTTCCACACGGTTGGGTGGATGTGCTTGATCTCCATTAGTTTTTCCTTGACTTTGTTCGTGTGCAAGAAGGTTGTAATTCCTGTAGTAGATTCAGATCTTGTACCAATCTATAAAGATAGTTGTTTATGCTCATGTACTATCTTGTGTATCAGATTATTCATATGTATGTAATCCAATGTAATCAAAAGTTGATGATGTAAACAATGTAATATTGTATCCTTAGGTGTATGGAAAAATTGTAGTTGTACTTGTTCTGGATAATTATTTATCTGATGTCATGGAAATGTATATGGTTATTCATTTAATGCAATAGATATAGAATGAATTATTGTTGTCAGTTAATACCTAACGTATGAGAGAACATGATAGTAGTTGTCAGTAATACGGCCATGGAACCCGAAGAGAACATTACTTAGTATAGATATGTTAAATGTTACCTTGTTATTTCTTGCATTACAAAAAAAAAATTGTCCTATTTGTTTTGTGTAATTGTGTTGTTCTCTAGAGTTTCATGGCGGGGTGTTACATCTGGTATTAGAGCCAAGGTTTGCAACACTGGGATCTCTGGTTCTTGTCGTTGTTTTAGGTTAAACATTTTTCTCCTTATGGTGAGTTAGTAATAGTACCTTTCACCTATGTGGCTTAATATGGTGTTAGAAGGTTGATAAATTTACAAACTTGTTCCTTCTTGCTGGAAGAAATAAATTCTTTATGCCTTGTCTTACTTATGCTTCTGCTATGTGCTCTCTCTGCTTTTATGACAATGTGACGATATATTTAACAATATGTGTATGTTTCTTGAATGCTAGTATTCACTGATTTGATGAGGTCTTGAGTTTCTCTTGTGGTATCTAGTGTTTTAGAAGAACAGAAATTGTATTGCATTAAAGGTAGAAATTGTTGTAAATAAGTAATTATTTTGTTGCTGTAAATCCTTGTATAAAAGTTGTTTATGTATAAGGATGTAGATAACCTAATTATCTATGTGTTGGTGTATGTTCTCTAACGCATTCTAGACCTTGTGTCCTGAGTGTTGTGTAGCGGATACTCCCTTTTTGTGACTAAAGTTAGCCACTTTGTGATGTGGGTTTGTTGGCAATTTGGTTAATTTGAAATTTTGATGGTTGTTTCATGTGTTGTTAGAGGCTAACAGTGAATTTGTTTTCTTTGAAATTCCTTATGACAGGAGTGGTCACCAAAACTCTTTTCTCTATATTTGAGTTATTGTTGGAAATTACCAGTATTTTGTGACTTAAGATGGGATTTGGTTATTTTCCCACTTGGGTTTTCACCTTCTTTAAAACTTTGATGGTGACTATTCCAAATGTTTGTTTTTGTTAGCCCTGTATTGTGTCAAGTGTTGTTTCTATCATGTTCATTTCAAACCTCTGATAGTGTGTACAAGGGAGGACTCTGCGGAGAATTGTACTTGAATGCTTGGTAATTAGTCAAAACTATGGTGGAAATAAGAAATGAGATGTATTTTTCCTTGATAATATGTAAATACTAATTCCTGAATTGAATGAAATTCTCAAATACATGTAGTTGGTTATAAGTAGATTTCACGATACACCTTAAGGGTAAGGAATTGATGTCTTTTATGCCTATATTGGATGATTGTGCTTGTCTTGGGAACAATTGCTTAATATGAATGCATATGTTGGCAATAGAAAATTGTAACACTAATGTGTTATGTTTCCACCCTAGTCTGTGACTTCCAGGAGTAAGTCAAGTTTTAGGGGGGGAGGATGTAATGCCTCTCTATTTTCACTTTAGATGTACAGGTGAATTGATCAAGGCGCATGAAGATGAAGGTAAAATAATAGGAATAATTAAGGTAAGGTAAGGTAACAATTGTTGTTGTACAATATTGATAGATGTTTCATCCATGTGTGGTTTCACATGATAGTTAATGTGTTTTATTGATAATCTCCATTATGACACTGATAATGCAGGCTTTGACATTGTTTTGCATTCCAATGATTAAGATGTCGATCTTACTACACTTGTTATATGTTAGAATGAATCTCATGGACTGATTTTGTTAGATTTATTTGTTATGATGGTACTTCTAAGACTTATTCAATTTCATGCACCTAAATGTTCAATGTATGGTTTTGTTTAGATAATGAGGTAGATTTGATTTGGTTATGGTTATGTGTTATCTAATCTAGATTGATATAATGTGGAAAGGACGATGTCGTATCACTCGCTTGCGAGTGCCCTGCGATATTGTGATTCCTTTTTCACCTAGTGTCAGCTTTTGTGTGCTTGACTGTGTCATTTGTTGTAGGATGCAGGTATCTGGCATCGACTCCACCTGAATTAACAGGTCTAAGCGTGCCCTGAACCCAATGGATAAGTTGTTCCAGAGATAACTTAAGGTCCCACACCCCAAGTCATCATCCTCAATGAGGATGCGTGTTATGTTCAATTCAACCTATCAGTCTTGTCATGGTTAGGCAGTGTTGGTTGAAGCCTTGCTTTTCAAGCCGGGTTAGTGGTCAGGTAATTCATTGACATTCGACTTCATTTAATTGAGCCTGTTGGTTAAGTGCGTGTTTGGCCCTGGCTTGTGAACATGTTTGATTTGGCATTCGAGATCTATCTTGCTCAGTGGGTTAATGATATATGCTTAGATTTTGTTGTGGTGAAATAGAAATTATTATAGCATATAGTATATTATTATTTAACCCACTATAATATTTAACATGGTTATATCATATTATTATTATTATTATTATTATTATGATTTAATAAGTTATTTACGAACCAATAAATATAATGGATATATTTTGGCTATATATTGTACTAACACTTATTGTTGAGTGTACATGTAGAATTATTATGTCAATGGATGATGGTGGTCATTTAGCCACTTTAAGTCTTTTTGTGAGATGTCAGACCTAGGCATGGAGCCCTAAGGTCTATTGGCCATGGTGTTAAGAAATATTATTTTTAGTTTTATGTGATAAAATAATTATGTTCTTGTGTGGGATTTAACTTTGTAATTTTTAAAATGATTTTTAAGTGTTTTTAAGAGGTCTAAGTTGTATTTTATGTTTGGGAAATTGTCTTATGTCTAAGGTATAGAGGTTAGAAGTTTATTTTTGTCATTTATAATATTTTAAAAGGTTTTTTGACCCTACTTTAAGCCCCACTTACAAAAGTGACGAAAATGGGAAGGTAGTTGGGTGGTTGAATTAGTTGGGTGGTTGAGTTAGTTGGGTGGTTGAGTTAGTTTTGGGTAGGAAGTTACTCTTTCCTTCTCTTTAAAAACTCTTCATGGAGTGGGGTTGACTTGCTCATTTTTATGATTTTCATTCAAGGATTCTACCATTAGTGGGATATTACGATTGAGGTATCATGTTTTCTTTATTGATTAAATATAAATATGATATGTTTTTCTTTATTGGTTAAATGTAAATATTGTATGTTCTAAATATTATATGTATGCTTTATTTATTAAATGTATATGTTTCTTTTCTAAGGGTTGTTGCTTATGAAATTGGAAAAGCAAACATTTCATTGTAAATCTTGGAAGAAGCATATTTGTTGCCTTATTTGCATGTCATAAACCTAGATCATCCTAGCATGAATTATATTTCTGATTTTTACATTAGATCTGATTTGAACAACAACAATTAGTCATTTAATAATTATATATTGCATTTGCTTGAAAGTTTTTTTAAAGTTTGCTCAACAAATCCCTTTTCATGCATATCCTGCACTCAACGCATTCCATGAGATCATATCTTCTTGAGATCTCCAGTCAAAACTATTTCTGTGGCTTGTTTATGCTTCCACATTTATGTGTTATCTTCCTATCTCTATTTATTTTTACACTTGTTGTTGATGAAAAGATGCAGTTTAAACTTTAAGGCATTAGTAAATTTTCATGTTTTACCCTATGAAGAAAGAGCTCTCATACATTCTTAGGTCCTTAATAATAATTCTAGTATGATTCATGTTGAGGATTTAAGAAGACAACTTTCTTTAGGTATTTTATTTAAGAATAGTTAACCAAGGTTAAAGATAGAACTTTTCTCTTGATTAGTGGATTAATATTATGCCATAATGGTAAAGATCACCATTGGATGATTTATCATTACTCATTGCATAAGCAAGGAAAATATTAAATATGTCAAAATACTTACGTTAAACTTAGATGGAAACTTGTTCTTTTAGGCTTGCATCTTATGGGAATTGTAGTAAACCCTTATATGTATTATGATCTTATATCCTTATTATAAGTAGTTATTGGTGGAATAAGCTAAACTAAAGTGATTTGATTATTTCAAATAGATATGTAATTCTTATAATCATTATAATACACTTTTTTATTAATTTAATTAGCTCGACGTTGATATATATATATATATATATATGTATGTATATATATAGATTAATTAATTAATTTATAAAACTAATTATCAAAATATATATATATATATATCTATATATATACATATATATATATATATATATATATATATATATATATATATATATATATATATATATTGATAATTAGTTTTATAAATTAATTAATTAATTATATACCTTTATGTGCTTTGTGACTACATAAAGAATGTGTCTCATTGGATAATAACATATATATATTATATTAGGGTTTTAGTATAAGAAATGCTTTAATTGGAATTAAATATATTATGTTTTCTTTTGTCAATAACATGAATGCATTATATATAATGTATCCTCTTTAATGATCTAAGTTTGTTAATTCACTATTTATGTAAGTAAATGGAATAGAACTTTATCAAATAAATTATTACATAGGAAAACTAGTGAAATGAGGTAATGTTTTACTTAATTTTGGGTTAGCAGTGAACCTATCGTTTGTATGGAAAATGTGTTTTAATTGGATTGATAGTTGGCCTTATGTTTTAATGCATTAGTAAGGTGACAATAAGGGTTTATGTGTGTGTTAAAGATAAAATGCATATTGTGGAATATCTTACTAACAACTATCAATTGGGCTTTCGGTTAAGATAGGCATGTTTATAAATTATGCATTTATTGGTTATTGAATGATGGTTTCTTAAACATAATTATAATGGTTTTGTTAGTAGAAATTATGATATATGGGTTTGGATTATAAATGTTGTAATTAGCATTTAATTTATAAGTATTTGTAATTAATATTATCTATGCATTGTTTAGCTTGACAGTTATATGTAATTGATGATTGATTAATATAATAGATAGAATTAATATTAATTAAACTAGACCTAGGTTTTATGAAATCCTTGGTGGAGATATCACTTGAATCCAGTTGCTCTAGTAAGAAAAATTTATGTTGTCAATGAGTTGATTAGTTGAAATTGCTTATTGCAAGCAAAATTTTCATGTGAGTTGGTCTATGAGTAAATTGTCAAGTTTAGGTTCCAAAGGCATAAGGTAATATGATTCGATGGCATGTATCCTGTTCATAGGTGTCTTGCAGTGAAGAACATGATGTCTTTTGTCTATGTATGTGGGTCTTGGTAAACAATAATGTGAGATGATGTACATACTATGTTGTGAATATATTATGATGGGATTAAATCTCCTTCACGTATGTGTTGATATCGAGCTTATGTTTAGTATTGTAATGGGGAGATCTTGGAAATCATAATGAGAAACTATTTTGTTCATGGTTGAGATTTGCGAGCAAGATGACCCATACCTTGCTCCGGATATGTGTTGTTATGGTTATTGTAATTGATCAACTGAAAGTTTGGGACAATGAAGTAAAGGTTGGTCTTTGTAATTATGTTTAATAAGAAAGAAGGCAATATCTTGCATTGTTATGTATACTTATCAGTATGATAGTGATTGTCTTGCTTGATGGTTAGGGTTTCTAGATGCAGGTAGGGGAGTGGCTTTCAAAGTGGGGCCGGTGCATTGAAAGTTGTTAACTAAGTGAAAACCTAAAATGAACTGGAGGGAAGGGTAAATTACACATTAAACAAGATAATTAGATTTCCTCTCCCATGCCTGTAGTGCTCGTTTTAGACTAAGGATGGGTAGAGAATGCCTGGTTGGCAAGATCAACTTCCTTGTCCTCACGAGAGGAAGGTTGATTCTGCATGAGTCACCCTATGGGGCCGGTGCCTAGTGAGAGGCTGTTAGGATAACCATTGATGGGGGTCGGCACCTAGTGAGAGGCTGTCAAGATAACCCATGTTAGGACCATGCGATGAGACTCGCCCTACTGCAGCCTAGCATTCCCTAGTTGTATTCTCCCCATTCTTCGCGTGTTGCCTCTGGAAGTGATATTGAGTTGCTTGTGATGTTGTCATGTGTTGTAATGGAGTTGTGATTAGTCTTTGTTCCTATTAGGCAATTGTCTACCTGACTGTATAATGTTTTGGGACCTGATGTTATCTCCTAGCATGGGGGGTGGACCTTAGGGTTCCACACGGTCAGGTGGATGTGCTTGTTCTCCATTGGTTTTTCCTTGACTTTGTTCATGTGTAAGAAGGTTGTAATTCCTGTAGCAAATTCAGATCTTGTACCATTCTATAAAGACAATTATTTATGCTCATGTACTATCTTGTGTATCAGATTATTCATAATGTATGTAATCCAATGTAATCAAAAGTTGATGATGTAAACAATGTAATATTGTATCCTCAGGTGTATGGAAAAACTGTAGTTGTACTTGTTCTGGATGATTATTTATCTGATGTCATGGAAATGTATATGGTTATTTATTCAATGCAATAGATATAGAATGAATTATTGTTGTCAGTTAATACTTGACGTATGAGAGAACATGATAGTAGTTGTCAGTAATGCGGCCATGGAACCCGGAGAGAACATTACTTAGTATAGATATGTTAAATGTTACCTTGTTATTTCTTGCATTACAAAAAAAAAATTGTCCTATTTATTTAGTGTAATTGTGTTGTTCTCTAGAGTTTCATGGCGGGGCGTTACACTTCTTTTTATTAATTGATGATTTGTAATCCTTGCTTTAGGGTTTCATATTATTCTTTTAATATAAATTATTTCTCTTTAAATCAAATAATCAAAACTATTTTGTGTGAATTATTTAAATACTTAAAAAATGAATAAATTATTTACTATCTTTATATAAGTTGCACACAATTTCTATTAGTATGCATTTTTGAATTAATTATCTTTTATGAATGTTATGTCAGAAATTTTTCCCTTGGGGGCTTTTCCCTCTTAAGGTTTAGCTCTCGGGTCCTTTAGAATGCATTTAGCTCATCTTGCATGGTTATCGTGACTCCCAATAAGAAAACCCTAAAGTTTCATGGAAAATGGGACTTAGGGGGTGCATTTATGATAAATCCTACCTGAAATAGGGGGAGGACTTGGGCACCCGCACCCTAGTCCTACCCTATTTTAGGTCATGACTTACTTTTAGGTGTTAATTTTATGACCGTTATTAGGTCCTATGCCAACATCCTAGGTTTGAATTATGAAATTCTTAGTGAGAATGTTTGTATAAGCATATATAAGCTTGATTAGTGATTCATTTGTAGACTAGAAGATGATTGTGAACTTTTGGCATACTTGTGATTTTAGGATATTCATTGTTGCAAGAGCAGAGCATTGTTGGTGTGTTTGTGATTGCATATTTGGCTTCATTTTCTCATGTGATTGAAGAGCCTTTATTTAGATGGGATCTACACTACAAAGTGATATCAATTGTGTTTTCTATCATTTAGCATTTGGATTTTGCCTCTATCCCACAAGGATACATACTCTTTATCTGACAACAATGTTTAGAAGACTTGAATGTCTCTTCGGGGCCTGACCAAGGCAAGCTTCTAAACACCACAAGCCCCAACCCACTTTTTTGTGATTGCAAGTTACAAGTTTCAGAAGAAAAAGAAGTGGAGTTGCAAGAGAGTAGTGTAGCTATCAAGATTGTATATCTAAGAAGAAAACTAGGGCTTGGACTTGGGTACCTGCTCATTAGTCCTCTGGATCCCATAGCAGTGAAATCTCTGAAATAATAGAAATAGGTTGCAGACATTCTTCAGAGATCCTGGAAAAAGAAGATACACTAGACTAGGTCACCTGCTCATTAGTCCCTGACCTTTTTGCATACTGAACTTCAAAATCTAGTATGTATTCAGTTGTTATTTGATATCTCTATGTGCAATCATTTTTCGTAATTTGTCTATTTGTTTACGATTTCACAAAATTAGGGTTTTGAGTATAATTGGACTTAATTGAACAACAAATCTACATAATTCCAATCTTCCCCTATGTTCCAAGTGACATGAGATCTTTAGTAGAGTTCTCTACTCGATTGAATTTCCTTGAATGTTTAGTGGTGAAAGGAAGATCAACACAAACCCTTAAAACAACCATTATCATCCTCATCATTGTCCTCTTTTCCTATCAAACACTTTGGTGAACCTATGTTCTTTTGAATTTTGCACCTTGCTGAGTGTTGTACTTCAGATTTACATTCATTTCATTGTTCATCTTATTGCATTTGAAAAATTACAAAATGTTTTTTGAAAATTTAAAAAAATTGGCATTTTTAGCTCGCATTTTCAAATAATTTAAATTAGTTGGAATTTAATTTCAATATATTTCTGTCATTATAATCAGATATGATTTAAAATATAGAAAATTTTCATTCACCGTTCATTTACATTACATTTTCATGATTAAATTGTTAAAAAATTGCTTGAAATTGTGCATTTTTTCATATAACCTAGTTTTGCATTAGCTAGGGTTTGTAATCAAAATCTTGTTTCATATTTTACTACCATTTTCAAATAGTCATTAGGACTTCTTTTTAACTATAGTGTTTTATCATAGTGGCTTTCTTGCAAAATTTCATGTCTAGGGTTTGAAAACCTTTCATTTTCACTAAATTTGGCCTTATCGTCTCTCTAGAATTGCATCACAAGCATGTTGTGAAGGATTTATCTGCATTAATTATCTTTTATCAGATTATAATCTTCTTCCCCTCCTCAAATTATTTACAACAACCTTTTTGTTGGGTCTTTGCATTGAAAATTGGTGAAAAAGTGCATATTTTAGTGTATTTTCACTAGGTTTTGATTTGTCATCATTATAGGATTGCATAAAATGTGTGTTGTGAAGGATATTATTGATTAATTAGACTGATATTAGACATATTATTTGATTCCCTTGATCAATTTCCTTACAACACCTCTTTGTTCACTTATTTGCATTGAAAAAAGTTAAAAAAATCAAGCATTTAAGGTCATCATCGCACATAGTTTTGCACTTATCTATTGCATAACTTTTGAAAAGATTTTAAAATCTAATTTTACATTGATTTGAAAACATATACACATGGCTTCTAATCACAACAATAACAATAGGTTCCCTCCTAGGCCTTACATGAAAAGAAAGGTCCCCGAACCTGAAATTGTGTTTACACCTCATGATAAAACAATTGGAGACACTGAAGGTCCTCTTTATATCACTGTAAAGATAATGGTAAATCCTATGGATGGAACTCTTATTTATCCTAATTGCATGACTAATGTAGCAACAGAAGAATTTCTTTATTGATATGGGTTGATACAAGGCTTTTATGACCCTTTGGACATGATGATTAAGACACAAAGAAACCTTTATAAACACTTATGGGAAGATATCTTTATTGGTTACTGTATTGAGAAATCCATAAAACAATTGTTTGATGGTGTCCCCATATCTGACCCTTTTTGCATAAAATTAGGACACCCATGGTTAAAGGCTATGAAAGTTGTCCCTTCAACAATTCATAATTGTGTAAAATTTTCTTTGAATGGACAAGTGCATACTATTTGTCGCAATAGGTACAAACCTTTGGTTACAAGACAACACTTTACCCTTGATTAATTTTGGGAATGATCTAAAGTGGAACTGGAGCCATGAACAAATTTTAACTTCTTGAGCTCTAGAAACTACAAAACATAATTATTACATCAAGTGGTCGGTCCTTCTATTCAAGAAACAACAAGAGATGAACAACCTTCATTTGAAGAGCATCCTAGACCAAATGGAAAAGGACCCTATGTTGAGGTTCCTCCCTTGTCATCCTTAAAAGGATCAGGAATTATTCATCGAGAGCAAAGCATTCCACCTAGATAAATGAGATTTGATCTTGGTACTTCCTCCTCTAAAACACTATTTTACAAGAGATATGTGGTAAAACAAGAAGAAATAGACAAGAAAGAGAAAGGAGGAGATGACAAACTTTTTCCCAACGAAACACATCTCAACAAGAAAACATCCCACCTAACATTGAATCAAACCAAGAAGACCTTAAGAATGGACAACTTGAAGACAAGAATAAGAGTTGGGCTATGGTACCTTATGTCCCACTTTCCTCTAACATTCAGGAGTGGGAAGATGATGATTTCCTCAATGACAACCCTTAGTTTGGTTGTCCCTATAGGTAAGTATTTCTAACCCTTTACCTCTCATGTTGTGCTTCCCCCGTGATGTGTTATGTGTTATTTAGGCCTCCTGGGATGACCCTTGATACTCTCATAAGGTCAAGGATATCAGGAGACCACCTTTGTTGTGACCATTCTTCTATTTGTATCATCATTCTTCTATATTGCTTCTCCTCTATTTTCATTGTTGTACGTTGTGTCTTAAGGACATAGCATTGTGGTTGGTGACTTGGGGGTACCCTCTTACGTGATTGTCCCTAAGACACTTGTTTTCCTCTCTTGATTTATTATTTCCCTTCCTCTAGTGATTCTATCTAGTAGGTAGATGATCAAAAACATATTATACTGATATAGACCTAGTGTCCCTTTAGTGAGAAATAAAAAAATAGACCAAGTCCATACATGACAATGGGGTTGGAATATATATTATCTGACACTTGGCTAGTAGAATCACTCCATGTGATCTTGATGTTGTCTTAGCTCACTTACAAACCATAAAAATACATCTGCTCCATGCACTTTGTTTATCTTTGAATCTCACCTTGGTTACACTCAGCTTTGAGATTTTTGTGATGTAGCCACATGGTTATACTCCATCTCCAAATCCATAGTATAACCTCGGCTCTCTATGTGAATGATTATATGGATTGTTGTTTCTCATGATTATATGGATGCTAACACCTTTTCTTGTAGGGAATTGTGTGTTTGTTGGAACATTTGGTGATCATAAAGTACATGTCACCTCTGGGGGGCATGGGCTTTGTGAGAGCTCGTGTTCCCTTGTGTGTTTTGTTCCTACCTTAACGTGCTTGATATCATCATATGATATCAACCACCTTAAGGTGCGGGCATATATAAGGTAAGCTATCTAATTTAGATGCTAGCAAAGTGTGTTTGTAAAACTTGAAATCTATTGTAATCACTTAAGCCCTTTGCGGAGGAAGGATATCTTGCAATCCTTTTTATATTAAGCCCTCTATGTGAGGTGGGGATGGTGTATTTCTCGAGGAGATTACACAATCCTGTCATTTTCAAAAAATCCTCCAAGCAGGTGGGGAGCGGATCTGAGACTATCCTAACCCTTAAGCATGTCTTCATCGATTGTTGTGGCAAAGTGCAATCATTGGTGTGTGCCTATAATGTGTCTAAGATGTTGATGAACCTAGAAATAGGTACACTCCATCACTTATCTACCATGTGTGTGTATGGCATGTTTGTTCCCAAGCATAGTTTAAAGAGTGATGGTGATGAGTCCCCCCTATGCTTTGGGATTTATATGGCGTGCTTGATTTGTATGACATGTTTGTTCTCAAGTGCAATCTTAAAGACTAGTGGTGATGAGTCTGTCCTACACTTTGAGATTTGTTTTGCGTGTCTATTACCCCATATGTAGTTTAAAGATCATGGCGATGAGTCCCTCCTGCATTTTGGGTGGTGTGTTTACTTTCCTTGTACTTACATTTGCATTTCATATATATGAGAAAAAGAAAAAGAAAATAATCACTACATTCACTATAGTCACTGTGTTTTGCATGTCTTCAATGCTATATTCTCCATGTCTTGCATGACAATAACTATCTTCTCTATATTTTGTGTGCCTCTTACTGTCTTCAATGTGATTGGCATATCTTGTCCATGCTTGGTGTGTTTATTGTGCTTGTTGACCATACTTTAATGCATGTATTGGCCTTGCGTTTATACATACATTAAAGTGGGGGCTAAATGTTATATCAAAAAATGTCCCCTTGGGGGCTTTTCCCTCTTAAGGTTTAGCTCCCAGGTCCTTTAGAATGCATTTAGATCATCTTGCATGATTATGGTGACTCCCGATGAGAAAACCCTAAAGTTTCATGGAAAACGGGACTAAGGGGGTGTATTTATGAAAAATCCTACTTGAAATAGGGGGGAGGACTTGGGTACCTGCATCCTAGTCCTACCCTATTTAAGGTCAAGACCTATTTTTGGGTGTTGATTTTATGATCGTTATTAGGTCCTATGCTAACATCCTAGGTTTGAATTACAAAATTCTTAGCGGAAATGTTTATAGAAGCATATATAAGCTTGATTAGTGACTCATTTGTAAACTAGAAGATGATTGTGAACTTTTTGCATACTTGTAATTTCAAGATATTCATTATTGCAAGAGCATAGCATTGTTGGTGTATTTGTGATTGCAAATTTGGCTTCATCTTCTCATGTGATTGAAGAACCTTCATTTATATGAGATCCACACTACAAGGTGATATCAATTGTGTTTTCTATCATTTATCATTTGGATTCTACCTCTATCCCACAAGGATACACAATCTTTACCTAACAACGATGTTCAAAAAACTTGAATGTTTCTCTAGGGCTTGACCAAGGAAAGCCTCTAAACACCACAACCCCCAACCCACTTTTCTGTGATTGTAGGTTACATGTTTTGGAAGTGAAAGAAGTGGAGTTGCAGGAGAGCAGTACAAACTATTAGGATTGTAGATATAAGAAGAAAACTAGGGCTTGGACTTGGGCACTTGCTCATTAGTGCTCTAGATCCCACAGTGATGAAATCTTTGGAACAACAGAAACAAGTTGTAAACATTCTTTAGAGATCCTGACAAAAGAAGGTACACTAGACTAGGGTGCCCACTCATTAGTCCTTGATGTTTTCTCACATTGAACTTCAAAATCTAGTATGTATTTGGTTGTCATTTGATATCTTTGTGTGCAATCATTTTCTGTAATTTATTTGTTTGTTTATGATTTCATGAAATTAGGGTTTTGAGCACAATTGGACTTAATTGAACAACAAATCTACACAATTCCAATCTTCCCCTATGTTCCACGTGACTGGAGATCTACAGTAGAGTTCTCTACTTAGTTGAATATCCTTGAATGTTTAGTGGTGAAAGGAGGATCAACATAAACCCTTAAAACAACCGTTATCATCCTCATCCTCCTCCTCCTCTTTTCCTATTAAACAATGAATAACTTATTTAAATTATTTAATATATATGTATATGTAAGAAATGTATTTAAATTGTTTTAAAGGAAAAAAATATATTATTTATCTTTTAGATTATATAAAATTTTAATTATTTTAAAATTGTGATATAGTTATCATTGCAACTAGTCTAGTATTATAGATTTAAATTATTTTTGTTGTTATAATTTATTGCAATAAATGATTTTTGTTTCTTTTAAATTTAGAAAATATTGTGAAGAAATCAACCTTGAGCAATTTTCCCTTTAAAAATATGTGACTAATATAGGAGGATCCATAGTTAAATGTTTCTTAGTTTCAATTTTTAGTTTATCTTCAACTATTTATTTGTTAATCAAAGAAAAAAAATTTAGTTCCATATTATTTTTTCCCACATGTTTGTATGTGTACAAGTGGGCATTACAGATAGATAATGAAATAATAGGAGATCAAGGGCAAAGGGGTATGATCACCAATGAAATTATAGGCAATTAGGGGTAAAGGGGTGTGATCACAATGAAATTATAAATAATTAAGGTCAAATGGTGGTGCAATCAATATTGAAATATTATGAATTTAGGGAAAAATGTAATATTATCACACAATGATAGGTATATTTGGGAAAACATTTATTAGATCCATTGAATTATATGTAGTTTAGAGAAAGCATGGCCCATCACCTTGATATTATAGTTCTTCTAGGGTTAATGTGTTTAATCACCCATGCAAAATGTAGTATGACTATGTACAATATGGATTCATATTTAGGCAAAAATACTCCATTCACTCTTTAGGTATTAAATTTTAAAGTCACCCATTTCCTACATTGTGAACTTACAATTTTTGGTGCTCTAGCATGGCATTCGATTAATCCACTGTGAGCTACCAATTATGAGATGGGAGGAACATTCTCAAAAGTCTGGGAATATACATAGGCTATAACTCTACTTGAGTATTCTGTTCCTAGTGAGTAATAGAGACATGTTTTTTAATTTGCATCACATTTTATATTTTATATTGTATGTTTAATCTTTATAATAGTAGTTCTCATGTGCACTTGTATATTTGTCATGTTTTGATATTGATTTAATATTTCCTTTTTAAAATAATTCTATATTGTATATTGTATGATTAACCTCTATAACAACGGTTCTATATTTATTTTCTACATAGATTATATCAATGGTTGTGGTATGTTGGTTAAGTGATGTAATTTCATTTAAGAATGAATGATAGAATATAGATCTCTACGTCTTAGATGTATCCCTACTCAATATCATCTATAACAATGAAACCAAATTCGCAACAAGATAAATAATTAGTAGGAATCTTATATTATAACATATTAAAGAAATTATCACTTACCTTTCATTGACTTTCTAATGCCTATAGTTGTAATGATTTGAATCAAGAACAAAGAGAAAACCAAAATGTGTAAGAAATTAATTAGAGCTTCAATTATATTTATATCAATCTAGGTGAAAAATCTAGTGAGATTGTAAAACGAGAGTAATAATTTGGTGAATCTTGCATGATTATAAAATGATGCATATAAATGTTGGGTGAATTGGAGCTTAATCAAACACATACATTATAATTTTTATGGTGATTATAGCCCTATTAGCATGGAGTTATAATGGTATTGGAGAAATTAGTCCTCATACATGGTGAACTTTTAATGCTATTAGTTAATATGAGGTTAAATTAAAACATGCCTTTGAAATTCCAAGAGAATCACCATTAGAAATGTGTAGGTTATTGTAGTAAAATATTAATTACAAATGTCTCATAAATAAATTTGCGGCAAATTGAAATTCATTTGATTGATAATTCATAAACTTTGAGATATTTCCCCTACTAGTTGCAATATATTTGAACTAATTTCCAATTGGAAAAGATCGACCACTAAAAAAATTACTAGATCCAAGAAGAATGACTTGTGGCCTACTTTAGAAAAAAGTTGAATAATGCCAAGAAGTGGTATTTAGTCTATGACCAAGAGTTCTATGCCCTAATATTGCTAGAAAATGGAGGCATTACTTATTGCCCAAAGAATTTGTGATGTACATTAATCACCAAGGACTAAAATACCCCAATAACTAAGGAAATTTGAATCAGACACATGAAGCTGGTAGAATTCATGTAGAGTTACACTTTTATACTCAAACACAGGACCAGTAAGTCAAATAAGGGACTCGTTGATGCATTAAGTAGAATACAAAATCTACTAATAGAAATGAGGGTAGAAGTAGTTGGTTTTGAGGATATAAAACACTTATAGATGGTTGATCCTTATTTTATATAGGCATAGAAGGCATGTACAAAACCAATGAGCATGCATAGGAGTAAGTGGTTATATTACTTGATTCAAAATGAGCTACTATTTAAAGAAAACCAATTGTCTATACCCAAGAGATTTATGAGAGAGAACTTGATTAGGGAGAAACATTATAGAGGACTAGCTAGACATTCTGGGGTCAATAAGATAGTCTCCTTGATTAACAAAAACTATTGGGTCTATGCAAGATCATGGGTTCCAAAAAGTGGTGATGTGATGACCAAAATTTCTCCCTTATGGACGACGACCTTTTTTTATCTGAATTTGATGAAACAAAAAGGGTTTATTAAAAAAATTGTTATCTTTCCACCAATATAAGATATGCCTTATTTTGAATTTAATTGATAATTATTATTGATTTTCTCCATACATTACGACTAAAGTCCTGATTGATAGGTTGATTGAAAAACTTCTATAATTTTCAAACTATTTCACATTTTTTGAATCTAAAAGATGTGTCACATTCCATGCTTTGCATACTATAGGATTAAAAAAATTCATAAATTTTTGACCAAGTTATGGTGGTCAGAAAAACACATTTTAATAATTTTGAAATGTTCTAATAAAAAATTATAACTAATTATTTACATGCAAAAAATTACAAAAAAAAAATGCGGTACATCTGGGCACGTGTCCTCTACTTATATTGAAAGTTTTAGAAAAAAAATATTATTTTTTCTTGTACTTAGGTTGGTTAGACATACACCTGCTTTTTATCTTTTTCCTAAAAATTTAGTACTACTACATTGAAATTTCAAATATTTGCAAAATAGATTTACTTTTTTTCCAAAAAAGGACTAGTAGCCTAGAAACTACATTCAATTTGCTACAAATTTTGTTCTTACATATTTTCAAATTATGTTAATAAACTATTCAAATTTTTATATCAAGTTGCCTAACTTTGTTTTTCTAAATTTTCATTGCCACTTAGGGGCCTAGTTTGGACCCCCATGATCCTACACTAACCCTATTTTTAGCTACAAATATACAAAGATGTGAGGAAATTCATTCAAGGTTTTAGGACTTGCCAAGGGAAATAATCAGTGTTGGGATATATCAATCATTATCTCTACTATAAAAACCATAGGAGGACATAAGTATGGATTTTGTATTAGGATTACCAAGGACACAAAGGGGGAGTTATGGAATCATAGTAGTGGTGGATAAGTTTTCCAAGATGGTGCACTTTATTCAATGTAAGAAAAGTAATGATGTAGTTCACATAGAAGATTTTTTTTTTAAAGAGGTAGTAAGACTACATCATTTGTTGAAGAGCATAGTTTCAAATAGAGACTAAGTTCATGGGATACTTTTGGAGGACCTTATGGAAAAATATAAACACAAACCTTAATTTTATCTCGGCATATCATCTTTAGACTGATGGATAAATAGAATTAGTGAATAGAAGATTCAGTAACTTACAAAGATGCTTGGTTTGAGAAAATGTGGGAAATTAGGACATGGTTCTATCATATAAGTAGAATTTGCATACAATAAATCAATAAATAGGAGTGTCAAGAAGACAATCTTCCAAATTTTGAATGACAAAAATCTAAAGAATGCTTCCAAACTAAGAGACATCAACAAAGGGGATAAGAGTAGTGTAGAAAAAAAGAAATTTGATAAACATATGAAGAAAGTGCATGTGGAAGTTAGGGACCATCTAGAGAAGATGAATGATAAGTACAAGCATGGCATGGACAAAACATGAAGACATGAGGATTTTGTGGTGTGATATGAAGTAATGATATACATCATAAAGGAGAAATTTTGAGTCTGGACATATCAAAAACTAAAAATGAAGAAATTCGGTCCTTGTAGGATCATAAAGAGGTTTGACTCAGGAAACATGTATATGAGATAGAACTACTAGAAGGTTTAGGTATATTGTCAATATTCAACATTGTAGATTTGTACTAGTATCAAGCGGACATAGAAAGAGGCAGTATATAGAACCTTGGGAAAAATTCCATGCCAACACAACCAAAAGAAGAAATTGAAGAGATATTAGACATTAGAATTAGAAATAGTAACTATAAATGCAATATGAGGAGTACCTGGTGAAATGGAGAGGAAGGAAAAAATTAAGATGTTAGTTGGATTTCTAGAGTTGAAGTGAACTGACTTGATTTCCTTCTAGCCCCTAGAAAGTGAGGGAGACACTTTTCAATTTAGCTGGAGTATCTCATGTAGGAGCATCCTTAGGAAAATAAAGCAATCTTGCATCACCATAGTTAATTTTTACAAGTTACCAAATTTCACTGTATTTTATATTTGAGCCTTATGATCTTGGTATAACATTCAAGAGGTGTATAGAGTGGACATATCCATAATTGAGAAGAATTGAATCAACATAATGACTTTTCTAGATATCAAACTAGTAAACTATCAAAGTTGTAGAATAATTATTGGAGATATAGAAATTGGAGTTTGTGGCAATCAAAGAGGACATATTAAATACTTTTGGGTCCATGGGAGTACACATTAGATACCACACCATTTTACTTGTTGGTGTTTTAGCTTATTTTAAGGAATTAGCTTTGCACTTAGTTGACTACACATTTTAAGAAGTGTGGAACTTTGTGTTATCATGTAGGGTAAGTGCAAAAAGATGGGGGACCAAAAGTGGCCACAACCAATTTTTGGTCCCATAGGAGTCATAATGTGAGTGCATTATAATGTGCTCATATTATGGCTCAGTATTATCAAGCCTAAAATTTGAGCACAATATAATGCACTCATGTTCTAGGTTATCCAAATAAAACAACAAAAAGTGAAACCCATGGCCTCACTTGCAAAATTTGGCTACAAGTTTCACCTCTACAATTCTACAAGTGCATTTGGTCAATTTCAAAGGGTAATCAAGAAATTCACCATGCCATCTTGCCAATCGCACTCCCGAGGACATTGTGCATGAGTTGTACAAAGTGTATAAGTTGAACAAGGTAGGGTTAGTTTCTTGTGAATTTGAAATTAGTTTGCAATGTTTTGATTACATCTTGATCTTAGATTTTCAGCCAATGAGGCACCACAAAACCCTAATCTAGTAGAGGAGGCTCAAAAAAACTTCCCTCAAGTTAAGGAGAACCCTCAAAACCCCCCACCTTCACGTCCTCACAATCAAAGAGACACACAATAAAACTATTTAATAAGGTGAATTGAAGAAAACAAAAAGCAACTTGAAACCCTAATTGAAACATTAAATACTCCAAATGCAAGCACTAATCATAGGAGAACCCTTGCCAAGTCATTAGAGGTCATTATTTCTCATATTGAATTGGTGACAAACCAAATCACCAAATGAAATAACTACCTGGAGAGGAGTCGGAAATACTATATTGAGAAATTGTCATACAAACAAGTTAAGGATAAAAAAGTTATGAAATATCAATTATGTGTACATTTTATCAATCCTAAAACTAGCCAAGCACTAGAAGAGAGTAGCAAATGGTTCTCACTTCATTGGTGTGTGCATAGTAGTATATCCAAAAACTTTTAGGATAAATGGTACATGATCTTTGATGAGAATCCTTGTAATAACAATGAGGTGCCACAATATTTCCTGAGGAAACTCTATTATGAGTTTGTCCTCAATTAGATTCCTAATTACTTTGACATTTAGGAGTTCCAAGGCAGAGGTGGTGGCTCTGCCCAAGATAGACAAGGGACAAATTGAGACTAGAACCATGTACCTAGACCCCTCATGAGGCTAGAACATATCTCACTCCCTTCTAATTTGAAGGAGAGTGTTGAGTTGGAGACATTGCATTCATTGAGTTCTCTCACCCAGTCTCTAGCATAGCATGGCAATGATCTTACCCAGGTTGATGAGGGTAAGAGCAACTTAGGCATCATTGCTCCCCAAATTTTTGTAATTCATGTGTGAATTTATGCAATTATGGGACCCATGACTCTTGCCATGTAGGCAATCCAATTGATGCTACAGAGTGTTAGGACACTTCAACATAGGGGTATCATCTAGTGATGGACACATCCATATTGGATGATATTTCCCTCATAGATGTCATGTTGCAAGAAACATTTGGTATTGACTCCCAGGGAATTTTTTACAAGGTTCAACTCAATTTAATATATTTGTATTTGAAATTTCTAATTAATTATATGAGTATCTATATTTTAAGTCAAAATTAATGTATTTAATTATATGCACTATGAAATTCTAGGGTCAAAGTATTCACCCTCCATCTATTAGCCATCTAGTGCAGAGTTAGAGAGGAGGTCCATTCAACAAGTATGCAATTTATCAAAAGATCATAAATATACTACATATATCAATGGTAATATTATTTAGTGATAATTTGATGATGAACATGGAGCTTCACCACCACCACCACCACAATTTCCTTAGTCCCCTCCATGCAAAAGAACTTTCACTGAGGTAAATTTTACCATTTGTAAGATTTCATTATACCTTTAAATAATGTTATGTATCTATTTTGGTCAAATAGCCTTGAACTTTATTTTCATATGTTGAATATGGAGACTCCTCATCTCCATTAGTCAATGGAGGTAGGCATTGCTACAACTATTTTGTCTACAAGTCCTTTGACCAAGGTATGAGCCAGTAACATGTAAATACCATTTTGTATTTCTTGTTTTATCTCATGTCATTTAATGTACATACATGATATTCATGTCTAATCAATTTTTCTTCTTCATGATTCTCATAGGAGGTCACAACTCCAACCCATCTAGCTAAAAATTAAGATAGACAAAAAAATGATTGAGAGGGATCACAAGCTAGCAGTAAGTGATTGATTACATATGCAATGTTATATATTTCATGTTTTCTATATTATTTGATTATATTAACAGGTGGAGCTTCAAAAATATCTATTGAGGAGGTCTAGTCAATGAGAGAGAGAGAGAGAGAGTCATTGATTGAATCTCCATCTTCATGGCCAAGCAAGAGTCGTTGATTATTTGATATCAATTCATAGGAAATTTGATTTTGGGACATTTTTATGTATGCCTATATGATTTGTATACATACTTTTATATTTTACCGATGTATATCTTTGTATATCCCTGTATGGATTTGTTTGTACATGTGTCATGTGTATATGGATTTATATATACACTATATGTTATTTTCTTGACATTATGTATATGACATTTTACATCAAATATAATATGATGATCAATTATGGATATAGGATAGTTATTGTATCATGTTTAATTGTTTTGATATTGTGTACGTGTTCTTCAATGTTTCCATGAAATGATAATATGTTCAATTATAGTATAATATATCTGTCAAGTATGGTTTTATTAATTCAAATATTTTGATATCATCCTTGCAAAATACATTTTGTGCACATGTTGCAATCATTGCATTCCATGAGACAACATTTCTTTGAGGCATCATGTCAAATAGTTCACATGCCTTGTCTATCCTTCCACACTTTGCATACATGTCTGCAAGGGTAGTTGCAAATACGACATGTAACAAAATTCCTATATCCTTTATGATTTGATAGTTGTCCACACAATTTCAAAAATCCCATTTTGGCATACGTAAGGAGGATGTTGGATAAGGTTGTGGACTTTATCTTGACACCTTCCAATTGCATTTTCTTGAAAGTTTATTTAAAGCCTTATCAAAAAATACATTTTGTGCATATCTTGCAATCATTAAATTCCATGAGATGTCATTTCTTCGAAACATCATGTCAAACAGTTCGCATGCCTTGTCTATGCTTCCACACTTTGCAAACATGTCTACAAGCATAGGTGCAAATACAACATCTCACAAAATTCCTATATCCTTTATGCTTTTATGGCTGTCCACACCCTGTTTCAAAGATCCTAATTTGGAACAAGAAGGGAGGATGCTTGCAAAGGTTATGGAATTTGGTTTTACATGTGCCAATTGGCTAAAAGTACAAAGCTATGTCACACTTTCAGCCAAGTTATCAACACAAGTGAATTTAAGTATTTCTAACTAAAAATCAATTTTGGTCAAACATATGATCTTGTAAGATTCATTCTACCTAAGTTAGATATCTCTACAACTTTTCTAACTAAAATTGTTGGCTAAATGCATATGTAGCACCACAATGAGGCCAATTTACCAAAAAATAAATTATTTAAAAAACCTGATATTTCAACAACTTCTACTCATGTAAATAACATTTTTAAAAAAATATGAAAATACCCTTATATATATTAATAGTTTAATTATTATTTATATTTTCCTTTTTATTTTTACTAAAAGTAGGTTATCAACACAAAATATTAGGTTGATTACTGTGTCAAGGAAAAATAGTAAAGCTTATTAAAAAAATTGAAAAAAATATGATGCACTAGATAAAAGAATCTATATCATGATGGTATATTTTTTTCTATTTTAGATAAATAGTTAATATGAAAGTTGGTGTTGAATGGAAACAATTATGTTTTAATGCACATATATTTTAACATTTATTTAAAAATATATATTTATCCAAATTGGAAAAAAATATATCCATGAACTAAAGTTTCAAGTTATAAATACACACAAAAAAATTGAAGAAAAAAATCACTATATATAAAGATTGACGTCTCATGTAACATCATTTTTCAACATTTTATCAGCAACTAAATTATAGTGTCAATTTATTAAAAATTATATTACAATAATTTTTTAATTTTTTCAAAAAAATACAAACATAAAATATACTAAAATATAAATATTTTATTAGTTTACATCATTTTAAAATTCAAACATATATGTCACTTTTTAGTGATTCAAGTTTAAAAGTTGGATCAATGTTGGGCATTTCCTTTATAAAAGTGTGACACAACTTTGTACTTTTATCCAAGTGCATTTTCTTAAAAGTTACTAAATCCTTTTCAAAAAATCTATTTTTCGCATATCTTGCAATCATTGCATTCCATGAGACTGCATTTCTTTAAGGCATCATGTCAAATAATTCAAACACCTTGTCTATGCTTGCACACTTTGCATGTGTGTCCACAAGGGCGGCTACAAATACAACATCTTAGAAAATTCCTATATCCTTTATGCTTTGATGGTTGTCCATACCCTGTTTTGAAGATCCAATTTTTCCATAGGCAAGGAGGATGCTTGGAAAGGTTATGGAATTTGGTTTTACACATGCCAATTGCATTTTCTTGAATGTTTTTAAAGCCTTTTTCAAAAAATCTATTTTTGTGCATATCTTGCAATCATTGCATTCCATGATACATCATTTCTTTGAGGAATCATGTCAAATAGTTCATGTTCCTTGTCTATGCCTCCACACTTTGCATACATGTCTCTTAGGGCAGTTGTAACTACAACATTTGTCAAAATTCCCAAATCCTTTATGCTTTGATGGATGTCCATACCCTGTTCCAAAGATCCCATTTTGCCATAGGCAAGGAGGATGTTGGCTAAGGTTGTGGAATTTGATTTTACACCAGCCAATTGTATTTTATTGAAAGTTTCTAAAGCCTTATCAAACAATTTGATGGTGACAAGTTGATTGTGATGTCAAAAGGTGTTTGATGGTGCCATGATTTTTTCTTAGCATGGAAGGTTGGATGTCAGTAATTGGATGGTATACTTCAGGTTGATATGTTGCTTTAGGACTAATTCAGGAAGTGGATCAGTGCTGAGTTGAGTTAAGTTATGTTTATGAGCAGTGATTTGGTTGTGAACTTTATAACAGGGGATGCAAATAGATTCATTGGAGATTTGTCATTTGGGCCAAAAAGTGTTGTTGATTAAAGAACTATTTGTTTTAAAAGTTTGTCTTTCAAACACATGTGATGTCATCAGAAGTGTGTCAATCTTCATCTTCATAGTGGTATTGTGCTTTAGATATAAGTTTTATGGTATCTTTTTGCTCTCAAGTTTGAAATGTTAATGTTTAGGATTAGTTTAGCAAAATTGCATTTAGTGCCTTCAATATTTTGAAAGACAAGTGGTATCAAAGTGTTTGGTAAGTGGTTCTAATTTGATAATAGGAGTTTAATATCTTTTAGTGGAGTTATTTTCTCAGGGGGAGATAATAGTCTTTGTCATCAGATGTCAAAAAGGGGGAGAAAAAAATTACATCAGGTGGTTTTGCCATCAATGACAAAGGGGGAGATTGATGGTGACAAGTTGTCATTGATGTCAAAAGTATGTTCAGTTGCCTTGTTGACAGGAGCAGGAGACATCATCTTGTGTGTTTTTTCTATTGTTATATCACAGTTTGTGTTTATCTTGTTATTATAAGGTCAGGAACAGGTTGTCAAGATCAGATGTGTTGAGCATTACTAGCAGAGAGATCAGTATTGGTTTAAGTTGTGGTAGTTGTGATCTCTTGCAAAGTATTCATATGGTGTTCATCTATGGTTTCTGAACTTGTTCAAGATCTTGGTGATGGTTTAACATTCAAGCTTTTTGATGAGGACTAATACTCTAGTTGCCATATGAAATGTCCTTAAATCAAAATGTCCTCTTAGGATCAAGTATTTTCTAAAGCCAAACTCTAAATTCATAAGTCTTCTTGCACATAATCTAAATCATACACTTTATGTTATAAATTGTTGTTGACTTATAGTAGCAGGTAGATTCACTTACTCTTACCTGCTATAAGGGTTTTTGATCATCCATTGACCGGCCCTTTCAATTCTCTTTACCTCTTCCTTCAGTTGATAAGTGCCAAAAGTTTTTTTTCTCAAATACCTCGATGCATTTATAAAGAACTCAAAGCTTTGAATGGTTAAAAAACCGATGCATGTTTTTTTTAAAATGGAGGAAGCCCGAGCAGGAAATAAGTGTTGATATTTTTTGTTTAAATGTTTTGAAAGCATTTCAAATGCTATCCTAGCCCGATGCCGATGCCTTGGGAAGTTTAATCGAATTAAGTGAGAGCTTTTTATTATCCTTACATTCTAGTGAAGCATCGAATGGAGAGTAAGATTTATAAGAAAAAGGCATCTATGGATTAGAAAAGGCATAAATTTTTAAGGAGCTTGGTATATAGAAGGGAGCCCGATTAAATTTGAAGACCATGCTTTGAAAAAATATCATTTAAAGATTCCTTAATTTATTCAAAGTTTCTTTTTAATGAGAGCACGATTTATGGAAAGACTTTGAAGTATTTTTGTGGCATTAAATATGCTTTAAGAAGGAAATATAACTAAGTCTTTTGTGTCTTCAATTTGAAATTAGAAATTCTTTATTTTTTTCTAATTTCATATGGATTTATATGAAAAGGCAAGAAATGATTCTTGAAAAGATTTTTTTCAGATAGAATGAGAAGTTTTTTCAATAAGCTTGCAAGAAAGGAATGATTTTTTTCTTGAAAGATTTTTATACAAGTGGTCACATGAAGATCATGCTTCAATTTTTGACAGAGAATATAAAAAGATGTTGAATGATTTTTCTTGAGAAGAGGATCAATTTTTGAAAGAGATTTTATTCTCTCTCACAAGGGCAGATTCAAAATACATTATTTAAGATTTTGTTTGAGAGAGAAATATAAAATAAATTAAATTTTCTTCTTGCAGATGGATTTTTTATTGTGCAGATATTATTTTTGTGAGATGTTTGCAGAGAAAAAGAAAATGAAAAGACAATTGAAGAGAATCAAAGTATCAAAGATTTTTATTTTTCTCACAAGGGAAAATTGGATAAATATTTTTTTATAGAAAATTTTCTTTGGCATAGAAGATGAATTTTTGAAGGAACAAAATGTTTTTATCAATTATTTTGTGAGCAGGGCATTGGATGAAGATATTAGTTTTGAAGATAATATTTATAGAGAAGAGGATATGAAAAGATTCATTTGAAGACATTGAAGAAAATATGAAGAGGATTCAAGTAAAAGATATTTTTATTTTCTCCTATAGGGCACTGATTTTTTATTGAAGACAAAAGGTCAATGAATTTTTGAAGAGGATTTTTGCAGAGGAAAGGACTATGAAAAGATATTAAGAATTTGTATATAATGGTTTTAACAAGTACATTGACGAAGTGTGTGTGTTGATGAAGAAAACATAGATGAGCAAATAATGTTATGTATGAAGTTATGATATGCAGAGAAAAACCCTTTTTGAAAAGAAATATGAGTTGATTTAAATGGTGCAAATCAGATTGAACAACAATCACTTCTTGCACATGAGATTTTTGATTTGATGGATTGACAAAAGCCAGTGAGGCACAGTATGCCAGTGAGGCTTATAGGTCAGTGAGACCATTTGTCAGTGAGACACTCACATCAGCCAGTGAGGCTTGTAAAGATATTTTTAAGGTTAAGCCAGTGAGGTAGTTTTGGAGTGGTTTTTCTACCCCAGGAGGGTTTTCCACTCATGCAATTCTTGTGTCTTGATTCATATTGTTTTTCTCTCTGTTTGTGTGTATGATTTATTCATGAGATTTTAATCTCATCATTCATTCTCAGTTATGTGCAAATGTGTGTAACAAATGATATCTTACTTTCTTCATGTCTTGAAAGTTAAATTTGCAAAAGGTTAAAATTTATACAACATTGATTCACCCCCCCTCTCAGTGTTGTCCTGAACTCCTACACAATCTATCTTGTGCATATCTTGAAATCATTGCATTCAATGAGACAAGATTTCTTTGAGGCATCATGTCAAATAGTTCATATGCCTTTTCTATGCTTCCACACTTTGCATACATGTCTCATAGGGTAGTTGTAACTGCAACATCTGATGATATTCTGATATCCTATATGCTTTGATAGATGTCCATACGCTATTTTAATGATCCCATTTGGGCATAAACAAGGAGGATGTTAGCTAAGGTTGTAGAATTTAGCTTTACACCTACCAATTGCATTCACTTGAAAGTTTCTAAAGCCTTATCAAAAATACCATTTTGTGCATATCTTGAAATCATTGCATTCCATGAGACAATATTTCTTTGAGGCATCATTTCAAATAGTTCACGTGTCTTATCTATGCTTTCACACATTGCATACATGTCTCATAGGGTAGTTGCAACTACAACATCTAATGGAATTCCCATATCCTTTATGCTTTGATGGATGTCCATACCCTATTCCAAAGATCCCATTTGAGCATAGGCAAGGAGGATTTTGGCTAAGGTCATGGAATTTGGATTTACACGTGCTAATTGCATTTTCTTGAAACTTTCTAAAGCCTTACCAAAAAATCCATTTTGTGCATATCTTGCAATCATTAAATTCCATGAGACAACATTTGTTTGAGGCATAATGTCAAATAGTTCACATGCCTGGGTGTTGCCACAAAAATGGGTTACACTTTCTGGGACATCCTATTTTTTGCTGAAATCACATATTTTTAGAAAATATGATGATTTAAGCTTTGAAAGTTTCCATTTAAAAGATTTTAGTTGAAGAGGGTTTGGTCAAACCCCCTTAGATTCAAACCCCTTGGATAGAACCCCACTAATTTTAAACCATACCTATAATGGAGTCTCCTCTACACCTATAAAAATGTTGATAAAAAACCACTTTTGATTTACCTTTTGGGGGATCAAATGAATTCATTTGAAATTTATGTTTTGTAAGTATGTATTCCTTATTATAAGCTTCCCAAAAAGTATGATTTTAAATATATTTATTTTGATTATTATATTTATATTTATTTCTTGTGAATGTAGGTTATTCACCGAACATCAAGTTCTCTATTCTACACACATGGAAAATTAGTAAATTAGTGAAAAAATTCTAAAAAATATCTATGGCCTAGGTATTGATGTCCTTGTTTCAACAAAAAAAAATAAATTTTGATACATACAGAAAAAGTTATGTTTTATGAAATATGCCTATGTCTAAATTATAATTGGTTTGACTTCAAAACTTAATTAAAACATTATATTCAACAAAACATTATAAACCAAATGCATGCCCTATATATCAATGTTATCAATCTAAATTCAAAAGAATAAAAAATTTATCCTTTGTAGAAAAAAAGGTATGTGCTACATAATACACATCACTTTACAAAATGTTGTTTACTATTAAAAACTAGTTATCAAAGGAGACGGAAAAAACTTTACAATTTAACTCCAAATTTAATATATATATATATATATATAGAATCTACAAACAAAATCTCAAAAATCACTATTTTGCATAATATTCAAATTTCAAATGGTTTAGCGGCTATAGGTGTCAAAAAGTGTAGATTTAGTTCAAAATGTTGATTTTAATGTCAAGTTTGGCCAAAAAGTGTAACCCATTATTATGGGATGACCTGCCTTGTCTATGCTTCCACACTTTGCATACATGTCTCATTGGGTAGTTGTTACTAAAACATCTAATGAAATTCCCATATCCTTTATACTTTTATGGATGTCCATACCCTCTTCTGAAGATCCCATTTTGGCATAGGCAAGGCTGATGTTGACTAAGGTTGTGGAATTTGTCTTTACACCTGCCAATTGAATTTTCTTCAATGTATCTAAAGCCTTATCAAAAAATCCATTTTGTGCATATTTTGCAATCATTGTATTCCATGAGACAACATTTCTTTGATCCATCATGTCAAACAATTCACATGACTTGTCTATGCTTCCATACTTTGCATACATGTCTCATAGGGCAGTTAAAACTACAATATCTAATGAAATTCCCATATCCTTTATGCTTTGGTGGATGTCCATACCCTGTTCTAAAGATATCATTTGGGCATAGACAAGGAAGATGATGGCTAAGGTTGTGTAATTTGTCTTTGCACCTACCAATTGTATTTACTTGAAGGTTTATAAAGCCTTATTAAAAAAACCATTTGTGCATATCTTACAATCATTACATTTGATGCGACAATATTTCTTTGATACATCATGTAAAATAGTTCACATGCCTTATTTATGCTTCCACACTTTGCATACATGTCTCATAGAGTAGTTGCAACTATAAAATCTGATGAAATTCCCATATCCTTTATGCTTTGGTGGATGTCCATACCTTGTTTCAAAGATCCCATTTGGGCATAGACAATGAGCATGTTGTCTAAGTTTGTGGAATTTGGCCTTAGACCTACCAATTGTATTATCTTGAAAGTTTCTAAAGCCTTATCAAAAAAATTGTTTTGTGCATATCTTGCAATCATTACATTCCATGAGAAAACATTTCTTTGAGGCATCATGTCAAATAGTTCACATGCTTTGTCTATGCTTCCACACTTTGCATAGATGTCTCATAGGGTAGTTTCAACTACAACTTTGATGAAATTCTCATATCCTTTATGCTTTGATGGATGTCCATACCCTATTCCAAAGATCCCATTTTGGCATAGGCACAGAGGATGTTGGCTAAGGTCATGGAATCTGGCTTTACACCTACCAATTTCATTTTATTGAAAGTTTCTAAAGCCTTATCAAAAAATTCATTTTGTACATATCTTTCAATGATTTCATTCCATGAGACAACATTTCTTTGAGGCATCATGTCAAATAGTTCACATGCCTTGTCTATGCTTCCACACTTTGCATACATGTCTCATAGGGTAGTTGTAAATACAACATTCGATGAAATTCCAATATCCTTTATGCTTTGGTGGATGTCCATAACCTATTATGAAGATCCCATTTTAGCATATGCAAGGAGGATGTTGGTTAAGGTTGTGTAATTTGGCTTTAAACCCACCAATTGGATTTTCTTGAAAGTTTCTAAAGCGTTATCAAAAAATCCATTTTGTGCATATCTTGCAATCATTATATTCCATGAGACAAGATTTATTTGAGCCATCATGTCAAATAATTCACATGCCTTGTCTATGCTTCCACACTTTGCATACATGTCTCATAGGGTAGTTGCAACTACCAGATCTAATGAAATTCCCATATCCTTTATGCTTTGGTGGATGGCCATACCCTATCCTAAAGATCTCATTTGAACATAGACAATGAGGATGTTGGATATGGTTATGGAATTTGGATTTACACCCACCAATTGCATTTGCTTTAAAGTGTATAAAGACTTATCAAAAAAACATTTTGTGCATATGTTGCAATCATTACATTCCATGAGACAACATTTCTTTGAGGCATCATGTCAAACAACTCACATGCCTTGTCTATGCTTCCACACTTTGCATACATGTCTCATAGGGTAGTTGCAACTACAAATTCTAACTTAATTCCTATATCCTTTATGCTTCAAATGGTGGATATCCATACCCTATTCTGAAGATCCTATTTGGGCATAGACAAGGAGGATGCTAGGTAAGGTTGTGGAATTTGGCTTTACACCCGCCAATTGCATTTGCTTGAAAGTTTATAAAGCCTTACCAAAAAAACATTTTGTCCATATCTTCCAATCATTACATTCCATGAGACAACATTTCTTTGAGGCATCATGTCAAGAAGTTCAAATGCCTTGACTATGCTTCCACACTTTGTATACATGTCTCATAGGGTAGTTGCAACTACAACATTTGACAAAATTCCCATAGAGCTACAACATTATAAATTTCACTTTTTCTAGACTTGCACACCTATAATTCAACATAATAGGCCTCAAGTTCCTTAAAAATATATCATTTCAAATCATAATTTGTCAAAATATATCCATTTTAGTAATAGATATGTCCTATTGGTAATCTTGTCAAATTGTTACAATGTTGTCAAATTTGTTGCAATTTTGCAAGTTCACAAATTTGATTTTTCCACTTTTTCTATCTTCTTGGACCTTCATCATTCTTATCATTTTTCTTCATCTCATCAATCTAGTTTTACCATATGGATCAAATTTACTCTATGATTGTCTATTTATGTTTTGCTAACATATGCCTTGCCTAATGAGGTGTCATTTCAAAGTGTTCACATGTCTTTTCTATTCTTCCACACTTTACATACATGTCTACAAAGGAAGATACAAATACAACATCTCATGTAGAATTCCTATATCCTTTATGCTTTTATGATTGTCCATACCCTATTCCAAAGATCCCATTTTGGCATAGGCAAGGAGGATGCTTGCAAAGTTATGGAATTTAGTTTTACACATGCCAATTACATTTGCTTGAAAGTTTCTAAAGTCTTTTAAAAAAATTCATTTTGTGCATATTTTACAACCATTTCATTCCATGAGACATCATTTCTTTGAGGCATCATGTCAAATAATTCATGTACCTTGTCTATACTTCCACACTTTGCATACATGTCTCCTAGTGTAGCTGCAAATACAACATCACAGAAAATTCCTATATCTTTTATGCTTCGATGGATGTCCACACCTTGTTCCGAAGATCCCATTTTGCCATAGGCAAGGAGGATGCTTGCAAATGTTATGGAATTTGGTCTTAGATGTGCCAATTACATTTTCTTGAAAGTTTCTAAAGCCTTTTTGAAAAAATCCATTTTGTACATATCTTACAATCATTGCATTCCATGAGACAACATTTCTTTGAGGCATCATGTCAAATAGTTCATTTCCTTGTCTGTTCTTCCACACTTTGCATAGATGTCTCCTAGGGTAGTTGCAACTACAACATCTATCAAAATTCTCATATCCTTTATACTTTGATGGATGTCCATAACCTATTTCAAAGATCCCATTTAGGCATAGGCAACGAGGATGTTGGCTAAGGTTGTGGAATTTGGCATTATACCCGCCAATTGCTTTTTCTTGAATGTTTCTAAAGCCTTATCAAAAAATCCACTCTGTTCATATCTTGCAATCATTGCATTCCATGAGACAACATTTCTTTGAGGCATCATGTCAAATACTTCATATACCTTGGCAACATGCTTCCACACTTTGCATGCATGTCTCATAGGGTAGTTGCAACTACAACATCTAACAAAATTCCCATATCCTTTATGCTTTGATGGATGTCCATGCCCTATTTTGAAGATCCCATTTGGGCATAAACAAAGAGGATATTGGATAAGGTTGTAGAATTTGGATTTACACCCACCAATTGAACTTTCTTGAAAGTTTCTAAAGCGTTGTCAACAACAAAAATATCATGACAACAATATAACAACTATAGTATAACAACAATAAATATATCATGATCCAGATTCATAGTTAATGATATAAGTTATATACCAATTAACACTAACAAAAATAATTTAATTAACCAAAAATGAGATAGGGTACTGTAGAGGGACCTGACGTCCACTTGTAGGTCCAAACAAAACATTTGTAGGTATGATAGATCGAGAGAAAAGGCAGGTGAAAGATTTTCAACATTTTTCTCTTTGGGCTCTTAAGAGACTCTTGGTCTAATGTAGTCTAGAAAGATTGAGAGACCTAGGAAATGAACTGAGGCCTCTAGTAGCATCAACCTACCCACCCCAACGTGTTGGTGTATTTGGTTCCGCCCTATGAGGTGGGAAGAAGAAAATATGCTTGTTGGCACCTTCTCACTACTATCAAATGATGCATTTTGCAAGAATGCATATGTTGTTCACATAGTCAAATGGTTTGGAGTTGACCAAAATTGCAATATGGTACTATAGAGGGACTTGATTTCCACTTGTCGGTCTAGACAAAACATTCACATGTGCCATAGATCAAGAGAAAAGGTAGATGAATTTTTTTCAACTTTTTGCTCTTTGGACTCTTTAGAGACTCCTAGTGCAATGTAGCCTGGAAAAATAAGGAGACTTGGGAAATGAATCAAGGCCTCTAGAAGCATCAACCTGCCTATCCCAATGTGTTGGTGTAGTAGGTTCAGCCCTAGGAGGTGGGAAGAAGAAAATATGCTTGTTGGCACCTTTTCATTGCTCTCAAATGACACGTTTTGTAGGAATGCATACATTGTTGTCATGTTAAAATGGTCTGGAGTTGGCAAAAATTGAGATAGGGTACTATAGAGGGACCTAACATCCACTTGTAGGTCTAGAAAGAACATTTGTAGGTGCCATAGATTGAGAGAAATGGTAGGTAGAAGTTTTTCAACTTTTCACTCTTTGGGCTCTTAAGAGATTCCTGGTGCAATGTAGCCTGGAAGGATTGGGAGACTTGGGGAATAAATAGAGGCCTACCCTAGCATTCACCTACCCATTAGGACATGTTGGCATAGTTGGTTTGACCCCAAAAGACAATGAATGCAAAATATGCCTCCTAGCAAATTTATGTTGAACTCTAATGATGCTTTTTACAAAATTTCATAAATTGTCAACACGGTCAAATGGTTTGGAGATAATAAAATTGAGAGAGGTTATTATGGAGGGACTCTACATGCAGCTATAGGTTTGAATGAAATAGTTTTAGGTGCCATGGATTTCATGTACTAGTCCGTCATAGTTTGGCAATTTTTTGTACTTAGTTCTCTTAAAAGACTTTGCCAGAATAGTGTAGCTTGGAAGGATTAGGAGACTTGTGGATGAACTAAGGCTTCCACTAGCATTCACCTACCCACATAAACATTTTGGTACTATCATTTTGGTACCATGATCCATGAAATGAAATTTATGCTCACCGACAACTTTTCATTGAACATAAATGATGCTTTTTGCAACTTTTGAAAAATTGTCGCCACGACCAAATGGATTGAACATTTCAAAAACTGAGAGTGGTTATTTTTGACAGACCCTATGTGACTCTATAACTCTATACAAAATGTTCCTAGGTTCCACAAATTCTAAGAAATAGTCTGTCAAAGTTTGGTAATTTTTGGCACTTAGATCTCTTAAGAGAAAGCATCGACACAATGCAACCAGGAACGATCAGGATAGTTGAGGTGTAAACAACACCTTGCCTAGGGTTTATCCACCTACCTAGATGTGTTGGCATTGTTGGTTTGACCCCATGACACATGAAACAAAATTTATGCTCGTTGATAACTTTTCATTGAACACAAATGACATTTTTTGCAACTTTTGAAAAATTGTTGCCACGGCCATATGGAATGAACATTTCAAAAAATGAGAGAGGTTATTGTGGAGGGACCCTTCATGAATGTTTATGTCTAGATATAATGTTCCTAGGTGCTATGAATTTCAAGAAATAGTCTGTCAAAGTTTGGTAATTTTTGGCACTTAAGACTCTTAAGAGAAAGCATCGGCACAGTGTAGTCGAGAATGTTGGGATAGTTGAGGTGTGAAACAAGATCTTTCCTAGAGTTCACCCATCCACTCAAACATTTTGGCACTATCAGTTTGGCCCCACAATGTACGAAATGAAATTTCTGCTTGACGATAACTTTTCATTGAACACAAATGACACTTTTTGTAACTTTTGAAAAATTGTCGCCATGACCAAATGGATCAAAAATTTCAAAAATTAGGAGAGGTTTATTGTGGATAGACCTAGATTAAATATTCCTAGGTGCCACAAATTGTGAGAAAAAGTTTGTTAAAATTTGGCAATTTTTGGCACTTACGACTCTTAAGAGAAAGTGTCGGCATAAAGCAGCTAGGAAATAGTGGGATAGTTGAGGTATGAAACAAGACCTTTCCTAGAATTCACCCAACCAACCAAATGTTTTGGAACTATTGGTTTGGCCCCACAACACATGGAATAAAACTTATGCTCACCGATAACTTTTCATTGAACACTAATGACTCTTTCGCAACTTTTTAAAAATTATCGCGATGACCAAATGGATTGAATATTTCAAAAATTGAGAGAAGTTATTATGGAGGCACCCTAAATGACCCTGTAGGTCTAGATATAACATTCCTAGGTGCCCGAAATTCTAAGAAATAGTCTTTCAAAGATTGGCAATTTTTGGCACTTAGGGCTCTTAAGAGAAGGCGTTGACATAGTGTAGCAGGGAGCGATCAGGATAGTTGAGGTGAAAAATAGGACCTTACCTAGTGTTCACCCACCACCTGGATGCATTAGCACCTTTGGTTTGACCCCATGATGCACGAAATAAATTTTATGCTTGTTGACAACTTTTCATTGAACACAAATGATGTTTTTTATAACTTGTGAATAATTGTTCCTATGACCATATAGAATGAACATTTTGAAAACTAAGAGAGGTTATTGTGGAGGGACCCTACATGACCCTTTAGGTCTAGATGGAAAATTCCTAGGTGCCACAAAATTCATGAAATAGTCCATCAAAGTTTGGCAATTTTTGGCACTAAGGGCTCTTAAGAGAAAGTATCGGTACAATGCAGCCAAAAATGATCGAGATAGTTGAGGTGAAAAATAGGATCTTACCTAGTGTTCACCCACCCACCCAAATGTGTTGGCACTATTGGTTTAGTGCCATGATGCATGAAACAAAATCTATGCTCGCCAACAACTTTTCATTGAACACAAATGACGCTTTTTGCAAGTTTTGAAAAATTGTCGCCACGACCAAATAGATTGAATATTTAAAAAATTGAGAGAATTTATTATGGAGGAACCCTAAGTGACCCTATAGGTCTAGACATAACATTCCTATGTGCCAAAAATTCTAAGAAACAGTCTGTCAAAGTTTGGCAATTTTTGGCACTTAGGGCTCTTAAGAGAAAGCGTTGGCACAATGTAGCCTAGAGCGATCAAGATAGTTGAGGTGAAAATTAGGACCTTACCTAGTGTTCAACCACCCACTTGGATGCATTAGCACTTTCAGTTTGACCCCATGATGCACAAAATAAATTTTATGATCGCTGACAACTTTTCATTAAACACAAATGATTCTTTTTACTTGTGAAAAATTGTTGCCACGACCATATGGATTGAACATTTTAAAAAATTAGAGAAGTTATTGTGGAGTGACCCTAAATGACCCTGTAAGTCCAAATAGAAAATTCCTAGGTACCACAAAATTCATGAAATAGTCTGTCAAAGTTTGAAAATTTTTGGCACTTAGGGTTGTTAAGAGAAAGCGTCGGCATAGTGCAGTCGAGAATGATCAAGATAGTTGAGTGCAAAATAGGATCTTACATAGTGTTCACCCGACCACCCAAATGTGTTGGCACTATTGGTTTGGCACCATGATGCACAAAACAAAATTTATTCTCGCTGACAACTTTTCATTGAACACAAATGGCATGTTTTGCAACTTTTGAAAAACTGTTGCCATGACCATATAGAATGAACATTTAAAAAACTAAGAAAAGTTATTGTGGAGGGACCCTACATGAACATGTAGGTCTAGAATGAACATTCATAGGTACCAATTTTTTTGAGAAATAGTCTGTCAAAGTTTGGAAAATTTTAGCACTTAGGGCTCTTAAGAGAAAGCATCAACATAGTGCATTCATGAATGATCAAGATAGTTGAGGTGTGAAAAAGGACCTTAGTGCAATATTTCATTTCTCTTTAATTGTCCTCTTCTCCTTATTAACTTATTTTTATACTTGATATCACATTAATTAGAATAGGATTAGATTAGGGTTTTCAATTAGATTTTAAGATTCATGGACACAATAGAGGACATCAATAGAATTGAAATTAGAGATATGATCATACACATATACAAATATAAATCAACTATACATGTAAATGACATGAGAAAGTTAGTGTACATAATCATACACATAAACAAGAGTATTGCATATAAGTATCTCATAAGAGACATGATATTAGAGACATGATTGCAAAGAAGGAACAAGATTTTACTTATACAAATCAGCTATATATATTTACAAATTAGAATGAAATTACAAAGTTTTTCATTTACAATCAATCCAATGAACCATTCAGATCCACTCTAATCTTTATTGTGTCAAGTATTGTCTTGTGATCAAACTCATGAACCTTCCACAAGGTCTTGTTCAATGGTCTACCCCCATATTTGCTCAAATGAACCTTTGATGCCACAACAAGGTTAGAATAATGAAGAATCTTCCTATGTGTGTCAAAGTCCTTGAACAACCATAAATCAAACTTCTTCATTGGGTACCTTCTAAGCCATGTTCCAATAAAAACCACTAATCCTGTATAGTACTCAATGTTTGCTCCATCTATAATAGGGGCATTTAATTTAATTTTTTCCTCAACACACTGACACAAATCATAATCTATTCCTTATTCATTGTCTTTAGCTGGAATAACTGCATAAACATTTCGTGCATTCATATGTGCATTTAGTTCAATGAATATAGTCAACAATACAAAAACTACAAAATAAGATGGAATATTAAATTTTATTAAATTTGAATGCTTATAATATCTGGTTGAACTAGATGTAAAACATGGTCAAATTAAATTGATGATTCAATCTTTGTGAGTTGTAGTGTTCTTGGTAGTTGATACATGTCAAGCGGGCTTAGACTTCTTGTACATCATTCATTGACCCACTAATTGAAACATTATAACAAAATTTCATCTAAGCATCAAAGAGATTCATAATATTGCCTTACAATATTATACTCAAGATTCCTAACCAATCATACTCATAGGATCCTCATATACATTCACACAAATTTATATTCCCATTAAAGCATTTAACATATTCTTTGAATAAGCGCTTTAATCATAAAGATACATCCACAAGAAATTTCACAGAGACAAAGTGAACAATCTTTTATTTATTCATTCATAATTTGTGTAAACCATACATCAGGAGGTAATTGGCTTCAAAATTATGCCATTGCATTCATTTAGATGCTAGTAGTATCAAACAAATTTACAAAAAAAACATACAATTCAGACTCAAGATCCTAGAACAAAACTCAATTTCTATTCTCTGCATTTAACTAAAAAAATCTCTAAGATCAACCAACCACATGTAAATGACCTTGAATTCCCTTTTATAATGCAAGGGAGCAACAAGCTTCAGGCCATTTACACATGTGACCATTTCATGATGACATTACAATATAGATACAAGGAGAAAGACCACAACAACTCATGTAGTGGATATTTTGCATGAGACATGACAAGAGTTGTTGGTCCTCAACATTTAATCATATTTTCATGTGTCAAATCCAAGGCTATGTCCTTGGCTGTCTGTAATTAGGAATCCTATAGTTTCCAGTTCATTTAACTAACTCTAATTATCTCTGTTGATTGAAGAAATGAATGCTACTGATCTATCTGCTATGAGAATGAATTCTAGGAATATTGGAAACAAAGCTGAAACAATGAATTGCTAATGTAGATGTATACTATTCCATACAATTGAAACATACATTTATCTATGAGAAAATAGTAACTATCTCCTTAAACAGAATCAAAAATAGAATAATAAAACAAATAATACTAGCCTTCTGCCTTGGTGGTGGGAGTGGACCCTTGCTCCACACCCTTAGGGCTGAAGACTAAAGAAATGAATCGGCACAAGAAGATAATATCACAATTCGCTTTTAGTCCAATTCCATCAGCTTTTGTATTTAGAAAAGTATCTATATCAAAATGAGATTACAATAAAAATAAATCACCTATTGTATCTTCTGCTGCTACTTTTGTAAGTTTATATCTAATCCAATGATGAGATATCACTTACCCTACCTACTAGTTCATCTATGAGATAGTAGCAATCTCTTATTCTACTAACCGTTTAACTACAAAGTAAAAATTCATGCAATTAAAATAGATAAGAGGAACAACAGTCTCACTAAATCTAAGTCTTAGTTTCAAATACAACTAGGTAGTGAGGCCCTGAAATATAGGTATTAATCAGTTTGTTGAGAACTCATTTAAAATAAAAAAAAAAGAGATAAAACTTCCAATAGTTAACTAAGGCCTTCATTCAATTACTCAGGTGCTGATTGAGTAATATATGGAGTACCCCGATTACCACTGGTAGTGGTGCTGGAAATCTACATTTGTATTAAGGAGGCTCTAGAGATGTATGCTTCTATCTGCAACTCAAGAGATATTCTTATAACCTTCTGTTTATCTCTAGAGATATGCTCGTGACTTCAGTCTAGCTCCAGAGATGATTCATCCCCTTATCTCAAAATCTCTTCAATCATATTGGAAAATATTAGAGACTAGTGTGGTGTCCTTATGTTGGCTCCGAAGGTTATTAGGACCACCTCCGGAGATGCTCAAAATTGTCTTTGCCTGAACACCTGCACCTGTTGATTCAAAAAGAGAGGATTTATGCATATTTCCATTAATTCAATGCACATTAGTCCTTTAATCAGAAGTCATGATTTTAAGTAATTCATCTCTCATTAATCATAATTAGAACAATCTTGTTAATCTACTTTGGTGCAGTCATCAAGATAATGGAATAAGAAGGAAGAAAAAAGAGGGATAAAAAGGTGTATTATCATGGGTGCTACCTGGCACTCATCAAGACAAAAATATTTATCATTTGTTGAAGAATATATTTACCTTCCAAAGGCATGTTGTCGAAGCAGGTGGTTGCAAAACAAACTAGGTATTCCCTTTTTCATATCTTCATTATCTTCCAACGACCTTGGGGCCCAAAAGCACAAAATAGGAAAAGGAAAAATATTTCAAATCACATCAAAAGGCGTGAATAATTCTTAATTTGGAAGAGACAAATTTTAACAATGTTGCATCAAAGGCTTAATCTATAAACTCTTCAAGCCACATGTTGTACTCTTCCTCTGATGGACACTAGACTTCAAACAATTTCTACACCTTTGAATTGTGCACATTAAATCTAGCATCCATAATATCCCTAGCCTCTTTCATGAATGAATCTAAATTTATTTCTATTTTGAATAAATCATCTAAAGAGTTATTCAACTCATCCAATTCTGACTCTCCATCCTTAAAAATATAAGTTGATAAAGATGGGACAATGTTCCCAAATTTAGTTTTCCAACTATTGAAATATTTGAGCTTCTTTGCCTCATTTAATGTGAGGCATACCATTTTCCTCCATATCCCTAAACATGTTTATTTTTCTCTTAAATTTCAAGTCTAATTTTCTTTGAAATGCAAAAATTTCATTCAATAAATTAATGGCCTTTATCATTTGAGTCAAATTTTTGGCTTCCTTAGGATCACTTTCCATGTTCTTCATTATATCTTTGAGAGCATCAACCCTTATAATCCACACATTCTCGAAGCTATCTTGAATTTCAACATGTTTCTCATAAGATTCATGAATGTTCATGTATACATTCCAAACATTGTCCAATTTGTGGAGTATGCATGCAATCCTATGGCCCAAGATATCATCAATGATATTAGTCACCACCTTTTTGGTTTCATCTTTATCTGTTTGTTCACTTTCCTTGACCATTTCTAACTCCTCTTTTATATTCTTGATTCTGAGAGACAAAGTCTCTCTATCTTGAACATAAAACTCTTGTGTGGTGGTAGGGAATGGAAGGCCTTTCATCACAGGTGCTTCAATCTTCTCTTGAGGAGCATAGGCCTTTAACTTGTGATACTCATCTTGTAGCCTATTAAATTTATCCAAGAGTTGGTCATATCTCTCTTGCATCATTTATGTAGTGTCGACACTAAGCATTGCATCATGCATTGTTAACTTGGCTGCATGTGTGTGAGAGATCTTAGATGCTCTCTTTACCATAACCTCTCTAGTTATTTCTCCAATTGATCTGATCACCCTAGGCTTTCTTGTATTTGGTTCCATGGACCAAATTATCATTGCTTGCAACCTTGGGCTAAAAGTAGTGCCAAAGACCTTGTTATCATATTGCTCCTTTGAAAAAAATGCATCTTTATCCTTTCTTATTGTATCCAAAGCAATAGCAGCAGTTAGATCCCAACCAAGCATCAAAATAAGATCACTCTTCTTAATCATTAATCTTCCTTTAGTAGGAGTGATTTCTGAATTTTTCTTTTCACTCTTTTCTTCTTCATGTTTCATTGTTTCTTCATGCATTGAAGGATCAACTTCCTCCTTTTCTTTCTCAATACTTTTTTTTAATTCATTGCACTTAATTTGGACCAAAATTCCTTGAACTCCTTTGTTTGAACAAAGGATTCATCATCTAAAAATTCTTTACAGGCCCTAATCCTGACATCTTCATCAACATCATTGTCCTCATTAAAAATAGTGGTCACAACCCTACTAGCAAGGACAAAACAATCTATGGCATCATGAATTTTAGGGGAGGGGAATCTCTGATGTATTTCTTCTTCATTTGGAACATACTCAATAGATTGTTCCTCCATAGTATCTCCTCCCTTAGTCTCTATAGAATAATGTACAAGAGGCTTGACAACTTCCATTCCTTCTACTACCATTGGCTGGCTAGAGGGACCATGTACAAATGACTGAGAAGGCCTACTTCTAATTGTGTCTAATTGCTCATTTTTCTTCATTTTTGTAGCCTTCTCTGCTTGATCTATTATATCCATGAATGTGCCCTATGTATAATCCTCTAACATCTTTATAGCCCTTTGGAAAGGATCCAAAACTTGGGCATAAGGGATTACAAACAATGGATTAGTTTCAATTATTCCATTCTCAACATAAATGATATGCATCCATGCCTTTTTTCTTTTGTTAACTCTTGCATCTGATGCCAAATTCCTAATCACATCGTCTGAATAAAAAAATGGTGGTGGAAACTAGACTTGCCCTTGATTTTTCTTACTCTATCAATGAAACACTTAGGGTCACAAATCCTTACCTTCTCTACCACCATTTTATAGGCCTTTAACATTTTTGCAAAATTATCTAGGCCTTCCTTTCATGTGAATCTAAAGTGGAAGAATGAATATTTCCTAGGGACAAATGATCCCTTTTTAGCACTCCTAAAGTGTTCTTTATCCATTGAGTCTAATTGCCACATCGTATCCATAAAGGCAAGTCTGTCAGAGACAAAAATGGGAAAACAGTGAGGCTATACTAGAGCACCATACTGTACATGACTTGTAGAGATATCGATCTCTCCAATTATGATCTATTTTAGTGCCAACCTTGAACTCCAATGGCCTTAGGATTTGCATAATATTCCTTGAAATTCATTCCATTGGCCTCACTCCCAAATTGCCCAAAATACTAAAAACTAACCTATTGCAGAAAGTATCATAATTTGACTCAGAGAAATGTTGATCCCATATGTGAGTCCACTGTTTCATAGGTAAATCATTTCTATCTTTATCCTATGTTCTAAGGTTGAACGACTTGGACTAGACCCTCACACCACTCCATAAAACATATGCATTAACAAAGAATAATGATTAAAGACCAAAGGAGCATTGGGGACCTTCAAATCAATCAATTGCTTATGAATCTGTTCAACAATGTAAGAGGCACAATAAAAACCTTTATTCAAGTCTCTATCCTAAATGTTAGCCACCATCACCATTAAAGCAATAGGCATCCTCAAATCATATTTTCTCCCTAGTACTTGGCATAACACAAAGTAAGTGTTCTTGAAATAGTCTTCAAAATCATCACAACTAAAAGGCTTCACCTCATTTGAGGTAAATTTCATCCTCTTCTTGTGTAAATCCTTTCTTCTATTCTTAGGAAGCACATGAGTTCTATATCCATACTTATCATTTTCATATTCCTGGTGTAGAGCATTGAGATGAATGACCACTATGGTAGAGGGGTTTATCCCGAATGTCCTCAAAACTTGACTCCTACTAATGTCCATCCTAGGAGTCCCATTCACACTTTTTATGATCTTGTCATCAAGATCATAACACTTAGCAACTTCTTTGATTATGCTGACTTCAACAAATACATTGGGCATAATGAGCTTGCACAGATCACAAGTCCATAGGTTGTTAGCAGGTCTAGGGTATTCTAACCTTTTTTACGCATACCTAAACGACTCCCATCCACCTTGTGGAACTACTATATCCCCAATACCTATAGAAAAATCATGCAAATGATCAGTTAAGATGCCCTCACCACGTCGCATATGAACACTCCATGAACCTGCATTATGGCCTCTAAAAGAGTGTAGCTCACTCAATCATGTCAATGCACAACAATCCTCATATTCTGAAATGTTAGTATCATCAACCAACCAAAAAAATCTATGAACTATTGAAATGCCTTCATTACCTAGACCCATTGTAGTGTTACACCATTCAACAATAGATCTTGCATCTACCAACTTTGCATTGTCTTTGTATTTCAACTTTTCTCACGCTAATGCTCTTTTGATACATGCTCTTGAACCATCATGCTCCCCCTTTCCATGCCTGACCTCAAAGAAACTCCAGATATGTTGAACACCATTCATTCTATGCATACTAGTCAACTAATAGAACATCCATGTGTTCTTGAATTATGATGCACAATTATCTGACCATATGATATTTTGACCAACTGATATGCTCTTGCTCGCCAAATCACAGTAGAACATTTGAAAGTAGCCTTGCACAAACTTTGTAGAATGTGTGCGATCATCACTGATATAAAAATGATACTCCCTCAAGATCTTCTTTTCATTCTCTATACTGTCATCTGCATGAATGAATGCTATATGCAAAAATATAGCAACATACATAGAGTTATAATACTGCTATTGCACCTTATTTTGTGGTTGTAGTGTGTAGTTCTCTACAAAGTCAACAACTAAAACTATGGTATCAAGTGGAAACATGTCCTTGCATAATCTATATTGCAAGTCCACCCATTGATCTCTATGGGTATGCCTTGTATACTTGTAAACTATATTCTCTCAGAAAATATAGATAAACTGATACACTGGAATCTTTTCAATGACTGATTCACACCTTTTTTCTTCTTTACCATCTTTTAGACTATATTCCACTATATTATATTTGCCAAAATGTACTAATTCATTTTAAATTGCATGTGTTTTCTCCATATGTTCACAAATTGACAAATGTTGCAACCCACCACAATGATCACACATGCCATCCAAGCGTAAGTTCTTGTGGAATAATTGACCATCCACTGTTTGACATAATATACTCAATATGAGATCTCTTAAAGATATAAGTGGGCACTTTATATTACACTCCTGTAAAACATTGTTAGTATGCAAATTTACACATATTTATTTTTTATTTCAAAAAATGTCTCCCTAGACCTTTTCCCTCCTATGTTTAGCTCTTGAGTCCTTTGTTTTGCACCTTACATGTTCATTTTAACTCTCAGAAGAAAATTGCCTGAAACCCATGTCACATGGGGCTTGAGGGACAATGTTGCACTTGATCCTACCCTAAAATAGGACATGTGGACACAGTCTCTCGTGCCCTTGTCCTGCCCTATTTTAGGTAAGTCCCAAATTTGAATGTCAGTTATGTGACCGTTAATTAGGTCCCATGCCAACATCTTAAGTTTGAATTATAAAATTCTTAGTGGGAATGTGTTTAGCTGCATATATAAGAATGTTTATGGTTTCATTTATAAACTGGAAGATGATTATGAACTTTTGGTGAACTTATGATTTTAGAGTATTCAAGATATTTATTGTTACAGAGCAGAGCATTGTTATTGTGTTTGTGATTGGAGATTTAGCTTCATCTTCTCATGTGTTGATGTCATGCCTACATTTGCCATGTGGTTGTGATATGATAACCACATGCCATGACCACAATTGCCATGTGGTCATGACACAAAATATCAAAAAATTTCTCCCTGACACCACAAAACCCCCTCGCATGCAACATGCGCACTTGACGACACTAGCTCACAATGTAGTTGACTTTGTAACCAACATTATGCACAACACTCATAGGTGGGGTAGTCAATCAAGTTTGGGTTAATACGATCTTCAATTCGTAACCCTACGATGTTAGCCACTAGGGGGTTTACGTTGCAAAAGGCAATGTGGAGAGGGTTGGATTCCAACACAAGATTCCACCCTGGATGAACCCTAATGAAGTGGGTCAATTTCAAACAAAGTTCAAAATCCAATTAAATCACTCTAATCATCTAAGGTAGGAAACATTAAACTGATAATAACAATTATATAAACCACATAAAGTCTAGGGAAATTTTGCTAGCATAACGGTGTAAATGAAAATAGGAAACCTCCTATAGTGATTTCGGTAGCATAATGCCACCTCATCAACTATAGGAGGGTACAAAATTGATTTAAAATAAAATTGCTACCTAACCCTTTAATCAATTTTAAATAACAATTAAATACTTAATTTCAACAATAATCCCATCCCATACATTTCAAAAAGTAAATATTTAATATGCACATACTACAAGCATAATAAAATCACTAATGATTTAAATAATGAGATATAAATAAAACTTCTTAACTTAATTTAAAATAAACTAAAAGACATAATTTGCTCTATACAACTATTTCAGTAAAATATAGATACTCTTAACAAGGCTTTAATTTCAATCATGCCAATAATTTGAACTAACCCATAGTCTAAACACATGAGGATTTAAATTCATTAATCTACCACTATAGTGCACAACCCATAATACATTTAAATAAATGCATAAAAGAATAATGTCAAATACATTCCAAAGCAAAAATGGGTCAACACTCCCAAGTGGGTTTAATTACAACTAATCTAAGTTAGGACTAAATACTCACTAAACAACTAGGGCTCCAAACCTTAAGTTTATTTTATAAAAGCACTCAACTTCTCTTATTTGCTCATTTCTTAGCTAATGTTTTCTGGTTGGCTTACAGGTTTTGAGGTATCATCCAAGCAAGTAGATTGTTTACTAATTTTCAATTATGTTTTATTTTCTAATTTTCCTACAGGTTGTTCATCCAAGCTGTTATCTCTAACAAGTTTTCTAATATATATTTTTTCTCTATTGTTCTCTAACCTAGTTATAATCTCTTTTGTCTTTTGTAAAGCAACTCAGAACTTAAATATTCATATGATTTTGTATTTACTCTATATGCATATCCCTATTTTTATTTTGTTTAAAACCACAGAGGGATAAAGAACCCAAAATAATAGATGTGGTAATATATATATATATATATATATATATATATATATATATATATATATATATATGTTTTAATAAAAGAAAGTAGTCATACTATTCCACAGTATACATAGAGAAATTGATATACACAGATATATATATATATATATATATATATATATATATATATATCACAACACATTAATAGATTAACCAACAGTGGAAACCATAGTCAAATATGCGCAGGGCCGAAGGTATATGAATGGTCCATGTAGGGTTTAAATGTTACAATGGCCAAAATGTGCCACGGCCTATCCGTCAACATATTAAGGAAAAAGGGGGGCGGTGGCTCCACCTCCCCATAGAGCTTTAAGCTGTGTGGAGGGGCGGGGTCACTGTCCCCTCCACACACAAACACAACAAAAACCAATGCGGTCGTAGGGGGGTTTCAACCCCCTACCATCGCCCATTAATCTCTTTCAAAAATGTGACAGTTCGCAGGTGTGCCCTAATTCTTGGGTATTTCGATGGGAATAAAATAAAACACTTAACATTGCCTAAGTCTTACACTCTATTTAATATCGATTAATATATATATATATAATATCTTATATCTATTTTTAAATATTTAATCACTGTCAGTGACTTGCAAATATACAATTTACTCAAAATTTTACTAAGTATATTTATATATATAAATGTATTTATATATATATACACCACTATTTCTCTAATAAAATTTTTCTATCATATAGTTACTTACTAGTAAATACACAAGAAAATGAGCTCAATATTTCTAAATAATAGGATCTTTACACAACTAGCTAACAAAGGCATGATTAATTAATTTTCTCTCACTTACAAGCATTAGGGTAAAATAACTAACATTTCACAAAGAAAGGTATAGTTGAATACTTTATTTTCTACAACTATTTGCTCATTTTCCTTAAGATTAAGACAAGAATAACATATAGAGAGAGATTGAAAGAAAGATTTATATTTCTTTTTCTTGCACAAATGAGATAAAACAATCTTGATAACTCTTTTTATTCATGATAACAACAATATTTACAAGTAGACAAGGTATCCAAACCCCTTAAGAGTTTAACTCTTTTAAGTGAACAAAACTATTACAAGATCCAAATGAAGGTGAGGCATCTCTATGCACTAGCTTAAAAATACTAAATTCATGATTTCTCCACAAGTCAACTCCTCCAAGCCTTCAAGTGAACCTACAACAAAATAAACAACAAGGTGTCCATACACATGGGAAGCTCACATCCAAACCTAGGCCTAAAATAGGCCACCGCCAAGCTTAGAGGTCTTCCAAGCAACCAAGTTCCAATCCACAACAATCAAACACTCATTTAATGCACAACAATACCCAACCGAAGGCTTATCACAAAAATAACCCACCTTAGAGATGGGTTTGAAAAGGGTGAGAGAGTGGACTCACTCTACTCAAGGAGACCCACACTCTTAAACACATAACCTCTTGAATCACTTGGTCTCTTTCCATACTTCACATATCACAAAAATCAAGGCACTCATGCCATAACCCAAACTTCTCCAAACTCTAAAAAATAAGGCCCTTGGCCACAAAATAACACTATAACCAAGAGGGGGAACTAAGGAGGTTCTCATCCTCTCTCACCCAACATTAAGGTGAACTCTCTCATAAGGAGAATCACCCAAACAACCTAAACAATGCTTAACACATAACACTGTAACATAAAACATGCATACTCACATAGCAATAGTAACAAAAGTGATGGTTCAAACTTGAGAAATACCTCAAAGCTTCAATAATGGAGTGAGTTTTGGTGAAGAACTTCCACAATTCCTCCCAAAATCTCCAAGTTCTTCTCTCTCCCAAGACAAGACCAAAAATTCCCCAAAAGAAATGAAAAGAAAAACCCTCCTCTCATCAAAATGAGGGAGATATAAAGACAAGGCTCTCAAACCCTAATGGATGAGAAGATGACACTTGTCACCTTCTCCTCCATCCACATAACCCTTCTCTCAACCCCACATGAATGTGGAGGTGACACTTGTCACCTCCCCATTTCACAAAGCTACACATTCCCCCACAAGTGCTCTCACACATGTGTGAGAGCATAGGGGAATGTGAGTACACAAGGGAAGCTTCTTATGAATGGGGAGGTGACACTTGTTACCTCCTCATTCATCTAAACTACACTCTTCCCCACAAGTTCTCTCACACATGTGTGAGAGCATGGGGAAGAGGTTCACACATGGGAGAAGCTTCTAAAGCATGAGAAGCAAGGGTTACCTTACCCAAGTGGGTGAGGTTGGGCATAAGTGGGATGATGACCTTCCAACCACCCTCACACTTCCCAAACTCGTCACTTGACCTTAGGGTCAATTTTGGTTAACCATACAAGGTCCAAATCAAGTTTAAATAAGCTAGAAATGGTCCTAGACACTAGAGGTATGACCTAGGGTCAATATTTGACCATTAGGAACCCTTAGAAATGTTAGTTGTTTTAAATTCCCAACCTAATTCTCACAGAAAATCTATAAAATAGCCACTTATTAATGATCAATCTGCCTTGAGGGATTGGCCAATGAACAGTAGATTTTAAGGGGAGGAGGCCTTTTCTCAACCCCCTTTGTTCTTCCTCTATACTTTAGGCTCTATGAAACCAAGGAGGGTGTTCCTATTTGTGAAATGGACTTATATCTAATTCTTTGGTTATTTCATATAACTGATGTCTTCCTTTCTTAGGGATAACAACATTGTACTCAAAAGGGGTGAGGTTTCTTGGAGATATTAGATTGTCAGCTTTGTTTATATCACAGATATGTTCCTTTATAGGCTGCTTGAAAGAATGTGTGATAAAGTGAGGATTGGCTAGATTCTTTAAGCTTCTATCTTATTCTTTGCAGAGGAACATGCAAGACATAACTTAATCAAAATAAATATCCCAAAAGCCTATTGTTGGAAAGGAAAATATTTGGATTGAAAATACTTTGAGGATAACTAGAGGGGTGTAAGTTTAGTATATTATCCATGAAACAAATCAGTGCCTATCCAAGGGCCAAGGAGTCAAAAAGGTAAAATGATAAATCTTACATAGACAATGATGCAAGAAACTTTAGTTTATTGTAAAGGTACAACAATGCCATACATTGAAAATACTTTTACTAGCTTTGAAATCGACCATACTTAGTTATCCTTGTATACTCGAATCACACCTGATATTTTCTAATAGCAATTTTTATATTACTCCTTGAGTAAAGGCCATAAGAGAAATATGCCAGCACAAGAAAGACTGTGTTCATGAATAAAGATGATTCTTCAACCAGATATTTATTCATAATATGAAACTGTATACATGAAGTAGGAGAGTGTATCTCAAAACTCAACAAAATTTGTAAAATAAATTGTTTAGCAACTTGCATTATGGCTTTCAATGATTTTATTAAGAAACCAGAAGAGACTCAAATTGAAACTTGAAAACAAACAACTAATTCTATTATAGAAAATAAACTTATTTACAACTGGGTGTGTGCAAGAACTTGAGTCCACTTTTTGGCCAAAAAGTGGAAGTGTTTTCCCTGAGTTTCAGAATTTGTCACATTTGACCTAAAAATTTGAAGCACTAAAAGGCAGAATCTTGGAAAAAGTCAATAAATATGAAATGTAGTACTTGGAGTCTAGTTTCTAAATATGTAATTTTTTTTACTGCCCAGATAATACAAATTGATTTTTAATAGGCATTTCTAAAAACCATTGTTTAAAAGTCACTTTTTTTTATCATACCATGCACATGTATGTCATCCATATTTTGACCTAAATAATCATATTTTTCTAAATCCTTTTGGGAAAAGATTTGTAACTCATTGAAGCACGTTTTCCATATTTTTTTGTAATTTCTTATTGAATATTTTTTTTTGTTAATTTTTTATTGGCCATTTGTGGTGTTTTAAAAAATCATCATGGACGTCACGCATAAGATGACCTAAACTTATCATTTTTTGAATTTTTTTTTCAAATTGAAAAGAATTGTCTGAAGTATGTTTTTCGTACAATTTTTTTTTACAAAAAAATATTTTGATAATAAGTTATTAAAATATTAAAAAACCCTAATAATTCAAGTTTATGGACCAGCTTCATCATAAATTAATTGAAAATAGAAAAATTATCCAATTGTAAAAAATAATTACATATTTGGAATCTACATTGTCGCATCTATAATGGGTTTTAATTTCATCAAAAAATTCTGCAAAAAAGGCCTTCAGACATATGGCCAAAGTCACTATTTTGTTTTGACATTGATAGAACCTTCAACTTGTAGGTCAAACTAGGTCCAAAGCCAAGGGTTGGGTTCCCAATCCTTTTTTCTGACCCAAAACCCATAGGAAAAATTGGATCAAAAATTCAAATCTTATGAAACGGGATCCTATTTTATAAAAGGTTAATATTTTAACCTTTTATGAAATGGGATCCCTCTTTTGGCTTGGGATCCTGAAGCATAATGGGATCATGTTTCATAAAAAGTGGTATCCTATTTTGGTTTACCTTATTTTAGGTTTTTTTCTAAGTCTAAAACTTCCACCTTAAGTGGACTCATCTTTGTGCATTTACCCAACTCCTCCCTGACTAGATTGATTCCTATTTTAGACTTATTTTAGAAATATGAACTTGAACCCCTTCTTCTTCATAAGCCCTGAATTCCCTTTTATAGAGGTAAGGGAGTAAAAAGCTTCAGGCTTATGACAAAAGAAGTTACAATTTTGTAACCAATAGATGCAGCTGCAGGAAGAGGCTAGTGCAACTGCTCCACAACTGTGTGCTTTGTGATTTTGGTAGGGAACAAGATCAGGCTCACTATATTCAATGCATTTTATAGATGTCGTTGAAGCCAGGCACTCCTCAAATACTTCCAATAGATTAGAAGTGAGAAATCATTACTTTGCCTCTCCACACTACACGCCAAAAATTGAGAAAATCTGCAAGCAACAATATTGAAAGGAGTTCCATTTTGATAAAACCTCCTTCCCTATTTCCAGGTTCCAATGCAGTGAAGCAAATTCCCCTTCAAAATTGAGAAGTTTCCAACAACTTCAACTAAGTAGAAACTCAGGGAATCCATACCTAGTTGGCTCCAAAAGGGTTGGAAGCCAAGCCAGGAGAACAACAGCAACAATGACAATTCTTCTCCCATCCTTTATTTGTTTCATCTTGGGGGGCAATCTCCTTACACCTAGACTTAATGCTCTATTAGGAAAATTAGATGTAAAGGAGGGGTAGAGAAAGCTAAGAAGCTTCTCTACTCTAGAAGAAAATCTGCCCCTCCATAGAAGAGTGGGACCACTGGAGGAGGAAGAAAACCTCTAAGAGTCCCCAATCAGATGAAATATGAGGACAGAGAAGAAATATCAGAGATACAACGGATGCTGCTGCCAACCTCTATTTTTCCCAGAACTACCTATTCCATGGGAAATAATTCCAATGCCTTTCTAATTATGTAAGGACAGATCAAGAGCCATGAGAACAAGGAAGAAAATCCTAAAGAATAGGGGAGCAGATAGAACACATAAGAGCAGGGGAAAACCATGCTGTCAAACTGTCTTTTGATAGTATGAATTGCAACATAAGCACTTTCCCTTTTATAGAAATTCCAGGATGTAAGCATACATTCGCCCATCTGTGGTGTATTAATTTTCAGTCACCTCGGTATATTTCTACCATAAATGGAAATCTATAAAAGATTGCCATAATTGAACAGAAAGATAAGACTTCATAATTCCGCATAACTTGAAAACATTACTTCTTGTATTGAATTCTTCCAGATCATGTGTCTTGGTTTTCCCACTTGAGCACTATCATCACATCAAATTTCATCACACATCGGATGAAATGTCATTCTTGGTAAAGGTATAGATCTCCAAGGGTTGAGCTTACATAAGCCAAATCATTCTGTTATTAAATTCATTAGAAGCAGCGGTGATGAAGACCCTACACACACTTGAGCAGTTAATGCTTTGATATGCAACTTAGCCAAGTCCAGTGCCAATGAATCCTTCTAACATGATTTTGAATTTGGGCCATTGATCTTGATCTCAGATGGTACACTTTGACGGTGTTGATTTGACCCCTTTTCTAGGTCAGACCTTACTGCTTGCATCGCTCAATAATAACATGCCACCTGGACATCCTTTTCCAACCATGATCCCAAGAAGAAATTCTCTTCATAGGGCAGTTAAGATGGCACCCTATGTTCTGCGTATTAAGGATGCAGTCAGAGATATGATCTTGGTGGAATGGTGAATAACCGTTGGATCACTGTACCTCAAGTAGAGTATCTCTTGAAATGGTCATGTTTGATGCCACGTCTAAGATATGCATTTAATATAAGAGTCACATCACTTTAAGAAAGCCTCGCATCTCAATTCTGTGATTCTGTGGTTGCTCAGAAAACCTTTTGATGGAGTATAGCGAAATGTCAGAATTGAGATAAAAATTGATATATAGTGCTTGGGACCCACCCTTTTGCCATCTAGGACTATCTGTGGCCAACTGTCACCCTTTCTGCATTTCTACGAAGCCATTTTCCTTTGCAATTCATCACGGGTGGAATGGCAAAAATGAATCCGCATGCGCCACCTACACAAAACTAGTTAGTAGGACCGGTCTCTGACATGTACACAATCTTTTGCCATCTAGACAAAGGGTGACCAATCAGAAAAAATTTCTATTTAATACTAGGTTTCTCCTTGGTACGGGGTACAGACAGTATTTTCTTGGTGAGGGACCAATAAATAACATTTAGGGATGACACAAAAAGGGAACTTAAAAGGATGGTGATGGGAACAGGCAGTCACTGAAGGATTATATTGAGTGTAGCTATTGGCTTCATTCTATAAGGGTTTAGGGTTTTAGGCAGAGTTGGGTTACCTAAAACATTTTTAGTAGAACCCTAATTATGGAAATCTTGTAACCATGTGACATGAAGCAGGGAACAAAACTACCAGAAACAAGGAAAATTTTTCCTAGTTCCATCAATGGCTCTAGTTGGGGATGCCTATTCTATTATGAATAGAGTAAGATCATAGAAGAAATCTGGAGGAGCAGACCAAACACATAATGACCCTAGGCCACTATGCAGAAAAAATAATGTCCAACTTGCCTCTATCAAACATTTTGTTTTCCAATGACTTTGTTAAACTGCTTTGGAATACCTCATTGAAACCCAATCTATTCCTTACAGATATTCAGATAATATTTTGGACAACTATTTTCATCTTCTCCATGGCCTCTTCCATCATTCTAAATCATAGAAAATTGATGCATACCGCCATTAGAAGGGAATTCAGCATATAGTTCAATTGTTTTTGGCTATGTAGAAATATCATTATCTCTAGGTTTTTTCCCTTTGCAAATATTTGAAAAATAAAAGCAATCATAATCTACCTTATAATTGGTAGTAGGGGAGCTTTTACATTCTCCCAAATCAATGTCAAATTTGAAACAATCATACTCTGCTTCCCTTTTGAAATTTGACATTCTATTCTTACTTTCTTCTTTCTGAATTGGCTCTTCATTTTGATGATGAATGCAGGATTTGGAAACACTATTAGGCTGGAGATTTAGGCCATGTTTTTTTAATATAGTGTTTATTTTCCCATATATCTCTAGATATAGAACTAATATTGCATCATTAGTTCCTTTAGGAGTCCTTTCAAAGAGTGGATTTTCTATGCATTCATAAGGCTCCATATCTTCTCTCACTGACAAATCTATAGGCTCATCATATAATGGATTGTTTCTGATATGTATTTAATTTGTACAATCTTCATCATCACTATCCACATAGCTAGTATCATCACCTATTGTAAGACTCCCATCATTTTGATAATTGCTCACTATTTTCTGTATGATTGACAAGGATTAATCCCTCTTGAGACTCAGACTCAAAGTAGGCTAGTTCCTTAGGATATTTTGATGTAAAATATATTTCCTCATAGACCAGGGAAATATCTTCAATTTGTTCATAAGTCATAGGGACTTCTTTAACTGATTCATCTTGATGTATTATGGTATCCATTATTTCACAATATGCTTTGCAAAGCTCTGGGGATTTCCTTTTATTTTGATACTAAAGGGAAAAAAGAGTAGTAGGAGTACATGCACTTAGGATCCATCCTTTCTAATCATAATCCCTGTCCCCTTCTTTATACTAAGATCTATAATTTGTTTTTTGTGGCATGGGTTTATATGAGTAATCCATTTCCTTTTTGCTTTGATATATGGAAGGATAAATGGATTCATTATTCCTTTTACACCTATTTTTCACAGACTCACAACCCTTTATCTATGTGTTCTTCAAATTATTTTCTATGTTTATAGCCAAGGAATATGCTTGCCTCATAGTAGTAGGGCTCTTATCTCTTAGTCTATAACTATCCTTTCTATTGAAGGCACCCAAATATATGATCAAACACATAGCCTCATTGGGTCTGATATCTTCAGGAATCTCCCTCACTAATTTGGCAAATCTTAAATTGAAAGCTAGGATTGATTCCTTATTTTCCTTCTCAATCTGCATGAGTTCCTTAATTAATATTACCACATCTATTCTCTCCCCAAATTTCTCCATGAAAGCAAACTTTAAATCTTGCCAAGAAAAGATAGATTGACTAGGTAGATATGCAAACCAATCTCTAACTTCTCCCTTAAAAGTTTGAACAAACAATTTTATGACTACAACCTCATGATCTATTTCATAATCTCCCATTAAATCACAAAAATCTTGTAAATGGATATTAGTTGTTTTGGACCTGTCATTGTTGAACTAAGTTATTTGATTTCTAACTTCCTTGGGTATATGGTTTGGAAACCCCCAAATACTATTGAAGTTAATTGCCCCATATCTCTCCATGACAAACCCTTTTTGATAAAAGAAATTTGATTATTGCACATACATTTCTAAACTTCTAGGAATGCTTTCTAAAGCTTGGTAAAATACCTGAAAAGAGCTATTTTGCTTCGGTGTAGATTTTGTTTTGATTTTCGTGCAAAATCAATAACACTAGACTACATCACCAAATCCCTTTTTCATAGAGTCACCACCTCTGCTTTATAGAGGAATATATTGTTTCCTTTTTTAGGATCAACTTTTGAATCCTGTTTCACATTAGGGTTACATAGAATATTCTGACATATAAAACTTTATGTAACAGTCCTACATCTATCAGAACTATGAATGGAAAATTTATGGTAGAGTCGCCATCCTTTTCTTTGAAAGGAATATGATCAAACAAACCTTTGTCCTTTCAACACATAAATCAAAGACCTCTTATTTTGAGAATACAACTCTATAAAGTCAGAAAGCATGAGGAAACTTTGAATGGACAGAAACCCTTTTTAAATCTCATAGATGATTGGCACCTTTTGCAAGGGATTTATATTCATTGGATAAGACATAGCCATCTTTTTCTAAAAGGGTCCCCAGTAGAGTCACCATTATGTTGGTTGTTTTAAATTCCCATCCTGATTCTCATAGCAAATCTATAAAATAGCCACTTATTAATGATCAATCTGCCTTGAGGGATTGGCCAACAATCAAGAGATTTTAAGGGGATGAGGCCTTTTCTTTGTCTCCTTTGTTCTTCCTTTGCATTTAGGCTTTGTGAAACCAAGGAGGGTGTTCCTATTTTTGAAATGGACTTATATCTAATTCTCTGGTTATTTCTTATAACTGATGTTTTCCTTTCTTGGGGATAACAACATTGTACTCAAAAGGGGTGGGGTTTCTCAAAGATATTAGATTCTCAGCTTTGTTTATATCACAAATATGTTCCTTTATAGGCTGCTTGAAAGAATGTGTGATAAAGTGAGGATTGGCTAGATTCTTTTAGCTTCTATCTTATTCTTTGTAGAGGAACATGCAAGACATAACTTAATTAAAATAAATATCCCAAAAGCCTATTGTTGGAAAGGAAAATATTTGGATTGAAAATACTTTGAGGATAACTAGAGGGGAGTAAGTTAAGTATAGCATCCATGAAACAGATCAGTACTTATCCAAGGGCCAAGGAGTCAAAATGGTAAAATGATAAATCTTAAACAGATAATGATGCAAGAAACTTTAGTTTATTGTAAAGGTACAACAATGCCATACATTGAAAATACTTTTAATAGCTTTGAAATCAACCATACTTAGTTACCCCTATATACCTGAATTGCACTTGATATTTTCTAATAGCAATTTTTATATTACTCCTTGAGTAAAGGCCATAAGAGAAATATGCCAGCATAGGAAAGACTATGTTGGTGAATAAAGATGATTCTTCAACCAAATATTTATTCATAATATGAAACTGTATACATGAAGTAGGAGACAGTGTATCTCAAAACTCAACAAAATCTGTAAAACAAATTGTTCAGTAACTTGCATTATAGCTTTCAATGATTTTATCAAGAAACTAGAAGAAACTCAAATTGAAACCTGAAAATAGACAACTAATTCTATTGTAGAAAATAAATTTATTTACAACTCTTCCCTTACTAGATTGATCCCTATTTGAAACTTAGTCTGGAAATATGACCTCAAACCCCTTCTTATTCATAAGACCTAAATTCCCTTTTATAGAGGTAAGGGAGCAATAAGCTTCAGGCTTATGACAAAAGAAGTTACAATTCTTGTAACCAACAAATGCAATTGCAGGAAGAGGCCAGTGCAACCACTCCACAACTGTGTGCTTTGTGATTTTGGTGAGGAACAAGATCAGGCTCATGATATTCAATGCATTTGCCAGATGATGTTGAAGCCAAGCACTCCTCAAATACTTCCAATATATTGAAAGTGAGAAATCACTACTTTGCCTCTCCACACTACATGCCAAAAATTGAGAAAAACTACAAGGAACAATATTGAAAGGAGTTCCATTTTGACAGAACCTCCTTCACTATTTCCAGGTTCCAATGCAGTGAAATGAATTCCCCTTCAAAATTGAGAAGTTTCCAATAACTTCAATTGAGAATAAACTCTGGGAATCCATACCTAGTTGGCTCCAAAAGGGCTGGAAGCCAAGCCAGGAGAACAACAACAAGAGCAACAATTTTTCTCCCATCCTTTATCTATTTCATTCTGGGGGCAGTCTCCTTACACCTAGAGTTAATTCTCTATTAGGAAAATTAGATGTAAAGGAGGGGTAGAGAAAGATGAGAAGCTTCTCTACTCTAAAAGAAAATTTGCCCCTCCATAGAAGAGCTGGACCACTAGAGGAGGAAGAAAACTTCTCAGAGTCCCCAATCAGATGAAATCTCAGAGATACAACGGATGTTGTTGCCAACCTCTAATTTTCCTAGAACCACCTATTCCATAGGAAATATTTCCAAGGCCTTTCTAATTCTATAAGGATAGATCGAGAGCCATGAGAACAAGGAAGAAAATCCTATAGAACAGGGGAGTAGACAAAACACATAAGAGCAGGGGAAAGCCATACTGTCAGAATGTCTTTTGATAGTATGAATTGCAACATAAGCACTTGCCCTTTTATATAAATTCCAAGATGTAAGCATACATCCGCCCATCTGTGGTGTATTAATTTTTAGTCACCTCGGTACATTTTTGCCATAAATGGAAATCTATCAAAACTTGCCATAATTGAATAGAAAGATAAGACCTCATAATTCCACATAACTTGAAAACATCACTTCTGGTATTGAATTCTGCCAGATCAGGTGTCTTGGTTTTCCCACTTGAGCATTGTCATCACATCAAATTTCATCACACATTAGATGAAATATCATTCCTGGTAAAGGCATAGATCTCCAAGGGTCGAGCTTGCATAAGCCAAATCATTCTGTTATTAAATTCATCAAAAGCAACGGTGATGAAGACCCTACACACAACTAAGTAGTTAATGCTTTGATATGCAACTTAGCCAGGTTCAGTGCCAATGAATCCTTCAAACATGATTTTGAATTTGGGCCATTGATCTTGATCCCAGCTGGTGCACTTTGATGGTGTTGATTTGACCCCTTTTCTAGGCTGGACCTTACTACTTCCATTGGTCAATAATAACATGCAACTCGGACATCCTTTTCCAATCACACTCCTAAGAAGAAATTCTCTTCGCAGTGCAGTTAAGATGGCACTCGCCATTCCACATATGAAGGATGCAGTCAAAGATATAATCTCGGTAGAATGGTGGATAGCCGTCAGATCACTATACCTTGAGCAGAGCATCTCTTGAAATGGTCACGTTTGATGCCATGTCTGAGATATGCATTTAATATAAGATTGCCATCACTTTAAGAAAGCCATGTGTCTCAATTCCATGATTCCATGGTCGCTTAGAAAACCTTTTGGAGTATAATGGAATGTCAAAATTGAGATAAAAATTGATATATAGCACCTAGGACCCACCCTTTTGCCATCCAAGACTATCTGCAACCAATTGTCACCCTTTCCATATTTCTAATGAGGCCATTTTCCTTTGCAATTCATCACGGGTGGAATGGCCAAAACGAATCTACATGCGCCACCTACACAAAACTAGTTAGTAGGACCGGTCTCTAACTTGTACACAATATTTTGCCATCTAGACAAAGGGTGACCAATTGGGCAAATTTTCTATTTAATACTAGGCTTCTCCTCAATGCGGGGTATAGACAGTATTTGCTTGGTGAGGGGCCGGTAAACAATGTTGAGGGATTACTTGAAAAGGGAACTTAAAAAGATGGTGACGGGAACAGGTAGTCACTGAAGGATTATATTGAGTGCAACTATTGACTTTATTCTATAAGGGTTTAGATTTTTAGGCAAAGTTGGGTTACTTAGAACATTTTTAAGTAGAAGAACCCTAATTATGGAAATCTTGTAACCAAGTGACATGAAGCAGGGAACAAAACTACCAGAAACATGGAAAAACTTTCATGGTTCCATCAAGAAGTACATAAAATCACAGAAAAGTGGCTTCAAACATTTAGCACTTTAAATTAGTGCAAACACAACAATACATTTATACAACACCTCAAGAGATAAATTGAAAAGATATGAACTATACAAAATTTCATAAATCAATTACAAAAATTATCAACATTCTCAAACACATGTGACCTTTAGGTTGGCAAAACAGGGGATAACATATTGTTGTTGTCTGATCTCCAAATTTCCATGGGTATGGAAAAGTAACCAGCACACTTCTAAGCACACATCAATAGTACATGATATAATAGCCAAAGCAAATGAAAAGCATATATTATGTTGGTTTTTCTTTTGAATTAGCAAAGGGTTTGCCAGTTCCAATGCATAGGCAGATTCAGCCAACAAATATAGGAGGTTGCATGAGCTGCCTCCCCTTCACTTCTGGTTCTGCTGCACCAAGGGGGTATCCCTGTAGCTAAAGATGTAAGATTGACTAGCCCAATGACAGAAAGATTTAGCTTGACAATAATAGGTAGAACACTCTCATATATGGACGAAGATGTGCATGATACATCACAAGGTTGGCAACATTCTTGGACATATTTATCTGGTTATGGATGAGAGTATGCAGGGATCCTAATCCTACTCCTACACACTAATAGGATGGAAGTTATGAAAAGATGGATTTTATGTTTTGGATGAAAGATGAGGGGTTTTGGATCATTACTACTAACCCAGGAGCAGACCAGTGCCTATCTCAGGGCAAGGAGTCAACTAGACATATACAAGAGAATGGATTGCATTTTGGATTCATGTTTCAAGGGGTTAGATTGATGCTTGCCTTACAAACATCACCCAAGAATAGGTATTTATCTGCCTCTACTTACATACATCCAGGCTGACACACAACCCTCTCCATATTTCACCTAAAAAAATTTAATCCACTCCTTGAATGGAAGTTAGAGATGAAGCATGTGATACAAAAATCCATACCCTAGAACCTGAGAAACCTTTAGCGACCAGATTCAAAAGAAGGAAAAGCATGCAACACATGGAGACAAGTAGCTAAACACATGCATAAGAGCATTTTTCATATAGTTCAACAATGAAACTAAAAATATCTACAATGTACATTCATGATGCAACTCATAAACTCTAGAATGAGATAAAACAATAAGGAAATGCCCTATTTTTCTCTATTCACACAAAAATGGCTAGGTCTTCAACCACCTCAAAGGAGTAACACTATCTGCTATATACAGTAGGAAGGTGTACTCAGCATTAATCACATGGCAATTCAAAATTCACCAGATATAGTGCATCATGAGAAATGGTAGGACGAGATAGGGTAGCTGAACTCGAGCCTTGCGCCACTGCCTGGGGATTCACATCTTCAATCAGGTACATGATCCATCCACGCCTTCGCCCATACCCTATAACATCTACTATTAAAGGCATACCAACCCACGGCCTTGGGAAATGCAATGGACTATGCACCTTTGAAATCTTCCCGCCAAGAATCATGACCTGACTTTTCAAATCATGTGGGAACTAATTATCCCACATTCACCCTGCAGTGACCTCCTTAATACTTTATAAACTAGGTCATGAGCACATATGATATCGCGCAATTTTACCTTGTGCGACCAACGAACCATCTGCTAAGACCCCATCATCATGACCTGCGCCAACGGCGAACCTCCTGCATGATATCCTGATTTGAAATATCACCCTAATATTTCATATCACCCTTATGTGAAATATCACCCGGTCGACCACATCACCTGATATAAAATATCACCCCAAGGGAAAAAACACCCTGATGACCACCTCATTGGTGCAACCTGATGCATTGGAGAAAAATCCTCCTCATCATATTCATACCAAATACCTCACCAATGAACCTTCCATACCTACCCATGTCCTCATTGGCGATCGGCGGACCCTCATCATATCTGCTAATAATATCATGCCGGAGACCACATGATGCATCCTACCAGATCCTGATGACATCACCATCATATTGACAAAATAGGGTGATATTTGGCAGCAGGGGTGATATTCGTAAGATGATTGATGTTTAAGAATATGACCCCCCGCGGAATATGATGAAACCATTAGATAGGCACCTCGCAGATCAAGTGATTGTGAGGTGATAAAGCAACATTGGGGTGATATTGCAATATCAGGGTGATCTTCACTAAGATGACGGATATTCAAAATATCACCCCCCGGGCAGAAAATCAGGTCATATATGAAATATGACCCCCCGCAAGGATATCAGGGTGACAGAAACCCTGACTTAGAACTTTTATGGATTTTTTTGGAAGGTGCCTGCAAGATTAATTGCTTGAAACCTAAATATTCATGCAGGCACCAACACATTACATACACATGATTGCAATATACAACATCAAGATAATTCGAAGATAACATAATGTCTCTCAAAACATCCATTCCTCATAAGTATAAATCAAAGTCACATATGGTAAGAGTTAACATCATTCTTGAGAACTAAGAACATATCAATAGCATCGAATGGCATCCTAGCATATAACAACATATCATCAAATGGAAATCTAACATGCCATCTAACCAACCATAAAGCATAATCCATCTATCTAATCCAGTATAAGATAAGGTAATAAGGTCCAAGTGTAGGATCAATAGTCCCCAAAATACACAAGACCATAATAAATCCATCAGAAGAGTACCATAAGAAAAATAATATAGGTGAGGTAAAAGTAGGCGTCACATCCTCCCCCCTAAAACTATACTTCCTCCTGAAAGTCAGCAAAGAGGTGGGGATAGAGTGCCCTCAAACTAGCTGCGTCCTCCCATGTAGCCGAGACCTCATCATAATGGTCCCACTGAACTTTGACCTAGTCTAGTTCTCAGCCTCGAAGGCCCAGCATTCGATAAGCCAAGATGCAAATTGGCTCCAAAGCCATCTTCCCATCTAACTCTACCTATAAGGCATCCCAGTCCAAAACATGTGACATGTCAGAAATATAATGTCTCAATACAGAAATGTGAAACACATCGTGGATGCGTGACAGACTATTTGGCAAGGCAAGATGGTAATCTATGGGTCCTATCCACTCCAAGATCTCAAAAGGTGCAACAAAATGAGGTACAAGCTTAGAGCTCTTTCCATAATGGATTGGACTCTTATGCGGCCACATTCTCAAGAACAACTTGTCACCCATGGAGAAGCTCCGATCCAGAACAACTTGTCACCCATGGAGAAGCTCCGATCCAATCTCTTGGCATCAGCATACTTCTTCTAGGAATCCTGTGCCTCCTGTAACCTCTACTTGATCAAAGTGACCTACTGCTCCATATCCTACACTAACTCTGGTCCAATAGCCACTTTGTCCTCTATCTGGTCCCAACTTAAGCGAGTCCTGCATAGCCTGCCATACAAGGCCTGATAGGGAGGCATACCTAACGAGCTGTGATGCCCATTATTGTAGGCAAACTCAACTAGATACAGGTAGTCCTCCCATCTAGACTGGTGATCCATAACATACATGTGAAGCATTTCCTCTAACACCTAATTTACCCTCTCAATCTATCCATCTATCTTAGGATGATAAGCTGAACTAAAGTTGAGCTAAGTGCCCAACACCTATTGCAAGGCCCTCCAAAAGGTTGAAGTGAACACTGAATCTCTGTTAGATATGATATGACCAGGTACACCATGAAGTCTCACTAAGCCATTCAAGAAAACCCTCGCCACTGCTAGTGCATTGTATGTCATGCATACAGGCAAAAAGTGGGCTACCTTGGTCAACTTGTCAAATGTCACCATGATGGCATCATGGAGGTGAGCTGACAAAGGTAGGCCAACAATGAAATCCATGGAAATGGTATCCCACTTTCACTCCGGTATCTCGTTCGGGTAAAGTAAACCTGTTGGATGCTGATGCTTGGCCTTCACCCTCTTGTACTCAAGGAAATGAGCAACAAACTTTGTAGTATCTCACCTCAAATTTGCATGCATCTTCTTCACCCCTGGATGTGCTGCATAAGGTGCTCTATGAGCCTCTAATAAAACCAATGATCTAAGATCACCTACAAGGGGAACATAGATACACTAACAATGTCGAAGAAGACCATCTTCCTCAAGAGTATACCTTGCAAACTTGCCCTTAAGGGCCCTTTGTGACTACAACTCCTATTGAACCTCTAGAAACCACTCATCCTCTGGTACGTACTGCAAGATATACCCTCTCAAGTCAACACTCAAGGTCAAGGTCAGGATCTTGTGGCACCTCTAACTCAAGGCATCAGCAACCATGTTCTCCTTCCCTTTGATGTAGTGTACATAAAATTCATACTCACATAGAAACTCCATCCAATGTCATTGATGGGCATTTAGATTTAGCTACGTGAAGATGTATTATAGACTATGATGATCGGAGTGTAAATCGAAGTGATGTCCTAAGAGGAAGTGTCTCCAATGAATGAGAGCATGAACTACCATGGCTAACCCCAAATCATGTGCCAGGTAGTTTAGCTCATGGGTCTTAAGCTTTCATGACTCATATGCGATCAACCAACCATCTTACATGAACACTGCTCCTAATCCCTCTAACGATGCATCTGTGCAAACCATAAAATCTGATGCTAGATCTAGTACTGCTAAAATAGGAATGCTAGTGAGATGCTCCTTGAGGACCCTAAAGGCCCTCTTGCATTGCTCTATCCACAAGAAACTCTTCCCTTTCCACTGAAGGGAAGTGATGGGCTGCGCTATCCGTGAGAAGCCCTCAACAAATCTTCAGTAATAGCCTGCTAGCCCCATAAAGCTCTAAACCTCTGTGACACTAGTAGGCACTGTCCAATCCTTAATAGATCTAATCTTTGATGGATCTATGGAGATACCATCATCATATAGAATGTGACCCAAATACTGTACCTCTATCCTAAAGAAGGCACACTTCTCTAGGTTGCCATAAAGTTGTTGCTCTCTCAAACACTGTAGTACCTAGCAAAGGTTCTCCTCGTGCTCCTCCTTAGTCCGTGAGTAAATAAAAATGTCATCAAGGAATATAATCATGAACCAATCAAGGTATGTACAAAACACTCCATTCATGAGACTCATGAATACTATAGGAGCATTCATCAAACCGAAGGGCACCATGGTGAACTCATAGTGACCATAATGAGTCTGAAATGCGGTCTTATCGATATCTGCCTCTATGATGTGTAGCTGATGGTATCTGGACTTCAGGTTAATCTTAGAGAACACCCTAGCTCCTTGCATTTGGTTGAACAAGTTGTTAATCCTAGGCAAAGGATAACGGTTCTTCACCGTCACCTTATTAAGCTACCTATAATCCATGCATAGCCAAAGAGACCCATCCTTCTTCACTAAGATGACTGGTGCACCCCATGGAGAGACACTAGGTCAGATGTGCCCATTTGCTAGCAACTCCTCTGTTGAAGCTAGAGCTCCATGAGCTCATGCATGGTCATCCTATAAGGTGCATGAGACACTGGCTCAACACCTGATACAAGGTCTATATGAAAATTAACCTCTCAGTGAGGTGGCATCCCTGGAAGCTTAGGAGGAAACACATCAGTAAACTCTATAAGGATGAGGTAATCATTAAGCATATCCTCAGGCTCATTGTCTGATATGTCACTAACTGTGATTGTGAACATCTGACAACCCTTCCACATATATTGTTTAAGTTGTTTAGCGGCTATCATACGAACTGCTATGGGCTTTTGAACACCTATAATCTCTACTGCTATGCCATGACCATCTAGGCATCCTATCTAATGGTGTTAGGTTGTCATTGATGTCAAAAGTGTTTAGAAGATGTTTAATGAGGTATTCATCATGATGTCTTCATATTTTTGAGGAGTACATCATCAGAAGTATATCATCTTGTGTGTTGTTGCAGGATTACATCAAGGTGATATTGACATATAGTGGTAGTGGTTTGGTAATTTGATCTCGGTATTCTGTGACATAGTTTATAGTTGATCTTGTTTCATGTCTCTCACAATTTCTTTCAGAATTGTTTACTCTATCAGGAACATCAATCAGGGGTTGTTCATACAAGAGTTGTTACAAGTGATGATGATGCAGGATTGTTGTTACACATCAAAAGATCTTCTTTGTGGTATCTACACATTACAGATTGATAGGAGCAGTTTGGTTCTTCAGGATGTCATTATTCTTACAGTAAGTTTGATAATTTGATTGGATGGTTGATGTTGGGCTTAATATACTTCAGTTGGCATGATGACTTACTTGGCACAAGGTTGGTTGGTGTCAACATTTGACATAGGCACAGTTGGTTGGTTCAGTTGATTGTTGTTGGCATACGACTGTGCTTTAATATTAGAACCTTGTATTTTTTTAGTTCCTATATGTCATATCTTTATGACATTAAAAGGTGAATTTCATATACAAAGTCATAGTAGAAAAAGAGCATGAAAATAGAATATTAAATATATTTGAAGGGAAGTATAAACATCATTTAAAAATCTTATGGAGAGAACGAAAGTTTTTTATGAAGGAGCTTTATTGAAAAAGCATCATATCATTTTATAACGGGCACGAAGCATACTCAAAGGGGAGTAAAATAATTCAAAGACCTTTATTTGAAATTGTTTGAATAAGCATTTTGAAGCTAATTCAAAGGTTAGGAATTCCTTGGAAGTTTTTTTTAACTCAAATTCTTAAAGCCTTCTTTGGAGCCCGATTCATATTTGAAATGTTTTTATTTAAAAAATTGCATGGATATTAAAAAGAAAAACAAAAGACATCGAATTGCCTTACTTAGGGGAGCCCGATTTTCTTGCAGTTTTTTATGATTTATAGAAAAAGGCTAAAGTGGGATGATTTTGGAAAAGGCACCGAATTATTTTGGGAGCATATTATATATGACAAGGAGCCCAATTAAGTCTTCTATGGAAACTTGTTTAAGATTCGTTGTCAAAGGAGGAAGCCCGCTTCTTTAGTCATATTTATGGCTTTTTAAATTTTGGAAACTTTATTTAATTTCCATTTTTAATAAGGAGTTTGTTTTGGTTCCTTTTAGAAAGCAGATTTTTTCTTTTTGTTTTTTCCATTAAGGCAATGGATTTGGATGTAAAAAAAACTTGGAAGATTTTTGAGGAGAGATTTTTTTAAGGAAGATGGATTTTTTGAAAAAGATTTTTTATGGAGAATATGAAAAATTTGTTTGTTGAAGATTGAAGAATACAAAGGATATTGATTTGGAAATAGAAGAATATCAAGGATTTTGTTTTTGAAATTGAATATTTTTTTTAAAATAAATTTTATACAGGAGCAAAATGGTTTTTTGAAGAAATGTGTTTATGAGATCTTAAAAATTATCAGATGATTTTATTGGAGATTAGTGAAGTTATTTTTGCAGAGATGGAAGATGAAGTTGCTCAGATGCAAGGAAATATAAAAAGTTATTTTTTAGCTCACAGAATATGAAGAGTCTTGTTGAAAAGAAAATGAAGGGCTTGTGTTTTAGAAAATGAAAGTTCTCAGAAATTGTATTTTATTGAAGGTTGATTTTCTTGAGAAGATAAAGAGTTTGATTGTAGGAATTTGTAGAGAAGGAGATTTATTTTTTTTCTGATAGAAGATGAATCTTTGAAAAGGACAAAATGTTTTTTATTGATCATTTATTCTATGAATAAGATTTTCTTCTTATAGATGGATTGGCGTTTGGATTTCTTGATGTTTTTATTATTGCAAATGAAAGGGTTTTTGATTTACGGAGAGAAGGTGAAATGTTTTTGTTTTGCAGAGAGGATGTAAATGATTATCTTGTATATAATGGCTTTGCAGGTGGATTGATTAGTGTGTGTGGTGATGTGGATCAATATGGAGTATTGAAGATATTTTCAGTAAGATTATGTTTGTGTAGGAATGGATCAAACACAGTATGAGGACATCTAGCAATAAACTTACAGATTGAACCATGAAGATAAAGATTGAACCATAAAGATAAAATGTAGGTGAATATGCATCAGGTGAATCAAATTTGCAGAGATAAGAGTGTTGTAAAGATGTGTAAAAGGAATTGTTTTGTATGGTCTTGATTTGAAAATCAAATAGGAGGTATAAGGATGTATGATGAGACACAGGTTGCATAATGGTGCAAATCAGATTGAATAGCAATCAATTCTTGCACACAGAATTTTAATGATGGTAATTGTCTATGCCAGTGAGGCACAGTATGCCAATGAGGCTTGTGGTCAGTGAGACCTTCCCTCAGCCAGTGAGGCTTTGTAAGAAGTTTTTTAAAGTTAAGCCAGTGAGGCACTTCATGAGTGGTTTTTCTACCCTGAGAGGGTTTTCCACTCCAGAAATTTTTGTGTTATAATTTGTCTCTATGTGTGCATATTTGTGTTTTAGTGATAAGTTTTAGATCACATCTTTAACTATTAGTCTTGTGCATATGAGATCAACAGACCATTAATGTCTTTCTTTCTACTTGTCTTGTAAAGTTTGCAAAAGTTAAGAATTAACACAACACTGATTCACCCCCCCTCTCAGTGTTGTCATTGACTCCTACACTATCACCTTACAACAATAATCTAGCTTGGCTCTATGAGCCACAAACCAATCCATACCTAGCACCACACCATAAGACCCTAAGGGTATAACCCTTAGATCCACAACTATTGTGAAGGCAACAAGTGAAATCTCATAATCTCTGACCACTACATCTACGACCAACCTAGCCCCTGTAGCCAACTCAACCTCCCACCTAACGTCCTGCCTAGAGGTCACCAGCCTGCAATGCTCCACGAATGATGGAGAGATAAAGGAGTTTATGGCTCCTGAGTCAAACAATATAGTGATGAGTATATCCCCAATAGTACTTGGAGTCTCTATAATAAAGGCCTAAAAGTCGGCCTGCAGTTATCAACCGCTGCAAAGACTCGGTGAGATTGACCCATATCTCCAACTGTAGCCTTAGAACCACTAGCTCACTGTCCTCCAGCTATGAAACCCTATGGGCACTCGCTAGCTAAGTGTCCAGTGCCACTGCAAACATAGCAAGGCCCATACATCTAAACATGTGCTAACTAAGTCCTACTGGACGTCTGTGCTCCAAATTGAACTATACTGCCCTATGATCCTCTAAAGGGCTATTGTGCTCCAAATTGAACTATACTGCCCTGTGATCCTCTAAAGGACTATTGTGATCTAGCAGGTCCTATAGCTAGTTCCTACTACCATTGGTCTCTCTGTGGACCTTTTGACTGCCATCCTCGATTAGGACCACCATCTTCCCTCTGTTGTGGTTGTGACCTATGCTAATACTGTTGCTACTGTGAAGGTCTAGGTGGTAGAGATACTGATCTAAATCCACCTCAATTAGGAGGCTAGGGTCAACAAAAACCCTGATCCTACTGATGGATATGGTCCTAAAACTATAGAAATGAGCCCTGACCCCATCCATGTACCTCCTCTATGATGAGCACCTTCTCGGTGGCCTCACTCATAGTCCATGGATCTGCCATGTGAACCAGTCCTACTATGTGAGGATTCAATCCTCTGATGAAATGACTCACAAGAAGCTTCTCATCTTGAAGATACTTCGCATATTGAGATAACTCCACAAACTTGCACTCATACTATGCAACTGTGGAACTTCTCTATTATAAATCATGGAACTCATCAATGTGACACTATCTGTAGTGCTCTGATAGGTAATGCACATTGTAGCACTCAAGAAAAGTGTCCCATGATAGAGTGTCCAATGAAAGGTGGAGCTTGTGCTCCTCCATGTACCACCATATCACTGTTGTCTTACAAAAGATGCACTGCTACTCATGCCTTTGTGTTGCTCCTATAGGGTTGCAACGCAAAGCACCTATCAAGGTTGATGAGCCAAGCCTCAGTCTCAGCTCCCTCTGATGTACCCATGAAAGTAGGTGGATTAAGCCTAAGCAAATCCTGGATTGGGTCTCCACGGTCTCGGGGACCTCGAACACTTGTATCCACCTCATCTCACAGTACTAAGGGGTCGAGTAGAATATGCTCCACTCCAATCCCTGCTACACATTCCTTGTGGCGAAGTAGACTCCTACTGCACTACTGATGAGCTAATGTGCTATCATCGGCTGCTACGTCTGGAATGTCTGTGTGTCTTATCGTCTATTGGAGGCAACTGTGCTAACACTACCTCAAGAACCTCAAGGATCTGGGGACCTAAGTCAAGTATGGGTGGCGACTCCTAATTAGGATTCTCAAGTAATGGAACAACCCCCACTCTGGCTCCCCTAGGGCCACTAGCGCGCAGGTACCCTCTCTTGGTTCTAGGTGGTATCCTACATGAAACATGATATCTAAAATTAAAACAAAAAAACACAAATGTACAATAAAGTAATGTTCCCTCAATGCCCTGTGTTTAAACATGGGCTATGATACCAAATGTCATGCCCACATTCGCCATGTGGTTATGACATGATAACCACATGTCATGACCACAATTGTCATGTGGTTATGACATGAAATATCAAAATTTCCCCCCCCAATACAACAAAACCCCCTCACGCGCAACATGCGCACTCGATGACACTAGCTCACAATGTAGTTGACTCTGTAACCAATATTATGTGCAATGCCCGTAAGCAGGGAAGTCAATCAAATTTAGGTTAATACGATCTCCAAATTGTAACCCTACAATGTTAGACACTAGGGGGTTTACGTTGCGAAAGGCAACGTTGAGAGGGTTGTATTCCAACACAGGATTCCACCCTGGATAAACACTAATGAGGTGGGTTGATTTCAAAAAAAGTTTAAAATCAAATTAAATCACTCTAATCATCTAAGGTAGGAAACATTAAACTAATAATAACAATTATATAAACCACATAAAGTCTAGGGAAATTTTGCCAGCATAACAGTGTAAATGAAAATAGGAAACCTCCTATAGTGATTTCGGCAGCATAACACCACCTCATCAACTATATGAGGGTACAAAATTGATTTAAAATAAAATTCCCACCTAACCCTTTAATCAATTTTAAATAACAATTAAATACTTAATTTCAACAATAATCCCATCCCATACATTTCGAAAAGTAAATATTTAATAAGCACATTCTACAAGCATAATAAAATCACTAATGATTTAAATAATGAGATATAAATAAAACTTCTTAACTTAATTTAAAATAAGCTAAAAGACAATTTCCTCTATACAAATATTTCAATAAAATATAAATACTCTCAACAAGGCTTTAATTTCAATCATGCCAATAATTTGAACTAACCCATAGTCTAAAAACATAAGGATTTAAATTCATTAATCTACCACTATAGTGCACAACCCATAATACATTTAACTAAATACATATAAGAATAAAGTCAAATACATCCAAAGCAAAAAGGGGTCAACACTACCAAGTGGGTTTAATTACCACTAATCTAAGTTAGGACTAAACACTCACTAAACAACTAGGGCTCCAAACCCTAAGTTTATTTTATAAAAGCACTCAACTTCTCTTATTTTCTCATTTCTTAGCTAATGTTTTATGGTTGGCTTGAGGTTTTGAGGAGCAAGAGGATGGATGGTACCTCCCCAAGTGGGAGTTATCATCCAATCAAGTAGATAGTTTACTAATTTTCTATTATGTTTTATTTTCTAATTTTCCTACAGGTTGTTCATCCGAGCTTTTATTTCTAACAAGTTTTCTAATATGGTTTTTTTCTCTATTGTTCTCTAACCTAGTTATAATCTCTTTTGTCTTTTGTAAAGCAACTCAAAACTTAAATATTCATATGATTTTGTATTTACTCTATATATATTACCACATCTATTATTTTGGGTTCTTTATCCCTCTGTGGTTTTAAGCAAAATAAAAAATAGAGATATGCATATAGAGTAAATACAAGTTTTGAACTTAAATATTCATATGATTTTGTATATTGTAATATTCTTGATACTAAGAGCCAAAGATACACAAAGTCCAGCTATAAGAGCTTCGTATTTAGTTATGTTGTTTGTGCATAAGAAATCTAAATAGTAAGATAAGGGAATCAGCTTACCCTCGGGAGGTATTAATATAACACCAGCTCCGAAACTAGTTCGACATTTTGACCCATCGAAGTATAATTCCCATTTCTCTTCCATAGAGATTGTTAGAATCTGTTCATCAGGAAAAGCATTGACATTTTGTATAGAAAAGGGTGAGGGAGCTTCAGCTAACTGGTCAGCTATCACTTGCCCTTTAATTGCTTTTTGTGAAATGAATTTGAGATAAAATTTTGTTAATAGCATAACCCATTTAGCGAGACGACCTAATAAATTTGTTCTTGCAAAGAGATGTTTCAAAGGGTCAAATTTTACCATTACATGTACTTCAGCATTTAAGAGGTAATGTCTAAGCTTTTGAATGGTGAACACTAAAGCTAGGCAATGCTTCTCTATAACTATGTATCTCACTTCATAATCGAGCAAAGTACAACTGATGTAGTAGATAGCAGATTCTTTGCCTTCAGTATTATGTTGTGCTAACAAAGCTTCTAGGGCATTGTTAGATGCTGAGATGTATAGCAGAAATGGTTTATCAGAAACAATAGGTTACAAAATGGGCATATTAGCTAAGTAATCCTTTAATTCATTGAAAGATTTTTGACATTCAGAATTCCATTGAAAACGAGAATCTTTCTTTAGTAGTTGCGTAAAGGGGTGAGTCCTATCCGCGAGTTGTGAAACAAATCGGTGAATGGCCTGTATCTTTCTTTGCAAACTATGAAGTTGAGATATGTTCTTTGGTATTGGCATATTAACAATCACATCTATTTTTTTCGTATCAACTTCTATACCACGATTTGAAACAATAAATCCAAGTAGCTTTCCACTATCCACGCCAAAAACACACTTACGGGGATTCGATCGCATATTATATTTTTGTATGCACTCAAATATCTACCAAAGATTTGTAACATGATCCTTATGATGAATAGAGTTTGCTAGGATGTCGTCAACATAATCTTCTAAAATATTGTGCATGTAGTCATGAAATATAAGGGTCATCACACGTTGGTAAGTAACTCCTGTATTCTTAAGTCCAAATGGCATGACTACCCAACAAAATGTATCCCAAGGTGTTATAAAGGTTGTTTTATACTGATCAAGAGGATTTATAAGGATTTGATTATATCCTGAAAATCCATCCATAAAAGATAGCAACTCATGTCCAGTTATGGAATCAATAATCATATCAATATTAGGGAGTGGGAAATCATCTTTCAAAGACGCAAAATTTAAATCTTAGAAATATATACACATTCTTATACAACCATCCAGTTTAGTGATGGCAACAATATTCTAGATCCATGAAGAGTAATCAATAGGCCGAATAAAACCATCTTGTAAGAGTGTTTCGATTTCAGTTTTAACAAGCAAGGCAATCTTAGGATTCATCTTATGAATCTTTTTTTTGAAAGGCTTAACATCTAGTTTCAACACAATATTATGTGTTACAACCTGAGGATCTATACCAGGCATGTCTAAATAATTTTAAGTGAAGAATTCTGAGAATTCACTCAGTAATTTAGTCATTCCTTCTTTTTCTTCCACATCCAAACAATCATCAATAGGGATAACTTTTTTAGGATTATCCTTATCCATAACAACATCAATAGTCTTTCCGTTAAGAAGAGTGCTATGGTCAAGGGGATTGTAGGATTGTAATTATTCTTCAATTTCTTCATTAAGCTCTACTGTAGCAGTTATTGTGCTAGTAGTCTTTCCAAAATATGCATCATTGTTTAAACAATAAGGTAGGCCACGTTTATGGTGGTAATGAGGAATACGATCATAAGTACCTAAGAGTTCCATTATCGCTTCATCTGCCTAAACATATCTAAAGGAAGTGATCCTAGAGGACAATTGGTGGCAATCATCTTAGGGTATATCAAACTAATTGTTGATATTTAGAGTAGGGCATTTGTGGGCTTTAGATTCCTTAAAAGGATTATACCCCATGCCACTTGAGTAATGTTACAAATTGGATTCTATAGGGACTTTGATTCCTTGTTGTTTTATGCCACGACCATTGCCTACATAGTCACAATTTTTGTAAAGGATTCAAAATCCTCTGCCATAGAGAGAGATCATTTATTTAGACAAAGGTGGAGCTTCATATGTCTCATAATTAGTAGTATAATTGAGAGTATTATCCTTATTTGTCAACAAAGAGATCTTGTGTTTATCATTTGAAGCATGCGATGTGATCGATGCAATATTTGATGTTTCAGGGATAGGGTTTTTAAGTTTATACTCTCCTATGGAGGAAGATACAAAATCTAAAGAACCTAGTCATCACCAACAAATGCATTCAATTGCTTGGGATCTTGCATAATTTTTTTAGAGGTAAGAGGAGTTAACAATTCAGCTTTCAGATTCTTTAAAATCTTAGGACCAACAACATGCTTATGCACTTCCATTTACAAACAATTGTCTAGTTCAGGATCTGAATGGATAGTATGCAATTTTCCTTTAAAGATAAACTTAATCAAATGGTGTAAAGTAGAAGGAACTACTCCTAATGCATGTATCCAAGGTCTACCCAGAATCATGTTGTAAGATAGAGAACAAGGCATGACATGAATCAAGGTAGGCACCATCATAGGTCCAACTTGTATAGGTAAAGTTATAGTGCCCACAGATTGTCGTCCAACATTATCAAATCCATGAATACTTAATGATTCTAGTTTGATAGCAGATATATCAACTTTAACCTTATGCAATAGATCAATACCACAAACATTAAGGGCTGACCCATTATCAATCATAACTCTCTTAACCAATGTTTTATTGATCATAATAAAGATAACCAAAGGATCATACTGCTTCTGAACCTCGAGAGATGGTAACTCATGTTGTTGGAATAGAATGTCTATTTTCATTGCATGCATACAATCTAGTAAAGCGACAACATCATTTGGTTTAATAGTAGGAGGAACAATCACCTTTTGTAAAGCTTCTTGTAGCATTCCATGGTAAGTAGGTGAATTTTGTATAAGTTCCCAAAGAGATATCTTTGCAGGAGTAGAGTGAAGTTGCTCTACAAGGTCATAGTCTTTACCACCTTTATCTGTTAAATGAGGTGCTTGAGGAAGCATAGGTTGAGAAGCTGGTAAAGATATCGAAACATTCATCTATTGTGTACTTTGTTTGTTATTCTGAGTATTATATGCATGAGAAACCATATTATGATTGGTTTGTTGTAAGTTTTGTTTTGCAAATTGTTTTGCATAATCATAAATGTGATCAGGAGGTTGAGAAGAAGATGAAAGACCTTTAACAACAAGCATAGGCTTAGAGGATGGTTGAACCACATTTACACATAGAGTAACCACAATTTTTGGTTTTTCAATCTCTTCTTTAGACTTAGGAACATAAATCACATTTACAAATCTTTGAAATAGTGACAGCTTTGAGGCTGTAGTAGAATGTTCAATCGAGATAAAGTCCTCAAGGGATTCAACTAACATATTGAAGTTATCATGACTAAATGGCTCATCATAAGCATGAAAATCTTGCAAAAAATAATCTGACATTCTAACATGCTCTACTTAAACCAAGATTTAAATGCACAATGATGGCCTTTGCAAATGAGATACAACTTTCAACAATAAATGCTAATTTTCAACTCTTTTAGTGAAAAGATAAAAAAAATGTAATCCACAAGTTAACACATGCAATTTCACTAAAGAGGTTTTTTCAATCCAATTATGCTTTAGAACAGCAAATTATATCAAATCTAAAGTTTAACAAGGATGCAAATTCTTTAAAGCTTAGGTTCACCAAAATGTTTAGGGTAAAATTTGATGGTTTGTTTACTCTAGGTTAAATACCCCAATTTCACCACTAAACATTGGGGAGACAAGGATCAATCTTGTGAACAAGCTTCTAATCACTTTTCCTCCCTTTTATGCTTGCGTGGTTGTAGAAACCTAAGGCCCTAATCAAGATTTTATCAAGTATTGTACTTTCAACCAAGTAAAACCCTAATTATGCCTCCAATTAACAATATATAGAAACTTATGAAGTATCTGGTAAAATTAATCACACAAGTGTAGAGGAGGGGTTTCAAAGACATTGTACCTAGAATTTGAGGGCTACCTAGACTAGAGAACTTGCCCCAATGTCCTACAAATTCTTGAACAAGAAACTAATCCGCACAGGGTGTCTGAGACTGCCAAAAGGCTCCCGGATCTCGGATAAAACACTTGGGTTGACTAGGGTGCCTACACCAATGTCCTGCAAGTCTCAGAATATGAAAATCCGAAAGTTTGTTGTGACTGTATCCACGATGTCCTTCTTTTTGTAGCTTATTTTTGCCAAAACCTGCGAAACATGATCTGCACATACAAAAGAAGGAAATTGTTGAGGCTATATAGGAGCTTGCCTCAGTCAATCCCTGTCTTTGGTATTTCTACCTCAACAATAGCCAAAGGAAAAGATTTACAGAAGTGTGTGCAAACCTAACAATGTGTTATGCATAAAATCAAACCCTAGATGTCTCAATCAAGGTAAGATCAACAACTTTATTTGCATCAATAAAAACATACAACTTCACCTCAAGGAGATGAAACAAATGAAGACTTGCATGAACAAGAAGGCAAATCAGCAATGTCTACGAAGGATATCCAAGCTTGCTGTTGGAGGCTTCAACCCTTCTCCCAGTCATGCAAAAGGTGTACAAATGCTAAGAAGAGCAAGATAGACTCAAGATATTGACTCCTAACCTTCATCCATTGTCTCCAAGATAGCAAATAAAGAATACTTCGAATAGCTTCAACAAGTCAGTGATCTTCAATGGAAATTGTAGCAGAGGTTTGCCATCAAGCTTGTATAAAAATTGTGTGTGATAAAACGATTTGCAAATGTCTTTTTATATGAACCTTTAGGGAATTCAAATTTTGAAGTAACGTCTCAATATTGCGTGAAAACTGAGAATTTGAAAACAGAATCCCGAGGCACTCAACAAGAACTGACACCTCATCAAAATTCAAAATCCTGTGAAACCGAGGAGGACTAGGGTGTGGGCTCCCAAATCCAAGCCCCCAATTTTACCTTAGATCTACATTTTTGGGGGTCCTAAGGACCCTAATCTCAAATCTCTTTCTGAGTTTTATCAATCAGTTACCTCAAAAAGTGAATAGATTGCTCCTAGACTAAATCAATCAGGGTTTCGGGAAGGATGAAAAAGAAAAGGTTGAGAGACTACCAAGAGTGAGGAGCTAAATCAAGGGAAATTGTACCATTCCATACAGGAGGACAATTTCTGACGTTACACAAATATACAGTTTACTCAAAATTTTACTAAGTATATTTATATCTATATTTATATATATAAATGTATCTTTCCATATATACATTTATATATATAAATATATATAAAACTATACACCACTATTTCTCTAATAAAAGCTTTCTATCATATAGTTACTTACTAGTAAATACACATGAAAATGAGCTCAATATTTTTAAATAATAGGATCTTTACACAACTAGCTAACACAGGCATGATTAATTAATTTTCTCTCATTTACAAGCATTAGGGTAAAATAACTAACATTTCACAAAGAAAGGTATAGTTGAATACTTTATTTTCTACAACTATTTGCTCATTTTCCTTAAGAGTAAGACAAGAATAACATATAGAGAGAGAGATTGAAAAAGAGATTTATATTTCTTTTTCTTGCACAAATGAAATAAAACAAACTTGAAAACTCTTTTTATTCATGATAATAACAATATTTACAAGTAGATAAGGTATCCAAACCCCTTAAGAGTTTAACTTTTTTAAGTGAACAAAACTATTACAAGATCCAAATGAAGGTGAGGGATCTCTATGCACTCCCTTTTACAACATAGCTTAAAAACACTAAACTTGTGACTTCTCCACAAGTCAACTCCTCCAAGCCTTCAAGTGAACCTACAACAAAATAAACAACAAGGTATCCATACTCATGGGAAGCTCACCTCCCAACCTAGGCCTAAAATAGGCCACCCCCAAGCTTGGAGGTCTTCCAAGCAACCAAGTTTCAATCCACAACAATCAAACACTCATTTCATGCACAACAACACCCAACCCAAGGCTTATCACAAAACTAACCCACCTTAGAGATAGATTTGAAAAGGGTGAGAGTGTGGACTCACTCTACTCAAGGACACCCATACTCTTAAACACATCCTCTTGAATCAATTGGCCTCTTGCCATACTTCACATATCACAAAAATCAAGGCACTCATGCCATAACCCAAACTTCTCTAAACTCCAAAAAATAATGCCCTTGGCCACAAAATAACATCATAACCATGAGGGGGAACTGAGAAGGTTCTCATCATCTCTCACCCAACACTAAGGTGAACACTCTCATAAGGAGAATCACCAAACAACCCAAACAACCCTTAACACATAACACCAAAATACATAACATAAAACATGCATACTCACATAGCAATAGTAACAAAAGTAATGGTTCAAACTTGAGAAATACCTCAAAGCTTCAATAATGGAGTGAGTTTTGGTGAAGAGCTTCCACAAGTTCTCCCAAGATCTCCAAGTCCTCTCTCCCAACACAAGACCAACAATTCCCCAAAAGAAATGAAAAGAAGATCCCTCCTCTCATAAAAATGAGGGAGATATAATGACAAGGCTCTCAAACACTAATGGATGAAAAGGTGACACTTGTCAGCTTCTCCTCCATCCACATAACCCTTCTCTCAACCCAACATGAATGTGGAGGTGACACTTGTCACCTCCCCATTTCACAAAGCTACACATTCCCCCACAAGTGCTCTCACACATGTGTGAGAGCATAGGGGAATGTGAGCACACAAGGGAAGCTTCTTATGAATAGGGAGGTGACACTTGTCACCTTTTCATTCATCTAAGCTATACTCTTCCCCACAAGTGCTCTCACACATGTGTGAGAGCATGAGGAAGAGGTTCACACATGGGAGAAGCTTCTAAAGCATGAGAAGCAAGGGTAACCTTACCCAAGTGGGTGAGGTTGGGGTTAAGTGGGATGGTGACCTTCTAAGCACCCTCACACTTCCCAAACTCGTCACTTGACCTTAGGGTCAAGTTTGGGTGACCATACAAGGTCCAAATCAAGTTTAAATAATCTAGAAATGGTCCTAGAGCCTAGGGGTATGACCTAGGATCAATATTTGACCATTAGGAACCCTTAGAAACACATAAAAGTGGATTCAAACATTTAGCACTTTAAATTAGTGCAAACTCAACAATACATTTGTACAACACCTCAAGAGATAAATTGAAAAGATATGAACTATACAAAATGTCATAAATCAATTACAACAATTATCAACATTCTCAAACACATGTGAGCTTTGTCCTACTTAGGAATAGGTCAGTTGAATAGGGGATAACATATGGTTGTTGTCCGACCTCCAAATTTCCATGGGTATGGAAAAGTAACCTGCATACTTCCAAGCACACATCAATAGTACATGATATAATAGCTGAAGCAAATGAAAAGCATACATTACACACACATGATCACAATATACAACATCAAGATAATTCCAAGATAACATAATGTCTCTCAAAACATCCATTACTCAAAAGTATAATATAGAATCACATATGGTAAGAGATAACATCAGTCTCAACAACTAAGCATATATCAATAGCATCAAATGATATCCTAGCATATAACAACATATCATCAAATGGAAATCTAACATGCCATCTAACCAACCATAAAGCATAATCCATCTATCTAATCTAGTATAAGATAAGGTAATAAGGTCCAAGTGCAGGAGCAACATTACCCAAAATATAGAAGACCATAATAAATCCATTGGAAGAGTACCATAAGAAAAATAATACAGGTGAGGTAAAAGTAGGCCTCACAGTTGAAGAATCTTCATCTATGTGAGATCTACACCTTCAAGGTGATATCTATTTGTGTTTGAATTATTTATCAATTTGGTTGTTTCCTCTATCCCATAGGGATACGCACTCTTTATCTGACAATGGTGTTCGAGAGACTTGAATGTCCTTCTGGGGATTAACTAAGGCAAGCCTCTAAACAACACAACCCCCAACAATAATACTTGTGATTGTAGGTTATAGGTATCATATTTAGAGGAGTGTAGTTGCAGAGGAAGGTTGCAGAAGATAAGGATTCTAGATCCTATGGAAAGAAGCAGTTCGGAGAACTTTCAGGACATGGGTGCCTAGGGCATTGTCCTCTGAGGTTGCAAACACAAGAATCACTATGATAGTAATAATCAACATCTAAAGAAGCTTCAACATTCCAAAATGGTGAGAAATTAATCTTTGTCTACTATCTTAGTCTATAAGCATTTGTCATAATTCATCAGTTTACTTACCGTTTTGCATAATTAGGATTTTAAGGGTATTTAAGCATTAAATTAATACATTAATTAACAATCTCTGAATTTCCACATCATTCCAAATGACTACCAACCTATAGGTGAATCCTCTTGCAAGAGTTGTGATTCAACTTGGATGGATGTCCTTGAATGTTTGTAGTTAAAAGAGAATTTAACCCTGTTATCATTTTCCCTACTTTCCTATAAAACAATATCTATAAACATCATAATGATTAGAAAACTCAATATGTACTCTAAAACAAGTTGTGCTTGTCTAATTTATTTTGAGATAAAAAGGATTTACCATTTCAAAATACCTGATGTAAGAGCATCCCTGGTTCAAGAGCAATCTTGCATCAACCAAAAACATTTGCATTTTAATTTGTTTGTAATTTAGTTTGTTTCTTTTAATTTTCCAATTTAGTTTAGTTAGAAGTAGTTTCAGACCTTGCGGAGCTAGACTTAGCATCTAGATTCATTCACCTACATCATATCCAAAATTTAGAGCATTTGGTTAAGGTACTGGAAAGATATTGCTATCAGAAGATCAACTATTTTCTCATAACAGAGCATCCTGACAATTGTAGACAATCAGCTAAAGGAGAAGACCTGTGGAGCATTCCCTTATCTATCAAGCCTAATGACACATCATTCAATGATCTTTAGTTTGTGGCCAACCTTCCCTAAGATCTACACATCATTCCATTCATTTGCAGAGGAGTTCTATTCATTTAGGTTTGACCTATTCATGTACACACGTTACAGCTCTTCATTGGAGTTTGTGATCTTCCTTGGCTGATGCAAAGGAATCTTTTGTACTGATTATGATATATATTGATGTAATATATGCCTAGGAAAGTAGTAAGGATTATTAGCATAAGTTCATAGTTTAGATCTACATGAAGAAGCTTCAAAGCTAAACCTTATACATATTCTGATATTCTATAATCAGACCTGAGAGCCCTATTGTAAGCCCGCATGATGTCAATAGATTTGTATTTGAATTCTATGATACACTGAATGACTGAACTTGCATTTGTTTCATCTCTTTGAGTTTTTTTCATTGTGTTTACTCTTGCTACATAGCCTGGATAGTTCATTCTATGAACCCTCCTACCGTGACTGCACCAAGTGGTATCAAAGTGAAAGTTTGAATCTTTGGGAGTGAATTGAGTGAAATTGGTGAAGGAATTCCATAAGATCTTGCTATGGATAGATTGCTCAACTTGAGGTAGTTTGCACTTGATCCTAGGAAGAATGCCACCGACAAGATTTGCTGATATTGGACCAATGGCTAGTAGAATGGATGAGATGATGGAAATGATGAAAACAATGTGAATTCATTTGGATGTTGTTGAAGAAGATAGGCAAAGAGGATTGACATTGAGACCTAATGTTGAAAGTGATGATGAAGAGGAATTTCAATCTATTGAACAAATTGGTGAAACCCTAGGAGGCGATGAAGAAGAAGAATCAGATCAATTAAAGATGTTGTGAGCTATTTCAAAGATTGGGAAAAGACCTAGAGTTGATGTACCAAATTACACTAGTAATCTAAATCCTGAAGAGTTGATTGATTAGATAAATGACATGGAAGAATACTTTGAGTATGAAGAATTTGAAGACCTAGAGAAGGTGAAATTTGCAAAGATAAAATTGGAAGGACATGCTGCTATATGGTGGAAAGAAGTACAGTTGGAAAGAAATAGAAGAGGGAAAGAAAAGATTACAAATGAGATAGGATGGTGAAAAAACTAAAGAATCAATTTGTACTTGCTGACTATGAGTTGGAACTATTGAAAAGATTGCAAAATCTGAGACAAAAGGAGAAATCTGTGAAGGAGTATATTGAGGAATTTCATAAGATGATCATAAGAATAGGACATAGTGAAGCAAGCAAGGAGAAAGTAGCTAGATACATCAATGGACTGAGATTGAACATTCAAGAAGAACTAAGCTTGGTGAGGATGACATCTTTGGAGGAAGCATATCAATTTGCCCTAAAAGTTAAAGAAAAGATGAATAAGAAGCATGATCAGAGACAAAGAGACAAAGGAGGTAAATTTTAGAGAGGTAGAACATTTTCTGGAGGAGACAGATCACATTCAGAGCAGAACAAGTTTGACAACCCATTTAAGAAAGAAGACAGAGAAAATAATGCTTACTAGAGAGATGACAAAAAAATTTACTAGAGAGGAAACACTAGTGCATACCAGAATGAAGGATACATAAGAGAGGGGAAAGGATATTAATAAGAGAACATTCAGAGGTACTTGTTTCAAGTGTGGAGGTGAAGTACATAGAGCATCTGAATGTAATCAGGGTAGTACAAGCAAGAAGACATAGAATAGTGGAAGAGCAGCCTATGTTGAAGAAGAACCTGTTGGATCACCTAGTTCAATTGGCAAACCCGAGAATGGAGAATGAATTGTAATGAGGAGAGCACTATTTCAAGTAGAGACAAATGAGAAACCACATCAGAGGAAGAGTTTGTTTAAAACTAGATGCAAATCAGGAGGTAAATGTTGTAAAGTTGTAATTGATAGTGGTAGTTTTGATAATCTAGTTTCATCTAAGAGATGGTGACTAATCTGAAGTTGGAAAGATTGAAACACCTTGAACCCTATCAGATAGAATGGATTCAGGCTGATCATAAAGTACTAGTGAGTGAACAATGTTTGGTGAAATTTCATATTGGATTTTATCATGATGAAGTCTTGTGTGATATTATGCCTATGGATGTTTGTCATATCTTGTTGGGTAGACCTTGGTAGTATGATAGAAAAGCTATACATGATGGGAGAAAGAATACATACACTATAATAGCAAATGGAAAGAGAATTACCTTGATTCCTCTAGAAGATGATCCTAAGAATGAAGTATGTGGAAATGCTAAAATCTATTTGGTAGATGGAAGAAAATTTCTAGATGGTTTGAGACATGAGAATATGTGTTATGCTTTGATTCCTAAGAAACATCAAACATTGAAGAAATTAATTGAAGAAGAACAACTGGAGGAGATAAAAGAGTTGTTGATAGAGTATGAAGACATCATATCAGAAAATGTACCTGAAGGATTACCACAGATTAGGAGTATCAGTCATCACATGGATCTTATACCAGGAGCTAGTTTGCCTAACAAAGAAGCACATAGAATGACACTAGTAGAGAATAAGGAACTGAATAGACAAATGCAATATTTGTTGAGGAAATGTTTGATCAGAGAAAGTTTGAGTCCTTGTGTAGTACCTGTAGTATTGGCATCAAAGAAAGATGTAGAATAGAGAATGTGTACTGATTCTAGAACAATAAACAAGATCACAGTTAAATATAGATTCCCTTTACCTAGGATGGATGCTATCATGGATTGTTTGAATGGAGTAAGATATTTCACAAAGATATATTTGAAGAGTGGATACCATTATATTAGAATCAGAGAAGGTGACGAATGGAAGACTACTTTTAAGATAAATGAAGGACTATATGAGTGGTTAGTGATGCCTTTTGGATTGACAAATGCACTGAGTGCTTTCATGAGGTTGATGAATGAAGTCCTGAAGAGATACTTGGGTAAGTTTATTATTGTATATTTGGATGACATTCTGATTTTTAGTAAGACAAAGGAAGAACATTTGCAGCACCTGAGACAAGTTTTTCAAAGACTGAGAGAAGAGAAATTGCTGATAAACATCAAGAAGTGTAGTTTCATGAAGGAAGAACTAGTATACTTAGGATTTGTGATTTCTGTGGAAGGACTAAAGATGGATCCTAAGAAAGTAAGAGCAATTGTTGAATGGCCTACACCAGAGAGCATTGGAGAAGTAAGATCATTTCATGGACTGGCTATTTTCTACCGGAAGTTCATCAGAAATTTCAGTTCAGTTTGTAACCCTATGATAGAGACAATGAGAGGTGATAGAAAAGATTTCAAGTGGACATCAGGAACAAATAAGAGTTTTGAGTTGTTAAAGTAGAAAGTAATAGAGAAACCTATTTTGGCATTACCGGATTTCAATAAGGTATTTCAAGTAGATTGTGATGCAAGTGGAAATGCAATTGGAATAGTGTTGAGTCAAGAAGGTAGACCTGTAGTATATTCTAGTGAGAAGTTGAATGATGCAAGGAGAAGATATTTAGTTTATGATCAAGAGTTCTATGCCATAATTCAAGCCTTGAAGAAGTGGATATATTACTTGCTACCTAAGGAGTTTGTGTTGTATACATATCATCAAGCTTTACAATATTTGAACAGTCAAGATAAGATGAATCAAAGACATATGAGGTGGGTAGAGTTCATGCAGAGTTATACTTTTGTGTTGAAGCATAGGAGTGGTAAATCAGACAAATTTGTTGATGCATTGAGTAGGAGAAGGAACTTACTGACAAAGATGCGAGTTGAAGTGATAGGATTTGATGAATTGAAGAACATGTATGAGGGAGACATTGTTTTTGTAGAACCATGGAAAGCATGTAAGGAGCTTGTTGTGATAGATAGAAGTAAGTGGCTGGATTACTTCATTCAGGAGGACATGTTGTTCAAAGAAAGTCATTTATGGATACCTAGAAGTTTAATGAGGGATAATTTGATCAAGGAGAAACACAGTAGAGGATTGGCATGACATTTTGGCATTGATAAGATAGCGGCTTTGGTAAGTGAAAACTACTTTTGGCCTCAGATACATAGGGATGTTAGGAAATTTGTGCAGAGTTGTAGAGTTTGTCAAGTAGCAAAAGGGAGTAGTCAGAACATTAGATTGTATGAACCTTTGATAGTACCAAAGAGACCTTGGGAAGATATAAGTATTGATTTTGTAATGGGATTGTTGAAGACACGGAGAGGACATGATTCAATATTTGTAGTGGTGGACAAATTTTCAAAGATGGCACATTTCATACCTTGTAAGAAGACAATTGATGCAGTACATGTAACAGACCTATTTCTCAAGGAGATTGAGAGATTGCATGGATTACCTAAAAGTATAATTTTAGATAGAGAGACCAGATTTCTTGGATACTTTTGGAAGAAGATGAAGATAGATTTGATGTTTATTTCAAAATTTCATCCACAGATAGAGGTAGTGAATAGGAGTTTGAGAAATTTGTTGAGATGTTTGGTTGGAGAGAAGACAAGAAGTTGGGATTCGATTCTTTCACAAGCAGAGTTTGCATATAATAATTCAGTGAATAGAAGTACCGGAAGAACACCTTTTGAGATTGTTACTAGAATGAATCCTAGAGGAGCAAATGAATTGAGAGATATCAGTGCAGAGGAAAAGAGAAAAGCAGAAGCAAAAGAATTTACAGAACATATGAAGATAGTCCATGATCAAGTTAAGAAGCATTTGGAGGATATGAACAGTAAGTATAAGGAAAGAGCAGATGAGAAGAGAAGACATAAGGAATTTGCAGTAGGAGATGAAGTGATGGTGTACCTAAGAAAAGAAAGATTTCTAGTTAGGACATATAACAAGTTGAAGAGGAAGAAGTTTGGACCCTGTAAGATTCTCAAAAAATTTGATTCAAGAAATGCCTATGAAGTAGAGTTACCAGAGACATTAGGGATATCACCTATTTTCAACATTGCAGACCTATATTAGTATCATGAAGAAGAATTTAGTGATAGCATGGAAGAAGACTTGAAGAAGCAGTTACCACAACAAGCACCAGAGTAGATTGAAGACATTTTGGACAACAGAATTGGATGCAACACTAGAGGAAGACAATACAAAGAATATCTTGTGAAGTGGAAAGGTAGACCGGAAGAAGATTCATCATGGATTTCTTAGGCTAAGGTGGACCATCTTGGTTCTCCCCTAGCCCCAACAAAGTGAGGGACTCACTTTTTCAATAACCCCAGATGTCTGATGCAAGAGGATCCCTGGTTCAAGAGAAATCTTGCATCAACCAAAAACATTTGCATTTTAATTTGTTTGCAGTTTAGTTTGTTTCTTTAAATTTTCCAGTTTAGTTCAGTCAAAAGAAGTTTCTGTTATTTGATCTGCATTCTACCATAGTTACATTTCAGACCTTGCGGAGCTGGACTTAGCATCTAGATTTATTCATCTACATCATATCCATAATTCAAAGCATTTGGTTAAGGTACCAAAAAGATATCGCTATCAAAAGATCAAATGTTTTCTTAGAACAAAGCATCCTGACAATCATATAAAATCAGCTAAAGGAGAAGACCTGCAGAGCATTCCCTAATCTGTGGAGCCTAATGACACATCATTCAATGATTTTTGGTTCATGGCCGACCTTCCCCAAGATCTGCACATCATGTCATTCATTTGTGGAGGAGTTCTATTCATTTAGGTCTGACCTATCTGTGTACACACATTACAACTCTTCATTGGAGTTTGTGATCTTCCTTGGTCGACGCGAAGGAATCTTTTGTACCAATTATGATATATATATATTGATGTAATAGATGCCTAGGAAAGTAGTAAGGATCATTAGCATAAGTTCATAGTTTAGATCTACGCAAAGGATCTTCAAAGCTAAACATTGTGCATATTCCTATATTCTATAATCGGGCCTGAGAGCCCTATTGTAAGCTCGCATGATGCTAGCCAATCTGTATTTGAATTTTATGATATACTCAATTACTAAACCTACATTTGTTTCATCTCTTTAATTTGTTTCCATTGTGTTTACTCTTGTTGTACAGCCTAGACAGTTCATTATGTAAACCTTCCTATTGTGACTGGACCAATACCTTTGACTAATTTTGATTTGAGGATACATCTCTTGAAATTTCTTGAAAAACTATATTTGAGTCACATCCAAAAAATGCTTTGGATGTGTCTCACGGTTTTGACAACCAATTCTTCTTCTTACAACATCTCCTGCATTAGGAGATACCCTTGTGTTATTTTTCTAAAATTATTCAATGAGGGATCTCAAGGCTTCAACAACAACTTTATCTTTATGTGGGAGTCTCCTAGAGAATGCCCACAATTCATTGCTATTTGGGTCCTCAACTCTTTGACACCTTCCAATGACTCTCATTAGAATTTTTCTGCTTATTTTCAATGCTTCACTTATCTTTCTAATGAGGCAGACTTTCATTGTTTGATGGATTAATATTGTTGACATAATGACACATCATGTGACATTACTATCCTTGGTGCATGAGGTAGAACCTAGACTCTCATATGCACTCATTAGAATCTTTACAATTGATTTTTCACTTGAAGCATCTAATGTTCTTATGCCAAGAATCTTCATAATGGGCCTAAATTTAAGATTTCTCATCAATTCAACAAATAATTGACATCTTCCAGTTTAATTTAAGTTCTCAAGAAAGAATTTCCATATTTTATTGACATATATTTGGAAAGTACACTTGCGAATCCTATCTTTCATGGGCTTCAAAACATTCTCATCAATATCAATTAGGAACTTAGGTTTACTATGCAAAATTATAGGAGGTGTTTTCAATTGTAAAGTTGGCTCAGCACTAAGAATTTATTCAATATTTACTTGAGATAGGATAGATGGTGTACCTTCAATTGGAGATGAAAAATATGAAAATCCTTGAAGTTGAGATGTAGAAGATGGTGTACCTTAAACTTGACATGCAAATGATGGCATGCCTCAAACTTGAGAAGAGAATGATGATGTACCTTCAACTTGACATGTGAATGATGGCATGCCTTCAACTTGAGAAGAGAATGATGATGTGCCTTTAATTTGACCTATGAAACATGGAGTGCCTCTAAATTGAGAAGAGAATGATGATGTACCTTCAACTTGACCTGTGAAAGATGGAGTACCTCCAACTTTGAGATTCAATTTCCTCATTGAATGAAGGTTTTTCATTCATTACCTTTGTGCCACTAATTCCATCTCTCTTATCTTGATTAGATGATTAATGGTCCTCTTGAATTTGTAATGGTGGTATGTCTTCTTCTATGGTTGATAAATTCCTACTTCCGTGAAGTTGCCTCATTCCTTCTCTTTTCTTCTCATTCTTATCTTCATGCTCTTCTGGTGTTAGAGTATTTTCTCATTTCCTCGGCATGATTATGATTTCTATATGCATCATGAATAAGATAGATAAATTAGTCCATCTGGGTATAATAGCTCATAAAGTAATCTCGTACACAAATCTCAAAATAATCATATAATTAAAGTGAAAAAATGATTATAAATTTGAGATTTTATAGTTTTCTAAGGTGGTCCAACCCAAAACATAGAGATGTGGCATCATTAGGGCACAAACAATTTGGTATATGAAGAAAATAGGAAGGTCGATGAAATACATCTAATAAATGGATAAACTAGATTTAATGTCATAGGGTTTTAATGCATAGTTAATGTAATAGGTTTTTATTGCCTAGGGCTTTAGTGAGAAATTTTCATAGGATCTTATTTTATGTTTATGGGTGTACCATTATAGGATCATTTTGTTGAAGCTCGAAACCACAAAGATCATCTTTTTGTGTTAAGAAAACTTACATTATTATCTTCACAATATATAGACAAATTTGGAGATAAATTAGGTTTGCACATAACATTGACATATTTAATAGGAGTTCATGCTAACATAATCATAAAGTGAAGTAAACATATACATAAAGAACATCACTTAGATTTAGAGATTCAAGTTACCAATTGCACAATTATGTCTACTTCATTTTTTAGCTTCAAAATCCTAAAAAATTTGAGCTTGTTTGGAAAGTTCCTTCATATTCAATGTTGAATTCTATGTAACTCTAATAGGATTAGTCAAATAAATGAAAAAAACAAATCTATATCATCAAATTCAATCTAAATACATGAAAATTAGCATTCAAACAATATGAAACATGAAAATATTAGTTCAAATAATCAAATTCTATCTAAAAACATCTAATTTACTTCTTCTACATTGAAGAACCAATAAAAAGGTGGTGGATTAAGTAAATAATGATTGTGTAAATTTCAACACCATGAAAAGATGTAGACTCATCAGATCAGGATGGTATCTTTGTTAAACCAGGATCGGATGGTGCCTCTAAATAGTATATGATGTTACCTTTGAGTAATATAATTTTTTTTCTTATATGATGTAAAAAGGTAAAAGTATTGACAGCATTATAAGTAGTAGCTCTGGCATTCTGTGTAAAGTGAGTGGGTGGCCACCTTGGCCACAACAAATGTAATGTCTTTTTCTCCTCTTTTTTGGTAATACAAATGCTCTATCCTTAATAATAAAAAAAACACCATGAAAAGTGTTTTTTTGTTTGATAATGCATAGAAAGCAGAGAATAATAGAGCATGTGGGTCTGATTTACATATTGCACATGCATTTTGTCTATTTTTTTGGTTCCATAAAATGTGTTCATGTTATAAAGCGAGCATGTTTTGTCATGCATGGATAGTTACAATGTATTTTGCATCTAAAATTTATGCTTTTCTAAGAAAATTTAAGTGTTGTCTAAATTCTAAAATGGCTACTATGACAAGGTTTTCACTATCCCTAAATTTCTAAATACCCTATAGCTAATACCCTCAACCCTAAACCCTATCTGTCAACCCTATATGCTAGACACTCAACCTTATACACTCAACCAAAGAGCGAGAGGGGGTAGGAGGTAGAGAGGGGAGGAAGGTAGATAGGTGAGAGAGAGAGGGGGAAGGGGAGGGGAGGGAAGGTAGATAGGTGAGAGAGAGATAGGGTAGGAGGTAAAAAGGGGAGGGGGAGGGAGAGGGGGAGAGGGGGGGAAGGAGGTAGTGAGATGAGAAAGAGAGAGAGTAGGAGGTAGAGAGATGAGAGAGAGCTAAGGGGAGGGATGTAGAGAATGAGAGAGAGAGAGAGGATAGGTGGTAAAGAGGTGTGAGAGAGAGACATAGAGAGAGGAGGGGAGGGGGAGACCTAGAGAAGTGAGGAAGAGAGAGGTGTTGGCAAGAGACACTGCTAGGCATGTCAAGTGTTGTCATTGATGACAACTAAATCTATCCTACTCATCCGTATTGCATCATTTACTCATATCAAAAGTTAGATTGCAAAATTGCCTAAGTCCCAATTGACAAGAATAGGGTATATGATAGTTTTCAACATTTTATTCTGCATTTCTCCTTAGATAATTATATTGAGTTGCAGATCTGAGGGAATGTCAAGGGACATCTAGACTACATAAATCTAAAGAATTAGCCTCCGATGATGAAGTTATTAAAAGATACAAGCTTCTGAGTATCAGGTTTTGGTTAGTCAGTTTAGTCCAGTGAAGAACAGGCCAACCTGGTGCTTGATCAGTGTGTAGATCAAGAGAAGTAGTTGGATGAGTAATTTATGTAATCTAGTGGTATTGGCCAACATGTGTAGTGACTTGAATTCATAATTTTTGGTCCACGTTGATGATTGTGCTTAGATTCAGCTGACAGAATAGTAACCTTTGAAAAGTATCTAAGTTTTCTCGAAGCTGACTGCAGTTGAGGAAATTTCATGTTGCGGATATATATAATAGATTGGATCGAGCATTTTGAAAAGTGTGTGTGTGTGTATGAATATGATCTGAAAGGTGCAAAGTGTGGCAGAATCAAGTGAGTAGTAAGAGATCTAAGTTTGGATTATGGAAGAATAGTGAAAATAGGGTAGTAAGATATGAAGTGTGTGAAGTCAGTGTATTGTGCTTAACCAGAACTGTAATCTTGCATTGATAGATGTTATTCTTCAGTTCAATCTTCTCTATGAACTTTTGTAATCAATTCTATAGGCACTGAGCCTCTCTTGAGTAGTGAGCTCTGGGCAATGTACCCAAAGGCATGTGCCTTCCCCATTTGTAATACTTTTAACAGAGTATAATTTTTGTGGGTTAACCCCCACCGTGGTTTTTCCCTTAACTAGGTTTCCAAGTAAAAATTTTGGTGTTCATGTGTTATGATCTTGTTGTTGTTGTTTCTAAGGTCTTGTTTCTTTCTTTTGAATGTATGTTGTGAATTAATAAAAGAACATATTAGTAAGTTTTGTAGAACACTGATTCACCCCCCTCTCAATGTTCCTTAATTTCAACAATTCGTATCAGAGCTTGGTTCCTTGGAAGAAGTTTAACAACTTGAGGAAGATTTGGGAAGGTGGTTTAATGGGTTCATTTAGGGAACTTCAAGTTTCTTTAGAAGATCTTGATTAGTCCAGAGTAGAAGTCAAAGAACAATAAGAGAATCTTAAAGATGCTGAGTACTTCATTGAAACCTTAAAAGGGCAACTAAGTAAATCTAATGAGAAGAGGAAGGAGCTACTCTAGTAGTTGGAAAATCAAAAGGAAGACTATGGCATGGATGAGGCTCTAAAGGAAAAGACAAAGGAATGTGAGAAGCTGGCAAAAGAAGTTGTTGTCCTAAAGCAGGAAATGGAGTCTGGGGTGATGAGGCTAACCAAAGAAATTGAGGAAAGGAAGAAGACTGAAGAAAATCTGAATCAATCTCTGAAAGAAACAATAGAAGAGTACTACAGATTTGACAGAATAAGTGGTCATCTTGAGTCTAATCTACAAGAAACTAGGGATAATGAGGAGGAACTTGAAAGGCAAATAGTCATTCACAAACATGACATAGAAGTTGCAAATGAATACAAAGAAAAGTTCAAGATAAGCTTAGCTAAACTTGAGGTACTGCTTGATAGTCAAAAGAAGGCAAATGATAAGAATGGTCTGGGATATGAGAAAGGTGAAAGCTTTGGATCCAGTCAAAGAACTTTTGGATCAAGGAATCAAAGAAACAAACCTAGAAGACCTCCAGTCAGACAACCTAATGCTCAAAGGTATCCATGCTTCAATGGAAATTATTTTAATTGCAACAAATTTGGTCATAGAGCTACTCAGTATAGAAGTAAAATGAATCAAAGTGCTCCATCCTTCTCTGGTCAATGCTTCAACTATAAAAGGTATGGTCATAAATCCAATGAATGCAGAAGTATGATGATGAACAACTCTAACAATAGAGGAAATGTCAATTCTTTCAATGGCAAATGTTTTGTATGCAATAGATTTGGACACATGGCTAACTAGTATAAATCAAGAGGGAATCAAACAAATGGACAAAGAAATGTTGTGTGCTTTAATTACAATAGATCTAGTCATATTACAAGATTCTAGAAGAGCAAGAATGATAATAGAAAAGGTCCGGTAAATAGAAGCCAGAATATGCAGAGACAAGATAAAGGCAAGGGCAAAGTAGATGTGAATGAGATCCAGAATGAAATGAATAAAACATGGGTGAAGAAAAGTGTAATGATTAATGGTGATGGGTCCACACCAGATTCTGGTGGTCGTAATTCCTCCGGGAATTAAAATTAGAGCTCTAGCTCAGGAGGAGCTACAAGAAAGATCAAATTCCCCCTACCAATTAGTGGGTGCCTAAATCTATCACACTAAATGAAGAAAGAAAAGACTATTGCAGATCTGTTAAAGCAAATTCTAGAAGAAAAGAAGCTAATGCGATTGATTGCAGAGCAATTACAGATTGACTATAGTAAGAAACAAAGTACCCAGTTGAACTAGGGCAAGGCATTTATTACAATGAAGAATTAGATTTTGAGGAGGATAAAAGTTCATTCATTCAAACACTTGAATCACTTTGCATTTGAAGGGAACAAGGAGAAGAGCACTTGAGCTAAAATTTTAGAGATTTAAAGTGCGAAGAACGAATTCGACAGCTAACCCTAATTCTATGGAGGAAAAAGGTATTTTTCTATGAAGCTTTGAACTTGTGATCTTTTGAAATGGCTACTCCTCTTGTTGTGAATATCACTGAGTGACCTAGGCCAAAGTTCAAGAAACATCCTTTCAAATCCATCGAAGTTGATCTGATGGGAGCATTTTCTACCATTCCATATGGGGTTCTTCACACAGAGGACATTAGGGCATACATTCATGCACCTCTAGAGGAGCATAGCAACTATAAGTTTACTGATATGTTCATGAATCACTTAAAAGGAGATGATCTTGAGCTCAAACCAGAGTACAAAGCCCTGAAGGATGAGAAATTCATACAAGTTGTTGAGTTTCTGAGTTTTGTAGAGGACAAGTGGGTCCAGTATGTCTTGAGCCATATCCATGATAATTTTTTATGGTTGAATCATCCGTTTAAGATCACCAAAGATGTAATAAGGGTAGTTACAAGGTTAAACTCTACTAATACTTTGCCTCAGTTGAAGGCGGTGAAGAATCAGGAAGTCACAGAGGCAACCAGATCAAAATTTGACAAGACAGCCATGATGATAAATGATATAGAGGATCGTGGAGTTAGATTCACATCAATGGTAATAGGATACAAGATATATTACTCTAGTAGAGAGAATTCTATCTAGAACAACAATTTACACTGCATATCAGATGGTGAAAGAAGATGCCGACTATGATCTCTGTGAACTATTGCTGAACCATCTGATGGAGAACCTAAGCAAGATAAAGAAGCACAAAAAATATTTATTCAAATTCAGTACGTTAATTATGTGTCTCTTCTTTTACTTCTTGAGTGAGCTCCCTAGGAATAAGAATGAGTATTGGTCCAATGACCAACCGGTAGAAGTCCAAATCAAAAATCATTTGAGTGGTTTGGGTAATCTTGATGCATAAAAATCTACCCTTTGGGGATTCTTCAAAAAATTCCAGAGTAGGATGTAGGCTAAGGAAAGAATCCTAGGGCATTGGTTGACAAATACAAGGACACCATTTGTTTTATAGTGACTATTGATTAGTGTCAGATGGAAGCAATGGAGCCTAGAGTTGTGTGGATCATGCCCATGGGGTATGAAGTGGATGAAAATGTACTGGAGTTGTATGCACAACATTTGTTGAGCCAGCCTAGGGATCTGGCTAACGAGAGATTTGGAATTTATGAAGAGATTTCTTAAAAACTGCATATGGAATTCAAGGGTCCTGAAATCAAAAGGACTTTGAGGAAAGAAGTTGAGCAGTTGGCTGAGAAACTTGGAATCACAAAGGAAGCTATGAGACAAAATAGAGAAAGAATAGAGAGAGCTGAGAAGGAGAAGCAGGATAAGAAATAGGAAAGTGCTTCGAAAGAATCCTCTTCCACATCAAGGACTACTAGGAGTTCTGGTATGACCTCCAGTGCATCACCCTCTCCTATTGTAGAAAAATCCAAGGAAAACCTATCGGTAAGGAAAGAAAAAGGACAAAAGTAATGGGAAAAAGATCATGCGTCAGTGTGGAGATGGAGGATGAAGAAGAAACTGACTGTGATGATGAGGTCAAAGAGTTGAAGGCCTTAGGCACTAAAGATGCTAAAGTGTCTAAGGGGAAGCCCTCTGGAAGCAAAAAGTCAAGTAAAGGCATAAGTCAGAGGCCTATGTTGAGAAGCCTACTCTTTCTATAGAAGACATCATCAAGTCAGTCATTATATATGGGAACTTAAATTCAATGACTAAATTTTATGATCATTACAGTGATGCTAATAAGAGAGTTTTGGAGGAAGAAACAATCAAATATTTGAATATCTACAATAAGGCTTTAATTGAAATAACTTCTAAAATTCCAAAAAGCCTTGCAGATATTCTAGAATTAATAAAAGAAAATGCAAAAGTTACTCCAGATCAAATGAACATGATATTCAAAGAAGTAAAAGATGACTTCAGGAGTAAGAAAAGAATGAATAAACTCATGCTTGGTGAGACTGATAAGATAGTTGAAGATACTCATGAGATTCTTCTTAATGTTTTAAAGAGGCATAATCTTCCCATTGTTGAAGAAGAGACTGATGATGGAATTGATTCCTCCATTTCAGACACTAAAGAATTTGATAAGAATGATGGAAGTGCTACTACTGAGGATACACAAAATCCTCCGGAAATAACTACAGAAGATATTACTGATGAATATAAAGAGAAGGATGCCCCTGTTGATGATACAGAGAAAGAGAAAGAAAATGATAAGAAAAACAATGTGGTTGACTCTGGAAAGGGAGAAGATGCAAGCCCCAAAAAGCATAAAACTGAACCATCATATCTGGCAAGAGACACTGCAGAAGTAGTGAAATTAATTTTAGAAAAGGATAAATTGGTTGCAGAAGAGTTGCAAGGTCCAATCAATTTGGATAGTCTCTCACTAATTCAAAAGATAAAGTGGGCCTCTCTTGCATAAGCTAAGGCCAGAGAAGATATCTTGAAGTCCCATATAGAAGACAATAAGTTGCTTGGTCTTGCATCAAGAATTTTGGAGAAAATCATGCCAACATTTTAGGACTCATCAGCATCACCCTCTGGTCAGTTAAAAAAATGATAAACTCTGTAAGTACTCATTTTGAATCTCTTGAAAAGTCTGCAAAGGTCAAGGTTCAAAATGAATTCAATGATAAGAGATTTGATGCTCTGAAAGGGATGATTGGCATGGATAGAATTGTGCTGGATACCAGTGTAAAGAGTATTCAAAATTCTCTCACAGAGGTAGGAGATGTATATAAATTTTGTTTATCTTGTCCTAAAGCTATAGAGGATATTGAAATAAAAATAGAGTCTAAGCAAAAACTGTTAAGTGTATCCCAATCTTTTGATCCTCTGACAGTCTCAGTAGCAAATCAAAAATGCCAAACAATTAGCTTAACTGATGAAATAAGGAAACTAATGAAGGAAAAGGAGAATATTGAGGCAAGGATGTGTTAGCTCCGAGGATTGATTTCCCCTAAGTTGGAAGCAATGTTTAATGCCTTGACAGAAGCCCAAGTTGCTGCTAAGACAAGTGATCTCATTGCCCTGCGGAAGGCAGAGCCACAAGCATTCCTATTCAGTTGTCATATTTTAGTTTTGAATTGCATGAAGAAGAGTTGTGACAATGAATTGACACTATTAAAGAATATTTTTGGTGATGTGTTCAAACTTATGTAAATAAGTCATAAGACTTGTCTGTATTTATACGTCCATGTACATAGAATTTTTGATAAATTTTGGTATGTGGATTTTAGCCTTTGCCATTGATGTCAAAGGGGGAGTGGAAAGAAGTGAAAAATGAGAGATTCTTCAAAGGGGGAGTGTTGTGTGGTTACATAACATGCCCCATTTTGCCTTAGCAAAACAGGGACGCAACTTTTTACTTCTACTTGCTTGTTTTCTTGCTTTGTACAGTTTGGTAAAATCAGTCATGTATGTCACCTTTGCTAAGGTATATGCATCACAAGAAGAGGTTAGTTTCCAAAGTTAGTGTTTTCTATCATAAACCTCATGGTTGGAAAGAATACAAAATTCCAAGTAGGTTTGCCTTTTGGATCAACCTGATATTGTTTAAGGGTAAAAAGTTATGTTGAGTCAAAGTTTGTTCAACCCTGATATTTCCCTTAAGGGTCATATTTATGAACACCAGTCATATTCACCAACATGACCCAGACTTAGAAAATTACCTGATGACCATTAGATACCCAATACGTGAATGTCAAAATTAAATAGGAACAGGTATCTACCCATCAAAGAACCTCATATATTCGCGGGGGGGGGGTGTTCATATTTCTTAATATCAGTCATATTACAAAATATCACCCCTACATAAATATCACCCTATGCCAATATGACTATGATGTCATTTAGTTCTAATGAATGAAAGAAATCACCCTGATGATGACGTAATCATTACACCCAACCCACAGAGGGTCATATATCCAAATATCCATCATATTCTTCAATTTAATGATGACATCATCATAATCTGATTACAAATACGATGGGATGGCATGATGATGTCATCATGATCAAGCCCCAAGGGGGGAGTCACATTCCAAAGTATCCCTAATCCTAATAAAATGACCCGATCTGGCTTCGTGATCAAAGGTTGACCATATCACCCAATCTTGAGTAAATGATTATCCCGTGCATGGGGGGAGGTCATATTATCCATTAGGGGTCATATTTTCAAATATCCCTGATCTTCCAAAGATCACCTTATGGCATTAAATGCAATCAAAATGGTAGGTGAAACCCCACCGATTTCAAATACAAATCCAACACTTGGCGGCATCTATGAGCTCCATACAAATAATTGACGGATTCAATTAGAACAACGCATATGCCCTAATTCATCATATTGATCCATTTAAAAGTAAAATTCAAAGGTTATTTACATTTACCATGCAACTAATTGAGAATTATAGAGCTCTGGAAGTCAAATCCTTCTCAGTCATCTGCTAGCAGATCGTGACCCTCAATGTAATGGAACAGAACGGGTGACCTCACACATTTACATTTTTCCGTTATCAGTCATTCAATCAGAAAAGAGAAAGTGATATCATGTAAGTAATTTCAAAACCCTCTTCATTATCATTTTCTGCAAATATCTAGGTAAAATGATTCTTTACTAGGTTAAATCCATGTGATGATGCATGAAAAGAATTAAAATGATGAATAATAGCTAGGAGATGCATGATATTATTGAACATTCATACAAGCACCATAGGGTAAAGTATGCATATGTCTATTGTAGGATCTAATGGCTAATGTCAGAAAGAATAGATCTGAGGTTAAGTTCTTGAAGCCTATGTTTGTAAGGCCCAAAGGAGTGGATTTCAGATATGGTGTTATTAGTACCACACATCAGGGACAAATAGACTTGGATGCATGGTCAAGGAAATTGAATGATGATACTGACAATCCTATACTCGATAGGATATTTACAATAGGTATGTGGTATGCAGTAGGATTCCCATATGCTATGGATGCCATTGAGCTAGTAGTATAATGTGCTAGAACTTATACACTAGAAACCAAGAGAGTAGAAAAACATGGCAAAGTATATGCTGACTTTTCAGTCAAGGGCATCACTGCTACATTCAACTTGCCATTGGGAAATAAGGTAGTAAGTGTAGACCTCAATAAATTAGAAAAGGAGTATAACAACAATAAGAAAGAGGCTAGGAAGAGAATATATTAGTGGAGGGCAAAGAATAGTACCTACACAGCTTTGGCCAAGTTGCCAGTATACCTATATAAGTTTGATTTTGATGATGAATATCAGTATATAATTGCCCTGTTGAGAATGATGAACAATAGACCTCATGCTGGTAACTTTGAGAACTGGATGTTTGGAATTATCCAGATGGTATTATACTTAGATAACAAGCCTCTATGGGCCAAAATTATCAGTGATTTCTTAGATGAGGGGATGAGGAAGCTAGGAGGTAAGACATGCATATTTTACATGACCTCCGATGTTGTATATTCTTGTGCTTTCTGAGGAACATTTGATGACCTAAAAATAGTAGGCAAGGTGGGAAATAGCATTGGTGATGTGAATATATGGGATCACTATCCCCAATTACAAAGGAAGACATACCTCCAAGACTACAAACTAGTCAATGATTCATTTTAATGCATCTAGTCAAAACAATGGAGGAGGACCGAACCAAGAGACTGAGCATGGAAGCTCAAGAAGTTATTTACAAGTATGGAGCTTGGTTTATCTAATTCTCCACTTTTTCATACATAAGAATTGAAGGGTTTGAAGGACAGCCCCTCATGTTGCCAAGATACCCCACTGATAGGGTCATCTTGATGGAGTTTGTCAGACAAGTGCCCACTTCAGTTGAAGCTCACATAGAGCAAAAGAAGATTCCTCTTATATTATTCCTAGAATACATAGGTTGATACTTATGACCAGATAGACAGAGCATCAAGCATGCTATTGGAGGGTTGAAACTCATGTACTTTTAGCCATTTCCTATCTCCAAGTCATATGATCCTTATGGCAGGATGCTACAGTTGTTATGAAAGCAAATACATCAAAAGCATCTGGAGGACTTTTGGATGGATTATGATGATGAGGTTGAGGTTAGAATAAGAAAATATCAAAGGCTTACCCTAAATAAAATCCAAACCTTTGATTGCATTCAAATGCCTCCACAGCTACATCATGATGATGGAAAGATAATGTCAAATTAGTATGAGGACAAGAAGGTGTATAATGACACCATTTCAGCCCCTGATCTGACACAGTCAGAGGAGACCTCCTTGCGACAAATAATGCAAGGGGTTATTCAACTGACCCAAAGTTGGGTAGATGTAGAGATTGCCAAATTGAGGAAGGGCATGGCCCTCACAGTCGATAATAAGAAGAAGAGACAAGAATTGTCAGATGCGAATGTTATGATTTTCTTATTGAGAAGAGAAAAACTAACGGAGAGAGATCACCTGCTAAAGAACAAAAGCTTCTATCCAAGGGTAAGATGGTGGAGAATGAATAGAAGGGGGTGATTATCAAAAGGCTTACATCAAAAGGTGATGGGACATCCACATCAGCTCATGTGTCCACATCACAACCATCCCATGATAAACAAAAGACCAAGAAGATAGTGAGGCCTATAACTAAAAAAATAGAGAGGAAAATAAAAGATGAGGCTCTACAAGATGAGTTAGAAGAAGGTAATCCCTTAGAAGGAGAGAAACTAAATAAAGAGCCTAGGGATGACGACTTATTGATAACAAGTAAGAAAACAAAGAAGGTACTATAGACACCACCACCCAAGAAGCAAAAGACATCCATGAGGGGAGATGTTAGCACTGATCCCATCATATTAAGAGGAATGGGTGGTTCAACCTTCAGGAAAGAGTTGTAGCACGAAGTCCCCATTCCTGAGATAATTCAGTTTAAGTTTGAGAGGATAAAGGAATAGAAAGAAAAGGAGGTACTTATGGCTAGTAAGGATTCCCCTTTCCGTCTAGATGATACTGTAGAGTTATCAGATGATGAGGTAGTTCAAGACATGGCTACTCAGTAAATGGAGACCTTGGTTTACAATACCAAGATGACCCCTCATAGGACCCCAATGACCTAAAAGGTAACTAACTAGGCATGGGGTGAAAATGATGAAATAGAATAGTATAACCTTGAGGAGGTAGCCCAACAGATAGGGTTAGCTAATTTGGTTGAGTAGGTTACTAGTCCTATAGCAATAGACCTAACATATCAGGGTGATATCAGCCCAAATAAAGATGGTAATCCACCTTTGGAGCCTGAAAAAGTTGATAGTACAGTGCATATAGAAGTTGGTGGGATGACCCCCAGCATAGATAAAGGTCAAGGCAATGTACCCATGGAACAAGAAAAGGTAGAATCACACCCTCAAAACAAGCAAGATCAAGAGATTCCTGACAAGGATGCTGGTTAGGAGAAAAGTGTTTCACCGCCACATATTGAGGTGGGTGATCAGGGAAACATTTCCAAAACAAAAGAGAAATCAAGTGATAAAGAGACAAGTTTGGAGAATGGCAATGCACCCAAAGGTGATGAATAGAATCTGACATGTGACAAGGGTCTTGAAAAGGAGATAGAGAATGTGACGAAGGGTGATAAGGGTGATCTCCAAGGTCAGAATACACAATCTACTTAGGAAAACATGGTGCCACAAGATAAGCAAAGTTAAAATATTCCTGAACCTCCCAAGCAAAGTCTATAGGAGGAGGTGCAAGATCAAGGTATGAATACTTCACAAGAGCCCCCTCCACAAAAGGAAATCCTTGAACAGGAGGAACCCCAATAAGACCCCCCTCATGAGAAAGCACATGAGGAAGAAATTAGAACAAAATGTTTACCTAAAAGGGTAGAGCATAGTGTAGAAGTACATGACACCCAAAATATAGGGGGTGATTATCAAGAACCCAAGGGTGATGTACCTTATTGGTTGCAATGAGAAGTACATTTGCAATAGGTAGAGGAGGTATAGGACTTTGATGTTTCTACACTATTTGTTGGAAGCATGATAAAATTGAGAAGAAAAGCCAGGCTAACGTCTGCAATCAAAAGAGACCATACTACAGGTAGGAGAACTACACAAATAGCCTTACCTACATTAGAAAAGGAGAAAGGCAAGATAGGGCTTGATGATTTTTAGATCACTGATGTTGATCTAGGTTTTGCAGAAGAATAAGAGACATAAAGAGCACATTTCTTAGCTACGTTCTTTTATTAAAGGGTTAATTAACCCTGATCATGCACCTACTGATCCATCCACCCCACTAACCATTATATCCCAAGAGGAGGTTACTAGATTGGACCTAATGAGGCATAAAGCACAGGTAATGGAGAAGTGGATGATGTCATCCATCTTTGAGGCTGAGGATGTAGTGAAAACCTCTTTGGAGAGGTGAAAGTCTTTGAGTGCCCTGAAAAGAAAGGTAGATAAATTACAAAATGAAGTAGGCAAGAGGTCATTTAAGTTGGAGAAACACCTAGATGCTTTAGGTGAAATGAAGAGGATTGACACACAGATATTGATAAGCAACAATATACTAGATAATAACACCTCCTAGCTGGTAAGTATCTGGTATGAAGATATCGGATTTGAATGTGACATATTGAAGAGATGCAGTGGAAAGCTCAGAGATATAAGTGTCAAACTGCACAATTTAATGGCACATGAGGTAGAAACCCTAGAGGCATTGGAGGGGAAGGTAGAAGGGAAGATTTAAAATCAAGATGTAGATTTTGCTCTCCAAGCCTTCCACGATAATTTCAAGCAAGTTGCAGATGACCCCCTGAACCACTTGACAGAAGAAGTAATGAACAAGGTGATGAGGATAAAAGTCGGGGTGGAAACTTATAATGAAACACTGAATAGTAGGAAAAGAAAGATGGATGCCCTTCAGGCTAAGTTTCATTCTCACTAACATGTAGTAGTAAAGGCCAAAGTCTAGGATGGAGGTGAGATTGAAAGAGTTGTGCAATCATATGAGTCCATCAGGACAACAATAAAGATACATATAAGAGATTATCTACATCAAAGTGACAGTGACAATGAAGATGAAGATGCAGATGATGTAGAGAGTGAAGAGGAAGAAGAAAGTGAAGAAGAAGAAAGAGATAAGAAGTGAGGAGAGATGCATCACAATGTAGACATATGAATAGGCTACTTACAAGCAGTAAGTTTTGCTAGATAGTTGCTAGCTGGCAACTTGTGCCACAGATGAAGATGTTGACTAAGTTAATGAAGAAATGTTGACCGTTGATCTGAATAGATAAATCTTGACCATAGGTCATTTGTAAGAAACTCCTCTCCTTACTCTATAAAAGTAGATGAAGTGCACTCTTTTACGCATTAGAAACTTAATTGAAATTTGATTGCTGAAGAAATCGGGATTGATTTCAATGGTATTGAGAATGTACATGTTTTTGCATACTTAATGAAAGAGAAGCTTTTTTATTACAAATTATTGTAAATCTTGAGTAATCAGTGAATGAGATCTAGATATATGCATTGATTAGCTATCCCTTGGAGTGCTTGTCAGTCTGCATATGTTGTTTTCATTCCTTGTTCCTTTGAAGTTAGCATCAACCATACCTAGTTGTGGAACAACTTGGTGAATTATGGTTTGATTTCTTCTCTTCGTGACTGTATCTAGAATGTATGTGACTCAATAGCTAAAGCTTCACTAAAATTAGAAGTATTTCTTTAAATTTCTTTGAAATTGATTACAAATCACCTCCATAATTGTAAATAATATACAATCTAAAGCAAATGCACATGAAATATGCCTATATCTAGTAAATAATTGAAAATACAGAGCATATTTTTAGTGAAAGCATGTTAAATTGATAAATATCATGCAAATACACATTAATATCCATGATAAACATATGAATATCTACTTGTAGGCATATTATTTGATTAAATACAAAGTGCAAAATTATATACAGGTTCAAGAAAGTAGATGCTCAGAAGAATTGATTAAACTTGTAAATATAATCATAATTTGTTGAGCATAGTGAAAATAACATCATTTGCGAAGTGAATTTATAGTAAACAAGTATACAATCAATCATTCAAATAGTGTAAGACCCCTTGAAATAGAAAACAACATGTCACATCAACCTCTGAGTAATGCCAGAAGATCGTGACCTGATCAACAAAGACTTGGAGTCATCACCTTATTCTAAGATGATCATACTTTACAAGATAATAAAGGTTTGTTGTGCAAATTTTTATGAGTGTTGCTATGACTAACAATCATTATCAACATAAGTTGGCACTAGAAGGAGGGCCTTCTTTTGGATTTTGAAAGTAAATTGGTTATATTTGCATTTCCCTACATTAGAAATGAGGTAATCTTCTCAAAGTTCATCACAATTGTTCATGTTTTGAGTGTTCATGCAAAGATTTGCTTGTTCTGTATACTTTCATACTTGTTCACCATAAATATTTCAGAATTGAGCATAGATATCTCAAGCTTTGTAGTCAATTCTAGCAATCTTTAAAAATGGAGTCGTTATCTAGGTCTTTAGGATAAATTTTTGCTGTATTGTGCTTGTGTTTCCTGATATCCTGATATCTGTGTGCGAAAGCCTCATACCTGTCCATATTTGTAGTTTTTGTGCAAATATTACACAAATATCTATTTAATTTTGGATTCTAATTATAAATACCTCCTTTGTGAAAGTAGTTCAACTGATCTTTATAGAAAACCAAGCCAAATTTCCATAAATTGTAGAAATCCTAGCTCTCAAGCCTAATACCAGATCCATATCCAATGAACTTTTTGAGGAACTACCTATCGTTGGACTTATACCTACAACTATAGACATTCATCACACTCCTAGTTCTAGTACATCGGAATCTTTGCCAGGAAATACTCCAATAACTCCTGTTGGATTGTAAACACCTACAAGACCACCTATAACACCTCAAGTCCAACCTCCACCAGTCACAATGTCATTCTTTGCTACAGAGTCACCTTTGACCTTCACTGCATATCATCCTTTACCTAAAAATCCTGACAAGATTTGTCCTAAGTATCATCCATATTAGGATGCTGATGATCACATCAAAACATTCAACGAAGCTTGTTGTAGAGAAAGGATTGAACATCAAGATGTGGTATACAGATTATTGCCATTTTCCTTAGGAGAAGGGGCCTATAATTCGTATATCAGTCTTGGTCAAGGTTCAATTGGTTCATGGGCCAACTTAGAGAAAGATTTTAAGGATAGATTCAAGATACCTATAGATCCTTCAATGAATTATCACTTGTTTGCCACAATCAAAAGATTTGAGGGAGAGCCTATTGCTAATTTTAATGCTAGATTCCAAAAGATGCTTTCAAAACTGGTTGCTCCTTATACTGTAGCAGATGAAGCTGCTAGGAGTATATACTATTCAGCCTTAGATCCCTTGACTTATATGTTTATTAGGAGGACACATCCTAATGTCACAACTCTGGCAAGAGCTTTTGAAGAATCTATAAAAGTCAATCAATAGATGACTCCTACTCCAACACCTAATATTGCATTCGCCACACATCCTGCATATCCTACATATCCTACTCAACAACAGACCAATGGAGTCATGATGCCTCTAACTGTAATGCCATGTCATTTACAAGTACCTCCACTTAGCATCATGCCACCTTCAAATGGAAATAGCTAGATGGTGTAGTATCCAGGACATATACAAGTACCTCAGTATGTAGGATAGAGTAATAACAATGGTTCTTCTTTTTTCAAACCTCAAACAGAGAATGTAGTAGACAAAGAGAAGGAAGAGAAGGAAGAAATTAAAGAAATGTCATAACAGTTGAGGAAATTGACAGCTAAAATCACTCATTTGAGAAGTCAAAATTTGTATTCTCAACCAAATCAAAACATAGGGTATAACAATGAAAAATCCGGATATCCTGATAGGGGATATAACAATGATAGGAATTACAACAATAATAATAGCAACAATGGTAACAATAATGTCCCTAGATAGCCTAGAGTGTGGAATACTAGGCCAAACAATGGTTCCTTGCCATCACCCTTGGATAATCAGCCTCCTAGTGAACCTAAGCAGACCACTAGGGTGAACTTGGCAGAAGCATCCCTTACAAATTGGTGTAGGATACATAACACTAATACTCATGCTAAACTGGATTGTCCTCAATTTAGGATAGCAGCCAGTATATTTCAGGCTGAGGTATCAAATACTGCAAGTAATCCTCCTTTTGTTGAAGGAAATGAAATTGTCCCTTGTGGATATAATTCTTCTCTTGTATTGGAAAGTTATACCAATCATCCTCATTAGTAGACAACTTCAGCTCATGAGAATTATACTCTAGCATGTGAGGAGTCAGCCATGGCTTTTGAAACAAATTTTGTTTTTCCTTTTGAGGGTGAAAATGAACCATTAGTCGAACATGAGGAACTGCATGCCTATCAGCAACAATATCAAGGTAGACATAATTACAATATGAGGAGTAACTCAAATAGACCTACTGGTCCCTTGACTACATCTTTGCCTCCAAACAATTTTAACACTCCTCCTGATCCAAAGGAAAGTAATAACCCTAGATTTCCTAAGGTAATGCTCAATACTTAGAACCACAAAATGCAGTGGCAAAAGCTAATAACCAGTCTCCTGAGTCTAACAAATTGGCACATACTTAGTAGATGAAATGAAAAAGATCAAAATCAGTCTATCACTTTGAGAATTACTTAAAACCCTAGCTATCAAAAAGGCATTCATGAAGTCTTTAGATGATCCTACATCCAAAGAAGACAGTCATCCCCCAAGCCATATTTTGAATAAAGATCATGCAGCTAAAGATACTAATGTTAAACATAGAACTTCAACCACTGTTCAAGCTGCTAAAACTTCACACATGACCCTTTATAGGGATAAGACTGAGTCACCTCCATTTCTCCTTACCATAAGGATGTTCAGTAAGAATTTGCATAACTACTTAGTGGATTCAGGTGCTTCTACCAATGTAATGTCATTGTCTATATGTAATGCCTTAGGCTTACATCCTGCCAAGTCGCTAAAGAAGGTAACACAATTGGATAAGACTGAGGTGAGTGTTGTAGGAGAGTTAATTCACATTCATATGCAATTAGCATCAGATCCAAGAATTCAATACTACATTGATATCCAAGTAGTAGATATCCCTGATACATATGGAATGCTACTTAGCAGAGATTGGTGAAAAACACTTAATGGATACATGTCCAGTAATTTTAGCCACATGTGGCTACCTTGGAAAGGGATTCCCAATTAGATCAGGATAGATGTTGAACCCTAGATGAAACATATGATCAATGAGTATAATAAAACCAATGAAACCATGTATGTACACGTTGAACTCGGAGTCTATACCATCAGACCCCAAACAATCAAGATAGAGGAGATCCTCATGTATGATATTCATGTTCATAATGATAATCTTCAAGATGATAAAATGATTATAGAGTCTGATCATAGTTCATAGGATGATAATAAAGTAGAACATTTTAAGAACTTTGAATTGTATTTATCCAAGGAAATGCAATGTTGCCGAATGCTAAATATGTATAATGAAGATGTTTTGATTGAGGGATGGTGTAGGTTACATGATGAAGCACATTCTAAGAAAACTTGTGATGTTTGTCTAGATATGATGGAACCAGAACAAGCAAGTAGTGAGAAGGGATCATCATCACCAAAGGTAAGTCATACAGATAATTATAGTGATACTGACTCTTGTTCATCATCTGCAAATACAGAAGAAAGCGTATATTAGGATGAAAGTTACATTCACAATTCAAAAGAGATCCTGGTGTACACTGAGAATACTTTTAAGAGTAAAAGCAATATCACCCCAGGGACCGATTGTTTGATTGAATCAGATTATGAAGTATCTGATGAAGATAGGGATAGTAATCTGACCAAGTTTGAAGAGTTTTTATCAAAACAAATTCAGAGGATGCTGATACAACATACTTCTCCACATGATGTTCTAATTGAAGGTTGGTGTAGGTTACTTGAAACACCACATTTAGAGACTACTTGCTCATTATGCTTGCATATTTTTAATAATCAAATGATGCTTTATTCAAAGGATCATTCTCGTAATAATAAATAAGAGAAACATATATTAGTTTCACATCAGCCAGATAGGGTGAAACTAGAGAAGAATGAGTCACCAAAACTAAAATGGATATCAGGTGGCATAGCTTCCAGAGCTAAAAAGAAAAGAGAAGATCCTAATAAGCCTTTAACTGAAGATAAACCATGGATCCTTAGGTTTGATGGATCTAAGTCAAAACAAGGAGTTGGAGTAGGAATATATCTCATTGATCCAGCTAGAAAGTCCTATTTAGTAGCATATAGATTACAATTCCCATGTACAAATATTATGACAGAGTAGGAATCTTTGATTCATGGGATATTATTTTTACTCAAAAAAAAAGTGGAAATTCTGCATGTCTATGGAGACTCAGAATTGGTTGTAAGACAAGTAAGAGGCATATACTCATGTAATTACAAAAGGTTGTCTAATTACAAACACTGGGTATTGGATTTGCTAGAAGACTTTGATGCATTCAACATCACCCCCCACCTTCTTGGGATGCTCTTCGGATAAGCTTGCAAGATATTGTGTCGGAAATTGTATTTGTCAGAGTAGATGCTTTAGCTTGGGCTACAAGTACTTTGGAGCCATTGTCCATATCTAGTTTGAAGAGGTTTTCAGCTGAATTAATATCAGTACCTTTTGTACCAGACAATGTCATCAATCTTCAAGTGTTTGATGATGACTAGCATATTTTGGATTTCATATCAAATAGAGATGTGTTTGATGCCCAGATCATAGATGAAAGGAATGTATAAGATCATATTTGGGAAGAGGAAGAGATCATGGATCTTCCTAGTAATAAAATTCCCAAAGTAATGATAGAATTAGAAAGAGCATTTGATTTAGATAATATGTTGAAATAGAAAGATCTTCCAAGAACTGATGGAGGAGAATATTCACCAATCAACATAGGACAAAATGAAGAAAAAAGGAATGTCCTAATTGGTAAAGTGTGTACAGAAGAAGAAATGACAGGGATAACCCAAGCACTTAAAGATTATATCCATGTTAATGCCTAGACCTATGATGAATTAAAAACTTATGATACCTCAATCATCACCCATACTATACTGTTGAAACTAGATTTCAATCCTTTTAGATAAAAACAAAGACCTGTTAACGCCTTATTAGAGCCCATCATCTTTGAGGAAGTAAAGAAATTGCTCAATGCCAGGATCATATTTCTCATGAGGCACTCCACCTGGGTAGTCAATTTGGTTCCTGTGAGAAAGAAAAATGGTGATATTAGGTTATGTGTAGACTTTAGAAATATGAACAGAGATTATAAAAAGGATAACTATCCTTTACCTTCACTAGATGAGGTCTTGGAAATAGTATATGGTGCAAATATGATGTCATTTTTGGATGGTTTCTTAGGTTATATCCAGGTGATGGTAGATAAAATAGATAGATTGAAAACTGCATTCACCACTAAGTGGGGTATATTTGCCTACATGCACATGCCTTTTGGATTGATAAATGTTGGAGCCACCTTTTAACATGCAATGGATATAGCCTTCAAGGGGTTGATTGGTAAGTGCATAGTTATTTACATGGATGACTTGATAGTCTTCTCCAAGCAGAGGGGTGACCACATAGAAGACCTCAGGAAGGTGCTTAAAAAGTGTGAATAGTATGGTATATCATTAAATCCAAAGAAATGCATATTTGGAGTAACCAAAGTTAAGTTACTAGGTCATTTGATAACAGAGAATGGGATCATCATTGACCCTATAAGAGTAGAATCAATCATGAAACTACAGCTTCCAGGAAGCAAGAAAGAGCTTAAATCATAATTTGGTAAGATAAATTTTGTTAGGAAATTCATTACTAGCTTTGTAGAGATTGTCAGACCATTGAATGCAAAGCTCAAGAAAGATGCCAAAATTGAGTGGACTCTTGAAGCCAGAGCAACTTTTAAGGACATCAAGAAAGCTATATCTGATGCCCCTATTTTGATTAGTCCAGATTATACAAGGGATATATATATATATATATATATATATATATATATATATATATATATATATATATATATATATATATTCATTTGCTTTATAGCATACATCTCCAGTAGTATTAACACAAAGGGATAAGGCTAAAGAAGAAAAACCTATAGCTTTTATGAGTTGCCCATTAAAGGATGCAAAGCTTAGATACATGGATTTTGAGAGACAAGCTCTTGCTTTAGTCTGAGCAGTCAAGAAATTCAAACACTACATTTTGAGAAGTAAGTTAATTGTTGTAGTACTAGATGCAGTAGTTAAAATGCTCCTAATGCAAAGTGAGCCTGGTGAGAAGAGAGTTAAATGGATAATGGTTCATCAAGAATATGATATGGACATAATACCCATGAAGTTAGTCAGAGGACAAGCCTTGAGCTAAATGATATCAGAAATTGATCCTAACATCATTAGCCAACAATATGTGATAAACACTAGATAAACTAAAGAATCGTATTCAGATATTAGGCATGTTTTGATTACTGGGAAATGCCCATCAAAATTGCAAGCCTCACAAAGGAGAGCCTTGAAAATAAAATCACAAAAATACATGATAAAAGGAGGAGTCCTTTTCAAAAGGAACTATGAAGGAATACATCTAAGATGCCTAGAAAGGCAAGAAGCTGATAAAGTGTTAGCAGAGTTACATGATAAGTTTGGAACTGCACATGGATCACATCTAGCTACTGCTCATGCTATCTTGAGAGTAGGATACTACTAGCCCACTATCTTTAAGGATGATGGTGAACACATTAAAAGTTCTCTTACATGTCAGGTTGCATCTAATAGAGAAAGATATGCCGCTCAACCCCTGCAACCAGTGATGGAGATGTGCTCATTTTCTCAATGGGGCATGGATTTCATAGGACCCATCAATCCTCCATCATCTTTAGGCCATAGGTATGTATTGACTATGACTAATTATTGTACTAGGTGGACTGAAGCTATTAGTAGTAGGGCATGCAATGCTAATGATGTGATCAAATTCTTGGAAAGAAACATAGTGACCAGGTATGGAGTCCCTTATGCTTTGGTGTGTGACAATGGACCTACTTTTGCATCATTAAAACTATCTAGTTGGGATTTTGATCATGGAATCATTTTAAAATTCTCCTAAAACTACTATCCTCAAGGGAATGGACTAGAAGAGTCAACAAATAAGAACTTATTAAGTATCATAAAGAAATTGATAGAGAAAAACCCTAGGGAGTGGAATACCTTGTTAAAATATACCTTGTGGGTGGATAGGACTAGGATTAAGGCTACATTAGGAAATTCTCCTTATTAGCTAGTGTATGGGGTGGATCCCATCCTCCCTATTAACCTAAAGATCCCTACAATGCAGTTTACACAAGAGTATCTAGGCATAGATAGCAAACAAGAAGTTAGGTTACTTCAGCTGATGCACTTAGAAGAAAAAAGAAATAGAGCAATCAACCAGTTTGCTAAACATTAGGTTGTTGTCAAATGCTGGTTTGATAAAAGAGCCAAAGTTAAAGCTTTTAGGATTTCAGATCTAGTCCTTATGTGGGATAAAGCACATGAAAAGAAAGGTGATCATGGCAAATTTGACAAACTTTGGATAGGTCCTTTTCAAATTTCATAGATCCTAGGAGACAATACCTACAAACTTAAGTCTCTAACTAGTGAGGATGTCCCATTACCAATTAATGGACAGTTCCTCAAGCATTACTTCCAAGCCTGAAATAGGGTCATGTAAGTCATATGTGTCATAATGTGCATATTGTATAGTTGTTTGTACAATTTTGATTTATTTGTGTGTTTTTTTGTTTTATTTGTTGAGTTTTGTTTTGGTTAGTCAAGATGATGCATCTTATCACCCTAAGAAATCAACTAAATTGTTAGGATTTAAGTGATGAGAACAAATTCCTATATAGGTTATGACTCATTTTGAGAAGTATCTTTGATCAGGTTTGTGATATCCTTTTCATCATGGTGCCTTTTCTTAATTGAGGTGATTTTCACAATGAATCACTTAATAGCCTTGGGATTGTGGAACACATCAGTATAGGTGTTAAGTGAAAAATCTAAAGGGAATCCCTTGCTACCAATATAATCTCCAACCTAAATTAGCAAGTGACCACACCTTGCATATTGAGCTAACATGATGATATCATATGAACAAAAGAGATAAATATTAAAAATTCAAAAAGAATAAAATTAGGCCATCTAAGTAACTCTATTGGGGCTATAGATGCCTACTGGCAATGGGGCTCTACTTAGGAGGATTGTATAGATAACCTGGTCAGGGCTATGGATGCCTACTAGAAACAAGGCTCTATCCCAGTTGGCTATGAGGGATGAATCCCAATATATGTAGCTTAATACCAGTTACTCATGTTTTCAACTTACTTTCAAGATGAGGATAATTAATCATTTGAACACACTTGATCCCTTGCTAGCATTGTTGCAATAATGAACATCATATCATTAAGAAAGGTCATAATACTTATGCTTAGAAAGAATTAAAATGCTATGTTAGAATGTGAGCCCATCACTTGAATCATTTGAATTTGGTTGTCTTCTTTGGTGGCGAGTTGTTGTGTAGTTACACACCATGCCCCATTTTGCCTTAGCAAAACAGGGACCCAAATTTTTGCTTATGCTTGCTTGTTTTCTTTCTTTGGGTGGTTTGGTAAAATTAGTCATGTATGTCACCTTTGATAAGGTATATGCATCACAAGAAGAGGTTAATTGCCAAAGTTGGTTTTTTCTATCATAAACATCATGGTTGGAAAGAATACAAAATTCCAAGCAGGTTTGCCTTTTAGATCACCTTGATATTGTTTAAGGGTAAAATGTTATGTTAAGTCAAAGTTTAGTCAACCCTGATAGTTCCCTTAGGGGGTCATATTTCTAAACATCAGTCATATTCGCTAACATGACCCAAAATTTGAAAAATCACCCTATGACCATTAGATACCTGATACGTGAATGTCAAAATTAAATAGGAATAGGTATCTACCTATCAAAGAACCTCATATATTTGCAGGGGGGTCATATTTCTAAATATCAGTCATCTTACAAAATATCACCCCTGTGCAAACATCACCCTATGCCAGTATGACTATGATGTCATTCAGTTCTAATGAATGAAGGAAATCACCCTGATGATGATGTAATCATTACACCTGACCCACGAAGGGTCATATATCCAAATATTCATCATATTCTTCAATATGATGATGATGTCATCATAATCTGATTACAAAGATGATGAGGTGGCATGATGATGTCATCATGATCAAGCCTTAAGGGGGTCACATTCCAAAGTATCCCCGATCCTAGTAAAATGACTTGATCTGGCTTCATGGTCGAAGGTTGACCATATCACCCGATCTTTAGTAAATGATTATCTCGTGGATAGGGGGGAGGTCATATTATCTGTTACGAATCATATTTTCAAATATCCTTGATCTTCCAAAGATCACCCTCTGGCATTAAATACAATCAAAATGGTAGGTGAAGCCCTGCTGATTTCAAATACAAATCCAACACTTAGCCGCATCTATGAGCTCCATACAAATAATTGACGAATTCAATCATAACAACACATATGCCCTAATTCATTGTATTAATCTGTTTAAAAGTAAAATTCAAAGGTTATTTACATTTACCCTACAACTAATTGAGAATTACAGAGCTCTCAAAGTCAAACCCTTCTCAGTAATGGAACAAAACGGGTGACCCCGCACATTTACATTTTTCCATTATCATTCATACAATTAGAAAAGAGAAAGTGATATCAGGTAAGTAATTTCAAAACCCTCTTCATTGTCATTTTTTGCAAACATCCAGGTAAAATGATTCTTTACTAGGTTAAATTTGCATGATGATGCATGAGAAGAATTAAAATGATGAATAATAGCTAGGATATGCATGATATTGTTGACCGTTCGTACAAGCACCATAGGGTAAAATATGCATATGTCTATTGCAGGATCTAATGGCTAAGGTCAGAAGAATAGATCTGAGGCCAAGTTCTTGAATCCTATGTTCATAAGGACCAAAGGAATGGAGTTTAGATATGGTGTTATCAGTGACACACATCAGGGACAAACAGACGTGGATGCATGGTCAAGGAAATTGGACGATGATACTGACAATCCTATATTGGATAGGATATTTACAATAGGTATGTGGTATGCAATAGGATTCCCATATGCTATGGACACCATTGAGGTAGTAGTAGAATGTGCCAAAAATTATAAACTATAAACTAGGAGAGTAGAAAAACATGGCAGAGTATATGTTGACTTTTCAGTCAAGGGCATCACTGCTACATTCAACTTGCTAGTGGGAAATAAGGTAGTAAGTGTAGACCTCAATAAATTAGAAAAGGAGTATAACAACAGTAAGAAAAGAGGCTAGGAAAAGAATATATTAGTGGAGGGCAAATAACAGTACCTACATAGCTTCATCCAAGTTGTCAGTATACCTATACAAGTTTGATTTTGATTATGAATATTAGTATATAATTGCCTTGTTGAGTAGGATGGCCGGCAAACCTCATGCTGGTAACTTTGGGAACTAGATGTTTGGAATTATCCAGATGGTATTATACTCAGATAACAAGCCTCTATGGGCCAAAATTATTAGTGATTACTTAGATGAGGGCATGAGGAAGCTAGGAGGTAAGACATACATAATTTACATAACCTCCTATGCTATATATTCTTGTGCTTTCTGAGGAACATTTGATGCCCTACAAATAGTAGGAAAGGTAGAAAATAACACTGGTGATGTGAATATATGGGATCACTATCCCCAATTACAGAGGAAGGCATAACTCCAAGACTACAAATTAGTCAATGATTCATTTTCAATGCATCTAGTCAAAACAATGGAGGATCGAACCAAGAGACTGAGCATGGAAGCTCAAGAAGTTATTTACAAGTATGGAGCTTGGTTTATCCAATTCTCCACTTTTTCATACATAAGAATTGAAGGGTTTGAAGGATAGCCCCTCATGTTGCCAAGATACCCCATTGATAGGGTCAGCTTGATGGAGTTTGTCAGACAAGTGTCCACTTCAGTTGAAGATCACATAGAGAAAAAGAAGATTCCTCTTGTATTATTCCTAGTATACATAGGCTGGTACTTATTCCTAGACAGACAGAGCATCAAGCATGCTATTGGAGGGTTGCAACTCATGTACTTGCAGCCATTCCCTATCACTAGGTCATATGACCCTTATGGCAGGATGCTACAGTTGTTAGGAAAGCAAATACATCAAAAGCATCTGGAGGACTTCTAGATGGATTGTGATGATGAGGCTAAGGTTAGAAGAAGAAAATATATAAAGGCTAACCCTAAATCAAATCTAAACCTTTGATTGCATTCCAGTGCCTGCACAACTACATCATGATGATGGAAAGACAATGTCAAATGAGTATGAGGACAAGAAGGTGTATAATGACACCATTTAAGCCCCTGATCTGACTCAGCTGGAGGAGACCTCCTTGGACCAAATATTGCAAGGGGTTATTCAACTGACCTAAAGCTGGGTAGATGCAGAGATTGCCAAATTGAAGAAGAAGGGCATGCCCCTCACAGTTGATAATAAGAAGAAGAGACAAGAATTGTTAGATGAAAAATATGATGATTTTCTTATTGAGAAGAGAAAAACTAATGGAGAGAGATTACTCGCTGAAGAACAAAAGCTACCATCCAAGGGTAAGAAGGTGGAGGATGAACAGAAGGGGGTGATTATCAAAAGGCTTACATCAAAAGGTGATGGGGCATCCACATTAGCTCATATGTCCACATCACAACCACCCCCTAATAAACAAAAGACCAAGAGGATAGTGAGGCCTATCACTAAAAATACAGAGAGGTGGATAGAAGATGAGGCTCTACAAGATGAGTTAGAAGAAGGTAATCCCTTAGAAGGAGAGCAATTAAATAAAGAGCCTAGGGATGATGACTTATTGATAACAAGTAAGAAAATAAAGAAGGTACTATAGACACCACCACCCAAGAAGCAAAGGATAGCCATGAGGGGAGATGTTAGCACTGGTCCCATCATATTAAGAGCAATGGGTGGTTCGGCCTTCAGGAGAGAGCTGCAACATGAAGTCTACATTCATGAGATAATTTAGTTGAAGAATGAGAGGATGGAGGAGCAAAAAGAAAAGGAGGTGCTTATGGCTAGTAAGGATTCCCCTTTCCCTCTAGATGATACTGTAGAGTTATTAGATGATGAGGTAGTTCAAGATGTGGTTTCTCAGTACATGGAGACCTTGGTTACCAATACCAAGATGACCCCTCATGGGACCCCAATGGCCCAAAAGGTAACTAACTAGGGAAGGGGTGAAAAAGATGAAATAGAACAGGATAACCCTAAGGAGGTAGCCCAACAGATAGGGTTAGCTAATTTGGTTGAGTAGGTTACTAGTCCTGTAGCAATAGACCTAACATACTGGGGTGATATCAGCCCAAATGAAGATGGTGATGCACCTTTGGAGCATGAAAAAGATGACAGTACAGTGCATATAGAAGTTGGTAGGATGACCCCCAATACAGATAAAGGTTAGGGCAATGTGCCCATGGAACAAGAAAAGGTAGAATCACACCTTGAAAATAGGCATGATCAGGAGATTCCTGACAAGGATGCTGATCAGGAGAAAAGTGTTTCACCGCCACATATTGAGGTGGATGATCAGGGAAACATTCCAAAAACAAAAGAGAAATCAAGTGATAAAGAGACCAGTTTGGAGAATGTCAGTGCACCCAAATGTGATGAACAAAATCTGACACGTGACAAGGGTCCTAAAAAGGAGATAGAGAATGTGACGAAGGGTGATAAGGGTGATCTCCAAGGTCAGAATACACAATCTGCTCAGGAAAACATGGTGCCACAATATAAGAAAAGTTAAAATATTCCTGAGGCTCTCAAGGAAAGTCTACAGGAGGAGGTACAAGATCAAGGTATGAATACTTCACAAGAGTCCCCTCCACAAAAGGAAATCCCTCAACAGGAGGAACCACTGCAAGATCCCCCTCATGAGAGAGCACATGAGGAAGAAATTAGAATAGAACGTTCACCTGAAAGGGTAGAGCATAGTGCAGAAGTACATGACACCCAAAATATAGGGGGTGATCATCAAGAACCCAAGGGTGATGTACCTCATTGGTTGCAACAAGAAATACATATGCAACAGGTAGAGGAGGTACAAGACTTTGATGTTTCTACACTATTTGCTGGAAGCATGATAAAATTGAGAAGAAAAGCCAGCCTAACATTTGCAATCAAAAGAGACCCTACTACAGGTAGGAGAATTGCACAAATAGCCTTACCTACAATAGAAAAGGAGAAAGGCAAGATAGGCCTTGATGATTTTTACATCACTGATGTTGATCTAGGTTTTACAAATGAAGAGCAAGAAGATCACGAGGGGAAGGACATTATCAACTCTCTAACACAAAGGGTGAAGAGAGAAAATCATAAGAATAAGAGACATAAAGAGCATATTTCTCAGCTACATTCTTTTATTAAAGGGTTAATTAACCCTGACCATGCACTTGCTGATCCAGTCACCCCACTAACCATTATATCCCAAGAGGAGGTTACTAGATTGGACCTAATGAGGCATATAGCATAGGTAATGGAGAAGTGGATGATGTCATCCATCTTTGAGGCTATGGATGTAGTGAAAACCTCTTTGGAGAAGTGGAATTTTTTGAGTGTCCTGAAAAGAAAGGTAGATAAATTACAAAATGAAGTAGGCAGGAGGTCATTTAAGTTGGAGAAACACCTAGATGCTTTAGGTGAAATGAAGAGGATAGACACACGGATATTGATAAGCAACAATATATTAGATAATAACACCTCGCAGCTGGTAAGTATCTGGTATGAAGATACTAGATTTGAATGTGACATAGTGAAGAGATGCAGTAGAAAGCTCATAGATATAAGTGTCAAACTACACAATTTAATGGCACATGAGGTAGAAACCCTAGAGGCATTTGAGAGGAAGGTATAAAGGAAGATTGAAAATCAAGATGTAGATTTTACTATCCAAGTGTTCCATGATAATTTCAAAAAAGTTGCAGATGACGCCCTGAACCACCTAACAGAAGAAGTAATGAACAAGGTCATGAGGATAAAAGTTAGGGTGGAAACTTATAATGAAACATTGAATAGTAGGAAAATCAAGATGGATGCCCTTGAGGCTAAGTTTCATTCTCACTAACATGTAGTAGTAAAGGCCAAAGTCCAAGATGGAGGTAAGATTGAAAGAGTTGTACAATCATAGGAGTCCATCAGGACAACAATAAAGATACATATAAGAGATTATCTACATCAAAGTGACAACGACAATGAAGATGAAGATGATGTAGAGAGTGAAGAGGAAGAAGAAAGTGAGGAAGAAGAAAGAGATAAAGAGTAAGCAGAGATGCATCACAATGTAGACATATGCATAGGCTACATACAAGCAGTAAGTTTTTCTAGATAGTTGCTAGCTAGCAACTTGTGCCATAGATAAAGATGTTGACTAAGTTAATGAAGAAATGTTGACCATTGATCTAAATAGATAAATCTTGACCATTGGTCATTTGTAATTGCCTCCTCTCCTTATTCTATAAAAGGGGATGAAGTGCACTCTTTTAGGCATTAGAAACTTAATTGAAATTTGATTGCTGAAGAATTCAGGATTGATTTCAAGGTTATTGTGAATGTACATGTTTTTGCATACTTAATGAAAGAGAAGCTATTTGATTACAAATTATTGTAAATCTCAAGTATTCAGTGAATGAGATCTAGATATATGCATTGATTAGCTGCGTTCTTTGGAGTGCTTGTTAGACTGCATATGTTGTTTTCATTCCTTGTTCCTTTGAAGTTAGCATCAACCATACCTAGTTGTGGAACAACCTAGTGAATTATGGTTTGATTCTTCTCTTCATGACTGTATCTGGAATGTATGTGACTCAATAGCTAAAGCTTCACTAAAATTAGAAGTATTTCTTTAAATTTCTTTGAAATTGATTACAAATCACCTCCATAATTGTAAATAATATACAATCTAAAGCAAATGAACATGAAATATGCCTATATCTAGTAAATAATTGAAAATACAGAGCATATTTTCAGTGAAAGCATGTTAAATTGATAAATATCTTGCAAATACACATTAATATCCATGATAAACATATGAATATCTACTTGTAGGCATATTATTTGATTAAATACAAAGTGTAGAAGTATATATAGGTTCAAGAAGGTAGATGCTCAGAAGAATTGATCAAACTTGTAAATATAATCATAATTTGTCATCACCTTATTCTAAGATGATCATACTTTACAAGATAATAAAGGTTTGTTGTGCAAATTTTTATGATTGTTGTTATGACTAACAATCATCATCAACATAAGTTGGCACTAGAAGGAGGGCCTTCTTTTGGATTTTGAAAGTAAATTGGTTGTATTTGCATTTCCCTGCATTAGAAATGAGGTAGTCTTCTCAAAGTTCATCACAATTGTTCATGTTTTGAGTGTTCATGCAAAGATTTGCTTGTTTTGTATACTTTCATACTTGTTCACCATAAATATTTTAGAATTGAGCATAGATATCTCAAGCTTTGTAGTCAATTCTTGCAATCTTTAAAAATGGAGTCATTATCTAGGTCTTCAGGATAAATTTTTGTTATATTGTGCTTGTGTTTCCTTATATCCTGATATCTGTGTGCGAAAGCCTCATACTTGTCCATATTTGCATTGTTTGTGCAAATATTACACAAATATCTAGTCAATTTTAGATTCTGATCATAAATACCTCCTTTGTGAAAGTAGTTCAGCTAATCTTTATAGAAAACCAAGCCAAATTTCTATAAATTATACAAATCCTGGCTCTCAGGCCTAATACCAGGTCCATATCTAGTGGACTTTTTGAGGAATTATCTATCCTTGGACTTAGACCTAGAACTATAGACATTTATCACACTCCTATTTCTAGTACATCAGAATCTTCGCCAGGAAATACTCTAATAACTCCTCTTGGATTCCAAACACCTACAGGACCACCTGTAACACCTCAAGTCCAACCTCCACCAGTCACAATGTCATTCTTTACTACAGAGTCACCTCTGACCTTCACTACATATCATCCTTTACCTAAAAATCCTAACAAGATTTTTCCTAAGTATCATCCATATCAGGTTGTTGATGATCACATCAAAACATTCAAGGAAGCTTGCTGTAGAGCAAGGATTGAACATCAAGATGTGGTATGCAGATTATTTCCAGTTTCCTTAGGAGAAGGGGCCTATAATTGGTATATTAGTCTTGGTCAAGGTTCAGTTGGTTCATGGGCCAACTTAGAGAAATCTTTTAAGGATAGATTCAAGATACATATAGATCCTTCAATGAATTATCACCTATTTGCCACAATCAAAATATTTGAGGGAGAGCCTATTGCTAATTTTAATGCTAGATTCCAAAAGATGCTTTCAAAACTGGTTGCTCCTTATACTGTAGTAGATGAAGCTGCGACGAGTATATACTATTTATCCTTAGATCCTCTTACTTCTATGTTTATTAGGAGGACACATCCTAATGTCACAACTCTGGCAGGAGCTTTTGTAGAAGCTATAAAAGTCAATCAGTAGTTGATTCCTCCTCTAACACCTAATATTGCATTCCCCACACATCCTGCATATCCTGCATATCTTGCGCAACAACAGACCAATGGAGTCATGATGCCTCCAGCTATAATGCCATGTCATTTACAAGTAACTCCACTTAGCATCATGCCACCTCCAAATGGAAATGGCCAAATGGTGCAGTATCCAGGACATACACAAGTACCTCAGGATGTAGGACAGAGTAATAAAAATGGTTCTTCTATTTTCAAACCTCAAATAGAGAATGTAGTAGCCAAAGTTTAGGAAGAGAAGGTAGAAATTAAAGAAATGTCAGCATAGTTGAGGAAATTGACAGCTGAAATCACTCATTTGAGAAGTCAAAATTTGTATTCTCAACCAAATCAAAACATAGGATATTACAATGACAGATCTGGATATCCTGGTAGGGGATATAACAATGATAGGAATTATGACAACAATAATAGCAACAATAGTAACAATTATGCCCCTAGATAGCCTAGAGTGTGGAATACTAGGCCAAACAATGGTTCCTTGCCATCACCCTTGGATAATCAGCCTCCTAGTGAACCTAAGCAAACCACTAGGGTGAACTTGGCAGAAGCAGCCCTTACAAATTGGTGTAGGATACATAACACTAATACTCATGCTGAACTGGACTGTCCTCAATTTAGGATAGCAGTGAGTATATTTTAGGATGAGGTATCAAATACTGTAGGTATTCGTCCTTTTGTTGAAGGAAATGAAATTGTCCCTTGTGGATATGATTCTTCTCTTGTATTGGAAAGTTTTACCAATCATCCTCATTAGTAGACAACTTCAGCTCATGAGAATTATACTCTAGCATGTGAGGAGTCAACCTTGGCTTTTGAAACAAATTTTGTTTTTCCTTTTGAGGTTGAAAATGAATCATTAGATGAACATGAGGAAGTGCGTGCCTATCAACAACAATATCAAGGTAGACATAATTACAATATGTGGAGTAACTCAAACAAACCTACTGGTCCTGTTGACTTTTCTTCTGAATCAGCATTAGGGTTTGCCACTTCTAATGCACAGGCAGATTCAGGCCAACTGAATACAGGAGGTTGTGTGAGCTCCTCCCCTTCACTTCTGGTTCTGCCGCACCAAGGGGGGTATCCCTATAACTTAAGATGTAACCTTGACTAGCTCAAAGATAGAAAGATCTAACTTGACAACAACAGGCAGAATACTCTCATGTATGGACCAAGATCTGCATGATAGATCACAAGGCTGGCAACATTCTTGGACATGATGTCTGGTTGGGTATGAGAGTATGCAGGGGTTTCTAATCCTACTCCTACAACTAACAGGTGGAGGTATGAAATGGTTTGATATGAATTTGGATGCAAAGCTGGACATGGTGTATAACACAAGAACACAGCATGATTGGTGCCTATTCAGGGCTTGGAGTCGGTAGACATACACCTGTGAATGATCAGCATGAATAGCTAAAACTGGATTTCAGGGGGATACACATGATATCTGCCCTACAGATATCTCCCAATATAGAGTGTTGAGCTATCTCTACTTATGGCATCCCTACTGCAGTATACCCTTCCCAATGTTCAACCTGAAAATAGTTTAATCTGCCCCTTGAGCAGAGGTTAAAAGATCAGACATTCAACATAGGAATTCTATGCTCTAGAATCTAAACATAAGCAAACATCCAGATCCAGAAGAAGGATACATGCAATACTGGAGACAGAATTAACACAACACATGCTAGGATAGCATTACTCATACAAGATCAACCATGAAATCAGTGGATTCATGCCAAGTCCTACAACAGGAGATACATAAACTCACAAGATCAAGCTGTACAGAGCAACCAGATCAGCTGGTTTTGGATTACAGAGCCAAAAATCATCAACTTTCAACAACCTCTCAAATGAGCAAGACCACCTGCTTATAACAGCCAGGTAGGTGCTCAGCAATTAATTACAATGTTGACCAAAATTTCGCCAGATACACAGTATCATAGAAATGGCGCTCAAACACCACCAGATTGGCGCCCAAACTCGAATGCAGCAGGTAGGGGAGGAGACAGGAAGATTTCTCGAGCCTTGCGCCACCGCCTAGGGATCCAGATCTTCAATCAGGTACTACATCAGCCCACGCCATCGCCCATACCTCTGCAACAATCGCCATTGATGGCGCACCAACCTGCGGCCTCGGGAAGAACATCAAACAGTTAATCACAACCACTTCCCGCCGAGGTTCATCATCATGATGTTTCGAATATGCAGGATAACAATATCCCACATGCACCCCGCGATGACCTCAATAACACTTTATATACTAGGTCATGAGCATATATCATGTCGGCGCTTTTGCTCCTGACGACACCAGTATAAGACTTCATCATCATCATCCTCCAGCAGCATGATATCCTGTTGTTCGAAATATCACCCTGACGTCATCATCATATTGCAATACAAACTGCATGATATTCGCCTTCATCGGCACAACCGGATCCATCGGAGGAACATCCTCCTGCTGAGCCTATACCAAAAGTCTGGCCGATGAACATCCTGATGACGTCATCATCATATCCTGCTGACGTCATCATCATATCTGCCTACTGCGCACCTCCTCATATCCGGATGACGTCATCATCATGTTTGCAAATATCAGGAGGTCTCTTCAAGATGATCAGTTGTTAGAAATATGACCCCCGCGGACCTTGATGACGTCATCATCATATTAACATCATCATGATGTTCGGAAGACAACCGGATATTTGGAAATATCCTCCTGACGTTCAAACATCAGGTTGCACTGTAGCTCCTCTGTAAGATCGGGGTGATAACTGAAATGATGATGATGCTTGAAAAGATCACCCCCAGTAGATAATGCGCGAAGCCGGCAGGCGGATATCTCCTTGATATCAGCATCATCATGATGCTCGAGCGAACATATATCCGGGTGATATGAAAATATCACCCCTTCCTTCGGAATATCATGATGCAGATAGGCAGATAAAAAGATATCACCCTGATATATATAAGGATGACGTCAGCATCATCAAGATGCCAAAACAACGAACAAGAAGTGATACAACATCATCAAGATGATATTGACTAAGATCATCCTGACGTTCCAAAATATGATGACCCTAGTGAATATCGGGTCGCACTTAGAACTCTTCAACATCATCATCAGGATGATCATAACCAAGATCACCCGATGATAAAAATATCACCCCGGCGAAATATCATGAAGGCAGAAAATATGATGACCTCCGCAAGCAGCAGGATGATAACTGGAAATATCATGATGATGACGACCCTTAGGAAAAAACAAGTCAGGTCGACAACTTAGAGAATAACCCCTTCAAGATAACGGGGCAACATCATCATCATGTTTGCGCAAGGTGATAAATGGAAGATCACCGGATACTTTGAAAAATCACCCTCGCAAGCAAATCAGGGCGCACTGTAGCTCGTCAGCATCATCAGGATAAAACCCAATCATCACCTGATAACTGAATATGATGATGACGATGAGAAACCGGTCGAGGGAGAACATGATGATGCTGACCATCATCGAAACAAACATGATGATGATGACCTCCTCCTTCGGAAATATCATGATGCAGCTGAAAAATACTGAGGAGGTCCATTACTTAGAACATTTTTTGGATACTTAGGGAGAGTGCCTGAATGAAAATTGCTCAAAAAACTACCAGTCAATTCAGGCACTAACAGGTCCCTTGACTACATCTTTGCCTCCAAACAATTTCAACACTCCTCCTGATCCAAAGGCAAGTAATAATGCCAGATTTCCTAAGGTTAATGCTCAATACTTAGCAGCACAAAATGCAGTGGAAAAAGGTAATAACTAGTCTCCTGAGTCTGACAAATTGGCACATACTTAGTAGAAGAAATGAAAAAGGTCAAAATCAATCTATCACTTTTAGAATTACTTAAAACCCCAGCTATCAAAAAGGCATTCATGAAGTCTTTAGATGATCCTACATCCAAAGAAGACAGTCATCCCCCAGGCCAGATTTTGAATAAAGATCATACAGCTAAAGATACTAATGTTAAACACAGAACTTCAACCACTGTTCAAGTTGCTGATATATCACACATGACCCTTTATAGGGATAAGACTGAGTCACCTCCATTTCTCCTTACCATAAGGTTGTTCAGTAAGAATTTGCATAACTGCTTAGTGGATTTAGGTGCTTCTACCAATGTAATGCCATTGTCTATATGTAATGCCTTAGGCTTACATCCTGCCAAGTCGCTAAAGAAGGCAACACAATTGAATAAGACTGAGGTGAGAGTTGTAGGAGAGTTAACTCACATTCATATACAATTAGCATCAGATCCAAGAATTCAATACTACATTGATATCCAAGTAGTAGATATCCCCGATACATATGGAATGCTACTTAGCAGAGATTGGTCAAAAACACTTAATGGATACATGTCCACTGATTTTAGTCACATGTGGCTACCTTGGAAAGGGATTCCCAATCAGATCAGGATAGATGTTGAACCCTAGATGAAACATATGATCAATGAGTATAATAAAACCAATGAAACCATGTATGTAGATGTTGAACCCGGAGTCTATACCATCAGACCCCAAATAGTCAAGATAGAGGAGATCCTCATGTATGATATTCATGTTCATAATGATAATCTTCAAGATGATAAAATGATTATAGAGTCTAATCACAATTCATAGGATTATAATAAAGTAGATCATTTTAAGAACTTTGATTTATCCAAGGAAATGCAACATTGCCAAATGCTAAATATGTCTAATGAAGATGTTTTGATTGAGGGATGGTGCAGGTTACATGATGAAGCACATTCTAAGAAAACCTGTGATGCGTGTCTAGATATGATGGAACTAGAAAAAGAATACAGTGAGAAGGGATCATCATCACCAAAGGTAAGTCATACAGATAATTATAGTGATACTGACTCTTGTTCATCATCTGCAGGTATAGAAGAAAGCATATATCAGGATGAAAGTTACATTCACAATTCAGAAGAGACCCTGGTGTACATTGAGAATACTTTTAAGAGTAAAAGCAATATCACCCCAGGGACTGATTGTTTGATTGAATCAGATTATGAAGTATCTGATGAAGATAGAGCTAGTAATCTGACCAAGTTTGAAGAGTTTTTATCAAAACACATTCAGAGGATGCTGATACAACATACTTCTCCACATGATGTTCTAATTGAAGGTTGGTGTAGGTTACATGAAACACCACATTCAGAGATGACTTGCTCATTATAATTGCATATTTTTAATAAGCAAATGGTACTTTATTCAAAGGATCATTCTCCTAATAATAAAGAAGAGAATCATATATCAGTTTCATATCAGCCAGATAAGGTGAAACTAGAGAAGAATGAGTCACCAAAACTAAAATGGATATCAAGTGGCATAGCTGCTAGAGCTAAAAAGAAAAGAGAAGGTCCTAATAAGCCTTTAACTGATGACAAACCATGGATTCTTAGGTTTGATGGATCCTTAGGTTTGAGCAGGTTACTAGTCCTGCCGTAATAGACCTAACATATCGGGGTGATATCAGCCCAAATAAAGATGGTAATCCACCTTTGGAGCCTGAAAAAGATGATAGTATAGTGCATATAAAATTTGGTGGGATGACCCCTAGCACAGATAAAGGTAAGGGAAATGTGCCCATGGAACAAGAAAAGGTAGAATCACAACCTCAAAATAGGCATGATCAAGATATTCTTGACAAGGATGCTAGTCAGGAGAAAAGTGTTTCGCCACCACATACTAAGGTGGGTGATCATGGAAACATTCCCAAAACAAAAGAGAAATCAGGTGATAAAGAGACCAGTTTGGAGAATGTCAGTGTACCCAAAGGTGATGAACAGAATCTGACATGTGACAAGGGTCCTGAAAAGGAGATAGAGAATGTGACGAAAGGTGATAAGGGTGATCTCCAAGGTTAGAATACACAATTTTCTTAGGAAAACATGGTGCCACAAGATAAGAAAAGTTAAAATATTCCTAAGGTTCCCAAGGAAAGTCTATAGGAGGAGGTGCAAGGTCAAGGTATGAATGCTTCACAAGAGCCCCCTCCAAAAAAGGAAATCCCTCAACAGGAGGAACCCCAGAAAGATCCCCCTTGTGAGAAAGCACATGAGGAAGAAATTAGAATAGAACATTCACCTGAAAGGGTAGAGCATAGTGAAGAAGCACAAGACGTCCAAAATACAGGGGGTGATCATCAAGAACCCAAGGGTGATGTACCTTATTGGTTGCAATGAGAAGTACATCTGCAATAGGTAGAGGAGGTATAGGACTTTGATGTTTCTACACTATTTGTTAGAAGCATGATAAAACTAAGAAGAAAAGCCAAGCTAACATCTGCAATCAAAAGAGACCCTACTACAGGTAGGAGAACTGCACAAATAGCCTTACCTATAGTAGAAAAAGAGAAAGGCAAGATAGGCCTTGATGATTTTCATATCATTGATGTTGATCTAGGTTTTGCAAATGAAGACCAAGAAGGTCAAGAAGGAAAGGACATTATCAACTCTCTAACACAAAGGGTGAAGAGAGAAAAGGAGAAGAATAAGAGACATAAAGAACACAGTGCTCAGCTACATATTTTTATTAAAGGGTTAATTAACCCTGATCATGCACCTGCTAATCTAGCCACCCCACTAACCATTATATCCCAAGAGGAGGTTACTAGATTGGACCTGATGAGGCATAAAGCACAGGTAATGGAGAAGTGGATGATGTCATCCATCTTTGAGGCTGAGGATGTAGTGAAAGCCTCTTTGGAGAGGTGGAATTCTTTGAGTTCCCTAAAAAGAAAGGTAGATAAATTACAAAATGAAGTAAGCAGGAGGTCATTTAAGCTGGATAAACACCTAGATGCTTTAGGTGAAATGAAGAGGATTTACACACAAATATTGATAAGAAAAAATATACTAGATAATAATACTTCCTAGTTGGTAAGTATCTGGTATGAAGATATCGGATTTGAATGTGACATATTGAAGAAATGCAATGGAAAGCTTAGAGATATAAGTGTCAAATTACACAATTTAATGGCACATGAGGTAGAAACCCTGGAGGCATTGGAGGGGAAGGTAGAAAGGAAGATTGAAAATCAAGATGTAGATTTTTCTATCCAAGCCTTCCATGATAATTTCAAAGAAGTTGCAGATGACCCCCTGAACCACTTGACAAAAGAAGTAATGAACAAGGTCATGAAGTTAAAAGCCAGGGTGGAAACTTATAATTAAACATTGAATAGTAGGAAAAGCAAGATGGATGCTCTTCAGGCTAAGTTTCATTCTCACCAACATGCAATAGTAAATGCCAAAGTCTAGGATGGAGGTGAGATTGACAAAGTTGTGCAATCATATGAGTCCATTAGGACAACAATAAAGATACTTATAAGAGATGATCTACATCAAAGTGACAATGACAATGAAGATGAAGATGATGTAGAGATTGAAGAGGAAGAAGCAAGAGATAAAGAGTAAGCAGAGATGCATCACAATGTAAACATATGCATAGGCTACTTACAAGTAGTAAGTTTTGCTAGATAGTTGCTAGCTGGCAACTTGTGCCATGGATGAAGATGTTGACTAAGTCAATGAAGAAATGTTGACTGTTGATCTGAATAGATATATCTTGACTATTAGTCATTTGTAACTGCCTCCTCTCCTTATTCTATAAAAGGGGATTAAGTGCACTCTTTTAGGTATTGGAATCTTAATTGAAATTTGATTGCTGAAGAATTCAGGACTGATTTCAAGGTTATTGTGAATGTACATGTTTTTGCATACTTAATGAAAGAGAAGTTGTTTGATTACAAATTATTTTAAATCTTGAGTAATTAGTGAATGAGATCTGGATATATGCATTGATTAGCTGTGTCCTTTGGAGTGCTTGTCAGTCTACATATGTTGTTTTCATTCCTTGTTCCTTTGAAGTTAGCATCAACCATACCTAGCTGTGGAACAACTCATTGAATTATGGTTTGATTTCTTCTCTTCATGACTATATCTGGAATATATGTGACTCAATAGCTAAAGGTTCACTAGAATTAGAATTATTTCTTTAAATTTCTTTGAATTTCGTTACAAATCACCTCCATAATTATGAATAATATACAATTTAAAGCAAATGAACATGAAATATGCCTATATCTCATAAATAATTGAAAATTCAGAGCATATTTTGAGTGAAAGCATGTTAAATTTATAAATATCATGCAAATACACATTAATATCCATGATAAACATATGAATATCTACTTGTCGGCATATCATTTGATTAAATACAAAGTGCAAAAGTATATACAGGTTCAAGAAAGTAGATGCTCAGAAGAATTGATCAGACTTGTAAATATAATCATAATTTGTTGAACATAGTGAAAATAACATCATTTGTGAAGTGAATTTATAGTAAACAAGTATACAATCGATTATTCAAATAGGGTTAGACCCCTTGAAATGGAAAACAACATGTCACATCAACCTCTGAGTAATGTCAAATGATCATGACCCGATCAACAAAGACTTGGAGTCATCAGCTTATTCTAAGATGATTGTACTTTACAAGATAATAAAGGTTTGTTGTGCAAATTTTTATGAGTGTTGTTATGACTAACAATCATAACAAAATTTGTCACATTTTAATTTTGTTGTCACATTTCTATTTTGAATAGCATGAAGAAGAGTTGGGACAATGAATTGACACTGTTGAAGAATGTTTTTGGTGATGTGTTCAAACTTATGTAAATAAGTCATAAGAGTTGTCTACATTTATACGTCCATGTACATAGAATTTTTGATAAATTTTGGTATGTAAATTTTAGTCTTTGCCATTGATGTCAAAGGGGGAGTGGAAAGCAGTGAAAAATGAGAGATTCTTCAAAGGAGGAGCAGTGAAAATCTTAAGTGTACATAGTAAGGGGGAGTTGGTCTAACACTTAGTCATTTTTCAATAAGTGTTGCCATCAATGCTAAAGGGGGAGATTGTTGGCAAGAGACACTGCTAGGCATGTCAGGTGTTATCATTGATGGTAACTAAATCTATCCTACTCATTCGTATTGCATCATTTAATCATATCTAAAGTCATATTGTAAAATTGCCTAAGTCCAGATTGACAGGAATAGGGTATATGAGAGTGTTCAACATTTTGGTCCGCATTTCTCCTTAGAGAATTATATTGAGCTGTGGATTTGAGGGAGTGTCAAGTAACATCTGGACTACATAAATCAAAAGAATTAGCCTCTGGTGATGAAGGGATTAATAGATACAAGCTTCTAAGTATTGGGTTTTGGTTAGTCAGTTCAGTCTAGTGAAGAACAGGTCAACCTGGTGCTTGATCACTGTGCGAATCAAGAGAAGTAGTTGGATGAGCAATTTATGTAATCTAGTGGTATTGGTTGACATGTGTAGTGACTTGAATCCATAAGTTTTGGTTTGCGTTGATTATTGTGCTTGGATTCAACTGACAGAACAATAACTTTTGAAAAGTATCTAATTTTTCTTGAAGCTGACTGTAGTTGAGGAAATTCCATGTTGGGGATAAATATAATTGATTGCATTGAGTATTTTGAAGTGTGTGTGTGTGTGTGTGAATATGATCTAAAAGTTGTGAAGTGTGGCAGAATCAAGTGTGCAGTAAGAGATCTAAGTTTGGATTATGGAAGAATAGTGAAAATAGGGCAGTAAGATATGAAATGTGAATTCAGTGTATTGAGCTTAACTAAAACTGTAATCTTGCATTGATAGATGTTATTCTTAAGTTCAATCTTCTCTATGCACTTTTGTAATCAATTCTGTAGGTAGTGAGCCTCTCTTGAGTAGTGAGCTCTGGGCAGTGTGCCCAAAGGCATGTGCCTTCCCCATTTGTAATACTTTTAATAGAGTATATTTTTTTATGGGTTAACCCCCACCATGGTTTTTCCCTTAACTAGGTTTCCACATAAAAATCTTGGTGTTCATTTGTGAAGATCTTGTTGTTGTTCCTAAGTTCTTGTTTCTTTCTTTTGAATGTATGTTGTGAACTAATAAAATAACATATTAGTAAGTTTTGTAGAACACTAATTCACCCCTCCTCTCAGTGTTCCTTAATTTCAACAAGAGGTAATGAACTAGAGAGAGATATATAGAGAGAGAGGGAAGTATCAATACAGAGTGGGAGAGAGAAGGTAAGGGTGAGATGATTTTCCTTCACAATAATGCGAGTGTGTTATAACATTCTTGTGTTATCTTAATGCATGCACATAACATGAGTGTGTTATAAAGTGCTCACATTATTGTTTTCTTTGGTAATTTTCAAACGTTTGGCTTCCAACCCAAAGGCTTGGACTAAGTTTTGAACGTCCAAAGACATGTTTTTGTAAGTTGTAAATGTTATCAATGAGATTTGTACCCTGTTAAACGTAAGGTTTAACAATCTATTGAAACATGGGAGGACATCTAAAGTTGTGGGTAACTTTAAAAAGTAGAGATCAACCTCTAGAGAAGGTCAGATTCCTATGGTTATCACCTAAACTATTGCTTCAACAAGGAAAATGGGAAGAAAAGATTACAGAAATATGAAAATCTATGACTAAGGTGATGCACCAAAACTAACTGGGACCTGCAAGTATAGCTTGTATACACTTGGTTTCAACAAAGTAATCTAACATACACAACCCAAAATGATATTCTTTTACATAAATAATTCATAAGAAGGTTATATGCTTTACTCCTAGTAGGAAAAATGTATCTTCACAACTAAGATGCTTACATTTTCAACACAACCTATGACCTGTAAATTGCATATTCTTCTGTAAAAGATGCTAACACTAAGAGAACTACAAAGAAATAGATAATCTCACAAGTAATTGCATTGATCAATTTGAATGCACACAATGAAGCAAAAAATTGAGAAGGTAAAATAACTTATCTTTATTGATCTCCAAGGTAATCACTGATAAACATATCTAAAAGCAAATGAATTACAAACTCACAAAATCTGAGCAAGGATCAAAATCACAAGTCTCTAAAATCTGCATGTAAGAATTGAATACAAAAGAGTCACAAAAGTGACTATATCCACCACTATCCAAGTGGTTCCATAATACAAGGAATCTCAAACTGACTGGGGTTGGATGCACATGAAAAGCCTAAAATATAGTGCCTAAATCCTCTCCAAAAGTGTCCATAATGCAAGAAAACGTCCATCAGGACTTAGTCAAACATAAAGAGTCATGAAAACAAGTCCAAAAGGACTCTAAGAGCAACAAAACACTCCCAGGTACCCTCTCCAAACAAACCAACTACTAACTACTATGAAGACATAGTCAAACCTTCTCTCCTTCAAGGTAAAACAAGATGCTATATCATTGGCATGTGTATGCCACATCTTCACAACTCAACTATATTCTCTCAAAGATAATAAAAGTCTCACAACACTCTCCATTATTCTCCCTTGCATTAAAAGTTAACAATATTCCTCAAATGATTCATAATGTCACCATTTTGAGGTCATTGTTTATTTACAATTCATAACATATGCAAAGAAAAATAAATGCAAAGAGAAAAAGGAACCAAAGTGCTTAGCCTACTATAAAGGAGGTAAAGATTTGACCGAAGTCTTAACATATATCAAAGCCACCTCGTGGCACACTCCTAAGAATCACACTTTGTAATATTTAGGACCACGAGCCAGTTCAAAGTTATGCAAAAATAAAATACAAAAAGAAAAATACATCCCATCAGGCTTATAGGGTTATGAAACCCTAAAAGACAAAAAAGGAATTTTTTGTCTTCATTTCGGACTTTACATTTTTCATATTCTTGCTCTATCTATGAGTCACCACCATGAGGGTTTAATGATCAAGGCTCTGTAGATAATTTTTGCTACTATTTAACTAGCTTTCTTGGTATTTTCTACTCAAATGCTGAAGGTAAGAATGACAAATGTTTTTTGGAGCAAAAACACAAATTTCCAGGATTTTCTGTAGCTTTATATTCATTGTATCTAAAGGATTTTTTTGTATTCTGCATGACTATGATGAAGAACTATTCTTCATACATGTATGACAGTCTTTTGTCAGGAAAAAACTACAAAAAATAATGAGATTTATCACTATTGTTTAAAACACTTCTCTCTGCACCTGGCAATTTGTTTTCTTGAGCATGCCTATCTCATTTCTGTCTGTGATAATTGAAGTTTGCTCTCTTCTCTAACATTTTACTTAGAGTTTCATAAAAAGTAAAAACCCTCATTCTGTAGTTCTTCTAGATATTTCACTTACAATATGAGATTCTCATTTTTTGTTGCCAGAAAAAGGCATTTTTTAAATAAAACAAGGGCTACTTACATTACTAGGGTTTGAATGAAACAAAACCCTTACTGTATTTTGAACTTTCTTCTATAGGTGAGTGCTTCCCTTATACTATCACTTTTTGTAGCTGATCATATTGACAAACTATCTTCATACTGTAGACATACCCTTGCATAGGGTTCTTTGTATTTTTGCAAAAAATGTTTATATAACTGGCTCTTTGATAACATAACATTGCTTTGCTGATGTAGGAGTATCCAGTGGTGTAAGGGCAATTTTGCATCACCCAAAAAAGATGTGTTTCAAAATTGTTGTTGTTCCTTCCATTTCTTTTCAAAATTTGTGGTTCTGGTTCCATAATCGCCTGAATAATGATGTAGAGCTTTCAGTTTTTCCAAACTGCTAAAAATAGTAACCTGCTATTTTTAGAAAGTTTGCATTTGGGCATGGATTGAAGTCACAATTTACAAGAAGTTACATAACAGAAATATAAGACCTTTGGCGAAGGAATCATGCAAAGATCATTTGCGACCTGAAAGATATTAAAGTTTTCGTTTCCTAAAAAATGCCTGAAAATTATTCAAATTTAGGTTTGAGGCACTAAATGGCCCCGTACAAGCTCAAAAATGGCCAAAACTGCTAGAGCAGGTTCTTAGTGCGTAGAGCACTCTGCGAGCTTTCTGACACATAAAACGGTTTGTCAATCAGACTCCCAGATCAAAAGTTATGGCTCCCGGAAGTTGACCTATTTTTGGAGGGAGATGCAAATTTGGAAATTAGGTTGTTGGCCACCAAAAGGCTATTAATAACCATTTTTGGGAACCCTGGGTAGTAGTAGAGTTAAGGGGGCAAGTGTAGAGTCAAGAATAGGTGGGAAAATAGAAACCCTAGTTGATTTGGGGTTACAGAAGGCTGAAGATTCTAGAGTCTTGAGGTTGGGAAAACTATAATGTGTTGCAGCTAGTAGAGGATTCATCCTCTAATTGTAATTAAACTTCTGTAATGTAATGAGTTGCCCAGATCAATAAAATAAAGTTCTAATTTCTATGTTCAGTTTCTATTGTTGTGTGTTTTGTGATTTACCCCATTCATCAAGTGGTATCAGAGCAAGGTTTCCTGAGTGTGTAGACAGATCACCGATCATGAGGCAGTTTGCACCAGGACCTAAGGTTGTGGGTTTACTACGGAGACCAAGATGCCTCCATGAAGAAATCATGTTGGGAGGAATGATTTGATGGAAGAGGGTTTTAGATCCCTACAAAGGCAAATCGATGCATTGCAAGAGGAGCTATGAAGAGGGTTTGAGCCAAGGACGAGAGAAGAAAGTGAAGATGAAGCTGAAGAAGAGCTATCTAAGGAAGAACAAGAAGCTACCGAAGATCCTGCAGAAGTTAGGTTGTTGAGGGCCATTTCAAAGATCAGAAAGAGGCCCAGGATCAAAGTTTCTATATATTCTAGAGATTTGAATCCATAACAGCTTATTGATTGGATCAATGACATGGAGGAGTATTTTAAGTATGAAGATGTAGAGGACCCAGATTGGGTTAAGTTTGCAAAAACAAAGTTGAAGGGCCATGCTAGAATTTGGTGGAAGGAGGTCCAATTAGAGAGGAATAGAAAAGGAAAAGGAAAGATCACCAGATGGGATCGGATGGTGGAGAAACTGAAGAAGCAGTTCATTCCTGTGGACTATGAGATGGAGTTGCTGAAGAAGCTGCAAGGACTGAAGCAAGGTAACAAGTCTGTTAAGGAGTATACAGAAGAGTTTTATAAAATTACTATCAGGACAAGCCATATAGAGGCCAATAAGGAGAAGGTATCCCATTACATTAATGGGTTGAGGCGCAGTATTCAAGAGGAGTTGAGCTTGGTTAGAATGACCACCATAGAAGATGCGTACCAATTTTCCTTGAAGGTGGAAGAGAAGTTGAATAAAAGATTTGACAGCAAGCAAAGGGGAAGAGGTCAAGATAGAAGGACTAGTGGAAGGCCCTATGGAGGCCGTAATGAAGATCAAAAGAAAAGTGAAGAAGCTGGCACCAGTCGAAATTAGAGAGGTGATAACGCCTACCGCCCTCATGACTAGAACAATGGTGAGCAAAGAGGAAGAGGAAGAGGTAGACCTGGGCAAGGACCCAGAAGAGGAGGTTTTAGAGGAACCTGTTTCCAATGTGTGGAGGAAGGGTATCAAGCATATGAGTGTCTACAACATCAAGGAAGGACAAATAGAAGACCTAAAGGCAATGCACGAGTTGCACATGTAAACAAAGATGCACATTCTAAGCATTCTGAAGATGCTGAAAGGGGAGAAACCCTAGTTGTCAGAAGAACCTTACTAAATGAGGAGAAAGAACTCAATCAGAGGAAGAGTTTATTCCGTACAAGGTTTAAATGTGAAGGTAAGTGTTGTGATATTATTATTGACAATGGAAGCACTAATAATCTTGTTTCAGAGGAGATGGTTGACAAGTTGAAGTTGACAAGAAGAAAGCATCTGCATCCATATCAGATTGCTTGGTTTTAGAAGGACCATAGAGCTTTGGTCAATGAGTAGTGTTTAGTGAAGTTCAAGATTGGTGACTACCATGATGAGGTGTTGTGTGATATCATACTAATGGATGCATGTCATATGCTGTTGGGGAGGCTGTGGCAGTATGATAGGAGCACTATCCATGATGGTCGTGCAAACACATATTCCCTAACAAAGGATGGAGTTCATCATAAGTTGAAGCCCTTGAAGGAGGTGGAAGAAAAGGTATGTAGTGCTACCAGAATTTGCCTAGTAGGTGGTAGGAAATTTTTGGAGGGTATGAAGCATGAGTGTCATTGCTTTGCATTGATTCCTAAGATTCATCAAGAGAACTTTGAAGATGTACCAGCAGAAGTTTTAGATATGCTGGAAAAGTTTCAGGACATTATCTCTGATAATGTACCAAAAAGTTTACCACCAGTAAGGAAGATAAGTCATCAAATGGATTTGATACTAGGAGCCAGTTTGCCAAACAAGGCAGCTCATAGAATGACCCCTGTAGAGAGTGAAGAGTTGAACATACAAGATTAGGAGTTGTTGAGGAAGGGACTAATAAGGGAGAGCCTAAGTCCATGTGCGGTACCTGCAGTACTAGCACCAACGAAGGATGGAGAATGGAGGATGTGTACAGACTCTTGAGCCATCAATTAGATAATGATCAAGTATAGATTTCCATTGTGAAGAATGGATGACATCATGGATTGTTTGAGTGGAGCCAAGTACTTCAGGAAAATTGACCCAAAGAGTGGGTATCACTAGATCCGTATCAGAGAAGTGTTAGATTTAGAGCAGACAACTGAGAGGGGTGGTGAATCAGTTGTACAAAACTTTCTTCCAATTAAACACTTAACTTCACTTTGTAATTCAGTAGCACAATGATAAATCAATCATGAAAACATAGTGCAATGAATTAAGAGCAGAAACACATTAACACATGAGACACTAAGATTTTGACATGGAAAACCTGGTTAAGGGAAAACCCACAAGGTGATTAACCCAAGATTGTATTCTCTATTAGAAGAATAGAAAGAACAAATGGCACATGCCAATTAGGGCTCACTACCCGAGCACACTACTCACAAGAGGCCCACTGCCTACAAGAGACACATTGTCTACAAAGAAATAAGTATCACATACTTTGAACTAGAGAATAGCATCTTCACCATGCTTGAATTAGTTCCATTTAAGCCCAATACTTCTGCTCTGCCTTTCACTCTCCTCCTTGCTACCACACACTCATCTCCACAAGGACACCTTTAAAATGAATTCACAATCCCTCATTTATACAAGACATCAACTTAGGAATGATCATCTAAGTCGGTAAACATCAACAAGAACATTTGCAGGATGTGTAACTCATCCGGTCGGCCAATCTTAGGAAGAACACCATCATCTGGAAGTTATTCCTCAATTGCGAGCTCCAACTCCAATGCGAACCACCAACACGAATTGGACATAATCCAAAGACCTCCACAAGCTTGCCTGAATCACCAAGAACATCCACACTTCATCTGCTTACTAAAATCCTTCTCCCCTTCATCCAGAACCCCAAGAACATAGTCTATCATTACTGTCATAAAGGAATAGATGCTTGCAGACCTTCAAACCACGAATCAATCAAGTTGATACTTCACAAAGACTTCCTAAACACTCCCTCAAATCTTCAGAACAAGATACTGCATTTCTGGATCTCATCAGACCTATCTGTATCACTTTGTCACCACTGAACATCTACTAGAACCAGTTCTACTTGAGCGGCCACAACTTTTTTTGATCTTCATAAAAACCTCTAAAATCTCTACTGGACCACCTTAAGACACATATCTACAAACCCTTTAAACCGTATCCTCTAATCCTCATCCTATCTTGGACTTTTAGCTTATTGTCATCACTATTCTTTACTGTACCTGATTAAGACTAATTTTCTCAATATCCTTAGCACACAGCTCATCCAATCCTTATCATTAATGCAATAGGAGTATGTTGATATCAATGACAACACCGGTTAGGCCCATACTTGCAACAATCTCCCCCTTTGTCATTGATGGCAACATATGATGTGAAAAATTGTTTTAACCATCAAGACAAGAATTTCTCCTCACTGTCACAACTCCCCCTATCAGCAACAACCATTCACATGTCTTCTCTCCCTTTACTGCTCCCCCTTTGATCAACACCCACTTGTTTTTCACATCTCTTCTCTCCCCCTTTGACATCAATGGCAAAGGGCACATACTTGCAATTCCACCACTTTAGAATCATACCTGCTGCTCCCCCTGAGTAGCAGCTCCCCAACATCAATCTAGACCACAGGATGTGACTATGATATCCACCGGATTGATGCACATCAATGCACCTTAGTTCATCACTGGAGGTGCAATAACCCCTAACTTCTCCCTAAGATACTCAAAAGAGTTCTTAGGTAGAGGTTTAGTAAAGATGTCTGCAATCTGATCCTTGGAAGGCACAAACTCCAATCTGACTTCATTCTTGTTCACTTGCTCTCTCAAAAAGTGAAACTTGATGGATATGTGTTTAGTCTTTAAATGCAACATTAGATTCTTAGATATATTTATTGCACTTGAATTATCATAGAAGATTGTGATAGGTTCCTCATACTCCACTTTGATATCTCTTAGCATCTGCTTCATCCACAAAACTTGAGTGCAACTACCTGTTGTTGCAATATATTTTGCTTCAGTTGTAGACAGAGATATTGCCTCTTGTTTCTTGCTTAGCCAAGAAACCTATCTCCTCCCTAAAAAGAATGCTCCACCACGAGTACTCTTCCGATCATCCACATCTCCTACCCAATCTGCATCTATATATGCATGAAGAGAGAAATCATGATCTCTGGGATACCACAGACCACACTCAACTATCCCTTTTAGATATCTAAAAATCCTCTTGATTGCCATGACATGAGATTCTCTAGGATCAGCCTAGAATCTAGCAACAAGACTAATAACCTGCATAATGTCTGGTCTAGTTTGAGTGAGATACAATGGTCCTCCAATCATTGACCTATACTTTGTCTGATCAACCTTAGGAGAGTCATCATCTTTGCTCAACTTACATCCAATTGCCTTGAGAGTATTCATTGGTTTTGAGTCTTTCATCCCAAATTTTTTCAACAATTCTTTCACATATTTGGACTGAGAAATGAAGATTCCTTTCTTTGTTTGAGTGATTTGCAAACCCAAAAAGAAATTCATTTCCCCAAGCATGGACATCTCAAATTGACTTATCATTTGATTTGCAAAGCTTTTACACATACTATCTCTTCCTCCAAAAATCATATCATCAACAAACACTTCAATAATCAAAATATTTTCATGATCAATTTTGAAATACAAATTACTGTCAGCAATACCTTTGTTAAATCCAATCTTCAAAAGATGCTTATCCAATCTTTCATACCAGGCTCTTGGGGCTTGCTTCAGTCCATATAGTGCTTTCTTCAACTTGCAGACCATATCACCATGATCAGACAATTGAAATCCATCCAGTTGCTCTATGTACACTTCTTCTTCCAAGTCACCATTTAGGAAGGTGGACTTGACATCCATCTGATATACCTTGAAATCCTTGAAGGCAGTAAAGGTAAGGAATAATCTGACTGCTTCAATTCTTGCCACTGGAGCAAACGTTTCTTCAAAATCAACTCCTATTTGAGAGTAACCCTTGCAGACCAATCTGGCTTTATTTCTGATTACTTCACCAACTTCATTCAGTTTGTTCCAGAAGACCCATTTTGTTCCAATCACATTCTTATTTCTAGGTCAAGGAACAAGATCCCAAGTGTGATTTTTCTCAATTTGCATCAGCTCCTCCTCCATTACTTTAGTCTAGTTTTCATCATTGCAATCTTCATTCACTGTCTTAGGTTTGATCTTTGAAATCAGACAATACTCTTCTGAATCTTAAGAAATTCGCCTTCTTGTTTGTACTCCTTTGCTTTTATCACCTATGATCTGATCTTCAGAGTGGTATAGTCTTACATACCTAGGAACTTTGGGAAATTCTTGCACTTCTGATTCTTGATCAGGCTCATTGAAACTCATCTCTTCTTCCTAATTTACTAGATTAGTTTGGATCTGACTTATAGAGGAGGCTTGGACTCCTTGAATCAGAACACCATTCTGATCATCTTCATCATATTCATAAAACCTTGAGGGTTTTTTAATTCCTTCATCAACCTTCACATTTCTACTTTTCATCATTTTTCTTAGTCTCTTTTTATAACACCGGTATGCTTTGCTATGAGTAGAGTAACCCAAGAATATTCCTTCATCACTTCTAGTATCAAACTTTCATATATCTTCATCTATTTTGATGTAACACTTGCTACCAAAGACTCTGAAATACCTCACAATAGGAGTGATGCCAAACCAAAGTTCATAAGGAGTCTTACCAGTATTACTTCTAATTTGAAGTCGATTGAGTGTATAGACTGCAGTACTGACAGCTTCTCTCCAATAGACTTGAGGAACATTTGCTTCCATCATCATGGTCCTAGATGCTTCCTGGATGGTCCAGTTCTTTCTCTCAACTACTCCATTCTGCTGTGGAGTCCTAGGAGCAGACAATTGTCTCTTAATTCCATGTTTCTCATAGAAATCTATGAAATCACCAGATGTGAATTCTCCACCTCTATCAGACCTCAGAAATTTTAATTTTAATTTGGTTTCATTCTCTACCATAGACTTGAATATTTTGAATTTCTCAAGAGCTTCTGATTTCTCTTTTAGAAAGGTTACCCACATCATCCAGGAATAGTCATCAATTAGTAACATGAAGTATCTATCACCTTGCACACTCCTGATTCTTGCTGGACCACAAAGATCATTATGAACTAAGTCCAATAATCTGAAGGAGGATTGTTCCTTGCTTTTGAATGAGACTCTACTTTGTTTTCCCAACTGACATTCCTTGGACAAACTATTTGTAGGCTTCACCAATTTTGGAAGATCTCTTATAGCCTGAGTATTACTTTTCTTGATGATATTATCAAAATTCACATGACACATTCTCCTATGCCATAACCAACTCTGATCAACTTGAACAAATAAACAACTTTTACCAGTACCAATTAAATGGAAGATGTTACCTTTTGTTTGGGTACCGGATGCAATCTTTGTTCTGAAACTCTCAAAGATCTTGCATTTCCCATTCTTGAATATGAGATCATAGCCTTTGTCCACCAACTGTCCAACATTGAGAAGATTGTGTTTCAATCCTTCAACATACAGTACATTACCAGTTTTGTTCCTTCCATCAAAAGAAATAGTTCCTCTACCTCTGATTCTACCAGTAGAATTATCACCAAATTTTACCACTCCTCCTTCATACCTTTCCAAATCTATGAACTTACTTTTGTCACCTGTCATATGGTGAGAGCATCCACTGTCAATGACCCAATCATCCTTTTCTTCAACTTGGACAACCAGAGCTCTTTCTACAACTTTATGATTGACATATTCAGAGGGCATTGGATCTTCTTCCTTGATGGCAATGAACACCTAGTCACTTCCGGATTTATCTCTTGTCTCTGATTCATCATCTGTTACTCCTTCATTATCATCTTCCTCATGAACATAGTAAAAGTTCTTTTGGAACCTTGATCTATTAGGATTTGGCCTTGAAAATCTTTTTGGACACTTTGAGGAAAAATGACTAATCTTATTGCAGTTAAAACACTTAAAAGGCAATTTTCCTTCATACTTACCAGATCCTCTTGGTAGTCTTTTTGTAATAAGGGCTTCAAGTTGAGCAGTTTCTACTTCCTCTTCTTCTAGGTCTTTTCTTTCTTTTTTATACCATGAGAGTTTCCTTAAAGAGTTCTCTCCCAGATCAAACCTTTGTTTACCTTTAACAGAGGCACTAGCTTTGAATGTAGATTCAGTCTTAGGAGGGGCATCTCCAAACTCAATCATTTCAAATGCAGCTAATTTACTAGCCAATTGATCTCTTGTGATAGTTGTATGGGCTTTGAATTCTTCAATGGTAGCAACCTTGATTTTATAAGAAGCGGGAAGGGATCTGAGAATTTTGCCAACAATCTCATTTTCATCCAAGACTCCACCAGCATTTCTAATTCCACAAACAAGCTCATTTACTCTTGGCATAAAAGTAGTGATATTTTCATCTTCTCTCATCTTCAGATTTTTGAATTTTCCTTTCAGACTTTGTAACCTTGCACATTTAACATACTTGTCTCCTTCATGTAGAAGTTCCAGTTTTTCCCAAATCTCAAAAGCAGTTGGTAGGTCAATAACATTTGAAAGCTCTGAATTGGATAATGTGCTTAGAAGAGTTTCTATAGTATGTAGATTGTTTTCAGCATCTGTGATTTCATTTGGGGTTTTTGGACCACCCTGTGGAGGTGTATACTTTGTTGTAACCATGGTCCAGTATGCCATTCCCATACATTGCAAGTGACATTTCATACGACCTTTCCAAAGATTAAAATTGGTTCCATCAAACTTTAGACTATCCTTCTTGTAATACGTCATTCTGGATCTCCTCAAGCGGTTAAGCTCCTTTTAGAGGAACTTTGCTCTGATACCAATTGTTAGATTTAGAGCAGACAACTGAGAAGGGGGGTGAATCAGTTGTACAAAACTTTCTTCCAATTAAACACTTAACTTCACTTTGTAATTCAGTAGCATAATGATAAATCAATCATGAAAACATAATGCAATGAATTAAGAGTAGAAACACATTAACACATGAGACACCAAGATTTTGACGTGGAAAACCTGGTTAAGGGAAAAACCACAGGGTGATTAACCCAAGATTGTATTATCTATTAGAAGAATAGAAAGAACAAATGGCACATGCCAATTAGGGCTCATTACCTGAGTACACTGCTCACAAGAGGCCCACTGCCTACAAGAGACACATTGTCTACAAAGAAATAAGTATCACATACTTTGAACTAGAGAATAACATCTTCACCATGCTTGATTCAATTCCATTTAAGCCCAATACTTCTGCTCTGCCTTTCGCTCTCCTCCTTGCTACCACACACTCATCTCCACAAGGACACCTTTAAAATGACTTCGTAATCCCTCATTTATACAAGACATCAACTTAGGAATGATCATTTAAGTCAGCAAACATTAACATGAACATCCGCAGGATGTGTAACTCATTCAGTTGGCCAATCTTAGGAAGAACACCATCATTTGGAAGTTATTCCTCAATTACAAGCTCCAACTCCAATGCAGACCACCAACACAAACTGGACACAATCCAAAGACCTCCACAAGCTTGCCTGAATCACTAAGAACATCCACACTTCATCTACTTACTGAAATCCTTCTCCCCTTCATCCAGAACCTTAAGAACACAGTCTGTCATTACTGTCATAAAGGAATAGATGCTTGCGAACCTTCAAACCAAAAACCAATCGAGTTGATACTTCACAAAGACTTCCTAAACACTCCCTTAAATCTGTAGAATAGGATACTGCATTTCTAGATCTCACTGGACCTATCTGTATCACTCTGTCACCACTGAACATCTACTGGAACTGGTTCTACTTTAGTAGCCACAACTTCCTCTGATCTTCATGCGGACCTCTGAAATCTCTACTGGACCACCTTAAGACACATATCTACAAACAGTTTAAACCGCATCCTCTAATCCTCATCCTATCTTGGACTTTTACCTTACTGTCATCACTATTCTTCATTATTCCTAATTGAGACTAATTTTCTCAATATCCTCAACACACAGCTCATCCAATCCTTATCATTAATGCAACAGGAGTATGTTGACATCAATGACAACACTGGTTAGGCCCATACTTGCAACAAGAAGGAGATGAATGGAAGACAACCTTCAAGACAAAGGAAGGTTTGTATGAGTGTTTAGTCATGCATTTGGGCTAACCAATGCACCGAGCACATTCATGCAGCTCATGAACGAGGTACTGAAAGAATTTTTGGGAAGTTTTGTTATTATTTATTTGGATGATATTTTGATTTTTAGTAAGACTTGGGATGAGCATCTGATGCATATCAGAAGAGTTCTAGAGAAGCTGAGGGAGGAGAAGTTGCTGATCAATCTAAAGAAATGTAGTTTTGCAAAGAAGGAGTTGGTATACCTGGAATTTGTTGTCTCAGAGGAAGGTCTTAAGATGGACCCAAAAAAAGTAAGGGCTATCATTGAATGGCCTACACTAAGGAGTGCAACGGAGGTAAGATCTTTTCATGGTTTCGCAAGTTTTTATAGAAAGTTTATCAGGAATTTTAGTAGCATTTGTGTACCCCTAACTGAGACAATGAGAGGGGATAGAAAAGAGTTTAGATGGACTAAATGAGTAGACAAGAGCTTTGATACATTGAAGCAGAAAGTCATAGAACACCCTGTTTTGGCACTTCCAAATTTCAATAAGGTATTTCAGGTAGATTGTGATGCTAGTGGTAGTGGTATAAGAGTTGGTTTGAGCCAAGAAGGTAAGCCCATTGCCTATTTTAGTGAGAAGCTTAATGATGCCAAGAAAAAATATTTTGTTTATGATCAGGAATTTTATGCAATAGTTCAGGCTTTGAAGAAATGGAGACATTATTTGTTGCCAAAAGAGTTTGTTTTATATACTGATCATTAGGCTTTGCAGTATCTTAATAGTCAAGGAAAGTTGAACCAAAGACATTTAAAATGGGTTGAGTTTTTGTAGAGCTATACTTTTGTTTTGAAGCACAGGAGTGGGAAGTCCAACAGAGTTGTAGATGCCTTGAGTAGAAGGCAAAATTTGTTGACAAAAATGAAGATAGAAGTTGTTGGATTCGATGAGCTCAAAAGTTTGTATCTTGAGGATCTAGATTTTGTAGAGGCCTGGAAAGCTTGTTTGGAACCTGTTACTTTGGATGAGACAAAATGGTTAGATTTCATAATCCAAGATGGCATGTTGTTTAGAGGAAACTAGTTGTACATTTCAAGGAGTTCCATGAGAGAGAACCTGATTAAGGAGAAGCATAGTGGAGGATTGGCTGGACACTTTGGTCGAGATAAGACCATTGCTATTATTGGTGAAAATTATTATTGGCCACAATTACAGCAGGATGTGAGGAAATTTGTGCAGAGTTGCAGAGTATGTCAGATGGAAAAAGGAGCAAGTCAGAGCACAGGTTTATATCAATCATTACCTGTACCAGAGAAGCCATGGGATGATATCAGTATGGATTTTGTTCTTGGTTTACCAAGGACATAGAGAGGACATGATTATATTTTTGTGGTGGTGGATAGATTCTCGAAGATGGCACATTATATTCCTTGCAGGAAGACTAACGATGCTGTTCATATTGCTGAATTATTTTTCAGAGAGGTGGTGAGATTACACGGTCTACCAAAAAGCATAGTTTCAGATCGAGATACCAAGTTTGTTAGTTATTTTTGGAGGACATTGTGGTAGAAGTTGAAGATAGATTTGAAGTTCAGTTCTGCACACCATCCACAGACTGATGGATAGACAGAAGTGGTGAATAGGAGTTTGGGTAACTTGCTACGATGCTTAGTAGGAGATAAGCCCAAGGGATGGGATTTGACTTTTCCATAGGCAGAATTTGCTTACAACAATTCCATCAATAGGATTACTAGTAAATCACCATTCTAGATTGTATATGGGAATAGTCCAAGAAATGCTTCAGAGTTAAGAAAGTTGGACAAAGGAGAAAAGACAAGTATTGAAGCTGAAGACTTTGTAGAACATCTGAAGAATTTGCATGAAGAGGTGAGAAAGCACATTAATAAGATGAATATTCAATACAAGGCTAAGGCAGATCAGAAGAGGAGGTATAAGGAGTTCCAAGTAGGAGATGAAGTCATGGTTCACTTGAGAAAAGAAAGGTTCCCAATTGGAACATATAATAAGTTGAAAATGAAGAAATTTGGACCATGCAAAATCCTAAAGAAGCATGATTTAGGAAATGCATATGAGGTAGAGTTGCTAAGTGGGATTAATATTTCCCATGTGTTCAACATTGCTGATTTAACAGAATATCATGAGGGTTGCATAGAGGATGGAACAACAGAAGAACAGTGGAGAATTTCGTCTACTTCAATGGAGGAGATAGAAGAGATCTTAGATAGCTATGTGGGAAGTACTCAGGACATGCAATATGAAGAATATCTGGTGAAATGGAAAGGAAGACCTGTTGAAGATTCTTCTTGGTTATCTAAGGTAGAGGTTGACTGTTTGGGTTTTCCTCACACAAACACCTGAGACGTGACAGGGTCACTTCTTAAATTACCCTAGGTGTCTAATGTAAGAGCATCCAGTGGTGTAAGGGCAATCTTGCATCACCCAAAAAAGATGTGTTTCAAAATTATTTTTGTTCTTTCCATTTCTTTTCAAAATTTGTGGTTCTGGTTCCATAATCGCCTAAATAATGATGTAGAACTTTCAGTTTTTCCAAACTGCTAAAAATAGTAACCTGCTATTCTTAGAAAGTTTGCATTTGGGTATGGATTGAAGTCAAAATTTATAGGAAGTTACATAATAGAAATATAAGACCTTTGGCAAAGGAATCACGTGAAGATCATTTGCGAGCTGAAAGATATTAAAGTTTCTGTTTCCCAAAAAAATTCCTGAAAATTATTCAAATTCATGATTGAGGCACTAAATGGCCTTGTACGGGCCTGAAAAATGGCCAGAACCAGCAAAGCTAGTTCTTAGCACGTAGAGCACTCCATGAGCTTTCTAACACATAAAATAGTTCGGCAATCAGACTCCCGGATCAAAAGTTATGGCTCCCGGAAGTTGACCTATTTTTGGAGGGAGATGCAAATTTCGAAATTAGGTTGTTGGCCACCAAGAGGCTATTAATAACCATTTTTGGGAACCCTGGGCAGTGGTAGAGTTAAGGGGGCAAGTGTAAAGTCAAGAATAGGTGGGAAAACAGAAACCCTAGCTGATTTGGGGTTACAGAAGGCTGAAGATTCTAGAGTCTTGAGGTTGGGAAAACTATAATGTGTTACAGCCAGTAGAGGATTCATCTTCTGATTGTAATTGAACTTCTGTAATGTAATGAGTTGCCCAGATCAATAAAAGAAAGTTCTATTTTCTATGTTCAGTTTCTATTGTTGTGTGTTTTGTGATTTACCCCCTTCATCATTTGCAAAAAATGAAACTCTGTATTTCTGACATATGCTCAATGTAGCTTCACATGACATAATTCTAGTTCAGGATCATGACAACAGTTGCAAATCCATGGATGATTTACAGATAAAATTTGTATCTTTTTAGTGTATATTTCTCTATAACTCTTCACAGATATATGTTTCTGATAACTATCTTAGCTTACTTAGCAATTTTTTTTATATTCTATTGAAAGTATTTGTCACTATAGCTAAGTTATCTTGACTATGACAGTCTCCTATGACATATGTACTATTTTAGACATGAATGAATCTTAGATATGAATAAGATTAGCTCTGTACTATTCAGTATGTACACCCCGAGCATGCCCTTGTAGGTTATTCATAGCATTTTCATCAGCTTCTATACTTTGTCAAATACATGACTGTAGCTATTCATTATGGACAAAATGTATGAGATATGGCATGCTTTGTGATCATTTACTCTTCATGTTTGATATTACAGTTGCCTTGCTTCTATTCATTGATGAATATGACACTGTACATTATTGTTGATCTGAGTTTAACTGTCATCTTATTTATGACTATTCTTGTCATTTGATGCTCCTTGAATGTATAGTTATGACTTGTACTTTTGAAAGTATGACTGTCCTTCTGTCTTGTCCACTGTATCATTCTCTTTGACTACTATGATAGACATGACTTGATTATCTCATTTTAGCTTCTAATCTCAAAACAATTGATTGTCTTCATTCATTAAATGATTGTTCCTAGATATGTTTTGGGATCGTTAGACTATTTTGAAAAAATCATACTTATGACTATAATGACCTCTTCTAACAATCCATTGATTGTATTTCCTTTGCTAGACTATACCATTTGCTGGCTATCTTAACCATTCTATCTACATTTCCACTATTGTCATGCCTGTGTCACTGTATTGGTCTCTGCTCACTATATTACTGTCATGATAATATTGTAATTGCTTCCTTGTTTAGACTGTCCTCCTTAGACAATTAAGATGATGATCAAAAGGTGTCAAAAACTATAGCAAAAGCTAATAATCATGACATTGAAATAGATCTTGTCTTTGCATCCTCATTGCTTCCTATCCACTGATGGATTGCTACTTCAACTTGACTGTTCATTGTGGATGAAGATGATTGTCTTTCTTAAACTATTATGACAGTGTTAAAGACTGTCTTATGCATGATAACTACAGTTGTAAAACCTTCCCTTTGTCTACAGTTACATGATATGTTTGTCAAGGCTCATGACTGTGAATACTTGCTGCTCCTTGTCAAAGGTTGCAAACCTTATGAAGGATGGACTCTTGTCACTATATTTTAAACTCTTCATGATACTTTGCATCCATGCAATTTTTTGACAGTCTGTAACATGATACATTGTACCCTCTTGCATTACTATACCTTCAAAGTTGTCTGTGTTTGATAACTGTTGATGATTGTACATTGTTTCTGCTATTATGATGCATGTCATTTGCTATTCCTGTCCTATAGGTGACTACCTGTTTTCCATGACTTTTATGTCAATTGTCCTCCTTGCATCTATAATAAATACATATGAAATGCTTTTGTAATACTTATAAGCTAGGCTCAACCCTTGTGGGAGCCACATTTTCCCCACTCATAATATAGTCTAATGAATCACTTAGAAACACAATTTCACCTGTATCTGCACATGAAGCAAACTTGTTAGAAAATAAATGCATACTTTGGATGTGTTTGATGACTTTCTTGTTTTCTAGGACATCCAAAGTATACATTTCTTGTTTAATGCATTTGAGGAGCAGTTTATGCATGCATAGGTACTTGTTCATGTTAGGTTAGGGGCCATTCAGTGCTTAGAGTATTACTCTAACACCATTTTTTTGCCAGATGTAGGAAATAGAGATGACATGGACTAGGAAGGACAAAGACAACTTGGGGCAATAGGACAACACACCTGAACCAGAACTAGTCATTCTCAAGCAATGATTGGCCTCTACCCTTACATGCACATGCTTTTACTTTTACTTATTCATGTATAAATTGTTTCTTGAATTTCATTGAATAAGAAAGTTAATCTCACGGTTTGTGTGAGATAATGTACATTTTACATTCAATAAAGATTATTTATTTGTTTAAAAAAGAATTTGTATAAATCTTTCTTATGTTACATACACTTGGATAAATGCAGTAATTTGATAATCATAATCTTTTAAATTATTTCATTTATGCACTTGAATGTAATGTAATAAGGATCAGATAAATGTACCTTTTAGACTTTGAATCAAAGCTCTACCTGAATGAGTTGTAGTGAAATTTAGGTAACATTTCTGGTGACATCTGCTATATGTTTGCTTGCTAAACATCGGACCAGCTACCTAGACCTTATCCATTGGGCACAGGGTCACTCAGAGACTTCAAAATACTTTAGACAAATATTTTTGACTTCTGTAACTCAGCAGGATAGCAGTGAAAGACACTTGGAAACCTAACTAAAAAGCAAAATGCAAAAAGCAACCTATCTAATTGTGTTGGACAACACTTAGAGAAAACAAAAAGGCATCTAGACCATTATACAACAACACTTATTGAAAGCAAGAAACCTAACCTACTATTCACAAGGCAATTTAGACCTCAAAACACCTTTTCAAGTGTATCCCATTAACTGGGATAGGTAAGTTTTCTCCATCTATGCTTGATAACTGAAATGCATTATGCTCTTTGCAACCAGTAATGATAAACAAGCCACTCCACATGTTGTCAAACTTGGAGTGCTTGCCTGGCCTGCTTTTCAACTCATCCCATTTGAGTACCATATCACCCTCCCTAAAAATTCTGGGAGTGGCTTTCTTTTCAAAGACTCTTTTTGTTTGAAGATGATAATACTCCATAGCTTTCATAGCTTTATCTCTGATTTCCTCAAGCTCCATAAGATGAGCATATCTAACAACCATTGGATCTTCTTCTTCAAACATTTCCAACTGATTCATCATATCAAGAGCTGGCAGCTCAATAGATAAAGGTAGCCTTACCTCTTTTCCATAAACTAACATATATGGAGAGTTTCCAATACACCTTTTGGGACTTATTCTATCTGCCCATAGAGTAGATTTCAGATTGATGTGTCAGGTCCTCTGGTTATCCTCCATTGTTCTTTTAATAATCCTTATGAGATTCTTATTTGTGGATTCTGCCAAACCATTACCCCGTGGGTAATAATTTGATGAAGTATTTAAATAAATGCCATTCTTTCAACCTAGTCAATTACCCTCAATCCAATGAAGGCTAAAGCATTGTCTAAAATGATTGATTCAGGTACTCCAAATTTGGATACTAAATCATAATAAAAGTTTAAAACAACATTCTCATTAGCTTCTTTCAAAGCCATTGCTTCAGTCCATCTTGTGAAATAGTCTATTGATGTGAGTACCCACCTATGACCTGCACTTGATGGTGGGTTAATGGGACCTATAAAATCAATGCCCCATCTCATGAAGGGCCGTTCCACTTGAATTGGCTGTAGAGGTAAAGTTGGCAGCCTCTCTTTGCCTACAAAAATGGCACATTTTACACATTTTTTGGCCCATGCATAGGCATCTTTGAATAAGATGGGCCAATAATAGCTAGCTCACATTATTTTCTAGGAAGTCATTCTTGGGGCAAAATGACTCCCTACTATTCCATCATGGAACTCATAGAGCACTTTGTCAATCTAATCATTATCAATGCATCTTAACAGTACACCATTAAAATCTTTTCTGAAAATAATATCATTGATTAAAACATAAGGAATGGACTGTAGTCTAAAATATATCCTTTTAGCTCTATCTAAACCTATTGGGCACTCACTAGTTTGTAGAAAATGAGTTATGTCTTTAACCCAACTTGTTCCAACTATTGTTGTATCATTCTGAGGTACATCTTCAATGATCAGAAACACCTCTTCCTCCTTTTCTATTTCATTTTTAGACCTAGTAGCAAGTTGTTCACTAAGTCCTCTATCCATAACAAGCTTAGTTATCTTGATATCCATGTCATACTCCATGACTTTGGTAATCCAACCAGCCCTCTTCTCATTGACATCCTTGCTTAAAAGAAACTCTTTCACACCAGGGTGATCAACCATCAAATGTACTTTGTTGTTAGAAATAAGATGCCTAAACTTCTTTAAGCTCTTAACAACTGTAAGAACATGCTTTTCAATAAAACTATACCTTTGTTCATAATCCTCTAGTCCTTGACTAAAGAAAGCAATTGGCTATTCAAAACCTTCATTTTGCTGTTGTACCAGAATTGCAGAAATTGTATCTATGCTGCCATAAGCATACAAAATGAAATCTTTTGAGAAATTGGGATTTACCAGAGTTGGTGCAGTTGATAAAGCTTCTTTTATGGACTCAAAACTAAGTTTGGCCTCTTTTGTCCAGCTGAAACCTACATTTTTCTTTAACATAGAAGTCATTGGCTTCAATAAATTTGCAATATCATGTATAAATCTTCACAGAAAATTAATTTTGCCTATAAAACTTTGCAGCCCTTTCTTGTGGCTAGGTAAAGGCAGCTCCAGAATAGCTTTCACTCTTTTTGTATCAATGCTAACTCCCTATTTTAACACAATGTGTCCTAGAAGCTTACCTTCATGAACAACAAAAATGCATTTTTTGGGATTGAGAGATATACCAAATTCTCTACATCTCTCAAACACTTGTTTTAGATGGGATAAATGCTCAGTTGCATCCTTAGAGAAAATTGTGATGTCATCAAGGTATACAAGTACCAATTTATAAAGTAAACCTTTAAAAGCCATATCCATGGCTCTCTGAAAAGTAGAACCAGCATTTGATAGACCAAAAGGCATTCTTTTATAGGCCATGGTGCCCCATTTTATGGTAAAAGCAGTTTTAAATTGATCCTCCTACTTGACTAAAACTTGATTATAACCTGAATATCCATCAAGTAAGGAGAATCTTTCTGAACCAACCACTACTTGCAGAATTGGCTCCATTGAGGGAAGCGGGTAGTGATCTTTCAAGGAGGCTCTATTAAGGTCTTTAAAGTCAAAACAAAGCCTAATTTCTCCATTCTTCTTCCTTATAGGAAAATGATTAGAGACCTAGGATGTATGCTTGATCGGGAAAATAATATTTCCCTCAATCAGCTTGATTAACTCCTTAATCATTAGAGGCTCAAGCTTTGGGTTCAAGGGTCTCTGATTCTCCCTTACAGGTTTAGCTTTGGCTCTAATTCGATGGTATGTTGGGCAATTTGGGGATCAAACCCCTTTAAATCTGAATAATCCTAGGCAAATACATCTTCAAATTCTTGGCAAAGAGAAACAAATGCTTTCCCATATTTAGGGGAATAGATCTTACCAATTTTGAGGAGCTTACCTTTGAAAATTTCTAGCTCCTCATAATGTTCTTCTTTGACCTGCATGCTAGTCTTGTTCTTTTTCAGCTAATCATTAGTGCCAAAAATGGATTCCAAGGTGACTAATCCCTTCGGCAGCTTGTTAGTCCTCAATTGAATGACTTGATCTTCATCATACTGCTACTTATACTTGCCTCGATTCACTACAGAGAAAGTTCATCTTCCTCTAATAGAAAATGTAACACCTACTCATCACTTTTAAACACTTGCCAATGAATGTTATTGTCAGGGATAGAAGGCCTAGCAACAATCTTCACATGTGGTTGTACCTTTTCCCTCTAAATATCACTAGGAATATCAAATTAAGACCCAATTGTAGCTAACCTATCTACATGATTATTTTGACTTCTTGGAATAGAAACTAGATTAGAGGAATCAAAATCCTCAATCATGTCCCACAACCTATGCTTACAACATTTCAAAACATCATTTTTTGTAACATGCAGCCCTCTCACTTGATTTACAATAAGTTCACTGTCACCATATACCTACAAGTAGCCAATCTTTCTTTTTCTTGCCCATTGCAAACCTTGAATTAATCCTTCGTATTTAGCAGTGTTATTAGTACATTAGAAAGAAAAATGGAAAGCAAAATAATATCTGTCACCTTGTGGGGACACAAGCATTACACCTCCACTAGACCCATTCCTACTCCTAGAGCCATCAAAGTACATTTTCCATAACTCATTTTGTTGTTCTATCAGTTGTTCTGTACTTTTTACAAGGTTTAGTATTGTTGTTTCAGGTTCATGTAGCATATAAACACCCATACCAGTTTCCTGAATGTGTTCATTAGGATTATCCACAATGTTTTCTACTGCCCACTCCTTTAATGGCACTTCTGGTACACTTTTAGCTTGCAGCTCTTGTGCAGTAGCAAACTCACTATCATCAGAAATAATGCAATTGGCATTAATTGCACTTGGCACATAAAGTTCAATATGATCTTTGGCAAGTAACTCAGATTTGGTAGTCACTTTTGTACCATACTGGGTCGTAAAAAACATGTGGGACCAATCTGAGGACAAATATCCTCCTATTCTGGCAGTGAACTCCCTTGATAAACACATGGCAAAATGAGGGGGTAAATCAATGACATACACCTCCTGGGAACTAGAGATATTTGGTCAAGAATGTAATGTAAGACCTAAATCCTTAATCACACCTACAGTGCTGACAAATGTACCATCTAGCTGGAGTACACCCTTTTTAAGGGGCTGGTATTTTAGTCCTAGCTAGTCAGCAATTTGTTTTGGCATTACAAAACTACTTGCACCACTATCCACTATGCAATTATGTACTAATTTGTCTCCTATTATCAATGATACATAAAATGGAAGTGGTATAGTACCCTTACTTTGCTGTTTACTATTGTCCTGGGATGAATTTGTAAGGACAGCCTTAGTTGGGTCAACTGTTGCATTATTTGACACTTTTAAATCAGATAAACCAGATTCTAGCATGTCCTTTTGACCTGGGATGGCTAAGGAATCCCACATGGATATTGTCACATTAATTTTCTTCATGTTTTCAATGATATTAAAAGGTGAAGTAATATTTACCTTTTGATGTGACTTTGTAGCAGCAGGATCAACCTGAATATGAGGCTGTTCTTTGGCAGCTCCTTGAACATTTCTTTGCAAAATACAAAGGATTTGTGATGTAGAAGGATTAGCAGATTCTTTCCCTTTATTTGCTGCTTGTTCTATCTCATAACCCCTCTTTTTGGGTCTTGTGTTTGCTGCAACTGAAGTATCATCTATGTTTACACTGCAAAACTCATCTCCCTGCTAGTTAAGAAAGGAAGTATCATTTTGAAGTTGTTCTTGTTACTATATAGCCCCATCATTAAGTGTATTTGACTATGAAAATGCAACATTTTGTACCATTAAGGCCTGATTTATAACTCCATTTGAACAGGTTGCCTAACTGTGTGGCTGATTACAATGAAAACACCAGTCATATTCAGTTGCAAGGTTATTTTGGACCAGAACAAGGTCTCTAACTGCATTAATTAGTGCAAGATTATAAGGCTAAAAAGGCCTTTGGTTTACATTCTACCTTGTACCTTGATAATTGCCTTGATAAGGTGGCCTATTAGCTTGGTATGGCTAGTTTTGACCTTGATAAGGTTGATTCTACCCCTAGTTCACTTGCTGATATGGTTGTTTATTTTGTGACTGCTACTTTTTTATATTCACTAGCTCATTTCCAAAATTTGTTAGAATATTCTCAATCTTTTGTTGGCTATTTTTTATCTCTCTTAACTCTTGTGATGAGCTGGAAGCAGTAGGCTCAGGGTTGGTAGCACTTGGTAATGCTGCTACAATAGATAAAGGGGAAAAAGATGGAATTGGCAAAGGCATTGAAGGCTAAATTTTAGGAAAAATAGGCATTAGCAGTCTAGGTGCTATTTTTCCAGCTTGAATTAGGCTATTTTCTGCTCTAATTGCTATCTCATAAGCAATAGGTAAATGTGTACCTCTCATTGATTTTATCATTACTGAAATATCACTTTTTAGAGCTTTCAAATAGTACAAAAATGTATATTCTGATGAAGGTCTTACCGTGACAGAAATTATGTCCCATGTCTTTTGAAACTAGAAGTTGAAATCCATCATTTGCTCCTACAGAGCTCTTTTTATTGTAGTCATCTATTAAACCAATGATAAGTTATTAGACTTATCTTGAAATTATTTGTTTAGTTTGGCACCTAAGTCATCCCAAGTTCCAATGGTTTGTACTGGTAGACTCCTAAACCACTAGAGGGCATTTCCTTTCAGTGAGGCAACTAGCAGCCTGATGGCTACATTTTCTTGGGTTACATGATGAACTCCACATAAAGAAACCACATCTCTAATTTTCTCAATCAGGGTAGTTTAATCCTCCCCGTGAAATAAGGTAGACTCTTCAAGGCTACCATGGGTATATTATCATCCTATGTTAAGTTCAATGGGCTGCCCCCATCAAATGTCACAAATGGCTAATTCCTTGCCATTGGAACAGCAAGATGTGGATTTGCTTGAACTAGTACAAAAGATATAGGTACTGCTAGTCTAAAACTTGGTGGAGTTGTTGGACTCTCTTTAAAACTAGAGTTCTTTTCACAGTTCTGCTTTGTCTTCTAGGTGGGGACAACTACAAATAATCAAAAGAAGTCAAACTTTGAGTTTGTATCCTTTCAATAAAAATAAGACAGCAGTGGTCTAATTGTTTGTTCCGTAGTGAGAGTCACCAGATATGCAAGGAAACCACCTCTTAAAGGCTTAAAAATGCTGGCAGTATATTAGAACTAGTAATATTCATAAAATGCAAGTACTATTCAAATTTGAATGATCCCACCGAGTGTGCCAAAAATTATTATCAATGAGATTTACACCCTGTTAAACGTAAGGTTTAACAATCTATTGAAACATGGGAAGACCTCTAAAGCTGTGGGTAACTTTAAAAGTAGAGGTCAACCTTCAGAGAAGGCCGGCTTCCTAAGGTTATCACCTAAACTATTGCTTTGATGAGGAAAATAGGAAGAAAAGATTACAGAAATATGAAAATCTATGACTACGGTGATGCACCAAAACCAATTGGGACCTGCAAGTACAGCTTGTATACACTTGGTTTAAACAAAGTAATCTGACATACACAACCCAAAATGATATGCTTTTACATAAATAATTCATAAGAAGGTTATATGCTTAACTCCTAGTAGGAATAATGTATCTTCACAACTAAGATGCTTGCATTTTCAACACAACCTATGACCTGTAAATTGCATATTCTTCTGCAAAAGATGCTAAAACTGAGAAATAACTACAAGGAAATAGATAATCTCACAAGTAATTGCATCAATCAATTCGAATGCACATAATGAAGTAGAAAATTAAGAAGGTAAAATAACTTATCTTTATTGATCTCCAAAGTAATCACTGATAAACATATCCAAAAGCAAATGAATTACAAACTCACAAAATCTGAGCAAGGATCAAAATCACAAGTCTCTAAAATTTGCATGTAAGAACTGAATACGAAACAATCACAAAAGTGACTATATCCACCACTATCCAAGTGGTTCCACAATATAGGGAATCTCAAACTGACCGGGGTTAGATGCACATGAAAATCCTAAAATATAGTGCCTATATCCTCTCCAAAAGCGTCCATCAGGACTTAGTCAAACATAAAGAGTCATGAAAACAAGTCCAAAAGGACTCTAAGAGCTCCAAAACACTCCTAGATACCCTCTCCAAACAAACCAACTACTAACTGCCCTAAAGACCTAGTCAAACCTTCTCTCCTCCAAGGCAAAACAAGATGCTATATCATTGGCATGTGTATGCCACATCTTCACAACTCAACTATATTCTCTTAAAGACAATAAAAGTCTCACAACACTCTCCATTATTCTCCCTTGCATTAAAAGTTGACAATATCCCTCAAATGATTCATAATGTCATGATTTTGAGGTCATTGTTTATTTACAATTCATAACATATGCAAAGAGAAAAAGGCACTAAAGTGCTCATCCTACTATAAAGGAGGTAAAGATTTGACCAAAGTCTTAACATATATCAAAGCCACCTCATGGCACACTCCTAGGAATCACACTTTGTAATGTTTAGGACCACGGGCCATTTCAAAGGTATGCAAAAATAAAATACAAAAAGAAAAATACAGCCCATTAGGCTCAAGGGTTATGAAACCCTAAAAGACAATAAAGGCATTTTTTGCCTTCATTTCACACTTTACATTTTTTGCATTCTTGTTCTATCTATGAGGCGCTGCCATGAGGGTTTAATGGTCAAGGCTCTATAGATGATTTCTGCTACTATTTCATTGGCTTTCTTGGCATTTTCTACTCAAATGTTGAAGGTAAGCATGACAAATGTTTTCGAGAGCAAAAACATAGATTTCCATATTTCTGCAATTTTTTCTTCTCACTTTCCTCATCAAAGCAATAGTTTAGTTGAGAACCATAGGAAGTCGGCCTTCTCTAGAGGTTGACCTCTAGTTTTAAAGCTACCCACAGCTTTAGAGGTCTTCCCATGTTTCAATAGATTGTTAAACCTTACGTTTAACAAGGTGCAAATCTCATTGATAACAGTAAAAAAATTACATAATCTTGATCATGCTCCCCGTTAGGTTTTTAATTGTTTCAATGACAAATCAAAAAAATACTATGATAATGTTAAGCTCTCTCTTATCTTTTTGACCATTTATTTTTTTCACATTTTGAGTATGTTAAGGTTTTCATCTTTAATTTCTTTTGTTAGTGTATCTATTTTTTGTCAAAAACCAACATGTGGCATTTTTGACTTTATCTTTTAACTACTTATCAAAGTTTCACATAAATTATAGTTTTAGAAACTAGACTCCATTCTACATGTATTCAGAAAAAATGGATTTTTGATTAGTTTTCAAAAATATTAAAGGGGAGCATGCTCAATTTTTTGTTTTTCAGGATGTGTCCACTTTGAAAATTAGTAAAAAAAGCAATTATTCATGAAAAATTATTAGAAAAATTAGGGATAAACTACATAGTGTTAGCTAATTTCTCACCAAAGCGATATTTGAAATACTAAAAAAAAAAAAGTTGACATTTTAAGGGGGGACACACTAGACGCTATCTTATGTTATTTTGAAAAAAATAGGACCAATTTGAGTGGCCCCCCTTTTTGAACCCCTTAATCTCAACCATTTAAAAAAAATAGTAGTTTAGAAACTAGATTTGGAGCACTACAACTCTTTTTTTGGTTGCATCTTTAAATTTTGAGTGTAACTATCTTCAATTTCTCATCCAACATTAGTCTTTCTTGATATTAAAAAAAAGTGGCCACTTAAGACCCTCTTTTCATCCCCCATGTTTGTGCACTTACCCTGCAGTCAATGCAAATCAAGAATGAGGTTAGAGATTGATACTTATAGGAGGTCTATACAAATTTGAAAGGGATAAGGAAGGAAGGTTTTGAGTGGGAGGATATGCATGGGTTTGGATAAGGTTTAGGGAATAGGAATACAATTATCTATTACCAGGTTGCGACTAGCACATACACCCTTGTGGCCGATTATAATATAATTTTTTAATTCAATAAAGTACTAACAAATGTTTTGGAGCCTACGTTTTTCCCTTTTTGAGGGTTTTCCTAGGGTATATTTTATGTCATTTGTTTGTGAACTATTTTTGTGTGAGTGTTTTGACTATTATGGTTGCACAACTAGACAGTCCTTCATTGGACTCCCTTACTATGACTACATCATTGATACATAGGTATGAAACAACTACACAGTGCATTCTACCTCAATTGTATCAATACTTTACTCATCAAAATGATTAGAGAGAAAAATCTTCTTGAAGCCATGGAACTACCTTATATATCCTTTGCACATCTCTTGCATATTCATAGATGATGTTATTTGAACTATTTTGATAGCAATGTTAGTTTTATTATCTCACATAAGGGTATGGATGTAAAGGAATGTCCACAACCTACATAGATAATGTGTACAAACAATCTAAAAAATATATTTTATACCAATTGATGCAGAGGCATCCACACTATAACCTTCGCATATAGCATGGATGTCTGCAGACCAACCTCATCATCATCACCTTCGCCATCATCATCATATTCCCTAAAACTACCAACAGCATCATGTTTCGCGTTACACAGTCAGCATCATCATCTTTCAGACGATCGCAATTGTCCTCCTGCCGACCACTGTTCACCTCCTCCGCCTTCCTTCCAACATCATCATCATGATGTTCAGCGGGCGCAAACATCCTCCTGTTGCACTGTTCATCGGGCGCCGAACTCCATCGTCATCATCATGATCTCCGACACTACCTTCGTCAGCAGGATATCCAATATCCGGTTGTTCAAATATCCTGATGACGATCACCTTCAGCAGCTTACCTTCGATGCTCCGCTACCCGACGACACAAACAACAGCATCATGATCTACTTTATCCGGTCCTCTCGAAACCTCCTGATGATGCTTCACACTTTCTGCCGACGCCGATACTTAACCACTTAACAACGGCAGGATAAACTCGCATAGGGGGGATATCTCAATATCCTGATGACGATGACGTCATATCCTGATGACGATGACGTCACCCAATATCCTGATGACCTCTTCAACACTTAGCCAAAAAAACACGAACTTTCTCTCCCGCATCTACTCGCGATACGCGGATGTTTGGCACTCCCGATAGATGATCCTGATGCCGATACACTCCACCTCGGCTCCTCCGGATGATGATCACCCCAACGCACTTGCACTTCATGCAATCGACAACATCATGCCGATCTCCTTCACTTATCCGGATGACGATGTCCGAACTGTCTGCAGGATATTCACCAAGATATCCTGATGATGCCGTTTTGGTGAACTTCTTCACTTAGCGAAATCTCACTTCGCCGATCCTCCAGGGATGACCCGATCCAACCTCAGGGTGATCTTCCAACTCAATCAGCTCGACCTAGCACATGAGGATGCTAGGCTTCTCAACATCTGTCGATCGCGATCCTGCACACCTGCATGCAAACAGAAAACAAACTACCATCTAACCTACTGTACATTACCATTCCACCGATCAGATGAGTCAACCGGTGGAATGGATCAGGAAATCCATGAAACCCTCTCAAACCAGCAAATCGATTACACAAAGGAATCCAACCAGAGCAAGAACACAAACAGGATCTTTATTGATTCAAAGATGCAATACAATATGATGTTCCTCACACAGAACACTCAACCTCCTTCTGATGACGATGACGTCATATCCTGATGACGATGACGTCACCCAATATCCTGATGACCTCTTCAACACTTAGCCAAAAAAACACGAACTTTCTCTCCCGCATCTACTCGCGATACGCGGATGTTTGGCACTCCCGATAGATGATCCTGATGCCGATACACTCCACCTCGGCTCCTCCAGATGATGATCACCCCAACACACTTGCACTTCATGCAATCGACAACATCATGCCGATCTCCTTCACTTATCCGGATGACGATGTTCGAACTGTTTGCAGGATATTCACCAAGATATCCTGATGATGCCGTTTTGGCGAACTTCTTCACTTAGCGAAATCTCACTTCGCCGATCCTCCAGGGATGACCCGATCCAACCTCAGGGTGATCTTCCAACTCAATCAGCTCGACCTAGCACATGAGGATGCTAGGCTTCTCAACATCTGTCGACCGCGATCCTGCACACCTGCATGCAAACAGAAAATAAACTACCATCTAACCTACTGTACATTACCATTCCACCGATCAGATGAGTCAACCGGTGGAATGGATCAGGAAATCCATGAAACCCTCTCAAACCAGCAAATCGATTACACAAAGGAATCCAACCAGAGCAAGAACACAAACAGGATCTTTATTGATTCAAAGATGCAATACAATATGATGTTCCTCACAGAGAACACTCAACCTCCTTTGCTTAATGCAATACTAGACTGCCGATCGATGATCTACAATCAACCGATCCTCATGCTTATAAAGATTTGCCTACGAGTACTACTGACCCGACTCCAAGCGGCTGGGAACTCTCCAGGCGGCTGGGAGATCCCACCGAACATACATCATGACAGCTGTTATAACTAACTAGCTAAAAATAGCAAAAGCCTGGTCAGCATGATCTTATCATGATCAGCGTGACATTATTACATGCAATTGGTCTTAACAGACCTTCTTGGAAACATAAACAGGACCTAACTACTAACTGCCTTATCATGACCAGCTGTCAGGTAGGTGCTCCTGCACCATACTCCCCAAAAGAAAAGAACTCATGTCCCATGAGTTTAGCATGTGGAAGTCTTCCACCTCTACACTTTGCCTGTGCAATGTTCTGCCCTGTTCCAGCTTTATCTGCTGCTGTCTCTTGGCTGCTCCAAGACTTCTGAACTGTAACTTGCTTTCTGGCAAGTAAATCATCATGCCTGTTGATGTAGGCCTTTTTCTCGCATACCATGTGTTTATCAGGTGGCCTGACCAGAACCTCTTTCTGAACTACCCCTTGAACTGCTGAAATGTTCAACTCCATCTTCCTGTCAATCTTTATAGGACAAGCAATAGTCCCAACTATGACAACATCCTTGTCATTCTTCTGAACTGGTTGCTGTTTGCACCCCTGTTTCTGAACCTGCTGCTGACCTCTGTCAGTCACAACTGAAACTTTCTTCAGCTTGTTGTCTGTAACAACTCCTTTTCCTGCAGTATCCTGAACTGCCTTTATGCCTGCTCCACTAGGCATCTGCACAAACTCCTTCTTTCCCATTAAAATGATTTGGGCTGCCTTCTGTACTGCAGCTTTTGCCTGCAATGGCATCAACTTAATAGTCTTCCCATCCTTTTTGATGGTGTAGGTATTAGCATACCCATCATACAGTATTCTTTTGTCAAATTGCCATGGTCTACCCAACAGTAGGTGACAACATTCCATAGGCAAAATATCACACAAGATTCTATCCTGATATGGTCCAATCTGGAAATCCACATATGCCTGTTCAAAGACAAAAAGTGATTGACTATCACTCACCCAAGATGCCTTGTAAGGGTGTGGATGTGGAATCCTTTCCAGCTTCAGTTTATCCACCATTTCCTGAGATACCATGTTGTCTGTAGAACCAGTATCAATGACAACTTTACATACCTTACCTTTGCTCTTACATGTGGTTTTGAAAAGAGCTCTTCTTTGCATCATATCCTTTGATGCCTGCAAACTAATTCTCCTTAACATCAGTGATTCTCCACTCTCTGGATATCCAACATTATCAGGTTCTCTGTTTGAACTCTGTGCACTTTCTTCTACTTTCTCTTCTTGTACAAGTTGTACTCTCTTGTCACTAGTTCTATCATTTCTGGATGATGAACCTTTGTTTTCTGGACATTTGAAAGATGGATGACCAAACTCTCCACAGGTGTAACATTTCCCTGAAAATGTAGTAGAACCTCTACCACCTCCAAATCTTCCTCTATTACCTTTCCATCCACCTCTGAAATCAGACTATCCTTGTCCTTTACCAGTGTCTTCTTGACCCTCATTTGTTTGCTTTTGTGCAGGGGCTGCTCCTCTTCCCCTATTGTTTCCTCTTCCTCTCATGGACTTATCATGTCCTCTATTCATCTTTTCTTCAATCCTGATTGCCATTTGATAACAATCTTCAACATTCTTAGGGTTAGCTAACACTAACTCATCCTGTATGTTAAACCTCAAACCAGCCAAGTACCTAGCCACCTTTTCTACCTCATTCTCATGATGACCAGATCTCATACTTAACAGATAAAATTCCTCAGTATATGATTTCACATCCCTGTCTTTCTGCTTTAAAAATTGCAGTTTCTTAAACATCTGGATTTCATAATCCCTTGGCAAGAATTTCCCCTTGATCCTTGCTACCATCTTATCCCATGAAGTGATCTTAGACTTCCCTTGTTTCCTTCTCTCAGATTGTACATAATCCCACCAAACCAAAGCATGACCTCCTAACTTGGTCTTTGCAATCTTTACCTTCTGATCCTCAGCAACATCTTCACATTCAAAGTGATTATCAAGTGCAGCAATCCAATCTAACAATTCATCTTCATTCAAGCTTCTAGTATACTTGGTAACATCAACCTTTACCTTAAGTTTTTCACTCTGCACTGCCTTTAACAGTTTTGCCAATCTCTGGTCTTCAGCATCCAGATCTTCAGCTACCTCTTCATACTCTTCAACAGTATCTTCATCTTCTTCAGACTCACTGTCTTCCACTTCCCTCTTTTTGTTCTTTTCCAGGGCTGTCAGCCTGGCTTGAAGTGCTTCAGCAAGCTCCTTCATCTTCCTCATCTCTCTAGCATGTTTCTCCTTCATCTCCTGCAATTCCCTTGCAGTACCACTACCTTAGGAGGAATTTTGTCAACCTCTCAATCTACACACAACACACAATCAACTCTACCTCTGCCCTTTCGGTGACAGAATCAACACACAACAGCCCAGACCTTTTGCTGAGCTCTGATACCACTATGATGCAGAGGCATCCACACTATAACCTTCGCATATAGCATGGATGTCTGCAGACCAACCTCATCATCATCACCTTCGCCATCATCATCATATTCCCTAAAACTACCAACAGCATCATGTTTCGCGTTACACAGTCAGCATCATCATCTTTCGGACGATCGCAATTGTCCTCCTGCCGACCACTGTTCACCTCCTCTGCCTTCCTTCCAACATCATCATCATGATGTTCAGCGGGCGCAAACATCCTCCTGTTGCACTGTTCATCGGGCGCTGAACTCCATCGTCATCATCATGATCTCCGACACTACCTTCGTCAGCAGGATATCCAATATCCGGTTGTTCAAATATCCTGATGACGATCACCTTCAGCAGCTTACCTTCGATGCTCCGCTACCCGACGACACAAACAACAGCATCATGATCTACTTTATCCGGTCCTCTCGAAACCTCCTGATGATGCTTCACACTTTCTGCCGACGCCGATACTTAACCACTTAACAACGGCAGGATAAACTCGCATAGGGGGGATATCTCAATATCCTGATGACGATGACGTCATATCCTGATGACGATGACGTCACCCAATATCCTGATGACCTCTTCAACACTTAGCCAAAAAAACACGAACTTTCTCTCCCGCATCTACTCGCGATACGCGGATGTTTGGCACTCCCGATAGATGATCCTGATGCCGATACACTCCACCTCGGCTCCTCCGGATGATGATCACCCCAACGCACTTGCACTTCATGCAATCGACAACATCATGCCGATCTCCTTCACTTATCCGGATGACGATGTCCGAACTGTCTGCAGGATATTCACCAAGATATCCTGATGATGCCGTTTTGGCGAACTTCTTCACTTAGCGAAATCTCACTTCGCCGATCCTCCAGGGATGACCCGATCCAACCTCAGGGTGATCTTCCAACTCAATCAGCTCGACCTAGCACATGAGGATGCTAGGCTTCTCAACATCTGTCGACCGCGATCCTGCACACCTGCATGCAAACAGAAAATAAACTACCATCTAACCTACTGTACATTACCATTCCACCGATCAGATGAGTCAACCGGTGGAATGGATCAGGAAATCCATGAAACCCTCTCAAACTAGCAAATCGATTACACAAAGGAATCCAACCAGAGCAAGAACACAAACAGGATCTTTATTGATTCAAAGATGCAATACAATATGATGTTCCTCACACAGAACAGTCAACCTCCTTTGCTTAATGCAATACTAGACTGCCGATCGATGATCTACAATCAACTGATCCTCATGCTTATAAAGATTTGCCTACGAGTACTACTGACCCGACTCCAAGCGGCTGGGAACTCTCCAGGCGGCTGGGAGATCCCACCGAACATACATCATGACAGCTGTTATAACTAACTAGCTAAAAATAGCAAAAGCCTGGTCAGCATGATCTTATCATGATCAGCGTGACATTATTACATGCAATTGGTCTTAACAGACCTTCTTGGAAACATAAACAGGACCTAACTACTAACTGCCTTATCATGACCAGCTGTCAGGTAGGTGCTCCTGCACCACCAATAGTAGCTCAATTCCTATTTCTTCACTAAACTCCAATGCCAATCGGGATATTAGATCAAAAAATAAAACGAATATTACGAAGGCCAACCCTAACCACTAGATTGTTGCTTTATAAAAAAGGAAAGTTGAAATAAATGTCATAAACATGGACAAACACACCTAGTAGGCTACCACTGCCAATCAATAGAGATGAGCCACAATAAATAGACGTTTAGATTTATGACAAAAATTATAATTTCATAGCAATCATAATGAAGGGGTTATGTGCATAGATACCACTTTGAGCAGTTAATATAAAATAAAATATAATTTTTTACAAGAAAATCTTTTTTCAAACACAATTTTTTAAAAAAATTATTTAAAGAAAACATTTTTTTATTAATTAAAAAAGTTCATCCAATAATAATAACTTTGATGTCATGATTATTAATCACCATGTAATTGAGTTGTTAGAGTTTTATGCAAGTAGTATAAATTTAGGTAAGGGGAAAGCAATATATAATAAAAAAAACACATTTTCAGTCCCATTAAAACATTCATCTATGTTTTGGATAATATCTCGAATATTGTATTATCATCTTTTTAACTCTTTATAAAATAATAAAAAATTTATTCATCAAAATCAAATTTCGACCTTAGAACATTTAAGGTGAAATATATTATTTTATAAATAAATTATTAAATAAAGTGCGAGAAAAGACCATAGAGGAGAGATTGTTAACCAATTCCTACATATTCGGGTCAAAGAAGGCCATTAAAACTACCATCCCAAATAAATTATTATAGTCCGTAAAGCAAGATAGTGAAGATCAACTTTGTAATTGAGATAAAACACAAAGAATATCGCGAAATTGAGAGGTAGCATCTAAGTCAATCACAATAACTACCAATATGGACGTGAATAAAGTGCAGATCAACTACTTCCATCATAGTTCTTAGCACCTTCTCACCAAAGTGCTTATATTAGGCTTCTATTTTTTAATAGTGCATGAGCCACTCAATTTGTAGATGTGTGAGGAACAATCACTTTTCCATAAAATATTATGGTGGAATTTAAATATCATGACCTCGTTCACCTAATTTCAATAATAGAGAAACCCAATTCCTTAATTAGAGGGTAAATAGGTATTCATATTATTAATTATTATCTCTATCAATGGTGGTCCAATGGATCCATTATGTCTCCTAGAATTAATAGATTTTGAGGGTGATAGGATCCATTATTCCTTTGAGAACTAATAGATTTTGAGGGTGATAGGATTATATTTTCATGTATTGGAGAGACATATGTTATAATTTCATTTAGGTGATTAGTTAATTTCAAGAATTTTGATTAATGTAGAAAAATATTTATTAGATGGTAAAATAACTACATAAGTTATATTATATTTGTGAGATATATATAAATACTATATTATATGATAGTAATTGACTTGGCTAAAAATAATGTTCCAATTCCTTTCTTTATAGATAGGTGTTGAGAGAATAACTTAAATAGTAGGTAAGTTGTTTGTTGATTTAGAGGTCAAACCTCCTTTGACCTTTAAATTAAAAAAAAAAAAAAACTATTTAATTTTAAGTGGTGTTGAGTGAGTACACCTAAGAGGCATTAAAACATCTCATACATTCTAAAGAAAATAAACTAATAATCTCTACTTCAAAGATCACAATAAACAAAGTGATATAGAATAAAAATTTTATAGTCTCACACATGGTGAAGTGAATTCAATGAATTTTCTAGTGAGCCATGTTGAGAAGTGGTGTACCAATAATGTAAATGTACACTTACAACTATTTTAAGGAAGAAGTATTGGTGGCACTTTACAATGCACTTATATAACATCTTTGCATTCAATTTTGGAGTTTTCATGTTTCCATATGGGGAAATAAAGAATGACATATTGGTTAATTTAGAGTTGAACTAGTTGATTAAATAACAAAAAATATATTGGTTTAGATTAAATTAGAGTTGAAACAAAAACATTCAAACAATAAGAGGTGGATTGTAAGTGGCTTAGCTCTGTATTAATTTGTTGTTACTAAAAACAAGTTTCTATTTTTTTACTATGACAATCAAAATTAAAGATTTAGAATTGGATTTGCAATGTGAAATCTATGAATTGTGATAAAGACCAAACTAATTTTGGACTTGATCACTCCTATTTTTTGTCATGTCATCTAGTGCATTTTCCATGAATTTGTCGTATGCTAATTTGCAATATCTGCTTCTATCTTTGGTACGTGTTCATAAACAAGGGGTTGTGTTGAAAATCACAATGAAGCCTATTATGTGTAGAGGGAATATTTATTGGTTTCTTTGATTATAAGTCAAACCCCATTGTTAATGATACAAAATCGAAGACACATCAAGCATGGTATGTGATGATTATGATGTGAGTTCTAACATAGTGGTCTAATGTTCAAGTAGATGCTTTATGATATGTTATTTGATGACCATCTAATCTGACCTAAAGACCTAGGATTATATAAATACAAGATCCTTGATGCTCAATTTGAGGTGTTTTGGCACATGATTTGATGGGGTAGCAACAAATCCCAAAAGTGTTGGCTCAAGGAGGGAGATCTAAATTTTAATATTGGACCAAATTAGGCCATGACACCGCATAGTCTATGGGATAGGACTACACCTGTGGCATATTCCTAGATAAAGAAATGGCTCTAGAGGGTGGCTAGTGTAGACACCTAAAAAAGACCATTGCATTATTCATCTTGCATACACCACATTCTTATAAATCACTTGTATCTAACGTTAATTAAATAACTTGATTATTTAATTAATTTCATCATTTTCTTTTAATTCTCCTAAATCCAACATTAATTGAATAAATTCTATTTATTTAATTAATTCCATCCTATCACCCATTTTATTCTTCTATTTTCCACATTGATTAAGTAAATTAATTATTTAATTAATTCATCATCCTAATTCCTCTCATCCACAATAGTTAAATAATTTTAATTATTTAGTTAGTTAATTATTCCTCCAAAATTAAATACATTGTTCAAATTTATTTAATGATGACTTTTCTATTTCTTCTAAATAAATAAAATCAATATTTTTTTATATCTTCTTATTCTTCCATCATGCACAATAAATTAAATAAATTTATTTATTTAATTTCTAATTATATTCTCAAATCTTCTAAAAATATATTTTTCCTCCATGCACACAAATTAAATAATTTATTAAATAATTTTATTCATAGCATGTCAAAAAAAGCAAAACAAAAGTTGAGTTAATTGGCTTTAAATCCTTGTTTTTATCAATCAACTCATAAAATAGAAAAAGCATTCTATTTTTATCAAAAGCATCCTATTTTTAGCCAAGAAAGCAATTAACGCAATAAAATATCTTTTTGCATGGACACATGTTGTGTGCACATTCCTTCATGTCCTCTCAATTTATCTCATATGTCTATTATCATTGAATTATCTCCACCGTTGATCGATCTTCCCCTGAAAGCTATATATATGTCCATTCATCTCTTCACAAATCCTCTTCGATCATTAAGCTTTGGGCATTCATACAATGCTTGGAGCATCTCTTATCATTGAGAACATATCATGTTTTTGAGCACATCACCTATCCACGCTTGTTGCAACCATGGTTATACAATTTGAAGAGCAATCTACAAAAAACCAAGGAATACATACAATCTAGGCGGTAATGTTCTTTGTTTTGATTTGCATTGAATTATGGGTTATTATCTTAGATCTATTTCTTGAAGGTTGTAGATTTTAGTTTTGTTATTCATGCTTGATCTATTGAAATCAATTTTCCTCACACATATTTTGGCATGCTTAGTGGGACCCACTCTCTGATCTAACATTGTTTTTTTTAGAAAACTTGATTTTTCTAGGTACAGGTACAAAACCGTACATTTGTAATGCAAAAATTCACCTTTGGCAAACAGAACCTCACCTTTGGTAGATAAAAAAATCACCTTTGGTTGACATAAGCTCGCTTCTGGTCAACAGAAGCTCACCTCTGGCATGCAAAAACATGCCTTTGGTTGGAAGAAACTCACCTCTAATCTCTATGTTTTCTAATTTGTTTTAATTTTTACAGGTTCTTCTAGCATCTATTTTATCTAATTTTGTGCTTGCAAGCTATTGTATTTGCTAACACTTATCATAGTTTTTTCTCAAGCTAATTTATTTATGGGCATGCTTTTATTACTTTTTTGGCCTAATTGGTCAATTAACTTGGTTTGCTATTTGATTTTGTTGTAGGATTACAAGTTCATCTCTCCATCCAACCCCCTGGCCTATCAGGAATCCATCTACCTATCTATCAATCACATGTTTGACCTAGTTTCTTTGATTTTTGCAAAACTATCATAGAAGTGCACCTCTGGTCTACTGAAAATCACCTTTTGTTTGCATAAGTGCACCTCTAAAACACAAAAATTCACCTTTGGAGGATAGAAACTTGCCTTTGCAAAATAGAAACTCACCTTTGGTAAAAATCTTTGCACCTTTGGTTAACAAGAAACTCGCCTTTGCACATTGTTTCTACATTTTTGGGCTATTTGTTGTCTCTTGTGTTTTTGAAACTAATAATCAACTTGTGCAACCTCTTATCATCTAGCAAGGAGTCAAGAAGTGAAATTCCAATAAATTTGGTCCAGGATTGTCAAAGGACCTACTTTTTATCACAATGTCTTAAAAACACTTCAATTTCATAAAGGGAATTTACGATTGTATACTTTGTATTGAATACCTTAGTATGTATGCTCTCTCCTCACACTAAAAGGTGATCTTGGTGATCATAAATACTTAGGTTGTTCACTTGTTTTATTTTCTTTATTGTCGAGGAATCGAGAGTCAAACGTATGCTCTTGTCTCACATCAAAAGGCGATCTTGAGAATCAAAAGTACTTGATATCCTTTCTAGGGGGCCTGCTAGGGGATTTCATCACCTCTAGGGATGACCTCAACTATGTGTTCTAGTGTAGTATATAAACATTACAAGAATCGAAAGACTTATTTCAAAGGAAGGACCCTTTCACCTCCAAGAAAAAAAGCTCTAGGATACTTGGTCCGCCAAGACTCATGTGGTTGAGCATTAGTTGATTGGGACACTCCCATTCATAGATTTGTGTCCCCTTGTACCTCACGTATATTAGGGAACTCCATAGACACCTTGTGATCCTAGCTAAGACCTTCGGCCATTATATCCTTTGGTGGCTCATACCCACATGGAGGAGAAGAGCTCACGCTTGTACCTTCATTGATTAAAGATAGATACGCTTTTGGGCAAGACCTACATGTCTCCAAGAGTAAGGGGTGTAAGGTGGTACATGATCTTACATTCCCTACCTATCCTAGCAATGATAAGATTATATTAAGTGGGTGGAAATCACCATTATCTAATAGTGGAGGTTGAAGCCGCACCTAAGTGAGTCCATGGGATATGACGCTCCTACTTGAATAATTCTAGGTTGTTGTATAAGTGTTTAATGTGTATTCAAAAGATCTACCCAGTATTCACCAATTGTTTATCTATAGAGGTTAATAGCCTCATGTACCCAACTCCTAGAGTTAATCCACAACCATTGTGTCTACTATGATTTCTCTTTCCAAAAGAAAAATCTAAAATCTATCTCTCAAAAAACAAACTGTTACAAGAATTCACCTTTGAACTATAGAACCTCACTTTTGCACAGTATTCTTGTGCCTTTGGTAGATAGATCTACACCTTTGGCTAATAGAAGCTCACCTTTGGTGTGTAAAAACCTACCTCGAGCTGCCAGAAACCTGCCTTTGGTGCACATGAACCCCCTTTAGTCCTGTCAAAATCTTTACATTTTAACATAAATTCACCTTTGAGTAATCCTGATATGCCTTTGAGTTATAGAAACTTGCCTTTGGTCAACAGTCTCATGTCTTTGAGGTATTGTGCAAAAACCTGCCTCTAGCATACGGTCTTGCACCTCTGGTTACTTACTTTCATCAGTCATCTTTTGAGCCCAGAATTGAAAATTATCCACTTTCAGACAAAATTACTAGCAAACCTGACATCATACAATCCATCCACATCCAATCTATTAGTCATAAGATCATTCCCATCATTCTTCATAGCAAAAACTTAGACTTTTAGAGCTTTTTATCGTCTTGAGACTACAACATCATCACCATCATCAAACAAGCCCAGATTTTATCTAGCTTTTAACTTTAATTTGGCTTTTATCCTAGAATCTAGATCACATCTCCTAGTTTGTCTTTGATTTGAGAAGTTTGACAAGGTGTCGTTGTACCTCATCATTTAATCATTTTTCAGATGTCAAAATCCAGGGGCTGTGTCCTCGGCTATCTGCAATTAGGGATTCTATAGTTACTAGTTTTCCTAGCTAATCTTAATGACTTCTACTAATTTGAAGAGATTGATCTTTCTACTTACTGAATGAATTTAAGGAATGCTGAAAATAGAATTAAACAAGAAGTTACTTAAAGTAATCTTATAAACAACAACATGCATCTATATATCAAAATCAGTAAATATTTTTTATAGTAAAATCTAAAATAACAAAACAGTGGTACTAGCCTTCTACCTTGGTGGTGAGAGTGGGCCCTTTCTCCACACCCTTGGGGCTGAAGGCTACAGTAGGGAATTGGCACAAAAGAATAAGATCACAACTAAATTCAGTCCAATTCCATTTGCTTTGCATTCATGAAAAATATTGATATCAAAGAACTAAGATTTCTGAGAATCAGAATAATCTAATCATTTTCTATTTTCTACTATTTCTATAAGTATATATAAAATGAGTGATGACATCACTTATCTTATCTACTAGTTCTTTTATGAGATGACATCCATCTCTTTATTATACTAGCTGTCTAACTATGGAAACATTATCATGCAATAAAAGTAGATTGAGTGGAATAGAAGTCCACTCTGAATTCCAAGTTTGAGTCTTAATACATTTGGGCAGTGAGGCCCTAAAAATATGGATATTGAATCAGTTTTATCAGTAACTCATGCAAAAAATTTAAAAAGATAAAAACTCTAGTAGTTAACTAAAGATGACCCTTCACCACTCAGGTGATGATTTGAGTGAAATGAGGAGTATCATGATCACTGCTGAAAGTGCCTGATCGACAGCTTATGCTAGAAATATGCCCTGCTCTCAGGAGGTGCTAGAGATATCTATCCCTGTTTGTAGCTCCAGAGCCATAGATATGTCTATACCTCTAGAGATATGTCTGTAGCTCTGGAGATACCATTGTGGCCTTCTTGTTCAGCTCCAGAGATGCTCCAGACTCTTGTCCAGCTCCAGAGAGGCTTTTCTCTTTCCTTCAAAACTTCTAGTGTCGTGGTATTCTGGTATTGTCTCTAGAGATCATTGAAGACTACCTCTGAAGATGCACAAAATTGTCATTCTGAGCATCTACACTTGTTGATTCAAAAAGAGAAGTTTCTACATTTTTCCATCAATTCCATGCACATTAGTCCTTTTAATCAAAAATTATGATCTTAAGTAATTTATCTTCAATTAATCAATATCTAGAACAATCTTGCTAGCCTGTTCGGGTGCAGACATTAAGAAAGATGGGATCAGGAAGGAGAAAAAGAGAGGTAAAAAGATGTATTTCATGGGTGCTACTTGGCACTCATCACCCCCCCATACCTAAGGTTTGGCAGGTCCTCCTACTTCTCACAATCTAGATTTATTCTGGTGAAGTAGCCTGTTAATCAAACTATAATCTTGTGCATAGGTAGACCAAGTGGTGTGGCTAGTATTACCGTTGCCTTTGTATTGATCAACCTACTTCAACCAGTCCTGCAATTTCTCATCTTCCATCTGCTCAGCCTAGACAAGGAGTGGTTCAATTATCAGAGCGGGCCTAAACCATCTATCTATCCATTCCTACTTATACTTATCCATCATTTTGGCTATTAACTTTGCTTTTCTCATAAATAATCTTAAGTTTGCAAGGGTGACCACCTCTCTCATTTTCTGCTCTAAGGTCAAAACATTTCATGTTTTCTTTGCTATGGCAAGTACTGGATTTGCCGAACTATTCATGAAAAGACCAAAATCGATGGAGCATTCTTGCAAACTTTTTAGGTATAATGGCAAAATTTTGTTCTAACTTTGAGGGTGATAGATATAGGACCTGAATTGGGTCCTAAAAGCATTGGGATTGGGACATTCCTTTTTGATGAAGAGATTTGTTTCTGTATCCTCAACCAGGTCAGACAGGACTAAAGAGAATTTCCTCTGCAGGACTCTTTCCTATAAGAACATAGAATAGCTAGCACTTGGAGGCCTGCAAGATAGAATTTTAGAAGAAAGGGAGGCCATCTCAATGATTTTTCCTTCCAGAGTTTCTATTCTTTTTATCTTGGCAGTGACTGCCCTTTGTAATTGTAGCATAGACTTGGAAGCCTCATATTCTCTACATTTCCTCTCCCAATGAAATAGGGCCTTAGGAATGTCAATGGGGATTGGACCCACATATGGATCTGTTTGTATCTCCTGCTCATTGGTTTCCCTTGGGCCAACCAACTCTTGAATATATTCCTCGTGATCATCTAGTTTGTTGTTGGCCCAAGTCAACTGTCTATCTTGGCTATGCATTTTCTCAATTAATGTTGCCATTATTATGAGGCCATTGTCTCTAGCCATGGTGAGCTTAGAAACACTCTGTGCTGCCTCTTTCTCCTTTTCTTCCAACAGTTTGACTACCTCAATTTTTTGGGCCTCCAATTCTGCTTCTTTCTCCTGGATGATCTTGTTTTTGCTCTGGAGCTCTGTTTGTAGATTTTCAATGACTTGTTTTTTCTCCATTTCTACCTCTATTCTAACCTTCTTGAGGTTAGTAATAATCTGGTTCTCCCCCCCAAGTAGTCTCTTTAGGTTGTCAATTTCTTCTAACATTTGCTATTCTTTTGAAATCTCAACATCCTCTTGATCAGAGGGGTGAGGGAAAGTTTCTGCTTCTACTTCTGTTTGTTGAACATCAGGGTTTTCCATGGCCATCTGCCCTATACTGTCAATCGTACCCATTTGCCCTGTTTCATCTTTTCCTGCAGACTCTCTATCCTAAGGGTCCTCTTGGGGTTCCTCTACTTCTGCTGGCACTGATGAAGGCCCAGCCTTATCCTCATATGTTCTAAAACCCATGAGTACCTCAGCTAGGAGAGCAGTATCTTCCTCAGCCTATGAGAGCTATCTTTTCCTTTTGCTTCTCCTTAGCATAGGTAGGGCAAGAGCCTCCGGAGTAGGTTTCTTAGCCTCAGAATCTAAGGAAATAGTAAGAGTTTGTCTGTATTCTGTCTCCAGAGCATGTGATGGTTCTAAAATTGGTCTTGACCCTAGATGGATAGATGGTGCTGGGGAAACTTCTCTTTGCCTTCTCTTCCTAACTAGAGGGATCTCATCTAAATCATGAGATGTTTCTTTAGCCCAGGTTCTCTCTGTTTTCTATCCTGACCTCTCCCCTGTTAATTCCTTAGGGAAAGATTCCTAGGTTAGAGACATCTTTCTCCTAACTAATCGAGTCATTTATGGGGTTTGTTTAGGGGTAGACTCTCTAATTTCTTTTCCTTTCTTCTTTTTATCAGGAACATGGGTTGCATATGAAGTTGCCTCCTGTGAGGACTTCTTTCCTCTTTAAACAGCTATGGAGGAGGTTGAAGGCTCTGTTTCTTCTTCTTGGTGGGTAGAGGAACCCTCACCTTCTGTCTGTGCCCTATCTAGTTCTCTGTCCTAGGGATTTTGTTCAAGAAAGTTTTGCCATAATTCTTCCCCATTGGCTTGAGACAAGAAGTGGTGTTTAACTACTAGAAAAATGAGGCCATGATGTTTCATGGGACCCTTGTTTTGCTGATATTTTTCTATAGTTGCCTTGATGGCAGAATACAAGAAATTAGGAATGTTTATACTAAATTCAGGGTATCCATTCCCATGCCTTAGAAAAATCAACATTTTCATTATTGGTCCTAAAACTAGAGAGAATTGACCATCACAAGTGAAATATTTCATTAGCTAGGTAGCTACAAATTGCCAAGGGTTTGGTAGTGTGGACCTAAGAATTCCTTTTACTTCATTTTTATTTGAATGTAGTTGTATTGTAGGTTCACCCTGAATAGAGAAATTCTTAATCAAATCAGTATATAAGGTTTTTAGATGATAAAACCTCTCACCTTGTTCAGGCAGCCCAGAAATCTGACTGATAGTGGTTGAGGAGAGATTGATTCAAACTCATCTAACAGTTGTCTAATTGTCCCTTAGATTTCTTAGGAATTCATCCATGATATCTTCTTGAAACCCTTCAAATTTTTCTAGAAAGTCCAACCATCCTGCAGTTCTCAGAATGTTTGCTACAGCTTCATCTTGCAAAAGACCTGCAGCACTCTCTGGTTCATACTTCTTCTTTACCCCCATTGCTAAATTGGTTCCACCTTCTGTGCTTAATTCCTTACTCTTCTATCTATAGTTTGTCCCTTCTTCTTAACTCTGTAGGCTCTGGAGGATTGTTCAATTTACTCTGTTCTTTAGGGTATTTTAGAAGTTTGAATGAGGATTATTATGTTTCTCATCTTAGGATTATGGAAGATTTGTAGATTAGTTAGAGTACTTAGGCAGCCATAAATGTAACAGAGTGATAGGACACTCTAGAGGCAAGGTGACAGTACAACACATATGGCAACATGCGTGAATTTGGAAAAGAAAATGATGGCAGGAGGACGTGTAATCATGATGGCACCCAAAAATATAAAGATAAGACAGTTGCTATTTAATGCTTAATTTAAGATAAAATTCCCTGAACCATTTTTAATTATGAAGAGCAATGTACACGGTAAAGATGATGTGACATTTATGAGACTGAACACGACATGGCACATGAGCAACTTTTGGTGGCTTGAGATGACGCCAACTACTTCATTGGTACACAACCTGTAATCATTCTGCTAAGTGGTTCAAGAATTCACGTTCCTTGGGTGACGTCATCGCCGTCTTTGTAAATACCCCTGCAAATGAAATATGTGCTGATTTTATTTTATTCCTGTCATAAAGCAGGAAATGAGTCATGATGACCTCATCATGTGATGTTTCCACTTTATTACCTGGAGAGGTGGATTCCCTCCCCCATTGCTGTAGATGACTCTTTATTAATGGAGCACCGGATGTGCTCCTAGTTTGTGAAGCGTCAGAGGTGCATTTGACTAACTCCCGACACCTAATCACCTCTGTAGCTTGATTATTTTCAACTGTCCTGAAGAAGGGAACCACTATTTGCTGGTTTTCAACTCCCTTGGTCGAGAAAGACAACCATTTACTGGTTTCTCATCTTTCTCTTTTTTTTTTAGAAGGCTGCCATTTGCTGGTTTTCAACCTTCTTTTTTTTAGTCCAACACTGTGACAGAGGAGGTATCCCCTGTATCAAAACACAAATCATTAAGAAACTCTTCTTTAGTAGATGGTCTTTTAGAGATTCTGATTTGGTGACTATTTAATAAGAATGTGTCTGTGCTTCCATCAATAGGTTCCAATAATACTGTTCTATTTTCAAAAACTTCTTTTATTTGATAAGGACACATCCAAAGAGTTTGTAATTTCCCTTTGAACTCTTTGAATTTAGAATCATAAAGAAGAACCCAATCACCTTGATGAAATGTCCTCTTTTTGATGTGTTGGTCATGCCATTGCTTCCTTTGATACTGAACCAGTTCTATTTACTGAATGGCCTCTGTCTGAATTTCATCAAACTCATTGAGCTGAAGAATTTTGTTCTGTTGAGTTATAGACAATGGTAGACTAATATCTAATATAGTTTTAAGTGTTTGGAGTTCAAATTCTATAGACAAAATAGACTTTTTCCCATAAACCAATCCATATGGTGAGAACTTTGTTGTGGACTTCCAAGTGGTATTGTAAGCCCAAACTACTTCAGGTAATCTGTTAGCCCAATCTTTTCTATTCATTCCTACTGTCCTTGTCAGAATATTTTCAAGTTCCCTATTAGTTACTTCTACCTGCCCATTGGGTTGAGGATGGTAAGGTGAAGATTTTCTATGGTTGACTTGATATAAATTTGTGAATGCTCTTATTACCTATGAAGTAAACTGAGGTCTTCTATATGAAACTATTGATCTTGGGGCTCCAAACCTTAAGAAAATCTTATTGTAAAGGAAATCAACAACTTTTTCTTCTCGTGCAAATTGTAATGCTTGAACCTTAGCCCATTTAGTAACATAGTCTGTGCATACTAGAATGTACTCGTTGCCTGATGATGGTGGAGAAATTGGTCCCACAAAGTCTAAACCCCACTGCTCAAATGGTTCCATCATGACTTGAGGATACAGTAACATCTCCTAGGTAAAGGTTCGTTGTCTCATCCTTTGGCATTGGTCACAGTGCTGCACATACTTCTTTGTATCTTTATGAAGAGAGGGCCAATAGTAACCAACCCTAAGGATCTTGTGGACTATCCGGTGGGAGGAGTAATGGCCACCAGATGGGTCATCATGACATGCTCTCAACACATCAAAAATCTCATTAGCTTTTAAACACTTGCATAGAATGAAATCAGGACCACATTTAAATAGTAAACCATTCAACCATTTGTAAGATAAACTTTATTTAACTAAACATTTTTTTTTGTTTTGAGGTAAAATGGGATGGATACAAGCATGTAGCTAAAAGATTAGCTATGTCAACACACCAAGGTATAGTAGAGGAGATAGCAAAAAGATGTTCATCTGGAAACTTGTCCTCCACTGGTTGGTTTTTCTCCTCCTATATACAATCTTAACAAAAAATCAACAACCAAATTAAACTTTCCTGGATTATCAACTATGGTAATATCAAATTCTTGCAATAGCAATAACCACCTGATGATCCTTGCACCCACTACTAGCTTATTCATTAGGTACTTGATGGTTGCATGATCAGTGTGTACAAATATTTTATATCCAGTGATGTAATGCCTGAATTTATATATAGCATAGATGACTGCCAAGAATTCTTTTTCAGTTGTGGTGTAATTTCTTTCTGCAGAGGTAAGGTTTTTGCTGATGTAATAAATGGTGTGCATACTCTCTCCTTCCTCCTTTTGTCCTAAACCTGCCCCAATGGACTCATTTAAAGCATTAGTCTGTATGTGAAATGGTAAAGTCCAATTAGGTCCTCTCAAAATTGGTGTGACAGTAAGCTTCTCTTTCAAGGTTTCAAACGCTGATTGATAGTCTTCTGTCCATAGAAATTCTGTCTTTGTTAAGCAAGGTAAATAGGGGGGCAGCTATTCTACTGAAATTTTCTATAAATCTCCTATAGTAGCCTGCATGGCCCAGAAAACTTCTAACATCTGTCTGATTTTTGGGTGAAGGCAACTGTGTGATCACTTCTATCTTATTTTGATCCACTTTTATCCCCTTTGCTGAAATGTGGTGTCCCAAGACAATTCCTTCCTCCACCATCATGAAGCATTTTTCATGGCTAAGGGATAATTGATTTTTCTCACAGTATTTCAGTACTTTCTCAAGGTTTGTGAGAGCTTCTTCAAAATTATCCCCATACACAGTAAAGTCATCCATATAGATCTTCATGCATTCATTAGCTAGTTCAGTGAAAATGGCTAAAACAAGTCTCTAAAATGTAGCTGGGGCATTGCACAGTCCAAAGGGGAGAACTTTGTAAGCAAAAGTTCCCCAAGAGCAGGTGAAGGTGGTTTTGTCCTAGTCTTCAAGTGCCACTTGAATTTGGTCATACCCATTGAATCCATCTAGAAAAGAAAAATACTTCCTCCTAGTGAGGTTGTCTAGCACTTGGTCAATGAATGGTAAGGGAAAATAGTCCTTTTTTGTAGCTTTGTTGAGCTCCCTATAGTTAATACAAAACCTCCATTTCCCATTCTTTTTAGGCACTATGACAAGGGGTGAGACCCATTGACTATCTAAGATTGGATATATAAACCCTGCTTGCAGTAATTTTTCTATTTCAGTTTTAACAATGTCTTTTAAAGCAGGATTCAATCTTCTCTGGGGTTGTCTGACAGGTTCAATGTCTTCAGTGTATATATGATGGGTATAGATCTCAGGAGGTATTCCCTTCATATCTTTGTATTCCCAAGCAAAAGCTATTGAATGGGAAAGTAGAAGTTCGATAAGTTTTCCTTCTTGATTTGCTATTAACTGAGTATTGATATTAAGTGTTTTCCCTGGTAAAATCATGACCTATTTTGTGATTTGATCCATAGATGTAGTTAATCCATACATTGGAGTCATGGTATTGAGAGGACAAGAATGTGCAAGTAACATGTGGAAAGTGGCTAAGTCTCTGTAAAAGGTTTCACCACAAGGAATGATGTTGGCGAGGGTACAATGAGAAGTAAGAAGTTCTCTCCTAGAGTCTTGGGTGAGCTCCATCACATCCTTATTGATTAGGATGTGAGTCATGTCTTCTATTGTATCATAGTAGATTTCTTCTTCTAACTCTCCCAGATGTTCCCTGATGGTTACCATAACTATTAAGGCACTGTTGTCATTGTTCTCTAGTTCATCCACCCATACTCTTCCTGAGTATTGTATTGATGATTTAGATGGAGGATACAGAGATATTTTCTTCAAATCTATCCTATTACAAATGACTATATCCCCAGTTTGACAATCAATAGATGTTGCTACTATAGCCAACCGTGGTCTTCCTAAAATCAATGGGTAAGCATTTCTCTTTTTTCTTGGTTCTAATATCGGGAAGTCTATTGAAAATTCCCATGATTCTATTATAACTAGTACATCAGTTATTACTCCTTTTGGGACAACTACTAACTGGTTAGCAAGTTGAAGGATTGTAGTTGTGGATTGGATACCTGATAGAGCTAATTTGTCCATTGTATGAACTGTCATCACATTAATTGTTGCTCCCAAATTAACCAGAACATTTGAAATTTCTACCCCTAAGATGAAAACAGTTATGACAGGATTTCCAGGGTCTCCATATTTTGGGAGGAGCATTTCTCCCATCAATAGATCTACTACTTTTCCTTCCACCTATATTGTGGAAAGAAAGTTTTTCTTCCTACCCTGTGTTTTGATACAATACTGTTTAATGAACTGGTTTAGTTCTAGTACATCTCTGATTGCTTGGAGAAGAGGAATTTTGATGTTTAGTTTCTTGATTTCTTGTAAAAGATCTAACTCCAGGTTGGTTTGGACTTGTTTTTGTAAGATCTTTTTCTGGGGAACATATTGTTTAAGTCATTTTGGGTATGATGCTGGTTTTTCCATCTCTGGAGCTCTTGTCAGAATTGTGTTTAGGAATGTTCTCTAGAGTTATCCAAGGATGATTCTTTTAGCACTTCTCCATTAGTAATCTCCTCTGGGAGTTGAGTGGATGAATTTTTAGGTTCCTCATCATTGGTTACTTCAACTATAGTTGGAGGAGATGGTCTTGGGAATGCTTTCCCAGAATGTAGCTAGAGATTATTTGAATGTATAGCATTAATACCAGTCATGTTTTCTTGTTTTGTCATGTAAACAGTTGCTCCCTATTTATTTCGTGGGTTTGGTATAGGCTAAGCTGGTAAAGGTGGTTGGCTAACTGGTTCATTTTGTGATTGACCTTGTGTGTTGGAGGGTCTAGTTAGTAAAGCTTGTTGTTGAGGTTGGAAACGTCTAGGTTGTCCCTGGTATTGTTGATTATATCCTTGTTGAGAACCCCATTGAGGTTGCATGCTATGTGATCCAAACTATGGTGGCCACTGTTGATTTCCCCAGTGCTGATTTTGCCAATTTTGACTTGGCCAATCTTGCTGTGCCCAAGGAGGATTATTCTCAGGCCCGTACCAAGTTGGATTCCATTGATTATTTCCCCAATTAGAAGGACCCATGTAAGAAGGCTGGTTTGGATACTGATTATAAGGGAAATTCTCAGCTTGTTTTTGTCCCACATAGTTTAATTCTTCTTCCATTAAAGAATTCTTCTTACTCAATCATTTCAAGGCTAGAAGTTGAGTACATTGACTGGTAGGATGTTCCTTATCACAGATCTGACAAATCTCTTATTTGTCCAAAGGGCATTCTCTCAACAGATGTTTATTTCTACACCTAGGACAATAGATGGAGAGTGGTTTAGTTGTTCTATTTTGATCAGTTGTTCTAGTTTTTACTTGAATTCCATCCAATGTGGTATTTAATTGGACTAGAATATCTATTTTTAGATTTGCAATCTCTTCCATTAACTATCCTATTTCATTTTTCCCTTTAAAAGTTTTGGATGATCTCACTCCATCTTGGGTTCTAGAATAGTTCCTACAGAGTTCTTCTATAATAGGTATATCCATTTTGTTGATATTTCCTTTTCCCATTAGATCCAGTGCTTGTTTTGATTCTTTATCCAATCCTTTTACAAATAGGGTTCTGGCCAAGGAGTGATTTATTGGGTTGCCATATCTTCTCAAGGTGAAATTAAACCTGTCCACATAGTCCTTAAGGTTTCTTCCTCTTCTTTCCTAATTATAAACAATTCTTCATTTTTAATACTAGATCTACAGTAATCTTGGTATTTTCCCAAAAATTCTGTTTCCATATGATCCCAAGAATGGATAGAATTCTGGGGTAAACCCATAAACCATCTCATCATAGAATCTTTCAAGGTTGAAGGAAATAGTGAGTTTTTAGTTATCTAATCCATAATCATAAGTTTGGCAGACTACTTTGAATTCAAACAAAAATTGATCTGGATCCTTAGAAGAAAGTCCTCTAAAATTTGGCAAGTGTGCTGGTGAGATATTCTTCATAGGAGCATTGCCTCCAACAACCAAAACAATAGGATATGAGAAGGTTCTTGGAACTTGATTTTCCTCTTCTTCATGATTATCATTGTCCATGTTTAGTACTGGTTCTTCTCCCTGAGGTTCTAGGAAATTAGGTTCTATCAAAGGAGCTGCCTGAAACTTTTGCTGTAATTCCTAGGTATAATCGGCAAGTGGAATATTTGGAGGATCTAAGGGATTATTGATTTGAGGTGCAACTTCCAAAGTAGGTTCTAGGTTTCTCTCTTCAACAAGATATTGTGCCACCCCACTGCTTTCCCCTATGTCTTGTTGTTGGGGTGTCTGTTTTATATATCTTCCTTTTGAATCTCTAGCTCTAACCATACAGATCTATCCTAAAAATTGTTTTAACTAAGTTTCCCTAATTAACACAATACATCCCTAGAAATGGTGCCAAAAATGACAAGGTGTCGTTGTACCTCATCATTTAATCATTTTTTAGATGTCAAAATCTAGGGGCTGTGTCCTCGGCTATCTCCAATTAGGGATTCTACAGTTACCAGTTTTCCTAGCTAATCTTAATGACTTCTACTAATTTGAAGAGATTGATCTATCTACTTACTGAATGAATATAAGGAATGCTAAAAACAAAATTAAATAGGAAATTACTTAAAGCAATCTTAAAAATAGCAACATGCATCTATCTATCAAAATTAGTAAATATTTTTCACAGTAAAATCTGAAATAACAAAATAGTGATACTAGCCTTCTGCCTTGGTGGTGAGAGTGGGCCCTTGCTCCACACCCTTGGGGCTAAAGGCTACAGTAGGAAATCAACACAAAAGAATAAGATCACAAATAATTCAATCAAATTCCATTTGCTTTGCATTCATGAAAAATATTGATATCAAAGAACTAAGATTTCTGAGAATCAGAATAATCCAATCATTTTCTATTTTCTACTATTTCTATAAGTATATATAAAATGAGTGATGACATATCACTTATCTTATCTACCAGTTCTTCTATGAGATGACATCCATCTCTTTATTATACTAGTTGTCTAACTATGGAAAAATAATCATGCAATAAAAGTAGATTGAGTGGAACAGAAGTCCACTCTGAATTCTAAGTTTGAGTCTTAATACATTTGGGCAGCGAGGCCCTAAAAATATGGATATTGAATTAGTTTTATTAGTAACTCATGTAAAAACTTTAAAAAGATAAAAACTCCAGCAGTTAACTACAGATGACCCTTCACCACTCAGGTGATGACTTGAGTGAAATGAGGGTTATCATGATCACTGCTGAAAGTACCTGATTGGCGGCTTATGCTAGAAATATGCCCTGTTCTTAGGAGGTGCCAAAGATACCTGTCCCTGTCTGTAGCTCCAGAGATATGTCTATAGCTCTAGAGATGTCTGTAGCTCTAGAGATACCATTGTGGCCTTCTTGTTCAGCTCTGGAGATGCTCCAGACTCTTGTCTAGCTCTGGAGAGGCTTTTCTCTTTCCTTCAAAACTTCTGGCGTCATGGTATTCTGGTATTGTCTCTAGAGATCATTGAAGACTACCTCCAGAGATGCACAAAATTGTCATTCCAAGCATCTAAACCTATTGATTCAAAAAGAGAGAAGTTTTTGCATTTTTCCATCAATTCCATGCACATTAGTCCTTTTAATCAGAAATTATGATCTTAAGTAATTTATCTTCAATTAATCATTATCTAGAACAATCTTACTAGCCTATTTGGGTGCATACATTAAGAAAGATGGGATAAGGAAGGAGAACAAGAGAGGTAAAAAGATGTATTTCATGGGTGCTACTTGGCACTCATCAAAGTTTGTCTCTCTTAGATCCTAGAAGATAAATTACCATCCTTTAGTGATTTTCATTAGATTAGGAGAGTGGCTTCTCTTGAGTTGGTCAAATTACTACTCATATCTGTCTTTCCTTGAGGTCATTAGTCTACCTCTTGGAAGATTATCCAAATCCCAACAATAATTGATCTAGGTTTTACCAATCATCCACCAAGCAACCAATCAAACACATCATCTTAGTAGTCTCAACCCTATCACAAAGGTCCAAATATCACTCCATCCATCCTCAATTTTTGTCATAGCAAATATGAAAATTCATATGACTGTGACTAGAAACCAACATCAATTAGCCATGGAGGCTAGGCAAGACAATCCCCAAAACAACCCCCAACAAAATCCCCAAAATAATCCTCAAAGTAATACCCAAAGGAACCCTCAAGATGGTAACACTACATTGATAGATGCTACACAATTTACCACAGGGTTAAATCCTCATGAATTTCTACCAAGAGGGTATACCATAGGTCAATCTTCATCTCATTAGCATAGACTCCCTCAACAAGGATAAACATCTCAGGAAGTATCTCAAGACCTTGATGAAATCTTGCAAGACCCCAATATCTTAGATGCTTTGGATAGACTCTTGGCTTCCAATCAAAATCATTTCTTTCATATGCTTGCTAAAAAAGGAGCCAAGTTGCCTAATGACTATGATACATCCACACTCAAGGAGCAAGACCCCATCAATGATGTTATCACTACTATGGGCAGACCACAAATCACTCCTATCTAAACTATGTCTACCATATCATCTCTCTATCCTGATTCACCCTCAAATGAGGTTCCTTTGAATCCATTCACCTACAATTGCATCAACTGACTTTATTAAGCCCCCACCACATCACTTGAACCTCTTATTGTCCCCATGGAGATTTATCAAATGAATCAAGCAAATTAAACAAACCAAGAAAACCCCTTCCTCACCACATCTACACCTACACCATCTCAAAATCTTCCACAAATATCACAAGTCCAAATCCCCATCCTTAATATTTGTACTGCCACTCCTCCACAAGTGTCACAAGTTCAAACTTCCATATGTAATATTGCTTATGCCACTTTAACATAGATGTCACAAGTCTAATCTTCAATATCCAATCTTGCTTATGCCACTCTTCCACAAGTGTCACAAGTCCAAGCATCATTCCTTAAACCTCCTACATCACTCCACCTCAACACTCCCAAAATCCACATTCCAACATCACTCCACCTCAACACTCCCAAAATCCACATTCCATCATCATTCCACCCAAAAACTCCCAAAACCAAAACTCCTACATCAGTACACCTCAACAATACCAAAATCAACATTATTACACCAATCCCACTCAACACTCCCAAAGTCAACACTCCTACATAACTTCTCCACAAAACTCACAAGCCCAACACTTCTACATGAATCCTGCCCACAACAATCCTCAACATTCTTATGATCCCTACAATATCCATTCATATGAATCCAACACCAATCTCTCCTATGGGGCACAACAACCACCACCCATTCAACATGGTCTTCCTCAACAACAACCCATATCAGAACTTGATCTTAAATTTTCCAATCTACAAAAGCAAATTTCTGATCTAACACTTGGACACACAAAGAAACCTTTCTCCTTGGAGGAGGTTGGTCCTTACCCTTTTGATAGGTCATTACCTATGATCCCTTTTCCCCCCAACTTTTACATGCCTAAATTTGGCAAATACAAGAGAAAATGTGATCCAAAAGAGCATCTTAGAGAGTTCTATATTGCTTTCCTAGAGGTTTCCCATAATGACACTTATCTTTTGTGCCTCTTCCCTCGTAGTCTTGGAGGGCAAGCAATAAAATGGTTTTCTCATCTACCCATGGAAATCAAAACATTTAATGAATTGGCCAAAAAGTTTACAACCCACTTTTCCTACAATATTGAACATGAAATTTCCTTGAAAAACTCGTGCAATAATAAACAATGCAATGGGGAAACTTTCATCTCCTTCTTGCAAAGATGGAGAAACATGTCTAGTAAATTCCCTTGGCCTATCCCAGGAAAACAACGTGTTAGTATTTTCATTCAAAATCTCAATCCCAAAATTGGATTTCACTTACAAATCCAATGTGCTAACTCATTTGACAAAATGATTTCCAAGGGGACAAACATTGAAAAGGCACTTATAGCAAAGGGATTAGTCAAAATCTTCAAAGAGACCAAAGATAATCCTCAAACCTCTAATGACAAGCCTTAATTTTGGTCCAAGAACAAGAATATCATCAATGATGGTGTTGTGGAATCTAAACACATTCAAACTATCTAAACACCAATCAACCTCCAATCAAAAACTACCCCATCTACTCCTTGAGAGCAACCAAAACAAGACTACTCCCCTAGACGTAGGTTCACTCCATTGGGAGAACCTATTGAATCTATCCTTAAGAAACTCATACAAAGTGGACTTATCACATTGCCAAAAGCTTGTCAAAATGATGAACCCACTTGGTACAATGATAATGAATATTGTGAGTACCATAGAGTTAAAGGACACAAAACCCTTGGATGCATGAAGTTGAAAAACTTAATCCAGAATCTCATAGACAAACCTAAGAAGTCATTGTTGATGATCCTTCATCCCATACCACAAACAAAGACCAAGATATGTACAAAGATTCTATTCCCACCACATGGTAAAGGTAATAACTCTGATAAATGTAAAAATATCAACAAAGCTTCCTCTTCTTATGATTCCATTATGGGTCATTTCCAAGAAAGTCATGTTTCCACTTTTACCATCAAAGGCATAGTTCTTCCTTGTGCTAACACAACTCATCATGGTCATGTTACCCTTCATGGGCCAACACAAGATACTCCCATCAAATCCAAATACAATATCATAGAACATCTAGGGAAGACCCCTGCATAGATTTCCATTTTAGACCTCCTAAAGTCATCTTTTGCCCACAAAGTAGTGGTTGAAAAAGCCCTCAAAGAGTCATTGGTTCCCAACAACATAGGTGTCATGGAATTTAAAGCCATGATAGGTCACATTGCCTCACCCTACCATGTGGTCTTCACTAATAAGGACCTCCCATCTCAAGACCCTTGCCATAACGATGCACACCATATTGAAGTATTCATCCACCAACGCAAGGTAAAATGTATAATTATAGATGGTGGTGTTGGTTTGAACATTTGTTCTTTAAAACTGATAAAATAATTGGGATACTCTAAGGATGTCATTGATCCTGAACAATCTATCACCATTAAAGCCTATGATGATGTAGAGCATTGGTCAGAAGGTGTAATCCATTTGCCTATTCAAGTAGACCCTATCATATTACAAACATGATTCCAAGTATTGGACCTTGATCTACCCTATAATATCATCCTAGGTCGCCCATGGATCCATATCACGTAGGCCATACCTTCTACGTACCATCAATGTCATAAATTTCCATTCAATGGTATTGAAATCACTATCTTTGGAGACCCTAATCCATTTGAGTTTTGTCACACCATGCAAGGGTGTTACCAAAATACCAACCAAATCCCAAATAATGTTGAAGCGCAACCATCTCCATCATATATTCACCCAAATACTTTGCAAAAAGCCTTTACTGATAAACCCATTCATGAGATCAAGGTTTGATACATAGACATAGGATTTGGTGAATATGACATTTCAAAGTCTTGCTATGTGGGGAGGATGCCTCTCTCACCAAAATCCTATGACAAACCACCTATAGAAAAGGTCACCAAAAAGGCAACCATAGCAACTCCCCTAACAACATTCACTCATTGGGGATTGCTAGAAGATGAATCTATTGAAGATATCTCCTCTTGGATATTCTAGGAAAATGATCTAATCACTCTACCTATTGTACAATATGGTACAGGTCTCTGAATTGTGAAAAATATGGGTTATAAAGGCCAAGGTAGTCTTGGAAAACATGGTCAAGGAAATATAGAGCCTTTCATTGTGACTAAGAATAAAAAAGGCATGGATTAGGATATGGTAAGGAGGTACCACATTCCTTGGACATCAAGTTTATTCTTGAAGAAGTAGCAAAGAATTTTCCAACTGTTTCAATCTCTAATGAGGATACTATCAATGAATCTTACCTACACCTCACAGACCTATTCCAAGAAACCTCAATATTCATGATATTTTCCATCTCCCTTACATCCAACATGAAAATCCAAAACCTTCCACTCATCTACCCTAAACGTATTGATTGGGACCAACAAGAGGCCCCTGTTCTTGACATCTTTCAAAATGATGAGGCCATAGCAAAATTCATGGGACTCTAGGATGGTATACCACTTAGTGATCATAAAGCTAGGTTTGTCATGGAATTAGATCAAGGAGCATACTTCAGTGAGAATGCCAAATCCTATAGTTGCAAAAGTGAAAATAAAATAAATAGATCCCTAGGTGAAAACCCCATTGTGGCACCTTCTGATCATAAAAAAATTAAGAACAAAGGACGTATCCAATAGTGAAAACCTCTCCAAGGCATACGAGGATGGAGGATTTGACCTTCCCTTACCTACAAAGTATCAAGAGAAGTCCTCTCTTTTGGTTGAAAAATCACAAGAGATGAATCTAGGCACAGTTTAGAATCCTAAGATCACATTTATAGCAGCTTCACTTTCAGAACAAGAGGGGAAAGATTTCACAAAATTCTTCTTGCAAAGGACAATCAATTTCACTTGGACATATGCAGACATGCTTGGGTTGGACCCTTCATTAATGGTTCATCTTTTAGCAGTATTTCTGAATGCCAATCTCGTCAAACAAAAGCTTCATAAGATGCATCCACAAATATCACTATTGGTCAATATAGAGCTTTAGAAATTGCTAGATGTGAAGTTCATAAGACCTATTGATTATCTAGAGTGGGTTTCAAACTTGGTACGTATCTCCAAAGTCACTGGGGGCATCCGCATTTGTACAAACTTCAAAGATCTCAATAAAGTATGTCCCAAAGATGACTTCCCATTGCCCAACATTGATATCATTATGGACTTGACAAATGGTCACAAAATGCTTTCAGGCTAATGGATGGTTTTTCCAGATACAATTAGATTATCATAGCACCAGAGGATTAACATAAAACAACTTTTACATGTCCTTAGGGCACCTATTGTTGGCTAGTCATGCCTTTGGTCTAAAGAATGCAGGAGCTACCTATTAGAGAGTAATGAATAATATTTCATGACCTTTTTCATACTATTATGGAGGACTATGTTGATGACATATTGGACAAATCTTGTTGGACTACACTGGACAACTGAGAGGAGGGGTGAATCAGTTGTCCTAAAACTTTAACCAGTTATGATCATCAACTTATCAATTACTTATATTCAGATATTACAATGAAAGCATCAAATGAGAAGCTCAAAACAAAAGCATAAACAACAAATGAGACACCAGATTTTTACATGGAAAACCCTAAAAGGGAAAAACCACGGTGGGTGTTAGCCCACAGAAATATATAAGTTATATCAATACTGAAAAATAGACACTCACTACCTATAGGGCTCACTACCCAAATTGCTCACTACCAAAAGGTTGAACTAAGATGACAACATCTACTTCATGCCAAGGTTTAGTTCCATTGAAGCACAAACACCTCTGCTCTACTCTACTACCTTCACTCCTATCTTCGCATCTTCGCACTTGTATTCATTTTCATGACTCAATTACAAGTATTTATACACTTCATCAACCTTGGAATGATCATCAAGGTTGGCATTACAATCATCAACTGTTGGAACAATCTCCAAGGTTGACAAACATAGGTTACATCATAATAGGTCTGGACCTAAACAGATTTACAAAGAAAAGAAATGAATGTGGATCATGCCACACCTTAGTAGGGACTCAAACACAATCTTCCATGTTACAACACACTATCACAATCTTTGATGCATCTCCATAGATGATGAGTTCAACCAGGTTGGCCAAGACTGATGTTAACACAAGTATTCACAAGAACACACTCCATGCACAATCTAAATTACACCTTGTGGACCAATCTGAATGTAGGAGCATGACCAGGAGACATCCACAAGTACATTGTAATCACCAAGAACAACTGCACAATCTCTAATCACTCTAACAATAAGATTCTTCAAACCAGAGTATAGGAACAACACTATCATCCACTGTCATGAGTAAAAGATAGCTTGCGGACTACCAAATCACGAACCATTGCATTTGAAGGCACTTAACATCACCACTGACTTAATTCCAGAACCGCAAACCAAAATACTTCAATGCGGAGGAATGTAGAGCAAAACACTTTCTCCTTGTCACCACCAAACACACAAAAAAAGATGTTTTTACTCTGGTGAACATAACTCACTTAATTCTTCATACTGGAGGCTCAAACCCAGAATATAACATCTTCAGACAAGCTTCTAAATAACTTCCAATCTGCAAGCAAAGATATTTATTCTATAGGAAATGCAGAGCATTCTTTTGGACTACTCTTCTAGATGTAATGCATTGTTTCTACTGCAACACATTGTTATCACCGGAGGGGTTAATTTTCTCAATATCCTCAATGAAGTAAGAGTACAGTTGACACTAATGACAACACAGATATGTTGACATCAATGACAACACCAATTAGGCATATACTTGCAACAATCTCTCCCTTTGTTATTGATGGCAACATATGATGTGAAAAACTGAAAAGAACATCAAGACAAGATTCTCCCCCTTTCTCTTTACACATCTGCATTCTTTCTCCCCCTGAGTTTTTCACATGATTTCTCTCCCCCTTTGACATCAATGGAAAAGGGCACATACTTGCATGCTTCTACTCTGATCCACTTACTTTATCAGAAACATTTAGCTACTCTCCTGAGAGGTAGCCTTCAGAACATCAATCTAGATCAAAGAATGACACTTTGAGCTTCACTGGATTGATGCATTCCTATGTATCTTAGTTTAGGACAGGAGGGGTAATGACCCCAAACTTTTCTCTGAGATACTCAAAGGTATCTTTAGGAAGAGACTTAGTGAAAATGTCTGCAATCTGATCCTTTGTGGACACATATTCCAACTTTACTTCATTCCCTGTCACCTTCTCTCTCAAAAAGTGATACCTTATTGATATGAGCTTTGTTCTTGAGTGCATCACTAGATTCGTTGAAATGTTTATGACACTTGTATTATCACAAAAGGTTGCAATTGAATCTTCATACACAACTCTTAAATCCTTCAAAGTCTATTTCATCTATAATACTTGAGTGCAACAACATGCTTCTGCAATATACTTTGCTTCTGTAGTTGACAAAGATATTGAATCTCATTTCTTGTTTAGCCATGAGACCAATCTATTACCCAAGAAGAAGGCACCTCCACTTGTACTCTTTCTATCATTAACATCTCTGGCCCAATCTACATCTGTATAAGCATTGAGAGTGAAATCATTGTCCTTTGGATACCATAAGACATAATCCGAACTACCTTTCAAATACCTTAGGATTCTCTTAACTGCCATCACATGTGATTCTCTTGGATCAGCTTGAAACATTGCAACAAGACAAACTACATACATAATATCAGGTCTAGTTTGAGTTAGATAAAGTAATCCTCCAATCATGGATCTATATTTTTTCTAATGAGCCTTAGGTGATTCATTAGTTTTTCTCAACTTGCAACCAATCACCATGGGAGTACATACTGGTTTAGAGTCTTCCATCCCAAACTTCTTCAACAACTCTTTCACATACTTAGACTGAGATATGAAGATTCCTTTATCTGATTGGTTTATTTGTAGACCCAAAAAGAAATTTATTTCACCAAACATGGGCATTTCAAATTTACTTTTCATCTCACTGGAAAACCTTATGCACATACCTTCATTTCCTCCAAAGATAATATCATCAACAAAGACCTCAACAATCAAGATCTAATCATCATTGATTTTGAAATATAGATTGCTGTCTATAGTACCTTTACTAAAACCCAATTGCAATAAATACCTGTCTAACCTTGCATACCAAGCTCTAGGAGCTTGTTTGAGTCCATATAATGCTTTCTTCAACCTACATACCATATCACCTTGATTTGACAATTGGAATCCCTCTGGTTGCTCAATGTATACCTCTTCTTCTAACTCACCATTCAAGAAGAAAAATTTCACATCCATCTGATATATCTTAAAATCTTTGTGAACTACAAATGCCAGAAACATTTTGATTGCTTCAATCTGAGCTACTGGGGCAAAAGTTTCTTCAAAATCTATCCCTTCAATTTGAGAATATCCTTTGCATACAAGTCTTGCTTTATTCCTTACAACTTCTCCATTTTCATTCAGCTTGTTCTTGAAAACCCATTTAGTTCCACTAACAATTTTGTCAGTAGGTCTAGGAACTAATTCCCAAGTTTCATTCTTCTTTATCTGCAATCATTCTTCCTCCATTGCCTTTAACTAATTTTCATCATTGCATGCTTCATTCACAGTATTTGGTTCAATATTTGAAAGAAAATAGTAATTGACTTGTTCCTCTGCATCTCTTCTCCTTGTTAGCACACATTTGTTTTTTCCACCTATAATCTGATCTTCAGAATGATTGATCTTTACATACCTGGGAGTCTTAACAACACTTTCCAGAGACTCTTCTTCATTTTGACTATCTTCTTGCTTATCTTTTTTCTTCATTCAATATAGTAATAGGTTCATCTGGTTCATAGTAATTTAGGTCTGATATCTTTTCCTTACCTTCATCTACCTTCACATTTGCACTTTCAACAATCTTTTTGAGCCTTGTGTTGTAGCATCGATAGGCTTTACTCTTGGTAGAGTATCCAAGAAAGATTCCTTCATCACACCTTGCATCAAACTTTCCTAGATCTTCATCTCTCCTGACATAGCATTTGCTTCCAAAGATTTTGAAATACTTTACTGAAGGAATTCTTCCATAACACAATTCATAAGGAGTTTGAGTACCATTACCTTTCACTTGAACTTTGTTTTGGATGTAAATAGTAGTATGAATAGCCTCTTTCCAAAAAACTTTCAGGAGATCTGCTTCCTTCATCATTGTCCTAGCAGCCTCTTGAACTATCCTATTTTTCCTTTCCACAACTCTATTTTGCTGAGGAGTGCTAGGTGCAGATAGTTATCTTTTTATCCCATGCTCTTCACAGAAAATGTTGAATTCTTTTGATGTGAATTCACCTCCTCTATTAGACCTTAAGCATTTGATTTGCAATTCTATTTCATTCTCAACCATTGCCTTGAAAAATTTGAACTTCTCTAGGGCTTCTAATTTTTCTCTTAGAAAAGTAACCCAAGTCATTCTAGAATAATCATCAATAAGCAACATAAAGTACCTGTCACCTTGTAGACTTCTCACCCTTATAGGACCACATAGATCTGTATGCACTAGATCCAGCAAACTAATAGAGAATTGTTCTTTGTTCTTGAAACTTGTTCTTGTCTGCTTCCCTAACTGACATTCCTTGCAGATTGTGTTGGATAGTTTCACAAGTTATGGTAAATCTCTCATAATCTGAGCTGAACTTATCATTACCAGATTATCAAAGTTTATATGACACATCCTTCTATTCTATAACCAAATTTCATCTACTTGAGCCAATAAACAATAATCATTAGTTCCTCTCAATTGATAGATGTTACCCTTAGTCTTCTTATCGATAGACATCACAGTTCCAGAGCTTTCCATGACCTTGCACCCATTATCTTTGAATCTTAGATCATATCCTTTGTCACACATCTGACCAATGCTCAAAAGATTATGCTTCAAAACCTTCACATATAGAACATTGTCAGTATTATCTCCAAACCTAACCAGTTCTCCATCATACTTTTCCAAACTTACAAACTTACTTTTGTCACTGGTCATGTGATGTGAGCATCCACTATCAATAATCCATTCATCCTTATCCTTCTCAACCTGAATAGCCAAAGTACTTTCTTCCACTAGTTTTTCTTCCTTCAAACAGCTAGCAGAATTAGTAGACATAGGATCTTCTTTAATAGCTAAATAGGCGTACATTTGCATTGGTACTAGCATCATCAGATTCATCATCAATGACTCCTTCATCATCAAAATCTCTAACATAATAACACTTCTTTCGATGTCTAGGACTGCTCTCATACTTTTTCTTATTTCTTTCAATTCTTTCAGGGCATCTGGAAGCATAATGTCCTACTTTACCACAAGAGAAACATTTGAAAAGTAATTTACCTTTGAACTTATTGGAACCTCTTTGTAGCCTATCAACAAAGTTAGTTTCAAGTTCATCAAAGTCATCAATCACTTTATATTTCTCAGCTTTGGAAATCTTTTCTAAAGTACTGGCTTTAAAAGCTGATTCAACTTTTGGAAGGGCATCACCAAATTCACTCATCTCAAAGGCTATAGGCTTTCCAAGTAACTGATCTCTGTCAATAGTTTTCACAGTCATAAAGTCTTCAATAGCAGCCACCTTGTGACTATAGGACTTTGGTAGTGATCTGGTAATTTTCATCACAACTTCCTTGTCACTGAGAGTTCCTCCCATACCTTTTATTCCAGTGACAAGTTCATCAACTCTTTGCATAAAGGAAGTTATATTTTGATCTTCATTCATCTTCAAACCCTCATATTTTAGTTTTAGGCTTTGTAGCTTAGCTTCTCTTACAGAATCATTTCCTTCATACAAAATTTTTAGCTTCTCCCATACCTCATTTGTAGATTCAAGGTCCACAATTTTTGTAAACACTGAGTCACTCAAGGAACTTAACAGAGCATCCTTTGCTTTGACATCCAATTCATATTCTTTGATATCATCTTCAATTGTCAACCCACCTTCAGGCATGATAAATTGTGACTGTGTAGCTAGGCATACTTTATAACCAAGACAGAGGAGATGGCTTTTCATTCATACCTTCCAAAGAGCATAATTTGTCCCATCAAAATGTGGAGCTTCCTTCTTATAAGACATTCTAGATCTTCCTCAAGCTGTTAGGCTTTCTTTTGAGGAACTTGGCTCTGATACCAATTGTTGGACTGCACTGGACAACTAAGAGCGCAAGGGTGAATCAATTGTCCTAAAACTTTTAACTAGTTATGATCATCAACTTATCAATTACTTATATTCAAATATAACCATGAAAGCATCAAATGAGAAGCTCAACACAAAAGCATAAACAACACAAGAGACACCAAATTTTTACATGGAAAACCCTAAAAGGGAAAAAACACAATGGGTGTTAGCCCACAAAAATATATAAGTTATATCAATACTAAAAAATAGAGGCTCACTGCCAAAATTGCTCACTACAAAGAAAGGCTCGCTGCCTATGGATGGCTCACTACCAAAGGAAGGCTCACTACCAAAAGGAGGCTCATTTCCAAAAGGTTGAACTGAGATAACAACATCTATTTCATGCCAAGGTTCACTTCCATTAAAGCACAAACACCTCTGTTCTACTCTGCTACCTTACTTCGCTTCTATCTTCGCATCTTCACACTTGTATTCATTTTCATGACTCAATTACAAGTATTTATACACTTCATCAACCTTGGAATGATCATCAAGGTCAGCATTACAATCATCAACCATTGGAACAATCTCCAAGTTTGGAAAACATACATTACATCATAATAGGTCTGGACCTAATCATATTTACAAAGAAAAGAAATGAATGTGGATAATGCCACACCTTAGCAAGGACTCAAACATAATCTTCCTTTCTACAACATGCTATCAAAATCTTTGATGCATCTCCACAGATGATGAATTCAACCAGGTTGGCCAAGACTGATGTGAACACAAGTATTCACAAGAACACACTTCATGCACAATCTGAATTACACCTTACAGACCAATCTAAATGTAGAAGCATGACCAAGAGACATCCATAAGCACATTATAATCACCAGGAACAACCACATGATCTCTAATCACTCTAACAATAAGATTCTTCAAACCAGAGTATAGGAACAACACTGTCAGCTATTGTCATGAGTAAAAGATAGCTTGCAGACCACCAAATCATGAACCATTGCATTTGAAGGCACTTAACATCACCATTGACTCAATTCTAGAATTGCAAACTAAAATACTTCAATGCGGAGTAAAAAAATTTCTTCTTGACACCACCAAACACACAGGAAAAAAATGTTTTTACTCTGGTGAACATAACTCACTTAATTCTTCATACCGAAGGCTCAAACTTGGAATATAACATCTTCAGATAGGATTCTAAATAACTTCCAATCCACAGGCAAATGTATTTATTCAACAGGAAATGCGGAGCATTCTTCTGGATTGTTCTTCTGCATGTAATGCACTGTTTCTATTGCAACACATTGTTGTCACTGGAGGGGCTAATTTTTACAATATCCTCAAAAAAGTAAGAGCACAGTTGACACCAATGACAACACAGATATGATAACATCAATGACAACACTGATTAGGCACATACTTGCAACAAATCTACCACTAGAGAAGATCATCTCCAAGTTCTAGGACATATATTTGATAGACTAGAGAAATATCAAGTGAGGCTAAATCCTAAGAAATGTGTCTTTGGTATCACTTCAAGGAAATTATTGGGATACATTATATCTTGCAGAGGAATTGAAGTGGATCCTACCAAGTGTTGGGACAAAAAATTTAACCCCATAATTTTTTGTAAAAAATTCATTTCCCTCCACAATATCATCACCTAAAATTCCATTTAAAATTTTCCCTCACCCAAAAAATAACCTATTTGACTGATCCATAAGTCATAACCCTAATAAATCCATGTTTTATCTCCCTCACCATAAAAACAAAAATCATTTCAGAGAGATACTTCTGTATCGGCAAGACTCATCCCAGCGTCCCTTTGAAAAGGTGATACAAGTGTTGTCGGTGAGAAGGTGCCATATCAAGAGAACTCATTTTAGATTCCCTTCAATATCCCATTAGAATTGTGTTGAAGACACCACGATGTATTGAAGAGAAGTATCTTGGAGTCTCTTTGATAATCATGGGAATAAATAATCAAGGGGTATAAATGTTTTGTATTAGCATATCAGGTTAACAATGAGAGATCGAGGGGACTAAAAAGCCAAACTTATACACTTAAAGGATCAAAGAGACTATGAAGTATCAGAGTAAATGACTCAAGGATCTCTTCGATATCATGAAAACACTAAAGCTCATCAAAGAGATAGAGGTACATTGGTGTGACAATTAAATGTGTCCTGTCGATAAAGTGATAACATTAATAAAGCATTTCAAGATGACTCTGGGATATCAGAGTGAAGTGATTCCTAGTCCCAATGAAAAGGCTAAAGGTATGCTTAATAAACAAACATCGAAGGGATAGATACATATTGGGGAAGCCCAAAAATTGGTCCCTCTAATAAAATGAGAGTTATGAACATGTCGAAGAGACAAGAAGATATCAAAGAGATTTTTCACAAAGGGGTTTTCAAAGAAATGTTGTGATATCAGTATGAAGTCTTTTGAGGTCACTCCAAAATCCTGAAGGAACTAAAAGAATCCCCAATAAAAGACATCAGGGACAAAAAGAAATGTCGATGGGATCACAAAATTGGTCATCCCAATGGAATAGTGACAAGACATGTTTGGCGGTGATCAAACGAACCTTATTCAAAAATTAAATGTCCCTTCGATGACATGAAAGCTGCCGCAAGACACCATTAATGCACCAGAGTTGAGTATATTGAGATAAATCTTGAGAAGATTGAAACAATTAAGCAACCATGAAGAACAAGGGCAGGGCATGGTAAAAAGAGAAATTCTAGAACCAGGGAAGATATCCAAGTAAGTACTCTAAGCTCGGCTTAAAAATTTTGCAGAATACATAAACTGGTTCGAATTACAATTGTAGAAGTAGGGTTCTCTCTCTTTTACAAAATTTTATCATGGAAGATGTGACTGAAAACCCTAAAGACAAGAGACAAAAACTTGAAGAGAGACATTTAAACCAGGACTTACTAGATCAATGTCTGGCTTCTGGATAAAGGTCTAGAAGAGATGCCCAATTAAACCCCCATGCCAAGAAATTGGAAGACATAAACAAACATATAGGGGACACATGGACCCCCAATAAGGGTGTACGATCTATTTCTATATCACTATAGGAAAATGCATAGGCACAAACCTGTCTCAAACCCATGGAGACTAAACTTGGGGAAATTAGTAGTGCCAAATGTGTTCATCAATGTGGAGTTGTTAAAAGTTTTGGCCAAAAAATACAATCCACAAACTCATATGATTGAGTTGAATGATGGGTCTAGTTTCACCCTGGTGCAGGAGCACCTACCTGACAGCTGGTCTGGCTAAGGCAGTTAGTAGTTTAGGTCCTGTTTATGTTTCCAAGAAGGTCTGTTAGACCAAACACATGTAATAAGGTCAAGCTGATCATGATAAGATCATGCTGACCAGGCTTTTGCTATTTTTAGCTAGTTAGTTATAACAACTGTCATGATGCGGGATCTCCCAGCCGCTTGGAGAGTTCCCAGCCGCTTGGAGTCGGGTCAGTAGTACTCATAGGAAAGTCTTTATAAGCATGAGATCGGTTGATATTGGACAGATAGACAGATATCATCGATTGAGCTAGGTTGCAGAGAGTGAGACTGAGAGAGAGGTTGATCACATTGTATTGCATCTTTGAAATCAATAAAGTGATCCTGTTTGTGTTCTTGCTCTGGTTGCATTCCATTACTTGATTGTTTTGCTGGTTTGAGAGACTTCATGGATTCACTGACCCGAGAGACTTCATGGATTCACTGACCCATTCCACCGGTTGACTCATCTGATCGGTGGAATGGTAATGTACTGTAGGTTAGTAGATAGTTTGTTTGTTTGCATGCAGGTGTGCAGGATCGCGGTCGACAGATGCTGAGAAGCCTAGCATCCTCATGTGCTAGGTCAAACTGATAAGACAGAGTGTCAAGATCACCCTGAGGTGGGATCGGGTCATCCCTGGAGGATCGGCGAAGTGAGATTTTGCTAAGTGAAGAAGTCTGTTAAAATGGCATCATCAGGATATTTCTGCAAATATCCTGCAGACAGTTCAGATATCGTCATCCGGATAAGTGGAGGAGATCGGCATGATGATGTCGATTGCATGAAGTGCAAGTTCGTCGGGGTGATCATCATCTGGAGGAGCCGAGGTGGAGTGCATCGGCATCAGGTAGAAGATCGGGTCATGAAACAGTTGGAGTTTTCATGTTGCGAGTGCATCAGGATGTTTTAGGTCGCCATAGACTAAGTGCATGTATCGGCATCAGGATCATCATATTGGAAGTGCCCATCATCCGCGTATCGCGAGTAGATGCGGGAGTGAAAGTTGAGTTTTTGTGACTAAGTGTTGAAGAGGTCATCAGGATTTTGGGTGACGTCATCGTCATCAGGATATGACGTCATCGTCATCAGGATATTGAGATATCCCCCCTGTGCGAGTTTATCCTGCCGTCGTAAGGTGTTAAGGCATCGGCGGAAGTCCGTGGCAGGAAGTTGTGTTAACATCATCAGGAGGTTTCGAAGAGAACCGGATAAATTATATCATGATGCTGTTGCTTGTGTCGTCGGCTAGCGGAGCATCGAAGGTAAGCTGCTGAAGGTGGTCGTCATCAGGATATTTGAACAACCGGATATTTGGATATCCTGCTGACGAAGATAGTGTCGGAGATCATGATGATGAAGATAGTGTTTGGAGCCCGATGAACAGTGCAACCGGAGGATGTTTGAGCCCGCTGAACATCATGATGACGATGTTAGAAGGAAGGCGGAGGAGGTGAACAGTGGTCGGCAGGAGGACAATTGCGAGTGTCCGAAATATGATGATGCTGACTATGTAACGCGGATCATGATGATGCTGTTGGTAGTTTGAAGGAATATGATGATGATGGCGAAGATGATGATGATGAGGCTGGTCTGCAGACATTCATGCTATATGCGAAGGTTATAGTGTGAATGCCTCTGCATCACACCCCTATCACCAAGAACTATATATCCATGGTGTTTTAGTTGGACACTAGCTTTGATATGAAATTTAGAATTAGAGACCTCTTAAATGAATATTACAATGTGAGAAATAGTTATAAGAGATGGATGCTACCTCTACATAGGCCTTGAGATGAAGGGAATAGGCTCAGAGTATTCTCAGGGGTTGAGGCTCCCCCTATTCTGTAGATTTTTTTGAGGAGTATTTTAGATACACCTACTATTCTGTCTGTCAATTGCTTGGCTTGGATGCCCTTATGTTTATGGATGTTGCACCAATGGTCCTAACCACAGATGTGCAAAGCCAAGATGCATGGCCTCTAGACTATGTTGAATACCTTGCTAATGATCTTCACAATGATTTGGTTTCTATAAGGAATGGAGGTGGTAAATTCATGCATTACTCTTTGTTCATGCATCTTATTTTGTATGAGGGATAGAGTATGTGTATGTGGAGTGAATGTTTGAGAGTAAGAGATTTGGATAGTGATGGGAACATCAAACTTATACATATGTGAACTGCTATTTGGGATAGTAGATGTGAAAGATCCCATTATCTATATTTTGAAGAGTATTTTGTGAAGCCTTTGTATAATTTGCTGGGCCATCCATGTGAATACAACTTGTCAATAGGAGTGTATAAATTTCTAAGCTTAAAAGACAAGGATGAAAATGGAAAAATCAATCACAACTGGGGTGATTGGTATCCTTACAATGACTACACAAAGATTAGTCTTTGGGTATGAGGGACCACCATTCCTACTACCAAAAACCTATCTTGATAGAATTGCCTATTTAGAAATTGTGAGGCAATTAGCTTACTCTGACTTTATGCATCTTAAAAGTTATAATAAGTAGTCCTTGATGCCTGGTACTTTGTGTTTTGGAGATTTCATAGTTGTTTTAGAGGTAATATTTCAATCAATTGATAAAAAATTAGAACATTACAGAATGCCAGTAGGAAATGCAAGAGAAAATTTTGATCCTGAGCATTTCATAAACAGTATCAAAGTTAGTAAAAAATTAAAAGGGTGTCATCATGTGCTATATGTGGATGATGATTTGATAAAAAATGTTGATGAGAATTGTGCAGTTGAAAAAAGAAATGTGTATCATAGAATAATGCTAGAAGAGGCTTGGGGATAGCTAAAAATCCCACATATAAAGGAGCTTTTCTTGAGATTGAATATCCTATTGAGAGGATAAACACATTAGTTGCACATGCAATAGAATTGACTGAGGATGTTCCCCCTTGGGTTTTTGAAAAAAGAAACAAGAACATTAGAGATACACAAGCCGAATATGAATCTCCTCTTAGCCATATATCCCCTCAGACTACACCAGATGTTAGTTTCTTTGTTGACATTGAGCAAGAAGAAGTTGAAAGTGAGGATGAGGATGTATAGGTATCTCAACCAATGATTGAGAAATATGAAACCCCTTTAGAGAGGGAAGCTATCATTATGGAAGATCTTGATGAACTCTCTGATGACATTAGACATAGTGCAAGTAAGAATTTCATTTCTGATAATGATTTTATCAAAAAACTTGAGTTCAAAGCATTCTTGTATGAATACAAAAGCAAACAAACTAGGGAAAGAATAAAGAATCTCACCCCTAACCTAGAAGAAGAAGCCTTGAAAGAGTTGCAGACATAGATAGACAATGAGAGGAACCTCCTACAACAATATAATGAAAAATGCACAAAATAATAGAAATAGCAGAAACACAGAAGGAATTTTTTGATTACAGGCCACTTCGAGGGGGAAACCTCCTTTGAGCAAGCTCAATACAATAACTTCATGGATGCCTTCATTGGCCTCACATGTACTTATATACTAAGTCTAATATAAACAACTATTACTTCCTATGAATGTGGGATAATACAATATGCTCATGAGATGACTTACAAGGCATATGCGTCCAAATGTAATATACTAACAAAGTAATGAGAAGGATTAAACATGGGTTCCTAACATCCCCTACCTCTTAGAAAAGATTTATCCTCAAAGCTTAAGATGTGGAAATTGTTTCTGGATCTAAAGTAGTACTTCCCATGTAGCATCCTCTAGTTGTGTTATGTGCCACTGAATTATGACCTCTATGATGGATCGAGAGCAAAGCTAATGGGTGCATCTGTCAAGGATTGCCTCTAGCTCCAAAATGATGGATCCTTCATTATCTAGTTTTGGTAAAATAGTTTGTGGTCTAATGTTGGTGCCAAGAACTTGCTTTAGACAAGAGACATGAAATACTGGATGAACGTGAGGAGGAAGCTCCAATTTATAAGCAATCATCCCAATCTTTTGAAGAACCTTATATGGCCCATAGAACTTCAGAGCTAGCTTATGACACCCTTTGAGTTTCAGGGATGATTTCTTGTATGGCTGTAGACGAAGGAAAACCATATCACCTACTTGAAAAGTGTGCTTAGAATGGTGCTGATCAGCTTGTTGTTTCATTCAATTTCTTGCCATGTGAAGATTGTCCTACATGATGTGAAGAATCTGATCCTGAGTTTGGAGAACTGTGTCAATTGCCTGAATGGTGAACTACTGGGGGTGTATGGAAGGAGCACGCGGTGCCTGATCATAGATTGCTTCATATGGAGTCATTTTAGATGTAGTGTGGTAGGAGGTATTGTACCACCATTCAGCGAGAGGGAGCCACTTTGCCCACTAATGTTGTTGTTCTAAGGTGAAGTAATGAAGATAAGTTTCCAAACATTTGTTGATAATTTCAGTTTGACCATCTGTTTGTGGGTGATACCCCAAACTCATCTTTAGTTTGGTGTCAGTGTGTCAAAATAGTTCTATCCAAAAATGAATAGTGAAAGTTGCATCACAATCTGAGACAATGGAAGAAGGGGTGCCATGAAGACGGAAGATCTGGTCCATGAAAATTTGTACAACTAAGGAGGTTGTATATGGATGGCTGAGGGCACAAAAATGACTATATTTGGAGAGGTGATCAACCACAACCAAGATCACTGTCTTTCCTCCAGATTTAGGTGGCCCCTTAATGAAATCCATAGAAATATCTATCCAAATCCATGTAGAGATGGGCAAGGGTTCAAGCAATCCAGGAAGGAGTATCGTTTCACCCTTGTTGCATTGGCAGGTATCACATTCAACCACCATCTATTGAATTGCCCTTTTCATTCCCTTCCAAAATAAGTTATGTCGTGCCCACTCATAAGTTTTGAGGAACCCAGAGTGCTTTGCCGATGGAGAAGCATGGAGTTCATAGAAGACATCCTGCTGAAGATCTGTGCTCTAGGGAAGCACCAGATGACCCTTGTATCACAAAGAAGCATCCCAAGAGTAATGCGGTATAGTAGAGGGGTTAGTGGCCAACTATTGAATGACTTGAGATAATGAAGAGTCATTGACATAGCCCTACTAGATAGATTCCAACCAATTTAGAACAAGCATAGAAATAACTGAAAGGGAAGCTTGGTCATCAAATGTGCAAGAAAGAGCATCTACCACAATATTGTCCTTACCCTTCTTGTAAGTGATCTCATAGTCATAACCCATGAGTTTGCTGACCCATTTCTATTGTACTAGGAAGGAGATCCATTGTTCTAGGAAATATTTTAGACTCTGGTGATCAGTCTTGATGCAAAAATGATTCCCTAGTAGGTATGGCCACCACTTCTGTACTACATGCAAAATAGCCATCATTTCCTTCTCATATGTAGAGAGTACTAAATTCTTGCCAGAAAGGGCTTTGCTAGTGAACACAATGGGATGTTCTTCTTCAAGGAGAACAACACCAATTCCATTGCCACAAGCATCACTCTTAATGGTGAAGGTCTTGGAAAAATATGGCATAGCTAGAACATGTGTAGTACACATAGCTTGTTTTAATTTTTCAAATGCGCACTCAGCAGCATGTGTCCAGATAAAAGTATCCTTTTTTAACATAGTTGTTAATGGAGCTGCAATCTTCTTGTAATCCTTGACAAACTTGCGATAGTAGCCAGTCAGCCCCAAAAAACCACGGAGGCTCTTGAGTGTCTGAGGATGCGGCCAATTTTTCATGGCATCTATTTTTGCATGATCCACTTGAACCCCTTGGGCTGAAACAATATGCCCAAGATACTCCACTTCCTCCTAGCCAAAAACACATATAGACTATTTTGCACATAGATGATGATCAGAGAGAAGTTGTAGTACAGAATCTAAATGATGGAGATGCTCAACCCATATTTTACTATAGATGAGGATATCATCAAAGAAGACTAGAGTGAATTTATGCAGGTAGGGCTAGAAGATTTTATTCATCAATGCCTAGAATGTTGAAGAAGCATTAGTGAGGCCAAAGGGCATGACCAAAAACTCATAGTGGCCATCATGCGTGTGTAAAGTTGTTTTAGGGACATCATCCTCATGAACCTGAATTTGGTGATACCCAAAATGAAGATCCAACTTGGAGAAAAAATGAGCACCATGAAGCTCATTAACAATAGGAATCGGAAACTTATCCTTGATGGTGATGTGATTAAGTGCTCAGAAGTCAATGCAAAGGTGCCATGACCCATCTTTTTTCTAGACAAGAAGGACTAGTGAAGAAAAGAAACTGGTACTAGGGCGAATAATACCTTGCTTTAGTAAGTCTAAAATGAGTATCTCAATCTATGTCTTTTGGTGAAATGGGTAGCAGTAGGGCTTGATGTTGGGAGGAACACTTCTAGGAAGGAGCTAAATATGATGGTCCTCTAGTCATCAAGGTGGAAATCCCACTGGTTTGGCAAAGACACATGCATACCTATCCAAAATTCATTGTAGATCTGAAGGAGTAGTGGAGACTGCTGATGGTTGCATCTAAATGGAATAGAGCTAAGCAATGACACCATGTGAATTCTTCTTAAGAAGATTTTCCATGTGATGTGAACTTATAATACTGAGAGAGCTTGGTTGTAAGCCCTTCAATGTGTGTTTTTGCCCATTATCTAAAAATTGCATCCAAAGTTCAGTAAAATCCCATAAGATGGGTCCAAGTGTGTGTAACCATTGGGCACCCAAAACCACATCACATCCACCTAAAGGCAAGGAAAACATGTTAGAGCATAGGTTATAATCTCCCATAGAGATAGACACATTGTGACACTTCCCTTTGTAAGGTAATGTGCCCACTTTGGCAATCATGACTTCAAAGTTGGAGCAAGGATGGACAAAACAATTAGCTTGTTTGGTGATCTAAGGGTTAATGAAGTTATGAGTGCTACTAGAATCAATGAGTATTGTAAGAGGGAGCTTCTTGAAGTAACCCTTGACCTGCATGGTTTGTGAGGTGGTGACTCCTACTAAAGCATGGAGAGAGATCTCTGGGTGGTCTTCCTGAGAAGCAGGGTCAACAAGCGGTTGCTAAGTGTCAACCTAATCATCCACTGTATCCTGAGCATCTGCATAAACTTCAGTTTTAGGCAGAGAATCCGCATCCAAGAGATAGAGATTTTGCTCAACACATCTATGTTCCTGAGTGAATTTCTCATCACAATTCTAACAAAGCCCTTTTTCTCTACATGCCCACATCTCTGCTTTAGTTAAATGCTTGATAGGAGTTGTTCTAGGAGTTGGCATTATTTGAGGTCATTAGGAAGCCGTATTTCTGAATGGAACAAAATTGGATTTGGATTACTGTTGAGCTATGATCTTGTCCTCTGCCAACTTAGCCAACCCTAGGGCTTCCATCATTGTGCTGAGATGAAACATTTTAACTTCAGAGTGAATTGCATCCTTTAGACCACTGACAAAGCAACCCCTGAAGAATTCATCAGACAATCCCTCTGTGTGATTGGCTAGTTTTTCAAATTATGTCTGATATTCTCTCACAGTGCCTGTTTGGCAGAGTTTAGCGAGTGCTCTTGTGAAGTCATCAAAAGCACTAGGGCCAAATCGTTGCAAAATTAGTTTGCAAAAATCTATCCATTTTGGCTCTTCATGAGCCTTGATGTACCAACAGAACCATTGAAGGGCTATGTTCCAAATGAAAGGATGGAAGTGGGACTTTGTTGACATCAAAAGTATTATGCAGACTAAAATATTGTTCTGCCTAGTATATCCATCCAATCTGATCATCACCATTGAAGTGAGGAAAATCAAGCTTCGGCCCATAAAAATTACTGGAAGAAGAAAACCCAATGTTTGCAAAAGACTCTAGTTGCTGTCTATTATTCATGGCTGAATGCTAAAGATTGAGGCCAATATTTTTTTCATCTAGATCTTGGAGTTTGGTCTTGAGGGCTACAAGTTCATCCTCCATGTTTTTTTCTCCTGCGTGGGTGACAACCATAACCAGGATTTTTTTTTTGGGGAATCGGTAGAAAAATAAAAATGAAAACTTTTTTAGTAAAGGAAAATTTGGATTTGGGAAAAACTCTGATGGGTAATTGGGGTTTGACTATGTTTTGGGCACTTTTTGAGGAAAAGGGGAGAAAAAAATGGGGATTTCAGAAGCGGGGTGAAAGAAAGGGAAATTTTGTCCAAGAGGGACAAAGAAGTAGAAATATGAAATAAACACTATGGCAAAATTTGAAGGCTATTGGGTGAGAATCGAAGGAGTTATGGAAAACCCTAAAATAGACAACTGTGGGATTTCCAGCTTCAATAAGTGGAATTTGGGATAGGTTCCTCAAGGAAGGAAATATGTAGAATGAAATTACAAGGGTTCCAGTGAATTTTGAGAGGAAATAGAGCTAAAGCAAGGAAGATATGAAAAAAATGGATTTGGAAATGATCTACAAACTACTCTAGATGGACGGATTCAATTTATGATTGCCAAATGTTAATAGCTCTGGGCCCCAAGTATGTTCAACTTCCTAAAGGTTTAGAGGAGTCACTCAGCCACCAATGATGTCTAACAGCTTGCATATTGGGGTAGTACCCCTCACTCCATGGCTCAGGTAAAACTAATAACCACTTTGCCAGAAATGACAGCTCTTGGTTTACCTCATGGATGGGAACTAGTCAATCAGGTAGGGGCCATTACCATTTTCACTGGCAGGTCCTCTGAATGGGCCAACTACTTTGGGGTTCCCATGGTACTCCTCACAATGAGTTTTAGGGCTATGCCTAGGCACTTCCCACAGCTAAGCAGATAGGGATATTCCCTAATCTAAACCTATAATTTAAATGAATAATATAGATGCAAAAAATAACTACTACAAAAATCACAGTGCCTGGAGGCCATTGCAAAAAATTTTTTTGGCAAAAATTCCACCCAACGAGCGCAAGAAAGTGCTCTGATACCAGATGAGAGGAACCTCCTACAACAATATAATGAAAAATGCATGAAATAATAGAAATAGTAGAAACACAAAAGGAATTTATTGATCACAAGCCACTTCAAGGGGGCAACCTCCTTTGAGCAAGATCAATACAATAAATTCATGGATGCCTTCATTGGCCTCACACATACTTATATACTAAGTCTAATCTAAACAACTATTACTTCCCATGAATGTGGGATAATACAATATGCTCATGGGATGACTTATAAAGCATATGCGTCCAAATGTAATATACTAACAAAGGAAAGAGAAGGGTTAAGCATGGGTTCCTAATAGACAAGGAGATGGAGACTGTAACTCTAGAAAAAGGGAGAGCACTGCTTGAAGAAGCATGAGTCATGCTAGTCTCCGAGTGGGACATGACCTCAGCCATTGTTTTTTATAGCTTCAGAAGAAACCAGGACAAAAAAAGTGCAATTAAGTATTGAAGCATTGGTTAAGATTAAAACACGGTCAAGATATGATCCTAATAAAGAAACATTACTGATGTGGGCCTTGTACACACCTAATAAGAGACCTCCAATTATTAATGATCTAAATGAAGCATTTGGTCACCTCTTGATGCAACAAGTTGAGGACACAGATCCTATGGAAACTTCTGATTTAAATGTCAATGTTGCTAGATTTACAAAGGCCCAAATTGAGGGATTGGTGAAGATTAATAAGACACACATGGTAGAGAATGAGAAACTAAGACAAGAAGTTGCTAGCTATAAGGACAAACTGCCATCCTCATCAAGCAGTTATTCACCATCGTTAGAAGTAGATAAGAAGTTAGTAAAGGCCAGAGCTAACACTGCCTATTGGAAAGTAAAACCTGAAAAAAATTTAGAAGAGGAATGAGCAGTTAGAGACTGAAATAAAAATTGTCAAATAAAAGATGGTCTTAAAATTAATCACAAAATAGATTTGAGAAAATGATTGCAAATGTTGATAAGGTGTGGGCGTTGTATAATGGAACACATGTTGCCTATCAAGAACATAAAAGGATGCATCTCAGGATGTTGGAAAAGAAGGAAGAGTTGATGGCCAAAGGGAATGTTGATACACATGTTTTCAAGAATTATGATGAGCTGATCAACATGCACAAGAAATTCAACTCTGTGCTAGTACAAGACCCTGGTGGCTTTGATCAACCTTTGGATCTAGCCTTTCCTAGTTTCTTTGATGATGAGGGCAATCTGAGACAACAAGACATTTGGAAGGATGAACTTGCTCAGTTATTACCAATAGATTTGAACAAGATCAATGATGAGCCCACAGTGATGAAGAACACACATGAGCAGTTAGAAAGGATTTTTACTCTTGAATTTGTTATGAAAGAAATAATCTCAGCTACAAATACTTATGCAACTCAAGAGTCTATTGATCATATTGCTAAGATTAACTTGTTCATCTCCAGAGCAACATAAAGGGTCAAGAGACATTGTACCAACCATGTCTATATCCTCAGCTGATTAAAAAATGGAAGACAATGGTTAAGAAAGAAGCTAAAGAAGATAGAAAATCTGGAGAATCCTTTGACCCTTGCAATAAACTTGAAGTGAAATTTTTGCCAATGCTAATTCAAGAATTTTTAAAGCACGATGAGAAAGAGGAAACAATAAATAATAATTAGTGAAGCATGTACATCAGATACTACATCATTGGACAAGAGAACCTTGCCAGGCTAGTGGTCACAGGTTCTCTATGGTGATTAATGAATTTAGATCATGACTAATGTGGATGCCCAGTTTAATCTTTTTGTTTATTTCTTAATTGTGTTCAAAATAGTCATTAGTTATATGAAGGGGTGTATGTTATGGATAGTCACCTTGTTCTAGCCTAAAGCTTGTTTGCTTCCCATATATATAAGGGAAACCAAGGCCAATTTTAGAGGATCAACATCAGACAATACTCATCATACATAAAATATTATTATATTTTTAGACATACTTGCAGAATAGAATACATAAACTTCTATGAATTTTTGAAATAATCTAATGGGCAAGAAAGTTTAATCAGTGGATCCATCTTTGGTGTTCAACTACTTTGTTGATATTCATTCTTATGAGTTATTTGGCTATCTCCATATTAGTCTTTTCTAGTTATTTAAAACATTTTGATTTATCAAGGCACATTTTTTGTCTCTGTGTGGTACGCTTGATTGGTTTTAGTGAGAAGTTGATTTAAGTCCTTCTATGTGATTTCAGTTTATTGGTCTCTGCCTAGAGTTAAAACCCTTTAAATAAGTCATCTTGGTTGGTTTCCTTCAAGCTAGAATTAAAATCCTTTTAGACAATCATAGTAACGGGGAAAGATATCAATGGGATTTATAAGAAGAGTCTAAATAACCACTAATCATGCATGTTTATACAAGGTATAAACATTCAAAAGTGCCAAGCAGTTAGAGTTAAGCCAAGTAGATAAGTCCACATATCACACAAGTCTTGACACCATTAGCCCAATAAGAATAGGCACTAATCACATCCAATCTCAAGACATGATATTTTCAATCAATTATTACTCTTCTATTTATTTCTTAGTCATATGCCACTAGGAAATAGATTAATACAATCAAAGTTTGAATCTATTTAACTGTTGAAGGTATACTTGCCTAGGTCTAGCAGAACCTAAAGTGCAGGGGGTTCTCAACCATATCAATTCACCCCATTTTGTTAGCTGAAAACATTACCAGAGAGCTCGGCATCCTCTTAAGGTTTACAACCTGTGTTTTTGAGACCCAACAAAATTGGTGACTCTACAGGGGAAAACATAAGAAAACCTAGTAGAAGACCATCATAATAGAGTCAAGAAATTAAAAGAATCAAAGCTCTATTATGGAGAAAGACCCAGAAGATAAAATCATTCCTCTCTAAGAGAGGTGGTGATTCTACTCTAAATTCTAGGTACATTATGTGTTGAAGTATCACTGTTTCTTACAACATGGATGGTAGAAGATCCAAAAAAGATTGTAAGAAGTTGAATGATAGGCAATCTTATCCACCTTCAAAGACCACTACTAAGAAAAATGGAGGAACATCAAATCAGTCAGAACGCATCCTAAACAATAATCATAGCACTCAAGAGAATACATCAGATTACCCTCTACTAAGACATAATAGTTTTACTTCATTGCATGAATCAAAATTTCATGAAGGATTCCAATCAAGAAGTAATCCTACCCAGTCTGAACAAAATAGGTTTGGTGACATTCTAGATCAATATAAACCTGACTCTCAAAAGCAGGTTGAATTTGAGGCACAAATTGAATGAGAAAGGATACAAGCCCAAGGAGAGTATGAATATAAAATCTCACTCCAACAAAGTGGAGAAGTTCAATATGAGTCTATGGATCAAATGACATCCACAAAAACTCAAGGTAGTCCACAAAAAGACACATGAAATGCTGATGAGGTGCAACAAAATTTATAGAAATTATAGGAAGAGCTTAGGCTAGCCAAACTAAAAGAAGAGGAAGAACCAATAAAGCAAGAGTTATAGTAGATCAAAGTATATACCCCCTATAAGCAAAGTGGGCATGCTCCTACAAGAAATCCACAAGGGTCACATTAGAGTGTAAGTGTTTTAAATGCTTCAAAAGCACCACAGAATCCAAGTAACACTAGTTATGTGTAGTAGAACATCCCACCATGAAACCCAAGATCACATATTGTTCATACAACTTCCCAACCCATGGCTAATACCTATCCACCTCCTGGTCAGCAGCATGTCCCACCTCATCAGCAAAATGTGCATGGAACTATAAACCCGCACCATAATGTACAAAAACATATACCTCACCACCAACATCAACAATACCAGCCTAATCAAAATCTATAAGGACCCTTGAATATAAATAGATATAGGCAACTAGACTTATCTGGATACCAAATCTTCCTGGATCCGATTGACAATGATTTGAGAAATGCACTCCTAAATTATTTTGCAAATAATGTTATTTTAGTAGATGAACATAGAAGAAATTTTGAGACAGTTATGGATAACTATGATGTGTGGTATGAAGATGTCCTCATGAAGCTATTTATGTTGTCCCTGATAGAAGATACTAGAGATTGGTATAAGAATTTGCCTAATGCTTCAATCAATTCTTTTGAAGACTTTAAAGATCAGTTTAAAGAACAATATGTAAATCACTATGACCCAAATTTTGTAATGCATGAACTGATAGACATACAAAAGTACCATAATGAATCAGTGGTATGGCCTTGGCTTTGTACTTAAAGGCTTTCAATCCCAAAACTGGGTATGAACTCCGAAATAGGGCTCCTAATACCCTTACAGAGGCTCAGAAGGCTGTTATAAACATTGAGAATAATAGAAGTGCTGTTGGAAAACTTGGAAAAAGGGAAAATATCAGAGTTCCACAAAATTCTAACAATCATTAGACTAGGCAGGCAAACTGTAATGCCCCACCTTGAACATCTTAGAGAAATACACATTATGCTACATGAAACAGGAATAATTTTTTTTTTTTAAAGATTAAGATAACACAGTAATGGTAACATAACTAATTACGACATATTCTCTAAGGATTCAAAGCTGCATTACTTTACAAACCAACTAACATGATTTAACATACATCAGTAACTAATCTGAATCCAATTCATAATTAAATAACATAATCTTATTCATTGCATGACATCGTATATTCTAATCTACATGATCAATTACATAATTGAAATGCTTTCCTTACACATAAGTATATCATGACATCCTTACACTATGAATGTTCTATTACACAAATCTGGTACAAGATTATACACTTACATCTTCATCAACTGGTACAAGTACAATCATCTGGAATAAATCTTTTCTGCATAAGAACTTGACAAGGACTAACCAATGGATAAAATAGATCTTCCACCTGACCATGTGGAACCCTAAGGTCCACCCCCCGAGCTAGGAGTTAACATGAGGTCCCAAACAATGACAGTCAGGTTGACAAAGACTAACATGAACAAAGGACGACCAACACCAATACAACACATGGCAATAACATAAACAACACAACTCAACTTAACATCCAGAGGTGAAACATAACGTAAGTGGAGAGACCAAACAAGGAATGCTAGGTTGTAGTAGGGAGAGTGTCATCGCACGGTCCTAGCATAGGTTATCCTAACAGCCTCTCACTAGGCGCCGGCCCCCATCTATGGTTATCCTGACAGCCTCTCACTAGGCGCCGGCCCCATAGGGTGACACATGCGGAATCAACCTTCCTTTCATGAGGACAAGGAAGTCAATCATGCCAACTAGGCCTTCTCTACCCATCCTTAGTCTATACAAGCACTACAGGCCATGGGAGAGAAATCCATTAATCTTGTTTAATGTGAAAACTACCCTTAACCCCCTAGTTCATTTTAGGTTATCACTTGATTAATCTACTTTCAACGGGTTATCCTGACTGCCACTTTGGGCGCCGGCCCCACGTTGAAAGCCACTCTCCTTCCTAACACCTAGTAAACCCTAACCACCATACAAGGCATTATAACATTACTCATACATATTCACTGCAAGGTATAATTCCTCTTGCATTACAAACAGAATCAAACACTAATTGTAATCCATTTCCTATCACATTACAATGCTTTACTCTTTTACAGATTCCAGGTCTCTCCATATGACCATTACGACAAAACAGGTACAAGACAGTCACAACTAAATAAAATATCTTATCCGGGGAATATTATTTCCACAAAATACATTAACAACTTTCGACAATTCTTCATTCATGATAGATTGTACTTCATACTCAATTAGAATCACATGTTTAAGACAACACAATACTAGAACACCTATCCACATGTTGGTTGTACTTAGACACGACATACTATGCCTCTGGAATTTTGACCACTAGCAACTTATCATATTACGACAACAAGAATTCTTAATTTCATACAGTTTAAATTTAATTTCCAGAGTTAAATCACTAAAACTCCTTCTTAGTACAATGTGAACGACTTGTAAATTCAACATTAGATTTCATCATCTCTTTAATCAAACTGATTGATTTAAATTAATAGCAACAAACATATTAATACATTACAACTAATTTATCCAAATATACTACATTTTGTTTCAAAAGATAAATTACTAAATAGTTTACAACATTTCATTTGTAAAAGAATCACTTAGTACCCTTATACTATTTAATTCCTACTTATCATTACACACTCTCATTATCCATACGATCTTTATCATTTATCTTTCAAACTCACCCAATTAACTTAACTCTTTCAAGTAATAAAATGAATAAGAATGTTAAGTCAAGTATAAATAAACGACAATTATAATGAGGGACAATCGTCAACGGCGAACATTATTGTTTTATTTTCCTCAAGACTCTGCCTTCATACAGTCATTGATTAACTAGATAAGATAGTTTAAAATACTTGCATGTCTTCATCGTAATGATGTCTCGGAAATGTTATAAACAAAGATTTGTCTAAGATGATTGGAACTGGTAATTCTCATGTCGCCAATACTTGTTAAATGTATCAGCTATGTTTGTTTCCAACACATTACAGTTTTCTGGTGAATACTTCCACTTTAGCTGTGATAGTCTTCTGTCTTGTAGGAACCTATGGATTCACGATCAGCTTTTTTTATGAGTTGTAAAGGAGGTGTAAAATTGTTATTGACTGTCTTACCATTGAAATGGACGATAGCAACTTCTAACAGGGTTCATATACCTCCATCTAACTGCAAGTTGATTGAATTGATGGAAATTGGTTTTAAAAATAGTTTTCTGGTGAATACTTCCACTATTAAAAATATGCAGTTGATAAATATTTGATTTTCAGTCTTAAGCAGATATGTGTATATAGTTTATGTGGTGTTTAAGTAAGTATTTGGTTAGTAGTAAGGTTCGGTAGGTTAAAACCTAAACATTAGTAACTACTCAAATATTAGAAGCAAAGAACAATATTTCTTCAGTCTGGATAAGCGTTGAAATGTTGGAACTGTTACAGGTATACTACAAATAGTGCAAGTTATTTTTAGCTGTTTGTAATCTGATAAGATCTTCTTCTTTAGATCTTATTTCAAATTAGTATAGTAGATAGAAAAAGAAAGCAAAACCTGTTTCTCCCAAACACATGCAAGCCAACAATTGGATCATTATCCATCCTGCGGCCATCAGCTGATTTGGAGGGCTGAGTAGAACCAATTTCACACGTACTGCAAACAGTTCCATTTGTCGGATCAAGTATTTCTACCACTCCATGTTTTCTTCCAATTCCAAGTCTAGGATTTTGGGTATTAGCAGGGAGAGAAGTGGCTAAAATAGAGCGCTCAGAATCTGGCTGCCCTTTTTTTCCAACAACCTCGAGCTTTCCATTTTCTCCACGCACCTCGATTACTATATCAACATAGATAATGGTGTCACCATATAAGCATAGAAATATATCTAAAAAACATAATATTGATCTTGTCACCTTTGACGAGGCCCAAAACATCAAATGAGAGTACTCTAAGCGGAGGGCAGCCTTGGCAGTCCACTGCGCTGATATGAGGCATTGCCTCAAATCAACACAAACCAGGCTCGACTTACACTTCCCCTCTCCAACATAGACTTCAACCAATTCCTTATTTAACCCGTTAAATTTATTGTTCGAAATAAACTCCTAATTAAACCTAAGTCCTCAGCATTTCCACGGTGGATACAGAATTTTCAAGTCTCTGACAATCGCTTTAAGCACCAAAATTTCCCAGCGTTTTTACCTGGAGACGACTGTGAATTTGGTATCTACTGTTTCAAAGGAATGAAGGCCGAAGCTATATTAGGTCTAAAATCTAGTTTACTTGGAGTGGACGAATAGTATAAACAACTTAATGATCAATGTCTACTTTCTAATTTGTAGAGGCATCCCTAGTTTTTTAATTATTAGCCGATAGGCTTTTATATGTGAGCATTATAGTGCTCGAAATTGTCTCACGCCGTAAAAAAATATAATGCCGGAAAATTTCTAAACTCGTCGGTTGTTCTAAAAAAGAAATCGTGTCAGAAACAGTCTCATGTTGTTTAAATGTTCCCGTGGGATACTCTAGGGTTTCTATTTTTTTTTTCCCAAGAAAAGGGAAAGAGAAAACGGTTGCAGTACAATGCAGTAATGGATCTATTGCACAGACTGTGTTATACATCACATTGAAATACCAGTTAAATCTGCGATAGTTGTAGAGATGCGTCCTCAAGGGTTTATGGATCACATAGAATTATTGACTACGAAGTATATGAAGCATTTTTGTTTCTCAATCGCACTATAACAATTGTGCAGAAATGTCGTAATTGATTGCTAACAGAACCATTATCAATCATCTATTTTCTGGGGTGGCACAAATGCATTGCGGAGTTGGAGACTGCTACCTGCGAGTTCAATTAGTGGCTGAGAAGAATGATAATTGCAGAAGATTACGCTATTGTATATGCGACAAAAGATATCAGGATAGCGATCTGTGGTGACCCTACTATACCGTTAACTACCCACTATGATCTATGCCAGTCTTGCGAATATGTCATCAAGGAAATTGTAAATAGACAGAACTGATGCCATACTGGAATCTGCTAAAGACCTAGTGACCCACAAATCAATCCGTCCACTAAAAATAAACAGAAGGATCCAGCCGTGGAGTGGGGGAAAGCAATTAAACAATGAATCCTCTAAGCAGAAATTGATTTAGAGACCTACGAATTAAGCTACCTAAACGCAGAGGAGAAGGACTACAGAAATGAGCACCCGGTTCAAGATTTGGTGGGGAAAACTCAGAATACAATTTGATTTCAGATCGTAGTATATCTTAAGTGGATATTCAACCAACAAACCATTTGGAGTGAAATAAACAACAACAACATTTGCAGATTTAGAATAAGGTTCAGAGATAAGGCATTCGGTGGAACCTAGCTACAATGTCAAATCGATAAGTCTACTTCAATTGCTGCAGTTCCAAGCTTCTTTTTCCAGCCTTCTTCTCTCTTCTTTCACCTGTAATGCTCCCCCTCTTTGCCTCTACAAGCTTTTTTTTAATAACACAGTCCCTTTCCTCTTCCAAGGAACTCGGCACGCGATCCCGTACATCTCCCTTCTAAAAATATATTTTTATTTAATTTAATGATCCCAAGAGGTTACTCTTTTTTTTAAATATTAATACACAGCTCCGACAAGATTTAATTACTTTATAGCCGACCAACCATATTGTAATTAATAAAGTTATAACATTACAACAATCTATAATTGTACAACTATATTTTAATTTATTTTATTAATTAAGTTGTAAATCACAAATTACAACATAACTTACAACTATTTTATTTATTTAAATATTTATTGTAAATAATATTATATTAAATAATACAAAATCTCTTACAATCTTTATTTAACAACTATACTTCTAATAAAATAATAATTTATTTACATCAATAATTAACAACTATCGACATTGTGCTCAAGTATCGACTTTTATAAATGTATTTAATTATCAACATTATAATTTTCATAAAAAGATTCTATTTAATACACAATGATACCTAACACATTTAGACACCTTCGGACCTAATTAGACTCCAAAGTGCAGTATTACCTGACAACAAGTCACGATCGAATGACAAACAATAACCACAAGGGTAAACTGACGACCAGACAACACTGACTAGGGACCTCACGTTAACTCCAATCAACTAATCCATTGGCGAAGGCATGCTCAGACCTGGTAATCAGGTGGAGTCGGTGCCTAGTACCTGCATCCTGCAGCAATGTATAGTTAAACATACAAGATATATATCCACATGCAGTCCTATAGTGAATGGAAATCGCAGTGATGTAGGGTACTCGAGAGCGAGTAATACAACACTGTTCCATTCACGTTTATGTATAAACATGTAACTAGTTTGAGCAAGATTTCTGATTACTAGTCAACAACATAAAACATTCAATCCTCCTACAATCCAATATCGCAATTTACATCAAAACATCTGTAACATCTAGTTCATTTATCAAATTCTAAAACATAAAATAATAGAATCCAACATCAACAACTGTTATCATAACAATCAGGTTCATAATGAATTAGCAAAATAACAAGAGATCCATCATTTACGATCTAAAATACTGTCACAAAGTCTAATACTACTAAGCAAACATCCATCTAATAGACGACAAGTTGAGGGGCACTACATCCTCCCCCCCTAGGATCAGGCTTACTCCTGGAAGCCTGCAACAAGTATGGGTATACTTCTTGCATAAAGGTTGCATCCACCAAGGCAACTAAAGCCATGTCATTAGGATCCCATTGGACCCCTACCTATGAGGGTTAGCCCCTGATGCTGTAGAACGTACACAAACTCCAAGGAAAGCTGCTCGACCCCTACCTGCAGTCTCTGAGACTATCCCTTGATGCTCTATCTAGTGGTGATCAACCACTGAGAACATTCTATGAGACCTCCCTGCATCACCCACTGTTGGCTCTGAAGCTGTTGGCCTCTGACTAAATCCTACAGTGTTCTTCTGTGGGCACTGCCTGGCAATATGGCCCTGCTGTCCGCAAGAGAAACATCCTGTTCCCCTGCCAAAACCTCCACCACATATAGGTGCATTAGACTGCTGAAAAATTCCTCTACTAACTATAGGTTGTGATCTCTGAACGGGTTGGTTGGGATGGTAATTCTTGGCTTGTAGCCAATTACAGTTTTTCCCTAACTGAGAAACACCACCTTGCTGTGGTTTGGAATTCTTTGGTTTTGATTGAGAATACTACTGCTGCTACTGTTCTCCCTTAGTGGGTGCATGATGACCTCTAGATGCACTTGTTTCTTGAGATTGACCATCTCGAGAACCTAAGCCTGTTGAGGGTGCACTCCCAATCTGTACACCTGTATGACCCCCTAGGGCCATGGTCAAATTCTCCTCCACCAGTCAAGCCTTCTTGACTATCACCTCCATGGTCTTTGGCTCGAAAACACGAACTCCTCCACTGATGTGTGCCTTCAGACCTCTAATAAAATGCTGGACTAACATGGCCTCGTCGTTTCCAATGCCTGCATACTGCTTGAGTTCATAGAACCTGTGCTCATACTGTTCCACTATCATGGCCATTTGTCTCAACCCATGGAACTCGTCTGCTCTACGTTGCCTCCAATGGTCAGATAGGAATCAAGCTCTAAACCTTTCCAGAAATAGTTCCCATGATATTGTCGCAATATCTAAATGCAACTTTTGTTCCTTTAGACGCCACCATGTAGAGGTGAATCCTCTGAGATGCATGATGGCACATCTTGCCTTAGTGTTGCTACCATATGGATGCATAGCAAAGCCCCTCTCCAAATCAATTAGCCATGTCTCTGCTTCCATATCACTACCAGAACCATCGAATGTAGGAGGACAGGCTCTCATCAGGTCTCTCATGTGGCCCGCAAGAATAGCTTCTTGTTCAGCTATGATTTCTCTCCTTCTGGGAGATCGTTCTCTTTCTCTCTCTTCTAGTTGTTCCACCTCCTGCCTAGGACCAAGACGAGCAAGAACCTCCTCAAGGAGCTGGCATAGTTGAGCACCCTTGGGCTAATCCTGATTCTCTTGATTCTCACTTCTACCTTCTTGTGTACTCTCATGAGGGGAACTAGGAGGAGGGCTATTATCAACACCTCCCCCACGACCCCTAACTCATCCACGGCCTCGGCCTCGTACCCTAGGCATCTTCCTGGACAACACATCCAAGAATAACTTCAGGTTGCTAGGCGAGGACTATGAATGAATATGTCCTTCAGAGTTTAAGCAACTAGCATAGCTTAATGGGCTAATTATAAAACCAGAGTACCTAGTGTTAGAAACCTAACTCTGATACTAGATGTAATGCCCCGCCTTGAACATCTTAGAGAAATACACATTATGCTACATGAAACAGGAACAATTTTTTTTTAAAAGATTAAGATAACATAGTAATGGTAACATAACTAATTACGACATATTCTCTAAGGATTTAAAGCTGCATTACTTTACAAACCAACTAACATGATTTAACATACATCAGTAACTGATCTGAATCCAATGCATAATTAAATAACATAATCTTATTCATTGCATGACATCGTATATTCTAATCTACATGATCAATTACATAACTGAAATGCTTTCCTTACACATAAGTATATCATGACATCCTTACATTATGAATGTTCTATTACACAAATCTGATACAAGATTATACACTTACATCTTCATCAATTGGTACAAGTACAATCATCTGGAATAAATCTTTTCTGCATAAGAACTTGACAACGAATAACCAATGGATAAAATAGCTCTTCCACCCGACCATGTGGAACCTAAAGGTCCACCCCCCGAGCTAGGAGTTAACACGAGGTCCCAAACAATGACAGTCATGTTGACAAAGACTAACATGAACAAAGGACGACCAACACCAATACAACACATGGCAATAACATAAACAACACAACTCAACTTAACATCCAGAGGCGAAACATAACGTAAGTGGAGAGACCAAACAAGGAATTCTAGGTTGTAGTAGGGAGAGTGTAATCGCACGGTCCTACCATGGGTTATTCTGACAGCCTCTCACTAGACGCCGACCCATAGGGTGACACATGCGGAATCGACCTTCCTTTCGTGAGGACAAGGAAGTCAATCATGCCAACCAGGCCTTCTCTACCCATCCTTAGTCTATACAAGCACTACAGGCCATGGGAGAGAAATCCATTAATCTTGTTTAATGTGAAAACTACCCTTAACCCCCTAGTTCATTTTAGGTTATCACTTGATTAATCTACTTTCAACGGGTTATCCTGACTGCCACTTTGGGTGCCGGCCCCACGTTGAAAGCCACTCTCCTTCCTAACACCTAGTAAACCCTAACCACCATACAAGGCATTATAACATTACTCATACATATTCACTGCAAGGTATAATTCCTCTTGCATTACAAACAGAATCAAACACTAATTGTAATCCATTTCCTATCACATTACAACGCTTTACTCTTTTACAGATTCTAGGTCTCTCCATATGACCATTACGACAAAACGGGTACAAGACAGTCACAACTAAATAAAATATCTTATTCGGGGAATATTATATCCACAAAATACATTAACAACTTTCGACAATTCTTCATTCGTGATAGATTGTACTTCATACTCAATTAGAATCACATGTTTAAGACAACACAATACTAGAACACCTATCCACATGTTGGTTGTACTCAGACATGACATACTATGCCTCTGGAATTTTGACCACTAGCAACTTATCATATTACGACAACAAGAATTCTTAATTTCATACAGTTTAAATTTAATTTCCAGAGTTAAATCACTAAAACTCCTTCTTAGTACAATGTGAACGACTTGTAAATTCAACATTAGATTTCATCATCTCTTTAATCAAACTGATTGATTTAAATTAATAGCAACAAACATATTAATACATTACAACTAATTTATCCAAATATACTACATTTTGTTTCAAAAGATAAATTACTAAATAGTTTACAACATTTCATTTGTAAAAGAATCACTTAGTACCCTTATACTATTTAATTCCTACTTATCATTACACACTCTCATTATCCATACGATCTTTATCATTTATCTTTCAAACTCACCCAATTAACTTAACTCTTTCAAGTAATAAAATGAATAAGAATGTTAAGTCAAGTATAACTAAACGACAATTATAACGAGGGACAATCGTCAAAGGCGAACATTATTGTTTTATTTTCCTCAAGACTCTGCCTTCATACAGTCATTGATTAACCAGATAAGATAGTTTAAAATACTTGCATGTCTTCGTCGTAATGATGTCTCGGAAACGTTATAAACAAAGATTTGTCTAAGACGATTGGAACTGGTAATTCTCATGTCTCCAATACTTGTTAAATGTATCAGCTATGTTTGTTTCCAACGCATTACAGTTTTCTGGTGAATACTTCCACTATAGCTGTGATAGTCTTCTGTCTTGTAGGAACCTATGGATTCACGATCAGCTTTTTTTATGAGTTGTAAAGGAGGTGTAAAATTGTTATTGACTGTCTTACCATTGAAATGGACAATAGCAACTTCTAACAGCGTTCATATACCTCCCTCTAACTGCAAGTCGTTCGAATTGATGGAAATTGGTTTTAAAAATAGTTTTCTGGTGAATACTTCCACTATTAAAAATATGCAGTTGATAAATATTTGATTTTCAGTCTTAAGCATATATGTGTATATAGTTTATGTGGTGTTTAAGTAAGTATTTGGTTAGTAGTAAGGTTCGGCAGGTTAAAACCTAAACATTAGTAACTACTCAAATATTAGAAGCAAAGAACAATATTTCTTCAGTCTGGATAAGCGTTGAAATGTTGGAACTATTACAGGTATACTACAAATAGTGCAAGTTATTTTTAGCTGTTTGTAATCTGATAAGATCTTCTTCTTTAGATCCTATTTCAAATTAGTATAGTAGATAGAAAAAGAAAGTAAAACCTGTTTCTCCCAAACACATGCAAGCCAACAATTGGATCATTATCCAGCCTGCGGCCATCAGCTGTTTTGGAGGGCTCAGTAGAACCAATTTCACACATACTGCAAACAGTTCCATTTGTCAGATCAAGTATTTCTACCACTCCATGTTTTCTTCCAATTCCAAGTCTAGGATTTTGGGTATTAGCAGGGAGAGAAGTGGCTAAAATAGAGCGCTCAGAATCTGGCTGCCCCCTTTTTCCAACAACCTCGGGCTTTCCATTTTCTCCATGCACCTCGATTACTATATCAACATAGATAATGGTGTCACCATATAAGCATAGAAATATATCTAAAAAACATAATATTGATCTTGTCACCTTTGACGAGGCCTAAAACATCAAATGAGAGTACTCTGAGCGGAGGACAGCCTTGGCAGTCCACTGCGCTGATACGAGGCATTGCCTCAAATCAACACAAACCAGGCTCGACTTACACTTCCCCTCTCCAACATAGACTTCAACCAATTCCTTATTTAACTCATTAAATTTATTGTTTGAAATAAACTCCTAATTAAACCTAAGTCCTCAGCATTTCCGCGGCGGATACAGAATTTTCAGGTCTCTGACAACTGCTTTAAGCACCAAAATTTCCCAGCGTTTTTACCTGGAGACGACTGTGAATTTGGTATCTACTGTTTCGAAGGAATGAAGGCCGAAGCTGTATTAGGTGAAAAATCTAGTTTACTTGGAGTGGACGAATAGTATAAACAACTTAATGATCAATGTCTACTTTCTAATTTGTAGAGGCATCCCTAGTTTTTTAATTATTAGCTGATAGGCTTTTATATGTGAGCATTATAGTGCTCAGAATTGTCTCACGCCATAAAAAAATATTATGCCGGCAAATTTCTAAACTCGTCGGTTCTTCTAAAAAAAAATCGTGTCAGAAACAGTCTCATGTCGTTTAAATGTTCCCGTGAGATACTCTAGGGTTTCTATTTTTTTTTCCCAAGAAAAGGGAAAGAGAAAATGGTTGCAGTACAATGCAGTAATGGATCTATTGCATAGACTGTGTTATACATCACATTGAAATACCAGTTAAATCTGCGGTGGTTGTAGAGATGCATCCTCAAGGGTTTATGGATCACATAGAATTATTGACTCCAAAGTATATGAAGCATTTTTGTTTCTCAATCGCACTATAACAATTGTGCAGAAATGTCGTAATTGATTGCTAACAGAACCATTATCAATCATCTGTTTTCTGGGGTGGCACAAATGCATTACGGAGTTGGAGGCTGCTACCTATGAGTTTAATTAGTGGCTGAGAAGAATGATAATTGCAGAAGATTACGCTATTGTATATGCGACAAAAGATATCAGGATAGCGAGCTGTGGTGACCCTACTATACCGTTAACTACCCACTATGATCTGTGCCAGTCTTGCAAATATGTCATCAAAAAAATTATAAATAGACAGAACTGATGCCATACTGGAATCTGCTAAAGACCCAGCGACCCACAAATCAATCCGTCCACTGAAAATAAATAGAAGGATCCAGCCGTGGAGTTGGGGAAAGCAATTAAACAATGAATCCTCTAAGCAGAAATTGATTTAGAGACCTACGAATTAAGCTGCCTAAGCGCAGAGGAGAAGGACTACAGAAATTAGCACCCGGTTCAAGATTTGGTGGGGAAAACTCAGAATACAATTTGATTTCAGATCGTAGTATATCTTAAGTGGATATTCAACCAACAAACCATTTGGAGTGAAATAAACAACAACAACATTTGCAGATTCAGAATAAGGTTAAGAGATAAGGCATTCGGTGGAACCTGGCTACAATGTCAAATCGACAAGTCTGCTTCAATTGTTGTAGTTCCAAGCTTCTTTTTCCAGCCTTCTTCTCTCTTCTTTCACCTGTAATGCTCCCCCTCTTTGCCTCTACAAGCTTTTTTTTAATAACATAGTCCCTTTCCTCTTCCAAGGAACCCGGCACGTGATCCCGTACATCTCCCTTCTAAAAATATATTTTTATTTAATTTAATGATCCCAAGAGGTTACTCTTTTTTTTTAAAATATTAATACACAGCTCCGACAAGATTTAATTACTTTATAGCCAACCAACCATATTGTAATTAATAAAGTTATAACATTACAACAATCTATAATTGTACAACTATATTTTAATTTATTTTATTAATTAAGTTGTAAATCACAAATTACAACATAAATTACAACTATTTTATTTATTTAAATATTTATTGTAAATAATATTATATTAAATAATACAAAATCTCTTACAATCTTTATTTAACAACTATACTTCTAATAAAATAATAATTTATTTACATCAATAATTAACAACTATCAACATTGTGCTCAAGTATCGACTTTTATAAATGTATTTAATTATCAACATTATAATTTTCGTAAAAAGATTCTATTTAATGCACAACGATACCTAACACATTTAGACACCTTCGGACCTAATTAGACTCCAAAGTGCAGTATTACCTGACAACAAGTCACGATCGAATGACAAACAGTAACCACAAGGGTAAACTGACGACCAGACAACACTGACTAGGGACCTCACGTTAACTCCAATCAACTAATCCATTGGTGAAGGCACGCTTAGACTTGGTAATTAGGTGGAGTCAGTGCTTAGTACCTGCATCCTGCAGCAACGCATAGTTAAACATACAAGATATATATCCACATGCAGTCCTATAGTGAATGGAAATCGCAGTGATGTAGGGTACTTGAGAGCGAGTAATACAACATTGTTCCATTCACGTTTATGTATAAACATGTAACTAGTTTGAGCAAGATTTCTGATTACTAGTCAACAACATAAAACATTCAATCCTCCTACAATCCAATATCGCAATTTACATCAAAATATTTGTAACATCTAGTTCATTTATCAAATTCTAAAACATAAAATAATAGAATCCAACATCAACAACTGTTATCATAACAATCAGGTTCATAATGAATTAGCAAAATAACAAGAGATCCATCATTTATGATCTAAAATACTGTCACAAAGTCTAATACTACTAAGCAAACATCCATCTAATAGATGACAAGTTGAGGGGCACTACACAAACTATTATAGGAATTAGAGGCCTAGGTTACATGATATGCCCTACAACACTAATTGGAAAGATGGGAGACCTGTGGATAAAAAACAAAAAACATAATTATAGTAAGGACACCCCTGATCCCTTAAAGAAACATGGAACACATGTGGTAAACAACAATCCATGGTGTTTACCATGCAACCTATTGCATTCACCTAAATACTATGTAGTGGCTCAATCATTACAAGAGAAAGAAATATCTTATGATTAGGACAAGGATGATCATACTATTAAACATGATAGGAATAAGACCTCACCAAATTAATGAAGAATATTCATCCTCTGAAGAAGATGGGTTTGAATATGATGTGAGTAAGCAGAGGTATAATATTAACATGGGTCAACAAGAAATATTTTCTAATTAGGAAGATAATATTGAAGGAACCACTCGTATACCCAATACAATGCCATAGTTCCAATTAAGGAAACCAAGAAAAGGGCTCTTATGATAGCTGTTATGGCTCAGACAAAAAGTAATTACAATTTGAGGAACATAACCATAAATGCAGACCAAGGAACACCTAGGGGCTTGTTCATCAAAGAGCCAAATCATAAGAAAAGTGCCTTGGACAACTAGAAGAAAGGAGAAACTCAGGAAATAGTAAAAGCTGAGTAGAATAAGACAAAGGATAGTGGTAAGCAAAAATCTGAGGAAAAGGGATCCAATAAGATAGAAAAAATAGAGAAATTAGTTACCACTCCCTCATTTGACATAACAAAAGCATTGTCTCAAATAAAAATGTCAGTACCATTACTGGAGATGATGAATATAGATGAATATAGGGGCAATGCTCTCAAATTGATATCCAATATACCAAACAAGTAGCAAAATTAGAACAAAAATAAAGAAAGGTCAGAAACCAAAATAAACAATATTGGACAAGAAATCATTAAAACACTTGAAATCTATCTTGGTGATACCATAACAAAGAATCCTTCCCAGGTGGACCCATTTTATATTACATTGTTTATTAATAACAAATTGGTAAGAAATTGCATGATTGACTCTGGAGCAGCAATAAACATCATACCAATAGTTGTTATGAAAGAATTAGGCTTGTGAGTAGACACAACATATGGTAAATGTTATGCAATGGACAATAGGTACATCCCAGTCATTAGAATCATGAAGGATGCATAATTGAAATTGGCCTCATGTCCTAAAGCCATTTACATAATTGATATAACTGTAGTAGATACTCCACCATATTATGGTATGTTGTTATCTAGACAGTGGACTGCTGCAGTAGGGGGAAATGTCCAATTAGATTTGTCATATGCAACAGTACCAGTAAATGGAAAGTAAGTGAAGTTGTGTAGAGAACCAAAATATGAAAATATTATAGAATGTCTTGATCCAAACCAGATGAATTGTTTTTGTGATCTGGATCTTGGAATCTTCAGAATTGAGAAGTCATAGCCTGAATTACAAAATACATACTTGATCAATAAGGAAGCTCATCTTTATGAACATGGTGTATAGAAAATGTATTTTGATGGTGCATGCAGTAAAGGAGGGAATGGGCCAAGAGTGGTATTCATCTCTCCAAAAGGAAAAACATTCAAGTATTCATTTTTGTTAACCTTCAAATGCACTAATAATATCACCGAATACGAGCCATTGTTGTTGGATTTAAATATTGCCATAAGATACAGAATCAAATTGCTAGTAGTGTATGGAGACTCTAAAGTAATTGTCTCACAAGTCAGGGAAAAATATTCATCGAAGAACAAGAAGTTAAAGCAATATAGAAATGTTGTTTGGGACACCATTGAACTTTTTGATGCATTCTCTATAGACTGGGTGGAAAGATCTAAAAACATAAAGGCAGATTTCCTTGCAAATGTAGCCCTGAAGAGAGATGATATTACATTATCAAGAATAACAGAGGTGGAATTCAAGACTAGACCTACAATCTCTAATAATATCTATAATTGGAAAGTGTTTAACGATGATGATGGCCTGATAAAGTTTCTTCATTATGTAGAACAATATGAATCTCAAGAAATAGATTTCAATGCATTTGTGGAAGAAGTAGATGGTAAGGAAACTCTTTTTGGGCAAGAAGTGGTCTAGTTCAAAAAAAATAAAATACCAAAAGGCCTTGTAGCCCTAGAAAGAGTATTTGATGGACATGACTGATTAATCTCAAACCTATACCAGTCAATCTTAATTATGTTGAGGAAATCAATCTTGGAACAGAGATGGCTCCTAAAAAGGTATACATTGGAAAAAAGATTAGCCCTAAAGTCAGAGAAATACTTATAGCCCTGCTTAGAAGATATAAACATGTGTTTTCTTGGTCCTATGATGATCTAAAACCATACAAAGAAGACTTATTCCAGCATGAAATACCATTGAAACCTAACACTAAACCATTTAGACAAAAACAAAGACACATAAATCCCACATTAGCACCTAAGATGCAAGAGGAGCTCATGAAACTCAGAGATGGTGGAATAATCAAGCCAATTAGACACTCTTCTTGGGTCTCAAATTTAGTGCCAGTAAGAAAGAAAAATGGAGATATAAGGTTATATGTGGACTTTAGAAATTTGAACATCTCATCACTCAAAGCCAATTACCCTCTTCCAAACATGGAAGAAATGCTACAAAGAGTGACAGGATGTGAATTATTATCTATGATGGATGGCTTCTCAATGTATAACCAAGTGAAGGTTAAGTAGTCAGAATAGTATAAAATTTCTTTCACCACACCTTGGGGTGCATATGTTTATGTGAGACTGCCTTTTGGCCTCACAAATTTTGGAGCAACATTTCAAAGGGCTATGGATGTAGCTTTTGTTGCAAGTATGGGTCTAGCTAGTGTTGTCATTGATGTCAACATACTCATGTTGCATTGATGAGAAGGATTGGATGAGCAGAGAGGAGCACTGGAGACAGTGAAGTGAAGACCCTAGCTAAGATGTAGAATAGAGGATACGGTTTAAAGGGTTTGTAGATATGTGTCTTGAGATGATCCAATCAAGTTTTCAGAGGTTTGCATGAAGATCTGAAGAAGTTATGGCTGCTCAAGTAGAATCGGTTCTGGCAGGTGTTTAGAGGTGACAGAGTGACACAGATAGGTCCGGTGAGATTCAGAAATGTATTATCCCATTCTATGGATTTGAGGGAGTGTTGAGGACGTCCTTGTGAAGTGTCAACTCAATTTGTTCATGGTTTGAAGGTCTGGAAGAACCTATTCCTTTGTGATAGTGGTGACAGACTATGTTCTTGAAGTTCTAGATGAAGGAGAGAAGAATTCCAGTAAGCAGATGAAGTGCAGATGTTCTTGGTGTTTTAGGAAAGGTTGTGGTGATCTTTGGATCATTTCCAATTCATGATTGGTGGTCCACATTGAAGTTAGAGTTTGATTTTGAAGAATAACAACTGGATGTTGGTGTTCTTCCTCAGACTAGCCGACTGGATGTATTACATGTCTTGGGGATGTTCTTATAGATGTTTGCCAACTTAGATGATTGTTCCTAAGTCGATGCCTTGTATAAATAAGGGATTGTGAAGTCATTCCAAAGTGTGACTTGTGGGGATGAGAGTGTGGTAGCGAGGAAGAGAGCGAAAGGCAGAGCAGAGGTTTTTGCTCTTAAATGGAACTGATTCAGGCATGGTAAAGATGCTATTCTCTAGTTCAAGTTTGTGATAATTATTACTTTACAAATAGTGTGTCTCTTGTAGGTAGTGGGCCTCTTGTGAGCAGTGTGCTCGGGTAGTGAGCCCTAATTGTCATGTGCCATTTTATTCTTTCTATTCTTCTAATAGAGAATACATTCTTGGGTTAATCACCCCGTGGTTTTTCCCTTAACCGGGTTTTCAATGTCAAAATCTTGTTGTCTCATGTGTTGATGTGTTTCTACTCTTGAGTTAATGCTTTATGTTTTCATGGTTGATTAATTATTATGCTGTTGAATAACAAAGTGGATTTAAGTGTTTAATTGGAAGCAATTTTTGGACAACTAATTCACCCCCCCTTAGTTGTCAGTCCTGAATCCAACAATTGGTATCAGAGCCAAGTTCCTCTAAAAGGAACTTAACTACTTGAGGAGATCTAGGATGTCATCCTACAAGAAGGATAGTCTGAAGTTTGATGGAACCAATTTTAATATTTGGAAAAGTCGCATGAAGTGTCACTTGCAATGTATGGGATCGCAGTACTGGACCATGGCTTCAATAAAGTATACTCCTCCTCAGGGTGGCCCAAAATCTGCAACTGAAATCATAGATGCTGAAACCAATCTACGGACTATAGAAGCTCTTCTAAGTGCTTTATCTGATACAGAGCTTTCAAATGTTGTTGACTTACCAACTGCTTATGAGATTTTGGAAAAACTAGAACTTCTACATGAAGGTGACAAGTTTGTTAAATGTGCAAGGTTACAAAGTCTGAAAGGGAAATTTGAAAATTTGAAGATGAGAGAAGATGAGAATATCTCTACTTTTATGCCAAGAGTAAATGAGATTGTTTGTGGAATTAGAAATGCTTGTGGAGTCTTGGATGAAGATGAAATTGTTGGCAAAATTCTCAGATCCCTTCCTGCTTCTTATAAAATCAAGGCTTCTGCCATTGAAGAATTCAGAGCCCATACAACTGTCACAAGAGATCAATTGGCTGGTAAACTAGCTGCATTTGAAATGTCTGAGTTTGGTGATGAACCCCCCAAGACTGAATCTCCATTTAGAGCTAGTACCTCTATAAAAGGTAAACAAAGGTTTGATCTGGGAGAGAATTCTTCAAGGAAACTATCATGGTATGAAAAAACAAGAAAAGACATGGAAGAAGAAGAAGCAGAAACAACTCAACTTGAAGCCCTCATTGCAAAGAGACTCCTAAGAGGATCTGGTAAGTATGAAGAAAAATTACCCTTTAAGTGTTTTAACTGCAATAAGATTGGTCATTTTGCCTCAAGGTGTCCGGAAAGATTTTCAAGGCCAAATCCTAATAGATCAAGGTTCCAAAAGAATTGTTATTATGTTCATGAAGAAGATGATAATGAAGGAGTAATAGATGATGAATCAGAGACAGGAAACAAATCTAGAAGTGAATGGGTGTTTATTGCCATCAAGGAAGAAGATCCAATGCCCTCTGAATCTGTCAATCTTAAAGTTGTAGAAAGAGCTCTGGCTGCCCAAGTTGAAGAAAAGGATGATTGGGTCATTGATAGTGGATGCTCTCACCATATGATAGGTGACAAGAACAAGTTTTTAGATTTGGAAAGGTATGAAGGAGGAATGGTAAAGTTTGGTGATAATTCTGTTGGTAGAATTAGAGGTAGGGGAACTATTTCTTTTGATGGAAAGAACAAAACTAGTAATGTACTGTATGTTGAAGGATTAAAGCATAATCTTCTCAGTGTTGGTCAATTGGTGGACAAAGGCTATGATCTCCAGTTCAAGAATGGAAAATGCAGGATCTTTGAAAGTTGTAGAATATAGATTGCATTTAGTACTCAAACAAAAGGTAATATCTTTCATTTAGTTGGTACTGGTAAAAGTTGTCTATTTGTACAAGTTGATCAGAGTTGGTTGTGGCATAGAAGGATGTGTCATGTGAATTTTGATAATATCATCAAGATAAGCAATACTCAGGCTATAAGAGATCTTCCAAAATTAGTAAAAACTACAAATAGTTTGTGCAAAGAATGTCAGTTGGGAAAACAAAGCAGAGTCTATTTCAAAAGGAAGGATCAATTTTCTACCAGATTATTGGAGTTAGTTCATATAGATCTATGTGGTCCGACAAGAATCAAGAGTGTACAAGGTGATAGATATTTCATGTTACTAATTGATGACCATTCCTGGATGATGTGGGTTACCTTTCTGAAAAAGAAATCAAAAGCTTTTGAGAAATTCTAAATTTTCAAGGCTATGGTAGAGAATGAAACCAGATTAAAAATGAAATGTCTGAGGTCTGACAGAGGTGATGAATTCACATCTGGTGAGTTCATAGATTTTTGTGAGAAGCATGGAGTAAAGAGATAGTTGTATGCTCCTAGGACTCCACAATAGAATGGAGTAGTGGAGAGAAAGAACTGGACCATCCAGGAGGCATTTAGGACAATGATGATGGAAGAAAATGTTCCTTAGATGTTTTGGAGACAAGCTGTTAGCACTGCAGTCTATACTCTCAGTCGAGTTCAAATCAAAAGCAATATCGGTAAGACTCCTTTATGAACTTTGGTTTGGCATCACTCCTACTGTGAGGTATTTCAGAGTCTTTGGTAGCAAATGTTACATTAAAAGAGATGAAGATCTAGGCAAGTTTGATGCTAGAAGTGATGAAGGAATATTCTTGGGTTACTCTTCTCAAAGCAAAGTATACCGGTGTTATAATAAGAGACTGAGAAAGATGATAGAAAGTACAAATGTGAAGGTTGATGAAGGAATTGAGAAACCTTCAAGGTTCTATGAATATGATGAAGATGATCAGAATGGTGCTCTGATTGAAGGAGCCCAAACTTCTTCCAGTATTTAGAATCAAACAGATCTGGTAACTCAAGGAAAAGAGATGAGTCCTAATGAGCCTGATCAAGAATTAGAAGTGCAGGAAACTCCCAAAGTTCCCAGGTATGTAAAACTGAACCACTCTAAAGATCAGATCATAGGTGATAAAAGCAAAGGTGTTCAAACAAGAAGAAGAATTGCTCAAGATTCAGATGAGTTTTGTTTGATTTCAAAGATTGAACCTAAGACAGTAAATGAAGCTTGCAATGATGAAAACTAGACTAAAGCAATGGAGGAAGAGCTGATGCAAATTGAGAAAAATCACACTTGGGATCTTGTTCCTAGACCTAGAGACAAGAATGTGATTGGAACCAAATGTGTCTTCCAGAACAAACTGAATGAAGTTGGTGATGTAATCAGAAATAAATCCAGATTGGTCTATAAGGGTTACTCTCAAATAGGAGTTGATTTTGAAGAAACTTTTGCTCCGGTGGCAAGAATTGAAGCAGTCAGATTATTTCTTGCTTATGCTACCTTCAAGGACTTCAAAGTATATCAGATGGATGTCAAGTCTACCTTCCTAAATGGTGACTTGGAAGAAGAAGTATACATTGAGCAACTAGATGGATTTCAATTGTCTGATCATGGTGATATGGTTTGCAAGTTGAAGAAAGCTCTGTATGGATTAAAACAAGCCCCAAGAGCCTGGTATGAAAGGTTGGATAAGCATCTTTTGAAGATTAGTTTCAACAAAGGTACTACTGCTAGTAATTTTTATTTCAAAATTGATCATGAAAACATCTTGATTGTTGAAGTGTTTGTTGATGATATCATTTTTGGAGGAAGAAATAGTATGTGTAAAAATTTTGCAAATCAAATGAAAAATGAGTTTGAGATGTCCGTGCTTGGTGGAATGAATTTCTTCTTTGGTCTACAAATAACTCAAACAAAGAAAGGAATCTTCATTTCTCAGAACTAATATGTGAAAGAAATATTGAAGAAATTTGGAATGGAAGGCTCAAAACCAATGCATACTCCTATGGCAACCGGATGTAAGTTGAGAAAAGATGATGATTCTCCTAAGGCTGATCAGACAAAGTATAGGTCAATGATTGGAGGAATATTGTATCTCACTCAAACTAGACCAGACATTATGCAGGTTGTTGGTCTTGTTGCTAGATTCCAGGCTAATCCCAGAGAATCCCATGTCACGGCAATCAAGAGGATTTTTAGGTATCTAAAAGGGACAGTTGAGTATGGTTTGTGGTATCCTAGAGATCATGATTTCTCTCTTCATGTATATACAGATGCAAATTGGGCAGGAGATGTGGATGATCGAAAGAGTACTAGTGGTGGAGCATTCTTTTTGGGAAAGAGATTGGTTTCTTGGCTAAACGAGAAACAAGAGGCAATATCTCTGTCTACAACTAAAGCAGAATATATTGCAGCAACAAGTAGTTGCACTCAAGTTTTGTGGATGAAGCAAATGCTAAGAGATATTAAAGTAGAGTATGAGGAGCCTATCACAATCTTCTATGATAATTCATGTGTAATAAATATATCTAAGAATCTAGTGTTGCATTCTAAGACTAATCATATATCTATAAAGTTTCACTTTTTGAGAGAGCAAGTGAACAAGGATGAAGTCAGACTAGAGTTTGTGCCCTCCAAGGATCAGATTGTAGATATCTTTACTAAACCTCTTCCCAAGGATTTGTTGATCATGATGTTAGTCATAAACAAACATAGAATAAAAGTTATACATCAACCTTTACTCATCTTGAAAGAAATGATGAATTCAAAGAATTCATGATCCCAAGTCTCTGTGGATTAGTTCTTAATCAACTGACGTTACTCAATAGTTGATGTGAATTGTTCTTTTCCATTCAGGGGCCTTACATTTGATCATCGGCAGGTTTGTCTCCGTAAAGATGCTACACAGAAAGTTATCTACACAGGATATTTCCACAAATAATGTATCTATATTCAAAACTTTGCATGATATTTTGTCAATTGTACATGCTTTAACTTCAAATATGTTATAAATCTTCAAGTATCTATGAGATGTATGCATATTTCATACATTTTACTCTTGATTATATATTATTTGCAATTGTGATGGTGAATTGTTCTAAAATTAAAAGAAATGTAAACAAATACTTCAAATATTGATGAAACTTTATATATTGAGCCACATACACACTTGATACAGTCATGAGAAGGAAGAAATCAAACCATATGTTCACCAGGACATTCCATAGCTAGATACATTTGATGCTAACTTCAAAGGATGATGAATGAAGACAATATATGCAGACTGAAGAGCACTCCAAGGGACACAGCAAATCAAAGCATATATCAGGAATTCAGACATAGATTACTCAAAATTTATGATGATTTGTAATCAAAATAGGTCTTCCCTTTCATTAAGTATGCAAAAATATGTATGCTTACAACAACTTTGAAATAAGCCCTAAATATTTCAGCAAACAGATTTCAATTAAGTTTCGAATGTCTAAAACAAAGCATCTCTGCACCTTTTATAGAACAAGGTGAGGGAGTGGTTACGCATGACCTGCGGTCAAGATTTATCATTCAAGATCAACAGTGAATCTTTCTTCCTCTAACTTGGTCAACTTTCATGTGGAACAGGTTGCCAGTTGGCAACCATCTAGGTAACTTATTTTCCGCTAAGTACCTGATGCAGATATTTCCCTTGTGGCAGATCTTTACCTACTCCTCAGGTTCCTCTTCTTCATTCTTATGATCATCATGATCATCACTTTCTGTGTCTTCATCATCCTGATGAATGTCTCCTTGTTAATGGACCTACATGGCTGTCCTAATATTTTCATATGCTTCCATTATTCTTTCAACTTCCTCGCCATCTTGAGTTTTTGTTTTGGCAATGGTGTGCTTGTGGGCTTGATATCTATCTCAAAGAGCCTCCAATCTGCTCCTCCTGTCACTTGATGTTTCATTGTAATTCTCCACCTTTACCTTGATCCTCATGATCTTGTCCATGGTTTCTTCCATCAAGTGGTTAAGAGGGTCATCAGCCAATGGCTGAAAGTTATCTTGCAGAGCCTTTATGACACAACCTGTATCTTGATTCTCAATATTTCCTTCTATTTTCCCTTCTAGGATCTCCAGGATATCTACTTCAAATGACATCATATCATGCAATTTCCTACTCATATCTCTCACATTATTATTGCATCTCTTTAATACATCATTTTCAAACCTGATATCTTTATACTAGATATCTACCAGCATGGCTATGTTATTATCTAGCACCTGGTTGCTTATTAAGACCTGAGGATTTATCCTCTTCATTTCATTCGAAGTGCTCAAGGCTTTCTCTCATTAGAATGACCCTCTTCCGGCCTCCATTTGCAATTTATCAACCTTCCTTCTAGAGATACTTAGAGAATTCCACCTCCGCAAAGAGGCCTTCACTACTTCTTCAACTCCTATGAATGTCGATAACATCCACTTCCTCATTATTACTAATTCGTGCTTCATAAGGTCCAACTTATTGACATCTTCCTGAGAAATTGCAGTCAATGGGACTGCCTCTGAATTTGAAGTATCATCAGGGTTAATTAACCCTTTTATGTATGAATATAGCTGAGCAATGTGCTCTTTATGCTACTTATTCTTTTCCTTTTCCTTCTTCACCCTTTGGGTTAAAGAATCGATTATATCCTTCCCCTCCTGAGCCTCCTACTCTTCATTGGCAAATCCCAAATCAACTATTGTAATCTGGAATTCTTCCAGGGTGATCTTGCCTTTCTCCTTTTCAATTATGGGGAGTGCTACCTGGGTGGTCCTTTTGCCCATATCAAGATCTCTTCTGATGGCCGATGTTAACCTGGCCTTCCTCTTTGGATTCATGATGGTCTCTGAGAATAAAGTTGAAACATCAAATTCTTGAATTTCAAACTCAGATTCCGTACGTATTTCTTTCTCAAGCCATGGAGGAACTTGGTCTTCGGATCCTTGTCATCCATCATCATCATCATGATCACCCTATTCTCCAGTAACTGCATCTGTTTTCGATGGAGATGGTGACTTCCTTATTTCCTCTTCATGATGCTCCTCATGAGGGTGATCTTAGGGTACTTCCTCCTGCTGAGGAACTTCTTCTTGTGGTGGAGGATCTTGCAATGCATCCACATGATGATCTTGTACTAGGTCCTTTACTTCATCCTTATTTGTTTCATCCCCTTTGGTAATTTCCTCATTATGAGGCACATTTGTATCTATTGATGTCATGGTATTTGTCTTAGGTGCATCACCCTGATCATGCATCACATTATGCTCAGCACCTGTAATATCTACTTCTTGAGTTTTTAGGTCATCTTGACCTGATGTATCTTTTTCACTAGAGGTTATTTGAGTTTTGCAGACATCATCACCTAATGTTACTTTGTCTTTCTCACCCCTTGGTTGAACCTCAACAATTTTGGGCTCATTAGATAGATCATGTTGTTGGCCCATGTCCAGAGTATCACTCTTTGTTTATGCTAAATTGGCCATCTCAATATTTTCTATTTTATTAGGAGCACCTACCTTATCTTTAGGGCCTGTATCATCCCTATATGTCAAGTCTATCACCGTAGGGTTGGTCACCTGATCAAGCAACTTATCAAGCCTTATTTCTTGGGCTACCTTCTCTGAACTATTTTCTTTTTCTTGTTCTACTTGCTTCAACTCTTCTAATATCACCCTCTGTGCTAATGGTGTTCCATGTGGAGTTATGCGAGTACTTGAAGCAAGGGCTTCCATTTGTTGAGAAGCTACATCCTCTACTACCTCATCATCAGATAAGTCAACTGTCTCTTCCAGTGAGACATGACCACTTTGAATTGGCCTAGTGGCTTCTTTCATTTGTTCTTCAGCTTGTTCAGTCTTGAACTGAACAATGGTGGGAAGTGGCACATTATGCTGCAATTCTCTTCTGAATACTTCACCACCAGTTCCCCTCAATACCATGGGGTCATGCTTTATTTCACCTCTCATGGAGGTTCTCAGTTTCTTAGGGGTGGATGCTCTCACCTAAGGTGCTTTTCTTTTTCTAATAAGGGGCATTGGGTCTTCCTCTTTAGGCTCTTCATCAAGAGGAACATCCTTTTCCATTTGCTTTTGTGATGCTTGACCCTCCTCATATATTTCAGTAGTTTCCATAGCTGGCCTTTGGATCTTTTTAGCCTTCTATTTATCCATGGGAGGCGATGTTGATGAGGTTGTTGCCTGCCCTGATGCAGATGCATCTTCTGCTGATGTAACTATTCTTTCAATTATTACCCCTTTAGGTGTATCATTAGTTTTCTTACCTCTAGGGGGTCTCTTGCTTTGTTCCTAAGGTGGCATTCTTTCTCCTTTAGATTTTCTCTTTTCTATCAGAAATTCATCATATTCATTGTTAGGAATCTCATGTCTCTTCTTATTGTCAACTGTAAGGACTACACCCTTCTTCTTCAATGCATTTATTTGTTCATTTACCCAAGACTGGGTTAGCTGCAGCATCCTACCTGTAAATTGGTCTAATGAGATATCCTTAGGCTGTGTAAGATCAGGTGCTGAGATTGTGTCATTATATATCTTCTTTTCTTCATATTCATTTGCTATTATTTTGCCATCATCCCTTTTTAATTGCACAAGTACTTGAATACAGTCAAATGTTCTGATCTGGTTGAGAGTTAGCCTCTGATATCCTCCAAGTGCCTCTGATGGATGGGCTTCCCCATGACTTTTTGCATCCTCCCATATGGATCATATGATCTTGCCAATGGAAATGGATGTAATTTCATCATGTCCAGACTAGCTATGGCCTTCTTGATGTTTTCAGAATCTTGGCATATGTACCAACCCATTGTTACTGGAAAAAATACTGGTGGAATCTTATTATTTGCTTTGTAAGCATCCAGTATTGTGGATATCTATCTCATAAACTCCATCAAAACAACTGCATTAGTGGGATATCTTTGGAGCATGAGGGGCTATCCTGCAAGGCCCTCTATTCTGATGTAAGAGAAGGTGGTATATTGTATAAACTAGGCACCATGCCTGTATATGACTTCTTGAGCTTCCATGCTCAGTCTTTTAGTCCTATCTTCCTCCATTGTCCTTACTAGATGCATAGAAAATGCATCATTCACTATTTTGTAATCCTAAAGATAATTTTGTCTTTGTAGTTGGGGATAATGATCCCATATGTGTGCATCATTTGTACTGCCACCGATCCTTCCTACTGTTGTAAGTGCATTGAATGTACCTTTGTAGGCACATGAGTACACCACATATGAAATCATATAAAATGAACACTCCAACCCCCCTTGGTTCATCAGCTGCTCATCCAGAGAATCACTTATCATCTTAGCCCATAATGGCTTGCTATTTGTAAAAAGACACATCATGATAACCCCATACATCCAATCTTTGAAACTTCCAGCATCAGGCTGGCCTATCACTCTACTGAGTAGGGCTATCATATATTGGTATTCATCCTAAAAACCAAACTTATACATGTGCACTGGCAATTTAGCAGTGGCAGTGTAAGAACTGTTCTTCTCCCTCCATTGATGCATTCTCTTTCTAGCAGTTTTCTTGTTATTTTCATATTCAACTTGCAATTTCTTTAGATCTATACTAGATACCTTTTTCCCAACTAGAAGGCTAAATGTGGATGTAATTCCTTTGATAGATAGGTCTGCATATACCCTTCCATGTTTTTCTGCCCTTCTTGTCTTAGGGTTATAATTTCTAGCACATTCAACAATCAATTCTAGAGCCTCCATAGAATAAGGAAATCCGGCCGCTGTCCACATTCCTGACACAAAAATGGCATCCAATAGGGTATTATTCTTGTCATCACACATTCTAGATGACCATGCGGCCAGATCTATGTTTCCCTGGTGTGTATCTGTGATGACGCCATATTTAAACCGTACACCCTCAGGTTGAGGAAACATAGGTTTAAGAAATTTAGCTTTAGACTTGATCAACCTCTTGTCTGCCATGATTTCTTGCAATAAATAGGACCAGCCTTACCAAACAATACTTCTCATACATGTATACAACATTATATCTTCACAGCATGATGTACATTATATTCATTAATCATCACTTCAACATAATATGCATAACATATAACTTCAAACCAGTGGAAAAGCACACTACCTGGACATGTGAAGAATGACAGCAAGAGGGTTTTAATTACTTACTTGATAATGCTTATCTCCTTGATTATGCTAATGATTAGATGAAAGAGATTCAAATACCAGCGATAATCACGTGTCCTGTTCTACTGCAAGTCGTGCATGTCCGCAAGTAGGTCGTATGAAGATTTGAAAGCTCTGCACTCTGTAAAACTTGTTTTATCACAAGGTAAACATGAAAATGACTATGAATTCACTTTTAATCTCATTCCTAGGGTAAATTAGGGCAAATTAGGGCAACATATAGCAAATTTGATTATAACCATTGATCTTCTGTCATTAATCTATGGGCATTGCCAGGTGTTTAGATCGTGTTCAGAATTGGCGGGAGTCCACCTACTACATTTATGTGCATTTAATGTCATGAGGCAAGATGAGGGGGTGATATTCTGAAAATCAGGTGATATTCAAATATGACCCCTATGTGTAATATGACCTTCCACCTTGAGTAGGAAATTTGATGTTGAAGGGATTGGGTGATGTTTGAAATATCGTGTGATATTCAAATATTAGGTGATATTTGGAATATCACTCCTCAAGAATAAAGTGACTCTCTCTCATAAGATTAGGATGACGTCACCATCCTGCTATGTAAAAGGGGGTGATAATCATTGGAAATATACCTTCGCGAGGTAAAAAGGATGATGATGTCATCATAAAGTGATTTTCTTTGTTCATCAGGATGGGATGACGTCATCAGCATATTGGCTCTAGGATGATATTTTGCGAAAGGGTGATATTCGAAATATCAAGAGATATTCAAAATATTGGGTGATGTTCAAAATATGACCCCCACAAAATATATGAAGCTATTTGACGGGTAAATACCACTATCATGTAAAATTGACGTCTAGATGATCGGACCAAATGATTTATTAGGTGATAAAATTGGATCAGGGTGATCTTTCATAAGGTGACTGATATTGAGAAATATGACACTTGTAGTAACTTTTGTTCCTTGAGGAATATCAGGGTGAGCCAAAAAGTAAACCCGCATGAAATTTTGTACTCTTTCTAGCCATGAGGTTATAGATATGAAATATTAACTTTAACAAACTGACCTCATCATGATGACTTACCCAGTCCTTATGCAGGATCACCTGCATGACTTACTTTTACCAGACTGCCAAAAAGTAGGAAAACACAAGCCAAGCCAAGCAAAAAGTTGGGTCCTTGTTTTGTCAAGTCAAAATGGGGTGTGTTGTGCAACCACACAACAACTTGCCACCAAAGAAAACAACAAAATTCCAATGATTCAAGTGAGGTGAACACATTCATATATAGCATTCTAACTCTTTCTAAATATAAGCATCATAATCTTTCTATATAACAAATTTTTGTCATGGCAACAATGCTAACAAATGATCAGGTGTGTGCAAATGATTAATTATCCTCATCTTTAAAGCAAGTTGAAAACATGAGTAACTGGTGTTAAGCTACATAGTTTGGAGAGCATCCCTCATAGCCAACCTAGATAGAGCCTTGCTGGCAGCAAGCATCCATAGCCCCAACAAAGTTATCTATACAATCCCCCTAAGTAGAGCCCCACTACCAGTAGGCGTCCATAGCCCTAGTAGAGTTATTTAGATGGCCTAATTTTGTTTATATTTTTCTTAGATTTTCAATACTTATACTTCATATATCTGATGTCATCATGAAAACTCAGTGTGCAAGGTATGGTCACTTACTGATTTAGGTTGGATATTGTATTGGTAGCAAGGGAGTCCCTTTGGATTTTTCACTTAACACCTATACTGGTGTGTTCCACAAACCCAAGGCTATTAGGTGAGTCATTGTGAAAGAGTCACTTTGGTCAAGAAAAGGCACCCTGATGAAAAGATATCATAGACTTGATCATAAGTACTTCTCAGAATAAGTCATAACCTATATATAAATTTGTTCTCATCACTTGAATCTTAACAATTTAGATATTTTCTATGGTGATGAGCTACATCATTTTAACTAACCAAAACAAAAACTCAACAAGCAAACAAAATAGAAACACAAAACAAAACTATACAAACAACCACCAATATACACACTATGATACACATGACTATCATGAAGCTAATTCAGGCTTGGAAATAATGTTTAAGGAACTGCTCATTAACTGGTAATGGAACATCCTCACCTGTCAAGTTTTTAAGCCTGAAAGTGCTATCTCCTAATATCTCAGAAATTTGGAAGGGACCTATCTAGAGTTTGTCAAACTTACCATGGTCTCCTTTCCTCTCATGTGCTTTGTCCCACATCAGGACTAAATCTGAGATCCTAAAGGCTTTAACCCTGGCTCTTTTGTCAAACCAACATTTGACAACAGCCTGATGTTTGGCAAACTGATCAATTGCCTAACTTCTTTTCTCTTCCAGGTGCATCAATTGAAGCAACCTAACTTCTTGCTTATTGTCTATGCCTAGGTACTCTTGGGCAAACTACAGTGTAGGAATTTTTAGGTTTACAGGGAGGATGGGATCCACCCCATATACTAAGTGATAAGGTGAATTTCCTAATGCAGCCTTGTTCTTGGTTCTATCTACCCATAAGGCATATTTTAGAAGGGTATTCCACTCCCTAGGATTCTTTTCTATTAACTTTTTTATGATATTCAGCAAATTTTTATTGGTGGATTCTGCTAATCCATTCCCTTGGGGATAATAGTTGGATGAGAACTTTAGTATAATCCCATAATCAAAAGCCCAGCTTGACAATTTAGTTGAAGCAAAAGCAGAGCCATTATCACTTACCAGAGCATAGGGAACTCCATACCTGGTGACAATATTACTTTCCAGAAATCTGATGATGTCTTTAGCATTGCAAGTTTTGGTGCTGACAGCTTCAGTCCACTTGGTACAGTAGTCAGTAATTGTTAAGACATACATGTGGCTGGAAGATGATGGAGGATTTATTGGCACTATAAAGTCCATGCCCCATTGTGCAAATGGGTGCATCTCCATCACTGGCTGCAAATGTTGAGTAGCATATCTTTCTCTATTAGTAGCAACTTGACACACATGACATCACTTAATATGTTCTGTAGTATCCTTAAAAATGGTAGGCCAGTAGTATCCTACCCTGAGGATAACACAAGTAGTGGCCAAGGATGACCCGTGGGTTGTTCCAAACTTGTCATGTAGCTCTGATAACACTCTTTATGCTTCTGGCCTCTCTAGGCATCTTAGATATATTCCTTCATAATTTTTCTTGAAAAGGACTCCTCCTTTCATCATATATTTCTGTGATCTTATTTTTAGGGCTCTCCTTTGTGAAGCCTATAGTCTTGGAGGACATCTTCCAGTAATTAGGATGTGCCTGATGTCTGAGTACCATTCTCCATTGTCCTTTGCATTAATTACATACTGCTGACTCATGATATTGGGGTCAATCTCTAATATCATCTGGCTTAATGCCTGTGCTCTCACTAGCTTCATGGGTGTAATTTCCATGTCATATTCTTGTAGGACAGTGATCCACCTAGCCCTTTTTTCACCTGGCTCACTCTGCATTAAGAGCATCTTCACTGCTGCATCAGGCACCACAACAATAACTTTACTTCTCAGGATATAGTGTCTAAACTTTTTTACTGCTCTGACCAAAACAAGTGCCTAACTTTCAACATCCATGTATCTTAGTTCAGCATCTTTGGAAGGATAGCTCATGAAGGCTATGGGCTTCTCTTCCTTCTCTTCATTTCTTTGTGTCAGCATTGCTGTAGAGGTATGCTCTGAAGCAAATGAATAAATATAGAAGTCCCTGGTGTAGTCTGGACTGATCATGACTGGAGCATCAGATATAGCTTTTTTTGTCTTCAAAAGCTGCTCTAGCCTCTGGTGTCCACTCAATATTTGCATCCTTTTTGAGCATGGCATTTAAAGGTCTGACGATTTCAGCAAAGCCAGTGATAAACTTCCTAACAAAATTGATCTAACCAAAGGAAGACTTAAGCTCTTTTTTGCTTCCAGGAAGCTGTAGTTTCATAATGGACTCCACCCTGTCAGGATCAATGATAATCCCATCTTCAGTTATCAGGTGGCCTAGTAATTTTCCTGTTGTCACCCCAAATATGCATTTCTTGGGGTTCAGGGATATCCCATATTGCTCACATTTTTTAAGCACACTTCTAAGATCCTCTACATGGTTTCCCCTATCTTTAGAGAACACTATTAAGTCATCCATGTATATGACTATACATTTTCCTATTAAGCCTCTGAAGGCTATGTCCATTGCTCGCTGGAATGTTGCTCCAGCATTTATCAGGCCAAACGACATTCGCCTGTAGGCGAATATCCCCCACTTTGTGGTGAAGGAAGTTTTTAGTTTGTCAATCTTATCCACCATCGCCTGGTTGTAGCCCGAGAAACCATCCAGAAATGACATCATTTTGGCATCGTTTACAATTTGTAGGACCTCATCTAGGGAAGGTAAAGGATAATTGTCCTTCTCAGATGCTCTATTCAAGTTCCTAAAGTCTACACGTAGTCTGATGTCCCCATTCTTCTTCCTCACTGGCACTAGGTTGGCTACCCATGTGGAGTGTCTGATAGGAAATATGATCCTGGCATTCAGCAGTTTCTTAACCTCCTCAAAAAAAATAGGTTACAGCAAAGCATTAACAAGCCTTTGCTTCTGTCTGAAAGGCTTGGCATCCGGCTTGAGGAGTATGGTGTGGGTGATGACTGATGTGTCATATGTCTTTAGCTCATCATAAGTCCATGCAATGACATGGATGTAATGCTTGAGAGCCTGTGTGATTCCTTCTAATTCTTCTTCTGTGCAAACTTTTTGTATCAGGACATTCTTCTTCTCCTCTTCTTGTCCAATGTTAACCTGTGAATATTCTCCTCTTCTTTTTGAGGTCTTTCTATTTTAACATGTTATCCAGATCAAAAGCTCTCTCTAGCTCTATCATTACTTTTGGAATCTTATTGCTAGGCAGTTCTAATATTTCTTCCTCTTCCCATACATGATCTTTTGTATTACTCTCATCTATGATCTAAGCATCAAATACATCTCTGTTGGATATAAAGTCTAAGATATGCTGATCATCATTAAACACTTGGAGGTTGGTCACATTGTCAAGCACAGAAGGTATTGATACTAGCTCTACTGAAAATCTTTTTAAACCAGAAATAGACAGTGGCTCCAATGTACTGGCAGCCTAAGCTAAAGCATCTGCCCTATGGTTCTGTTCTCTGGTATGTGGGTGATATTGAATGCATCAAAAGATCCTATTAGGTCCCACACCCTATGTCTATAATTAGACAGCTTTTTATAATTGGAGGAATAAATTCCTCTTACCTGTCTCACTACTAATTCTGAGTCTCCATAAACATGCAGAATTTTTACTTTCTTCTTAAGGGCAAACAGTATCCCGTGAACCAGAGCCTCATACTCTGTTATATTGTTGGTGCAAGGGAACTATAGTTTGTATGCTGCTAAGTAAGATTTTCATGATGGATCAATTAGATCTATCCCTACTCCAGCTCCTTGTTTGGACTTAGATCCATCAAATCTAAGGATCCATGGTTTGTCTGCAACTAAAGGCTTACTTGAGCCTTCCTTTTTCTTTGCAGCTCTGGCAGCTGCACCACTTGATATCCATTTTATCTTTGGTGTTTCAACTTTTTTAGACTTTACCTTATTTGTCTTAGGTGAAGTTGATATTTTATCTTTCTTTTTATCCTCAGGAGGAAGATCTTCTAGATTAGGTATTGTCTGCCTTTTCAGAATATGCAGACACAATGAGTAGGTAGTCTCTGGATGAGGTGCCTTATGCAACCTACACAAGTTTTCAATTAAAGCCTCTTGTGGAGGTCTCTGCTATTGTGTCATCTTTTGAATCTCTTTAGATAGAAACTCCTCAAATTTAGACAGATTACTACCTCTGTCTTCATCGGATAATTCATAATCTGACTCCATCAAACAATCACTCCCTGGGGTGATTTTTCTTTTCCTCTTAATATTACTTTGGTTGTATACCAGCATTTCTCCTGTCATTTGAGCATGATTTTCATCTTGTTGTGTGGCTTCTCCTATTCTTGCAGGAAATAAATAGCAATAAGTGTCATTATCATTATCACTGTCTGATAAACTTACCTCTGATGATGATGATGATGATGATGCGGATGTATCACTGCATGCTTGCTCTAACTCCAGCATGTCTATGCATGCTTCATAGGTCTTTTCGAAATGTGACTCATTATGCAACCTGCATCAACCATCCATTAGAATATCATTAATAGGTACTCTTAACAATTGACATTGTCTTACCTCCTCAGACAAGTGCATCTCAAAATCCCTGAAGTGATCTACCTCATTCTCATTCTGAGGATTACTACCAGATTCTACAACTATTTTGTCATCCTAAGGATCATCGTGATGATGATGAACATCATACATTAGGATTTCTTCTATCCTGACAGTCAAAGGTCTTATGGAATAAACTCCAGGTTCCACATCTACATACATAATCTCATTAGTTTGTTATATTCGGTGATCATGTGCTTCATTCTTGGTTTAGCATCTATCCTTATCTGGTTTGGTATCCCCTTCCAGGGTAACCACATATGGCTGAAATTTGTAGACATGTATCCGTTGAGGGTTTTAGACCAGTCCCTGCTGAGTAGCATCCCATAAGTATCAGGTATATCAACTACCTGAATATCAATATAATATTGGATTCGGGGATCCGATGCAAGCTGCATGTGGATGTGAGTTAACTCTCCTATTACACTTACTTCTGTTTTGTCCAGTTGTGTGACTTTCTTCAAAGATTTAGCAGGATGTAATCCTAAAGCGTTGCATATAGATAAGGGCATTACATTCGTAGATGCTCCTGAGTCTACTAAACAATTGTGCAGGTTTTTACTGAACATTCTTATGGTGAGGAGGAATGGAGGTGACTCACTTTTATCTCTATATAAAGTCATGTGGGAGGTCTCTGCAGCTTGTATGGTAGCTGGCATCTTATGTTTAATGTTGGGATCTCTAGCAGCATGATCTTTGTTACTAGACTGACCTGAGGGATGGTTATCCTCTTTTGAAGCAAGATCATCTAGTGATTTCATAAATGCTTTCTTAATGGCATGGGTTTTGAGCAACTCTGACAAAGGTAGGCTGATTTTGATCTTCTTCATTTCGTCAGCCAGATATGTGACTAATTTGTCAGATTCATGAGGTAGATTGGCATTTTTTGGCACATTATTCTGGGGCGTTAAATACTGAGCATTCACCTTGGGAAAACTAGGATTATTACTTGCCTTAGGATCAAGAGGTGTATTGAAATTATTCAGAGGCAAGGAAGAGGTCAATGGACCAGTAGTTATGTTGGCATTACTTCTCAAGTTATAGTTATGCTTACTCGGATATTCCTGTTGGTATGCATGCACCTCCTCATGTTCATTTGAAGGCTCATTTTCATCCTCAAAAGGGAAAACATAATTTGACTCAAAAGCCATGGCAGATTCCTCACATGCTAGGGTATAATCTTGGTGAACAGGCACTATCTGTTGATAAGGATGATGAGTGTAACTCTCTAGCACTAATGCAGAATCATATCTGCAAGGAACAAGTTCATTTCCCTCTACCTGAGGCTGATTTCTTGAAGTATTGGACACTTCAGTCTGAAAAATGCTAGCATCAATTCTAAATTGAAGATAGTCTAACTCTGCATGTGCATTGGTGTTATGAATCTTGCACCAGTTAGTAAGGGTTGCTTTTGCAAGGTTGACGCTGGTAGCCTGTTTGGGTTCACCAGGAGGCAAATTGTTTAGGGGTGATGGCAAGGAACCATTGTTTGGCCTAGAATTCCACACTCTAGGTTGTCTTTGAGAATTATTGTTACCATTATTGTTATAATTATTGTTGTTATACCCCCTATCAAGATAATTTGGTATATCATTGTTATAGCCCCTGTTCTGGTTAGGCTGAGAGTAGAAGTTCTGACTCCTCAAGTGAGTGATCTCAGTTGTAAGTTTCCTTAACTGAGCTGATATTTCTTTGATCTCTTCCTTCTCTTCCTAAACTTTGGCAACTACATTTTCAATTTGGGGTTTGAAGAAGGAAGGTCCATTATTCTGATTATTTTGATCTACAACCTGAGGTGCTTGTGCTTGTCCAAGATACTACATTATTTGGCCATTCACATTTGGAGGTGGCATAGTACTCAATGGAGGTACTTGCAAAGGTGCTGGCATGACAGCTGGAGCCATCATGGCTCCATTATGTTGTGGTTGGACAAGGTATCCTGGATAACCAGGAAGTGTGGGGAATGCTATGTTTGGTGTAGGAGCAGGAACTAGCTACTGATTGACCTTGATAGCTTCTTGGAAAGCTCCTATTAAAGTTGTGATTTCAGAATGTGCTCTCCTGATGAACATGGATTTTAAAGGATCCAGGTCTGTATAATAAATGCTCCTAGCAGCTGCATCTGCTACAACATATGGGGCGACTAACATAGATAACATTTTCTGGAACCTAGCATTGAAATTGGCAATAGGTTCTCCTTCAAACCATTTAATTGTGGCAAATAGGTGATAGTTTATTGAAGGATCAATTGGTGCTTTGAACCTATCAGTAAAAGCTTTCTCTAGAACAGCCCATGCATTGACTGAACCCTGACCAAGACTTATGTACCAATTATAAGCCTCTTCCCCTAAGGAATATGGAAATAACCTGCACATGACATCTTGATGCTCAATTCTAGCCCTACAACAAGCTTCCTTGAAGGTTCTGATGTGATCATCAGCATCTTGATATGGATGATACTTTAGACAAATTTTATCTGGATTCTTTGGCAAATCATGATATGCGTTGAAAGTTAATGGTGATTTTGCTGCAAAGAAAGACATTACAACTGGCGGAGGTTGAGCCTTAGGAATGACTAGTTGAGGTTGAGCCTGAGGTGTAACTGGTGATCCTATAGGTGATTGTAAACCAATAGGAGCTATAGGAGGGCGCTCTGGTGATGCTCCTAAAGCACTAGAACCAGGAGTATGATGGATATCAACAATTCTAGGTCTGAATCCTCTGACAGGCAATTCTTCAAATATTCCACTGGACCTAGACCTGGTACTTATCCTGTGAGCCAGGATTTCTCAATTTTAAGGAAAATCAGCTGGTTGAATGTAAAGATCAGTTGGAATTTACTAGCAAGGATTGTATTTATAGTTAGAAATGGTAACTGACTAGATATTGACATGATATTTGCACAAACATTGCAAATATGAGGTGATGCTAAGGTCTAGTGAGTCTTACAACCAGATATCAAGTTTCTAAGGTAGATTATCTCAAAGCTTTGATAGATTTACCTAAAATAGGACTGATCTTTGCAAATTTGCAATGATTTGCTTTAAAGCTTGCAATATTTATGGTTAATCTTGAAAACTTTGCAAATGATTATCATGTACAAGCTTAAAACAATAAATCTTTGTGTAGTATTTAAAATCTGGAGGTATTTCAGTGTTACATCATGGTCTACATCATCAAATTTGACTTACTGATGATGATCCTTTAGTTTTGGCCCTCCTTCTAGCGCCGATTTATGTTGATCATGATGTTAGTCATAAACAAACTTAGAATAAAAGTTATACATCAACCTTTACTCATCTTGAAAGATAAGATGAATTCAAAGAATTCATGATCCCAAGTTTTCGTGGATTAGTTCTTAATCAACTGACGTTACTCAGTAGTTGATGTGAATTGTTGTTTTCCATTCAGGGGCCTTATGTTTGATCATCGACAGGTTTTTGTCTCTATAAAGATGCTGTATATGCCTAAAAATGACACAATTCAACTAAATAAATCTTCTAAATATTTATTCCGTTCTTCTACCAATTAAATAAATATTCCAAATTTATTTAATCGATTCACTATTCCATAATTAAATAAAATCTATTTATTTATTTAAAATTCTTTTAAATGTCCTACACAATTAAATAATCCTAAATTATTTAATTAATCCAAATTCCTCTATCCTAAGTTCTTATTCCAAAAATCCACCTCACACTTACACCTCACTTTTCCACCTCACCTTGTCCACCTCATTGGGTTGCACATGTAACTAAATATATTAAATATTTAATTACCTATTTTCCCCCTCACCCACATGTCCTATTTCTTCTCAAATCAAAAGTTAGTTAACTAATCAATCAAAAGTGTTAACTAACCAGTCAATTGAGTTAATCCCTCAATCAATTCAGTCAATTCCATAATTCATTCTTCCAACTAACTAATCAAGTTTGTTAACTGATCAGTTAAAGGAGTTAACTCTCCAATCAATGTTGTCAAATCCCCTCTTTCATGATGGAGATGAGACACTTGTCATATTCCTACTGGTTGCACATTCCTCAACTGTTCTCAACCATTGATCATCACACTTCTTCTCAACCATTGATTCTCATTCTTCTGAGTCTATAAAAGAAGCTTCATCCTTCCATTATAATCATCCAGGTTATTTGTATTGTTACTCTGCATAATTCTACCCACGCGCCTTTGGCACCCCTAATACAATCTACTTGAGATCACCTCATTGCTTTGAAGCTCATCTTCATAGCATTATCTATCAACACAGCCATTTACTACTGACATCCTACAACATAGCTAAAAGAGTGCACTCACTGAGGGCCTACTTCATCAGCAAAGAACAGTTGTAATAGGCAAACAACAGAAGCTTTGGAACAGGGAAGGTTTGCACTGTATTGTTCATTGCCTCATTTCATTCAATCTTTCTTGTTTTCATTATTCTGTTGATGTTTGGGTTTAGTATTGTTCATTTGATTAATCCACATTTTACCCCAACATTTTTGGCACCCACCGTGGGGCCTTTGCCCCTTTATCTCACCAAAATCTGAGCTTTTTTGAAGGCAGGTTCCATACAGGTCATGCACAGTCATGCACAGGCTACTTCGGCGTATTTGAACATCTCTGCGGCACATATACCCATTTCTACGACACTTTTGTTATTCTTGTGCATATGTGCATTTTTGCTGTGCTTTTGAGCACTGTTACGATGCATTTACCAATCTTGCGCATCTATTTATACCTGTTGCGCATCTACGCACTATTACGGCGCATCTGTTAATTCTGCGCTTCTATGTGTTACTCATGCACTTTTGCTCACTGTTGCAATGCATTCATCATTACTACTCATCTGTTCTTTTATGCTACGCATACGCATACTGTTACGGTGCATTTATCCTTGTTGCACTTCTATTGATTATTTCTGCACATTTAACCACTGAAGTTGCACTTCTGTAGTAGCCAGTGGTTTCAGTACCCTTTTGAGAAAATTTGCTAACGCTAATGTTTTCGCAAGTGTTCGCTGGAGCTATTTTGTAGGATAGGCTCAGGTTTAGTGCCATATAGTTGCATTTAAATAGTTCACACTTCACTTTCAAAGGGATAGTAAAACTGATGTTCATTCAAATCCTCACCTAGCTCTAATTAGGAAAGAAGTAACTGAATCATTTGTGTCTTGCATTGCAACACTTTCCAAGTTATTGCTATCTGGGATTAAAAACTGAACTCACCATTGATTTCAGGGTTAAAATTGAACCACTGCTATCTCGTTGGACCAAAACTTCAAAGTTAACTATTTCGTGCTACGCAGATTAAAACTGAACTCACCATTGATTTCTAGGTTAAAATTGAACTACTACTATCTTGTTGGACCAAAACTTCAAAGTTAACTATTTCGTGCTACGTGGATTAAAACTGAACTCACCATTGATTTCTAGAGTTAAAACTAAACCAATGCTATCTTGCTAAAATCACTTCAAAGTTCTGTGCTTGCCTGAGTAGATTAGCCTATTTAGTTTTTCTACTTTTAAATAGGTTGGATTAATCAGTGTCTTCTGTGCTTGACTAATGACAATAGGCTTATGCTCTCCCCTTAACTGGGTGACCAAAGTGCCAGACTTGTTATTCTATTTGTTCAACCTTTAGGGGGCCCTACCCTTGGATGCACGCCTGTCCAAGTGGGAATGACCCTGAGTGGTAACAGGCTAAAGGCAAGCCCTACCAAGCCACTTAAAATAAATTGTGCTTGAGGTGAACACCTTTTGCAACGAGTGCTGCTATGTTACATCGATGACCAACCTCCCCCAAAACCCTCATAGGCATAACCTTTGAGCTTGGGAGACTCCATAACGAAGAGTAGTGTCACTGCATGTGTAACCACTCAAACGGTTGCCTTGACTAAAAACCAATTGTGTAGTAAGCCAAAAACCCCTATTTGTTGATGCAAAGGGTAGAGCTCTTGAAGCGGCCTCGATTCAAGTGACTCTTAGTAGAGGTAGTAGGGACAATCCTAAGGTTTGGTGGGGGTACGAGCCTAAGGAAACCCAGATCTGGTATGCGTGAGAAGTGAGTGCCGTGGAGGGGAGCCGGAGCTACCAGATCCTGGAGCTACATGCTTTGAGTGGCATAGTTAGAGGATTCAACAAATACTGTCCTATCTAGCCTAGGTTGTACTTGTCTTTGAGTCAAAATAGTCCAAAAATACAAAAAAAATCACAAAAAAATCAAAAACCATGAAAAACATTATTTGTGTTTGATGTGTCTTCTTACCATAATAGAGAAAAATCAGATCAAAAGACTGACTTGCAACCAAGAAACCAAAAAGCACTGAAAAACATGTCAAAAACTTTGCAAAATCATTCGAAGAACCCAGAGTTGCACATTTATCCTCTGCCAGAATTATGCATTTACCTCGACTTGCTGTGCATTTACCTTCTGAAATTATGCCTCTGCTACGTATCCAAAATAGTAGGCTTTTTCGGCCTTCTGCCAGTTTCTGTCAAGATGACAAACCAATTAGAAGCATTTGCTCAAAAACTCCAATATCTGCAATTGCAAATAAACTCAGGTCCCTCACCCCAAGAGTGTATAGTAATTTCTCAACAAATCCAAGTCTTACAACAAGAAATGGCAATCTTGCAAGCTGAACATGCCAGTACTAGCTACGCCTCGCCCCGAACTCATACATCTGTTTCCCGTCTTAATGATGCTCATGAAAAAGCAAGCATCACCTTAAGTCAAAAATCATATACCACCCCATCTACTAGTCCTCCTTCGCCACCTTCTAAGACACATATTCCAAAACATGCCAGTTCTATACCAACACCACCATCTAATTCCTCAAACTCTAAATAGATGACCAAAAAAGAATCAGATGAGTGGTGGGAAAGAGTTTTTCCAAATTTATACAACTAGAGAAAAGCTAGAGAGAAAGCTAAATCCCCTCATTCACCTATCCATACACCTACCAATGATGTGATCCAAGGGCTACTAGTAGAGAGTCAACCATGTCCCCAAATTCTAGTCCTTGACCTTACCAAAAATCCTTCATGTCATTCGCAACCCCTTGAGCTTATCGAAGAACATCCTACCATGACCCAAAGTCACGGTCCATCAAACATCTATGTTGTCAACCAAGAAGCTATCCAAGAGCTATCCACTTCCATTCCAGCAACCCAAGAGGTATGTCAAGAGTCTAATCCTAAGCATGAGGAAACATTAATCCCTAGTCTAAGTCCAGATCAAATCACTTTCTTGCAACCTATCCATAACATGTATCTTTTCCATGATCAAGATGATATCCATAATAAGGAACCTCTCCATGAGCCACTTGATCCTATCCATCTCCCAACACCTATACATGAGAAGGAAATCCAATTCCATCCCATGCATAACCTTTATCTTTTCTATGATCAAGATACTATCTTTGATGAAGCTATCCATGAGCAACTTGATCCTATACATGAGATAGAAACCCAACTCCAACCCATCCATAACCTTTATTTGTTCTATGATCAAGATATTCCCTATGAAGAAGATTTCCTTGAACAACTTGATCCCATACCCATTCGTGAGCAAGAAGCCTCCATTTCTTCTATCCCTCTTCCATCTAATCCCATCCATGATCCAACAACTTTTGCTTCCTCTAATGAGACACTTGCCTCCCAAGTGCACACGAATGATCAACCCAATAACTTAGATCCTAAAGAGCATAATGATGATCAAGATTCTAACGATCCTTCACCATCCATTATTGACCAAGCTACAAATCCGTCGTCTTATATCCTTGGGCTTACTACCTTCATGCATGAATGTTCTTCCTTAGAACACCAACAACCATTATCTGCTATCTCGCCTTCCTCATCCAATAAGGAACTTGCTGCTAGTGCACCTATACATAATCCCATGGTCCACCGCATACTCCAGAATATGAACTATCAAGGTAAAGGCTTAGGCCTTCATGAACAAGGTATTTTGGAACCTATTCACGTCAATGTTCCTCCACCTTCATACGGCCTTGGATACATACCCCAAGGTGAGAAATCTCAATATGTTGGTACTTCCTCCACTCCTCCTAAGTCTACTACTTTCCATCACAAACCCTATCGTATCCCCAAAACATATGTCGCCATTTCACCTCCATCATCCTACATTTGTCAAAAGCATGTGACCATACACCTTCCACCATCCAATCTACCTCCGCTACTTCCAACTCCTAATAGCCCTCTATGCATCCTACCACCACTTCTTCCAACACCTTATCCATCCATCTATGAATCCTCTAAATATCCCAATCATGGCTGACAAATGCACGTATTGTCTAAACAAGGATCTTTCACCAACCTCACTTCCACCATCCCACGAGGATTCAATGACAAATATGTGGATGCCTCTACCTATAAAGTCACAAATCCTAAGAGTCCTCATGACCTAGGATATAAAAGCCAAGAATCAAAGAATTATCCATATCAAAAGCTACATACACCCACACACCTCAATGCCAAATTGAAGAAAGTGTGGGTCCCCAAGCAACAAATAATTATCTCAGAAGATGCACAAAAGTTGCATACACCCAAACCCATACCTTCATAGGTACTATCTAAAAACAAAATGGTTTGGGTGCCTAAGCAAAAAGCCCTCAAGTTACATGAGGCATCCACCTCTCAAGAATTCCAACCATTCACTTTCTCCAATTCCATCCAAAAGTATCAAATCCTTCCATCCCACATGACAAACAAAAATCAAAACAATGTAAAGTCTATGTGGGTCCCTAAAGGCTTGTATCATTCATCCACCAAGAAAAACTCTCCATTGCTTCCTACACCACCTTCCCATCATCAGCTTCAATGTTTATCACAGTATGTGCAATCGTTGGTCATGGTTCCCTTCCATTCCACAACACTTCCATATAACTCCATCTCCCCTCCCCTCCACTACTATCCTACATATCTCCCTCATCCTATGGTCCATGCTTTTGCATAAACCTTCCTTCCAGCCTTGCATAAGTCCTTCTATATTCTGTATCATCATCCACTATCGCACCTTCCATAATCCGCTATCTCCATACTCATATCTCACTTTCATGCACTCCCTTACCAACATCTATGAGCACACTTGACATAGTCCATGCGACAACATCCATCTAGCAGGACTCTCACCTTTCAGGGAGCTAGATGCTTGAGTTTCTCCTTTCCATATCCACCTTTTCCTATCTAAATATTCAAAAAAAAAAATCCCTTCATCCAACGGTGAAAATCTAGCAAACAGACGCCTTGGATAAGTACCATGATGGAAACCTGGCAAACAGGCGTCATGTGTAAGTTGATCTCCTATGTCACCTACACTTGGGGGCACCTTGTCTCATTAGCATATCACTTTTCTCCTACCAGTTTCCTTCATACCATTTCCTATCCTATCCTACCTCTACTATCCAGTCTATCCATCCTAATCTTCCTTCCTCTATCTTTCTTTGGTCTTGATAAAGATTGGGGGCACAATGTTGACAAATGTTTTAGATGTCTCTTGACATACCTTATCCCTCCAAACCATGCAAATCCTTCATACCCTCTCATCCTCCTATTGTTGTAAGCATTGTCATGAAAAATCCTAAGTATTCTTCCTACAATGGGGCATGCTATTCTTATGCAACATAATCCTTGGAGGTCACATCCTTATTTCCTTCTACCTGACCATCCATATCTACTATCACCCATTCCATCTGCCTTCTAGTCGGATCTAATTCACCTTGGTACGGTAAGACTTACACTTACCTCAAGGACAACATTCTCCCACCTGACCTCTCTCCCAACCAAAAGCGAACTTTCATACGACAAACCTCTCGCTACACCATCATAGCCAATACCCTATACCGATGTGGTCTCAATGGTACTTTGCTCTATTGTTTAGAACAAGAAGAATCCATAACTGCCTTGCGAGACGTACATGAAGGGATTTGCGAAACACACTCTAGCGGTCCTTCCTTAGCCAAGAAACTCATGTGTTTGGGTTATTACTGGCCAAACATGGAAATGGATTCATATCAGTTCGTCAAAAAGTGCAAATAGTGCCAAATACACGGGAACTTGATCCATGCACCTGCTCAAGAGTTGAGACCTTTAACGACACCCTAACCCTTTTGCCAATGGGGACTTGACCTTGTGGGAAAGATTCATCCACCCTTTTCCAATGGCCACAAATTCATCATAACCACCACTGAGTATTTCACAAAGTGGATTGAAGCTGTTCCCCTCACCACCATCACAGGCAAGCAAATTTCCTCTTTCATCCTGAATTACATTATCTGCAGATATGGCATTCCTTCATCCATTATCACGGATAATGGAAGACCATTCAAAAATTAGGATGTCTAGGAACTCTGTGAGCATTTCAAAATCCAACATCGCTTCTCCACTCCATACTACCCCCAAGGTAATGGTCAAGATAAGGCATCGAATAAAACCATTCTGAAAATCCTAAAGAAGACTGTCAACGATGCTGGCCGTGATTGGCATGTCCAACTCAATCCCGCTCTGTGGGCCTACAAAACTAGTATACACACTCCCATAGGTGCTACACCCTACGCCCTTGTCTATGGTTCAAAAGCCATCCTCCCCATTGAGGTTGAACTACCATCCCTCAGGGTGTCGTTGAAAGGTCTCATATCAGACGAAGAATATAGAGTCTCCAGGTTACAAGAACTAGAGCTACTAGAAGAAAGGTGACAGAAAGCCTTCGATCATCTCAAAGCATATCAACAGTTGATGTCAAGAAGCTATAACCACAAGGTTCACCCAAGATGCTTTAAGGTTGGGGACCTCATTCTCAAAGAGAATCCTCGCAATCAACAAGACAGAGAAAAGAAAGGCAAGTTCGAACCTAACTGGCTTGGGCCCTATGTGATTGTAGCTGTTTATAGATCGAGGACATATCAGTTGGCCACATCAGAGGGTGAGCTATTCGATGATCCAATCAACAGCATGCACCTTCGTTCGTTCTATACCTAGGAGAACCCCAATGCAAGGGGGCACAAAAATGCAAAAAAAAAAAAAAATCAAAATGGAAAAACAACAAAAAAATCAGAAAAAATAGAAAGCATACAAAAAAATCGTCCTTTGGTGAAAACTTGGCAAACAGGCGCCTTGGATAAGTAGCATGATGAAAACCTGGCAAATAGGCATCATGTTTACTTTCTAGCTTCTCGTGCAAATAAAAGAAAGTGATGAAAACCTGGTAAACAGGTGTTGTGATAAACCACCTTCTCCATGTTTGGGAATCCAATCACCTTGAGTCCATTCTTCCTTTGCTCATTTTCCATTCGACCCATATCTATCCCATAATAAACACCTAGCAGTTACCTATCATGGCTTGATAACTCTCCCTCTTTGTGGCCTTGTCAACCAAGGCTTTGTCCCATATCGCGTCCGATGATTCAAGCGGCCAGCAGAGGCAGGACCCCCGATATGTGCTTCGAAACATTTTCCCTACAGTTGAGTTAGGGTGTCATAAATGCCAATAGAAAATAGGTCAAACAGATGCGCCAAAGTGCAGAATGATGCATATGTCACGTGAAATGGTGCATCTATAGTTTCATAGCGCATATGTCTATTTTGGCGGCGCATTGGTTAAAACTGCGCATCTGTGCATTTTGGCGGCACTTTTGTTGTTAGGATCTAGTGGCGCATATGTTGATCTTGCGCATATATGCAATGTAGCAGTGCATATACCAGAAGCTACGCATATGTAAAGAAATGGAACTTTTACCACCTGTAGTGGTGCATTTTCTTTGGATAGCAAATTACTTAGCCAAATTGATTCGATTAGCATCCTATTTGACACGACAATCGATGAGCTATCTCCGAGATTGCAAGAATCTAGTCAAGAGATGTAGTGTGCTGTTTTGATCAATTTGAAATGCTAAGTTTAGTTGATATAGTTTAGTAGATATGTTGAGTATGGTATATGTGGCTTTAGACTAACGCCTTGCATTGCGTGATTGCAGGAGGAGATACAAGACATGCTGCAGTCGAGGGAGACGTTCCCCATGCCTCTATTGTAGAGATACATGTTGACAGAGATCGACAGAGAGGCACTTGGTGCCATGGGATTGGACTATGTTTGCTTCATGCCCGAGGTACAGGTGAACCGTGGATTGTTGACAGCTATCGTGGAGAGATTCCACAGTGAGGATGGGACTTTCCACTTTCCAACTGGAGAGATGACTGTGACATTGGAGGATGCATACAGGATACTGCACTTACCTGTTGTTGGTGAGTTGGTGGAGTATGATGTGCAGCGAGATGCAGGACTCGCCGAGTGCCAGCGAGTGTTTGATGATCCTGGGCTAGTTAGACAGGTCATCCCTTGGCATGACATACACGACTGTTACGACTATTTCCCTGGGATCGTGGCTGGGTTGATCGGAGGCATTGTATGCCCTGATAGGAGATCACATGGGTTCCCCATTGGATGGGGCCAGATTATGGAGTGGATGCTGACTGAGGGCACCCGATATGCATGGGGAGTTTGTGTACTAGCTCACCTATACCATGACATGCACCAGGTGGTGTATCATTGCAGCACGAGTCTATCAGCTGGGGTACTACTGCTACAGTTTTGGCTCTGGGAGCACATAGCAGTGACGAGGCTGATATGTGTGTTTGCTAGGCAGCGAGGAGAGCCATACAGTTATGGATATGCAGGAGTTATTTCCCAGCACAGGCTGGGGAAGTTAGAGTACTAGAGGCACACCCTGGATGGCATAGATGTGGTTGTCTGGCAACCATATTTGGATTGCGAGCCTTGGGACGATGAGGGAGATGAACTGCCATACTACTTTCAGACATGGTGGCTGATAGGCCGGACACGGCATATCTTAGAGAGACAGATGGTGGGCAGGGTGCTGAGACAGTTTGGTAGGAGGTAGGGTATGCCACAGGGATAGGCACTGTTCGCATGGACACATGCAGAGAGGGTCCGATAGGGGCCGATGGCTTCATATGAGAAGGCCCTAGCAGAGTTCTGGTAGACTCCTTATGTGGCATGGGACATGAGGACGGAGATTGCAGATGTAGGGATCACCCAGGAGTATGAGGATTAGATTACTACACATCCCTTTCTGAGATACTCAGGACTTGGTATGCTAGTGCCTCGTATTGATGAGGTAGATTTAAAGGAGGAGGGTCAGGTTGGCCGGGGGAGAGGTAGAAGACAGGGACGAGGAGGACGGGGTGGTGATGATGGAGAGAGGCCGAGACAGTGGAGGAGGGTAGCTCAGGCCGAGCAGGCAGTGCCAGGACAGGTTGCACAACCACAGATACCACAGCAGGCATAGATGTCGCCACCCCAGCAAGTACCACAGAAGAAGGTACCCTAGCCACAGGGGCCAGGATAGGCAGAGGTGCATGAGAGGGACATAGCCAGCCTGAGGGGACAGGTGAGAGAGCTACGGGCACAGCTTAGGAGGGCCGACGGCCGGTGAGAGACTGATGCCACAGTGATCGCAGGGCTGACTCGTGAGAGTGAGTACTTCTTGAGTCACACAATGCAAGGCGTCAGTCTAAAGCCGCATATACCATACTCAACATATCTACTGAATTATATCAACTAAACTTAGCATTTTAAATTGATCAAAACAGCACACTACATCTCTTGACTAGATTCTTGCAATCTCGGAGATAGCTCATTGATTGTCTCATCAAATAGGACGCTAATCAAATCAATTTGGCTAAGTAATTTGCTATCCAAAGCAAATGCGCCACTACAGGTGGTAAAAGCGCTGTTTCTTTACATATGCGCAGCTTCTGGTATATGTGCCGCTAAAATCAACATATGTGCCGCTAAATAACCTATGTGCCATTACATTGCATATATGCGCAAGATCAACATATGTGCCACTAGATTCAATAGATGTGCCGCCTAACTACAAAAGCATTGCCAAAATGCACAGATGCGCAGTTTTCACCGATGCGCCGCCAAAATAGACATATGCACTGCGAAACTACAGATGCGCCATTTCACGTGACATATGTGCCATTCTGCACTTCTGTGCATCTATTTGACCTATTTTCTATTGGCATTTATGACACCCTGACTCAACTCTAGGGAAAATTTTTTGAAGCACATACTGGGGGTCCTGCCTCTGTTGGCCGCCTGAATCGTCGGACTCGCTCAAATCGATGCTCCTCGCGTGGAATGTCTGCTGCTCTAGCTGCCATGCTACTCCAAGTTGCTCTAAGCTCTCTATATCCAATCCAGATCAAACAAGTGTACAAATGAATAATCTTGTGGACCCAGCTCCTATTTATAGCCTCTAAACCCTAATTCTGGCTAGGTGATGACTGTGACTACTTCCCACGTCCATTTTTCCTCCAGTTTTCTTCCCGTTTCCCTGAAACGTGTCCTTTTTCCTCCAACCTAACCTCACCCCTTCGTCTTCGTGAGATTGTCCATCTCCAAATCTTTCACCCTTTTCCCATCCAATCTCCCGAGGGGGCATCCTATCATCATTAAACTTGTACCAGGGGCAAACTGGGGCATGTATCACTGTCAGACTATCAATTTCTTTGAAACAACGCTGCAAATAGCATTGCATCAAAGAGGGGCAAAATGTATACGCCTAAAAATGACACAATTCAACTAAATAAATATTCTAAATATTTATTCCGTTCTTCTACCAATTAAATAAATATTCCAAATTTATTTAATTGATTCACTATTCCATAATTAAATAAAATCTATTTATTTAATTAAAATTCTTCTAAATGTCCTACACAATTACATAATCCTAAATTATTTAATTAATCAAATTCCTCTATCCTAAGTTCTAATTCCAAAAATCCACCTCACACTTACACCTCACTTTTCCACCTCACACTTACACCTCACTTTTCCACCTCACCTTGTCCACCTCATCAGGTTGCACAAGTAATTAAATATATTAAATATTTAATTACCTATTTTCCCCCTCACCCACATGTCCTATTTCTTCTCAAATCAAAAGTTAGTTAACTAATCAATCAAAAGTGTCAACTAACCAGTCAATAGAGTTAATCCCTCAATCAATTCAGTCAATTCCATAATTCATTCTTCCAACTGACTAATCAAGTTTGTTAACTGATCAATTAAAGGAGTTAACTCTCCAATCAATGTTGTCAAATCCCCTCTTTCATGATGGAGATGAGACAGTTGTCATATTCCTACTGGTTGCACATTCCTCAACCGTTCTCAACCATTGATTATCACATTTCTTCTCAACCGTTGATTCTCATTCTTCTGAGTCTATAAAAGAAGCTTCATCCTTCCATTATAATCATCTAGGTTATTTGTATTGTTACTCTGCAGAATTCTACCCGCGCGCCTTTGGCACCCCCAAGACAATCTACTTGAGATCACCTCATTGCTTTGAAGCTCATCTTCATAGCATTATCTATCAACACAGCCATTTACTACTGACATCCTACAACATAGCTAAAAGAGTGCACTCATTGAGGGCCTACTTCATCAGCAAAGGACGGTTGTAATAGGCAAACAATAGAAGCTTTGGAACAGGGAAGGTTTGCACTGTATTGTTCATTGCCTCATTTCATTCAATCTTTCTTGTTTTCATTATTCTGTTGATGTTTGGGTTTAGTATTGTTCATTTGATTAATCCACATTTTACCCTAACAGATGCTACACAGAAAGTTACCTTTACAGGTATTTCCACAAATAATGTATCTATATTCAAATCTTTGCATGATATTTTGTCAATTGTACATGCTTTAACTTCAAATATGTTATAAATCTTCAAGTATCTATGAGATGTCTACATATTTCATACATTTTACTCTTGATTATCTATTATTTGTAATTGTGATGGTGAATTGTTCTAAAATTAAAAGAAATGTAAACAAATACTTCAAATATTGATGAATCTTTAGCTATTAAGCCACATACACACTTGAAACAGTCATGAGAAGGAAGAAATCAAACCATATGTTCACTAGGACATTCCACAGTGAGATACATTTGATGCTAGCTTCAAAGGATGATGAATGAAGACAATACATGCAGACTAAAGAGCACTCCAAGGGATGCAACAAATCAAAGCATATATCAGGAATTCAGACATAGATTACTTAGAATTTACTATGATTTGTAATCAAAACACGTCTTCTCTTTCATTAAGTATGCGAAAATATGTATGCTTACAACAACTTTGAAATAAGCCTTGAATATTTCAGCAAACAGATTTCAATTAAGCTTTGAATGTCTAAAACAAAGCATCTTTGCACCTTTTATAGAACAAGGTGAGGGAGCAGTTACACATGACCTATGGTCAAGATTTATCATTCAAGATCAATGGTGAATCTTTCTTCCTCTGACTTGGTCAACTTTCATGTGGAACAAGTTGCTAGCTGGCAACCATCTAGGTAACTTATTTTCTGCTAAGTGCCTAATGCAGATATTTCCCTTGTGGCGCATCTTTACCTACTCCTCAGGTTCCTCTTCTTCATTCTTATGATCATCATGATCATCACTTTCTGTGTCTTCATCATCCTGATGAATGTCTCCTCGTATATGGACCTGCATGGCTGTCTTGATATTTTCATATGCTTCCATTATTCTTTCAACTTCCCCACCATCCTGAGTTTTTGCTTTGGCAATGGTGTGCTTGTGGGCCTGATATTTATCTCGAAGAGCCTCCAATCTGCTCCTCCTATCACTTGATGTTTCATTGTAATTCTCCACCTTTACCTTGATCCTCATGATCTTGTCCATGGCTTCTTCCATCAGGAGGTTAAGAGGGGCATCAACTAATGGCTGAAAGTTATCTTGCAGAGCCTTTATGGCACAACCTATATCTTGATTCTCAATCTTTCCTTCTATTTTTCCTTCTAGGATCTCCAGGATATCTGCTTCAAATGACATTATATCATGCTGTTTCATACTAATATCTCTCAATTTATTATTGCATCTCTTTAATACATCATTTTAAAACCTGATATCTTTATAACAGATATCTACCAGCATGGCTATGTTATTATCCAACACCTGGTTGCTTATTAAGACCTGAGGATTTATCCTCTTTATTTCATTCAAAGCACTCAAGGCTTTCTCTAATTAGAATGACCCTCTTCTGGCCTCCAATTGCAATTTATCAACCTTCCTTCTGGAGATACTTAGAGAATTCCACCTCTGCAAAGAGGCCTTCACTACTTCTTCAGCTCCTGTGAATGTTGATAACATCCACTTCCTCATTATTACTGATTCGTACTTCATAAGGTCCAACTTATTGACCTCTTCCTGAGAAATTGCAGTCAATGGGACTACCTCTGAATTTGAAGGATCATCAGGGTTAATTAACCCTTTTATGTATGAATATGGCTGAGCAATGTGCTCTTTATGCTGCTTATTCTTTTCCTTTTCCTTCTTCACCCTTTGGGTTAAAGAATCGATTTTATCCTTCCCCTCCTTCCCCTCCTGCTCTTCAATGGCAAATCCCAAATTAACTGTTGTAATTTGGAATTCTTCTAGGGTGATCTTGCCTTTCTCCTTTTCAACTATGGGGATTGCTACCTGGGCGGTCCTTTTGCCCGTATTAGGATCTCTTCTGGTGGCCGATGTTATCCTGGCCTTCCTCTTCAGTTTCATGATGGTCTCTGAGAATAAAATTGAAACATCAAATTCTTGAATTTCAAACTCAGATTCCGTACCTATTTCTTTCTCAAGCCATGGAGGAACTTGGTCTTCGAATCCTTGTCATCCATCATCATCATCATGATCACCATGTTCTCCAGTAACTACATATGTTTTCGATGGAGATGGTGACTTCCTTGTTTTATCCTCATGATACTCCTCATGAGGGTGATCTTGGGGTACTTCCTCCTACTAAGGAACTTCTTCTTGTGGTGGAGGATCTTGCGATGCATCCACATGATGATCTTGTACTAGGTCCTATACTTCATCCTTATTTGTTTCATCCCCTTTGGTAATTTCCTCATTATGAGGTACATTTGTATATGTGGATGCCATGGTATTTGTCTTAGGTGCATCACCCTGATCGTGCATCACATTATGCTCCGCACCTGTAATATCTACTTCTTGAGTTTTTCGGTCATCCTGACCTGATGTATCTTTTTCACCAGAGGTTATTTGAGTTCTGGGGACATCATTACTTGATGTTACTTTGTCTTTCTCACCCCTTGGTTGAACCTCAACAATTTTGGGCTCATCAGATATATCATGTTGTTGGCCCATGTCCAGAGCACTACTCTTTGTTTCTACTAAATTGGCCATGTCAATATTTTCTATTTTATCAGGAGCACCTGCCTTATCTTTAGGGCCTGTATCATCCCTATATGTCAATTCTATCACCATAGGGTTGGTCACTTGATCAACCAACTTATCAAGCCCTATTTCTTGGGCCGCCTTCTCTGGACTATTTTTCATTTTCTTGTTCTGCTTGCTTCAACTCTTCTAATATCACCCTCTGTGCTGATGGTGTTCCATGTGGAGTTATGCAAGTACTTGAAGCAAGGGTTTCCATTTGTTGAGAAGCTACATCCTCTACTACCTCATCATCAAATAAGTCAAATGTCTCTTCTAGTGAGATAGGACCACTTTGAATTGACCTAGTGGCTTCTTTCATTTGTTCTTTAGCTTGTTTAGTCTTGAACTGAACAATGGTGGGAAGTGGCACATTATGCTGTAATTCTCTTCTGAATACTTCACCACCAGCTCCCCTCAATACCATGGGGTCATGCTTTATTTCACCTCTCATGGAGGTTCTCGATTTCTTAGGTGTGGATGCCATCACCTAAGGTGCTTTTCTTTTTCTAATAAGGGGCATTGGGTCTTCTTCTTCAGGCTCTTCATCAAGAGGAACATCCTTTTCCATTTGCTTTTGTAATGCTTGACCCTCCTCATATATTTCAGTAGTTTCCATAGCTGGCCTTTGGATCTTTTTAGCCTTCTATTTATCCATGGGAGGTGGTGCTGACGAGGCTGCTGCCTGCCCTGATGCGGATGCATCTTCTACTGATGTAACTATTCTTTCAATTATTACCCCTTTATGTGTATCATCAGTTTTCTTACCTCTAGGGGGTCTCTTGCTTTGTTCCTGAGGTGGCATTCTTTCTCCTTTAGATTTTCTCTTTTCTATCAGAAAGTCATCATATTCATTATCAGGAATCTCATGTCTCTTCTTCTTATTGGCAACTGTAAGGACTACACCCTTCTTCTTCAAAGCATTTATTTGTTGATTTAACCAAGACAGGGTGAGTTGCAGCATCCTACCTATAAATTGGTCTAATGAGATATCCTCAGGCTGTGTAAGCATAGGTGCTGAGATTGTGTCATTATATATCTTCTTTTCTTCATATTCATTTGCTATTATTTTTCCATCATCCCTTTTTAATTACACAGGTACTTGAATATAGTCAAATGTTCTGATCTGGTTGAGAGTTAGCCTCTGATATCTTCTTCTTCTAGCCTTGGCCTCATCCTCACAATCTATCTATAAATCCTTCAAGTACCTCTGATGGATGGGCTTCCCCATGATTTTCTGCATCCTCCCATATGGATCATATGATCTTGCCAATGGGAATGGCTGTAATTTCATTATGTCCAGACCAGCTATGGCCTTCTTGATGTTTTTAAAATCTTGGCATATGTACCAACCCATTGTTACTGGAAACAATACTGGTGGAATCTTATTATTTGCTTTGTAAGCATCCAGTATTGTGGATATCTATCTCATAAACTCCATCAAAACAACTACATCAGTGGGATATCTTGGGAGCATGAGGGGCTATCCTACAAAGCCCTCTATTCTGATGTAAGAGAAGGTGGTATATTGTATAAACTAGGCACCATGCCTGTATATGACTTCTTGAGCTTCCATGCTCAGTCTTTTAGTCTTATCTTCATCCATTGTCCTTACTAGATGCATAGAAAATGCATCATTCACTAATTTGTAATCCTGAAGATAATCTTGTCTTTGTAGTTGGGGATAATGATCCCATATGTGTGCATCATTCGTACTGCCACCGATCCTTCCTACTGTTGTAAGTGCATTGAATGTACCTTTGTAAGCACATGAGTACACCACATATGAAGTCATATAAAATGAACACTCCAGGCCCCCTAGGTTCATCAGTTGCTCATCCAGAGCATCACTTATCATCTTAGCCCATAATGGCTTACTATCTGTAAAAAGACACATCATGATAAACCCATACATCCAATCTTTGAAACTTCCAGCATCAGGCTAACCTGTCACTCTATTGAGTAGGGCTATCATTTATTGGTATTCATCATCAAAATCAAACTTATACATGTGCACTAGCAATTTAGCAGTGGCAGTGTAAGAACTATTCTTCGCCCTCCATTGATACATTATCTTTCTAGCGGTTTTCTTGTTATTTTCATATTCAACTTGTCTTAGGGTTATAATTTCTGGCACATTCAACAATCAACTCTAGAGCCTCCATAGAATAAGGAAATCCGGTCACTGTCCACATTCCTGACACAAAAATGGCATCCAATAGGGTATTATTCTTGTCATCACACATTCTAGATGACCATATGGCCAGATCTGTGTTTCCCTAGTGTGTATCTACGGTGACGCCATAGTTAAACTATACACCCTCAGGTTGTGGAAACATAGGTTTAAGAAATTCAGCTTCAGACTTGATCAACCTCTTGTCTACCATGATTTCCTGCAATAAATAGGACCAGCCTTACCATACAATACTTCTCATACATGCATACAACATTATATCTTCACGGCACGATGCACATTATATTCATTAATCATCACTTCAACATAATATGCATAACATATAGCTTCAAACTAGTGGAAAAGCACACTACCTGGATACTCGGAAAACGACAGCAGGAGGGTTTTAATTACTTACTTGATAATGCTTATCTCCATGATTATGCTGATGATTAGATGAAAGAGATTCAGATACCAGTGATAATCACGTGTCCTGTTCTATTGCAAGTAGTGCATGTCTGCAGGTAGGTCGTATGAAGATTTGAAAGCTCTGCACTCTGTAAAACTCATTTTATCACAAGGTAAACATGAAAATGACTGTGAATTCACTTTTAATCTTGTTCCTAGGGTAAATTAGGACAAATTAGGGCAACATAAGGCAAATTTGATTATAACCATTGATCTTCTGTCATTAATTTATGGGCATTGCCTGGTGTTTAGATCGTGTTCACAATCGGCGGGAGTCCACCTACTGCATTTATGTGCATTTAATGTCATAAGGCAAGATGAGGGGGTGATATTTTGAAAATTAGGTGATATTCAAATATGACCCCCTATGCGTAATATGACCTTCCGCCTTGAGCAAGAAATTTGATGTTGAAGGGATCAGGTGATGTTTGAAATATTGGGTGATATTCAAATATCAGGTGATATTCAAATATCAGGTGATATTTGGAATATCACCCCTCAAGAATAAAGTGGCTCTCTCTCGTAATATTAGGATGATGTCACCATCCTGCTATGTAAAAGGGGGTGATAATCATTGGAAATATACCTTCGCGAGGTAAAAAGGATGATGATGTCATCGTAAAGTGATTTTCTTTGTTCATCAGGATGGGATGATGTCATCGACATATTGGCTCTAGGATGATATTTTGCGAAAGGGTGATATTTAGAATATCAGGTGATATTCAAAATATCAGGTGATGTTTGAAATATGACCCCCGCAAAATATATGAAGCTGTTTGACGGGTAAATACCACTATCACGTAACATTAATGTCCGGATGATTAGACCAAATGATTTATCGGGTGATAAAATTGGATCAGGTTGATCTTTCGTAAGGTGACTGATATTGAGAAATATGACCTTCCCCCCAGAATATCAGGTTTGACTAGAACTTTGACTTGCAATAACTTTCGTTCCTTGAGGAATATCAAGGTGATCCAAAAAGCAAACCCACATGAAATTTTGTATTCTTTCCAACCATGAGGTTATAGATATGAAATATTAACTTTGACAAACTAACCTCATCATGATGACTTACCCAGTCCTTATTCAGGATCACCTACATGACTTACTTTTACCAGACTGCCAAAAAGCAAGAAAACACAAGCCAAGCCAAGCAAAAAGTTGGGTCCCTATTTTGTCAAGCCAAAATGGGGCGTGTTGTGTAACCACACAACATGACTCTTTTGAGTATCTCAGGGAGAAGTTAGGGGTTATTGCCCCTCCGATGATGAACTAGGGTGCATTGATGTGCATCAGTCTGGTGGATATCATAGTCATATCTTGTGATCCAGATTGGTGATGGGGAGATGCTACTCAGGGGGAGCAACTGGTATTATTCTGAAGTGTTGGAGTTGCAAGTATGAGCCCTTTGCCTTTGATGTCAAAGGGGGAGAGAAGACATGTGAAAAACGAATGGTTGATGATCAAAGGGGGAGCAGTAAAGGAAGAGAAGACATGTGAATGGTTGTTGTTGATAGGGGGAGTTGTGACAATAATGAGAAGATCTTGTCTTGATGGTTTTTCACATCATATGTTGCCATCAATGACAAAGGGGGAGATTGTTGCAAGTATGGGTCTAACTGGTGTTGTCATTGATGTCAACATACTCATGTTGCATTGATGAGAAGGATTGGATGAGCAGAGAGGAGCATTGGAGATAGTGAAGTGAAGACCCCAGCTAAAATACAGATCAGAGGATGTGGTCTAAAGGGTTTGTAGAAATGTGTCTTGAGATGATCCAGTCAAGTTTTCAGAGGTCCACATGAAGATCTGAAGAAGTTATGGCTGCTCAAGTAGAACAGGTTCCGGCAGGTGTTTAGAGGTGACAGATTGACATAGATAGGTCTGGTGAGATCCAGAAATGTATTATCCCATTCTATGGATTTAAGGGAGTGTTGAGGACATCCTTGTGAAGTGTCAACTTGATTTGTTCATGGTTTGAAGGTCCGGAAGAACCTATTCCTTTGTGACAGACCATGTTCTTGAAGTTCTGGATGAAGGAGAGAAGATTTCCAGTAAGCAGCTGAAGTGCAGATGTTCTTGGTGTTTTAGGAAAGGTTGTGGTGATCTTTGGATCATCTCCAATTCATGATTGGTGGTCTGCATTGAAGTTAGAGTTTTCTTTTGAAGAATAACCACCGGATGTTGGTGTTCTTCCTGAGACTGGTCGACCAGATGTATTACATGTCTTGCGGATGTTCTTATAGATGTTTGTTGACTTAGATGATTGTTCCTAAGTCAATGCCTTGTATAAATAAGGGATTGTGAAGTCATTCCAAAGTGTGACTTGTGGGGATGAGAGTGTGGTAGCAAGGAAGAGAGCAAAAGGCAGAGCAAAGGTTTTTGTACTTAAATGGAACTGATTCAGGCATGGTAAAGATGCTATTCTCCAGTTCAAGTTTGTGATACTTATTACTTTGTAGACAGTGTGTCTCTTATAGGTAGTGGGCCTCTTGTGAGTAGTGTGCTTGGGCAGTGAGCCCTAATTGGCATGTGCCATTTTTTTCTTTCTATTCTTCTAATAGAGAATACATTCTTAGGTTAATCACCCTGTGGTTTTTCCCTTAACCGAGTTTTCCACGTCAAAATCTTGTTGTCTCATGTGTTGATGTGTTTTTTCTCTTGAGTTAATGCTTTATGTTTTCATGGTTGATTAATTATTATGCTGTTGAATAACAAAGTGGATTTAAGTGTTTAATTGGAAGCAAGTTTTTGGACAATTGATTCACCCCCCCTCTCAGTTGTCAGTCCTGAATCCAACAGCTTTTGCTGACCTGATCAATACCATAATGGTGGTCTATCAAGATGATCTAGCAACGTATTCCAAAAGGGCTAAAGACCACTGTGCACACCTAGAAAAATCTTTATCAAGGAATTAGAATATGTCATTTCCTTAAAACTAATGAAATCTCATTTTGCTATGACAAAGGCCAAATTATTAGGGCATATAGTCTCAAAGGATGGAGTGAGGATTGATCTTGAATGAGTAGAGGCTATTTATAAAATTCCCATTCCAAAGACTGTAAAAACCATCCAGTCCTTCTTTGAATAAATTAACTTTGTCAAAAGATTCATATCAAACTTTGTAGAGATTATCAAGCCAATCTCAAAAATGTTAAAGAAAAGTTCAAAAATTGATTGGACAGAGGAATCTATTGATGCATTTATGTCCATTAAGAGAGAAATTAAGGAAGCCCCTATACTAAAATCTCCAGACTTTGACAAACCATTTCAGATATTTTCTTCTGCATCATTTCACACAGTGGCAGCTGTAATGTTACAAAAGAATGATGAAGGATATGAACAACCCATCTCATTCTTCAGTAAATCACTTCAAGGGGTAGAATTAAAGTATGATATCACTAAAAAGAAAGCTTATGCCCTAGTAAAAGTAGTCAAGGCATTCAAGCCTTACTTGGTGGGGGCAAAAGTGATTGTTTATGTGCCTAATGCTACAGTTAAAGATGTGTTTGTTCAAACTGAGGTCACAAGATGAAGATGCAGGTGGATAAATCATATTCAGAAGTTTAATATTGACATTCAAATTACCAAAGTAGTGAGGGGACAAGGGTTATCCAAGTTAATGGCTGAATTTAACTTAGAGGCTTCACAAATATGCAACGTAGAGAAGGAATGTGACATGATTGCAAGTATTGAACACACACCCTAGTACACAAATGTGATATATTATCTCAAACACATGAAATGTTCTAAAGGGTTAAATGACAACCAAGAAAGAAATTTAAAACTACATGCTTCAAAATATGTGTTCATGGATGGAGATTTATATTGGAAAAACAAGGACGGTGTTTTATTATTGTGCTTAGATGAAACACAAGCAAAACAAATGTTACAAGAAAGGCATAAAGGCATATGTGGAGGTCACTTCTTAGCAAAAACCACTACCCATAAAATATTGAGAGCAAGCTATTATTGGCCTAAAGTTTTCAGCGATGCCCATAGATATGTAAGAAAGTGTGAAGCATGTCAGAAGTTTTCTGGCAAATTGAATTATTAGGGAGCCCTACCATTGAGATCAATGCAAGTTGAAGCCTCTTTTCACCAATGGGGAATTGACTTTATAGGGGAAATTATAGACAGATCTAGTGGTGGACATGAATGGATCTTGCTGGCTACTAATTATTTTACAAAATGGATAGAAGTAATTCCAACAAAGCAAGCCACTAGCAATGTAGTGATTACTTTCCTACTAGAGAACATTATTATTAGATTTGGGGTCCATGTAAGGCTCATCATAGATAATGGTATGTGCTTTAGATCAGAGGAATTTAAGACATTATGTGATTCATATGGCATAATAGTTTCATACGCTTCACCATACCATCCACAAGCCAATGGGCGGGCAAAATTGAGCAACGAAAGTATTATAAAAATAATCAAAAGGATGTTGGAAAATAATAAAAGGCATGGGATTCAAAATTAAAGATGGCCCTATGAAGATAGAATTACTGTAAAAAAGGCTACTGGAAATTCTCCATTTGAATTAGTGTATGGAACACAAGCTCGACTCCCAATGCATAACCTTTTACCAATCTATAGGTTTATCCTTCAAGAAGACATATATGTTACTGAACCTATGGAAGAGAGTATGGAACAATTGGTTGAATTAGATGAAATCGAGGCCCAAGCTCAGGAACAAAATGAGAAGATGTAATTACAAATGAAAAATCTATTTGACAAAATGGCAAAGGACAAGAAATTTAGAGTGGCTGACATGGTCCTTATGTGGAATGCTAGAGGCCAGGATAAAGGGAAACATGGGAAATTTGAAGCCGTATGGCTAGATTCATTTATCATTACTGGTAAATGTGGTGAAAACTCATACTACCCACAAAATCTGATTGGTGAAGTATAGGAATTGCCAGTGCATGGACAATTCCTAAAATACTACTTTTCCTAAAAATATAACTTTCCATGCACAATAGATTAGGATTTTTATTTTCCTTTTTCCACCACCCCCACCATTGTTCTACATCCCAAAGAATACTTTTGGATTCTTGCAATGACCTCACAGTCATTCATCCCCAATCAGAGCCATTATTGGGACAAAAAATTTAACCCCAAAATTTTTTGTGAAAATTTTATTTCCCTCCACAATATCATCACCTAAAATTCCATTTTAAAATTTCCCTCGCCCAAAAAATAACCTATTTGACTAATCCATAAGTCATAAGCCTAATAAATCCATGTTTTGTCACCCTCACTATAAAAACAAATCATATTACAGAGATACTTCTGTATCGGCAAGGTTCATCCCAGCATCCCTTTGAAAAGGTGATACAAACGTTGTTGGTGAGAAGGTGCCATATCGGCAGAACTCATTTTAGAGTCCCTTCGATATCCTATCAAAATTGTGTCGAAGACACCATTATGCATCAAAGAGAAGTATCTTGGAGTCTCTTCTATAATAAGGGGAATAAATAATCGAGGGGCATAAATGTTTTGTATTGGCATATTGGGCTAACAATGAGAGGTCAAGGGGACTGAAAAGCCAAACTTAAACACTTAAAGGATTGAAGAGACTATGAAGTATTAGAGTAAATGACTTAAGGGTCTCTTCGATATCATGAAAACACTAAATCTCATCAAAGAGATAGAGGTACATCAACATGACAATTAAATATGTCCTATTGATAAAGTGATAACATTTATAAAGCATTTCAAGATGACTTTGGGATATCAGAGTGAAGTGATTTCAGGTCCCACCAAAAAGGTGAAAGGTATGCTTAATAAAAAAACATCAAAGGGACAGATACATATCGGGGAAGCCTAAACATTGGTCCCTCTGATAAAATGAGACTTATGAACACGTTGAAGAGACAAGAAGATATCGAAGAGATTTTTTACAAAAAAGTTTTCAAAGAAATGTTGTGATATTGATATGAGGTCATTTGAGGTCACTTCGAAATCCTGAAGGAACTAAAAGAATCACCAATAAAAGACATCAAGGACAAAAATAAATGTTGATGGGATCACAAAAATGGTCATCCCGATGGAATAGTGACAAGACATGTTTGGCGGTGATCAAATGATGCTTATTCAAAAATTAAATGTCCCTTCAATGACATGAAACTTGCCGCGAGACAACATTAATGCACTAGAGCTAAGTATATTGAGACAAATATTGAGAATATTAAAACAATTAAGAAACGATAAAGAGCAAGGGTAGGGCGTGGCAGAAAATATAAATTCCAAAACCAGAGAAGATATCCAAGTAAGTACTCTAAGCTTGACTTAAAAATTTTGCAGAATACATAGATTGGTTTGAATTACAATCACAGAATTAGGGTTCTCTCTATTTTACAAAATTTTATCATGGAAGATGTGACTAAAAACCCTAATGGCAATAGATAAAAACTTGAAGAGAGGCATTTAAACTAGAACTTATTAGATCAATGCCTAGGTTTTGGACAAAGGTCTAGAAGAAATGCCCAATTAAGCTCCCACGTTGATAAATTAGAAGACATAAATAGACAAATAGGGCACACATGGACCCCAATAAGGGTGTACAATCTATTTCTGTATCACTATAGGAAAATGCATAGGCACAAACTTGTCTCCAACCCATGGATATTGAACATGGGGAAATTGGTAGTGCCAAATGTGTTCATCAATGTGGACTTGTTAAAATTTTTGGCCAAAAAATACAATCCACAGACTTGTATGATTGAGTTGAATGATGGGTCTAGTTTCATCCATATCACCAAGAAATATATATCCATGGTGTTTCATTTGGACACTAGCTTTGATATGAAATTCAGAATCAGAGACTTATTAAATGAATATTACAATCTGAGCAATAGTTATAAGAGATGGAGGCTACCTCTACATAGGCCCCAAGATGAAGGGAACAGGCTCAGAGTATTCTTAGGGGTTGAGGATCCCCCCCTATTATGTAGATTTGTTTGAGGATTATTTTAGATACACCTACTATTATGCCTGTCAATTGCTTGGCTTGGATGCCCCTCTGTTTATGGAAGTTGCACCAATGGTCCTAACCACATATGTGCAAAACCAAGATGCATGGCCTCTGGACTATGCTGAATACCTTACCAATGATCTTCACAATGATTTGGTTGCTATAAACAATGGAGGTGGTAAATTCATGCATTACTCTTTGTTCATGCATCTTATTTTGTATGACCAACAGAGTATGTGTATGTGGGATGAATGTTTGAGAGTAAGAGATTTGGATAGGGATGGAAACATCAAACCTATACAGATGTGGACTAATATTTGGGATAGCAGATGTGAAAGATCCCATTATCTATATTTTCAAGAGTACTTTGAAGCCTTTGTATAATTTGTTGGGCCATCCATGTGAATACAACTTGTTAATAGGAGTACATAAATTTCTTAGGCCAAAAGACAAGGATGAAAATAGAAAAAACAATCACAACTAGGGTGACTGGTATGCTTACAATGACTGCACAAAGATTAGAGTCTTTGGGTATGAGGGACCTCCATTCCCGCTACCAAAAACTTGTCCTGATAGAATTGCCTATTTAGAAATTGTGAGGCAATTAGCTTACTCTAACTTTATGCATCTTAAAAGTTATAATAAGTAGTCCTTGATGCCTGGTACTTTATGTTTTCGAGATTTCATAGTTATTTCAGAGAAAGGATTTCAATCAATTGATAAAAAATTAGAACATTATAGAATGCTAGTAGGAAATGCAAGAGAAAAATTTGATCCCAAGCATTTCATAAACAATGTCAATGTTAGTAAAAAATTAAAAGGGTATCATCATGTGCTATATGTAGACGAAGATTTGATCAAAAATGTTGATGATAATTGTGCAATTGAAAAAAGAAATGTGTATCATAGAATAATGCTAGCATAGGCTTGGAGGATATCCAAAAATCCCACATATAAAGGAGCTTTTCTTGAGATTGAGGATCCTATTGAGAGGATAAACACATTAGTTTCACATGCATTAGAATTGACCGAGGATGTTTCCCCTTGGGTTTTTGAAAAAAGAAATAGGAACATTAGAGATACATAAGCTGATTATGAAGCTCCTCTTAGCCATCTATCCCCTCAGCCTACACCAGACGTCAGTTTCTCTATTGACACTGAGCAAGAAGTTGAAAGTGAGGATGAGGATGTACAGGCATCTCAACCAATGATTGAGAAATTTGAAACCCCTATAGAGAGGGAAGTTGTCATGATGGAAGCTTCTGATGAAATCTCTAATGACATTAGACATAGTCCAAGTAAAAATTTCATTTTTGATAATGATTTTATCAAAATTCCTAAGTTCAAAGCATTCTTGTATGACTACAAAGGCAAAAACTAGGGAAAGAATAAAGAATCTCACCCCTGACCTAGAAGCAGAAGCCTTGAAAGAGTTGTAGGCAGTGATAGACAAGGAGATGGAGACTACAACTCCAGAAAAGGGGAGAGCATTGCTTGAAGAAGTAGGAATTGTTATAGTCTCTAGGTGGGACATAACCTCATCTATTTTTTTTGACCACTTTAGAATAAACTAGGACAAAAAAAGTGTAATTAAGTATTGAAGCATTGGATAAGATTAAAACAAGGTCAGGATATGATCCTGATAAAGCAACATTACTAATGTGGGCCTTGTACCCACCTAATAAAAGACCTCTGATTATTAATGATCCAAATGAAGCATTTGGTCACATCTTTGTACAATGAGTTGAGGACATAGATCCTATGGAAACTACTGATTTAAATGTCAATGTTGCTAGATTTAGAAAGGCCCAAATTAAGAGATTGGTGAAGAATAATAAGACATACATGGCAAAGAATGAGAGATTAAGACAGGAAGTTGCTAGCTATGAGGACAAACTGCCATCCTCATCAATCAGTTATTCACCATGGTTAGAAGTAGATAAGAGGTTAGTAAAGGCCAGAGCTGACACTACCTATTGGAAAGTAAAATCTAAAAAACTTTAGAAGAGGAATGACAAGTTAGAGACTAAAATAAAAAGTATAAAATATAAGATGGTCTCAAAATTAATCAAGAATAGATTTGAGAAAATGATTGCAAATGCTAATAAGGTGTGGGTGGTACATAATGGAGAATATGTTGCCTCTCAAGAACATAAAAGGTTGCATCTCATGATGTTGGAAAATAAGAAAGAGTTGATGGCCAAAGGGAATGTTGATACACATGTTTTTAAGAATTATTATGAGCTAATCAACATGCATGAGAAATTCAACTCTGTTCTAGTACAAGACCTTGGTGACTTTGATCAACCTTTGGATTTGATCATTCCTAGTTTCTTTGATGATGAGGGCAATCTAAGAAAACAAGATATTTGGAAGGATGAACTTGCTTAGTTATTACCAATAGCTCTGAATAAGGTCAATAATGAGCCCACAGTGATGAAGAACACACATGAAGAGTTAGAAAGGATTTTTACTCTTGAATTTGTTATGAAAGAAATAATCTCAGCTACAGATACTTATGCAACTCAAGAGTATATTGATCATATTGCCAAGATTAACTTTTTCATCTCTAGAGTAGTATAAAGGGTCAGGTGGCATTGTACCAACCATGTCTATATCCTTAGCTGATTAAAAAATGGAAGACAATGGTTAAGAAAGAAGCTAAAGAAGCTAGAAAATATGGAGAATCCTTTGACCCTTGCAATAAACTTGAAGTGAAATTTTTGCCAATCCTAATCCAAGAGTTTTTGAAGCATGGTGAAGAAGAGGAAACAATAAATAATAACAAGAAAAGCATGTACATCAGATACTGCATCATTGGAGAGGAGAACCTTTCTAGGTTAGTGTTCATGGGTTCTCTATGGTGATTAACGGATTCAGGTCATGACTAATGCAGATGCTCAGTTTACTCTCTTTGTTTGTTGCTTAATTGTGTTCAAAACAATCATTAGTTATATGAAGGAGTGCATGTTATGAACAATCACCTTGTTCTGGCTTGAAGCTTGTTCACTTCCCATATATATAAGGGAAACCAAGGACAATTTTAGAGGATCAACATCAGGAAATACTTAAATCATACATACAATATTATTATATTTTCAGACATTCTTGCAAAATAGAATACAAAAACTTCTATGAATTTTTGAAATAATCTAATGGACAAGAAAGTTTAATTAGTGGATCCATCTTTGGTGTTCAACTACTTTGTTGATATTCATTCTTATGAGTTATTTGGCTATCTCCATATTGGTCTTTTCTAGTTATTTAAATCATTTTGATTTATCAAGGCACATTTCCTATCTCTGTGTGGTATACTTGATTGGTTTCAGTGAGAAGTTTATTTAAGTCCTTCTATGTGATTTTAGTTTATTGGTCTCTACCTAGAGTTAAAACCCTTTAAATAAGTCATCTTAGTTGGTTTCCTTCAAGATAGAATTAAAATCCTTTCAAACAATCACAGTAAATGGGAAAGATATCAATGGGATTTATTAGAAGAGTCTAAATAACCAATAATCTTGCACGTTTATACAAGGTATAAACATTCAAAAGTGCCAAGCAGTTAGAGTTAAGCTAAGTAGATAAGTCCACATATCACACAAGTCTTGACCCCATTAGCCCAATAAGAATAGGCACTAATCACATCCAATCTCAAGACACAATCTTTTCAATCAATTATTACTCTTCTATCTACTTCTCATTTATATGCCACTAGGAAATAGAATATCACTCAAGTCTTGACCCCATTAGCCCAATAAGAATAGGCACTGATCACATCCAATCTCAAGACACAATCTTTTCAATCAATTATTACTCTTCTATCTATTTCTCATTCATATGCCACTAGGAAATAGATTAATACAATCAAAGCTTGAATATGCTTAACTGTTGAAGGTGTACCCGCCTAGGTCTAGTAGAACCTAAAGTGTAGGGGGTTCTCAACCATATTAATTCATAGCATTTTGTTAGCCAAAAATGTTACCAAAGAGCTTGGCATCCTCTTAAGTTTTACAACCTGTATTTTTGAGACATAACACCAAGGTCAAAGATAAAGTTGAGATGCCTCTACCTTCCACTCTAAAGTATTTAAGGAGCCTTCAAGGGAAATTACAGTCCATTATATTATTCATATCACAACTAGTAGATAAATGTCAACCATTTCTACACTTTCACCAAAAGGATGTCTCATTCTGATGGGATAGTAAGTGTCAACAGGAACTTGATCAACTCAAAAATTATCTAAATACACCTCCAGTTTTTGTGCCACTAGTTCCAGATAGACCTTTACTCTTATATATCTCTACTACATCTGCAACACTAGGAGCTCTTCTAGCAAAACATGATGAGTTAGGAGAAGAATGGGTAGTTTACTATATCATTCATGCCTTGGTTGGTTATGAACTTAATTATTTGCTAAAAGTTGCAACATTATATGCCATGGAGTGAGCATGTCTAGCAGTAGTGTTTTCTTCCTAAAAGTTGCAACATTATATGCTAAACCAACACACCAGCCTCATCTCTAAAATAGATCCATTGAAATATCTTTTATCGAAGGCAGCCCTCATAGGTAGACTAGCTAAATGGGTCATGATTCTGAGCGAGTTTAACATACAGTATGTTGATCAAAAGGCTATCAAAGGACAAGTTATCAAAGATCGACTAGGAGAGGCTCCTATGACCGATACACACCCTATGCTCTTTGATTTTATAGATGAAGGGATATTCAATCTTTCTGCCTCAGTTGAATGGAAACTATACTTTGATGGTTCATATACCCAGCATGGTTCCAAAGCAAGAATCCTCTTCATTACACCACAAGGTGATTGCATTCCAAAGTCATATCGGCTAGCATTTCCTTGCACCAACAATATTTTTGAGTATGAAGCTCTCCTTACAAGTCTCTGCCTAGTAGTCCAATGGAATATCAAACAACTATAGGTTTATGGAGACTCTCAACTAATCATTAGACATGTTACAGATGAGTACCAAACAAAAGATGATAAGTTGATGCCCTATAAAAGAATGGTTGATGATTACAAGCAACACTTTTCTTCTATATCTTTTACACAAATCCCTTGGGTGAATAGCAAGGCTACTGATGCTATGGCTACTATTGGGTCTCTCTTGGACATGGCTACAAATACTCGGCATTGTGAATTCTTGGTCAAGCAATTGTTCATACTAGTCGTTGATGTTCCACCTACTAAAATTATTTGTAAACTTGTTGGTCCCAGTTCTCCCTAGTACCAAGATATCTATGAATACCTCCATGACAACACCATCCCATCAAACCTTACATCTACCCAATGCAAAACCTTCATCCGTCAAACCTCTCATTTTACTATCCTTGGTGACACACTATACCACTGGAATCTCAATGGTATCCTCCTTAGATGTCTTAACTCAGAAGAAGCTAATGTTGCCTTAAGAGACATACATGAATGTCTTTGTGGATCACATTCCACCAATCCTAATCTACCTAATAGAACAAGATGTATTCAAGTTTGCCAAGAAGTGTCTTTAATGCTAGTTGCATGGGGATTTGATTCCTGCACCAACACATCAGCTACAACCTGTTACTACTACATGGCCTTTTTCATAGTGGAGACTCAACCTCATAGGTAAAATCCATCCATCCTCTTCCAATGGCCAAAAGTTTATCATTACCACCATTGAGTATTTCACAAAGTGGGTAGAAGCTATTCCCATGACCTATATCACTAGACAAAAAATAGCTAAGTTTATCCTAAACTATCTCATTTGTCGGTATGGTATTCCTCAAGATATAGTAACAGATAATGGTAGACCCTTCAAAAATCAAGATCATTTCTAACTCATTCAACATCATTTTTCCACTCCATACTATCCCAAGAGTAATGACCAAGCCGAGGATTCCAACAAAACCATATTGAAAATCCTTAAGAAAACAGTTAATGAAGCTGGTCATGATTGGCATTTGCAACTCAATATTTCCTTATGGGCCTATCACACTAGTATCAAAACCCCAATTGGTGCCACCCCATATTCCTTAGTCTATGGTACTAAAGCCATTTTACCTATCGAGGTCGAGATCCCATCTCTCAGAGTATCTATGTAGCATCTTATTGATGGAGAGGAGTATAGAATTTCTAGATTGCATGAGCTAGAGTTACTGGACAAGAGGCACCTCACAATGCTTAATCATATTCATGTCTATCAAAATTCCTTCCATTGTAACTATAACAAGAAGATCAAGGAAAGACAGTTTCAGATCAGAGATCTTGTCCTTAATGAAAATCAAAGAAACCAACAAGATCGAGACAAGAAAGGCAAGTTTGAGCCTCATTAGTTGGGTCCTTTTTTTATCACAGTAGTTTATAGATCAGGAGCTTACTCTTTGTCAACACCTGAAGGCATTCCTCTAGATGAACCAATCAACAGTGTTCATCTTAAGAAGTTCTATGCTTGATCCTCAAAGTATCCATAGAAAAATCCAAAAAAATAAAAAAATAGAAAAAATCTAAAAAAATCTAAAAAATAGAAATATCCAAAAATAATCTATCCTCTAGTGAAAATCATGTAAATAGGTGCCTTGGATAAGTACCATAATGAAAACCTGGCAAATAGGCACTATGTGTAGAGTTAGCATCCACCATCTATTAAGTCGTACATCCATCTCATTCCATCTCATTTCATAATAGATCCCCATCCATCCATAGTAAACTCATTGACCTTTGTGTTTCCATATCCCCATCTATCATGGCTTGGAAATTGTTAGTGTCAGTTGATCATCCATAGTTAGTTGATCATCCATAGTTAGTTCATCCATAGTCAGTTCATCCATTAGCATCATCCATTGTCAGTTCATCCATAGTTATCATCATCCATAATTAGTCCATCCATCATTCTCCATCATAAAACCCCTACCTGAATGGGGGCATGTTTTCCTTAACCTAGGTCTAGGAATGGATCCTTATTCAAGGTATGATCACATCATCACTCACCATCCCATATCATCAACACTAGCAAGAACTACATATCATCATCATCATCATCATCATCATCATCTTAATGGTCCTTGATCTTGTGGATACAGGGTATGTAGGCAGTCTAAAATACGAAGGAAGTATCCAATACTTAGGTACATAAGATGTCATCATTTCACCCAAACACCTTGAACCATCCCACATCATCATCATCATTCTCATCTTAATGTGCCTTGATCCCATGGATATAAGGTATGTAGGTAGTTTGGAATATGAAGAAAGTATCTAGTACTTAGGTGCATAAGATGCACCCCATCCTCCATCCCAATCCATAATAAACACCATCTTTCACTTCATACATCTATCAAAACCCATCCTATCACCCCAACTTGACTAACTCAAGCAAAAAACAAACTATGCATCCTTTGAAAGCTCAAGTAATTATCAAACTAGAAGAAAAAGACTACTCCTAAAGTAATACACTTGCCCCTTGCCACATCTGCTACAATCCATATTATCCAACAACAAAGCCTTTAACAAAAATATCATTCCTACAATAATGCCCAATCTACCATGAGCACCCTCTTTGGCAAAAGACTTTGTCGACAATATTTTTGTTTTATTAGTTAGTGAATTTCTTTTTTCTTTATCTTTTGTTCCTTTCTAAAACCTACTCAAGACTACCTTGATCTTTCTATATCTTGATATGATGCGATACAATATGGATTGGGACATAGTCATTGCTTTCTATTTAGTAGGAACAGAGGGAAGAGGGTTTTATAGTTAGATCCTCCTTTCACTACAAACATTCAAGGACATTCAACCAAGTTGAATCACAACTTTTGCAAGAGGATTCACCTACAGGTTGATGGTCACTTGTAATAATGTGGAATCTTAGAATTTACTAATTAATATGTTCGATTAAGCCTGATTATGCTAAAAAACCTAATTATACAAAATCGTAAGCAAATAGATAAATCGCGACAAATGCTCATAGATAGAGATGTAAAATTTAGATTAGATACATACCAGTTCTCAAGATTCTGGATGCGAAAAAGTTAGGGGCTAAAGAGTAGGCACCCAGGCCCAAGGTGCAATTTTCTATTAATAATCTTGGAAGATGTCTGTAACCTATTTCTGTTGTCCTAGATATTTTTGTGTCAGAGATCCGAAGGGCTTTGGTGTAAGGCACCCAAGCCCAAGCAGTGCTTTTCTTCAGAGATCTAGAATCTGCAGACTTTATCACTATTCCCTGCAACTCCACTTCATTAGATACGACACCTATCACCTAAAATCACAAGTAGTGTGGTTAGGGGTTGTAGTGTTTAGGAGCTTGCCTCAGTCAAGCCCCGACAGGACATTCAAGTCTTTCAAACATCATTGTCAGATAAAAGATTGTGTATCCCTACGGGATAGAGGCAAAAACAAATTGATAAATGATTGAAAATATAAATAGATATCACCTCGGAGGTGTACCTTGCATGTAGATGCAAATCCTTCAATACATGAGAAGATGAAGCTAAATCTGCAATCACAAACACAATAGCAATATTCTACTCTGCAAAAATGAATATCTTGAATGCTCTAAAATCATAAGTTCACCAAAATTTCATAATCATCTTCTAGTTTGTAAATGGATCCCTAAACATGCTTATATATGCATTCCTACTTTAATTTCATAATTCAAACTTAAGATGTCGGCAACGGAACCTTCTAATGGTCACATAACTGACATTCAAATTTAGGACCTACCTAAAATAGGGCAATACTAGGGTGTGAGCGCCCAAGCCCCTAGGTCCTATTTGAGGGTAGGGTTAAGCCCACAAATGACCCTCAAGCCCCATTTATCATGGGTTTTAGGCCATTTTGTTCAGGGAGTTAAAATGAACATGCAAGATGCAAAACAAGGGACCCGAGAGCTAAACTTAGGAGGTAAAAGTCCTAGGGAGACATTTTGCAACATATGATTTAGCCCCCACTTTAATGTATGTATGATCTTATGACCCATACATGCATTAAAGTATGGTCAAAACACAACTAACATGACAGGCACTCAAAGCTAATGCATACACAAAGATTGAGGAACTATTTCTAGCTCGTAGTCTCAGGTAGACATCAGAGAAAACACATCACAGACATGCCAAACACAATGAAATGTCTAGTAACAAGCACATAAAACATGGAACAAATGCTAATAGTCATGCAAGACACGAAGAAGATAGTATTGAAGACACGCAAAACACAATGAATATAGTGAATGCAGTGATTATTTCTTTTTCTTTTTCATATATATGAATACAAATACATGGAAAGAAAAAATGCAACACACAAACCCAAAATATAGGAGGGGCATTTTGCCACACTCTTTGGACTACATATGAGGGAGAAAACACACAATACAAATCTCAAAGTGTAGGAGGGGCATTTTACCATGCTCTTTTGACTACACTTGAGAACAAGCACACCATACAAATCCTAAAGTATAAGAGGGGCATTTCACCATGCTATTTGGACTATACATGGGAACAAACACACCATACAAATCCCAAAGCATAGGAGGGGCATTTTGCCACACTCTTTGGACTATACTTGGGAACAAACACATGGAAGACACACGAAAAATATGAGTGCCGTATAACATGACAAAGACATGTTATACGTCTAAAACATGACAAACAAGGAAATGGAAAAAACTTATTGCTAAGTTCCCACCGTTTCAAATGCACTATAGGCACACCTAACAGTTGGGCTTATGCCACAACAACTACCAAAGACACAATTAAGGGAGGATACACCAACCCTACCTACTCAGAGGACTTTTGAAATAAAAATGATGTGTACTAGCTCAAGAGATACACCATCCCTATCTCCGTAGAGGGATTTAAATAAAAGGATATGTATGATATCCTACCTCCACAGAGGGCTTCTTGATTGCAATATAAAATAAATATATGTACTCGCACGGAGATACAACATCCCACCTCCGTAGAGGGCTTACAAACATGCTTCATTAGTACCAAAATCATTAGATAGCTTACCTTTAAATGCCCCCACCTTAATGTGGTTGATATCGTGTACCGATATGAAGCACATTAAGGTAGAGAGAAAACACACAAGGTAACAAGATCTCTCACAAATCCCATGGCCCCAAAGGTGACATGTAATTTATGATCGCCGAATGTTCCCACAAACACAGTTTCCTACAAGAAGAGAGGTTAGAAAACTTTCTCTAAGATAATAAGCACATCACATGATAAAAGAAATGCATAAGCATAATCACATCAAGAGCCAAGGTTATACTATGGATTTGGAAACTGAGTATAGCTGTGGGGATGTACTGCAAAGATCTTAGAACCAAGTGTAACCAAGGCAAGACCCAAGATAAAAAAAAGTGCATGGAGCAACTATATTGTTATGGTTTGTTAGCAAATATAAGACAACATCAAAATATCACACGAATTGATTCTACTAGTGAAGCGTCAGATAATATATATCATCCCCATCATCATGTATGGACTAGGTCTATTTTTTCTTACTTGCTGAAGGGACACATGGTCCGTATCAGTATATGTTTGTTTTTCATCATCTGCCAGTTAGATAAAACAACTAGAAGAAGGTAAACAATAAATCAAGAGAGGAGAACAAGTACCTTAGGGTCATCATGTAGGAGGGTGCCTCTAGGTCACCAACCACAACACTATGCCCCTAAGGCACGACACACAATAATGAAAATAGAGGAGAGGAGCAATATGGAAGAATGAAGATACAAATAGAAGAAGGGTCACAATAGAGGCAGTCTCATGGTATCCTTGACTTTACAAGAGTATCAATGGTCATCCAAGGAGGCCTAAACAACACATAAAACATCATGGGGGAAAAATAACATAGAGGTAAAGGGTTAGAAATACTTACCTGAAGGCACAACCAAACTAGCGGTTATCATCAAGTAAATCATCATCTTCCCAATCTTGAATGTTAGAGGAAAGAGGTACATAGGGTACCATAGCCCAACTTTTGTTTTTATCTTTAAACTGTTCATTCTTAAGCTCTTCTTGGTTTGATTCAATGCTAGGTGGAATATTTTATTCTTGAGGTGCATTTCATTGGGCAAAAGCTTGTCTCTTCCTCCTCCTTTCTCTTGCTTGTCTATTTCTTCTTCTCCTATAGCTTATATCTTCAAAAGTATTTTCATGTTTTTCTATTTGTCTTTTTTGTGTTAGAGGAGGAAGCTTGCTCAAATCTCATTTGTCTTAATGAAGTGTTTTTTTCTCGATGACTCACTCTTGATCCTTGTAAGGATGATGGAGGAGGAACCTCAACATATATTCATTTTCCTTTTTCTCTAGGAGGTTCTTTTAATGCGGGTTGTTCTTCTCTTATTGTTTGCATAGGAGGCCTGACCACTCTATATATAAGTTTTTCTTTGTACCATCTGTATTATAGGAAAGAGTGGTCTCTTCATGGCTCAGGGTCTCTATCAGGCTGTGGCCAAAAGTAATTAAGAGTAAAGTTCTTTTCCATTACCAAAGGTTGCCATGTATTACGTTGAATAGTACACACTTGTCCATGTAAAGGGAATTTTATGCAATTGTGAATAGTTGAGGGACAACGTTCATATATTTTAACCATGGGTGTCCTAGTTTTACGTCAAAGAGGCCAGATAAAGGGATAACATCAAATAATTGATCTACAAGTTTATCATATACCGTAACCAATAAGGATATTTTCCTAAAGGTAGGCATGAAATCTCTAGTGTGTGTTTTAATCATTAAACCAAAGGTTCATAAGAATCTTGTGTCAAATTATGTGAGAGAAGGAACTCTTCAATTACCACATTAGTCATGCAATTAGGATCTATAAGTGTACCATGCATCAGAATCTCCATTATACTCACGGTGATGTAAAGAGGCCCTTCATTATCTACAAATGTTTTATCATAAGGTGTAAATGTTATTTCAGGTTTAGGGCTCCTTCTTTTCAAATAAGGCCTAGGGGGGAGCCTAGCATTATTGTTGTGATGAGAAGCCATGTATATATGTCTTCAAATGAATTCAAGATCAGACTTTAAAAGATTTTTAATACTTATGCAAGGAATGAGTGAAAAACTATGTATGCTTATGACTTAAAAATGCTTTTTCACTTTTTTCAATGCAAATGCCTAGAAGTAGTTTTGTGAAGAAATTAATGAGGGGAAACAAATTAAATGCTTATTATCAATCCACTAATGCAGTAATATCCTTCACACCACACCTATAATGTAACTCTAGATGAAAATTAGTCAAAATCTAGTGAAAATGCAAGGATTTTAAACCCTAATTGTGAAATCTAAATGCAAAAGTGCACTATGATGAAACACTATAGTCTAAAATCATATTTGAAAGAGTACTTAAAGGAGTAGTAAAATCTGAAATAAGATTTTAACCACAAACCCTAGCTATTGCATAAATTAGGTTATATGAAAAATGCACAATTTCAACCAATTTTTAACAATTTAAGCATGAAAATGTAATGCAAAAGAATGTCTAATGGTGTACTGCTGTAATTTATATCATATCTAATTAAAATATCATAAATTAAATGAAATTAATGCAAACTATGTCAAAATGTAAGCCTAGGATGCCAATTTTTTTCAAAATTTTCAATTTTTTTAATAAATTTTCAAATGAAATAAGATGAAAGAAATGAATGAATATGAATCTGAAGCACAACACTTAGCAAGGTGCAAAATTCAAAGAAAAACATAGGTTCACCAAAATGTTTAGTAGGAAAAGAGGAAAGAGGGTTTTATAGTTAGATCCTCCTTCAAGGACATTCAACCACGTTGAATCACAACTTTTGTAAGAGGATTCACCTACAGGTTGATGGTCACTTGTAATGATGTGGAAACATTGAATTTGTTGATTAATATGTTTGATTAAGCCTGATTATGCTAAAAACCCTAATTATGTAAAATTATAAGCAAACAAACAAATTACGACAAATGCTCACGACAGAGATGTAAAATTTAGAGTAGATACATACTAGGTTTCAAGATTTCAAATGTTGAAAAGTTAGGGGCTAAAGAGCAGGTACCCAAGCCCAAGGTGTAGTTTTCTATTGATAATACCTGAAGATATCTGTAAAACCTATTTCTGCTATCCCAAAGATTTTTGTGTCAGAGATCTGGAGGGCTTTGGTATAAGGCACCCAAGCTCAAGCAGTGCTTTTCTTTAGAGATCTAGAATTTGCATACTTTGTTACTATTCTCTACAACTCCACTCTATCAGATACGACACCTATCACCTACAATCACAAGTAGTGTGGTTGGGGGTTGTGGTGTTTAGGAGCTTACCTTAGTTAAGCCCCGGAAGGACATTCAAGTCATCCAAACATCGTTGTTAGATAAAAGAGTGCATATCCCTGCAGGATAGAGGAGAAAATAAATAGATATCACCTCAGAGGTGTAGCTCACATGTAGATGAAAATCCTTCAATACATGAGAAGATGAAGCTAAATCTACAATCACAAACACAACAATAATATTCTTCTTTACAACAATGAATATCTTGAATGCTCTAAAATCATAAGTTCACCAAAAGTTCATAATCATCTTCTAGTTTTCAAATGAATCCCTAAACATTCTTATATATATGCATTCATGCTTTAATTTCATAATTCAAACTTAAGATGTTAGAAACGGAACCTTCTAATGGTCACATAACTGACATTCAAATTTAAGACCTACCTAAAATAGGGAAGGACTAGGGCATGAGCACCCAACCCCCTAGGTCCTATTTTAGGGTAGGGTTAAGCCCACAAATGACCCTCAAGCCCCATTTATCATGGGTTTTAGGCCATTTTGTTTTAGGAGTTAAAATGAACATGCAAGATGCAAAACAAGGGACCCGAGAGCATAGGAGGTAAAAGTCCTAGGGAGACATTTTATGACATAACACTTTCATATGTTGTGTTTGTGGGATGCTCTTATTATCCTACTATGGCTAATATGTGTCTTGTTTGTTTTGGAATTAGCATCTTGTATATCAATATCTTTTGTACCTAAGGTCCTATGAAGGCCTTATGTGTACTAAGATCATTCTACACTAAGACTATTTTCCATTCACATTATCCAACAAGGTTCTATTATGTCTAGTAGATATAAGTTCAAACTATTTGTTTACAGAGGCAACATCCTATACATTAGATACATCGTCACCTTGATCTTCTATACCCTGGTGCATAATATCTATGCTATATCAAAATAAGGATTGCTCTTTATAAATTTTAGCATAACTAAAGAAACATCACCCCATTCATTTCACCCATACATTTGCATGAATATCTATAGCTTACACAATTTGATTAGTTCTTCTATTCTTCTACATCCTATGTAGCTTCTTCTTCCATCTTTTCATCTAACCTTTCATCTTCATCCACGTCTCTCTATCTCCTAACAATTCCATTTCGAGAGCACACCCGTGTTCTTTGAACCCACTTGTCCTCTTGAGGGGGCATCATCACCATTTCTAATCCAGTTACCATTATCTTTACTTATCACCCTCACTTTGAGTGACTAGGGCATCATCATTTCTAATCCAATCATTTTCTTCTAACCACATTCATCTAAATAAATCTCCTTCTATTAAATCAAACACTATGTTTTAAATTTCTTTGAAATGTTGTTATTTCGCAACACCATCTCAAAGAGGAGAAAAATGTAGACACCTAAAAATAACCGTCGCATTATTCATCTTGCATACATCACATTCGTATAAATCACTTGCAGCTAACATTAATTAAATAACTTGATTATTTAATTAATTTCATCATTTTCTTCTAATTCTCCTAAATCCAACATTAATTGAGTAGATTTTATTTATTTAATTAATTCATCATCCTAATTCCTTTCATCCACAATAATTAAATAATTTTAATTATTTAATTGGTTAATTGTTCCTCCAAAATTAAATAAACTATTCAAATTTATTTAATGTTGACTTCTCTATATCTTCTAAATAAACAAAATCAATATTTTATTATATCATCTTATTCTTCCATCATGCACAATAAATTAAATAAATTTATTTATTTAATTTCTAATTATCTTCTCAAATCTTCTAAAAATATATTTTTCCTCCATGCACACAAATTAAATAATTTATTATTTAATTTTATTCATAGCATGTCAAAAAGCAAAACAAAATTTGAGTTAATTGGCTTTAAATCATTGTTTTTATCAATCAACTCATAAAATAGAAAAAACATTCTATTTTTATGAAAAGTATCCTATTTTTAGCCAAGAAAGCAATTAACTCAATAAAATATCTTTTTGCATGGACACATGTCCTCTCAATTTATCTCATCCGTCTATTATCATTAAATTATCTCCACAGTTGATTGATCTTCCCGTGAAAGCTATATATACGTCCATTCATCTCTTCACAAATTATCTCTGATTATTAAGCTTTGGGCATTCATACAATGCTTGGAGCATCTCATATCATTGAGTACATATCACATTTTTTAGCACATCACCTATCCACACTTGTTGCAACCATGGTTATGCAATTTGAAGAGCAATCCACAAAAAACCAAGGGATACATACAATCTAGGTGGTAATGTTCTTTATTTTGATTTGCATTGAATTATGGGTTATTACCTTAGATCTATTTCTTTAATGTTGTAGGGTTGAGTTTTTATATTCATGCTTGATCTATTGAACTCGATTTTCCTCACACACAACTAGTGTAACGCCCGCCTTGAACACCTTAAAGAATACACACTTATGCTATATGAAACAGGGAATTTTTTTTTTTTTTTTAATGTTTAAGATAACAAATAATGTTAACATAACTAACTACGATATATTCTCTAAGGATTCAAGGCTGCATCACTTAACACATCGACTAACACAATTTAACATACATCAGTACTAATCCGATTCCATTCTCAAATAAATAACTTATTCACATTCAATGCAAATCATCAAATAACGGAATCTGCATGATTAAATACATAACTGAAATGCTTTCATATAAGTACATCAAGACATCATTACATTGCCATTTTTAGACTACATCAGAATCACATACATTATGATTGATCTGTTACACAAATCTGGTACAAGGTTATACACTTACATCATCATCATTGTAACAAGTACAACTGGAACAAATCCTGTTCTGTATATGATCTTGACAAGAATAACCAATGGATAAAATAGCTCTTCCACCTGACCATGTGGAACCCTAAGGTCCACCCCTCGAGCTAGGAGTTAACATGAGGTCCCAAACACTAACAGTTAGGTAGACGAAAGACAAACAAGAACAAAGGACGACCAACGCCAATACAACACATGGCTATAACAATACAACACAACATAACTTAACTTAACTTTCACTTTCACTTCCAGAGGCGACACAAAACAAATGAGGAGAGACCGAACAAGGGATGCTAGGTTGTAGTAGGGAGAGTGTCATCGCATGGTCCTAACATGGGTTATCCTGACAGCCTCTCACTAGGCGCCAGCCCCCATCTATGGTTATCCTAACAGCCTCTCACTAGGCGCCGGCCCCATAGGGTGACACATGCGGAATCGACCTTCCTTTCATGAGGACAAGGAAGTCAATCATGCCGACTAGGCCTTCTCTACCCATCCTTAGTCTAAACAAGCACTACAGGCCATGGGAGAGGAATCCATTAATCTTATTAATGTGAAATCTACCCTTAACCCCCTAGTTAATTTTAGGTTATCACTTGATTAATCTACTTCCAACGGGTTATCCTGACTGCCACTTTGGGCGCCGGCCCCACATTGAAAGCCACTCTCCTTCCTAACACCTAGTAAACCTTAAAACATCATGCAAGACTTATAACCACACACGTATATGTACACTACAAGGCATAAACCCTCTTGCATCAAAATAGAATCATAACATCAATTGTTATCCAACACTTTTAATCATTACAATACTTTATTCTTTAATAGATTTTAGGTCTCTCCATACGACAAAATGGCACAATAAGATCACAAGTGGTTTGATATTCCATCCTGAGATTATTACTTTACAAGACACAACATTCAACCTTGACAGAACCTCATTATACTTCATACTTTGTTTGATACACATAAACGCTATTACATCACAATTACAAAATAGCAATACACAAGTTCCAAATACTTAACAACGACAACTTAGCCTCTGGAATACAAGTTTGAACAACCTCAATCCGACTCATAACAACACTCATACAATTCAATTCATTTCAGATTCAGGAGATAAAATACTACAATTCATTCCCAGTTTAATGCAAACAACTTCTGAATTAAAAACAACATTATATTATAACACTTGCAACTAACTCTCTAACTAATCTTTATTTTGCTTCAAAAGATAAATAAGTTGATTAACTAAATCATTACAATAATTGATATAAGAACCACTTAATTCCAGATACGATCTTATAAACTTTCCTTCAATCTTATCTGATTAGCTTTATTCTATTAAGGATAATAACGCTAGGAGAGATATCTTACGACTGAACGGCAATCACACGAGGCAAATTCAATCACGAAATGTTTGTTATTCTTCATACGGTCTTGCAGACATTCTAGTGAACTCAACCAAAAGGATTCTTTTATGATGATTGGAAGATGTTTCTGAAGTTGATCTTATCTGAGGTGATATAATTTCTCAAGGAGAACGATCGTAAATGCGCCCTTTGCGAACAGCCTGGGATATTTTACTACTGAGATGTAAAATTGCTATTGACTGTTTTACCACTGACGTGAATAATATTTGATTGTATCACCAACTTCTGGCAGCGTCTGACAACTTGGAATTCTAATAAATTGATGGCACAACTTAAGGGTTTTCTCTCTCTAACAAAAAGGCAAGAACTACAGAAAAAACAATGACACAAAAAAATGACGAACTGGAGTTGTCGAAAAGATTACTTACGGCCTCTAACAGCGTTCTTCATCTACTCAACGCCATACGCCTTCTTATCGTTATGCAGATTTCCAATTACAACAAAGTGTGGATACGGTGTTACATATTGAAGAAAATTTATCTCTGATGGAAGGTCGCAGATTACAAATCCTCTATGGATTTCGACTGCTGTTTACTGTGTGAAGGCAGAACCATCTTCCTTGGCAGTGCATGCCTTTCTATGTGCTAACACAGTTATTGATATATCTGTTACTCTGCACTGTTTGCACGAATCGTTTTCAAGAAAACAGTTGAATAAGGGTAAAGGTGAAACTTGAGCGCTCAGCTGAGTACAACTCTCCAAATAGATGGAATGATTGCCAGACAAAACAATACTGGATTTGTTGCATAAAATTTACAAACTCACCATAGGGCGATCTGTGGTTATAAAACTGGATTCTACAGAAATATTTTCTTTTGGGATGCAATCATATGGTAATCCTATTGTTGTGCAAGATCGCTGGTATACACAGAATGGTTTTGCTGACAAGGTATTAGATTTTTTTTTTTTTTTTAAACAAGGTGGGCTTTAAGTTTCTGATTTGCAACCCTACGACAGCTAGGAATAGTGATTACTGAGTTCGGAGGTATTAATAACCGTTGACCCGCGCCATGTAACTACCATTTTGATCTTTCACTAACTAAAATGACAACTCGGCCATCACGTTTCCTTCTAGTTCTTCCCATGTATTGGGTCATTCTTAATGGTGAAACATTTGCATCAAAAAATATCACAAGATCAACTTCCATTATATCCAAACCCTCTTCCCCAATAGATGGTGCAACAATGGTGTTGTAACCACCTGCACGAAATTTCTGCAAAACATGTTGTTGAACTTTCTGAGTGTGGCCCTCGGAGATGCAAGAAAGAAAGATGGAGTTCAATGACTGAGTGAGGATAGCAATGTTCTCAGACTGTGCAACTGTTTCCGCACCCAATTACATTTGCTTGAAACTTTTTGAAGCCTTTTCAATGCTCATCCTGTATCATTGTATTTACTAGGGCCGACATTACTTCGAAGCACTTTGTCAAACAGTTCACTTGTCTTGTCTATACATCCACATTTCGCATACATGCTTATCAGAGTATTTGAATACCCAGCAGGAACTTCTAGTTTCACTATGTTTTGGTGAATATCATCAATGATTCTGAGGCTCCTCTATTGACGCTAAAGGGAAAACATTATCAATGACATCATTACCACGCTTTGTATACATTTCAACATCCATTTATGAAACATGGACTGGGCAATATGTTACATGCGCTGATATTGTTCATGTTCAAACTTGACTGTCACAGCACAAGAATATCCATATCCTCTGGATATCAGACACATATAGACAAAGCTGCCTGAATATGACGGATGAATCAAGGTATTGTATGGTATGTTAGCTGTCCTGCAAAAAAGGAATATTTCCGAATGCGACTGGCTGATAGCCAAGACGGTCCATGATTACAGACACTAAATAAAAACTGAATTCATTACATCAACTATAATCCAAACTGATTGGATCGTTCTACCATAAGGCAGACATTTCCAAATTCTATGCGGCAATACATAAACAAAAACCCTAAAACTAATGGTTTTAAACAAACCTACCGATTTGCTTGTTCCGTCCACTTAACCAGAGACACTAATCAATGGACGCACAGACAAGATTTCAAGGAAAGGGCCGCATGGGTTAGAATGGTCGATTCATTGCTATTTTTAACTATGATGACAACAATACAATCTGTATATACCCGACTACTGCCTGCTAATGTTCTCTTTCTAACCTAGGGTTCAAAGACCGTAAGGAACAAAACGAACAGAATTGTTTTCACAAAATCAAATCACTTGCCCCGAGGTTAGGAGGTTTCGGTGTGGAGAAGAACCCGTGGTCATCTAATGACTGAGGGAGAAGGTGAGCTACAGAAAGCACATCCTGGCATCTACGAAATGGAACTCTCAAAAAGGCGATCTCCTTTGAAGGTAACCTAGGTAAACAGCCACTAAGCTGTTGGAGGATGGTAAGAGAGTTGAAAGGCAATTCCATTCCTTACAGACCCAAAGGTTTACATCTAAAACCGTCTACAGAGAATACACATTTGCAGAAACGATAGAAAGTCCCGACAGAAACTATTTAACCAAAAATCATTTCATTTGCAGATTCGAAATAAAGTTCAGAGATAAGGCATTCGACGGAACCTGATTTCACACATCACCTCGATGAACCTGCTCCAACTGTTGCAATTCCAAGCTGCTTCTTTCCTTTCACCTCTGATGCTGTCCTTGATGCACCTACAGCTCTTTTATAACTCAGCCTCTCTCCTCTCCAAGGACTTGGCACGCGATCCCGTGCACAACTCATTTAAAGAATATGTATTTTTATTTAATTTAAGATCCCAATTATTAGATATTTTATTTTATTATTATTTTTCTTTATAGCCGACCCCAAAATATTGTTATAAATAGAATAGTACTATATCGACAATTATATAATTTTGTACTATCCTTTAATTTATTTTATTAATCAAGTTGTAAATCACAATTTACAACTTGATTACATCTATTTATTTATTCAAATATTTATTATAAATAATATTATACCGAATAATACAAACTTCTTACAACTTTATTTATCAACAACACTTCTATTAAAATAATAATTTATTTATAGCTAAAATAGACAACAATGACTTTAGGCCTATATAACAACACTTATACTCTTTCGTAGAATAATTCTAATTAAAGCACAACATTACCACACATACTTAGACACCTGCAGAACTCATTAGACTCCAAGATACGGTATTACCTGACAGTAAGACATGAGCGAACGACAACCAATAACCACAAGGGTAAACTGACGATGAAGGAACACTGACTAGGGACCTCACGTTAACTCCAACCAACTAATCCATTGGCGAAGGCACGCTCAGACCTGTAATCAGGTGGAGTCGATGCTTAGTACCTGCATCCTGCAGCAACGCACAGTTAACCGTAACAAGATATACATATACATCACATGCAGTCCTATCGTGAATAGAAATCGCAGTGGGGTAGGGTACTCGAGAACGAGTAGTACGACACTATTCCATTCACGTTTATGAATAACAATCAACTATATTGAACAACGTAACAGATTACGAGTCTACAACATAAAATGATCAACTAACTTCCAATCCCATATAATGAATAACATCAAAGCATCTAAACATCAGTTCATTTATCAAATTGTAAAGCATAAAATGACATAATCCATCATCAACATCTGTTATCATAACGATTAGGTTCATAATGAAGTAACAAGATAACAAGAGATCCATCATCTACGGTCTAGGACACTATAAAGTTTAAGCAAACATCAATCTGATGGACGACGAGATGAGGGGCACTACATCCTCCCCCCCTAGGATCAGGCTTACTCCTAGAAGCCTGCGAATAAATATGGGTGAAAATGTATTGAGTTTGGGCAGTTTTCACAACACTATGCAAACATGGGAGCACACACTGTGCATTAGATCTATTAACAGAAAAGTCTTGATATACTGACTTTACACCTTTAGCAGCATGGTACCAAAATTTATCATTTTATAAGCACTATATTCATGATTTAACACACATACACGAATTCAAATTACCATGAATCACATCTCAAGGCTACACAAGGATCCCTCTGGACACCGGTAACTAACCTACTAAGGCATAACACAAAATCTATGAGCCAAGAGCAAACATCTACCCCGCACATTCCATACCACACACTCTAAGACTTGATGGTGCTAGGGCACACACACATGGTTAGACCATCCAAACAAGACAACAATGACCTAACTCCTACAGCAAAATTTAATTAGCCTCCAAGAAATAGTCCTAGCCTCAGATATCCTCATCCTCAAGGTTCCCTATGTCTGCTTCCTCGTATACGCTCACCAAGTCTGCCTCATACATCCTTGGAGAGAAATCACAATACGACACATGGCCGACGTCGAAAACAATAAGGAGAAACTAGTTTAGCCACCAAAGTCATAAACAAATAAAGATTAGATTTCATCAACAAAACAAGAAATGCGCGCAGTTCAACACTAAACCAAATGTAACCACAAGGGTTACGCACAAATGAAGATCACAAGGTGTGGCTAAACCATCACAATCAAATATAAACAAAGTGTCGGCCTTTTCAATTAATAGAAAATCATCAAAAATTATAAGGAAAATACACAATCTTTGAAATTGCACTGTACAACACTGCGTGACTAGATACTAGCCACCAAACGAGGAAGGAGGGAACAATGTCAGGTTATCCTCAACTTTTTATTCCACACAATAAGGGCTCTACATAAGCACCACGAAAATCCAAGAATGCATACTTCACAAGAGGATGTACAAGCATCTAGTCCTCTACCTGACAACTTCTCTAACTACAACCAAAAGCTCCTTAGGAATAGGATGGTCGTCGAGAGACACCTCTTGACTCTCCCCTAATTCCAAATTGTTCACCCTCATGGCAAACAACTGTCAACCTTGACTCATGCATTTCTTCAACCGTAAGGCAGATATCATATGCAAGGGAATGGAGCTCTACATGCCAACTACCCCTACCTCGACCTTTAGGTACCTACCTATGTAGACATCGCCAAGGGACAACCTTGGGTTGTTAGGTGAGGATGACAAAAGGGAAGAACATAATCTTGAGAGTTTAAGAAACTAGTGTAGCATAATGGGTTAGTATAAAACCCAGAGTACCCAGTGTTTAAACCTGGCTCTGATACCAGATGTAACGCCCGCCTTGAACACCTTAAAGAATACACACTTATGCTATATGAAATAGGGAATATTTTTTTTTTTTTAATGTTTAAGATAACAAATAATGTTAACATAACTAACTACGACATATTCTCTAAGGATTCAAGGCTGCATCACTTAACACATCAACTAACACAATTTAACATACATCAGTACTAATCCGATTCCATTCTCAAATAAATAACTTATTCACATTCAATGCAAATCATCAAATAACGGAATCTGCATGATTAAATACATAACTGAAATGCTTTCATATAAGTACATCAAGACATCATTACATTGCCATTTTTAGACTACATCAGAATCACATACATTATGATTGATCTGTTACACAAATCTGGTACAAGGTTATACACTTACATCATCATCATTGTAACAAGTACAACTGGAACAAATCCTGTTCTGCATATGATCTTGACAAGAATAACCAATGGATAAAATAGCTCTTCCACCCGACCATGTGGAACCCTAAGGTCCACCCCCCGAGCTAGGAGTTAACATGAGGTCCCAAACACTAACAGTCAGGTAGACGAAAGACAAACAAGAACAAAGGACGACCAACGCCAATACAACACATGGCTATAACAATACAACACAACATAACTTAACTTAACTTTCACTTTCACTTCCAGAGGCGACACAAAACAAATGAGGAGAGACCGAACAAGGGATGCTAGGTTGTAGTAGGGAGAGTGTCATCACATGGTCCTAACATGGGTTATCCTGACAGCCTCTCACTAGGCGCCGGCCCCATAGGGTGACACATGCGGAATCGACCTTCCTTTCATGAGGACAAGGAAGTCAATCATGCCGACCAGGCCTTCTCTACCCATCCTTAGTCTAAACAAGCACTACAGGCCATGGGAGAGGAATCCATTAATCTTATTAATGTGAAATCTACCCTTAACCCCCTAGTTAATTTTAGGTTATCACTTGATTAATCTACTTCCAACGGGTTATCCTGACTGCCACTCTGGGCGCCGGCCCCACGTTGAAAGCCACTCTCCTTCCTAACACCAAGTAAACCTTAAAACATCATGCAAGACTTATAACCACACACGTATATGTACACTGCAAGGCATAAACCCTCTTGCATCAAAATAGAATCATAACATCAATTGTTATCCAACACTTTTAATCATTACAATACTTTATCCTTTAACAGATTTCAGGTCTCTCCATACGACAAAACGACACAATAAGATCACAAGTGGTTTGATATTCCATCCTGAGATTATTACTTTACAAGACACAACATTCAACCTTGACAGAACCTCATTATACTTCATACTTTGTTTGATACACATAAACGCTATTACATCACAATTACAAAACAGCAATACACAAGTTGCAAATACTTAACAACGACAACTTAGCCTCTGGAATACAAGTTTGAACAACCTCAATCCGACTCATAACAACACTCATACAATTCAATTCATTTCAGATTCAGGAGATAAAATACTACAATTCATTCCCAGTAACTTCTGAATTAAAAACAACATTATATTATAACACTTGCAACTAACTCTCTAACTAATCTTTATTTTGCTTCAAAAGATAAATAAGTTGATTAACTAAATCATTACAATAATTGATATAAGAACCACTTAATTCCAGATACGATCTTATAAACTTTCCTTCAATCTTATCCGATTAGCTTTATTCTATTAAGGATAATAACGCTAGGAGAGATATCTTACGACTGAACGGCAATCACACGAGGCAAATTCAATCACAAAATGTTTGTTATTCTTCATACACTCTTGCAGACATTCTAGCGAACTCAACCAAAAGGATTCTTTTATGATGATTGGAAGATGTTTCTGAAGTTGATCTTATCCGAGGTGATATAATTTCTCAAGGAGAACGATCGTAAATGCACCCTTTGCGAACAGTCTGGGATATTTTACTACTGAGATGTAAAATTGCTATTGACTATTTTACCACTGACGTGAATAATATTTGATTGTATCACCAACTTCTGGCAGCGTCCGACAACTTGGAATTCTAATAAATTGATGGCACAACTTAAGGGTTTTCTCTCTCTAACAAAAAGGCAAGGACTACAGAAAAAACAATGACACATAGAAATGACAAACTGGAGTTGTCGAAAAGACTGCTTACGGCCTCTAACAGCATTCTTCATCTACTCAACGCCATACGCCTTCTTACCGTTATGCAGATTTCCAATTACAACAAAGTGTGGATACAGTGTTACATACTGAAGAAAATTTATCTCTGATGGAAGGTCGCAGATTACAAATCCTCTGTGGATTTCGACTGCTGTTTACTATGTGAAGGCAGAACCATCTTCCTTGGCAGTGCATGCCTTTCTATGTGCTAACACAGTTATTGATATATCTGTTACTCTACACTGTTTGCACGAATCATTTTCAAGAAAACAGTTAAATAAGGGTAAAGGTGAAACTTGAGCGCTCAGCTGAGTACAACTCTCCAAATAGATGGAATGATTGCCGGACAAAACAATACTGGATTTGTTGCATAAACTTTACAAACTCACCATAGGGCGATCTGTGGTTATAAAACTGGATTCTACAGAAATATTTTCTTTTGGGATGCAATCATATGGTAATCCTATTGTTGTGCAAGATCGCTGGTATACACAGAATGGTTTTGCTGACAAGGTATTAGATTTTTTTTTTAAACAAGGTGGGCTTTAAGTTTCTGATTTGCAACCCTACGACAGCTAGGAATAGTGCTTACTGAGTTCAGAGGTATTAATAACCGTTGACCCGCGCCATGTAACTACCATTTTGATCTTTCACTAACTAAAATGACAACTCGGCCATCACGTTTCCTTCTAGTTCTTCCCATGTATTGGGTCATTCTTAATGGTGAAACATTTGCATCAAAACATATCACAAGATCAACTTCCATTATATCCAAACCCTCTTCCCTAATAGATGGTGCAACAATGGTGTTGTAACCACCTGCATGAAATTTCTGCAAAACATGTTGTTGAACTTTCTGAGTGTGGCCCTCAGAGATGCAAGAAAGAAAGATGGAGTTCAATGACTGAGTGAGGATAGCAATGTTCTCAGACTGTGCAACTGTTTCTGCACCCAATTACATTTGCTTGAAATTTTCTGAAGCCTTTTCAATGCTCATCCTGTATCATTGTATTTACTAGGGCTGACATTACTTCGAAGCACTTTGTCAAACAGTTCACTTGTCTTGTCTATACATCCACATTTCGCATACATGCTTATCAGAGTATTTGAATACCTAGCAGGAACTTCTGGTTTCACTATGTTTTGGTGAATATCATCAATGATTCTGAGGCTCCTCTATTGACGCTAAAGGGAAAACATTATCAATGACATCATTACCACGCTTCGTATACACTTCAACATCCATTTATGAAACATGGACTGGGCAATATGTTACATGCGCTGATATTGTTCATGTTCAAACTTGACTGTCACAGCACAAGAATATCCATATCCTCTGGATATCAGACACATATAGACAAAGCTTCCTAAATATGACGGATGAATCAAGGTATTGTATGGTATGTTCGCTGTCCTGCAAAAAAGGAATATTTCCAAATGCGACTGGCTGATAGCCAAGACGGTCCATGATTACAGACACTAAATAAAAACTAAATTCATTGCATAAACTATAATCCAAACTGATTGGATCGTTCTACCATAAGGTAGACATTTCCAAATTCTATGCGGCAATACATAAACAAAAACCCTAAAACTAATGGTTTTAAACAAACCTACCAATTTGCTTGTTTCGTCCACTTAACCAGAGACACTAATCAATGGATGCATGGATAGGATTTCAAGGAAAGGGCCGCATGGGTTAGAATGGTCGATTCACTGCTATTTTTAACTATGATGACAACAATACAATCTGTATATACCCGACTACTGCCTGCTAATGTTCTCTTTCTAACCTAGGGTTCAAAGACCGTAAGGAACAAAACGAACAGAATTGTTTTCACAAAATCAAATCGCTTGCCCCGAGGTTAGGAGGTTTTGGTGTGGAGAAGAACCCGTGGTCATCTAATGACTGAGGGAGAAGGTGAGCTACAGAAAGCACATCCTGGCATCTACGAAATGGAACTCTCAAAAAGGCGATCTCCTTTGAAGGTAACCTGGGTAAATAGCCACTAAGCTGTTGGAGGACGGTAAGAGAGTTGAAAGGCAATTCCATTCCTTATAGACCCAAAGGTTTACATCTAAAACCGTCTACAGAGAATACACATTTGCAGAAATGACAGAAAGTCCCGGCAGAAACTATTTAACCAAAAAATCATTTCATTTGTAGATTCAAAATAAAGTTCAAAGATAAGGCATTCGACAGAACCTGATTTCGCACATCACCTCGACGAACCTGCTCCAATTGTTGCAGTTCCAAGCTGCTTCTTTCCTTTCACCTCTGATGCTGTCCTTGATGCACCTACAGCTCTTTTATAACTCAGCCTCTCTCCTCTCCAAGGACTTGGCATGCGATCCCGTGCACAACTCATTTAAAGAATATGTATTTTTATTTAATTTAAGATCCCAATTATTAGATATTTTATTTTATTATTATTTTTCTTTATAGCCGACCCCAAAATATTGTTATAAATAGAATAGTACTATATCGACAATTATATAATTTTGTACTATCCTTTAATTTATTTAATTAATCAAGTTGTAAATCACAATTTACAACTTGATTACATCTATTTATTTATTCAAATATTTATTATAAATAATATTATACCGAATAATACAAACTTCTTACAACTTTATTTATCAACAACACTTCTATTAAAATAATAATTTATTTATAGCTAAAATCGACAACAACAACTTTAGGCCTATATAACAACACTTATACTCTTCCGTAGAATAATTCTAATTAAAGCACAACATTACCACACATACTTAGACACCTGTAGAACTCATTAGACTCCAAGATACGGTATTACCTGACAGCAAGACATGAGCGAACGACAACCAATAACCACAAGGGTAAACTGACGACGAAGGAACACTGACTAGGGACCTCACGTTAACTCCAACCAACTAATCCATTGGCGAAGGCACGCTCAGACCTATAATCAGGTGGAGTCGATGCCTAGTACCTGCATCCTATAGCAACACATAGTTAACCGTAACAAGATATACATATACATCACATGCAGTCCTATCGTGAATGGAAATCGCAGTGGGGTAGGGTACTCGAGAATGAGTAGTACGACACTGTTCCATTCACGTTTATGAATAACAATCAACTATATTGAACAATGTAACAGATTACTAGTCTACAACATAAAATGATCAACTAACTTCCAATCCCATATAATGAATAACATCAAAGCATCTAAACATCAGTTCATTTATCAAATTGTAAAGCATAAAATGACATAATCCATCATCAACATCTGTTATCATAACGATTAGGTTCATAATGAAGTAACAAGATAACAAGAGATCCATCATCTACAGTCTAGGACACTATAAAGTTTAAGCAAACATCAATCTGATGGACGACGAGATGAGGGGCACTACAACTAGTTTGAACCACTGGAAACTAGAGTGGTATGTTATTTTATGGGTTCAAAGATAAGATTTAATTGTCCACCAAATAAGATAGCACTACAACAATGCATTTATGGTAGTACCAAAAGTAAGTGTAAATAATGGAGTGGTATGCACTTTTATCCCTTTCAAGTTTTACATTAGGTAGAACTTAATGTCAACATTTGTGTTGTGGATTCCATTTATGAACACTAGGAAAATTTGCCTACTTGTTTATTTACATGTTGAAATAATAATTCATTTGTCTTGTAAATTGTAGAGAACTTGGGTAAGTGTAAAAACATGGGGGACAAAAAAGGAGAAAAGGTTGAATGCCATTTTTTTTGCAAAACTGGATATCTAATCAACTTGAACTAGATATCTACTTGACCCAAGCCTAACTAGATTTCTAATCTCATCAAGCTAGATATCTAATATCAGTTTTGGTATCAATAAAATGAATATTTGGTTCATGTATCATGAATCAAATATTTTTTCTAAATACATTTTTGAATCCTAGATTTCCCCCTTGTTTGTTTTTATTTTGGTCTTGAACCTTCAACTACAAATTTATGATGGAAGCCATCAACAAACTTAACTTCAACAATATGGATTATGACATTATATTATATATTTTATAATGAAATTAATCTAGGAATTAATAATGTCTACTTTTCAACTATATAATTCTCAAACTTTAGAATTTTTTAGTTTCAAACACAAAGCTTGACATACTTGAAAATGCATTTCTTCTTGTTTTTTAAATAACTTTTAATTTTTAAATCTATCATAAAACTATATGAGCTAGAAATTATGCTCAATGCATTCAAAAAACTCATATTACAATTATTTTAGGTCATGTTAAGGTAGTCATCCACAAAGGGTTAAACTTTTCTACCTTAATATGATTAAACAATTGATTAAAAAATATTTGATAAAATTTTATTAAAAAATATCCATCCCAAGCCTTAGCATTAATTGAATTTATCCTTAAAAAGATTTTAGAAAGTACTTTCACTTTCTAGTCCTTAGGTTGTCCATGCATGAACATATTTTTGTATTTGTCCATGTTAAAAATGTCACTTTGTGCATCCTTTACTTAACTAACTTTTATCATTTATATATTATAATTAATTATATATTTGATGTCACAGTTTTACACCATATTCATATTGTGTCTAGAAGTGTTTCAAATCATTATCCTAGGTACAACTAACTTTAATTTTTAGTTAAATTTTGCCCCCTCTTTTATCATTTTTAGCTCTAATTAGCTTGCACTCACTGACTTAGTTATGGTATATTACATGTGTTCATTGTGTATGTCTACATGTCTTTACAAAAATCCACAGAACTAAAAATTAATTTAAGGAACATTTTAAAAATATCTTTTAGTGATGATGATGATGATGAATTTTAGTGTCCTTCCAACTTTAAATTTAATTAATTTGTAGAATCTTTGAAATGCTTTGAATTTAATTATATAATGTAAAAACATGTCATTTGAAATTTTTAGACAAAGTGTTGTCATAATTACTCCTATTCATATTACTAAATTCCTCCAACCATTAATTTAATGAAACTTTTCATAAATAGAAAAAATATTTCTATGATTGGTATCAATATTGCAATACTTATGTTTGTCCTTATTCAATGTGCCACCAAATGTGTTAAGAATTATCTACAAAGGAGGAATAGATATAAGATAATACCTAATCATTTATAATTGACAATAAGCTCATGACTTGGAAATCCTTTGAGTCCACTGTCAACCTATAACCACTCTTTGAAATAATTAGACTGGGATAACTATATATCTCAAATAAACAACTTCTCATGTATCTGACATGGATATTTTGGAAGAATAAGTCATTTAAGGATAAACTAAGGTGACAATTGGTTTAGGCATGTGAATTATTTATGGTATTGATCAAACAAAGATTGAGTACTTCAATGAACAAATATATTGTTTGGGGTTAGCAAGATGTATTATTAAATTACCTTTCCAATATTCAATGAATTGATTCACTCTCTTCTCCACTTAAAGTCCTTTTATAGCTTTCATTTCCAAGAAATAGATACCAACATTTAGCTAATTGAAAAAAAGTGGCAACTTACATTATTGGGAGCTATTATTGACCTATGCCTAAAGAATTTTATTAAAACAAAGGTAGTAATATTGATTCATGTGCTCAATATGGTAATGAGGTAAGAGTTTTTCTTGTGAACCACAAATACTAAGTCAACATAGATGTGGATTCAATGTTGGTGGGAGTGCTTTTGAATGTAGTGGAATCCAATGATATATCCAAGTCTATGGCCATTCATGTGATCTAAGACTTGTGATTCCTATGCCTAGAGTTAATCTTAGAGGAAGCAATTCTTAGATTAGGTTTTCCACTAAAGGCTAGAGCTATTCAAGTTTAGTATGGGGTGTTCATAGGTCTTGTTGTCACATGAAATTGCACCCCTCTTTGAACCAGGTTTGGTTCCTTTCTAAAAAACTAAGAAAACAAGTATCAAAATACAACTAAATCTACTCTAACATCTACTATTGAAAAGGGATAGAAGAAAAATTAATTGAAACAAGTTTTGGTGATGCACCAAAGATTTAGATGATCTATAGAACTACATAATCAACACAAAACTATCTCAAGAAATTGCCTTAATACATATCCATTATGTAGGATGACCATTCAGACCAGGTTGTCAAATATGCGGAGACTGCAAACAAGGAGGAGCTGATGGAGTCCCTGAAAGAAGATTGGAATGTGCTTTTTAATTAGTTCTTGCTTTAGGTTATGTTTCTAGACTTGGTTCTATTTCTATATTGTTATGTTTATTGGCTGTTAGTTAGCTATTTTTGTATTGTTTGTGGCCACTGGCTAGTTTTGTTGCCCATGGGGCTGTTGTTATAGGGATTTGTACCCTCATTTGTAGCTTACTAATATCAAAAACACCTACACAAACTCTTAAATACTTTCACATAGGTTAGATAAAGAAATGTATTTTCCAAAAGGGACTTTTTCCCACAAGAGAAAATCACGAATCCTTTAGAAAACACATTGTTTTAGTACTAAGAAATGTAGAATAACAATTCCTTATTAATAGAAGAGGCTAATACATGATGGATTTAGAGTTGGTTTCAAAAGACCAACCATTAATACAATTTTGAAACATGTATATATAGCAGAAATTGGTACAACCTCACTTGCTGCAACCACCACATTAACTTTAGCATTGATTTGCAGAGCTAAGCCTAGGAAGAAATCCCAACTGCATCTAATTTTGTAACTTATGGCATTGAAAACATATTCCATTGTTCCTAACTATGCCTTTCCTTTACTTTGTGTATGATAGTATAAAATGCATATTAAGAACCAAACTAAACAAGAATTAGCCTATTTAATGCAAATCCTAAAATCACCATGGACTGAGAAAATAAGGCATGCATATAAGAAAGGAAACTAAACAAACTTAGCTACCATGCAAACCTTGCTATGTTGGATGTACTCTTTTATATGTTAATGTAGGTGGCTCCTCAAATGGATAGCATTTCTTTCCAATTCATGGAGTCTTGAAAATGCTTGGGGTGAGGGTCAATTTATAGAAGTTTTAGATTGTGGATGGAGGGTCAAGATTAATTGGAGAGATCAATGGATGAGGATGATCGAGATCCCTCAAGCATGGAGAGATTGCCAAGTGGCATGATGTGGTTGGATGATAAGAGATGTCCTTGGATGAAGGGAAAATCAATGGTGACAAGGTGGTCTTGGAAGAAGGGGATGGATAGGATGAAGGAGGACAAGAAGGGACAAAAGGACCTTTATACAAAGGACCTTGACCATACTTTTGTAAAAAGGCCATGTAGGTATGTACAAAGGGCCATACCTTTGTACATTTGGGAGGATGGGGAGGATTAGAATGAGTTGACCAAGGTTAGGAATGTGTAACCTTGTGATTACATGGGTAATTAGGTTTAGTCCATTTAAGTAAAAGTAGAAAAAATAGGAGAATTAAATAAATATGAAAAATATTTATTTAATTTAGGGATAGGAAATTAGACAAATAGAAATGTTTATCTAATGTTGGACTATAGGGGTGAAGTGATAAATGACTAATAAATCATTTAAGCTAGGGATAGGTAGGGATGTAGGTACCAATGTAGGTACAGATGAATAGTAGAAAGTACATGAATAGTGATTTTGACAATAAAATATTGTAAAATCATGGTTTGAAGGGGAATTAGTTAATTAACTATCTAAACATGCATTTATTCAGTTAATATAGAGGAAATAGTGATTTATAGATGTTTAGGGATGGATAGTGTCAAGAAAAATGGATTTGGATGGTTAATTAGATAAATAGGGATTTATCCAATGATGGTTAATTGCACCTAACTATGTTAATTCTTTAGTTCCAACCCACTATTTGTGAGTTTAAACATATTTGTACTCCCTCAAATAGATTCACAAAGGGGTCTTTTGTTGTTTTGGTGGCCTTTCTCATAGAATATTTTATTGTATGATTTCTCTTTCACAATTATTGTAACAAGATTAAGATCCAATTCTAGAGGTTCCCATGTGAAATTGTAAGTCATCCCTATAGGTCATATTCTCTATACTACCCTTAGTCTTTTCCAATCACCATTTTTGAAGCATCAAAGTTCCCAAAAAAACATCTACAACATTCCTAATATTTGCCTATGAGCTTGGTTTTACCTTCGCTTTGCTTCTTCCATTAGGTAGTGTACCCTAGGCTAGAGAGGAAAGATGATTGTAGAAGTTAGACTATTGAGGCCATCCATGTCATGGATATTTCCATCAACATCTTTGGTTAGCAATTTCCCATGTATGAGGTTCCAACATTTAATTACAAGCTACTAGAATAATTTATTTTTGAATGATTAGAGTAGAATAGCAAGTAGAATACTGAACCAAATCTTCATCATGCTTGGATTTGTAGCATTCCATTACTCTTTATTAGATTTAGTATTTAGTCAGATAGAATATATGGTTTTCATCATATTAAGATAGTTTGAATTACAAATTATTATTTCACTTTAGTGGGATTTTCTTCACCTAAGAAAATACAAAACATAACAAAAACATACACAAAACCATTACCAAATCATGTAGAAAACCATGAATTTGAACAAATATTATTTTTTAATTTTTACATTCATTTAGTCAATTAATATCATTGTAATTGCATTAAGTAATTACTTGATTTGATATTTAATTATCTCACACTGTTTATTTCAAGGAAACACAAAATATATATTAATCATTCATTTCGTGCATTTGAATAGTACATTTCAGCATTTAGTCTAGATCATAATAATTAATTTTGTCATTTAAAATCCATTCAAGAACAAAAAGAAAACAGAAACTCAATTCCTGGGTCCATGTATTTTTAGACTTGAAATCATAAAGTGTAGAAAAAAAGAAGCAACAAAGTCCTTGCAAACAAGAAAAGACAACATAAAAACAAACAAGTCATGTAAATAAAAATCAGCTCAATAACTAAAATCATGACAAATAATCATTGAAGTCAAACACAAGGCCCAAATTAGAACACCAAAGCATGTATTACCTATCTCTTCTTTCCTAACTATCAAGATCATGTGTCCTAGACTTAGATAGGACTAGGTAGAGTGTATCATGAATAATCTTAGTGCAACTCAACAAAATTTTGAATTAGTAAACCAAGAGAAAATACAAGAGAAAGATCACATCTTTCAAAGAAAAAACAAGAAAATTAAAGATAATGAGTCTTATAGTTAGCCCTCTTAGAATAATTAATTGAAATATAAAACCATTGATTAAACACTTTCTTTTCTAATGGTCAAAAGAAGACCAACATTATCTATATAAATAATACACATAATCATACAAGGATTACCATCACAATACCTCTTAAATGGTTTGCTAAATCACTCTCCCACATTGCCACCACCATACCATGAGCCAACACCACTATCCATTATCAAACACTCCTTGTGAAGAAACTAATTGATCCAACATCACAAATCCCCCACATATAAATTATCTTTCCACCTATAGGACATTTCTTACTCATGAAGAGGGTAGTTCTCTAGATACTCCCCTATTGCATTTTCTTCTACCATGTAAGCTACAGTGATCAAACTATATTTAATCCACATGTGAGCAATGCATGTGTCACCTCACTTCCACATCATACACAAGTAGTGGTAAGAAGATTTGGAGTAGCACAAATATATGATATATAATTCATAGAGTGTACATAACATCCTTGTTCACATTTAATAGTCTCTTATTTAATCTAAAACCAATTACATTATTTTTGTTTTATTTTGTAGACACCTAGATTTGACCTTGTCCTTACAACTTCAGCTAGACACCATCTTGCGACATCTTGTGACACTTTCATCCTAGGCCCCTTTCATTATCTAGTTAATTAAATAAATTATGTATATTTATTTAATTAATTTTAGTCACTTTCCTAAATTAATTAAATTAATTATATTTATTTAATTAATTTTGTCCATCCTTTAGCCACATTAATTAAATAAATTTTATTTAATTAATTAATTTGTTTCTCCCACTTTGTCCTATAATTAATTAAATAATTGTATTATTTAATTAATTATTTTTCACTTATCCTAATCCTTATACACTTTTATCTATGAGTCTTAGCCAACCTTATCCAAATAGGTCCTATCCTTCCCACATCCAAGATTATATAAATATCACTATCAATTTGTTGGAGTATGTAATTTCTCCCATCGGTGATATTGGGAAAAGACAAACAAGGTAAAAAGACAAAGAAGAATCTAGGAGGTTTCTAGAAAGAGGAGAGTTCTAGATGAGAGCTTCTAGAGGTCAAGGTTTCTAGATGAGTCAAGAAGGATAGGAAGAGTCTAGAAGGGCAAAAGCCTGATTATATAATGAGGCATTCGCAATGTATCAAAGCATCAAGTCAAGTGTGAATAATGATCATGTGAATGCAACAACATTCGTTGTATTGTTTTGTAATCATGTTGTGAATTAATGTAATGGTGTAGCAACACAAGTTTGAGGAATGTTTCATGTTTCTGTGTTTATATGTTTAATGTATTTCTATATATGTGTTTAGTGTCTTGTGGATGTGACATCCACCACCTTCATATTGGTATCAGAGCTAGGTTGATCTAGGAGATTTGTCCAGTTTTATCAAAGCTAGGGTTTCAAGTTATCAGAGATATGTTGGTCTGTGTTTTATGATTTTCAAGTTGATCTTGTGAAGAAAGTCTTAAGGTTTTTGCAACCACCAAGTTGAGAGATCATGGGTTTGTAGAAATTGATGTTCCAATCAACAAAGGGCCACTACTGAGGAACTTCATTGCAGACCTGGAGGACGTTGTGGATGTAATATATCGTTGTTGCTATCACAAGAAGGAGATCCCAAAATAAAAGGTGAAAATCTCTAAAGTTCAGGGTTTAAGATTTGATATTTGACGCCAATAGAGGAAGGCATCATAGTGAACTAAGAAGATAAAGCTGTCATAAAGGAAGAGAAATCCACCATAGGAAGGACGCTGCTAGAAGATTGCAGTTTTTCTAAAGATTTTGTAAAAAGAGTCATTCAAATAGGTGCCCGAATAGGAGGAAGCCTCTGACATTTTTTTTGGAAGATCGCAGATTTGAAGTGTCGCCAATGTTGATTTGGAAAGGTCGCAGAAGCTTGGAATCTATTCACCAAGGATTTGAGAAAATGTCGTTGCTGAGAGAGCTTGTGAAGCTTTTAAGTGCCAAAGGAAATAGCTGCAGATCTTAAGTAAGAAATCACCGAAGAAAAAAAAGGTTTAAAAATTTACTTGAGCCACTGCCAAAAAAAGAGATAAGTAGATCTAAAAGGAATGAGAGGAGCCAATTTTTTAAAAAATAGAGTTGTTGAAAGTGCAGATCGTTGTCCAAGAAAGTCGATGTAAATTTCATGTGTGTATCACAGCTGAAAGGAAGAAGCCGCATAATTCCTTAGCTACAGATTATAAAAAATGAGATAGATTGCTATTAAAGGAGCCATAGTTGTGAGAGATTTGAGAAGTAAGATTGCTGCATTTGTGAAGATCACAAGACAGAGAAATTCCAAAACTATAGGAAAAGGAAAAAGGAAATCATTATTCGTTGAGGCTGCCAATCTAAGATTGACGCCAAGATTTTGCAAAAAGGAAGGAACTGGAGCTGCTGCTGTATAAAGAGTCCAATCTAAAATCAAAATAATCCCAGGTTTGAAATTTCTATGGAAGTAAATTGTTGAGTTGTGTTGAGTCTCTTATTTGGTCTGAAGAATTAGGGTTTCAAGAAACCATAGTACTTTGAAGCCGTTAGTCCAAAAGAAAGCAAGAGTAAGGCCGTAGCCAATTGAAGAGAAGAATTTGTTGTTCACTAGAATAACTGAAGCAAAGTTCCTAGAGTTTGAGAAGACAGAGATTGCAGGGATCATAGCAAAAGAAATTTGAAGACATAAAAAAAAGCAATGAAGGTGCATGAAGCCACCAAAACCAATTGACAATCGTAGTGAAGGACAACAGTTCGAGGTAAGTAATTTGTTTTACAAATGGGGAAAGCTAAAAGAGAGAAGATAGAATGGAAAAAAGAGAAAAATGATTTGGAAAAAGAAAGGAATTATTAATAGATATATTGGACTACGAAAATAAATTGTATGATCTTGATATTGAATTGAGTAAAGTCAAAAGGAAAAATGAAGAATTGGAAGAAAACTTAAAATTGTTTGATTAGGTTAAAAAGAGGAATGAAAAGTAAGAAGAAAGATTGAAGTTATTTGATGAAATGAAAGAAAAGATAAAAAGGTTAGAAGAAGAAAACAATTTACAAAAAGATGAAATGTCAAGACTAAAAAAAGAAAACAAGCTACAAAAAGAAGAAATATCAAAGTTGAAAGAAGAGAATGAATGTTTGAGGACAAAACCATTAGTTTGTGATGTTTTGTGTGATACAAGTGATTTGTGTGAAAGTGTTGAAGATAGCAAGGAAGTTGGATCAGTAAAATTTGCATGTTGTGATGATATTAATGAAGAGTGTAAAGATGAAGATAATAAGTTGTTTGAATATGCAAATCATGTTAGTTGTAATGAGCAAAATGTTGGTTTCAAGATGATGAAAAAGATGGGATATAAAGGACAAGGACTAGGTGAGTATGGACAAGGAATGAGAGAACTGATTGAACTGATAGTGAGGCCAATGTATGCAACTCTTGGATATGGAAAAATAGATAACATAGGTACAAACAAGTTGGTTTAGGAAAAGAAGAATGTGCAATGTTCTCATTGTCATAGGCAAGGACATAGCAAGGAAATATGTTGGGATATTCATCCTTGTAGAATTTGTGGAATGAAGAATAATTGTGAAAAGATGTGTTGGAATAGTGAGTGGAGAAATGAATCTATGACAGGATGCATGAAAATGAATTGTGGTTGGAGTTATGGATCAAATTGGCAACAAATTACAAGTATGTTAAAAAGGTTGTTCAAGTATCAATGTTCATATGAAAACAAGGATAGAAATCAAGAAAGGATTTAAGGTTTGAGATATCATGTAAAGTGGAAAAATACAAATAGTAAGTTTGCATATTGTAGCAGAAGCTACCAAGTTGAAAAGATGACTTCCAGTTTGAAGTTCTAAAAATTTGAAGATCAAAGTTAAAGCACTGCTGGAACAGTGAGTGAGAAAGAGGAAAGATCAGCAGATCATGAAGATAATTTGAAGGTATCATGCAAGAAAAGGTTTGAGTGAGTTAGCAGACTTGGAAGACAAGGAATGATAAATATGATGTTGAAATTAAGGGGGAGTGTTGGAGTATGTAATTTCTCCCATCGGTTATGTTGGGAAAAGATAAAAAAGGTAAAAAGACAAAGAAGAATCTAGGAGGTTTCTAGAAAGAGGAGAGTTCTAGATGAGAGCTTCTAGAGGTCAAGGTTTCTAGATGAGTCAAGAAGGATAGGAAGAGTCCAAAAGGGCACAAGCCTGATTATATAATGATGCATTTGTAATGTATCAAAGCATCAAGTCAAGTGTGACTAATGATCATGTGAATGCAACAACATTCATTGTATTGTTTTGTAATCATGTTGTGAATTAATGTAATGGTGCAACAGCATGGGTTTGAGGAATGTTTCATGTTTTTGTGTTTATATGTTTAATGTATTTCTATATATGTGTTTAGTGTCTTATGGATGTGACATCCACCACCTTCATAATCAAGTCATTTTCTCTTAGTGCACCTATCTCATTTCTCCTAGTTGAATTGAGTATTGTTATCCTGCTAGTGTGAGAAATAAATATTTATACATCAAATATCATTATCAAGCATCATTTGAGCACATCCATCATTCATCATGGTGCATCAAGGGCTATTGTGGTAATATTGTTTTGTTATTTTTCATTTGATTTATTTAGTCCATTGATCATTAATTCAAGGTGATGTAGGTATGAAATAGAAGCTTTCATTGTGCATAGTTGCCATTGTATATTTCATATTTTTTGCATCACATTTGACATGCTTGATAAAATTCATATAAAATTTGACCTATTTCGATGGAAATTTTTTTGAAATTTTTTTATTTTATTTTTACTTTTAGATCTACCATATGGATTCGTACCATATAGACCTGAAGTACTGATCTTGTGCACAAGTTTGTTGGTTTACAAGTTTCCCTAACGATTTAATTTACTATTACAGACATGTGAAAGTTAAGTTTTGATAATAATATTTAATCCTTTAATATTTGCATAGTCGACATATAATTAATCTTTCATATTTGAAATATTTCAAATCAAGATAGTTAGCATAGAATTAATGTTCTAAATTTGGGGTATTGGAAATATTTTCATGCTTTTGATCATGGCTTATTATCCTCTAGTTTCAATCTAAATTCTATTCCTTTTCAACTAAGGAGTATATTATTTAACCATTTCCTATTTATCCTAAGCATGAACTATAGGTCATCATCCTTTGAATGGTGGTCTTTAGGTTGATATAATTATTCATGGTTCTATGTTTTACCCATAGGGATGAAGCATTAAATCAGTGTATCTACCAAGAAATATTAGCCATTCAAACAAAACCATAGTCCACATTTAAATTGATGTTTTAAATCTTGCATTTGAAATATTTCCAATCGTTACTTTGAATTAAGTCTTTAAATATTTTATATTTGAAATATATCAAATCATGGAGTGATTTTTATGGTCAGAAGACTAATTTTAATTTAGCTATCTGGGTATCATGAGCAGTTTTGGGAGTAGGAAAATCTTCACCGAGGGTCAGTGTGTGATGGCCGAGATCTACTAGACATAGATATGATAGTGGCTGCCTTTTCATGAGCTTAAATTTATGTTTTTTTAATCGATCACTTTATTCCTACCATGACCACCAGTCGGATTAAAAATTTTGAAGCACTTATTGTTATAACTATTAGTTATTATTAGCTATAAGTGTTTGTGGAAAGAGATATTTTGTGGTAGGAGGTTAACATTTGTAGCTCACTACTTACTTTTTACTATTAACATTTATCATTAGCATCTAGCATTTATATTTATTGGACCTCAAAAGTCTTCATCACATATTAGGTCTTAATTTCATATCAGGTAATACTTTCTACTGAAGGGTTCCCTGCCAAACTGTGATTGCCTCCACAGTCTCCATAACCACCAGCTGCTTCTCATTCACAATTTAAGTTTTTATGCTACCACCCAGAGGAATATGGTTATCTAAAATTTTTAGTAGTATTGGTTAGCACTAACACCTATGTGTTGGTTTTGATTTTTCATGCTTGTCACTAATAATTTTATTTATCACCATTTAACCTAATGCTTGGTGCTATAATTTTTATTTATCATTATTAAACCTCCGGATCCAATATCTCAAGTAACACTTATTGTTAGTGGTTAGTCTGTGTTTGATGAGAGGGTTAATCCTAGAACATACAACACTGATTGCACACCAAAAATAGTAATATTATTTTATTGAAATGAAAAACACATTACATTATAGAAACAAGTATCAAATTAGAGGATGAATCCTTAATAGGTTGTAACACATTACAACTTCCTTCCTTTGGATTTTGGAATCATTTGCCTTATGTAGCTTCAAATCTACTAGAATTTTTATTTTCCCTATTTTTCCTGACTTCGCACTTTCCCCCCTTTTCTCTGTTGCCAAAATATTCCCCAAAAAAGGTCATGAATAGCCCCTTTTGGCACCTTCTAGCCAAAATTTCAAAATTTACAACACCCTCCAAAAATAGGTCAACTTCCAAGAGCAATAACATTTGATCTGGGTGTCTGATTGATGAATCGTTTGATGCAATGGAAAGCTCGTGAAGAGGTCTATGCTTTGAAAATACATGGTACCAATTTTTCACATTTCTGGAGTCATACGGGGCCTCTAAGTGCCTCATATTTTACATTGAAAATATTTCATGAGTTTTTAAAGAAATTGAAACTTTAATATCTTTCATCCCACAAGTGATGTTTGGCCAATTCCTTCATGAAATCTTATATTTTTCAATTCCGAAGCTTTCAATAAATTTATTCTTCCATACGTGCTCAAATGCAAACTTTCTAAAAATAACAGTTTGTTATTTTAGTAGGTTGGAAAATTGAAGGTTTTGCATTATTATTCAAGCAATTGGGTATCTAAAAATACCAAAATTGAAAAGAAAAAAAAATAAAATCCTCATCATTTTTTTGGGTGATGCAAGATTGCCCTTACACCACTAGATGCTCATGTATTAGACACCCACGATAATTTGAGAAGTGACCTTGTCACATCTTAAGTGTTCAAGGAAAACCCAAATGGTCAACCTCTACCTTAGGAAACCAGGAAGAATCTTTGGCATGCCTTCCTTTCCACTTAACCATATATTCTTCATTTTGCCTATTCCTAGAACTTCTTCCCATATGGCTATCCAAGATTTCTTCTATATCCTCTTTTAAAATAGGTGCCAAGATACTCCACTGTTCTTTTGTTAGTCCATCCTTTGTGCCACCTTCATGATACTCTACTAAATTAGTAATGTTGAACATAGGGGAAATGGTGATTCCACTCAGCAACTCTACCTCATACATATTTCTTGAATCATGCTTCTTCAGGATCCTGCATGGTCTAAATTTCATCTTCAACTTATTATATGTCCCCAATGGGAACCTTTCTTTTCTTAGGTGAACTATGTTGCAAGTATGGGCCTAACCAGTGTTGTCATTGATGTCAACATACTCCTATTGCATTAATGATAAGGATTGGATGAACTGTTTGCTGAGGATATTGAGAAAATTGGTCATATTAGGAACAGTGAAGATAGTAAGGTAAAAGTCCAAGATAAGATGAGGATCAGAGGATGTGGTTTAAAGAGTTTGTAGATATGTGTCTTAAGGTGATCCAATAGAGATTTCAGAGGTCTGCATGAAGATTTGAAGAAGTTGTGGCTGCTCAAGTAAAACCGGTTCCAGTAGGTGTTCAGTGGTGACAGAATGATACAAATAGGTCCGGTGAGATCCAAAAATGCATTATCCCATTCTGTGGATTTGGTGGAGTGTTCAGGAAGTCTTTGTGAAGTATCAACTTGATTGGTTCATGGTTTGAAGGTCTGTAAGCATCTATTGCTTTGTGACAGTGATGACAGACTGTGTTCTTAAGGTTCTGGATGAAGGAGAGAAGGATTTTAGTAAGCAAATGAAGTTTGGATGTTCTTGGTGATTCAAGTAAGCTTGTGGAGATCTTTGGATAATGTCTAGTTCGTGTTGGTGGTTTGCATTAGAGTTTAAGCTCAGATGAAGGTGTTCTTCCTTAGACTGGTTGATCGGATGAGTTACATTTCCTGTGGATGATCTTATAGTTGTTTGCTGACTTAGATGATTATTCCTAAGTTGATGTCTTGTATAAATAAGGAATTGTGAAGTCATTTCAAAGTGTGTCTTGTGGAGCTGAGTGTGTGGTAGCGAGGAGCAGAGTGAAAGGCAGATTAGAAGTATTGGGCTTAAATGGAACTGATTCAAGCATGGTGAAGATGCTATTCTTCAGTTCATGTATGTGATACTTATTTCTTTGTAGACAGTGTGTCTCTTGTAGGCAATGAGCCTCTTGTGAGCAGTGTGCTCAGGTAGTGAGCCCTAATTGGCATGTGCCATTTTGTTCTTTCTATTCTTCTAACAGAGAATACAATCTTGGGTTAATCACCCCATGGTTTTTCCCTTAACCGGGTTTTCCATGTCAAAAATCTTGGTGTCTTATGTGTTAATGTGTCTCTGCTCTTGGTTTCATGTATTGTGTTTTCATGATTGAATTATTATTATGCTGCTGAAATACAAAGTGGATTTAAGTGCTTAAATTGGAAGAAAGTTTTGCACAACTGATTCACCCCCCCTCTCAGTTGTGTGTCCTAAATCTAACAATTGGTATCAGAGCCAAGTTCCTCTAAAAGGAGCTTAACCGCTTGAGGGGATCCAGGATGTCATCCTACAAGAAGGATAGTCTGAAGTTCGATGGAACCAATTTCAATCTTTAGAAAAGTCGCATGAAATGTCATTTGCAATGTATGGGAATGCAATACTAGAACATTGCTTCAACAAAGTATACTCCTCCACAGGGTGGACCAAAAACCCAAAATGAAATCACAGATGCTGAAAATAATCTATGGACTATAGAGGCTCTTCTAAGTGCATTATTTGATTCAGAGCTTTCAAATGTTGTCGATCTACCAACTGCTTTTGAGATTTGGCAAAAATTGGAACTTCTACATGAAGGAGACAAGTATGTTAAATGTGCAAGATTACAGAGTCTGAAAGGGAAATTTGAAAATCTGAAGATGAGAGATGATGAAAATATCACTACTTTTATGCCAAGAGTAAATGAGATTGTTTGTGGCATCAGAAGTTCTGGTGGAGTCTTGGATGAAGATGAGATTGTTGGCAAAGTTCTCAGATCCCTTCCTACTTCTTATAAAATCAAAGCTGCTGCCATTGAAGAATTCAAAGCCCATACAACGGTCACAAGAGATCAATTGGTTGGTAAATTGGTTGTATTTAAAATGACCAAGTTTGGAGATTCCCCCCCAAAGACTGAATCAACATTCAAAGCCAGTACCTCTATAAAAGGTAAACAAAGGTTTGATCCAGGAGAAAACTCTTCAAGGAAACTATCATGGTATGAAAAAGCAAGAAAAGACCTAGAAGAAGAAGAAGCAAAAACTGCTCAATTTGAAGCCCTTATTGCAAAAAGACTACCAAGAGGATCTGGTAAGTATGAAGGGAAATTGCCTTTTAAGTGTTTTAACTGCAATAAGATTGGTCATTTTGCCTCAAGATGTCTGGAAATATTTTCAAGGCCAAATCCTAACAGATCATGGTTCCAAAAGAATTGTTACTATGTTCATGAAGGAGATGATGAAGGAGTAATAGATGATGAATCAGAGACAGGAGACAAATTTGGAAGTGACTGGGTGTTCATTGCCATCAAGGAAGAAGATCCAATGCCCTTTGAATCTATCAATCATAAAGTTGTAGAAAGAGCTCTGGTTGCTCAAGTTGAAGAAAAGGATGATTGGGTCATTGATAGTGGATGCTCTCACCATATGACAGGTGATAAAAACAAGTTCATTGATTTGGAAAGGTATGAAGGAGGAGTGGTGAAATTTGGTGATAATTCTGCTGGTAGAATCAGAGGTAGAGGAACTATTTCTTTCGATGGAAGGAACAAAAACGGTAATGTACTATATGTTGAAGGATTGAAGCACAATCTTCTCAGTGTTGGACAGTTGGTGGACAGAGGCTATGATCTCCAATTCAAGAATAGAAAATACAAGATCTTTGAAAGTTTTAGAATAGAGATTGCATCCGGTACTCAAACTAAAGGTAATATCTTCCACTTGGTTGGTACTGGTAAAAGTTGCTTATTTGTTCAAGTTGATCAGAGTTGGTTGTGGCATAGGAGAATGTGTCATGTGAATTTTGATAATATTATCAAGATAAGCAATACTCAGGATGTAAGAGATCTTCCAAAACTGGTGAAACCTACAAATAGTTTGTGTAAAAAATGTCAGTTGGGAAAACAAAGTAGAGTCTCATTTAAAAGCAAGGAAAAATCTTCTACCGAATTATTAGATTTAGTTCATACTAATTTATGTGGTCTAGCAAGAATCAAGAGTGTGCAAGGTGATAGATACTTCATGTTACTAATTGATGACTATTCATGGATGATGTAGGTAACTTTTCTGAAAGAGAAATTAGAAGCTCTTAAGAAATTCAAAATATTCAAGGCTATGGTAGAGAATGAAACTGGATTAAAATTAAAATGTCTGAAGTCTGATAGAGGTGGAGAATTCACATCCAGTGAGTTCATAGATTTCTATGAGAAACATGGAATAAAGAGACAGTTGTCTACTCCTAGGACTCCATAGCAGAATGGAGTAGTTGAGAGAAAGAACCGGACCATCCAGGAAGCATCTAGGACCATGATGATGGAAGCAAATGTTCCTCAGATCTATTGGAGAGAAGTTGTCAGCACTGTAGTCTATACTCTCAATCGAGTACAAATTAGAAGCAATACTAGTAAGACTCCTTATGGACTTTGGTTTGGTATCACTCCTACTGTAAGATATTTCAGAGTCTTTGGTAGCAAGTGTTACATTAAAAGAGATGAAGATCTAGGCAAGTTTGACACTAGAAGTGATGAAGGGATATTCTTGGGTTACTCTACTCAAAGAAAAGCATACTGGTGTTATAACAAGAGACTGAGAAAGATTATTGAAAGTACAAATGTGAAGGTTGATGAAGGAATTGAAAAATCCTCAAATTTTTATGAATATGATGAAGATGATCAGAATGGTGTTATGATTCAAGAAGCCCAAGCCCCTTCTGAAATTTAGATTCAAACTGATCCGGTAAATTAGGAAGAAGAGATGATTTTTAATGAGCCTAATCAAGAATTAGAAGTGCAAGAAACTTCTAAAGTTCCAAGGTATGTAAGACTGAACCACTCTGAAGATTAGATCATAGGTGACAAAAGAAAAGGTGTACAAACTAGAAGGAAAATTGCTCAAAATTTAGATGAGTATTGTCTGATTTCAAAGATTGAACCTAAGACAGTAGATGAAGCCTGCAATGATGAAAACTGGACTAAAGCAATGGAGGAAGAGTTGATGCAAATTGAGAAAAATCACACTTGGGATCTTGTTCCCAGACTTAGAAACAAGAATGTGATTGGAACCAAATGGGTCTTCCGGAGCAAACTGAATGAAGTTGGTGAAGTAATCAGAAATAAAGCTAGATTGGTCTGCAAGGGCTATTCTCAAATAGAAGGAGTTGATTTTGAAGAAAATTTTGCTCCAGTGGCAAGAATTGAAGTAGTTAGATTATTTCTTGCATTTACTGCCTTCAAAGATTTCAAAGTGTATCAAATGGATGTCAAGTCTGCCTTCCTGAATGGTGACTTGGAAGAAGAAGTGTACATTAAGCAACCAGATGGATTTCAATTGTTTGATCATGGTGATATGGTCTGTAAGTTGAAGAAAGCACTGTATGGACTAAAGCAAGCCCCAAGACCCTGGTATGAAAGATTGGATAAGCATCTTTTGAAGATTGGTTTCAACAAAGGTACTGCTGACAGTAATTTGTATTTCAAAATTGATCATGAAAATATTTTGATTGTTGAAGTGTTTGTTGATGATATCATTTTTGGAGGAAGAGATAGTATGTGTAAAACCTTTGCAAATCAAATGAAAAGTGAATTTGACATGTCCATGCTTGGGGAAATGAATTTCTTTTTGGGTTTACAAATCACTCAAACAAAGAAAGGAATCTTCATTTCTCAGTCCAAATATGTGAAAGAATTGTTGAAGAAGTTTGGGATGGAAGACTCAAAGCCAATGAATACTCCCATGGCAACTAGATGCAAATTAAGGAAAGATGATTACTCACCTAAGGCTGATCAGAAAAAGTATAGGTCAATGATTGGAGGGTTGTTGTATCTTACTCAAACTAGACCAGATATTATGCAGGCTGTTGGTCTTGTTGCTAGATTCTAGGCTAATCCTAGAGAATCTCATGTCATGGCAATCAAGAGGATTTTTAGATATTTAAAAGGGACAGTTGAGTATGGATTGTGGTATCCCAGAGATCATGATTTCTCTCTTCATGCATATATAGATGTGGATGACTAGAAAAGTACTAGTGTTGGAGCATTCTTTTTGGGGAAGAGATTGGTTTCTTGGCTGAGCAAGAAACAAGAGGCAATATCTCTATTCACTGCAGAAGCAGAATATATTGCAGCAGTAGGTAGTTGCACTCAAGTTTTGTGGATGAAGCAGATGCTAAGAGACATCAGAGTGGAGTATGAGGAGCCTATCACAATCTTTTGTGATAATTTAAGTGCAATAAAGATATCTAAGAATCTGGTGTTGCATTCAAAGACTAAACACATATCCATCAAGTTTCACTTTTTGAGAGAGAAAGTGAACAAGAATGAAGTCAGATTGGAGTTTGTGCCATCCAAAGATTAGATTGCAGACATCTTTACTAAACCTCTACCTAAGGACTCTTTCGAGTGTCTCAGGGAGAAGTTAGGGGTTATTGTCCCTCTAGTGATGAACTAAGGTGCACAAATGTGCATCAGTCTGGTGGATATCACAGTCATATCTTGTGGTCCAGATTGATGATGGGGAGTTGCCACTCAGGGGGAGCAGCTGGTATGATTCTAAAGTAGTGAAATTGAAAGTATGTGCCCTTTGCCATTGATGTCAAAGGGGGAGAGAAGACATGTGAAAAAGAAGTGGTTTCTGATCAAAGGGGGAGTAGGAAAGAAAGAGAAGACATGTGAATGGTTGTTGCTGATAGGGGGAGTTATGACAGTAAGGAGAAAGTTCTTGTCTTGATGGTCAAAACAGTTTTTCATATCATATGTTGCCATCAATGACAAAGGGGGAGATTGTTGCAAGTATGGGCCTAACCGGTGTTGCCATTGATGTCAACATAATCCTATTGCATTAATGATAATGATTGGATGAACTGTTTGCTGAGGATATTGAGAAAATTGATCATATCAAGAATAGTGAAGAACAGTGAAGACAGTAAGGTAAAAGTCCAAGATAAGATGAGGATCAAAGGATGCGGTTTAAAGGGTTTGTAGATATCTATCTTAAGGTGATCTAGTAGATATTTTAGAGGTTCGCATGAAGATCTGAAGAAGTTGTGGCTGCTCAAGTAAAACTAGTTCCGGCAGGTGTTCAGTGGTGACAGAATGATACAGATAGGTCTGCTGAGATCCGGAAATGCATTATCCCATTCCGTAGATTTGGTGGAGTGTTCAAGAAGTCTTTGTGAAGTATCAACTTGATTGGTTTGTGGTTTGAAGGTTTGCAAACATCTATTCCTTTGTGACAGTGATGACAGACTATGTTCTTGAGGTTCCAGATGAAGGAGAGAAGGATTTCAGTAAGCAGATGAAGTGTGGATGTTCTTGGTGATTCAGGCAAGCTTGTGGAGATCTTTGGATCAATCTAGTTTGTGTTGGTGGTCCGCATTGGAGTTTAAGCTTAGATGAAGGTGTTCTTCCTTAGACTGGCTGACCAGATGAGTTACATTTCCTGTGGATGATCTTATAGTTGTTTGCCGACTTAGATGATTATTCTTAAGTCGATGTCTTGTATAAATAAGGAATTGTGAAGTCATTTCAAAGCGTGTCTTGTGGAGATGAGTGTGTGGTAGTGAGGAGGAGAGTGAAAGGCAGAGCAGAAGTATTGGGCTTAAATGGAACTGATTCAAGCATGGTGAAGATGCTATTCTTCAGTTCATGTATGTGATACTTATTTCTTTGTAGAAAGTGTGTCTCTTGTAGGCAGTGACTGTTGTGAGCAGTGTGCTCAAGCAGTGAGCCCTAATTGGCATGTGCCATTTTGTTTTTTCTATTCTTCTAATAGAGAATACAATCTTGGGTTAATCACCCCATGGTGTTTCCCTTAACTGAGTTTTCCACGTTAAAAATCTTGGTGTCTTATGTGTTAATGTGTCTCTATTCTTGGTTTAATGTATTGTGTTTTCATGATTGAATTATTATTATGCTGCTTAAATACAAAGTGGATTTAAGTGTTTAAATTGGAAGAAAGTTTTGCACAACTAATTCACCCCCCCCCCTCTCAGTTGTGTGTCTTGAATCTAACAAACTGTGACTTCATCACCAACCTTGAATTCCTTAAACTTCCAATTTTAATCTTCATTAGCATTGTATTGAGAATTCATTTTATTAATGTGTTGTCATACCTCTTCATGCAAGCCCTTTAGGTACTCTGCAAAGTCTTAAGCTTCAACACTACTCTTCTCTCCTGTGTCTATGTTTCTTAGCTCAGAATCATTTCTCAGACTACTCCCATATATAATTTGGAATGGAGATTTACCAGTAGTCCTATTGATAGAATTGTTAAATGTAAACTCTGCTTATGGTAATATCAAATCCCATTCATTAGGCTTATCCCCTACTAAATATCTTGGTAGGTTACCCAAACTTCAATTCACTACCTTTGTATACCCATCAGTCTACGGATGATGTGTACAGATAAAACTCAACTAAATCTTCAACTTCTTCTATAAGGTCCTCTAGAAATACCCAACAAACTTGGTATCCTGATCTAAAACTATGCTCTTTGGAAGACCATGTAATCTAACCACCTCCTTGAAAAATAATTTTGCAACATGAACATCATTAGTAGTCTTTCAGCACAGAATCAAATGTGCCATCTTTGAAAATATGTCAACCACCACAAATATTGAATCTTGCCCTCTCTATGTTCTTGGTAAACCAAGAACAATGTCCATGTTGATATCTTCCCATGGCCCCTTTGATATATGCAATGGATGGTATAGCCCGGTATTCTAACTCACTTATTTGGCCATCTAGCATTTTTGCAACCTTGTACAAATTTCTTCACATCTTAGTGCAACTATGGCCAGTAATAATTCTCACTAACAAGATTAATCGTCTTATCTTGACCAAAGTGTCCTGCTAACCCTCCACTATGCTTCTCCTTAATTAGGTTTGTTGAAATAAGGGCAAACAACTGAGAGGGGGGCTGAATCAGTTGTCACAAAAACTTTTATCCTTTGCTATAATTTAAACTTCTTTACCACTTAATAATAGATGAATGATGTAACCATGAATGTTAGAATCAACAACACATGAGCAGAAACAAAAACAACACACATAACACTAGGATTTTTATGTGGAAACCCGGTTAAGGGAAAAACCACAGTGGGGGTTAACCACAAGATTTATTCTATGTTAAAAGAATAGAAAATGGGGAAGGCACATGCCTTCAGCGCACACTGTCTAGAGTTCATTGCTCCAAGAGGCTCACTGCCTATAGAAATATTTATAAGCTTATCACAAAAAGATTGAATTGGAAAAACATCTTCTTCATGCCAAGGTTAGTTCCATTAAAGTGCATAACATTTCTGCTCTGTCCCTCAAACACTTCTTCGCTATCTCCTCATCCTTTACTACTCTTCCTCTTCTTCTTTTCCACTTGTCTACTCTTCCACTTCTTTGCTTTGCCTTTTTTCCTTTCTTATAATCTTGTCATTTTTGCACAAGGATACATTTCCACAACTCAACCATACTTATTTATATGCTTTGTCAACCTTGGAATAAACATCAAGGTTGACACTACAAACATGCGAATCACTATGCTATCGGCCAATCATAGCAGGGATCAAAATCTTCCTCGAACACCAAGCTATACTTCATGGAACCTCTCTTAGATCATCTGCAACATCCACAAAGCATTCGGTTGGCCAAGACTAGAAAGAATAAAAATGCCCAAGGACAAATCTTCAACCAAGAGCTCAATCCTCAATGTGGACCACCATCACAATAGGAACATGATCTAGAGACCACCACAAGCACAATGAAATCAATAGGAACAATTGCACCACCGTAGATCACCAGAAACACTTGCACCTTCATTTGAGAACTCAAGAACACCAACTGTCATGACTGTCACACTAGAAAATTACTTGCGGAGCTCCAAACCACGAACCACTTGAGTTGAGGATACACACTGACTTCCCAAACATGCCTCTAGATCTGCAGATCATAATTTTTAATTGCAGATCAATCCGCACTAGATTTCTGCCACTTTGTCACCTCCAAACAACTGCAAAAACCTAGTTCTACTCAGATGGCCATAACTCCATCAATACTTCATGCAAAACTCTCAAATCATAACTGGAGCACCTTTAGACAATCCTCTACAACACCTGTTAGTCTACAGACATTGATCTACATCCTACAAGGAATGCAGAGCAATCTACTTCACTGAACTACACAAACTTTATTGGCTTTGACAAAGAGATATGTAACTTACTTGTTTCTTCCAGAGAGGCTAATTTTCTCAATATCCTCAACATACAAGTCTTCTAGAATGAGATACAATTGACACTAATGACAACAAGGATATGTTGACATCAATGACAACACTAATTAGACACATATTTGCAACAAGGTTCTTATTGATGATGATTGTTAGTCATAACAACATGCATAAAAATTTGTACAACAAACCTGTATTATCTTGAAAAGTATGATCAATTTGGAACAAACTGATGACTCCAAGTCTATATTGATCAGGTCATGATCTTCTGACATTACTCAAAGGTTGATGTGACATTTTTTCTATTTCAAGGGACCTTACACTGTCTGTACTATGAATTGTTGTCTACATATTCAATTATGCACCGGTTTCCTGTAAATTTACTTCATAAACAAGGTTATTTCTGTGAGGCCTACCTTTTTCATCTCCGCTCATGTGACTATTTACCTTACTGTTGCTGATACTTTTATACTAATGGGACTGTTGATCCTGGATTCCCAAACTTTTAGACTTTATTATGTTAAAGGAAAACTAATTGGGTGATGTTAGATAGATGCTTGTATTAAGAGAAAATAAATTAGCTGATGTTAGATAAATGTTTATTTTATAGGAAAACTAATTGGGTGATGTTAGATGGATGTTTATATTATAAGAAAACTAATTGGGTGATGTTAGAAAGATGCTTGTATTAAGAGAAAACAAATTGGGTGGTGTTAGATGGATGTTTATATTATAGGAAAACTAATTGGGTGATGTTAGATAGATGCTCTATATTAAAGGAAAACTAATTGGCTGATGTTAGTTAGAAAATTGTAATGTGATTTCCTTTATGTTTAAGAGAACTTGTGATATATTATGCGAGTGCAAGTTTTTAATTTTCTTCGGCTATGTTATTGATATGTGGAATTAACTTTGCAACTGAGTGTGCAGGTATTTCTAACCAACCACAGATTCTAGAGATCATCCCAAACTTGATGTTGTAATCCCTTGTGAAGCTGATCTAGTTCCACGAGGAACCAAGATCAACTCTGTGTATGAGAAAATGTTGTAATGTTAAGTTGCATAAGGTTAATTGGGTTGAATCTACCCTCTTTTAATTTGAATTATGATATGTGTTGTAAGAATTGTCTTTGAATTTCATTTTTTTAAAATTTTAAATTTTTGGAGACCCTTTTCATGTGTTTAACTTGACCCAGGATGCCCTAACTAGGCTAAACTTGACCCTAGGTTAAACCCCATGGGTCTAGGGTCCATTTTGACTTGGGTAACCCTTGGTAAACCTTCATATGGTCACCTTAACTTCACACTGAAGTTAAGTGACGAATTTGGAGGCATGGGATGGATAGGATGAGTGGTGCCAACACTCAAACCCATCCCTTTTCTCTTCCCAAGGTTAAAGATGACTCCAAGACCCATTCAAGTCTCTCTCACAATTGGTGAGAGTACCCATGGAGTTGTGTGGTCCTCCATGAGAGGAAAGGAAGGGGAAACATGTGTCACGCTTTCCCTCTTTAACTCCCCTTTTCTCTCCCATGTGTTGGAGAGAGGACATGTGGTAAGGGGTGAGGGAGACTTTGGGGATGGGTGAGTGACATGTGTACCCATCCCTTGGGACATGCTTATAGTAGGGAGGAAGAGTGAGGAGGTGAGAAGTGTCACCTCCCCATTCCTCTAAGCTCATGGATTGGGCTTATTTTAATCCCACTTGGGATAAGGTGAGGGGTTGTTGAATTTTCGGAGAATTTGGAATTGTTTTACGAAAAAAGATAGAGGGCGTTTGGTGGCTTAGGTTGGAGGGAATTTTGGAGGAGCTCTACATCAACTTCTTCCATAATAGGGCTTTTGAAGGTTGTTTTTCAAGGCTAAGGCCTTCCTTTTGTATTTAGTTGTTTGCATGATGCATGTGTGTGTGTTTTACCTCCTTGAGTGTTTATGTTATTGTGGGGAAATTTGGTTGGGTGTTGTAAGAGTCTCTCCCAATTGGGAGAAAAAGCTCAACAAGTGTGGGGTAGGGGAGGAGTGATCCTCCTCGAGGTCATTACCTGGTTTTTGGGATGTTAAAAGCCTTGAGGGAAATTTTATGTGATTTTGAGCAATTTGTTATATGGCTTGAGAGCCAAAATATGAATACCTTTGAAAATTTTGTTAAACATGTTGGATTGAGGCCATAAGCGAAATTGTGTTGTGACATTTTGAAGGAGTGGCACTCTAGAGTTGAGTGTGTCCACTCTCCTACCCCTTTGAAACTCACCTTGGTTGAGTTTGTGTGTTGTAAATATCCATGGGTGTAATATTGTGTTTTTGAGATGTTTGTTGTCTTGTTGTGAAGTGGATTTGAGTTCCCTAGGTATGTGGATGACCTCCCTAGCTCGGGAGTGACCCTCTTGCGGGTCTACAGTAGGGAGGAGAGCAAGATGTGTGGTGTTTCTCTCCCTTGTTGTGATACGTAGGTTTCTTGGAGCTTAATGTGATGTTGAAGAAGTTTTCTTGTTTTGGAAAAATATTTTATTTTCCTTTACTCTTAAAGCTCATGAGAGAGAGCTTGGCCTTCTTGGAGATCTTACCAATGTTAGTTGTCAAGGATGAGAACTTGGTTCTCTCCTTTGGTTGTAAAATTTATATTCTTGAAGTTGTGTGTGTTGGACATTTCTTAATTGATTTGCAAGTTAGAAGATTGATAGTTTAAATGTATATTATTCAAAGGATGAAATGAAGAAAGTTTGTTATAATCTATTTCATTGTACGACTTATTGAAATCTCAAATTTGGTTAGTTATGAAGTTGTGATTTTTATTTTGTGTTAAAAGTGAAAATTGCATACCATAATTGTAGCAAAAGAGAAACTTAGTAGTTGTGATAGATTTGGACTATCTAAATTTATGGTATTATTCCTTCCCTTAAACAAAAGAAGAAAAGAATGTGTAAATTTTTGTCATGCAATGAATTTACTTATAAGATTAAAAAATGAGACCTTTCCTTGTAATAGAAAGGATAAAAGAAAAAAAATATGCTATACATTTTACAAATTTGTTTAAATTAGCAAATCTATGAGCATTTAGAAAGAAAGTTGATAGTTGAAAATATCTAAATTATATATATTGTGTGTGTTTCTTTTTGAATATATTTACATGATTTTAAAACATTAACTGATTTCTTTAAGTCTATAAATCTAATTTGAGGATATATATATATATATGTATTTTTCATTTATATTTTATTATATAATAATTTTATTAAAACCGTGAATTGTGTTAGTTTGAGGATTTGTTGTGTATATATATAGATATATATATTTATTTATTTTTAAATATTAATAAACAAAATGTCATTGTGGAAATAAAGTAAAACTGTGTAAATATTACACAGTAAATAAACTATGTATTAAAAAAATAATTAATGAAGTGGTGGGGGGGTTTGAACCCCCCACCGTGACTACCTTTTCAATGGGTGTGGGGAGGGGGCAGAGCCCCCACCCACACCCCACGCTGTGGGATGTGGGTTGGGGCTCCGCCCCCTCTCCACACTCCCCTCTTACTCCAACCACCGCGGGCCTCTTTTCCCCTCCGCGCTCAGCACTCTCCCCACTACACTGTGGCCTGGCTCCATTTCTGCGGCCCTTCCACACTGCGGACCTCTGCCTCCCTTCCGCTGCTCCCTATGGCTTCCAAACAGTGGCCTCCCTATATCCACGACCTCCACCTGTGGCCTCCTCCATGCCACCAACGCACTCCATTGACCCTGCACAAATAAAAAAAATATGTTAGGGTTTTCAATGTATTTTAAAAAATATATATATGGGAAAAAATAATATTCATAAATGCAAATAAGCATATATATACATTCATAAAAGAAAACCTAGAGATATAAATGCAAATAAGCATATATATATGTGTATATTATATCTTCATAAATAAATTAAGCCATCATATGCTTTTCATATGTGGCCATTTTAACTCAACCTGTAATTTGAGAAAATGAGAGAAGAAAGAGAGAAAAAGAGAAAGAAATATAATAGTGAAAACAAAGAGGAGAAAAAAAAATATTTTATTGTCGGAACAATTTAGGGCTAAGAGTACTAATTAGGAATGTAAAATTTCCTTAATCACGAGTGGGACAATTTAATTAATGAAATTGAATTCATCGTTGAGTTAAATCTAGAACCGAAACTTAGTGGAATTCATCAAACGAAGTTAGTAAGTCCTATTTACATGATCTGATCTACCAAGAAATTAGGAATAATGTAAAGGATGCAGAGATAACTCTGATTGATAGAGAACTAATCTACCAAGAAATTAGGAATAATGTAAAGGATGCAGTGATAACTCTGATTGATAGAGAACTGATCTACCAAGAAATTAGGAATAATGTAAAGGATGCAGTGATAACTTTGATTGATAGAGAACATGAAAGAGAGTAAAATTAAAATTAAATTTCAGAGAAACAAGAAGGAGAACAAATGATTGAGCTTTGTTGAAAAATGTTCAATTATCTTAATCAACTATTCCCAATGTAATTAGTGAGTTGTAAGATATTTATTAACCCTATCAGGAAACCTTGTGATCAAGATTAGTGTTAGTGCAACAAAACCCACTCACGCCCGTGAGGCATTATGCTGCCAGATTTTCCTAGAATTTAGGGTTTAGTAGTTTAGTAAGTTTAACCCTTGTAGCGACATTAACCGTGTTGCGATGACCCCCTTGTTGGCCTTCTTATGTTTTGGTATGCGCACGTGTGCATATTACCCCACTGACAACTGTATTATTTATGCCTTAAGCGTACGTCACCGAGCACACTTACATGTGTGAGGGGATTTCTAGGGTAGTGTGGGAAAAATTTTGATATTTCGTGTCATGCCCACATGACAAATGTGGACATGACACATGTATTGCATGTTGTGACCACATGGGAAATGTGGGCATGACATTTGGTATCAGAGCACAAGTTTAAACACTGGGCATATTTGTGCACGTTATTTATTCTGCAACTTTGATTAATTAGTGCCTACCTTGTTTTGTAGGATGCCTCCCTGACGTGTTCGACAAGCGCAGTCGTGCAAAAAGGCATCTGTTGAGGTGCACAGTGATTCCTCTACAGAGGGACAGACACTCGTAGTCATAGCAGATCCACCAGTACCACAGGCACCACCAGTATTTGACATATGTCCATAGATTTTACAAACATTGTAGGCCATGTTAGAGATGTTACCGCTAGCTATTCTAGAGCCACATGATGAGCCTCATGTTGATTCACAAGAGGAGCCACGTAAGGAGCCGCGTGCTGAGTCACGTGTTGAGCCACGTGTGGAGCCCTGTGTCGATCCACGAGAGGTGCCACATATGGAGCCTTTCGTAGAGATACTTGATACTACACTGGAGGAGGTAGGGTCAACCTACCGAGCATGGAGTAGGAATCCTCTGAGGCTTTTGAGGCAAGATGAGACCATGAGAGTAGAGTAGATACATCATGGACCGTATGAGTATGGGTTGGATGAGCCAGTTATAGGACTTAGAGACAGAGGAGACCCCATCAGACCTTTGTAGGAGCTATAGAGGGAGCTATGGCCGAGGCTTGGCTTATTAGTCTAGACAAGTGTTTTGCATTGCAATCTTATGGGAGCAACATGAAAGCACAAGTGGCAATACACCTTCTAAGAGATGCAGTAGCTACTTGGTGGCGCACTAAGGAGTGCAAGTGTTGATTATCCTTAGATACACTCACATGGGACTTATTCATAGAGTGCTTTAATGCGCAATACTTGTCAGATCATTACAGACAGCGCCGGATAGATGAGTTCAATTACTTACAGCAAAGAGGACTCATGGTTGCTCAATATGAGAGCCAGTTCATTGAGCTTTCTCGTTACGCAGAGTATCTCCATGATGAGAAACTCCTAGTGCACAAATTCATCAGAGGTCTGAATCATGGGATAGCAGGACTAGTGCATATGGTAGACCCCCAAACTATGAGTGAGGCTATCAAAAAGGCTTTTATTGCAGAGGAAATTTAGGGATGAGGGTAGAATTCACACCTGTAGTTTCAGGACCGTAATTACCAGCAACAGCAAAACTTTCGTAGGCCACAATCCACACCATAGAGAGAAGGATTCAATTCTTCATCATTACCTCCCAGGCCTCCATAGCAATAGCAGTAGCAGCATCAGTAGAGGTCTAGACCCTAGCAGAGGGTTCAGGGAGGGTAGAACCGTGGTTGGCAGCAGCAGGGCCCACGTAGAGATCAGAGATAGTAGGGATCATCTGCGGGACCCACGAGGTCTAAGTAGTCTTACAGAGGTTCACAGGGGTCCACTGGATGGACTGAACAATAGCAATCAAGTAGGACTCAGTCAGGATAGTTACAGACTAGGGGCCCGTGTTATGTATGTGGTGGGATAGGACATTTGGCCAGAGAGTGTCCATAGGGATTTATAGTAGGGGGACAACCCTGTTCAGGAGGATCTGAATAGACTGTAGGTGATGTGGGCAGGTCCCACCACATGTTTGTAGTAGTTGACAACTGCTAGGTCGACTTCTAGGCCTCAGTTATTGAGACAGCTGGTATGATTGGAGATTTTCCCATCTCTATTCTTTTTGACTCTAGAGCTATTGACTCTTTTCTGTCTACATCATTAGTGGAATGTTGTAGGCTGGTGGCTTCTAGGCAGGACATTAGGTGGGAGGTTGAGTTGGCCTTTGGGGATAGGATGTCAGTTGATACCTTGGTTAGAGATTGCAAGATCTCTTTGGGTTCCTTCACTACATCATGTGACCTTAGGGTTATGCAATTAGGATCCTATGGTGTAGTTCTGGGTATGGACTGGCTTGCGGCTCATAGAGCCAAGCTAGATTGTTGCCAGAGGACGATTAGCTGCTTAGACGATCATGGCTCACTGATTGAGATAGTGGGCATTCAGAAGCCCATGACTATTCATATGATATTTGCTCAGCAGCTTAAGTGCTGCATGCGGAAGGGTTGTCAGATGTTTTCTATCACGGTCAGTGATAGATCAGAGGATGAGCCTGAGGCTTCTTTAGATGATCACCCTATCCTGAGAGATTTTGCCAACGTGTTTCTGCCAGAATTACCAGGTATGCCTCCCCATAGAGAGGTTGATTTCCACATCGACTTAGTACTGGGTGCAAAGCCAGTGTCTCATGCACCCTACAGGATGACTACACATGAGCTTACAAAACTTAAACTACAGTTAGAGGAGTTACTTGAGAAGGAGCACATCTGACCTAGCATTTCACCATGGGGCATACTGGTTATCTTTGTGAAGAAGAAGGATGGATCTCTTTGATTATGCATGGATTATAGGTAGTTGAACAAGGTGACGGTGAAGAATCATTATCCTCTGCCTAAGATTGATGAGCTCTTTGATCAGATGCAGGGAGCCAGAGTGTTCTCAAAAATTGATCTAAAATCTGGGTATCACCAATTACGCATCACAGAAGAAGATATTCACAAGACTACTTTTCGAACTAGATATGGCCATTATGAGTTCACTGTGGTACCCTTCGGTTTGACAAACGCCCCTACAGTGTTCATGAGTCTCATGAACGGTGTGTTCTGCACTTACTTGGATCAGTTCATGATCATATTTCTTGATGATATTTTCATCTATTCCCTGACTGAGGAGGAACATGTGGATCATTTGCATCAGGTGTTGTAGTGCTTACGAGAGAAGCAACTTTATGGCAACTTGGCATAGTGTCCCTTCTTCAGGACAGAGGTGTAGTATTTGGGGCACATCTTATCAGGTGATGGCATCTCCGTAGATCCATCGAAGATCAGAGCAATTTAGGACTGGCCAGCACCCATCAGTGTGACAGAGGTCAGGAGCTTTATGGGATTAGCTGACTATTACTGTAGATTCATTGATGGCTTTTCCAGAATAGTGCATCCCATCACTTCCCTTTAGCGGAAAGGGAAAGGTTTCACTTAGACTGAGCAGTGTGAGAGGGCCTTTGCGGTCCTCAAGGAGCATCTAACCAACACTCCCATATTAGCGGTTCCAGATCTTGCAGAGGATTTAATTATTTGCACATATGCATCATTAGAGGGTTTGGGAGCCATGCTTATGTAGGGTGGTAGAGCAATTGCATACGAATCACATAAGCTCAAGACACATGAACTAAACTACCCTACTCATGATTTAGAGCTCACAACAATTATTCATGCTCTTGTTCATTGGAGACACTTCCTTTTAGGTCAATGCTTTGAGCTCCATTCAGATCATCATAGATTACAGTACATATTCTCACAGCCAAATTTGAACGCCCACCAGCGATGTTGGATGGAGTTCTTATGCGAGTACGACTTTGATGTCCACTACATCAAAGGGAAGGAGAACGTGGTTGCTGACGCCTTGAGTCAAAGGCGTTACGAGATCCTGACCTTGACATTGAAGGTGGACTTGAGAGAGCGTATCCTACAACATCTGCCTGAGGACGAGTGGTTTCTTGAGGTGCAACAGGAAATTCAGAATTAGAGGGCCCTTAAGGGCAAATTCACAGGATATTCCCTTGTGCCTGATGGTTTGCTTAGACATTGACAATGCATCTATGTACCCCGTGCGGGTGATCTATGTGCAGTGATCCTTTCAGAGGCTCATAGGGCACCTTATGCAACACACCTAGGAGTGAAGAAGATGCATGCTAATTTGTGACAGTTATATCATTGGGCTGGGATGAGACGAGACATTGCAGAATATGTTGCTCGTTGCCTTGAGTGTCAGAGGGTCAAGGCCAAGCGTCAGCATCCAGCAGGATTGTTGTACCCTCATGAGATACCTAAGTAGAAATGGGACACCATTTCCATGGATTTTATCATTGGTCTACCTATGTCATCACATTGCCATGATGCCATCATGGTGACAGTTGACAAGTTGACCAAGGTCACACATTTCTCACCTATACGCACAACATACAATGTACCATCTGGGCGAGAGTATTTTTAGATCAGATTGTTAGACTCCATGGAGTACCTCCCCACATCATTTCTGACAGAGACTCAGTTTTCACTTTAGCTTTTTGGAGAGCCTTACAGTAGGCATTGGGCACTCAGCTCAACTTCAGTTTAGCTTACCATCTGGAGACTGATGGACAGAGAGACTGAATCAGGTGTGGAAGACATGCTTCATATGTATGTTCTGGACCATCAGTCTAGATGGGAGGAGTATCTGTATCTAGTTGAGTTTGCCTACAATAATGGACATCACAGCTCGTTGGGTATGCCTCCATATCAGGCTTTATACGGCAGACCATGCAGGACACCATTGAGTTGAGATTGGATAGAGGACAGGGTTGCCATTGGTCTAGAGATAGTTAAGAATATGGAGCAACAAGTCACACTGATTAGATAGAGACTTTAGGAAGCACAAGATAGATAGAAGAAGTATGCCGATGCTAAGAGAAATGATCGGAGCTTCTCACTGGGTGATAGGGTACTTTTGAGAGTGCAACTGCATAAGAGTCCAATCCGCTACAAAAAGGGCTCTAAGCTTGCACCTTAGTTTGTAGGACCTTTTGAGATCTTGGAGTGGATAGGACCTGTAGCCTATCATTTAGCCTTACCACCTAGCTTGTCGCGTATCCATGATGTCTTTCATGTTTCAGTTTTACGTCGTTACATCTCTGACTTATCTCATGTAGAGGTAGATGGATAGTTGGCTCATCAGACGTTGGGCCTTCGAGGTCGAGAGCTAGACCAGGTTAGGGTCTAGTGGGACATGTATGATGAGGCCACTGTGACATGGGAGGATGCAGCGAGATTGAGAACTCTTTATTCTCACCTCTTTGATGACTTCTAGGAGGAAGTATAGTCTTAGGGGGGAGGATGTGAGGCCAACCTTTTTCATTTGCATTCATGTGACTATTTACCTTACTGTTGTTGATACTTTTATACCTGTGGGACTATTGATCTCAGATTCTCAAACTTTTAGACTTTATTATGTTAAAGGAAAACTAATTGGGTGATGTTAGATAGATGCTTGAATTAAGAGAAAACAAATTGGGTGATGTTAGATAAATGTTTATTTTATAGGAAAACTAATTGGGTGATGTTAGATGGATTTCTATATTATAGGAAAACTAATTGGGTGATGTTATATAGATGCTTGTATTAAGAGAAAACAAATTGGGTGATGTTAGATGGATGTTTATATTATAGGAAAAACTAATTGGGTGATGTTAGATAGATGTTCTATATAAAAGGAAAACTAATTAGGTGATGTTAGTTAGAAAATTGTAATGTGATTTCCTTTATGCTTAAGAGAACTTGTGATATCTTATGCGAGTGCAAGTTTTTAATTTGCTTCGGCTATATTATTGATATGTGGAATTAACTTTGCAATTGAGTGCACAGGTATTTCTAACCAACCACAGATATTGGAGATCATCCCACACTTGATGTTGTAATCCCTTGGAGGCCGATCTAGTTCCACGAGGAACCAAGATTAACTTTGTGTATGAGGAAATGTTGTAATGTTAATTTGCATAAGGTTAATTGGGTTGAGTCTACCCTCTTTTAATTTGAATTATGATGTGTTGTAAGAATTGTCTTTGAATTTCATTTTTTTAAAATTTTAAATTTTTGGAGACCCTTTTCATATGTTTAACTTGACCCTGGATGCCCTAACTAGGCTAAACTTGACCTTGGGTTAAAACCCATGGGTCTAGGGTCCCTTTTGACTTGGGTAACCCTTGGTAAACCTCCATATGGTCACCTTAACTTCACACTAAAGTTAAGTGATGAATTTGGAGGCATGGGAGGGATAGGATGAGTGGTACCAACACTCAAACCCATCCCTTTTCTCTTTCCAAGGTTAGAGATGACTCCAAGACCCACCAATTGTGGAGGACTTGACTTCAAGTCTCTCTAACAATTGGTGAGAGTACCCATGGATTTGTGTGGTCCTCCATGAGAGGAAAGGAAGGGGAGACATGTGTCACCCTTTCCCTCTTTAACTCCCCTTTTCTCTCCCATGTGTTGCAGAGAGGACATGTGGTAAGGGGTGAGGGAGAATTTGGGGATGGGTGAGTGACATGTGTCAACACCCATCCCTTGGGACATGCTTGTAATAGGGAGGAAGAGTGAGGAGGTGACAAGTGTCACCTCCCCATTCCTCTAATTTCATGGATTGGGCTTATTTTAATCCCACTTGGGATAAGGTGAGGGGTTGTTGAATTTTTAGAGAATTTGGAATTGTTTTGAAACTATTTTGGGAAAAAAGATAGAGGGAGTTTGGTGGCTTAGGTTGGAGGGGATTTTGGAGGAGCTTTACATCAACTTCTTCCATAATAGGGCTTTTGAAGGTTGGTTTTCAAGGCTAAGGCCTTCCTTTTGTATTTAGTTGTTTGCATGATGCATGTGTGTGTTTTTACCTCCTTGAGTATTTATGTTATTGTGGGGAAATTTGGTTGGGTGTTGTAAGAGCCTCTCCCACTTGAGAGAAAAATCTCAACAAGTGTGGGGTAGGGGAGGAGTGATCCTCCTCGAGGTCATTACCTAGTTTTTGGGATGTTGAAAGCCTTGAGGGCAATTTTATGTGATTTTGAGCAATTTGTTATATGGCTTGAGAGCCAAAATATGAATACCTTTGGAAATTTTGTTAAACATGTTGGCTTGAGGCCATAAGAGAAATTGTGTTGTGACATTTTGAAGGAGTGGCACTCTAGAGTTGAGTGTGCCACTCTCCTACCCCTTTGAAACTCACCTTGGTTGAGTTTGTGTGTTGTAAATATCCATGGGTGTAATATTGTGTTTTTGAGATGTTTGTTGTCTTGTTGTGAAGTAGATTTGAATTCCCTAGGTGCGTGGATGACCTCCCTAGCTCAGGGGTGACCCTCTTGCAGGTCTACAGTAGGGAGGAGAGCACGATTCTGTCCCTTGTTGGGATACGTAGGTTTCTTGGAGCTTAATGTGAAGTTGAAGAAGTTTTCTTGTATTGGGAAAATATTTTATTTTCCTTTACTCTTAAAGCTCATGAGAGAGAGCTTGGCCTTCTTGGAGATCTTACCAATGTTAATTGTCAAGGATGAGAACTTGGTTCTCTCCTTTGGTTGTAAAATTTATATTCTTGAAGTTGTGTGTGTTGGACATTTCTTAATTGATTTGCAAGTTAGAAGATTGATAGTTTAAATGTATATTATTCAAAGGATGAAATGAAGAAAGTTTGTTATAATCTATTTCATTGTACGACTTATTGAAATCTCAAATTTGGTTAGTTATGAAGTTGTGATTTTTATTTTGTGTTAAAAGTGAAAATTGCATACCATAATTGTAGCAAAAGAGAAAATTAGTAGTTGTGATAGATTTGGACTATCTAAATTTATGGTATTATTCCTTCCCTTAAACAAAAGAAGAAAAGAATGTGTAAATTTTTGTCATGCAATGAATTTACTTATAAGATTAAAAAATGAGACCTTTCCTTGTAATAGAAAGGATAAAAGAAAAAAAAATATGTTGTACATTTTACAAATTTGTTTAAATTAGCAAATCTATGAGCATTTAGAAAGAAAGTTGATAGTTGAAAATATCTAAATTATATATATTGTGTGTGTTTCTTTTTAAATATAGTCACATGATTTTAAAACATTAACTGATTTATTTAAGTCTATAAATCTAATTTGAGGATATATATATATATATAGTTTTATATTAATTTTAATTAAACTATGATTTGTAATTAAATTGTACTTCTATGAGCTTCACAATGTCTTCTCCTGCTCCTTCGTACCCTGCTCGTTTTGGCACTTCAGATGGACTTGGATGCTCCCGCAAACTTGAGCAAAAGCACTCTTCCCCTCTCCAGAATTCAGAACATGGCAGAAAGGCATTGGATTGTGGCTCCATTTCGGGTACGACAGCTAGCAAAACTTTTCCAAACCCTCTCTCTGGAAAAAATCAACCCTCGGACAGAGCCCTAAATTTTAAAAAGATTCTGAGCAGTAATGCCATCGGTTCATCCAGTATTCACATGGTTGCTGGGCAATCTAAGCCATTGAAATCAGAGCAGCTCTCTTCTCATGGTGGCGTAACACAAAACCCCCCCTTCGGCATCCATCATTCAACACCCGGTCTTGAGATTTGTTTGGACAATTTTGCTGGTGATAGAGAAGAATATTTGTAAGCCCATGCCCTTATATGTAGATTTATGAAGGTATGGCCAAAGCTCTGTGATCTCCATTCCTGGATAGGCTTGAATTGGAAATAATATTTGAAAGAAAAAATTAGTATTTACCCCTGTGCAAGAGGTTTCTTCATTTTGGAATTTGAATCTGTGGAAGACAAAGAAATGATACTTAACACAGGGCCGTGGACCTTCCAAGGTGACTTCTTATGCACGAAACCGTGGTTCCCTTCATTTGATCCGTGAATAGAGACATTTTCTACAACATTTCTGTGGGTACGCCTACCCTACCTTCCCCTACAGTTTTGGGAAATTGATTGTTTGAAGGCAATTGGAAATGGATTGGGAAAATTTCAAGGCATTTCAAAAGAAATAATTAAATATGAAAATTCAACTTTTGCTCATCTCTGCATCGAAATGGATGTCTCAAAGGGTCTCCTAGCTGAGATCTTCCTTAAAGTTGGCAACAGGTGCTGGTGCTAACCAATAGATTATGAAAGAATCTCCTTCAGGTGTCGGATATGTTTTGCTACTGAACATGCTACCAGACAATGTGGAAGACGAGTTGAAAAGAACAATGCAACCCCTATCTGGAAACCCTCATGGTGGTTTGGGGTGGAATCAAGCCATTATGTTATCTCTCCCCCCGATGGGAAGGATGTTGCCACTTCTCCAATTATGAATTCCGCCTTCCCGGTTGTTGATCAAGATCATTTTCAAGATATAATGACTGATAAAGAGCCAAAGCATGCCTCCAAGGAGACCTCACCACCCCCCTCAGAGAAATCTACCTCTCAGCACAAGAACCTTGAGATCTCATCAGTTAATCCAACAACCAGCAATAAGAGTGAAAGTAGGAGTGCAGAAAATAGCTTTAGTTTGCAACCCCCTAAAACAGAACAAGGATGGACAGCAATGAAGAGGAAGAAAACTCCTTCATCAAATCAAAAGCATTTGATGACTTTAAGATCCTCAAAGAAAGGAGAGAATCTGGAAGTGTGTTAAAAGGCACGTTCATTAGATTACAATAGTGGTATTTTATTTGCCAGCATAATTGCACCCCTTGTGGCAAGGGCATGCACCAATTTATGACTTTGTTTCAATTTTAATATAAGGGAGCTACCCCCTCTGGGAGCACTTACCAAACAAAAAAAATAAAATAAAATTATACTTCTGCTATGTAAATATATATATATATGTGTGTGTGTGTGTGTGTGTGTGTGTGTGTGTGTGTGTGTATTTTTCATTTATATTTTATTATATAATAATTTTATTGAAACTGTGAATTGTGTTAGTTTGAGGATTTGTTGTGTATATATATATATATATATTTAAATATTAATAAACAAAATTTCATTGTGGAAATAAAGTAAAACTGTGTAAATATTACACAGTAAACAAACTGTGTATTAAAAAAACATTTAATGAAGTGGTGGGGGGGTTCAAACCCCCCACCATGACTACCTTTTCAATGGGTGTGGGGAGGGGGCGGAGCCCCCACCCACACCCCACATTGTGGGGTGTGGGTGGGGACTCTGCCCCCTCCCCACACTCCCCTCTTACTCCAACCATCACGGGCCTCTTTTCCCCTCCACGCTCAGCACTCTCCCCACTACACCATGGCCTGGCTCCATTTCCATGAACATTCCACACTGCGGACCTCTGCCTCCCTTCCGCCACTCCCTACAGCTACCAAACAAAGGCCTCCCTCTACCTGCGACCTCCACCTGCAGTCTCCTCCATGCCATCGCTGCCCTCCATTGACCCTGCACAAACAAAAAAAATATGTTAGGGTTTTCAATGTGTTTTAAAAAAAATATATATGGGAATAAAACAATATTCATTGGTATATATAAAGGAAGCCAAATATTGTAGCACAATAATATATATATATATATATATATATATATATATATATATATATATATATATATATATATATATATATATAAAAGAAAACCTAGAGATATAAATGCAAATAAGCATATATATGTATGTGTGTCTATGTATTATATCTTCATAAATAAATTAAGCCATCATATGCTTTTCATATGTGGCTATTTTAACTCAACCTGTAATTTGAGAAAATGACAAATTGAGAAAATGAGAGAAGAAAGAGAGAAAAATAGAAAGAAAGATAACAATGAAAACAAAGAGGAGAAAAAAATAATATTTTATTGTCGAAAGAATTTAGGGCTAAAAGTACTAATTAGGAATGTAAAATTTTCTTAATCATGAGTGGGACAATTTAATTAATGAAATTGAATTCATCGTTGAGTTAAATCTAGAACAGAAACTTAGTGGAATTCATCAAACGAAGTTAGTAAGTCCTATTTACATTATCTGATCTACCAAGAAATTAGGAATAATGTAAAGGATGTAGAGATAGCTCTAATTTATAGAGATCTGATCTACCAAGAAATTAGGAATAATGTAAAGGATGTAGTGATAAATCTGATTGATAGAGAGCTGATCTACCAAGAAATTAGGAATAATGTAAAGGATGCAGTGACAATTCTGATTGATAGAGAACATGAAAGAGAGTAAAATTAAAATTAAATTTTAGAGAAACAGGAAGGAGAACAAATGATTGAGCTTTGTTGAAAAATGTTAAATTAAATTAATCAACTGTATCCCAATGTAATTAGTGAGTTGTAAGATATTTATTAACCCTACCAAGAAACCTTGTGATCAAGATTAGTGTTAGTGCAATAAACCCCACTCACGCCAGTGAGGCGTTATGCTGCCGAATTTTCCCAGAATTTAGGGTTTAGTAGTTTAGTAAGTTTAACCCTTGTAGTGACGTTAACTGCGTCGTGATGACCCCCTTGTTGGCCTTCTTGTGTTTTGGTATGTGCACGTGTGCATATTACCCCGGTGACAACTGTATTGTTTACGCCTTAAGTGTACGCCACCAAGCACGCTTACGCATGCGAGGGGGTTTCTAGGGTAGTGTGGGAAAAACTTTGATATTTCATGTCATGACCACATGACAAATATGGACATGACATGTGTGTTGCGCATTGTGACTGCATGGGAAAAGTGGGCATGACAATTTCCACTGTATTCAATAGATGATGACTATATTTCTTCTGAACATCAGTTGTCATGAACTTATTTTTACTTCTGCACTATGTATTTAACTAAATAATGTGCCTACAAGCATATATTTGCATGTTTATCTTTGATATTCATATGTCTTTGCATGATATTTATCATTCTGACATGCTTTCACTCAAAATATGCTCTGTATGTTCAATTATTTATGAGTTATAGGCATATTTCATGTTTATTTGCTTTAGATTATTGGTTATTTGCAATTGTGAAGGTGATTTGTAATGAAAAAAAATATAAAAAATTAAAGAATACTTCTAGATTTAATGAACCTTCAGCTACTAATTCACATATAATCCAGATAATTTCATGAAAGGAAGGAATCAAACCATAATTTCACCAAGATGTTCCATAGCTAGGTATGGTTGATGCTAAATTCAAAGGAACAAACAATGAATACAACACATGAAGACTGATAAGCACTCCAAGGGACGTAGCTAATCAATGTATATATCCAGAATTCATCCACTGATTACTCAAGATTTACAATTAATTGCCATCAAAATAGCTTCAATTAAGTTTCTAGTGATGTTCAATGTGCATTCAATCTCTTTTATAGAATAAGGAGAGGAGGCCATTACAAGTGATCAACGTTCAAGATTTGTCAATCTAAAATCTACGATCAATATTCGTTCTTTGACTGGGTCAATACTTGCAGACGTGACACAAGTTGCTAGCTGGAAACTATCTGGTAGAACTCAATTCCTTTTGTTATTTGATTGTGCATGACTTTGTCATCATGCATCTCTACTCACTCTTCATCTTCTGCCTCTTCTTCATTTTCATCTTCTTCTTCATTTATATCCTCTTATTCTTCCTCATCTCCATCATCATCACTATCATCTTCATGAAGATCACCCTTTCTATGCACTTTTATCATTGCCCTGATAGATTCATATAGTTGCACTATTATTTCTGCTTAACCTCCATCTTGAATTTTGGCCTTTTTTCACAGCATGTTTGTGAGAATGAAACTTTGCTTGAAGAGCATTCCATTTTCCTTTCTTGTTGTTCAATGTTTCATTATATGTCTCTACTTTAGCTTTCATTCTCAAGGCCTTGTTGATCACATCCTCTGTCAAGTGATGAAGGTGATCTTCTGTTGCCTAAAATTATTATGGAAGGCTTGGACAACAAAATCAGTATCCTAATTTTCTATCTTTCCCTCTACTTGTCCTCTAAAGCCTCTAGGGTATTTATTTCCTTTTCCATAAGATCATGTAACATAACACTTATGTTTCTAAGCTTGCTATTGCATCTCTTCAATATATCACATTCAAATTTGATGTCCTCGTACCAAATGCCTAGCAGCTGTACAATGTTATTATCCAATATGTTATTATCCATAAGTATCTTCATGTCAATCCTCCTCATTTCACCTAAAGCATCTTGATGCTTCTCTAGCTTAAAAGACCTTCTCCCCACCTCATTTTGTAGCTTGTCTACTTTACTCTTCAGAGCACCAAGAGCATTCCAATTTGATAGGGAGGTTTCAACTACATTTTCTACTTCAAAAACAAAAGAGACAAACCAATTATCCACTAATTGAGCCTTATGCTTCATAAGATCTAACCCTGTCATCTCATCTTGAGATATGATTGTAAGTGGGGTGGTTGCACTGAGTGGTGTATGTTTAGGGTCAACTAGCCCCTTAATAAAAGAATGTAATTGAGTAATGTGCTCCTTATGCTGTTTGTTCTTATCCTTCTCTTTCTTCACACTTTTCAATAAGAAGTCAATACTATGCTTGGCTTCTTAGCCTTCTTGCTTCTCGGTAGCAAAGCCTAGATCAATGTCAGCTATTTGGAAATCCTCAATACTCATTTTACCTTTCTCCTTTTCTACCATGGGTAGTGCCACTTGAGCTATTCTCCTACCAGTAGTAGGATCTCTTCTTATTGCAGAGCTTGGCCTTGCCTTCCTCTTGGGCTTCATCATGCTTTCTAAAAACAATGTAGAAATATCAAATTCACATACCTCATCTAGCTGTTGTAGATTTATTGCTTGCTACAGCCAGTATGAAACATCACCCCTAGGCTCTTGTTGATCAATTTTCTCATTTTGAGCATCCTGAGACTCTGTGTTATGCACTACCCTTGGTGGTGAATTCTCTTTCTTTTGTTCTTCTTCATGCACTTTATCTTGAGGTATCTCCTACTGAGGTGCCTCTTGTTGAGGGATTTCTTCTTGAGGGCAAGGTTCTTGTAATATGTGTACATTTTGATCATGTACCTCCTCTTGCAATTTATCTTCACGTGGATCCTAAACATTTTGATTTTGTTCATCATGTGGCACTTGGTATTCATGATAAGATCATGCATTTTGACCTTGGGGATCACCCTGATCACCCTTGGTTACATTCTCTATTTCCTTCTGCTGACCATTGTCTTTTGCTAGACTCTATTCCTCTCCTTTTGAGGTGTTTATTTCTCTTTGTTCTTGAATATTCGCAAGTTCCTTTTCTTTTTCTTTTATCTCTCTTTCAGGTGTTGGTACTGGGCTATCACCCTGATCTATATTTTCATCAAGCACCTCTTCATTCTATTGATCACTTTTATCAGGCATCTCCTGATCACCCTCCCTTTGAACATTAGTTTCTATCATTTCTTCTTCTGGTGGTGCATTTCTTTACCCTTTATCTTGATCAGGCACATTCTTAGCAACCTCTTCATGTATATTGACCTCCCCTTTCTCAGGTTCTAGAGGTGGATCATTATCTCTGTTTTGGTCACCATTACCCTGATAGGCCAAGTCTATCACCGCAGGGATAGTAGCTTGATCAACCAAATTGGTCAACCCTATCTATTCAGCCATATCCTTAGCATCATCTTCATCAACCTCCTCTATCTTTAATTTCTCCTAATGAGTTTCCTTTTGGACCATAGGGGTTCCCTGAGGAGTCATCTTTGTATTAGCTACTAAGGTCTCCATCCTCTGAGTAGCAACATCACTAACCACTTCATCATCTGATAAGTATACTGTGTCATCCATGGAAAAAGTTGGCTTTTTCCTTGTCTTGTATCTCTCTTCCCTTTGCTCTTCCACTTTCTCTATTTTAAATTTAATAGTATTTGGAATTGGAACCTCATGTTGCAAATCCTTCATGAAAAATGGACCACCCGTACCCCTCAATATAATAGGATCAACATTCACATTTCCTCTCATTATAGTTTTTTGCTTCTTTTGGGGTGGTGTCCATTGCACTTTCTTCCTTTTCTTCTTTGTTATTAACAGATCATCATCTCGAGGTTCTTCATCTAAAGGCTCCTCGTTCAATGGATTTTCTTCCAATGGTTCATCTTCCAATAATTCTTCTTCCATTGGTTCCTCTATAATCACAGGAGTAGGCTTTGTGACCTTCCTCTTTTGTTTGGTAGGAGTATGAGGTGACGCAACTGCAGATGTAGATGTAGATACCACATCCCCCTTTGGTTGAAGTCATTTAACAATTACTACTCCTTCTACAAGAACTGTCTTCTTATTCTTACTTTGTTTCTTTTGCTCTTCAGCTAGTAACCTTTCTCCATTGGATTTTCTCTTCTCAATGAGAAAATCATCATATTCCTCCTAAGATAATTCGTGTCTTTTCTTCTTGGTATCCACAGTGAGGGCTACACCTCTCTTCTTCAACTTCATGACCTCAACATCTACCCAACTCTAGGCCAATTCGATAACTTTCTACATAATTTGATCAAATGAAGTTACCACTGGCTAAGTCAGATCAAGAGCTGAGATAGTTTCATTATATATTTTCTTGTCCTCATACTCACTTGACATAATCTTTCCATCATCTTTGTGCAACTGTATTGGGACTGGTATGAAATCAAAGGTGTGAATTTGGTTAAGAGTAAGCCTCTGATAAGTCCTTCTCCTGACTTTATTCTCATCATCACAATTAGACTAGTAGTCCTCAAGGTGCTTTTGATGTACTTGCTTCTTCAGTAATTTCTGTATCCTACCATATGGGTCATATGGCCTAGCTATTGAAAATGGCTACAAGTGCATTACCTTTAATCCTCCTATTGCATCCTTGATACTTTGTTTATTAGGGCATATGTACCAACCAATGAAGATTGGAAACAACACAGGTGAAATCTTTCCTTTCTCTTTATGAGCCTCAACTGAGGTTAATACCTGCCTGGTAAACTCCATTAAAATGACACTTTCATTGGGGTATCTAGGCAACATGAGGGCATGTCCTTCAAAGCCTTCTATTCTCATGTATGAGAATGTAGAGAACTAAATAAACCAAACTCCATGTTTATATATCACAGCTTGATCTTCCATACTTAACCTTTTCAATTTGTCTTCTTCCATAGACCTAACAAGATGCATAGAAAAGGAATCATTTAGCAATTTGTAGTTTTGGAGGGACTCCCTCCTGCCCAATTGTGGATAATGCTCCCATATGTTTACATCACTAGGATTGTTTTCGAGCCTGCCCACTATTTGCAACCCATTGAAAGTTCATCTAAAATCACAAGCATACACAACATATAACGTCATATGGAACATGCACATCTGACCGCCTAGCCTCCCTTCTCCTACATCTTGACTATCACTTATGATTTTGGCCTAGAGAGGCATCTCATCTAAATAATCTACCATTCGGATGATTCCATACATCTAATTTTCAAAGTTTCTAGCATGTTGTGTTCTTGTCATCCTGGCCAGCATGACCATCATGTATTGATACTCCTCAGCAAAATTAAACTTAAACAAGTACATTGGTAGTTTAGCTGAGGCCTTATATGTGCTTCTCTTGGATCTCCACTAGTACATGATCCTCCTGGCCTCTTTCTCATTACCACGATATTATTTTTCCATCATACTCAAGCTTAGTCTGACCACATTATCTCCTATAGGCAAATTGAATGCGGTAGTGATGCCCTTAGTTGAGAAATCTGCATATACCCTGCCATGTTTCTCCACTTTTCATGTTTCAGGGTTATAATTTTATGCACATTCAACCACTAGCTCATTAGCCTCCATGGTGTATGGAAATCCTATAGTGTGCCACATCCCTATGGAGTATATTCTCTGAAGTATAGGGTTTCCACTCCCGTTGTCTAATCTTCTAGTCCATGCATCCAAGTCTATACTTCCTTGGTGTGTGTCATTTATCATACCATATCTAAATCCTACCCCTTTGGGCTGTATGAACATGGGCTTTAGAAACTCTATTTTAGTCATGTTCCTTCTAGCTACCATTAGATCTTGCAATAACACCATGCATTTCTTACCCTAATATGTTTGTATGCAACAAAGTTAAAGGATCACACATATTCTATAGCAACAATTTCACTATTCCAGCTCATTTCATGCATCATCATGTTTATTGACTCAGTGAAAACCATCTTTTACCTCACAATTTACCATAAACGACAAAAGAGATGGTTTTAATTACATACCTGATAAGCGCTTTCCCCTTTTGATAGTATAAGTGATGACGGCATGAGGGTGATTACATTGTGTTTTTCATCCTCTGTTCCATTTACAAGCGCAAGTCTATGCCATTTGTAGGTGATGGTGATGCCTTGACTTTCAGAGCTCTGTACTTTTCACTTTGACTTAGGGTAAATGTAAATAAACCCCACAATTCACTTTTAAACTAATCAATACAATAAATTAGGGTGCATTTAGTCCTTTTTCTTAGGTCTGTCGATTAATGCATGATGCCCACAGATGCTACCAAGTGTCCGGTTTACATTTGAAATTAGAGGGCCTGACCTACCATTAAGTTCATATTAAATGCGGGAGGGTGATCTCTTAGAAGATTAGGTATATTTGAAAATATGACCCTCCATTGAACACGTGAAGGTGATATAGTCATATGGTTGACCTTTTAATCTACAAGCAAGATTAGGTCACAATACGCATTTGTTGATAAATCGTGATAATACTATATTTATATGACCCTGAGGGTTTTGCCATGTGGCACGATTGAATTGGTTATTATGAAGCCATGCATATCAAGTCATAAAGTTTAAAATGAGGGATATATGAGAATATCTGGATATTTAGACACTAAGGGAAAATCACCCTCATACGAGAATGTAAGGGTGATATTTGTTAAGGTCAGGGATTTTTCAAAATGTGACCTTTTCAGGTTGGATCATGATGACATCATAATAATGTCATATCCTCCTTGCTATCGGGCTATGGTGATGTCATCATCATATTGAGAAATATGATGGATGTTTGGAAATGTGACCCTTTGAAGGTTAGGTGTATAGATGATGTCATCATCAGGGTGATCTCTTCTATATACCAAAACTAGATGACGCCAGGGTCATGTTTGCAAAGGGTGATATTTTGTAAGATGACAGATATTTAGAAATATGACCATCTGAAACATGCACTAAGATTTTGACGGGCAAACACTCTTCCTCACTTGAGTTTGACGTTTACAAATCAGGAACCCTATAGACATCGGGTGATCTTCTTAAGTTGGGGTCATCTTAACAAATATGGCTGATATTTAGAAATATGACCCTATGGGAAATATTTGGGTTGACCAAACTTTGACTTAGGATAACTTTCTATCCTTAAACAATATCAGAGTGATCCAAAAGGTAAACCTGCTTAGAAATTTGTACTCTTCTTGATTATGAGGTTTGTGATAACAAATTCTAACTTTGACAACTAACCCCTCTTTGTGATGCAAATACATAAGCAAGGGTGATACACTTGACTAACTTTTGCCAAATTGCCCAAAGCAAGAAAAGCAGCGACAAGCAGCAGCAAAAAAAGTTGGGTCCCTATTCTGCTAAGGCAAAATGGGGCATGTTGTGTAACCACACAACAACTTGCCACCAAATAAAACAACCAATTTCAAATGAATCAAGTGATGAGGTCACATTAGCACATAGTATTCTAATTCTCTCTAAGTGTAAGTATCATGACCTTCTAAATGATATCAAGTTCATGAGTGAAATAATACTAATAAGGGATCAAGTGTGTGCATATGGTTAATTATCCTCATCTTTAAAGTAAGTTGAAAGTACATGTAATTAGTGTTAAGCTACATATTTTGGGTTAATCCCTCATAGCCAACCTGGATAGAGCCTTGCTTCAAGGAGGTGTACATAGCCCCAACAAGGTTATCTTTACAATGCCCCTAAGTAGAGCCCCACTGCTAGCATGTGTTTATAGCCCCGGTAGAGTTACTTAGATGGCCTAATTTTATCCTCTTTGGATTTTAAATATTCATCTTTTTTTCATATGATATCATCATGTAAGCTCAAATATGCAAGGTGTGATCACTTGCTGATTTAGGTTGGGGATTGCAATGGTAGCAAGGGTGACCCTTTAGATTTTTCACTTAACACCTATACTAACACATTTAACAAACCCAAGGCTATTAGGTGAATCATCATGACAATCGCCTTGGTCAAGAAAGGCATCACTTATGAAAAAGATATCATAGACTTGATTAGGGATACTTCTCAGGGTGAATCACAACCTATGTTAAAATTTGTTCTCATCACTTCAATCCTAACAATTTAGTTGGTTTCTTTGAATGACAAGATGCATCATCTTGACTAACCAAAACACAACTCAACAACAACAAACAAACAGACAAGCACACAAAGTAAAAGTATACAAACAACTATACAACATATACATTATGATACAAATGACTTACATGACCCTGTTTAAGCTTGAAAGTAATGTTTGAGGAACTGCCCATTGACTGGTAATGGGACATCCTCACCAGTTAGGGTCTTAAGTCTATAGGTATTGTCTCCTAGGATCTTTGAAATTTGAAAAGGACCTATCCAAAGTTTGTCAAATTTCCCATGGTCACCTTTCCTTTCATGTGTTTTATCCCATGTGAGGACTAAATCTAAAATCCTAAAATCTTTCACTCTGGCTCTTTTATCAAACCAACATTTGACAATAGCCTGATGTTTGGCAAACTGATCAATTGCTCTATATCTTCTTTCTTCTAGGTGCATGAGCTGAAGTAATCTGACTTCTTGTTTGTTATCTATACCTAGATATTCTTGTGCAAACTGCAATGTGGGGATCTTCAAGTTGATAGGGAGAATAGGATCCACACCATACACTAATTGATAAGGAGTGTTTCCTAATGTAGCTTTCATCCTAGTTCTATCTACCCACAAGGCATACTTCAATAGGGTATTCCACTCTCTAGGTTTTTTCTCAATCAATTTCTTTATGATATTCAGTAAGTTCTTATTTGTTGACTCTGCTAAGCCATTTCCTTGGCAATAATAATTTGAAGAAAAATTCAAAATAATTCCATGATCAAAATCCCAACTAGATACTTTTAATGATGCAAAGGTAGGTCCATTATCACATACTAAAGCATATGGAACTCTATACCTGGTCACTATGTTTCTTTCCAAGAACTTGATCACATCATCTACATTGCATGTCTTGCTGCTGACTACCTTAGTCCACCTAGTACAATAATTAGTGAGTGTTAAGACATACCTATCTCCTAAAGAGGATGGAGGATTGATGGGTCATATAAAATCCATACCCCATTGGGCAAATGAATGCATCTCCATCACTGGTTGCAAAGGTTGAGCAACATATCTTTCTCGGTTAGCAGCAACCTGACAAGTGTGATAGCATTTTATATGTTCTGCAGTGTCTTTAAAGATAGTAGGCCAGTAATATCTTGCTCTTAGGATAGCATGAGTGGTAACTAAATGTGATCCATGTGCAATTCCAAAGTTATCATGTAATTCAACTAGAACTTTGTCAGTTTCTTGCCTATCCAGGCATTTGAGATATATTCCTTCATAGTTTCTTTTGAAAAGGACTCCTTTTATCATATATTTCTTGGGATCTTATTTCCAGAGCTCTCCTCTATGAGGCTTGCATCTTAGATGGACATCTTCCAATAATCAAGACCTACCTAATATCATAATACCACTCTTTATCTTCTTTGGAATTAACTACATATTGTTGACTCGTTATATTGGGATTAGTCTCAAAAATCATCTAGATTAAATCTTGTCCCCTTACTAACTTCATGGGTGTTATATCCATATCATATTCCTGGAACACTGTTATCCATTTGGCCCTCTTTTCTCTTCGCTCACTTTGCATCAGGAGCATTTTTACTACTGCATCTGGTACTACAACAATAATCTTACTTCTTAAAATGTAATGTCTAAATTTCTTGTCTACTTAGACTACATCAAGGTCTTGTCTCTCAACATCCATGTATCTAAGCTCTGCATCCTTGAATGAGTAACTCATAAAGGCTATAGGTTTTTCTTCCTTGGCTTCATTTCTTTGTGTTAGCACTGTTGCAGATGTATGTTCTGAAGAAAATGAATAAATGTAGAAATCTCTTGTATAATCTGGACTAATCAGAATAGAAGCATCAAATATGGCCTTCTTGATGTCTTCAAATGTTTCTCTTGCTTCAGGAGTCCATTCAATTTTGGCATCTTTCTTGAGCATTACATTAAGTGGTCTAACAATCTGTGCAAATCTAGTAAAGAATTTCCTAAAAAAATTTATCTTACCAAAGTAGGATTTAAGTTCTTTCTTACTTCCAGGTAGTTGCAGCTTCATGATAGATTCTACCCTAGTAGGGTCAATGATGATCCCATTCTCAGTTATCAAGTGACCATGCAATTTGCCAATTGTCACTCCAAAGATGCACTCTTGGGATGGAGTGAAATGCCATATTGTTCACACTTCTTGAGCACCCTCCTGAGGTCTTCTATATGATCCCCTCTTTTGTTTGAAAAAACTGTCAAGTCATCCATGTAAATGACAATGCATTTCCCAATCAAGCCTCTAAAGGCTATATCCATCACACGTTGAAAGGTGGCTCTAGCATTTATCAATCCAAAAGGCATGCGCCTATAAGTAAATATTCCCCACTTGGTGGTGAATGTAGTTTTCAACCTATCTATTTTATCTACCATCCCCTGGTTATACCCTGAGAAAACATCCAAGAATGACATCATCTAGGCTCCATTTACTATTTGTAAGACTTCATCCAATGAAGGTAAAGGATAGTTGTCCTTTTCAGAAGCTCTATTCAAGTTTCTGAAGTCTACACATAGCCTGATATCACCATTTTTCTTTCTTACAGGGACCAAATTTGCCACCCAAGTTGAATGCCTCACCAGAAATATGATCTTGGCATTAAGCAATTTCTTCACTTCTTCAAAGATGATGGGTTCCAACAAGGTATTAATAGGTCTTTTCTTTTGTCTAAAAGGTTTAGCATCTAGCTTCAATGGCATAGTGTGGGTGATGATTGAGGTATCATAAGTCTTCAACTCATCATAAGTCCAGGCGATAACATGGATGTAATCCTTAAGTGCTTGAGTTATCCATGCCATTTCTTCTTCTATACAAAATTTACCAATTAAGACATTCCTTACTTCTTCATTTTGTCCTATATTAATTGGTGAGTACTCTCCTCCATCAGTCTTTGGGAGATCTTTTTGTTTTAGCATATTATGTAAATCAAAAGCCTTTTCTAATTCTATCATCCCCTTGGGAATTTTATTACTTGGCAACTTTAGAATCTCTTCTTCTTCCTAGATATGATCTTCTTCATCTATGATCTAGGCATCAAACACATCTTTGTTTGATATGAAGTCCAAAATGTGTTGGTCATCATTGAATACTTGGATATTGGTGACATTATTAGGTATGGAAGGCACTGATATTAATTCAACTGAAAATCTCTTTAAAACAGAAATAGAAAATGGTTCAAAAGTACTTGCAGCATGAGCCAAGACATCTGCTCTATGATTCTATTCTCTAGGCACATGGGTGATGTTGAATGCATCAAATTCTTCTATCAAATCCGACACCCTATGTCTATAGTTAGACAACTTCTTGTAATTGCAAGAGTATATACCTCTTACTTGTCTTACCACCAATTCTGAGTCTCCATAGACATGCAGAATCTTCACTCTTTTCTTGAGTGCAAACAATAACCCATGAATTAAAGCTTCATACTCCGTCACATTATTAGTACATGGGAGTTGTAATTTATATGCTGCTAAGTAGGATTTTCCTGCTAGATCAATAAGGTCTATCCCTACCCTAGCTCCCTATTTTGATTTGGATCCATCAAACCTAAGGATCCATGGTTTATCATCTGTTAGAGGTTTAATAGGACCTTCTCTTTTCTTTTTAGCTCTGGCAACTACACCACCTGATATCCACTTTAGTTTTAGTGACTTATTCTTTGTCATTTTTAGTGAGTGACTTGTATCTGATACCTATCCCTTTTTTACCTTTGTGGTATCATCATTATCTTTACTTGATTGCATTACCATCTCTTTTTATTTATCTTTAATCATGTCTTTACTATCAACTATCTGATTTATTGAATAAATTTTCTTCTATTTATCCAATATGTGTAAGCATAATGAGCATGTAGTTTCAAAATGTGGTGTCGCATGCAATCTGCACCATCCCTCAATTAAAATATGATGCGGAGGGATCTTTTGCAACATAAGGATTTGAATCTATTTTGAAAAAAACTCTTCAAACTTGGTCAAATCGTTCCCTTTATATTCATCAGATACTTCATAATCTGACTCAATCAAACAGTCAGTTCCTGGAGTGATGTTGTCTTCATCCTTAGAAATCTTCTCAGCATACTTCAAGATCTCTTCTAAATTATGAGTATAGCTTTCATCCTAACATACATTTTCTTCTACACCTATAGATGATGAACAAGAATTAGCATCACTATAATTATCTGCATTACTTACCTCAACTGATGACAATCCTTCCTCACTACACATTCATTCTAGCTCTATCATGTTTAAGCAAGCATCACAAGTTTTCTTTGAATGTGCTTCATCATGCAAGCTACACTAGCCTTCAATCAAAATGTCTTGATTAGATATATTCAATACTTGACAATGATGCATTTCCCTAGACAAGTGTAATTCAAAATTTTTGTAATGATCAAATTCATCACAATCATCTGAACTATAATCAGACTCAATGATCGCCCTATTGTCCTAATGAACATGATCAGGGCTATGTGCATCATACATGAGGATCTCTTCTATCCTGACTATTAAGGGCCTGATGGAATAAACCCTTGGTTCAACATCTACGTACAATACCTCATTTGTGTTATTATACTCAGTGATCATGTGTTTCATGTGAGGTTTAGCATCTATCTGAATTTGATTGGGAATCCCCTTCCACAACAACCACATATGACTGAAATCTGTAGACATATATTCATTAGGTGTCTTTGACCAATCCCTGCTAAGCAACATCCCATAGGTATTAGGGATATCCACCACTTGGATGTCAATATAATATTGAATCCTTGGATCTGATGCGAACTACATGTGGATATGTGTTAACTCTCCCACTACACTTACTTCAGATTTGTCTAGTTGTGTCACCTTCTTGAGTGATTTAGCTAGATGTGACCCTAAGGCATTACAGATGGACAATGGCATCACATTAGTTGATGCACCTAAATCTACTAGACAATTATGTAGGTTCTTTCCAAACATTCTCAACATGAGTAGGAAAGGAGTTGACTCAGTTTTATCTCGATATAGGGTCATATGGGAAGTTTCAGTAGCCTATACAGTAGCTGGGACTTTGTGTTTGATATTGTTATCTTTAGCAACATGATCTTTGTTTGTGTTATAGTTAGGATTATGAGCATGACTATCTTCTTTTGGTTTAGGCTCATCTAAGGATTTCATGAAAGCCTTCTTGATGGTTGGGGTCTTTAGCAGTTCAAACAATGACAAGCTGATCTTAACTCTTTTCATCTCCTCTACTAAGTATGTAACTAATTTGTCATACTCAGAAGATTGATTATTAGATTTCAGCATGGTGTTCTACGATGTAAAATACTGAGCATTACCCTTAGGAATACAAGGATTATTGTTGGCTTTAGGATCTGGGAGAGTATTGAAGTTATTAGGAGGTAATAGCATGGTCAAGGGACTAGAAGGTCTGTTAGGATTACTCTTGAGGTTTTTAATTATGTATACCTTGGTACTGCTATTGATAGGCATGAACTTCTTCATGCTTCACTGCTGGTTCATTTTCATCTTTGAATGGAAACACATAGTTTATTTCAAATACCAAGGTGGATTCCTCAATGCTAATGTGTAATTATCTTGAAGTAAGGTTGTTTGGTGCTGAGGGCGATTTGCATAACTCTCTAACACAAGAGTAGTATCATATCCACAAGGCACAATCTCATTTCGTTCAATGAAAGGAGGATTACTTGCAGTATTAGACACTTCAACCTGAAAAATGAAAGCTGCTATTTTGAACTAAGGACAATCTAGCTTAGCATGTGCATTGGTGTTATGTATCCTACACCAATTTGTAAGGGCTGCCTCTACTAGGTTCACTCTAGTGATTTGTTTTGGTTCATTGGGAGGTTGATTGTTTAAGGGTGATGGCAAAGAACCATTGTTTGTCCTAGTATTCCACACTCTAGATTGTCTAGGTACATTATTGTTATTTCTATTGTTATTGTTATAGTTCCTGTCATTATTGTATCCTCTGTTAGGATATCCTGATCTATCATTGTTATATCCTCTATTTTGATTTGACTGAGAATAAAAGTTATGATCTCTCAAATGTGTAATTTTTGTTGTTAACTTCCTCAGTTGTGTAGACATTTCTTTGATATCTTTATTCTCCTCTTAAACTTTGGCTACTACATTCTCTTGTTGTGGCTTAAAGAAAGAAGAACCATTATTATTATTTTTCCCTACATCCTAGGATGTTTGAGCATGTCCTAGATATTGCACTATCTGACCATTTCCATTTGGAGGAAGTGTGATGCTAAGTGGAGGTACTTGTAAAGGACTAGGCATTGCAACTAGAGGCATCATAGCTCCATTGTTCTATTGCTGAGTAGGATATGGAAGATATGAAGGATAGGAGGGGAATGCTATGTTTGGTGTTGGAATAGGGATCTGTTGCTGATTAACTTTTATAGCTTCCTTAAAAGCTCCTGATAAAGTTGTGACACCAGGATGTGTTCTTCTGTTGAACATAGAAGTTAAGGGATCTAAGGCTGAGTATATATACTCCTAGCTACCTCATCTGCTACATTATATGGAGCCACTAGCTTGGAATACATCTTCTGAAATCTAGCATTGAAGTTTGAAATAGGCTCCCCTTCAAATCTCTTGACTATGGCAAAGATATGATAATTCATTGAGGGATCTATAGGTATCTTAAATCCATCCTTAAAAGCTTTCTCTAAAGTAGCCCATGAACCAATTGAGGCTTGACCAAGGCTAATATACCAATTGTATGCTTCCTCTCCCAAGGAGTATGGAAATAATTTGCATACCACATCTTGATGCTCAATCCTTGCTCTACAACAAGCTTCTTTAAAGGTTCTGATATGATCTTCTGCATCTTGATATGGATGATATTTTGAATAGATCTTGTTAGGATTTTTAGGTAAAGGATGATATGCAGTGAAAGTTAAGGGTGAGTTAGCAGCAAAGAATGACATTCTGACTGGTGGTTGTTGGACTAGAGGTGTAATTGGTGACCCTACAATACATCTTGATGAAGATCCTAAACCACCTGAGTTAGGAGTATGATGAATATCTATGGTACGAGTTCTCAGTCCATGAATGGGTAATTCCTCAAAAATTCCAACGGATCTGGACTTGGTATTAGGCCTGAGAGCTAGGATTCTAACAACTTATGACAAAATATGGAAATTTAACCTAGTTTATGTAAAGATCAAAATAACTAACTGAGCAAAGGTGTTATCTCTATTCAAGACTTAGTATCTACTAGATATTTATGTGATATTTACATCGATCATGCAAATATGTGTAAAAATCAAGTTTCTAGACTTGGATATAAGGATATCTGACTATATAGACAAATCAACACAAGAAACTCACAGGAAAACACCAAACAAGGACCAAACCTTCAAAGATTTCAAGGATTGACATTAAATCCTAGAATGTTTATGCTCAATTCTAAAATATTTATGATCAATCAAACTCAAAATAGTAGAATACAAGTAAATCTTTGTGTAAACACTCAAAGCATAAGCAACTATGATGAGCTTTGAGAAGATTACCTTGTACAGATGCAATAAAACATGTATGCAACCAATTCACTTACCAGACAAGAGACAAGGCCCTCCTTCTAGCACCAATTTATGTTGATGATGATTGTTAGTCATAACAACATGCATAAAAATTTGTACAACAAACCTTTATTATCTTGAAAAGTATGATCAATTTGGAACAAACTGATGACTCTAAGTCTCTGTTGATTAGGTCATGATCTTCTGACATTACTCAGAGGCTGATGTGACATGTTATTTTCCATTTCAAGGGACCTTACACTATTTATCCTATGAATTGTTGTCTGTATATTCAATTCTGCACCTGGTTCCTATAAATTTACTTCACAAACAAGGTTATTTCCACTATATTCAACAAATGATGACTATATTTATAAGTTTGATCAATTCTTCTAAACATTAGTTATCATGAAATTGTTTTTACTTTTGCAATATGTATTTAACTAAATAATGTGCCTACAAGCATATATTTGCATGTTTATCATTGATAGTCATATGTATTTGCATGATATTTATCATTTTGACATGCTTTCAATCAAAATATACTCTCTATGTTCAATTATTTACGAGTTATAGGCATATTTCATGTTTATTTGCTTTAGATTGTCGATTAATTGCAATTGTGAAGGTGATTTGTAATGAAATTAAAAAAAAACTTATAGAATACTTCTAGATCCAATGAACCTTCAGCTACTAATTCACATACATTCCAGATACTTTCATGAAAGGAAGGAATCAAACCATAATTTCACTAGGATGTTCCACAACTAGGTATGGTTGATGCTAACTTCAAAGGAATAAAGAATGAATACAACACATGCAGGCTGATAAGCATTGCAAGGGACGCAGCTAATCAATGCATATATCAAGAATTCATCCACTCATTACTTAAGATTTACAATTAATTGCAATCAAAATAGCTTCTCTTTCATTAAGTATGCAAAAAGACAAGTACATTCACAATGAGCTTTGAAATTAGTCTTGAGAACTTCAACAATCTAACTTCAATTAAGTTTCTAATGATGTTCAATGTGCATTCCATCTCCTTTTATAGAAGAAGGAGAGGATGTGGTTACAAGTGATCAACATTCAAGATTTGTCAATCTAAAATCTACGATCAATATTCATTCTTTGACTAGGTCAACACCTGTAGATGTGGCACAAGTTGCCAGCTGGCAAGTATCTAGTAGAACTCAATCCTTTTTGTTATCTAATTGTGCATATGACTCTGTCATCATGCATCTCTGTTTACCCTTCATCTTCTACCTCTTCTTCATTTCCATCTTCTTCATTTATATCCTCTTATTCTTCGTCATCTCCATCATCATCACTATCATCTTCGTGAAGATCACCCTTTATATGCACTTTTATCATTTCCATGATGGATTCATATAGTTGCACTATTATTTTTGCTTCACCTCCATCTTGAATTTTGGCCTTTACCACAGCATGTTTGTGAGAATGAAACTTTGCTTGAAGAGCATTCCATTTTCCTTTCTTGTTGTTCAATATCTCGTTATATGTCTCTACTTTAGCTTTCATTCTCATGGCCTTGTTTATCACATCCTCTGTCAAGTGATGAAGGGGATCTTCTATGGCTTGCTTAAAATTATTCTGGAAGGCTTGGACATCAAAATCAGTATCCTGATTTTCTATCTTTCCCTCTACTTTGTCCTCTAAAGCCTCCAGGGTATTTATTTCCTCTACCATAAGATCATGTAACTTAACACTTATGTTTCTAAGCTTTCTATTGTATCCCTTCAATATATCACATTCAAATTTGATGTCCTCATAACCAAATTCCTAGCAATTGTGCAGTGTTATTATCCCATATGTTATTATCCATAAGTATCTTCATGTCAATCCTCCTCATTTCACCTAAAGCATCCTGATGCTTCTCTAGCTTAAAAGACCTTCTCCCCACCTCATTCTATAGCTTGTCTACTTTACTCTTCAGAGTACTAAGAGCATTCTAGTTTGATAGGGAGGTTTTAACTACATTTTATGCTTCAAAATCAAAAGAGACAAACCAATTATCCACTAATTGAGCCATATGCTTCATATGATCTAACCCTGTCATCTCATCTTGAGATATGATTGTAAGTGGAGTGGTTGCACTGAGTAGTGTATTCTTAGGGTCAATTAGCCCCTTAATAAATGAATTTAATTGAGCAATGTGCTCCTTATGTTGTTTGTTCTTATCCTTCTCTTTCTTCACACTTTTCAATAAGAAGTCAATACTATCCTTGGCTTCTTGGCCTTCTTGCTCCTCGGTAGGAAAGCCTAGATCAATGTCAGTTATTTGGAAATCCTCTATACTCATTTTACCTTTCTCCTTTTCTACCATGGGAAGTGCCACCTAAGGTGTTCTCCTACCAATGGTAGGATCTCTTCTTATTGCAAAAGTTTGGATTGCCTTCCTCTTGGGCTTCTTCATGCTTGCTGAAAACAGTGTAGAAACATCAAATTCATGTACCTCATCTAGCTGTTGTAGATTTATTTCTTGCTGTAGCTAGTATGGAACATCACCCCTAGGCTCTTGTTGATCAATTTGCTCATTTTGAGCATCCTGAGACTTTGTGTTATGCACTACCCTTGGTGGTAAATTCTCTTTCTTTTGTTCTTCTTCGTGCACTTTATCTTGAGGTATCTCTTATTGAGGGGGAGGTTCTTGTAATATGTGTACATTTTGATCATGTACCTCCTCTTGCAATTTATCTTCATGTGGATCCTGAACATTTTGATTTTGTTCATCATGTGGCACTTGGTCTTCATGAGAAGATCATGCATTTTGACCTTGGGAATCACCCCGATCACCCTCGATTACATTTTCTATGCTAACCATTGTCTTGTGCCAGACTTTGTTCCTCTCATTTTGAGGTGTTTATTTCTCTTTGTTCTTGAATATTATCAAGTTCCTTTTCTTTTTCTTTGATCTCTCTTTCAGGTGCTGGTACTGGGTTATCATCCTGATCTATATTTTTATCAAGTACCTCTTCATTATGTTGATCACTTTTATCAGGCATCTCCTGATCACCCTCCATTTAAACATTAGTTTCTATCTTTTATTGTTCTAGAGGTGCATTACTTTGCCCTTTATTTTGATCAGGCACATTCTTATCAACCTCTTCATGTATATTGACCTCCCCTTTCTTAGGTTCTAGAGGTGGATCATTATCTCTGTTTTGGCCTCCATTACCCTGATAGGCCAAGTCTATCACCGCAGGGCTAGTAACTTGATCAACCAACTTGGTAAACCCTATCTATTGAGCCACATCCTCAGGGTCATCTTCTTCAACCTCCTCTGTCCTGACTTGCTACTAATGAGTTTCCTTTTGGACCTTAGGGGTTCCCTAAGGAGTCATCTTTGTATTAGCTACTAAGGTTTCCATCCTTTGTGCAGCAACATCACTAACCACTTCATCATCTGATAAGTATACTATGTCATCTAGTGAAAAAGGTGGCTCTTTCCTTGCCTTGTGTCTCTCTTCCCTTTGCTCTTCTACTTTCTTTGTTTTAAATTTAATAATATTTGGAATTGGAACATCATGTTGCAGCTCCTTCATGAAACATGGACCACCCACACCCCTCAATATAATAGGATCAACATTCACATTTCCTCTCATTGTAGTTTTTTGCTTCTTTTGGGGTGGTGTCTGCTACACTTTCCTCCTTTTCTTCTTTGTTATTAATAGATCGTCATCTCAAGTTTCTTCATCTAAAGGCTCCTTTTTCAATGGATTTTCTTCCAATGGTTCATCTTCCAATAATTCTTCATCCATTGGTTCCTCTATAATCACGGGAGTAGGCTTTGTGACCTTCCTCTTTTGTTTGGAAGGAGTATGAGGTGATGTAGCCACAGATGTAGATGTAGATGCCACACCCCCCTTTAGTTGAAGTCTTTTAACAATTACTCCTCCTTGTGCAGGAACAGCCTTCTTATTCTTACCTTGCTTCTTTTGTTCTTCAGCTGGTAACCTTTCTCCATTGGATTTTCTCTTCTCAATGAGGAAATCATCATATTCCTCCTCAGATAATTCCTGTCTTTTCTTCTTGGTATCCACAGTGAGGGCTACACCCCTCTTCTTCAACTTCATGACCTCAGCATCTACCCAACTTTGGATCAGTTTGATAACTTTTTGCATAATTTGATCAAATGAAGTTACCTCTGGCTGAGTCAGATCAGGAGCTCAGATAGTTTCATTATATATTTTCTTGTCCTCATACTCACTTGACATAATATTTCCATCATCTTTGTGCAACTGCACTGGGACTGGTATGCAATCAAACGTGTGAATTTGGTTGAGAGTGAACCTCTAATATGTCCTTCTCTTGACTTCATTCTGATCATCACAATTAGACCAGTAGTCCTTAAGGTGCTTTTGATGTACTTTCTTCTTTAGTAATTTGTGCATCATGCCATATGGGTCATATGGCCTAGCTATTAAAAATGGTTACAAGTGCATTAACTTTACTCATCCTTTTGCATCCTTGATACTTTGTTTATCAGGGCATATGTACCAACCAATGAAGATTGGAAACAACACATGTGGAATCTTTCCTTTCTCTTTATGAGCCTCAACTGAGGTTAATAACTACCTAGCAAACTCCATTAAAATGACCCTGTCATTGGGGTATTTGGGTAGCATGAGGGGATGCCCTTCAAAGCCTTCTATTCTCATGTATGAGAATTTACAGAACTAGATAAACCAAGCTCCATGTTTATATATCATAGCTTGAGCTTCCATACTTAACCTTTTCAATTTGTCTTCTTCCATAGACCTAACAAGATGCATAGAAAAGGAATCATTTACCAATTTGTAGTTTTTTAGGGACTCTCTCCTGCCCAATTGTGGATAATGCTCCCATATGTTTACATCACCAGGATTTTTTCTGAGCTTGCCCACTATTTGCAACCCATTGAAAGTTCCTCTAAAAACACAAGCATACACAACATAAGACATTATATGGAACATACACATCTAACTGCCTAGCCTCCCCATTCCTTCATCTAGACTATCACTTATGATTTTAGCCCAGAGAGGCATCTCATCTGAATACTCCACCATCCAGATGATTCCATACATCCATTTTTTAAAGTTGCCAGCATGTTGTCTTCTTGTCATCCTAGTTAGCATGACCATCATGTATTGATACTCCTCAGCAAAATCAAACTTAAACAAGTACATTGGTAGTTTAGTTGAGGCCTTATATGTGCTTCTCTTGGATCTCCACTGGTACATGATCCTCCTGGCCTCTTTCTCATTACCACAATATTCTTTTTCTAGCTTGCTCAAGCTCAGTTTGACCACATTAACTCCTACAGGCAAATTGAATGCGACAATGATGCCCTTAGTTGAGAAATCTGCATATACCCTGCCATGTTTCTCCACTTCTCATGTTTCAGGGTTATAATTTCATGCACATTCAACCACTATCTCATTACCCTCCATGGTGTATGGAAATCCTACAGCATGCCACATCCCTATGGAATATATTCTCTGAAGTATAGGGTTTCCACTCCCATTGTCTAATCTTGTAGTCCATGCATCCAAGTCTATACTTCCTTGGTGTGTGTCATTTATCATACCATATCTGAATTCTACCCCTTCAGGCTATATGAACATGGCCTTTAGAAATTTTGTTTCAGACCTATTCCTTCTAGCTTCCATTAGATCTCGTGATAACACCATGCATTTCTTACCCTAATATGTTTGTATTCAATAGGGTTAAAGGATCACACATATTCTATAGCAGCAATTTCACTATTCCAGCTCATTTCATGCATCATCATGTTTATTGACTCAGTGAAAACCATCTTTTACCTCACGATTTACCATAAATGACAAAAGACAGGGTTTCAATTACATACCTAATAAGCACTTTCCCCTTTTGATAGTATAAGTGATGACAGGATGAGGGTGATTACATTGTGTTTTCTATTCTTTGTTCCATTTGCAAGTGCAAGTTCATGTCATTTATAGGTGATGGTGATGCCTTCACTTTCAGAGCTCTGTACTTTTCACTTTAACTTAGGGTAAATGTAAATAAACCCCTCAAATCACTTTTAAACTGATCATTATGACAAATTAGGCTGTGTTTAGTCCTTTTACTTAGGTCCGTCAATCAATACATGACGCTCGTGGATGCTACCAAGTGTCAAGTTTACATTTGAAATTGGAGGGCGCGACCTACCGTTAGGTTCATATGAAATGCGGGAGGGTGATTTGTTAGAAGATTAGGTATATTTTAAAATATGATCCTCCATTGAACACGTGAAGGTGATATAGTCATATGGTCAACCTTTTAATCTACAAGCAAGATCAGGTCACAATATGCATTTGTTAATAAATCATAATAATACTATATTCATATGACCCCAAGGGTTTTACCACGTGGCATGATTGAATTGGTTATTACAAAGCTGGGCATATCAGGTCATAAAGTTCAAAATGAGGGATATATGAGAATATCTAGATATTTAGACACTAAGGGAAAATCACCCTCATACGAGACTGTAAGGGTGATACTTGTTAAGGTCAGGGATATTTCAAAATGTGACCTTTTCAGGTTGGATCATGATGACATGATCATAATGTCATATCCTCCTCATTATTGGGCTATGGTGATGTCATCATCATATTGAGAAATATGACAGATGTTTGGAAATGTGACCCTTTGAAGGTTAGGTGTATTGATGACATCATCATCAGGGTGATCTCTTCTATATACCAAAATTGGATGACGTCAGGGTCATGTTTTCAAAGGGCGATATTTTGTAAGATGATGGATATTCAGAAATATGACCTTTCGAAACATGCACTAAGATTTTGACGGGCAAACACTCTTCCTCACTTGAGTTTGACTTTTGTGAATCGGGAACCCTATAGACATCGGGTGATCTTCCTAAGTCAGGGTCATCTTAACAAATATAACTAATATCCATAAATAGGACCCTATGGGAAATATCTGGGTTGACCAAACTTTGACTTAGGATAACTTTATATCCTTAAACAATATCAGAGTGATCCAAAAGGAAAACCTGCTTAGAAATTTGTACTCTTCCTGATTATGAGGTTTGTGATAACAAATTCAAACTTTGACAACTGACCCCTCTTTATGATGCACATGCATAAGCAAGGGTGATACACTTGATTGACTTTTGCCAAACTGCCCAAAGCAAGGAAAGCAGCAACAACCAACAACAAAAAAAGTTGGGTCCCTATTTTGCTAAGGCAAAATGGGGCATGTTGTGTAACCACACAACAATTCTCTCTCATAGAACTCCTCAAGATGCACAACTGTCTTGTGACATCACCTTTTGACACCACCTTGAGACAACTTATAACACATTTTGTCCTAGGACCCTTCCATAACCCTTCCATCATCATGTTAGTTAAATAAATTATATTTATTTAATTAATCCCATTTATCCTCCCATTAGCCAATTAATTAAGTAAATTATATTTATTTAATTAATTTTCATCTTTCCTGTATCATCTAATTTAAATAAATAAAATATTTATTTAAATTAACCCTCACCACATAATTTAAATAATTTTATTATTTAAATTATTTGTCACACTACCCTATCTTCAACCAATTACCACCTTCATTAAATGAAGTGATCTAAAATTAAATAACCTTTAAATCCTAGCCATCCACATCTTCTAATCTCAACCATTCATCCTTGCTTCATCTCACTTAATCCTAGCCATTCATCACTAATCTAATCCTAGCCATCCATTCCTATACCTCATCTCCTATAAATCAAGCCTCAACTAACTCATTTGATCATCCACATTCTAAGTATCTCCATGTTGTCAAACTCATTCTAGCTCTTCCATTATTATACATCATATATTTGTTGGCAACATAGTCAAGAGACACTGCTGATTAGGTAATGTTGTCATTGATGGAAACAAGGAAAACAGAGCATGATGGAGCTAAGGATGATTGGGAACTCAACTTAGAACAACCTGCATACAAGGATCTGGTCTGGACACAAAAGACTAAGGCAGAATGGCTAAGTACTAACAACACAAAGTTAGTAGTAGAGACTCAAGTGGCATTCCTCCACATTTGATGGTCAAGGTATGTGGTTCAGGTATGTTATTTAGGATTTTTTGGAGGTACTGTGTTTAAGATTACAAGTCTTGATGACTTCCAGAAGATAAGTAGTAATTGGTCTAAGTCTAGGTGAACAAAATTAAGACATAAGCAGTACACAATGTCTAAGAAAAAGGGTCTGCATTCCTTCACAGTTTCATAATTTGTCTTGTGGTTCTAGAGGTATGATCTATGATGAGTGAAGATCCTCTGATATGGACTTAAGTAGGTCTTATGGTCCACAGTCAAAGATGTTGTCTGACAGTTGAACTGGACTAGTAAACAATTTGTGAATAAGACCGACATAATAGTATGATGTGTGTGTAGTAAAGTTTTGGTGTTTGAAACTTAATCCTAAGTGGTAAAATAGTTGGGGCTGACATGTGTGATGATGTTTAAAATAGTAAAGTTTTGGTGTTTGGGAAATAAATTTGGCCAACAGAGCACATAATGCATGACTACATGATACACTTTATTAGGCTGACCTAATATGAAGATTTTGTTTGTTGCGGATATATATATGGGATTGATTTTGGTAGTTGTGAGTGCATGAAGTGAATATGAATGTGTGTAGAATGTGAACAATAGAGTAGGAAACAAAAAGCAGAAAAATAGAGATCCTGTCTAATGTAAAAGTAGTGCAGTGAAACAGAATAGTCAAGATGAAAAGTTTTGAGACAATATTTTGAGCATACATTGAAGCCACATTCATGCATGTGTACATGCAATCCAAGCAATTCATTTTGGCAGTGAGCTATCTCCTTCTTTCTTCCTTTCTTTTCTCTTAGAAGTGAGCCTTTGTGCAGTGATTACTTCTTCATAGGGCAGTGAGCCCTGAGGTAGTGAGCCTTCTTGTAATTCAATATTGTGCTATCTTAATATATTGTGAGCTAACACTCACCAGGGTTTTTCCCTTTTTGGGTTTTCCACGTAAAAATCCTGGTCTCCATGTGTTATGTCTTTATGGTTGATGTTCTTATTCTTATTCTACTTTCATGCTATTGATTTTAGAAATTAGATAAATAAACTTGTTAAGAAGTGGTTTTGTGGAATACTGATTCACCCCCCCTCTCAGTATTCCTTATATTCAACAATTGGTATCAGAGAAAGGTTCCTTGGAAGAAGCTAGAAGATTACTCATGGCCACTAGAAGATTTGGAAATCTCTCAAATAATATTGAACTAGAGGCAAATCTTATTGATCTTAAAAAATCTAAAGCAAAAATCAGAGATCTGAAGGATAACATTTAAGAAGCTGATGAATGCATTCTAAAGCTAAAAGAACAGGTCAAGAAATTCAAAGAAAAATACAAAGATGTTAGTGAACAATTGATATCAGCAAATAAGACCCTGGATGACTTGAGAGTGGAAGTCATAGAAAGAGCTAAAGTAGAAGAAGATTTAAATCTGATGGTAAAAATCAAGATAGAAGAATGTGTCAAACTAGAAAAAGAAGTGAGCCTACAAATAGACTTGGAAAAAGCCAAGAGCTATGAAGAAAAGTTCAAGATAAGTTTTACAAAACTTGATGAGATGATTGCTAGTCAAAAGAGTTTAGATGACAAGCAAGGATTAGGAGTTGAGAAAGGAGAAAGTTCAAATTTAGGTCAAGAAAACTTTTAGATGAAGCAAAACAAAGGGAACCAATTCAGAAATCAAAGAAGAAGACCTAGAAGACATCCAGTCAGATAGCTAAATGCTCAAAGGTACCCATCTTTCAATGGCCATTGTTTTAATTGCAATAAGTTTGGTCATAAAGCTACTCAGTGCAGGAGTAGAATAAATCAGAATGTTCCATCATTCTCTAGTCAATGTTTCAATTGCAAGAAAATTAGTCATAGATCAAATGAATGCAAAAGTCTGGTAAGAAATGGATCTTACATTGCAAGAAATACTCAATCATTCAATGGAAAGTGTTTTGCTTGCAATAGATTTGGACACATGGCTAATCAATGCAGATCAAGGATGAATTCATTCATTCAGAAGGAATCAAGGATAGGGAAGTATTGTTTTATATAATTGCAACAAGCTTGGTCATATAGAAAACTTTTGTAGAGCACAAACGTGAAAAAAAACTACTATGCTGAAGAAAGGAAAACAGAGCAGAGGAATGATAAGGGAAAGGAAAAGGTTGATCTAGCTAAAACAAAGAAGGAAATGAGAAAGATCTAGATCAAGAAAGATGTGATTGAAGTCAAGGATGAATCCGCACCAACATCTGGTGGAGATACTTCCTCCAAGATGTAAATTTGTGAGCTCTGGCTTAGGGGGAGTTGCAATGAAAATCTTAATCCCCTAGCCAGATTGTCAGTGCTGGAATCCAGCATGAGGATATAATGAAAAGATGCATATGATAGATCTTTTGAAAGAAATTCTCAAAAAAAAGGTTCAAGTATGAAATATTGCGGAGCAATCCTAATAGACTACATTCTACAGAAATGTGTTTGACAACTTTTTAATAGGAGCATTTATGGCAATGAAGTCAAAAATTAGAAAGGGGCTCATTCAACGGAAAATTCATTTTGCATTCAAAGTGTTGAAGTGTCTAAGGCAAATTGAAGCAAAATTCCAAGTGACTCAGTAATTTCCAAAGAAAATTAATACAAGACCAAAGAAAACCCTAATTCAGCGAAAAAAGGTATTTTTCAAACTTGAAACCCTACTATGAATTTATTTAAAAAATGGCAACATGACATGTGATTGATATAACTGAAAGAGCAAGGTAAAAATTCAAAAAGCATCCATACAAATCAACAGAGGTTGATCCAAATGGTGCATTTCCAGAGATTTAGTTTGGTGTGATGCATGCTGAAGATGTTAGGGCTTACATTCATGTTGCCTTAGAAGAGCATGGTGACAACATATTTTTAGACCTATATCAGAATCATCTAAGTGGTGGTCAATTTGAGCTAAAAGAAGAATACAAATCTTTGGAGGAGAAGAAATTCATTCAATATAAATACTTTCCTACATTTGCAAAAGATGAGTGGGTTTGGTATGTCTTGAGAAGAATCCACGATGAATTCATGTGGTTGGGGTAGCCCTTCAAGATCACAAAGGATGCAATTAGGGCTGTGACTAGATTAAATTCCACCGGTGTAGTTCCTATATTGAAGGCAGTAAAGAATGATACTGTAATGAAAGCCACTAGAGCTAAGTTTGACAAAAAACACTAACAGTCAATGACATTGAAGACCATGTGGTAAGATTTGTGTCCATGGTTATTGGGTGCAAAGTCTACTTCTCAAACTGGGAAAATTCAATCTCTGCTACTACAATCTACACATCATTTGAGATGGTTAAAGAATATGTGGAGTATGATCTTTGTGAATTACTTCATCAGCAGCTAATAGAAAATTTAAGGAAGACCAAAGAGAAAAAATATTCATTCAAGTATGGTACTCTGATTATCTATTTGTTTTTCTACTTCATGCATGAATTGCCAAAGATGAAGAACTTGTTCTGGTTAAATAGTCAACCAGTTTCTTTACAAATTAGATATCATTTAAGTAGTATTGGAAGCTATGATGAACATAATACAACACTATGGGGCTATTTCAAGAACTTCTAGACAATGATGCAATCAAGAGAAAGAATTCCAAAAGAAATTGTGGAAAAATACAAGAATGACATATGCTTCATTGTAACCAAAGACCAATGCATGATGGAGGTTGTTCAGCCTAGAACTATTTGGGTTATGCCAATGGGCTATGAAGTAGATGGATCAATATTGGATAACTATGCACAACACATGCTAAGCAAGCCCCAGGACCCTAAAGAGGAAAGATTTGGAACTTATGAGGAATTGTTTAGAAAAGTACATGTTGAGGTAAGAAAACCTAAAATTTCAAGAAAGGCCTAGAAGATGGTAGAAGATTATGCTCTAAAAAGGGGTTTCACCAAAACACAAATCAAAGAGACAAGAGAAAAGACACAAGCAGAGAGAGAAGCAAAAGAAAGGAAGGAAAGCAAATCGGTTAAGGCTCCAGAAGAGCCTAAGAGGCAACTAGAAAACCCAACAACAACGAAAAGAAGAACTAGAAGTTCTACTTCCACAGGAATTGCATCTGTGTCCTCTGGCCCCACACCCTCTACAAGTATGGAAACCCGTGCAACTAGCCACAAGAGATAGAAAACCAAAGGTCGTAGAATGTATGTTAGTATAGCAGTAGATGAGGAAGAGACTGAGTCAGATAAAGAAGTAAAGAAAATGAAAATTGAAGTCACCAAAGCCTTCGGGAGTAGCAAGAAGAAATATTTTGGTAAAATAAAAGCTAAGAAAAGGCTAGAGCAAGATGAGTATGAGATAGGTGAACCCACTATAAATCTTGAGGATGTCCTAAAAGCTATAATTATTGATGGAAATTTAAAGCCCGTAGCCCAACTGTATGATGAGTATAATGATCTAGACAAAAGAATTATTAAGACTATTGTTGTTAGATATCTGGACATCTACAACAAGGCCCTTATTGAGACCATTACTGATCTTCCAGACACCTTGGGTAGTATTATGTCTGCAAGAAAAGAAGCAGCTATGGCAAAAAGCATTGAACTCCATGAGCACACACTGATAACGTTATGTCCGAAGATCTCTCCTGAAGACAAAATAGCAATCTCCAAAGCACTCAGCAAGGAGTTCAAACCAAAGAAGAGGATGAATACTCTCATGTCAGATGACATTGAGAAAGTAGTAAAAGAGACTGAGGAAATCACTTTAAGAGTGCTCAAGGAATTTCATCTCCCAACAATATATGATAGTGATGAAACAAATGTTGGAGATGATACATTTGTTTTGGAAGTGAATTTGAACCAAGTGGCTAAAGAGAAGGAAGCACCTACTACATTTATTGAGACTAGTCTCCCTTTGGAACATCCAACAAGTGACAAGATGGGAATGGAGAAGACTGAGAAGATAGATAAGACCAATGATCAAGAAGAGAAATTGTTAGGATTAGCCAGCAGAAGATATCAATTAAATGCAAATAAAGATTAAATAGAGGAATGAAAAATACACAAAAATAATAACAAGAGAGACAAGTTTTAACGTGGTTCACCCAAACTTAAGCTACATCCACCAACAAAGAGTCCATTATTATTATCTAGTAAATCAAATTGATTACATCCAGCAATCCTTGCAACTCAATACCACTGCAAAATGCTACAATACATTAATAAAAAACCCTAACCTTGTGTTTCTTTTATCAAGCCTTATGTCAGTTATAAAAATAGGGTTTTTTTATGTCGACCAATAGAAAAATAACTCCTAATGCCTTAATAAAATAATAAAAAATCATTGGAGGTTTTGGGGGTGCTGCCCCTTGACCCCACCTTGTATCGCGACAGGGAGTGCGGTAGGGGCACTTCCCCTAGACCCCGCAAGGGATGCTGCTCCTTGACCCCATCTTGGGGGCACCACCCCCAAACCCCCGCAAGGGGTGCTGCCACTTGACCTCATTAAATAATTTGGGGGGAAACTGCGCTGATAAAAGTGGAGTAAATTTAACCTCTGAGTTTGATTAGGCTCCATCTAACAACATAAATAGGATAAGGAAATGCCTGCACCGGAACAAAAGGATGGTGCAAATGAAGCTATGGATTTAGATCCTCCAGAACTAAACCAAGAAGAAGAAGAAGTCTTTGGTATAGCAAGAGACACTGTGGAGTCAATCAAAGAACTTTTGGAAAAAGAGAAATAGGTCCTTGATGAGCTAAAATTTTTGCAAGGACCAATAAACCTAGACTTAATATCCCCAGTACATAAATTTAAACTGGTATCAATTGTGTAGGCAAAGGCACATGAAGAAATTTTGAAGTCTCACATACAGGAAAATGAATTGATTGGTGAAGCATCTAGCATTTTGGAGAAGTTGATGCCATCATATCAAAAGGACACCTCTTTGTCTTCAATAAGTCAACTAAAAGGATTCATAAATTTTGTAAGTGAGCATTTTGAATCTTTTAAAAAATCTACTGAGACAAAAGTGAGACAAGAATTTGATGAGAAAAGATTAAATGAATTGAAGACTATGATAGTAAATGAAAAATCTCTAATAGACAATAAAATGAAAGGCATACAGAGTGTTATCAAAGAAGAAAGTGACATGTACAAATTTTGTCTATCTTGGTTGGTAACCACAAAAGAGCTAGAAGAAAAGGTAAAGGATCTAAAACTGCAACTAATAAATATTTCTAAATCATTTGATCTAGTAGCCAAGTTGGTGAGCAACAAAGAAATACAAGTAATTAATATTCATAATGAGTTAAATGATCTTGTAAATAAGAGGGATTAGATGCAAAATAAAATGTGTCAATTGAGAGGACTAATTAGTCCCAAGTTAGACTTAATGATTAGCATTGTAGTAGAAGCATAGGCAGCTTTGCAAAAAGACACATCCTCTTATGTGCAAAAGATAGAAGAAATAGTATTTTTGATAAATGGTCACATCCAAATTTTGGAAAGAGAAAAGAATTGATGGGATGAAGAGATTACACAATTAAAGTTTGTGTATAAGGATATTTTTTCACTAACAACTAATTGAGTTAAAGTTTGTATGTGTACATATGCGGCAGAGTATGAAGATTTTTGTAGTTTTGGTCCATTTTTTACTCTTGTACATACATCTTTGCCTTTGATGTCAAAGGGGGAGAAGCAGACTAGTGAAAAATGGGCAAACTCCTTAGGGGAGAAGAAATATAGAGTAAGGGGGAGTAGATGCACATTTTTCACTAAGTGTTGCCATCAATGCCAAAGGGGGAGATTGTTGGCAACATAGTCAAGAGACACTACTGATTGGGTAATGTTGTCATTTATGGAAAGAAGGAAAACAAAGCATGATGGAGCTAAGGATGATTGGGAACTCAACTTGGAACAGACTGCATACAAGGATCTGGTCCGGACACAAAAGACTAAGGTAGAATGGCTAAGTACTGACAACACGGAGTTAGTAGCAGAGACTCAAGTGGTATTCCTCCATAGTTGATGGTCAAGGTATGCAGTTTAGGTATGTCATTCAAGATTGGTTGGAGGTACTATTTTCAAGATTACAAGTCCTGATGACTTCTAGAAGTTAAGTAGTAATTAGTCTAATCTGGGTGAACAGAACTAAGACATGAGTAGTGCACAGTGTTTGAGAAAAAGGGTATGCATTCCTCCACAGTTGTATAATTTGTCTTGTGGTTGTGGAGGTATGATCTACCATGAGTGAAGAGCCTCTGATATGGATTTGAGTAGTTCTTATGGTCTGTAGTTGAAGATGTTGTCTGACAATTAAATTGAACTAGTAAACAGTCTGTGAATAAGACTGACATAATAGTATGATGTGTGTGTGGTAAAGTTTTGGTGTTTGAAACTTAATCCTAAGTGGTAAAATAGTTGGGGCTGACATGTGTGATGATCTTTCAAATATTGTTTGGGTCTGCCATAGATTTTGGGAAATAAATTTGGCCGACAGAGTACATAATGCATGACTACACGGTACACTTTATTAGGCTGACCTAATATGAAGATTTTGTTTGTTCCGGATATATATATGGGATTGATTTCAGTATTTGTGAGTGTGTGAAGTGGATATGAATCTATGTAGAATGTGAATAGTAGAGTAGGCAACAAAAAGTAGAAAAAGAGAGATCGTGTCTAATGTAAAACCAGAGCAGTGAAACAAAGTAGTCAAGATGAAAAGTTTTGAGACAGTATTTTGAGCATACATTGAAGTTGCATTTATGCATGTGCAGATGCAATCCAAGCAGTTCATTTTGGTAGTGAGCCATCTCCTTCTTTCTTTCTTTCTTTTCTCTTGGTAGTGAGCCTTTGTGTAGTGAGTACTTATTCATAGGGCAGTGAGCCTTCTTGTAATTCAGTATTGTGCTATCATAATATATTGTGAGCTAACACTCACCATGGTTTTTCCCTTTTTGGGTTTTCCACATAAAAATATTGCTATCCATGTGTTATGTCTTTATGGCTGTAATTCTTATGCTTATTCTACTTTCATGTTATTAATTTTGGAAATTGGATAAATAAACTTGTTAAGAAGTGGTTTTGTAGAATACTGATTCACCCCCCCTCTCAGTATTCCTTATATTCAACAATATTATCATTATCTAGTTTTCATGCTATAGAATTTGAAAAACTAACATATCAAAATCATGATCAAATACTATAGGATTGTTTATCATTCATTATCCAAGGCTTAGTCCTTTGATCCCTAGATGAGGTGTTGTTCAAGTATGAAAAATGTACTTTCATTGTACATTCTTTCCTTATTTGATTTATATATTTGATATTTATTAGAAAATCATAAAAGATCTCATTGTCATATCTATTTTTTTGTTGGATCATATTGGTTGTTAATTTTTATAGGGGTTTATTTTTCAATCTTAACACTCTTTCATTGAAAACTTTATTTGGGCATAACTTTTGCATATTAAATCTAAATCCAATGGTTCTTTTTTTTGAAATTGCATAGAAAGTCATAAGGAATCAGTTGGTGATATATAGTCTACTGTATATTTACTATTATTTCTAAGTTTTTGTAGATTTATCAAATTCTAAGCTAATACTTATTTGTAGGTTCGGCTGTCAAAGACTAAAATCTATCAAACTACTAACAAGTGTGGTGCATCTTGTTTACACTTGTCAAAGATCATTATCCAAAACTACTATCAAGTGGGTTGATTATATTTCAAGTTACTCTCAATCTAACTCTTGTATTTTAATTTGGGCTTAAAATGAACATGTGTTTTTATCTTCACATTTGGACTTGGACATAAAACAAACTTGTTTTGATTTTCTTGGTGGATTTGAATGTGATTTAGGGTTTACATACTCTTCCCTTGCACTTAGTGTGATCTTGGAAATCAAAAACATCCTTTACTCACATTCATTTTCACACACACATTTCTATTTCTAAGGGTAAATTAACATTGTGAGTGTGAGTCAAGTATGTGTGTGTGCTCTCTCCTCGCACCACAAGGTGATCTTGGAGATAAAAATACTACTTAATTTTCTTTTCTCATCCTTTTAGGAGGCCTTCTTGGAGACACATCACTCCAAGGGACGACCTCAACTCTAGTGTTTTGATAGAGTATAAAAAGTTGGGAGTTAATTGAAAGACATACCTCTTGGAAGTTGAAATCTTGTCATTCAGGCTAAGCCCCCAAGAATTGTATACCTTTGGGAGGTGAAGGTGAAGGGTGGGTTACCCTCTACTCCTAGTTTTTTGACATTATTTCACTTTCATTTCACAGAATTGGGCCCCCGATACCTTGTGTATATTGGAAACATCCTTAGCGAACTTGTTCATTATAGCTTATGACTTCTTGGCCACACCTTTTTGACTAATATTATTCTTTTTGATGTGTCTTCAAGCATCTTCATAAATACAACAATCAATCTTGAAAGTCAAACTTTCCATTGTATCTTGCATGTATGATCTATGCATGTACATGTGAAATATTGTATTTGCCAATGTGTCTAAGTCAAGCTTTCAAACAATTCTTCCAATCATCCATTTTCATCCAAGTCCAATCCTAATCCACTTCATCTTAATCCAAATGCTCATCTTCCTAATCATACCTACTCATCCTAATTATCTAGCCTAGTTATCCTAATCATCCTTCTTATCCATCTCATCATCCTTATCATCCAAATCATCCTATCCACATCATCCCAATCCAATCTAAGCCATCATTTAGGACCCTAATCCTAATCCATTTTATCCACATAATTTGCATCCTTCATCCTAGGTCTTCAACCATGAAAACCATGGATCCATATGTTGAAATATAATAACCTCATAATTTCCCCATGGTACAAGGATATAGACATATGTATGAGGAATTTTACCCCCTTACTAATGCAAAATTCAAAGATCTCATTGGTCATTCTCCCTGTGTATATCTCATCATTGGCAATTATCAAGACCATTCTTATAATCCCATCACATCAACACCACAATCTCATATGTCATCTCCATCAATATCTTACCATCCTTCATCCTCTTATCAACAATCATATACCACTTACGAAGTCAATCCCATGTCTTCATCTTAATCTATCATATCTTTTTCCAATATCCCTCAAAAGACATATCAAGATAATCATACATCAACCTATCCCACTTTTTACAATATCAACCAATATCCATATCAATCCATACCCCAAGATTATCCAACTACTTATTCCAATATTTCACCTCATCATCAAATCCATTTACAAGACTATGAGGTTCCTTCACAACAAGAACATGCAAGTCCACATTACCCTTTGCACCAAGATCAAATGTCCTTAAGTCCTTATGTTACCTTTGACAAGGGGAACACCTCTCTAGCTTATGCATCCTATGGTTATCCTTCTTCATCATCTAATCAAATGCCTATCCAAGAGCTTACTAGTCCTATCCCAACACCACCATGTAATCCCAATCCTAATTCATTGGTCCATCCACCTTCTAATCCATCAAGACCTTTATTACCCTCACCACCATCTAATCATCCATCAACTCCATGTACTAAATTCAAATCACCTTTCTTAAATGGCCTCTATAGATACTATGAACTATATTACAAAGACAAACCTATGGAGTCATCCAAATCCACCCATCCAAAGTCATCCCCCTCTAGCACAAGCACTCCCCATCCTAATCTGTTTCCTCCTATTAGCCATTCACCTTATCCTAATCATAAGCCTACACCATCTACCCTTATTCTCTATCCATTATATTGTCTATCCACCCATTATCATATGAATGATGTGATCCAATGGCTATTAGAAAGGAATGAAACCCCATCATGTATTCACATATCTATCCTTGTGCCTATCAAAGAGCTTCCACGTATCATGCTTATTCCTCCATTACCATCCCCTAGTCTAATGCTTATCATGCTTCTTGAAGATCCCCTTACCATGAGTCCAAGTCAAGTTCTATCATATAGCCATGTTATTGATTATCAAGAGCATATAAAGCCTATCCAAGAATATCCCACTTCCACTCTCATCCAAGAAAATCAAGAGCTATTTCAAGAGTCTAATCTAAAGCATGTGGAAATATATGTAGGTGTATGTGGATCAAACTAGACAAATAATAGCACCGAAACATGTGAAAAATGTTAGCAAAAGAAACCAAGAATTTGATAGATGAAAATGATGTAGATTTACAATGAGAAGGACAGTACATATAATGTAAAGAGTTTGAAGCTTATTAGGAATCGACTCATGCATACAACTAGAGGTGGCAAGTTTGTTCCTTAAAAATAGAGAGAACTCTTGCCACACATCTTGGAAGAGTTTTGTAAAAATCTCTAAGTTGCTAATGAAGCCACCAGAGATGGATTAACTACAAATGTACATAATTACATAACATAATTTAAAAAATTACTAAAATATTACTTACACTAATAACCCCTTTTAAGCATAACTTAGGTGGGTAGAAGGATGGGTCCCGACAACTTCTCCTATTAGGTACCGATTTACAATGGAATCTCCCATAAAGTGGAGAAAGATAGAAAAACCTTGTAGGAAAAACTATCCTCTGAAAAGAGAGAAAAACATATACAAGACACTTGCAATAAACATGATACAAAACAATATCTTGTAATCATAGATGACTACTGATATCCTCAATAGACTATTGAGAATCAACAAGTGAAGATGGAGGAGAGTAACTGCCCATACTGGATGTTGGTGTAGGTATCACTGAAGTATGATCATCAAGTGTAAAATTTGGAAATGTGTAAAGCTGAGTAGAGTCATCTACCTTCCCAACTACCATAATTTCCCTACTTAGTAAGTCTCTTATCACAACTGTATTAGGCCCAAATTCTACTATCTTCCCTATGTCACTGTTTGCTATCTGGTAGACTGAGAGAATATTTTTAGTCAATGCTAGAACATAGAGAACTTTGGTGAAGTATCCATTACCAATATCAATTGTTCCTTGTCCACATACACATAAAAATGTGTTGTTTGCTATTATTATTTTTTTATATATGTTGGATCCAAAGAGGTGAATGGATATGGAAAAAATCCATATGATGGGAAGCTCCTAAATCAAGAAGCCATGTGTCAGTTTTGTGAACTATGGAAACTGTAAGAGCATGCCCCTTTGATTTCTCTTTTGTTTTCTTGTAGGTGTCTGATGATGAAGATTCAGAGACAAGAATATTATTCTCTTTAATAAGTTGAGTGAGTTCGTTAATCCTTTTCTTCATCCAATAAAGTTCTTTATGTCCCAATATTTTACAAAATGAACATTTCACAGTCTTTTATATTTCCCTATTTTTGTGTTTTTGACACTCCTTGTATTGTTTTATCCTTGGTTTTTTCACCTTTGTTTGTCACTTGAATTTTTTCACTTTCAACAACTAGTGTTTGTGACTTATAGGAACTTATGGTCCCCATTTGTATGAGTTTATCTTGGTCCCTAATTAGGTTAGCAATGAAATCATCAATATTAGGCATTGACCATGTTGCACCTAGAGCCCTCTTTGTGGAGTAAAAAGTTGACACATATTGAATATTGAGGACCCAATTTAGAAAGAATTCATAAGATGAGTTGATCATCTTTTTTATTTATCCCACATTATTTTAGTTGTAAGACAAGTGATTTGAACTTGGTGAAGTACTCTTGCAAAGTTCTAAAATCATTTGGACTCATAAGTTATGTACAACCCTTTGTCACCCCCTCTTTTTAAGTTTTCTTTTTTAATTTCCCCTTTTTGTTTTGGCACTTTATTTTAGTGCATATATTTGCTTACAAAATGGAGATGAAAAATGACACTTTATAACTTAGCACAAAATCATCATCATTTGATAAAGGATAAAAAAAAGCACTTTTAAAAAAATGGGACTCAATTTTGAGTTACCGTTTAAAAGCTATAGTGCTTTTAATTTTTTAGCCTATTGCAAATTCACAAAAAAAAAAAATTTCACTGACAATTTTTTGGAAAAAATATTTCAGAAAGAATGTAGAGAGGAAAAATAGATCAAAATTTTTAGCTCCTCTTGGATGTGTTTGACCAGGAGCTTAAAAGCCCATATGACCAAGGGCTTAAGAGGAAATAAGGTCACCCCTCTTTTCTAATGACATCACCCCCCTAAGTTTCTTATGTCAGCAATTCTGACATCTTTTCACTTGAATAGTGACTTATATTACTGCATAAAAATTGAAGGTTATTTGCAAGTATTTGTTGTATTCATGCAACATAAAAAACTAGATTACAACAGATTTGAAGGTGACTTCCAGGAAGATCTTTGGGACATTTTGAGGCAGATCTGAAGGTGACTTCCAAGCATATTCTTGAGGACATTTTGAGCCAAATTTTGATGGTGTTTTTGGCTGCAAACCATGGGGTCCCCTTACTAGAGCAAGTCATAGATCCTCTTACATAGGCTAACCTTTCTCAGATGGCATCCACCTCCCCATGTGTTGGTCTTCCTCACATTTTCAATACACAAACAAATAAACAATGCAAAATAAATAAATATCATAGAAGATTTTGAGCCACTAAATGACCCAGAGATAGCTTTGATACCATGTAGGTGTATGTGGATCAAACTAGACAAATAATAGCACTGAAACATGTGAAAAATGTTAGTAGAAGAAACCAAGAATTTGAGAGACGAAAATGATGTAGATTTACAATGAGAAGGAGAGTGCATATAATGCAAAGAGTTCAAATCTTAGTAGGAATCAACTCGTGCATGCAACTAGAGGTGGTGAGTTTGTTCCTTACAAATAGGGAAAACTCTTACCAAACATCTTGGAGGAGTTTTGTAAAACTCTCCAAGTTACTAATGAAGCAACCTAAGATAGCTTAACGACAAGTGTAAATAATTACATAACTTAATTAAATAATTACTAAAATATTACTTACACTAATAAGATCAAGCCCTTATTCAAATCAAGATCAAAGCATCTCCATTTAACATATGCATAACCTATATCTTTTCTATGATCAAGATATTATCTAATATCAAGAGCCTATCCAAGATAAAAATGATCCTATCCATTGTACACTTAATCCCACAAGTATCCATGATCATGTAACCTCCACATAGTCCTATACATGATCCAACAACACCTATTTCCCTTGATGAGACACTTGGCTCCCAAGTAAACATAGATGATCAAACAAATAGCTTGGATCTTAATCAGCATAATGATAATCAAGATCCTAATGATCCTTCATCATCCCCTATCAAACCCCTTTCGAATCCATCGTCTTATCCCCTTGGTCTTACTACTTTCGTCCATGAGTGTTCTTTCCTAGGAAAGAAACAACCACTATCCACTGCCCCATCATCCCCATCAAATAATGAGCCCGTGTCTTATATCTAAAACACCCAAAAACCCTGTACATCACATACTCCAAAACATGAACTATCAAGGTAAAGGCTTAGGCCTTCATGAACAAGGTATTTTAGAACCCATCCATGTCAAATTTGCACTAGATAATCACATGGACTTAGCTATATACCCCAAGGTAAACAATCCAAAGATATTGATACCACCTCCATGCCTTCTAAATCCACTCCTTTCCATCACAAAGCATGCCATACCCCCAAAATATATGTTGCAATCTCTCCTCCATTATCTTACAAATCCCAAAAACATGTGACCATACACCTTCCTCCATACACTCTACCTCCACTCCTTCCAACTCCTAACATTCCTATCCTCCAAACTACTCTACCTCCACTCCTTCGAACTCCTAATATCCTAATATCCCTATCCTCAAATCCCCTCATCCATTTATCCACAAGTCCACTAATCCCTCTATTAGCACATCCCATTCATTTAAATACCCTAAAATTCCTAATCAAGATCACCAAATGCACATATCATCTAAACATGAAGCTTCCACCAAGCCCATAAGATCCTAATGCCTTAGGGCACTAATGCAAATAATCAAATCAAAACCCATCCAAAAGGCTACCCAAGCCCATACTTTCAAAATAAAAGTCCAAAACTAAAATGGTTTGGGTCTCTAAGCAAAAAGAACTCAAGTCAAATGAAGAATCCGCATCCCAACAATCCAAAAAATCTCACTCCATCCAAAAATATGAATGCACAAATCATAAACATTCTAAGTCCACGTGGGTCCCTAAATTCCTACATTGATCATCCCCTAACCAAACATCTCCATTGATTCCTACACCTCCTTTCAATCAAAAGCTTCAATTTCATTCTTAGTGTGTGCAACCATTACTCATGGTTCCTTTCCATTCCACAAAATTCTCACATACCTCCATCTCCCCATCTTACATCCACTATCCTACATATTTCACCCATCATATCCCTATGGTCCATGCTTTTGCATAATCCTTCCATCCATAATCCACATCATAATCCACTATCCTTCCTTTCATAATCCACTATCTACCTCCTCCATCTCCCTCTCATGAAATCCCTTACCAACATCTATGAGTATAGTGACATTTGACATGGTCCATGTGTGACATCCATCTTTAATGGGACTATCACCTTTGATGGAACTAGATGCTTGACTCCCTCTTATCCATATCCACCTATCCCATCCAAATATTCTAAACAAAAAAAGAAAAAAAAGAAGGAAAAGAAAAAGAAAAAATTAAAATAGTAAAGAGAAATCCCTTTGTCCAATGGTGAAAACCACCTTGGTGGCACCTTGGATAAGTACCATGATGAAAACCTGGCAAACATGCATCATGTGTAGGTTTATTATCTATGTGACCTACACTTGGGGGAAAGTTGTCTCATCCAACCTATCATTTCCACCCTATCATTCCATTCTTATTTATCTCATCCAACCTATCACATCCATCCTATTGTACCACATACATATCATATTGTACCATCCATCTTCTCTTCTTCCTTTTTATCTTGATAAAGACATAGAGGAAAAATGTTGAAAAATCCTTGAGACATCTCTTAATGCACCTCATCCTTTACTAATACTATCATCCTATCATCATAAGCTTTTCCATGTAAAATCCTAAGTATTACACCTAGAATGGGGCATGTTATTCATATGCACCATAGTTTATCAAGATCACATCCTACACCTCTCATCTCTTCCATCCACTAGTATGCATCCTTTTATCCATCCATCTATCATAAGTCTTCCATCCCATTTACTATCGCCTCTCCCTTTATCCATCTATCCAATCCCACCTTCATCCTCACATCTAGACTTGGTTTTCCCTTGTCATTGGTATATAGCATCTAGGCTATCCAAATTGTAAGCCAATGTCATCCCAAAAACATTAAAAAATCCAAAAAAATCAAATATTCCCAAAAATACAAAAAACATCAAAACATCAAAACATTCAAAAATACAAAAAATCAAATATCCAAAAAATCTAGGAATTAATCCAAATGTAAATCATCCTTAATCCATACCAATCTAGCTAAACAATCTAGCTAAATTATCCAATCACGTCCTTTGGTATTGATCCTAATCTTGTTGTAAACCAAATCAATTGATCAATCATCAACATCACCATTAATGGGATATATCATTCTCGTATCCTTGTGTTGATCTAGGGATATATCATTCCCCACAATGATAACACTATCTTAATCAATAAATCAATAAATAGATCAATCATCAATTTACAGCTTAACGGGGGCAATACCTTGTTTATTTTTTAATCATTTGTGCATGCTTGCTTGTGTGTGTGTTTTATCATTTTATCTTGCATTTGTATCAAGTCCTTTTTACACTAGCTAATATTCATATCTTGTGTATGGTGGAATTGCTTTTTGCATACTAGTTGTCCTTTGCATCTAAGGTCATTTCATATCTTTTATGCATTTGGACTTTAATGCTCAAATTTTCCTTCCTCATATATCTAGACAAGGTTGTATTACATTGGATGTACATGAAACATTGTCACCTTGGTCTTATGCCTTGGTGCATAATGTCTAGTGCTACATCAAACTATAAGTTGCTCACTTCATTGCAAGATAATGTACCATTCATCTCCTTATCCATCCCTTGTCGTTTCATTCATTTCGAGAGTCTACTCATGTTCTTCCAACCTATCTATCCTCTCAAGGGGGCATCCCATCCTTACATAATTCCTCCTTATCATTCCTTCAAGTGGCTAGAGCATCCTTTTTTCTTCATCCACACCTTATCTTCTTTGAAATAATGTTACTTCTTTTAGTCACAACATCATCTCAAAGAGGGGAAAAATGTAGACACCTAAAATTGACCATATCTTATGACTTCACCTTTTGATATCACTTGAGACACCTTATGACATATTTTCTCCTAGGACCCTTAAATAACCCCTTCCATCATCCAATTAGTTAAATAAATTATATTCATTTAACTAATCCCTTTTTATACTATTTATCCTCTAGCCAATTAATCAAATAAATAATATTTATTTTATTAATTCCCACCTATTCCTCCATCATCCAATTTAAATAAATTAAATTTAAATTTAAATTAACCCTCACCACATAATTTAAATAATTTTATTATTTAAATTATTTGTCACCCTATCTCTATTGTCACACTATCTCTACCTTCAACCACCTTCATTAAATGAGTGATCCAAAATTAAATCACCTTTGCATCCTAGCCATCCACATCTTCTAATTTAAACCATTCATCCTTGATTCATGTCTCACTTAATCCCACCATCCATTCGTATCCCTAGGTAAAAGCACAAAGCTATGTCACACTTTGGGCCAACAAAACAATTTAGAGCGAGCTATTTTTGCGCAAGTCTATTTGGGGGTGAGATAGTTTCACCGAAATAGACGTAGCCACTATGTGGGGCATATGTGGCAAGCTATTTTTAGGTGAGTCTATTTGGGGGCAAGATGGTTTCGCCTGAAATCATCTAGTTAAAAACAAAAAAAAAGAAATGAAATCATGTAGTTAAAAACAAAAAAAAATGATTTCGCCCCTAAATACTTTCACCCAAAACTATCTATGTGGCATCTTACTTTGCATCCACCTCCTCATTTTCTAGGGTTTTCTAAAATTCTCAACTTAAATTGAATATTTCTTCAATCAGAATGGAATATTTTAAAAATAAAAAAATACCCTTTTGTAGAGCTCCGAGTCTAGAATCCAAATATGATTTTTTAAATATTTTGATTAGTTTTAATATGTTTTGTTTTTAAATTATTGCAAGTAGGTTGTTAAAATCAAAGATGACACTAATTAGAAATTAAACAAAAAATCCAAACACATCTAACTTTTTTCAAAATTATATGGTGCACTAGAGGAAAGAGTCCTCTCCAAAAGGGTTGGTTTTGTGAAAATGGTAAAAAAATTATACAAAAGTTGATGTGGAATGAAAACTATCAGATTCTGTAAAGTGTGACTTTAAAACAATATTACAAAGAAAACATGCATTGAAAACTTTTTTTTCTCCATGCACTAGATATTGAACTCCTCTATTTGGGAAAAAAAATTAGGGAAAAATAAGATTGTTTGCTCTTTTTTCTGTGACGTGGACTCAAAGTCACTTTTTCTAAAATTTTCAGTGATTCAAAATTTGTTCTTAAATTTATAAAAATTGTCAAAATAATTTTTTTAATTTTTTGAAAAATTACAAGCATAAAATTCATTAAGAGATCTACATTTCATTAGTTTACATCATTTCAAAATTCAAAACATAAATGCCACTTTTATGAGGTTGAAGTTTAAAAAAATTTTTGTTGGCTGATTCCTTTATAAAGTGTGACATAGGTTTGTACTTTTACCCCCCTCGTCTCCTATAAATCAAGCCTCAACAAAGCCATTGATCATCCACATTTCAAGTATCATCATGCTATAAAATCATCTTAGCTCTTTCATATCATATCCATTATAATTATCTAGTTGTTATGATGTCGATTTGAGAAATCAACATATCAAAATAATTATCAAATTTCATAGGATTGTTTATCATTTTCATTATCTTTCTTAGTCCTCTGATCCCTAGTTGAGGTGTTGTTCAAGTATAGAATTGGTAATTTCATTGTGTATTGTTTCCTTATTTGATTTCCATATTTCTGCATACACATATGTAATCCAACCATCTCATCCTATTTAGGGTAATAGGCTATGAAAAAAGATTGCCAGACCTCTACAAAGTCTAGATCATTAAGGGCACAAATTCTTGAGTTCACTGAACCTAACAACCTCTATCTTCATCTTTGTCAACAAATTTTGCCTTCTACTTAAGGCATTTGTAACTTTGCTAGAATTCCCATTACTCTGCTTCAAAACAAAAGTATAACTCTGCAAAAAACTCAACCAATTTTAAGTGCCTCTAATTTGACTTTATTTGACTATTAAGATACTGCAATGCTTGATGATTGAAGTATATAAAAAAACTCTTTCAAAAACAAATAATGCCTCTATTTTTTCAAGGGTTGAACTATAGCATAAAACTCCTAATCATTAATAGAATACTTTGTCTTGCAATTGTTAAGATTCTCACTAAAATAGGTGTTAACATGCAAGATTGCACCTGTTATGCAAAGTTGTGAAGCTCAACAATCCTCTGTAACATGGGATCAAGCTCAGGCTGTGGGTGACCTAAGGTGAGCTCGAACCTCCAGATTATGGGCTGTTTCCCTTGTAATTTTTCAATGGGTTAATAAATTGGTAGGAAAAGGGTTAAAAGGATCTAGTGAATCACTAAAATTGAAACTTAAAGTGTGGTGATGCACCTAATTTGATGGAAAAACTACAACTCTAGTTCACAATGAATCTCAGAAAAAATCTTAACCACACAATTCATCTTGGCAATATGATCACAAAAAAGATTCTAAGGGAGACTAGAAATAACTTTCTTCTTGAAGGAAAATAGGGTTCTCACAACATGAAAGAAAAACTTTTCCAATTGCACAACCTAAGACCTGTGATTTCAATGTTATTCAATAAATGCAAAGACAAATGAGATAATGATTTTAGAGGTTTTGATATTAAACACAATAAAATATCATCAAATCATTCATAAAAGCAACACTAATGAAAAGGTGGACACTTGATTTTAATGAAAAATAAAGGAACACTTGCATTAAAAGACAAAGAATAAAACTTGTAACCTGTTGTAATCTATAAATCTAAAAATATGAGTTACAAAACACTCTTTCTCTTTGTTGTGTACAAGAAAGCAAAAAGGCAAGAACCAGAAAAACATAAGTTTTTCTTACAATATATAATAATGAACCCTCAAGTGGATGGAAAAGGCACTACAGTTCAACTCAGCATCAAAAAATATCTCCACAAGACTGATCCATGAGCAAGCATGAAAATCCCTAGAAATAAGAGCTATAACTAATCCAATTTGGGCTAAAATAGCTCCAAACTACCCCTATCTATTAGTTTGACCAAGTGGTGGACCAAACTCTCAAATTTTGACCAAAAAACCATGCAAGGAACTCCAAAGAACCTCAGTTAGCTCCATCTCCTAATTTTACATGATTTGGGCATGTGTAAACAAAGTAAAAATAAATAATAAAGTATTCATAATGATTTACTTTATTATTTATTATAGATTTGTCTATTTTCACCATCTTTGTATTTCTATGATAAATAATAAAGTAATTAATAGTTCATTACTTTATTATTTATTTACAATTGTTTATTCATTTCTAAATCATGCAAAAGAATGATAAAGTTCTTATATCTCCTTTTGGATTTGCACAATTACATTAGGCATAAAGAATAAACAAATCTCCATGCATGCAAAAAGATCAAGAAATCCTTATTTTACTCCCTTATGTCTCCCATGCATAATGGTAATCACACCAATCATACATTCAACTCAAAGCAAAAACATACCTTATGGATCCCATGAAAAACATATATGCATCAAGTCTTAATACCCTTGCATCATCATATGTCAAGACCCTTTATAACTCCTTATGTAATATATATCACATCACGTATTATTGCATTTGTTTTGTAAGAAACCTCATGATTCCCCATGTGCATCATATCCCTTGTATCATTATCTCAACATATAAAAGATCTTATGACTCCAAACAATCTCATACCATACCTTACCATCATTATCATCTTTGTTGACTTTAAGGAAATCAAAAAAGAAGTAATAACAACATGACCCCCATGGGCTTCATAATCTCCTCACTTGAGCATTAGGTATGATGAATGCAAAGTTTTTGACCACATCTTTTCTTAGATAGCAATGATCTTTAAATAAAACAAAGTAAAAAAGATCAAATTTGATCTAGGGCCCTGACCCAAAAGAGAAGAAAACACTAAACATATTGTCATTTTGTCATTTTTTTTGTTGCTCCATACCCCCGGCCATGGTCAAGGATTTTTGCTATAGACAGTTTCAAGTAATTTCCCTGCTCTATTGAGTCCATTTGTTCAAGAGGTAAGTTTGTCTTCTTTGTGTACTCTTCATGAAAAAAGAAAGAAAGGAGAAAATTCAGGTTTCTTTGCTCTTTTTCTACGATATTCTTTCTATGATTCCATTTTTTGCTTTCTGTAAGAGAGATCTACTATCACCGAGGGGATTATTATAACAAATACATGTATTTCTTACAAAAATCTGGGGTCTTTTTGTATATTTCTCTGCTCTTGGTTATGGCATTTATATTTTGCAAATATTAGCTTTTCCCGTTGTTAAAGTGCTGCAAAAATAAGCAAAAAGAAAAATGAGAAAACATAGTTTAGAGGAGGAAAAGAAACTGAAAACCCCTCTATATTCCTTTCACATTCTCGCTTTCTTCATGTACTTTTTCCTTCTTTCTTATATGCTATTGTGGTCGTGGAACACCGTGAAACAAAAAGGAAAAAACTTTGAGAAATCTTTTATAGTATGGGGTAAAAAATGTTGAAACCCTACTGCCTTTTGTGTAAATCTTTGAACCTGTAGCTTTTATGAATCTTTTCCTTGTATATCCTTCTGAAACAATTTATCATGGAACATGAATATTGCAAAAATATGTGTATCCTTATGATGTATTTGTTATGTTGTTCCAATACTTGAAGTAAATAGTTGAGATAAGTTCACTTTTGACAATGTAGTTTTATCAAAAAATAAATTATTTCAATGGTAAACAGAAACTGAGTCATAAGGTACTCTTCCCTCATTCCATTATGATCATAAAATGTCATTTCCAGTCATTGTTCATCTTAATCTCATGACATTATGTAAAGAGGATTATTTGATGAAAGCATTGCATATTATTTTTTAGCTTTGTTCCTGCCCATAGATGTCTCTGTCATGATGGCCATCTACCATTTCCTCTATGCTGATGGGCTGCTCACTATTATTTCATGGCATACCTACCACTTTTCCCACTATCTGATAGAACTTGCTATCTTGTTATCTTTGTTTCTTTCTCTTATTGTGGCAGATTTCCTGTCCTCTTCTATTTGATAGTTTATACTCTTCACAAAGGCCTGTTGTAGACTATCAACAATGAATTAGTCAGTCAAGACAGTGAGTAGTCCATCTTGACTATCTTTATAAAGTTTCATTGAAAACTTTTATCCTGACCTCCATTACAACTTGTGGAAGATTTATACATGCACCTATACTGGTTCTCCTTCACACAGATAACCTTTGTTTAAGAACTACACAAAACCTTCATCATCATTATGGCTATCAAGGTAAAAAATAAATGGTTTCTCTTTCACTGTTGCCAGCCTTGATGACTTCAAGTCTCTATCATTATTTTCCTTTGCCATGAAATGTTCAAAGTCTATGTCTACTGATCACACTTCCTTCAAAAGCCACTTTTGTTGCTGATGCCTTTATTTGACTCATTGAAGTAACCAGGCACAACCTTACTCTTGATACAATAAATCATTGGATCAACTAATAGTAACCATCAATATTAGAACCTTAGTAAGCAATGAACTAAACTAATCCTTCACCATTGTCTTTGTATACCTCCTTGGAATGTCCTTGATATATTTTGTGAGAGAACTTCTTTTCTAGGCATGATTGTCCTTGATAGCTCCTTGCCACTATTTCTTGCACCTTCTAACATATTTCTTTAGGATCTTGCATTTTACATATTAGGCTACTCTTCATGAACTTCTTATAATGTTAGAATAGCCCTTCAATCTTGAAGCCAGGACAATGATCATCTTAAGGCTGACCTATAAATCCTTCATGGCTCCAGAACCTAGACTTAATCTTTTATCAATCAATACAGTCTTGTAGAATTGTGTTAAATGCTTGTTCTTATGACTGTTAACATGTTTTCTTTTTGCATGACTGTTTCATGACTGACTTGGTCACACATATGGGTGGCTGTTCACAGAATATAAGAATTTTCAAAATAGTTACTAGGCCTACATTCAAAGATCTATTACACCATCCCTTGAAAAATGAGAACTTTCACATCCTTCCATGGTTTTGATTATTTACACATGCCTTGTTGTCTTGCTAAACCTTCATGGACCCCTTCTACATGTTCTGTAACCTTCTCTAGCTCATGATGAATGCAATTGCTGCTCTTTTTAAATGATGAGCTATAGTTGCTTTCATTTTGCAATCAACAAACAAGGAAGATAAAAGCTTTTTGTATGCAATATTGTTGACTATTCCAGTTGTTACAAGACTTTTCTTTAAGCAAGGATGACTTCTATCTTATGAGACTGTCTCATGTAGTTAAGGTTTTCATATGTTATGACTGCCCTATTATGTCAAGGCATCATGTTATCATTAGACAGTTATCCCTATTTTGATCTTACATGAACTGTTTTATTGTCCTCTTATGGCAGAAGTATCTCTCTTTCCCTCTCAAACATCAAGAAGGTAACATGCTGGGCTCAACCCTTGTGGAAGCCACATTTTCCTACATATGTTTGAATAAAATCTATAATAAATATTTACCTGTACCTGCACAAGAAACACACATGTTAGATATAAAATGTACCTTTCATTCATGATGTGGGGTCACTTTCATGGATTTATCTCTTTTTGATATGGCACTTGTATCTACTCATTTTGACTTCTCTTATGCTGATAGCTGATTACTGATTACTGCTCCTCCATAAAAGTGTGTTGTACTTTTTGAAGTTCTAATTGTGTGTATGATAAGATTTGGAATCCAGAGCTTCTAACAAAACTTTTTTAAAGGTGTTCAGGAGCTCAAATGGATGGAGGGATATATTAACTAGCTCAACAATGGGACTCATCATTCACAGGCAATGACAGGTGTCTCCTCTTTTCCTATGCATTTATTTTCTTCAAAAGTAAAACTTACTTTTATGTCGCATACTTTAGTTACTCCTACGGCTTGTATGGGACATTTTATACATTCTTTTGAATACAATAAGCTATTTCATTCTATGCAATGACTTATGTATATTTCACTTTCTAAATCAAATACATAGCATAAAACAACTGATCTTTCTTTGAAACATATGTATAAAACATGATGTATAATTTGACAGTTTATAAATACCTCTTTTACTTGCACCGAAACATAATGAATAATCAACAACTAAAACATGAAATCCATCCCTTCTCTTCATTCTTTGAATGTATGTTTTCTTGACTGTAGATGATTTTCCTTACCAGGATGATGTAACAACTCAGCTTGAGCTATTACATGATTTTGATAAGTGATTTTGCACTTGTCTTCTATCAAGAGATTAGACATTGAATGGATGATCCTACATAAGCAAAAAAAAATGTACCCCCTCTAAACAACTGATATTTAGGCCTTGCTAAATTAGGTGTGAACATAATTTAGTAACATTTTTAGCGATCTCTCAGGGGTGTTTTCCTGCTAAAAAAATAGAACTAGTAGCCTTGCAAATCCATTGGGCAAATGAATCTTTTTCTATCTGAAACCTTGAAAACCTCTGCAACTCAAACTGATAGAAAAATATAACAGCAAAATAATACTAAAAATAAACTAATCTGGCCTGTTTAGGACATGGCCAACAAAATGTGCATGTGTACTTCTTGGAAAACAAAATACTAAACAAATCTCTACTCTACCTTACACTAACTAGCCATAGAAGCTGGTCAAACAAATCCATTAATTGGTTTTGTAAAATAACTCCCCTTTCTGATTAAGAAAGGATGTTCTTCAAGGTGATTTGTTACTGATAAGAAATGCTTCATGAGAATATACTCTACAGAATGTTGCGAAACTCTTTGAAGAATTAAAAAAAACTCACTCACCATCTGAATATGATCATTGACACTACTGTTATAGGGTGAATAGATGATCTAGTTCTATTGTTCTAAGGTTACGATCTCTTCTTTAGGTACAATAGTACCTTGTGTCTCCTTATTTAGCTCTTTGCCAGCTAAATCCCTGATTGGACATCCTCTTGCAAGTATGAAACTTGGACTAATATTCCCAGTTTCTTGATTAAGATCATCTATCTTGTTATCACTTGCAATGTCAACCTAATTTTAAAAAGTTGGCTCATATGAATGAAATGAAGGAATGCTTGCTTCTTTGACCCGGATAGGTTGATTACATACTGTCGGTTCACATGGCATTAAATTATCACCAATATTAGAGCAAAAATATTCTATGATACTAGAGAAAATGCTCTCATCAAACTCATAATCTTGTATTGAATCTAGATGAGTTTCATCACTCTACTGCTCAAAACTAGGCACTGATGTTAGTATGCATGTGGTATCTTGATTCTCATCTACAAACTCAGAAAATTTGTCAAACAAATCAGCTAAATTTTGAGACTCAACCTCTACTTGGAAAGCAATACCCTACTTTTGGTTTTGCTGCACTTGCATAAAATTTGCATTTCTCTCAACATCTTGATTACTCAAAACAAGGTTGTTGTCTGTGATTTGCTCATTAATTAGTAGTTTGTCCAGATGATATATATCAAATTCTCACAACCATTCTCACCCACAAAACTAGGGAATGCATCAAAGATATTAATTGAAACCTTCTTAACATTATCTACATTTGCAACAAACTCATCAGGGTCATCCCAAAATGAAAGTTCATAACATTCCTCTTGAATTTTGTGACCCTTAACTTTTGCAACTTTCATCAAACATCAATTCATTAGAAGGTTCATTTTTATGATCCTTGTTCTGATCCAAGGCTGTAGAAAGATCTTCTTGATTTGCTTCTTTTACCTTTTCATTCTATTGTTCCGGTTGATTCTCTGATATAAGAATTACAACATTCTCAACATCTTCAAAAAAAGTAGGTAGTTCATCAAACAAAGAAATTGAATCCTCTTCTTTATTTGGTTTATTCTCCATTGGAACCTAGGTAGTTTGTCTTTAGAACTAAAGACTTTCACCATCTAATCTCTATATCCTACTTTCATTCATCTTGTGCATAGCATTAGAAAATCCTTCAAATGAATCAAAATGCAAAGGATTTAGTGTCAAGCTTGAACCAACCTCCTCTACATATTCATTATGCTTATATTGAATCGAGAATCTAGTGCAAACAACATCAACCTCTTGTTCCACACCTGATTTTTCTGATTTGGTCGCACAAATAGGATTGCAAGAACCTTCAGCTACTGGATTGAAACTTGGAATTTTGATTGGCTTGGGCTCTACAAATTTTTTGTCCTCTTTTTGATTTTGGATTGGTATAGGAGGGGTAGCCTTAACAAGGTTTGGTATTTTATAATTAGGATACTTGGTCTAAGAAAGCTGCCATAGTTGCTCAAAACTTTGATGACTTGGTTCATGTACTTGATGTGACTAATACTGAGGATTAATGGACTAGTTTTGAATGCAAAAAGGATCTTGGTTAAAATTAGAACTTCTAAAACTTGGAATTTGGAGCCTGGGAGGGTTAAGAGGCTCATTTTGTTTGAAACTTGGAAATTCATACCTACTAACCACAGCTTGAACATGTTGTTCTAGAATGAATGCAGTTGTCTAGACCTCATACCTTTGTGCTTGTACAAGTAAGTGTTTTATTTGTTCTTCTTTGGCTGCAACCTCCCTTGCAAGATATTCTTCATATTGTCTTCTCTACATCAATAAGTCTTGCTCATAGAGATAGGCCTGATAAGCCATCTCTTCCTGATGCTGCTCATACTCTTGCTACTTCTTGATTTCTTCTATCTGCTTTGTGAAGTCTAATAATGTATCTTTCATATCATTCATGCTATTCTTCATATTCCTAACCTCCAAATCTTGGAGTTGATCAGGAGAGTGTTCAAACTGATTTGACATTAGAGATATTTATTGAGGCTAATTTTTGACATATGAATGCTGATATGAAGGTCGAGCAAGGGTGGGTGGGAGGCAAACATATTAGGTTTGTTGGTTTCCTTGAAAAACCATAGAATTTGGGCTAAAACCAACAGCATGGTATGGCTGATAACATGGTGGATTAGCAACATTTTCATGATATGATGGATGATATGACATGTTCCCATGAATGGTAGACATGCTTACTCATTCACAAAATCTAAAAAACAAATTGAAACTAGAATTACTTGAAATAAAACAACACCTAATCTTGTTTGAATCTTTCTCATTAGCTGCAAAAATTTGATCTATTCAAACCAAAAACTCAAAGTTACCAGGTACTTGATTTGAAACATCCAAAAAGGCTATATTAACTACTGCTCATACCAAAACAATAGAAAGAATAAGTTCTTTATTTAATTGAAATTCATTCCAAGATCCCATCGGGCATGCAAAAAATTGTTAATGTATAGGATTGCACCCGTTATGCAAAGCTGTGAAGCTCAGCAATCATGTATAACATGGGATCAAGTTTAGGCTGTGGGTGACCTATGGTGAGATTGAACCTCCAGATTATGGGTTGGTTCCCTTGTAATTTTTCAATGGGTTAATAAATTGGTAGGAAAAGGGTTAAAAGGATCTACTGAAATCACTAAAACTGAAACTTAAAGTGTGGTGATGCACTTAATTTGATGGAAAAATTGCAACTCTAGTTCACAATGAATCTTAGAAAACATTTAACCACACAATTCACCTTGGCAATATAATCACAAAAATGATTCTAAGGGAGGCTAGAAATAACTTTCTTCTTGAAGTAAAATATGGTTCTCACAACATGAAAGAAAAACTTTTCCAATTCCACAACCTAAGACCTATGATTTCAATGCTATTCAATACATGCAAAGACAAATGAGATAATGAATTTAGAGGTTCTGATATTAAATAGAATAAAATTTCATCAAATCATTCATAAAAGCAACACTAATGAAAAGGTAGAAACTTGGTTTTAATGAAAAATAAAGGAACACTTGCATTAAAAGACAAAGAATAAAACCTATAACCTGCTGTAATCTATAAATATGCAAAATATGAGTTATAAAACACTCTTTCTATCTACTGTGTACTACAGAGCAAAAAGGCAAGAACTAGAAAAACATAAGTTTCTCTTACAATATATAATAATGAACCCTCAAGTGCATGGAAAAGGCACTATAGTTCAGCTCAACATCAAAAAATATCTCCACAAGACTAATTCATAAGCAAGCATGAAAATCCCTAAAAGTAAGGGCTATAACTGATCCAATTTGGGCTAAAATAGCTCCAAACTACCCCTGTCTATTAGTTTGACAAAGTGGTGGACCAAACTCCAATTTTGACCAAAAAACCATGCAAAGAACTCCAAAGAACCTCAGTTAACTCCATCTCCTGATTTTAAATGATTTAGGCATGTGTAAACAAAGTAAAAATAAATAACAAAGTATTCAAGATGATTTACTTTATTAATTATTATAGACTTGTCTATTTTCACCATCTTTGCATTTCTATCCCAAAGAATAAAGTAATTTATAGTTCATTACTTTATTATTTAGTTACAATTGTCTATCCATTTCTAAATCATGCAAAATAATGATAAACTTCTTATATCTCCTTTTGGATTTGCACAATTAGGCATAAAGAATAAACAAATCTCCATGCATGCAAAAAGATTAAAAAATCCTCATTTTACTCCCTTATGTCTCCCACGCATAATAGTAATCTCACCAATCATACATTAAACTCAAAGCAAAAACATACCTTATGGCTTCCATGCAAACATATATGCATCAAGTCTTAATACACTTGCATCATCATATGTCAAGACCCTTTATAACTCCTTATGTAATACATATCACATCATGTATTATTGCCTTTGTTTTGTAAGAAACCTCATGACTCTCCATGTGCATCATATATATTATATCATTCTCTCAACATATAAAAGACCTTATGACTCCAAGTAGTCTCATACCATACCTTACAATTATTATCATCTTTGTTGACTTTAAGGAAATCAAAAAAGAAGTAATAACAACATGACCCCCACAGGTTTCATAATCTCCTCACTTGAGCATTAGGTGTGATAAATGTAAGGTTTTTTACCATGGCTTTTCTTTAGATAGCAATGATATTTAAATAAAACAAAGTTAGAAAAGCTCAAATTTGATATAGGGCAGTGACCAAAAAGAGAAGAAAACCCTAAACATATTATCATTTTGTCATTCTTTTTGCTACTCCATACCTGTCGCCATGGTCAAGGGTTTTTGCTACAGATGGTTTCAATTGATTTCCCTGCTTTACTAGTTCCATTCATTCAAGAGGTGATTTTGTCTTCTTTGTGTATTCTTCATGAACAAAAGAAAGCAAGGAGAAAACTCAGGTTTCTTTGCTCTTTTTCTGCCATATTCTTTCTATGGTTCCATTTTTGCTTTCTATAAGAGAGCTCTACTCTCACCGAGGGGATTATTATGCAAAATACATGTATTTCTTGCAAAAATCTAGGGTCTCTTTGTATCTTTCTCTGCTCTTGGTTATGGCATTTCATTTTGGCAAATATTAACTTTTCTTATTGTTAAAGTGTCATAAAAATAAGCAAAAAGAAAATTGAGAAAAAATAGTTTAGAAGAGGAAAAGAAACTAAAAACCCTTATGTATTCCTTTCACATTCTCCCTTTCTTCATGTACTTTTTCCTTCTTTCTTATATGTTGTTGTGGCCGTGGAACACCATGAAAGAAAAAGGAAAAAACTTGGAGAAATCTTGTACAGTTTGGGATAAAAACGTTGAAACCCTACTGTCTTTTGCATAAATATCTAAACCTGTATCTTTTATGAATCTTTTCCTTGTATATCCTTCTAAGACAATTTATCATGGAACACAAATATTGCAAAAATCTATGTATCCTTATGATGTATTTGTTATGTTGTTCCAATACTTGAAGCAAATAGTTGAGATAAGTTCACTTTTGATAGTGTAGTTTTATATAAAGAATAAATTATCTTTATTGTAAACAAAAACTTAATCATATTATACTCTTCCCTCATTCCATTATGATCATAAAATGTCATTTCCATTCATTGTTCATCTTAATCTCATGGTATTATGTAATGAGGATCAGTTGATGAAAGCATTGCATATTAATTTTGAGCTTTGTTCCTACCCATAGATGTCTCTGTCGTGATGGACATCTGCCATTTCCTTTGTGTTGATGGGCTACTTATTGTTATTTCATGGCATACCTACCACTTTTCCCACTATCTAATAGCACTTGGCATCTTGTTAGCTTTGTTTCTTTCTCTTTTTGTGGCATATTTCTTGTCCTCTTCTATTTGATAGTCTATACTCTTCATAGAGGCCTTTTGTAGACTATCAACAATGAATTAGTCAATAAAGACAGTGAGTAGTCCATCTTGACTATCTTTATGAAGTTTCATTGAAACCTTTTATCTTGGCCTCCATTATAGCCTATGGAAAATTATACATGCACCTGTACTGGTTCTCCTTCACACAGCTAACCTTTCTTTGAAAACTACACAAAACCTTCATCATCATTATGGCCATCAAGGTAAAAAACAAACTGTTTCTCTTTCACTATTGGTAGCCTTGATGAATTCAAGTCTCTTTCATTATTTCCCTTTACCATGAAATGTTGAAAGCCTCTATCTACTTATCACACTTCCTTCAAAAGCCACTTTTTTTTATGCTTTTATTTGACTCATTGAAGTAACTAGGCACAACCTTACTCTTAATACAATAAATCATTGGATCAACTAATAGCAACCATTAGTATTAGAGCCTCAGTAAGCAATGAACTAAATTGAGCTTTCACCACTATCTTTGTATACCTCCTTGGACTGTCCTTGATATATTTTGTGAGAGAACTTCTTTTATGGGCATGACTATCTTTGATAGATCCTTGCCACTATTTCTTGTACCTTCTAACAGAATTCTTCAGGATCTTGCATTTTGCATATTAGGCTACTCTTCATGAACTTATTATAATGTTAGAATAGTCCTTCAAGACTAAGACTAGGACAATGATGATCTTAAGGCTGACCTATACATCCTTCATGGCTCTGGAACCTAGACTCAATCTTTTATCAATCAATACAGTCTTGTACAACTGTGTTAAATGCTTGTTCTTATGACTATTAACATGTTTTCTTTTTGCATGACTATTTCATGATAGTATTGGTCACACATATGGGTGGCTGTTCACAAAATATAAGAATGTTCATAATAGTTACTAGGCCTACATTCAAAGATCTATGAGACTGTCCCTTGACAAAGGAGAAATTTCACATCCTTCCATGGTTTTAACTATTTACACATGCCTTGTTGGCTTGCTAAGCCTTCACAGACCCCTTCTAAATGTTTTGCAAGCTTCTCTAGCTCATGATGAATGTAATTGCTACTCTTTTTAAATGATGAACTATAGCTACTTTCATTTTGCAATCAACAAACAAAGAAGACAAAAGCTTTTTCTATGCAATCTTGTTGACTGTTACAGTTGTTACAAGACCATTCTTTTAATCAAGGATGACTGCTATCTTCTGAGATTGTTTCATGTAGTTGAGGTCTTCATATATTATGACTACCCTCTTATGTCAAAGCATCATGTTATCATTGGACAGTTATCCCTATTTTGATCTTACATGAACTGTTCTATTTTCCTCTTATGGAAAAAGTATCTCTTTCCCTCTCAAACATCGAGAAGGTAACATGCTGGGGTCAACCCTTGTGGGAGCCACATGTTTGAATAAAATCTTCAAAAAATATTTATCTATACCTGCACAAGAAACACACATGTTAGACATAAAATGTACCTTTGATTCATGATGTGGGGTCACTTGCATGGACTTATCTCTTTCTGATATGGCACTTGTATCTACTCATTTTGACTTCTCTTATGCTGATATCTGATTACTGCTACTCCATAGAAGTGTGTTGTACTTTTTGAAGTTCTAATTGTGTGTATGAAAAGATTTGGAACCCAGAGCTTCTAACAAAACATTTTTGCAGGTGTTCTAGAGCTCAAATGGAAAGAGGGAGATAGAAACTAGCTCAACCATGGGATTCATCATTCACAGGAAATGACGGGTCCCTCCTCTTTTCATATGCATTTCTTTTCTTCAAAAGTAAAACTTAGTTTTATGTTGCATACTTCAGTTACTCCCATGGCTTGTGTGGGACACTTTTATACATTCTTTTGACTACAATCAACTATTTCATTCTATTTAATAACTTATGTATATTTCACTTTCTGAATCAAATACATAGCATAAAACAACTGATCTTTGTTTGAAACATATGTATAAAACATGATGTATAATTTGACAGTTTATAAATACCTCTTTTATTTGCATTGAAACATAATGAATAATCAGCAACTAAAACATGAAATCTATCCCTTCTCTTCATTCTTTGAATGTCTATTTTCTTGACTGTAGATGATTTCCCTTACCAGGATGATGTAACAACCCAGCTTGAGCTGTTACATGATTTTGATAAGTGATTTTGCACTTGTCTTTTGTCAAGAGATTAGACATTGACTGGACGATTCTACATAAGCAAAAAAATATTTGTACCCCCTCTAAACAACTGATATTTAGGCCTTGCTAAATTAGGTGTGAACATAATTTATAACATTTTTGGTGATCTCTTAGGGGTGTTTGCCTACTAAACAAAATAGAACTAGTAGCCTTGCAATTCAATTAGGCAAATGAGTCTTTTCCTGTCTGAAACCTTGAAAACCTCTGCAACTCAAACTAATAAAAAAATACAACAAAACAATACTGAAAATAAACTAATCTAACTTGTTTAGGACATGGTCAACAAAATGTGCATGTGCACTTCTTGGAAAATGAAATACTGAACTAAAATTCTACTCTACCCTACACTAACCAGTCATAGAAGCTAGTTAAACAAATCCATTAACTAGTTTTATAAAATAACTCCCCTTTCTGATTAAGAAAGGATGTTTTGCAAGGTGATTTGTTACTGATAAGATACGATTCATAGGAATATACTTTGTAGAATGTTGCAAAACTCTCTGAAGAATAAAACAAACTCACTCACCATATGAATATGATAATTGACACTGATGTTATAGGGTGAATAGATGATCTGGTTCTACTGTTCTAAGGCTGCAATCTCTTCTTTGGGTACAACAGTAGCATGTCTCCTTATTTAGCTCTCTGCGAGCTAAATCCCTGATTGGACATCCTCTTGTAAGTATGAAACTTGGACTAATATTCTTGGTCTCTTGATTAAGATCTGTTGTTTTGTTATCACTTGCAATGTCAACCTAATTTTAAAAAGTTGGCTCATATGAATGACATGAAGGAATGCTTGCTTCTTTGACCTAGATAGGTTGATTACATATTTTTGGTTCACATGGCATTAAATTATCATCAATGTTAGAGAAAAAATATTCTATGATACTAGATAAAATGCTCTCATCAAACTCATAATCTTGTACTAAATCTAGATGAATTTTGTCACTCTACTGCTCAAAACTTAGGTACTGATGTTAGTATGCATGCGTTATCTTGATTCTCATCAACAAACTTAGAAAGTTTGTCAAATAAATCAGCTAAATTTTGAGACTCAACCTCTACCTAGAAAGTAGTTCCCTGCTTTTGGTTTTGCTGCACTTGCACAAAATTTGCATTTCTCTCAACATCTTGATTACTCAAAACAAGGTTGTTGTCTATGATTTGCTCATTAATTAGTAGTTTGTCAAGATGATTTATATCATTATCACAACCATTCTCAAGATATTAACTGAAACCTTCTTAACATTATCTAAGCTTGCAACAAGCTTATCAAGGTCATGCCAAAATGAAAGTTTATCACATTGCTCTTGAATTTATAATAAGAGAGGATTGTTCCTTACCTTTTTGCAACTTTAATCAAACATCAATTCATCAGAAGGTTCATTTTTCTGATCCTCATTCTGATCCAAGGCTGTAGAATGATCTTATTGATCTGCTTCTTTTACCTTTTTATTCTATTGTTCCAGATGATTCTTTGAGATAAGAATTCCAAGATTCTCATCATCTTCAACAAAAGTAGGTAGTTGATCAAACAAAGAAACTAAATCCTCTTCTTTATTTGGTTTATTCTCCATCAAAACTTAGGTAGTTTGTCTCTGCCACTGAAGACTTTCACCATCTAATCTCTGTATCCCGCCTTCATTCATCTTATGCATAGCATTAGAAAATCCTTCAAATGAATCAAAATGCAAAGGATTTAGTGTCAAGCTTGAACCAACCTCCTCTACACATTCATTATGCTTATATTCAACTGGGAATCTAGTGCAAAGAACATCAACCTCTTGTTCCACATCTGATTTTTTTGATTTGGTTGCACAAATAGGATTGCAAGAACCTTCAGCTACTGGATTGAAACTTGGAATTTTGATTGGCTTGGGCTCTACAACCTTTTTGTCCTCTTTTTGATTTTGGATTGGTATAGAATGGGTAGCCTTAATAAGGTTTGGCATTTTATAATCAGGATACTTGGTCCAAGAAGGCTATCATAGTTGCTCAAAACATTGATGACTTGGTTCAGGTACTTGATGTGACTGATACTAAGGATTAATGGACTGGTTTTCAATGCAAAAGGCTCCTAATTAAAATTAGAACTTCTGAAACTTGGAATTTGGACCTCGGGAGGGTTAAGAGGCTCATTTTGTTTGAAACTTAGAAATTCATACCTACTAACCTCATCTTGAATAGGATGATCTAGAATGAATGTATTTGTCTAGATGTCATACCTTTGTGCTTGTGCAAGTAAGTGTTTTATTTGTTCTTCTTGGGCTGCAACCTCCCTTGCAAGATCTTCTTCATATTGTCTTCCCTACATCAGTAAGTCTTGCTCATAGAGATAGGCCTGATAAGCCATCTCTTCCTATTGCTACTCATACTCTTGTTGCTTCTTAATTTCTTCTATCTACTTTGTGAAGTCTAATTATGTATCTTTCATATCATTCATGCTATTCTTCATATTCCTAACCTCCAAATCTTAGAGTTGAGTAGGAGAGTGTTTGAACTGATTTAACATCAGAGATATTTCTTGAGCCTAATTTTTGACATATGAATGCTGATATGAAGTTTGAACAAGGTGGGTGGGAGGTAAACATATTGGGTATGCTAGTTTCCTTGAAAAACCATAGAAGTTGGGCTAAAACCAGTAGCATGGTTGATTTGATATGGCTAATAAGATGGTGGATTAGTAGCATTTTCATGATATGATGGATGATATGACATGTTCCCATGAATGGTAGACATGCTTACTCATTCACAAAAATAGAAAAAAAAACTAAAACTAGAATTACTTGAAATAAAACAACACCTAATCTTATTTGAATCTTTCTCATAGGCTACAAAAATCTGATCTATTCAAACCAAAAACTTGTAGTCATAATGTACTTGATTTGAAACCTCAAAAAAGGCTATATTAATTGCTACTCATACCAAAAAAATAGAAAGAATAAGTTCTTTAATGAACTAAAAATCAGTTCAAGGTCCCACTGGGCATGCCAAAAACTGTTAACATGCAGGATTGCACCCGTTATCCAAATCTGTGAAGCTCAGTAATCCTGTGTAACATGGGATCAAGCTCAGGCTATGGGTGACCTATGGTGAGCTTGAACCTCTAGATTATGGGTTGGTTCCCTTGTAATTTTTCAATGGGTTAATAAATTGGTAGGAAAAGGGTTAAAAGGATCTACTGAAATCACTAACACTAAAACTTAAAGTATGGTGATGCACCTAATTTGATGGAAAAACTGCAACTCTAGTTCACAATAAATCTCAAAAAAAATCTTAATCACACAATTCACCTTGGCAATATGATCACAAAAATGATTCTAAGGGAGGCTGGAAATAACTTTCTTCTTGAAGGAAAATAGGGTTCTCACAACATGAAATAAAAACTTTTCCATTTCCACAACCTAAGACCTATGATTTCAATGTTATTCAATACATGCAAAGACAAATGAGACAATGATTTTAGAGGTTCTGATATTAAACACAATAAAATTTCATCAAATCATTCATAAATGAAACACTAATGAAAAGGTAGACACTTTATTTTAATGAAAAATAAAGGAACACATGCATTAAAAGACAAAGAATAAAACCTGTAACCTGTTGTAATCTATAAATCTGCAAAATATGAGTCACAAAATACTCTTTCTCTCTACCATGTACAAGAGAGTAAAAAGGCAAGAACTAGAAAAACATAAGTTTTTCTTACAATATATAATAATGAACCCTCAAGTGCATGGAAAAGGCACTGCAGTTCAACTCAACATCAAAAAGTATCTCCACAAGACTAATCCATGAGCAAGCATGAAAATCCCTAAAAATAAGGGCTTTAACTGATCCAATTTGGGCTAAAATATCTCCAAACTACCCCTCTCTATTAGTTTGACCAAGTGGTGGACCAAACTCTCCAATTTTGACCAAAAAACCATGCAAAGAACTCCAAAGAACCTCAGTTAACTCCATCTCCCAATTTTAAATGATTTGGGCATGTGTAAACAAAGTAAAAATAAATAATAAAGTATTCAAGATGATTTACTTTATTATTTATTATAGACTTGTCTATTTTCACCATCTTTGCATTTCTATGATAAATAATAAAGTAATTTATAGTTCATTAGTTTATTATTTATTTATGATTGTTTATCCATTTCTAAATCATGCAAAAGAATGATAAACTTCTTATATCTCCTTTTGGATTTGCACAATTACATTAGGCATAAAGAAAAAACAAATCTCCATGCATGCAAAAAGATCAAAAAATGCTTATTTTACTCCTTTATGTCTCCCACACATAATGGTAATCTCGCCAATCATACATTCAACTCAAACCAGAAACATACCTTATGGCTCCCATGCAAACATATATGCATCAAGTCTAAATACCCTTGCATCATCATATGTCAAGACCCTTTATAACTCCTTATGTAATACATATCACATCATGTATTATTGCCTTTGTTTTGTAAGAAACCTCATGACTCCCCATGTACATCATATCTCTTGTATCATTATCTCAACATATAAAAGACCTTATGAATCCAAGCAATCTCATACCATACCTTACCATTATTATCATCTTTGTTGACTTTAAGGAAATCAAAAAAGAAGTAATAACAACATGACCCCCATGGGTTTCATAATCTCCTCACTTGAGCATTAGGTATGATGAATGCAAGGATTTTGACCATGGCTTTTCTTTAGATAGCAATGATCTTTAAATAAAACAAAGTCAAAAAATCTCAAATTTGAGCTAGGGCAGTGACCCAAAAGAGAAGAAGACCTTAAACATATTGTCATTTTGTCATTCTTTTTGATGCTCCATACCCACCACCATGGTCGAGGGTTTTTGCTATATAGGGTTTCAAGTGATTTCCCTGCTCTACTAGTTCCATTCATTCAAGAGGTAATTTTGTCTTCTCTTTGTGCTCTTCATGAACAAATGAAAGAAAGGAGAAAACTCAGGTTTCTTTTCTCTTTTTTTGCCATATTCTTTCTATGGTTCCATTTTTTGCTTTCTGTAAGAAAGGTCTACTGTCACCGAGGGGATTATTATGCAAAATACATGTATTTCTTGCAAAAATCTGGGGTCTCTTTGTATCTTTCTCTACTCTTGGTTATGGCATTTCAATTTTACAAATATTAGGTTTTCATGTTGTTAAAGTGATGCAAAAATAAGCAAAAACAAAACTGAGAAAAGACAATTTAGAGGAGGAAAAGAAACTGAAAACCCTTCTGTATTCCTTTTACATTCTCCCTTTCTTCATGTACTTTTTCCTTCTTTCTTATATGTTGTTGTGGTGGTGGAATGCTGTGAAACAAAAAGGAAAAAAATTGGAGAAATATTTTACAGTCTCAAGTAAAAAATTTTGAAACCCTACTATCTTTTGCATAAATCTATGAACCTGTACCTTTTATGAATTTTTCCTTGTATATCCTTCTGAGACAATTTATCATGGAACATGAATATTGAAAAAATCTTTGTATCCTTATGATGTATTTGTTATGTTGTTCCAATACTTGAAGCAAATAGTTGAGATAAGTTCACTTTTGACAATGTAGTATTATATAATGAATAAATTATTTCTATGGTAAACATAAATTGAATCATACTGTACTCTTCCCTCATTCCATTAGGATCATAAAATGTCATTTCCATTCATTGTTCATCTTAATCTCATGGCATTATGTAAACAGGATTAGTTGATGAAAGCATTGCATATAAATTTTGAGCTTTGTTCCTGCCCATAGATGTCTCTGTCATGATGGACATCTGTCATTTCCTCTGTGCTGATGGGCTACTTACTGTTATTTCATGGCATACCTACCACTTTTCCCACTATTTGATAGCACTTGGCATCTTGTTATCTCTATTTCTTTCTCTTATTGTGGTAGATTTCCTATCCTCTTCTATTTGACAGTCTATACTCTTCACAGAGGCCATTTGTAGACTATCAACAATGAATTAGTCAGTCAAGACAGTGAGTAGTCCATCTTGACTATGTTTATTAAGTTTCATTAAAAACTTTTATCCCAGCCTCTGTTACATCCCATGGAAAATTTATACATGCACCTGTATTGGTTCTCCTTCACACAACTAACCTTTCTTTGAGAACTACACAAAACCTTCATCATCATTATGGCCGTCAAGGTAAAAAGATAAACTGTTTCTCTTTCACTATTGCCAGCCTTGATGACTTCAAGTCTCTTTTATTATTTCCCTTTACCATGAAATGTTCAAAGTATTTGTCTACTGATCACACTTCCTTCAAAAGCCACTTTTTTTGTTGATGCCTTTATTTGACTCATTGAAGTAACTAGGCATCATCTTACTCTTGATACAATAAATCATTGGATCAACTAACAGTAACCATCGGTATTAGAGCCTTAGTAAGCAATGAACTAAATTGAGCTTTCACCACTATCTTTGTATACATCCTTGGACTGTCCTTGATATATTTTGTGAGAGAACTACCTTTCTAGGCATGACTATCCTTGATAGCTCCTTGCCACCGTTTCTTGCACCTTATAATAGATTTCTTTAGGATCTTACATTTTGCATATTAGGCTGCTCTTCATTAACTTCTTATAATGTTAGAATTGTCCTTCAAGCCTGAAACTAGGACAATGACCATCTTAACGCTGACCTATACATCTTTCATGGCTCTGGAACCTAGACTCAATCTTTTATCAATCAATATAGTATTGTACAACTATGTTAAATGCTTGTTCTTATGACTGTTAACATGTTTTCTTTTTGGATGACTATTTCATGATAGTCTTGGTCACACATATGGGTGACTATTCACAAAATATAAGAATGTTCAAAATAGTTACTAGGCCCACATTCAAAGATTTATGAGACCATCCCTTGACAAAGTAGAACTTTCACATCCTTCCATGGTTTTGACTATTTACACATACCTTGTTGGCTTGCTAAGCCTTCATGGACCCCTTCTACATGTTCTGCAACCTTCTCTAGCTCATGATGAATGCAATTGCTGCTCTTTTTAAATGATGAACTCTAGCTGCTTTCATTTTGCAATCAACAAACAAAGAAGATACAAGCTCTTTGTATGCAATCTTGTTGACTTTTATAGTTGTTACAAGACCATTCTTTAATCAAGGATGACTGTTATCTTATGAGACTGTCTCATGTAGTTGAGGTCTTCATATGTTATGACTGCCCTCTTATGTCAAGGCATCATGTTATCATTAGATAATTATCCCTATTTTGATCTTACATGAATTGTTCTATTTTCCTCTTATGGAAAAAGTATCTATCTTTCCCTCTCAAACATCGAGAACTTAACATGCTAGGGTCAACCCTTGTGGGAACCACATTTTCCTCCACATGTTTGAATAAAATTTGCAATAAATATTTATCTATACCTGCACAAGAAACACTCATGTTAGATATAAAATGTACCTTTGATTTATGATGTGGGGTCACTTATATGGATTTATCTCTTTCTAATATGGCACTGGTATCTACTCATTTTGACTTCTCTTATGCTGATATCTGATTACTAATTACTGTTGCTCCAAAAAAGTGTGTTTTTCTTTTTGAAGCTCTAATTGTGTGTATGAAAAGGTTTGGAACCTAGAGATTCTAACAAAACTTTTTTACAGGTGTTCTGGAGCTCAAATGGATAGAGGGAGATAGAAACTAGCTCAACCATGGGATTCGTTGTTCATAGCCAATGATGGGTCCCTCCTCTTTTCCTATGCATTTCTTTTCTTGAAAAGTAAAACTTAGTTTTATGTCGCATACTTTAGTTACTCCCATTGCTTGTGTGGGACAATTTTATACATTTTTTTGAATATAATCAACTATTTCATTCTAGTTAATGACTTATGTATATTTCACTTTTTGAATCAAATAGATAGCATAAAACAATTGATCTTTCTTTGAAACATATGTATAAAACATGATGTATAATTTGACAGTTTATAAATACCTCTTTTACTTGCATTGAAACTTACTGAATAATCAGCAACTGAAACATGAAATCCATCCCTTCTCTTCATTCTTTTAATGTCTGTTTTCTTGACTATAGATGATTTCCCTTACCAGGATGATGTAATAGCCTAGCTTGAGTTGTTACATGATTTTGATAAGTGATTTTGCACTTGTCTTCTATTAAGAGATTAGACATTGATTGGATGATTCTGCATAAGCAAAAAAATATTGTACCCCCTCTAAACAACTAATATTTAGGCCTTGCTAAATTAGGTGTGAACATAATTTAGTAACAATAGGCAATGATCTTACCTTCTTTACTCAAAATAGCTCCTATAGCACTACAACTAGCATCACAATCTACCTAAAATACCTTATTGAAATCTGAAAGTGCCAAAATAGGTTTCTCTATGACTTTCTTCTTCAATGTATAAAAATTCTTGGTTGCTCTTGTAGTCCATTTAAACTCTTTTTTATCCCCTCTCATTGTCTCAGTGAGGGGTGCATAAATGCTACTAAAATTCTTGATCAAACTTCTTTAAAAACTTGTCAAACCATGAAAGGTGTTCAAATTAGGGTAGACAACTGAGAGGGGGGGTGAATCAGTTGTCACAAATCTTTATCTTTAGCTGCATTTAATATTCTTTACCACTTATAAACATATTAATGATGTAACCATGAAAGCATGAATCAACAACACAAGAGCAGAAACACAATCAGCACACATAACACTAGGATTTTTACATGGAAACCTGGTTAAGTGAAAAACCATGGTGGGGGTTAACCCACAAGATTTATTCTCTCTTAAAAGATTACAAAAATGGGAAGGCACTTGCCTTCAGGTGCACTACCCAGAGGTCACTGCTCAAAGGAGGCTCGCTACCTATAGAAACATTCACATGATTAACACTAAAAGGTTGAACTGAGAAACAACATCTTCTTCATGTCAAGGATCAGTTCCATTTAAGCTCACAACACCTCTGCTCTGCTCCCAAACACTTCTTCACTACCTTCGCATCTTCACTATTCTTCCTCTTCTACTCTTCCTCTTTTTCTACTCTGCCTTTAGACCTTTCTTAGAATCTTATAATTTTCACTCAAGGACAACTTTCCACAACTCAACTACAACTATTTATATGCTACATCAACCTTGGAATGAACATTAAGGTTGGCATTACAAACATTCACTACACTATCAGCCAAACGTAGCTGGGACTCAAATCTTCCTCGAACGACACACCACGCTCCATAGAAATTCTCTTAAATCATCCACAACACTCACTAAGCATTTGATCGGCCAAGACTAGAAAGAACAGCAACACCCAAGGAGAAATCTTCAACTACGAGCTCAATCCTCAATGCGAACCACCAACAAAATAGGCACATGATCCAGAGACCTCCACAAGCATTATGAAATCAACAAGAACAACCACACCACATCAAATCACTAGAATCACTTCCATTTTCATATGAGAACTCAAGAACACTAACTGTCATGACTGTCACACTAGAAAGATTGCTTCTAGACATCCAAACCACAAACCACTTGAGTTGAGGATACACACTAACATCCCAAACATAGCTCTAGATCTGCAGACCATAATATTTCAATGCAGAGTAATCTGGACCAAATTCCTATCACTTTGTTGCCTCTGAACAACTACAAAACCTAGTTCTACTCATATGGCCATAACTTCACCAATCCTTTATGTGGACCTCTCAAATCTTAACTAGAGCTACTTCAAACAATCCTCTACAAACCCTTTAATTTGCAGACTCTGATCTTTTTTCTTACTAGAAATGCTGAGCAATCTACTTGGCTAAACTGCATTGTCTTCATTGTCTGACAAAGAGATATGTTGACATCAATGACAACACATCATAGGCACATATTTGCAACAATCTCCCCCTTTGTCAATGATGACAACATATGATGTGAAAAACTAATTCAACCATCAAGACAAGGACTTCTCCCCCTTTCTCTTATCACACCTGCAACCACTTTCTCCGCTACTCTTCCTTTCACAAGAAACTACTTACTTCTGAGTTTTTCACATGACTTCTCTCCCTCTTTGACATCAATGGCAAAGGGCACATATTTGCAATCATATCTCCCCCTTTTGTTTCTTAGATAAAACCAAACTAAACTCTAGAATTAACATTCTGACTACTCCCCCTAAGTAGCATCTGCTTAACACCAATCCAGATCACAAGATATGACTGTGAGTTCCACTGATCTAATGCACACTAGTGCACCTTAGTTATGAATAGGAATGGTAATAACCCCTAGCTTCACTCTGAGATACTCAAAAGTGTCCTTAGGTAGAGGCTTAGTGAAGATATCTACAATCTAATCCTTTAAAGGAACAAACTCTAATATGACTGCATTCTTCTCTCTCAAAAAGTAAAAATTGATGGATATGTGTTTTGTTTCTGAATGCAACACCAGATTCTTTGAGATGTTTATTGCACTTGAATTGCCATAGAAGATTGTAATAGGCTCTTCAAACACAATTCTGATATCCTTCAACATTTGCTTCATCCACAAAACTTAAGTACAATTACTTGCTGCTTGCTATATACTCTGCCTCTGCAGTAGACAGAGATATTGCCTCCTCCTTTTTTCTCAATCAAGAAACCAATCTCACTTTGTTTCTCACAACTTCACCATCTTCATTCAATTTAATTTGGAAGACCCATTTAGTTCCAATTACATTTTTATTTTCAAGTCTAGAAACAAGATCCCAAGTATGATTCTTTTCAATTTGCATTAATTCTTCTTCCATTGCTTTTACCTAAATTTCATCATTACAAGCTTCATTCACTAATTTTGGTTCAATCTTTGAAATCAAACAATACTCCACTTGTTCTACAACAATTCTTCTTCTAGTTTGAACACCTTTATTTTTATCTCCTATGATCTGATCTTCAGAATGATTCAACCTTACATACCTAGGAGTTTTGGGATTTTCTTGAACTTCTGATTCTTGAACTTGTTCCTCAACATTTGCACTAGCTTCTTGAATCACTGGATTCTCTAGAGCAATTTGGGTTTGAACTTGCTTTCCTTTATTTGGAATTTCATTTTGATTATCTAATTCATATCCACAAGATTTGGAAGGTCTCTCCTTGCTTTCATCAACCTTGACAGTAGCAATTTCAATAATCCTTTTCAATCTCTTGTTAAAGCACCTGTATGCCTTGCTTTGGTTAGAATAACCTAGAAATATTCCTTCATCATGTCTTGAATCAAACTTTCCTAGATCTTCATCTCTCTTGATATAGTATTTACTACCAAAAACTTTGAAGTATTTCACAGTAGGAGCATTACCAAACCATAGTTCATAAGGTGTTTTATCAGTATTACCTTTGATCTACACCTAGTTAAGAGTGTAGATAGTAGTATTCACAGCCTCTCTCCAATAGACATGTGGAACATTTGCCTCCATCATCATGGTTCTAGTAGCCTCTTGAATAGTTCAATTCTTCCTTTCCACAACTCCATTCTGCTGAGGAGTCTTAGGAGAAGATAATTGTCTTCTTATTCCATGCCCTTCACAAAATGCATTAAACTCATAGGAGGTAAAATCTCCACCTCTATCAGATCTCAGACACTTTATCTTCACACCAATCTCATTCTCCACCCTATCCTTGAACACCTTGAATTTGTCAAGAGCCTTTGATTTCTCTCTCAAGAAAGTGACCCATATCATTTGGGAGTAATCATCAATCAACAACATAAAGTATATGTCTCCTTGCAAACTCCTAACTCTGGCTAGACCACACAAATCAGTGTGCACAAGTTCTAATAATCCACTTGAAAATTGTTCTTTAATTTTGAATGTAGCTCTGTTCAACTTGCCCAACTGACATTCCTTACACATGCTATTAGCAAGTTTCACAAGCTTTGGAAGATATCTCACAGTCTATGTAGTACTTATCTTGACAATGTTATCAAAGTTTACATGACACATTCTCCTATGCCATAACCAACTTTGATTAATCTGAGCAATCAAACAACTTTTACCAGTACCACTTAAATGAAGTATATTACCTCTAGTCTGTGTACTAGATGCACCCTTGATTTCGGAGCTTCCAAAAATTTTGCATTTTCCATCCTTGAATTGGAGATCATACCCTTTGTCATCCAACTATCCAACACTGAGAAGATTATGCTTTAACCATTCTACGTATAAAATATCATTAGTGTTATTCTTACCATCAAAAGAGATGGATCCTCTATGGTGCAGGAGCACCTAAAGGAACACCTTGGAGCAAGAAGACACCAATGACCATGGGAGGAGCCCATGGAGCAAATCAAGTCAATTGGGACATCTTACAACCAGTTATGGCATGTTGTAATGGTCAAGATGATGTAATGGTCAAATGTCCTGAGGGTCCTGGCAAGGACCCTAGGACCAAAAATGATGTAAGTTGGGCCAATAGTGCCTCTAGAGTCAAATATAGGTGTCTAAGGTTAGGAACAAAGTGTAGTGATCCTAAGGAGATCGAACATAATGGTTTGGTAGGGTAGAAATCCATGAAAACAAAGTTTAAAATTCAAATTTTTGAAACAAGCATTTAGGCGGGAAAGTCATTTTGAACTGTTTTGATGGTTTAACCAACTCCAACCGATGGGAATCAATTGTGGAAGTTGGGGTAGAGGTTATGTAAGCCTATCCAAGGCATGAGATGGCACGTGTGGAATCATTTGAGACTTGGGTTGTATGGTCTGACAGAACTAAACTGAGGTTTTTCATCTAGTTCTTATTTTTCCTTGCATTTTTGATGATCTTTTGATTTGTGGTGGCATGGTAAATGTCTTAAATTTTAATTGAATAGTATTAGACCTTATTTAATGCTCTACGAAGGTTTCTAGACTAGTTTTATTTCTATTCATTTGACTGATACAAAGAACAACAAACTATCCTGTGTGTTTTGAGAGGTGACAATGCATATTTGGACCTTTCCATGAATGTAAGACCCTAATTCTCATGGAATAGGTCCTTAATGACATGTACAATATGATTTCTAACCTTAACAAGGCAGGAGTACAGATTGGGAGGTGATCACCATTAGAAGGCAAGATTGCATGTGAAAAGAGCATGGGCATGATGGCACAGGTGTAACAATGGGAGATCTACCTTAACAAGGTAACCTTTTTATGATTGATGTTGTCTAGTATGAGCATTGAGATGGTGTTAGACCTTTGAATGAGGTCTGGAAGTGATTGGAAGTTGGAGATCTAGTAAACCCTAGGTTTTGAGTCCTAGAGATAGGGGTTTGGTGTTTAAACATTTGAATGAGTAAGTCATTGTCTGAAACCTTGAAAATACCTTGTTTTGGAACCTTTCCTAAGATTGTTTGAAGGTTTGGAGTGAGTATGACAAGTATCCAATAGGGTTCCTTTGAAAAGTGGGCAAATTAGGCCTTGTAGGAAGGTTGCAGGGTGTCAGAACAGTCGGTTTGGTCCAAAGTAATAGTGTATGAGTTTTTGATATGTTATAGAACCCTGAAAAGGGTACTCAGATCAGTCAATTTTTTTAAAAGTGCTTTGGGAAAGATTGGAGAAAAGTGCAGATTACCCATTGAACAGGGCTACTAGGATTAGGCCTAGTTAAGAGGAGTTATCAATGAACCAGTTAAAATGGTGTGTGAGACCTTCTGAATCTTGTTGATTAGGGCATGTTAAGACCCTAGAAGGTGTAAGATTGCATCTTAGAAGTTGGAACTCAGTTTGAGCCCTTTGGTGGAGTTTAGGGCAAGGAGAAGACTAGTGAGTCTTATTGGTTGAAGCCCACAATTGATTTAAATCTTTTGATCTTGTAAAATTGCCTCTACAGACTTGGCACCTCTGCATCATAGTGGTATTAGAGCAGCAAGTAGGTCCTTGAGGAAGTAGTAGGTTCTTGTGAAAGAGTTAAGGGTTGGTGAAAGTTGTGAAGATGCCCCCTAAGAATCAGATGGCTAGGGAGAATAATGAATTGAGAGAAGCCTTAGAGGCAAGAGAAAGAGAGTTGAGGGAGAGAAAAGAATAGGATGCTATAAGAGAAAGAGAGTTAAGACAAGTGAGAAGAGAGAATGCATCAATCTTGGCAAGATTGGAAGCATTGGAGAAGAATCCTAGAAGGGATGAACAAGATGAGCAAGAAGGAGATGATGATGGACATGAGATGGTAGATGAGAACCCTCCTGAGGATGAGTTGGATCCTAAAGAAAGGAGATTTTTGAGATTGCTTAAAGCAGTTCAAGGTAGTGGAACAAAGGTAGAGTTGCCTATCTATTAGGGGAAGATGGATAGTGAAGAGGTATTAGAGTGGATAGATGCCCTTGAAAAAAAATTTTGAGTATGAGGAAATAAGTGATGAGAAGAAGGTTAAATTTGCAAAGACAAAGTTGAGAGGGACAACACTTACATGGTGGAGTAGTGTACAAGCAGAAAGAGTGGCTAGAGGTGGAACAAAAATCACTTCTTGGGGTAGGATAAAGAATATGATGAAGGATCAGTTTCTTCCATCTAATTATTCTATTCAAACAAAGAGGATGAGGCATAATTTGAAGCAAAAGGACATGGATGTTATTTCCTATACTGAGCAATTTCATAAGCTTAGTATTAGGGTTAGATTGGAAGATAAAGAAGAGAAGGTGGCAAGATACCTTAATGGGCTTAGGTACAACTTACAAGATGAAATTGGTTTGACCATACCAAAATCACATGGAGAATGTTTTCAATTGGCCATAAGGGCTGAAGAGAGGGTGAAGCGGAAGCAAGAAAGACAAGGAGGTAGTGGTAGAGGATCTAGAGGTAGAGGCAGACCTACTAATGAAGGACAAAGCAACAATGAGAGAGGCAAAGAGTTTTCTGTAGATCAAAGAGGTGGATCTAGAGGTGGAGGTAGGTTTGGATTAGGTAGAGGAGTATTCGTAGGTAGATGTTATCATTGCAATGAAGTTGGACACCTATCTTTCAAATGTCCTAAGTGGGATGATGTTGATAAGAGCAAGGATAGAAGAGTTCACTTGGCACAAGAAGAGGAAAAGAAAGAAGACCAAGAACTAGCAATAGCCCACCGAGAAACAAATGGAGAATTTCTCATGGTGGAAAGAGGCAAAGTGTAGCAAGCACCACAGGTATCCATTTTTAAAATTAATTGTTTAAGCCATGGAAAAATGTGTAAGTTGATTATAGATTCAAGTTCACATGATAATTTAGTTTCCTAGGATATGGTACACAAATTGGGATTGAAGACATTTGATCATCCTAGTCCTTACAAAGCCACTTGGGTAAGTTAAGAGCAGCAAGTAAGGGTTAATCAGAGGGCATATGTTGATTTTTCAATTGGTCTGTATCATGATTTTATTTTGTGTGATGTTATTTCAATGACATGTGGGAATATAATTTTGGGGAGACCATGGCAACATTTAAGGACAATTCATGATGGCTATACTAATAGTTATTTGGTCCACAAATATGGTAATTAGTTTAAACTAATCCCTTTACCTTGTGAAGACAAAAAGGAGCATGCTATTGTTTGTTTTGGAGAGAAACTACAGTGGAATGTGCGGGTAAATAATGGTTGGAAGCAACATGAACAGTGGCAGCAGAGGAAGGTGTATTACAGTCTTAAGGAACAACAAGTTTGGGACTTAAATCATATCAAGATTGGGGACATTGATTGCCCTATAAGGAGGCAAGAAAAGGAAGGCAAACAACAAACAGTATAGAGAAGAGCAAGTCAGAACCTTAAGATGGAGAGAGCAAAAGCATTATAGCAGCAAGGTCCTAGGCAAGGACACCAAAATATGTTTTGTGATACTAACACTTTTTGTAAGAGCCATGCAGGTTGGAGAAGGAGGAGGATAACCCTTGGAGAGTTCATGTTCCATGTTACAAAGTAGAGGAACCTTTCAAAAAGACTACAGGATGTTTGGAGTAGATCACATAACTCTTGGGACAAGAGTTTTCGTCATGCTAGGGAGTATGGTACAGGAGCACCTAAAGGAACACCTTGGAGCAAGAAGACACCAATGACCATGGGAGGAGCCCATGGAGCAAATCAGGTCTATTGGGACATCTTACAACTAGTTATGGCATGTCGTAATGGTCAAGATGATGTAATGGTCAAATGTCCTGAGGGTCCTAGCAAGGACTCTAGGACAAAAAATGATGTAAGTTGGGCCAATAGTGCCTCTAGAGTCAAATATAGGTGTCTAAGGTTAGGAAAAAAGTGTAATGATCCTAGGGAGATCAAACATAATGGTTTGGTAGGGTAGAAATCCATGAAAACAAAGTTTAAAATTTAATTTTTTGAAACAAGCATTTAGGCGGGAAAGTCATTTTGAATTGTTTTGATGGTTTAACAAACTCCAACCAATGGGAATCAGTTGTGGAAGTTGGGGCATAGGTTATGTAAGCCTGTCCAAGGCATGAGATGGCATGTGTGGAATCATTTGAGACCTAGATTGTACGGTCTGACATAAATAAACAAAGGTTTTTCATCTAGTTCTTGTTTTTCCTTGCATTTTTGATGATCTTTTCATTTGTGGTGGCATGGTAAATGTCTTAAATCTTCATTGAATAGTATTAGACCTTATTTAATGCTTTGACAAGGTTTCTAGACTAGTTTTATTTCTGTTTATTTGACTAATACAAAGAACATCAAACTATCCTATGTGTTTTGAGAGGTGATAATGCATATTTGGACCTTTCCATGAATGTAAGACCCTGATTCTCATGGAATAGGTCCTTGATGACATGTAAAATATGATTTCTAACCTTAATAAGGTAGGATGAGTGCAGATTGGGAGGTGATCACCGTTAGAAGGCAAGATTGCATGTGAAAAGAGCATGGGCATGATGGCACAAGTGTAATAGTAGGAGATCTACCTTAACAAGGTAACCTTTTTATGATTGATGTTGTCTAGTATGAGCACTGAGATGGTGTTAGACCTTTGAATGAGGTCTGGAAGTGATTGGAAGTGGGAGATCTAGTAAACCCTAGGTTTTGGGTCTTAGAGATGGGGGTTTGGTGTTTAAACATTTGAATGAGTAAGTCATTATCTGAAACCTTGAAAATACCTTGTTTTGGAACCTTTCCTAAGATTGTTTGAAGGTTTGGAGTGAGTATGATAAGTATCCAATAGGGTTCCTTTGAAAAGTTGGTGAATTAGGCCTTGTAGGAAGGTTGTAGGGTGTCAGAACAGTCAGTTTGGTCCAAAGTAATAGTGCATGAGTTTTTGATATGTTATAAAACCTTGAAAAGGGTACTCAGATCAGTCAATTGTTTTAGAAGTGCTTTGGGAAAGATTGGAGAAAAGTGTAGACTACCTGCTGAATAGGGCTACTAGGATTAGGCCTAGTTAAGAGGAGTTATCAATGAACCAGTTAAAATGGTGTGTGAGACCTTCTAAATCTTGTTGATTAGGGCATGTTAAGACCCTAGAAGGTGTAAGATTGCATCTTAGAAGTTGGAACCCAGTTTCAGCCCTTTGGTGGAGTTTACGGCAAGGAGAAGATTAGTGAGTCTTATTGGTTGAAGCCCACAATTGATTTAAATCTTTTGATCTTGCAAAATTGCCTCTAGAGACTTGACACCTCTGCATCACTCTACCATAGATTCTACCCACTGAATTGTCTCCAAACTTCACAATTCCACCTTCATATCTTTCTAAACTTACAAACTTAATTTTATCACCAGTCATATGATGAGAACATCCACTATCAATCACCCATTCATCCTTCTCTTCAACCTGAGAAGCCAAGGCACTTTCCACATTCACACAGCTAGCAGATTCAGTAGGCACCAGATCTTCTTCTTTGATGGAATGAACACCCATTCATTTCCAGAGGTACTTCCCATATCAGATTCATCATCTGTGACTCCTTCATCAACAGCTTCTTGGACATAGTAGCATTTTTTTCTGAACCGTAGGTCTATTAGGGTTTGGTTTTGAAACCCTCTTTGGACATCTTGAAGTAAAATGACCATTCTTATTACAAGAAAAACATTTGAAAGGCAACTTTCCTTCATACTTACCGGATCCTCTTGGTAATCTTTTGGCAATAAGGGCTTCAAGTTCTCCAAGCTCATATTCATCTTCTTCAAGTTCCTTCCTTGCCTTCTCAAATTTGGTTAGTCTTCTTGAGGAGCTTCCACCTGGATCAAATCTTTGCTTCTCGAAAACACTGGCCTTGAAAGTAGATTCTGATTGAGGGAGAGAATCACCAAACTAACTCATTTCAAATGTTGAAAGCTTGCCAACCAACTGATCCCTTGTAACATCTATCACAGTCCTGATCTCCTCAATAGAAACAACTCTATGTTTGTATAAAGAAGGTAAGGATCTGAGTACCTTGCCAACAATATCTAATTCTTCTAGTTTTCCACCAGCACACCTGATACTACACACAAGTTCATTCACCTTCTGCATGTAGGAAGTGATGTTTTCATCTTCACTCATCCTCAAACTTTCGTATCTACCCTTTAGGCTCTATAACTTAGCACATTTGACATATGCATCACCTTCATATAGAGTTTCCAACTTCTTCCAGATTTCATGAGTAGTTTGTAGTTCCAAGACATTTGTCATTTCGATATCAGTCAAGGCACTCAACAATGCTTCTTTAGCTTGAATGTTGTTTTCAGCATCTTTGATTTCATCTAGAGTTGTAGGACCATTCTTCAAAGGAATATACTCATTCTTAGTTATCAACCAATAAGGATCACCCATACATTGCAAATGGTACTCCATGCAATTCTTCGAAAGAGAGTAATTTGTTCCATCAAATCTCAGACTGTCCTTCTTGTATGTTGACATCCTGGATCTCCTCAAGCAGTCAACCTTCTTTTAGAGGAACCGACTCTGATACTAATTGTTGAAATTAGGGAAGACAACTGAGAGGGGGGGTGAATCAGTTGTCATAAAACTTTATCTTTTGCTACATTTAATCTACTTTACCACTTATAAATAGATTAATGATGTAACCATGAAAGCATGAATCAACAACACAAGAGCATAAACACAATCAACACACATAACACTAGGATTTTTATGTGGAAACCTGATTAACGAAAAAACCATGGTGGGGGTTAACCCACAAGATTTATTCTCTATTAAAAGAATAGAAAAATGAGAAGGCACTTGCCTTTGGGCGCACTGCCCATAGCTCACTACTCAAAGGAGGCTCACTACCTACAGAAACATTCACATGATTAACACTGAAAGGTTGAACTGAGAAACATCTTCTTCATGCCAAGGATTAGTTCCATTTAAGGTCACAACACCTCTACTCTACTCCCAAACACTTCTTCACTACCTTCACATCTTCACTATTCTTCCTCTTCTACTCTTCCTCTTTTCCTGCTCTACCTTTGAACCTTTCTTAGAATCTTATCATTTTCGCTCGAGAACTTTCCACAACTCAACTACAAGTATTTATATGCCACATCAACCTTGGAATGAACATCAAGGTTGGCATTACAAACATTCACTACACTATTAGCCAAACATTACTGGGACTCAAATCTTCCTCAAACAACATGCCACGCTCCATAGAAATTCTCTTAGATCATCTGCAACATGCACTAAGCATCTAGTCAGCCAAGACTGGAAATAATAGTAACACCCAAGGAGAAATCTTCAATTACAAGCTCAATCGTCAATGCAGACCACAAACACAATAGGCACACGATCTAGAGACCTCCACAAGCACAATGAAATCAACAAGAACAACCACACCACCTCAAATCACTAGAATCACTTCCATCTTCATATGGGAACTCAAGAACACTAATTGTCATGACTGTCACACTAGAAAGATTTCTTGCAGACCTCCAAACTACAAACCACTTGAGTTGAAGATACACACTAACATCCCAAACATACCTCTAGATCCTTAGACCATAATATTTCAATGTGAAGAAATCCAAACCAAATTCCTATCACTTTGTTGCCTCTAAACAACTGCAAAACCCTGTTCTACTCAAATGGCCATAACTTCACTAATGCTTTATATAGACCTCTCAAATCTTAACTGGAGAAACTTTAGACAATCCTCTACAAACCCTTTAATCTACAGACTTTGATCTTCATCTTACTAGAAATGCTGAGCAATCTACTTAGCTGAATTGCATTGTCTTCACTATCTCTGACAAAGAGATATGTTGACATCAATGACAACACATCATAGGCACATATTTGCAATAGAAAGGATTGTACCTCTATAACATTCCTTGAGGTAGGTCATTCAATGATAGCCCTCACTTTCTCTAGATCTATTTTGAGACCCTCACTAAAATAACAAATCCAAGATACACCAACTTCTTCATAAAACTATATTTCTTCAGATTAATCAACTTCTATTCCCTCAGCTTCTCAATAACTTTTCAAACATGCATTAGGTGCTCCTCCATTTTCTTAATGAAAATAAAAATATCATCTAAATAAATAATGACAAATTTACCCAAAAACTCTTTTAATACCTCATTAATGAGCCACATGAATGTGCTTGGTGCATTGGCTAGCCCAAATGGCATGACTAACCATTCATATAGGCCCTCATTAGTCTTGAAGGTTGTCTTCCATTCATCTCCTTCTCTAATTCAAATCTGGTGATATACACTCTTCAGACCAATCTTTATAAGGTACTTGGCTCCACTAAGACAATCCATTATGTCATTAATTCTGGGCAATGGAAATCTATACTTGATCGTGATCTTGTGGATGGCTCAAGAATCTGTAGACATCCTCTAGTCTCCATCTTTCTTTAGTGCTAGTATTGTAGGTATTATACATGGACATAGGCTCTCCCTTAATAGCTGATGAACTTGTTTGTTCAACTCTTCATTCTCTGCAAGAGTCATCCTATGTGATGTCCTATTTAGAAAATTGGCTCATGATATCAAATCCATTTGGTGACTTACCTTCCTCACTGGTGGTAAATATTCTATTATATTATCAGAGACAATGTCCTTAAATTCTTCGAATAGATCTAAGACTTCTATTGGCACATCTTCACAATTCTCCTAGTTGATCTTAGGATTTAATGCAAAGCAATGATGTTCATGCTTCATACCATCCAAAAATTTCCTACCATCTACCAAGAAAATTCTAGCAGTACTACATACATTTTCTTCCACCTCTTTCAAGGGCTTCAACATATGATGTACTCCATCCTTTGTTAGGGAATAGGTATTCGCATGGCTATCATGGATAGTGCATAGGTATTATATTGCCACAGCCTTCCAAATAGCATTTGACATGCATCCATTAGTATGATGTCACACATCACCTCATCATGGTAGTCTCCAATCCTAAACTTGACTAAACACTTCTCATTGACCAAAGATCTCTGCTCCTTCTACAACCATGCAATCCAATATGGATATGGATGCCTTCTCCTTTTTAACTTCAAATTGTTAACCATCTCTTCTAAGACAAGATTATCAGTGCTTCCACTATCAATAATAATATCACAACATTTACCTTCACACTTGTACCTTGTGTAAAATAAATTCTTCCTCTGATATGGTTCTTGCTCCTCCTTTAACTTCTGACAACTAGGGTTTCTCCTTTTTTAGCATCATTAGAATGCTCAGACCATGCATCTTCATCTACATGTGTAACTCATGCATTACCTTCAGGTCTTCTATTTTTCCTTCCTTTATGTGGGGGACACTCAGGATTTATGTCCTTCTTCTCCATATTGGAAATAGGTTCCTCTAAAACCTCCTATTCCAGGTCCTCTCCTAGTTCTTCCTCTTCCTCTTTGCTCACCAATATTTTGGTCATGAAGGTGGTAGGCATTATATCCTTTCTGATATTGACTAGTGTATGCTTCTTTACTTTTCTTTTGATCTTCATTTTAGCCTCCATAGGATCTTCCACTAGTCCTTCTACCATGACCTCTTCCTCTTTGCTTGCTTTTGAATCTTTTATTCAGCTTCTCTTCCACCTTCAGAGAAAACTAGTATGCATCTTCTATTATGGTCATTCTAACTAGGCTGAGCTCCTCTTGAACACTTAGCCTCAATCCATTAATGTAATAGGCTACCTTCTCCTTGTTCACCTCTGCATGGTCTATTCTGATAGTAATGTTATAAAACTCTTTTGTATATACTCCTTAACAAACTTTTTACCTTTCTTCAATCCTTTCAATTTATTCAACAACTCCAAATCATAGTCCACAGAAATGAACCACTTCTTTATTTTGTCCACCATCTGATCCCATTTGGTAATCTTTCCTTTTCCTCTTCTATTTCTCTCTATTGGACATCTTTCCACCAAATACTAGCATGGCATTTTAACTTCAGTTTTACAAACTTGACCCATTATGGATCCTCTACATCTTCATACTTGAAATATTCCTCCATGTCATTTATCCTTGATAAATAAGCTCTTCTGGATTCAGATCCCCACAATAGGTAGAAACTTCAATCCTAGGCCTCTTTACAATCTTAGTGATGGCCTTCAACAATTTGACTTGCTCAGGCTGTCCTACAACATCTTGTTCTTCTTAAGCTTCATCTTTTCTTTCTTCTCTTCTTGGTTCAAACCCTCTTCTTAGCTCCTCTTGCAACACATTGATTTGTCTTTATAAGGATCTAAATTCCTCTTCTATCAAAGCATTTCTCCCAGAATTACCACAGTTCCTTTGTGGAGGCATTTTTTTAGTTCTACAACATGCTGACAATTTTAGTTGATTTCTACAACAAACCCACAACCTCAAGTCTTGGTGCAAACTGCCTCACAGTCGGCAATCTATCTACACACTCTGGAATCACTACTTTGATACCACTTGATGGGGGGGGTTAATCCTAGAACACACAACAACACTAATTGTACACAGAAAATAGGAATGTTCTTTTATTGACTAAAAAACACATTACATTATAGAAACATGAATTAAATAAGAGGATGAATTCTCAATAGGCTGCAACACATTATAGCTTCCTTCCTCTGTATTATGGAACCTTATGCATTCTATAACTTTAAATCTACTAAGGTTTCTATTTTCCCTCCTTTTCTTGACTCCTCACTTTCTTCCCTTCACCATTACCAAAATATTCCCAAAAAAATGGTCATGAATAGCCCTTTTTGGTGCCTTCCAGCCAAAATTTTGAAATTTGTAACTCCCTCCAAAAATAGGTCAACTTCTGGGAGTCATAACTTTTGATCTGGGTGTCCAATTGACAAACCATTTTATACAGTGGAAATCTCATGAAGAGATCTATGCCCTTAGAATCCATTCTACTAATTCTACCCATTTTTCAAGGCCATACAAGGCCTCTAAATGCCTCATGCTTGAATTTGATACAATTTTTAGGAGTTTTTAAAGAAACATACACTTTAATATCTTTCATCCCACAAGTGATATTTGGCCAATTCCTTCACCAAAGTTTATAGTTTTCAATTCCAAAGCTTTGAGTAATTTTTTCTTCCATATGTACTCAAATGCAAACTTTCTAAAAATAGCAATTTGCTATTTTAGCAAGTTGAAAAAACTTAAGGTTCCACATCATCATTCAAGCAATTAGATATCTAAAAATACCAAAATTGAAAATAACATTAAAAAATCATCATTTTTTTAGGTGATACAAGATTGCCCTTACACCACTAGATGCTCCTACATTAGTTTTGGTGTGCGCATGTGAACATCGATCCTACCCACTAATGGTTACAGAGACTACCAGGTTTTAACATAACCGCCATCATCAAATTTAACTGCTAGGCATAGACCACCACATGTGACCAATATAGACACACTGTTGAAATGCATAAGACAACTAAGAAGGGGTGTCAATCAGTTGTCTCAAAACTTTAACCACTTATCAACACATCAAATGTTCAATCATAGTTAGTAAGATTTAACCATGACAGCATGAAACATGAAGCTCAACACAATAATACATTCAACACATGAGACACTAGATTTTTTATGTGGAAAACCCTATAAGGGAAAAACCGCGGTGGGTGTTAGCCCATAGAAATATATATGTTATAAAAATATTGAAAAATAGAGGCTCACTACCCAATATGCTTACTACAAATGTTGAGGCTCACTGCTAAGGGGTGGCTCACTACCAAGGGTTGGTGAACTGATTTGATAGCATCTACTCCATGTCTGGGTTCAGTTCCATTGAAGCTTAGTATAACTCCTCTGCTCTACTCTTCTTACACATTTTCACTTATCTTCACATTTTTACACAAGGACATCTTTTTTACAACTACATTGTACATGTTTTTATACAACTCATCAACTTTGGAATGCACATCAAGGTTAGTATTAGATTCATCAACCATTGGAACAATCTCCAAGGTCAGCATTACAAACATACATAGAAATAGGTCTAGATCTAAACAAAATTTGCTAAGGTAAAGATGTATGTGGATCATGTCATGCCTTAGCTAGGACTCAATTGCAATCTTCCATTCCACAACATGCTTTCACAATCTTCGATGTATCTCTTCAAGTAGTGAAAACAACCAAGTCAACCAAGACTAGTGTTAACATTAAGTCTTCTAAGAAAAATATTCATCCACAATCCAAATTTCTCTTTATGGACCAATCTAAAGGTAGGAACATGATCAGGAGACATCCACAAGCACATTGTAATCACCAAGAACATCCGTACAACTTCTAATCACTTTGTCAAGAAGATTTTTCAAACAGGAGCACTTGATCATAACTGTTATCCACTGACATAAAGAAAAGATCACTTACAAACCACCAAATCATGAGCCATTGGATGTGAAGGTACTTATCATCATTACAAATTTGATTCCAGAACTGCAGATTGAAATAATTAAATGTGTAGGAATGCGAAGCATAATACATTCTCCCTGTCACCACCAAATATACAGAAAAAGCAGTTTTCACTCTGGTGAACATAACTCACTCAAATCTTCATACTAGAGGCTCAAACTTGGAACATAGAATCTTTATACATGTCTCTAGATAACTTCCAATCTATAGACAAAGATATTCATTTTACAAGAAATCTGGAGCAATCTACTAGTCTATTCTGTTGTAAACAAGAGCACAGTTGACACCAATGACAACACTGGTTAGGCACATACTTGTAACAATCTCCCCCTTTGTTATTGATGGCAACATACAATGTGAAAAAATGTAAAGACCATCAAGACAATGTTCTCCTCCTTTTTCTTTATACATCTGCACTCTTTCTCCCCCTGAGTTTTTTACATTATTTCTCTCCCCCTTTGACATCAATGGCAAAGGGCACATACTTGTACTCTGGTGCTCTAATCAAATAATACTATAACACTTAATTCTCTTGGTTAGGAACACATATCAGGAGCACTTTCTACTCCCCTTGAGAGGTAGTTCTCAAAACATTAATCCAGATCAAAGAATAAGGTTCTAGGCTCCACTGGATTGATGCATTCCTATGCATCTTAATTCAAACCAAGAGGGGTAATAACCCCTAAATTTTCTCTAAGATACTCAAAAGTATCCTTAGGCAGAGGCTTAGTGAAAATATCTATAATCTAATCCTTTATGGATACATATTCCATCTAAATACTTCATTCTCTATCACCTTTTCTCTCAAAAAGTGATACCTTATTGATAAATGCGTTGTTCTTGAGTGCATCACTGGATTCTTTGAAATGTTTATAGAACTTGTATTGTTAGAAAAGATTGCAATTGGATCTTCATACACAACTCTTATGTCCTTCAAAGTCTATTTCATCCATAGCACTTGAGTGCAACAGCATGCTACTGCAATATACTATGCTTCTACAGTAGATAAGGAGATTGAATCTTGCTTCTTGCTTAGCCATGAAACCAATCTATTTCCCAAGAAGAAAGCACCTCCACTTGTACTTTCTCTGTCATCAACATCTCTAGCCCAATCTACATTTGTATAAGCACTGAGAGTGAAATCATTATCTTTTGGATACCATAAGCCATGATCTGACATGTCATTCAAATACCTCAAGATTCTCTTAACTACCATCACATGTGATTCTCTAGGATCTTCTTGAAATCTTTCCATAAGACATACTACATGCATTATGTGAGGTTTGGTTTGAGTTAGATAAAGTAATCCTCTAATCATAGATTTGTGCCTTGTCTGATCAGGCTTAGGTGATTCATCAGTTTTGCTCAACTTGCATCCAATCACCATGGGAGTGCATACTAGTTTGGAGTCCTCCATCCTAAACTTCTTCAATAACTCTTTTACATAATTAGACTAAGAAATTAAGATTCCTTTACTTGATTGAGGAATTTATAGACCTAGAAAGAAATTCATTTGACCAAATATATACATCTCAAATTCATTTTGCATTTTTCCTACAAACTTCATGCACATACCTTCATTTCCTCCAAAGATAATGTCATCAACAAAGACTACAACAATCAGGATTTGATTATCATTGATTTTGAAATAGAGTTTGTTGTTAGCAGTGCCTTTACTGGATCCTAATTACAAAAAATACTTGTCTAACCTTGCATACCAGGCTCTGGGGGTTTACTTCAGTCCATACAATGCCTTCTTCAATCTATACACCATATCACCTTGGTTTGATAACTGAAATCCTTCTGGTTTCTCAATGTAAACTTCCTCTTCCAACTCACCATTCAAGAATGTAGACTTCACATCCATCTGATACACTTTGAAATCTTTGTGAGCTACAAATGCTAGAAATATTATGATTGCTTCAATCCTAGCCACTAGAGAAAAAGTTCTCTTCAAAATCTATTCCTTCAATTTGAGAATATCCTTTGCACACAAGCCTTTCTTTGTTTCTTACAATTTCTCCATTTTCATTTAGCTTCTTCCTGAAAACCCATTTAGTTTCAATGACATTCTTATCAGCAGGTCTAGGAATCAATTCCCAAGTTTTATTCTTCTCTATCTGCATCAACTCTTCTTCCATGGCCTTTACCTAATTTTCATCATTGCAAGATTCATTCATAGTTTTTGGTTCAACTTTTGAAAGAAAATAGTAATTCATTTGTTCTTCTGTAGCTCTTTTCCTTGTCAATACCCCTTTGTTTTTGTCACCTATAATCTAATCTTCAGAATGATTAATCCTTACATACCTAGGAGTCTTAACAACACTTTCCGGAGCCTCTCATCTTGACTGTCTTCTTGCTCAACTCTTTCTTCATTCACTATAAAAGGTTCATCTGATTCATAGCCAATCATATCTGATATTCTTTCCTTGTTTTCATCCACCTTCATATTAGCACTTTCAATGATCTTTTTCAACCTCTTCTTTTAGCACTGGTGGGCCTTGATCTTGGTAGAGTAACCAAGAAAAATTCCTTCATCACATCTATCATCAAACTTGCCTAGTTCTTCTTCTCTTCTGATATAACATTTGCTACCAAAAACTTTTAAATACTTCACTATAGGAATTCTTCCATACCATAATTCAAAAGGAGTTTTAGATCTGTTACCTTTTACTTGAACTCTATTTAAGATGTACACAATAGTATGTATGGCTTCTCTCCAATATACTTTTAGTAGGTCAGCTTCCTTTAACATAGTTCTAGCAGCCTCTTGAACTGTCATGTTCTTTCTTTCAACAACTCCATTCTGCTGAGGAGTCCTAGGTGCAAACAACTGTCTCTTTATCCCTTGTTCTTCATAGAAAATATTAAATTCATTTGATGTGAACTCACCTCCTCTATCAGACCTTAGGTATTTGATCCTCAACTCTAACTCATTCTCAACCATTGCCTCGAAAGCTTTGAACTTGTCTAGGGCTTCAGATTTTTCTTTTAAAAAAGTAACTCAAGTCATTCTAGAATAGTCATCAATAAGCAACATAAAATACCTGTCACCTTGTAGACTTCTTGTTCTTGTGGGACCACACAAATCTGTATGTACTAGCTCCAACAAATTAGCAGAAAATTGCTCTTTTCTCTTGAAACTTGTTCTTGTCTTCTTCCCCAACTAATGTTCCTTACAAAAGGTATTGGCAGGTTTCACAAGCTTTGGTAAATCTCTCACAGCCTATCTTGAACTTATCTTCACCAAATTATCAAAATTTCTATGACACATCCTTCTATGCCACAGCCAACTCTCATATGTTTGAGCCAATAAAAAATAATCATTAGTTCCTCTTAAATGGTAAATGTTACCTCTAGTCTTCTTACTGGTGGCAATCACTATTCTAGAGCTTTCCATTGTCTTGCACCCATTATCTTTGAATCTCAAATCATAACCTTTGCCATACATCTGACCAACACTCAAAAGATTATGCCTTAAACCCTTCACATATAGGACATCATCAGTGTTGTGCTTTCCATCAAAAGAAATAGATCCTTTTCCACATATCTTACCAAATGCATTATCTCTAAACCTAACCAATCCACCATCATACTTTTCCAAACTCACAAACTTACTTTTGTCACCAGTCATGTGATATGAGCATCCACTGTCAATAATCCATTCATCCTTATCTTTCTCAACTTGAACAACCAAAGCACTTTCTTCCACTAGTTTTTCTTTCTTCACACAACTAGTAGGATTAGTAGACACAAGTTCTTCTTTAATTGAAATAAGCAAGCATTCATTTGCACTAGTACTAGCATCAATAGATTCATCATATGTCCCACCTTCATCATCAAGGTCTTTGACATAGTAGTATTTGTTTGGAACCCTAGGTCTATTCTCAAATCTTTTTCTATTCCTTTCAATTCTCTCAGGACACCTAGAAGCATAGTGACCAACCTTAACACAAGTAAAACATTTGAAAGGTAATTTGCCTTTGAACTTACCAGAACCTCTTTGCAATTTGTCAACAAAGTTGGCTTCAATTTCACCAAGCTCATCATCAGGTTCCACCTTGTACTTCTCAACTCTGGAGATCTTCTTTGAAGTACTAGCTTTGAAAATAGTCTCAATCTTCAGTAGAGCATCACCAAACTCTCTCATCTCAAAGGTTGTAAGCTTTCCAAGCAACTGATCCTTATTGACATCTTTTACAGTCATTACTTCTTCAATTGTAGCTACCTTATGACTATAAGACTTAGGTTATGACCTAAGAATTTTCATCACAACTTCCTTCTCATCAATAGTTCCTCCCATACCTTTTATTCCATTGACAATTTCATTAACCTTCTGCATGTAGGCTATTATGTTTTTATCTTCACTCATCTTTAAACCCTCATATTTCACTTTCCAGCCTTACAATTTCGCTCTTTTTACATATTCATCTCCTTCATAAAGATTTTTTAGCTTTTCCTAGACTTCATTAGCAGAATCTAGATCCATGACATTTACTAGCTTAGTGTCAGATAAGGCACTTAATAGACTATCTCTAGCTTTTATATTTAACTCATATTCTTTGATTTCATCTTTAGTTGTTAAACCATTCTAAGACATGGTATACTTTGTCTCTGTCACTTTCCACACTCTATAACCAAGACAAACGAGATGGCTTTTCATTTGTACCTTCCATTAAGCATAATTTGTCCCATCAAACTATGGAACTTCTTTCTTATAAGACATCCTAGATCGACCTCAAGCTGTTAGGCTTCCTTATGAGGAACCTTAAACTTTAACCACTTATCAACACATCAAGTGTTCAATAACTATTATTAAGATTTAACCATGAAAGCATGAAACATGAAGCTCAACATAATAATACATTCAACACATGAGACACCAGATTTTTTACGTGGAAAACCCTGTAAGGGAAAAACCAAGGTGGGTGTTAGCCCACAAAAATATATATGTTATAACAATACCAAAAAATAGATGCTCACTTCCCAATATGTTCACTACCAAGGGTTGGTGAACTAATTTGATAGCATCTACTCCATGCCTGGGTTTAGTTCCATTGAAGCTCAATATAACTCCTCTACTCTTCTCTTCTTACACCTTTTCACTTATCTTCACATTTTTGCACAAGGACATCTTTTTCACAAATACATAACATGTTTTTATACAACTCATCAACCTTGGAATGTACATCAAGGTCAGCATTGGAACAATCTCTAAGGTTGCCATTATGAACATACATAGAAATAGGTCTGGATCTAAAGAAAATTTACTAAGGTAAAGATGTATGTGTATCATGTTATGCCTTAGCTGTGACTCAATTGCAATCTTCCATGCCACAACATGCTTTCACAATCTTCGATGTATCTCTGCAAGTAGTGAAAACAACCAAGTTGGCCAAGACTGGTTTTAACACCAAGTCTTTTAAGATCAATCTTCATCCAGGATCCAAATTTATCTTTGTGGACTAGTCCAAAGGTAGGAACATGATCAGAAGACATCCACAAGCACATTGTAATCACCAAGAACATTTGCACAACCTCTAATCACTTCGTCAAGAAGATTCTTCAAACCAGAGCACTTGAACATAACTGTTATCCACTGTCATAATGAAAAGATCTCTTGTGGACTACCAAATCATGAGCCATTGGATGTGAAGGCACTTATCATCATTACAAACTTGATTCCAGAACTATACACTGAAATACTTAAATGCAGAGGAATACGAAGCATAAAACATTCTCCCTATCAACCCATATCCCTATCATATATGTTGTGTGGTTGTACAACATGCTCCATTTTGCCTTAGCAAAATAGGGACCCAACATTTTGATTTTGCTTGTTCTTTATTTTCTTGCTTTGGGCAGTTTGGCAAAAGTTAGTTAAGTATATCACCCCCACACATGCATGTCCCTCACAAGAAAAGGTCAAGTGTCAAAGTTAAAATTTGCCTTCATAAACCTCATAATCTAGAAGAGTGCAAAATTCTAAGAAGATTTGCCTTTTAGATCACCTTGATATTCCTTAAGGATAAAAAGTTATGCTCGGTCAAACTTTAGTCAAACTTGATATTCCCATAGGGTCACATTCGTTAATATCAGTCACATTCGCTATATGACCCCGACATATGAAGATCACCTAATATCTACATATACTTCAATATTCAAATGTCAAAGTTAAGTGCGAAGGAGTTCCTACCCATCAAATGCGCATGCATATTCCAGGAGGGTCACATTTATGAATGTCCATCATATTTCGTAATATCACTCTTTGCAAACATGACCATGACGTCTTGTTATGATTTATAAAAGAACTCAACATGACGATGACGTCATCAATATTCCTGACACCCACAGGGTCACATTTCCAAATATCTATCATATTTCTCAATATAACGATGACATCATCCTAACCTGATACAAAGAGAACACGAATAGATGATGATATCATCATGACCTGGATCCAAGAGGGTCATATTTCAAAACATCACTGATCTTAACTAAATGATGATGATGTCATTCCCTCGAACAATTTGAAAGACTTATAAAATGATGATGTCATTCTCACCCTCTCAAATAGGGTGATATTTTGTAGTGTTGAATATCCGGAGGTTTTCCAATATCCCTCATATTGACCCTTGAGACCTGAGATGCAAAGATTTCCAGTGACCAATTAAATGATGCCATGTGGCATATTGACCTAATCATATTAACACAGGTATAATGACCCAACTTTGGTTGTTAATCAACAGTTGACCATCCTTGTGATGACGTCACACTCATCTTCCAAATATCAGTCATATTTTCAAATATCCCTGATCTCTGCGAATATCACCCTCTGCATTAAATGCAATTCTAATGGTAGATCGAGCCTTCAAATTTTAAATACACGCCCGCCACTTGTCAACATCTACAAACATCATGTGTCAATCAATGGACATGAACAGAAGGACACTAAATGCACCCTAATTCACCATGTTAATTAGTTAAAAGTAAAGATTTGGTTTCATTTCAAATTTATCATATGCTAAACAAAGAATTACAGAGCTCTGGAGAGATCAAAGCATCACTATAACTTACAAATGGAATGGATATGTTGGTTTTTTCCCAGACTGGATGCTTATTCTCAGATTTCCCTACAAGGTAGCCATCAATGATCAACAAGATCTCTGGGCCAGGGGCCAACAGTGTAGGAGATAGACTCTATATTTTATCTCCTCTTCTTCTTCAGGCTCTGCAAAACCTAGGGGGGTATTCCCTACTCAACATCCATGAGGATATACATACAAGGCTGGGATGCTGACAGAAAGCAGATAAGTCCTCCTGTAAGTAGACCAAAACTGTAAGATAAGAGCAAAGGGGCTAGCTTTGGGCCTATTTGCAGTTGTAGACAGAGGACTGAGGATCCTAAAACTAATTCTAATGTCCTAAAGGTTGTTTTAGATTTTGATTTTGATTTTATATTTGGATGCAAAGCTGGACATGGTATATAACACAAAGACAAAGCTAGATCGGTGCCTATCCAGGGCCTGGAGTCAATAGACATACACCTATGAATGATATGCATGAATAACTAAAACTGGATTTCAGGGAGATACATATGATACCTGCCTTACAGATATCTCCCAATATAGAGTGTTAAGCTATCTATACTTATGGCATCCCTACTATAGTATACCCTTCCCAATGTTCAATCTGAGAACAATTTAATCTACCCCTTGAGCAGAAGTTAAGAGATCAGACATTCAACATAGGAATTCTATGTTCTAGAGTCTCAAACATTGCTTAAATATCCAGACTCAGAAGAAAGATACATGCAATACTGGAGATAGAATTAACAAAACACATGCTAACATAGCATTTCTCATATAGAATTAACCATGAAATCAGTGGATTCATGCAAAAATGTACAACAAGAGATACATAAACTCACAGGTTTTGCTGTACAGAGCAACCAAATCAACTGTATTGTATTATAGAGCCAAATGTTTAACTTTCAACAACCTAAAATGAGTAACACTTCCTGCTTATAACAGCCAAAGAAGCATACTCAGCATTAATTACATGGCTTTGACAAAAAATTCGCTAGATACAGATCCTTCAAAGGAATGGTGCTCAAAATTTATTGCTGCAGAGACAGAAAGTAGACAATGGTGGCCTCGAGCCTTGTGCCACCATCTGGAAGTCCTCATGCCAAAAATTGGGTACATGACTATTCAACAACTCGCCCATGCCCCTGCTACAGTCGCCATTGATGGCTCAACCACCCGCGGCCGCTTGAAAACCATTGCAGCACTTCAAAAAAGAAATTCCTGCCAAAATGCATTCTATCGCAGTTTCAAATTATACAGGGAGATTAGTCCCACAGGCACGGTGAGGAGACTACCTTAGTAGTTTAAAAGCATAGTCACTTGCATAATAGGTGTTGAGCGCTTTTGCCATGCTCGACACATGCTCCTCCACCCAAAGCCCATCACCGAGATCAACACCATCGACCAAGCCCATGAATCTCCTGCCGACCTCAATTGTCCTACCGACCGCTACATTACAACCCCCTCCATCGGCCAGAGATGCACCATCAGGCCAACCCTTCAGATCTTTGCCGATAGTATGAGTCTCTCTGATGACCAGCTTGCACCCCGTTAGCAGTTACCATCCCACCACCATCGGCCAGACCAATATCGTCGGCCAAGGAAAAAAAACCCCTCGGCTGACACAGCCAATCATGCCAATGAACAACTCCTAAAAGCCTCCAACATCCCCATCAGCCAGAGAAGAACCATCGGCCTAGCCAAAAGCCCCTTCACCGACAGACCAACTCTCACCGATGACCACTCCAAATCCTCATCAGCCTGACACTACCCCATCGGCAGACCCTCCAACCGCTAACCCGATATGCAACCTTACTCCGATGGCATTCCCCATCGGGGTGACTTCCTTCCATCGGCAAACCATAAAAGACTGCTGCTGATAGAACAACTCCCGCTGATAACATATCAGCTTCCCCCTTCATCGGTTAGACCCTCCACTGTCGGCCCAACGCAATCCATCCTCGCCGACAACACAAGTCACGCTGAAGACCACCTCTGTTGGTGTGACTTACACCGTTGGAGCAACCAAAATCTCCCCAGCCGATCACAATAGTCTCGCCGATGCACCAACGAGCTACACTCTGCTCCTCCATCGGCTAGACACACACCAATGACTCCTCATCGGCCAAACCTCCTGTCGTCGGCATAACTCAAAACACTCAGGCTGACAATATAGCTCTCGCTGATAACATATCCATTAGCCAAACATTGTATATCGGTGAACCCTCCAATGGTTAGCCCGATAGTCCATGTCACACCGAAACCAACCTTGCAAACCGCTAACCTTCCATCAGTCAGAGGCAAACCATCGGGCCAACACTCCACCGTCCACCTGATGATGAATGTTACGCCGATAAGACCAAAATCATAAGGCTTTGAACCATTGAACCCTGAACCAGTTCAACCCGATGGTTCAAAAGAGAAGTTCAATGCTGATAACACAGATGAACAAAGAATTCACTGACGGGAAAAGATGGAGCCTAAGAACCGTTGAACCTTGAACCAAAAGGGTTCAACGCGATGGTTCAAAACGATGGTTCAAGCATAATCTGAGTACCCAAAAAGAAGTTTCACTAATAGAGAAAATCACAGCGATGAACAAGGAAACTTAGGGCCCAAAAAGGAAAAAACCCTCCAACATCCTGCGCTCAGATCCAGACCAAAATTAGTGCTAACACTGGCTCTGAATGGGGACGTATAGGTGAAAAACCTGCAGTGAGAACCGGATCTCCGAGCAGACCAGGCAAAAAACCAAAAAAGCACGAACTGTACAAGACATCTACACTATATACATATTTTTACAAATATGTACATCGAGAAGTCATCTATGCAGAATAGAACTTAAGGAATTGGCCATGCACAGGTGATTCCAGAAATTCACCATCTAGGGCCTAGAGGAAATAAGAATCCTCCCCATGAATACTGCAAATCTGATATGGGCCCATCCATAAGGGTTCAAACTTACCATGTTTACCCTAATTTTTTGCATTCCAGATGAGCACCAAATCATTGACTTGAAACTTCCTTTTTGTAGCTCTCCTGTCAAATTGATATTTCACATCTTGTTGTCTCTTGAGGTTAATCTGGTGTGCTTTCCTTCTATTCTCATCCAATGCAACCAGCTGATTCACTCTTTCTGTCATGGAGTCTTTTATCTCCTCATCATTTTCCTGGATGAATCTATAAACTGGTAGGAGATTGTTTATGGGCAATCTGGCTGATGCACCATATACTAGCTCAAAGGGTGATATTCCAATAGCCTTTTTTACTGTCACTCTATCAGCCCATATTGCTAACTTTAACTTTGAGTCCCAAGCTCTCTTGTTCTTGTCCAGTATCCTCTTGATAATTTTCATGATGCTTTTATTGCTTGATTTTGCTTGACCATTTCCTTGTGGGTGGTATGGTGATGCATATGATAGGTTGATCCCTTATTTGTTGCAAAAATCAACAAATTCACCTGATCTGAAGCACATAGCATTATCAGTGACTATCTTGAATGGTACTCCAAACCTGATGATAACATTTTCCAGTATGAAATCCATCACCACCTTACTTGTAGCTCTCTTAGCTGGAATGGCCTCAATCCATTTGGTAAAGTAATCAGTTGCCACCAAAATCCAACTGTGTCCCCCACTTGACTTGTCTACAATTTCCCCTATGAAGTCAATTCTCCATTGCCGAAATGGAGCATCCACAGTTACAGTTCTGAGGGGTAAAGCACCATCATATCTCAATTTTCTTGAGAATCTTTGGCAAGGGTCACACTTCCTCACTAACCTTTGTGCATCTGAAAAGAGAGTGGGCCACCAATATCCTGCTCTGAGAGTCTTATGAGCTATTGTTTGAGCAGTATAATATCCACCACACAATCCTTTATGCATATCAATCAAAACATTGTTAGCCATATCCTCATCCACACATCTCAGCAGCACACCATCAGGGTTTTTCCAGTATAGCTCACCTTGAACAATAACATACCTGATTGCATGTAACTTTAAAGTCCTCTTTTGACTGTCACTGAAATGGGAAGGACAATTCAGATTTTGCAAGTAGTAGATAATATCCTTGTACCATTCATATCTTGATACATTTACATTCTAATTTTGGACTGCATTAACTTGGCATGCTTCCAAGTTTGACTGTGCCATCATCTTGGCTAATCCTTGTCTTCTTACCAACTTGGTAATTTGTATGTCTATGTTGAACTCTTGCAGTTTGTTTATCCATCTGCACCTTCGTCCAGTCACCTCCTGCTGAGTGAATATGTCTTTGACTGCTGCATGGGGTACATATGCAATTACATGTGATCCTACCAGGTATGGTCTGAAACTTTTGATGGCTCTGAGTAGTGCATATGCCTGTTTTTCCATAATATCATACTTCAACTCAGAAGCCTGCAAGGACATACTAAAGAAAGCTATGGGCTGTTCAAAACCATCTTCATTTTTCTATAGCAAACACGCAGCAACAGTGTGAAAGGAAGCAAATGAAAATACTTGGAATGGCCTAGAAAAATTAGGAGATTTAAGAACAGGGGCCATCTTGATTGCCTCTTTGATACTCTAAAATGATTCTATTGCTTCACTTTCCCAGTTGATAGTTGCATCTTTCTTCATCATCTTAGAAATGTTCCTTGTAGTTTCTGCAAAGTTGGGAACAAATCTCCTAACAAAATTTATCTATCCAAAGAAGGACTAAACTCCTTTTACAGTTTTTGGCATTTGAATTCTGTCACTAGCAGCCACTCTCTCTGGATCTATCCTGACTCCATCCTTGGAAACAATGTGCCCTAGGAGTTTTCCTTCAACCACCCCAAAAGCACACTTCTTTGGATTTAAAGAAATGCCATACTCTAGTGCTCTTATGAAAATCTGCTCTAGATGCAAACAATGCTGCTCTTCCTTCTTTGAATATGCAGTCAAGTCATCCTGATATACAGCCAGGATTGAATCGATCAACCCTACAAAAGCAACATCCATTGCTCTTTGAAATGTAGCACCTACATTTGTTAGTCCGAAGGGCATTCTAACATACACATAAGTTCCCCATGGAGTGGTGAAGGTAGTCTTATATTGTTCTAATTCCTTTACCTTCACCTGATTATATCCTGAAAATCCATCCATCATGGATAAGAGTTCAGAACCAGTCACTCTCTGCAACATAGCATCCATATTAGGCAGTGGATAGTTATCCTTTAAAGAGGATACATTCAAGTTCCTGAAATCAACACAAAGCCTAATATCACTGTTCTTTTTTCTGACTGGGACAAGGTTAGACACCCAAGTTGAATGTCTGATTGGCACAATTATTCCAGCTTCCCTAAGCTTTTTAAGTTCTTCTTGCATCTTTGGAGCTAAGGTAGGATTAATAGGTCTTTGCCTCTGTCTGAATGGCTTAGCTCCAGGCTTCAATGGGATCTCATGCTGGAATAGATCTTCCCTATGGGCTTTTAGGTCCTCATATGACCAAGCAAAAACATGTTTATACCTTTTCAATAATGCAATCAGCATACTCCTGATGTGTGGTTTGAGCTGTTTACCAATGCATACCTTCTTGGGGGCTTGAGATGTCCCCAAATTTATCTCTTCTAAATCTTCCTCATTTGTGGGAGATGTCCTTGTGACCAATTTGTCTCTACTGTCAAAATCTCTTTCCAAAGCTACTAACTCTCTAGGGATTTTATTAGTCTTCAATTGAATTATCTCTTTTCCCACAAAGAGTTTCTTTTCCATCTATAGTCTCTACAAAAGCTTGGAAATCAATTTCTTGATTCTCAAATTCATCTATGCAGTGCAAAAAATTTAACAAGTCCCTATCATCATCAAACACTTGCCAACTGCATATATTTTCTGGTACTGCAAGCCTAATTTTAACTTCTACATTTGTAACATTTGACAGAGTGATGTCATCTGGCCTTATTGCAAGATTAGCTAAGAAATCAGCCATAACATTATTTGATCTCTCTACCCAACCTATTAAAAATGCATCAAAGAGTTCAATGGTATCCCAAACAGCATGCTTGTATTGTTTCAATCTTTTATTTTTTGAAGCATACCTATCTCTAATTTGGGATATAATCAGCTCAGAATCCCCAAATACTCTTGGCAATTTGATTCCATGTTTGAGAGCTATATTTAGGCCTAAGATTAAAGCCTCATATTCTACAATGTTGTTTGTGCAAACAAACCTCAGCAAGAAAGAAAATTTGAGGAGCTTACCAGTTGGAGACAGGAAAACAACTCCAGCTCCAGAGCCTTCTTTTGCACAAGCTCCATCAAAATACATGGTCCACAGACCCTGCTGGTCCAACTCTTTAATGCAGACATTTTTCTTTTTATCTTCTCTATCATCTGAGACAACCTTGAAGTTATCATAGTCAGTGTTTACAAAGCATATCTATTCATCTACTTCTTGGTCTTCCACTGTCTTTGATGATCTCTGTTCTCTGATTAGCTTAACATCCCTACCATTCATTGGAATCATGGCATATGACAGGTCCAGCTGCATACTTCCACCAATTAGTGCAGCCCATCTTCTTGACAGCAACATACCATACTATGGCTTGATGTCAACCACTATTATATTTATTTTATATCTTTTCTCAGGAAATGCTGCCAGTTTGAAATCTACATCCTTCATGATTCCAATAACTGGTACCTCTCTGGCATCCATAGCATAACATTTTCCACATGCCTTGTCAATTTTCAATCCAGCTTGTTGCATGATGGCCAAAGGCATGACATTTGTAGATGCTCCAGAGTCTAGCATACAATTTCTGATTATTTTTCCATTTATAACTAGGGAAACATAAAATGGTTCCACTTGTGAAGGACACTTTGTCATAGTCACTCCTAAATAGACTTTAGGAGCCTCATCTTCTTCATTATACATGACATGTTTCTCACCCTGGGTCTGAACATTTTGTTTAGCTTGAAAAGGCACCCCTGAAATTAGGGATATTGTCCTATTCTTGATCTCTTCAATCTTCATCAGTTCCATAAGTGGAACAGAGACTTTTACCTGGGAGAGGACTTGAGCTATATCAAATGGAGCATAATTTTGTATAATAGTTGTAGCTTGCTCCACAATCTTGTTTTTATCCTGAGCTGATTTAGCTTTTACTTTCATAGTTCCCTGATCATCATTCTTGTCTTGGGAACCTTTACTTTGATCTTCAGCCTGAGGGATTCTATTTTCTGGTCCTTGGGATTCATGACCTGTTCTATGTCTAAAATTCTGTTTATTATTACCCCACTGCCTTTTTTGTGATTCAATCCCCTTATGACCATGCACTGGCTGACCTGCAAAAATACCTTCTGGCTGATGTGGGCTGCTTACTTGATTTTTACCTCTGAGATTGTAGTTGCTCTTGACTTGAGCAACTGCTGCAGCTGTGAAGGCCCTAATTTCCTCATCAGAAGGTCGTTGTAAGTTACTCTAAAAATTGTGTGAGCTCTGAGCATATACATAGTTATCTTCATCATCTTCATCATATGGGAACTATTGGCAGGCCTGAATTCCATTATCTGTACTCTCATCAGCATCATAAAGAGGGTATCCATTGTTTGTGGAAATCATATTAACATCATCATCTTGCACATAATGTGGCTCATTGTATTCATTACAAGATGTAGTATTATCACATAAGGACTGAGCAATCATACACTGTGACTATGAATGTGGCATCTAACAAACTATACACCATGGAGTATCATCAACAATATTTACAGCTTTCTTTAGAGGATCAGGAGTTTCTTTGACATGTTGAGTCCTCTGATTTGTGTTGTTATGTGGGAATATAGGCTTACCATTATGCCAATTGGTATTATAAGGCATATCATGCAATGATGGCCTCTTTTCCTGCCTTTGATAGACTTGCCTATCAGGACCTATCCCTTTTTCACTTCTAGCTAGTCTGTAACTTAGGTCCTTAACAACATTTGCCAATTTGTCTATCTTATCTTTAGGGGTAGATGTATTACCTTGAGTGTTCTGAGGCTTGTTTGGATTCTGCAGAATTTTCACATCATCCCTTCTGTTAGTCTTGCCTGATGCTTTCCTGTTGTTCTCAATATTTACTGCAATTCTGAAAGCATCCCTGATAGTAGCATGACTTTTATCTCTTAATCCATATGCAGTTTTTGCATCAAAGGCATTGATATACAATATTATGCACATAGGTTCATTTGGCCTCATGTGATGTGGCAATTTGTTTAACACTTTAGTGAATCTTGCATTAAAATCTATAACCTACTCATTTGACCCTTTAGTGATACTGGTAAACTCATTTACAAAAAAGCTAGGGTCAGTTTTGTCACCATATTGCTCCTTGAACATCCTTTTAAAATCATCCCATGATGAAATACTCTGGTCAGGCAGATTCTTATACCATTCCCTTGCCTCATCTACTAAAGATTGCATGAATGAGTTCATGAAAACATCCTCATGTTCAACCTCAAAGTTATCCATGACATTTTGAAAAGCTTTTAGATGATCTTCTCCTGACACAGTGTTGTTTCCTAAAAATTTAGGCACCTGCAGCCTTAGATGCTTGTCAATGGGATTAGGATACCCAGGAATACCATCAAATACCAGCTGTCTGAATCTATCTAACTGCATGGGCTGTCTGTCAAACTGATTAATATTAATATTTCTGTTTGCATTCTGGTTTCTTACATTGTTCAGTGGTATCCTAGCATCATTCACATTTTGTCTCTCATCATTATGCTGATGTTGCACTTCATTTCTGTGTTGATGTCTCTGCACATTTGCATTCTCAAGGGTAGGAATTGAATTATTTTGGGTAGCCCTTAAAGCTTGCACTTTCTTCCTCGGGTCATCTCTGATTGTTATTGCCTGCTGATATTCGAAATCGGCCCTTAAGCTCCTAATTTCATCAGCTAGTTCTTCCTCGCTAGGCCTAGAGGAGGATGGTTTTACCATATTCTGATCTTCATCTTCATCATCCCTCAGAGACTCTGCCTCTTCAAACCTTTCACTAGGGTCTAGAAATGGGCATTCTTGGAACACCTCTGACCTCATTCTCACGCTACCACCCTGTTGCCTCTCATATGCACCCTGAATATCAGCTTCTGCATTTGAAAAGTAAGGCACATGTTGTCCTGATGGCCTAGGGTTATCTTGCATATCATCATTTTTTCAGGGGGAACCCTCATGACTGACTGAGACAGCTCCCTTTCTTCTATACATCATTCTTCTTGTTACTGGTAACTCTTCAAATAAAGGATTTTGTTGGGATCTTCTCCCCTGCATATAAATTTTACTTTGACTGATTGGGAGATTACTTCGAAGTCACCACCTATTACTAGGAACTGTTTTCTTTTGAAAATTAGGGTTCTTTCACAAACTCCCCAGTAGAGTCACTAATTTCTGTTGGTGACTTAGATGGGCACACAGATATTTCACCAGGGAGGACAAAAAGAACAATTTTCAAATCACCATCCCCAGTCGAGTCGCCAATTTCTGTTGGTTTTTTCCCAGACTAGATGCTTATTCCTAGATTTCCCTATAAGGTAGCCGTCAATGATCAACCAGATCTTTGGGCCAGGGGCCAACAGTGTAGGAGATAGACTATATTTTATCTCCTCTTCTTCTTCAGGCTCTACAAAACCTAGGGGGTATTCCCTACTCAACATCCATGAGGATATACATACAAGGCTGGGATGCTGACAGAAAGCAGATAAGTCCTCCTGTAGGTAGACCAAAACTGTAAGATAAGAGCAAAGGGGCTAGCTTTGGGCCTATTCATAGTTGTAGACAGAGGACTGAGGATCCTAAAACTAATTCTAATGTCCTAAAGATTGTTTTAGATTTTGATTTTGATTTTATATTTGGATGCAAAGCTGGACATGGTATATAACACAAAGACAAAGCTAAATCGGTGCCTATCCAGGGCTTGGAGTCAATAGACATACACTTGTGAATGATATGCATGAACAACTAAAACTAGATTTCAGGGGGATACATATGATACCTGCCTTACAGATATCTCCCAATATAGAGTGTTAAGCTATCTATACTTATGGCATCCCTACTGTAGTATACCCTTCCCAATGTTCAATCTGAGAACAATTTAATCTACCCCTTGAGCAGAAGTTAAGAGATCAGACATTCAACACATGAATTCTATGTTCTAGAGTCTCAAACATTGCTTAAATATCCAGACTCAGAAGAAAGATACATGCAATACTGGAGACAGAATTAACAAAACACATGCTAACATACCATTTCTCATATAGAATTAACCATGAAATCAGTGGATTCATGCAAAAATGTACAACAAGAGATACATAAACTCACAGGTTTTGCTGTACAGAGCAACCAAATCAGTTGTATTGTATTACAGAGCCAAATGTTCAACTTTCAACAACCTAAAATGAGTAACACTTCCTGCTTATAACAGCCAAAGAAGTGTACTCAACATTAATTACATGGCTTTGACAAAAAAATTGCCAGATACAGATCCTTCAAAGGAATGGCACTCAAAATTTATTGTTGCAGAGACAGAAAGTAGACAATGGTGGCCTCGAGCCCTGTGCCACCATCTGTAAGTCCTCATGCCAAAAATTAGGTACATGATTGTTCAACAACTCGCCCATGCCTCTGCTACAGTCACCATTGATGGCTCAACCACCCGCGGCCGCTTGAAAACTGTCGCAGCACTTCAAAAAAGAAATTCCTGCCAAAACGCATTCTATCACAGTTTCAAATTATACAGGGAGATTAGTCCCACATGCACAATGAGGAGACTACCTTAGTAGTTTAAAAGCATAGTCACTTGCATAATAGGTGTCGAGCGCTTTTGCCACGCTCGACACATGCTCCTCCACCCAAAGCCCATCGCCGAGATCAACACCATTGGCCAAGCCCACGAATCTCCTGCCAACCTCAATTGTCCTGCCGACCACTACATTACAATCCCCTCCATTGGCTAGAGATGCACCATCAGGCCAACCCTTCAGATCTCCGCCGATAGTATGAGTCTCTCCGATGACCAGCTTGCACCTTATTAGCAGTTACCATCCCACCACCATCGGCCAGACCAATATCGTCGGCCAAGAAAAAAAACCCCTCGGCCGACACAGCCAATCACGCCAATGAACAACTCCTGAAAGCCTCCAACATCCCCATCGGCCAGAGAAGAACCATCGGCCTAACCAAAAGCTCCTTCACCGACAGACCAACTCTCACCGATGACCACTCCAAATCCTCATCGGCCTGACACTACCCCATCAGCGGACCCTCCAACCACTAACCCGATATGCAACCTTACTCCGATGGCATTCCCCATCAGGGTGACTTCCTTCCATTGGCAAACCATAAAAGACTGCTGCCGATAGAACAACTTCCGCTGATAACATATCGGGTTCCCCCTTCATCGGTCAGATCCTCCACTATCGGCCCAACGCAATCCATCCTCGCTGACAACACAAGTCATGCCGAAGACCACCTCCGTCGGTGTGACTTACACTATCGGAGCAACCAAAATCTCCCTAGCCGATCACAATAGTCTCACCGATGCACCAATGAGCTACTCTCTACTCCTCCATCAGCTAGACACACACCAACGACTCCTCATCGGCCAAACCTCCCGTCATCGACATAACTCAAAACACTCAGGCTGACAATACAGCTCTCGCCGATAACATATCCATTGGCCAAACATTGTATATCGGTGAACCCTCCAATGGTTAGCCCGATAGTCCATTTCACACCAAAACCAACCTTGCAAACCGCTAACCTTCCATCGGCCAGAGGCAAACCGTCAGGCCAACACTCCACCGTCCACCTGATGATGAACGTTACGCCGATAAGACCAAAATCATAAGGCTTTGAACCATTGAACCCTGAACCAGTTCAACCCGATGGTTCAAAAGAGAAGTTCAACACCGATAACACAGATGAACAAAGAATTCACTGACGGGAAAAGATGGAGCCTAAGCCCATGAACTGTTGAACCTTGAACCAAAAGGGTTCAACGTGATGGTTCAAAATGATGGTTCAAGCATAATCTGAGTACCCAAAAAGAAGTTTCGTTGATAGAGAAAATCACAGCGATGAATAAGGAAACTTAGGGCCCAAAAAGGAAAAAACCCTCCAACATCCTGCACTCAGATCCAGACCAAAATTAGTGCTAACAGGATTCACATTCGAACTGAATAAAAAATAGTAATTACAATAGGATCACGCTCATCTAGATATCACCCACACAGTAAAAGGGAAGTGATTATAAGGTATGTAACATTAAAACCTTCTTTTGTCATTTATGGTGAATAAAGAGGTAAAAATGGTTTTAACAGAGATAATCGATATGATGATGCATAAAAGAAACTAGAATGATAGAATTATTACCCTAAAATGCATGTGATCACTAAACCACTACTGTACACAACATGTTAGGGTAAGATATGCATGTTTTATTGCAAGATCCAATGGCAATTAGAAGGAATTGTCCAAAACTAAATTTGTGAAACCTATGTACATGCAGCCAAAGGGAATAGCATTTAGATATGGGAAAATTGATGATATGCATCAAAGAAACACTGATCTTGATGCATGGACAGCCAGACTAGAGAAAGGAAGTGGGAACCCTTTGCTCATGAGCATATACAGTTCAGGAATGTGTAATGCTGGTGGATTTTTGTATGCAATGGAGGCCACTTAGCTAGTGGTAGAATGTGCCCAGAACTACAATGCAGAGACTAGAAAGGTAGAAAAACATGGTAGAATTTATGTAGACTTTTCAACTGTAGGCATCACCTCAGCCTTTAATCTGCCTAAGGGACCTAATGTGCTTCACCTAAACCTGGGTAGATTGGAAAAAATAGTATAATAGAAAACAAAAAGAAGCTAGAAGGATCATGTATCAATGGAGAGCCAAGAATAGCACATATAACGCCTCTACCAAATTACCTATATATCTCTTTAAGTTTGATTTCTCTCCAGAATATCAGTACATGATGACAATGCTCAGCAGGATGACAGGGAAACCTAATGTTGGATCCTTTGAGAATTGGATGTACGGTATTATCAGGATGGTAGAATGTTCTAATGACAAGCCTCAGTGGATGAAGATCATAAGTGACAGCCTAGATGAGGGAGTGAGGAAGCTAGGGGAAAAAATGAACATGTTCAATATGACTTCCTACGTAGTATATGCCTGTGCATTTAGAGGCACATTCAATGGATTGAAAATAGTAGGTAGGGTTGGAAGTAACAATAGAGATGTGAACATCTAGAAGCATTACCCATAGTTGAAAAGAAGAGAGTATCTCTAACATTATCAGAGAGTGAATGATTCATTCTCTATGCACCTTGTTAGGACCATGGAAGAGGTCAAAGCAAAGAGATTGAGTGTGGAAGCACAAGCTGCTATATACAAACATGGGGCTTGGTTCATCCAATTCCCCACATTTTCATACATAAGAATGGAAGGTTTCACTGGACAGCCTCTCATGTTGCCAACATATCCAAATGACAAAGTCATCTTGATCGAGTTTGTTAGATAGATACTGTCCTTAGTGGAGGCTTATATTGAAAAGGGAAAGATACCAAATGTCTTGTTTCCAGTCATGATTGGCTGTTATATGTGCCCTGATAGGGAGAGTGTTAAGGAGGTAATTGGAGGATTGAACTTGATGCACTTGCAGCCCTTCTCGCTGGCTAGGCCATATGATCCTTATGATAGGATGCTGACATTGCATAAGAAGCTTATGCATCAAAAACACATTGAAGATTTCTGGGCTAATTGTGATGATGAGGTAGAAGTTACAAGGAGAGGTTACCAAAAGCTCACCTTAAATCAGATATGCAACTTGGATTGCATGCTAGTGCCTGTATAGTTACATGAAGATGATGGTAAGATCATGTCCCAAGAATATGAGGACAAAAAGGTATACAATAATACCATATCAGCTCCAAAGTGGAATCATCCAGACGATACTTCCTTGGACAAGATAACTTAGAGGGTCATACGATTGACCAAGGAATGGGTAGAGAATGAGATCACCTAGCTGAAAAGTAAAGGAGTAGCCCTCACTGTAGATAATAAAAGAAAGAGATAGGAATTATCTAATGAAGAGTATGATGATTTTCTCTGGGAAAAGAGGTAGTCAAATGAGAAAGGTAGCAAAGCAAAAATAAGAAAGGAAGCCAAGCAGCTAGGGTGATGGTCATTCGACAACCCCAACCAAAAGAAAATGTAGCTTCTACATTAGTTGCAATATCACCTCATACGCTTGCAAAAGAAAAGAAAACTGTTGCAAAGATTGCCCCTGTTATTGTAGAGGAGGAAGAAGAACCCTTAGATGATGACCTCTTAATTAAAAAGAAAAAGAAGAAGGTCCAAACATCACCTTCAAAGAAACAAAAAATTGTTATGAGGGGAAATGTGGACATAAATCCCATTCTATTGAGAGGGACAAGTGGTGAAGGTATTTTGAAGAACTTGCAACATGAAGTTCCCATCCCTGATATAGTGCAATTTAAGATTGAAAAGGCAGAGGAACAAAGAAAAGAGATACATAGTGCAAGAAAAGAGCCACCTTTTCCACTAGATGATATAGTAGACTTATCTGATGATGATGTAGTCAATGATGTTTCTGCTCATTCTATGGAGACCTTGGTGTTGTTATATGGAGCCTAATCAGACTCAAAGGTTATATTTACCCCACTTTTATCGGTGCGGTTTCCCCCCAAATTCCTACGGGGTCAAGGGGCAGCGCCCCTTGCGGGGTCTAGGGGCAGCGCCCCTGGCGTGTTCCCTGTCACGATACAGGGCGGGGTCGAGGAACAGCGCCCCCGTGGGGGCTCGGGGGCAACGCCCCCGAAACCTCACACGGTTTTTTATTATTTTATAATGCACTGGGAGTTAATTTTTTCATTGACCGACATAAGAAAACCCTATTTTGTAACCGACAAAAAGCTTGATAAAAAGCGGCTAAGGGTTAGGGTTTTGATATTGTATTGTAGCATTTTGCAGTGGTATTGAGTTGCAGGGATTGCTGATTGTAATCGGTTTGATTTACTGGATAATAATATTGGACTCTCTGTTTGGTGGATGTAGCCTGAGTTTGGGTGAACCACGTTAAAAATTATCTCTCGCTATTATTATTTCTATGTATTTCCATTTCTCTGTTTACTCTTTATTTGCATTTAATTGATATCTTCTGCCGGCTAACCCTAACACTTGGTGGAAAATACAAAGATGACCCCTCATGGCACTCCCATAGTTCAAAAGGAAATCCATCAGGAGGAGGTTGAAATAGAAGAAATAGAAGAAGATAACCCTGAGGTGGTAGCTCAACAAATTGGATTGACAAACTTGGTTGATCAAGTCACCAACCCTACAATGATAGACCTAGCTTATCAAGGTGATGAGGATCAAGTGAAAGACAAAGATTTACCTCTGGAGCAAGAGAAAGTAGAAGTCAATATACATATGGAGGGTGATGAAGAGATGCCTAATAAAAATGATAATCAAGACAATGAGCCCACACCTGAAAGAGGAACAAATGAGAAGGAAATGGATAAAGCCCTAGATCTTGGAGAAATAGATACATCAAAAGGTGGAGAATAGAGTCTTCAACAAGGTGATGATTAGAAAAAAGAAATAGAAAATGTGAACAAGAATGATTAGGGTGATCATCTGTATAAATTAGATCATAATGTCTAATCATCTGATGAGCATCAACCACAACAAGATACACAGGATCCAAATGTGAATGCATCACAAGAAACTCTTGTACAATAGGAGATCTTTCATGAGAAAGTTTAGGAAGATGAACAAAGGAAAGAAACTTCTCCACTGAGGGTAGAGCAAAATGTAGAGTCTCAAGATGTTCACATTGAGCAAACTAACCAACAAAGACCCACCAATGATATACCATATTGGTTGCAACAAGAGATAAACCCACCTTAGGATAGTGATGTGCTTGAATTTGATGTTGTTGCATTATTTTCAATATATATGATTAATCCTAAGAGAAAGGCAAGACCTACATTTGCAATCAAGAGAGATCCTACCACAAGTAGGAGAACAACTCAGGTAGCTCTGCCAATAGCAAATAAGGCAAAAGGTGAAATAAGCATTGATGAATTTTAGATAACTAATTTTGATCTAGGATTTTCTACTAAGGAGTAGGAGGGCCAAGAGGCTAAAGATATTATTGACTCCTTGATGAAAAATGTGAAAAAGGAGAAGGACAAGAATAAAATGCACAAGGAGTATATTGCCCAGCTGCATACATTTATAAAAGGGTTAATTGATCCTAATCACATGCCAGTCAACATAGCCACCCCCTTGACCATCATATCTCAAGATGAGATAATAGGGATAGACATCATGAAACATAAGGCTCATGTGGTAGACAATTGGTTTATTCTTTCATTTATGAAGCAGAGAGGGTGATAAAGACCTTCCCATCCAATTGGAACTTGCTCAGGATGTTGAGGATCAAAGTAGATAAATTTCAAAAGGAGGTTGGAAGGAGATCCATCAAAGTAGACAAACATCTAGATGCTTTGGCTGAAATGAGGCGCATATACATGAAGGTGCTCATATATAATAAGGTATTGGATAGCAATACTACAAAATTGTTAAGCATGAGGTATGAGGATACCAGGTTTGAGAGTGATATCCTGAAGAGATGTAATGCCAAGCATAGGAATTTCAGTGGTAAATTGCATGATTTGATGTTCGAGTAGATGTATATCTTGGAAGCTCTAGAAGACAATGTAGAAGGAAAGATAGAAAATTAAGATATTGATTTTGCAATTGGAGCCTTCCAAAGCAATTTTAAGCAGGCAACAGATGACCCTCTCCACCATTTGATAGAGGATGTAGTCAACAAGGCTATGAGAATGAAGGCTAAGGTGGAAGGATATAATGAGATGTTAAATAGCCGAAAGAGCAAATGGACTTCTCTATAGACATAATTCCATTCCCAAAGGCATGTTGTACTAAAAGCTAGAGTTCAAGATGGGGGAGAGATTGAAAGGATAATATAGGCATATGAACCCATCAAGGGGATAATCAACATACATATAGGATATGTTACAATAAACAAACAATCTCTAATCCAATTGTTAATCATCAAATCACCAAGATATGATACCAATTGGTGAGATACAAGGCTTTGACTACTACAAAATAGAAATCTAAAAATTAAGTCACCTTAATCCTTGAAATACCATGAAACAATTCGACTTCTTTATGATGCTAAAATCAGCCTCTCTAACATGCATTATGAAACCACCTTAGATGAACTTATAATAGCAATAACATTAGCATAAGATAGCAGCAACAAAGAGGCACAAATCAGCAACATAAGAATGCAAGATCTCACAACACAAGGTAACAATGTCACAAAATAATAAACACATAACACAGTGTTTATGTGGAGAAACCCTTGTAGGAAAAAACTCCACCAAGAAGAGAGGCCCAAGTTATATTATCTTCAAAAGAAGATTACAATACATCTACTTCCAATGTCCTCTTCATTCTTCAATCCAGTAGCATCTATGTATAGAAAGTCTCTTACTCAACCTAATACCTGGAAGCAAGTTTTCGTCTCAATGTTACTCCGCCAAACTTCACTCTTAACTCTCATATTTATACAAAATGAGTACCAACCAAATAAATTCATGAGAGATGGACAAAATCCATTTTTTTAATCTTGGGATACTCCAAAATCATCATCTTACAGAGTCCCTTACACCTATCATAGGCATCTTCCCAATATAGGCGCCTAACACCAAAAATAGGAACTTACAAGACAATAATTGCTGTCATATGTTGTCATAGAATCTCTTACACCTTATGACAATTGCAAGTTGTCAAAGAAGCTCTTACAAACTTATGGCATGCATCATAACAACCCAAAAATATATTTCACTAAGATAGGCACCAAGATTCTCCACCTCACCTCATTTACTATTTATCGTGATTCCTTGAGCAATAAAAGTAACTCTGTAACAAACTACTAGTGAAACTTGTACATCCCTTATGGGTAATTACAAATTACAAATAATAAATGGAATAAATACAATATTTGGATTTACAAGGTTAATGGCACCTTATCCCATCATTCTCCCACTTGACATTATACATTGTAAATCAACCCATAGGAAATCAACAAGGGAATAAACATCCCTTAGCCATCCATGTATCATTGATTCTTTAACATGCTTTTGTTCTCCAACAAGATACCTACAAAAGCAAGCATGATAACCACCATCTCATGCAAGAAATCCTCACATCATGTCACCCATGATAGGACAAGGAACATGCCAAAGTGAAACACATCAACTATCACTAAAACCTACACCAATCTATACATGAACACAAACATCAAATCCAAAAGATAAAAAATGACTTTGAGTGACTGCCACACTCATACCAAATTGGAATAGCAACCATAGCAAGATGCTAGCTCATCCAAACTATCCATACCTCAAACCAGGGTAAGCAAACTATCATAGGTAGAACTCATGCTATCAACATAACAACTGAAAATCTGCAAACAAGTCTTTGTATATCCACTGTCCTACAAAAGAAGGCTCCAAGGTAACAACATACATAGACATGTGATAAAAAACCTCTAAAGTAACTCACTGCAGTAAAGTGTAACCAATCTAAGAGAGGTGCACCTCTCATGTAGAACACATATACCTTCTGGAACTCCCATTGCACAGGTAATGTCAAATCTGAAATCAAGATCACAACATTAACAAGTCCTCCTATAGCACTTCACATAGAGGATGTGGCTAAATCCTCTATCATAGTGTCAAAGAAACATACAATGATATGCAAAATACATCTCTCATTACCAATCCAAATAACTCTCCCAAGTCCTCCAAACCAATGAAGAAAGAGAGAACCTTCAAATCAAACCATTTCCTTATACCACACTACAATGTGCCAAAATGTGTAAAGTAAGATCTCCTTCAACACTCCCAAACTGAAAGGATATCAACATTTAACCATTCAAATTATAAAGGAAACATGGTAGAAATAGATGTAAACCTCTCACAAAAAGTAGATCAAACTAGCCAAACATTCCTACAACATAAGGGAATATGCCCAATGCCACTAACCATCTCTTGTACCTCTCCTACCAAATCCTCAAAACTAACCCAAGTTCAAGACTAAAAGGAGAACAACAGAAATACATAAAATCATGCATCTACTTCTCAACAAGCCCTCAAAACTCAACTTTGAAGACTAATGCACAAGAGAAGACAAGATACATATAAAGAATGCATCTAGTAATCAAGTGGGCAATACCTCTTAGATCATTCACCCACCGAGTAAACCAAGAGTGGGATACAAGATTGTCCTATGCATACAACACCAAGTAATATAAGATTTCAATAAAGACAACCTTCTCATCAGGTCTATGATGGACTCACATCCATTTCCAAGTATAGGCTCCTTAGTCTTTACTATTGAAAAGCTTCCATAACAAGTAACCATTCCAACACATATCTCTTAAGTCCAAGAGATTTCTAGCCTAAACCAAGTCTCTCTAGTATCTATGAGCACCCACCAATCAATCCATGCCAACTTCAAATACAACGTGCAAAATCATGAAGTTCCAAGAAAATGATTAATACTCAAAACCAAAGAGAACTACATCCTCTACAAACGAAGAACAATAACACCTTTACCAAAGACTCTAAGGGTCCTTCATGAAACAAGATGTTAAAACCTCTTCAAATCATAGAAAGATAATCATATCTTGCCAAAGCTCCCACTAAACCATGATACCAAGATATACATGGAAACAAGATAAACATCAAACCATCACTATCAAAAGCTCCCACTGAAACATGTAACAAAGCTATCCATGACATTATGATAACCATCTCCTAAATGAAGATCATCCATGGCCTCAACAAAATCAAAGAAAACCACTGTAATGACAACAGCTCCCAAAAGGTCAAGTAAACCATAATCTCCAAACTAAGAAGATAGAACACACTATGTAACTACACAAAACTCCCACTAAAAGTGATACTGAGTTGTATACATGCTATCATGACCTACATCATTACCAAAACTCCACTAAAAGTGAAAAGAGCTTTTCATGCACCATAACTTACTGCTATAGATTCTAATGAACAAATATATCAGATACTCTAAACCATCCTTTTGTATCATTGTAATAAACATACCAATGTAATCAAGGTGACCAAGAAGAGGCCAACCAAACAGAATCCTCATCAAATAATTTACAAGATCTGCACTCATGCAACATCTCAAAGGAGAAAAAACATGGTTAGTGCTCCAATCTCAAATAACTGAAAAAATAGATTCAACACCACATCAGTAACATGCAAAACAAAGTTAACCAGGAATAACATGTAGATTTCCAAGACACAAACACCAAGATCAATGATAGACCTAATTTTCCAAACAAATCCACATAAGAGTAACCATATGTTTAGGTTAAAATTAGATTTGTTAATGTTCTAGTGTTTAGATATTTAAATCCTCCTTTTCACCTTACATTCAAGGATCTATGGTCAAGTGGCAAGCACTATCATACCTTAGGTCACTTGCAGATGTAGGAAAACTTGGATTAGGGATTTTAATTATTAATTTTCCTTCTTTTATGTCCATTTAACCATTAAAACTCTAATTATGCAAATAAGGCAACAAATTGACAAAAGACAGAAAAAGCTCTTGTAGACAAGAATAAAATACCAAATCACAGAATACCTATTTTTGGGGTTCTAAAGCAGAATAGTCGGGGACACTAGAGTGGTCACCCAAGTCCAACTTACCTACTTTGTCATGGAATTCGTACCTCCTTCCGACAGTGATCAGCCCTGTAACTTCTATTTTTAGAGATCTATCTATGGAGGACACTAGAGAGAGTGCCCAAGTTCTAGAAGTGCTCCTGTGTCCAACTTTTCTTCAGATCTTGAATCCTTGATGCCTGCCAATCATTCCTGCAACTCTACTTTTCCCAAATGTGACACCTATAACCTGCAATCACAAGACTTGGTTTGGGCATTGTTGTGTTTAGAGGCTTTCCTCAGTCAAGCCCTGGATGACACTTAAGTCTCCAAACACTGTTGTTAGATAAAGAGTGTGTGCCCTTGTGAGGCAGAGGCAAAAACCAAAGGAATCAATGATGAAAACACAATATTATGTCACCTTGTAGTTAAGCTCCCATGGGAGGAAGATGATCTTCATTCCATGAGGAAATTGATACTCAAATCTACAAATATCAACACACAAAACCCACAAGTCTGCTCTTGCAACACAATGAAAGTGTTGAATCACCTTGAGAACACTTGAACATCACAATTGCCATCTAGTTTACAATTGAATGTCTAAACATGCTTATATATGCAACTACAAACACTCCTGCCAAGATTTTAAAAATCAAAACTTATCGTGTCGGCAAAAGGACCAAATAACAATCACAAACTAACACCCAAAAATTAGGGCTACCCCAAAATAGGGCAGGACTAGGGTGCAGGCACCCAAGTCCTCCCCCCTATTTTGGGCAGGGTACAGCTCAAGGGGTCCACTTGGGTCCAATTTGCCATGGAACCTAGGTCTCATTTAATTGGGATGCCAAAATATGAATTAAGATGTCCTAAATGCATGCACAAGACCTGGGAGCTAAACCTTATGAGGAAAAAGCCCCCAAGGGGACATTTTTTGATGTTGCATTTAGCCCCCACTTTAATGTATGTATAAACACAAGGCCAATACATGCATTAAAGTAAGGTCACAAACACAACAAACACACCAAGAATGGAGAAGACACACCAATCACATAGAAGACAGTAATAGGCATGCAAAACACAGAGAAGGTAGTTACAGTCATGCAGAACACGGAGAAGACAGTCAATGTATAGAAGACACATTAATGCATGGAAGACAGAAATGATCTCTTTTCTTTTCTTTTTCTCATATATATGAAATGTAAATACAAGTACTAGAAAATAAATAAACCTCCCATAATACATGATGCACTACCTTAAGGCGTAGGTCTCTGTATATATGGGGCAACACACACACAAGACACACAAAACCTCCCAAAATGTAGGAAGCACTACTCGAGGGTGCCGGTCTCTGCATATGGGGCAACAAACATGCCACACAAAACAAGCATGCCAAAACACACACACTTGAAGACATGGAGAAAACACGGCAGACAAGTGATGGAGTGTACCTATTTCTAGGTCCAACACCATCTCAAGCACATTACCAGCACACATCGATGATTGGGCTTCGCCACAACAATTGCCGAAAAAATGCTTAAGGGTTGAGTTAGTCACAGAACCACTCCCCACCTTCGTAGAGGACTTTTGAAAATGACAGGATGATGCAATCTGCTCCAAGAAATACACCATCCCTACCTCCACAGAGGGCTTAAGAAAAAGGATATACGTGATACCCTGCCTCCACAGAGGGCTTACATGATTGATTGATTGATTGCAAACAAACTCAGGATGCATGATGCACTACCTTGGGGTGCAAGTCTTTACATCTGAGGTCAAACACATTGCTAACATCTATAACAAATAGCTTACCTTATATATGCCCCCAGCTTAAAGTGGTTGATATCAGTTATCGATGTCAAGCATGTTAAGGTAGGAAGAAAAAACATAAGGGAACATAGACTTTCGCAAAGCCCATGCCCCCTGGAGGTGACATGTACTTTACAATCGCCAAATGTTCCCACAAACACATCCCTGCAAGAAACATGTTAGTGTCTACAACATCATGATAAACAACAACATCAATGCATATGATTAACCACACAAAGAGACAAAGTTATACAGCAAATTCAGAGTTTAAAGATAACTGTGGGGCTATATCACAAGGCTCTCTGAATTGAGTACCACCAAGGCTAGATCAAAGGCAAACAAAGGTGCATGGAGCAACAGTATTTTTAAAGTTTGTAAATAAGATAGAAACATCATAAAATTCACTACGTGGAAAGCATGAGTACTTCCACTAGCCAAGCGTCAGATAAGATATACAACCCCATCTTCATATTAGGAACTAAGTCCATTTTTTGATTGCTCTTGAAAGGGACAATAGGTCCACATCAGTATAAATGTTTGTCGTCATCCGCCCACTAGATGGAAACACTAGAGGAAGGGAAACAATAAATAAGAGAGGAGAAACAAGTGTCTTAGGGACAGTCACATAGGAGGGTGTCCCCAGGTCACCAACCACAATGCTATGTTCGTAAGACACAACACATAATAATGAAATCAAAGAGAGGCAATTTAGCAGAATGATGAAACAAATAGAAGAAGATCACAACAGAGGCAGTCTCCTATTATCCCGGACCTTACAAGAGAATCAGGGGTCATCCCAAGAGGCCTAAACAACATATAACAGATCACGGGGGAAGATAAAGGGTTAGAGATACTTACCTGTAAGGTCTTCATATTATATGTTAGAGCTCGCGAACCTCTTGGAGAGGTATACGATCATATTTAATGCAAAATTTGAGTGGTTCTTATGAAAGTCTTGTTTTCTATCGTATGATGTTTGTTCCTTAAATTCTTGTGTAATTGAGACTTGTTGGTGCTTATGAGGAGGAGAACCGCTATTATTTCTAACTATAGATTGTCGTCTTCTTTTTTCTGATTTTTATCGAGTTTTCATTGTTCAATCTTTCTGGAATAGTAATGGGAATAATCCTATACCATCTTACTCATCTGTATTGGTTGTTGTTCTTTCTTTTCTGATGTATTTTGATTATCTCCTAATCCATACAAGGATAACGGGGGAGGAACCTCAACATAAATTTTGTTTCTTCATGGACGAGGTGGATTATCCACTTGTTTCTTATCCACTTCAATCATTCCAATGATACTATCATAGTCCAAGTAATCATGCTTGTCTACTTCCACTAAACCTTGTTCCACCATATTATTTTCAGTATGCTTAGGGAAAGGATTAGTAAAGATTTGCAAATTCTGATTCGGCGGAGCAACTGACTTATTTCCATACCCGATACTTGGATGACATTTGAATCAATAAGGTCATGTATCTCATGTTTAAGACACATACATCATTTAGTGTCATGTCCTTGCATCCAATGATAATGAGAAAAGGCATTAGCATCAAAGTAAGTTCCTTGTTTATTAGGATCAGTAGGCTTGATCAGGGGAAGTTTTAGAATGTTATTACTCATAGCTTGATTCATGATAGAATGATAAGACTCATATATCAAAGTAAACTTTCTTGGTTGATATGATGCTTTCTTTGGATTATTTATAGTAGACACATTCATATTTGGTCCATTGATCTTGATGAAAATCTTATTATTGTTCCTCTTAAAATTGTTTTGTGATGATCCACCCATGGATTGACCAACTTGAGCGGATGAGTTTTGGTTTTCATACTGACTAGACAAAAGTTGATAATCATGAAGAGCGGTGCATAAATGTTCAAAGGAGTTGTATTTCATCAAGAGAATCTTATCATGAATATTAGGTTGTAGATTTGTAATGAATATCTTTTGAACATCCTCATCTTTCATCTGATACTGAATCTATGCATTAAGTCCTTGATATTGACTAATGAATTTAGTCAACTTTTCTTTGGGACCTTGTTTACATTAAACCAAGTCAATAAGAGTGACTTGGGGTCCAATGTTTGCTTGAAAATGCTGTAAAAATTGATCAATCAACTGTGAAAAGGAGTGTATTGAATTCAGAGGCAATGAGAAAAACTATTCTAAAGTAGTATCTTTGAGAGATCACGGGAAAAGTTTTGCTAACAAATCCTCTTCAAAATAAAAATCACTACACATAGCTATAAATGCTACCACATGGATATTGGGATCTGCCTTTCCACCATATTTTTCAAAGTGAGGAGTCTCAAACCTCTCAGGCATAGGGATTCTCAAGATTGCATAGGATAACGAATTACGAGCATGATATGTTGGTAGACTAGGCTATGAAGAGTTTGTCAAATTTGCTACCTTTTGTTGCAAAGCAGTCATGCCCTATAAAAGTTGGTTTAAGATGGCATCATTTGGGGATGCAGTTTGTTGTGAGGAATTGGAACCAAAGTGAGGAGGTGAATGAGCTTGAGATACAATAGGCAGAGGCTGAGAATATGTTAATGGTAGTTGGCCATAATGATAGGTGGAAGATGGTTGCGAGTATGTAATAGGTGGATGGAAATGAGTGGAATAGATAGGTGGTTGAGAACAATTATGCATAGAGGAGGTCCCTTAGGAACCAAATTTTGATAATCAAATCCCATATCTTTGTAATTAGTGCCATTAGATACTCCAATATTAGTGGTAGCATTACTACAAGTGTTCGCATTAGTTGTTAAGATCGTTGATGTAAAAGTAGATATTCCTATAGTTGGTATAGGTGTCGAAACTTTAGTATGAGATGGTGATAGAGTGTTATTTATCACTTGTGCACATTCAATCACTAGCATAATGTTGGTTTGTACAATATGTTCTAGACCACAAATTGCATTTACACCATCTTGTCCCTCTTTTATCAATTCTCTTATATTGTGAATTGTAGGGACAACTTCTTCAGCTATTCTCTCATTTTCCATAAATGATTGATATTCAGCTAGCTCCTTATCTAATTTTTCTATTTTCTCATTAGATACATATCCTGTTGCCTCAATAGTATTATCAGCATCATGAAAAGTTTTTTCTTCCATTGTGGTTAGAGGATGTATAATATCTTGCACAATTTGGGTTTCTCCCTTTGTAAAGAAGGTGTCCAAAGTAACAACTTCTTCAAGAGCACTAGATCCCATTAATCTTTTACTTGTTCTCAAATGGATAATGTTTTTAGGAGAGCATGTCATGAAGCTTATACAAAAGCATACAACACGCAACGTACAAACTAAGAGAACAAATCCTAGGAGAAGGATATGATTGACAACCAAAATGCTTAATTTTTTGTACTCTTTTCAATGCAAGTGAATAACACAAAGGATGCTGCAAGGATTTCAGTCAAGGGAAGAAATTTATATGTCTGATATCAATCCAAAACAGCAAAAGTATCCTTCTCAACACACTCTTGATGCGATGCCAAGTCGAAATATAGTGAAAATATGTCAAAATAAGCATTTTTTCACCAAAACTCAACGCAAAAGGGCATAACAAAGGGTGTTGTGAGGAAAATGATGATGGATAGAAAATAATATCATTAATAATATCCATTTTATGAAAAAATATCGAACACAACACACTTGGAGTGCAAACTGGGTTGAACCCTAGGGCAAAAATAGCTAAAATGTGTAGTTTTTCAAAAAAAATCACTACAAGAGCCCGATAAAAGGGTGTTGTGAATCTTTTTATGAGGGACAGCCAATTATTACCCTAATAAAAAAAAATTAATGTGAAAATACCTTTCACAACACACCTATGGTGCAAGTTTATAGAGTCGATAAGGCCGAATTTAGTGAAAATCGTTGTTTTTGAAGCCCTAGGATTGAGATCTTGGGACAGAATGCTATGTGAACATTTTGAAGTCTAATTTATGATGGAAATTAAATACTCTCAGATCTGAAAATGATTTTCAAGCTTGAACATTCAAATTTCCCATGCAAATTTAATGAAAATGCATCAAAATTGCTAGTTTTTGTTGAAATTTTCTATGCAAAAATGCAAATATTTTAAATCTAAATGCAAATTCACACTAAAATGCAAGACTATAGACAAATAAAAATTTTAATGAGCCTCTAAAATTAGTAGAAAAATCTGATAAAAGATTTTTCCTACTAACCCTAGATTTTGGAATTACTAGGTTATATAAAATTGTCAAAATTTCCACAAAACCCTAGCAATTAAATGATGAAAATGCAAGGAAAAATTTTGAATTTTTGGATTTTTCTATAGATTATATTAGATCTAATGCAAAAATCATAAATTAAGAAAATTTAGGAAGAATTGATGCAATTTAGTAAGCCAAACAATGCAATTTTTTTGTATTTTTTAAATTTTTTGAATTTTTCTTAATGCAATGAAATGAATGACCAAATGAATGAATGAAATCAATCCAAATCTAAAGACAAACACTTATTAAGTTGCAATTTAAGTTCCAAAACATGGGTTCACCAAAATGTTTAGGGGAAAATTGGATTTGTTAATGTTCTAGTGTTTAGATATTTAAATCCTCCTTTCCACCTTACATTCAAGGATCTAGAGTCAAGTGGTGAGCACTATCATACCCTAGGTCACTTGCAGATGTAGGAAAACTTGGATTAGGGATTTTAATTATTAATTTTCCTTTTCTTATGTCTAATTAACCATTAAAATGATAATTATGTAAATACGGCAACACATTGACGAAAGACAGAAAAAACTCTTACAGACAGGAATAAAATACCAAATCACAAAATACCTATTTTTAGGGTTCCAAAGCGGAATAGTCGGGGACACTAGAGTGGGTGCCCAAGTCCAAGGTACCTACTTTTTCATAGAATCTAGACCTCCTTCCGACATTGATCAGCCCTGTAACTTTTATTTTCAGAGATCTGTCTATGGATGACACTAGAGCAAGCGCCCAAGTCCTGGAAGTGCTCATGTGTCTGACTTTTCTTCAGATCCTAAATCCTTGATGCCTACCAATCATTCCTACAACTCCACTTTTCCCAAATGTGACACCTATAACCTGCAATCACAAGACTTGGTTTTGGGGTTGTGGTGTTTAGAGGCTTGCCTTAGTCAAGCCCCGGAGGACACTTAAGTCTCCAAACACTGTTGTTAGATAAAGAGTGTGTGCCCTTGTGAGGCAGAGGCAAAATCCAAAGGAGTCAATGATAAAAACATAATATTATGTCACCTTGTAGTGAAGCTCTCATGGGAGGAAGATGCTCTTCATTCCATGAGGAAATTGATTATCAAATCTACAAATATCAACACACAAAACACACAAGTCTCCCCTTGCAACACAATGAAAGCCTTGAATCACCTTGAGAACACTTGAACATCACAATTGTCATCTAGTTTACAAATGAATGCCTAAACATGCTTATATATACAACTACAATCACTCCTGCCAAGATTTTAAAAATCAAAACTTACCGTGTTGGCAAAAGGACCAAATAATGGTCACAAACTGACACCCAAAAATTAGGGCTACCCCAAAATAGGGCAGGACTAGGGCAAGGGTGCCCAAGTCCTCCCCCCTATTTTGGGTAGGGTACAGTTCAAGGGGTCCATCTGGGTCCAATTTGCCATGGAACCTAGGTCTCATTCCATCGGGATGCCAAAATATGAGCTAAGATGTCCTAAATGCATGCACAAGACCTAGGAGCTAAACCTTATGAGGGAAAAGCCTCAAAGGGGACATTTTCTGACATTACACCATAGATCATAAGAACCCATCAAGTAGCCCTAAAAATGACACAACTCTATCTAAATAAATATTCTCAATATTTATTCCATTTCATTCCTCTATCAATAAATAAATCAACAAATTTATTTATTCGATTCATATTCCTCTAAATTAAATATTAAAATATTTAATTACCTCTTCTAAAGTCAAAATTAAATAAAATCTTTTATTTAATTTAATTCTTCCAAACAATTAAATAATTCTTAGTTATTTAATTAAATCAAATCATTTGTCCAAATTTAAATAAATCATTCAAATTTATTTAAATTCTCTCAATCTCTAAAATAAAATATAATCAAATATTTTATTTATTCTTCCAAAGCATGCACAAACAATTAAATAAATTTATTTATTTAATTTGCTTTCTTATCTTCAAATTCTTCTAAATATCTTCCAAATCTTCTAAAAATAAATCTTCTTCGTGCACACAAAATTAAATAATTTATTATTTAATTTCTCTTAATACATGCAAAAGAAAATCACAAGTTGAGTTAATTGACTCAATCAACCTTGTTTTTATCAATAAATCTTAAATTAGAAAAAAGCTTTCTAATTTATGAAAGCAATTCATATCTTTATAAAAGAAAGTAGTTAAGTCAAACAAAATAGCTTTTTGTGTGACACTTGTCTTCTTTCTATTCGCGCACATCCTCTCAAGTCTTTTATATTGTTGATCTTCTTATTCTTTCTATACCATTGATCTTCTCTCTCACAAGTCTATAAATTGAACCCTATTCTTCCATTTTATTCATCTAAGCTTTTAGTATTGTTACTCTACAGAAATTACAACGTACCTTTGGCACCCAAGTCATTCCATTTGCTTGCGATCAACTTGTTACCATATCATTACCATTGTTGTGAATCTCATCTTCATCACAATAAACTATCATAGCCATTCCCACTTGACATCTTGGAATAGCAAGGAAGTGCACCTTCTAAGGGCCATATTCATACACAAGATCATTTGAGATAGGCAATCAATGGAAGCCACGAAGTGAAGAGGTTTGCAAAGGTTTGAAGTTCTTTGTTTGATTGATTTATTTGTTTCTATATTTCATTAAGTTATTAGGTATTGTTGATATAGATTGATTATTCATTTACATCAATTTTCCCATAACATTTTTAGCACCCACTGTGGGGCCCTTACCCCAATCTAACCCAAAAACTAAGTTTTTGTGAGTTTAGGTTTTGTACACAGGGAGATTCTATGCATATGACCAATCCTAACATGCATCTGAGCTCTATTTCAGCACATCTGATCTTTCAGTGCATATACCTCCTAAACTTGTGCATACATGCTTTGAAATGGTGCATTTACTGAAACTACGCATATACACTCTATTTCTGCGCTTTTGGCCTCTGTCTCAATGCTTTTGTAATTCTGTGCATATGATCTTTGTTTCTACATATCTGATCTCTGTACTTGCACATATGATTCAAACAGTGACTTTTTGAGTTGTTCCTTGTGATTTTGCTAACGCTCACACTTTTTGTAGGAATATTCTCTGATCTACTTGTAGGTTAGGGATAGGTTTAGTCATATAGCTGCATTTGTTAACTCATCTCTTGATCTAAAGGAAAGTAAAAGGATACTCATGCAAATCTCATTTAGTACTAAGTAGGAAGGATTATAATTTAACCTTATTGCATCAAGAAATTGAATATAGTCCTAATGCTAAGAGGATAAAATTGAACCATTGTTATCTTGCTTTCAAAGTTAACAACTTGCATGTGTGCCCAAGTAGCTAGCTCATATAGTCTTTTTCATTTTAACTAGGGGAAAAGAACCACTGTCTTTCATGTTTTTGGGAATGATACTAGGCCTATGCTCTCCCCTATCTTGGGTGACCAAAATGCCAGACATGTCATTTTCACATGTGTTCAACCTTTAGAGAGGCCTGCCCTTAGATATCCTTCCATCCAAGTGGGAACGACCTTAAGTGGTAACAAGATAAAGCCAAGCTCTGCCAAGCCACTATAAATAAATTGTGTTTGGAGTGAAAGATTCAAACAACGAGTGAAGTTGTGTTATACCGACAGCCAACCTCCCCCAAAACCCTCCAAGGTGCAACCCTTGCAGGCTGGGAAACTCCATAATGGAGAGTAGTACTACCGCATGTATAACCACTAAAATGGTTGCACTTGTTACTAATACTTTATTTTTAGTAAGCCAAAAACCCCTATAAGCCAATGTAGGGAAGGGCGATTATCACCTCTCGAAGATGCCCCATCTAGAAATAGTGAGAATTCGGTTTATATTGTCCCAGTCAGCCTAGGATTTGTACTTGCTTTTGAGTCAAAAAGAGTCCAAAAGAAATAAAAAACCATGAAAAATTCTTTGTGTTTGTTGTGTCTTACTTGCCATAATTAAAAAATCAGATCAAAAAGATTAGCTTGCAACCAAGAAACCAAAAAACATCAAAAATGTGTCAAAAACTTTGCAAAAACAATAAAAAAACTAGAACTGTGCATCTATCCTATAGAGCTGCGTACCCATTTCAACCTGTTGCGCATTCACTGTGACTTCCTATGCATTTATCACCTATTACTACATTTGAACCATTTACCAGAGCTATGCATTTGTCTCGACTTGCTGCACATTTATCCTCTGTTTTAGTGCATCTGTAGCTATGCATCCACAACAGTGAGCATTTCCACATCTTTTGAGAGAAAATTTTTAGCATTTTTGGGTACCCATTTCAACCTTGTTCCAGTTTCTAAGATTAGTTTTACCATGCATTCACCTCTTCTATCTGTTTCCATAGCATACCCTCTCTTTTGTCAGTTGTCTCGTCCACCTTCTACCAGGTCTTCCCATAAAACAAGTCAAAGTATCCTATATTAGATTAGTGCAAGACCTTTTTTAGACCATTTCATATTCAAGTAACCCTAGTAGGTCACAAAACTTCACTAGTGGTCTTGGTGCACGACTAGTCTCTACATAGCAAATGGGTATCGACTACCCTTACTTGTGGCTATTGTCTTGTATCGACCAACTTACTTGGAATCATTGATCAAAAGAGTCCCTTGTTCAAATCTCATCACTGCAAGTATCCTCTTCTCAACAATCTCCTCCAGCACCTTACCAGAGTCTCTAGTCCCACCCCACTTCTTCCCATGTCACCTTGCATGGTATTAACTAGGTTACAAAAGCAAAAACAACTCAAAATGACCAGAACATCTAAGAGAATTATGTCCCCTCATGACAATGATGAGGAAATCTCCCATGAGGACTACCAACGAGCTCTCCAAGATCAAAAATTCTAGCACATGCTAGACAAAATGCTCAAAGAGGACCCTTAAAAGTACTTTCTTCATCTTGTAAACCAAGGACTCAAGCTCCCCTTGGACTTTGATCTCAACAAATTGAAAGAAACCATAGTGGAAGAAACTCATGAGGACTACGCAAGTGAAGATAAAACCATTCACCAAGATAAAGGTAAAAAGGTTGTAGACTCCAACATACCTCTGGACATATTAAAACAAATCAAGAGCCTAACGCAGAAAGTGGTAGATCTCCAAACGTGGCCACCCACTAAAACTTACTCATTGGAGGATATCTCGCCATATCCCTTTGACAAAAGCTTAAACATGGTACCCTTCCCCTTTTGGTTTGAAGTTCCTAAGTTTGACAAATACAAAGGGAAAGGAGACCCAAGATATCACATTAGGGAATTTAGCACCGCGTGCCTAGAAGTAGCTCACAATGAAACATTCCTAATGAGACTATTCCCTAGATCTCGAGGTGGACAAGCCATGGAATGGTTCTCATGACTTCCCCTAGGTATCAAAACTTTTGATGAGTTAGTAAACAAATTCATCACACACTTCTCATATAACATTGAACACGAAGTCTCCATGCTTGACCTATGCAATACAAAGAAAAAGGGTGGCGAATCTTTCATCGCTTTCTTACAAAGATGGAGACAACTTGCAAGCAAATGCTCATATGACGTGCCTGAGAAGAAATTGATGGAGATGTTTGTCCACAACCTTAACCCTGATCTAAGTTACCAAATCCAAATTCAATGCCCTACCTCATTTATGAAAGTCATTGAGATGAGACTATTTATTGAGAAAGCTATGATCACCAAGGGGAAAATAAAGTTGTACAAGGACACCCCTAACTCTAACTACACCATAGACAAATTGAAGTTTTAGACAAAGAACAAAAATGTCGTCAATGATGTAGTTGATGCCAAAGTTGTGGCTCCCAAACAACAACCAATCTTCACTCTCAAAGGAGAAGCAAGCAATGCTACACCAAACAAAACCTTATCTCGCGAGCTAAAGCCATGGTTCACCTCCAATCCTAGATGAAAATTCACACCACTAGGGGAGTCCCAGGAATCTGCGTTAAGAAAGCTATTAGCCAACAATGAGATCACTCTTCCACCCACTAGCGACTATGAACCTCAAGTCAAACCTCATTATTGGAAAGATATTGATTTCTGCGAATATCATAGATGAAGAGGCCATAAGACCAATGACTATATCTATCTCAAACACATCATTCAAGACATACTTGACCAAAATTAGGTAGGCACTAAAGAACATACCTCTAATGAGACACATGTGGCTTACAAGGATCCACTCCTCAACCATGATAGGCCATACAACAACAACAACAATAATAACCAGAATAGGCAGAATCAAAACAATGGACACAACAATGCTAACTATGCGAGCATGCCATTTAATTATACCATCAACTGCATATCAGAACACATCCCACAAGTAAATGTGGTCACATTCAACCAACAATCTGGACCCAACAAAACCAATTGCAACATCATCACCCATAGTCGTAAGGTCACTTTAAACACAGTTCCTCCAAGGTTGTCACCTTCTCTGTCCAGCTCTCATACATACAATGTCATTGACCAACTTTAGAAAACCCCTTCCCACATATCTATCTTAGAGTTGTTGCATCTGTCTCCCTCCCACAAGGAAATTCCTAATAAAGCCCTAGTGGAAACAACTATACCCAGGAACCTGGCCCAAGAGAAGTTTCAAGCCATGGTAGGAAATCTAACCTCCTTAAGCACCATATCATTTACTGGACAAGATGACCTTTCAGTGTCTCAACCTCATAACACACCCTTTCTTATCGTCTCCTTCATTCATAAACACCGTATCAAATGAGTTCTCATTGATGGAGGAGCCTGTTTAAATATTTGCATGCTCAATCTAGTCCTTACATTGGGGTTCTCTAGAACTGTAGTGGATCCTAGGAAAAGATCACTATCAAGGCCTATGATGAAGAAGAAAGAACTACTAAAGGAATAGTGGTGTTACCAATACAAGTTGGACCAGTAATAAAGGACATTGTTTGCCAAGTCCTCGACAGGGATCTAGCCTATAACATCCTCCTAGGTAGACCCTGGATTCACGGCATAAAATTTGTGCCTTCTACCTACCACTAATGCATCAATTTTACTCATAACAGCAAGCAGATCACCATCTAAGGTGATCCTAATCCTTTTCAACATTGTAACTATGTCCACTCAGAGCTTGATTGCATCATTCCTAACAATAGAGCTTCCACATCTCCCATCTCGTGGAATGATTCTACCTCTGAAGCTTCCTCATCCAGGCCCAAAGAATAGAAAATCACAATCAAAGAAATAGGGGTAGGGAAATACTCCATCAAGCACAGGCTCAACTTAGCCAAAATGCCTCTATCTCTGAGATCCTTTGGGCGACCTACACCTAAGTACATTCCAAAACCTTTTGCTTCTCCTGAACCTCCCACAGCTCACTTTGTAAAATGGGGGACCCTATCATATGAGAGTGAGGAGAGGGATGTCTTGCAATGGCTCTACACAGAGGAAGATAACACACAACAAGAATGACCTAAGCTCCCAAAAAAAATCTATGGGCATGGTGAGTCTGTCCAGCACAGAATGGGTTATGAAGGACAAGGTCCCATTGGCCTAAGAAAAGAAGGAATAATAGAACCCATCCAACCCTCTTCATCCTCATTACCAAGAAATACAAAAGGGCTAGGATAAAAGGACAAAGGCAAAGCTAAGGCAAATGTTTGTCTTGTGGAAATGATCCATAAACTTCAAGAGGATAGTGACACAGATTCCAATGAATATGAATGGGATGAATTGACAGAGCACTCCTATGAGGACAAAGGAGTTGACACCGTTCAAACCTATATCCCCTACTATTAGAGACAAATGCTAACGTATAGACCATTAGAGTGTGATTCACTCACTCCTGAGAGTATGACTTTCGAGGAAGGTCAGAGTTCCATCATGATAAACAATCTGGAGGAAAGTACCATCCTAGATCCTATCCCTACCAATCTAAATCCTGACCATCTATCCATTCAAACTATCACACCAATGAATCAGATCTACCTTTTGACCCTCTTCCCCTTGTGAATCCTGAACTTATCGACTGGGATTTACAAGGAACCCCACAACTAGACATGTTCCAAAATGATGATTCCTATATTGACTACATGGAACTTAGGGACCACCTACCTACAGGAGATCATAAAGCTATATTCACCATTGAACTCAACACCATGGCTTATTTTGGAGAGGGTGCCAAGCCTTCCAGTTGCAAAAACATAAAAATCAAAAATTGACCTGATGGTGAAAACTGTTCTATGGTAGTATCAGATCCCAAAATAGTAAAAAGAAAGGACGCATTGAATGGTGAAAACCTCTCTGAGGTGCTAGATGATGGAAGGCTTAACACTCTCCACAATGACATGTACCATGAGAAGTCTCAAATTGTTGTGGAACCTACATAACCTATCAACATTAGAACAAAGGATAATCCTAAGATCATTAACTTTGCAAAGTCTCTATCTCCACTAGAAAAGACCAAATTTGTACCATTCTTCAAGAAAAAGCAAGTCAACTTTGCTTGGTCATATGAAAATATGCCTGGTTTAGATTCAGATTTGATCCTACATCATCTCCCCCTAGATCTAGGGGTCAAACTAGTCAAGCAGAAGCTCAGGAAGATGCATCCACACATTGCATTACTAGTAAAAGAGGAACTCAAGAAACTGTTGGATGTAGGGTTCATCAGGGCAATAAACTATCTAGAGTGGGTATCCAACATAGTACCAGTATCAAAACCTAATGACAGAGTTAGATTGTGCAATGATTTCCAAGATCTAAACAAGGCTTGCCACAAGGATGACTTTCCATTACATAACATTGACATCATAGTCGACTTAACAGCAGGACATACAATGTTATCTCTTATGGATGGCTTCTTCGGATACAATCAAACTAGGATAGCACTAGAAGACCAACATAAAATAGCTTTCACTTGTCCATGGGGCACCTTCTACTAGAATGTCATGCCATTTGGGTTAAAGAACGTCGAGGCAACATATCAACATGCTATGACCACCATCTTCCATGATATGATGCATGTCACAATGGAAGACTATGTAGATGACATCCTTGCAAAATCACTAACAAGAGAATCACACCTAGATGTCCTAGAGAAGGTCTTTTAGAGATTGAAACACTTCAAAGTCAGGTTGAACTTGAAGAAATGTGTGTATGGAGTCACCTCCGGCAAGCTCTTAGGCTTCATTGTATCAGAAAATGGGATCGAAGTGGATCCTGCCAAAGTCAAGGCTATCATGGAAATGCCACTATCAAAGAACATCACTCAACTACAGTCTCTACAAGGCAAGTTATAGGCAATTCATCGATTCATTTCACAACTAGAAGAAAAGTGCCAACCTTTCAATCATCTCTTACATAAAAACATTCCATTTAGATGGGATGAGAAGTGCGAAGAAGCATTTGACAAACTAAAGGAATATCTTATGAATCCACCTATCTTGATGCCTCCTATCCGAGGAAAGCCACTATTACTTTACATATCTGCTACACTAACAGCTCTCGGAGCCCTATTAGTACAATAGGATTATGAAGGCAAAGAAAGAGCCATCTACTACATCAGTCGCACATTGGTGGGCTATAAGCTGCAATACTCCCAAATAGAAAGATCATGTCTTGCTGTGGTTTTTGCTTCCCAAAAACTATGACATTACATGCTAGCACATTTAGTCAAGATTATTGCAAAGATCGATCCACTAAAGTACCTATTAAGCAAAGTATCTCTAACAGGCTGCCTAGCCAAGTGGGTAATGTTGTTAAGCAAATATGACATCGAGTATGTAGAAAGAAAGGCTAACAAAGGTCAAATCATTGTCGATCAATTAGTAGAAGAACCATTGCAGGATACCACACTAATGACATTAAAGTTTGCAGATGAATCCATATTCAATATCATAGCACACTTATGGAAACTCTACTTCGATGGAAACTATACAAACCATGGATTGGGGGTAGGAATCCTATTGGTCACTCCTCATGGCAACACCATACCTAAGTCTTATCATTTTCTATTCCCATGCACAAACAATATAGCAGAGTATGAGGCCTTGGACATTGGTCTCAAAATGGTAGTAGAATGGAAAATAAAGGAGCTACATGTCTATGGCGACTCCCAACTGGTAATCAATCAAGTCAATGGAGACTATCAGACCAAAGATGATAAGTTAATCCCATACAAGCGATGACTTTAAAGAGTACTTTGTGATCATCTCTTTTGAGCAGATACCTCACATTGAAAATAAAGCAGCAGATGCCATGGCAACCATTGCTTCACTCCTTGAGATCCCAGAGAATGAGTCATGGTATGAGTTCTTGGTGGAGTCAGTTATGCAACCAACTTATGATTTTCCTGAAACACACTCCATATGCCTATTAGTCAGATATGATTCACCTTGGTATGGTAAGATCTACACTTACCTCAAGGATAACACCCTACCACCTAGCTTGTCTACCAACCAACATAGAACCTTCATTCACCAAACCTCTCATTACACCATTATCACTGATACCCTATACTGACGAGGTCTGGATGGTACTTTACTCTAATGTTTAGAATGGGAAGAATCTCAAACCGCCTTACGAGACATGCACAAAGGAATTTGTGGAACACACTCTAGTGGTCCTTCTTTAGCTAAGAAACTCATGTGTTTGGGATACTACTGGCCAAACATGGAAAATGATTCATATCAATTTGTGAAGAAATGCAAGCAGTGCCAGATACATGGAAACCTCATCCATGCACCATCTCAAGAGCTACAACCTTTAACAACACCTTGGCCCTTTTGTTAATGGGGACTCGACCTTGTGGGAAAAATCCACCCCCATCATCCAACAGCCACAAGTTCATAATAACCACCATTGAATATTTTACCAAGTGGATTGAAGCCTTTCCACTCACCAATGTCACAGGCAAATAGATTGCCTCATTCATCCTCAATTACCTCATTTGCAAATATGGAATTCCCTCATCCATTGTCATGGATAATGGAAGACCTTTCAAGAACTAAGATGTCCAAGAGCTTTGTGACAAATTCAAAATCCAACACCACTTCTCCACCCCCTACTATCCACAAGGCAATAGCCAAGTAGAGGCATCGAACAAAACAATCTTGAAAATCCTCAAGAAGACAGTCAATGATGCCGGCCATGATTGGCACATACAACTGAATCCTACTCTATGGGCCTGTCAAACCAGTATATGCCCTCCCACAAGTGCTACCCCTTACACCCTTGTCTATGGATCAGAAGCCATTTTTCCCATTGAAGTTGAGTTCATCTCTAAGGGTGTCATTAAAAGGTCTCATTATTGATGAAGACTACAGAGTTTCCATATTGCAAGAGTTAGAGCTGTTAGAAGAGAGAAGGCAATAGGCCTTTAACCATCTCAAGGAATACTAGCAAAGGATGTCATGAAGCTACAATCACAGGGTTTGTCCTAGGGTATTCAATGTTGGTGATCTATTACTTAAGGAAAATCCTCGCAATTAGTAGGATAAGGAAAAGAAAGGTATGTTTGAACCCAACTGGCTTGGTCCTTATGTCATCATTGTTGCTTATGGATTAGGAGCATATTAGTTAGCTACTTTAGAGGGTGAGTTGTTCGATGACCCAATCAATAGTATGCATCTTCGCCGGTTCTGTACCTAAGAGAACCCCAATGTAAGGGGCAAAAATTCAAAAAAGAAAAAAAATCAAAAAAATTAGAAAAAAAGAATGGAAAAAAATGGAGAAAATCATCCTCTGATGAAAACTTGGCAAACAGGCACCTTGGGTAGGTACCATGATGAAAACCTGGTGAACATGCACCTTGGGTAGGTACCATGATGAAAAATTGGTAGACAAGCATCATGTGTACTTTTAGCTTTCATGCAAATAAAAGCAAGTGGTGAAAACCTGGTAAATAGGTGCTACTTGTGATAAACCACCTCCTCCATCTTTGGGAAACCAATCACCTTGTGTCCATTCTTCCTACCATCATCCCTCATCCAATCCATATCTATCTCATAATAAAAAAACCTAATGATAACCTTGAAGAGACCTAATGTCTCAAGTTACTGCTTGGAACCTCATTCTTTCCTTGGTCATCGGCCACACTGAAGCTATCAATAAACCTTGTAAATGTGACACCAACATTTATTTTCACACTAATGAAAGGCTAGCTATTGGGTTGACTTTCTTGTATCGGCGGGAGTGAGGAGCACTTGGCCGATGTGTGAAGTCTCACTGACGATGGGCTAACTATCGGGCTAACTTTCACTATCGGCATGGTTTTCTGATACTTCTTTGATCGATGAGTATCATACTGATGTGAGAAGTCCATCGGCAGAAGGTTGGGCATCGGCTAAGCTCATGGTGGTCGCTCTAATAGTCTTGAGTTACCCCAATGGAAGTTGGTGTTAGGATCAATGGATCGGTGTGAGAACTATTGTCGGCCCAGCATTGAGAAGTCTCTTCGATGTTACCAGTCATTTTGATGAAGGGTTGGTGTAGCGTTGGCATCGGTGGGGCAAGAAACCATTGGAGTGAATGGTTAAGTGTTCACTAATAGTCTGTGTTATTCCAATGAGTCCTAGACTGGCATCGTCGGCAACAAAATTGCTGACGATAGTCTTACTGGGTGTTAATGTATATAAACTAGAATGTCAAATGTGAACTGGTGAATGTGGGACTAATGGTCTCGCAAGTATGTGAACTGTTTTGTGATAGTTGAAGTCTCAATGCTGGGTCAGTTGGATTGAACAGTTAGGGTAGAAGTTGCAAAATGTTTTTCTACTCTTGGAAACTGTAATTTACAGGGTTTGTGAAATTGACTGAGTGTGATGAAGAGATTCAATCATAATGTTCTTTCTATAAATGTACAGTGGAATTGAACAGTGTATATGATTCAAGAATTAATGTCTGAGCAAGAAAGGTTGTAATCTTTATTGTAACATTTTAGCTTACTGCAAATAAAGATTGTCTCTCTTGTGGTGGTGGGTTTTCTACCCAAAAGGGTTTTCCCACATATATCCGGTGTTGTTCTCATTTATCTTTTATGTTTATTCTATTTTTCTGGTGTGTTCATCTGTATATTTGAATTAAACTTTACTTGTCTACAATATCCCCTTTGAATTGACATTAGGGAAGCTGTATTCCGCACCTGTACTTTCCTTACAAGTGGTATTAGAGCCTAGCCAGTTGTGTTATCCTTGTTGGTAGGTTGGGTTTTTTGTGTCAGTTCTGTGAGTGGGAGTTCTGTAGTGGTCTATTTTGTTAAATAAGATGGCAAGTACATCATGAAAAATAGACATTGATAAGTTCAATGGCACAAACTTTGAGTTGTGGAAAGTTAAGGTTGAAGATATACTGGTCGACAGAGATCTTTGGGTTGCTGTGTCTGGGGTTAAACCTTCAGCCATGAAGTAAGAAGACTGGGACCTTGTAGATAGGAAAGCCAGAGGACTGATAAGATTAAGTTTAGTGGATTCTGTTCTATTGAATGTCCATGAGGAGAAATTAGCTAAAGATTTGTGGAAGAAGTTGGGAGATATTTACCAGGGCAAGTCCTTGGTGAATAAACTTTTCCTCATAAAGAAGTTGTACTCTCTGAAGATGGATGAAGGAGCATCTGTAGCAGACCATCTGAACACATTTAATACAATTGTTGCACAGTTGACTTCTGTAGGTGTAAAAATAGAAGAAGAGGATCGTTGTATGCTTCTATTATGTTCCTTACCTAACTCATGGGATCATCTTGTGATGGATATTGGAAGTACAACAACCATGTTTACAACTGAAGCAGTTGTTGCCTTGTTGTTATATGAAGAGATGTGGAGGAAATCTTCTGAGACGGCCAAAGAGGCCCTATTCATTTGAGGTAGATCAAAGGAGAGAGACAAGAAGGACAAGAAGTCTAAGTCAAAATTAGAGGGGAGATTGAAATCTATTGGCAAAAAGTCCAAGATGAAGTGCTGGAATTGTGGGCAGAAAGGACACATCAGAAAAGACTGCAAAGAGGAGAAAAAGAAGAAGAAGAACTTCTCTAACACCGATTCTTCTTGGAGTGATGATGATGCCTTCATTGCTGCCTTGGCAACACCTGCATCTGAAGATGTATGGCTAGTGGATTCAGGAGCATCTTTTCATATGACATCTCATAGAGAATGGTTCACTAAGTATGAATCGTATGCTGGTGGGAAGGTGTTCTTGGCAAGTGATTCGACACTGGAAATTGTTGGCCGAGGAAGAGTCAGAATCTAGTTCTCGGATGGTAGAATAAAGGGAATGAATGGAGTACTACACATACCAGGTCTAGCTTGAAATTTACTTTCTGTTAGTAAGCTTAATGATGTTGGAGTGCAAGTTACTTTTGTGAATGGTGGTTGTAAGATGACTAGAGTTTCTGGCAAAGGGTGAATGCATTGGAACTTTGTATAGGTTAGATGCTAAACTAGTGTGTTGTAGTAATGTCTTTGTAAAATCTAAAAAAGATACTATTGTAACACATGATGCAAACTCTATGGAAGTTAAACTTCCTGTAGAGAAAAAAATGCTCTGGCATCATAGACTTGGTCACATAGGTGAAAAAGGTTTAAAAACCTGGTAGATGGGCTAATTGATTGTAATTTGGAATTTGATTTCTGCAAACATTGCATATATGGAAAATAGAACTGTGTTTCGTTTTACTCTAGTTCTCATAAATCTTTTGGTGTTCTGGACTATGTACATTATGATGTTTTTGGTCTAGTTGATGTTCCTTCTCTATCTAAATCAAGATATTACGTATCGTTTATTGATGATTATTCAAGGAGGGCATTTATCTATTTAAAAAAAATAAATCAGAAGTGTTCAGTCGGTTTAAAGAATGTAAAAATCTTGTGGAAAATCAGACTGGTAGAAAAATAGAATGTTTGAGAACAGATAATGGTGGTGAATATTGCAATGCAGATTTTGATAAATTTTGTCTTGATCATGGAATAAAAAGGCATAAGACTACACCTTATACTCCACAACAAAATGGAGTTGTTGAAAGGTTGAATTGATCATTGATGGAGAAAGCAAGAAGTATGTTAAGTTATGCTAGTCTTGAACAAAGGTTCTAGGCTGAGGCAGTTGCTACAACTTGTTACTTGCTTAATCATTCTCCTACTTCGGCATTGGTTGATAAGACGCCTATGGAAGCATGGTCTGGAAAGAAGCCCTCTCTAAGACATCTTTGTGTCTTTTCTTGTGAGACATATGCTCATATTCCTGAGGTAAAAATATCTAAGTTGGATAATAAGGTAGTCAAATGTATCTTTATTGTCTATGGAGTCGGTGTTAAAGGGTACAAGCTTTGGAATCCTGAAACTGAAAAGGTAATTTACAGCAGGAATGTAATTTTTAGAGAGCTAAAACCTTTGGTTATTGATCCTCAGGCAGAGAAGACAGAAGAGAAGAAAGAAAAGAGTTTTGTTAATATTCCTCTAACCCCTGTAAAAGAGGAATAACAAGCACCAAGTGTAGATGATTCAGATGTGAGTTTGGGTAGCTCCGAAGATTCAGATCCAGAGCAAGAACCTGAACCAGCACCTCAGCCATTGAGGTGATCTACACATGAAAGAAGACAACCAGATAGGTATGGATTTTCAGTACTTGATTCAAGTTGTGCCTATACTTTGGTTACTGATACTGATGAACCTAGGACTATGAAAGAAGCTATTAGTTTACCTGATTCAGATTCTTGGTTGGAAGCCATGGATAGCGAAATGTCATTGTTGGAGAAAAATGGAACCTGGGATTTGGTGCCCTTGCCTGAAGGTAGAAAACCTGTTGGCTGTAAGTGGGTATTTAAAAAGAAATATGGTCTAGATGGTCGTATTGAAAAGTACAAGGTAAGACTGGTTGCTAATGGGTATTCTCAAAACTAAGGTATAGATTAGGGAGAAATCTTTTCTCCTGTAGCTAAGCTGACATCCATTAGATTTCTGTTGTCACTTGCAACATCATATGACTTTGAAATTGAGCAAATGGATGTGATGACAGCATTTCTTCATGGGGACCTTGAAGAAGAAATTTATATGTCCCAGCCAGAGCATTTTGTGGAAAAAGGTAAAGAACATCTGGTATGTAAACTTAAAAAGTCTCTTTATGGTTTGAAGCAATCTCCCGAAACGTGGTATCAAAAATTTGATACATATGTTTTATCTTTGGGATATGTGAGATCTAAATCTGATCATTGTGTTTATTATAAAACTAATGGTGATCATATTCTTATAATTGCATTGTATGTGGATGACATGTTATTCATTGGCAATGGTAATGGGATGATCTCAGAATTAAAATCTTAGTTGTCCTTGAAATTTGAAATGAAGAATCTGGAGGTAGCAAAGTACATTCTAGGAATGGAAATCAAAAGGGACAGATCTAAGAGAAATATTTGGCTCAGCCAAAGTAAGTATATTACCAATGTTCTTGATAAATTTAATATGTCTGATTGCAAATAGTTAGTTGTTCCAGTTTTGCAGGGAATGAAACTATCTGTTGAAGATTGTCCAGAATCTTCGAATGAAATTGATGACATGAAAAAAGTGCCTTATGCAAGTGTTGTTGTTAGTTTAATGTACGCAATGGTCTATACTAGGCTAGACATTGCCCAAGCAGTGGGAGTTTTGAGCTGATTTATGGCAAATCCAGGCAGATCACATTGGGATGTTGTGAAAAGAGTTATGAGGTATTTGAAGGGAACTTTTGACTATGCTATATCCTATCATGGAAACTCAGTTAGATCTTAGATATCTATAAGCATTCAGGGATATATTGATTTTGATTAGGCAGGGGACATTGACAGTAGAAGATCCACCAGTGGATATGTATTCACATTAAATGGTGGTGCTATCAGTTAGATGAGCAAGCGGCAGGCTATAGTTGCTTTGTCCACAACAGAGGCAGAGTATATGGCAGCTACTTGTGCATGCCAAGAAGCTATTTAGTTAAAGAGGTTGTGTTCTGATGTTGGTTTTAATGCAGGGCATATACAAATTCACTGTGACAGTCAAAGTGCTATATGTTTGGTGAAGAACCTTACATTTCATGCTAGGACAAAACATATTGATGTCCAATATCACTTTGTTCATGATATGGTGGAAGATAGGAAGGTGAAGCTGGAAAAGATTGACACTTTGGAAAATGTCACTGACACCTTAACTAAACAGTGAGCACAACCAAGTTCAAATGGTGTTCAGATGGAATGGGTCTTTGGGCCCATAATTATTAGTAATTGTGTAAGGATTAAGAGGTAGCAGTAATCTCTTCGACAAGTGGGAGATTGAAGACGCCTAATGTCTCAAGTTACTGCTTGGAACCTCATTCTTTCCTTGGTCATCAGCCACACTAAAGCTATTGGTAGACCTTGTAAATGTGACACTGACAGTTATTTTCACACCAATGAAAGGCTAGCTATCGGGTTGACTTTCTTGTATCGGCGGGAGTGAGGAGCACTTGGCTGATCTACGAAGTCTCACCGATGATGGGCTAACTATCAAGCTGACTTTCACTATCAGCATGGTCTTGTGATACTTCTCTAATCAATAAGTGTCATACTAATGTGAGAAGTCCATCGACAGAAGGTTGGACGTCGGCTAAGCTCATGGTAGTCACTCTGATAGTCTTGAGTTACCCCGATGGAAGTTGGCGTTGGGATCAATGGATCGGTGTGAGAACTATTATCAGCCTAGTGTTGAGAAGTTTCTTTGATGTTACTAGTCATTCTGATGAAGGGTTGGTGTAGTGTTGGCGTTGGTGGGACAAGAAACCGTCAAAGTGAATGGTTAAGTGGTCACCGATAGTCTGTGTTATTCCGATGAGTCCTAGACTAGCATCATCGGCAACAAAATTACTGATGATAGTCTTACTGGGTATTAATGTATATAAACTAGAATGTCAAATGTGAACTGGTGAATGTGGGACTAATGGTCTCACAAATATGTGAACAGTTTTGCGACGGTTGAAGTCTCGATGCTGGGTCAGTTGGATTGAATGGTTAGGGTAGAAGTCGTAAAACATTTTTCTGCTCTTAGAAAATATAATATACAGATTTTGTGAAATCTACTGCGTGTGATGAAGAGATTCGATCATATTGTTCTTTCTATAAATGTATAGTGGAATTGAATAGTTTATATGATTCAAGAATTAATGCTTGAGTAAGAAAGGCTATAATCTTTATTGTAACATTTTAGCTATAAATAAAGATTGTCTCTCTTGTGGTGGTGGTTTTTTTACCCAAAAGGGTTTTCCCACGTATATCCGGTGTTCTCATTTATCTTGTATGTTAATTCTATTTTTCTGGTGTGTTCATCTGTAGATTTGAATTAAACTTCACTTGTCTGCATTATCTCCTTTGAATTGACATTAGGGAAGCTATATTCTGCACCTGTGCTTTCATTACAAACCTATCATGGCTTGATACTCTATCTCTTTTGTCACCTTATCAACTAAGGTCTTATCCAGTATCCCATCCACAATGTTAGCATGGCATAGCGTCTATCGTCAGTATCATAGGGTCACCCTAAACTAAGTTGCCTCTACGTCATCACATAGGTAAGGCCATTGTCAATGTGGCCCCAAGGCTTCCCTTCCATCCCACATCTTTTCGTCTATCCTCTAGTCCATCTATAGAGTCCAAGTCCCCAAACTACATTGCCTCTGCGTCTTCACATAGTTAAGGCTATTTAGCAATGCACCCCTAAGGCACTAGGTCAATCCCTTAGGGTTCATTTTACCAGGCATCCATGCAAGCACAAGAAAAAACTTTCTATCAAACAAAAATCTTGACATAGGACATCAACCTATCCAAAGCAAAGGAAACAAGTACCTAAAGCACTCTAACAAGAAAAACACATCTAAATGCAAGAATGTTTTGTGGTTGTGATCAGGTTAGGTTACAGCATCTTGATTTTTGTTATCATGTCTTTCTATGCTACTCAAGGATGCTAAAAGATAGAGATGCTATGATGGGGGCATGATTATTTTCTTTGTTTGCTGTTTGTGGATCAAACCTTAGTAATGTGAAGCTTTGTCTAATGACATGATCAACAAAAGATCATCAAGGACTTCAAAGCTCTAACATGAAAGGGGGCAATCCTTATCTATTGATATGCAATAAATACTCAAGTCATCTCATTTCAATTATACCTAGATGCTTGTATTAACTTGCTAAATCAAATTCCATGTAAGCAATGCTCAGGTCATCTCAATTTAATTATACCTAGATGCTTGTATTAACTTACAACATTCAGAAAAATACCAAAAAAAATTGCCCAATGATGAAATAAGCACTTCAAATTACTTGTAATATCAAGATGGCAAAAACCATTTCGCATCCATATCCCAGGGAATAATGGATCCAAAATGCACAGTATCAATGTTTATAAAAGCTTGTGAGTCCTACTGAGTAAATCTTCAGTCAGTCTTCTATCTATCATTGTGTCATTTCTATGTCAATTGAGTACATTTGGACATAATAAAAACATAGCATAAATTGCATATCATATCACATGAGATAGTCATTAACATGATTAAATCATTTGCATACATAATAAGTGCATTAGATCATCCATATACATTTGCATAATAACATAATGTCAACAGAAAAATTAAAACCATAGACAAGTACATGTAGATCATCACATAAACTACATAATCATATAAAGGACATTTTGATTTCAGATCATCTGAAATCATCTAAGTCTATATTAGATCATCATCAACCATCATAGTATAGGATCATACAATGTATCCATAACGACATCACATAGCATCATATAGACAAAATAAACATATGCATCACGTGTGAAGCATCATAAGATACAATACATCCATGACATATAGCATAAACAACTACATATAGATCATCAATAACATCATCATATAAATAAACATAAAATGTGTCCAAATGTACAACATATCAAAGTCCATCTCTGAGTCAAATCATATAAAGTGTATACATCACAAAAATAATGATACATGTCTTAGTACAAAATGATACAAGTATATACATATCAGGCTATATGAGCCATCAAAAAGTGTATACATAAACCAAAATCAGTACAAGTGAGATGGATAGCCCTACTTCCATGGGACACTACTCCCAGCACTTCCCTCTCCATCCCCTCCTCTGCTAGCCCCCAACTGCTATGGGCCCATCACTGAAGCTACAGACCTTGAACCCCCTGTCCTCTAGGATGTACCAGCTACTAACTGGTTCCTATAGCTAGGCGCCCTCTAGTCTACCAACATTGCTCCATGGTACAATCCTCTGTAATACTGTGTCTGAGCCTACACTCTGGCAAGCTCACCCTGTAACTGTGCAATCTGTGTCTACAGCTAATATACCTGAGCTTGTCCCTGCTGCACCTGTGTAACCAAAAATGCAGTGGCCCCATCCATACCCCAAGGCTACTAGGGTTGTGTCTCTCTCCAATCTGAGGGTCCACACCCTCACCAGTGTTGTATCCCACTCTGTAGTGAGCCTTGATAATACCCATGCATCTAACTCTCTCTGGGACTTTGCCACTCTAAGATGTGCTCGAAGCTGTCTCACCTAACCCTGCAGTGTAGTAATGGTCTGCTACTATAAATCAGGCTGAGGAACCTGAACCTATGGCACCTACTACTGGGGCACCTGTTGTGGTGCAACTTGCTACTAAACTACCTACTGAGGCACCTACTATGGTGCTAGTATCTATACCTGCTATGCAACCTGTGGCTGCACTAGCTGCTGCTACTGGGATGATCCCTCCCCAGCTCTTATCCTCTATCTCTGCCTCCCTCTACCTCCATCTCCATCGCCTCCTCCTCCTCCTCCTCTGTCACCTCCATCTCCTCCTCATCCATCACCTCCATCTCCACTGCCTCCTCCTCCTCTGTGATGCAGGAGCATCCAAGGGGTCATCTTGGAAAAGAGACCCAGGAAGGGCATGGAGAGATGATCATAGAAATGTAGGGGTAAAATGTCCTAAGGGGCCTGATAAGGACCCTAGGACCAAAATGAATGTAATAAACACCTAGGTAGTTTAATTTTTGTTTTGCGGTTTATTTTGGTGTGATGTGTTTCCTAAGGTCCAAGCGACCAAGAAATGGGATGAGCTGGCAAGAAACGAAATGTAACTATGAGGTGAGCGGTTACAAAATGGTTGGCATTCCCACCGCTGCAATTGCCACCCATGGAGAGTATGCTTTAAGCATCTTTTGGGATTAGACAGAGTGTGTGTGTAGGCAGAGAAACAATCAGATTTTAGATTGAAGAGATAAGAATTTCCTTTTGACAGTGAGTTTTATTTTCAGTTCTGTAATCTTCTGTATACTTTCTAACTAGCATTGAAGTAGCTATTTTCTTTTTGTTTCTGAGTGTAACAATGCCGGAACGGACCCATCCATGGATGTAAGAATCTAGTTCTCATGCAGCGGTCTGCAATGACTTGTACCATATTTGACCAACCCTAACTATGCAGAGGGGAAATGAAGCTGTGAGGTGATCACCAGATTGAATGTGGACTTTGAACCACGAGGAGAGATTATAGAATTGAGTTTTGTAATTTGGCGGAAGATTTCCATGTGGCAAGTGAGCATCAGATTTGCAGTGAACTTGAGTGGGAAGGAGAACATGCTTCGGTGCATCAACGAAGGCAGTTCGAAGAGTCATCAGATCGACCGAATGTGTCGGTAAGAGAATTTCTGAGTTAACTGATAGTGTTGTTTTACTGGTAGTGTCTGTTGAACCATCGGGTTGAACCAGTTCAATGGTTCAACGGTTTCATTTGGTTCGTCAGTTCAATGATACACAATAGGTTCAACCTTGCGGTTCAACCGCAAGGTTCAAGGGGAAGGTTCAACCAAAGGGTTCGAGCGAATGGTTCAACAAGTTCACGGGTTCAATGGTTCAATAAACTCGTAGGTTCATTTGGTTTAAGAGGTTCAATTGGTTCAACCACTCTGGTGGTTCAATATATTTTGTGTTGCTGATTTATGTTTCTGCAGCACGCTCCCTCTCAAATTGGTAACGGATAGGGGTTTTTCAGGGGAACGACCGAAGGGACTGGCTGATACAAGCCGAAACCACCATTTTGGGTGGACTGTGGAATTTCCTCCGCATCAAATTGGTATCAGAGCGCAGCAAAAGCTCAGGGTAAAGTATTGTGTATCTGAGGGAGAAAAGGAATCTAGTGGAAAGATTCAGAGTTGTCAAGATGCCGCCGAAGGATAAGATGGCTAAGGCAAATGAAGAATTGAAAGAAGCATTGGAGGCAAGAGAAAGAGAATTGAGAGAGAGAAGAGCACAAGATGCTGTAAGAGAAAGAGAGCTGAGACAGGTGAGAAGGGAGAATGTTACAATCTTGGCCAGATTGGAAGCATTGGAGAAGAAAAGAGAGGAACAAGATGATGGGGAAGATGAAGAAGAATATGAGGAGAGAGAAGAGAAAGCTCCTGGGGATGAATTCGATCCTGAAGAAAAGAAACTTCTAAGATTGCTTAAAGCAGTTCAGGGTGGTGGAACAAAAGCAACTATGGAGTTGCCTATCTATCAGGGAAAGATGGATAGTGAGGAAGTCTTAGGCTGGATAGATGCCCTTGAAAATTTCTTTGAGTATGAAGAAATCAGTGATGAGAGAAAGGTGAAATTTGCAAAGACAAAGATGAGAGGGACAGCACTTACATGGTCGAGTAGTGTGCAGACAGAAAGAGTGGCTAGAGGTGTAACAAAAATCACTTCTTGGAATAAGATGAAGGATATGATGAAGACTCAGTTTCTTCCATCTGATTATACCATTCAGACAAAAATAATGAGACAGAATTTGAGGCAGAAGGACATGGATGTGATGTCCTACACTGAGCAATTCCACAAGCTTAGTATTAGAGGTGGATTGGAAGATGAGGATGAGAAAGTAGCAAGATACCTAAATGGGCTTAGGTATAACTTGCAGGATGAGATTGGTCTGAGTATACCAAAAACACTTGGTGAATGTTTTCAGTTGGCCATAAGGGCTGAAGAAAGGGTGAAGAGGAAGCAGGAGAGACAAGGATCTGGCAGAGGATCTAGAGGTAGGGGCAAGCCTACTAATGAGGAACAAAACAACAATGAGAAAGGCAAGGAGTCCACTACAAAATAGAGAGGTGGATACAGAGGTGGACATAGATTTGGATCAGGTAGAGATGCATTCACTGGTAGGTGTTATACTTGCAATGAATTTGGGCACACAACTTTCAATTGTCCAAAATGGAAGGATGTTAAAAAGGGAAAAGATAAAAGACTTCATTTGACACAGGAAGAGGAAAAGAAAGAAGACAAGGCACCAAAAGTAGCTCTTGATTCAGAAATAGGAGAGTGCCTCATGGTGGATAAAGTGCAGATAGCACCACAGGTATCTATTTTTAGAACAAATTGTTTAAGCCATGGCAAATTATGTAAGATGATCATAGATTCAGGTGCACATGATAACTTAGTTTCATGGGAGATGGTAAACAAATTGGGATTGCAAACATTTGAGCACCCAAATCCTTACAATGCTACTTGGGTAAGCCAAGGACATCAAGTTAAGGTTAGTAAGAAAGCATATGTTGATTTCTCAATTGGTCCATACCATGAGTCTGTTTTATGTGATGTTATTCCAATGACATGTGGGCATATAATTTTGGGTAGACCATGGCAATATTTAAGGAGAACAATTCATGATGGATATACAAATAGTTATTTGGTGCATAAAGATGGTGTGAAGTATAGGTTAAAACCTCTATTTTGTGAAGACAAGAGGGACCATATTGTTATCTATTTTGGGGAAAAAGTACAGCTGAATGTACAAGTTAATGCTGGTTGGAAGCAATAATAATAGTTGCAGGGGAAGGTAGATGACAGTCCGAAGGAACAACAAGTTCAGGACTTGAATTACATCAAGGTTGGGGACATTGATTGTCCTATAGAGAGGCAGGAGAAGAAGGCTAAATAGGAGCCATTGCAAAAAGAAACAATTCAGAAAGTTCCAGGGAACAGGGTAGGAGAACTTCAATAGCAGAGTCCTAGGAGAGGACATCAGAAAGTGTTTTGTAACACCAATACTGGTTGGAAGAGATATGCAGGTTGGAGAAGAAGGAGGTGGATAACTCTGGGTGAGTTCATGTTCCCTGTCACACAGTAGAGGAATTTGTCAAATAGTTTTCAGACTAGCTGGAACAGAGCACCCAACTCTTGGGACAAGAGTTTCCTTTATCCCGGGGAGTATGATGTAGGAACATCCAAGGGGTCACCTTGGAAAAGAGACCCAGGAAGGGCATAGAGAGATGATCATATAAATGTAGGGGTAAAATGTCCTAAGGGGCCTGATAAGGACCCTAGGACAAAAATGAATGTAATAAACACCTAGGTAGTTTAATTTTTGTTTTGCGGTTTATTTTGGTGTGATGTGTTTCCTAAGGTCCAAGTGACCAAGAAATGGGATGAGCTGGCAAGAAACAGAATGTAACTGTGAGGTGAGCGATTACAAAATGGTTGGCATTCCCACTGCTGCAACCGCCACCCATGGAGAGTATGCTTTAAGCATCTTTTGCGATTAGATAGAGTGTGTGTGTAGGCAGAGAAACAATCAGATTTTAGATTGAAGAAATAAGAATTTCCTTTTGACAGTGAGTTTTATTTTCAGTTCTATAATCTTCTGTATACTTTCTGACTGGCATCGAAGTAGCTATTTTCTTTTTGTTTCTGAGTGTAACAATGCCAGAACGGACCCATCCATGGATGTAAGAATCTAGTTCTCATGGAGCGGTCCACAATGACTTGTACCATATTTGACCAACCCTAACTGTGCAGAGGGGAAACGAAGCTGTGAGGTGATCACCAGATTGAATGTGGACTTTGAGCCATGAGGAGAGATTATAGAATTGAGTTCTATAATCTGGTGGAAGATTTTCGTGTGGCAAGTGAGCGTCAGATTTGCGGCAAACTTGAGTGGGATGGAGAACATGCTCCGATGCATCAATGAAGGTAGTTCGAAGAGTCATCAGATCAACTAAATGTGTCGGTAAGAGAATTTCTGAGTTAACTGATAGTGTTATTTTACTGGTAGTGTCTGTTGAACCATCGGGTTGAACCAGTTCAACGGTTCAACAGTTTCATTTGGTTCGTCGGTTCAATGATACACAATAGGTTCAAGCAGAAGGTTCAACCGCAAAGTTCAAGTGGAAGGTTCAACCGCAAGGTTCAAGCAGAAGGTTCAACCACAAGCTTCAAGTGGAAGGTTCAACTGAATGGTTCGAGTGAACGGTTCAACAAGTTCACGGGTTCAACGGTTCAATGAACTCGTAGGTTCATTTGGTTTAAGAGGTTCAATTGGTTCAACCACTACGGTGGTTTAATATATTTTGTGTTGCTGATTTATGTTTCCGCAGCGCGCTCCCTATCAAATTGGTAACGGATAAGGGTTTTTTGGGGGAACGACGGAAGGGACTGGCTGATACAAGCTGCCATTTTGGGTGGACTGTGGAATTTCCTCTGCATCACTCTGTCACCTCCATCATCCCCATCTCCCCGTCCTCCTCTCCCCCTCCTCTATCTCCTCCTCCTCCTACTTGCACCATCCTCATCGTTTGAGTCCTCCTCTTCTAAGTGAGGCACCAACTCTCTAGGTCCTAAATATCTCAAGAACAGATGAGAAACAGGCCACTCCTCGTAGTCAGGAATCATCCCCACATCTACCACCTCCCTCTACATTTGCCAAGACACATAAGGAGTCTGCTAAAACTCTACTAAGGCCTCCTCGTAGGAAGCAACCGAGCCTGCCCCTATGGCATACCCTGTATCCTACCAAACTATCACTGAACTTGGCTAACAATCTGCCTCTCTAGTATGAACCAAGTCTTGCCAATGAGCCACCAAATCTGAAAGCAGTATGGCAGCTCATCATCATCATCATCCCATGGCTCACAATCTAGATAGGGCTGCTAGACAAATCTATCCACATTGTCCAGTGTGTGTCTCCAATACTCAAACTTTCCTAGCTTGTGCTAGGAAATAACACCTGCATATCCATAACTGTACGACTCACCTCTCTACCTGGAAAAGATGCATATTGGATGAGTAATAGCAATATGCTCCCATAACCAAAACTATAAAAGTGAGATGCATGCCGACAAACTGGCACCCCTGTGATATACCACCTGATGTATATCATGGTATAAGTGGGCCAAACATAGACACCCCATGCAAATCAAGTGCCCTCTGTGATCATCCACTCCATAATCTGACCCCAACCAATAGAGAACCCATGCGACCTCCTATCAGGGTAGACAACACCCTCGATCAACCCTGCCACTATCCATGGTTAGTAGTCATAGTAGTCGTGAACATCCTACCATGATATAACGCGACCCTCGAGCTTAGCGTCATCAAAACCTCACCTGCACTCCACCAATCCTGCATCCCACTGAGGATCATACTCTACAAGCTCACCTTGTATTGGCAAGTGCATAATCCTATAGACGTCCTCAAGAGTAATCATCATCTCACCTGTAGGCAAGTGAAAGGTCCTGTCCTCACTATGCAAGCACTCCATAGTGGCAGTCAGCAAACCGAGGTTTGTACAAACCTTAGGTATGAAGCACACATAGTTTAGACCCATAACATCAAGAGCCTCTCGATCCATCTCTGTGAGCATGTACCACTACAATAATGGTAAGGGAAACTGCTCCCTTGACATAAGAACATCATAGATGTCCTCCTGCAACCAAGCAAGTCAATGTGTCAACCAAAACTGCACAACTGTTCAAAGTAGAAAAAGTATCCTATCACTCACTTAACACATCAAATTGATCAAAATAGCATAAACATCTCTTGACTAGATTCTTGCAATCCTGGAGATAGCTTATTGATTGATGCATCGAGAAAGATACCAATTGAGTCAATTTTGTTAATTAGAATGACAACCCTTGTGCAAATGCGCCAAAATAGGTCGCATATGTGCTGACTCATAAAAAATGTGTAACTTCTCAATGAATGCGCTAAAAAACTGAGCAAGTGCATAGTTTCATAACACGTGTGCAACTTTGCATCCATGTACAGCTAGACATCATAGAAGTGCAGTTTCATAGTGAATGCGTTATTTCTCAACACATGCGCATTATCCCATAATGTATGCATAGCCAACATGCATGTGCTAGTTCATACTATAAATGCACCGAAATTCAATAGAAGCACAGTTTCATGTGGCAAATACACCGAACTGCGAAACAATGCATTCATTTCCCTAAACTTTCCCTAGCATTTATTGCACTAATAAATGACCCTAAGTGAGTTTTTTTGAACTACATATTGGTGGTCCTGCGTCAGCTGGCTGATCAAGCCAACAAACTCGCTCAAAGCAGTGCTCCTCGCGTGGAATATCCATCTCTATACCGACTACTCTATACTCCTCTGCTCTCCTAAGTTCTAAGTGACCTATCAACAAAAGCCAAGTGTGCAAATGACTTGTCTTGTGGACCCAGCTCCTATATAGCAAGTGTACCCTAACTAGCTGTGTGGTGATCGTGACTACTTCCCAGGCCTATTTCTTCCCATTTCTCTAAACCGTAACCTAATTTCTTCAAACCTAACCTATTTTCTCCTTCTTCATCATGAGATTGTTCATCTCACATCTTTTGTCTTCTTCCTGTCCAATCTCCTGAGGGAGCATCCTACCATCGTAACTTGTACTAGGGGCAAACTAGGGCATGTATCGTTATCAAAAATTCTTATTCTTTGAAGTAACATGATAAAACACATTGCATCAAAGAGGGGCAAAATGTATATGCCTAAAAATGTCACAACTCTATCTAAATAAATATTATTAATATTTATTCCATTTAATTCCTCTATCAATAAATAAATCAACAAATTTATGTATTCGATTCATATTCCTCTAAATTAATTAAATATTAAAATATTTAATTACCTCTTCTAAAGTCAAAATTAAATAAAATCCTTTATTTAATTTAATTCTTCCAAACAAATAAATAATTCTTAATTATTTAATTAAATCAAATCATTCCTCCAACTTTAAATAAATCATTCAAATTTATTGAAATTCTCTCAATCTCTAAAAATAAAATATACTCAAATATTTTTTTTATTCTTCCAAAGCATGCACAAACAATTAAATAAATTTATTTATTTAATTTTCTTTCTTATCTTCAAATTCTTCTAAATATCTTCCAAATCTTCTAAAAATAAATCTTCTTCTTCATGCACACAATATTAAATAATTTATTATTTAATTTCTCTCAAATCATGCAAAAACAAATTACAAGTTGAGTTAACTGACTCAATCAACCTTGTTTTTATCAATAACTCTTAAATTAGAAAAAAGCTTTCTAATTTATGAAAGCAATTCATATCTTTATAAAAGAAAGCAGTTAACTCAAACAAAACAACTTTTTGTGTGACACTTGTCTTCTTTCTATTCATGCACATCCTCTCAAGTCTTCTATACCATTGATCTTCTTATTCTTTCTATACCATTGATCTTCTCTATCACAAGTCTATAAATTGAACCCTATTCTTCCATTTCATTCATCCAAGTTTTTAGCATTGTTACACTGCAGGAATTATAGCACGCCTTTGGCACCCAAGTCATTCCATTTGCTTGCGATCAACTTGTTACCATATAATTACCATTGTTGTGAAGCTCATATTCATTGCAATAAACTATCATAGCCATTTCCACTTGACATCTTGGAATAGAAAGGAAGCGCACCTTCTAAGGGCCATATTCATACACAAGATCATTTGAGATAGGCAATCAATGGAAGCCAAGAAGTGAAGAGGCTTGCAAAGGTTTGAAGTTCTTTGTTTCTATATTTCATTGAGTTATTGGGTATTGTTGATATACATTGATTATTCATTTACACCAATTTTCCCATAACAATTTCTAGTCAGAATAATCTAAGAGTTTGAATAGAATCTTTCCACAGATCTACAAACCACAAATTTTTGTTAACATGTAAAACCTGCAAAACCATCTCTCTGTAAATCTGAAATCACTTAAACATCTAGATATTTACACCATACATGCCATCTAAAATAATGAAATATCGCAGATCTACGATTCCATAGCTTTTTGAAATAGGAAAACTGTGAAACCTACATATCCAAAATAACATGAATATGAACAAGGAGGAACCAGGTTGTTTAGGAGTTTCCATATCACTAAAATACTATCTCCATAACCCACATGCAACTGGTGGTAAATCATCCAATGATTTCATGTAACCAATGGCTAAACCCATGAACCCAACATAAGCATTCCATACTATAGTCCAAAAAATAAATGTTCTTCCATGTAACTAGGGAACCAAAATCAACCACCCAACATGAACACACATTCACTTCACATGACCACAAGGTAAAGGAACATAACCACCAAACAAGAGGATACTCACATATTGCCAAACCAAAGCTCCAGATCACTACCACAAGATCAACTCCATAAAGATCCATAACCCTGAACCTCAAGAGCCCATCGCAGATCACATTGACAATATCCATCCAAGAGTTAGATACCATGGCTTCCAATCTCACAAATATGAAAAACAATGCCAACATAGAAAACATCCACAGCAACCCATAAACTTCCAACTCTACAATTCCTTCCAACAAATTCACAAGCTTTACAAGCTAAAATTCAAAAAAAGGAGGAATACCCAAAACCAAATTACTATGAATCCATCACATGAAATCACATGCAAGCCCATGCAAGTACATGCAACTCAAATGCAGCCACATGCAAGCAACATGCAAGTACATGCAAGTACATGCAACTCACATGCAAGAACATGCAAGCACATACGAGCACATGCAAGCCATGGAACAACCTTAAGCTTTGATACCAATTGTTAATCATCAAATCACTAAGATATGATACCAATTGGTGAGATATAATGCTTTGACTACTACAAAATAGAAATCTAAAAATTGTATGCAAATCTGAAAATTAAGTCACCTTAATCCTTGAAATACCATGAAACAGTTCAACTTCTTTATGATGCTAAAATCAGCCACTCTAACATGCTTTATAAAACCATGTTAGATGAACTTATAATAGAAATAACATCACCATAAGATAGAAGCAACAAAGAGGCACAAATCAGCAACATAAGAATGCAAGATCTCACAACACAAGGTAGCACTGGAACAAAAGAATAAACACATAACACAGTGTTTACGTGGAGAAACCCTTGCAGGAAAAAACTCCACCAAGAAGAGAGGCCCAAGTTGTATTATCTTCAAAACAAGATTACAATACATACACTTCTAATATCCTCTTCATTCTTTAATCTAGCAGCACCTATGTACATAAAATCTCTTACTCAACTTGATACCTACAAGCAAGTTTTCCTCTCACTATTACTCCACCAAATTTCACTCTCAAGTCTCATATTTATACAAAATGAGTACCCACCAAAGAAATTCATGGGAGATGGACAAAATCCAACTTTTCTATCTTGGGATACTCCAAAATCATTGTCTTATAGATTTCCTTACACCTGTCATAGGCATCTTCCCAATATAGGCACCTAGAACCAAAAATAGGAACTTACAAGACAATAATTGTTGTCATATGTTGTCATAGAATCTCTTACACCTTATGACAATTGTAAGTTGTCATAGAATCTCTTACACCTTATGACAATTGTAAGTTGTCATAGAAGCTCTTACAAACTTATGACATGCATCATAATATCCCAAAAATACATTTCCCTAAGATAGGCACCAAGATTCTCCACCTCACCTCATTTACTATTTACCGAGATTCCTTGAGCAGTAAACGTAATTCTGTAACAAACTACTGGTGAAACTTGTACATCCCTTATGGGTAATTACAAATTATAAATTACAAATAATAAATTGAATAAATACAATATTGGGATTTACAAGGTTAATGGCACCTTATCCCATCAGGATATGATCCTCATACTAATGAAGAAGAGGAAGAAGAGGAAGAAGAAGAGTGAGTAACGATGCATTATGACATGGTCATATGCATAATAAGACAAAGAAGTGAATGAGTCCCACCAGATGGTTGCCAGTTGCAAACTTGTGCCACATTTGATATTTGTTGACCAAGTCAAGGAGATATGGACCGTTGATTTAGATAGATAAATCCTGATCATTGGATCATTTGTAACTGCATCCTTTCTTTGTTCTATAAAAGGAGATGGAGTGCACTTTGTATCATTATTTGAAACTTAATTGAAGTTAGATTGCTGAAGTTTCTTAGGACTAATTTCAAAGCTAATTGTAGATATACATGTCTTTTACATACTTAATGAAAGTGAAGATCTAGATTACAAACAATCGTATACTTTGAGTAATCTGTAGATGAATTCTTGGCTTGTGCTTTGATTTTCTACATCCCTTGAAGTGCAATTCAGGTTGTACATGTTGCCTTCATCTCTTTTCCATCAAAGTCTGCATCAACCATACTTAGCTGTGGAACATCCTGGTGAACCTATGGTTTGATTTTATTCCTTTCATCATTGGATCTAGAGTGTATGTGGACCAATAGCTGAAGATTAATTCAATTTAGTAAAGATTAGAAAGCATTTAACATAATTTGTTTAATTTCATTACAATCACCATCACAATTGCAATTATACAGATAATCCTAAGAAAATACATAGAGATATGCAGATATCCTGAAGGAACTTGAATATTCTTAGCATATTTGAGTTAATCTACATGTATAATTAAAAATATCATGGAAATACATATAAATATCAACATTAATCATACAAATATCTGCTTTAAGGCACATTATTTAGATACATTCATAGTGCGGAAGTGAAGATTGATCAATAGCAGTGAATGCTCAGAAGAATTGATCAAACTTAGAAAATATCATCCTCATCTGATAAATACAGTTGAATTAACCTTGTTTGTGAAGAAATTTACAGAAAGTAGGTGTAAGACTAGATGTTTAGACATTAATTCTTGGTAGTAGAACAATGTAAGGCCCCTTGAATGGAAAATAGCATATCAAATCAACCTCTAAGTAACATCAAATGATCATGACCTGATCAATAGAGACTTGGAGTCATCAATTTATCCTAAATTGATCGTACTTTTGAAGATAATAAAGGTTTGTTGTGTAAACTTTTATTTGTATTGTTTTGACTAACATTTATCACCAACATAAATTGGCACTAGAAGGAGGGCCATCCATTCTCTTTCACTACCTGAATTGGTCACCTACATCCTATTCTTGTGTGTTTACAAGGCGATCTTGTCAAAGTTCATTAAATTTGGCTATGCTTTGGACATTTGTGCATAGATTCACTTGTTTCAGGTTGTTTCAAGAATATTGATCATAAATATTTTAGTATAGTGCATCAATTCTTCAATCTTTGTAGTCATTTGCTTGAAGTCTTCAAATATTGAGTTGTTGTTTAGGTTTTCCTATAAATATATTGTGGTAACTTGCCTTTACGACCAAAAATCCAATCATTACTGAGTCTTGACCATAAATATCTATCATGGAAGATCATTTTCTCTAATCATTACAAAGATTTAATCAAAATATCCATATTTTGTCCTAAGCTATTAGAATCCTGGCTCACTGGCCAAATACCAGGTCTAGATCCAGTGGACTCTTTGAGGAATTGCCTATTCGCAGACTCAGACCATGTACTATCAATATTCATCATTCTCCTGGGTCAAGTGCATCAGTATCCTCATCAAGACATATTTTAACACCTCCAGTATCTCCATCTGTACCTTAGACACCTCCAGGATCACCAATTATACCTCAAGTGCAGCAAGCACTAGTCACAATGTCATACTTCATTATAGATTCACCCTTAATCTTTACTGCATATCATCCTTTGCCAAAGAATCCTGATAAAATTTGTCCTAAATATCATCCATATCAGAATGTAGATGATCATATCTAGACATTTAAGGAAGCTTTCTTTAGAGCAAGGATTGAACATCAGGATGTAGTATGCAGGTTGTTTCCATACTCCTTGGGAGAGGAAGCATACAATTGGTACATCAGCCTTGCCTAAAGTTCAATAGACTCATGGGCTACATTAGAAAAAGCTTTCAAAGATAAGTTCAAGATACCTATAGATCCTACAATGACTTATCACCTTTTTGCTACAATTAAAAGAGTAGAAGGAGAACCTATTTTTAACTTTAATACTAGATTCCAGAAGATGTATTCTAAGTTGGTAGCTCCATATAATGTAGGAGATGAGCTAGACAGATTGATATATTACTCAGCCTTAGATCCCCTGACCTCCATGTTCATAAGGAGAGCATGACCTGGTGTCACAACTCTGACAGGAGCTTTTTAAGAGGCAATAAAAGTAAATCAACAATTAATTCCTGCTACAACACCTAACTTAGCATATCCTGCATATCTGCAATATCATGCTCAACCACAGACTAATGGAGTCATGATGCCCCCTGTTACAATGCCCAGTCCTTTACAAGTACCTCCCCTTAGTATCATGCCTCCAAATGGGAATGGTCAGATGATACAATATTTAGGACATGTCCAAACACCTCAAGATGTAGGACATAACAATATCAATGGTTCTTCTTTCTTTAAACCTCAACAAGATAATGTAGTGGCCAAACTTCAAGAAGAGAAAGAAGATATCAAAGAGATATTTGCATAGTTGAGAAAGTTGACAACTAAGATCACACACCTGAGAGGTCAAAACTTTTATTCCCAGTCAAATCAGAATAGAGGATATAACAATGATAGATCTAGATATCCTGACATGGGACACAACAATGATAGGAACTTTAACAACAATAATGGCAATAACAATGCTGCACCTAGGCAACCTAGAGTATGGAACACTAGACCAAACAATGGTTCTTTGCCATCACCCTTAGATAATCAACCTCCTAATGAACCAAAACATACTACTAGAGTTAATTTAGCAGAGGTAGCACTTATAAACTAGTGTTGAATACACAATACCAATGCACATGTTGAGCTGGACTATCCTCAATTCAAAATAGTAGCCTCTATTTTTCACGCTGAAGTGTCTAACACCACAAGTGACCCTCCTTTCATTGAAGGAAATGAGATTGTCCCCTGTAAATATGACTCTACCCTTGTACTTGAGAGTTTTGTAAATCAGCCTCATCACCAAATAGCTTCAACTCATGAAAACTACACATTAGCATGAGAAGAATCTGCCATGGCATTTGAGACAAATTATGTGTTTCCCTTTGAGGATGAAAATGAACCATCGGTAGAACATGAATAAGTTCATGCTTATCAGCAACAATATCAAGGTAGACATAATTACAACCTTAGGAGCAATCCAAATAGACCACTTGGTCCTTTGACCACATCCTTGCCTCCCAATAACTTCAACACCCCTCCAGATCCAAAAGCAAGCAATAACCCTGGCCATCCCAAGGTTAATACTTAGTATTTTGCACCTCAAAATACAACATTAAAAACTAGTAATCAATCTCCAGAATCAGACAAGTTAGTCACATATTTAACAGAGGAGATGAAGAGAATTAAAATCAACTTATCATTGTCAAAATTGCTGAAAACTCCAGCCATCAAGAAAGCTTTCATGAAATCCCTAGATGAATCCACACCAAAAGATGATAATCATGTGCATAATCTAAGTCAGATTTTGAACAAAGATCATGTAGTCAAAGAAAACAATGTGAAACACAAAGCTCCAGCCACTATTCAAGCTATTGAAACCTCACATATGACTCTCTATAGAGATAAGACTAAGTCACCCTCATTCTTACTCACATTGAGATGTTTGGTAAGAACTTACACAATTGCCTAGTAGACTCAGGTGCATCCACCAATGTGATTCCCTTATCTATTTACAATGCCTTAGGGTTACATCCAGCCAAGTCCCTCAAAAGGTGACATAGCTAGACAAGACTGAAGTAAGTGCAGTGGGAGAATTAACACACATACACATGAAGTTAGCATCAGATCCAAGGATTCAATATTACATTGACATCCAAGTGGTAGATATCCCTGATACTTATGGAATGCTACTTAGTAGGGATTGGTCAAAAACACTCAATGGTTATATGTCTACTAATTTTAGCCACTTGTGTTTACCCTGGAAGGGGATTCCTAATTAGATTAGGATAGAATTTGAACCTAGGATGAAGCACATGATTACCAAGTACAACAAGACCAATGAGATATTATATGTAGATGTTGAACCAGGGGTATATACCATCAGACCTCCAACAGTCAAGATAGAGGAAATTATCATGTATAATGCACACATTAACAAAAGTACTCATCAGGATAACAAAGTGATCATAGAATCTAATTATAGTTCAGGAGATGATGATGGACTAGATCATTTCAAAGACTTTGAATTGTACTTGTCTAGAGAAATGCAACGTTGCCAAACACTAAGCATGTCTAATCAGGATATTTTAATTGACGGTTGGTGCAGGCTACATGATGAAGCATATTTAGAGAAAACTTGTCAAGTTTGCCTAGATATGATGGAGCTGGAATGAGCTTATAGTGAGAGGGAATCATCTTCAACTGAGGTAAGTAGTACATTTAGTCATGATGATTTTGAGTCTTATTTGTCATCTGCAGATACAAAGGAAAGGACACATCAGGATGAAAGTTACACTTACAACCTAGAAGAGATCCTGATATATGGTGAAGACACTTACACGGATAAAAATAATATCACCCCTGGAACTGATTGTCTGATTGGATTATATTACGAAGTGTCAAATGAAGACACAAGAAGTAACTTGACAAAGTTTGAAGAGTTTTATCTAAGCAAGTTAAAAGGCTTATATCACAAGATATCTCTCCACACCATGCTTTAATTGATGGATGGTGTAGGCTACATGTAGCACCACATTCAGAGACCACATGCTCATTATGCTTGCATATACTGAATAAGCATGAGCAACTTTATTCAAAGAATTAGTTATCCAGTAACAAGGATATACCAAGAGATAAGAAGAAAGAAATTGAAGTACAATCAGGTAATAATAGTGATGATACCACAGATGTTAAAAAGGGAATGGTATCAAGTTCATATCAGCCATTAAAAATGATAAAGAATGAGTCACAAAAATTAAAATGGATATCAGGTGGTGCAGCTGCCAGAGCCAGAAAGAAAAAAGAAGGCCCTAATAAGCCATTAATAGAAGATAAAACATGGATCCTTAGGTTTGATGGAACTAAGTCCAAAAAAGGAGCTAGGGTAGGTATAGATCTTATTGACCCAACAGGAAAGTGGTGCAGGAGCATCTTGGCAAGATTTTGTCAATTTGAGTGATTTGAGTCATGTTAAGTAGTCATAGGGTCATAATGTGATGTAGTAAGTCTTGTGTTATTGTAATAAGGTCTATTTGAGACCATTTATCTTGTAATGAGGTCATAAAAGGTCTTAGGTTAGGATTTTGCAAAATTGTCAAAATTAGTGGCATAAAAAGTTGTCAAATTGGTCTTAGAAAGGAACATGAAGAGTCATTAGATTTAAAAGTTAATTGTAACAGTTGGAATTCCATATAACATGTTTAAAAATGCCTCAAAAAATTATGCAAGGGGTTGGAGGGCAGTTTGGTGTGATTGAAGAATATTTTTTGTGAAGAAATAATGTAAAACTGCCCTATTTTCCAGAAATTTTCTAATTTCTTGTTGTTACAGAGCTTGGTACGGCCTCCTGGAGTATTTTCTATAGAAATGGTTGAAACCCATTATAGAGGACATTCTTAACTCAAATTGATTTTTTATTTGGTTCAATTTGATTGAGTTTGGAGGGAGATATCCCCGTGTTTCTAAAACTGCTCTGAAATAACCTAGTTTTGAGGCTTTGTTTACAAAAACGTGAATATCTTGCAATTTAATAGGTGGAATCTCATAAAATTGGTATGAAGATAGATTACAACATTCTATATAGGATTCATATGGTTTTGGAGTGAGAAAATTATGTTTGATATTTCTTTGTGCAAGCCCTAGGCTGTCCAAACTAGCATTTTTGCTCTGTTTTCATCAAATATGCAAAAATAGTCATAACATTAGTATTATTTTGTCCAATAAATTGCATATTCCAAGAATTTAATGTGGCATGAGATCATCCATGATGAGTTTGAGTGAATGGGAAGAGATTTGGGAGTAGTTCCTTTGTAAAAGTGGCCTAATTAAGCCTAGTCAAGAATAGCAAAAGTCCATTTTTGAGGGTTTGGTCTAAAGTAACCCATACTCATCTTTTGATATGTCAATATTGGGCCAAATGGGTACTTAGAAATATCATTATTTTCCCAATTTGATGCCTGATATGAAATATATCTTCCAACAGACCTAAAAAGAGGGCTACAAGGAAAACGGCCTGGTTATAAAGAAAGTATTAGTTGTTCTTGGTTTTTGTGCAAGTAGGTGCTGGGATAGGTTAGTAAGGTTATCAATACACCACCACTACATAAAATTGGTATTAAAGCACAGGGAGTAGATCATTTGAGGGTAAAGAGTTAAAGATTGAAGGAGAAGACAGTTGGAAGTTGAAAGGACAACATGGCAAAAGAGAAGAAGATACTACAAAGGAAGGCAATTTTCAGAACCAGATGCAAGTGTAATGGCAAGGTATGTAATGTAATGGTGGATTTAGGTAGTTTAGATAATATGGTATCACAAGAGATGGTTGACAAATTGAATTTAGAGAGGTTACCACATGAGAATCCTTATTATGTTTCTTGGTTGAATGGTGAGCATACTTTGTTGGTCAAGGAGCAAACTTGGGTTGAGTTTCAAATAGGTGCATATAAAGATAGAATCTTGTGTGATGTTGTACCTATGAGATATGTCATTTGTTATTGGGAATGCCATGGATATATGAAAGATTTGCTTTATATGATGGAAGGCAAAATACATATTAGATTGAGAAGGATGGGGTTTCATTTACATTGACTCCATTGATGAAAATGAAGAAGGACAGAATAAAGAAGCAAGGGTAATTATGTGTTGTAAGAAAGAATTTGTGCAAGTAGAGGATGAAAGGGAGATAGAGGTTGAAGCCACTTCATGGTTTGAAGATGTCAAGACAACAGTGTTGCAGAATGATGCAATGGTAGAAAAGAAAGAGGAAGAGATGATGCTTTGTCCATTGATGGGACAAGAAGTACGTGAACCTAATAGTGTAAAGGTTTGTGGATAAGATGAGATAGAGAAAAATGAGGTAAGTGAGAGTGAATTGCTAGAGGAAAGGCAAGAATGGCCTAGAGAGCTCATAGTGGGAGAGGTAGTATGTCCACTGATAGGACAAGAGGTTGAAAAGCAGTCATATGTTGCCATGACAGAGGTTTCAAAAACTAATTTGATAAAGGTTCCAAGAGTAGGGGACCTGAGACTAAGTGAGAAGATGAAAGGTGGAATAAAGTTTGATGTATGGCAAGGACAATGGACTAAATTCAAATATGTAGCACAGATCATGAGGAAGAGAGTCCAAGAAACAAGAGCAAAATGTTTGATTGCAGGTATGACATCAAGTTTTGATAGAGAATATGAAGCAGGTTAGTTTGTAAAGAGGCAACCATATCAAGTTGAAAGGCAAGCACTAGTCATGATTTTGAGTTTGTACCAAGGGTCAAGATGAAAGAAGAGGGACAAAGTGAGAGCTATTTTGCAGTGAATAATGAGAAAGAAGAAGGTGCAAGAAAATGGATGAAGCTGATGAAGACAAATCATAGTATGGAGATGCTAATGCAAGTTGACAAAGCAAGAAGAGGACTATATTGTATGGATAGGTTCAAGCCCAAGGTGAATATAAGGATCAATGGAGAAATTTCAAGGAGCAGAAAAGAGTTGAAGATAAAAGAGCTATTGCATGTTAAAGTGTTGAAGACTTCCAAGGGACTTGGAAGAATTTCATGGCCGGGTGTATGGTGCAGGAGCATCTCAGCAAGATTTTGTCAATTTGAGTGATTTGAGTCATTTTAAGTAGTCATATGGTCATAATGTGATGTAATAAGTCTTGTGTTGTTGGAATAAGGTCTATTTGAGACCATGTATGTTGTAATGAGGTCATAAAAGGTCTCAGGTTAGGATTTTGCAAAATTGTCAAAATTAGTGGCATAAAAAGTTGTCAAATTGGTCTTAGAAAGGAAGATGAAGAGTCATTAGATTTAAAAGTTAGTTGTAACTATTATAATTCCATATAACATGTTTATAAATGCCTCACAAACTCGTGCAAGGGGTTGGGGGACAGTTTGGTGTGATTGAAGAACATTTTTTGTGAAGAAATAATGTAAAACTGCCCTATTTTCTAGAAATTTTCTGATTTCTTGTTGTTGCAAAGAATGGTACGGCCTCTTGGAGTACTTTCTATAGAAATGGTTGAAACCCATTTTATAGGACATTCTTAACTCAAATGTATTTTTTATTTGGTTCAATTTGATTGATTTTGGAGGGAGATATCCCTGTTTTTCTAAAACTGGTCTGAAATAACCTAGTTTTGAGGGTTTGTTTACAAAAATGTGAATATATTGTAATTTCATGGGTGGAATCTTATAAAAATTGGTTTGAAGGTATATTACAACATGATCTACAGGATTCCTATGGTTTTGGAGTGAGAAAATTGAGTTTGATATTTCTTTGTGCAAGCCCTAGGTTGTCCAAACTAGCATTTTTGCTCTATTTTCATCAAATATGCAAAAATAGTCATAACAACAGTATTATTTTGTCCAATAAATTACATATTCCAAGAATTTAGGGTGGCATGAGATTATCCATGATGAGTTTGAGTGAATGAGAGGATATTTGGGAGTAGTTCCTTTTGTAAAAGTGGCCTAATTAGGCCTAGTCAAGAACATCAAAAGTCCATTTTTGAGGGGTTTGGTCTGAAGTAACCCAGACTCATCTTTTGATATGTCAATAATGGGCCAAAGTGGTAGTTATAATTGTCCTTGTTTTCCCAATTTGATGCCCCATATGAAATATATCTTACAACAGACCTAAAAAGAGGGCTACAAGGAAAAAGGCCTAATTATAAATAAAGTTTTAGTTGTTCTTGGTTTTTGTGCAAGACAGATGCTAGGATAGGTTAGTAAGGTTATAAATACACCACCACTACATCAGAAAGTCATATTTAGCAGAATATAGATTGTAATTCCCATGTACCAATAATGTGACAGAATATGAAGCTTTAATTCATGGGTTGTTGTTTGCTCTCAAGAAAAGAGTTAAGATTCTGCATGTCTATGGAGATTTACAATTGGTTGTAAGACAAGTGAGAAGTATCTATACTTGCAATTACAAGAAGCTGTCCAACTACAGACATAGAGTTTGGGACTTGATAGAGGAATTTGATGCATTTAATATCACTCATGTCCCTAGAGAACAAAATCATAGAGCAGATGCTTTGGCACAAGCTGCCAACACTTTGGAGCCTTTGTCCATTTTTGGACTAAAAATATTTTTATTTGAATTGATATATGTGCCCTCCATACCATACAATGTCACAAATCTTCAAGTGTTTGATGATGATCAACATATTTTGGATTTCATAGCAAATAGAGATGTATTTGATGCACAAATCCTAGATGAGAGAAATTTAGAGGATCATATTTGGGAAGAAGAAATCATGGATTTACCAAGAAATAAGATTCCCAAAGGTATGATAGAATTAGAAAAGGCATTTGATCTGCATAACATGCTGAAACAAAAAGATCTTCCCAGGACTGATGGAGGAGAATACTTACCAGTCAATATAGGATAGATGGAAGACGTAAGGAATGTCCTAATTGGTAAAGTTTGTACTGAAGAAGACAAGGTAGGGATAAGTCAAGCTTTGAAGGATTACATTCATGTTATCGCCTGCACTTATGATGAGTTAAAGACATATGATACATCAATCATCATTCGCACTATTCCATTGAAACCAGATGTTAAGCCTTTCAAACAAAAGCAAAGGCCTATTAATGCCTTGTTGGAACCTATCATCTTTGAAGAGGTTAAGAAGTTGTTGAATACCAGGATCATATTTCCTATGAGACACTCAACATGGGTAGCCAATATGGTCCCTATAAGAAATAAAAATGGAGATATACGCATATGTGTAGACTTCAGAAAGCTAAACAAAGCTTCTAAGAAGGATAATTATCCTTTACCTTCACTGGATGAAGTCTTGTAAATAGTAAATGGAGGTCAAATGATGTCCTTCCTGGTTGGTTTCTTAGGATATAACCAAGTGATGGTGGATAAAGTAGATAGATTAAAAACATCATTTACCACAAAGTGGGGAATATTTGCTTATAGATGCATGCCTTTTGGCTTGATTAATGCTGGAGCCACATTCCAGCATGTAATGGACATAGCATTTAGAGGCTTGGTTGGCAAATGCATAGTCATATACATGGATGCCTTGACCATCTTTCCAAAGAAGAGGGGTGATCACATAGAAAACCTCAGAAAGGTGCTCAATTATGGTATCTCACTGAATTCAAAGAAATCCATATTTGGAGTAACCACAGGTAAATTACTAGGTCACTTGATATTAGAAAATGGGATCACCATTGACCCTACCAGAGTAGAATCAATCATGAAGCTGCAACTTCCTGGAAGTAAGAAAGAGCTTAAATCTTATTTTGTTAAGATAAACTTTGTTAGGAAGTTCATCACTGGGTTTGTAGAGATTGTTAGGCCACTGAATGCAATGCTTAAGAAAGATGCCAAGATCAAATGGACATCTGAAGTGAAAGCTACCTTCGAGGACATTAAGAAAGCCATATCAGATGCACCCGTCCTGATCAGCCCAAATTACACAAGAGAATTTTACATTTATTCATTTTCTTTATAACACATGTACAGTAGTCCTGACATAGAGGAATGAAGCTAAAGAAGAAAAACCCATAGCTTTCATGAGTTGCCCATTCAAAGATGTGGAACTTAGATATATGGATGTTGAAAGACAAGCTCTTGCTTTAGTCAGAGCAATAAATAAATTTAGACATTACATCTTAAGAAGTAAGCTAATTGATGTAGTACTAGATGCAACAGTAAAAATGCTCCTGATGCAGAGTGGGCCTAGAGAGAAAAGAGCCAAGTGGATAACAATTCTTCAAGAATATGATATGGACATAACACGCATGGAATTGGTAAGAGGGAAAGCCTTGAGCCAAATGATTTCTGAGACTGATCCTAACATTGTGAGTCATCAATATGTAGTGAACACCAAAGAGAATAAGGAATGGTATTCAGATATTAGACATATTCTGATCACTGGGAGATGCACTTTGAAGATGCAAGATTCTCAAAGGAGAGCTTTAGAGATAAGATCACATAATAATGTCTTCAAGAGAAACTATGAAGGGATATACCTCAGATGCTTGGATAGACAAGAAGCTGACAAAGTTTTAACTGAACTACATGACAAGTTTGGAACAACACATGGTTCTTACTTGGCCACTACACATGCTATCCTAAGAGCAGGATATTATTGGCCAACCATTTTCAAAGACACTATTGAGCACATCAAATGTTGCCATACTTGTCAGGTCACTGCCACAAAGAGAAATATACTGGTCAACCCTTGCAGCCAGTGATGGAGATGCGTCCATTTTCTCAATGGGGCATGGACTTCATAGGTCCTATTGTGATGTTTACAACACACCCCATTTTACCTTTTAGCAAAATGAGGACCCTTGCTATCACTATTGTTTTTTGTTTGTGTGTGGTCTTGCTTGTTGGTAAAGGGAAAAAGAGGTAAGTATTACAAACCATGTTGAAAATTGAAAATACCTAGTAGTATGTACAAGGCGCAAGTAGTGTTGAATTCATTGTGAAAATGAGTAAGGGTTATTTTTTTTAACCAGTAAGAAATTTCCAGTATTCTGTGAGATATGTGTTTTTTTGGTAAAATGCATCATTTTAGAGGTTTGTATGTCACATACAAAGTCGTTTGTATGTGAAGTCTTTGTATAGGTCATGTTGAGTAAAATCAGGGTTTGTAACTGGTGGTTTGCATGCATATGTTCAATGTTTGGACCCTTTGTGTACCATTTGGACTTGATAGATGTTAAAAAGTGGAATGACTAAAGTGTTAGATCTGCGTTGTATGTGGGTTTGTATGTATGTTCAATCTAAGTGAAGTCTATATACATAATAGTAATATACAAGCACAGACCCGAGGGAAGTATACAATGCAGTTTATTAAGGTGAAATGGGTACTTTACGTGGTATGGTATTTTTGTATGTCTCAACTTTGCATCTTTAAGATACATACAATTACGGATTCCAAAAGTTATTTAAATCTGATATAAGTGATACATTGTTTCTTGATGCATTTTGGAAAAGTATGCATTTGCTTAGTATACATGCACGGACCTGAAAAGATTATGCAATTGAGTTAATGAAAGTCAAAAGTCCAAATATGGTTGTATCAAAAGTTTGCATGTATAAGTATCTAAAAGTGTAGATACATTTATTGTTGCTTTGAGGAGATAAAAGTAGGTAAGTAGAGTGGGGCCCATGATGGTATCTCACGGTTGTATATTGCATATACAAAGGGAGATACAAAAGAAAGATACAAAAGATGAAAAGGTAAAACTCAATGTGGATTTCAAAAGGGGATGAAATAAGATCAATAATATTGTATGTATGAAAGATTGTATACATACAATCCCGATATACAAAAAAAGAAAAAGTGCACTGTCGGGAAGTAAAAAGTAAATGGTTTGTATCTATTTTATATACATTGTGACATACAAATGGAAGATACAAAGTTGAACATGTTGTTTTATAACCCATTACATATTTAGGCTTGTATATTAACGACATGCAAAGAGATATACAAAAAAAATGATATACAAGGTGACATACAAAAAATGATATAAATGAAAAGGGCAGATTAATGGATATAATGTTCAAAATATAAGGTTAAAATAGAGAGTTGAAGCCATATGTGCATTGAATGCAACATTTAATGCATAACTAACAATTGAAATGATGAATTTAACAGGTTAGGGTAAATAAAGATTGTTTTTCTTTAAGAATTGCATTGTGAAAGCTAAAATTTGCAGAGAAAGAAAATTATTGCACAAATTGAACAAATTATCCATAACTGAATGAAATTTTAGAACTGGAATGGTTTTGAAAAAAGGGTAAAGTAGGTCAATGGTCATAGATTTGATCCATCACGAATATAGGTATGTTTCTTAAATGCTGTTAAAATGTAGTTAATCAAAAAATGCAAATTGGTTATGAGTAATTTTGTTAAAAAATGCAAGTTAATGGTAGATTACTATATCTAATTAAGGAAATTAGCTGATTGTGTTAAGTAGCATGAAATTTAAAATGGAAAAAGACAAAAAGGGTTAGGGTAAATGTAAAATGTAAGAAATTCATGGTAAAACCCTAGGTAGATGGAGTAAAACAGTAAGTTAAATATGTGATTTTTCATAGGATGGCTCCAAAACAAAAGAGAATAGATCAAGGGGGTGAAGAAAAGATAAAGAAAGAAAGAAAGCCATGGAAAGAAATAGAAAAGGAAGAATTGCCACTACATAGAGGATATCCAACCTTGATTGGCACAAGTGGGGTTAGAACTGATACAAACATGGGGTCTTATGATGTAGAGGATGTTCTTCAGAAGATTACAGCATTAGATGCTACCCCTAATATGAAATGCATTTGGGATAGGGGATTGTACAAGGTCGTAGGGTTCCCATTAGCCATGGAGGCTAAGGATCTTGTTTTGGAGTGCATAAACAGATATTATGTAAATACAAGAAAAGTAATACATGAAGACTGGGTTATTACAGATTTGACCATAGAGGGGAGAGCAAGGACATTTGTTCTAGAGATTCAAGAGAAAATGGTGGATATAGACATAGACCAATATACAGAAGATTTTAATAGCAAAGAGAGAGATTGCAAGAGTGGAATTTTCTATAGTTGGTACAATGCAAAAAACAAACCTAAGGCTGTAGCAAGAGTACCAAAGAACCTTTACAAAATAGATTTTAAATAGGAAATACATCTAATGATCACAATGTTGAGTAGACTAGTACGGTCAAGAGATGCAACCAAGTGTGAACCATGGATGTTCACTGTTATTCAGTTTATGAGGGAAGCAAAGAAGGAGGATGGGAAAATTTATTGGGCTAAGCCTGTCAGTACAACTATATGGAAGTAGGCCATGTTGAGAAAGTAGAAAATGATGCCTTTTTATTTATCATCATATGTATTATATTCCTATGCATCAATGATTCAACCATACGTAATTGGGATTGACAGAATTGGGACCATGGGGAATGGCCCAGCTCAGAAACTAGTTTGCGATCATTATCCTGATTTGCAAGAAGATAATGCATTGAGGAAGTATGCCTTAGTGAATGATGTATTTTATACTTAAATGGTAAGAGTTTTAATTGGAGAAAAAGATAAAAGGTTATTTGAAGATGCAGAGGCCACTATTGGGTTACACAGTTCATGGTATATACAATTCCCAAATTTTACATATATTAGAACTGAAGGTTTTGAGGGGAAGCCATTCATGCTGCCTAGGTATGCATCAAATAAGCTGATTGTATTGGAGTTTTCTAGACAAAACTTGAATGCATTTAGGATAAAAAGAAGTGTAGCAGAGGAAATATCAAACTCCCTTGGGCAATTGGAAGATATTATTTCTATAGTGAAGAAGTGGCTAGTTATCCAGAAACAAAGTTGAGATACTATGGTTTTGAAGAATTTCAGTTAGCAATACACTTTGATCCCTTCCATAGGATCCAGAGAACTATTGATTCTAAATACAAGCATCAGGTGCATATTGAAGACTACTGGTCAGATTGTAAAAATGACAAAGAAGTGAGGAAAAGAGATCACTAAAGGCTGACCGTAGAACAAATGATGACTATGGGGGAAATTTATGTGCCTCCAGAGGTTGAAGATGATAATAAGTTGTTACACCATAGCTATGAGAGTTCAAGGCTTATTCCCATTGGTGAGCCTGATTAGACACAACCATGGGGAAAATCTTTGGATGCACTATCCAAACCAGTCATTTTATATTCTAAAACATGGTTAAAAGATCAAATAGAAGAGCTCAGAGCTAAAGGGATTGAGGTTACCCTGCAGAAAAAAGGTAAGGGGAGGGTAAGAGAAAATTAATATAAGCTGCAATGCTTTTATGAGAAGAAAAGAAGAATTGTAGAAACCAAAATTAGTGAAAAAGATAAGAATGCCACCTTAATAGATCCCTATGCATTGGGTGTTACAGTAGTAGTATCTTCAGGGATATTCATGGAGGCAGAGTCATCAAGACATAACATTAGTGCAGAGCAGACTTAAACTGCTAAGAGGCCAACAGGACAGAATTATGAGGGCCATAACAATTGAAACCTCAAAAGGGAAAACATCAGAATATGGTGAGGTTATAGGTGCTCAATAGGTGGATACTAAGTGGAGTGGCATACATAGTAAGGCCACACTAGAAGAGAAAAGTTAAGGGTATGCCAAGGTTAAGAAAGAATTGGCTGAAGAGAAGCTGTAAGAGTCAAAATTTCATGAAGCCAAAAAAGTAAGTGAGACTGTCAATGTGGAAGATGACACTAGTGATAGTGAAGTTAGGGAGGTGAATCCCAGTGCAAAAGAAGAAAGTAGAAAAGGTGAAGAAGAAGTAAGTGAGTATTTTGATACAGGAGAAGAACAAGATACTCAGGGATATATGGAAATAGCATAATGCCCAGAATAAGAAGAAGAAGATATACAGGGTAGAGCAGACATAGTGGATCCTTTTAGAACATTGGTGTCACCTGAGATTATAAAGGAAGTACAAGATGTGGTACAACAAATAGAGGAATCTAAGAAAGAAAAAACACTAGAAAAGGTTGCAAAAGAAACACCAGTCCAAGCTAAGAAGGAGATAGAGATGAATGTTTCTAGTACTGATGTCTTAGATATTCTTAACATGTACAATGAACATAGTGAACAAGAAGAAAACATAGAAGAACAAAAGAATACAGAAGGTAAACATGAGAAGTAAAAAGATGCAAGGGAACTTGATAAGGTGACAGGTTCACCTTCATAGAAAGAGCCAACAAGTATGCCTAAAAAGGAGCAAGAGCAAGTTGAACTAGCAAGGGAAATGATGGAAACATCAGGCAATCCTGAAGAAGGCTTAGGTAATATAGATAATGTTTCTAGAGATAATACTAAGCATAAAAAGCAAAAAGAAAGTATGGATGGAGAAAATATGGAGTAGAATAATAAAGAAGAAGAATAATAAAAGGAATCTTTAGAGAAAGAGAATCTAGAAGATGAAGAGGGAGGAGACACTGAAATAGAAGAGGATAATGATGAGGGAGAATCACAACAGCGTGATGATCCACTTTTCTAGAACATGGTCCTCCACCTCAACCACCTTAGCAACAACAAGAACAACACATGGAATAAGTAGAAATGGAGAAACCTCAAGAAGAGATGATAAATGAAGAAAAAACAATTGAAGTTACCAAGGAAGCTCCAACCTAATTAGGCTCTAAAGTTAGAAGAGAAAAGGTAGAGGTGCAATTAGTTCCCATTGATATCAAGAGTCTACTGGGTGGTTCTACACCATAGAATGAGAAAAGAAAAGCTAGAACTATGTTAGCCATTAAAAGAGGTCCTTCTAGATCTAGAATTTTGGATCTACCTATACCACAAAAGGAAAAATCAAAAGGAGAAATGAATGTGGAGGACTATAAAATACTTAATCTAGATTTAGGTCACATGGCCAAGGAACAACATATAAATGAATGGGAGGATATGCACTAGGCCTCAGCTAAAATATTAAAGAAAGACAAAGATAAATATGATTATTTAAAAGCACATATTGTCTAGTTGCAGTAATTCATTAGAGGGATGTTTGATCCCAATGACACCATACTAGAATTGCCCACCGAAATGGCAGTATTATCAAAAGATGAAGTGAAAGAAATGGAAAATAAAAATATTGAGGCTAACATTTTTGAGAAGTGGCTCAAAGAATTCATACAGAAAGGAGAGGAGGTAACAAAGCAGGTAGCAACAAGTTGGGATATGGATTTGATAGAGAAGAACAAATGTAATGTTATATTACACAGTTATCAATTCAGAAAAGAAGAATGCAGATCAGAAATAAAATAGCTTGAAGAAATGGAGGAGAGAGTAGAACTAATAAATGAAGGAGCAATTACTCCTCGAATGGCCAACTAGTTGGCACAAGCAAAGTATGAATTAAAATATGAAGAAGACATTCTTAAAAGTTGTATCATAAGTACTAGGGACCTAGAAGAGGTCGTTGACAGTATGATAAATGTACATATGATAATAATAGAAAACTTCATTGGGCACGAATGCTTAGATGTACCAACATATGGAGTAGAAAAAACATTGAAGGAGTTTAAGGCAATATTTTCACCATGTTTGGAGAACCTTGCAGCACATCTTAGCACAAAGATGATTGATTCAATTATGGAAGTAAATGCTAAGATCAAGAAATATTAGAAAAGGGTTAAGGATTTGGTAACAAAAGAGAAGAAGTTGAAAGGAGTCAAAGCACATGAATTTACATGGGCAAAAAGTTAAGAGAGTGATCATGCTTTCATCAAGGGAGTGATAGGTAATTTTGTAGAGTACCTAAAGGAATAGAAGGATATTGAAAAGAAGATATGCTAAGTAAGAATGTAATTGGAGAGCATCATTGGCCAAAAGTCAACAAACAGGAGGAAGTCAGTGGGTATCTTTTATTTTGAAAAGATTCTAAAGGCATCCTCTAAGCCGAGTAAAGATACCATGGGGATATTTTGTAAGTGGTTAGGAAATTATTCCTACCATTGATATAGAGGATTTGAATGCTAATTGTTGATTTGATTTTGTAATCGTACTAGTAAGAAGCTTCAAGTCTATATAATAAGCTCTACTACTTTTATCAAATTACACAAGGATTTTAGAATTTTATCTTGAGGTTGTAATTTGTCAAAGTTTATTGGAATAGAGAAGATGTTTCTTTTAGTTTAGAAAGGAGGTCGCTTGTGTCTGCATTAAGGAGCGCGTGGAATGTCTAGTCTCTTTAGTGTATCTGGTAAAACGTCTATAAGATTTTTCTAGTAATTTGATCAATGAAATAGAAGTCAATATATCATTGTAAATTTTGTATGAATTTGTACTTTAAATAAAGGTCAACTTAGAATTCTGCATCTATTATAAAGTGTTTTTTGATTTAGACTTTTACTTGAAGTATTATTCTTTGAAAGATTGCAATCTCTTATGTATGTTCATGAAAATGCTCATGACTTTACATTTGTAGATTTGAGGTGTTGAATTGTTCATATTATTGTATTCTTCAAAACATGAGTAGCAGAACATTTAGATCCTGTATGGAATGATGTTTTAATTTGAGTCCTAAATTTTCTCCAACAACTGATAAATAATTAGCTTAAACGTAGAAATCTGAAGGAAATTGTCATACATTCGAATAAAGAATGATGAATTACAATGATACTTGACAGTTTTAATATAAATTTGAAAGGCAAAGTTTGTTTGTTTAAAATTCATACAAAGCTTTGTGGTATAATAATGAATTTATGCAAAAGAGTGAATACTTTGTTGATATTTGTAACAATTTGCATAATTTGAGATACAGTAAGTCACTGATTACTTTAATTTGCATAAGGCCCCTTGAACATTATAGCTTCACATCAACCTACTGAATTATCCACAAGGTCAAGACCTAACCATACAAAAACTTGAGATTAAGAATTCTTAGTCGATTCTTCATATCTTTCAAGACAACTAAGGTTCCTTTGTGAATTTTAACTTTTGTTATGAATGTGTAAAAACATACATCAACAGTTTTTGGTGCTAGAAGGAGGGCCTAATTGGAATTAAGGTAGGATTTGTGCAAAGCTGGCTCATAATAGTGGTCGAGTGACCAGGTCTAGGTCTAATTCAGATGATATTTTCATATAACTCCCTAACAGAAGACAAAGTAAGAGTCCTTTGATCCAGAGTCCTAAAGTATCACACATAGGAAGTTCTTCAGGAACTCCTCCTGGATCACCTTTGAACATACATAATATAGTGAGTCTGGATAGTTCTTCATTTAGATTCTTAAATCTTGGTTCAGGTACTCCTAGAGGTCCAAGTCCTCCTAGAAGTCCTAGTCCTCCTTTAAATCCAAGTACTCCAAGAGGTCCTAGTCCACCCTGTGGTACTATAATGACATATTTCAATGTCAATTCTCCTATAACATTTAATGATTATCATGAAATGTCAAATAATCTGGAGAAGATCTATCCTAAATATCAATTGCATTAGGATCCAAAAGATCATATTAGGATATTCAAGGAAGCATGCTTTAGAGCCAGATTAGAACATGAAGATGTGGTGTGTAGGTTGTTCCCTTACACCTTCAATGAGCAGACTTCTAATTGGTATGTCAACTTGCCAAATGGTTATGTCTCTTCTTGGGCACTCATGGAAGAGGCATTCTTGTCTAGGTTTAGAGGACTAGTCAATCCTCCTACCTTATATCATAAATTGGCAGCAATTAAAAGAGGTGAGGGAGAACTTATTGACAATTTCACTGATAGGCTCCAAAAGGCTTTCTCTAGGTTAATCTCTCCTTATATTGTAACTTATGAGGCCCTATTAGCAATGTATTATATCGCCTTGGATCTGTTGACTACCATGTTTGTTAGGAGAAAGGTTGATATAGATACTATATCAAAAGCTTATAAAGAAGTAGTCACTATAAACCAGGAGATGAGACAAACATCATATAATCATTTTTTGAATGGAGGAAATATTGGGATGCAAAATCAAGCACAACCATGGAATGGATTTCCAATGCATCATACTCCATTGCTAAATCTAGTTCCTAAATATACACCAGTGTATAATCCTTCCCCCATCCAGGCTATATTTCCTTATACTGGTAATAGTATGAGTAATAATTAGACTAATGGCCAGTCTTTCTTCCAGCCTCCTCAAGATAAATTTGCAGCAAAGGCACAATAGGATAGAGAGGAAATAAAGGAAATTACTGCACACTCAAGAAGATTGACCACTGAGATGACACAATTGAGAAATGAAAATTTCTATGGTAGAAATACTTAGGGACATAATTAGAACCAAAACTAGAATTATAGTCAGAGTTAAGGTTCAAATCAAAATTAGAATTATAACCAATGACAAAATCATAATCAGGGACAGGGAATGCAAAATAGGGGACATATTGGAGATTACAAAGCCTGGGGTAATAACAATAGAAATCATAATCAACCTAAGCCACCTAGGACATGGAACATAGGACTAAATAATGGTACTCTAGCATCTCCATTTGAGAGTCTAGATAATCAGGAAATGAAATAGCCAGCTAGAATTCAAATGGCTAATGTAGCATTAAAAAATTGGTGCAGGATTCACAATAGAAGTGCACATGCTGAGATTGATTACCCTCAATTTCATCTTGCTGCTAGCATTTTCAATGTGGAAGTACAAGCTCCTACTTCTGAATTTCTTATTCCCAAAGGGAATGAAATGGTGCCTTCATGATTTGAGTCTACTTTGGTCTTAGAAAGTTTCACCTTCGTAATGAGAGAAGAAGAAAATCAGATATTAGAAGATGAACCTTATTTTTGTCAGAGTTTGTATCCTGAATCAACCCTGGTATTGGATGCTTTTCAGTTTCCCTTTGAAACTAAAAATGAATTATTATGTGAAACAGAGGAGGTGCAGACTTTTCAACAGTCTAACAAGAATCACACTTATAATCTGAGAAGCAATATTAATCCTAGAGGCCATTTTACTACTTCCACCCCTCCTAACAATTTTAATACTCCTCCAGATCAACATGCTAGTAATAACCCTACAATCTTAAAAGCTAATAATCATGGGACTAGTGCGGTTGCAACAACAAAGGTTCAAATAGGGAAAATAGAGTCTATGGAAATAGCAAAATTAATAAACTATTTGTCTGAAAAGATAAGAAAAATCAAAGTTAGTGTACCTCTATATGAGTTATTAAGAAGTCCAAGGGTACAGATTGCCTTCATAAAATCTCTAGATACATCTGTGGCAAAAGAAGCCCCTGTTGACAATGATGTTCCTGGTAGAGATCCAAAGTCCAAAGATAAAGGTAAGAAAACTAAACAACCTTCCAACACTAATGTTGTCATTTATGCTGATAAGAAGGAAGCTCCTCCTTTTCTATTAACCATTAGAATGTTGGGAAAGAATATACACAATTGTATGGTGGATTTAGGAGCCTCAGCTAATGCAATGTCTTTAGGAATATGTAAAACTTTAGGGCTGACTCCCACCAAATCTGCTAAGTTTGTTACTCAATTGGACAAAACTAAGGTTAATGTGATAGGTTAATTAATGCACATTTAGATGCAGTTAGCCTTAGATCCTAGAGTAAGTCAATTCATTGATATTTAAGTAGTTGATATACAAATAAATTATGTCATGTTACTAAGTAGGGACTGGTCCAAGACACTAAATGGATATATGGCCACCAATTTTTCACACATGTTGTTACCTTGGAGAGGCATCCCAAATCATATTAGGATAGAAGCTGAGCCTAGGATGAAACACATGATTACGAAGTATAATATAACAAATGAGATATTATATGCATCAATTGAGCCAGGTGTTTATAGAGTGACTAACAAAGGAGTGCAAATCGAAGAAATACTGATGTTAGATTTTGAGACAAAGCCTATTAGTAGGGAAACAATGGTATTCATTGAATCTAATTGTAACTCTTCAGATGAAGAGAACGATGCTTTAAATAGATTTGGCCAAATCATAAGATAGGAGATAGAAAAGTGCATTAAACAAAAATCTCTAGTTTAGTGTAAGTTGTACAAGAATTTGTGTAGAGTCCATAATAAGCCTCATCTTGAAGAAAGTTGTGGAATGTGCATAGACATCATAGAATATCAATATGGAAAATGCATAAAGAGGATGGAACTACAAGAGGGAAAAGTTAATCCTAATAAACCTAAGTTGTATTTTCATGATGACGTAAATGAGCCAACCCAAGCTTGGAATGAAGAAATCAGAGAGAAAAGTGTTAATTATTCTAGTTTACAAATTAAAAATGCTAATGTATTGGTAATGTAGAATGGAACATCCGAAGATGAACAAAATGTTACAACATAGGTAATAGATAAAATAGGGCATGCTAAAGTGAAAGGTCAAAAGAATAAAAGTGGCATTTGGACACTAAAATGTGATGGATCTAAGTCTAAGCAAGGAGCACGGGCTGGGATCAAACTTATTGATCCAAGTGGTAAGTCATTTTTGGCAGCATATAGGCTACAATTTCCTTACACTAATAATGTAGCAAAATATGAAGCCTTGATTTATGGACTTGTTATGGCTATTAAAAAGAAGGTAAGAATGATCAGAGTTTTTTCTGAGTCTGAGTTAGTGGTCAGATAGGTTAGAAAATTGTATGCATGTAATTACAAGAAAATGGTGTGTTATAGGCACAGGGTATGGGATTTTATTGAATCATTTGATGCCTTTAATACAGGGCATATTCCTAGAGAATTGAATCAAAGACTAGATGCATTAGTAGTTACTACTAGTACTTTAGAGCCTTTAACATTGTCAGGTTTAAAATGATTTGTTGTTGAATTAGTGAATGTCCCAAGTATACCAGATAATGTTACTCATTTTCAAGTATTCGAAGGAGATCAATAAATTGTAGACTTTCTCACTTGTAATGAAGTATTTGAGGCTTAGATCATTGATGAGAAAGAACAACCTGATGTGTCTTGGGATGAAGAAGACATAGTAAATATGAAGAGTAATTTCTTACCCAAGGGGGTAATACAGCTGGAAAAGATTTTTGACTTTGATGGAGTAGTTAGACAGAAAGATTTTCCCAAAAATGAAGGGGGTAAATGTGATCCTTTTAACCTAGGAATGAAGCAAAGTCCATAGAATGTGTTGATTGGAAAGGCTTGCTCTGAAGAATTAAGAAAGAAAATTGTGGAGGTTTTAAAAGAATATAAACATGCAATAGCATGGACATATGAAGATTTAAAGACTTATGATACATCTATTATAACTCATGTGATACCTTTGAGACTAGGAGTAAAACCATTTAGGCAAAAATAGAGGCCTGTGAAAGCTATTTTGGACCCGCGGATCTTTTAAGAAGTTAAAAAAATTATTGTCTGCTAGAATAATTTTCCCAGTAAGACATTCAACCTGGGTAGGAAACTTAGTACCCGTAAGAAAGAAAAATGGAGACATTAGATTATGTGTAGACTTTAAAAACCTAAACAAAGCATCTAAGAAAGATAATTATCCATTACCTCTAATAGATGAAGTACTATAAGCGATAAATGGAGCCAAGATGATGTCTTTTTTAGATGGATTTTTAGGATATAATCAGGTTTTAGTCAACAAAGAAGATATGTTGAAAACTACATTTACTTGCAAATGGGGCAACTATGCATATAGAAGAATGCCTTTTGGCTTAATCAATGCAGGTGCCACTTTTCAGTGAGCCATGGACATTGCATTTCGTGAACTATTAGGTAAGTGTATTGTCATTTATATGGATGATTTAACTATATATTCTAAAGATGCATCAACTCATGTAGAGGATCTGAGAAGAGTGCTTAGAAGGTGTGAAAGGTATGGAATTTCTCTCAATCCAAAGAAGTGTTCATTTGGTGTAACAAAGGGAAAATTGTTAGGGCATATCATTTCTAAAGATGGGATACCCATTGATCTAGATAGAGTAGAAGGGATTAAAAAGTTGTAATTGCCTAATAGTAAGAGAGAGTTAAAGTCTTTCTTTGGAAAAATTAACTTTGTCAGGAAGTTTATTATAGGATTTGTAGAGATATTGCAGCCATTAAATGTAATGCTAAAGAAAGATGCAAAAATAGAATGGACTCCAGTACCTAAGGCCACATTTAAAGATATTAAGGAGGCCATTTCTGATGGTCCAGTGTTAGTAAGTCTATATTATACAAAACCATTCTACATATATTATTTTACATCTACGCATTCAGTTGTAGCTACTTTGACACAAAAGGGATAATAAAATGAAGAAAAAACCATAGCTTTCATGAGTGCCCCTTTTAAGGATGCACAATTGAAATATCTAGACATAGAAAGGTAGGCATTTGCATTAGTAAGGGAAGTAAAAAGTTCAGGCAAACCCAAGTTAAAATCATAGTACTAGATACAGTAGTGAAAATGTTGCTGATGCAAAATGAGGCTGGAGAAAATAGAGCCAAATGGATTACAGTATTGGAAGAATTTGATATGGAGATCATTCCAATGAAGTTAGTTTGAGGTCAATCATTAGTATAGACAATAGCGAACACATATCCAAATTTGGTGAAACAATAGTATGTATTAAATTCTAATGATGCATCAGGTTGGTACGATGATTTAAACACATTTTTGATATCAAGAAAATATCCAAATAAGATGAAGTCCTCCTAGAGGAGAGCCTTGAAGATAAAAGCACAAAGATATATGGTACAAGGAGGTCTTTTGTTAAAAAAGAATCATGAAGGTATATATTTGAAGTGTTTGAACAGAGTGGAAGCAGACAAGGTGTTGTCAGAACTGCATGATAAATATGGAAGAACTCATGCTTACCATTTGGCTACTAGTCATAAGATTTTGAGAGCTGGATATTATTAGCCAACAATGTTTAAAATACAAAAATTCATATTCAAAGTTGTCACACCCATCAAATTATAGTAGATAAACGAAGGAATGAGGCTAATCCATTACAACTAGTTATTGAGTCTAGGACATTTGCACGGTGGGGCTTGGATTTTATTAGTGTCATCAATCATCCATCATCTGTCAGGCATAAGTTTATATTAACAGTGACAGACTATTGTACAAGGTGGACAGAGGCTACGTGCTGTAAGTTTTCTACTACTAAGGTGGTCATCAAATTTCTTGAAGAGAATATCATTACAAGGTTTGGAGTTCCATATGCTTTGGTATGTGATAATGGCCCTGCATTTTCTTCTCTAAAATTTTCTAAATGGGCATTTGAATATGGAATAGTTTTAATGTTTTCTTCAAATTATTATCCTCAGGGCAATGGTTTAGCTGAGTCCACTAACAAGATCTTGTTGGCTATCATTAAGAAATTAATTGTAAAAAATCCAAAAGAATGGAATACATTGTTGAAGTATGCATTGTGCATAGATAGGACGAAGGTTAAGACAACCTTAAGTAATGCACCTTATCACCTATTTTATGGGACTCATCCCATACTTCTAGTAAACTTAAGAATACCTATCTGGAGATTTACTAATGCGTATTTATACTTTGATGATCATAGAGAGGCTAGGTTAGTCCAAATGTTACAATTGGATGAGAAGAGAGATCAAGCCATAGATAAATTTGCTAAGCATCAAGCTATAGTTAAAAGGTGGTTTGATAAAAGAGCAAGGATCAAAACATTCAAAATATCAGATCTAGTGTTGTGTTGGGACAAGGCACATGAAAACAAAGGAAATCACAGAAAATTTGATAAATTGTGGTTAGGTGCACTACAGGTCGCAGAAATAATAGGAGATAATACTTTTAGGCTCAAGACTTTAACTGGAGCAAATGTGTCATTACCTGCTAATGATCAACATTTGAAACATTACTTCCAAAATTAAGAAGGCAAGGTCTGTCCTATTGTGTATCATATTGTAAAAAGTGTATAGGGTGTGTTCTATTTTGTTTTGTTTGTGTGTTTTGTTTTGTTGTTTGGTTGGTGTGTTTGTTGTGTTTCCTTGGCAGGGATATTTTGTTTTGATTTGAGGTACGTAGGAACAAATTAAAAACCACTGAAAACAATAGAAAATTTAAAACATTTAGGTTAATCATTTGAAACTTATGCATAACTTGTGAGTTTCATGAATGTAGATAATTTTTTGGCTTGTGAAGTTTTTTATTCAATAACTGTGAATTGAGTATTCGAGAGAAGTTTCTCATGATGACACATCTAAAATCCTTGGGATTGTTGAACGTACCAGTGTAGGTGTTAAGTGAAAAATCAGAGGTCACCCTTGCTAACATTGCAATTCTCAGCTTAATTTTAGCAAGTGATCATACCTTGCATCATGAATTTACAATGATAATATCTTATGAATTTCTATGTTACACAGACTTATAAATAAATAAAATGGGATTATACTAAAAGTCCAAATTAAGCCATCTACGTAAGTCTACTGGGGCTATAGACGCTTGTTGGCAGTGGGGATCTACTTAGGAGAATTGCAACGATAACCTTGCCGGGGCTATGAATGCCTACTATCATCAAGGCTCCATCTGGTTGGCTATGACGGAATGACATCAAGTACGTAGTTTAACACTAGTGACTAGTCTTTTCAACTCATTTTTAAGATGAGGATTATTAATCACATGCACACACCTAAACTCTATTGGAAGATTCATACACCTTATTCAATACATTAGGTCTCAAATTGAATAAGGGTGTACATCTAAGAAAGTTAGAAGTTATGAATTTATTTCACTTGTTTTCTTTAATGATTTAAATTTAGTTGTTTTGTTTGGTTGCTAGTTGTCGTGATGTTCACAACACACCCCATCTTACCTTTTAACAAAATGAGGACCCCTGTTGTGGCTATTGCTTTTTGTTTGCACGTGGTCTTGCTTGGTGGTAAAGGGAAAAAGAGGTAAGAATTACAAGCCATGTTGAAAATTGAAAATACCTAGTAGTAAGTACAAGGCGCAAGTAGTGGTGAATTCGTTGTGAAAATGAGTAAGGGTTGTTTTCTTAAACCAGTAAGAAATTCCTAGTATTATGTGAGATATGTGTTTTTTTGGTAAAATGCATCATTTTAGAAGTTTCTATGTTGCATACAAAGTCGTTTGTATGTGAAGTCTTTGTATAGGTCGTGTTGAGTACAATCGGGTTTTGTATCTGGTGGTTTGCATGCATATGTTCAATGTTTGGACCCTTTTTGTACCATTCAGACCTGATAGATGTTAAAAAGTGGAATGAATAAAGTGTTAGATATGCATTGTATGTGGGTTTGTATGTACGTTCAATCTAAGCATGGTCTATTTACATAGCGGTGATATACAGGCATAGACCTGAGGGAAGTATACAATATAGTTAATTAAGGTGAAAAGGCTACTTTACGTGGTATGGTATTTTTGAATGTCTTGGCTTTACATCTTTAAGATACATACAATTATGGATTCCAAAAGTTGTTTAAATCCAATATAAGCGATACATTGCTTCTTGACCCATTTTGGAAAAGTATGCATTTGCTTAGTATACATGCATGGAACCGAAAATATTATGCAATTCAGTTAACAAAAGTCAAAAGTCCAAATATGGTTGTATCAAAAGTTTGCATGTATAAGTATCTAAAAGTGTAGATACAGTTATTGTTGCTTTGAAGAGATAAAAGCAGGTAAGTAGAGTGGGGCCCATGATGGTATCTCGTGGTTGTATATTGCATATACAAAGGGATATGCAAAAGAAAGATACAAAAGATGAAAAGGTAAAACTTGACGCAGATTTCAAAAGGTGATGAAATAAGATCAATAATATTGTATGTATGAAAGATTGTATACATACAATCCCATATACAAAAAAAGTAAAAGTGCACTGTCGAGAAGTAAAAAAGTAAATGGTTTGTATAGGTTGCATTTGTATAATAGTTTGTATCTATTTTATACACATTGCAACATACAAATGGAAGATACAAAGTTGAACATGTTGTTTTATAACCCATTGCATATTTAGGCTTGTATATTAACGATATGCAAAGCGATATACAAAAAAATGATATACAAGGTGACATACAAAAAATGATATGTATGCAAAAGGCAAATTAACGGGTACAATGTTCAAAATAGAAGGTTAAAATATAGAGCCGAAGCCGTATGTGCATTGAATGTAGAACTAACAATTGAAATGATGAATTTAACATGTTAGGGTAAATAAAGATTGTTTTTCTTTCAGAATTGCATCGTGAAAGCTAAAATTTGCAGAGAAAGAAAACTATTGCACAAATTGAACAAACAGTCCATAACTGGACATAATTTTAGAATGGGAATGACTTTGAAAAAATGGTAAAGTGGGTCAATGCTCGTAGATTTGAGCTATCATGAATATAGGTATGTTTCTTAAACATCGTTACAATGCAGTTAATCAAAAAATGCAAATTGGTTATGAGTAATTTCACTAAAAACTGCAAGTTAATGGTAGATTACTGTATCTAATTAAGGAAATTAGTTGATTGTGTCAGGTAGCATATAATTTAAAACAAAAAAAGACAAAAAGGGTTAGGGTAAATGTAAAATGTAAGCTATTCACGGTAAAACCCTAGGTAGATGGAGTAAAACAGTAAGTTAAATATGTGATTTTTCATAGGATGGCTCTGAAACAAAAGAGAATAGATCTAGTTGGTGAAGAAAAGATAAAGAAAGAAAGAAATCTGCAAAAAGAAATAGAAAAGGAAGAATTAACGCTACACAGACGATATCAAACCTTGATTGGCATGAGCAGGGTCAAAACTGATACAAACGTGGGGTCTTATGATGTAGAAGATGTTCTTTAAAAGATTACAAAATTAGATACTACCCTTGAAATGAAATGCATTTGGGATAGGGGATTGTACAAGGCCGTAGGGTTCCCATTAGCCATGGAGGCTAATGATCTTGTTTTGGAGTGCATAAACAGATATGATGTAAATACAAGAAAACTAATACATGAAGACCGGGTTATTGTAGATTTGACCACAGAGGGGATAGCAAGGAAATTTGGTCTAGAGATTCAAGAGAAAATGGTGGATATAGACATAGACCAATATACAGAAGATTTTAACAGCAATGAGAGAGATTACAAGAGCAGAATTTTCTACAGTTGGTACAATTCAAAAAATAAACCTAAGGCTTTAGCAAGAGTACCAAAGAACCTTTACAGAATAGATTTTAATGACGCAATACATCTAATGATCACAATGTTGAGTAGACTAGTAGGGCTGAGAGATGCAACCAAGTGTGAACCATGGATGTTCACTATTATTCAGTTTATGAGGGAAGGAGGATGGGAAAATTCACTGGGCTAAGGCTATTAGTATAGACACACGGAAGCAGGCCATGTTGAGAAAGCAAAAAATGATGCATTTTTATTTGTCATCATATGTATTGTATTCCAGTGCATCAATGATTCAGCCATACATAATTGGGATTGATAGAGTTGGGACCATGGGGAATGACCCAGATCAAAAACTAGTTTATGATCATTATCCAGATTTGCAAGAAGATAATGCATTGAGGAAGTATGCCTTAGTGAATGATGTATTTTATACTTAAATGGTAAGAGTTTTAACTAGAGAAAAAGATAAAAGGTTTTCTGAAGATGCAGAGGCCACTATTAGGTTACATAATTCATGGTATATACAATTCCCAAATTTAACATATATTAGAACTGAAGGTTTTGAGGGGAAACCATTCATGTTGCCTAGGTATCCATCAAATAAGCTGATTGTATTGGAGTTTTCTAGATAGAACTTGAATGCATTTAAGATGTATAAAAAGAAGTGGAGTAGAGGAAATATCAAACCCCCCTAGGCAATTGGAAGATATTATTGCTATAGTGAAGAAGTGGCTGGTTATTCAGAAAAAGATTTGAGATACCATGGTTTTGAAGAATTTGAGTTAGCAAAATGCTTTGATCCTTTCCATAGGATCCAAAGAACTATTGATCCTAAATACAAGCATCAGGTGCATATTGAAGACTACTGGTCGGATTGTAAAAATGACAAAGAAGTGAGGAAAAGAGCTCACCAAAGGCTAGCTATAGAACAGATGATAACTATGGGGGAAATTTAGGTGCCTCTAGAGGTTGAATATGATAATAAGTTGTTACACCATAGCTATGAGAGTGCAAGGCTTATTCCCATTAGTGAGCCTGATTGGACACAACCATGGGGAACATCTTTGGATGCATTATCCAAACCAGTTATTTTATATTCTAAAACATGGTTAAAAGATCAAATAGAAGAGCTCAGAGCTAAAGGGATTGAGGTTAGCCTAAAGAAAAAAGGCAAGGGGAGGGTGCGAGAAAATCAAGATGAGCTGCAATGCTTTTATGAGAAGAAAAGAAGAATTGTAGAAACTAAAATTAGTGAAAAAGATAAGAATGCCACCTTAATGGATCCCTATGCATTGGGTGTTATAGTAGCAGTATCTTCAGGGACATTCATGGAGGCAGGGTCATTAGGAATTAACATTAGTTTAGAGCAGACTCAAACTACTAAGAGGCCAACAGGACAAAGAATTATGAAGGCCATAACAATTGAAACCTTAAAAGGGCAAACATCAGAATAGGGTGAGGTTATAGGTGCTCAATAGGTGGGTACTTAGTTGAGTGGCATACATAGTGAGGCCACACCAGAAGAGAAAAGACAAGGGTATGCCAAGGTTTAGAAAGAATTGGCTGAAGAGAAGCTGCAAGAGTAAAAATTTCATGAAGACAACAAAGTAAGTGAGACTGTCAATGTGGAAGATGACAGTAGTGACAGTGAAGTTAGGGAGGTGAATCCCAGTGCAAAAGAAGAAATCAGAAAAGGTGAAGAAGAAGTAAGTGAGTATTCTGATACAAGAGAAGAACAAGATACTCAAGGATATATGGAAATAGCACAAGGCCCAGAATCAGAAGAAGAAGATATTCAGGATAGAGTAGATATAGTGGATCCTTTTGGAACACTGGTGTCACCTGAGATTATAAAGGAAGTACAAGATGTGGCATAACAAATAGAGGAATTTGAGGAAGAAGAAACACCAGTCCAAGCTGAGAAGGAGGCAAAGATGAATGTTTCTAGTGCTGATGTCTTAGATACTCTTAACATGTACAATGAATATAGTGAACAAGAAGAAAACATAGAAGAAGGAAAGAATACAGAAGGTAAACTTGAGAAGGAAAAAGATGCAAAAGAACCTGATAAGGTCACAGGTTCACCTTCACAGAAAGAGCCAACAAATATGCCTAAAAAGGTGCAAGAACAAGTTGAACTAGCAAGGGAAATAGTGGAAACATCAGGTAATCCTGAAGAAGGCTTAGGTAATACAGAAAATGTTTCTAGAGATAATACTGTGCATAAAAAGCAAAAAGAAAGTATGGATGGAGAAAATATGGAGCAGAATAATAAGGAAGAAGAAGAACAAAAGGAATCTTCAGAGAAAGAGAATCTAGAAGATGAAGAGGGAGGAGACACTAAAATAGAAGAGGACAATGATGAGGGAGAATCACAACAGTGTGATGATCCACTTGTTCCAAAACATGGTCCTCCACCTCAACCACCTCAGTAACAAAAAGAACAACACATGGAATAAGTAGAAATGGAGAAACCTTAGAAAGAGGTTATAAATGAAGGAAAAGTAGTCGAAGTTACCCGGTTAGAAGAGAAAAAGTAGAGGTGTAATTAGTGCCCATTGATATCAAGAGTCTGCTGGGTGGTTCTACATCACAGAAGGAGAAAAGAAAAGATAGAACTATGTCAGCTATTAAAAGAGGTCCTTCTAGATCTAGAATTTTGGATCTAGCTATACCATAAAAGGACAAATCAAAAGGAGAAATGACTGTGGAGGATTATAAAATACTTAATCTAGATTTAGGCCACATGACCAAGGAACAACATATAAATGAATGGGAGGATATGCACCAGGCCATTGCTGAAATATTGAAGAAAGACAAAGATAAATAGGATTATTTAAAATGACATATTGTCTAGTTACAGCTATTTATCAGAGGGATGTTTGATCCCAATACCACTGTACCAGAATTGCCCACCAAAATGGTATTATTATCAAAGGATGAAGTGAAACAAAATGGAAAATAAAAATATTAACACTAACATTTTTGAGAAGTGGCTCAAGGAATTCACACAGAAAGGAGAGAAGGTAAAAAAGCAGGCAACAACAAGTTGGGATATGGCTTTGATAGAGAAGAACAAATGTAATGTTATATTACATAGTTGCCAATTAAGAAAAGAAGAATATAGATCAGAAATAAAATAGATTGAAGAAATGGAGGAGAGAGTAGAAGAACTGATAAATGAAGGAGTCATTACTCCTCGAATGGCCAACTAGTTACAACAAGCAAAGTTTGAATTACAATATGAAGAAGACATTCTTAAAAGATGTATCATAAGTACTAAGGACCTAGAAGAGGTCATTGACAGTATGATAAAGCTACATATGAAAATAATAGAAAAATTCATTAGGCATGAATGCCTGGAGGTACCAACATATGGATTAGAAAAAGCATTGAAGGAGTTTAAGGCAATATTTTCACCATGTTTGGAGAACCCTGTAGCACATCTTAGCATAGAGATGATTGATTGAATTATGGAAGTAAATGCAAAGAATTCAGCATATATTACAAAGTGTTTTTTGATTTAGTCTTTTACTTGAACTATTATTCTTTGAAAGATTGCAATCTCTTATGTATGTTCATGAAAATGCTCAGGACTTTACATTTGTAGATTTAAGGTGTTGAATTGTTCAGATTACTGTATTGTTTAAAACGTGAGTAGAAGAGCATTTAGATCCTATATGGAATGATGTTTTAATTTGAGTCCTAACTTCTCTCCAACAATTGATAAATAATTAGCTTAAACGTAGAAATCTGAAGGAAATTGTCATACATTCAAATAAAGAATGATGAATTGCAGTGATACTTGACAGTTTTCATATAAATTTGAAAGGCAAAGTTTGTTTTACTGAAATTCATACAAAGCTTTGTGGTATAATAATGAATTTATGTAAAAGAGTAATATTTTGTTGATATTTGTAACAATTTGCATAATCTGAGATACAGTAACTCATTGATTACTTAATTTGCATAAGGCCCCTTAAACATTATAGCTTCACATCAACCTACTGAATTATCCACAAGGTCAAGACTTGACCATATAGAAACTTGAGATCAAGAATTCTTAGTCAATTCTTCATATCTTTCAAGACATCTAAGGTTCCTTTGTGAATTTTAACTTTTGTTATGAATGTGTAAAAACATACATCAATAGTTTTTGGTGCTAGAAGGAGGGCCTGATTGAAATTAAGGTAGGATTTGTCCAAAGCTGCCTCATAATAGTGGTCAAGTGACCAAGTCTAGGTCTAATTTAGACAATATTTTCATACAATTGTCTGAAAGAAGACAAAGTAAGAGTCCTTTGATGTGGAATCCTAAAGTATCATATGTAGGAAGTGTTGGCAAGAGACACTGTGTGTCTTCATGAGTGTTTTCATTAATGGCAACAAAGTCTATCCCACACATTCGCAAAATATAGTATGCCTATACCGAAAGTCAGATTGAAGATTGTTTTGGTCCGGTGAACAAGAATAGAGCATGCAACAAGGTCTGAACAAAGTCTATCCCACACATTTGCAGAACATAGTATGCCTATACCGGAAGTCAGATTGAAGATTGTTTTGGTTTGGTGAACAAGAACAGAGCATGCAACAAGGTCTGACAATCAGGTCTGGATCTCTCAGATGGTGTAACTCAACAAGTTGCAGACTTGGACAAGTCAAGAGGGGTATCATGACTACTATATTCCATAGATTGAGCTTCTGATGATAAAACATTTAAAAGATATGAGTATCTAAGTGTTGGGTTCTAGATAGGTAGAGTAGACTGAGGAAGAACTGACCGACAAAGTATCAGACTTTAATCCAGATGAGTAATTGATGTTGATCAAGTGATTTGAGGGATCATACAATATTAGCTGACATGATTGAGGATTTCAATGCCTATGTTTTTGATACGCATCACAAAGCAAGCATGGATTTAGCTGACAAATCAGTAATTTGTAATTATCTTGAGTATTCTGGTTGTCGACTAGAAAGTTATTGAAATCCTTGGTGCAGATATATATACTAGATGGATTCTAGTATGAAGGTGTGTGTGTATAGATATGATAAAATAAAGTGCGAAGAAAGGTAGAGATAAGTGAGGAAGCAACAATACAAGTCCAGTATGTGATAGAGCAATAGCACTAGAGTAGAGGAAGAATGAAGTGCATCATATCAGTATATTGTGCCTAATCAGAACTGAACTCTAGCATTTGTAGATGCCTCTCATCAGTTCAAACACTTGGTTACCTTCTATAAGTTCTATAGATAGTGAGTCTCTTGTAGGTCGTGTGCCTCTTGTGAGCAGTGTGCTCAGGCAGTGAACCCTAATTGGCAAGTGCCATTTTGTACTTCTTATTCTTTTAACAGAGAATATAATCTTGGGTTAGTCACCCTATGGTTTTTCCCTTAACAAGGTTTTCCACAAAAATCCTTGTGTTATGTGTGTTGATTTTATTTGTGTTCTCATGATTATATATGCTTATATATTTTGATGCTACACAAATTATAAAAGAAGAGAAGAAAGTTAAGATAATAGAGATAACTAATTCACCTCCCTCTCAGTTATCTATCTTGTTTCCAACAATTGGTATCAGAGCTAAATTCCTCTAAATAGAGCCTAATAGCTTGAGGAAGATCTAGGAATCTCAATGGATATGTAGGCTCTGAAGAAACAACTTTAGTCTGCCCTAGATGATCTTGAACAATCTCACTCTGAATTCAATAACTTGAGAGAAAGACTCAAACAAGTTGATTATTTCATAAATGAGCTAAAAGAAAAACTGAGTATATCTATGAAAAAGATAAAGGAACTACTTCAAAAATTAGCAAGTTAGAGTGAAGCCAATGATACTAATGAAGATCTGAATGAGAAAAACAAGCTATGTGAGAAGCTTTCAAAAGAGGTCATTATGGTAAGGCATGAGATGGAATCAAGGGTTATGAGATTCACCCAAGAAATTGAAGAGAAAAGGAAAATTGAAGATAATCTAAAGCAATCCCTTAAGGAGAAGACAGAGGACTACCACAAAATGGACAGAATAATCAGCCATCTTGAATCTAATCTTGAAGAAGCTAGAGATAATGAAGAACAACTTAAGAATCAGATAGACACTCTTAAACAAGATCTTCAAACAACAAATGAATACAAAGAGAAATTCAAGATAAGCTCATCTCAACTTGAAGTTCTTCTTGAAAGCCAAAAGAGGGTAGATGACAAGCGTGGCTTGGGATATGAGAAAGGTGAAAGCTCTAGATCCAATCAGAAGAACTTTGAATTAGGAAATCAAAGAAATAGGCCTAGAAGACCTCCAGTAAGGAAACCAAATGCTTAAAGATATCCATCCTTCAATGGATACTGCTTGAATTGCAACAACTTCGGTCATAAAGCAACTTAGTAAAGAAGGAGAATGAATTAGACTAATGCATCCTTCTCCGGATAATGTTTCAACTGCAAAAGGTATGGTCACAAATCTCATGAATGCAGAAATATGCAAATAAACAATTCATTCAATGCTAGATGCTTTGTATGCAATAGAATGGGACATATGGCTAATCAATGCAGATCAAGAGGATATCAGTCAAATATGTAAAGAAATGTTGTTTGTTACAATTGCAATAGATCCGGTCATATTGCCAAATTCTATAGAAGTAAAAATCAGGATAAAAAGGGTTCGGTGCATCATAATCAAAAACAAGATAAGGGAAAAGGCAAAGTGAATGTGGATGCAGTTAAAAGGGAGATGAGCAAGATTTGGGTGAAGAAGAGTACATAAAATGTTGGGGATGGATCTGCACCAGAATCTAGTGTTGATATTCCTTTTGGAAACTAAACAACTGAGCTCTGGCTCAAGAGGAGTCACAAAGAAAAATAAATTCCCCCAACCAGTCAATTGGTGCCTAAATTTGGCACATGGAATGTTGTAGATTAAAGGGTTCTCAGAAAAATATCTAAATAACCCTTGGTAAAAATATGAAAGATCTGTAAGGAGTTTTGCAAGAGTTTAATCATTCAAGACTGATCTAGTTTGATAGCCATCTGGTAAAGTAGGATTTTCACAGACAGATCTGGTATGATTCAAAATTGAAATACTTTGATTTGCAGATCCATGGCATGATTGGAGAAAAGAAGATACATTGTCAATCCTCACTAAAAATGATTCTAAGTGCAACACAGTGATTTGAAAAGATCTCTCTCAGAAGAAGGCAATCGAATAACTTAAGTTGTGCATTTATTACAAAAGAAAATTAGGGTTTGTGCAAGAATAAAAGGGTTCTTTCACTCATCATTTGCACATTTGCATTCGAGAAGAAGAAAAGAAGAGCTCTGCATCAAGTTTCTACAACTCTCTCAATGATCAACTGCAAAATCCAATTCAACCAGTGATTTGTTTCGACTCTTATTTCAAACCCTAAAGCATAAAAAGGTACTTCCATTGTGAAAATCTCTTTCTGAATCTTTTGCAAAATGGCTACTCCAATGGTTTTTAAGATCACTGATAGGCCACACCCAAAATTCAAGAAACACCCCTACAAATCCCTAGAAGTTGATCCTTTAGGTGCTTTTTCTAGCATTTTGCATGGGGTATTGCACATAGAAGATGTTAGGGTCTACATCCATGCCAACATTGAGGAATTTGGAGAATCTAAGTTGATGGACATCTATCATAAACAGTTAATAGATGACAGTTTTGAACTACCCTCCGGGATAAACACTTCAAACATTGCATCCACTTTCCCTATTTTAGAGAAGATGATTGGGTCCAATATGTCCTTAGCAAAATGCATGATAATTTAATGTGGTTAATGAAGCCCTTAAAGATAACAAAAGATGTCATTAGGGTAGTAACTAGACTGCACTCATCTGGTGGGTTACCTGCACTCAAATCTATCAAGAACTAGACAATAAGTGAAGCTACCAGATCTAAGTTTGACAAGAGATAAATGACCATAGATGACATCACAGATCTAGATGTCAAATTTGCCTCAATGATAATTGGGTATAAGATCTATCATTCTAGTAGGGAGAATTCTGTGTCTGGGACTGCAATATATGCAACATATCAGATGTTGAGGGAAAATGCAGATTATGACCTATGTGATCTTTTAGACCAACTGTTAGAAAACCTGCAAAAGATCAAGAAGGATAAGAACTCCTTGAAGTATGGTTGTTTAATACTGTGTCTATTCTTCTACTACATGAATGAGCTACAAGGATCAAGTGGTTGGCTTTGGTAAAATGACAAACTAGTTGCAATATAGATTAGAGACTATATGTATGGACTTGGTGATGCTAAAGCTCAAAGAACAACACTCTGGGGTTACATTAAGAACTTCCAAACCATGATGCAAGCCAGAGAGAGGATATCTCAATCCATAGTTGAGAAATACAAGGATATAGTGTGTTTTATGGTAGATACTGATCAATGCCTAATGGAGGTAGTTGAACCCAGAACAGTTTGGATAATGCCAATGGGATACGAGGTCGATGAGAAAATCTTGGAGCTCCATATCCAACACATGTTAAGTCAGCAAAAGGACCCTAAGGCAGAAAGGTTTGGAACCTTTCAAGAACTAAGTGTAAAAATACATATTGAGCTAAGACAATCAAAGATAAAGAGGAAAGTTAAAAGGGAAGTTGAGGAAATTGCCAAAAGATATGGCATATCAAAAGAGGCAGTAGATGCAAATAGAGAGAAAGTTAAAAGAGTTGAGAAAGAGAAATAAGAAGCAAAGAAAGGAAGTGTTCTGGTACAAGCCTCCTCTTGGACTAGATCCTCCAAGAGCTCTGGACCTAAGAGCTCAAGAGCCACCAAATTGGAAGTCAAGACATCCAGAAAGGGAGAAAAGATAATGAAAACAAAAGCCACAAGATCTTACACAAGTCACAAGGATGATGAAGAAATAGAGTCTAATGAGGAAATTAAGAAAATGAAGAAGAAGAAGAAGAAAACATCCAGGGAATTCTTTGCTAGCAAAAACAAAGAAGAAAAGGCAGAAGAATTTGTTGAAAAGCCCACTCTTTCCATTGATGATATCATTAAGGTAGTTACTATGGATGGGAATCTACAACCAGTAACGGAATTCTATGATGAATATAGTGATACTGACAAAGAGGATCTTGGAAGAAGCTACAGTCAGGTACCTGAATATTTATAATAAAGCATTCATTGAAATTATTTCATTAATTCCCAAAAGTCTAGAGAAGGTACTTGAACTTAGAAAAGAGAATACAAAGGCAAAAGACTTAGAGATCTAAGAATAGATTGCAATTCAGCTATATCCTTCTATTACTCCAAAGCAAATGGACATGATCTTTAAGGACTATAAGGATGACTTCCAGAGCAAAGCAAGAATGAACAAACTTATGCTTGGAGAAACTAATCAAGTAGCAAGAGAAACAAAAGACATCCTTCAGAATGCCTTCAAAAGATTCAATCTTCCTATTATAGAGGAAACATATGAAGAACCTTCTACCATAGATGTTGAAAGATTAAATGCATTAAATGAAGAATCTTCTAAAAAAATGTAGAAGGGTCAAAAGAGATAGATGAAGAGGAGTCTAAGGACTTGGATTCCTCTATTCTGAAAGAGGAAGTTCATGAAGTAGTTAACATCTCTCCTCTGGATCCCACTACAGACATTCTAGATTTAGGAGCTGAAGGAGAAGGAAGAAATGAGGAGAAAGTGAATCAAGAAGAGGAGGTAGAGGGAAAAGAAGAAAAACAAGCAGAGAAGACCTTTGATGATAGTTCTAAGATCCCAAAAGAAAAGAAGACTCAGTCACTAGCAAGAGACACTGCAGAGGTAGTGAAGAACTTCTTGAACAAAGAAATGATGGAGATAGATGAGCCTAAACTATTTCAAGGGCCACCAAATTTTGACTCTCTCTCCGGTCCAGAAAATAAAAATAGCATCTTTTGCTCAAGCCAAAGCAAAAGAAAAACTTCTAAAATCTCACATGGAAGACTATGAGCTATTAGAGATTGCATCCAGGATGCTTGAGAAGATCATGCCATCTTTTCAAAAGGATGCTTCAGCCTCTCCATCTAGTAACTTGAAATCTCTAGTAAATTATGTTAGCACTCATTTTGATTCATTAGATAAATAGGTAGAAGAAAAGGTTCGGAAGGAGTTTTTGGGAAAAAGATTCACTGAAGTATAGGGACTCATTGCTAATGATAGGAGGACCCTAGATATTGGGATAAAGAGCCTTGAAAATGCTCTTAAAGATGGTGGGGGCATGTACAAATTTTGTCTATCTTGGCCCAAAGTGATAGAGGATATTGAGAAGAAGGTGAAAGAACAAGAAGGCAAACTATCAAGTTTATCTCAGAATTTTGATCCCCTCACTACATCCTTAATTAATCAAGAATGCTAGGCTATTGTCATTATAAATGAAATAAAGAGGCTAGAGAAATAAAAGAAGAATATAATAAACAGGATGAGTGAACTTAGAGGGATAATTATCCCTAAGTTAGAGGCAATGCATGAGGCCTTGACAAATGCTCAGACCACAGCCCAGACCAATGATCCGATAGATCTAAGAAGGATAGAATCATATGCATTTTTGTTGAGTGGTCACATCTCCATTTTGGACAGGATGAAGCAGAGTTGGGCCACAGAGTTTGTATAGTTGAAGGCCACTTTTGTGGATATACTTAAGTATATGTAAGTATAACATGTATATATACTTATGTGGCCATGTATAGGTTAATTTTTGTGAATTTTGGTGTGTGGATTCCACCCTTTTCCATTGATGTCAAAGGAGGAGTGAGGAGTAGTGAAAAATGTGGAATCCAGCTAAGGGGAAACTTCAGTCAAACGGTGCATAAGATAGAGCATCAGCCAAGGGGGAGTTTGCTGCGACACTTAGTCATTTTTCACTAAGTGTTGCCATCAATGCCAAAGGGGGAGATTGTTGGCAAGAGACACTGTGTGGCTTCATGAGTGTTTTCATTGATGGCAACAAAGTCTATCCCACACATCCGTAGCACATAGTATGCCTATACTAGAAGTCAGATTGAAGATTGTTTTGGTCTGGTGAACAAGAACATAGCATGCAACAAGGTCTGATAATCAAGTCTGGATCTCTCAGATGGTGTAACTCAGCAAGTTGTAGACTTGGACAAGTCAAGAGGGGTATCATGACTACTATATTCTAGAGATTGAGCTTCTAGTGATAAAACATGGAAAAGATATGAGCATTTGAGTGTTGGGTTCCAGAGAGGTAGAGCAGACTGAGGAAGAATTGACCAGTAGAGTATCAGACTTCAATCCAGATGAGTAATTGATGTTGATCAAGCTATTTGAGGGACAATGTTAGCTGACATGATTGATGACGTCAATACCTATGTTTTTGATATGCATCACAAATCAAGCATGGATTCAGTTGATAGATCAGTAATTTGTAAATATCTTGAGTATTATGGTTGCCGACTAGAAAGTTGTTGAAATCCTTGGTGCAGATATATATACTAGATGGATTCCAATATGAAGGTGTGTGTGTACAAATATGATAAAATAAAGTGTGAAGAAAGGAAGAGATAAGTGAGGAAGCAACAATACAAGTCTAGTATGTGACGGAGCAGCAACACTAGAGCAAAGGAAGAATGAAGTGTATCAGATCAGTATATTGTGCCTAACCAGAATTGAACTCTAGAATTTGTAGATGCCTTTCATCAGTTCAAACACCTAGTTACCTTATGTAAGTTCTATAGATAGTGAGTCTCTTGTAGGCAGTGTGCCTCTTGTGAGTAGTGTGCTCGGGTAGTGAGCCCTAATTGGCAAGTGTCAATTTGTACTTCTTATTCTTTTAACAGAGAATACAATCTTGGGTTAGTCACCTGTGGTTTTTCCCTTAATAGGGTTTTCCACATAAAAATCCTTGTGTTATGCATGTTGGTTTTATTTCTATTCTCATGATTATATATGCTTATATGTTTTGATGCTACACAAATTATAAAAGAAGAGAAGAAAGTTAAGATAATAGAGATAACTGATTCACCCCCCCTCTCAGTTATTTCCCTTGTTTCCAATATGAAGTTCATCAGGAACTCCTCCTGGATCACCTTTGAACATACATAATAGAGTGAGTCTTGATAGTTCTTCATTTAGATTCTTCAATCTTGGTTCAGGTACTCCTAGAGGTCCAAGTCCTCCTCGAAGTCCTAGTCCTCCTTTAAATCCAGGTATTCCCAGAGGTCCTAGTCCACCTCGTGGTCCTACAATGGCATATTTCAATGTTAGTTCTCCTATAACGTTTAATGATTATCATGAAATACCAAATAATCCTGAGAAGATCTATCCTAAATATCAATTGCATTAGGATCCAAAAGATCATATTAGGATATTCAAGGAAGCATGCTTTAGAGCCAGATTAGAACATGAAGATGTGGTGTGTAGGTTGTTCCCTTACATCTTCAATGAGCAGGCTTCTAATTGGTATGTCAACTTGCCAAATGGTTATGTCTCTTCTTGGGCACTCATGGAAGAGGCATTCTTATCTAGGTTTAGAGGACCACTCGATCCTTCTACCTTATATCATAAATTGGTAGCAATTAAAAGAGGTGAGGGAGAACTTATTGACAATTTCAATGATAGGTTCCAAAAGACTTTCTCTAGGTTAGTCTCTCCTTATACTGTAACTCTTGAGGCCCTATTATCAATGTATTATGTCACCATGGATCTGTTGATTGCCATGTTTGTTAGGAGAAAGGTTGATATAGATACAATAACAAAATCTTATAAAGAAGTAGCTGCTGTAAACTAGGAGATGAAACAAACAACATATAATCCTTTTTTGAATGGAGGAAATCCTGGGATACAAAATCAAGTAGAACCATGGAATGGATTTCCAATGCATAATACTCCATTGCTAAATCTAGCTCCTACATATACACCAGTGTATAATCCTTCCCCCATCCAAGCTATAGTCCCTTATACTAGTAATAGTACCAGTAACAATTAGACTAATGGTCAATCTTTCTTCCAGCCTCCTCAAGATACATTTGTGGCAAAGGCACAAGAGGATAGAGAGGAAATAAAGGAAATTACTGCACACTTAAGAAGATTGACCACTGAGATGACACAATTGAGAAATGAAAATTTCTATGGTAGAAATACTCAGGGACATAATCAAAACCAAAACCAAAATTATAGTCAGAGTCAAGGTTCAAATCAAAATCTAAATTATAACCAAGGACAAAATCATAATCAGGGATAGGGAATGTATAACAAGGGACATATTAGAGATAACAAAGTCTGGGGTAATAACAACAGAAATCAGAATCAACCTAAGCCACCTAGAACATGGAACACAGGACCGAATAATGGTACTCTAGCATCTCCATTTGAGAGTCTAGATAATCAGGAAATGAAACAGCCAACCAGAATTCAAATGGCTAATGTAGCATTAAAAAATTGGTGTAGGATTCACAATACAAGTGCACATGCTGAGCTTGATTGCCCTCAATTTCATCTTGCCGCTAGCATTTTCAATGTGGAAGTACAAGCTCCTACTTCTGAATTTCTTATTCCCAAAGTGAATGAAATAGTGCCTTTAGGATTTTAGTCTACTTTGGTCTTAGAAAGTTTCACCTTTGCAACTAGAGAAGAAAACCAAATATTAGAAGATGAACCTTATTTTTGTGAGATTTTGTATCCTGAATCAGCCCTAGTATTGGATGTTTTTTAGTTTCCCTTTGAAACTAAAAATAAAGTTATTAGATTTAGGAAAGACAATTGAGAGGGGGGGTAAATCAATTGTCTAAAACTTTCTTCCAAATTATCACTTAAATCATTTTCTTAATTTAGTAGCACAATAACAAATCAATCATGAAACTTAACACAATAATTCAAGAGTAGAAACACATTCACACATATGCCACCAAGATTTTTGACATGGAAAAGCCTGTTAAGGGAAAAACCATGGGGTGATTAACCCAAGATTGTATTCTCTATTAGAAGAATAGAAAGAACAAAATGGCACATGCCAATTAGGGCTCACTGCCTGAGCACACTGCTCACAAGAGGCCCACTACCTACAAGAGACACACTATCTACAAAATAATAAGTATTACATACTTGAACTGAAGAATAGCATCTTCACCATGCTTGAGTCAGTTCCATTTAAGCCCAAAAACTTTTTCTCTACCTTTTGCTCTCCTCCTCTCTACCATACTCTCATCTCCTCAAGATCCATTTGAAATTACTTTACAATTCCTTATTTATACAAGACACCAACTTAGGAATAATCATCTAAGTCGGCAAACATTATAGAGAAAATATATAAATACAACATGAAAAATTACAAAAGACTTCACGTGGATCAAGACTTCACGTGAATCAACACATTGTCAGCCACATAGATCTAAGACTTCAATCTTCTTCCAGGAATACGCCAATCTTCACATAACATCTTCAAGATCATCCCTAGGAGGTGTAACTCATTTGGTCAGCTAGACTTATGAAGAACACCATCATCCAGAAGTAATTCTTCAATTGTAAGCTCAAACTTCAATGCAAATCACCAAATGGATTGGACACAATCCAAAGACTCCCACAAGCTTGCCTGAATCACCAAGAACATTCGTACTACATCTGCTTATTGAAATCATTTTCTCCTTCATCTAGAACCTCAAGAACACAGTCTGTCATCACTATCATAATGGAATAGATGCTTGCAAACCTCTAGACCACGATCCAATTGAGTTGTCAATTCACATTGACTTCCCACCCACACTACCAAATCTGTAGAACAAGATATTTCATTTCCAGATCTCACTAGACCTTTTTGTATCACTCTATCACCTCTAAACTTCTACCAGAATCAGTCTTACTTGAGTGGCCATAACTTCTTCAGATCTTCATGTAGACCTCTGAAATCTTTACTGGATCATCTTAAGACACATATCTACAAATCCTTTGAAGTGCATCCTCTGATCTTCATCTTATCTTGGATTACTTCACTGTCTTCACCGTTCTTCTCTGTTCCTGATATGAGCAATTTTCTCAATATCCTCATCATACAACTCATGCAATCCTTATCATTAATGCAATAGGAGTATGTTGACATCAATGACAAGACCGGTTAGGCCCATACTTACAACAATCTCCCCCTTTGTCATTGATGGCAACATATGATGTGAAAAACTATTTTGACCATCAAGACAAGAACTTCTCCTTACTGATACAACTCCCCCTATCAACAACAACCATTCACATGTCTTCTCTTCCTTTATTGCTCCCCTTTTGATCAGCAACCACTTGTTTTTCACATGTCTTCTCTCTCCCTTTGACATCAATGACAAAGGGCACATACTTGCTACTCCCCCTGAGTAGCAGCTCCCCATCATCAATTTGGATCATAAGATATGACTGTGATATCCACTGAATTGATGCACATTAGTGCACCTTAGTTCATCACTGGAGGGGTAATAACCCCTAACTTCTCCCTAAGATACTCTAAAGAGTCCTTAGGTAGAGGTTTAGTAAAGATATCTGCAATCTGATTCTTGGAAAGCACAAACTCCAATTTGACTTCATTCTTGTTCATTTGCTCTCTCAAAAAGTGAAACTTGATTGATATATGTTTAGTCTTTGAATGCAACACCAGATTCTTTGATATGTTAATTGCACTTGAATCATCACATAAGATTGTGATAGGTTCCTCATACTCCACTCTGATATCTCTTAGCATTTGCTTCATCCACAAAACTTGAGTGCAACTACCTACTACTATAATATATTCTACTTCAGCTGTGGATAGAGATATTGCCTCTTGTTTCTTGCTTAGCCAAGAAACCAATCTCTTCCCCAAAAAGAATGATCCACCACTGGTACTCTTCCGGTCATCCACATCTCCTACCCAATCCGCATCTGTATATGTATGAAGAGAGAAATTATGATCTCTAGGATACCACAAACCATACTCAACTATCCCTTTTAGATATCTAAAAATCCTCTTGATTGCCATGGCATGAGATTCTCTAGGATCAGCTTGGAATCTAGCAACAGGACCAACAACATGCATAATATCAGGTCTAGTTTGAGTAAGATACAACAATCCTCCAATCATTGACATGTACTTTTTCTGATCAGCCTTAGGAGAGTCATCATCTTTGCTCAATTTACATCCAGTTGCCATGGGAGTACTCATTGGTTTTGAGTCTTCCATCCCAAATTTCTTCAACAATTCTTTCACATATTTGGTCTGAGAAATGAAGATTCCTTTCTTTGTTTGACTGATTTACAAACCCAAGAAGAAATTCATTTCCCCAAACATGGACATTTCAAATTCACTTTTCATTTGATTTGCAAAGGTTTTGCACATACTAATACTTCCTCCAAAAATGATATCATCAACAAACACTTCAACAATCAAAATATTTTCATGATCAATTTTGAAGTACAAATTACTGTCAGCAGTACCTTTGCTGAAACCAATCTTCAAAAGATACTTATCCAATCTTTCATACCAGGCTCTTAGGGCTTTCTTGAGTCCATACATTGCTTTCTTCAACTTATAGACCATATCACCATGATCAGACAATTGAAATCCATCTAGTTGCTCAATGTATACTTCTTCTTCCAAGTCACCATTTAGGAAGGTAGATTTGACATCCATCTGATATAATTTGAAATCCTTGAAGGTAGCAAAAGAAAGAAACATTCTGACTGCTTCAATTATTTCCACAAGAGCAAAAGTTTCTTCAAAATCAACTCCTTCTACTTGGGAGTAACCCTTGCAGACCAATCTGGCCTTGTTTCTGACTACTTAACCATCTTCATTCAGTTTGTTCCGGAAGACCCATTTGGTTCCAATCACATTCTTGTTTTTAGGTCTGGGAACAAGATCCCATGTGTGATTCTTCTCAATTTGCATCAGCTCTTCCTCCATTGCTTTAGTCCATTTTTCATCATTGCAAGCTTCATTCACTGTCTTAGGTTCAATCTTTGAAATCAGACAATACTCTTCTGAATCTTGAGCAATCCTTCTTCTTGTTTGTACACCTTTTTTTTATCACCTACGATCTGATCCTTAGAGTGATTGAGTTTTACATACTTGGGAATTTTGGGATTTTCTTGCACTTCTATCTCTTGAATAGGTTCATTCAAATTCATCTCTTCTTCCTGGTTTACCAGATTAGTCTGAATCTGAATCTCAGAAGGGGTTTGGACTCCTTGGAGTAAAACATTATTCTGATCATCTTCATCATATTCATAAAACCTTGAGGGTTTTTCAATACCTTCATCAACCTTCACATTTTTACTTTCTATAATCTTTCTCAATCTCGTGTTATAGCACCAGTATGCTTTGCTTTGAGTACACTCACCCAAGAATATTCCTTCATCACTTCTAGCATCAAATTTCCCTAGATCTTCATCTCTTTTAATGAAACATTTGCTATCAAAGACTCTAAAATACTTCACAGTAGGAGTGATGCCAATCCAGAGTTCATAAGGAGACTTACCAGTATTGCTTCTGATTTGAACTCGATCAAGAGTGTAAACTACAGTGCTTACAACTTCTCTCCAGTAGATCTGAGGAATATTTTCTTCCATCATCATGATTCTAGATGCTTCTTGGATGGTCCGGTTCTTTCTTTCCACTACTCCATTCTACTATGGGGTCCTAGGAGCAGACAATTATCTTCTTATTCCATGCTTCTCACAGAATTCTATGAACTCACTGGATGTGAATTCTCCACCTCTATCAGACCTCAGACATTTTATGCTCAATTTGGTTTCATTCTCCACCATATCCTGGAATATCTTAAATTTCTCAAGAGCCTGTGATTTCTCCTTCAGAAAAGTTACCCACATCATCTGGGAGTAGTCATCAATTAATGGCATGAAGTATTTATCACCTTGCACACTCCTAATTCTTGTCAGACAATATAAATCAGTATGAACTAAGTCTAATAATCCAGTAGAAGATTCTTCCTTACTTTTGAATGTAACTTTACTCTGCTTACCCAACTGGCATTCTTTGTACATACTATTAGTAGGTTTCACCAACTTTGGAAGATCTCTCACAGCCTGGGTGTTACTTATTTTAATGATATTATCAAAATTCACATAACACATTCTTCTATGCCACAACCAACTCTGATCAATTTGAATAAATAAATAACTTTTACCAGTACCAACCAAGTGGAAGATGTTACCTTTAGTCTGGGTACCGGATGCAATCTTTGTTCCCAAACTTTCAAAGATCTTGCATTTTCCATTTTTGAATAGAAGATCATAGCCTTTGTCCACCAACTGTCCAACACTAAGAAGATTGTGCTTCAATCCTTCAACATACAATACATTACCGGTTTTATTCTTTCCATCAAAAGAAATAGTTCCTCTACCTCTAATTCTGCTAGTAGAATTATCACCAAATTTTACCACTCCTCCTTCATACCTTTCCAAATCTATAAACTTTTTTTTGTCACCTGTCATATGGTGGGAGCATCCACTATCAATGACCCAATCATCCTTTTCTTCAACTTGGGCAGCCAGAGCTTTTTCAACAATTTTATGATTGACAGATTCAAAGGGCATTGGATCTTCTTCCTTGATGGCAATAAACACCCAGTCACTTCTGGATTTATTTCCTGTCTCTGATTCATCATCTGTTACTCCTTCATCATCATCTTCATGAACATAGTAGCATTTCTTTTGGAACCTTGATCTATTAGGGTTTGGCCTTGAAAATCTTTCCAGACACCTTGAGGCAAAATGACCAATCTTATTGTAGTTAAAGCACTTAAAAGGCAATTTCCCTTCATACTTATCAGATCCTCTTGGTAGCCTTTTTACAATAAGAGCTTCAAGTTGAGCAGTTTCAGCTTCATCTTCTTCTAGGTCTTTTCTTTCTTTTTCATACCATGATAGTTTCCTTGAAGAGTTCTCTCCCGGATCAAACCTTTGTTTGCCTTTTACATATGCACTAGCTTTGAATGCAGATTCAGTCTTGGGAGGGGCATCTCTAAACTTGGTCAATTTAAATGCAACCAATTTACCAACCAATTGATCTCTTGTGACACCTAAATGGGCTTTGAATTCTTCAATGGAAGCAACCTTGTATTTGTAAGAATCAAGAAGGGATCTAAGAACTTTGCCAACAATCTCATTTTCATCCTAGACTCCACCAGCATATCTAATGCCACAAACAAGCTCATTTACTTGGGGCATAAATGTAGTGATATTTTCGTCTTCTCTCATCTTCAAGTTTTCAAAATTTCCTTTTAGACTCTGTAGCTTGGTACATTTCACATACTTGTCTCCTTCATGTAGAAGTTCCAATTTTTGCCAAATCTCATGTGCAGTTTTTAGATCAACAACATTTTTCAGTTTTGAATCAGATAAGGCACTTAGAAGAGCTTCTTTAGCCCACAGATTGTTTTCATCATCTCTCATTTCATCTATGGTGTGCGGACCATTCTGTGGGGGATCATACTTCTTTGAGGACATAACCCAATATTACATTCCCATACATTGCAAGTGGCATTCCATGCAACTTTTCCAAAGAGAGTAATTAGTTCCATCAAACCTTAGACTATCCTTCTTGCATGACAACATCCTGGATCTCCTCAAGTGGTTAAGCTCTCTGAGAGGAACTTAGCTCTAGTACCAATTATTAGATTTAGGATAGACAATTGAGAGGGGGGTGAATCAGTTATCTAAAACTTTCTTCTAATTAATCACTTAAATCCTTTTCTTAATTCAGTAGCACAATAACAAATCAATCATGAAACTTAATGCAACAATTCAAGAGCAGAAACACATTCACACATATGACACTAAGATTTTTGACGTGGAAAACCTGGTTAAGGGAAAAACCATGGGGTGATAAACCCAAGATTGTATTCTCTGTTAGAAGAATAGAAAGAACAAAATGGCACATGCCAATTAGGGCTCACTACTCACAAGAGGTCCACTACCTACAGGAGACACACTATCTACAAAATAATAAGTATTACATTCTTGAATTCAAGAATAGCATCTTCACCGTGCTTGAGTCAGTTCCATTTAAGCCCAAAAACTTCTACTCTTCCTTTCGCTCTCCTCCTCTCTACCACACTCTCATCTCCTCAAGATCCATTTGAAATGACTTTACAATTCCTTATTTCTACAAGACATTGACTTAGGAATAATCATCTAAGTTGGCAAACATTACAAAACAAATACATAAATACAACATGACAAACTACAAAAGACTTCATGCAGATCAACACATTGTTAGCCACCTAGATCTGAGACTTCAATCTTCTTCTAGGAATACACCAATCTTCACATAACATCTTCAAGATCATCCACAGGAGGTGTAACTCATTCGGTCGACCAGACTTATGAAGAACACCATCATCCAGAAGTAATTCTTCAATTGTGAGCTCAAACTTCAATGTGGATCACCAAAACAAACTGGACATGATACAAAGACTCCCACAAGCTTGCCTGAATCACCAAGAATGTCTGCACTACATTTGCTTCCTGAAATCATTCTCTCCTTCATCTAGAACCTCAAGAACATAGTCTGTCATCATTGTCATAATGGAATAGATGCTTACGGACCTCCAGACCATGATCTAATTGAGTTGTAATTCACATTGACTTCCCACACACTCTACCAGATCTGTAGAACAGGATATTTCATTTCTAGATCTCACCAGACCTTTCTGTATCACTCTGTCACCTCTAAACTTCTGCCAGAACCGGTCTTACTTGAGTGGCCATAACTTCTTCAAATCTTCATATGGACCTCTAAAATCTTTACTGGATCATCTTAAGACACATATCTAGAAACCCTTTGAAGCACATTCTCTGATCTTCATCTTATCTTGGATCTTTACCTCACTATCTTCACTATTCTTCTCTATTCCTGATATGACTAATTTTCTCAATATCCTCAGCATACATCTCATCCAATCCTTATCATTAATGCAACAGGAGTATGTTGACATCAATGACAACACCAGTTAGGCCCATACTTGCAACATAAGTATTATGTGAAATAGAGGAGGTGCATGCTTTTCAACAGTCTAATAGGAATCACACTTATAATCTGAGAAGCAATACTAAGCCTAGAGGTCCTTTTACTACATCCACCCCTCCTAACAATTTAAATACTCCTCTAGATCAACATACTAGTAATAATCCTGCAATCTTAAAATCTAATAATCACGGGACTAGTGGGGCAGCAACATCAAAGGTTCAAATAGGGAAAACAGAGTCTATGGAAATAGCAAAATTAATGAACTATTTGTTTGAACAGATAAGAAAAATCAAAGTTAGTGTACCTCTATACAATTTATTAAGAAGTCTAGGGGTACGGGCTGCCTTCATAAAATCTTTAGATACATCCGTGGAAAAAGAAGCTCCTGTTGACAATGATGTTCCTGGTAGAGATGCACAGTCCAAAGATAAAGGTAAGAAAACTGAACAACCATCCAACACTAATGTTGTCATGTATGATGATAAGAAGGAATCTCCTCCTTTTTTGTTAACCATTAGAATGTTGGGAAAGAATATACACAATTGTATGGTGGATTCAGGAGCCTCAGCTAATGTAATGCCTTTAGGAATATGTAAAACTTTAGGGCTGACTCCCACCAAATATGCTAAGGTTGTTACTCAATTGGACAAAACTAAGGTTAATGTGATAGGTGAATTAATGCACATTTAGATGCAATTAGCCTAAGATCCTAGAGGAAGTCAATTAATTGATATTTAGGTAGTTGATATACCAGTAAATTATGGCATGTTATTAAGTAGGGACTAGTCCAAGACACTAAATGGATATATGGCCACTAATTTTTCATACATGTGGTTACCTTGGAGAGGTGTCCCAAATTAGATTAGGATAGAAGCTGATCCTAGGATGAAACACATGATTGCAGAGTATAACAGAACAAATGAGATATTATACGCATTAGTTGAGCAAGGTGTTTATAGAGTGACTAATAGAGGAGTGCAAATCGAAGAAATACTAATGTTAGATTTTGAGACAAAGCCTATTTGTAAGGAAACAATGGTATTCATTGAATCTGATTGTAACTCTTCTGATGAAGAGAACGATGATGTAAATAGCTTTGGCCAAATCATAAAATAGGGGATAGAAAAGTGCATTAAACAAAAATCTCCAGTTCAGTGTAAGTTGTACAAGAATTTGTGTAGAGTCCATAATAAGCCTCATCCTGAAGAAAGTTGTGGAATGTGCAGAGACATCATAGAACATCAATATGGAAAATGCATAAAGAGGATGGAACCGTAAGAGGGAAAAGTTAATCTTGATAAACCTATGTTGTATTTTCATGATGACATAAATGAGCCAACCCAAGCTTGGAAGGAAGAAACAAGAGTGAAAAGTGTTAATTATTTTGGTTTACAAATTGAAAATGCTAATGTATAGGTAATGCAGAATGGAACATCTAGAGATGAATAGAATGTTACAACATAGGTAACAGATAAAATAGGGCATGCTAAAGTGAAAGGTCAAAAGAATAAAAGTGGCATTTGGACACTAAAATGTGATGGATCTAAGTCTAAGCAAGGAGCAAGGGTTAGGGTTGAACTTATTGATCCAAGTGGTAAGTTATTTTTGGCATCATATAGGCTACAATTTTCTTGCACTAACAATGTAGTAGAATATGAAGCCTTGATTTATGGACTTGTTATGGCTATTAAGGAGAAGGTACGAATGATCAGAGTTTTTTCTGACTCTGAGTTAGTGGTCAGACAGGTTAGAAAATTGTATGCATGTAATTACGAGAAAATGGTGTATTATAGGCATAGGGTATGTGATTTAATTGAATCATTTGATGCCTTTAACATAGGGTATAGTACTTTAGAGCCTTTAACATTGTCAGGTTTAAAACGATTTGCTATTGAATTAGTGAATATCCTAAGTATACAAGATAACATTACTCATTTTCAAGTATTCAAAGAAGATCAACAAATTGTAGACTTTCTCACTTGTAATGAATTATTTGAGGCTCAGATCATTGATGAGCAAGAATGACCTGGTGTATCTTGGGATGAAGAAGACATAGTAAATCTAAAGAGTAATTTCCTACCCAAGGGGGTAATAGAGTTGGAGAAGATTTTTTACTTTGATGCAGTAGTTAGATAGAAAGATTTGCCCAAAACTAAAGGGGGTAAATGTGATCCTTTCAATTTGGGAATGGAGAAAAGTCCACATAATGTGTTGATTGGAAAGGCTTGCTCTAAAGAATTAAGAAAGGAAATTGTGGAGGTTTTAAAAGAATGTAAACATGTAATAGCATGGACATATGAAGATTTAAAGACTTATGATACATCCATTATAAATCATGTGATACTTTTGAGACCAAGAGTAAAACCATTTAGGCAAAAACAGAGGCTTGTGAATGCTATTTTGGAGCCTCTGATCTTTGAAGAAGTCAAAAAATTGTTGTCTTCCAGAATAATTTTTCCAGTAAGACATTCAACCTAGGTAGCCAACTTAGTACCCATAATAAAGAAAAATGGAGACATTAGATTATGTGTAGACTTTAAAAAACCTAAACAAAGCATCTGAGAAAGATAATTATCCATTACCTCCAATAGATGAAGTACTATAAGCAGTAAATGAAGCCAAGATGATGTCTTTTTTAGATGGATTTTTAGGATATAATAAGGTTTTAGTCAACAAAGAAGATAGGTTGAAAACTACATTTACTTGCAAATGGGGCAACTATGCATACAGAAGAATGCCTTTTGGTTTAATCAATGCAGGTGCCACTTTTCAATGAGCCATGGACATTGCATTTCATGGACTATCAGGTAAGTGTATTGTCATTTATATGGATGATTTAACTCTATATTCTAAAGATGCATGAACTCATGCAGAGGATTTGAGAAGAGTGCTTAGAAGGTGTGAAAGGTATGGAATTTCTCTGAATCCAAAGAAGAGTTCATTTGGCGTAACAGAGGGAAAATTGTTAGGGCATATCATTTCTGAAAATAGGATATCTATTGATCTAGATAGAGTAGAAGGGATTAAAAAGTTGCAATTGCCTAACAGTAAGAAAGAGTTAAAGTCTTTCTTTGGAAAAATTAACATTGTCAAGAAGTTTATTATAGGATTTGCAGAGATATTGCATCCATTAAATGCAATACTAAAGAAGGATGCAAAAATAGAATGGACACTAGTAGCTAAGGCCGCATTTGAAGATATTAAGGAAAACATTTCTGATGCTCCAGTGTTAGCAAGTCCAGATTATACAAAACCATTCTACATATATTCTTTTGCATTTACACATTTAGTTGTAGCTGCTTTGACACAAAAGGGAGAAGAAAATGAAGATAAACCCATAGATTTCATGAGTGCCCCTTTGAAGGATGCACAATTGAAATGTTTAGACATAGAAAGGAAGGCATTTGCATTTGTAAGGGTAGTAAAAAAGTTCAAGCATTACATCCTGCGAAGCCAAGTAAAAGCCATAGTAGTGAAAATGTTGTTGATGCAAAATGAGCCTGGAGAAAAAAGAGCCAAATGGATTACAGTATTGCAAGAATTTGATATGGAGATCATTCCAATGAAGTTAGTTCGAGGTCAAGCATTAGTACAAACAATAACCAACATAGATCCAAATTTGGTGAAACAACAATATGTATTAAATTCTAATGATGCATTAGGTTGGTACGATGATTTAAATACATTTTTGATATTAGGAAAATATCCAAATAAGATGAAGTCCTCCGAGAGGAGAGCCTTGAAGATAAAAGCACAAAGATATATGGTACAAGGAGGTCTTTTGTTCAAAATGAATCATGAAGGTATATATTTGAGGTGTTTGAATAGAGTGGAAGTAGACAAGGTGTTGTCAGAACTGGATGATAAATATGGAACAACTCATGGTTCCCATTTGGCTACTACTCATAAGATTTTGAGAGCTAGATATTATTGGCCAACAATGTTTAAAGATATAGAAAATCATATTCAAATTTGTTACACCTATCAAACTATAGCAGATAAAGGAAGGAATCAGGCTAATCCATTACAACCAGTTATTGAGTCTAGGTCATTTGCACAGTGGGGCTTGGATTTCATTGGAGTCATCAATCCTCCATCATCTGACAAGCATACATTTATATTAATAGTGATAGACTATTGTACAAGGTGGACAAAGGCTACATGTTGTAAGTTTTCTACTACTAAGGTGGTCATCAAATTTCTTGAAGAGAATATCGTTACAAGATTTAGAGCTCCATATGCTTTGATATGTGAGAATGGCCTTGCATTTTCTTCTCTAAAATTTTCTAAATGGGCATTTGAATATGGAATAGTTTTAAAGTTTTCTTCAAATTATTATCCTCAGGGAAATGGTTTAGCTAAGTCCACTAACAAGATCTTGTTGGATATCATTAAGAAATTAATTGTAAAAAATCCAAAAGAATGGAAGACATTGCTAAAGTGCGTGTTGTGGGTAGATAGGACAAAGGTTAAGACAGCCTTAGGTAATACACCTTATCACCTAGTTTATGGGACTGATCACATACTTCCAGTGAACTTAGGAATACCTATTTGGAGATTTACTAATGCATATTTAGGCTTTGATGATCATAGAGAGGTTAGGTTAGTCCAAATGTTACAATTGGATGAGAAGAGAGATCAACCATAGATAAATTTGGTAAGCATCAAGCTGTAGTTAAAAGGTGGTTTAATAAAAGAGCAAGGATCAAAACATTCAAAATATCAGATCTAGTGTTGTGTTGGGACAAGGCACATGAAAAGAAAGGAAATCACAGAAAATTTGACAAATTGTGGTTAGGTCCACTACAGGTCGCTGAAATAATAGGAGATAATACTTTTAGGTTCAAGACTTTCCCTGGAGAAGATGTGACATTACCTATTAATGGTCAACATTTGAAACATTACTTTCAAGCTTAAGAAGGCAAGGTCTACCCTATTGTGTATCATATTGTAAAAAGTGTATAGGGTGTGTTCTATTTTTTTTGTTTGTGTGTTTTGTTTTGTTGTTTGGTTGGTGTGTTTGTTGTGTTTCTTTGGCAGGGAATTTTTTTATTTGAGGTATGCAGGAGCTGATTAATAACCACTAAAAACAATAGAAAATTTAAAACATTCAGGTTAATCATTTGAAACTTATACATAACTTGTTGTTACTTCCATGAATGTAGATAATTATTTGGATTGTGAAATTTTTTATTCAATAACTGTGAATTGAGTATTCAAGGGAAGTTTCTCATTATGACACAGCTAAAATCATTGGGTTTGTTGAATGTGCTAGTGTAGGTGTTAAGTTAAAAATCAAAGGTCACCATTGCTACCATTGCAATTCTTAGCTTAAGTTTAGCAAGTGATCATACATTGCATCATGAATTTACAATGATAATATCTTATGAATTTCTATGTTACACAGAGTTATAAAAAAAAGGGGGATTATATTGAAAGTCCCAATTAAGCCATCTAAGTAACTCTACTGGGGCTATAGATGCTTGCTGGCAGTGGGGCTTTACCTAGGAGAATTGTAACAATAACCTTGCCAGGGCTATGAATGCCTATTGGCAGCAAGGCTCTATCTGATTGGCTATGAGGGAATGACATCAACTATATAGTTTAACACTAGTCACTAGTGTTTTCAACTCATTTTCAAGATGAGGATTATTAATCACATGCACACACCTAAACTCTATTGGAATATTCATACACCTTATTGAGTACATTGAGTCTCAAATCGAATAAGGGTGTGCATCGAAGAAAGTTAGAAGTTATGAATTTATTTCACTTGTTTTCTTTAATGATTTAAATTTAGTTGTTTTGTTTGGTTGCTAGTTGTTGCCCCATTTTACCTTTTAGCAAAATGAGGACCCTTGCTATGGCTGTTGATTTTTGTTTGCGTGTCGTCTTTCTTGGTGGTAAAGGGAAAAAGAGGTAAGTATTACAAACCATGTTGAAAATTGAAAATACCTTGTAGTAAGTACAAGGCACAAGTAGTGGTGAATTCGTTGTGAAAATGAGTAAGGGTTGTTTTTTTAAACCAGTAAGAAATTTCCATTATTTTGTGAGATATGTGTTTTTTTGGTAAAATGCATCATTTTAGAGGTTTGTATGTCCCATACAAAGTCATTTGTATGTGAAGTCTTTGTATAGGTCATGTTGAATACAATCGAGTTTTGTATCTGGTGGTTTACTTGCATATGTTCAATGTTTGGACCCTTTGTGTACCATTCAGACCTGATAGATGTTAAAAAGTGGAATGAATAAAGTGTTAGATCCCAATCTAAGCAATGTCTATATACATAACGTGGTGGTATGCAAGCATGGACCCAAGGGAAGTATACAATGTAGTTTATTAAGGTGAAAAGGGTACTTTTTGCGGTATGGTATTTTTGTATGTCTCAGCTTTGCATCTTTAAGATACATAAATTACGGATTCTAAAGGTTGTTTAAATCCGATATAAGTGATACATTGTTTCTTGATGCATTTTGGAAAAGTATGCATTTCCTTAGTATACATGCACGGATCCAAAAAGATTATGCAATTCAGTTAATGAAAGCCAAAAGTCCAAATATGGATGTATTAAAAGTTTGCATGTATAAGTATCTAAAAGTGTAGATACAGTTATTTTTGATTTGAAGATATAAAAGCGGGTAAGTAGAGTGGAGCCCATGATGGTATCTCGCAGTTGTATATTGCATATACAAAGGGAGATACAAAAGTTGAAAGGTAAAACTCGATGCATATTTCAAAAGGGGATGAATAAGATCAATAATATTGTATGTATGAAAGATTGTATACATACAATCTTGATATACAAAAAAAGTAAAAGTGCACTTGGTGTAGGAGCACCCCTTCGAAATGAAGATTAAGTCTAATTATAGTATGTTTAACTTCTTGATGTAATAAGGTCCATTGGACCAATTCTTATGTTTTTAGGTCAATCTAGGGTTATGTGCAGTCTATTATAGTTGTTATGCTAGCTATCCTCCCAGCTGCTTGGAAGCTCCCAGCCGCTGGGAATCATTTCTGTACTACTCATGAGGAGTAGATATATTGCCCTAGATCAATTTGTTTCACATTATTGAGAGTTGATAGTTCGGAGTTCATATGGTTGCATAGGAAAAATAGAGATAGTGTTTTTGGAGATTTAATAGAGCACTATGATACAGTGAGACTGAATGTTTGTATGCATTTTCTGGTATTTGAATAAGAGAAGATCCCATTAGTGTAAACCCTCTAATTTGAACTCCATATGTGTAATCATTTTTCCCATTTGCAGGTGAGATGGATTTATTTATCCATTCCACTGGATGATTCGCAGAATCAGTGGAATGGATCTGTATATTAGATTAGGTTTCCTTTTTGTTCATTCTGTTTCTGTATTTCATGTTTCAGGATCGAATTGTTGCATGCAGTGATCGTTCCTAGCATCCTCATGTGCTAGGGTTCGACGATTGAGAATCCGTGTCAAAATTGTTAAGTGAACGGACCAGGTCGAGATCAGGGTTTTTTGTGCAAGTTTGCAAAGACATTGGCGTGAGAAGAGCCATTAGGTTAAAGAAGTTGCATTGAGCTGACGGGGAGCATTTACATCGATTGGGGTGACAATTACAAAGTACTATCGACGAAGAGTATATCGACAGAAGATATGAGATCGAGAGGTAGAAAGAATGTTAGGCCGATGTAAGGGGTCTTGCTGACAGAGTAAAGGTCATCACGGTGACGAAGGATATCAGCGAGCGGAGGGAAAGGTTCCACCAATAACAAAAGTCACACCGACAAGTGAGTAGGAAGAGTCATCAGTGTGAAGTAAGGCATCGGTGAAAGGGAATTATGTTCCGCCAATGGTGTTAGTCACACCGATGCATGGAGTCGAAAGGTCTATCGGAAAGAGTGGGTTGGAGTCTCAGCAAAGGAGGGAGAGCATATCAGTATGAGATATCATATCGAAAGACAAGACTAAAAGCTAGGCTGATGGTTTAGGTCACAGTGACAAAGCGAAGTGTGGATAGTTCATCGGGGAGATATTGGACATCGACAGAAAGGTCTTTTGGTAGGCCAATAGTTATATGTCTTGGTGACAAGGAGTTTGGTGACCGATGTTGGAGGTAATGAGGACCGAATCAGCAGGTCAAGGCTTGTATGCTTCAGGGAGACAATAGTCATCGAAGCATCACAATTCAGAGAAGCCGATAGACTTTATCCTGCCGATAGGCACAAAAATGAAACACCTATCAGCATGAGGGGGATTTCAGCATGACAATTTCCTTGGGTACCGATAGCAATTGTTAGACCGATAGAATATGTCAGGGAAACATTAGGTAGTTCTTGCCGATGAAATGAGAACAGTTAAATCCTGCCAAAGTTGAACGCTTTTGCTAGTTGCTCTGCGTCAGCACTGTTGGGAAGTAAAAAGTAAATGGTCTGTATAGGTTGCATTTGTATAATGGTTTGTATCTATTTTATATACATTGCAACATACAAATGAAAGATACAAAGTTGAACATGTTGTTTTATAACCCATTGCATATTTAGGCTTGTATATTAATGACATGCAAAGCGATATATAGAAAAATGATATACAAGGCGACAAAAAAAAATGATATGTATGTAAAGGGAAGATTAATGGATACAATGTTTAAAATAGAAGGTTAAAATAGAGAGCCGAAGCCGTATGTGCATTGAATGCAACATTTAATGCAGAACTAACAATTGAAATGATGAATTTAACATGTTAAGGTAAATAAAGACTATTTTTCTTTCAGAATTGCTTCATGAAAGCTAAAATTGAATAGACAGTCCATAATTGAACAAACAATCCATAATTGAACAAACAATCCATAATTGAACAGAATTTTGGAACGGGAACGGCTTTGAAAAAATGGTAAAGTGGGTCAACGCTTGTAGAGTTGAGTTGTCACGAATAAAGGGTATGTTTCTAAAATGTCGTTACAATGCAGTTAATCAAAAAATGCAAATTGGTTATGAGTAATTTCATTAAAAAATGCAAGTTAATGGTAGATTACTGTATCTGATTAAGGAAATTAGTTGATTGTGTTAAGTAGCATGAAATCTCAAATGGAAAAATACAAAAAGGGTTAGGATAAATGTAAAATGTAAGAAATTCATGGTAAAACCCTAGGTAGATGGAGTAAAATAGTAAGTTTAATACACAATTTTTCATAGGATGGCTCTGAAACAAAAGAGAATAGATCTAGGGGGTGAAGAAATAATAAAGAAAGAAAGAAAGCTGTGGAAAGAAATACAAAAGGAGGAATTGCCACTGGACAGAAGATATCCAACCTTGATTGGCACGAGTGGGGTGAAAACTGATACAAACATGGGGTCTTATGATGTAGAGGATGTTCTTTAGAAGATTACAACATTAGATGCTACCCCTGATATGAAATGCATTTGGGATAGGGGATTGTACAAGGCCACAGGGTTCCCATTAGCCATGAAGGCTAAGGATCTTGTTTTGGAGTGCATAAATAGATATGATTTAAATACCAGAAAAGGAATACATGAACACCAGGTTATTGTAGATTTGACCATAGAGGGGATAGAAAGGACATTTGATCTAGAGATTCAAGAGAAAATGGTGGATATAGACATAGACCAATATACAGAAGATTTTAACAGCAATGAGAGAGATTGCAAAAGCAGAATTTTTAATAGCCGGTACAATGCAGAAAACAAACCTAACACTATAGCAATAGTACCAAAGAACCTTTACAAAATAGATTTTAAAGAGTAAATACATCTAATGATCACAATGTTGAGTAGACTAGCAGGGTTGAGAGATGCAACCAAGTGCGAACCATGGATGTTCACTGTTATTTAGTTTATGAGGGAAGCAAAGAAGGAGGATGGGCAAATTCACTGGGCTAAGGCTATCAGTACAACCATATGGAAGCAGGCCATGTTGAGAAAGTAGAAAATGATGCCTTTTTATTTGTCATCATATGTATTATATTCTTGTGCATCAATGATTCATCCATACATAATTAGGATTGACAGAGTTGGGACCATGGGGAATGGCCCAGATTAGTAACTAGTTTACGATCATTATCCAAATTTACAAGAAGATAATGCATTGAGGAAGTATGCCTCAGTATATGATGTATTTTATACTTACATGGTAAGAGTTTTAACTAGAGAAAAAGATAAAAGGTTATCTAAAGATGCAAAGGCCACTATTGGGTTACACAGTTCATGGTATATACAATTCCCAAATTTTACATATATTAGAACTGAAGGTTTTGAGGGGAAGCTATTCATGCTGCCGAGGTATCCATCAAATAAGCTGATTGTATTAGAGTTTTCTAGATAGAACTTGAATGCATTTAGGATGTATAAAAAGAAGTGGAGCAGAGGAAATATCAAACTCCCCTGGGCAATTGGAAGCTATTATTTCTATAGTGAAGAAGTGGCTAGTTATTCAGAAAAAGAGTTGAGATACTATGGTTTTGAAGAATTTGAGTTAGCAAGATGCTTTGATCTTTTCCATAGGATTGAGAGAACTATTGATCTTAAATACAAGCATCAGGTGCATATTGAAGACTACTGGTCGGATTGTAAAAATGACAAAGAAGTGAGGAAAAGAGCTCACCAAAGGCTGACCGTAGAATAGATGAGGACTATAGGAGAAATTTATGTGCCTCCAGAGGTTGAAGATGATAATAAGTTGTTACACCATAGCTATGAGAGTGCAAGGATTATTCCCATTGGTGAGCCTAATTGAACACAGCCATGGGGAACATATTTGGATGCATTATCCAAACCAGTTATTTTATATTCTAAAACATGGTTAAAAGATCAAATAGAAGAGCTCAAAACTAAAGGGATTGAGGTTACCCTATAGAAAAAAGGCAAGAGGAGGGTAAGAGAAAATCAAGATGAGCTACAATGCTTTTATGAGAATAAAAGAAGAATTGTAGAAACCAAAATTAGTGAAAAAGATAAGAATGCCACCTTAATGGATTCCTATGCATTGGGTGTTATAGTAGCAGTATCTTCAGGGACATTCATGGAGGTAGAGTCATCAGGACATAACATTAGTGTAGAGCAGACTCAAACTGCTAAGAGGCCAACAGGACAAAGAATTATGAGGGCCATAACAATTGAAACCTCAAAAGGGCAAACATCAGAACATGGTGAGGTTATAGGTGCTCAACATGTGGGTACTAGGTTGAGTGGAATACATAGTGAGGCCAAAAAAGTAAGTGAGATTGTCAATGTGGAAGATGATAGTAGTGACAGTGAAGTTAGGGAGGTGAATACCAGTGCAAAAGAAGAAATCAAAAAAGGTGAAGAAGAAGTAAATGAGTATTTTGATACAGGAGAAGAACAAGATACTTAGGGATATATGGAAACAACACAAGGCCCAGTATTAGAAGAAGAAGATCTATAGGGTAGATCAGAGATAGTGGATCCTTTTGGAACACTGGTGTCACCTGAGATTATAAAGGAAGTACAAGATGTGGCACAATAAATAGAGGAATCTGAGAAAGAAGAAACACCAGAAAAGGTTGCAAAAGAAACACTAGTGTAAGCTAAGAAGGAGATAGAGATGAATGTTTCTGGTACTGATGTCTTAGATATTCTTAACATGTACAATGAACATAGTGAACAAGAAGAAAACATAGAAGAAATAAATAATACAAAAGGTAAACTTGAGAAGGGAAAAGATGCAAGGGAAACTGATAAGGTCACAGGTTCACCTTCATAGAAAGAGCCAACAAGTACACCTAAAAAGGTGCAAGAGCAAGTTGAACTAGCAAGAGAAACTGTGGAACATCAGGTAATCCTAAAGAAGGTTTAGGTAATACAGAGAATGTTTCTAGAGATAATACTGAGCATAAAAAGAAAAAAGAAAGTATGGATGGAGAAAATATGGAGTAGAATAATAAAGAAGAAGAAGAACAAAAGGAATCTTCAGAGAAAGAGAATCTAGAAGATGAAGAGGGAGGAGACACTGAAATAGGAGAGGATAATGATGAGGGAGAATCACAATAGCGTGATGATCCACTTATTCCAGAACATGGTCCTCCACCTCAACAACAACAAGAACAACACATGGAACAAGTAGAAATGTAGAAACCTTAGGAAGAGGTGATAAATGAAGAAAAAGCAGTCAGAGTTAGCAAGGAAGCACGAGCCTGGTTAGGCTCTGAGATTAGAAGAGAAAAAGTAGAGGTGCAATTAGTGCCCATTTATATAAAGAGTCTACTGGATGGTTCTACACAATAGAAGGAGAAAAGAAAAGCTAGAACTATGTCAGCCATTAAAAGAGGTCCTTTTGGATCTAGAATTTTGGATCTAGCTATACCACAAAAGGACAAATCAAAAGGAGAAATGACTGTGGAGGATTATAAAATACTTAATCTAGATTTAGGCCACATGACCAGAGAAGAACATATAAATGAATGGGAGGATATGCACTAGGTCACTACTGAAATATTGAAGAAATACAAAGATAAACAAGATTATTTAAAAGGACATATTGTCTAGTTGCAGCAATTCATCAGAGGGATGTTTGATCCCAATGCCACCATACTAGAATTGCCCACCGAAATGGTAGTATTATCAAAGGATGAACTGAAAGAAATGGAAAATAAAAAGATTGATGCTAACATTTTTGAGAAGTGGATCAAAGAATTCATATAGAAAGGAGAGGAGGTAACAAAGCACGTAGCAACAAGTTGGGATATGGCTTTGATAGAGAAGAACAAATGTAATGTTATATTACACAGTTGTCAATTCAGAAAAGAAGAATGCAAATCAAAAATAAAATAGCTTGAAGAAATGGAGGAGAGAGGAGAAGAACTGATAAATGAAGTAGTCATTACTCCTCGAATGGCCAACCAGTTGCCACAAGCAAAGTTTGAATTAAAATATGAAGAAGACTTTCTTAAAAGCTGTATCATAAGCACTAGGGACCTAGAAGAGGTTCTTGACAGTATGATAAAGGTACATATGAAAATAATAGAAAAACTCATTGGGCATGAATGCCTGGAGGTACCAGTATATGGAGTAGAATTAACATTGAAGGAGTTTAAGGCAATATTTTCACCATGTTTGGAGAACCCTACAACACATCTTAGCACAGAGATGATTGATTCAATTATGGAAGTAAATGCTAAGATCAGGAAATATCATAAAAGGGTTAAGGATTTGGTAACAAAAGAGAAAAAGTTGAAAGGAGTCAAAGCACAGAAATTTACATGGGCAAAAAGTCAAGAGAGTGATCGTGCTTTCATCAAGGGAGTGACAAGTAATTTTACAGAGTACCTAAAGGAATAGAAGGATATTGAAAAGAAGATATGCTAAGTAAGAATGTAATTGGAGAGCATCATTGGCCAAAAGTCAACAAACAGGAGGAAGTAAGTGAGTATCTTTTAATTTGAAAAGATTCTAAAGGCATCCTTTGAGCCGAGTAAAGATACCATCGGGATATTTTGTAAACAGTTAGGAAATGATTCCTACTATTGATCTAGATGATTTGAATGTTGACCGTTGATTTTATTTTGTAACCATAGTATAAGAAGCTTCAAAGTCTATATAATAAGCTCTGCTAGTTGTGTCATATTACACAGGGATTTTAGAATTTTAGCTTGAGGTTGTAATTTGTCAAAGTTTATTGGAATAAAGAAGACATTTCTTTTAGTTTAGAAAGGATGTCACCTGTGTCTACATTAAGGAGTATGTGGAATGTATGGTCTCCTTAGTGTATCTGTTAAAACATCTGTAAGTTTTTTCTGGCAATTTGATCAATGAAACATAAGTCATTATTACATTGTAAATTTTGTATGACTTTGTACTTTAAATAAAGGTAAACTCAAAATTTTGCATCTATTACAGAGTGTTTTCTGATTCAAACTTTCACTTGAAGTATTATTCTTTGAAAGATTGCAATCTCTTATGTATGTTCATGAAAATGCTTAGGACTTTATGTTTATAGATTTGAGGTGTTGAATTGTTCAAATTACTGTATTCTTTAAAACGTGAGTAGCAGAACATTTAGATCCTATATGGAATGATGTTTTAATTTGAGTCCTTCTAGCTTTTCTCCAACAATTGATAAATAATTAGCTTAAACACATAAATCTAAAGGAAATTGTCATACATTCAAATAAAGAATGATGAATTGTAGTGATACTTGACAATTTTCATATAAATTTGAAAGGCAAAGTTTGTTTTACTAAAATTCATACAAAGCTTTGTGGTATAATAATGAATTTATACAAAAGAGTGAATACTTTGTTGATATTTGTAACAATTTGCATAATTTGAGATACAGTAAGTCACTGATTACTTTAATTTGCATAAGGTCCCTTGAACATTACAGCTTCACATCAACCCACTGAATTATCCACAAGTTCAAGACCTAACCATACAGAAACTTGAGATTAAGAATTCTTAGTCAATTCTTCATATCTTTCAAGATAGCTAAGGTTCCTTTGTGAATTTTAACTTTTGTTATGAATGTGTAAAAACATACATAAATAGGTCCTATCAACCCGCAATCATCTTTAGGCCATAGGTATGTTTTAACAATCATTGGTTATTGCACCAGGTGGACTAAAGTAGTTAGCAGCAAAACATGCACTGCAGAAGATGTAATTAAATTCCTAGAGAATAACATAATAACTAGGTATGGAGTTTTATATGCCCCAGTATGTGATAATGGACCATCTTTTTCATCATTAAGATTATCTAGTTGGGCTTTTGATTATGGAATCATTTCAAAAAATTCTTCAAATTATTATCCCCAAGGAAATGGCTTAGCAGAGTCAACAAAAAAAAACTTATTGAGAATCATAAAGAAACTAATAGAAAAGAATCCTAGGGAATGGAATACCCTACTTACGTATGCCTTGTGGGTAGATTGTACTAGAATGAAGGTTGCATTAGGAAACTCTCCTTACCAACTAGTATATGGGGTGGATCCTATCCTCCCTGTGAATCTAAAAATTCACACATTGCAGTTTGCACAAGAATATCTAGGTATGGATAGTAAACAAGAAGTTAGGTTGCTTCAACTTATGCACCTAGAAGAAAAAAGAGATAGAGTGATTGATCAATTTGCTAAACATCAAGCTACTGTCAAACGTTGGTTTGATAAGAGAGCCATAATAAAAGATTTTAGGATTTTAGATTTGGTCCTAGCATGGGATAAAGCACATGAAAAGAAAGGTGATCATGGAAAGTTTGATAAACTTTGGATCAGTCCTTTTCAGATTTCAGAGATCCTAGGAGATAGTACTTATACACTTCAGACCGTAACAGGTGAGGATGTTCCATTTCCAGTTAATGGACAGTTCCTCAAACATTACTTTCAATCTTAGACAGGGTCATGTCAGGATGTTGTACCATAATGTACATATTGTATAGTTTCTTGTATAGCTTTACTTTCTATGTGTTTTCTCGTTTGCTTTTTGTTGTTGAGTCCTTGCTTTGGTCATGCAAGATGATACACCTTATCACCCCAAGAAATCAGCAAAATTGTTAGAATTCAAGTGATGAATACAAATTCTTACATAGGTTGTGACTCACACTACGAGGTAACTCTGATTAGATTTTTGATGTCCTATTCATTAGTGATATCCCTTTTCTTGATCAAGGAGATTTCCAAAATGACGCACCTAACAACCTTGGGTTTGTTAAATAGCTTAGTATAGGTGTTAAGTAAAAAATCCAAAGGGTCACCCTTGCTACCATTACAATTCCCAACCTAAAACAATAAGTGATTACACCTTGCATGATGAGCTTACATGATGATATCTTACATACAAGAAAAAAGAAGAAAGAAATATATTGAAAATCCAAGAGAATGAAATTTAGGCCATCTAAGTAACTCTATTGGGGCTATGGATGTCTGCTGGAAGTGGGGCTCTACTTAAGGGAATTGCAAAGATAACCTTGCTAGGGCTATGGATGCCTGCTGGCAACAAGGCTCTATCCCAGTTGGCTATGAGGGATGAACCTAAACTATGTAGCTTAACACCAGTTTCTAGTGTCTTCAACTTACTTTCAACATGAGGATTATTAATCACATGCACACAGTTGATCCCTTATTAGCATTGATATGATTATGAACTTGACATCATTCAGAAAGATGATGATGGTTATACTTAGGGAGAGTTAGAATACTATGTTTCAATGTGTCCTCATCACTTGAATAATTTGAATTTGATTGTTTTCTTTGGTGGCAAGTTGTTGTGTGGTTGCACAACATGCCCCATTTTGGCTTAGAAAAATAGGGACCCAACTTTTTGCTTCTACTTGTTCTTTGTTTTCTTGCTTTGGGCAGTTTGGCAAAAGTCAGTTAAGTATATCACCCCTGCATATGCATGTCCCTCACAAGAAAAGGTCAAGTGTCAAAGTCAAAAGTTGCCTTCATAAACCTCATAATCTAGAAGAGTACAAAATTCTAAGTAGATTTGCCTTTTAGATCACCCTACTATTCCTTAAGGATAAAAAGTGATGCTTGGTCAAACTTTAGTCAAACTTGATATTCCCATAGGGTCACATTCATTAATATCAGTCACATTCACTATATGACCCCAACATATGAAGATCACTGGATATCTGCATATACTTCAATATGCAAACGTCAAAGTTAAGTGTGAAGGAGTTCCTACCCATCAAATGTGCATGCATATTCCCAGAGGGTCATATTTTTGAATATCCATCATATTTCATAGTATCACTCTTCGCAAATATGACCATGACATCGTCTTGTTACGATTTATAAAAGAACTCAACATGACGATGTTGTCATCAATATGGCTGACACCCACAGGGTCACATATCCAAATATCCGTCATATTTCTCAATATGATGATGATGTCATCATGACCTGGATCCAAGAGGGTCATATTTTGAAACATCCATGATCTTAACTAATATGACAATGACATCATTCCCTCGAACAATTTGAAATACTTATAAAATGATGATGTCATCCTCACCTTCTCAAATAGGCTGATATTTCGTAGTGTTGAGTATCTGAAGATTTTCCAATATCCCTCATATCAACCCTTGAGACCTAAGATGCAAAGATTTCCAATGACCAATTAAATGATGCCATGTGGTATATCAACCTGATCATATTTCTAAAATGTGTTATCATGATTATTAACAAAGGTATAGTGACCTGACTTTGGTCGTTAGTCAATAGTTAACCATCCTCGTGATGACATCATCCTCATCTTCCAAATATCAGTCATATTTTCAAATATCCCCGATCTCCACAATTATCACCCTCTACATTAAATGTAATTCCAACAGTAAGTTGAGCCTTCAAATTTTAAATACACGCCCGCCACTTGTCAACATCTACAAACATCATGTGTCAATCAATGGACATGAACAAAAGGACACTAAATGCACCCTAATTCGCCATGTTAATTGGTTAAAAGTGAAGATTTGGTTTCATTTCAAATTTATCATATGTTAAACAAAGAATTATAGAGCTTTGGAGAGATCAAAGCATCACTGCAACTTGTAAATGGAATGGATATGCATTTGAATGGAACAAAAAATGGTAATTACAATAGGATCACGCTCATCCAGATATCACCCACACAGTAAAAGGGAAGCGATTATAAGGTATGCAATGTTAAAACCCTCTTTTGTTATTTATGGTGAATAAAGAGGTAAAAATGGTTTTAACAGAGCTAATCGATATGATGATGCATAAAATAAACTAGAATGATAGAATTATCACCCTAAAATACATGTGATCACTAAACCACTGCTGCACATGACATGTTAGGGTAAGATATGCATGTTTTATTGCAGGATCCAATGGCAATCAGAAGGAACCAATCAGAAACTAAATTTTTGAAACCTATGTACATGTAGCCAGAGGGAATAGCATTTAGATATGGGAAAATTGATGATACGCATCAAAGAAACACTGATCTTGATGCATGGACAACTAGACTAGAGAAAGGAAGTGGGAACCCTTTGCTCGTGAGCATATACAGTTCAGCAATGTAGAATGTTGGTGGATTTCTTTATGTAATGGAGACCACTGAGCTTGTGGTAGAATGTGCCTGAAACTACAATGTGGAGACTAGAAAGGTAGAAAAACATGGTAGAATTTATGCAAACTTTTCAACTACAAGCATCACCCCAACCTTAAATCTGCCTAAGGGACCTAATGTGGTTTGCCTAAACATGGGTAGATTGGAAAAAGAGTATAATAGTAAATAGAAAGAAGCTAGAAGGATCATGTATCAATGGAGAGCCAAGAACAACACATATAAGGCCTCTGCCAAATTACCTGTATATCTCTTTAAGTTTGATTTTGCTCTAGAATATTAGTACATAATGACAATGCTCAGTAGGATGACAGGGAAAGCTAATGCTGGAGCCTTCAAGAATTAGATGTATGGTATTATTAGGATGGTAGAATGTTCTGATGACAAGCCTCTTTGGACGAAGATCATAAGTGACAGCCTAGATGAGGGAATGAGGAATCTAGGGGGAAAAATGAACATGTTCCATATGACTTCCTACGTAGTATATGCATGTGCATTTAGAGGCACATTTAATGGATTGCAAATAGTAGGTAGGGTTGGAAGTAACCCTGGAGATGTGAACATCTGGGAGCATTACCCACAATTGAAAAGAAGAGAGTACCTCCAACATTATCAGAGAGTGAATGATTCATTCTCTATGCACCTTAGCAAGACCATGGAAGAGGACAGAGCAAAGAGATTGAATGTGGAAGCACAAGCTACTATATATAAACATAGAGCTTGGTTCATCCAATTCCCCACATTTTTATACATAAGGATGGAAGGTTTCACTAAGAAACCTCTCATGTTGCCAAGATATCCAAATGAAAAAGTTATCCTGATGGAGTTTGCTAGACAGATACTGCCCTTAGTGGAGGCTTATATTGAAAATGGAAAGATAGTCATGATTGGCTAGTATATGTGCCCTAATAGGGAGAGTGTTAAGGATGTAATTGGAGGATTGAACTTGATGCACTTGCAACCCTTCTTGCTGGCTAGGCCATATGATCCTTATGATAGGATGCTGGCATTGCATAAGAAGCCTATGCATCAAAAACACATTGAAGATTTCTGGGCTGATTGTGATGATGAGGTAGAAGTTAGAAGGAGAGGTTACTAGAGGCTCACCTTAAATTAGATATGCACCTTGGATTGCATGCCAATGCCTGCTCAGTTACATGAAGATAATGGTAAGATCATGTCCCAAGAATATGAGGACAAAAAGGTATACAATGATACCATATCATCTCTAGAGTGGAATTAGTTAGAAGAGACTTCCTTGGACCAGATAACTCAGAGGGTCATCTAATTAACCAAGGAATGGGTAGAGAATGAGATCACCTAGCTGAAAAGTAAAGGAGTAGCCCTCATTGTAGATAATAAAAGAAAGAGAAATGAATTATCTGATGAAGAGTATGATGATTTTCTCTAGGAAAAGAGGCAGTCAAATGAAGAAAGGTAGCAAAGAAAAAATAAGAAAGGAAGCCAAGCAGCTAGGGTGATGGTCATTCAACAACCCCAACCAAAAGAAAATGTAGCTTCCACATCAGCTACAACATCACCTCATGCCTACAAAATAATAGAAAACTATTGCAAAGCTTTGCCCTGTTATTGTAGAGGAGGAAGAAGAACCCTTAGATGATGACCTCTTGATTAAAAAGAAAAAGAAGAAGGTCCAAACGTCACCTCCAAAGAAACAAAAAAACTATTATGAGGGGAACTGTGGACATAAATCCCATTCTATTAAGAGGGACAGGTGGTGAAGGTATTGTGAAGAACATGCAACATGAAGTTCCAATCCCTGATATAGTGCAATTTAAGACTGAAAAGGTAGAGGAACAAAGAAAAGAGATGCATAGTGCAAGGAAAGAGCCACCTTTTCCACTAGATGATATAGTAGACTTATCTAATGATGATGTAGTCATTGATGTTTCTACTCATTCTATGGAGACCTTGGTGGAAAATACAAAGATGAGCCCTCATGGAGCTCTTGTAGTTCAAAAGGAAGTCCATCAGGAGGAGGTTGAAATGGAAGAAATAGAAGAAGATAACCCTGAGGTGGTAGATCAACAAATTGGATTGACAAACTTGGTTGATCAAGTCACCAGCCCTATAGTAATAGACTTGGCTTATCAGGGTGATGAGGATCAAGTGAAAGACAAATATTTACCTCTAGAGCAAGAGAAAGTAGAAGTCAATATACATATGGAGGGTGATGAAGAGATGCTTAATAAAAATCATAATCAGGACAATAAGCCCAAACCTGGAAGAAGAACAAATGAGAAGGAAATAGATAAAGCCCAAGACCTTGGAGAAATAGACACATCAAAAGGTGGAGAATAGAGTCTTCAACAAGGTGATGATCAGAAAAAAGAAATAGAAAAATGTGAACATGAATGATCAGGGTGATCATCTAGATAAATTAGATCAGAATGTCCAATCATCTCATGAGGATCAACTATAACAAGATACACAGGATCCAAATGTGAATGCATCACAAGAAACACCTACACAATAGGAGATCCCTCATGAGAAAGTTCAGGAAGATGCACAAAGGAAAGAAACTTCTCCACCAACGGTAGAGTAGAATGTAGAGTCTCAAGATACTCACATTGAGCAAACTGACCAACAAAGACCCACTGGTGATATACCATATTGGTTGCAGCAAGAGATAAACCCACCTCAGGATAGTGATGTGCCTGAATTTGATGTTGCTGCATTATTTTCAATAGATGTGATTAAGCCTAAGAGAAAGGCAAGACCTACATCCGCAATCAAGAGAGATCCTACCACAAGTAGGAGAACAGGCTAGGTAGCTCTACCAATAGCAGATAAGGAAAAAGGAGAAATAAGCATTGATGAATTTTAGATAACTAATGTTGATCTACGATTTGCTACTGAGGAGCAGGAGGGTCAACAGGCCAAAGATATTATTGACTCCTTGATGAAAAATGTGAAAAAAGAGAAGGACAAGAATAAAATGCACAAGGAGCATATTGCTCAACTGCATACATTTATAAAAGTCTTAATTGACCCTAATCACATGCCAATCAACATAGCCACCCCCTTGACCATCATATCTCAAGTTGAGATAACAGGGCTGTACATCATAAAGCATAAGGTTCATGTGGTAGACAACTGGTTTATTCTTTTCATTTTTGAAGCAGAGAGGGTGATAAAGACCTCCCTAGGAGTAAAGTAGATAAATTTCAAAAGGAGGTTGGAAGGAGATCCATCAAAGTAGACAAACATCTGGATGCTTTGGCTGAAATGAGGAGCATAGACATTGAGGTGCTCATATATAATAAGGTATTGGATAACAATATGACACAATTGTTAAGCATGTGGTATGAGGATACTAGGTTCGAGAGTGATATTCTAAAGAGATGTAATGCCAAGCTCAATAATATCGATGGTAAATTGCATGATTTGATGTCCAAGGAGATGAATATCTTGGAAGCTCTAGAAGACAATGTAGAAGGAAAGATAGAAAATCAAGATGTTGATTTTACAATTGGAGCCTTCCAAAGTAATTTTAAGTAGGCAACAGATGACCCTCTCCACCAAGGATGTAGTCAACAAGGCTATGAGAATGAAGGCAAAGGTGGAAGGATATAATGAGATGTTAAATAACATAAATAGTAAATGGACTGCTCTACAGACACAATTCCATTCCCAAAGGCATGCTATAGTAAAGGCTAGAGTTCAGGATGAGGGAGAGATTGAAAGGATAATACATGCATATGAACCCATCAAAGGGATAATCAACATACATATAGGATATGATCCTCATACAGATGAAGAAGATGAAGAAGAAGAAGAGTGAGTAAGGATTTATAATGACAGGGTCATATGCATAAGACAAAGAAGTGATCGAGTCCCACCAGATGGTTTCCAGTTGGCAACCTGTGCCACGTTTGATATTTGTTGACCAATCAAGGAGATATGGACCGTTGATTTAGATAGATAAATCCTGATCATTGGATCATTTGTGACTGCCTCCTCTCTTTGTTCTATAAAAGGAGATGGAGTGCACTTTGTATCATTATTTGAAACTTAATTGAAGTTAGATTGCTGAAGTTTCTCAGGACTAATTTCAAAGTTGATTGTAGATATACATGTCTTTTTCATACTTAACGAAAGTGAAGATCTAGATTACAAATAATCGTATACTTTGAGCAATCTGTAGATGAATTCTTGGCTTATTCTTTTATTTGCTATGTCCCTTGGAGTGCAATTTAGGTTGTACATGTTGTCTTCATCTCTTTTCCATCAAAGTTTGCATCAACCATAATTAGCTGTGGAACACCCTGTTGAACCTATGTTTTGATTTTCTTCCTTTCATGATAGTATCTGGAGTGTATGTGGACCAATAGCTGAAGATTAATTCAATTTAGTAAAGATTAGAAAGAATTTAACATAATTTGTTTAATTTCATTACAATCACCATCACAATTGCAAATATACATATAATCCTAAGCAAATACATAGAAATATGTAGATATCCCAAAGGAAATTGAATATTCTTAGCATATTTGAGTTAATCTACATGTATAATTGAAAATATCATGCAAATACATATAAATATCAACATTAATCTTATTAATATTTTCTTAAAGGCACATTATTTAGATAAATTCATAGTGCAGAAGTGAAGATTGATCAATAGCAGTGAATATTCAGAAGAATTGATCAAACTTAGAAAATATCATCATCATCTATTAAATACAGTTGAATTAACCTTGTTTGTGAAGAAATTAATAGAAAGCAGGTGCAAGACTAGATGTTCAGACATCAATTCTTAGTAGTAGAACAACGTAAGCCCTCTTAAATGGAAAACAACATATCACATCAACCTTTGAGTAACGTTAGATGATCATGACCTAATCAACAAAGATTTGGAGTCATCAATTTATCCTAAATTGGTAGTACTTTTCAAGATAATGAAGGTTTGTTGTGCAAACTTTTATTCATGTTGTTTTGACTAACAATCATCATCAACAATATCCACCTAATCCATGCTCATATCATGAACTTCATAATTCACCCTTGATACAAGAATATAGACATAAGTATGAGGGATTTTATCCCCTTAATAAAGAAAAATTTATATAATACATTGGTCATTTTCCCTGGGCATATCTCATCATTGGCAATTTTCAAGACCATTCTTATAATCCTATCACATCAACACCACAATCCCTTATGTCATCTCCAACCCATCAATTATACAAATCCTATCATCCTAATCCATCTACATATCAAATTTATTCAACATATTAATCACATACCACATATCAACCCAATACTACATTAACTTATCCCATGAATATTCCTCAAACCAAAATCACAATCCTAGGATGTTCCCAATTTGCTACTAATGAACATGAGGACCTTATAGATCATGATGCATATTTTGAACATGAGGACCTTATATATCATGATGCATACTTTGGAAAAAGGACCTTTTTGATCATGACACATATTTTGAACATATCCAATGTAATGTGAATGTTAGTAGCCATCAAGATTCCTGTAACCTAGAGTATACTAGCATTAGACATTCTTCTATTACCCTTGAAAAGGGAAATCAAGTTCATCCCCTATCTACATATTCACCTCCATCCCCTCAATCCAATTCACAATTGTATTCTCTACCCTCTCCTCAATCCAACCCACCATCTACTCCACCATCAACTTCTCCTACTAAATCTACCACAACCCTATTAGCTAAACTCTATCGACTCTATGAACAACATTGCAAAAGCCAAGTTGTGGATTTCTACAATTCCACCCATCCAATGTCATCCCCCTCTAGTACAAGTAAATACATTGTCAATCCCAATCCCACAATATTCACTCTTATTATCCATCCACTGGATCCTCATACTAATCCTACAACATCTGCCCTTATTGTGCCTCCATTATCTTATCCATCTAATGACCATCCTAATCTATGAACCCATGAAGGTATGAAGGATATTCCCTAAGGATTATTAACAATGAATCAATCCCCATCATGTCATCTAATGCCTATACTTGAGCCTATAAAAGATCCATCATGCAATCCCATGTCTATTGATACCATCGAAGAGTCTCCTAACATAAGCACAAGTCAAGAGCCATCATCTATTTGTGTTATTGAACCTTCAATGTCTACCAATATTAACCAAGAGCTATGTAAAGAATACAATCTAAAGCATGATCAACCTTGATGCTCACCAAGTCAAGATCAAACTATCCAAAACACTCAAGATCAAGATCACATGAGAATCCATGATCAAGAGCCCATGTATGATCAAGATCCTACTTATAATCAAGAGAGCCATGATGATCCCCTTAACCAACTTTACACCATCCATGATCAAAAGAATAATAATATTAGCCATGATCCTATCCATCATCTGACAACTTCCAATAATGAGACACTTTGTCTACATGAAGATGTAGACAATAAGAACATTGATATTGATCATATTGAACACATCAATGAACAAGTTGATTTTGAATATTCAAGTGATCAAGTCATGACAAACACAAATGATGATCAAGAATCTACAAGCATAAATCATGATCAAGATAGCCTAGACATAAATAATGATCAAGATAACCTAAGAATAAATCATGATCAAGATAGCCCAAGCATGAATCATGATAAAAAAATAAAAAGTCTACCTAATGAGAAAGTACTAGAATCTCATTTAATAAGATCACCAATCTTTGTCAAGTCATGTCTATTCAAAAAAGAGACAATAGAAAATTTGAATCACTCTCAAAAACATACTAATGGACTAGCATCATGTTTCAAGAACAACAAATATCCTATTGTAAAAAGGATATGTCAAAGTATGAACTATCAAGGAAAAGGATTGTGCCTTTATGAACAAGGCACCTTGGAACCTATCCTAATCTACATTTACGGTCAAGCCATTAGATATCAATCATCTAAACAAACTACTAGTGTTAGTGATACTTCAACGATCACTAAGGCAACCTCATCTATTGAGAGAATCACGATAGGGACCATTCATAGCCCTTCCAATAACCTTGCTACCAATAATCCTTCCACTTCCATAATCTCTACTTGTAAACTTTATCCTCCACATCTTCCATCCCTTGATTAGGACCAACAAAATCATAGTACATACAACGAAAAAGCTTCAAATCCAATCTCAAAAACATATAAAGCCAAAATCCAAGGAAATCATATCAAAGCTATATGGGTCCTAGAGAAAAATGGGTCTATCCAAAATGGACCTACCACATCAAGAAAACCAAAATGTGAAACAAAATCAAAAGATGAATCTTGTTTATAATTGGTCTCCACCACCTTCCAATTTTTACAAAAATGTTGGTCCAAATCTTCATCCTAATCACTACCTTAGTTCCACATCCAAACTACATAATCCGCCATCTCATGTTTGGTGAATCAAAAGTACATCAAACAAATCTACATTGCCAAGCTCTCTAGCCACACCAAATCCATCACAATCATCTAATTACACATATTGCATCCCCCATCAAAATCTAAAATCACATCTTAAATCCAAAAATCCCAATCCTCAAGTATGACATATTGTGACAGCAACACTCCACCATAAGGGCTATGATGGTACCCTATCAAAATGCAAACATTTCGATAAGGCCAACTTAGTTATCAAAGAAGATCATGACAACATCAAAGGATTGTATATGAGCACTAGCATCCTGATGAAGCAGTTACTTCAGGCAAGTTACTATTGGCATGTTATGACAATGGCATCTACATCAGTCAAATCCAATAGACAAGAACATGTAAAGAATCTTTGAATATTATCTATGTGATTTACACTTGGGGGCAAGTTGTCTCATCTATACCATCCTATCATTTCCACCCTATAGTATCATCCTTATACATTACATCCGCATACTTATCACATTAAATCAAACCATCCTCCCTATTAGTGTAAATAGTGTCATTATCTAACTAGTTTAGATATCACCTCTTTGAAGGATTGACCTATTCACACATAAGATTAAGTTTACTTAGTCTTTTTAGAGTTTTTCTCAGTTCAACATGTGTCCTTAGCTATGTGAGACACCTCTTTCATTTTTGTTTGCCACTTGCACTCAAACATGTCAAGTGAGTTAGACAAGTGTTGTATCTTCTAGAGGTTAGTTAGTGGTTGAGTTTGACCTTCCTTTCTCCTCTCTCTTGCTTATTTAAGCAAAGCACTATGAACATTTTTACTTAGCTTTTGAATCAATCATTTGACTTTTTCATGCAATATAGCTTTTGTGGAAGTATTTTGGTTTTTGCTTTCAGATCTTGGTTGCTCCAACATGGTATCAAAGCCATGATCACAAATCCCTTCCCATTTTGAGTGATTTCTACACCCAGACACATTAAAGGTTCATCTTGGAGCCAAACAAGTATCACCATTGCATCCAGAAGGCTAGAAATAATTAAGGTGACCCTTCAACCGGTGATTTTTGGTACAAATGATATTTTTTGCAAAAATTTTTACCCCTTGCCCTAGCTGTATGGTCATATAGCCACATCCGTACTTACAATTTTTTTGAAAATAATTGAATTTTATTTTGTAGAGGCACTCTAGCCTCTAGAAATTTATTGGTTTTGGGTTGACTTTCTAGTTTTGTGTAGGATTTTCTATCAGTTCAAGGGTTTTTGTCTTATACGACCTAGTTTTTGGACCTCCTTTTTTGGGCTTTGTAAGGTTTAATCAACTCTATGCCCCTTGTTACAACCTATAACTCATCCTATGTTATTCCAAAAACTTTGAGGCATCCTCCTTGGTCACCCTTGACCATGACATCAACTTTTTCTAGGTACTTCATGCCTATGCCCACATCTAGATACTTGGTAGTCATTCAAATATTCAGCCTCCTACTTAGTCAATTAGGCCATAATCAGTTTGTTTTCATAGTTAGGCACCTAATTTGTTCACTAGTTTTCCCTCTCTATAGTGGATGAGTATTTGTTTGGTTCCTTTCTGGGACATAACATTTGTAAAGACCACTCCCTTGGTACTCTCTTCATGTAAAGCCTCACAAGTGCATGTAAAATCCATTAAACCAACTCAAAGTAAATGAAGTAAATAATCCATTTAAATACATCACATTGTCAAAAGTAAAAAGATGTAAATAATCTGTTTAATTATAATATAAAGATAAATGATAATTTCATCAATAAGATTCAATAGATTCAATAAATCTTCACAAAGGAAATCCTCATAAATAAGAATCCATAAGATTCAATAAATCTTGCAAAAGATAATCTCATCAATATAAATCAATAAAGTCATTAAATCTTACAACTTGCGTGCTCATTCTAGGTAAAAGTACTATAAAATAATATACATAAATCCATTGGCAAGCATGCCATAATACATCAAATCAAGTACAATAATCATGTACAACAAGAGTAATGAATCAATATGCTCATCAATCGCATGAACCAAGTGGTCCACCACCTACGAGCCAAGAGACGGGAACATGCTCCAAGTGCTTTTCAACCCAACCATGAAGTATTTACATTTCCCTGGATCCCTTCATGAAATGTAGGAAACCCAGCCCTGCATGAAATGTCTAGCTACCTGGTAACAACTGGCAGGAGGGAACACCCAATGTAACCCTGATGTCTGAATGTGTAATTCTAAGTAATATAAAGAAAATTGTCTCACAATAGGATGTGGCAGAGATATCAATAAATAAGTTTGCTAGACAATAAAACATCTATTTCAATGTCATATCGATTAAATCTAATCCTTTATAAGTAAATTAGTACAATTCCTGAAAAGAGAAAAAGTCATCTTTGATAAATCCACATTCAGCATCATAGCCTAGAAAGTAACACAAACACATTCCTAGATAAAAATCTACTTCTTTCCCCAAGAAATCAATAAGAAAATAAATCAATAAACAATTAAATAAATGAATAAATCAAAAACCACTTATGACCACCTCTAATCCCTTTCCCATGCATTAATAAAGAAAGCACACTTTTCAATCAAGCAGAAATGAAGATCATCATGAATCCTTTTTAAAAGCAATAATTTGATTATATACTCAATTCGTATTTCTATGTTTTAAATAGATTGTAGAACCTATTAATTTTACTTCATATCCAAATGTTGTTTCATAATACAAATAAAATCAAATGTTGATGTTCGACTACTCCACTCTCATACGATGAGGTTTCATGCATACTTATGTCAAATAATATTACTATCTTTCCTCAAGATCAATAGAAAATCAGAATAAAACAATTGATGTTCTATAAATCATTTCAAATTTCTTTTCCAAAACACCAATCAAGGAAAACACATTTTCCAAGCAATAATCCCTCATTTCCATACACAATTGTATGAAATTCACAAGTTTATCAATTTGATATAATTTCTTATTCATTATTCAATCCTATTTCTCAATATCATATGCAACCTAACTATTTTTATCCATTATTCATTCATTTGTTCTCAATATCATATGCAATCTAGATAATAGTATTATCCATTTATTCATTCATATTTTCATAATATTATATGAAATCAAGCTTTTATTATTCTTTGCTATCAAATTTGTGATGGAAATTCCTAAAAAGATAATTTAAACTTCCTGTTACTGTAGCAAATTAAATACAAAAAATTAAAATAGTTTCCTGTTATTCTGTTATTTTTTGTTCTCAATAACAGGAACTACAGAAAATAGAGAAAACTAAGATAAAATAGTGAATACACCTCTTACTATTATTTTCTAGAAATGTAAAGGAAAATACATTGAAAAATAGTCCATAATAGGAACTAGGTTTTGTCTACCCTTTTGTGAATTTTTGAGAGTTTAAAATAATGGGTTGATTTTCTAATCAAATAGAAAGTTTCAATAAGCAAAAATAAAAGAAAATACAGTCTTAATAGGTCTACAAGGAATGTTTATGACAGCTGTATGAAGATTTTATCATTGGTTTTAATAGCTTCCATTCAATATTAATAATAAAAAATTTGGGGATAGTGATTTTGTTTCAGGAAGATTAAAAAATAGTGAAAACATGTTTAAAGACCACATTTAGCCAAGAAGGAATAATAGAGTGAGTGGAGGGTCCATCCAATCAAGATAAAAGACCAACCAAAAACTATCATTTTCAGCCATAAAAATGTGAATCAAGAATGTAAAATCATGAAATAAAAACCTGGCAAGAGTATGGTGATTGTTGATGGAGTTTGAAGTTGTTGTTGCTACTAACAAAATCAAGCTCTTTGCTGCTCAAAATCGCCTTCCTCTTGCAAATCGTGGGTTACTATTGCTGCAATTCGTGGTGTTTCTTTTGTTGCCAAGAAGTCTTCTTTTAACAAAAAAAAATATCCTCACTTATTTTTAATGACCATGAATTAGGTTTGAAATCTCAAGAATATAGAATTTAGAACTGAATTTACCATTCTCTTTGCATGATATTCCACCAATAAAATTAGAGCAAAAATACTATTTAAAACAATTAATTATTTTCTATGCAGTTTACTGTTATGCAGTGCAATTTTGGCTTGCATAACAGGATTTTTAAACTCTTTCTTATTTATTTATTTAAAACTATCTAATAATGGTGTTTTTAAATTAAGTTTGATTGCTTCTTTTAAAAACTGAAGTATAATTTTAGTTTGCATGAAATTTGGCTTCTCCAAAGCCATAATAAAATATAAAATAAATAATTTATTTGTTCCTTTGGCTTGCATGACTGAAAATATTATTATTTTAATTCCTCTTATTAGAATTCTAAATATAATATTAATAATAATAAAGCAATTTATCTAACTTTAAATAAATAATAACCATTTCTTTTTGAAAATACAATAAAATAAACCTTATTTATTTCTAAAACTTGCATGATAGAAAACTCTCTTTTTTAATTGTTTAATTTAGATTTCTAAATATAATAATCACAAAATAATGTAATTTATCTAATTTTAATTAAGCAAACCACTTCTTTTAATTCTTATATTTAATTTTCTAAATATAATAGTTATTATTAATATAATTTATTTAACTTTAATAACACATACACACTTTAAATCAATCAAGAAGTATTTAAATAATATTTAAAATAATATATATCTATATATCTCTTGCAATTTAAATACAATTGTTTAAATCTAATTTAGTTATTGTCTTCCAAACATCCGTACTCATAAATTTGAAACATTTATTGTTATCATTATATATATATATATAATTCATCAATTAATATATTTTCACTATTTTAAAAATACAATACACCATTTATAATATAATTCCAAAGACATTAATTTTTATAATCAAATCGTGCATTCAAAAGAACTTTTATGGTAATTAAAAACATAATATTTCTCTAGGTATCTAACCATCAATCACATTTATTATCCACACAATTAATGCATAATAAATCATTCAAAATGCAACATGAGGCTACGTGAGTGTGTGATTGCATTGGAGTTAACCATCCCAAACAGTTCTTGTCAAGTGGCTAGAACATTTCTACCTCAACCATGTTCTCATCTTCGATGAGTAACTGCATTCATTTACACTCAACTCAACATCAATAGGTTAGTTCCCAAAATCATAACCAAAGAAAAACATCATAATCACATTGATAATATTTAATATTTAAATCAATCTTTCCAATTTACACAAATATAACTTCATGATAATTACCTTCACTCATGTGGAACTTACTCAAAGTAAAACAATCATGGTAAATGTTCACTAGTCTAGAATAATAATATAGTCCATAAAAATGAGACGTGACATCCTTCCCCACTTGGAAGAGACATCTTCCCGATATCTTATTACAAAACAAAATAATGATTTATTAATCTACCACCAACAATGTATCAAAGTATCTTAAAACAAAAATAATAACTCAAAGTATCGTTAAGGTATCAACAATTCTAACAAAGCATATTAATGTCCTTTTACATCCACTCATGTGGCACTATCCACAAAAATATTGGTCCTACTCGACCTTATACAAAACAATATCTCAATTTCGCATTTGACATTGTGTCTATCAAATAAATCCAAGTATAATCAATCAATCAATTCACATAGCACAATTACTAATTCAATGTATATAATCCATCACATGGTACAACTACCACTCAATTACATTTATTCTAGCATAAGAGTAACAATCAGATCTTTAATGCACACCAAGAATGCATAAACCAATTCATCATAGACACAAATCAATCATCACAATGCACAAGTAATCACATGGTTAAAGAATATAATATCAAAAGATTAGTCCTCCCAAACAAACATTGGTTGAGATCTCCAATCAACAAGACAAAACTCCAAAGGTGTACCAACTAGGTTATAGCTAATGATTGTGCAAACAACTCTTCTAAAACTATACCTCTCATATCATTTCTACCAATGGAATCCATTTGGACTTTTTCATTACTTGTAACCAAACTTTGTCTTCAATATCGTCTACAATTCAAAATTGTTAGAAAAATCTTCTATCTTTCTCATGCTTTTGTACAATGCTAAAACAATTCAACTTCTTCAATTTATTTACTATTCTCTACACTTGGCTATTCACTATATTTGGTTGTTTTGTTTCTATTGTTCAATTCTTTTCCTTTTTCTTTTTCCAATCAAATACATTTATCCAACCATAACTCATTTTCACACAGCTTGTCATAGATTCAATTTTCCAACTCTCTATTCCAACATGTCCTTTTACTATGATTTTTCAACCCACAAATTTTTGCAATGATGTAAATTCCAACAATATTTTCTTCTATGTCCTTCTTTATCACAATGTGAACAATGTAAAATCTCCTTTTCTTGAAATGACTTCTTAGTACTTGCAAAAACATATGTCTTTTCTTTTCCTTTACCTTGATACCTGAGACTTTCATATAATTGACTCAATGGGCTCTTTGATTCCTTGCCCATGCTTACCTAAATCTTCTCCTATATATTCAACTTCTTTCAAGATTTTTAAACCAACATTATCACCCAAACAACTAGCTATGATAGTGGATTCATGATCATTTCCATCCTTATATTCTTCAGCAATGAGAAACTTCAGCAACTACCAAGTGATTGATCAAAATAATACAATTCATCTATGTCACATGAGACTTCAGAAACTGACGGCTTGATTTCAATATTCATTTTATTCTTTGCATGTTGCAAACAATTGTTTTAACTCACCATTTTGATCTTTCCTTTGAATTTTCTCCTTCTAGGTTCTTCAATTTTTTTCTAGCAAATATTCATTCCTTCAAACAACTTCAACTCTTCTTCTAATTCTTGAACTTTCACCAATTCTTTTTCCAAAAGTCCATTTTCACAAAACTTTTCATACTTTTCCTTTCCTAACTCCTTTATTCTTTCTAGATATTCTATAATACTCCTTTTAACATTCATCAATTTCTTATTAACTTTTTCTAATTCTTCTATCAAAATTCCTTTTCACCCCATAAGATTTTAACTTCATACAAAATTCCATCTTACCTCAAGTGATCCAAAGTGATACCAAAATCCATTTCATAACTTCCTCAACACTTCAACAATGGTAAAACATCTAACAACAATTAATGAACTCAATCTACACTCACTAGAAAACAACACATTCTCTGCATCCTACTCCCTTACACAACCTATCAGAGGTCCGTCATGGACATGATAGAAAACATAACATGATACATGACCAACAGTTTAAAACATTCAAGCATAGCCACCAATAATAAATAAATAAATAAATAAATAAATAAATTCTGAAGAATAGAAAAATTCAATTCCAACAATAAGGTACAAAATGAGCTCAATTTCAATAGTAAATTAAACATGACCATCAAGGTCGCAAGATAAGTAAGTATCAAATTTTGATGGCTATACTTTTCATAAATAAGAATAAAAATTTTCAGTGTTGGTCTTTACAACATTTAGAGAAATTATTAAAGTCAAAAAGATAAATATCAAATTCAAAAGTTTCACATTACATGAACTATGTGACTAATTCTAGCCACTAGAGAGGAAGTACAATTCTACACTACACTTGGTACCAAAATTAGGGTGAGTTAAGAGAACACACTCAATCATGCAAGCAACCTAGTCCTCGAAGATTCCAAACACCTCTATATCATAAGATCATTTCCACACAACACCACTCAAGATACCTAACAATAAAGATTGCATTCTGATCCAAGAAATCACAATCAAATTGAAGAATGCCTGACCAAACCTGGTGCGTCCCTGTTAACCTACATGCATCTCCAACTTGAATGCAGCATCACATTAATAGGATATGGCAAGGATTTAAATAAATAAAACTGATTAACGATGGGTAGGTTTTTGAAAAGGAAACCTACCTCCCTATTTTCCCTATATTCAGCACCCATCCTAGAAGGCAACTTCCCAAAATCATAGAAAGAAAAATAGCCATTCTCATTTCAAACACAAATTTACGACAAAATAAAACATTCATACAATTCTATACTTGCAAATATTCAACAACCAAGATTTTAAGTTAGGACAAATAAGGTTCACAAACCAAGATATCACAACACACCATTCTTTCCTACAAGCAACGGTTATCATTTCTTTCCTTAAACTTTAATAAGACAAATGTAATACTATCTTTATTATACCTACATAAATGAATTCATATTCGTGATCATGCTCTGAATAAAAAATGTAACATGATTTTCAAGCAAGCATTCACCAGAAGGCAAAATAAAATAAGTCAAACATATGATCCAACATCCTCTTTCACATACTAATGTATAACCCTAAAAGAAGAAAAGAACCTAGTCCTTCATACTCAAGAAGAATCATTAGGGTCTATCTAACCCTACAAAAGAAGAGGCACATGCTATCCACAGCAAACCAATACACAAGGACCCACACATGCTCGATCAACTAAGCAACACACACACACACACACACACACACACACACACACCCAGAGCTCCCAATGCTGGAACCTGGCTCTGATACCAAATATAAAGCCTCACAAGTACATTTAAAAGACATTAAACTAACTCAAAGTAAATGAAGTAAATAATCCACTTAAATACATCACATTGTCAAAAGTAAAAAGATGTAAATAATCTGCTTAGATACTGTATACACCTAAAAATGACATGACTCTACTTATATAAATATTTTAAATATTTATTTCATCTTAATATTCCTCTATCAATAAATAAATAAAACATTTTATTTATTTGATTCATTCTCTCCCATTTAATTAAATAAATTACATTTATTTAATTAATTTCATCTATATCAACATTATTCTTCTAAAATAATTAAATCTCCAAAAATAAAATAAAATAAAATATTTTATTTATTCTTCCAAATTATCTACAAGTAATTAAATAAATTTATTTATTTAATTATGCTTTCTTATCTTCTAAAAAAATCTTCAATATCTTCTAAAAATAAATTCTTCTTGTCATGCAAAAGCAAAAGCTAAGTTAAAACAACTTTAAAGCAACTTTGTTTTTAAATTAGAAAAATATATTCTAATTTAAGAAAATAAAAACTCATCCTCATCAAGAAAGCAGTTAACTCAACAAAGCTTCTTTTTGAATGAAACATGTCCTTCTTCTATTCGTGCACGTTCTCTCAAACATTCTCCTCCGTTGATCTTATTATTTCTTTTCTACCATTGATCTTCTCTCACACAACTCTATAAATACAACCCTCTTCTTCTATTTCACATATCCATCTTTCAAGTAAACTTATGCTGTAGAAACCATAGCGTGCCATTGGCACCCCCACTTTCATATCACTTCATCTATCACCCATTCTTATTGTGTTGAAGCTCATCTTCAACACAAGTATTTGATCCATTTCTCCTTGTCATCTTGAGGAATCCAAGCGAGGAAGCAAGCTTCCTGAGGGCCATCCTCATCACCAAAAGATCAAGAAAGAATAGGCAAGCAATGGAAGTCACAAGGTAAAAGTTTGTAAGTATCTTTCTCTTATTTTAAATCCTTTTTATCTTCATATTTCATTGATGTTTTGGGTTTATTAATTAATTTTATTCATCCCACTTTTACCCATCACATTTCTGATGCCCACCATGTGTCTATCCTACTGTCCATACTAACTCTACGTCCTCACCATTGCCTAGGTCTTAAGTCCACCAGGTTCACCCTAAACTACGTTGCCTCTGCTTTGTCACGTAGTCAAGGCCATTTAGCAATGAGCCCCTGAGGTACTAGGTCAGTCCCTTAAGGTTCATCTCTTCATGTCTATTTGTCCTATCACCCATAATAAGTTGATCCTTTGTCTAAACTGGGTGCAACTCCTCAACCTGGTTGTAGATTTGGATTCTTGAATGCCACATGTTCTAAGAGGATACCAATAAATGATTGTGATACCATTCACTAGACAAGAACGTGCAGTAAAGCAAGCTTCCCAAAAACAAAAATCTTGATGCAAAACATCAACCTATCCAAAACAAAGAAGAACACCATACCGAAACACTCAAAATAATTCTATATCAATTATGGAAAAAAAACACATCTAGTGCAAGAATGTTTTGTGAATTAGGTTAACTTACAAAGTCTTGGATTTTTGTCATTATGTCTTCCTATGCTACTCAAGGATGCCAAAAGCTAGAGATGCTATGATGGGGGCATAATCATTTTCTTTGTCTGCTATTTGTGGATTAAACTTTAGTAATGTGATGACTTTGGTCTCACGACATGATCAACAAAAGTCATCGAGGACTTCAGAGGTTTGAACATGAAAAGGGGCAATCCTTGTCTATTGAAATGCAAGAAGTACTCAGGTCATCTAGATTCAAGTTTGACTAGATGCTTGTATCAACTTGCTATATCAAAATCCATGTAAGGCATACTTAGGTCATCTCGGTCTAATTATACCGAGATGCTTGTATTTTCTTACAACATTTCAAAAAGGGAAAAGAAACAAAAAGTGCCCAATGATGAAAGAAAAATACTTGCAATATCAAGATGACAATTCACATCCATCCCATATCTAGAAATCCATATCAACCATGCAATAAGAAAATCCTGCAGTACATCAAATGAAAACTGATATTTCTTCATTTCTTTTCTTCCACTTGTCTATATCATCTCTGTGTCGATTGAGTACATTTGGACATATCAAAAACATAGCATAGGCAACACAGCATATCACATGAGATAGTCATTCACATGATTAAATCATTTGTATACATAACAAGTGCATTAGGTCATCCACATATATTTGCATCTGCATATCATATCAAAAAAATAAAAAACATAGACAAATACATATAGAGTTGCATAATCATATCCATAAACATCTGCATTAGCATATCAAATCATCCAAAATCCATCCAATATGCATCACATATACAAAGCATCATAAGATAGATTGCATCCATAGCATATAAACATAGAACACATGCATGTAGAATATCAAAAATTGCATCATCGTATAACCATCAAAACATGTCCAAATGTACAATATATCAAAATATATGTCCATCTCTTAGAGTCATATCATAAAATGTATACAAAGTACAACAAGATAGTGATACATGTCTCAGGGAAAAATAATACATAAGCAAGGTGCCTCAACCATAAAAAATGTGTACATTAAACCAAAAATCAGTACAAGTGTCAAATCTGACTAACCCTACTGCCGAGGAGCACTGCTCCCTGCACTGCCCTCTCCTCTATCACGCCTTGACTACTAGGGGGCTCTCACTAATCCTACATATCGAGACTCACCTACTTTCTAAGATGCCACAGACTGACTCCTGTAGCTGGGTGCACACTGATCTGCCGGCACTGCCCTGTGATATAACCCTATGTAATACTGAGTCTAAGCCTGCACTTTGGCAAGCTCACCTTGTACCTGGGCCATCTGTGTCTATAACTATGCCAACTGAGTCTGTGCCTGCTACACCTGTGTGACCAAAAAGATTGAGGTACCATCTGTACCCAGACCTGCCACTGCTGCATCTCTCTCTGCTCACATCGCTCACATGCTAGCCAAAGCTGTGTCTCACTTTTTGGATATCTCTGATATCCATCCTGCATCTGTCTCTCTCCGAGACTCTACTTCTCTCAAGTGGGCTCTCAACTATCTCATCTGACCTTGTAAGGCAACAATGGCCTACTGCTGCAAGTCAGGCTACAGAGCCTACCCTGCCTGTCCCTATCCCTGTGCCACCTACTGTACTATCACCTGCCCCTGCCCCTGCTACTATACCACTTGTTGTGGTGGTGACATATATCTCTGCAGTGCCACCTGCTGTGCTGGAACCTGTACCTATCTTGCAGCCTGTGGCTACGCAATCACTTGCTGACTCAAAGGTCCCTTCCCAGACCTCCTCCTCTATCTCAGTCTGCCACCTCCTCTTCCATCTCCTCCTCCTCCATCTCCACCATCATCTCCCTAACCTCCTCTCCCCCTCCTCTATCCCCTCCCCCTCTGATTGGCTCCACCCTTGTCATTTGAGTCCTCCTCATCTATACGAGGAGCCAACTCTCCAGGCCCTGAATATCTGGGGAATGGATGAGCCGCGAACCACTCCTCATAATATGGTGTCATGCCATCATCTACTATCTCCCTCCTCATGGGCCAAGATGCATAGGGGATCTGACAAAAATCTGCCAAGGCCTCCTCATATGATGCCACGGGACCCCACAAATCTCTCTGCATGGGTCCTCATGAATTATGCCTATCCTTGTGGCGGGCCTTGCACTCTACCAAACTATCTCTGTACTCTACTCACAATCTACCTCTCTAATATGTACTTGGTCCTACCAATAATCTATCGAGTCTGGAAGTAGTAGGGCAACTCATCAGCCTCATCCTCCCATACCTCGCAGCCTAGGTATGGGTGCCAGATAACTAGATCCACGTTATCCAATGTGTGTCTCCAATACTTGAGCTTTCCCAGCTTGTGCTGGGAAGTCACACTTGCATATCTGTAACTGTAGGGCTCAACCCTCTGCCTATGGAAAAGACATATTGGTCGTGTGATAGCTATATGCTCCCATAACCAAAACTGCAATAGAGATACACCTGCTGACAAGCTGGCCCCTCTATGATACACGACCTGGTGCATATCCTTGTACAAGTGTACTAGCATGCACAAACCCCATGCATATCGAGTCCCATCAGTGATCATGCTCTCCAACACCCTCCCCCAACTAATCAGGAACCCGTGTGACCTCCTATCGAGGCATACTATGCCACTGATCAATCCCACCACTATCCCTGGGAAGTAGTCATAGCAATCATGAATGTCCTGCCATGAAATCACCTGCTCCACCAACTCTGGGTCATCAAACACCTGTCTGTACTCAGCCAATCCAACATTGCATTATGACTTGTACCCTACCAACTCTCCCTAAATAGGGAGGTGTAGAATCCTATATATGTCCTCCAGACTGATCACCATCTCCCCAGTTGGTAGATCGAATGTCCCAATCTTGCTATGGAATCGGTCCACCACTATATTCAACAACCTGCAGTTCACGCAAACCTCAAGCATGAAACAAATATAATGGAGACCCATGGAACCAAGCACCTCACGGTCCATCTCTGTCAGCATATACTGCTGCAACAACGGCAAAGGGAACTGCTCTCATGACATCAGGGTATCCCAAATATCCTCCTGCAATCAGGCAAAGCATAGCATCAAAGAAGTCCATATCCAAGCAAACATACTCAAAGCAATCAAACTATCCTATCATTGACTTAGCATATCAAATTAATCAAAACAACATATCATCTCTTGACTAGATTCTCAGCAATCTCAGAGATCGCTTATCAATTGATGCATTGATCAAGGTGCCAATTGGGTTAATTTCATTAGGTCAACTGATTATCCTAGTGCAAATACACCGATCCAGGTGGCAAATTCACCAATCCATATCAGATGCGCCGCTTCACCATGAATGCGCCAAACCTTGATGTGTATGTGCTATTCTAGCATATACACCGCTTCTAGTGTCACATGCACCATTCCACAATGGATGTGCCAATTCCCAGCCTATATGCGCAACTCTGTCATATGCGCCATAATATATCTCATATGCACCACTTCGCATCATATGCGCCATTTCAGAGCATATATGCGCCGAACTATAGTTCGGCGCATCTATCCTAGTCTTTTTCCCTAAGCATTTATTGACCTAATAAATAACTTTTAGCAAGTTTTTTCAACCTACATACTAGTGGTCTTGCCTCAGCTGGCTAATTGAACCATCAGACTTGCTCAAACCGGTGCTCCTTGCATGGAATATCCATCTCTCTGTTGGCTACTCTAGCTCCCATCCTCTCCTAAGCTCTCAAAGACCAATCAACTAAGGACAAGTGTGCAAATGAATAGAACTTGTGGACCCAGCTCCTATATATAGCAAGTGACCCATAGCTGACTGTGTGACAACTGTGACTACTTCCCATATCTGTTCCTCTGAACCATGTCCTATTTTTTTCTCCATCCTAACCTATTTTTTCACCTTCTTCTTCATGAGATTGTCCATCTCATGCCTTCTGTTGTCTTCCCGTCCAATCTCCTGAGGGGGCATCCTATCGTTAAACTTGTGTAGTGCCCCTCACCTTGCTTTCTATTGGACTGATGGTTTTTTTTTCTAGTAGGATTAGATATCATGACATTGGACTCTCTGTTAGTATGCTGAGTTGTTTATGGACCTATTGCTATGATGATGATTGGTGATCTTGGATTACTAATATTTTATGTTTCACAGTTTGATGGACATATTTGGTGAAATGGATTAATGTTACTTCTGAGTTTAAGGTGATATTTAATCATGGTTATGATGCTTTAATAATAATTGTTAGACTAGGTCATACTAAATTGATTATTCTATTCTCTTGTAGACAACTGAATACTTATTTATGGATGGATTTAGGTAAACAAAACAGTGTCGCGTTACTCGTGTCTGAGTACCCTGCCACGCTGTGATTTCTGTTTACTGTGTGCATGACTTCATGTTTTCATATATATGTTTAACCTGGAGGTTTGCTGCAGGATGCAGGTACCGGGCATCGACTCCACCTGAACTAGCAGGTCTGAGCGTGCCCTAGCCAATGGAATTGTTGATCGGAGTTAGCATAAGGTTCCCCAGTCATCCGTCATCCTTGTAGAGGATAAGTCTTCAGTTTTCAGATAGTCATTATTCTCAGTTTTGTTCGTCTTGATGGGTTGTCATCTTGCTTTCTTTCTATGCTTGATGTTCGAGTAATTGTATGAATTATGATTGGTTAGTTGTGGTATATAAATCGATAAATTTGTTTAATGTCTACTAAATAGATTTATAAATAATTATTAGTTGTTATATAACAAATATATATTAATTATTAAATAAATAAAAATAAATATTAAAGGAGATAAATTAGTTATAAAGTGGCATTAAGCTGTGGAAATTGTTTTATAATTAATAAAATAAATATGAAAGTAAATACATGTGGCCCAGTAAATAAATGATTAAATAAAGTATTATGAGTTGTTATATAGTAAATATTTATATGAAATACTAAATTAAATAAAGTAAAAGTTATAAGTTGTATTTTATTAAATGAAAGTTACTCTGGAGTAAATAAAAGATATAGGAGGTTACATTGTGATGTTATAAAAAAAAAATTAAAAGTATGTAGGCTATATTTTTCATTGGCGGCTGGCATTGGATCGTGTGTTTATGCCCTAGAGGGGGAATACTATTTAACAAGCAGAGAGAAGGAGAAAAAGGGGGAGAGCGGAGTAGGAGGCTCGAGAAGGAGGCTGGAGCTGCAAGCCGGGATCTGGGAGTAGCATCAAACCTGTAATCTTGTCAACGAGTGAAAACAGGTTCCTTTATTCTGTATTTGATTTCAGTTTTAGTGGTATGCTTGATAACTGCATTTGCCTGAAAATTTCCATGTCTTCTCAAAGAATCTGTTTGTGCAGATTTCGTAGTCATTGCCATTGTATGGCCATATTTGTATTCCTTCCATCTCTCAGACCTTGTGCTCAAATTCTGCTTAAATTCAAGGATTTAATACTTTATGTTTCTTACTTGCACCAAAAATACTGATCAAATCTGAAGAGTTGCACTTGTGTTTTTTGAAACTTGTGTTTTTTTTTATTGATCGCAATGGGGCTACAAGATCGAACAGTTACTTCATTGTAGTTAGATCTCTCTTTGATCCATGTTGGTAAGTGTTATACATTGGTTCTAAACCTACATTGTGTACAAGATAAACAATCTAAGAGAAGAGGATGCTAGGATTCACTACTGGACAATCGTGGCATTGCTCCACATGCCCAGTAAAGCAAACCTAGTTTAGACATGATCGTAATCTTTGGGAGCTTTGTAGCTTTAGGGCCTGTCTCTTTTATTCCAGTGTTGAAGTTGATTTTAGTTGCATTCTTTTCATTTTCCATTAAGTATGGTTGGTTGGAAATGCTGAAACTGCGATATCGCAATAGAGTTGGGTTTTGGAGGCTAAAACCCTGATATTTTGATTTTAAATTTTTCTGCGAAAGTTTCAATTTCATTTCTGTCAATTCCTAACTCTACCTTTCCTTTTTCCTTATGCCGTTATCTCCATATACCTCTGTTTTATATCTATATACCTATGTTTCAGGGTTTTAATTGCCATTTCTGTTACTAAATGCAACATTGCACCATAAGATTTACAATCCTAAATGCACACTGTTCTTCTGTGTCTTCTCCTTATTGCTTATAACTGATTTCGAATGCTGTCATGGCCAATGTATTTGATGGAGATATGGACTTCTTCTATTCAAGTCTATTGATAACCAGTGGTGATTAGTTTTGAAAATTCATAGAAAACTTTTAAGGTCCAACACCTTCCTTAGCTATAGGATCCTTTGTTGCCGAGCTGCTTGATTTTGTGCATTGTATTCGATTATAGATGGATGAACTATCAGCTTATGAGGATGACCAAGGTCCATCCAAGTTGGTGATCTGCCACACAATTAACAGTCCACCACTCAGCGGATGGCATGCTTGATGCAGTCAACTGATAAGAGTATGATATAGTCACTCAACATGGAATAATACCAGTTATGTGAGTATCTTGACCCAGGTCTCTTGTAATATTCTTAATATTTAGCTTTATGAGTAATCGCTCACTGTGTCTAACCATGTGAGAATCTTGTGGAATCAGCGGTGTAACTTTTGTGTTGTGTTAAATGTTAGGGAGTGTAATATAAAGTTTTTGAGACTTGGGAACCGAGAAAATGCCTTGCAGGTTTGATAGGTATCGCTATGATAAAGTTTAGTGTGTCTTCAAGTTTAGTGTGTCTTCATAGGTATCGCTGGAGGCTCTGCTTACTTAGTGAGACGGAGTTTGAATACCCCTTCAACTGCAAGTGTAGCGCTAGGGTTCTAAGGGGCAGGAGACCAAATCAGCCACTAAATGCTTCAAAGTAAGGACGACATGGGCAATGAAGGCGGCAAAGACTACAACACACTTTGGCTTCATTCTAGTTATCATTATCATCGGCATGAATTCCGAACCCAAGCCTCAGCTTGCCCAGCTTCTTAGTTCCATGAAATTTCATATCTTCTTTCTCAAACTTCAGAGGGCTTTATGTTATTAATGTCCTTGATATAAAGTATATCGAAAGTCTTTTTGTTATATGCTATTTATGTCCTTGACATAAAGGTATGTCGTAAGATTCTAGGGTCTGTTCGATCCAAGGCTATTTTATCGGGCCAAGGCGAGGTGTAGGGTTAGGGTTGTTGGAGTTATATATTTTTGTAATCCTATCAACAAATCTATGCTTCAGGACAGATCTTTGGGCATATATTTTGTATTTTCTGAAAATGCACAGTATGAATAGCATGCAGCAGCAGTAGGTTCTCTAGCTCACGATGTGTTAATACTTCTGCAGAGATGAAACAAGATAGTAAAGGCCGTGGATGACACTTATTTCTTGTGGACACAATGTAACAAATGCAAGTAATCTGCAAATATGTAACAGGTCCAAGAATGTAGCTGCGATCTTCCCTTTGAAACTCCTATCTGCCCTTGTAATGATGTGTGCGCTCTAGAATGAATCACAATTGCTCATTGAAGGTGTGGCAACAACTTCGTCTTGATTCATAGGCACAGAGATATCTGTCAATAATTAATTGAGACCGCTGGAATGTATCATCCACGACTCCTTTGGTAGATTCATGCGTTATATATTATCACCTCATATTTAGTTGTGGCAGGCTGTGAAATCTCATTCGCTCCAAGAATGGATGCCGCGTCACCCCTTGCAAGTGCGACAGACTGCCCCAAAATTGCGGCAGGTTGACAAAACTTAAGCTCCAAATAATATAATTTCTGAGGTGCCAAATAATACTAATATGATAACTGGACAATATTCAGACTGGAACAGCAAACCTATTAGTAATATTCTCTGCCTTGTTTAGTGTCTCTCAACTAAATCTACCTTCTCCGGTAACCTCCAGATTTGGGGAGCTACTTTGGTGTCTCTCAACTAAATCTACCTTCTCCGGTAACCTCCAAATTTGGGGAGCTACTTTAGTGTTGGTAGTCTAGTCATTTTGCTGAATGTTTGCAAAAATAAAGCCTCCTACTGCAGTGTAACTATCTCCTAGCATAACTGTTTGATTTGAATGAATCTTGTAACCTAGAAAGTAATTTTAGGGATCTATGACTTTCAGATGTTGGCCTTTCAGAATTCTTGTACTGTGTTAACACGATTGAGCAAATCCTTGTCAGATATTCCAGTGCTCTTGTCATATTTTGGCTAGATATACTGAGAGTTAGACCAAGTGAATGCAGGAAATGATGAATAATGTAAAATACGCTTTTGCAAAATCAATCACATGCAGAATTGTATGAAATCTAAATAATGATTCCATTGAGCAACGTGGTTCTGCCTACACAATTGAGTTTGTCAATGGCAATTACTATAGTTTTCTTGGAAATTGATGATTCTCCTTCATTACTATCCTTACGAGATTTGTGCCATCGTAAACATCAAACATCATGCACTCCACGTATAGTTAGTTACTTGATCCATGGTGAAGATAGTGCTTTGGAGAATACAAATGTTCCATGGCAAGTTCCATTTGTGAGCAAGATTCCAAAATCTATCTATACACAGTGGCTACTTCATCAAATGTTCAGTAGTATTTTCTTTACCTCTACAATTCCCGTCAGAACACGACCATCTGGCCAACTCATATAGATTAATTGAAATTTATGTGAAATGTCTCAGTGGTTTAAATATATAAATTAGATGCTTGTTAGTTGTTAGTGTTTTATTTATGACTAGAATAGTGTATCTTAAGGTAATGGCATGGAAAAACATTTGTAAAGTCTAATGAGAAATTGCATAAATTATATGATTGTTAGTTTTAAAGGTGCAAAATCAAATGAAGATTATTATTGTAGTTAAGTTATTAGATCTAATTCATTGTACCATAAAGAATTGTAGATGATATTAATTACAATAGGAATGATTATTGATGATTGATTTAATCTCGGTAATGATTTTATTATAATATCGTTATGAAGGTTTTATTGATTGAAGTGTGATTAAATGGGCCCGATATTGAGTTTATTAGCATTGTAGTGAGATTGTTGGTTGTAATGGGGTCTATTGTGCAAGTTGTTAGGTTGTTAGTCCAAAGGCATAGTTTAACGTGAATGGTTTTCAAGTATAGTGTTTTATGTGTATTGATTATGCGATGTTATGTTGTCTCTAGTTATGTGTGAGGCAAAGGGTAACATGAATGATGCATGATCTGATTGTGAATGTACCTTGGGGTGGTAGTAATTCCCTTGTGGATGGCTTGTCGACCATTTTAATTGTATTTATTTGTAATAGTTTTTTTTATTGGATTTTGTGAATGGGGAGACTTTGAGTACTATAACGGATGTGATGTTGATGCACTGTTTTGAGAGTATGTCCTTGTAATTAAGATGATATGCAAGATGGTGAATGCCTTGCAGTATTACATATACATGTGGATATGAGGATAATTGTTTTTGCAAGATGGTTAATGCCTTGCATGGTTCATGTATCATCGTTGTCATGATGATGTTTTCTTGCTTGATGTTTAGGGTTTCTAGATGCAGGTAGGGAAGTGGCTTTCAATGTGGGGCCGGTGCCCAAAGTGGCTATCAGGATAACCCATTAAAAGTTGTTAATTAAGTGAAAACCTAAAATGAACTGGGGGGAAAGGGTTAATTACACATTAACAAGATAATTGGATTTCCTCTTCCATGCCTGTAGTGCTTGTTTAGACTAGGGATGGGTAGAGAAGGCCTGGTTGGCAAGATCAACTTCCTTGTCCTCACGAAAGGAAGGTTGATTCCGCATGAGTCACCCTATGGGGCCGGCGCCTAGTGAGAGGCTGTCAGGATAACCATAGATGGGGATCGGTGCCTAGTGAGAGGCTGTCAGGATAACCCATGTCAGGACCATGCGATGACACTCTCCCTACTGTAGTCTAGCATTCCCTAGTTGTACTCTCCCCATTCGTTATGTGCTTGCCTCTGGAAGTGTTGTTAAGTTGTTTGTGATATTGACTTGTGTTGTTGGAGTTATGTGTTGTCTTGTCTTGTAGTTTACTGTCTACCTAACTGTATGTTGTAGTGGGAACCTTATGTTAACTCCTAGCTCGGGGGGTGGACCTTAGGGTTCCACATGGTCGGGTGGAAGAGCTTTTATCCATTGGTTTTTCCCTTGCCATCGTTCGTGTGCGAGGATGTTGTATCGTGCGTATCAGCCGTCAGATCTTGTACCAGGTATGAAGTAAGTGATTTGTATTCATGTTCTTGTTTGTGTATCAGTTGTTTTATAATGTATGTAATTGAGGGTGATTAAGTAACAATTTAATGATGTACTCGTATGTGAGAAGAAATTGTAACTAAGTACTAGATCCTAATGATTATTTATTTGATGTAAATGTTATTGATTTAATGCATTAGATTTGGAATGTTCTACTGATGTTAGTTAATGATGTAGGTTAGATTATATTGTTCGTTGGTCAAGTAATGCCTCCATGATACCTTAGAGGACTAGTTGTTAGGTCAAATGATGTATTTTGATGTGTTAAACATTACTTTGTCACTTTATTCACTTAAAAAAAAAAAGATTCCATTTTTGCATAGCGTAGATGTATTGTTCTCTAAGGTGTTCATGCGGGGCGTTACATCTGGTATCAGAGCCAAGTTTCTAACACTGGGTACTCTGGGATTTATTTTAGCTCATCAAGCTACACTAGTTGCTTAAACTCTCAAGATTATGTTCTTCCCTTTTGTCATCCTCACCTAACAACCCGAGGTTGTCCCTTGGCGGTGTCTAAAGGTCGAGGTAGGGGTAGTTGGCATGTAGAGATCCATTCCCCTGCATATGATATCTGCCATACGGTTGAAGGAATGCATGAGTCAAGGTTGTCAGTTGTTTGCCATGATGGTGAACAATTTGGATTTAGGGGAGAGTCAAGAGGTGTCCCTCAATGATCATCCTATCCTTAGGGAGCTTTGGTGGTGGTTAGAGGAGTTGTCAGGTAGAGGACTAGATGCTGGTACATCCTCTTGTGAAGTATGCATTCTTGGAGATTCTTAGTGCTCATGTAGAGTCCTTATTGTGTGGAATAGAAAGTTGAGGATAACCTGACGTTGTTCCCTCCTTCCTCGTTTGGTGGCTAGTACCTAGTCACACAGTGTTGTACAGTGCAATTTCAAAGATTGTGTATTTTCCTTGTAATTATTGATGATTTTCTATTAATTGAAAAGGCCGACACTTTGTTTATATTTGATTGTGATGGTTTAGCCACACCTTGTGATCTTCGTTTGTGCGTAACCCTTGTGGTTACATTTGGTTTAGTGTTGAATTGTGCGCATTTCTTGTTTTATTGATAAAATTTAATCTTTATTTTATGTTTGTTTATGACTTTGGTGGCTAAACTATTTTCTCCTTATTGTTTTCGATGTCGGCCATGTGTCGTATTGTGATTCCTCTCCAAGGACGTAGGAGACGGACTTGGTGAGTGTATACGAGGAAGTAGACACAGGGAACCTTGAGGATGGGGGTATGTGAGGATTATTTTATGGAGGCTAACCACTTTATACAACAGTAGATAGGTCATTGTTGTTTTGTTTCGATGGTCTATCATTGAGTGTGTGCCCTAACACCACCAAGCCACTAAGTGTGTAGTATGGTTGTGTGAGATAGCTGTTGGCTCTTGGCTCATGGATTCTGTGTCATGGATTAGTAGGTCGCTTACCGGTGACTAAATGGACCTTTGTGTAGCCTTAAGATGTGATTTCTGGTAATTTGAATTCGTGTGCATATGAAGAATGTGGGTTAAAACATGAATATAGTATTATAAAATTATAAATTGTCGTTTCATGATTATAAAAGTGTAAATCATTATATGAAGATTTCCTATTAATAGATCATATGCACAGATTGTGCTCCCATGTTTGCATAGCTTTGTGGAAACTGTCCAAACTCGTTCATATTTGTTGCAGGCTTCCAGGAGTAAGCCTGATCCTAGGGGGGAGGATGTAGTGCCCCTCACCTTGCTTTCTATTGGACTGATGGTTTTTTTTTCTAGTAGGATTAGATATCATGACATTGGACTCTCTGTTAGTATGCTGAGTTGTTTATGGACCTATTGCTATGATGATGATTGGTGATTTTGGTTTACTAATATTTTATGTTTCACAGTTTGATGGACATATTTGGTGAAATGGATTAATGTTACTTCTGAGTTTAAGGTGATATTTAATCATGGTTATGATTCTTTAATAATAATTGTTAGACTAGATCATACTAAATTGATTATTCTATTCTCTTGTAGACAACTGAATACTTATTTATGAATGGATTTAGGTAAACAGAACAGTGTCGTGTTACTCGTGTCTGAGTACCCTGCCACGCTGCGATTTCTGTTTACTGTGTGCATGACTTCATGTTTTCATATATATGTTTAACCTAGAGGTTTGCTGCAAGATGCAGGTACCGGGCATCGACTCCACCTGAACTAGCAGGTCTGAGCGTGCCCTAGCCAATGGAATTGTTGATCGGAGTTAGCATAAGGTTCCCCAGTCATCCGTCGTCCTTGTAGAGGATAAGTCTTCAGTTTTCGAATAGTCATTATTCTCAGTTTTGTTTGTCTCGATGGGTTGTCATCTTCCTTTCTTTCTATGCTTGATGGTCAAGTAATTGTATGAATTATGATTGGTTAGTTGTGGTATATAAATCGATAAATTTGTTTAATGTCTACTAAATAGATTTATAAATAATTATTAGTTGTTATATAACAAATATATATTAATTATTAAATAAATAAAAATAAATATTAAAGGAGATAAATTAGTTATAAAGTGGCATTAAGTTGTGGAAATTGTTTTATAATTAATAAAATAAATATGAAAGTAAATACATGTGGCCCAGTAAATAAATGATTAAATAAAGTATTATGAGTTGTTATATAGTAAATATTTATATGAAATACTAAATTAAATAAAGTAAAAGTTATAAGTTGTATTTTATTAAATGAAAGTTACTCTGGAGTAAATAAAAGATATAGGAGGTTACATTGTGATGTTATAAAAAAAAAATTAAAAGTATGTAGGCTATATTTTTCATTGGCGGCTGGCATTGGATTGTGTGTTTATGCCCTAGAGGGGGAATACTATTTAACAAGCAGAGAGAAGGAGAAAAAGGGGGAGAGCGGAGTAGGAGGCTCGAGAACGAGGCTGGAGCTGCAAGCTGGGATCTGGGAGCAGCATCAAACCTATAATCTTGTCAACGAGTGAAAACAGGTTCCTTTATTCTGTATTTGATTTCAGTTTTAGTGGTATGCTTGATAACTGCATTTGCCTGAAAATTTCCATGTCTTCTCAAAGAATCTGTTTGTGCAGATTGCGTAGCCATTGCCATTGTATGGCCATATTTGTATTCCTTCCATCTCTCAGACCTTGTGCTCAAATTCTGCTTAAATTCAAGGATTTACTACTTTATGTTTCTTACTTGCACCAAAAATACTGATCAAATCTAAAGAGTCGCACTTGTGTTTTTTGAAACTTGTGTTTTTTTTTATTGATCACAATGGGGCTACAAGATCGAACAGTTACTTCATTGTAGTTAGATCTCTCTTTGATCCATGTTGGTAAGTGTTATACATTGGTTCTAAACCTACATTGTGTACAAGATAAACAATCTAAGAGAAGAGGATGCTAGGATTCACTACTGGACAATCGTGGCATTGCTCCACATGCCCAGTAAAGCAAACCCAGTTTAGACATGATCGTAATCTTTGGGAGCTTTGTAGCTTTAGGGTCTGTCTCTTTTATTCCAGTGTTGAAGTTGATTTTAGTTGCATTCTTTTCATTTTCCATTAAGTATGGTTGGTTGGAAATGCTGAAACTGCGATATCGCAATAGAGTTGGGTTTTGGAGGCTAAAACCCTGATATTTTGATTTTAAATTTTTCTGCGAAAGTTTCAATTTCATTTCTGTCAATTCTTGACTCTACCTTTCCTTTTTCCTTATGCCGTTATCTCCATATACCTCTGTTTTATATCTATATACCTATGTTTCAAGGTTTTAATTGCCATTTCTGTTACTAAATGCAACATTGCACCATAAGATTTACAATCCTAAACGCACACCATTCTTCTGTGTCTTCTCCTTATTGCTTTTAACTAATTTTGAATGCTGTCATGGCCAATGTATTTGATGGAGATATGGACTTCTTCTATTCAAGTCTATTGATAACCAGTGGTGATTAGTTTTGAAAATTCATAGAAAACTTTTAAGGTCCAACACCTTCCTTAGCTGTAGGATCCTTTGTTGCCGAGCTGCTTGATTTTGTGCATTGTATTCGATTATAGATGGATGAGCTATCAGCTTATGAGGATGACCAAGGTCCATCCAAGTTGGTGATCTACCACACAATTAACAGTCCACCACTCAGCGGATGGCATGCTTGATGCAGTCAACCGATAAGAGTATGATATAGTCACTCAACATGGAATAATACCAGTTTTGTGAGTATCTTGACCTAGGTCTCTTGTAATATTGTTAATATTTAGCTTTATGAGTAATCGCTCACTGTGTCTAACCGTGTGAGAATCTTGTGGAATCAGCGGTGTAACTTTTGTGTTGTGTTAAATGTTAGGGAGTGTAATATAAAGTTTTTGAGACTTGGGAACCGAGAAAACGCCTTGCAGGTTTGATAGGTATCGCTATGATCAAGTTTAGTGTGTCTTCATAGGTATCACTGGAGGCTCTGCTTACTTAGTGAGACAGAGTTTGAATACCCCTTCAACTGCAAGTGTAGCGCTAGGGTTCCAAGGGGCAGGAGACCAAATCAGCCACTAAATGCTTCAAAGTAAGGACGACATGGGCAATGAAGGCGGCGAAGACTGCAACACACTTCGGCTTCATTCCAGTTATCATTATCATCGGCATGAATTCCGAACCCAAGCCTCAGCTTGCCCAGCTTCTCAGTTCCATGAAATTTCATATCTTCTTTCTCAAACTTCAGAGGGCTTTATGTTATTAATGTCCTTGATATAAGGTATATCGAAAGTCTTTTTGTTATATGCTATTTATGTCCTGGACATAAAGGTATATCGTAAGATTCTAGGGTCTGTTCGATCCAAGGCTATTTTATCGGGCCAGGGCGAGGTGTAGGGTTAGGGTTGTTGGAGTTATATATTTTTGTAATCCTATCAACAAATCTATGCTTCAGGACAGATCTTTGGGCATATATTTTGTATTTTCTGAAAATGCATAGTATGAATAGCATGCAGTAGCAGTAGGTTCTCTAGCTCACGATGTGTTAATACTTCTGCAGAGATGAAACAAGATAGTAAAGGCCGTGGATGACACTTATTTCTTGTGGACACAATGTAACAAATGCAAGTAATCTGCAAATATGTAACAGGTCCAAGAATGTAGCTGCGATCTTCCCTTTGAAACTCCTATCTGCCCCTGTAATGATGTGTGCGCTCTAGAATGAATCACAATTGCTCATTGAAGGTGTGGCAACAACTTCGTCTTGATTCATAGGCACAGAGATATCTATCAATAATTAATTGAGACCGTTGGAATGTATCATCCACGACTCCTTTGGTAGATTCATGCGTTATATATTATCACCTCATATTTAGTTGTGGCAGGCTGTGAAATCTCATTCGCTCCAAGAATGGATGCCGCGTCACCCCTTGCAAGTGCGACAGACTGCCCCAAAATTGCGGCAGGTTGACAAAACTTAAGCTCCAAATAATATAATTTCTGAGGTGCCAAATAATACTAATATGATAACTGGACATATTCAGACTGGAACAGCAAACCTATTAGTAATATTCTCTGCCTTGTTTAGTGTCTCTCAACTAAATCTACCTTCTCCGGTAACCTCCAGATTTGGGGAGCTACTTTAGTGTTGGTAGTCTAGTCATTTTACTGAATGTTTACAAAAATAAAGCCTCCTACTGCAGTGTAACTATCTCCTAGCATAACTGTTTGATTTGAATGAATCTTGTAACCTAGAAAGTAATTTTAGGGATCTATGACTTTTAGATGTTGGCCTTTCAGAATTCTTGTACTGTGTTAACACGATTGAGCAAATCCTTGTCAGATATTCCAGTGCTCTTGTCATATTTTGGCTAGATATACTGAGAGCTAGACCAAGTGAATGCAGGAAATGATGAATAATGTAAAATACGCTTTTGCAAAATCAATCACATGTAGAATTGTATGAAATCTAAATAATGATTCCATTGAGCAACGTGGTTCTGCCTACACAATTGAGTTTGTCAATGGCAATTACTATAGTTTTCTTGGAAATTGATGATTCTCCTTCATTACTATCCTTACGAGATTTGTGCCATCGTAAACATCAAACATCATGCACTCCACGTATAGTTAGCTACTTGATCCATGGTGAAGATAGTGCTTTGGAGAATACAAATGTTCCATGGCAGGTTCCATTTGTGAGCAAGATTCCAAAATCTATCTATACACAGTGGCTGCTTCATCAAATGTTCAGTAGTATTTTCTTTACCTGTACAATTCCCGTTAGAACACGACCATCTGGCCAACTCATATAGATTAATTGAAATTTATGTGAAATGTCTCAGTGGTATAAATATATAAATTAGATGCTTGTTAGTTGTTAGAGTTTTATTTATGACTGCAATAGTGTATCTTAAGGTAATGGCATGGAAAAACATTTGTAAAGTCTAATGAGAAATTGCATAATTTATATGATTGTTAGTTTTAAAGGTGCAAAATCAAATGAAGATTATTATTGTAGTTAAGTTATTAGATCTAATTCATTGTACCATAAAGAATTGTAGATGATATTAATTACAATAGGAATGATTATTGATGATTGATTTAATCTCGGTAATGATTTTATTATAATATCGTTATGAAGGTTTTATTGATTGAAGTGTGATTAAATGGGCCCGATATCGAGTTTATTAGCATTGTAGTGAGATTGTTGGTTGTAATGGGGTCTATTGTGCAAGTTGTTAGGTTGTTAGTCCAGAGGCATAGTTTAACGTGAATGGTTTTCAAGTATAGTGTTTTATGTGTATTGATTATGCGATGTTATGTTGTCTCTAGTTATGTGTGAGGCAAAGGGTAACGTGAATGATGCATGATCTGATTGTGAATGTACCTTGGGGTGGTAGTAATTCCCTTGTGGACGGCTTGTCGACCATTTTAATTGTATTTATTTGTAATGGTTTTTTTATTGGATTTTGTGAATGGGGAGACTTTGAGTACTGTAACGGATGTGATGTTGATGCACTGTTTTGAGAGTATGTCCTTGTAATTAAGATGATATGCAAGATGGTGAATGCCTTGCAGTATTACATATACATGTGGATATGAGGATAATTGTTTTTGCAAGATGGTTAATGCCTTGCATGGTTCATGTATCATCGTTGTCATGATGATGTTTTCTTGCTTGATGTTTAGGGTTTCTAGATGCAGGTAGGGGAGTGGCTTTCAATGTGGGGCCGGTGCCCAAAGTGGCTGTCAGGATAACCCATTGAAAGTTGTTAATTAAGTGAAAACCTAAAATGAACTGGGGGGAAAGGGTTAATTACACATTAACAAGATAATTAGATTTCCTCTTCCATGCCTGTAGTGCTTGTTTAGACTAAGGATGGGTAGAGAAGGCCTGGTTGGCAAGATCAACTTCCTTGTCCTCACGAAAGGAAGGTTGATTCCGCATGAGTCACCCTATGGGGCCGGCGCCTAGTGAGAGGCTGTCAGGATAACCATAGATGGGGGCTGGCGCCTAGTGAGGGGCTGTCAGGATAACCCATGTCAAGACCATGCGATGACACTCTCCCTACTGCAGTCTAGCATTCCTTAGTTGTACTCTCCCCATTCGTTATGTGCTTGCCTCTGGAAGTGTTGTTAAGTTGTTTGTGATATTGACTTGTGTTGTTGGAGTTATGTGTTGTCTTGTCTTGTAGTTTACTGTCTACCTGACTGTATGTTGTAGTGGGAACCTTATGTTAACTCCTAGCTCGGGGGGTGGACCTTAGGGTTTCACATGGTCAGGTGGAAGAGCTTTTATCCATTGGTTTTTCCCTTGCCATCGTTTGTGTGCGAGGATGTTGTATCGTGCGTATCAGCCGTCAGATCTTCTACCAGGTATGAAGTAAGTGATTTGTATTCATGTTCTTGTTTGTGTATCAGTTGTTTTATAATGTATGTATTTGAGGGTGATTAAGTAACAATTTAATGATGTACTCGTATGTGAGAAGAATTTGTAACTAAGTACTAGATCCTAATGATTATTTATTTGATGTAAATGTTATTGATTTAATGCATTAGATTTGGAATGTTCTACTGATGTTAGTTAATGATGTAGGTTAGATTATATTGTTCGTTGGTCAAGTAATGCCTCCATGATACCTTAGAGGACTAGTTGTTAGGTCAAATGATGTATTTTGATGTGTTAAACATTACTTTGTCACTTTATTCACTTAAAAAAAAAAAGATTCCATTTTTGCATAGCGTAGATGTATTGTTCTCTAAGGTGTTCATGCGGGGTGTTACAACTTGTACTGGGGGCAAACTAGGGCATGTATCATTATCAAAAATTCTTATTCTTTGGAACAACGTGATAAAACACATTGCATCAAAGAGGGGCAAAATGTCTACACCTAAAAATGACATGACTCTACTTAAATAAATATTTTAAATATTTATTTCATCTTAATATTCCTCTATCAATAAATAAATAAAACAATTTATTTATTTGATTCATTCTCTCCCATTCAATTAAATAAATTACATTTATTTAATTAATTCCATCTATATCAACATTATTCTTCTAAAATAATTAAATAATTTTAATTATTTAATTAAATCTTTCATTCTTCCAAATTTAAATAAAATCTCCAAAAATAAAATATAATTAAATATTTTATTTATTCTTCCAAATTATCTACAAGTAATTAAATAAATTTATTTATTTAATTATGCTTTCTTATCTTCTAAAAAAATCTTCAATATCTTCTAAAAATAAATTCTTCTTGTCATGCAAAAGCAAAAGCTGAGTTAAAACAACTTTAAAGCAACTTTGTTTTTAAATTAGAAAAATATATTCTAATTTAAGAAAATAAAAACTCATCCTCATCAAGAAAGTAGTTAACTCAACAAAGCTTCTTTTTGAATGACACATGTCCTTCTATTCGCGCACGTTCTCTCAAACATTCTCCTCCATTGATCTTCTTATTTCTTTTCCACCATTAATCTTCTCTCACACAACTCTATAAATACAACCCTCTTCTTCTATTTCACATATCCATCTTTCAAGTAAACTTATGCTGTAGAAACCATAGCGCGCCATTGGCACCCCCACTTTCATATCACTTCATCTATCATCCATTCATATTGTATTGAATCTCATCTTCAACACAACAAGTATCTGAGTCATTTCTCCTTGTCATCTTGAGGAATCGAAGTGAGGAAGCAAGCTTTCTAAAGGCCATCTTCATCACCAAAAGATCAAGAAAGAATAAATGAGCAATGGAAGTTGCAAGGTAAAAGGTTGTAAGTATCTTTCTCTTATTTTAAAGCTTTTTTATCTTCATATTTCATTGATGTTTTGGGTTTATTAATTAATTTTATTCATCCCACTTTTACCCATCACAAATACAACTTCCAAAAGATAAAAAGGAGTGTAATTAATCTGCTTAATTACAATATCAAGATAAATGATAAGTTCATCAATAAGATTCAATAGAGTCAATAAATCTTCACAAAGGAAATCCTCATAAATAAGGATCCATAAGATTCAATAAATCTTGCAAAAGATAATCTCATCAATATAAATCAATAAAGTCATTAAATCTTACAACTAATGTGCTCATTCTAGGTAAAAGTACTATAAAATCATATACATAAATCCATCGGGAATTATGCCATAATACATCCAATCAAGTACAATAATCATGTACAACAAGAATAATGAATCAATACACTCATCAGTCGCATGAACCAGGTGGTCCACCACTTGCGAGCTGAGAGATGAGAACATGGCCCAGGTGCTTTTCCACCCAACCATGAAGTATTTACACTTCCCTAGATCCCTTCAAGAAGGAAACCCAACCCTGTATGTGTTGCAAGTATGAGGTGATCCAGTGTTGTCATTGATGTCAACATACTCATATTGCATTGACAAGAAGGATTTGATGAGCTGTGTGCTGAGGATACTGAGAAAATTAGCCTCAGTCAGGAACAGTGAAGAACAGTGATGAGAAGAAGGTAAATGTACTGTATAGGATGAGAACCGGAGGATGCGGATTAAAGGGTTAGTTGATATGAGTCTTGAGATGCTACAGCTAAGATTTCAGAGGTCTGCATGAAGATCTGAAGGAGTTGTGGCTGCCGGTATAGAACCGGGTCCGGCAAGTATCCGGAGGTGACAGAGGATCACAAAAAGGTCCGGTGAGGTCCGGAATTGTATTACCCTAATCTGCGGATTGGAAGGAGTGTTTAGGATGTCCTTGTGATGTGTCATCCTGATTTGTGTATGATTTGGAGGTCCGGAAGTACCTCTTGCATTATGACAGTGGCGACAGACTGTGTTCTTGAAGTTCCGGATGAGGAAGACAAGAGATCCCAGTAAGCAGAGGAAGTGCGGATGTATCCGGACATTCAGACAGGCTTGTGAAGGTTCTTGGATCATGTTTAAGTTGTGTTGTTGGTCCGCATTGATGGTAGAGCCCGGAATTGAAGTTATTCTTCCGGATGAAGTTCTTGCTCTGTTTAGCCAACCGGATGAGTTGTTCATCCTGCGAATGTTCTTGTGATGGCCGACCGGATGTGTTATTCATCTTGCGGATACTCCTATGGTTGTTTGCCGACTTAGATGCTTGTTCCTAAGTTGATGTCTTGTATAAATAAATGTTTGTAAGTTCATTTCAGTGTGTGGTATGTGGATGAGTGTGGAATAGCAAAGAAACGTGCGAAGGGCAGAGCAGAGATGTTGGGCTTAATTGGAACTGATCCGGACATGGTAGAGATGTCATTTTCCAGTTCAAGACTGTGATTTTCATCACTTTGTAGACAGTGTGTCTTCTTGTAGGCAGTGGGCCTCTTTGTGAGCAGTGTGCTCGGGCAGTGAGCCCTTATTGGCATGTGCCATTCATTTTTCTTTATTCTTCTAACAGAGAATAATTCTTGGGTTAATCACCCCGTGGTTTTTCCCTTAACCGGGTTTTCCACGTCAAAATCTTGGTGTTCAATGTGTTGATGCTTATCTGCTCTTGTGTTTATGTATTATGCTTCCATGGATGATTATTTGATATGCTGCTAACTAACAACAGAGAATTAAGTGTTTGAATGAGAAGAAGTTCTATACAACTGATTCACCCCCCCTCTCAGTTGTATGCCCTAGATCCAACAATTGGTATCAGAGCCAAGTTCCTCTGACAAGAGCTTAACCGCTTGAGGAGATCCAGGATGTCGTCATACAAGAAGGATAGTCCGAAGTTCGATGGAACCAACTTTACTCTCTGGAAAGGTCGCATGAAGTGTCACTTGGAATGCATGGGAAAAGCATATCTGGGTATGATTTCAAAACCATATGTACCTCCACAAGGTGGTCCGACAACTCTGAATGAAATCACAGAAGCTGAAAACAATCTGCGGACCAAGGAAGCTCTTCTAAGCGCATTGAATGACTCAGATCTCTCGAATGTCATTGACCTACCAACTGCATATGAGATCCTAACTAAACTGGAACTTCTGTATGAAGGAGATGAGTTTGTCAAAAGTGCAAGGTTGCAAAGTCTGAAAGGGAAATTTGAAAGATTGAAAATGAGAGATGATGAAAACATCACTACCTTTATGCCAAGAGTAAATGAGCTGGTATGTGGAATCAGAAATGCTGGTGGAACTTTAGATGAAAATGAGATTGTCTGCAAAATCCTAAGATCCCTTCCTGCTGCCTACAAAATCAAAGTTGCTGCCATTGATGAATTCAGAGCCCACACAACTGTCACAAGAGAACAACTGGCTGGCAAACTAGCTGCATTTGAAATGACTGAGTTTGGAGATGATCCACCCAAGACTGAATCTGCTTTCAAAGCCAGTGCCTATGTGAAAGGCAAACAGAGATTTGATCCGGGTGAAAACTCATCAAGGAAAATGTCATGGTATGATCAAGCAAGAAGAGACATGGAAGAAGAAGAAGCAGAAACAGCTCAACTTGAAGCCCTCATTGCAATAAGACTGCCAAGAGGATCCGGTAAGTATGAAGGAAAACTACCCTTTAAGTGTTTCAACTGCAATAAGATTGGTCATTTTGCCTCAAGATGTCCGGAGAGATCTGCAAGATCTAATACTCACAGACAAAGGTTTCAAAAGAATTGCTATTATGTTCATGAAGAAGATGACAATGAAGGAGTAACAGATGATGAATCAGAACCAGGAAGCAAATCCGGAAATGAGTGGGTGTTTATAGCCATCAAGGAAGAAGATTCCATGCTCTCTGAATCTGTCAATCACAAAGTTGTTGAAAAAGCCTTGGCTGCTCAAGTGGAAGAAAAGGATGATTGGGTTATTGACAGTGGATGTTCTCACCATATGACTGGTGACAAGAATAAGTTCTTAGATTTGGAAAGATATGAAGGAGGAATGGTAAAGTTTGGTGACAATTCTGCTAGCAGAATCAGAGGTAGGGGAACTATTTCCTTTGATGGTAAGAGCAAAACAGGAAATGTACTGTATGTTGAAGGATTGAAGCACAATCTTCTCAGTGTTGGTCAGTTAGTGGACAAAGGCTATGATCTCCGGTTCAAGAATGGAAAATGCAGAATCTTTACAAGCTCCGGAACTGAAATTGCATCCGGTACTCAGACAAGAGGTAACATCTTTCATCTGGTTGGTTCAAATAAAAGTTGTTTGTTTGTTCAAATTGATCAGAGTTGGTTATGGCATAGAAGAATGTGTCATGTAAATTTTGATAACATCATCAAAATAAGCAATACTCAGGCTGTGAGAGATCTTCCAAAGTTGATAAAACCTACAAATAATGTGTGTAAAGAATGTCAGTTAGGTAAACAAAGCAGAGTCTCTTTTAAAAGCAAAGATCAGTCTTCTACCGGATTGTTGGAATTAGTACATTCTGATCTATGTGGTCCGACAAGAATCAAGAGTCTGCAAGGTGATAGATATTTCATGTTGTTAATAGATGATCATTCCTGGATGATGTGGGTTACCTTTCTAAAAGAAAAATCAGAAGCTTTTGAGAAGTTCAAAATCTTCAAAGCTATGGTGGAGAATCAAACCGGATTGAAACTAAAGTGTCTAAGGTCTGATAGAGGTGGTGAATTTACATCTGGTGAATTCATTGACTTTTGTGAGAAACAGGGTATAAGGAGACAGTTGTCTGCTCCTAAGACTCCACAGCAGAATGGAGTAGTTGAGAGAAAGAACCGGACCATCTAGGAAGCCGCTAGGACAATGATGTTGGAAGCAAATGTTCCTCAAATGTTTTGGAAAGAAGCTATCAGCACTGCAGTCTACACTCTCAATCGAGTTCAAATCAGAAACAACACCGGTAAGACCCCCTATGAACTCTGGTTTGGCATCACTCCTACTGTGAAATATTTCAGAGTATTTGGTAGCAAGTGTTATATTAAAAGAGATGAAGATCTAGGAAAGTTTGATGCTAGAAGTGATGAAGGAATTTTCTTGGGCTACTCCACTCAAAGCAAAGCATACCGGTGTTACAATAAGAGATTGAGGAAGATGATAGAAAGCACCAATGTAAAGGTTGATGAAGGAATTGAGAAGCCTTCAAGATTTTATGAGTTTGATGAAGATGACCAAGACAGTGTTCAAGGACCTCAATCCTCTCCGGTGAGACAGAGTCAGCCTGATCCGGTAAATCAGGAAGAAGAGATAGGTTTGAATGAGCCTGATCAAGAAACAGCAGTGCTGGATACTCCCAAAATTCCAAGGTATGTAAGACTGAATCACTCTGAAGATCAGATCATAGGTGACAGAAGCAAAGGTGTACAAACTAGAAGGAATATTGCTCAAGATCAGAATGAATGTTGTCTGATTTCAAAGATTGAACCTAAAACAATAAATGAAGCCTGCAATGATGAAAACTAGACCAAAGCAATGGAAGATGAACTGATGCAAATTGAGAAAAATCATACTTGGGATCTTGTTCCCAGACCTAGAGACAGGAATGTAATTGGAACCAAGTGGGTCTTCCGAAACAAACTAAATGAAGCTGGTGAAGTAATCAGAAACAAAGCTAGATTGGTCTGCAAAGGCTACTCTCAAATAGAAGGAATTGACTTTGAAGAGACTTTTGCTCCGGTAGCAAGAATTGAAGCAGTCAGATTACTTCTTGCATTTGCTGCCTTCAAAGACTTCAAGGTATATCAGATGGATGTCAAGTCTGCCTTCCTAAATGGTGATCTGGAAGAAGAAGTCTACATTGAACAACCGGATGGATTTCAATTGTCTGATAATAATGATATGGTCTGCAAGTTGAAGAAAGCTTTGTATGGATTGAAGCAAGCCCCAAGAGCATGGTATGAAAGGTTGGATAAGCATCTTGTGCAGATTGGATTCAACAAAGGTACTGCTGACAGTAACTTATATTTCAAAATTGATCATGAAAACATTCTGATTGTTGAAGTGTTTGTGGATGATATCATTTTTGGAGGAAGAGATAGTATGTGCAAAACTTTTGCAAATCAGATGAAAAGTGAGTTTGAAATGTCTATGCTTGGTGAAATGAATTTCTTCTTGGGTCTGCAAATTACTCAAACAAAAGAAGGGATCTTCATTTCTCAGACCAAATATGTGAAAGAATTGTTAAAGAAATTTGGTATGGAAGACTCAAAGCCTATGAACACTCCTATGGCAACCGGATGTAAGTTAAGCAAAGATGATGATTCTCCAAAGGCAGATCAGACAAAGTATAGATCAATGATTGGTGGATTGTTGTATCTCACTCAAACTAGACCAGACATAATGCAGGCTGTTGGTCTTGTGGCAAGATTCCAGGCTGATCCTAGAGAATCTCATGTTATGGCAATCAAAAGAATTTTTAGATACTTGAAAGGAACAGTTGAGTATGGTCTATGGTATCCTAGAGATCCGGATTTCTCTCTTCATGCTTACACAGATGCAAATTGGGCAGGAGATGTGGATGACCGGAAGAGCACTAGTGGTGGAGCATTCTTTTTGGGGAAGAGATTGGTTTCTTGGCTAAGCAAGAAACAAGGTGCAATATCTCTGTCTACAACTGAAGCAGAATACATTGCAGCAGCAGGTAGTTGCACTCAAATCTTATGGATGAAGCAGATGCTAAGAGACATCAAAGTTGAATATGAGAAGCCTATCACAATTTTCTGTGATAATTCAAGTGCAATTAATATCTCCAAGAATCTGGTATTGCATTCTAAGACTAAGCACATATCTATTAAATTTCACTTTTTGAGAGAACAAGTAAACAAGGAAGAAGTCAGATTGGAGTATGTTCCCTCCAAGGATCAGATTGCAGATATCTTTACAAAACCTCTTCCCAAAGACTCTTTTGAATATCTCTGAGAGAAGTTAGGGGTCATGGCCCCTCCGGTGATGAACTAAGATGCACTGATGTGCATCAGTCCGGTGGCTATCACAGTCATATCTTGTGATCCGGACTAATGGGGAGCTGCAACTAAGGGGGAGCAGCTAGTATGATTCTGATGCATGAGAATTGCAAGTATGAGCCCTTTGCCATTGATGTCAAAGGGGGAGAGAAGACATGTGAAAAACAAGTGGTTGATGATCAAAGGGGGAGCAGTAAAGGAAGAGAAGACATATGAAAAGTTGAAGTTCTTGTCTTAATGGTTTTTCACATCATATGTTGCCATCAATGACAAAGGGGGAGATTGTTGCAAGTATGAGGTGATCCAGTGTTGTCATTGATGTCAACATACTCATATTGCATTGACAAGAAGGATTTGATGAGCTGTGTGCTGAGGATACTGAGAAAATTAGCCTCAGTCAGGAACAGTGAAGAACAGTGATGAGAAGAAGGTAAATGTACTGTATAGGATGAGAACCGGAGGATGCGGATTAAAGGGTTAGTTGATATGAGTCTTGAGATGCTACAGCTAAGATTTCAGAGGTCCGCATGAAGATCTGAAGGAGTTGTGGCTGCCGGTATAGAACCGGGTCCGGCAAGTATCCGGAGGTGACAGAGGATCACAAAAAGGTCCGGTGAGGTCTGGAATTGTATTACCCTAATCTGCGGATTGGAAGGAGTGTTTGGGATGTCCTTGTGATGTGTCATCCTGATTTGTGTATGATTTGGAGGTCCGGAAGTACCTCTTGCATTATGACAGTGGCGACAGACTGTGTTCTTGAAGTTTCAGATGAGGAAGACAAGAGATCCCAGTAAGCAGAGGAAGTGCGGATGTATCCGGACATTCAGACAGGCTTGTGAAGGTTCTTGGATCATGTTTAAGTTGTGTTGTTGGTCCGCATTGATGGTAGAGCCCGGAATTGAAGTTATTCTTCCGGATGAAGTTCTTGCTCTGTTTAGCCGACCGGATGAGTTGTTCATCCTGCGAATGTTCTTGTGATGGCCGACCGGATGTGTTATTCATCTTGCGGATACTCCTATGGTTGTTTGCCGACTTAGATGCTTGTTCCTAAGTCGATGTCTTGTATAAATAAACGTTTGTAAGTTCATTTCAGTGTGTGGTATGTGGATGAGTGTGGAATAGCAAAGAAACGTGCGAAGGGCAGAGCAGAGATGTTGGGCTTAATTGGAACTGATCCGGACATGGTAGAGATGTCATTTTCCAGTTCAAGACTGTGATTTTCATCACTTTGTAGACAGTGTGTCTTCTTGTAGGCAGTGGGCCTCTTTGTGAGCAGTGTGCTCGGGCAGTGAGCCCTTATTGGCATGTGCCATTCATTTTTCTTTATTCTTCTAACAGAGAATAATTCTTGGGTTAATCACCCCGTGGTTTTTCCCTTAACCGGGTTTTCCACGTCAAAATCTTGGTGTTCAATGTGTTGATGCTTATCTGCTCTTGTGTTTATGTATTATGCTTCCATGGATGATTATTTGATATGCTGCTAACTAACAACAGAGAATTAAGTGTTTGAATGAGAAGAAGTTCTATACAACCGATTCACCCCCCCCCTCTCAGTTGTATGCCCTAGATCCAACAGTATGAAATGTCTAGCTACCTGGTAACAACTGGCAGGAGGGAACACTCGATGCAACCCTTATGTCTAAATGTCCAATTCTAAGTAATGAAAAGAAAATTGTCTCACAACAAGATGTGGTAGAAATATCAATAAATAAGTTTTCTAGACAATAAAACATCTATTTCAATGTCATCTCAATTAGATCTAATCCTTTATAAGTAACCTAGTACAATTCCTGAAAAGAGAAAAAGCCATCTCTGATAAATCCACATTTGGCATCCTAGCCCAGAAAGTAATCCAAACACATTTCAAGATAAAAATCTACTTCTTTCCCCAAGAAATTAATAAGCAAATAAATCAATAAACAATTAAATAAATGAATAAATCAAAAACCACTTATGACCACCTCTAATCCCTTTCCCATGCATTAATAAAGAAAGCACACTTTTCAATCAAGTAGAAATGAAGATCATCATGAATCCTTTTTAAAAACAATAATTTGATTATATACTCAATTCATATTTCCATGTTTTAAATAGATTGTAGAACCTATTGATTTTACTTCATATCCAAATGTTGTTTCATAATCCAAATAAAATCAAATGTTGATGTTTGACTACTCCACTCTCATATGATGAGGTTTCATGCATACTTATGTCAAATAATATTACTATCTTTCCTCGTGGTCAATAGAATAATAGAATAAAACAATTAATGTTCTTCTATAAATCATTTCAAATTCCTTTCCAAAACACCAATCAAGGAAAACACACTTTCCAAGCAATAATCCCTCTTTTCCATACATAATTGCATTCACAAGTTTATCAATTTGATATAATTTCTTACTCATTATTCAATCATATTTCTCAATAACATATGCAATCTAACTATTTTTATCTATTATTCATTCATTTGTTCTCAATATCATATGCAATCTAGCTAATATTATTATCCATTTATTGATTCATATTTTCGCAATATTATATGAAATCAAGCTTTTATTATTCTTTGCTATCAAATTTATGATGGAAATTCCTAAAAAGATAATTTAAACTTTTGTAGCAAATTAAATATAGAAAATTAAAACAGCTTCCTATTATTCTGTTGTTTTCTATTCTCAATAACAAAAAATGCAAAAAATAAAGAAAAATAAGATAAAACAGTGAATAGACAGCTTACTATTATTTTTTTGAAATGTAAAGGAAAATACACTGAAAAATAGTCCATAACAAGAACTAGGTTTTGTCTACCCTTTTGTGAATTTTTGAGATTTTAAAATAATGGGCCGATTTTCTAATCAAATAGAAAGTTTCAATTAGCAAAAATAAAAGAAAACATAGTCTTAATAGGTCTGCAAGGAATGCTTATGACAGCTGTATGAAGATTTTACCATTGGTTTTAATAGCTTCCATTCAATCTTAATAATAAAAAATCTGGGGATAGTGATTTTGTTTCAGGAAGATTTAACAATAGTGAAAACATGTTTAAAGACCACGTTCAGCCAAGAAGGAATAGCAGAGTGAGTGGAGGGTCGATCCAATCAAGACAAAAACCCAACCATAAACTATCATTTTCAACCATAAAAATGTGAATCAAGAATGCAAAATCATGAAATAAAAACTTGGCAAGAGTATAGTGATTGTTGGTGGAGTTTGAAGTTGTTACTATTGATAAAATCAAGTTCTTTCCTTCTCAAAATCGCCTTCCTCTTGCAAATCGTGGGTTCTTGTTGCTGCAATTCGTGGTGTTTCTTTTGCTGCCAAGAAGTCCTCTTTTAACAAAAAAAAAATCCTCACTTATTTTTGGCGACCATGAATTAGGTTTGAAATTTCAAGAATATAGAATTTAGAACTGAAGTTATTATTCTCTTTACATGATATTCCACCAATAAAATTAGAGCAAAAATGTTATTTAAAACAATTAATTATTTTCTATGCAGTTTACTGTTATAGTGCAATTTTGGCTTGCACAAGAAGCTACTTTTTAAACTCTTTCTTATTTATTTATTTAAAATTATCTAATAATGGTGTTTTTAAATAAGGTTTGATTGCTTCTTTTAATAACTGAAGTATAATTTTAGTTTGCATGAAATTTGGCTTCTCCAAAGCCATAATAAAATATAAAATTATTTATTCCTTTGGCTTGCATGACTGAAAATATTATTCTTTTAATTCTTTTTATTAGAATTCTAAATATAATATTAATAATAATAAAGCAATTTATCTAACTTTAAATAAATAATAACCATTTCTTTCTGAAAATACAATAAAATAAACTTTATTTATTTCTAAAACTTGCATGATAGAAAACTCTTTTTTTTAATTGTTTAATTTAGATTTCTTAATATAATAATCACAAAATAATGTAATTTATCTAATTTTAATTAAGCAAACCATTTCTTTTAATTCCTATATTTAATTTTCTAAATATAATAGTTATTATTAATATAATTTATTTATCTTTAATAACACATACACACTTTAAATCAATCAAGAAGTATTTAAATAATATTTAAAATAATATATATCTATATATCTATTGCAATTTAAATATAATTGTTTAAATCTAATTTAGTTATTGTCTTCCAAACATTCGTAATCATATAGATAGGAAACATTTATTGTTATCATTATATATATATATATATATAATTCATCAATTAATATATATTCACTATTTTAAAAAGATAATACACCATTTATAATATAATTCCAAAGACATTAATTTTTATAATCAAATCATGCATTTGAAAAGAACTTTTATGTCAATTAAAAACATAATATTTCTCTAAGTGTCTAATCATCAATCACATTTATTATCCACACAATTAATGCATAATAAGTCATTCAAAATGCAACATGAAGCTACGTGAGTGTGTGATTGCATTGGAGTTAACCATCCCAAACAGTTCTTGCCAAGTGGCTAGAACATCTCTACCTCAACCATGTTCTCATCTTTGACGAGTACTTGCATTCATTGGCACTCAACTCAACATCAATAGGTTAGTTCCCAAAATCATAGCCAAAGCAAAACATCATAATCACATTGATAATAGTTAATATTTAAATCAATCTTTCCAATTTAGACAAATATAACTTCATGATAATTACCTGCACTCATGTGGAACTTACTCAAAGTAAAACAACCATGGTAAATGTTCACTAGTCTAGAATAATAATATAGTCCATAAAAATGAGACGTGACACTTCATCCAGTTTAGCCCTATTTTAGGCTTCCAAATCGTGCACACCAAGCCACATCAATAGTTTGGCCTTCTTACAGTCCAAATCAACCTTCTATTTGGCACCAAATCTGCTTCTATTGGTTGATTTCTTCTAAGAAATACAAGCACCTTGGCTAGCCTCTAATAAATCTACCTCAAATCAAGGCTCGACATCTATTTTCTACAAGGCACACCACTTTACTAATCCAATCGGCCCTTTCAACAACCATTCAACCCAACAGGCCTATTTTGGCCCCTATGAGCTCCATAATAGTAATTTTTTTTTGGATCAAATCCTATTGATTCTAGTGTTTTTTAGCCTGAATTCCACCTCTACCCTACTAGCCCCCCTTATCTAGGCATTTTATTTGGAATTTCTTGCACCTATTTCTATGTGCATTGGCTTTGCGATTTGAAGATTCTATGTTTCATGGTATCCATTCAAAACTAAGTCATTGTTTCTAAGTGGCTTTGCAATGGTTTTTGGAGATCATGGTTTGAAAAAGTCTTTCATCCCTAGCATAGGCATCTTTCATGGTTACAAATCCTTCTTCACTGCTAATGGTTATGGTTTACTCAACTTACAATCCATCTTTCTTGTTAATGTTTGTTCGTAGTCCAAGTAATATGTGTGCATTCAATTTACAACATTTGTAAATAGTTCATGTAACAAACTATATGTTCTATTAACATTTAATGTGAACATTTCAATAACTACCAATCATTCAACATTGTCATTAATATTTAATTTTATATATTGTAACTGTGAATATTGATAAGACCACTAGTGGTTTATTCTAGTGTTTTTTGTTACAACCCAAGATAGCCATTTTATGCTAGACAGAGACTGCTAGGCTCTTCAAAAGTGCCTCACATGGGCATTTTTTCATTTTGCTATAATTTTCAAACCATTTATCAATTTCAACAAAATTGTAGTCAATAGAAAGGTCTTTCCATCCACTTTGCTTCAACAAAGTCAAACTATATTTTTTCCCTTTTCTAACTATTTTTTTCACCTCGAAGGGATTGCAAGTGGAAAATTTGAACAAGGCATAGCTTTTGCATATGACATCGTAATTTTGTGAATGTTTTTTAAATTGCTCATAATTTCACAAGGAATTCATTAATGTAGGTGAAATTCAGTTATGGATAGCCTTTTTCAAAATTTTGTAAAAGCCTCCATGTGTTATAAATGGATGATTTGGCTTCCAAACTTGCACAAATTGTAATATTTTCTTGCATTATTTTGGGGGGTTCTACAATCAGTCTAATTTTAGGGGGTTGTCAAGTGTTCAATTTTGCAACATGTATATAATTCTAATGTCATTCAACTTCCATGAATGGAAGAAAAAAATAGAGATAAAACTTAAACAATTAGGATTATATCGGGTCACAGTGGATTTGGAAACTAAACCCACATCTACATCAAAAAAAAGAAAGTGGTATAATTGCATGGATGAATCTTATGGAACAATATGTATTGCAATATCTCAAGATCTTCTATTTATCTTAATTCTACAACACCTAATGATGTATGGACACAATTAGAGAGTTTGTTTGGGAAACATGATGTTATGTGAGGGCATCAACTTGAGAATGAGCTAATTAGTCTTAATGCACAAGACTTCACTACTATACATGATTTTTTCACTAAGTTAAATTCACTCAGATTTCAACTCACAAAATATAGCATTAACAAAATAGATGAACAATTGGTCCTCAATATTTTGTCTAATCTTGGTCATCATTATTTAGTGTTTGTTTCAACATTTTATACTACAAAGAGTGGACTCGGAACAAACTTTACTATGCCTTCTCTTTCTAAATTTGTAGTTAATCTCACAAGGGAACAAGATAAGTTAATCCAAATTGGTGTTTTGAAGTCTCCACCAACACATGCACTTGTTGCATCTTCATCTGCAAATCAAAAACAAAAGAAACAAACTAGAGATCAAGATAAAGGCAAAAGATCAAAATCACAACAACCATGATCTAAGTCATCATCAAACGGAAAAGGTAAGGAGAGGCCTACTTGCTCTTATTGTAAGAGAAATGAGCATGAAGAAATTACATGTTTTAAAAAGAAAGAAGATGAGTATAAGAGAATAATTCGATAGAGAGAACTTGAAAATTCACAACTCAAGGCTTGTCTTTATTCTTCTCCATCAACATTAGAGCCATCAAAGGGAAAAGCACTATGCACCTCTACAGTCTTTGAGTATCAACAATGGGTTCTTGATTCTGGGGCATTGCATCATATGGCATCTTCTCCACTTCTATTTTCATCACTACACCACACAACTACATCAAAGATATTGGTTGCAAACAATACATACATGACATTTTATGGGAAAGGCAATCTTAAAATAGGAGCAAGTTGTATTAAAGATGTTCTCTTTATTCCAGAATTATCACAAAATCTACTTTCCATCTACCTAATCACTAATAGTGGATCAGGAAAGACAATTGAATTCACTTCAGAATTAGTTATGATAAGATATTTGTGCACTAGAGAACTTGTTACAGTTGGGAAAGTTGACAACTTTCCCATCTTTATATATTTTCACACTTTTCACCTGATCATGATGAAGACTCTATAGTTCACACTCCTACATTTAGTGTGTATACATCATCCGAGGATCATCATGGTCAATCAAACCTCATAGTTCTTCATACAACTAAGTCACTACCTCCACCTTCACCTATTACTCCACAAGAATCTTTTTCATATTTGTAGTAAGATGTTGTTACTCAATCCCTTGATCCTATTTTGATTCCACTAATGTTTTCTATACAACTTCAAGAGATTTCATTGTAGTCTCCACATTATGTACATTGTTTAGAAACCCACTTTGTTCTTATCACTTGGGAAGATCTCATGCACCTTTCTGTAGTTCTTCTTCTTCCTCAGGGAAGACATGTTGTTCAACTTTCAAGCATCACTTTTAGCATTTGTCTTTGAGCTTCAGTTGGCACTGTAGGATCAATCATCTTATGGGGGGCTCTCTAATCTCTTTATTTCTCTCTTTTGGGGGAAACACTTCATGTATATTTGTAGAAGTAGTCCTTGGGGGGTCATGTTGAGTCCTCCTTCTACTTGCTTCTTGAATATTTTCATCTCTCTTTTTGGATCAAATTTTTTTCCCACTAGGTTTTCTTTCTTTCTCTGCTTTATGAGAGGTTTCTTTATACATGGGTACCTAACATGGCCTAGTAGCTAGGACCAATCTTTGTTTCACTACACCCTAAGTTTCACTTAAGGGAGGTGTTATTGTAAATAGTGTCATTATATAACTAATTTAGATATCATCTCTTTTAAGGATTGACCTATTCACACATAAGCTTAAGTTTACTTAATCTTTTTTGGAGTTTGTCTCACTTCGACATGTGTCCTTATCTATGTGAGAAACTTCTTCCATATTTGTTTTCCATTTGCCCTCACACATGTCATGTGAGTTAAAAAAGTGTTGCATCTTTTGGTGGTTATTAAGTGGTTGAGTTTGACCTTCATTGCTCCTCTCTCTTGCTTATTTAAGAAAGACACCATGTACATTTTTACTTAGATTTTGAATCAATAATTTGGATTTTTCATGCAATATAGCTTTTGTGGAAGTATTTTGGTTTTCTCTTTCAGATCTTGGTTGTTCCAACACTCCCCTCCTACTTTTGATCTTGATAAGGACAGGGGCATGATATTGAAAAATGCTTTGGACATCTCTTGATATACCCAATTATTTCCAATCAATCCTATCACCCTATCATTCAAAGAATTATCACATAAAATCATGAGTATAATATCTAGAATGGGGCATGTTATACCTATATGACATAGTCCTTGGAGATCACATCCTTCCACCCCATCCATCCCATCCCTTATCACTAATCCTTTTATCCATCCACCCAATCCCGCCTGTATCCTTGACCTAATACCTGGTTTTCCCTTGTCATTGGTATCTAGCAAAGAGGCAATCCAAATTTAATCTAATGTTACCTCTCAAAATTAAAAAAATTAGAAAAATATTTAAAAAATACAAAAAAATCAAAACATTTCAAAAAGACAAAAAAATCAAAACATGCAAAAATTTAAATGTGAGTAATCCTTCATCTATAACAATCTAGTCTAGAAATCTTGTCATGACATTCAAATGCATCCTTGGTTTTGTTTCAAACCTTTTTGTTAACCCAATCTTTCAATCAATCATCTCATCATCATCATTGGTATATATCATTCCCTATCCTTGTGTTGTTTTAGGTATATATTATTCCTTGCAATGATAACACTATCCTTATCCAATCAATCAATCATCAATTTTGATCTAGTAAGGGGCAACACCTTGTTTGTCTTTGTGTAGTGTTGTGTATGCTTGCTTGCTTGTGTGTGTTTATTCTTTTTATCTTGCATTTGTATCTAGTAATTGAAACATATTGTCACAATGACATCATGGTGTTATATATCATGGTACCACATAGGGGCATATGTTTTATTGTGACCTTTGTCTTTATCATTTTATCATTTTATCAATCAATCATCATGTTTATCTTTGTGTGATTTTGAGCATGCTTGTTTGCTTGCTTGTGTGTGTTTATCTTGTACTTGTATCTAGACCTTGCAACATGTCACAATGACATCATGGTCTTTCATAGCATTATACCACATAGGGGCTTATGTTTTCTTGTAACCTTTTTCTTTATAATTTTATCATTTTATCTTTCATCTTTGTCATTTTGTATCTGCATTAGTCTTGGTAAGTTACCTGCCACAGCGGTATCATAGTCTTTCAATATCATGGTGCTATATAGCATAGGGTTTCTTGTGACTTTGTTGGTATGTGGCGATTGATCATGCAAATATTGTACACTTGTAACGTATCCTTGCCTGGGTTTGAGTCCGCGTCGGGCCTCGAAAGGGGGTTTGGGGGTGGTAGCCCCTAAGAAGTAGGGGTTCAGGGGCACAACCCCCCCAGAAAAATTCCCTCTTTTTTCGTACATTTGAAGTCAGTTGTTAATTTTTGTTAACCGAAAAAAGAAAAATGACATTGTAAAACCCTAATTCTAGAAGCTTCCAAAAGTCTTGTTATAAGCGGTTGGGATGTATGTTATGGGTATGGAATTCATGAGATTGTAATATTTTTTGCAATGGATGATAAAATCATTGGATGGCTGAGTTTCTGTGGATGTAGCCCATTTTAGGTGAACCATGTTAAATTTTTGTGTTGATCTCTTTTGTGTTATTATTCATTGTTATATTTGGGTTATTTAATTTGCATATAATTGTTAATGTGTATTGCTTTGATCTACCTAAATCCTAACACTTTTATGCATGACACACATCGTCACCCTGGTCTTTATACTTTAGTGCATAATTTCTAGTGCTGTAGTAAAAATCATGATTTCTCACCTAATGCAGCATAACTTGTCTTTCTACATCTTTTTGTTGTCCTATCAATTTTTAAAGTCTACCCATGTCCTTCATACTCACCTATCCTCTCAAGGGGATATCCCATCTTATCATCTCTTTCCAATCATCCATACCTTTTCTTCTTTGAAATTATGCTACTTCCTTTTGGTTGCAACATCATCTCAAAGAAAGGCAAAATACAGACACCTAGATTTGGTCTTGTCCTTATGACTTAAACCTAGGCATCATCTTGTGACATCTTCTGACACTTTCATCCTAGCCTCCTTTCATTATCTAATTAATTAAATAAATTATCTTTATTTATTTAATTAACCTTAGTCCATTTCCTAAATTAATTATATTTATTTAATTAATTTAGTCAATCCTTTAGCCACATTAATTAAATAAATTTTATTTAATTAATTAATTTGTTTCTCCCACTTTGTCCTATAATTAATTAAATAATTTTATTAATTAAGTAATTATTTTCACTCTGTTGATAACTGAGAGGGGAGGTGAATCAGTTATCTTAATTATTCCTGCTATCTAAACTTTCTTATTAATCAATGCAGCATTAATTCAAATAAGAAAAAATAACCATGAAATGGAAATACACATAACACAAAATTTTTGACATGGAAACCCTGTTAAGGTAGAAAACCACAGGGTGATTAACCCAAGAATGTATTCTCTGTTAGAAGAATAGAAATACAAAATGACACTTGCTATCTAGGGCTCACTACCCAAGCACACTGCTCACAAAAGGCCCACTACCTACAAGAGACTCACTATCTAAAATTTATAAAGAGTGTAATACAATACTTGAACTGATAAGGAGCATCTACATATGCTAGAGTTCAATTCCAGTTAGACTCAGTATACTGATCTGCTGCACTTCATCCTTTCTCTTCCTTAGTGCTGCTGTCTTTCACATACCAAACCTGCCTTACTGCTTTCACATTGCTCTTCTACTTTTCTTCGCATACTACATACAACACCACACACCTTCATATCTAAATTCATCTTGTATATATATCCGCACAAGTGATTTCATCAACTTTTTAGTCGGCATCTGGAATAGTCAATATTTTCTAGAAACTCTAATCTGTTGGCTAAATCCTTGCATACCAAGTAATGCGGATCAAGGATATACTTGTAGAAGTCATCAATCATGTCAGTCAATCATAACTTATGCCTTAATAACCTTTACCATCATCAGTAACACATCCAGAATAATGTCTAATGTTCTACCAGTCAGTTCTTCCTCTGTCCACACTGCCAATCAGGAACCTGACACTCAAGTATTCATATCTTTTTCTTCATCTATCACCGGAGTCTAAATCCTTGGAATCTATCAGTCAAGGTAGTCCTCTTGACTTCCCCAAATCCATACTTCACCAAGATACTTCCTCTGAGAGATCTGGACCTGACTGTCGGACCTTGCCACATGCTCTGTTCTTGCTTACCGGATCACAACACTCTACAATCTGCCTTCCGGTAGAGACTCGTCATGTCCTACAGATGTGTGGGTTAACCTTTGTTACCATCAATGACAACATCCATGAGTCCATATAGTGTCTCTTGCCAACAATCTCCCCCTTTGGCATTGATGGCAACACTTAGTGAAAAATGACTAAGTGTTTACACTATGCTCCCCCTTGGCTAATGCTCTATTTTTATATACATTTTTTAGAGCTCCCCCTTAGTTGGATTCCTCATTTTTCACTGCTCTTCACTCCCACTTTGACATCAATGGCAAAGGGTGGGAACCGCGCATCAAAATTTTCAAAAATTTTACTATACTTAGCCGCATATAACATACTCACATATACTGAAGAATGGCTACAAAAGTTGTCTTCAATTGGATGAATTTTGCTACCCAACTTTGCTTCATTCTATCCAAAATTGATATATGACCACCCAACAGGAATGCAAACTTATTTGCCCTTTTTAGATATGTCAGATCATTGGTCTGGGCTGTGATATGGGCTTCTTTTATGGCCTCATGCATGGACTCTAACTTAGGGATAATTATCCTTTTGAGTTCACCTAACCTGCTTATTCTATTTTTCTTTTCCTTCTCAAGCTTCTTGATTTCATTCAAGATTGCAATAGTCTGACATTCTTGATTTATTATGGAAGAGGAGAGAGGATCAAAGTTCTTGGAGAGTTTGGTCAATTTGTCCTCCTGTTCTTTCACTTTCTTCTCAATATCCAATGTTACTTTGGACCATGATAAACAAAATTTGTACATTTCCCCACCATCTTTAAGAGCATTTTCTAAGCTCTTTATCCCAATATTCATATTCCTCCTATCATTAGTTATTAACCCTTGTACCTCTGATAATCTTTTTGCCAAAAATTCCTTCCGGACCTTATCTTCTGCTGACTTCTCTAGGGAATCAAAATGTGTGCTAACACTATTGACTAGAGATTTGAGATTACGGGGTGAGGAGGCTGAGAGATCCTTTTGAAAAGATGGTATGATCTTTTCTAATACTCTGGATGCAACTTCTATTAACTCACAGTCTTCCATGTGAGACTTCAGGAGTTTTTCTTTAGCCTTTGCATTAGCAAATGAAGCTATCTTCATTGTTTATATGGGAGAAAGAGAATCAAAATTAAATGGTCCTTGTAGAAGTTCTGGTTCATCAATCTCCATTGTCTCTTTGTTCAAGAATTCTTAGACAATTTTTGTAGTGTCTCTTGCCGGAGACAAATTTTTCTTCTCTTCTGCATTCTTAGAGATGTCTCTTGGAGCTTTTTCTCCTTCTACATTCTTACCACTAGCAGTTGTGGTCTTCTATGTTGAAGTCTTCTCTCCTTCTGCAACCTTGGTACTGTCATCTTCTTTTTCCTTCACTCCTTTGGATCTAGAGTCAGTAGGGGAAACCAGAGGAGTGATATTTGTTTGTTCATAGGCCACCTCTTCCAGAGCAGAGGATTCTAAGTCCTTACCTTTCTCTTCACGTGTCTCCTTTACCTCTTCTACTACTATCTCAGTAGTTTCTTCCTTGTCCCCCATGGCAAAGGGCTCATCACTTATGTCCTCTACAATTGGAATGTTGAATCTTTTGTATGCATCCCGAAGGATCTCTTGTGTCTCTTTGGCTATTTTGTCAGTTTCACCGAGCATAAGTTGATTCATTCTAGCTTTTCTTCGGAACTCATCCTTGCAATCCTTGAAGATCATATTCATTTGCCTTGGAGTGATTGAAGGAAAGAGCTGTATGGCTATCTATTCCTGGATCTAAAGATCCTTTGCCCTAGCATTATTCTCTCTTATCTCTAATTCCTTCTCTAGGCTTTTGGGAATGAGAGATATGATTTCAATGAAAGCCTTATTATATACATTCAAATACTTAATTGTGGCTTCCTCCAGAATCTTTTTATCTACGTCATTGTATGCATCATAGAATTCTGTTATTGGTTGCAGGTTCCCATACATAGTGACTGCTTTAATTGCATCATCTAAGGACAGAGTGGGCCTTTCAACAAATTCTTCTGCCATCTCTTCCTTGTCTTCATCGGTAGAGGGTTCACTAGAAGATTTCTTTTTCTTCTTTAGTTTCTTTACCTCCTCATCTGATTCAGTTTCTTCATCATCCTTCTAGCTAACATAGAACCTTGTTACCTTTTTCTTTGTTCTCTTTTCTCCTTTTCTAGATGTCTAGACTTCCGGTTTTGATGCCTTTGAGCTTTTATCAAAGGTAGATGTAGCCCTTTTAGAGGATCTGGTCCGAGAGGGAGCATTTACTGGATCACTTTCTGTTTCTACTGCTTTCTTCTCTTTATCTAGCCTTTCCATTTTTTCTCTATTTGCGTCAAGTGCCTCCTTGGATATTCCAAATCTCTTAGCAACTTCCCTTCTCACTTTCCTTTTTGTCTCCAGTTGTTTAAGTTCCACATAAATTTTTACACTCAATTCTTCAAAGGTTCCAAACCTTTCTGCCTTAGGATCCAAGGGTTGACTAAGCATATGTTGAATATGTAGCTCAACAATTTTCTCATCCACTTCATACCCCATTGGCATGATCCACACTGTTCTTGGCTCCACTACCTCCATTAGGCAGTAATCAGTTTCTACCATAAAGCATATTGTATATTTATATTTTTCAACTAAAGATTTGAGGATTCTCTCTCTTTCTTGCGTCATGCTCTAAAAATTCTTGAAATAGCCCCAGAGAGCTGTATTCTATGCCTTGGCATCACCAAGCCCATGTATATAATTTCTGATTTGAATAGCTACTGGTCTATCATTCTGCCATACCCAGCCACTAGATCTGGGAAGCTCATTCATGTAATAAAATAATAGGCAAAGTATCAAGCCACCATACTCGAAGGAGTTCTTCTTGTCCTTCTTTATCTTTTGTAGATTTTCCAAAAGTTGGCTTAGAAGCAGTTCACACAGATCATAGTCAGCATTTTCTTTTAGCATTTGATAGGCTGTATAAACTGTAGTTCTCGGTACTGAATTTTCCCTACTAGAGTGATAAATCTTGTAACCAATTATCATGGATGTAAATTTGACATCCGGATCAGTGATATCTTCAATTGTCATAGCTCTCTTGTCAAATTTTGATCTAGTTCCATCACTTACTGTCTGTTTCTTGACAAATTTGAGAACAGGTATCCCACTGGATGAGTGCAGACTGGTTACTGCCCTAATTGCATCTTTGGTAATCTTAATTGGTCTATTCAACCATAAGAAATTGTCATGCACTCTGCTCAACACATACCAGACCCATTCATCCTTTTTGTCTCCGGTTGTCTAAGTTCCACATGAATTTTTACACTCAATTCTTCAAAGGTTCCAAACCTTTCTGCCTTGGGATCCTTGGGTTGACTAAGCATATGTTGAATATGTAGCTCAACAATTTTCTCATCCACTTCATACCCCATTGGCATGATCCACACTGTTCTTGGCTCCACTGCCTCCATTAGGCACTGATCAGTTTCTACCATAAAGTATATTGTATCTTTATATTTTTTCAACTAAAGATTTGGGGATTCTCTCTCTTGCTTGCATCATGCTCTAAAAATTCTTGAAATAGCCCCAGAGAGCTGTATTTTGTGCCTTGGCATCACCAAGCCCATGTATATAATCTCTGATTTGAATAGCTACTGGTCTATCATTCTGCCATACCCAGCCACTAGATCCAAGAATCTCATTCATGTAATAAAAGAATAGGCAGAGTATCAACCCACCATACTTGAAGGAGTTCTTCTTGTCCTTCTTTATCTTTTGTAGATTTTCCAAAAGTTGGCTTAGAAGCAGTTCACACAGATCATAGTCAGCATTTTCTTTTAGCATTTGCTAGGCTATATAAACTATAGTTCCCGGTACTGAATTTTCCCTACTAGAGTGATAAATCTTGTAACCAATTATCATAGATGCAAATTTGACATCCGGATCGGTGATATCTTCAATTGCCATAGCTCTCTTGTGAAATTTTGATCTAGTTGCATCACTTACTATCTGATTCTTGATAGATTTGAGAACAGGTACCCCACTAGATGAGTGCAGCCCGGTTACTGCTCTAATTGCATCTTTGGTGATCTTAAATGGTCTATTCAACCATAAGAAATTGTCATGCACTCTGCTCAACACATACCAGACCCATTCATCCTCTTGAAAATAGGGGAAATGAATGCACTATGCAAAATGCTTATCCCAGATGGCTTTATACTGAGATTTGATCTCAAAAGAGTCATCTATTAACTACTTGTGATAGATATCCATTAAATTTGATTCCCCAAATTCTTCAATGCTTGCATGAATGTAAACCCTAACATCTTCTACATGTAAAACCCCATGCGAAATGCTTGAAAAAGCACCTAGGGGATCAACTTCTAGGGGTTTATATGGATGCTTCTTAAATTTAGGGTGTGGCCTATCAGAAATATTCACCACATTTGGAGTACTCATCTTTCAACGATTTGCAAAGGGATATTAAGAATGGAAAATACCTTTTATACTTCTAGGTTTCATGGAGTGAGCTGAATCAATTGCTGGATGAATCAGATTCTGTGCATGGTCTTTGATGGGCTTGAGGAATTCCTGTTGCAGAGCTTCTTTTCATTTCTTCTTGAATGCAGAATGAACAAATGCTTAATGAGAAAACCCTTATATTGCTCCGCAAACCCTAATATCAAGTTGCAATAAATTCTCAACTTAGGTTATTTCAGTTTGCCTTGTTTTCTTCATTCCGAAGGAAGTCTTTTCTGGATTACTAAGATACGCTTGGAGTGAATCTTTACTGAACATCAGCAACCCATCTATCCTTCTCCAATCATTCCATTTAACTGCAGATCACAATATCTTTATCTGAAACATGTCGGATCTGACAACAACTTGATCTTACCAGAGGACTTGATGAACTGGATCAATTTTGGTGAGTTAACTTGTTCTAAACTTCTTGCGGATCTTCCAAAAAAAAATTTTTAATCATAATTTACTTAGATGTTTCCCTGAGAACCCCTTCATCTACAATTCTCCTTGTGCCAATTCTGGCACCAATTGACTGGTTGGGGGCAAAAGGTTTTCTTTGTGTCTCCCCCTGAGCCAGAGCTCACTTTTTAATTTCTAGAAGGAATATCAGCACCAGAGTCTGGTGCGGATCCATCCCCTACATTCTCTATACTTTTCTTCACCCAAATCTTGTTCATCTCACTTTGAACTTCATCTGCATTCACTTTTTATTTTCCCTTGTCTTGATTATGATTATGATGTACTGGACCTCTTTTGTCCTAATTCTTGCTTCTACAGAATTTGGCAATATGACCGGATCTATTGCAAATTTGGCAAACAACATTTCTTTGCATATTTGATTGATATCCTCTTGATCTGCATTGATTAGCCATGTGACCCATTCTATTGCATGCAAAGCATCTACCATTGAATGAATTGTTCATCTGCATATTTCTGCATTCATGAGATTTGTGACCATACCTTTTGTAGTTGAAACACTATCCAGAGAAGGATGTATTAGTCTGATTCATTCTCTTTCTATACTGATTAGCTCTATGACCAAAGTTATTCTAGTTGTGGCAGTATTCATTGAAGGATGGATATCTTTGAGCATTAGGCTATCTTACTGGAGGTCTTCTAGGCATGTTCCTTGTATTTTCTGATCCAAAATTCATCTGACTGGATCCGAAGCTTTCTCCTTTCTCATATCCCAAACCACACTTGTTATCTACCCTCTTTTGACTTTCAAGAAGAACTTCAACTTGAGCAAAACTTATCTTGAATATTTCTTTATATTCATTTGTTGTTTGAAGATCCCTTTTAAGAGAGATAATTTGATCCTCATGTTTTTCTTCATTATCTTTAGCATCTTCGAGATCAGATTCAAGGTGTCTGATTATTCTATCCATCTTGTGGTAGTCTTCTAATTTCTCCTTAAGACATTGTCTTAGATCATCTTCAGTTTTTCTTTTCTCTTCAATTTCTTGGGTAAACTTCATAACTCCTGATTCCATCTCATGTCTTATCATAATGATCTCTTTTGATAACTTTTCACACAACTTGGTTTTCTCCTTCATATCTCCATTTGTATCATTAGTTTCACCTTGACTTGCCAGTTGCTGAAGGTGCTCTTTTCTCTTTTTCATAGAGAGACTTAGTTTCCCTTTTAGTTCATTTATGAAATCATCAGCCTGTTTGAGTCTTTCCTTCAATTCATTGACTTCAAAATTTGACTACTCAAGATCATCTAGGGCAGACTTAAGTTGCTCCCTCATACCATACACATCCATTTGAATTCCCAGATCTTCCTAAAGCTGTTAGGCTCTATTGGTAGGAACTTGGCTCTGATGCCAATTGTTGATAACTGAGAGGGGGGTGAATCAGTTATCTTAATTATTTCTCCTTTTTGAACTTTCTTATTAATCAATGCAGCATTAACTCAAATAAGTAAACATAACCATGAAATGGAAATACACATAACACAATATTTTTGACATGGAAACCCTGTTAAGCGAGAAAACCACGGGGTGATTAACCCAAGAATATATTCTCTATTAGAAGAATAGAAATACAAAATGGCACTTGCCAATTAGGGCTCACTGCCTGAGCACACTGCTCACAAAAGGCCCACTGCCTACAAGAGACTCACTGTCTATAATTTATAAAGAGTGTAATACAATAATTGAACTGATATAGAGCATCTACGTATGCTGGAGTTCAGTTCCGGTTAGACTCAGTATACTGATCTACTGCACTTCATCCTTTCTCTTCCTTAGTGCTGCTGTCTTTCACATACCGAACCTACCTTACTGCTTTCACACTGCTCTTCTGCTTTTCTTCGCATACTGCATACAACACCACACACCTTCATATCTAAATTCATCTTGTATATATATCCACACAAGTGATTTCATCACTTTTTTAGTCAGCATCTGGAATAGTCAATATTTTCCACAAACTCTAATTTGTCAGCTGAATCCTTGCATACCAAGTAATGCGGATCAAGGATATACTTATAGAAGTCCAATCATGTTGGTCAATAATAACTTATGCCTTAATAACCTTTACCATCATCAGTAACACATCCAGAATAATGTCTGATGTTCTACCAGTCAGTTCTTCCTCTGTCTACACTGCCAATTAGGAACCTGACACTCAAATATTCATATCTTTTTCTTCATCTATCACCGGAGGCTAAATCCTTGGAATCTATCAGTCAAGGTAGTCCTCTTGACTTCCCCAAATCTATACTTCACCAAGATACTTCCTCTAAGAGATCTGGAACTGACTGTTGAACCTCGCCAGATGCTCTGTTCTTGCTTACTGGATCACAACACTCTGCAATCTACCTTCCGGTAGAGACTCATCATGTCCTGTGGATGTGTGGGTTAACCTTTGTTTCCATCAATGACAACATTCATGAGTCCATATAGTGTCTCTTTCCAACAATCTCCCCCTTTGGCATTGATGGTAACACTTAGTGAAAAATGACTAAGTGTTTACACTATGCTCCCCCTTAGCTGATGCTCTATTTTTATATACATTTTTTAGAGCTCCCCCTTAGTTGGATTCCTCATTTTTCACTATTCTTCACTCCCCCTTTGACATAAATGGTAAAGGGTGGGAACCATGCATAAAAATTTTCAAAAATTTAACTATACTTAGCCGCATATAACATACTCACATATACTGAAGAATGTCTGCAAAAGTTGTCTTCAATTGGACGAATTCTGCTACCCAACTTTGCTTCATTCTATAAAAAATTGATATATGACCTCTCAATAGGAATGCAAACGCATCTACCCTTTTTAGATCTATCAGATCACTAGTCCAAGCTATGATCTGAGCTTCTTTTATGGCCTCATGCATGGCCTCTAATTTAGGGATAATTATCCCTCTGAGTTCACCTAACCTGCTTATTCTATTTTTCTTTTCCTTCTCAAGCTTCTTGATTTCATTCAAGACTGCAATAGTCTGACATTCTTGATTTATTATGGAAGAGCAAAGAGGATCAAAGTTCTTGGAGAGTTTGGTCAATTTGTCCTCCTGTTCTTTCACTTTCTTCTCAATATCCAATGTTACTTTGGACCATGATAAACAAAATTTGTACATTTCCCCACCATCTTTAAGAGCATTTTCTAAGCTCTTTATCCCAATATTAATATTCCTCCTATCATTAGTTATTAACCCTTGTACCTCTGATAATCTTTTTGCCAAAAATTCCTTCCAGACCTTATCTTCTGCTGACTTCTCTAGTGAATCAAAATGTGTGCTAACACTATTGACTAGAGATTTGAGATTACCGGATGAGGAGGCTGAGAGATCCTTTTGAAAAGATGGCATGATCTTTTCTAATACTCCGGATGCAACTTCTATTAACTCACAATCTTCCATGTGAGACTTTAGGAGTTTTTCTTTAGCCTTTGCATTAGCAAATGAAGCTATCTTCATTGTTTGTACTGGAGAAAGAGAATCAAAATTAAATGGTCCTTGTAGAAGTTCTAGTTCATCAATCTCCATTGTCTCTTTGTTCAAGAATTCTTGGACAGTTTTTGTAGTGTCTCTTGCCGGAGATAGATTTTTCTTCTCTTCTGCATTCTTAGAGATGTCTCTTGGAGCTTTTTCTCCTTCTACATTCTTACCACTAGCAGTTGTGGTCTTCTCTGTTGAAGTCTTCTCTCCTTCTGCAACCTTGGTACTGTCATCTTCTTTTTCCTTCACTCCTTTTTCTTTATCCTCTATTCTTTCTTCTCCTTTGGATCCGAAGTCAGCAGGGGTAACCAGAGAGTGATGTTTGTTTGTTCATAGGCCACCTCTTCTAGAGTAGAGGATTCTAAGTCCTTACCTTTCTCTTCACCTGTCTCCTTTACCTCTTCTACTACTGTCTCAGTAGTTTCTTCCTTGTCCCCCATGACAGAGGGCTCATCACTTATGTCCTCTACAATTGGAATGTTGAATCTTTTGTATGCATCCCAGAGGATCTCTTCTGTCTCTTTGGCTATTTTGTCAGTTTCACCGAGCATAAGTTGATTCACTCTAGCTTTTCTCTGGAACTCATCCTTGCAATCCTTGAAGATCATATTCATTTGCCTTGGAGTGATTGAAGGAAAGAGCTGTATGGTTATCTATTCCCGGATCTTAAGATCCTTTTCCCTAGCATTATTCTTTCTTATCTCTAATTCCTTCTCTAGGATTTTGGGAATGAGAGATATGATTTCAATGAAAGCCTTATTATACACATTCAAATACTTAACTGTGGCTTCCTCTAGAATCTTTTTATCTGCATCATTGGACACATCATAGAATTTTGTTATTGGTTGTAGGTTCCCATACATAGTGACTGCTTTAACTACATCATCTAAGGACAGAGTGGGCCTTTCAATGAATTCTTCTGCCATCTCTTCCTTGTCTTCACCTATAGCGGGTTCACCGGAAGATTTCTTTTTCTTCTTTAGTTTCTTTACCTCCTCATCTAATTCAGTTTCTTCATCATCCTTCTGGCTAACATAGGACCTTGTTGCCTTTTTCTTTGTTCTCTTTTCTCCTTTTATGGATGTCTGGACTTCCAGTTTTGATGCCTTTGATCTTTTATCAGAGGTAGATGCAGCCCTTTTAGAGGATCTAGTCCGAGAGGGAGCTTTTACCAGATCACTTTCTTTTTCTGCTTCTTTCTTCTCTTTCTCTTCCCTTTCCATTTTTTCTCTATTTGCATCAAGTGCCTCCTTGGATATTCCAAATCTCTTAGCAACTTCTTCAACTTCCCTTCACACTTTCCTTTTTGTCTCCGGTTGTCTAAGTTCCACATGAATTTTTACACTCAATTCTTCAAAGGTTACAAACCTTTCTGCCTTGGGATCCTTGGGTTGACTAAGCATATGTTGAATATGTAGCTCAACAATTTTCTCATCCACTTCATACCCCATTGGCATGATCCACACTGTTCTTGGCTCCACTACCTCCATTAGGCACTGATCAGTTTCTACCATAAAGTATATTGTATCTTTATATTTTTCAACTAAAGATTTGGGGATTCTCTCTCTTGCTTACATCATGCTCTAAAAATTCTTGAAATAGCCCCAGAGAGCTGTATTTTGTGCCTTGGCATCACCAAGCCCATGTATATAATCTCTGATTTGAATAGCTACTGGTCTATCATTCTGCCATACCCAACCACTAGATCCGAGAATCTCATTCATGTAATAAAAGAATAGGCAGAGTATCAACCCACCATACTTGAAGGAGTTCTTCTTGTCCTTCTTTATCTTTTGTAGATTTTCCAAAAGTTGGCTTAGAAGCAGTTCACACAGATCATAGTCAGCATTTTCTTTTAGCATTTGATAGGCTATATAAACTATAGTTCCCGGTACTGAATTTTCCCTACTAGAGTGATAAATCTTGTAACCAATTATCATAGATGCAAATTTGACATCCGGATCGGTGATATCTTCAATTGCCATAGCTCTCTTGTGAAATTTTGATCCGGTTGCATCACTTACTGTCTGATTCTTGATAGATTTGAGAACAGGTACCCCACTAGACGAGTGCAGCCCAGTTACTGCTCTAATTGCATCTTTGGTGATCTTAAATGGTCTATTCAACCATAAGAAATTGTCATGCACTCTGCTCAACACATACCAGACCCATTCATCCTCTTGAAAATAGGGGAAATGAATGCACTATGCAAAATGCTTATCCTGGATGGATTTATACTAAGCTTTGATCTCAAAAGAATCATCTATTAACTACTTGTGTTAGATATCCATTAACTTTGATTCCCCAAATTCTTCAATGCTTGCATGAATGTAAACCCTAACATCTTCTACATGCAAAACCCCATGCGGAATGCTTGAAAAAGCACCTAGGGGATCAACTTCTAGGGATTTATATGGATGCTTCTTAAATTTAGGGCATGACCTATCAGAAATATTCACCACATTTGGAGTATTCATCTTTCAAAGATTTGCAGAGGGATATTAAGAATGGAAAATAGCTTTTACGCTTCTAGGTTTCACAAAGTGAGCCAAATCAATTGCTGGATGAATCAGATTCTGTGGATGGTCTTTGATGGGCTTGAGGAATTCCTATTGTAGAGCTTCTTTTCATTTCTTCTTGAATGCAGAATGAACAAATGCTTAATGAGAATACCCTTATATTGCTCCGCAAACCCTAATATCAATAAATGCTCAACTTATGTTATTTTAGTTTGCCTTGTTTTCTTCATTCTAAAGGAAGTCTTTTCTAGATTACTAAGATACGCTTGGAGTGAATCTTTACTGAACATCAACAATCCATCTATCCTTCTCCAATCATTCCATTTAACCGCAAATCACAATATCTTTATCTAAAACATGTCGGATCTGACAACAACCTGATCTTACCGGAGGACTTGATGAACCGGATCAATTTTGGTGAGTTAACTTGTTCTAAACTTCTTACGGATCTTCCAAAAAAAAAATTTAATCATAATTTACTTAGATGTTTTCCTGAGAACCCCTTCATCTACAATTCTCCTTGTGCCAATTCTAGCACCAATTGATTGGCTGGGGAAAAAGGTTTTCTTTGTGTCTCCCCCTGAGCCAGAGCTCACTTTTTAATTTTTGGAAGGAATATTAGCACCAGAGTCTGGTGCGGATCCATCCCCTACATTCTCTATACTTTTCTTCACCCAAATCTTGTTCATCTCACTTTGAACTTCATCCACATTCACTTTTTGTTTTCCCTTGTCTTGATTATGATTATGATGTACCGGACCTCTTTTGTCCTAATTCTTGCTTCTACAAAATTTGGCAATATGACCGGATCTATTGCAAATTTGGAAAACAACATTTCTTTACATATTTGATTGATATCCTCTTGATCTGCATTGATTAGCCATGTGACCCATTCTATTGCATGCAAAGCATCTATCATTGAATGAATTGTTCATCTGCATATTTCTACACTCATGAGATTTGTGACCATACCTTTTGCAGTTGAAACACTGTCCAGAGAAGGATGTATTAGTCTAACTCATTCTCTTTTTGCACTGATTAGCTCTATGACCAAAGTTATTGTAGTTGTGGTAGCATCCATTGAAGGATGGATATCTTTGAGCATTAGGCTATCTTACCGGAGGTCTTCTAGGCCTATTCCTTGGATTTTCTGATCCAAAATTCTTTTGACCAGATCGTGAGCTTTCTCCTTTCTCATATCCCAAACCACACTTGTCATCTACCCTCTTTTGACTTTCAAGAAGAAATTCAAGTTGAACAAAACATATCTTGAATTTTTCTTTATATTCATTTGCTGTTTGAAGATCCCTTTTAAGAGAGACAATTTGATCCTCAAGTTTTTCTTCATTATCTTTAGCATCTTCGAGATCAGATTCAAGGTGTCTGATTATTCTATCCATCTTGTGGTAGTATTCTAATTACTCCTTGAGAGATTGTCTTAGATCATCTTCAGTTTTTCTTTTCTCTTCAATTTCTTGGGTAAACTTCATAACTCCTGATTCCATCTCATGTCTTATCATAATGATCTCTTTTGATAACTTTTCACACAACTTGGTTTTCTCCTTCAGATCTACATTTGTATCATTGGTTTCACCTTGACTTGCCAATTACTGAAGGTGCTCTTTTCTCTTTTTCATAGAGAGACTTAGTTTCCCTTTTAGTTCATTTATGAAATCATCAGCCTGTTTGAGTCTTTCCTTCAATTCATTGACTTTAGAATTTGACTACTCAAGATCATCTAGGGCAGACTTAAGTTGCTCCCTCATACCATACACATTCATTTGAATTCCTAGATCTTCCTCAAGTTGTTAGGCTCTGTTGGGAGGAACTTGGCTCTGATACCAATTATTGATAACTGAGAGGGGGGGTGAATTAGTTATCTTAATTATTTCTTCTTTCTAAACTTTCTTATTAATAATGCAACATTAATTCAAATAAGCAAACATAACCATGAAATGGAAATACACATAACACAATATTTTTAACGTGGAAACCCTGTTAAGGGAGAAAACCACGGGGTGATTAACCCAAGAATATATTCTCTATTAAAAGAATAGAAATACAAAATGGCACTTGCCAATTAGGGCTCATTGCCCGAGCACACTACTCACAAAAGGCCTGCTGCCTACAAAAGACTCACTGTCTACAATTTATAAAGAGTGTAATACAATACTTGAACTAATAAGGAGCATCTACGTATGCTGGAGTTTAGTTCTAATTAGACTCAGTATACTGATCTGCTGCATTTCATCCTTTCTCTTCCTTAGTGCTGCTATCTTTCACATACCGAACCTGCCTTACTACTTTCACACTACTCTTCTACTTTTCTTCGCATACTACATACAACACCACACACCTTCATATCTAAATTCATCTTGTATATATATCTGCACAAGTGATTTCATCACCTTTTTAGTTGGCATTCAGAATAGTCAATATTTTCCACAAACTCTGATATGTCAGCTGAATCCTTGCATACCAAGTAATGTGGATCAAGGATATACTTGTAGAAGTCATCAATCATGTCGGCCAATCATAACGTATGCCTTAATAACCTTTACCATCATCAGTAACACATTCGCAATAATGTCTGATGTTCTGCCAGTCAGTTCTTCCTCTGTCCACACTGCCATTCAAGAACCTAACACTCAAGTATTCATATCTTTTTCTTCATCTATCACCAGAGGCTAAATCCTTGGAATCTATCAGTCAAGGTAGTCCTCTTAACTTCCCTAAATCTGCACTTCACCAAGATACTTCCTCTGAGAGATCCAGACCTGACCATTGGACCTCACCACATACTCTGTTCTTACTTACCGGATCACAACACTCTACAATCTGCCTTCCGGTAGAGACTCATCATGTCCTGCAGATGTGTGGGTTAACCTTTGTTGCCATGAATGACAACATTCATGAGTCCATTTAGTGTCTCTTGCCAACACACTTAACCTAATCCTTATACACTTATATCTACATGAGTGTTAGCCGACCTCATCCAAATAGGTCATATCCTTCCCACATCTAAGATCATATAAATATCACTATCAATCAATTCATTTTCTCCTAGTGCACCTATCTATATTTCTCCTATCTGAATTGAGTATTGTTATGATGCTAGTGTGATAAATCAACATTTATACATCAAATATCATTATCAAGCATCATTGCAGTACATCCATCATTTGCCATGCTGCATCAAGGGCTATTGTGGTAACATTGTTTTGTTATTTTTCATTTGATTTCTTTAGTCATTTGATCATTCATTTGAGGTGATGTAGGTATGAAATAGAAGATTTCATTGTGCATAGTTTCCATTGTATATTTCATATTTTCTACATCATACAAGTTTAGCAATAATTAAGTTTTCATAACAAAATACAACATTAATATCTAAATTCCTAGATGACATCATGAAGTTAATGATATCCCATCTAAAATAAATATACATACATCTTCATAACATGTTAAGTAACCCTTACAACTTACTAAGAATGTCAATACATTTTTCCTTAATGTGTGTTTATTCCATTTGTATGAATCCATAAGATTATTCATTATATTATTCTATGGGACAAAGTCTTTATAGTGCTACAAGGTATCCCCATAGTATCTATATAAAAATTATATACAACATACTAATACAAAATGATGTATTCTTTTCATTATAACCTCACATGGCAATCCAAGAATGAAATGAGCACAATATACCAATGTAGGAATAGTGATTATTCCCAAAATACAACACTCACACCTTTTTGTACTATAGAAATATAACAACATGCTTCCTATCATAGATTTTATGTTACATGTATTACATAACTTAGACATGACACACATACAAGTAATGTAGAGATCACACTAGATTAGGTTAGACCATGGAGTCTTAAATGTTAATTATAATTACCCATAAAACCTCTTAAACCCATATAGCATAGTAGGTACGTGAAAAATAAATATGACCATATTCATTATGTAACAATTTTCTTGCACTTTTCAAGACTCTAGCTAGTAGAAGACCATCTCAAGATAAAATGGTAGTCTATAATGGTGCAAAATAATTGCATTCATGGACCGACACCTAGCCCCTACCAAAGTAATGCATAGACATCACCAATAGGACTAGAATAATGATAAAGTTATGATTGGGGAAACCAAAGGGAACCTTAAGAATAAGCATGGTACCCTAGGGTTTGATGCCCATCAAGGGGTGGACTTAAAATATGTATACTATTTAAGCACCATGAATGGTCAACATTAATGCTTCTACCCTTATAGTGTATGAAACCTACAAATTTCAAGGATATAACCATCACACTCAACAAAGAATAAACACCTTCTCAAATCAAGATCAAACAATTATAGAAGATATGTTTAGGAATGCAAAATAGTATCCATTTCCCAAAAAGAGAACACAAGAGATAGAAACTATTTTTTTAAGTCTAGCCATAAAGACCTAAATAAAACTTATAAGAGTTTTAGTATGAGCTCAACTATCATGTGGTAACCAAGGTTTTAAACAATCTTCAACAAAGACTCCCTAGAAAACCTCTTTAAGGTCATGCAATTCAAAACAAGAGATGTATAGACACTATATCTAATAGGTTTATGTCATACATTCATATCTCAAATAGCCAATCTTAAATATTAACATATTAGTCTTCCAAATTAAACTCAAAAAGATAAAATAGTGATGATTGACAAAGAGTTTCCAATTTCAAATCAAGTCTAGCACTATATACTACCAAATAGAGAAGGCTTGTTACCTCTTACCAGTGGTATGCTAATGGAGAAAATCAATGCAACTATAGGAAGTGTACAACCTCTACACAAAATACAATTATTGTCGTATATTTTGACCAAAACATAGTCCTCTTTATTTAAAAAATACACAAGACAAATTTGCAAAGGGATAACTCCACCACACAAGCACCATGTGGGATAATGACACCCAATCAAAGAGAGCTCCCAAAACCATATTTCTCAAAGTATATCCCTTGAAGTTATCTCTCTCTTTCTCAACCATACTCAACAAAAGAAGCCTAAAAGATAGTATATGGAAGTAAAATCCCTTCATAAAACATAGGCCATGATTTTCACCATGCATTTGGACTCAATGATATAAAATCCACTTTTAACAACATGAAAACAACAACAATGACCAAAAATAGAATTCTAACAATAAGAGACTTCCAAACTTACAAAATAAGATGCATTCTCTTCGAGTCATTTAATGTTGCTACCTATCACATTAAATTATCAAAGGCGTGTACTACCTAGTCTTATCAAGCTTCTTGCCAATACAACATGGAAACAATTTAAAAATTAGGTCCAAGGCTTAATTCACAAATAATAAACCTTTGAAATATAAACTATAGTAATTAATACTAAGGCATACAAACAAAGTCATATAGTAACCCTTTTTATAAATATGAACATAACCATAATGCATAAACATAAGACCATTTTGAAACCAAAGGGGTAAATCCTTTATCCTTAGATGAAAACATAACACATTACCATATATCATCATAGCAAAACAATAGTGACCCAATAGAAGATCAACAAACTAGCAAAGGTAAAATTGATATTCATAAGGTCAAAACTATTTATTTTCCAATGGGGAATCCATAGAAAACCCATATGTTAGTGCCACTATAATAAAAACGACTATCCAATACATGTACTCTTCAACACCAAAAAATATATCACAAATATCTACACTTATCAATTGAAACTGATATTCAACATATTGAAATACATATATTATAATTTATTTCATGAGACTAGACAACATAAATAAAATATATGACTAATTATCTTAGTTCAAGATAACTCCACAACCAACCTTTGAGGTCAATCTAGAAAAATATAAATTCCAATAATAGAAACTATAATGTTATTACAAGAAAAATCCTAAAAATGGGGTTATGACAAAAGAATAAATCAAGGTAGACCAATGATTCCAAATAGGGGAGATATGGTCTCCACTCTATAGTATTGATCAAGTACTTGTACCCACCACCTAGACATTAAAAAATGAAAAATTACTACAAGAAGGAAAGATATAGTTCACTCTCAAATTTATTAGTTTGAACACAAAAAGCGAAGCATACGAGTTATTTTAGATCAATTAATTGACTTCAATTCCAAGTATATATGTTTTGATGTCAATAAATGAGATCAAGCTCTATCATTTCTAACATCATAACTTAGAATAATTTTTTTTGTCAATATATTAATTAATGCAATTAGTTCCTTTACAAATACACATAATTCTTATAAAGGAAGAAATGGTCAAACAAAGAATCATTCCAAACACCTTGAATAGATTAAAAAAACCTTCTCAACACCAAAAATTGAGTTAAAGCATCATAAGAGATTTCTAACAATGTAGAGAAATTAGTTACAACCTACATATGGCAGTGGTAATTACACATCAGAGCTATACACAAACATTTTCCTAAGAAGAACATTGAAATTCATTGTAGGAAATAGAACCAGAAAAAGTCATTCAAAAGTTCCTTTCCTAGGATGCTTTTGTAACTACCTAAATGCTACTACAATTCTAGTAAAATCTCATTAAAATTATATTTTATGAAGATGAAAATTTACACAAGGGTGTCTAACATATTTTCCTAGCTTTCCAAATTGAACCACAACAATATCGAGTTCTCTATAGTAAAAACACCCACTACAACAATAAGACATAGTGACACTTCTATGTTTCCCAAGGCTCTAATTCACTGAAGAATGGCATTAAACCTACAATTAAGATTAAAAATTATAGGGGATTCTTATGGAAATTCCATATAGCATGATGAATCACAAAGGCAATAACCATGAAGTTTTGACCCTTATAATTGTTAAATGACAACATTCAAACTTAAACCATATTTCCTTCTTCCAATAAACATCAAGGAATCCATTTCCATTTTAATTTTTCAAATATTTCAATGCTTCATGATTTGTATACAACACAAACCCTTTATACAACAAGAACTATATCCACTTCTTCAATGCCTAAATTATGGCATAAAATTCCTTCTCATAAAAATACCTTTTCCTTCACATTGTTCAACTTCATACAAAAATATGCCATTAGTTTTCCTTCTTGGACCAATAATGCTTCAATTTTGGTAGCACTAGCATCAAAATCAACCTAAAATATCATATCAAAGTACAACAATACTAACACTAGTTGATTAAAAACCTTCTCCTTCAATAATTCAAATATTATGTTTATTTTATGTGCAGTCAAGAATTATTTTCTATCTTGTCTTATTGTTTTAGTTATTAATGAACATATATCACTATAATTTCTTATGAAATTTTTGTAGAAACTATCCAATCCAAGGAAACTTATTACGATTGAAATGTTCTCTAGTGTAGGCCAATCAACAATTTTTTTCACTTTTTTTACTCTATATTCAAAACCTTTTGCTAAAATTACAAATCCCAAATATACTAATTCTTCCTTCATGAAACTACATTTATTGATATTGATCAACAATATCTCTTCTCTTGATCTTAGAAGCAATACTTTGAAATCATCAAAATTCCCTTCATTTGTCATAGAAAAATCAAAATATCAGCCAAACATTCAATCACAAACATACCAAAATATTTCTTCAATAACTCAATGTTAACCTTATAAATGTGTTTGGTATGTTAGTGAACCTAGATATCATAACCAACCATTCAAAAAATCCTCATTTTATCTTTAATGTTATCATCTACACATCTCCTCTTATTTAATATGATAATGACCACATTTGAAATCTATCTTGCTGAAATAATTTACTCCACATAAACAATCCATCAAATCCGAACCATCTTTGGCAATGTAAATCTACATGTTCCTATGATCTTATTGATTTCTCTAGATTTTGTACACAATTTCAGTTCTCCTCATTTCTTTGGTGCTAGTAATATCAATGCTATCCATGGACTCAAACTCTCCTTGATAAAAACATATTCTCACAGTTATGTACTTGTCTATTCAACTCTTTATTTCTATGCAACCTCATTTGACATTCTTTCTACTAGAATCAAATACATATGACTACTGATATTCCTAAATGGTGGTAATTCATCTAGCATATTGCATCATATTGTATCACTATATTTTGTCAAAAAATCTAATCTATTTATCTCTATCTCTTTACTCTCATCTATGCTACCATATACTCAACAAATCAATACAAAAATATAACTTCTCATGCTTCAAGCTATTTAAAATAATTCACCGCCCACTAAAAAAAATTAAACATAATTACACACCTTTTTCCCTTAATTTTAGTGGATTCAAAATATGTTTCTCATCATTCTCCATCATGATGTAAGTATTATCTCCATTTGTTATGTATATATTTCCTATCATACTACCATGGTCTTCGTAACAACAAATTAAATATACCCATCAACATAACATCACATAGTACTTCCCCATGATATGTTCATATCTTGCATTAAACTAGATTACATAGTTTCTTTTCCCTTAATTTTAGTGGATTCAAAATATGTTTCTCATCATTCTCCATCATGATGTAAGTATTATCTCCATTTGTTATGTATATATTTCCTATCATACTACCTTGGTCTCCCTAACAACAAATGAAATACACCCATCAATGTAACATCACATAGTACTTTCCCCATGATATGTTCATATCTTGGACTTAACTAGATATTGTTCACCTACCTACAACTTGTGTTCTTTCTAAAACCACAAAATTCTATATGGATTAAGATGTTCTAATCCTTTCAACATCAACTTATCAACCATTTAATTTGAAACTACATTATTTTTTCTACCACTATAAATTACAACTTTACTAAACACTTAGCTTCAATATTACATATTTCCCTAAGCAAATTTCTCATTTGTACTAGTTCATCTCTATCCATACCATGAGGTTTCAATACAACTCTTCTAATTATCAATGACTCACCTTTTCCTAGTTAATCTACTCAGTTTTATAATCCACATGATTGTTCATTAGAATGTACACCTATTGTGCTTCCTTTTGATCTTCTACTATTATTTTCTTGGGTTTGCAAACAATTAAATGCCCCATGTCCTTATAATCCATAGTTGAAACACGTTTCTTTGAATCATTTTCTAGTATCTCTACCATATCTCCCTACACCTTTCTAATATCCATAAGTTATATTATTTCAATATGAACTACAACTTCCTTATGCCTCAATATGATGAGGGTATACTTCACCCAACACACTCACAACAACAAATTATAAGTTTATAACTAATGAGAACATGAACTCATGGGGAAAACATAGTGATGTATGTGGGGAAAACCCTTTTAGGAGAAATACCCACACTCCAAAAGTAGCTCAATATATTATTCAGAAATCTCAACAAGATTACATTATAATTGTAGAACAAGATTTCACAAGAGTATCACCAACCAAAAATCTGGAGGCAACTCAACATCTATAATACACTCACACACAAGCTCCATCTCAAGCACCTGATATATAGGAGATACAATAAGGAAACCACCAACAGTAATTACAAAACCATGAGCTAAAACTATCCAAAAGTGGTGCCCAAATTATCTCCAATAAAAGATGCATTATGATGTGTCAAAAAACACATCAGCACATGTAACTTCCCCTTATAGCTCTTTTTCTATTTCCAACACATTTTTACTTTTTTCTAATATGGGAGACCCAACTTTCAAAGGCCATAACTTTTAATCTAGGAGGTTGATTAGTGAACCGTTTGATGCATTGGAAAGCTCGTGAAGAAATCTATGCAACTATAACCCACTTCACTAGTTATGGAAACTTTCAGGGCCAAAAATAACCCTCTAAATGCCTCAAAAAAGAATTCAAAACTTTTCTAAGTATTTCAAAAATTGGAAACTATAATATCTTGACATACAAACATGACCTTGGGTCAAAACTCACCTAGAATGTTCTTTTGGTAATTTCATAGCTTTGGGGAAACTTTCAGGCTCATATGTGCTCAAATGCAAACTTACTAAAAATAGAAATGCTACTATTTATAGCATTACTGGAAACTTTGGATGGTCTCCATCATTCTCCAAAACTAAAATTGAAAGGAAATAAAACAAAAATATGTTTTTTGGGTGATGCAAGATTGCTCTTACATCTTTGGTGCTCCTGCATCAAACACCTAGGGTTGTTTGAGAAGTGACCTTATCACATCTCTAATGTTTGAGGAAAACCAATGTAGTCAACCTTTGCTTTGGGTAACCATGATGAATATTCAACATGCCTCCCTCTCCATTTGACCAAGTATTCTTCATACTACCTATTTCTTGTGCTCCTTCCTACATGGCTATCCAGAATTTCTTCAATGTCTTCCCTCTCTAGAATAGGCGCTGGGATATGCTACTATCCTTTTGCTTGTCCATATTTTATATGTCCTTCATGATATTTTATCAAATCAGCAATATTGAACATAGGTGAAATATTGATCCCATTCGACAACTCAACTTCATAGGATTCTTTGATTTATGCTTCTTTAAAATTTTACAAGGTCCAAATTTGTTCATCTTCAGTTTATTATATATTCCTATGGGAAATCTCTCTTTTCTAAGATGAACCATTACCTCTTTTCCAACATTGAATTCTTTGAATCTTCTTTTCTAAACTACCATACTAATTATTAATTTTATGGATATGCTTTCTTACCTCCTCATGTAGTTCTTTCATGTGTTCTAAAAAAACTTTTGCATTTGGTCTTGTCTTCTCCTCCTTATCCATCCTCCTCAACTCTGAAACATTTTTGGGACTACTTCCATATACAATCTAGAATGGTGATTTTCATGTACTCCTATTAACTAAGTTGTTGCATGCAAACTCAGTCTATGGAAAAATCAAGTCCCATCCCTTTGGCTTTTCTCCTACCAAACATCTCAAAAGGTTGCCCAAACTTCTAATTGACCATCAGTTTTTGGATGATGTGCAGAACTGAACTTCAAATCTGTCTTCAACTTCTTCCACAATGTCCTCCAAAAATATCCAACAAATTTTGTATCTCTCTCTGAAACTATACTCTTTGGTACAAACCATGCAATCTAACCACTTCCTTGAAAGATATCTCTACAATATGAATTGTATCAATTATCTTTTGGCAAGGAAAGAAATGTGCCATCTTGGAAAAATTATCAACAACCACAAATTTAGAATCATGACCTCTCTGAGTCCTTGGAAAAACAAGTACAAAATCCATGATAATGTCTTTCAATGGTCTTTTAGGTACAGGTAAAGGAAGATATGAACTAGTATTTTGACTCACTCCCTTAGCCATCTAACATACCCTGCAACTTTGTATAATTTTTTCACATACGTATACAATTGTGGCCAATAATAGTTCTCACTTACTAATACAAATGTCTTATCCCTCCCAAAATGTCCCACTAATCCCCCACTATCCTTTTCTTTTATCAAGTTCCCATTCATTGAACATCTTGGAATGCATAATTTGCTTCCCCTAAATAACATATCATCTTGGAATATGTAATCCAACCACTGTGTTCTATCCATGGTGACAGGCTCTAGGAAAGCTTTCCATGCCTCTAAAAAAATTGGATATTCTGGATACAAATGCTTGACTTCTCAAACCCAACAAATTCAATTCTCATCTCCAACAAGAAATTTTTCCTTGTACTCAAGGAATCTGTAACTTTGTTAGATTTCCCACTTCTATGCTTCAACACAAATGTATAGCTTTACAAAAGTTCAACCCATTTCAAATTTATTTGATTCAAATTCACTTGGCTATTCAAATATTCTAAGGCTTGATGATCAAGGTACAAAAATAATTCTTTAGGAAAAAGATAATGTCTTTATTTCTTTAATGCTTGAACAATAGAATAAAATTCTAGATCATAAATAAAATACTTCTTCCTAGCATCATTGAGTTTTTCACTAAAACATACAATGAGTCTTCCTTCTTGACTTAATACAGCCCCTATGGCATTGCCACTAGAATAATAATCTACCTAAAATACCTTGTTAAAATATGAAAGTACTAAAACAAGTTTCTCTATAACTTTTTTCCTCAACAAATCAATACTCTTGGCTACCCCTAAAGTCCATTTAAATTCTTTTTTATCTTCTCTAATTTTTTTAGTTAAAGGTGCACATATGCTATTAAAAATTCTAATGACCTTTTTTTAAAAAGATATCCAATCCATGAAATGATATTACCTATTGTTTTGGTGGTAAAAGGAGGGATGTTGATTTTTATTTGGTTGGATGGGTTTAGATCCTCCCTTCACCATAAACATTCAAGGGCATATCAACTAAGTTGAGCCTCTACTAAGTGAGAGCATTCACATAACAGGTTGGGCTGCCACTTAGAATGATACGAAAACTTAGAAATTGTCAACTAATGCCTTAATGTAATCTTCAAATATGTAAGAAACCCTAATTATGTAAAACAATGCATAAACTAATAAATTCTAATAAATGCTTGTAGATTAGGGAAGAGGATAGAAGTTAATAATTGATCATTTTTTGAAGTTCAAAATTTGGAATATTCAAGGACAATGCCCTAGGCACCCAATTCCAAGGAACTATTTTCTTTGCAGAATGCAGAACTCCTAACACTGATAATCAGTGTTTCATCTATTTTTGTCACCTAAAATGCAGAGGACACTACCTCAGGTGCCCTAGTCCAAGGCAAGCTAATTCTCAGAATGTAGAAGCTCACTTCAGATGTAAAATGTCCCTATAAATCTGATTCCTATCTCTATAACTCTGGAGGACATTGCCCTAGGTGCCCTTGTCTAAAAAATACTTTGTTTCACTTCTTTCTTTCAGATCCTGAATCCTTATCATCTGCAGCCTTCCTCTGCAACTCCACTCTGCAAAACTTGGTACCTATAACCTACAATCACAAAGGAGTGTGGTTGGGGGTTGTGGTGTTTAGAGGCTTTCCTCAGTCAAGCCCTAGAGAGACATTCAGGTCTTCTAAACATTGTTGTTAGATAAAAGTGCATATCCCTATGGGATAGAGAAAAAATCTAAATGATAAATGATTCAAACACAAATAAATGTCACCTTGAAGTGTAGATCTCACATAAATGAAGGCTCTTCAATCACATGAGAAGATGAAGTCAAATCTACAATCACAAACACAATAACAATGCTCTGCTCTACAACAATAAATATCATGGATGCTCTAAAATCACAAGTATGCATAAAGTTCACAATCATCTTCTTCTAGTTTACAAATGAAAACCTAAACATGCTTATATATGCAACTACAAACATTCCCTCTAAGAATTTCATAATTCAAACTTTAGGTGTCGGCATAGGACCTAACAACAGTCATATAACTGACACTTCAAATTAAGGCCTGAGCCAAAATAGGGTAGGACTAAGGTATGAGTGCCCAAGTCCTCCCTCCTATTTTAGGTAGGAGTCATCAACATAGCACCCCCTAAGTTCTATTTGTCACAAGACTTCAAGGTTTTCTCATCAGGATTCAAAAGTAACACACAATATGCTCTAAATGCATTTTAAGGACCCAGGAGCTAAACCTTAAGAGGGAAAAGCCCCCAAGGGGACATTTTCTGACATAACATTTAGCCCCCACATTAATGTATGTATAAACATAAGGCCAATACATGCATTAAAGTAAGGTTGACAAACACAACAAACATGCCAAGCACGACAAAGACATGCCAAACACATTGAAGATAGTAACAAACATGCAGAACATAGAGAAGACAGTTAGTCATGCAAAACACGGAGAAGACAACATTAAAGACACTCAAAACACAATGAATACAATGATTATTTCTTTTTATTTTTCTCATATATATGAAATACAAATGCAAGTACAAGGAAAGTAAACACACAACCCAAATGCAGGAGGAGCTCATCATCACCAGTCTCGAAACTACATAAGGGGAAACAGATATGCCAAACAAATCTCAAAGTGTAGGAGGAGGTCACTGCCACCAATATTGAAACTACACTTGAGAACAAACATGCCAAACAAATCCCAAAGCATAGGAGAACCTCATCACCACCGGTCTTGAAACTATGCTTGGGAACAAAGATGCCATACACACACATATGGAAGACATGAAGAAAATATGACAAACAAGTGATGAAAGAAACCTATTACTAGGTTTGCATCCATCTTAGGCACATTATAGGGACACATTGATGATTGGGCTTCACCACAACAATTGTTGAAGATAGGCTTTGTTGGTTGTTTTAAATTCCCAACCTGATCTCAAGAAAATAGATCTATAAAATAGCTATTTCTAATAACTGATCAATCTCGAGGGATTGGCCAATGAACAGGAAAGGGGTTTTCAATTCTTTTCCTCTACACTTTAGGCTCTACAAGACCTAGGAGGTTGTTCCTAATAGTGTTTTTGAATATGGGGTTTCTCAAGACTTTTTCAGAACACCATTCTTAAAACAGATATGTTCTTTCTAGATTGCTTAATGAATTACTGATATCGTGAAGTAATTGGCTAGATACTTAAGCTTTATCACAACTCTTTATAGAAGAACATGTAAATAAACTAACATTAATATGAAATATAGAAATGAAATTGTTCTTTGACTTTATAAATGATCAAGGAGATTCAATGAGAACAATAATCCTAAGAGACTAGTGCGTAAATCTAGGGTCACAAAGTCAAAACAAATAAATGAAACTAAGCATAATAATGCCTTCCTACAACTCATATAAGAATACTACAATGATGCATTACACCATTAAACCTTGAAATCAGTCCAAAACAATTCTACTTGCTAATCCTTGCATACATTTACTGTATTCGATATTTTCCTTAAAGCATTAAATTTACTCTTGAGTAAAAGCCATATAGAAAAGATATCCTTGCACAGGAAAGACTATGAAGATGAATAAAATTGATACTTAATCAACTTGTATTCATAAATATAGTAAAAGACACAACTGTAGGAGACAATATAGTCTAAACTTTGACAATATATTCAAAATGATGAGCTAGTACAATTTACACCAATAGCTGCAAGTACAAATGATTCCGTTCTTGAAAAACACCTAGAAGTAGAAAAAATCCTAATTATGATTATATGCTATGTTACAAAAATTCCTCCAAGATCCTTGTCAATAGGTCCTAAATTCTCTTTTATAGAAACAAAGGAGCAAAACAAGATTCAGACCTAAAGACAGATGTCTCATTTACATCTGACAAAATTCATCAATCAAAAACAAAGATAATGGATTATGATCAGATATTTTCATAGGAGCAGAGGTTTTTATATGTGTGGCCACAAAACAATTTACCTAGGAAGATGTGCATTGAAAAATGTGATAACAAACTCTATCGACCTATCTCCACTCTCTTTATTCTAACCCCTTCATGGAATAACTGATGATTCACATAAGGAGAAAAAGGAACCACTACGAGACAAATATGCTCAAAATTTGGAAATAAGAGTGCCCCTTTTTGCTAACAATAAAAAATTCATAGAAGTATATCTTAATTTGAGAAAGTAGCAAATATCAATAATCAACCTTATGAAATTTCACAATACTCAAGACTTCATATGTCAAACAAGTCATTGTATTTCTCATTTCAGGCCTTGTATTGTTCCTCTATTGGCCATTGAAAGGTGATGAGATCATTCACACAGGACACTTATTTGTTTTTGTACTTGGCTATAGTTGATTCAAGTTCCCTTGTGAAATCTGTCGCAAGTTGACAAGAATCCCATAATTTGTTGATACTTCTTTTGAAAAGGGGAATGATGACCTTGTCATCTTGGCAAGTAAAAAAAGAAATGGTTGGAATGATATTACTAAATTGGTGGATCCAAGACTAGCAGGGCTTCATATCACCATTATTGATCCTAATTACAAGGATCAACCCAATTTCATCATTGTCAAAGTCCTAAATCAACTTCAATGCTTTTTCCTTGAGGCGATTGATAAATGCCTATGACTCACCAGCTTCTTTTGCTGCCACAAATTTTCTTGATTTCCTTGGGAGCACCAAGTTCATGAGTTGATCCTTTATAAATACCTACCAAAGAAGTTATCCTCAGGATCCACTTACCAAATAAAGGCATTATTTGCCCTTTATCTTCAACTATTTTCTTAGTGACTTGTGACAAGTTAGAGTAGCACTTGTGGATATTAACTACCTTTTTGAAATCTTATCCATCAATAATCTCAAAATACTCGAAACAATAAGCCAATTATCTTTCTATTGACTATCGATAGAACTTACAAAAATTTCTTCAAAAGCATTAATTTGTTGCCTTAATTCTTCATTCTCTTTTTCAAGTACAAATTTTGATGAGGAAGAAGGGTCAGAAAATAGAAGACCTAAATCCTTTATTGCCAAAGTTGTTTGTAGTGAGGCTGATTTTGAGACTTCCTATTCTTGTTGTTGCCACTAGATTTCCCTCCCCTTTAACTTATTATATTCATGCAGTAAATGCATATAGTCATCTTCTAATTCATCATACTTTTTCTGAAGGGCATTAATGGATGCATTACTAAACTTTGTAACTTCCACTACAACTTAGATGCCTCTAGAGTAGGGGTATTAGACACTCTCTAAACTATCAAGCCACCCTTCAAATCTTTATTAGGTTCTGCAACTAAAGGTTTGTCAATATTAGGAGCCAAAGCCCAAATAGCTAAGGTTTCCCATTTTGGATTGAACCCAACTCCTAATAAAGCAGCCTTGACCTCCTCCTCTGTGGAAAAAACTTTCTGATCCTACCTTCTTACAGTATCCAGAACAATTACAGAAGTTGTATCCCATTTAGGGAGTAATAAGATGCCAATATCACTGATAATCTTTCTACCTTGTTCTGGAGTAATGTCCTTAACTTCCAACTTCATTTGTGTAAGTATCCTAAAGGATACTTTCTCTCAATTTTCTTGACGAGATTAAGTCATTTCCTCTTCCAATCTCTTTTCATATTCACTTTTCCTACTCTTCCATAAGAATTTAGAAAACTCCTTAGAGTTAACAAAGTCATCATCACTTATGAAATTTTTATAAGCCACAGCTCTCATGTCATGTGAAATGTCCTTGCCTTGAATATAAATATTAGTGATTATGTTCAAAGGTGACTCCTCAAGCTCATCCCTACTAGGGGAAGGCATTTTATGTTGTATCCCTTCTTCAGTGATCTCCATTTCTCCTTCATCACCATCTAGATAATCAACTAAGGGGTCCTATGTTGGATTCAGGATAGACAACTGAGAGGGGGGTGAAATAGTTGTCCAAAGCTTTCTTACAATTAATCACTTAAATCCTCTTTGTAATTCCAGTAGCATAATAATAAATCAATCATGAAAACATAATGCAACAATTCAAGAGCAAAAACACATTAACACATTTGACACCAAGATTTTAATGTGGAAAACCTAGTTAAGGGAAAAACCACGAGTGACTAACCCAATATTATATTATCTATTAAAAGAATAAGAAGAACAAAATGGCACATGCCAATTAGGGCTCACTGCCCGAGCACACTGTTCACAAGAGACCCACCGCCTACAGGAGATACACTGTCTACAAATAATAAATATTACATACTCAAACTGAAGAATAGCATCTTCACCATGCTTGAGTTAGTTCCATTTAAGCCCAATACTTCTACTCTACATTTCTCTTCTCTGCTCTCTACCACACTCTCATCTCTACCAAGATACTTTTGAAATGACTTCACAACTTCTTATTTATACAAAACATTTGACTTTGGGATAATCATCCAAGTCGGCATACTTTATAGAGAAAATACATAAATACAACATGACTAATTACAAAAAGACTTCACATAGATCACGACACTATCAACCACACAGATCTAAGACTTCAATCTTCTTTTAGGAACATGCCATTCTTCACATAACATTTTTAAGATCATCTGCAGGATGAGTAACTCATCCAGTCAGCCAAACTTAGGAAGAACATCATCATCAAGAAGTAATTCTTCAATCACGAGCTCAATCTTCAATGCGGACCACTAACATGAACTAGACACAATCCAAAGACCTCCACAAGCTTGCTTGAATCACCAAGAACATCCACACTACTGCTTATTGAAATCATCCTCTCCTTCATTCGGAACCTCAAGAACACAATTTGTCATCATTGTTATATTGGAATAGATGCTTGTAGATCTCTAGACCATGGACAAATTGAGTTGTCAATTCACATTGACTTCCTAAACACTCCACCAAATTCGTAGAACAAGATATTGCATTTCTAGATCTCATTGCACCTATCTGTGTCACTCTGTCACCTCTGGACATCTTCCAGAACTAGTTTTACACAAGTGGCCATAACATCTTCAAATCTTCATGCAGACCTCTCAAATCTTTACTGGATCATCTTAAGACACATATCTACAAACCCTTTGTTCCATATCCTCTGATCTTCATCTTAGCTGGGATCTTCACCTCACTATCTTCACTGTTCTTCTCTATTCCTGATAGGACTAATTTTCTCAATATCCTCAGCATACAACTCATCCAATCCTTATCATCAATGTAACAAGAGTATATTGCAATCAATGACAACACTAATTAGGCCCATACTTGCAACAATCTCCCCCTTTGTCATTGATGGAAACATATGATGTGAAAATCTATTTTAACCATGAAGACAAGAATGTCATTCCCACATTTCCCATGCGGTCATGACACAAACTATGAAAAACTTTTCTACCTATCCCTAGGAACCCCCTCTCACACGTCTGCATGCTCGGTGGCAACACGCCTAAGGCATAACATGTCAACATAACCGCTATGGCGAAGGCCGTCTAGGGGGTATGCGACACGTAGGGTGTCGCTTCTAGGGTTAGACTGATTTTAAATCTAAACCCTAAGTCTCCTAGGTGATGACGATTTCGCCAGCATCGAACCCTAACTTAACTCAGATTGAAAAGTGATTAAGTAAAACAATGGCAAGATGGTGCGTGATTAAAGTGGAAAGATGGATTAAAAATAAATAAAACACTACATAAAATAAACCCTAGGAATCTAGCAAAATTCTGGCAGCATAATGCGTTTTCGATAAACGCAAAATAAAATTTTAAAAATAATTCACCAATAGGAAAATAAAATTTAAGAGTAAAATTAAATAAAACTTAAGAACAAATTTCAAACAATTTAAAACAAAATAACAAAATATTAAAATAAATATTCTGCCAAGGTCGAATAAATTGACCTAGCATAAAGGAATAAAAATTTGAAAATAAAATGATAATAAATAATGACAAGACACCAAATAAATCTAAGGAAAAAATTGAGTCCGTTATTAAATACAATTTTGACAATTATATTTAATAACTAACTCAAAAAATTATTAGAGGGAGGAGGAGAGTTAAATAACTCTCCCGTAAAAATAACGATAAAATAGTTCAATAATTTAAAACGGTAAAATTTCCGCCCAAAAAAAAATTGAAATCAATAATCCCATTTAAGTGAATTTAAAGACATGGGGAAAAATTACTCCTTCCCAACAGAAATAAACTCAAATCCCCTATGAAAATTAAATGCACAAGGTCATAAAATAAAATGCAACCTTCATTTAAAAATCAACAAAATACAAGGAACTCCAAGTTTTTTAAAAAAGGGGGGGGAACAAATGGTAAAAGGGATATTAAAATTATCTCCTCTCAAAATAAAAATCCCTCACATTTAAAATATCCTCACAAAAATAAGAAAGCCCTAACTCAAACTAGAATTGTTTTCTATTAGCCCTAATTTTATGTTATGTTGTCTCTCATTTTGAGTTGCCCTAGTACTCTTCTTGTTTTCCTTTGTTTTGTTTTCTCTCATGTGAAACAGGTTAGGGTTTTGACCAGAATAGAAGCTATGGATTCTTCCTCAACCTCCACAGAGGTATATATAGCAATAAAGTTACCATATTTTTTTTGAATCATATATATATATATATATATATGAAAACTATTGGAAGTATTAACTAAAATATGGATTTATGGGGTTATTTGGATAGAAGGCTGAACGATGGTGGTGTTGCTGTGAGAGGGCAGAGTGGAGGAACGAAGGTGGAGTGGAGAGGTGGGTGGAGTAGTGCAAGGGTGCGGGGAACAAGTTGTAGGGGGCACTCACGGTGGAGGCAGGGTGTGGAGTGGTGCAGCGGTCTGCGAGGGGCGCAAGGTGCTGGCCAGTGGAGAAGTGGCTTTGAGGGGTTTTGGGGGTGTGGGGGGGCGGTGCCTGCACCCCACACCTACGGGTGTGGGGTAGAGGCACCGCCTCCCCCCACATCCCTTTACTGCAACAAAACTAAGGAACTGTGGGTAGCGCCCACAGTCCAAATGTAAATTTTTATTTTTTTTATATATTTCAGTCTAAATCTGCCCCCCCCCCCCAAACATTTCGCCAAGACTCACTTTCAACAGCTTCAGAATATACTCTGTTTAACTAGATATTTATTTATGTATAAATATATATATGTATATACATATACACATATATACATAAATATATACATATATACATAAATATATACATACATATATATATATCCAACTCTAAAATCTCAGTCTGTTTAATATTTCAGTAGGATTATTTACACTACCTATGTATATATATTTTTGTATATATATTTGTATGTATATTTCGGTCTAAATCTGCCCCCCCCCCCTAAACATTCCGCCAAGACTCACTTTCAACAGCTTCAGAATATACTCTGTTTAAATAGATATTTATTTATGTATAAATATATATATGTATATATATACATATATACATAAATATATATATATATCCAACTCTAAAATCTCAGTCTATTTAATATTTCAGTAGGAGTATTTACACTACCTATATATATATACATACACACACACACACACACACACACACACACACACACACACATATATATATATATTTGTATATATATTTGTATGTATATATTTTAATACATATACAGAACTTACATATTATTTGTTTTCATTACTACATACTGGACAAATACAGAATTAACACAACTAACATCAAACTAGATTTTAAGAACAAGGATGCAAAATATATATATATTTATATACACATATATACATATTTCCATATGTATATATGTATGTTTAAATATATAATCAATAAGTAACTTCATATAACAATGTATTAACTATCAGAATATTACTCTCAGCCTTATATATATTTTTTTGAAAACTAATATTCCATTTCTGAATAACCATTAGATGGCCAGTATTAACTTCTCTTTTTTTTTTGACACAACAATATTATAAGCTTCCATTGCACAAAACAGAGAATTGAATTAATTTCCCTCTTTTTTTTTAATAGCATTTAAGGTAGAAGGTACATTCTAATCTAGTTTTATTTTCTTCCAACACAACTATTGCAAAGGAAACTTTCAAAACACAAACAGATACAAATCTCAAGTTTTCCCTTTCTTTCATCTACTATAATATCTAGACAGCAACATTGCAACTCTTGCATATTTTCTTTTTGAAAGATTAATGACAAAAATATAGATAACATTCCTCATACATTTCTCAATTTTTAACTCACAAAATAGGAAGTAAATAGCCTTAAATAAAATAGTAGAATGTTTACAATACATAATTTATCATAGCCATCTCCATGGAAAATAACTTAGTAACTTTTTTTTAGAAGTACATTACATTAAGGCCACAATGGCCATGGCTTTAGCAGCCATTTAAACACTACAAAAGCCACACAAAGAAGAGCTCTCATCCACTTCATTTCTTCACTCAAAACTTGCAAGTAAACACAACAAAAGAAGAACATTCTAGCCATTATGAAATGCTCTCCTCCCTACTGTAGACCCACAAGTGGGTCACCCCCGAGCTAGGGAGGTAGGGATCCACACGGGTATAACCATTCCACAATAAAAATCCAACACCACGACACAAAATAGCCCATAGGTTTAACACAAAACTCAACTCATAAAAATGAGTTTGATGAGGGTAGGGAATGGACCCCTCTACTTCAAAGGTCACTCAAATGATGAAATACCAACACATGGCCTCAAGCCAAAATATCCAACAAACCACAACTCTCCAATGTCATAAATAACTCCATGGCACTCTTGCCATTTTAAAAATATTCTCCACAACAATGAGAAGCCCTCAAGGCAAAAATAGCTCAAGTGGGAGTGACCTCAAGGAGGTTCCTTTCTCCTACCCAAACAAGTTGAGCATTACCTCCAATGGAGGTGCTCTCACCATACTCCCATCCCACACAAAAATAATGAAGACAACAAATGACCAAAAATACATCACAACACAATAAATAAGAAAGAATGAGAAAATATAGTTTAAGAGGCTTACCTTCAAAGCCCTATAATGGAAGCATGTTTGGTGAAGAGCTCCAAGCTTTCCCAAACCTTCCAATCTCCAAGAAATCCTCTAACTTTTCCCCAAACTCCTCCAAAATAGAAAGAAACTTAAAATTGCAAGAACCCCACACTCCTCAACAAGAGGAGATAATATAGGCCATCAATTTGGCCTTGAGGAATGAGAAGGTGACACTTGTCACCTTCTCCTTCCTCCTCCAATGCCACTTGCAAGGGAGAGGAAGTGTGAGGATGACAAGTGTCATCCTCTCATTCCATCTCAATCCTCACCTTATCCACTTGTGCTCTCACACATGTGTGGGAGGACAAGTGGTGAGGTGGCATTCCCACTCACCCCTTCAAGAGGATAAGGGATGCCATATGGCATCCTCTTATTCTCTCAAAGAGCCATCTCCCTCTAAGATGCTCTCACATGTGTGTGAGAGTCTTGGAGGAAGCTCCCACACACTTGGGAGTCTTGGAGACCTCCCAAGTCTTCCTTGGGAAGGGAGATGAGTCTTTCCCAAGGCATGACTCACCTCCCACCTTCCCTAAGTTCAAATTTCGTCACTTTGACTAAACCATAGTTTAGAGTGACCAAAAGTGAGTTAATTCTAGGGTTAGATAGTCCAAGTTGACCCTAGACCCATGGGTAACCACCTAGGGTAACTTTTGGGACACTAGGGTTCATAAAGGGGGTTAAAAATCCACTTTTAAATGGCCTCAAAAAATAAAATAAATACCAAGTGGTGTAAATCAAGTAAAATTTATACAACACTTATTATTAATTAATTTAAACAAAGGGTACTAAGGCCAAAATAATAAAATTAAATCAAGCACTTAAATCAACATTCAAATTCAAACATGATTCTTATCCCTCTTGGGAATGGATCAGTTTTACAGGGGATAACATAGTGTGAATTCTACCTCCAATTTCCCGTGGCTAGGGAATGTAAAACCTACACATCTCGATCAAGTGTCAATCATATCATGAAAAATCATAGCCAAAGCAACTAGAATTAAATTCACACAATCGAATACAACAATAATCCTCAATACATAATTCCAAATTAAACTGCATTTTTTTAATCACATGTCAAATAGTCCACATCACATAAATAACTAGAATCTCATCACAAGCATCATCAAATATGTATCTCATATGTCGAATCACAAAATAGCATCAATATGATCACATCGAATCACATATGTCTAATCAATGTCCTATCATAATCAGGAGATAAAATCAAGTCTACATAATGAAACCATAGTCACTAAAAGTCTGATAATGTCATCAACTGAAATGCATAACGATCAAAATACGGAAGGTAAAAATAATCAGCCTCACAAAGAACTTCTCCTCACTGACATAACTCTCCCTATCAAGAACAACCATCCACATGTCTTCTCTTCCTTTACTGCTCCCCCTTTGATCAGCAACCACTTGTTTTTCACATGTCTTCTCTCCCCCTTTGACATCAATTGCAGAGGGCACATACTTGCATCACTTCAAAATCATACCAACTACTCCCCCTAAGTAGCAGCTTCCCAACATCAATCTGGACCACAAGATATGACTATGAGATCCACTGGACTGATGCACTTCCGTGCACCTTAATTCAAAATTGGAGGGGTAATGACCCCTAACTTCTCCCTAAGATACTCAAAAGAGTCCTTAGGTAGAGGTTTAGTAAAAATATTTGCAATCTGATCCTTGGAGGGTACAAACTCCAATCTGACTTCATTCTTGTTCATCTGCTCTCTCAGAAAATGAAACTTGATGGATATATGTTTTGTCTTTGAATGTAACACAAGATTTTTTGATATATTTATTGCACTTGAGTTATCACAGAATATTTTGATAGGTTCCTCATACTCCACTCTGATGTCTCTTAGCATTTGCTTCATCCACAATACTTGAGTGCAACTACTTGCTGTTGCAATATATTCTGCTTCTGCAGTGGACAAAGATATTGCCTCTTGTTTTTTGCTCAACCAAGAAACCAATCTTTTCCCCAAAAAGAATGCTCCACCACTGGTACTCTTCCGGTCATCCACATCTCCTGACCAATCCGCATCTGTATATGCATGAAGAGAGAAATCGTGATCTTTAGGATACCATAAACCATACTCAACTGTCCCTTTTAGATATCTAAGAATCCTCTTGATTGCCATGACATGAGATTCTCTAGGATCAACTTGAAATCTAGCAACAAGACCAAAAACATTCATAATGTCAGGTCTAGTTTGAGTGAGATACAATAATCCTCCAATCATTGACTAGTACTTTTTCTGATCAGTCTTAGGAGAGTCATCATCTTTGCTCAATTTACATCCAGTTGCCATGGGAGTACTCATTGGTTTTGAGTCTTCCATCCCAAATTTCTTCAACAATGCTTTCACATATTTGGCCTGTGAAATGAAGATTCCTTTCTTTGTTTGAATGATTTGTAGACCCAAGAAGAAATTCATTTCCCCAAACATGGACATCTCAAATTCACTTTTCATTTGATTTGCAAAAGTTTTGCACATATTATGTCTTCCTCCAAAAATGATATCATCAATAAACACTTCAACAATTAAGATATTTTCATGATCAATTTTGAAGTATAAGTTACTATCAGCAATACCTTTGTTGAAACCAATCTTCAAAAGATGCTTACCTAGTCTTTCATACCAGGCTCTTGGGGCTTGTTTGAGTCCATACAATGCTTTCTTCAACTTGCAGACCATATCACAATGATCAGACAATTGGAATCCATCCAGTTGCTCAATGTATACTTCTTCTTCCAAGTCACCATTCAGGAAGGCAGACTTGACATCCATCTAATATACCTTGAAATCCTTGAAGGTGGCAAAGGCAATAAATAATCTGACTGCTTCAATTCTTGCCACTGGACCAAAAGTTTCTTCAAAATCAACTCCTTCTACTTGAGAGTAACCCTTACAGACCAATTTGGCTTTGTTTCTGACTACTTCATCATCTTCATTCAGTTTATTCTAGAAGACCCATTTGGTTCTAATCACATTCTTGTTTCTAGGTCTGGGAACAAGATCCCAAGTGTGATTTTTCTCAATTTGCATTAGCTCTTCCTCCATTGCTTTAGTCCAGCTTTCATCATTGCATGCTTCATTCACTCTCTTTGGTTTAATCTTTGAAATCAGACAATACTCTTCTAAGTTTTGAGCAATATTTCTTCTTGTTTGAACACCTTTTCTTTTATCACCTATTATCTGATCTTCAGAGTGATTCAGTCTTACATATCTGGGAATTTTGGGACTTCACTTCTAATTCTTGAACAGGTTCATTCAAACTTATCTCTTCTTCCTGATTTACCAGATCAGTCTCGATCTAAATTTTAGAAGGGGCTTGTACTTCTTGAACCAAAACATAATTCTGATCATCTTCATCATATTCATAAAACCTTGAGGGTTTTTCAATACCTTCATCAACCTTCAAATTTGTACTTTCTATAATCTTTCTCAATCTCTTGTTATAACACCGGTATGCTTTACTTTGAGTAGAATAACCCAAGAATATTCCTTCATCACTTCTACCATCAAATTTGCCTAGATCTTCATCTCTTTTAATATAACATTTTCTACCAAAGACTCTAAAATACTTCACAGTGGGAGTGATGCCAAACTAGAGTTCATAAGGAGTCTTACCAGTATTGCTTCTAATTTGTACTCGATTAAGAGTATAGATTGCAGTGCTTACAACTTCTCTCCAATAGATCTGAGGAGCATTTACTTCCATCATCATGGTTCTAGATGCTTCCTAGATGGTTTGGTTCTTTCTCTCCACTACTCCATTATGCTGTGGAGTCCTTGGAGTAGACAATTGTCTTTTTATCCCATGTTTCTCATAGAATTCTATGAACTCACCGGATGTGAATTCTCCACCTCTATCAGACCTCAAACATTTTATGTTTAATCTAATTTCATTCTCTACCATAGCCTTGAATATTTGAACTTCTCAAGAGCCTCTGATTTCTCTTTCAAAAAAGTCACCCACATCATCCGGGAGTGGTCATCAATTAATAACATAAAGTATCTATCAGCTTGCACACTCCTGATTCTTGCCAGACCACATAGATTAGTATGAACTAGTCCAATAATCCGGTAGAAGATTGTTCCTTACTTTTGAATGTGACCTTGCTTTGCTTACCCAACTGACATTCTTTGCACAAACTATTAGTAGGTTTCACCAGTCTAGGAAGATCTCTTACAACCTAAGTGTTGCTTATCTTGATGATATTATCAAAATTCACATGACACATTCTCCTATGCCACAAGCAACTCTGATCAATTTGAACAAATAAACAGCTTTTACTAGTACCAACCAAGTGGAAGATATTACCTTTTGTTTGAGTACCAGATGCAGTCTCTGTTCTGGAACTTTCAAAGATCTTACATTTTTGATTTTTGAATCGAAGATCATAGCCTTTTTCCCACCAACTATCCAACACTGAGAAGATTGTACTTCAAACCCTCAACATACAATACATTATTGGTTTTGTTCTTTCCATCAAAAGAAATAGTTCCTCTACCTTTGATTCTGCCCACAGAATTATCACCAAATTTTACCACTCCTCCTTCATATCTTTCCAAATCTATGAACTTATTTTTGTCACCTGTCATATGGTGGGAGCATCCACTGTCAATGACCCAGTCATCCTTTTCTTCAACTTGGGCAACTAGAGCTCTTTCTACTATTTTATGATTGATAGATTCAGAAGGCATTAGATCTTCTTCCTTGATGGCAATAAACACCTGGTCACTTCTGGATTTGTTTCCTGTCTTTGATTCATCATCTGTTACTCCTTCATCATCATCATCTTCATGAACATAGTAACATTTCTTTTGGAATCTTGATCTGTTTGGATTTGGCCTTGAAAATCTTTCTGGACACCTTGAGGCAGAATGACCAATCTTATTGTAGTTAAAACATTTAAAAGGCAATTTCCCTTCATACTTACCAGATCCTCTTGGTAGTCTTTTTACAATAAGGGCTTCAAGTTGAGCAGCTTCTACTTCATCTTCTTCCAGATCTTTTCTTGCTTTTTCATACCATGATAGTTTCTTTGAAGAGTTCTCTCCCGGATCAAACTTTTGTTTTGTTTTTATAGAGGCACTAGATTTGAATGCAGATTCAATCTTGGGGGGTGCATCTCCAAACTCAGTTAATTCAAATGCAGCTAATTTTCCAACCAATTGATCTCTTGTGATATTTTAAAAAGATCTAAATTCTTCAATGGCAGGAACCTTGTATTTGTAAGAAGTAGGTAGGGATCTGAGAACTTTGGCTACAATCTCATCTTCATCCAAGATTCCACCAGCACATCTAATGCCACAAACAAGCTCATTCACTCTTGGCATAAATGTAGTGATATTTTCATCTTCTCTCATTTTTAGGTTTTCAAATTTTCCTTTCAAACTTTGTAGCTTGGCACATTTGACATACTTGTCTCCTTCATGCAGAATTTCCATTTTTTCCCAAATCTCATATGCAATTATTATATCAATAACATTTGTCAGCTTTGAATCAGATAAGGCACTTAGTAGAGCTTCTTTAGCCTGAAGATTGTTTTCAACATCTCTGATTTCATCTATGGTTCTCGGACCATTCTGAGGAGGAACATACTTCTTTGAAGTTATGATCCAATATTGCATTCCCATACATTACAAGTGACATTCCATGTGACTTTTCCAAAGAGTGAAATTGGCTTCGTCAAACCTTGGACTATCCTTCTTGTAGGAAGACATCCTAGATCTCCTCAAGCAGTTAAGCTCCTTTTAGAGGAACCTGGCTCTGATACCAATTGTTGGATTCAGGATAGACAACTGAGAGGGGGGGGTGAATCAGTTGTCCAAAGCTTTCTTACAACTAATCACTTAAATCCTCTTTGTAATTCAACAGCATAATAATAAATCAATCATGAAAACATAATGCAACAATTCAAGAGCAGAAACACATTAACATATGTGACACCAAGATTTTAACGTGGAAAACTCAGTTAAGGGAAAAACACGGGGTGACTAACCCAAGATTGTATTCTCTATTAAAAGAATAAGAAGAACAAAATGGCACATGCCAATTAGGGCTCACTACTGGAGCACACTACTCACAAGAGGCCCACTGCCTATAGGAGACACACTATCTATAGAATAATAAATATTACATACTCAAACTGAAGAATAGCATCTTCACCATGCTTGAGTTAGTTCCATTTAAGCCCAATACTTCTGCTCTGCCTTTCACTTCTCTACTCTCTACCACACTCTCATCTCTACCAAGATACTTTTGAAATAACTTCACAACTTATTTATACAAGACATTTGACTTTGGGATAATCATCCAAGTCAGAATACTTTATAGAGAAAATACATAAATACAACAAGACTAATTACAAAAAGACTTCATGCAGATCACCACACTATCGGCCACACAAATCAGAGACTTAAATCTTCTTCTAAGAACACGCCATTCTTCACATAACATCTTCAAGATCATCTGCAGGATGAGTAACTCGTCTGGTTGGCCAAACTTAGGAAGAACATCATCATCCAAAAGTAATTCTTTAATTAGCTCAATCTTCAATATGGACCACCAACATGGATTGGACACAATCCAAAGACCTCCACAAGCTTACTTGAATCACCAAGAACATTCACACTACTGCTTATTGAAATCATCTGCTCCTTCATCCGGAACCTCAAGAACACAATTTATCATCACTATTATATTGGAATAGATGCTTGGAGATCTCTAGACCATGGACAAATTGAGTTGTCAATTCACATTGACTTCCTAAACACTCCACCAAATCTGCAGAACAAGATATTGCATTTCTAGATCTCACCGGACCTACCTATGTCATTTGTCACCTCTGAACATCTGCTAGAACCAATTTTACACAATTGGCCATAAGGTCTTCAAATCTTCATACGGACCTCTCAAATCTTTACTAGATCATCTTAAGACACGTATCTACAAACCCTTTGTTCTATATCCTCTAATCTTCATCTTAGCTAGGTTCTTCACCTCACTATCTTCACTGTTCTTCTCTGTTCCTGATAGGACTAATTTTCTCAATATCCTCAACATACAACTCATCTAATCCTTATCATCAATGTAAGAAGAGTATGTTGACATCAATGACAACACTGGTTAGGCCCATACTTGTAACACCCTATTCAACCTTCCTCCTCTTTGGAGATGATTCCCTATGAAAAGAATCCAATTCAATTATTGGTGTGGGAGGGAGAGATACTTGTGGAGATGGTAAAAGAGATAAGGTAAGTTGATTCTGTGGAAGCGCTTGTGGAGCTTGTTCTTTAATTTCCTCCCTTTTGACTCTTCTCTTAAAAGTGTATTTTAACTGATTGCTAGCAGGGGCTGCGCATGATGGCCTTTCTTCCTCCTTGGGCTTAGCAAACCTATTATCTGTTATGTCAATTAATTCACTAACATTTGATAAAATCTTTTTTATCCTATTGATAGGGTCAACAACTTCTGGATAAATTCCCCTGTAAGAAGGCCTCTTCTTTGTCATTACTTCATCATATTTCATGTGCATAGCCCATTTTGTTCTTTTCACCCTAACTTCTTCGTCAATATTGGAATTCCTGATGACATCCTCAAGGAAAAACACCTGATGGGAAATGGATGACCTATTGATAACCCTTCTAGTATTATTGATGAAACCCCCATGATCAAAGAATCTGACATGCTCCTGCTTCATCTTAAAAACACTTAATTTGTCATTCAACTTAGCAAATCCTTCCTTGTTCATTTTGAAATCAAAAAAAGTTGTTAGGTAAGGGAAGAAAGATCCCTTTTTCTATCCCACAAGGTGAATCCTTTTTTACTCAACCAACAGCCAAATTACCTCCAAGAAACCAACCCTTAGTGGCACATACTTGGGAAAAACATGAGGACCAATAGGGGTACCATATACTCTAAAAACTGTGCATTCCTCATGGAGAAAGAAACCTCCCCAATTGTGCTTAATATCTAAAGCAGGTGTCCTTATTGCAGGTCTAAGGAAATTCAATAATGGGGCTAGGATTCTTGGTATATTTGTCTAAAATTGTGTCAATACTGTGACCACAAAATGGTCTTTGAAAAACCTATAACTAGAATTGGAATCATGTTTGTCCCATATGTGGGTCCAACATTAGATAGGTAGTAGATTTCCCATATTGTCAACATTATTGATCATTAATCTAGGGCTCCAATTTATCTTCATTTTCCCCTGATGTAGTAACATATGAAAAAGTAATGAAAACTATTGAAATTGATCAGTTCATTCTTACTCTTGATTTTTACCAGTCCATCATGTATATGTTTTGCTAAATAAGAAGCAAAATTAAATTGAACACTTTCAGATAAATGTTGAATGTCAGCAGCCATGTAGGTATAGGCAATGAGAATTCTTTCATTCTTGTCTTCCCCCAAAACTTGATAAAGTGCATAATATGTCTTAACAAAATAAATCTCAAAAGTGTCTAATCTAAAGGGTTCTTTCTCATTTTATAGAATTTTAATTGATCTACCATTTAGCATCTTCTACCTAAACTTGGGTAGATACATGGTTCTGTAACTGCTCCTATCCTTTTTGTATAGTGCCTTGAACTTATCTGTATCTGTTTAGGATGAAAAAGAAGAGGATTTTATTTAGGGTTTAATTTTAATGGTTTATGTTGATCCTCCTTCCACCACTAAACATTCAAGGACATTCAGCCGAGTAGAGAAGTCTAATACAGGCTTCTTGTGTAAAGCCTCAAAAGTCATGTAAAAGCATTAAAACCAACTCAAAAGCAAATGAAGTAAATAATCCATTTAAATACAACATCACAATATCCAAAACTAAAAAGATGTAAATAATCCACATAATACCATTTTCAAAGATAAAAGATGTAATTAATCCATTTAATCACAATATCAAATAAAAGATAATCTCATAAATATGAATCTCAATGTCATAAATCTTACATAATCGTGTGCTTAATCTAGGAAAAAGGCACAATTAAATAATATACATAAATCCTTTGGCAAGCATGCCATAATACATCTAATATAGGGTACAATAAACATGTACAAAAATAATAAATAAAATCAATACACTCTCTAGCTGCACGAGCCAAGTGGTCCACCACCTGCAAACCGAGAGAGGGGAACATGGCCCATGTGCTTTTCCACCAAACAATGAAGTAATTACACTTCCCTAGATCCCTTCATGAAATGGAGGAAACCTAGCCCTGCACGAAATGTCTAGCTACCTGGTAACAACTGGCAGGAGGGAACACCTGATGCAACCCTGATGTCTGAATGTGCAATTCTAAATAATGAAAATCAAATTGTATCACAACAGGATGTGGCAGAGATATCAATAAATAAGTTTGCTAGACAATAAACATCTATTTGAATGTCATCTCGATTAGATCTAATCCTTTATAAGTAACCTGGTTCAATTCCTGAAAAGAGGAAAAGCCATCTCTGAATATCCACATTCGGCATCCTAGTCCCAAAAGTAACCCAATAACATTTCCTAGATGAAAAATCTACTTCTTTCCCTAAGAAGCAATAAATAATAAAATAAAAGTCAAAATTCACCAATAAATCATTAAAATTCCCTTTTCCCAAACAACATTCAAGGAATTACACTTTTCCAATCAAATCATTCATCTTTGCTTACACAATTGCACTCATAAGCACATCAAATAGATATATTATCTAATCAAAAATTGATCACAATCTTCATACAAAAGTAATTCTAAGTTATAATTTCATCTTGATGTCATAATAGTGACAGGAAGTTTCAAACGATAAAAATAGTCTTCCTATCACAACTGCGATAGGAACTGTTGTAGAAAAATAAATAAAATGAGCAAAGAACATAGTTTAATCTGCTTTTGATTTTGATTATAATGTAATAGGTTTTCAACATTAGCATTCATAGGAAAGTAATAATGTAGTCTATTGTCTCTATTTTGAATCGACATACTGTTTAACGAGTTTTAAATAGAGCTACGGGAACAATTTATTTAGCTACAGGAACATCGTATATTCTGCTATAGGAACTTAGAAATTTTGGACAGTCATAAAAATAGCTAAAGAAGCTAGTTTCTTAGTATGCAGAGATATTAATGGATTTTCTAAAGAAAAATAAGGCTGAAAATGAAGCTATAGGAAAAATAATAGTTTTATCTACCTTAAGAGGTGGATTTGCTAATCAAGCACTGATTCAGCCAGTAAGATAGAATACAGTTATAAAATGTTTGATAGGAAATTTATATCAATGATATGAGGTTTTGATTATAGTTTTAATTTAGTTTATCATTCCAAACATGAGAATAACACTTACTTATGCATAGCATAGGGGAAATCCCCAGATCTCAGACAAGCAAAATTTATAACAAGGAAGCAATTTTTATGTTCTAAAACTATCGATCAGCCAAGAAGAATAGCAGGCACCAGAATAAACAACATGGTTTCTAGCAGTCAAAGTTTTTAACAAGGTAAAGCAAACACCATATCATGAAAACCAACGATTGGTCAAAACAAAGTGCAGGTGACAATCAAGGAAAATAAGGGATGGATCTATTCAGCGATTCCAGACTGCCCAAGAATAGTCAAGTCAGCCATAAGGAAGGTCGACGGCTAGCAAGGAAAGTGATTTCCTTAGCAAAAATGGAGAGAAAGAATAAGCAGCCAAGAAATAAGATGAAGCAGCTAGGAAAAATAAGATAAGTGGCTAGAAAGGAGGGATGGCCAACATATAGGTCAATCCAGGTTATGTTGTGTGGTTACACAACACGTCCCATTTTGCCTTAGCAAAATAGGGACCCAACTTTTCTAGCTTGTTTCCTTGTTTTTGTGCTCTGGGTAGTAATGGTAAAAGTAGCATCAGCCAGTATGCATATGCCTAATGTCAGGTATATAAGTGATCTTGAAGTTTGAACCACAAATTTCCAAAGTCTGAATCTTCCATCATGAACCCTACCATGTGAAAGAGTGAAATTCTAAGCATGTTTTCCTTTTGCATCACCCTAAAATTTGTTAAAATGAAGAAGTTATGGCCGGTCAAAGTTTGGTCAAACATGACATCCCTAATCCTCAGGGTCATATTTCTCAATATGATCGATCTTCGTTAACATGACCCTAATGTCATCATGTTTCATGGGTCATATTCATTAATATGACTGATATTCACGAATATCACCCAACTTGTGCTTTAACAAAGAGACTGATATCCACATATTTGTATGCGCTCGTGAAATTTAAATCCGAGGGTCATCTACTCGTCAAGCACCCCCACATTCATGAGGGTCACATTCATTAATATGACTCATCTTCCCTAATATGACAGTGATGTCATCTCATCCTACTACACAAAGGACCCGATATGACGGTGACATCATCATCAGCCCGAGATCCAAAGGTTAACTAATTTCCAATGTCCGTCATATTAATAAATATGATTGATCTTTCCAAACATGATGGTGATGTCATCTTATTTGGAGTGTGATCTTTCCCCATGTCGGTCATATTTGTCAATGTGCCTAATCTTCGAAAGATGACCATGACATCATCCATTTCATTGCAAATAAAACCTCACATAATGATGACATCATCATCACATCCCGATCTATAAAGGGGTCATATTAGTTAATATCCCTCATATTAACTAATATGCATGCCCGGACCTGAAGGATTTATTCATTCCAATTTAGACATGAGTAAGAATATGCATATTTGTATGCATAAAGGCTTGTATGTATCCGAGATACAAAAGGAAATGCAAAGGTGCATACAAAGCCGAAATTGAAACCAATCCCAATTCAATTCACGATAAAGTTGAAGTCTGAATTTGTATGTATGGATATACATAAGGTAATACAAAGGAAGATTCAAGCTAGATACAAAAGGTAATTTCAATATGTTTTATGAACCTTTTGGGTCTGTGCATGTATTGTATATACATGATCATATACAAAGGGTTGAATATGCAGAAAGTGAATAAGATACAAAAGTGAACTTAAAAGTGACAAAGTGTCATTAGGTCAAAATATGACCCTGACGTCATCATTTCTTATATGCATAACAGTGTATATTGCGCATGTATAGCATATGCATGATCTAAAGCATGCGATATACAGAAAGAGATACAAAGACTAAAATGGAGGATATTGAAGCCATTTTAGGGCCCGATAGCATGTTTTTTGGTCAACGATGGTTGACCAGACCCTCTTGACCACATATGGACATTTAGATATGCAAATTTTCATAGATGCTTAATATTCATAACCCGATATATATATGTTTGCACATTCAGAGCATGATTCACATGCAATCTAATGTTTATTTTCCTATTGATTTATTAAATGGTTATGCTTAATTCTTGTATTGCTATCGCAGGATATGGGAACTATTTGAGAAGGTCAGATGAAGCTAAAATGGATAAAATTGCAGAGTTGTAGTGGCAACATGAACTAGAGCCGATAAAGATATCACCAAATATGTTGGGTGCTAGCTGGAAGGTGGACTAAGTCAATGATGTTGGAATATTCTCTGCCAGCTATACGATTGCCAACTGGCAACCATGTGCTATTCATCTAGATCATTGGTTATTCTGAGAGGATCTTGATAATTGGATCAATGTAACTATTTTCTAGCCTTTGTTCTATAAAGGGGCCATGACTTATCATTTGTAAGAGGGAGAGACAGGTTGAAATTTGGCAAAGAAGGCCAATGATTGTAGACCTGATAGAAGATTGCATTACTGAGACTAATGAGGACTGAATTGTTGAAATGTCAAGGTTCTTTCTTCAGATTTGCACTAGATCATGTGGATTTGTGGAATGTCCTAGTGAAGTATGATTCTAGTTTTTCTTCTCTTCATTATTGTATCGGAACATGTATGTGGATCAGTGGTCTTAGTTAATTAATTTTGGGAATCTCATTCTTTAAACCCTATCTTTGTCATTTCTTTTTCTTAATTTCATTAAATCACCATCACCAAAACTATAAATCATAATGAATAATAAGCAGAACAGAGTAAATATATTGATAGCATGTAGGTAACTGAAAATTATTAGCATATTTTGAGTTGAATGCATGTAGTGTTGAAAATATCATGCAAAGAATCATAAATAATGATAGAAATCGTGCAAATATCAACCTAAAGGCACATTATTTGAGCAAATTCATAGTGCAGAGGTGGAATTGTTTGAGATTTACACAGAGCATGCATAAAGGATAGGATATTTGGAGGAATACTGAGCACCTTGTAGAGATTACTAAAATACATAATGCCCTTGAATGATTAACAGCAACACACATCAACCTCTAAGTAGCGCCAGATCATTTTGAACTAATGCACGGAGACTTGGGATCATAAATTTATTCTAAATTTATCGTATCTTTCAAGATAAATAAAGGTTGTTGTGTAACTTTTATTTCATGTTGTTATGACTAAAAATCATCATCAACAGGTTAGAACACTAGCAAGAAGGAATAGCACAGGTCACCCAGGTAGATACAAGAGGACGGCTTAGGCAAAAACAAAGATCAAGCCTGGTAAATATAGTCGCCCAATAAACAAGGAGATTAAAACATCTATTGACATTCATAGCAATGTAATTTCAAGAAGACAAATACATGAATAAAAACATGGTAATAGCAGTCGGCTAATGATGAGATGCAGTTGATGTGTCTGCCTTGTCTTTTTCCTATCACTACAATTCTTCCTACTTCTGTTGCTTAGGAAAACTCCTTATTCAGCTGCAAAATGTGGGTATCTCTTTCTGCCAAGATCTCCTTGTTTTATTCCCATTAATCTCCTCTATTTCTAGGGAACTCTTCTTAGGTTTAGAACTAAAGTTTGTATTTCAGTTTGCATGAAAATAATAATACCTAAAAGGCTCTCCATTCCTATTAATATAAAATAAAACTATTTACTTAAACCTATTGTTGCATGAATGACAGTAACTATATATTGTAATTCTTTTATTCAATATAATAATACTATTTTGGATAATTTAAATATTATTATTTAAACAAATCCAAATAAATACTCAAGAAGAGAAATGCACTACAATATTGCATATTAATATATATAATTTAATATATATATATATTTTTTAAGGAACATATTGTCTTCCAAACATCTATAAACAATATTTTATCATTTAATTTAAATTACAATCATATATATTTCCTTATTTAATTATAAAACACCATTCAAACATAATTTGAAAAGACATTAAATTTAAGTAATCACATCATGCATTTGAAAATGATTAATAACTACGCATTAATGCAATAAAAGTCATTCAATAATGTATATGCAACTACGTGATATGTGCTTGCTTGGATGTAGGCACTGGTTGTGCTTGCTACCTTTTTGGCCTCTCTATTTTTTGTAAGGGTTCGGCCCCTTGTTTAGCCGCCTTATATTATCAAAAACTACGTGATATGTGTGATTGCATCAGGGTAATCCATCCATCAATTTTTGCCAAGTGGCTAGAACACCTCTACATCAACCATGCTCTCATCTTCGACAAGTACCTACATCCATTTGCACTCAACTTGACATCAATAGGTTAGTGTCTCAAAAACATAGCCAAGGCAAATCATTGTAATCATCTCTACAATATTTAATATTTAAAACCATTTCCAATTTTCATCAATATAACTTATAATAATTACCTTCACGCATGCAAAATTACTTAAGGTAAAGTCACTCACAATAATTGTTTACTAATCTAGAATAATCATGTTGTTCATAAAAATGAGATGTGACATCCTTCCTCACTTGGAAGAGACATCATCCTGATGTCTTATTAAACATCAAACAATAAGTGTCCATCAACCACCAATAAAGTATCAAGGTGTCATAAAACAATAACATCAACTCAAAGTATCAAACGATCATAATAACATCTCAAAGAATCAAAGCATAACTGAACTCAAAGTATCATAATTCATGCATGAATAAGAAATCTTTGCTATATCCTCAAATGAGGAAAAGATCTATCAATCTCCTCTGCATACTCCCATGTGGCACTGTCCTCAGAATATTAATCCCATTGGACCTTATATTGCACCACATCTCTACTATGCAACTTAATGTTACGCTTCCCTAGAATTCAAGTGGGCTCCCACAGCACCACTCCTAGATATTGAACCTGTAAAGCACACCAATCAAGAATATGTGACATGTCAGGAATGATAAATCTTAAGTAAAGACTCATGAAAAACATTATGGATTATGGCAAGTGTAGGCGGTAGTGCAAGTCTATAAGCTATAGGATTAATCACTTCCAAAACTTTGAATGGTCCTACAAAATAAGGAGCAAGTTTGGATGCTTTACCAAAAGATACTAAACTCCTATGAGGTCTAACCCTCAAAAAGACTTTGTCACCGACTAAAAATTGTCTAGGAGTTCTATTCTTATCTGCATAACTCTTTTGGCAATCTAAAGCTTGCCTCAACTTCTCCTTGATCAACTTCATCTAATCATCCATTTCTCTTAACATTTCAAGACTGATCAAAATTATGTCCTCCACCTTATCCCAACTGATATGTGTTCAACACCTATGCCCATAAAGAGCTTCGAAAGGTGTCATTCCCAAAGATGTATGGTATGAATTGTTGTACACAAACTCAACCAATGGAAGGTACTCCCATTTATACTGTTGATCTATACAATACATTCGGAGAAGGTCTTATACCACCTTATTTACTCTTTCTGTTTGACCATCCGTTTGAGGATGATAAGATGAACTAAAATTCAACTTTGTACCCAAAGCTGCATTAAGAGTTATCCAAAATCTAGACGTCATGCGAGTGTCTCAATCTAAAATGATCATCTTAGGCACTCCATGCAATCAAAAAATCTCCTAAACAAACTTCTTAGCTAAGACCATAGAACCATCAAAAAGACTCCAAGGAATAAAATGTGCTACCTTTGTCAACTTGTCCACAACCACTACGATGACATCATGCCTATTCTTAGACATAGGTAACCCTTGAATAAAATCCATTCTTATCACTTGCCACTTGTGCTCAGGGATACTATGTAGATACAACAATCCTGCTGGATGCACATGCTCAACCTTGACTCACTGGCATTCCAAACATCAAGCCACAAATTCTGTCACATCTCTCCTAAGTCTAGGCCAAAAGTATAAAGGATTCAAACCTTCGATCATCTTTGTCACTCCAAGTTGACCTAAATAAGGTGCATTATGAATCTCTTCAAGCACTAACTTCCTCAACTCTCCTGAGTTAGGAATATACATCCTTCCCTAAAATATCAAAAGTCCATCTGATTCAATTACATAACCAGCAAACCTGTGATCTAAGGGGTCTACTTCCAAAGCTTTCTTTACTCTTTCATAATGTTCATCCCCTTGAAGATTTTGAATCACTTTATACTTTAAATTGGATCTCATGGTAACAATGGCAGCCAAATGTCTTCTCCTACTAAGAGCATATGCTACTCTATTCTCCTTTCCTTTTATATACTCAATTCCAAAGTCATACTCACTAAGGAATTCTAACCATCTTCTCTATCACGTATTAAGGTTAGGTTGAGTAAATATATACTTGAGCCCTAAATGATCTGTCTTTAACTCAAAGGGCTTACCTAGAAGATAATGCTTCCACATCTGAAGTGCATGAACTATGGAAGCTAACTCAAGATCATGTGGCAAATAGTTGAACTCGTGTTACTTTAAATTTCTTGACTCATATGCAACAACTTGCTCATTCTACATCAATGCTCCTCCTAATCCTTCCCCTGAAGCATCTGTTATAATTGTAAAGTGCCCATTAGGATCTGGTATGGTCAGGATAGGAGTAGTTGTGAGCTTTTCCTTTTTAACACTTGGAAAGCTTGCTCACACCTTTCTATCCATTCAAACTTCTTACCCGTCTTTTGTAGTGCGGTAATTGGTGCTGCTATGGTTGAGAAACCTTCCACAAACTTTCTATAATAACTTGCAAGTCCCATAAAACTTCTAGCTTCTGTCACACTCTACAGTGTAGGCCATTCCATTATTGCTTTAATTTTCTCAAGATCAACTGCAATCCCTTCTATTCAGATCACATGACCAAGGTAGTGCACTTTATCTTGAAAGAATGTACACTTTGATAATTTACCATAAATATTTCCTTCTCTCAAACACTGCAAAACAATCCTCAAATGCCTTTCATGCTCTTCCATTGATTTAGAGTATATCAATATGTCATCAAGGAAGATCAACACAAAATCATCTAAACAATCTCTGAAAATGATATTCATCAAATTCAAGAAAGTTGTTGGAGCATTAGTCAACCCAAATGGTACTACTGTGAACTCATAGTGACCATATCGAGTCCTAAAAGTTGTTTTAGAGATGTCCTCATCCTTAATCTACAATTGGTGATAGCCAGATCTAAATTCTATCTTTGAGAACACTGTTGCTCCTTTCATTTGATCAAAGAGCTCATCTTTTCTTGGAAGTGGATACTTATTCTTTATAGTAGCTTTGTTAAGCATCATATAATCAATGCATAATCTCAAAGTACCATCCTTTTTCTTTACAAAGATTACTAGTGCATCCCATGGTGATACACTAGGTCTAATGAACCCTTGATTTAGCAACTCTTGCAATTGTGCCTTAAGCTCATACAATTTTGTAGTAGTCATCCTGTAGGGTGCCTTGGATTGTAACTCAGTTCCTAGTAGAAAATCAATTGAGAAGTCAAATTCTCTTCGGTGGTAACTTTGTCAACTCTTCAGGGAAGACATCTCTGAAATCTCTAAGGATTGGATAGTCATTGAACACTGGTTCTTGTTTATCAAGGTCCTTTACTTGGACAACATAAATGGCACATCCTTTCCTCTTACATTTCTTTAATTGTATAGCCGAGATTTGTCTAAGCTCTAAAGGTCTCTTAGATCCAATAATTTCCACTTGGTTCCCTAGGTCATCCAAACATCTAACAACCTTGTCTTCATAGTTTACTAGAGACTTATGTTTAGTTAAATAGTTGATTCCAAGAATTACATCATAAGAGCCTAAAGGTGCTACATACAGATTCACTTGTGTCTGAAAATGAGGAAGCTCTAACTCACTGCATGCTAGACATGAGTCTACCCTCTTTTCTACACTATTGCCATATTGTACCATCCAAGAGTTTTCCATATGTCTAGGTCTAATAGATAACTTAGATACTACTCTAGGATCTACATAGCATTCAGTGGCACTAGTATCAATTAAAATAGAAACAGGTAGTCCATAGAGCTTACCTTGGAACTAAATAGGTGCTGCTTGAAACTCTGCTTGCTGATTATCCACTGTGGCATGAATCTAATGCTACGGTGCTCCTTACTGATTCTTGTTTCCTCTTTTATGTGGACATGCATTTGCATAATTCTCTCCTCCATAGTTGTAACATCCACCCTTAGGTTCTCTTGGTCCTTCATCTCTTCCCCTCTGATTGTTGTTGCTATTGTTATTTCCATTTCTTTTGTTTCCACCATTTCCATCCTAAGAATTATTACCTCTCTTCAAATTCCTAATCTGTCTATTATTGCCTTAGCTTTTATTCTTTTGATAGTTCTACTGATTATTTTGTGGTTTCTTGTTTGAAAACTTAGCATCTCTTTACTTATGGTAATTGGTTGTCTGTTGCAACCTCTACTCTTGCTTTATTACTTTCTCAAAAGTAGCATCCATAGTAGGCAGGTTATGAATGTCTACCTCAACTCCAATATGTAGCCTCAATCCTAGAATAAACTTTTTGATCCAAAATCTCATATGTCTGATATTGTGGAACATACTTAAGTAGATGAGAAAACCTTTCCCAATAATTGGTTACGGACATACGTCCTTGAATCAAATTATGAAACTCTGTCATCTTCTTGTCAAAGAATAATTGTGGTAACCATCTTTTTCTAAATAGTTGCAAGAAAATATCCCAAGTTATCTCACCAATAATAGCTTTGTATATGCCTTCTCATTATCCCACCATGTTGCTGCTTCACCAGTCAACTAGTAAGATCCCCACATTGCCTTCATGTGATCTGAAAGGTTTCAAAGTCCAAAGTATTTCTCCATTTCTATTATCTAGGACTCAGCTCCATCTCTAATTGTCTTTCCATCAAATTTTGGTGGTGATACTTTCTTGAGGTCTTTCCCCAATTCTTTCGCTATCTTTCCTTGATTATCAACAATAGCTCTAGCTTCAGGAATTGGAACTTCTATCCTTAGATTCTCATTTTGTACCTCAACCCTTGGGTTTTCATTAGCATTCTAACCTCTAGGAATTCCTCTGATCTCCTACTTAGAAGTATTCATCCTCATGTCCTGTTGGGTCAAGAGATAAAGAATATGTTCAAATCTTCCATCTTGGTCATTACTGGCATCTCCACAATCTCTAATAGTTTGACCACCACGAGCACCTCCATGTGATCCTCTACCTCGACTACTTCTTGATCTGCCACCACGATTAGTGTTTCTAGTATTCATGATGGATAATTTGTATCAAGTTCACAACTTTAGAACAATAGTCCCAAAGCAAAGGCCCTATTGTTAAACATAGAGCTCTGATACCAAATGTAAAGCCTCAAAAGTCTTGTAAAAGCATTAAAACCAACTCAAAAGCAAATGAAGTAAATAATCCATTTAAATACAACATCGCAGTATCCAAAATTAAAAAGATGTAAATAATCCACTTAGATACCATTTTCAAAGATAAAAGATGTAATTAATCCACTTAATCACAATATCAAATAAAAGATAATCTCATAAATATGAATCTCAATGTCATAAATCTTACATAATCGTGTGCTTAATCTAGGCAACAAGCATGATTAAATAATATACATAAATCCTTTGGCAAGCATGCCATAATATATCCAATATAGGGTACAATAAACATGTACAACAATAACAAATAGAATCAATACACTCTCCATCTACACAAACCAAGTGGTCTACCACCTGCAAACTAAGAGATGAGAACATGGCCCAGGTGATTTTCCACCCAACAATGAAGTAATTACACTTCCCCAGACCCCTTCATGAAATAAAGGAAACCCAGCCCTACATGAAATGTCTAGCTACCTGGTAACAACTAACAGGAGGGAACACCCGATGCAACCCTGATGTTTGAATGTACAATTCTAAATAATGAAAAGCAAATTGTCTCACAATAGGATGTGGCAGAGATATCAATAAATAAGTTTAATAGATAATAAAATCTATTTCAATGTCATCTCGATTAGATTTAATCCTTTATAAGTAACCTGGTTCAATTCTTGAAAAGAGGAAAAGCCATCTCTGAATATCCACATTCGGCATCCTAGTCCCAAAAGCAACCCAATAACATTTCCTAGATGAAAAATCTACTTCTTTCCCCAAGAAGCAATAAATAATAAAATAAAATTCAAAATTCACCAATAAATCATTGAAATTCCCTTTTCCCAAACAACATTCAAGGAATTACACTTTTCCAATCAAATCATTCATCTTTTCTTACACAATTGCACTCATAAGCACATCAAATAGATATATTATCTAATCAAAAATTGATCACAATCTTCATACAAAAGTCATTCTAATTATAATTTCATCTTGTTGTCATAATAGTGACAGGAAGTCTCAAATGATAAAAATAGTCTTCCTGTCGCAGTTTTGTTGCAAAAAAATAAAAAAAATGAGCAAAGAACATAGTTTAATCTGGTTTCAGTTATTATTATAATGTAATAGGTTTTCAACATCAACATTCATAGGAAAGTAATAATGTAGTCTACTGTCTCTATTTTGAATTGACATACTGTTTAACTAGTTTTAAATAGAGCTACAGGAACATCGTATATTCTACTACAGGAACTTAGAAATTTTTGATAGTCATAAAAAATAGCTAAAGAAGCTAGTTTCTTAGTATGCAGAGATATTAATGGATTTACTACAACAGAATAAGACTGAAAATGAAGCTACAGGAAAAATAATAGTTTTGTCTACCTTAAGAGGTTGATTTGATAATCGAACACTGATTCATCGAGTAAGATAGAAAACAGTTATAAAATGTTTGACAGGAAATTTATATCAATGATCTAGGGTTTTGATTATAGTTTTCATTCAGTTTATCATTCCAAACATTAGAATAATGATTACTTATGCATAGCATAGGGGAAATTGCCAGATCTCAGACAAGCAAAGTTTATAACAAGGAAGCAATTTTTATGTTCTAAAACCATCGATCAGCTAAGAAGAATAGCAGGTGATAGAATAAACAACATGGTTTCTAGAAGTCAAAGTTTTTAACAAGGTAAAGCAAACACCATATCATGAAAACCAACGATCAATCAAAACAAAGTGCAGGTGACAAGCAAGGAAAACAAGGGGTTGATCTATTTAGTGATTCCAAACCACCCAAGAATAGTCAAGTTGGTCATAAGGAAGGTCAATGAGTAGTAAGGAAAGCAATTTCCTTAGCAAAAATGGCCAGAAAAAATGAGCGGCCAGGAAATAAGATGAAGTGGCCAAGCAAAATAAGATAAGTGGCCAGAAAGGAGGGACTACTAGCATATAGGTCAATCTGGGTTAGAACACTGGTAAGAAGGAATAGCACAAGTCGCCTAGGTAGATACAAGAGGAGGACAGCTTAGGCAAAAACAAAGATCGAGCCTGGTAAATACAGTCACCCAATACACAAGCAGATAAAAAAATCTATTGACAGTCATAACAACGTAATTTCATGAAGACAAATACATGAATAAAAAACTGGTAATACCAGTCAGGTGATGATGAGATGTAGGTGATGTGGCTGCCTTCTCTTTTTCCTATCATTGCAAATCTTCTCTACTTTTGTCACTCATGAAAACTCCTTACTCAGCTACAAAACATGGGTACCTCTTTCTACCTAGATCTCCTTGTTTTATTCCCATTAATCTCCTCTATTTCTAGCAATCTCTTCTTAGGTTTAGAACTAAAGTTTGTATTCAGTTTGCATAAAAATAATAATATTTAAAAGGCTCTCCATTCCTATTAATATAAAATAAAACTATTTACTTAAACCTATTGTCGCATGAATGACAGTAACTACATATTGTAATTCTTTTATTCAATATAATAATACTATTTTGGATAATTTAACTATTGTTATTTAAAAAAATCCAAAAAAATACTCAAGAAGAGAAATGCAATACAATATTGCATATTAATATATATAATTTAATATATTTATTTATTTTTAAGGAACATATTGTCTTCCAAATATCTATAAACAATATTTTATCATTTAATTTAAAATACAATCATATATATTTCCTTATTTAATTATAATACACCATTCAAACATAATTTGAAAAGACATTAAATTTAAGTAATCACATCATGCATTTGAAAATGACTAATAACCATGCATTAATGCAATAAAAGCCATTCAATAATGCATATGCAACTATGTGATGTGTGTGATTGCATCAAGGTAATCCATCCATCAGTTCTTGCCAAGTGGCTAGAACACCTCTACATTAACCATGCTCTCATCTTTGATGAGTACCTACATCCATTTGCATTCAAATCGACATCAATAGGTTAGTGTCTCCAAAACATAGCCGAGGCAAATCATTGTAATCATCTCTACAATATTCAATATTTAAAACAATTTCGAATTTTCATCAATATAACTCATAATAATTACCTTCGCACATGCAAAATTACTTAAGGTAAAGTCAATCACAATAATTGTTCACTAATCTAGAAAAATCATGTTGTTCATAAAAATGAGACGTGACATCTTGTCACTTGGAACATAGGGGAAGATTGGAATTGTATGATTTTGTTGTTCAATTAAGCCTGATCATGTTCAAAAACGTAATTATATGAATTTGTGAACAAATGGATAAATTGTGGAGAATGATCGCACATAGATATATCAAATGACAATCAAATGCGTAACAAATTTGAAAGTTCAAAAAATGGAAAAGTCGGGGACTAATGAGTGGGTGCCCTTGCCGAGATCTGGGAATCTTGTATGCAACCTGTTCCTGTTGTTCCAAAGATTTTTCTATTGTGGGATCCAGCAAACTAATGAGTGGGTGCCCAAGTCCAGGTCCCTATTTTCTTCTTTGATCTTCAATTCCAACATCCTGTGCTACTCTCCTGCAACTCCACTTCTTTTGCTTTTGCAACCTATAACCTGCAATCACAAAAAATTGGGTTGGGGGTTGTGGTGTTTAGGGGCTTGCCTCAGTCAAGCCCCGAAGAGACATTCAATTCTTTTGAACACCATTGTCAAATAAAGAGTGCATATCCCTATGGGATAGAGGCAAAATCCAAATTTGATAAATCATAAAAAGCACAATTGATATCACCTTGTAGTGAAGATCTCATGGAAGGCATATGCTCTTCATGCCATGAGGAGATGGATGCCAAATCTACAAATAAAAACACAAGAATAATGCTCTGCTCTGCCACACAATGAATATTTTAAATGCTCTAATCACAAGTATGCATAAAATCCATCTAATTTACAAATGATAACCTAATCATGCTTACATATGCAACTACAAAGATTCCCACTAAGAATTTTGTAATTCAAACTTACCATCTCGGCATAGGACCTAAATAATGGTCATAAACTAACACTTTGAAATTGGTCCTGACCTAAAATAGGGTAGGACTAGGGTACATGTGCCCAAGATTTTCCCTCCATTTCAAGAAAGATTTATGTTAAGTACATCCCCTGAGTCCTATTTACCATGAAACTTCAGTGTTTTCTCCTCGGGAGTCATCAAAATCATGCAAGATGCTCTAAATGAATTCTAAAGGACCTGGGAGCTAAACCTTAAGCAGAAAAAGCCCCCAAGGTTACTTTTTCAGACATAACATTTAGCCCCAACTTTAATGTATGTATAAATGCAAGGCCAATACATGCATTAAAGTATGGTCAACAAACACAACAAACACACCAAGCATGGAGAAGACACATCAGTCACATAGAAGATAGTAATAGGCACACAAAACACAGAGAAGATAGTTAGTCATGCAAAACACAGAGAAGATAGTATAAAGACACACAAAACATAGTGAATACAGTAAATGCAGTGAAGACAATGATGATTTTCTTTTCTTTTTCTTTTCCATTTTCATATTTATGAAATGCAGATGCAAGTACAAGGAAAGTAAACACATCACCCATAATGCAGGAGGGACTCATCGCTGCCAGTCTTTAAATTGCATATGGGGCAACACACATGCCAAACAAATCAAGTATGCCATACAAATCAAGCACGCCATACAAATCAAGCATGCCATACTATTGATCATGATGTTAGTCATAAACAAACATAGAATAAAAGCTACACATCAACCTTTACTCATCTTGAAAAACACAATGAAATCAAAGAATTCATGATCCTAAGTCTCTATGGATTAGTTCTTAATCAACTGACGTTACTCAGTGGTTGATGTGTGTTATTGTTTTCCATTCGGGGGCCTTACGTTTGCTCATCAGTAGGATTCGGTTTCTGTAAAGATGCTACATAGAAAGTTATTCTACACAGTATATTTCTTCAAATGATGTGTCTATACTCAAATCTTTGCATGATATTTATCAATTGTACATGATTTAACTTCAAATATGCCATAAATCTTCAAGTATCTACGAGATGTCTACATATTTCATGTATATTTTCTTCTGATTATCTATTATTTGCAATTGTGATGGTGAATTGTTCTAAAATTAAAAGAAATGTAAAAGAATACTTCAAATTATGATGAATCTTCAGCTATTGAGCCACATACACACTTGATACTATCATTAGGAGAAGAAATCAAACCATATGTTCACCAGGATGTTCCATGGCTAGATACAGATGATGCTAACTTCAGAGGATGGTGAATGAAAACAATACATGTAGACTGATGAGCACTTCAAGGGACGCAGCAAATCAAAGCATATATCAAGAATTCAGACACGGATTGCTCAAGATTTACTATTATTTGTAATCAAAATGGTCTTCTCTTTCATTAAGTATGCAAAAACATGTACATATACAATAACTTTGAAATAGGCCCTGATATTTCAGCAAACAAATTTCAATTAAGCTTTGAATGTTTAAAACAAGGCATCCCTGCACCTTTTATAGAATAAGGTGAGCGAGCGGTTACACATGATCTACGATCAAGATTTATCTATTAAGATCAACGGTGCATATTCCTTTTGACTTAGTCAACAGTATCTCGTGGCACAGGTTGCCAGCTGCCAACCATCTAGGTGACTTATTTTCTCTAAGTACCTAATGCATGTATCTTCCTTTATGGCACATCTTCATCTACTCATCAGGTTCTTCTTCTTCATCCTCATGATCATCATGATCATCGCTTTCCGTATCTTCATCATCCTGATGAATGTCTCCCTGTATATGGACCTGCATGATTGTCCTGATATTTTCATATGCTTCCACTACTCTTTCAATTTCTCTGCCATCCTGAGTTTTGGCTTTGCCGATGGAATGCTTATGTGTTTGGAACTTATCCCTAAGGGTTTCCAATTTATTTTTCCTACTGCTTAATGTTTCATTTTAGTTCTCCACCTTGACCTTGATCCTCATGATCTTGTTCATTGTTTCTTCTATTAGGTGGTTAAGAGGGTCATCAGCCATCGGCTAGAAATTATTATGCAGAGCTTTTATGGCAAAGTCTACATCTTGGTTCTCAATTTTCCCTTCTACTTTTCCTTCTAAGGCCTCTAGGACTTCTGCCTCATAAGACATCATGTCATGCAGCTTCATACTGATATCTCTTAATTTACTATTGCACCTCTTTAGTACATCACATTCAAATATGATATCCTTATACCAGATATCTATCAGCATGGCAGTATTATTATTCAGCACCTGATGAGTTATCGAGATCTAAGGATTAATCCTCTTTATTTCACTCAAAGCACTCAAGGCTTTCTCCAATTGAAATGATCTCCTTCCGGCCTCAATCTATAACTTATTAGCTTTCTTCCTAGAGACACTCAAAGAATTCCACCTCTGCAAAGAGGTGACTACTACTTCTTTAGCCTCGTTCAGTGCTGATGACATCCATTTTCTCATGATCACTGACTCATGCTTCATGAGGTCCAATTTATTAACTTCTTCTTGAGAAATTGCAGTCAATGGGACTACATGATTTGCTAATGTATGATCAGGGTTAATTAACCCTTTTATGTATGAATGTAGCAAGGCAATGTGCTCCTTATGCTGCTTATTCTTTTCCTTTTCTCGCTTCACCCTTTGGGTTAAAGAATCAATTATATCCTTCCCTTCTTGACCTTCTTGGTCCTCATTGGCAAACCCTAAATCAACCGTGGTGATCTAGAATTCTTCCAGAGTGATCTTACCTTTCTCCTTTTCAACTATGGGAAGTGCTACCTGGGTGGTCCTTCTACCTGTAGTAGGATCTCTTCTTATTGCTGATGTTAATTTGGCCTTCCTCTTTGGCTTCATGATGGTTTCTAAAAATAATGTCGAAACATCAAACTCTTGAATCTCAAAACCAGATTCTGTACTTATCTCCTTCTCAAGCCATTGAGGTACTTGGTCTCCAGATCCATGTCATCTGTCATCATCATCATGTCGAGCCTGATCTCATGTATCTATTTCTATTCTTGATGGAGAGGGTGACTTCCTCATTTCTTCCTCATGATGATCTTCATGAGGGGGATCCTTTGGTACTTCCTCCTCTTGAAGAACCTTTTCTTGTGGAGGTGAATCATGCTGTGTATCTGCATGCTGATCCTAATCTTTTACTTCCTCCTTTTGTGTCTCATCCATTTTAGGAATTTCCTCATTCTGAGGCACATTTGTATCTGTGGATATCATGGTATTTGAACCAGGTGCATCTACTTGATCTTGGATCACATTATGATTTGCACCTGATGTATCTACTTCCTGGTTCTTTAGGTCATCATGACCTGATATTCCTTTATTACTTGAGGTTTCTTGAGTCTTAAGGGCATTATCAGTTGATGTATGATTATCTTCCCCACCCTTTTGTTGGACCTCCACTATTTTGGGCTCAACAAGTATTTCTTGTTGCTGACCCATATCTGGAGTGCTGCTTTGTGTTTCTGCCAGCTTGACTTCCTCAATTTTTTTTGTTTTATCAGGTGCACCTGCTTGATGTTCAGGACTTGAATCATCCCTGTATGTTGGGTCTATCACCACAGGGCTAGTTACCTGATCAAGTAATTTATCAAGCCCTATCTGTTGGCCTGCCCTCTTTGGGCTATTCTCTTTTTCTTTCTCCGCTTGCTTCAACTCTTCTAATATCACCCTCTACGAGGATGGTGTTCCTTATGGAGTCATATGAGTGTTAGAAGTGAGGGTCTCCATTTGCTGAGAGGCTACGTTTTCTACCACTTCATCATCTGATACGTCTACAGTCTCTTCTAATGAGAAAGGGCCACCTTGAGTTGCTCTAGTGGCTTCTTTTGCTTGTTCATCAGCCTTCTCAGTCTTAAACTGAACTATCGTAGGAAGTGGCACATCATGTTGCAATTCTTTTCTGAATACTTCACTACCAGCTCCCCTTAATATTATAGGGTCATGTCTTATTTCACCCCTCATATGTGTTCTTTATTTTTTTGGGGTGGATGCTACTAAGGGCACTGCCTTTCTCTTCTTGGTAACCATCATGGGGTCATCTTTTGCAGGCTCTTCTTCAATAAGAATATCTTTCTCTGCATACTGCTATGAAGTTTGGCCTTGATCTTTTACTTCTGCAGTATCCATAGCTGGCCTCAGGATCCGTTTGGTCTTTTGTTTATCCTCTAGAGGTGGTAAAGACGAGGCTGATGCATGTCTTGATGCATATGCATCCTCAGATGGTATATCAATTCTCTCAACAATTACCCCCTTTGGTGTATCATTAGTTTTCTTCTTCCCTCTGGGAGTTCCTTTTCCTTGTTTCTGGGGTGGCAGCCTTTCTCCATTAGATTTTCTCTTTTCTCCAAGAAAGTCATCATATTCCTCATCAGAGATTTCCTGCCTTTTCCTCTTGTTATCAACTGTGATGGCCATCCCCTTCTTCTTTAGTATATTTAATTGTTTATCTACCCATGCCTGGGTCAACTGCAGTACCCCACCTGTAAACCTATCCAATGAAATATCTTCAAGCTGCGTTGGGTCAGGGGCTGAAATGGTGTCATTATACACCTTTTTCTCTTCATATTCATCTGACAATAACCTGCCATCATCTTTCTTCAATTATGCAGGCACTGGAATGATGTCAAATGTCCTGATCTGATTGAGGGTGAGCCTTTGATATTTTCTTCTCCTTACTTCGGCTTCATCCTCACAATCAGTCCAGAAATCCTCTAAGTGTTTCTTATGCATGGGCTTCACCATGATCTTCAGCATCCTTCCATAGGGGTCATATGATCTGGCCAATGGGAATGGCTGTAGGTTCATCATGTTCAGACCCGCTATGGCCTTCTTTATGTTTTCTGAATTAGGGCATATATACCACCCTATAGTCACTGGAAACAATACTGGAGGTATTTTATTGTTTTCTTTATATGCATCCAATATTATTGATATCTGTGTTAGTAATTCCATCAGGACTACCCCATCAGTAGGGTACCTGGGTAACATTAAGGGTTGTCCCTCAAAACCTTCTACTCTGATGTAGGAAAATGTGGCAAACTAGATAAACCAGGCACCATGTTTGTATATTACTTCTTGAGCTTCCATGCTCAGTCTTTTGGTTCTATCTTCCTCCATTGTTTTGACGAGATGCATGGAAAATGCATCATTCACTAGTTTGTAATCAGGGGGGTAGTGTGCTTTCTGTAACTGAGGCTAGTGGTCCCATATATGGGCATCATTCAAACTGCCACCAATCTTTCCAATTGTAGTGAGTGCATCAAATGTACCCTTATAGGCACATGAATACACAATATATGAAGTCATATAAAACGAATAGTCCAGGCCCCCTAGGTTCATCAGTTGTTCATCTAGGGGATCACTGATGATCTTAGCCCATAATCGCTTGTTATATATGTAGATGCACATCATAATAATCCCATACATCCAATCTTTGAAGCTTCCAGCATTAGGCTAGCCTATCATCCTATTGAGCAGGGCAATCATATACTGATACTCATCATCAAAATCAAACTTGTACAGGTGCACTAGTAATTTGGTAGAGGCAGTGTAAGGACTATTCTTTACTCTCCATTGGTACATCCTCTTTCTTGCAGTCTTCTTATTATTTGTATATTCAATCTTCAGTTTCTTCAGATCCATACTAACTACCTTTTTCCGAACTGGAAGGTTGAAAGTAGATGTAATTCCTTTGATCGACATATCTACATATACCCTTCCATGTTTGTCTACTCTCTTCATCTTAGGGTTGTAATTTCTACTCAACTACTAATTCTGGAGTTTCCATGGCATAAGGAAATCTAGCTGCATACCACATTCCTGATACAAAAATGGCATCCAGTAGGGTATTTTCCCTGTCTTCGCCCATCTTGGCTGACCATGCTACCAAATCTATGTTTCCTTGGTGGGTGTCTCTGATGACACCATATTTGAACTGTACTCCCTCAGGTTGGGAAAACATAGGCTTAAGGAATTATCCATCAGACTTGTTCTTCCTAACATCTGCTATAGGTTCCTGCAATGAACATGATTGGTCTTACAACAATACCCACATGCATGCATATACAGTATTATACGTTTACGGAATCATGTATATTATACTCATTAATCTTCATTTTATCATGATATGCCTAATTACAGAGCTAAATGATAAAAGAACTTACTACCTGGATATTACAGAAAATGACAACAGGAGGGTTTTTACTTACCTGATAATGCTTTCTCCTAGATTAAGTAGATGATTATCAAAAAGAGGCTCAGAAATAGGTGATAATCACATGCTCTGTTCTGCTATAAGCTATTTGCGTCTGCAGGTAGGTTGTACGAGGGTTTGAATGTCCTGTACTCTATAAAATCTCATCTCTTCGCAAGGTAGATGTAAAATGACCCTGTAAATTCACTTTTAATCTCATTCTTAGGGTAAATTAAGGCAAATCCAGGTTAGATTGATTAAGACCATTGATCTTCTGCCATGAATCTATAGATGTTGCCAGGTGTTTGCATTGTGTTCGCAATCGGCTGGAATCCACCTACTGCATTTATGTGCATTTAATGTCATGGGGCAAGATGAGGGTGTTAGGGTTAGCCGGCAGAAGATATCAATTAAATGCAAATAAAGAGTAAACAGAGAAATGGAAATACACAGAAATAATAATAGCGAGAGACAATTTTTAACGTGGTTCACCCAAACTCGGGCTACATCCACCAAACAAAGAGTCCAATATTATTATCCAGTAAATCAAACCGATTACAATCAGCAATCCCTGCAACTCAATACCGCTGCAAAATGCTACAATATAATAATCAAAACCCTAACCCTTAGCCGCTTTTTATCAAGCTTTTTGTCAGTTACAAAATAGGGTTTTCTTATGTTGGTCAATGAAAAAAATTAACTCCCGGTGCATTATAAAATAATAAAAAACCGTGTGAGGTTTCGGGGGCGTTGCCCCTCGACCCCGCCCTATATCGCGATAGGGAATGCGACAGGGGCGCTGCCCCTGGACCCCGCAAGGGGTACTGCCCCTTGACCCCATCTTGGGGGCGCTGCCCCTTGACCCCGTAGGAATTTGGGGGGAAACCACACCGATAAAAGTGGGGTAAATATAACCTCCGAGTCTGATTAGGCTCCATATAACAACAATCTCCCACTTGGAGACTGATCAGACTCCACACCATATCATCTTCCACTTGAAGACTGATCATAACACCACTGACCCTATAGCTCCCACTGGAAATAAGCACCCTGGATGCTGCTGTTCTATTTTTGTTGTGTTCAGTCTAGAAGACCAACCGAAGCTGAAGAGGAGTTCAGCTTCTCCCTTGTCACTGCCTTTGTAAACATATCTGCTGGATTGTCATCTGTATGTATCTTTGCCAGCTGTAACTATCCATCATCCAACACCGACCGAATGAAGTGATACCTCAACTGTATATGTTTGGTCTTTGAATGCAAGACAGAATTCTTTGCAAGATGTATTGCACTCTGGCTATCTATAAACAAATAACTGTTAACCTGTTGTGTGCCCAATTCATTCATGAAAGATTGCAGCCATATCATCTCCTTGCTTGCCTCTGTTGCAGCTACATATTCTGCCTCTGTGGTGGATAAAGCAACCACCTTTTGCAACCTGGAAATCCAACTTACCGCTGTTCCACCTATAGTAAAGACATAACCTGTAGTACTCCGCCTAGTATCAATATCCCCTGCCAAATCTGAGTCTACATAACCTGCTAAATCAGTATTAGAGCCCCCAAAATATAAGTGTTTATTAGATGTACCTCTCAAATATCTAAGAATCCATTTTACCGCATTCCAATGCTCTAATCCGGGATGACTCATATACCTGCTAACGACTCCTACAGCATGTGCAATATCCGGTCTCGTGCATACCATGGCATACATTAAACTGCCTACAGCTGAAGCATATGGTACCTTGGACATTTTCTCTTCCTCCTCTTGTGTCTTAGGAGACATGTCCTTAGTCAATTTCAAATGACTAGGCAAAGGTGTGCTGACAGCTTTTGCATTCTCCATGTGGAATCTCTGCAACACCTTTTCAACATAAGCAGCCTGAGATAGAGTCAATTTTCTATTCAGCCTATCTCTGCAAATTTTCATACCAAGGATTTGTTTTGCTGCCCCCAAATCCTTCATATCAAATGATTGTGCCAACTGCTGTTTTAACTCTCTTATGTGATCCATGTTAGACCCAGCTACAAGCATGTCATCAACATATAAACATAAAATAATGTAGCTGTCATTATCTAACCTCTTAAAATAAACACAATGGTTAGAATTACACCTACTGTAGCCTTGCTTAGCCATAAAACTATCAAATTTCAAATACCATTGCCGAGGTGCTTGTTTCAGGCCATACAAACTCTTCTTCAATCTGCACACTAGTTTCTCCTTACCTTTGACCTCAAATCCTTGGGGCTGTTCCATATAGATCTCCTCCTCCAAATCACCATGAAAGGCAGTTTTAACATCTAGCTGTTCCAAATGTAAATCTTCAGCAGCCACAATACTTAAAACAGTACGAATAGAAGTCATCTTGACAACCGGAGAAAATATCTCATCAAAATCAATGCCCTTTTTATGTGCAAATCCTTTTACAACTAACCTGGCCTTAAATCTCTTCTTACCTCCATCTTCCTCTTTCAGCCTGTAAACCCATTTATTTGGTAAAGCCTTTTTACCTATAGGTAACGTACATAATTCCCAAGTCTGATTTTTCAGCAAGGAGTCCATTTCTCCTTTCATTGCAAGCTCCCACTGAACCTGTGTATCCACCTGCATAGCTTCATCATACCCTTCGGGTTCACCAGCATCTGTTAACAAAATAGAATACAAAGAGGGAGAAAACCTTTCAGGAGGTCTGCTGATCCTTGTTGACCGTCTAACATTCACTGGAGTTTGTGGTATTTCTGGTTGCTGTTGCGGAGCATGAGGAACCACTGGAACATCACTATTTGGAGTATCGTCCAGCACCACATAATCCTTTTCTTTCTTCTCATGCTGCTGCAACTGATCTTTGTACAACACCTTCTCATTGAATATAACATCCCTACTTCTCACAATTTTCTGATTTTCAAAATCCCAAAGCCTATAACCAAATTCATCAATGCCATATCCAACGAAGGTATATTTTTTTGATTTCGCATCCAGCTTGGTTCTATTTTTAGAATCTATATGTGCAAATGCTTCACAGCCAAAGGTTTTCAGAAAAGAATAACCCACCTTCTTGCCTGTCCATGCTTCCTCTAGAATACCACAGCCTAAAGGAACTGAAGGACCTCTGTTAATTAAATATACAGCAGTGTTGACAGCCTCTGCCCACATGTTTAAAGGTAGCCCAGCATGCAATCTCATGGTCCTTGCACGCTCCATTATTGTCCTATTCATGCGTTCAGCCACTCCATTTTCCTGTGGAGTCCCTAGAACTGTTTTCTGCCTGCGAATTCCATTAAGGGAACAATAATCTTCAAATTCTTTGCTGCAATACTCACCGCCATTATCAGATCTGAGACATTTTAATCTTTTACCCGTCTCATTCTCAACCAAGCTTCTCCATTTCTTAAATGTTTCAAATACATCAGATTTCTGTCTAAAGAAATAAATCCAGACCTTCCTAGTTGCATCATCTATGAATGTAACATAATACCGAGAGCCACCGAGAGAAGATACCTGAGCTGGTCCCCATACATCTATATGCACAAGCTCCAATTTTTCATTTTTCTTTTGCTTCCCATCCTTGAGAAAACTGACTCTCTTTTGTTTTCCATACACACAACTTTCACAGAAATCCATATTAATACATTTCAGACCTGGTAAAACTTTCTTAGAATGAAGTACCTTCATACCTTTTTCACTCATATGCCCAAGTCTGTTATGCCACAGTGTTGTCTCAGAACCTGCAGCAACTTTTCCAGTCTCTTCCTGCAAACCTGCAGCAACTGTTCCTGAACCTATTTGTTTTTTCTCTGTAACAGCTAAAGTAGAAGGAACAGTATGACCTGTACAAAGATATAAGGCGCCTACTTTCACACCTTTTGCTACTACTAAGGCACCTTTTGAAACCTTCCAATTTTTATCAGTAAATATAACAGTGAAACCTTGTTCAGTTAGCTGCCCCATTGAAATTAAATTCCTACTGAGCCTTGGAACATGCCTTACCTCTTGTAGTAGCCAATGATTCCCATTCTGCAACTTAATCTTGATTCTTCCCTTTCCAATAATCTGACAGGGTTCGTTATCTCCCAAATAAACTAGCCCAAAATCCCCTTGGACATAATCAAGGAAATAACTTCTATGGGGCGTAGCATGAAATGAGGCCCCTGAATCTAAAACCCATGAATCATCAGCATTATCTAGGGAAAGAATCAAAGCATCATCTTCAGACTTATTGCTTACTACATTTGCTTCCTTATTGCCTTCTTGTTTGTCTCCTTCTTTATTCTTCCGAGACCAGCAATCTTTCTTCAGATGACCTGGTTTTCCACAGTACCAGCAATCCTTCTGTCCTCTGGTTTGGGATCTTTTGTCCTTTGATTTTCCTCGTGACTTCCCATGACCTCCAGAACCTTTTCCTCTCTCCTTTGATCTGCCCCTACTTTCTGCACTCAAAACACTGCCTGATTTGGATCCACCTGAGCTTTTCTTACGAATTTCCTCACTCAGAATAACACCAACAACATCATCAAATTTTAGGGTATTTGAACCAGAAATAGAGTTACTAACCGCCATTACCAAACTATCCCAGCTTTCAGGCAATGAACATAATATCAAGAGAGCTCTAACTTCTTCATCAAATTTTACATTTACAGAAGTCAATTGACTGACAATCGTATTAAATTCATTTAAATGACCTGTCACAGATCCACCTTCAACCATTTTCAAATTAAACAACTGCTTCATGAGAAATACCTTATTTGAGGCTGAGGGTTTTTCATACAATTTTGCCAAAGCTTTCATCAGACCATCTGTTGTCTTCACTTTTGTTATATTGAATGCCACTGATGGTGCCAGGCACAACCGAATGGTTCCTAGTGCCTTTCTGTCAAGAAGATTCCAATCCTCATCAAACATTGTTGCCGGTTTCTTGGCTACTCCTTCCAACGGCCTCCATAAATCCTTTTGATAGAGGTAATCCTCCATCTGCATCTTCCATAATTGATAGTTCTGCCCATTGAATTTATCAACCTTCATTTTACCCTCGTCCGCCATTGCTCCCACTCAACCTGAGACTTTCCTGCAGATGATAATCGAACACAACCCGCTCTGATACCACTTGTTAGGGTTAGCCGGTAGAAGATATCAATTAAATGCAAATAAAGAGTAAGTAGAGAAATGGAAATACACAGAAATAATAATAGCGAGAGATAATTTTTAACGTGGTTCACCCAAACTCGGGCTACATCCACCAAACAGAGAGTCCAATATTATTATCCAGTAAATCAAACCGATTACAATCAGCAATCCCTGCAACTCAATACCACTACAAAATGCTACAATACAATAATCAAAACCCTAACCCTTAGCCGCTTTTTATCAAGCTTTTTGTCGGTTACAAAATAGGGTTTTCTTATGTCGGTCAATGAATAAAAATTAACTCCCGGTGCATTATAAAATAATAAAAAACCATGTGAGGTTTCGGGGGCGTTTCCCCCGAGCCCCCACGGGGGCACTGCCCCTCGACCCCGCCCTATATTGCGACAGGGAATGCGCCAAGGGCGCTGCCCCTGGACCCCGCAAGGGGCACTGCCCCTTGACCCCATCTTGGGGGCGCTGCCCCCAAACCCCCGCAAGGGGCGCTGCCCCTTGACCCCGTAGGAATTTAGGGGGAACCGCGCCGATAGAAGTGGGGTAAATATAACCTCCGAGTCTGATTAGGCTCCATATAACAACAGAGGGGGTGATCTTTAGAAGATCAGGTGATAATTTGGATATCGAGTGATATTCAGAATATTGGCTGATGTTGAGAATATCAGGTGATATTTAAATATCGGGTGTTATTCAAACATCAGGTCATGTTCGAATATCAGGTGATATTTCGATATGACCCCTCAGGACTAAACTGACCCCTTTCGAAAGATCAGGATGACATCACCGTCATATTGTGTAAAAGGGGGATCACTAGAAATATACCTCCACGAGGTAAAAAGGATGATGATGTCATCATCAGGGTGATTTTCTTTGTTCATTAGGATTGGATGACATCATCAGCATATTGGTTCTAGGGTGATATTTTATGACAGGGTGATATTTGGAATATAGGGTGATATTCAGAGCATCAGGTGATATTGGGAATATCAGGTGATATTGGGAATATGACCCCCGCAAAATATATGATGATGTTTGATGGGTAAATACCACTATCACATAAAATTGACGTCTGGGGCTTTGGACCAAAATGATTATCGAGTGATAAAATTGGATCAGGGTGATCTTTCATAAGATGACTGATGTTAATGAATATGACCCCCCTTAGAATATCAGGTTTGACCAGGACTTTGACTCACCATAACTTGCGTTCCCTATAGAATATCAGGGTGATCCAAAAGGCAAACCTGCACGAATTTTTGTACTCTTTCCAATCACGAGGTTATTGATATGAAAAATTAACTTTGACTAACTGACCTCATCATGATGACTTACCCAGCCCCCTTTATGCATGGTCACCTACATGACTTACTTTTACCAGACCGCCGAAAAAGTAGAAAAAACACAGCCAAGCCAAGCAAAAAAGTTGTGTCCCTATTTTGTCAAGTCAAAATGGGGCATGTTGTGTAACCACACAACAACTTGCCACCAAAAAAAACAACAAAATTCCAATGATTCAAGTGAGGTGATCACATTCATATATAGTATTCTAACTCTTTCTAAATATAAGCATCATAATATTTCTGTATGACAAATTTTCATCATGGCAACAATGCTAACAAAGGATCAGGTGTGTGCAAATGATTAATTATCCTCATCTTGAAAGAAAGTTGAAAACATGAGTAACTGATGTTAAGCTACATAGTTTGGGAGCATCCCTCATAGCTAACCGGATAGAGCCTTGCTACTAGCAAGCATCCATTGCCCCGACAAGGTTATCTATACAATCCCCCTAAGTAGAGCCCTACTACTAGCAGGTGTCTATAGCCCCGGTAGAGTTACTTAGATGGCCTAATTTTATTCTTTTCTAATTTTTTCATATTTTAAATTCTATATTTATCTGATGTCATCATGTAAGCTCAGTGTGCAAGGTATGGTCACTTGTTGATTTAGGTTGGAGATTGTATTGGTAGCAAGGGAATCCCTTTAGATTTTTCACTTTGGTCAAGAAAATGCACCCTAATGAAAGGATATTGCTGACCTGATCATAAGTACTTCTCAGAATGAATCATAGCCTATATATAAATTTGTTCTCATCACTTGAATCCTAACAATTTAGTTATTTTTTGGGGTGATGAGTTGCATCATCTTGACTAACCAAAACAAAAACTCAACAAGCAAACAAAACAAAAAATAAAACAAAAACTGTACAAACAACTATACAAATATACACTATTGTACACATGAGTGTCATGAAGCTAATTCAGGCTTGGAAATAATGTTTGAGGAATTGTCCATTAACTGGTAATGGGACATCCTCACCTATCAAGTTTTTAAGCTTGTAAGTGTTGTCTCCTAATAACTCAAAAATTTGGAAGGGACCTATCCATAATTTGTCAAACTTACCATGGTCTCCTTTCCTCTCATGTGCTTTGTCCCACATCAGGACTAAATCTGAAATCCTGAAGGCTTTAACCCTAGCTCTTTTGTCAAACCAGCATTTGACAACAGCCTGATGTTTGGCAAATTGATCAATTGCCTAACTTCTTTTCTCTTCCAGGTGCATCAACTGAAGCAACCTGACTTCTTGCTTGTTGTCTATGCCTAGGTACTCTTGGACAAACTGCAGTGTAGGAATTTTCAGGTTAACAGGGAGGATGGGATCCACCCCATATACTAAGTGATAAGGTGAGTTTCCTAATGTAGCCTTGTTCGTGGTTCTATCTACCCATAAGACATATTTCAGAAGGTGTTCCACTCCCTAGGGTTCTTTTCTATTAACTTTTTTATGATATTCAACAAATTTTTGTTGGTAGATTCTGCTAATTTGTTCCCTTGGGGATAATAGTTGGAGGAGAATTTCAATATGATCCCATAATCAAAAGCCCAGCCTGATAATTTGGTTGAAGCAAAAGCAAAGCTGTTATCACTTACCAGAGCATAAGGAACTCCATATCTGGTGACAATGTTACTTTCCAGAAATCTGATGACATCTTCAACATTGCAGGTCTTGGTGCTAACAGCTTCAGTCCACCTGGTACAGTAGTCAGTAATCGTTAAGACATACCTATGGCCTGATGATGATGGAGGATTAATTGGTCCTATGAAATCCATGCCACATTGTGCAAATGGGCACATCTCCATCACTGGCTGCAAAGGTTGAGCAGCATATCTCTCTCTGTTGGTAGCAACCTGACATACATGACAGCATTTAATATTCTTAGCAGTATCCTTGAAAATGGTGGACCAGTAGTATCCTGCCTAGAGGATAGCATAAGCTGTGGCCAAGGGTGACCCATGTGTTGTTCCAAACTTGTCATGTAGCTCTGATAACACTCTATCTGCTTCTGGTCTCTCTAGGCATCTTAGATATATTCCTTCATATTTTTTCTTGAAAAGGACTCCCCCTTTCATCATATACTTCTGTGACCTTATTTTTAGGGCTCTCCTTTATGAAGCCTACAGCCTTGGAGGACATCTTCTAGTAATCAGGATGTGCCTGATGTCTGAGTACCACTCTCCATTGTCCTTAGCATTAATAACATACTGCTGACTCATGATATTGGGGTCTATCTCTAATATCATTTGGCTTAAAACTTGTCCTCTCACTAGCTTCATGGGTGTAATTTCCATGTCATATTCTTGTAGGACAGTGATCCACTTAGCCCTTTTTTCACCTAGCTCACTCTGCATTAATAGCATTTTTACTACTGCATCAGGTACCACAGCAATAACTTTACTTCTTAATATATATTGCCTGAATTTCTTTACTGCTCTGACCAATGCAAGTTCCTGCCTTTCAACATCCATATATCTCAGTTTAGCATCTTTGAAAGGGCAGCTCATGAAGGATATGGGCTTCTCTTCCTTTTCCTCATTTCTTTGTGTCAGCACTGCTGCAGAGGTATGCTCTGAAGCAAATGAATAGATATAGAAGTCCCTAGTGTAGTCTGGACTGATTAGGACTGGAGCATCAGATATAGATTTTTTTATGTCTTCAAAAGCTGCTCTAGCCTCTAGTGTCCACTCAATCTTTGCATCCTTCTTGAGCATGGCATTTAAAGGTCTAACAATTTCAGCAAAGCTAGTGATAAACTTCCTAACAAAATTAATCTTACTGAAGTAAGATTTGAGCTCCTTTTTGCTTCTAGGAAGCTGTATTTTCATAATAGACTCCACCCTGTCAGGATCAATGATAATCCCATCTTCAGTTATCAGGTGGCCTAGTAATTGTCCTGTTGTCACCCCAAATATGCATTTCTTGGGATTCAAGGATATCCCATATTTTTCACATTTTTTAAGCACATTTCTGAGATCTTCTACATGGTTTCCTCTATCTTTAGAGAATACTATTAAGTCATCCATGTATATGACTATGCATTTTCCTATTACACCTATGAAGGCTATGTCCATTGCTCGTTGGAATGTTGCTCTAGCATTTATCAGCCCAAACGACATGCGTCTATAGGCGAATATCCCCCACTTTGTGGTGAAGGCAGTTTTCAATCTGTCTATCTTGTCAACCATTACCTAGTTATAACCTAAAAAACCATCCATAAATGACATCATTTTAGCACTATTCATAATTTGTAGTACCTCATCCAAGGAAGGCAAAGGATAATTATCCTTCTCAGAAGCTCTGTTCAAATTCTTGAAGTCCACACATAGTCTGATGTCTCCATTTTTCTTCCTCACTAGGACTAGATTTGCTACCCAGGTGGAGTGCCTCATAGGAAATATGATCCTGGCATTTAACAGTTTCTTAACCTCCTCAAAAATAATAGGTTCCAGCAAAGCATTGACAGGCCTTTGCTTCTGTCTGAAAGGCTTGGCATCTGGCTTGAGGGGTATGGTGTGTGTGATGACTGATGTGTCTGTTGCAAGTATGAGGTAAACCAGTGTTGTCATTGATGTCAACATACTCATATTGTTTTGACAAGAAGGATTCAATGAGCAGTGTGCTGAGGATATTGAGAAAATTAGCCTTAGTTAGAACAGTAAAGAACAGTGATGAGAAGAAGGCAAATGTATTGTATAGGATGCGAACCGGAGGATGCGGATTAAAGGGTTTGTAGATATGAGTCTTGAGATGCTTCAGTTAAGATTTCCGAGGTCCGCATGGAGATCTGAAGGAGTTGTGGCTGTCGGTGTAGAATCGGTTCCAGCAAGTATTCAGAGGTGACAAAGGATCACAAAAAGGTCCGGTGAGGTCTGAAACTGTATAATCCTAATCTACGGATTGGAAGGAGTCTTTGGGATGTCCTTGTGATGTGCCATCTCGAGTTGTGTATGATTTGGAGGTCCAGAAGTACCTCTTGCACTATGACAGTGGCGACAGACAGTGTTCTTGAAGTTCCGGATAAGGAGAATAAGAGATTTCAGTAAGTAAAGGAAATGCGGACGTACCTGGTCATTCAGGCAAGCTTGTGAAGGTTCTTGGATCATGTTGAGGTTGTGTTGTTGGTCTGCATTGACAGTAGAGCCCAGAATTGAAGATATTCTTCCGGATGAAGTTTTTGCTCTGTTTAGCCGACCGAATCAGTTGTTCATCCTGCGAATGTTCTTATGGTGGCCAACCGGATGTGTTATTCATCTTGTGGATATTCTTATGGTTGATTGCCGACTTAGATGATTGTTCCTAAGTCGATGTCTTGTATAAATAAAGGTTTGTGAGTTCATTTTGAAGTGTGACTTGTGCGGATAAAGGTGGAGTAGCGAAGAGAAGTGCAGAAGGCAGAGCAGATGTTTCTGGGCTTAATGGAACTGATCCGGACATGGTAAAGATGTCATTCTCCAGTTCAAGACTATGATTCTTATCACTTTGTAGACAGTGTGTCTCCTTGTAGGCAGTGGGCCTCTTTGTGAGCAGTGTGCTCGGGCAGTGAGCCCTAATTGGCAAGTGCCATTTTGTAATTCCTTATTCTTCTAATAGAGAATAATCTTTGAGTTAATCACCCCGTGGTTTTCTCCCTCAACCGGGTTTCCACATCAAAATACTGTGTCATGTGTTTCTCATTTCATGATAATGTTTGTTTGTTTGATTCAATACTGCTTTGATTGATAAGAAGGTTCAAAAGAAGAAATAATTAGGATAACTGATTCAGCCCCCCTCTCAGTTATCAACAATTGGTATCCGAGCAAGGTTCCTTTGAAAGAAGCTTAACCACTTGAGGAGATCTAGGATGTCGTCATACAAAAAGGATAGTCCGAAGTTCGATGGAACCAATTTTACTCTCTGGAAGGGTCGCATGAAATGTCACCTGGAATGTATGGGAAAAGCATACTTGGCCATGGTTTCAAAACCATATGTACCTCCACAAGGTGGTCCGACAACTCTGAATGAAATCACAGAAGCTGAAAACAATCTGCGGACCAAGGAAGCTCTTCTAAGCGCATTGAATGACTCAGATCTCTCAAATGTTATTGACCTACCAACTGCATATGAGATCCTAACTAAACTGGAACTTCTGTATGAAGGAGATGAGTTTGTCAAGAGTGCAAGGTTGCAAAGTCTGAAAGGGAAATTCGAAAGATTGAAGATGAGAGATGATGTAAACATCAATACTTTTATGCCAAGAGTGAATGAACTAGTGTGTGGAATTAGAAATGCTGGTGGAACTCTGGATGAAAATGAGATCGTTTGCAAAATCCTTAGATCCCTTCCTGCTGCCTACAAAATCAAGGTTGCTGCAATTGATGAATTCAGAGCCCACACAACTGTCACAAGAGAACAATTGGCTAGCAAGCTAGCTACATTTGAAATGACCGAGTTTGGAGATGATCTTCCCAAGACTGAATCTACTTTCAAAGCCAGTGCCTATGTGAAAGGCAAACAGAGAGTTGATCCGGGAGAAAACTCTTCAAGGAAGATGACATGGTATGATCAAGCAAGAAGAGACATGGAAGAAGAAGGAGCAGAAACAGCTCAACTTGAAGCCCTCATTGCAAAAAGACTACCAAGAGGATCCGGTAAGTATGAAGGAAAACTACCCTTTAAGTGCTTCAACTGCAATAAGATTGGTCATTTTGCTTCAAGATGTCCGGAAAGATCTGCAAGGTCTAATACTAACAGACAAAGGTTTCAAAAGAACTGCTATTATGTTCATGAAGAAGATGACAATGAAGGAGTAACAGATGATGAATCAGAACTAGGAAGCAAATCCGGAAATGAGTGGGTGTTTATTGCCATCAAGGAAGAAGATTCAATACTCTATGAATCTGTCAATCACAAAGTTGTGGAAAAAGCTTTGGCTGCTCAAGTGGAAGAAAAGGATGATTGGGTTATTGATAGTGGATGTTCTCACCATATGACTGGTGACAAGAATAAGTTCTTGAATTTGGAAAGGTATGAAGGAGGAATGGTAAAGTTTGGTGACAATTCTGCTGGCAGAATCGGAGGCAGGGGAACTATTTCCTTTGATGGAAAGAGCAAAACAGGTAATGTACTATATGTTGAAGGATTGAAGCACAATCTTCTCAGTGTTGGTTAGTTAGTAGACAAAGGCTATGATCTTCGATTTAAGAATGGAAAATGCAGAATCTTTACAAGCTTCGGAACTGAAATTGCATCCGGTACTCAGACAAAAGGTAATATCTTTCATCTGGTTGGTTCAAATAAAAGTTGTTTGTTTGTTCAAATTGATCAGAGTTGGTTATGGCATAGAAGAATGTGTCATGTAAATTTTGATAACATCATCAAGATAAGCAATACTCAGGCTGTAAGAGATCTTCCAAAATTGATGAAACCCACAAATAGTTTGTGCAAAGAATGTCAGCTAGGTAAATAGAGCAGAGTCTCTTTCAAAAGCAAAGATCAGTCCTCTACTAGATTGTTGGAATTAGTACATACTGATCTCTGTGGTCTGACAAGAATCAAGAGTCTGCAAGGTGATAGATATTTCATGTTGTTAATTGATGACCATTCCCGAATGATGTGGGTTACCTTTCTAAAAGAAAAATCAGAAGCATTTGAGAAGTTCAAAATCTTCAAAGCTTTGGTAGAGAATCAAACCGGATTGAAACTAAAGTGTCTAAGGTCTGATAGAGGTGGTGAATTTACATCTGGAGAGTTCATTGACTATTGTGAGAAGCAGGGTATAAGGAGACAATTGTCTGCTCTTAGGACTCCACAGTAGAATGGAGTAGTTGAAAGAAAGAAACGGACCATCCAGGAAGCTGCCAGGACAATGATGTTGGAAGCAAATGTTCCTCAGATGTTCTGGAAAGAAGCTATCAGCACTGCAGTCTACACTCTAAATCGAGTTCAAATCAGAAACAATACCGGTAAGACCCCCTACGAACTCTGGTTTGGCATCACTCCCACTGTGAAATATTTCAGATTATTTGGTAGCAAGTGTTATATCAAAAGAGATGAAGATCTAGGAGAGTTTGATGCTAGAAGTGATGAAGGAATTTTCTTGGGTTACTTCACTCAAAGCAAAGTATACCGGTGTTACAATAAGAGACTGAGGAAGATGATAGAAAGCACTAATGTGAAAGTTGATGAAGGAATTGAGAAGCCCTCAAGATTTTATGAATTTGATGAAGATGACCAAGACAGTGTTCAAGGAACTCAATCCTCTCCGGTAAGACAGAGTCAGCCTGATCCGGTAAATCAGGAAGAAGAGATAGGTTTGAATGAGCCTGATCAAGAAGCAGCAGTGCAGGATACTCCCAAAATTCCAAGGTATGTAACACTAAACCACTCTGAAGATCAGATCATAGGTGACAAAAGCAAAGGTGTGCAAACTAGAAGGAATGTTGATCAAAATTAGGATGAATGTTGTCTGATTTCAAAGATTGAACCTAAAACAGTAAATGAAGCCTGCAATGATGAAAACTGGACTAAAGCAATGAAAGATGAATTAATGCAAATTGAGAAAAATCATACTTGGGATCTTGTTCCCAGACCTAGAGACAGGAATGTGATTGGAACCAAATGGGTCTTCCGGAACAAATTAAATGAAGCTGGTAAAGTAATCAGAAACAAAGCTAGATTGGTCTGCAAAGGCTACTCCCAAATAGAAGGAATTAATTATGAAGAGACCTTTGCTCCCGTGGCAAGAATTGAAGCAGTCAGATTATTTCTTGCATTTGTTGCCTTCAACGACTTCAAGGTATATCAGATGGATGTCAAGTCTGCCTTCCTAAATGGTGATCTGGAAGAAGAAGTTTACATTGAACAACCGGATGGATTTCAATTATCTGACAATGATGATATGGTCTGTAAGTTAAAGAAAGCATTGTATGGATTAAAACAAGCTCCAAGAGCATGGTATGAAAGGTTGGATAAGCATCTTGTGCAGATTGGATTCAGTAAAGGTACTGCTGACAGTAACTTATATTTCAAAATTGATCATGAAAACATTTTGATTGTTGAAGTGTTTGTAGATGATATCATTTTTGGAGGAAGAGATAGTATGTGCAAAACTTTTGCAAATCAGATGAAATGTGAGTTTGAAATGTCTATGCTTGGTGAAATGAATTTCTTCTTGGGTTTGCAAATTACTCAAACAAAGAAAGGAATCTTCATTTCTCCGACCAAATATGTGAAAGAATTGTTAAGGAAATTTGGTATGGAAGATTCAAAACCAATGAACACTCCCATGGCAACCGGATGTAAGTTGAGCAAAGATGATGACTCCCCAAAGGCAGATCAGACAATGTATAGATCAATGATTGGTGGATTGTTGTATCTCACTCAGACCAGACCAGATATAATATAGGCTGTTGGTCTTGTGGCAAGATTCCAGGCTGATCCTAGAGAATCTCATGTTATGGCAATCAAAAGAATTTTTAAGTACTTGAAAGGAACAGTTGAGTATGGTCTATGGTACCCTAGAGATCTAGATTTCTCTCTTCATGCTTACACAGATGCAGATTGGGTAGGAGATGCAGATGATCGAAAGAGCACCAGTGGTGGAGCATTCTTTTTGGGGAAGAGATTGGTTTCTTGGCTAAGCAAGAAACGAGATGCAATATCTCTGTCTACAACTGAAGCAGAATACATTGCAGCAGCAAGTAGTTGCACTCAAATCCTATGGATGAAGCAGATGCTAAGAGATATTAAAATTGAATATGCGGAGCCTATCACAATTTTCTGTGATAATTCAAGTGTAATTAATATTTCCAAGAATCCGATATTACACTCTAAGACTAAGCACATATCTATCAAGTTTCATTTCTTGAGAGAACAAGTGAACAAGGAAGAAGTCAGGTTGGAGTATCTTCCCTCCAAGGATCAGATTGCAGATATCTTTACTAAACCTCTTCCCAAGGACTCTTTTGAATATCTTCGGGAGAAGTTAGGGGTCATGGCCCCTCCGGTGATAAACTAGGATGCACTAATGTGCATCAGTCCGGTGGATATCACAGTCATATCTTGTGATCCGGATTGATGATGGGGAGCTGCTACTAAGGGGGAGTAGCTGGTATGATTCTGATGTGTTAAAATTGCAAGTATGAGCCCTTTGCCATTGATGTCAAAGGGGGAGAGAAGACATGTGAAAAACAAGTAGCTAATGATCAAAAGGGGAGCAGTAAATGAGGAGAAGACATGTTGCTGATAGGGGGAGAAGTGACAGAAAGGAGAAGTTTCTTGTCTTGATGGTTTTTCACATCATATGTTGCCATCAATGACAAAGGGGGAGATTGTTGCAAGTATGAGGTAAACCAGTGTTGTCATTGATGTCAACATACTCATATTGTTTTGACAAGAAGGATTCAATGAGCAGTGTGCTGAGGATATTGAGAAAATTAGCCTCAGTCAGAACAGTAAAGAACAGTGATGAGAAGAAGGCAAATGTATTGTATAGGATGCGAACCGGAGGATGCGGATTAAAGGGTTTGTAGATATGAGTCTTGAGATGCTTCAGTTAAGATTTCCGAGGTCCACATGAAGATCTGAAGGAGTTGTGGCTGTCGGTGTAGAATCAGTTCCGGTAAGTATTCAGAGGTGACAGAGGATCACAAAAAGGTCCGGTGAGGTCCGAAACTATATAATCCTAATCTATGGATTGGAAGGAGTCTTTGGGATGTCCTTGTGATGTGCCATCTCGAGTTGTGTATGATTTGGAGGTCTGGAAGTACCTCTTGCACTATGACAGTGGCGACAGACAGTGTTCTTGAAGTTCCAGATAAGGAGGATAAGAGATTTCAGTAAGTAAAGGAAATGCAGACGTACCTGGTCATTCAGGTAGGCTTGTGAAGGTTCTTAGATCATGTTGAGGTTGTGTTGTTGGTCCGCATTGACACTAGAGCCCGAAATTGAAGATATTCTTCCGGATGAAGTTTTTGCTCTGTTTAGCCGACCGGATGAGTTGTTCATCCTGCGAATGTTCTTATGGTGGCCGATCAGATGTGTTATTCATCTTGCATATATTCTTATGGTTGATTGCTGACTTAGATGATTGTTCCTAAGTCGATGTCTTGTATAAATAAAGGTTTGTGAGTTCATTTTGAAGTGTGACTTGTGTGGATAAAGGTGGAGTAGCGAAGAGAATTGTAGAAGGCAGAGTAGATGTTTTTGGGCTTAATGGAACTGATATGGACATGGTAAAGATGTCATTCTCCAGTTCAAGACTGTGATTCTTATCACTTTGTAGACAGTGTGTCTCCTTGTAGGCAGTGGGCCTCTTTGTGAGCAGTGTGCTCGGGCAGTGAGCCCTAATTGGCAAGTGCCATTTTGTAATTCCTTATTCTTCTAACAGAGAATAATCTTTGGGTTAATCACCTCGTGGTTTTCTCCCTCAATCGGGTTTCCACGTCAAAATACTATGTCATGTGTTTCTCATTTCATGATAATGTTTGTTTGTTTGATTCAATACTGCTTTGATTGATAAGAAGGTTCAAAAGAAGAAATAATTAGGATAACTGATTCACCCCCCCTCTCAGTTATCAACAGTGTCATACATTTTTAGCTCATCATAAGTCCAGGCAATGACATGGATGTAATCCTTGAGAGCTTGGGTGATTCCTTCTAACTCTTCTTCTGTGCAAACTTTTCCTATCAAGACATTTTTCTTTTCATCATTTTGTCCAATATTAACTTGTGAATATTGTCCTCCATCAGCTTTTGGAAGATCCTTCTGCTTCAGTATGTTGTCCAGATCAAAGGCTCTCTCTAACTCTATCATTCTTTTAGGAATCTTATTGCTAGGTAACTCTAAGATTTCTTCCTCTTCCCATACATGATCTTCTATATTGTTCTCATCTATGATCTGAGCATCAAATATATCCATGTTGGAGATAAAATTTAGGATATATTGATCATCATCGAATACTTGGAGGTTGGTCACATTGTCAGACATAGAAGGTACTGATACCAGCTCTACTAAAAATATTTTTAGACCAGAAATAGACAGTGGCTCCAATGTACTGGCAGCCTGGGCTAAAGCATCTGCCCTATGATTCTATTCTCTGGGTACGTGGGTGATATTAAATGCATCAAAGTCTTCAATCAGGTCCCACACCCTGTGTCTGTAAATAGACAGTTTTTTACAATTGCAGGAGTAGATTCCTCTCACCTATCTGACTACTAATTCTGAGTCTCCATAGACATGTAGAATTTTTACTTTCTTCTTGAGGGAAAATAGTATCCCATGAATCAGAGCTTCATACTCTATCACATTGTTGGTGTAGGGGAACTGTAATCTGTATGCTGCCAAGTAGGACTTTCCAGATGGATCAATGAGATCTATCCCTACTCCAGCTCCTTGTTTTGATTTGGATCCATCAAATCTAAGGATCCATGGTTTGTCTTCAACTAAAGGCTTATTTGAACCTTCTCTCTTCTTTGCAGCTCTAGCAGCTGCACCAATTGATATCCACTTTAACTTAGATATTTCATCTTTCTCAGACTTCATTTTTCCTTTCTTCTGTGAAGCTGATGGCTCTTCTTTCTTTTCATCACCAGAAGGATGATCTTCTGGACTAGGCAATGTATGTCTCTTCAAAATATGTAGACATAGTGAACAAGCAGTTTCTGAGTGAGGTACCTCATGTAACCTACACTAGCCTTCAATCAAGACATCCTGCGGAGGTCTCTGTTGCTGTGTCATTTTCTAGATCTCTTTTGACAGAAATTCTTCAATTTTAGATAGATTGTTGCCTCTGTCTTCATTAGATAACTCATAATCTAATTCAACTAAACAGTCACTCCCTAGGGTGATTTTCTTTTTTCTCTTAACATTACTCTGGTTGCATACCAACATCTCTTTTGTCGTCTGAACGTGACTCTCATCCTGCTGCATAACTTCATCTATTCCTGCAAAAGACATACAAAAATTAGTGTCATTATCACTGTCTGTAGAACTTACCACTAATGATGATGATGATAGTGGTTCATCACTACATGCTTGTTCCAGCTCCATCATATATATGCATGCTTCACAAGTCTTCTCAGAATGTGACTCGTTATGCAACCTGCACCATCCATCTATTAGAATATCATTAACAAGTATCTTTAATAACTTACATTGCTTTACCTATTTAGATAAATGCATCTCAAAATTCTTAAAGTCATCTACCTCATTCTCATTCTCAGGGTTACTATCAGGTTCTACAATTATTTCATCACCCTGAGGATCATCGTCATGATGATGAATGTCATACATCAAGATTTCCTCTATCCTGACAGTTTGAGGTTTGATGGAGTAAACCCCAGGCTCCACATCCACATACATGATCTCGTTAGTTTTGTTGTATTTAGTGATCATGTGCTTCATTCTAGGTTCAACGTCTATTCTTATTTGGTTTGGTATCCCCTTCCAGGGTAACCACATGTGACTGAAATCTGTGGACATGTATCTGTTGAGGGTTTTGGACTAGTCTTTGCTGAGCAACATCCCATATGTATCAGGTATGTCTACTACCTGAATGTCAATATAATATTGGATTCTGGGATCCGAGGCAAGTTGCATGTGAATGTGAGTTAACTCTCCCACCACACTTACTTTTGTTTTGTCTAGTTATGTGACTTTCTTCAAAGATTTAGTAGGATGCAGTCCTAAAGCATTGCATATAGACAGGGGCATCACATTGGTAGATGCTCCTGAGTCTACTAAACAGTTGTGCAGGTTTTTACTGAACATTCTTATGGTGAGGAGGAATGGAGGTGACTCACTTTTATCTCTATATAAGGTCATGTGGGAGGTCTCTATAGCTTGAACAATAGTTAGCACCTTATGTTTAACATTATTGTCTCTAGCAGCATGATCCTTACTACCAGATTGACCTGAGGGGTGATTATCCTCTTTTGGAGCAGGATCATCCAGTGATTTCATAAATGCTCTCTTAATGGCAGGGGTTTTGAGCAACTCTAACAAGGATAGGCTGATTTTGATCTTCTTCATTTCATCAGCCAGATATGTGACTAATTTGTTAGATTCATGAGGCAGACTTACAACCTTGGATGATGTGTTTGGTGGTGACAAATATTGAGCATTCACCTTGGGGAATCCAGGGTTATTACTCACCTTGGGATCAGGAGGTGTATTAAAATTATTTGAAGGCAAGGAAGAGGTCAAAGGACCAGTAGGTCTATTGGCATTATTTCTCAAGTTATAGTTATGCTTACCCAAATATTGCTATTGGTAGGCATGTACCTCCTCATGTTCATTTGAGGGCTCATTTTCATCCTCAAAGGGGAAAACATAATTTGACTCAAAAGCCATGGCTGATTCCTCACATGCCAAGGTATAATCTTGTTGAGCAGGCACTGTCTGCTGATAAGGATGATGAGTGTAACTTTCCAGCACTAGGGTGGAATCATATCCACAAGGAACAAGTTCATTTCCTTCTACCTGAAGCAGATTTCTTGAAGTGTTGGACACTTTAGTCTGGAAAATGCTAGCAGCAATTTTGAATTGAGGATAGTCTAACTCTGCATGTGCATTGGTGCTGTGAATTCTACACCAGTTAGTGAGGGCTACTTCTGGAAGATTGACTCTAGTAGTCTGTTTGGGCTCGCCAGGAGGCTGATTGTCTAGGGGTGATGGCAAGGAACTGTTGTTTGGCCTAGTGTTCCACACTCTAGGCTATCTTTGAGGATTATTATTGCCATTATTGTTGTTATAATTGTTGTTGTACCCCCTATTAGGATAATTTGGTCTGTCATTGTTATAGCCTTTGTTCTGGTTAGGCTGGGAGTAGAAGTTTTGAATCCTTAAGTGAGTAATCTTAGTTGTAAGTTTCCTTAGATGAGTTGATATTTATTTAATCTTTTCTTTCTCTTCTTGAGCCTTAGCCACTACATTTTCTATCAAAGGCCTAAAGAAGGAAGAGCCATTGTTTTGATTATTCTAGTCTATAACCTGGGGTGCTTGTATTTGCCCAGGATATTGCAGCAAATGGCCATTTCCATTTGGAGGTGGCATAATACTCAATGGAGGTATCTACAAAGGTGCTGGCATCACAGATGGAGGCATCATGGCTCTATTATATTGTGGTTGGATAGGATATCCTGGATAACCAGGAAGTGGGTGAAATGCTATGTTTGGTGTAGAAGTAGGGACTAACTACTGATTAACTTTAATAGCTTCTTGGAAAGCTCCTGTTAAAGTTGTGATTTCAAGATGTGCCCTCCTAATGAACATGGAAGTTAAAGGATCCAGGGATGAATAATAAATGCTCCTAGCAGCTTCAGCTACTACAACATATGGTGTGACTAACTTAGATAGCATTTTCTAGAACCTAGCATTGAAATTGGCAATAGGTTCTCCTTCAAACTATTTAATTGTGGCAAATAGGTGATAGTTCATTGAAGGATCTATTGGTACCTTGAACCTATCAGTGAAAGCTTTCTCCAGAACATCCCATGATCTGACTGAACCTTGACCTAGACTAATATACCAATTATAGGCTTCTTCCCCTAAGGAAAAAAGAAATAATTTGCATACAACATCCTGATGCTCTATTTTGGCTCTACAGCGGGCTTCTTTGAAAGTTCTGATGTGATCATCTGCGTCTTGATATGGATGATATTTTGGACAGATTTTATCTAGATTCTTTGGTAAAGGATGATATGCATTGAAAGCTAAAGGTGATTCTACTGCAAAGAATGACATTACAACCGGTGGAGGTTGAACTTGAGGTATGACCAGCTGAGGTTGAACCTGAGGTGTAACTGGTGATCCTGTAGGTATTTGCAAACCAATAGGAATCACAGGAGGACGTTCTGGTGATGCTCCTGAAGCACTAGAACTGGGAGTATGATGGATATCAATAGTTCAAGGTCTAAATCCTCTGACAGGTTCTTCAAAAAGTCTGGTGGATCGGGCCCTGGTATTTATCCTATGAGCCAGGATTTCTCAAATTTAAGGAAAATCAGCTGGTTGACTGTAAAGATCGGTTGGAATTTACCAAGGAAGGCTGTAATTATAGTCAGAAAGTGAGACTGACTAGATACTGATGAGATATTTACACGAACAATGCAAATATGGGGTGATACTTAGGTCTGGTGACTCTTGCAACTAGATATCAAGTTTCTAAGGTGAATTACCCCAAAGCTTTGACAAATTAACCTAAAATTGGCTGATCTTTACAAATTCATGATGATTTACTATAAAGCTTGCAATATTTATGATCAACTTTGAAAACTTCACAAATGATTAGAATGTGCAAGCATAATACAACAAATCCTTGTGTATTATTTGAAATTTGGAGGTACTTCAGTGTTACCTCACGGTCTGCATCATCAAATCTGACTTACTGATGATGAGCTTTTAGCTTCGGGCCCTCCTTCTAGTGCCAATTTATGTTCATCATGATGTTAGTTATAAACAAACATAGAATAAAAGTTACACATCAACCTTTACTCATCTTGAAAGATACCATGAATTCAAAGAATTCATGATCCCAAGTCTTTGTGGATTAGTTCTAAATCAACTGACGTTACTTAGTGGTTGATGTGTGTTGCTATTTTCCATTTAGGGACCTTATGTTTGCTCATTAGTAGGATTCAGTTTCTATAAAATTGCTACACAGAAAGTTATTCTACACCGTATATTTCTTCAAATGATGTGTCTATACTCAAATCTTTGCATGGTATTTATCAATTGTCCATGCTTAAATTTCAAATATGCCATAAATCTTCAAGTATCTACGAGATGTTTGCATATTTCATGTATATTTGCTTCTGATTATCTATTATTTGCAATTGTCATGGTGAATTGTTCTGAAATTAAAACAAATGTAAAAGAATACTTCAAATTATGATAAATCTTCATCTATTGAGCCACATACACACTTGATACTATCATTAGGAGAAGAAATCAAACCATATGTTCACTAGGATGTTCCACAACTAGATATAGATGATACTAACTTCAGAGGATGGTGAATGAAAACAATACATGTAGATTGATGAGCACTCCAAGGGACGCAACAAATCAAAGCATATATCAAGAATTCAAACATAGATTACTCAAGATTTACTATTATTTGTAATCAAAATGGTCTTCTCTTTCATTAAGTATGCAAAAACATGTACATATACAATAACTTTGAAATAGGCACTGATATTTCAGCAAACAAATTTCAATTAAGCTTCAAATGTTTAAAACAAGGCATCCCTGCACCTTTTATAGAATAAGGTGAGGGAGTGGTTACACATGATCTATGATCAAGATTTATCTATTAAGATCAATGGTGCATATTCCTTTTGACTTAGTCAATAGTATCTTGTGGCACAGGTTGCCAGCTGGCAACCATCTAGGTGACTTATTTTCTCTAAGTACCTGATGCATGTATCTTCCTTTATGGCACATCTTCATCTACTCATCAGGTTCTTCTTCTTCATCCTCATGATCATCATGATCATCGCTTTCTGTACCTTCATCATCTTAATGAATGTCTCCCTGTAAATGGACTTGCATGATTGTCTTGATATTTTCATGTGCTTCCACTACTCTTTCAATTTCTCTACCATTCTAAGTTTTGGCTTTGCCGATGGCATCTTATGTGTTTGGAACTTATCCCTAAGGGTTTCCAATTTATTTTTCCTGTTGCTCAATGTTTCATTGTAGTTCTCCACCTTGACCTTGATCCTCATGATCTTGTTCATTGCTTCTTCTATCAGGTGGTTAAGAGGGTCATTAGCCATCGGCTGGAAATTATTATGGAAAGCTTTTATGGCAAAGTCTGCGTCTTGGTTCTCAAATTTCCCTTCTACTTTTCCCTCTAAGGCCTCCAGGACTTCTGCCTCATAAGACATCATGTCATGCAGCTTCATACTAATATCTCTTAATTTATTACTGCACCTCTTTAGTACATCACATTCAAATATGATATCCTCATACCAGATATCTATCAGCATGGCAATATTATTATTCAGCACCTAATGAGTTATCAAGATCTAAGGATTAATCCTCTTTATTTCACTCAAAGCACTCAAGGCTTCCTCCAACTGAAATGATCTCCTTCTGGCCTCAGTCTGTAATTTATTAACTTTCTTCCTAGAGACACTCAAAGAATTCCACCTTTGCAAAGAGGCGCCTACTACTTCTTCAGCCCCGTTTAGTGCTGATGACATCCATTTTCTCATGATCACTAACTCATGCTTTATGAGGTCCAATTTATTAACTTCTTCTTGAGAAATTGTAGTCAATGGGAGTACATAATCTAGTGATGTATGATCAGGGTTAATTAACCCTTTTATTTATGAATGTAACTGGGCAATGTGCTCCTTATGCTGCTTATTCTTTTCCTTTTCTCTCTTCACCCTTTGGGTTAAAGAATCAATTATATCCTTCCCTTCTTGACCTTCTTGGTCCTCATTGGCAAACCCTAAATCAACCATGGTGATCTGGAATTCTTCCAGAGTGATCTTGCCTTTCTCCTTTTCAATTTTGGGAAGTGCTACCTGGGTGGTCCTTCTGCCTGTAGCAGGATCTCTTCTTATTCTTGATGTTAATCTGGCCTTCCTCTTTGGCTTCATGATGGTTTCTAAAAATAATGTCGAAACATCAAACTCTTGAATCTCAAAACTATATTCTGTACTTATCTCCTTCTCGAGCCATTGAGGTACTTGGTCTCCAGATCCATGTCGTCTATCATCATCAACATGTCCACCCTGATCTCCTGTATCTATTTCTATTCTTGATGGAGAGAGTGACTTCCTCATTTCTTCCTCATGATGATCTTCATGAGGGGGATCCTGTGGTACTTCCTCCTATTGAAGAACCTTTTCTTGCGGAGGGGAATCATGTTGTGTATCTGCATGCTGATCCTGATCTTTTACTTCCTCCTTTTGTGTCTCATCCACTTTAGGAATTTCCTCATTCTGAGGCACATTTGTATATGTGGATATCATGGTATTTGAACCAGGTGTGTCTACCTGATCTTGCATCACATTATGATCCGCACCTGATGTATCTACCTCCTAGTTCTTTAGGTCATCATGACCTGATATTCCTTTATTACTTGAGGTTTCTTGAGTCTTAAGGGCATCATTAGTTGATGTATCTTTATCTTCCCCGCCCTTTTGCTGGACCTCCACTATTTTGGGCTCAATAGGTATTTCTTATTACTGACCCATATCTAGAGTGCTACTTTCTGTTTCTGCTAGCTTGACTTCCTCAATATTTTTTGATTTATCAGGTGCACCTACTTGATGTTCAGGACTTACATCGTTCCTGTATGTTAGGTCTATCACCGCAGGGCTAGTTACTTGATCAACTAATTTATCAAGCCCTATCTATTGGGCTGCCCTCTCTGGGCTATTCTTTTTTTCTTTCTCTACTTGCTTCAACTCTTCTAATATCACCCTCTGTGAGGATGGTGTTCCTTGTGGAGTCATGCGAGTGTTAGAAGTGAGGGTCTCCATTTGCTGAGAGGCTATGTTTTCTACAACTTCATCATTTGATAAGTCTACAGTCTCTTCCAATGAGAAAGGACCACCTTGAGTTGCTCTAGTGGCTTCTTTTTCTTTTTCGTCAGCCTTCTCAGTCTTAAACTGAACTATGGTAGGAAGTGGCACATCATGTTGCAATTCTTTTCTAAATACTTCACTACCAGCTCCCCTTAATATTACAGGGTCATGTCTTATTTCACCCCTCATATGTGTTCTTTGTTTTTTTGGGGTGGATGCTACTAAGGGCACTACTTTTCTCTTCCTGGTGACCATAATGGGGTCATCTTCTACAGGCTCCTCTTCAATAAGAATATCTTTCTCTGCAAACTACTGTGAAGTTTGGCCTTGATCTTGTACTTCTACAGTAGCCACAGCTGGCCTCAGGATCCTTTTGGTCTTTTGTCTATCCTCTAGAGGTAGTGCAGACGAGGCTGATGCTTATCCTGATGCAGATGCATCCTCAGCTCGTATATCAATTCTCTCAACAATTACCCCATTTGGTGTATCATCAGTTTTCTTCTTCCCTCTAGGAGTTCCTTTTCCTTGTTTCTGGGGTGGCAGCCTTTCTCCATTAGATTTTCTCTTTTCTCCAAGAAAGTCATCATATTCCTCATCAAGGATTTCCTACCTTTTCCTCTTGTTATCTACTGTGATGGCCATCCCCTTCTTCTTCAGTATATTTATTTGTTCATCTACCCATGCTTGGGTCAACTGCAGCACCCCACCTATAAACCTATCCAATGAAATATCTTCAAGTTGCATTAGGTTAGGGGCTAAAATGGTGTCATTATACACCTTTTTCTCTTCATATTCATATGACAATAACCTACCATCATCTTTCTTCAATTGTGCAGGCAACAGAATGATGTCGAACGTCCTAATCTGATTGAGGGTGAGCCTTTGATATTTTCTTCTCTATACTTCAACTTCATCCTCATAATCAGTCCAGAAATCCTCTAAGTGTTTCTTATGGATGGGCTTCCCCATGATCTTCGACATCCTCCCATAGGGGTCATATGATCTGGCCAATGGGAATGGCTGTAGGTTCATCATGTTTAGACCCGCTTTGGCCTTCTTTATGTTTTCTAAATTAGGGCATATATACCACCCTATAGTCACTGGAAACAATACTAGAGGTATTTTATTGTTTGCTTTATATGCATCCAATATTATTGATATATGTCTTAGTAATTCCATCAGGACTACCCCATCAGTAGGGTACTTGGGTAATATTAAGGGTTGTCCCTCAAAACCTTCTACTCTGATGTAGGAAAATGTGACAAACTAGATAAACTAGGCACCATGTCTGTATATTACTTCCTGAGCTTCCATGCTTAGTCTTTTGGTTCTATCTTCCTCCATTGTTCTGACCAGATGCATGGAAAATGCATCATTCACTAGTTTGTAATTAGGGAGGTAGTGTGCTTGCTACAACTAAGGATAGTGGTCCCATATATGGGCATCATTCAAACTGCCACCAATCTTTCCAATTGTAGTGAGTGCATCAAATGTAACCTTATAGGCACATGAATACACAATATATGAAGTCATATAAAATGAACAGTCCAGGCCCCCTAGGTTCATCAGCTATTCATCTAGGGCATCACTGATGATCTTAGCCCATAATGGCTTATTATCTGTGTAGATGCACATCATAATAATCCCATACATCCAATCTTTGAAGCTTCCAACATTAGGCTGGCCTGTCATCCTATTGAGCAAGGCAATCATATACTGATACTCATCATCAAAATCAAACTTGTACAGGTGCACTAGTAATTTGGCAGAGGCAATGTAAGGACTGTTCTTTGCTCTCCATTGGTACATCCTCTTTCTTGCAGTCTTCTTGTTATTTGTATATTCAATCTCCAGTTTCTTTAGATCTATACTAATTACCTTTTTCCCAACTGGAAGGTTGAAAGTAGATGTAATCCCTTTGATGGATAGATCCGCATATACCCTTCCATGTTTTTCTACTCTCTTCATCTTAGGGTTGTAATTTCTGGCACACTTAACTACTAATTCTAGAGTTTCCATGGCATAAGGAAATCCAACTGCATACCACATTCCTGATACAAAAATTGCATCCAGTAGGGTACTTTCCCTGTCTTCGCCCATCTTGGCTGACCATGCCGCCAAATCTGTGTTTCCTTGGTGGGTATCTCCTATGACACCATATTTAAACTATACTCCCTTAGGTTGGGCAAACATAGGCTTAAGGAATTCTGCTTTAGAATTGTTGTTCCTGACGTCTGCCATAGGTTCCTGCAATGAACACGACTAGTCTTACAACAATACCCACATGCATGCATATACAATATTATACGTTTACGGCATCATGTATATTATACTCATTAATCTTCATTTTGTCATGATATGCCTAATTACAAAGCTAAACGATAAAAGAACTTACTACCTGGATATTACAGAAAATGACAACAGGAGGGTTTTTACTTACTTACCTGATAATGCTTTTCTCCTGGATTAAGTAGATGATTACCGAAAAGAGGCTTAAATACAGGTGATAATCATGTGCTCTATTCTGCTATAAGCTAGTTGCGTCTGCAGGTAGGTCGTATGAGGGTTTGAATGTCCTGTGCTCTATAAAATCTTGTCTCTGTGCAAGGTAGATGTAAAATAACCTTATAAATTCACTTTAAATCTCATTCTTAGGGTAAATTAGGGCAAGTCCAGGTTAGATTGATTAAAACCATTGATCTTCTGCCATGAATCTATGGATGTTGCCAAGTGTTTGCATCGTGTTTACAATCAGCTGGAATCCACCTACTGCATTTATGTGCATTTAATGTCATGGGGAAAGATGAGGTGATCTTTAGAAGATCAATATCGGGTGATATTTAAATATTGGGTGATATTCAAATATCGGGTCATGTTGAAATATTAGGTGATATTTGGATATGACCCCTCAGGACTAAAGTGACCCCTTTCAAAAGATCAGGATGGCGTCACCATCATATTGTGTAAAAGGGGGATCATTGGAAATATACCTCCACAAGGTAAAAAGGAAGATGATGTCATCATCAGGGTGATTTTCTTTGTTCATCAGGATTGGATGACGTCATCGGCATATTAGCTCTAGGGTGATATTTTGTGACAGGGTGATATTTAGAATATAGGGTGATATTCGGAGCATCGGGTGATATTGGGAATATTAGGTGATATTGGGAATATGACCCCCACAAAATATATGACATTGTTTGACAGGTAAATACCACTATCACGTAAAATTGACGTCCGAAGCTTCAGACCAAAATGATTATTGGGTGATAAAATTGGATCAGGGTGATCTTTCATAAGATGACTGATGTCAAGGAATATGACCCCCCCTCAGAATATCAAGTTTGACTAGGACTTTGACTAACCATAACTTGCGTTCCCTAAGGAATATCAGGGTGATCCAAAAGGCAAACCTGCATGAATTTTTGTACTCTTTCCAATCACGAGGTTATTGATATGAAAAATTAACTTTGACTAACTAACCTCATCATGATGACTTACCTAGCCCCCTTTATGCAGGGTCACCTACATGACTTACTTTTACCAGACTGCTGAAAAGCAGAAAAAACACAGCCAAGCCAAGCAAAAAAGTTGGGTCCCTATTTTGTCAAGTCAAAATGGGGCATGTTGTGTAACCACACAACACATACAAATCCCAAAGCATAAGAGGGACTCATTGCCACCAGTCTTTAAACTATGCTTGGGAACAAACACTGAATACACACACACTTAGAAGACATGGAGAAAACACGGTAGACAAGCGATGGAGTGTTCCTATTTCTAGGTTCATCACCATCTCAGGCAGATTACAAGCAAACACCGATGATTGGGCTTTGCCACAACAATCACAGAAGACACGCTTAAGGGTTGAGTTAGTCACAGAACCGCTCCCCACCTCTGAAGAGGACTTTTTGAAAATGACAGGATGTGCACTCTCCATGAGAACTACACCATCCCTGCCTTCGTAGAGGGCTTAAGATGAAAAGGATATGCACAATATCCTACCTTCGCAGAGGGCTTATATGATTGTAAGTTGATTTCAAACAAATCTCAGAGTACAGGAGGGACTCATTGCCACTAGTCTTTAAGACTACACCTGAAAACAAACACACTTTACTAGTATCTAATATAGACAACTTACCTTATATATGCCCCCACCTTAAGGTGGTTGATATTGTGTACCAATATCAAGCATGTTAAGGTAGGTAGAAAACAAACAAGGGAACACAGGCTCTTGCAAAGCCCATGCCCTCTGGAGGTGACATGTACTTTACGATCGCCAAATGTTTCCACAAACACATTCCTGCAAGAAAAGTGTTATTGTCCATATAATCATGATAAACAACAATACATATGATCAATCACATAGAGAGTGAGAAATGCAAGATTCAAGATAGACAAAGTGTATGGAGAAGCACTATTGTTATGTTTTGTAAGTGTGATAAGACAATATCAAGATCACATGGAGTGATTCTACTAGCCAAGCATTGGATAATATATAACAACCCCATTGTCATGTATGGACTAGATCCATTTTTTGATTTCTCACTAAAGGGACACTAGGTCCACATCAGTATAAAATGTTTTTTCATCATCCGCCCACTAGATAGAAACACTAGAGGAAGGGAAACAAAAAATCAAGAGAAGAGAAACAAGTGCCTTAGGGACAATCATGTAGGAGCATACCCCCAAGTCACCAACTGCAATGCTATGTCCATAAGACACAACACACAATAGTGAAAATAGAGGAGAAGTAATATAAAAGAATGATGATATAGATAGAAGAAGGTCACAACAGAGGCGGTCGCCGAGTATCATTGACCTTACAAGAGAATCAAGGGTCATCCTAGGAGGCCTAAACAACACATAACACATCATAGGGGAAACACAACATGAGAGGTAAATGATTAGAAAAAAATACTTGTAGATAGGCTTATGCTAGGTTTTATGAAGAATCAAATCATCCTCTTCCCAATCTTGAATGCTAGAGGAAAGAGGTGTGTAAGGTACCATAGCCCAACTTTTGTTCTTATCTTCCAATTGCTGAGTGTCAAGTTCATCTAAGTTTCCTCAATGTTAGGGTGAATGTTTTCTTGTTGAGTTGTATGCATTATGTTCTTAAGAGATGGAAGAAGTGATTTGTTTTGAGCAATTTTAGTTCCCATCCCTAAGGGTTTTAATGTAGGAGATCTCTCCTCATCCACTAGTGCTACATCTTTTGAAGAGAGGGCATAGGAATGAGGGGAAGGTAAGGTGTTGTGAGGATAATTATTAATGTTTGTATCATTATCATCATCATCATTATGAGTTTTAGCTATTGATTCCAGTCCACTAAAAGAACTTTCATACACATCATTCTCAATGTGGTATGTTAAGTCTTCTACTACTCGAGGGTGTGTACTCATGAGAGATGTGTAATTGTCTAAATAATATCGAGGCATGACATTAGTTTGTATAATTTGTGCTAAACCTTGAATTATATTGACACCATATTGCCCTTCTTTTATCAATTCTCTTATGTTATGAATAACAGGTATAGCTTGGTCTACTATCCTTTCATTTTCCACAAATGCTTGCAAATTAGGTAGGTCATTATCAAGTTTATTTATTTTCTCATCAGATACATATGTTATCACTTCAATAGGGTCCTCAACATCATGAGATATTTTTTCTTCTATTATAGTTGTAGGAGGCATGATGTCTTACAAAAGTTGTGTTTCTTCTATTGTTGGAAAGGTATCAGTGATTTTATTGTCTTGTACTAGCATATCCTCATGGGAAGGATTCTTTTTGAAAGAATATCTAGGGGAAAAGTTTATGTCATCATAAAATGTAGAAGATATAGGAGAAGTGTTATTACAATTATCTTTTTCATTACTACTCATGGAGACAAACTCGGTTAAGCTTTCCAATATCGTAGGATGTTCAATCATGAGGGTTAAGAATTTATCAAAATCAAGATCTTTGATAAATGCATGCAAAGATACCATGGAAAAATGACATGAAGGTGCCATGTGTATAAGTTTTCAAATCAATGTAAGGTCAGATTTTAAAATCTTTTCAAAAGTTATGCAAAAGACAAGTGCAAAACTATATATGAAAATGACCTAAAATGCTTGATTGTTTCAACTTTTTTAAATGCAAATAAGTGAAAGAAAAGGTGTTGTAAGGAAATTTATCAAGGGAAGAAAATAATATGTCTAATATTAGTCAAATAAACCAATAATATCCTTCACAACATGCTTTTGATGCAAATCTAGAATGATGACAAGTCAAAATGTAGTGAAAATACACTAAAATATGCAATTTTTCACAAATTTTCAATGCAAAAACCTAATAAAAAGGGTGTTGTAAATAATTTTAGTAGGTGAAGCAGATTATATCAGTAATATCAATCACATAAATCCATAAATTCCATCACAACATTCTTGGAGTGCAAATCTAGGTCAAAACATAGAGCAAATATAGTCAAAATATGCAAATTTTCACAAAATTTGAATGCAAAAACCTGATAAAAAGGGTGTTGTAAAGAACTTGAGGAAAGGAAGTAGATGATAACCCTGATAACAGCCAATTAGTGCAGAAAAAACCTTTACAACACGCCTAGGATGCCAATCTAGAGAGATGATAAGATCAAAATCTAGTGAAAAAGCAAGGTTTTCAAACCCTAGGCATGAAATTTTGCAAGAAAACCACTATGATGCAACACTATAGTTAGAAATCAATCCAAATGAGTGGTTTAAAATGGTAGTAAAATCTGAAACATGATTTTGACTACAAACCCTAGCTAATGCAAAACTAGGTTATATGGAAAAATGTATAATTTCAAGCAATTTTTAGTAATTTAAGCATGAAAATGCAATCTAAATGAATGATGAATGAAATTTTTTTGTATTTTAAATCAAATCTGATGATGATGATACAAATTTATTGAAATTGAATGCTAATTAATCAAAATTATTTGAAAATACAAGCTAAAAATGCCAATTTTTTTAAATTTTTCCAAATTTTCATTTTTTTTGTAATTTGTCAAATGCAATAAGATGAACAATGATATGAATGAATGAAATTAATGTAAATCTAAAGCACAACACTTAGCAAGGTGCAAAATTTAAAAAAACATGGGTTCACCAAAATGTTTAGGATGAAAATGAGATAGATGTTTAGGGTTTGATTTTAATGGTTTATGTTGATCCTCCTTCCACCACGAAACATTCAAGGACATTTAGCCAAGTAGAGGAGGCTACTACAAGCTTCTTTTCACTTGGAACATAGGGGAAGATTGGAATTGTATGATTTTGTTGTTCAATTTAGCCTAATTATGCTCAAAACCCTAATTATATGAATTTTTGAACAAATGGACAAATTACAGAAAATGATCCCACAGAGATATCAAATGACAATCAAATGCATACCAGATTTTGAAGTTTAGAAAATGGAAAAGTCAGGGACTAATGATTGGGCATCCTAGTCTAGCACCACAGGTTTTGTCAAGATCTGGGAATCTTGTATGCAACTTGTTCCTGTTGTTCCAGAGATTTTCCTTGTTGTGGGATCCAGAGGACTAATGAGAGGGCACCCAAGTCCAGGTCCCTATTTTCTTCTCTGATCTACAATTTTGATAGTCTACACTACTCTCTTGCAACCCCACTTCTTTCTCTTGCACAACTTGTAACCTACAATCATAGAAAAATGGTTTGGGGGTTGTGGTGTTTAGAGGCTTGCCTCAGTCAAGCCTCGGAGAGACATTCAAGTCTTCTAAACACCGTTGTCAGATAAAGAGTGTGTATCCCTATGGGATAGAGGAAAAATCCAAATGATAAATGATAAAAGCACAATAGATATCACCTTGTAGTGAAGAGCTCATCGAAGGAAAATACGCTTCATGCCATGAGGAGATGGATGCCAAATCTACAAATACAAACACAAGAACAATGTTGTGCTCTACCACACAATAAATTTTTTGAATGTTCTTATCACAAGTATGCATAAAATCTATCTAGTTTACAAATGATAACCTAATCATGCTTACATATGCAACTACAAACATTCCCGCTAAGAATTTTGTAATTCAAACTTACCATGTCAGCATATGACCTAAATAAAGGTCATAAACTGACACTTTGAAATTAGTCTTAACATAAACTAGGGCAGGACTAGGGTGCGAGTGCCCAAGTGCTCCCCCCCATTTCAGGAATGATTTATGTTAAGTACATCCCCTGAGTCCTATTTACCATCAAACTTCAAGGTTTTCTCATCAGGAGTCATCAAAATCATGCAAGATGCTCTAAATGCATTCTAAAGGACTTGGGAGCTAAACCTTAAGAGGAAAAATCCCCAAGGCTACTTTTTCCAACATAACAGTATCAATTACTAAAAAAGCAACCAAATTTAGCCCAAAGACTGTGGCAATAGTCCCTTTATTAATTGCCACCAGAGCACTTGCATTTACAACCCTAATTACTTTAGATAATTCATCATAATGAGAGGCCATGGCTAGGAGCAGTTCAATATATTCAAACACATTTTGGTGACTACAAAATTTCCTAAGTCCCCCATTCATACATTTGACAATGGTGAGTGAGCATTCCTTTTACTCCACTAATGGTAAAATATTGACCAACCGGGAACATGGAGCTCTACATCTCTACACTCAAAATATTTATCGACCAATCCATTATTACACTTTAGGCCACTGACCTTTAATTTCTATCCATAGGAACTAGGGAGTTGGGCTATGAGGTTCTCATGCAGGACTCATTTTTGGGAGGTGGAGGAAGTCTGGGCCTTAGGTGGAGCCATTTTGAATAGTGATTCAAGGGTGAGGGTTTTCTTCCTTTTCTTGTATAGGAGTTATTATTTCTTTGTAATTTTAGATAGAATATTGATTTAAAAACCCCAGGTATTGTAAATCCAAGCTTTAGAATAATTTTATGAGAGATGAAAGGAAAGAAAAAACCCTAGTGGGAACAAAAGAATACAAGAGACAAGATGTATGCCACCTACCAGATTGTTTCACGCAGCCAACTTTGAAATGAATGACAGGGATGTCACAACAGTTACCAATCTTAATGCTTCAATGTCTCAAATGTTTGAAATGGAAAGTGCAAAAGAATTGGAGCATGAGCTACATAAGGATCACCATTAATTTGGGGTTGAAAATAGTCATGGTTTCCATTACTTCATCTTGCGTGAACTAGATATGCAGAATCATTTAGTTCTCTAAATTTGAATATCCATTGTTGGACTATGCAACACTGGTAGAAATTGGATGGTCACGATTGGTCTTCAAGATTTGACCCCACTTGATATGTCATGAAGTGTCCATCAGGCCAATCAGGAGGTTCCAGCTCATTACTTCTCTGTAGTTACCAGAAAAGACATGCCATTGAAATTATGTCATCCTTGCCATGTGGCAGCTTTCTCCCATTCCACAGTCTGGTGGGGCACATAAATCTATGACTCTGTGGAATGATGGAAAGACGTAGGTACACAAAACTTGGCATGCTTCTCTCTACATGAACTCTAATTTGTAACACAGATGCCACATGTCACTTTTCCGCCTTTCTACGGATGTTTGGTGGGATCCCTCAATGACGCTTGGAGGAATGATGGAAGCAATTGAGAAGTCCCCATGTAGCAGTTGGGACCCACCACTTCTTATTTTAGTCAATGAAAGATCTCTTGCCAGATGGTGCCTTTCCGCAGTTCTGTAGGCAATTATTTTCTTAATATTTTATCATTGGCAGAACGACAGAAACAAATCAACATGTGCCACCTGTCAACAAAGTTAGTGGGACCTGACCCTTGGCATACTTAAAAACAACCTTTGCCTACTAGGAAAAAGGGACACGTGGGTCAGAGGTGGTAAATTGTATGGAAAGGGGCTAGTAAATAACATATTTCAAGACATAACATAGCACTTAACTCACCAAGCAGCGGGCAATAGACGGTCAACCTAAAAATAGAGAAAAAGTAAATTTCACTACTCGCGACCAAAAAACACAAGGGTTTAGGGTTTAAGGAGTAGTCTTCAGAGTGTTTTTAGCAAGTGAAAACTATAGGCCAGAGACCTCTTTAACATGACAGTGATGGATAGAACATGAATTGCAAGAACCTAGAAAATTTTACATTTTTCCATCAATGGCTCTAGTTGGGGACGTCTGTTCAACCTAAATAGAGCAAGATCGTAGAAAACTCTAAAGAAGTAGATCACAGTAAAACAAAAAAAGAAACAAATAACGGATAAAAACTAAAGTAGGGAACTACCTAAAAACTAAAATACAATATGCATGGAAGACATGCATACCTTATGAAAAGTATGATTTCAAGAATTGTCCATGTATTGGCAGTTCAAGTAATTCTCCGGCCAGATTTTGTAAGAAATAGGAGTCTTCTCCATGGGTATTTTTTATCAAATATGGTCCAAGCCAAAGGGCATCAAATTTTCCATGCTTCCCTTTATCTTGAGATCTAGTATTCCATAGTAATACCATATCCCCTATCTAAAATTTTCTTTCAGACATTCTCTTGTCATGCAGATTTTTGACCTGCTGCTACAATCTGACATTTCTCTGTTGTGCTATCCTCCTTGTTTCATCTAACTGAGTCACCTGACTGATCCTATTTTGCATTGCATCAGAAATGTCATCATCATGTTCTTGAATAAACTTGAAAATAGGTAATAAGTTATTTATGGGCATCCTTGTCTCCAAGCCATATACCAGGTCAAATGGGGCTTGGCCAATGGCCTTTTTTACAATTACTCTATCAACCTAGACAGCAAGTCTTAATTTGGTATCCCAAGCTACCTTGTTCTTTTTCAATGACTCTTTTTATAATCTTCATCAAGCTCTTGTTGCTTGATTCAGCCTGTCCATTACCCTGAGGATGGTATGGGGAAGAATAAGAAATTGAAATCCCATATTGGTTATAGAAATTTGTGAATTCTTCAGACTTGAAGCACATTGCATTGTCTGAGATCACCTTTATAGGCACTCCAAATCTTGTCATGACATTATTCATTAGAAAATCAATCACAACTTTACTAGTTGCTTTTTTGGTAGGGATAGCCTCGACCCATTTGGTGAAGTAATCAGTGGCAACTAGAATCTAGCTATGTCCCCCACTTGACTTTTCACTTATTTCTCCTATGAAATCTAATCCCCATTGTTGAAAGAGAGCTTCCACTATTATGGGCCTGAGGGGCAGATTTCCAGAGAATCTCAATTTCCCTGAGAATCTCTGACAATCATCACAACTTTGAACCATTTGGTGAGCATCCTTGAAAATAGTAGGCCACCAATATCTATCTCTAAGGACCTTATGGTCTATTGTCTTGGCCATATAATGGCCTCCACACACACCATGGTGCATATCCTTTAAGACTTCTGACACCTTCTTACTATCTACACATTTGAGTAGAATACCTTCAAAATTCCTCCACCAAAGTTCATCCTCTATGATCACGTATTTTATATCTTGTAACCTTAGTGTCCAATTCTGATTTTTAGTCATTCCATTAGGGCAAGACATACTCTATAGGTAGTGAACAACATTTTTGTACCATTCAGAGTTCTTCATGTCACAATCAGCAACTATCTCCTAAATCTCAACATTGTTTATTTCATTAGCTTCTAAGTTTGACTCATCCATCAGTTTTGCTAATCCTTTTCCTCTTCCCAACTTAGTAATTTGAATATCAATATTGATATCTTGAATCCTGTTGATCCATCTACATCTTCTTTTAGTTACTTCTTACTGGGTAAAGACATCTTTGACATCAGTTGTTGGGACATAAGCAACAATTGTAGCCCCCACTAGATAGGGTCTAAAATTATTAATAGACTTTACTAGAGCATAAGCCTATTTCTTAGTTATATCATATTTTAACTCAGTAGCTTGGAGAGATTTACTAAAAAATGAAACGGGTTGCTCATAACCCTCATTATTTTTCTGTAGTAAAATAGTTGCTATAGTATGGAAAGAAGCAAAAGAAAATAGCTGGAAGGGTTTGAAAAAATCAGGGGATTTTAACAAAAGGACTTCTTTGATGGCTCCTTTGATGTTTTTGAAAGCATTCACTAGTTCATCATTCCATGCGATATCCTCCCCTTTCTTCAGTATCTTGGATATTGGTCTAGTGGTTTCTTCAAAATTGGTAACAAATCTCCTTAGGAAATTAACCTGTCTAAAGAAAGACTGAATCCCCTTAATACTTTTGGGTATTGGGATCTTTTCAATAGAAGCAACCCTCTCTGAATCAATCCTAATTCCTTCCTTAGACACTATGTGGCCTAAGAGCTTGCCCTCTATTACCCCAAACACACATTTCTTAAGGTTCAGAGAAATGCCAAATTTCATGTATCTCTCAAAAATTCTCTCCAAATGAGAGTTGTGATCTTGTTCATCCTTTGAATATGTAGTTAGGTCACCCTAATATACCACCATTATTACATTTATGAGGTTAGAAAAATCTACATCCATAGCTCTCTGAAATGTAACTCCTGCATTAGTCAACCCAAAGGGCATCCTAATGTATACATACGTTCCCTGTGGATTAGTAAATACATTTTTATATTGCTCAGATTCTTTAACTATCACTTGGTTATATCCTAAGAAACCTTCCATCATAGATAGTAGTTCATAGCCAGTTACCTTTTGTAGCATGTCCTCCATATTTGGTAGTGGATAATTGTCTTTAATGATGCCATATTCAGGTTTCTAAAATCAACACAAAGTCTAATATCTCCATTCTTTTTTCTAATAGGAACTAGGTTTGAAACCCAAGTGGAATGCCTAATAGGTTTGATAATTCCTCCTTCACTCAATTTGGCTAGTTCTTGCTACATTTTTGGCCTTAAAGTAGGATTTATAGGCCTTTGCCTCTGCCTAAAAGGTTTTACATTTGGTTTATATGGGACTTCATGCTGAAATAAATCCTCCCTATATGCCTTCAAATCATCATAAGACCATGCAAAAACTTTCTTATATTTCTTGAGAAGAGAAATTAACATTGCCTTAATTTTAGGGTTCAAGTTCTTATCTACATAGACAAGATTTGGATAGGCCTCAGTCCCTAGGTTCACCTCTTTAAGGTCATTTTGGTGTACTGGAGCAGATCTTACAGTCTGTTTGTCATTTCCATTAAAGACTCTTTCTAGAGCTACCAGTCCCCTTGGAATTCTATTAGTTTTCAATTGAATGATCTCATTTCCAAAGACAATTTGTTTCTCATCTACCATCTCCACAAACTATTGAAAATCAATTTCTTGTGCATGGTATGTTGTTATATGGAGCCTAATTAGACTCAGAGGTTAAATTTTCCCCACTTTTATCAGTACAGTTTCCCCCCAAATTATTTAACTTGGGTTTGGGGGCAGCGCCCACAAGACGAGGTCAAGTGGTAGCAAGAACTAGCATTATTGTTTTATAAAGGCATCAGGAGTTATTTTTCTATTGGCCGACATAAAAAAAACCTTATTTGGTAACTGACATAAGTCTTGATAAAAATGGCTAAGGGTTAGGGTTTCCGTTGAGATATTGTATTGTAGAATTTGTAGCGGTATTGAGTTGCAAGGATTACTGGTTGTAATCAGTTTGATTTGCTGGATAATAATATTGGACTCTCTATTGGTGGATGTAGCCCAAGTTTGGGTGAACCATGTTAAAACTTGTCTCTCGCTATTATTATTTCTATGTATTTTTCATTCCTCTATTTAGTCTTTACTTGCATTTAATTGATATCTTCTACATACAATTCCTAACAAGTGGTATCAGAGCAGGTTGTGCTTGATTATCGTTTGTAGGAAGGTCTCACGGTTGAGTGGGAGTCTCACAGTTAAGTGGGAGCAATAGTGGACGAGGGTAAATTGAAGGTAGATAAATTAAATGGGTAGAACTATCAGTTATGGAAGATGCAGATGGAGGATTATCTCTATCAGTAGGATTTATAGAGACTGTTGGAAGGAATAAATAAGAAACCAGCAGCAATGGTTGATGAGGATTGGAATCTTCTAGATAGAAAGGCACTGGAACCATTCAGTTGTGCATGACACCATCTATGGTGTTCACTATAATAGAAGTGAAGACAACAGATGAACTAATGAAAGCTTTAGCTAAATTGTATGAAAAACCCTCAGCCTCAAATAAGGTATTTTTCATGAAGCATTTGTTTAATCTAAAAATGATTGAAGGTGGATCTATGACAGATCATTTAAATGAGCTTAATATGATTACCAATCAGTTAACTTCTATAAAAGTGAAATTTGATGAAGAGGTGAGGGCTCTCTTGGTTTTATGTTCTTTGCCAGAAAGCTGGAATAGCTTGGTAATGGATGTAAGTAACTCTGTCTCTGGTTCAAATGCTTTGAAATTTGATGATGTTGTTGGTGTTATACTTAGTGAGGAAATGTGATGGAAAAGCTCAGGAGGGTCTACATCAGGTAGTGTTTTGAATGTGGAAAGCAGGGGAAGATCAAAGGAGAGAGGAAAAGGTTTTGGAGTCATGGGAAGTCATGAGGAAAATCAAAGGACAAGAGGTCCCAATCTAGAGGACAGAAGGATTACTGGTACTATGGGAAACCAGGTCATCTAAAGAAAGATTGTTGGTCTCAGAAGAATAATGAAGGAGACAAACAAGAAGGCAATAAGGAGGCAAATGTGGTAAGTAATAAATCTAAAGATGATGCTTTGATTCTTTCCCTAGATAATATTGATGATTCATGGGTTTTAGATTCAGGGGCCTTGTTTCATGCTATGCCCCATAGAAGTTATTTTCTTGATTATGTCCAAGGGTATTTTGGGCTGGTTTATTTGGGAGATAATGAACCCTGTCAGATTGTTGGAAAGGAAAGAATTAAGATTAAGTTGTAGGATGGGAATCATTGGCTACTACAAGAGGTAAGGCACATTCCAAGGCTAAGTAGGAATTTAATTTCAGCAGGGTAGCTAGGTGATGAAGGTGGCATAGTTACTTTTAATGATAAAAATTGGAAGGTTTCAAGAGGTGCCTTAATAATAGCAAAAGGTGTGAAAGTAGGCATCTTATATCTTTGTACAGGTCACACTATTCCTTCTACTTTAGTTGTTGTAGAGAAAAAACAAATAGGTTTAGGAATAGTTGATGTGGGTTCACAAGAAGAGACTAAAACAGTTGCTGCAGGTTCTGAGACAACACTGTGGCATAACAGACTTGGGCATATGAGTGAAAAAGGTATGAAGATACTTCATTCTATGAAAGTTTTACTAGGTTTGAAATGTATTAATATGGATTTCTATGAAAGTTGTGTGTATGGCAAACAAAAGAGAGTTTTCTCAAGGATGTAAAGCAAAAGAAAGTTGAAAAGTTGTAGCTTGTGCATATAGATGTATGGGGACTAGCTCAGGTATCTTCTCTCGATGGCTCTCAGTATTATGTTATATTCATAGATGATGCAACTAGAAAGGTTTGGATTTATTTCCTTAGGCTAAAATCAAATTTATTTGAAATATTTAAGAAATGGAGAAGCTTGGTTGAGAATGAGATAGGTAAAAGATTAAAATGTCTCATATCTGATAATGGTGGTGAGTATTGTAGCAAAGAATTTGAGGATTATTGTTCCTTTAATGGAATTCGTAGGCAGAAAATGGTTCCAGGGACTTCACAAGAAAATGGAGTGACTAAGTGCATGAATAGGACAATAATGGAGCATGCAAGGAGCATGATATTGCATGTTGGGCTGCCTTTAAACATGTGGATAGAGGCTGTCAATACTATTATATATTTAATTAATATCTAGGTCATTCACTTCCTTTGGGCTGTGGTATTCCAAAGGAAGCATGGACATGTAAGAAAGTGAGTTATTATTTTCTCAAAACCTTCAGATGTGAAGGATTTGCACATGTAAATTCTGAAAATAGAACCAAGCTAGATGCAAAATCAAAAAAGTGTATCTTCGTTGCATATGGCATTGATGAATTTGGTTATAGGCCTTGGGATGTTGAAAATTTGAAAATTGTGAGTAGGGATCTTGTATTCAATGAGAAGGTGTTGTACGAAGATCAGTTGCAACAACATGAGAAGAAAGAAAAGGATTATGTGGTGCTAGATGATACTCCAGATAATGATGTTCTAGTGATTCCTCATGCTCTACAATAACAACAAGAAATACCACAAACTCTAGTGAATGTTAGACGGTCCACAAGGCTAAGTAGACCTCTTGAAAAGTTTTCTCCCTCTTTGTATTCTATTTTTTTAACAGATGCTGGTGAACCAGAAAGGTGTGATGAATCTATGCATGTGGATACTAAGGTTCAGTGGGAGCTTACAATGAAAGAAGAAATGGACTCCTTGCTGAAAAATTAGACTTGGGAATTATGTAAGTTGCCTATAGGTAAAAAGGATTTACCAAAAAAATGGGTTTATTGGCTACAAGAGGAAGATGGAGGTAAAAAAATATTTAAAGCTAGGTTAGTTGTAAAAGGATTTGCACAAAAAAAGGTATTGATTTTGATGAGATTTTTTCTCTAGTTGTTAAGATGACTTATATTCGTGTTGTTTTAAGTATTGTGGCTGCTAAAGATTTGCATTTGGAATAGCTAGATGTGAAAACTACCTTTCTCTATGGTGATTTGGAGGAGGAGATATATATGGAACAACCATAGAGATTTGAGGTCAAAGGTAAGGAGAAATTGGTGTGCAAATTGAAGAAGAGTTTATATGGCTTGAAATAAGCACCTCGGCAATGGTATTATAAATTTGATAGTTTTATGGCTGAGCAAGGCTACAACCGATGTAATTCTGACCATTGTGTTTATTTTAAGAGGTTGGATAATGACAGCTACATTATTTTATGTTTATATGTTGATTACATGCTTATAGCAGGTCTAACATGGATCACATAAGAGAGTTAAAACAACAGTTAGCACAATCATTTGCGATGAAGTATTTGGGGGCAACAAAAAAATCCTTGGTATGAAAATTTGTAGAGATAGGAAGAACAAAAAATTGACTCTATCTCAGGTTGATTATCTTGAAAAGGTGTTGAAAAAATTCCATATGGAGAATAGAAAAGATGTTAGCACACCTTTCCTAGTCATTTAAAATTGACTAAGGAGATGTGGCCTAAGACACAAGAGGAGGAAGAAAAAATGTCCAAGGTACCAAATGCTTTAGCTGTAGGAAGTTTAATGTACACTATGGTATGCACGAGACCAGATATTGCACATGTTGTAGGAGTCATAAGTAGGTATATGAGTAATCCCAGATTGGAGCATTAGAATGCAGTAAAATGGATTCTCAAATATTTGAGAGGTACATCCAATAAACATTTATGTTTTGGGGGCTCTAATACTAATTTAATAGTCTATGTCGACTCAAATTTGGTAGGGGATATTGATACTAGGTACAGTACTATAGGTTATGTCTTTACTGTAGGTGGGACTATGGTGAGTTGGATCTCCAAGTTGCAAAAGGTGGTTGCTTTATCCACCATGGAGGTAGAGTATGTAGCTGCAATAGAGGCAAGAAAGGAGATGATATGGCTACAATCTTTCATGGAAGAATTGGGCAAACAACAGGCTAATAGTTTTTTGTTTACAGACAACTAGAGTCGTCATACATCTTGCAAAGAATTCTGCCTTGAATTCAAAGACCAAACACATACAATTGAGGTATCACTTCATTCGATCGATGTTGGATGATGGACAGTTAAGGTTGGAAAAGATACATATAGATGACAATCCAGCAGATATGTTTATGAAGGTGGTAACAAGGGAGAAGCTAAGCTCCTCTTTAGCTTCGGTTGGTCTTCAAGACTGAAAACAGTAAAATTAGAATAGCATGGTCTAGGGTGCTTATTTCCAGTGGGAGATACAGGGTCAGCGGTGTTATGATCAGTCTCCAAGTGGGATATTATTGTTATATGGAGCCTAATCAGACTTGGAGGTTAAAATTTCCCTACTTTTATTAGCGTGGTTTCCCTCTAAAATATTTAATGGGGGTTTGGGGGTAGCGCCCCCAAGATGGGGTCAAGGGGTAGTGCCCCTTGCGAGGTCAAGAGTTATTTTTCTATTAGATGACATAAAAAAACCCTATTTGGTAACTGACATAAGTCTTGATGAAAAACTATTAAGCGTTAGGGTTTCCATTGAGATATTGTATTGTAGCATTTGCAACAGTATTGAGTTGCAAGGATTGTTGGTTGTAATTGGTTTGATTTGCTAGATAATAATATTGGACCCTCTATTGGTGGATGTAGCCCAAGTTTGGGTGAACCACGCTAAAACTTGTCTCTAACTGTTATTATTTCTATGTATTTTTTATTCCTCTATTTAATCTTTATTTGCATTTAATTGATATCTTCTACATGCAATTCCTAACATGGTATTCATCCATGCAGTTCATGAATTTGTAAAGGTCTTGGTCATCATTGAAGATCTACCAGTGATGAATATTATCAAGAACAAAGGGTCTTGTTATTATCTCCACCTTTGAAATTCTTGCTAATGTGATATCTTCAGATTTGATTGCAATATTAGCCAAGAAATCAGCCATAACATTCTTAATCTGTTCCACCCAATCAATAGAAAAAGCATCAAATTCCTCTATGGTATCCCGAACAACATTTATATATTGTCTGAGCCTTTTATTTTTGGAGGCATATTTGGATCTGACCTATGAGACTACCAATTTAGAATCTCCCATAACTCTGATCTTTTTAACTCCATGCTTAAGAGCCATGTTTAAGCCTGTAAGCAAGGCTTCATACTCCACAACATTGTTAGTACATGCAAAACCAAATCTAAAAGATGATCTGAATGTTTATCCTGAAGGAAAAATAAGCACCACTCCTACTCCAAAACCTTCATTGGAGCATGCCCCATCAATCTGCATAGACCATAATCCTTCCTTATCAGCAATTGATTCAAGGCCATGATCTATTGAATTATCTTGATCATTCTTAGTGCCCTCGATTTTAAAATTGTCTATCGCCACATCCAGGAAGTATACTTGATCACCTTCCTCATTAATGTCATCTATTATTTGAGGACATTTCTTCTCTCTATCAAGTCTTACTTCCTTTCCATCCATGGGAATCATGGCATATGATGAATCTATTTGGATGCTGCCACCCACAGTAGAAGCCTATTTTCTTGACAATAGCATCCCATACATAGGAGGAATGTCTACCATAGTAATATTCATTTTATACTCTTTGTGTGGGAATGTTGCAAGTCTCAAGCTGATATCCTTAATAATTCCAATGATTGGGACTTCGCTAGAATCCATGGAAAAGCATTTCCCATAGGTCTTGGTTACATGTAAGTCTAAGATTTCCATGACTCCTAATGGAATTATGTTCACAGAGGCACCTGAGTCAATCATACATTTTTTTGTAAATGTTCATTTTATCATTAGCATGACAAAGAAAGGATCTACTTGAGAAGGACATTTGTACAAAGTGGTTCCTAGATAGACTTTTGATATCTTAGTACTCCATTTCTTAACATCTTTGGAGAGTACCTTCTTTTCTTCAGGGAGCTTAGTATATCCATTGGCCACCCTAGGTGTATTATGGACTGCATCATTTATTGCAGCCATAGCCCTACTCTTATGCTTGAGTATCCTCATCATTTCTAACAAAGGGATTGTCACTCTTATCTGGATAAATATGTGGGCCATGTCTAGTGGGACATATTTGCGCACTATGCTAGTACAAGTTGTATCATTATTTGCAGCAGGGTTCTAAGGTGTGTTACATTTACCAAATTTGTCTTCAGTAAGGATTTTCTTAGCCTTATCTTTTTCTATTGGTATTTTTGCTTTAGGGGGTGGATTATGATGTGGATTACATTTTCCCCCAGCCTCCTTATGTTTTCCTAGAGATTCTACTTCTCTCTTGGGTTGGAGAGATTCTTCTTTTCTTTTATAAAAATGCTTCCTGCATTTCCCCTCATACTACTTTCTCCTTGGTTCTTCTTACTCCTCAGGTTGTAATCACTTTTAAGCTGAGCAATCTTGGAAGTAGTCAAAGTCTTGATTTCCTCAGTAGAGGGTCTTCTTAATCAAATGTCAGTGTCTTTAGTTTCAACTGAAGAACACAATCATCATCTTTACTTTCATTTGGGATAGATTTTTTCTTAATCAACTTTCCTTTTTCTATTGTAACCTCATTTTTTGAGCACTCACTATCAAAAGTGACACAATCTTCAATAATACACTCATGGTTAAAAACCATATTTGCATTGGGGTCTTCATAATCATCCCCTTCCTTGTACTCCTCATATGGGGTTGTATTGTCAGTCATAGATATTGCAACAACACATGAAGCAGAAGAGTGGGGAGCTTGGCATAGTAAACACCATAGGTCTTCATCTACAACATGTACCCCTTTCCTTAGAGGGTCAAGGGTTTGTTTAGACAAACCTCCCCTATCATTAGGAGGGATTGGCTTTCCATCTCGCCAATTTGTGTTATAAGGTTGATCTGTTAACCTTGGCATCTTTTCTTGTCTAGCAAAAGGAGGCCTATCACTAGGGATCCATTTATCATTTCTTACCATAGAGTTCTTTATTTCCTTGACCTCCTTCCATAATTTACCATATTCATCAACAATAGGAGCCTTACTGATTTGTCCTCTATCTTATGGGGTGATTCTTACATTACCTCTCTTAGAAGTTTTTCTAGACACCTTTCTATTATTTTCAATGTGTAAGGCTACCTTAAAAGCATCTCTAATAGTCTGAGGCTCTTTATTTCTTAATTCATATCCCATCTTGGGATCATATGCATTTTGGTAAATTACCAAGCACATGAGCTCATTTGGCCTTAAGTAAGGAGGGATCTTATTACTCACTTTTAAGAACCTTGCATTAAAATCATGGACATTTTTATTGAATCCCTTCTAAATGCTTGTAAATTCATTCACAACAAATCGTAGGTCAATATTGTCCCCATATTGCTCCTTGAAGACCCTCTTAAATTCTATTCAAGAATCAATACATGCATCTAGTAGGCTTCTATACCATTCCCTTGCATCCTCTATCAAGGATTGTATGAATAATTTCATTGTTACATCCTCACATTCAACCTCAAAATCATCCATCACATTCATGAATGCCCTTAGGTGATCCTCACCAGATATTGCATTATTTCCAGTAAACCTTGGGGCATCATTTCTTACCATGTTTTCAATAGGGTTTGGATATCCTGGTATACTAGTAAAATCAATTTGCCTATATCTTGTTGATTGCATTAGTCTTCTAACAAAAGGATTTATTAAGGGTTGCCCTCCCTAGTTATCCAGATTTATTGGTGGATTAGGAGGGTTTTGAATATATGGCTAGGGATTTACATTAGGCATTATAGGAGGGCTTTGGTTATGTATCCCCCCTTGTCTTGGATGAGAATTATGTCTAGCCACTCTAGCATATGGATTTTGAGGAGGAGGAGCTTGAAAGGGTTTCGTAGTGATGGAAGACATAGGGTTATTCATTTGGAGCTAGACCAGAGGATCTTGTTGGACATTAGGTATGTGGCCGCTTATTTGTGGTCTACTTGTCATGGATGCACCAAGGGTACCACTATTATCAACAACACTTGGTTTATTCATATTTTGTAGTATCAGAAGAAACTCTTCTTTCCCTTTTAATGTTTCCATCCTAACCACCCTAAGGGTCAACTCCTTAACTTCTTTTCTAATTCTTCATCTATTTGATTTGTACTAGATGCTATGTTAGCATTTGGGCATTTAGTTGCACTAATGGATTTAGCCTTTCATATTTTGGGAGAGTGCAATCTCACATATGGTGTCTCAACCACAGACTCCTGAATGTTTTGCACAAGAATTGCTTGGGATTCTGTCAAGGGGGCGACCTTTTCAGTCTGTGAGGTAGGAGGTGGTTCCTCAAAAAATATCTCATCACCCTCAGAGTCTACCTGACCTTCAAGGACATTTCTAGTAGCATATATAATACTTTGTTGTCTTCTTTCTTCCCTTGTTTGTAGATTATCAACGCTATCACCCAAAAGGGGCTTAGCAAATGTCATGAGATCACAAATGGGAGAGGGAGTGTACTCACTTGACTCCTTGGTTGTCCACCTTTAAAAAATAGGCTCTTGAATTAGGGGCTTATTAGGATGTCCATGTTGCTATGATCTTCTTCCATACATTTTTTGCTTGCAAGGGGTTAGAAATCTTAACAAAATTTTTGGTCATGTTAGAGAAATGATACAACCAAGGATGATTGTTAGTTTAAACAATGGATCTATCCTTCTCAACCAAATAGAACTATATGATAATTTTCAAAATAACATATAGACACAAGTCTATCTTAAGAGAAATTTTCCTTATCAAAGTGAGTAAGGAAAACCTTATCAGAGTTGCCACCCTTTTCAGGGGATAATAATGAAAATAAATTTTATGCAAACTCTAAACACCCATGACAAACTATTGCACTAATGTTAGAAATTTATAGATAAAGTCCCCAATAGAGTCACCAATCTCTTGGTTGTTTTAAGTTCCCAACTTGACCTTAAGAAAATAGATCTATAAAATAGCCATTTCTAATAACTGATCCATCTCAAGGGATTGGCCAATGAACAGGAAAGGGGTTTTCAATCCTTTTCCTCTGCACTTTAGGTTCTACAAGACATAGGAGGGTGTCCCTAACCATATTTTTGAATATGGGGTTTCTCAAGACTTTTTTAGAACACCATTCTTAAAACATATATGTTCTTTCTAGATTGCTTAAAGAATTACTGATATCGTGAAGTAATGGGATAGATCCTTAAGCTTTATCACAACTCTTTGCAGAAGAACATGTAAATAAGCTAACATTAATATGAAATACAAAAATGAAAGTGTTCTTTGATTTTATAAATGATTAGGGAGATTGAATGAGAACAATAATCCTAAGAGACCAATGCCTAAATCTAGGGTCACAAAGTCAAAACAAATATGAATGAAACTAAGCATAATAATGCCTCCCCAACTCATATAAGAGTACTGCAATGATACATTACACCATTACACATTGAAATCAGTTTAGAACTAATTATACTTGCTAATCTCTGCATACATTTACTGTATTCAATATTTTCTTTAAAGAATTAAATTTACTCTTTGAGTAAAAGCCATCTAGAAAAGATATCCTTGCACAAGAAAGACTATGAAGATGAATAAAATTGATAATTGATCAACTAGTATTCATAAATATAGTAAAAGACACAACTGTAGGAGACAATATATTCAAAATGATGAGCTAGTACAGTTTACACCAATAGCTACAAGTACAAATGATTCCATTCTCAAAAAACACCTAGAAGTAGAAAAAATCCTAATTATGATTATATGATGTGCTACAAAAATTCCTCCAAGATCCTTGTCAATAGGTCCTAAATTCCCTTTTATAGAAACAAGGGAGCAAAACAAGCTTCAGACCTAAAGACAAATGTCTCATTTAAATTTGACAAAATTCATCAATCAAAAACAAATATAACTAATTATGATCAGATATTTTCATAGGAGCAAAGGTTGTTATATGTGTAGCCACAAAACAAGTCACCTAGAAAGATGTGCATTGAAAAATGTGATAACAAACTCTACTGACCTATCTCCACTCTCTTTATTCTAACCCCTTCATGGAATAATAGATGCTTCACATAAGGACAAAAACGAACCACTACAAGACAAATATTCTCAAATTTGGAAATAAGAGTGTCCCTTTTTGCTAACAACAAAAGATTCATAGGAGTATATCTTAATTTGAGAAAGGAACAAATATCAATACTCAAGACTTCATATGTTAGGCAAGTCATTGTATTTCTCATCTCAGGCCTTCTATTGTTCCTCTATTGGCCATTGAAAGGTAATGAGATCATTCACATAGGACACATATTTTTTTTTGTACTTGGCTATAGGTTATTCAGCTTCTTGTGAAATCTACCACAAGTTGACAGGAATCCCATAATTTGCTGATACTTCTTCTGAATAGGGGAATGTCAACCTTGTCATCTTGGAAAATAAAGAAAGAAATGGTTGGAATGATATTATTGAATTGGAGGATCCAAGACTGGAAGGGCTCAATATCACTATTATCCATCCTAATTGAAGGGATCACCCCAATTTCATCATTGTCAAAGTCCTAAATCAACTTCAATGTTTTTTCCTTGAGGTGATTGATAAATGCCTATGACTCACCAAGTTCTTAGGCTACCACATAGATTTTCTTGATTTACTTGGGAGCACCAAGTTCATGAGTTGATTCTTTATAAATACCTAGCAAAGAATTTATCCTCGAGATCCACTTACCAAATAAAGGCATTGTTTTCCATTTATCTTGATGAAGGGGGTAAATCATAAAACACACAATAATAGAAATTGAACACAGAGAATAGAACTTTCTTTTATTGATTTGGGCAACTCATTACATTACAGAAGCTTAATTACAATCAGAGGAATCAGTCCTCTACAGGCTGCAACACACTACAGCTACCATCACTAGGCTTTGGAATCTTCCACCTTCTGTAACCCCCAAATCAGCTAGGGTTTCTATTTTCCTACCTATTCTTGACTCTACACTTGCCCCGTTAACTCTCCCTCCTCCCAGGGTTCCCAAAAATGGTTATTAATAGCCTTTTTGGTGGCCAACAACCTAATTTCAAATTTTGCATCTCCCTCCAAAAATAGGCCAACTTCCGAGAGCCATAACTTTTGATCTGGGACTCCGATTGATGAACCATTTTATGCATCGGAAAGCTCATGGAGTGCTTTACGTACTAAGAACCGCTCTATCGGTTCTGGCCATTTTTTAACCCGTACGGGGCCATTTAGTGCCTCAAACCTGAGTTTGAATAATTTTCAGGCATTTTTTGAGAAACAGAAACTTTAATATCTTTCAGCTCGCAAATGATCTTCGTATGATTCCTTCGCCAAAGGTCTTATATTTCTGTTATGTAAACTTTCTAAAAATAGCAGTTTACTATTTTTAGCAGTTTGGGAAAACTGAAAGTTCTACATTATTATTCAGGCGATTATGGGACCAGAAACACTAATTATGGAAAGAAATGAAAACAACTACAATGATTTTGAATTAACTTCTTTTTGGGTGATGCAAGATTACCCTTACACCACTGGATGCTCCTGCATTAGACACCTAGGGTAATTTGAGAAGTGACCCTGTCACGTCTCATGTGTTTGTGTGAGGAAAACCCAAACGGTCAACCTCTGCCTTAAACAACCAAGAAGAATCTTCAATAGGCCTTCCTTTCCATTTTACCAGATATTCTTCATATTGCTTGTTCTGAGTACTTCTTCCCACACGGCTATCCAAAATCTCTTCTATCTCCTCTGTTAAAGTAGATGCCGGAATACTCCACTGTTCTTCTATTGGTCCATCCTCTGTCCCACCTTCATGATATTTTGATAAATCAGCAATGTTGAAAATAGGGGAAATATTGATCCCACTCGGTAGCTCTACCTCATATACATTTCCTGAATCATGTTTCTTCATAACTATGCATGGTCCTAATTTCTTCATTTTCAACTTATTGTATGTTCCAATTGGGAACCTCTCTTTTCTCAAGTGAACCATGACTTCATCACCTACTTGGAATTCCTTATATCTCCTCTTCTAATCTGCCTTAGCCTTGTACTGAATATTCATTTTATTAATGTGTTTTCTCACCTCTTCATGCAAATTCTTTAGATGTTCTGCAAAGTCTTCAGCTTCAGCACTTATCTTTTCTCCATTGTCTAGCTTCCTTAACTTAGAAGCATTTCTTGGGCTATTGCCATATACAATCTGGAATGGTGATTTACCAGTACTCCTATTGACAGAATTGTTGTAAGCAAATTCTTCCTGTGGTAAAATCAAATCCCATCCCTTGGGCTTATCTCCTACTAAGCATCGTAGTAGGTTACCCAAACTCCTATTCACCACTTCAGTTTGTCCATTAGTCTGTGGATGGTGTGCAGAACTGAACTTCAAGTCTGTCTTCAACTTCTTCCACAATGTCCTCTAGAAATAACCAACAAACTTGGTATCTCGGTCTGAAACTATGCTTTTTGGTAGACCATGTAGTCTCACCACTTCCCTAAAAAATAACTCTGCAATATGAATAGCATCATTAGTCTTCTTACAAGGAATAAAATGTGCCATCTTTGAGAATCTGTCCACCACCACAAAAATAGAATCATGCCCTCTCTGTGTCCTTGGTAAACCAAGAACAAAATCCATACTGATATCATCCTAGGGCTTCTCTGGTATAGGTAATGGGTGAGACAACCCTGTATTTTGACTTGTTCCTTTTGCCATCTGACATACTCTGCAACTTTGCACAAACTTCCTCACATCCTGTTGTAACTGTGGCCAATAATAATTTTCACCAACAATTGAAATGGTCTTATCTCAACCAAAGTGTCCAGCCAATCCTCCACTATGCTTCTCTTTAATCAAGTTCTCTCTCATGGAACTCCTCGGAATGCACAACTGGTTTCCTCTAAACAACATGCCATCTTGGATTATGAAATCCAACCATCTTGTTTTGTCTAAAGTAACAGGCTCCAGACAAGCTTTCCAAGCCTCTGCAAAATCTAGATCTTTAGGATACAAACTTTTGAGCTCATCGAACCCAACAACCTCTATCTTCATTTTTGTCAACAAATTTTGCCTTCTGCTCAAGGCATCTACAACTCTGTTGGACTTCCCACTCCTTTGCTTCAAAACAAAGGTATAACTCTACAAAAACTCAACCCATTTTAAGTGCCTTTGGTTCAACTTCCCTTGACTATTAAGATACTACAAAGCTTGATGATCAGTAAATAAAACAAACTCTTTTGGCAACAGATAATGTCTCCATTTCTTCAAGGCTTGAACTATTGCATAAAATTCCTAATCATAAACATAATACTTTTTCTTGGCATCATTAAGCTTCTCACTAAAATAGGCAATGGGCTTACCTTCTTGGCTCAAAACAGCTCCAATACCACTACCACTGGCATCACAATCTACTTGAAATACCTTACTGAAATCTGGAAGTGCCAAAATAGGTTGTTCTATGACTTTCTACTTTAATGTATCAAAGCTCTTGTCTACCCCTTTAGTCCATCTAAACTCTTTTCTATCCCCTCTCATTGTTTCAGTTAGGGGTGCACAAATGCTACTGAAATTCCTAATAAACTTTCTGTAAAAACTTGCCAAACCATGAAAAGATCTTACCTCTGTTGCGCTTCTTGGCGTAGGCCACTCAATGATAGCCCTTACTTTTTCTAGGTCCATCTTAAGACCTTCCTCTGAGACAACAAATCCCAGGTATACCAACTCTTTCTTTTCAAAACCAAATTTCTTTAGATTAATTAGCAACTTCTCCTCCCTCAACTTCTCTAGAACTCTTCTGATATGCATCAGATGCTCATCCCAAGTCTTACTGAAAACCAAAATATCATCCAAATAAACAATAACAAAACTTCCCAAAAATTCTTTTAGTACCTCGTTCATGAGCCGCATGAATGTGCTCAGTGCATTGGTTAGCCCAAATGGCATGACTAACCACTCATACAAACCTTCCTTTGTCTTGAAGGCTGTCTTCCATTCATCCCGTTCTCTGATACAGATTTGGTGATACCCACTCTTCAGGTCAATTTTTGTGAAGTACTTGGCTCCACTCAAATAGTCCATGATGTCATCCATTCTTGGCAATGGAAATCTATACTTGATCGTTATCTTATTGATGGCTCGAGAGTCTGTACACATCCTCCATTCTCCATCTTTCTTTGGTGCTAGTATTGTAGGTACTACACATGGACTTAGGCTCTCCCTTATCAGTCCCTTCCTTAACAACTCCTAAACTTGTCTGTTCAGCTCTTCATTCTCTGCAGGGGTCATTCTATGGGCTGCCTTGTTTGGCAAACTGGCTCTTGGTATCAAATCAATTTGATGACTTATCTTCCTTACTGGTGGTAAACCTTCTGGTACATTATCAGAGATAATGTCCTAGAACTCTTCCAACATATCTGAAACTTCTGCTGGTACATCTTCACATTTCTCTTGACTAATCTTAGGAATCAATGCAAAGCAATGACGCTCATGCTTCATACCCTCCAAAAATTTTCTACCATCTACCAAACAAATTCTGGCAGTACTACATACCTTTTCTTCCACCTCCTTCAAGGGCTTCAACTTATGACGAACTCCATCCTTTGTTAAGGAATATGTGTTTGCATGGCCATCATGGACAGCGCTCCTATCATCGGCCACGGCCTCCCCAATAACATATGACATGCATCCATCAGCATGATGTCACACAGCACCTCATCATGGTAGTCACCAATCTTGAACTTCACTAAACACTGTTCATTGACCAAAGCTCTATGGTCCTTCTACAACCATGCAATCCGATATGGATGTGGATGATTTCTTCTTGTCAACTTCAACTTGTCAACCATCTCTTCTGAAACCAAATTATCAGTGCTTCCACTATTAATAATAATATCACAACACTTACCCTCACATTTACACCTTGTGCAGAATAAACTCTTCCTCTGATTGGGTTCTTTCTCCTCATTCAGCAAGGTTCTTCTGACAACTAGGGTTTCTCCCCTTCCAGCATCTTCAGAATGCTCAAAATGTGCATCTTCATCTACATGTGCAACTTGTGCATTACCTTCAGGTCTTCTATTTGTCCTTCCTTGATGTTGCAGACACTCATATGCTTGATGCCCTTCCTCTCCACATTGGAAACAGGTTCATCTAAAACATCCTCTTCCAGGTCCTTGCCTAGGTCTACCTGTTCCTCTTCCTCTTTGCTCACCATTGTTCTGGTCACAAGGGCGGTAGGTATTATCATCTCTCTGATTTCGACTGGTACCAGCTTCTTCACTTTTCTTTGCATCTTCATTTCGGCCCCCATAGGGTCTTCCACTAGTCCTTCCGCCTTGACCTCTTCCCCTTTGCTTGTTGTCAAATCTTTTATTCAACTTCTCTTCCACCTTCAGGGAAAATTGGTACACATCTTCTATGGTGGTCATTCTAACTAGGCTCAACTCCTCTTGAATACTCGGCCTCAACCCATTAATGTAATGGGCTACCTTCTCCTTGTTGGGCTCTATATGACCTGTCCTGATAGTAATTTTAAAAAACTCTTCTGTATACTCCTTAACAGATTTGTTACCTTGCTTCAGTCCTTGCAGCTTCTTCAGCAACTCCATCTCATAGTCCACAGGAATGAACTGCTTCTTCAGTTTCTCCACCATCTGATCCCATCTGGTGATCTTTGCTTTTCCTCTTCTGTTCCTCTCTAATTGGACCTCCTTCCACCAAATATTGGCATGGCCCTTCAACTTTGTTTTTGCAAACTTAACCTGATCTGGGTCCTCTACATCTTCATACTCAAAATACTCCTCCATGTCATTGATCCAATCAATAAGTTGTTCCGCATTCAAATCTCCAGAATATGTAGAATCTTCAATCCTGGACCTTTTTCTGATCTTCAAAATGGCCCTCAACAACCTAACTTCTGTAGGATTTCCTCTAGCTTCTTGTTCTTCCTTAGATAGCTCCTCTTCAGCTTCATCTTCGCTTTCTTCTCTTGTTCTCGGATCAAACCCTCTTCACAGCTCCTCTTGCAATGCATCGATTTACCTTTGCAGGGCTCTAAAACCCTCTTCCGTCAAAGCATTCCTCCTAACACAATTTCTTCATGGAGGCATCTTGATCTCCGCAGCAAACCCACAACCTCAAGTCCTAGTGCAAACTGCCTCATAGTCGGTGATCTGTCTACACACTCAGGAAACCCTTGCTCTGATACCACTTGATGAAGGGGGTAAATCATAAAACACACAAAAATAGAAATTAAACACAGAGAATAGAACTTTCTTTTATTGATCTGGGAAACTCATTACATTACAGAAGCTTAATTACAATCAGAGGAATCAGTCCTCTACAGGCTGCAACACACTACAGCTACCATCACCAGGCTCTAGAATCTTTTGCCTTCTGTAGCCCCCAAATCAGCTAGGGTTTCTATTTTCCTACCTATTCTTGACTCTACACTTGCCCCCTTAACTCTCCCTCCTCCCAGGGTTCCCAAAAATGGTTATTAATAGCCTTTTTGGCGGCCAACAACCTAATTTGGAATTTTGCATCTCCCTCCAAAAATAGGTCAACTTCTGGGAGCCATAACTTTTGATCCGGGACTCCAATTGACGAACTGTTTTATGCGTCGGAAAGATCGCGGAGTGCTCTATGTGATAAGAACTAGCTCTACTAGTTCTGACCATTTTTGGGCCCGTACGGGGCCGTTTAGTGCCTCAAACCTGAGTTTGAATAATTTTCATGGCATTTTTTAGGAAACGAAAACTTTAATATCTTTCAGCTTGCAAATGATCTTCGTATGATTCCTTCACCAAAGGTCTTATATTTCCGTTATGTAACTTCCTGTAAATTTTGACTTCATTCCATGCCCAAATGCAAACTTTCTAAAAATAGTAGTTTACTATTTTTAGCAGTTTGGGAAAACTGAAAGTTCTACATTATTATTCAGACGATTATGGGACCAGAAACACTAATTATGGAAAGAAATGAAAACAACTACAATGATTTTGAATTAATGTCTTTTTGGGTCATGCAAGATTGCCCTTACACCACTGGATGCTCTTGCATCATATCTTCAGCTATTTTCTTAGTGACTTGTGACAAGTCAAAATAGAACTTGTGGATATTAACTGCCTTGTCTGAAATCTTATCCATCAATAATCTCAAAATACTTGAAACAGTAAGCCAATTATCTTTTTGTTGACTATCAACAGAACTTGCAAAATTTTCTTCAAAAGCATTAATTTGTTGCCTTAATTCTTCATTCTCCTTTTCAAGTATAGATTTTGATGAGGAAGAAGGGTTAGAAAATAGAAGACCCAATTCGTTTATTGCCAAAGTTGTTTGTAGTGAGGTAGATGTTGAGGCTTGTTGTTCTTGTTGTTGCCGCTAGATTTCCATCTCCTTTAACTTATTATATTCATGTAGTAAATGGATATGGTCATCTTCTAATTCATCATAATTTTTCTGAAGGGCATCAGTGGCTTCCTTACTAAACTTTCTAACTTCCACTACCAACTTAGATGCCTTTGGAGTAGGGGTATCAAACACTCTCTTAACTATTAGGCCACCCTTCAAATCTCTATCAAGTTTTGCTACTAAAGGTTTATCAGTATTAGAAGCCAAAGCCCAAATAGCTAAGGTTTCCCATTTTGGATTGAACCTAGCTCCTGATAAAGCAACCTTGACTATGGAAAAAATGTTATGTTCCTACCTTCTTACAGTATCCAAAACAATAACAAAGGCTATACCCCACTCAGGGAGTAATAAGATTCCACTATCACTGATCATATTTCTACCTTATTCTGGGATAATATCCTTAACTTCCTCCTACATTTGTGTAAGTATCCTAAAGGATACTTGCTCTCGAGTTTCTTGAGGAGATTGAGACATTTCTTCTTCCAATCTCTTTTCATATTCACTTCTCCTAATCTTCCATAAGAACTCAAAAAACTCCTTAGAGTTAACAAAGTCATCATCACTTATGAAATTTTTACAAGCCATAGTCCTCATGTCATTTGAAATGTCCTTGTCTTGAATAAAAATATCAGTGATTCTATTCAAAGGCAACTCCTCAAGCTCATCCCTGCTAGGGGAAGGCATTTTATGTTGTATCTCTTCTTTAGTGATCTCCATTTCTTCTTCATCATCATTCAGATAATCAACTAAGGGGCCATGTTCAGCCTTCCTCCTCTTTGAAGATGATTCCGTATGAGGAGAATCCAATTCAATTATTGGTACAAGAGGGGGAGATACGTGTGGAGATGGTAAAAGAGACAAGGTAAGTTGAGTTTGTGAAGGGCCTGTGGAGCTTGTTCTTTAATTTCCTCCCTTTTTACTCCTCTTAAAAGTGTATTTCAACTGATTGCTAGTAGGGGGTGAGCATGATGTCATTTCTTCCTCCTTGGGCTCAGCAGACCTATTATCTATTATGTCAATTAATTCACCAATAATTAATAAAATCTTTTTTATCCTATTGATGGGGTCAACAACTTTTGGATAAATTCCCCTATAAGAAAGCCTCTTCTTTCTCATTGCTTCATCATATTTCATGTACATAGCCCAATTTGTTCTTTTCACCTTAACTTCTTCGTCAGTAATGGAATTCCTGATGACATCCTCAGGGAAAAACACCTGTTGAGCAATGGTTGACCTGTTGATACCCCTTTTGGTATTAGTGATGAAACCATCAGGATCAAAGAATCTAACATGCTCTTTCTATTTAGGGTAAAATTGGATTTTGTTAATCTTTTGCTATTTAGATGTTTGAATCCTCCTTTCACCCTAACATTGAAGGATCTAGGTTTGAGTGGTGAGCACTATCATACCCTAGGTCACTTACAAATGAAGGGAAACTTGGATTAGGGAATTAATTATCAATTTTTCCTTCTCCTATGTCTAATTAACCATTAAAACCCTAATTTTGCAAATACAGTAACAAATTGATGAAATACAGAAAAAGCTCTTGCAAACGGGAGTAAAATGACAAATCACAAAATACCTATTTTGGGGGTTCCAAGGTGGAATAGTCAGGGACACTGATGTAGGTGCCCAAGTCCAAGGTACCTACTTTTTGGGGGAATCTGGACCTCCTTCCAACACTGATCTGCCCTATAACTTCTGTTTCCTGAAATCTGTCTATGGAGGACACTGTTGCGGGTGCCCTAGTCTTGGAAGTGCTCCTTTGTCCAACTTTTCTTCAGATCTTGAATCCTTCATGCCTGCCACTCCTTCTTGCAACTCCACTTTTTCCAGATGCGACATCTATAACCTACAATCACAAGACTTGGTTTGGGGGTTGTGGTGTTTAGAGGCTTGCCTCAGTCAAGCCTCGGAGGACACTTAAGTCTCTGAACACCATTGTCAGACAAAGAGTGCATACCCTTGTGAGGCAGAGGCAAAAACCAAAGGAATCAATGATAAAAGAACACAATATTATGTCACCTTGTAGTGAAGCTCTCATGGAGGAAGATGCTCTTCATTCCATGAGAAGATTGATGCTCAAATCTACAAATATCAACACATAAAACATACAAGTCTACTCTTGCAACACAATAGGAAGCCTTGAATCACCTTAAGAACACAATAGCTTGGTAGTAATCATCTAGTTTACAAAGTAATGCCTAATCATGCTTATATATGCACCTACAAGCATTCCCGCCAAGATTTTAAAAGTCAAACTTTACCATGTCAGCAAAAGAACCAACTAACAGTCATAAACCGACACCCAAAAATTGGGGCTGCCCCAAAATAGGGCAGGACTAGGGCACGGGCACCCAAGTCCTCCCCCTATTTTGGGTAGGGTACAGCTCAAGGGGTCCTTGTAGGTCCCATTTGCCATGAAACCTATGTCTCATTCCATCGGGATGCCAAAATATGAACTAAGATGTCCTAAATGCATGCTAAAGACCCAGGAGCTAAACCTTATGAGGGAAAAGCCCCGAAGGGGACATTTTCTGATGTTACATTTAGCCCCCACTTTAATGTATGTATAAACATGAGGCTAATACATGCATTAAAGCAAGGTCACAAACACAACAAACACACCAAGCATGGAGAAGACATGCCAATCACATAGAAAATAGTAACAGGCACGCAAAACATGGAGAAGATAGTTACAATCACGCAGAACATGGAGAATACAATTAATGCATAGAAGACACATTAATGCATGGAAGACATAAATGATATATTTTCTTTTTCTTTTTCTCATATATATATGAAATGCAAATGCAAGTACAGGAAAGTAAACAAACCTCCCATAATACAGGATGCACTACCTGAGGGCACAGGTCTTAGTATATATGGGGCAACACACACGCAAGACATTCAAAACCTCCCAAAATGCAGGAAGCACTACCCAAAGGCACTGGTCTCTACATATGGGGCAACAAACATGCCATACAAAACAAGCACACCAAAACACACACACTTGAAGACATGGAGAAAATACAACAGACAAGCGATGGAGTGTAGCTATTTCTAGGTCCAACACCATCTCAGGCACATTACAGGCACACACTGATAGTTGGGCTACGCTACAACAATCACCGAAGACATGCTTAAGGGCTGAGTTAGTCACAGAACAGCTCCCCGCCTCCGTAGAGGACTTTTAAAAATGCAACCCCACCTGCATCATGGAGACACCTTACAGTGAAAAGGAAGCATGGCATATCACCCCACCCGCATTACAGAGATGCCTTAGAGTGAAAAGGAGGTATGAACTCAAATGTATACAACCCCACCCACATCATGGAGATGCCTTATGGTTAAAAGGAGGTATATGTAATAAATAGATTGATTGATTGCAAACAAACTCAGGATGTCGGAAGTACTCATTATACTAGCCTACACTGAAGGACAAGCACATTGCTAACATCTACAACAGACAGCTTACCTTATATATGCCCCCACCTTAAGGTGGTTGATATCAGTTATCGATATCAAGCACATTAAGTTAGGAAGAAAACACACAAGGGAACACCGACTTTCGCAAAGCCCATGCCCCTCGGAGGTGACATGTACTTTATGATTGCCAAATGTTCCCACAAATACATCCCTATAAGAAGCATGTTAGTGTCTACAAGATCATGATAAGCAACAACATCAATGCATATGATTAACCACACAAAGATCTAAGGTTATACAATAAATTTAGAGTTCAAGGATAACCATAGGGATATGTCATGGAGCTCTTTGAATCAAGTACTACTAAGATTCAAAGGCAAACAAAGGTGCATAGAGAAGTAGTATTGTTAAGGTTTATAAATGTGATAGAAACATCATAAAATTCACTACATGGAAAGTACGAGTGCTTCCACTAGCCAAGTGTCGGATAAAATATACAACCCCATTGTCATATTAGGAACTAAGTCTAATTTTTTATTTCTCTCAAAAGGGACACTAGGTCCACATCAGTATAAATATTTGTTGTCATCTGCACGCTAGATGGAAACACTAGAGGAAGGAAAACAATAAATAAGAGAGGAGAAAACAAGTGTCTTAGGGACAGTCACATACGAGGGTGCCCCCAAGTCACCATCCATGACGCTATGTCCGTAAGACAACACACAACAATGAAATCAGAGAGAGGCAATATAGAAGAATGATGATACAAATAGAAGAAGGTCACAACAGAGGTGGTCTCTTGGTATCCTAAACCTTAGAAGAGAATTTGAGGTCATCCCAAGAGGCCGAAACAACATATAACACATCATGGGGGAAGCACATCACAAGCGAAATAAAAGATTAGAGATACTTACCTATAGGGCCCTGGTAGGCTAGTGGGTATCACGAATCTTGATCTTTATCTTAATGGTTAAGGCATTATCACTTCTTCTCTCTTCCATATGCTCATGAGTTTGCAAGGGTAATCATGTAGTAAAGGTTTCTCTTAATGATTGTTGAGAGGGGATGTTTCCATTGTCTATTTCAACTATAGGAGCATTGGAAATTCCATTTAAATGAGCTTGTGGAGGCATCTGAAAGATACCCATTTTAGTCCCTATATAGGGTGTTGGAATGGCTTGAATTAGAGGGATAGCTTGTTCTTCCACAGTATGTAGGATTTCATTGCTTTCCAAAGTATGTGATGATTCATGATCGATTTCCTTGTTTAGAATGTAATTGAGAAGCTCTTGAACATCAGGTGGCAAGTTATCAAGCAAATGGTCACAAAGATAATCTTCATCATCCATAGCTTTCTCCTATTTAGGGAGAGTGGGAAAGGATGGTATAGTAGTGTGGAGAAATGTATCAATGATGTCTTTTTCTTGTGGCAATATATCCTTACCAAGTGGGGTTATGTTGGGACAAGTCTCTTTGTTTGATAAATCACCCATTGCTATGTCATTCTCATAGGTCTCAGAGAGGATTTGCATTATATCCTCATGAAATGAAGGGGGAGTGGGAGTAAAGTTATCATCACTACTTTCCCCATCATTGTCTTTAGCTATAAATTTTTTGAGATTCTCCATGATTGAAGGAAAAACATCCACAGTATCATGAAAGTTATCAAAGTAGGCTATTGATCGAAGGATATCACATGTAGCACTATTGCTTATGTCAATGCCATAGATGTATGTGATTTGATGCAAGACTTGAGGATATTTGTTAGTAAATTTACAAAAATTATCATAGTTCACAATGTACTCATATAAGTCTTCTAAAGATGTACCTTTAGGAGAATCCATGAATGCCAAATATACGCAAGAATGCTTGATTTTTTGTACTCTTTTCAATACCAATGAATGAAACAAACAATGTTGTAAGGATTTCAGTCAAGGGAAGAAAGTTATATGTTTGATATCAGTCCAAAACAGCAATATAATCACTCTCAACACACTCTTGATGCAAATCCAAGATAATGCCAAGTCAAAATATAGTGAAAATATGTCAAAATAGGAACTTTTTCACAAAAATTCAATGCAAAAGAGCATAACAAAGGGTGTTGTAAGAAAAATGTTGATAGAAAGAAAATAATATCAGTAATAACAGCCACTTGGTACCAAAATACCCAGTACAACATGATTTTAGTGCAATTTAAGGTAAAACCCTAGTGAAAATAAAGCAAAATATGTAATTTTTCATGGTTTTTCAATGCCAAGACCTAGAAAAATGGGTGTTGTAAGGAATTTTAGGAGGCAGAGTGAATAATATCAATAATATAAGTCATATCAATCCATAAAATTGATCACAACACAATTGGAGTGCAAACTAGGTCAAACCCTAGGGCAAAAATAGCCAAAATGTATAGTTTTTCGCCAAATTTTCACTACAAGAGCCTGTTAAAAGGGTGTTGTTGAGATTTTTATGAGAGGAAAAAAAATATTACATTGATAACAGCAAATTAATGCCAAAATAAATTTTACAACACACTTATGGTGCATGTTTGGAGAGTCGATAAGGCCAAAATTAGCGGAAATCGTTGTTTTTGAAGCCCTAGGTTTGAAATCTTGGGAAATGCCCATGCAAGTTTAATGAAAATGCACCAAAATTGCTAGTTTTTGTTGAAATTTTCTATGCAAAAATGCAAATATTTTAAATCTAAATGCAAATTCACACTAAAATTCAAGACTAAAGGCAAATGCAAATTTTAATGAGCCTCTAAAATCAGTAGAAAAATCTTATAAAAGATTTTGCCTACAAACCCTAGATTTTGGTATTACTAGGATATATAAAATTGACAAAATTTCCACAAAACTCTAGCAATTAAATGATGAAAATGCCATGTAAATTTCTGATTTTTTGGATTTTTCTATAGTTTATATCATATGCGATGCAAAAATCATGAAAATTTTAGGAAGAATTGATACAATTTAGTAAGCCAAACAATGCTATTTTTTTGTATTTTTCTAATTTTTTTATTTTTTTGAATTTTTCTCAATGCAATAAAGTAAATGACCAAATGAATGAATGAAATCGCACCAAATCTGAAGACAAATACTCAACAAGTTGCAATTTAAGTCCAAAAACATGGGTTCACCAAAATGTTTAGGGTAAAATTGGATTTTGTTAATCTTTTGTTATTTAGATGTTTGAATCCTCCTTTCACCCTAACATTGAAGGATCTAGGGTCAAGTGGCGAGCACTATCATACCCTAGGTCACTTACAAATGAAGGGAAACTCGGATTAGGGATTTAATTATCAATTTTTCCTTCTCTTATGTCCAATTAACCATTACAACCCTAATTATGCAAATACGGCAACAAATTGACGAAAGACAGAAAGAGCTCTTGCAAACGGGAGTAAAATGACAAATCACAAAATACTTATTTTTAGGGTTCCAAGGAAGAACAATCAAGGACACTACTGCAGGTACCCAAGTCCAAGGTACCTACTTTTTCAGGGAATCTAGACCTCCTTCCGACACTGATCAGCTCTGTAACTTTTGTTTCCCAAAATTTATCTGTGGAGGACACTATTATGGGTGCCCTAGTCCTAGAAGTGCTCCTTTGTCTAACTTTTCTTTAGATCCTAAATCCTTGATTCCTACCACTCCTTCCTGTAACTCCATTTTTTCCAGATGCGACACCTATAACCTACAATCACAAGACTTGGTTTGGGGGTTGTGGTGTTTAGAGGCTTGCCTCAGTCAAGCCCTGAAGGACACTTAAGTCTTCAAACACCATTGTCAGAAAAAGAGTGTGTGCCCTTGTGAGGCAAAGGCAAAAACTAAAGGAATCAATGATTAAAAAAACACAATATTATGGCACCTTGTAGTGAAGCTCTCATGGAGGAAGATGCTCTTCATGCCATGAGAAGATTAATGCTCAAATATGCAAATATCAACACATAAAACATACAAGTCTGCTCTTGCAACACAATAGAAAGCCTTGAATCACCTTGAGAACATAATAGCTTGCTTGTAATCATCTAGTTTACAAATGAATGCCTAACCATGCTTATATATGCACCTACAAGCATTCCCATGTCAGCAAAAGAACCAACTAATAGTCATAAACCTACACCCAGAAATTGGGGCTACCCAAAGATAGGGCAGGACTAGGGTGTGGGTACCCAAGTCCTCCCCCTATCTTGGGTAGGGTATAGCTCAAGGGGTCCTTGTAGGTCCTATTTGCCATGAAACCTAGGTCTCATTCCATCGGGATGCCAAAATATGAACTAAGATGTCCTAAATGCATGTTAAAGACCTGAGAGCTAAACCTTATGAGGGAAAAGCCCCCAAGGAGACATTTTTTGATGTTACACTTTTGTCATCTTAAAAATAATTAATTTGTCATTCAACTTAACAAATCCTTCCCTGTTCATTCTAAAATCAGAAAAAGTTGTTAGGTAAGGGAAGAAAGATCCCTTTTTCTGTCCTGCAAGGTGAATCCTTTCTAACTCATCCAACTGCCAAATTACCCAAGAAAACAACCCTTAGTGGCACATACTTGGGAAAAACATGAGGACCAACAAGAGTACCATATACTCTCAAAACTATGCATTCCTCATGGAGAAACAAATCTCCCCAATTGTGCTTAATATCTAAAGTAGGCATCCTTATTGCAGGTCTAAGGAAATTCAATAATGGGGCTGGGATTCTTTGTATATTTGTTTGAAATTGTCTTAATACTGTGACCACAAAATGGTCTCTGAAAAACCTATAACTGGAACTAAAATCATATTTGTCCCATATGTGGGTCCAGCATTGGACATGTAGTAGATTTCCCATATTGTCAACATGATTGATCATTAAGCTAGGGCTCCAATTTATCTTTATTTTCACCTGATGCAGGAACATATGACACAGTAATGAAAACCAATGAAATTTTATCAGTTCCTTCTTACTCTTGATTTTTACAAGTCCATCATCTATATGTTTTGCCAGATAAGAAGCAAAATCAAATCAAACACTTTGAGACGAATGCTTAATGTCAGTAGCCATGTAGGTATAGGCAATGGGGATTCTTTCATTCTTATCTTCCCCCAAAACTTGATAGAGTGCATAATATGTCTTAACAAAGTAACTCTCAAAAGTGTCTAATCTAAAGGGTTCTTGTTCATTTTGCAGAATTTTAACTGATCTACCATTTGGCGCCTTCTCCCTAAACCTAGGTAGATACATGGTTCTGTAACTGCTCCTATCCTTTGCGTATAGTACCTTGAACTTATCTATATCAATTACTGTAGAAGTAGCCAAATTTAACCCAAAGACTATGGAAATAGTCTCTTTATTAATTGTCACCAGAGCACCTCCATTTGCAGCCCTAATTACTTTAGCTATTTCATCAAAATGAGAGGTCATGGCTAGGAGTAGTTCAATATCTTCAAACACATTGGTGACTACCAACTTTCCTAAGTCCCACATCCATACATTTGACAATGGTGAGTGGACATTCCTTTTACTCCACCGGTGGTAAAATAATGACCAACTAGGAATAGGGATTTCTACATCTTGACACTCAAAATATTTATCGACCAATCCATCTTTGCACTATGGGCCACTAACCTTTTATTTATGTGCAGAGGACCCAGGGAGTTGGGCTATGAGGTCCTCATGCAAGCCTCATTTTTGGGAGGTGGAGGGAGCCTGGGCCTTAGGTGAAACCATTTTGAATACTGATGCAAGGGTGAGGGTTTTCTTCCTTTCCTTGTATAAGGGTTCTTGTTTCTTTGTAATTTGAGATAGAATCTTGATTTGAAAACCCCAGGTATTCAAAATCCAAGCTTTAGATTAATTTTATGAGAGACAAAAGGAAAGAAAAATCCCTAGTGGGACCAATAGAATGCAAGAGACAAGATGTATGCCACTTACCGGATTGTTTTGCACAACCAACTTTGAAATGAATGCCAGGGATGTCATAGCAGTTACCAACCTTAACGCTTCAATGTCTCAAATGTCTAAAATGGAAAGCACAAAAGAATTGGAGCATGAGCTACATAAGGATCACCATTAATTTAGGGCTAAAAATAGTCATGTTTACCATCACTCTATCTTGTGTGAACTAGATATGCAAAATCATTTAGTTCTCTAAAATTTGAATATCCATCGTCAGATTATGCAACACTGGTAGAGATTGGATGGTAATGATTGGTCTTGAAGATTTGACCCCACTTGATATTTCATGAAGTATCCATCAGGCCAATGAGGAGGTTCTAGCTCATTATTTCTTTGTAGTTACCATAAAAGACACACCATTAGAATTATGTCATCCTTGCCATGTGGCAGCTTTTTGCCATTCCACAGTCCAGTAGGGCACATAAGTGGAATGAAGGAAAGATGTAGGCACACACAACCTAGCATGCTTCTCTCCACATGGACTCTAATTTGTAACACAGATGCCACATGTCACTTTGTTGTCTTTCCACAGATGTTGGTGGGATCCCTTGGTGAAGCTTGGTGGAATGGCGGAGGCCATTGAGAAGTCCCCACATAGTAGTTGGGACCCACCACTTCTTCTTATTTCAGTTGATGAAAGATCTCTTGCCAGATGGCACCTTTCTGCAGTTCTGTGGATGATTATTTTCTTAGTATTTTATCATTGGCGGAATGACATAAACTAATCAACATGTTCCACCTATCAACAAAGTTAGTGGGACCCAAACCTCGGCATACTCACTTAAAAACAACCTTCACCTACTAGGAAAAAATGGGCACAAGGGTTGGAGGTGGTAAACTATATGGCAATGGGCTGATAAATAAAGTATCTCAAGACATATCACAACACTTCACTCACCAAGTAGCAAGCAATAGGCAACATCAACCTAAAAATAGAGAAAAAGTAAATTTCACCACTCGCGACCAAAAAACACAAGGGTTTTGGGTTTAAGGGTACTCTTTAGATTGTTTTTAGCAAGCAAAAACCCTAGGCTAGAGACCTCTTTAACATGATAGTGATGGATAGAACAGGAATTGTAAGAACCTAGAAAATTTTACATGGTTCCATCACGCTTAAGGGTTAGGATAGTCTCAAATCTACCCCACTTGCTCAAAGGACTTTTAGAAAATGATAGGATGTGCAATCTCCTTAAGAAATACACCATCCCCACATCCGTAGAGGGCTTAAGATAAAAAGAACATGCACAATATCCCACCTCCATAGAGGGCTTAAATGATTGCAATATAGAAAAATATGTTCACTCGCTCAGAGATACAACATTCCACCTCCATAGAGGGCTTACAAACACACTTCATTAGTACCAAAAGCATTAGATAGCTTACCTTGTATATGCCCCCACCTTAAGGTGGTTGATATCATGTACCAGTATCAAGCACTTTAAGGTAGAGAGAAAACACTCAAAGGAACACGAGCTCTCACAAAGCCCATGCCCCCTAGAGGTGACATGTACTTTACAATCACCAAATGTTCCCACAAACACACAATTTCCTACAAGAAAAGGTGTTAGCATCCATATAATCATGATAAATAACAACATATGTAATAATTCACATAATGAGCCAAGTAAAGCGAGATCCAAGATAAACAAAATGAATGTAGCAGTAGTATTGTTATGTTTTGTACGTACGATAAGATAACATCAAAATATCACACAGAGTGATTGTACTAGCCAAGCATCAGATAATATATATCAACCCCATCATCATGTATGGACTAGGTCCATTTTTTGATTTCTCGCTGAAGGGACACTAGGTCCATATCAGTATTATTTGTTTTTTGTCATTCACTAGCTAGATAGAGCCTAGAGGAAGGTATACAATAAATCAAGAGAGGAGAAACAAGTGTCCTAGGGTCATCACATAGGAACGTGCCCCCAAGTCACCAACCGCAATGCTATGCCCCTATGACATAACACACAATAATGAAAATAGAGGAGAGGCAACATAGAAGAATGATGTTACAAATAGAAGAAGGGTCACAATAGAGGTGGTCTCCTAGTATCCTTGACCTTACGAGAGTATCAAGGGTCATCCTAAGAGGCCTAAACAACACATAACACATCATAGGGGAAATGCAACACAGAGGTAAAGGGTTAGAAATACTTACCTGTAGACAGGGTCATGCTAGAGGTTATCAACGATCAAATCATCCTCTTCCCAATGTCAAATGCTAGAGGAAAGAGGTGTGTAAGGTACCATAGCCCAAATTTTGTTCTTGTCTTCAAATTGTTCAGTCTTAAGTTTGCCTAGATTTGATTCAATGTTAGGTTGAATGTTTTCTTGTTGATGTACATTTCATTGGGCAAAAGCTTGTCTTCTCTTCCTCTTTTCTCTTGCTTGTCTATTCCTTCTTGTCTTATTGTTTATCTCTTCAAAGGTATGTCATGTTTTTCCATAGGATTTTGCACATTAGAGGAGGAAGCACCATGTTCAAATTTCATTGGTCTCAAGGAAATGTTTAGTTGTCGATGAAAACTTCTCGATCCTTGTAAGGATGACAGGAGAGGAACCTCAGCATAGATACCATCTCTCTATGGATAACTGAGTTATGAAACTTTTCCTTATCCAATTCTACCATGCCAATTATTTCATCATAGTCATAATAGTCTTGTTTTATTCTTATGTCATTTTGTTGTTTTCCTTTTGCTCTAAGGGGATCTTCAAATGCATGTTGTTCTTCTCTTATTGTTTACAAAGGAGGCCTAGCCACTCTAGCTAATTGTTTTTCTTTGTATAATCTATATTTTAGGAAAGATTGGTCTCTTCATGGCTCAAGGTCTATATTAGGTTGTGGACAAAATTAATCAAGAGTGAAATTCTTGTCCTTAGCCGGAGGTTGATATGAATTACAATGGATAGTTTGGATTTCTCCATGCAAAGGGAATTTCAAGCATTTGTGAATACTTGAGGGGATGACATTCATAGCCTTAAGCCATGGATATCCTAGTTTTACATAGAAGAGGTTAGATAAGGGGATAAAATCAAATAACTGATCCATGAATTTATCATATATGATACCAATAAAGTTATCTGACCCAAATGTATTCATCATAGCTCCATTATGTGTTTTGATTCTCAAATTCGATGGTTTATAATAGTCTTGTGCCAAATAATATTTAAGAAGAAACTATTATATAACCACATTAGTCATACAATTAGGGTCTATAAGTATTCCATGTACAATTCTTTCCATTATGTTTACTATAATGTAAAGAGGCCCTTCAGTATCTACCATTTCTTTGTCATGAGGTGTAAATGTTATTTCAAGTTCAGGGGCTCTTCTTTTCAAATAAGGCCTAGGAGGAAGCCTAGAATTATTTTTGTATTGAGAAGCCATGTGTATGTTTTCAAATGAATTCCAAATTAGATTTTAAAGATTTTCAACACTTATGCAAGAAACAAGTGAAAAAGTATGTATGAAAATGACCTAAAAATGCTTGATTTTTCAACTTTTTTCAATGCAAATGAGTGAAAGAAAAGTTGTTGTGAAAATTTAAAGAGGGGAAAAAAATAATATGCCTAATAAAAGTCCAATGATGCAGCAAATCTTTCACAACATGCTTTTGATGCAAGTCTAGAGTGATGACAAGTCAAAACCTACTGAAAATAAACCTAAAATATGCAAATTTTCACCAATTTTCAATGTAGAAACCTAATAAAAAGGGTGTTGTAAGGAATTTGAGGAGGGCAAGAAGATAATAACCCTGATATTAGTTAAATAATGCAGAAAAATACCTCACAATACACTTATAATGCAATTCTACAGAGACGATAAGGCCAAATCTAGTGAAAATGCAAGGTTTTCAAACCCTAGACATGAAATTTTGCAAGGATGACACTATGATGTAACACTACAATTAGAAATAAGTCCTAAATGAGTGTTTTAAAAGGGTAGTAAAATCTGAAACAAGATTTTAACTACAAACCCTAGCTAATGCAAAACTAGGTTTTATGAAAAATGGACAATTTCAAGCAATTTTTATCAATTTAAGCATGAAAATGCAATGCAAGTGAATACTAAATGATCAATTTCTATAATTTAAATTAGATATAATGAAAATTAGAGGAATTAAATGAAATTAAATTCCAATTAATTCAAATTATGCTAAAATGCAAGGCTAGGATGAAAATTGTTTCAAAAAAATTTCAAAATTTTCAATTTTTTTGTAATTTTTCAAATGCAATAAAATGAATGAATGCAAATCTATCTCACAACACTCAAAAAGGTGCAAAAATTCAAAAAAATAGGTTCACCAAAATGTTTTGGTGATAAAAGTGGGATGTTGATTTTTGTTTGGTTTGAAGGTTTGATGGGTTTAAATCCTCTCTTCACCACAAACATTCAAGGGCATATCAACCGAGTTGAATCTCTACTAAGTGAGAACAATCACCTAATAGGTTGGGCTGCCATTTGGAATTCTGTAGAAACTCAGAAATTGTCAACTAATGCCTTAATGTAATCTTTAAATATGTAAGAAACCCTAATTATGTAAAACAGTGCATAAACTGATAAATTATGATAAATGCTTGCAGATTAGGGAAGAGGATAGAGATTAATAACTAACCATTTTTTGAAGTTTGGAATTTGGAATATTCGAGGACAGTACCCCAGGTGCCCAAGTCCAAGGTACTATTTTCTTCATAGAATAGAGAACTCCTTCCGGCACTTATAATCATTGTTCTGTTTATTTTTGTCACCTAAAATGCAGAGGACACTGCCCTAAGCACCCTAGTCCAAGGTAGGCTAATTCTCAGAATGTAGAAGCTCCTTTAGATGTAGAATGTCCCTATAACTCTGGAGAACATTTCCCTAGGCACCCTTGTCCCAAAAATGCTTCATTTCACTTCTTTCTTTTGGATACTGAATCCTTGTCATATGCAACCTTCCTCTGCAACTCCACTCCATGCAAAATTAGTACCTGTAACCTACAATCATAAAGTAGTGTGGTTGGGGATTGTGGTGTTTAGAGGCTTGCCTTAGTTAAGCCCTAGAGAGATATTCAAGTCTTCTGAACACTGTTGTTAGATAAGAGTGTGTATCCTTGTGGGATAGAAGTAAAATTCAAATGATAAATGATTCAAACACAAATAAATGTCACCTTGAAGTGTATATCTCATAGAAATGATGGATCTTTAATCAAATGAGAAGATGAAGTTAAATTTGCAATCAGAAACACAATAACAATGCTTTGCTTTGTAACAATGAATATCATGGATACTCTAAAATCACAAGTATGCATAAAGTTTGCAATCTTCTTCTTCTTCTAGTTTACAAATGAAAACCTAAATATGCTTATATATGCAACTACAAACATTCCCGCTAAGAATTTCATAATTCAAACTTTAGGTGTCGGCATAGGACCTAACAATGGTCATATAACTAACACTTCAAATTAGGGCCTAACCCAAAATAGGGCAAGACTAGGGTGTGAGCGCCCAAGTCCTCCCTCCTATTTCAAGTAGGAGTTATCAACATAGCACCCCCTAGGTCCTATTTTTCACAAGACTTCGGGGTTTTCTCATTGGGATTCAAAATTAACACACAAGATGCTCTAAATGCATTCTAAGGACCCAGGAGCTAAACTTTAAGAGGGAAAAGCCCCCAAGGGGACATTTTATGACATAACACCTATGTGATACTCCTTGGTGTAGGCCATTCTATGATAGCCCTTACTTTCTCTTGATCTATTTTAAGACCCTCAACTATGATCACAAATCATAGGTACACTAACTCCTTCTGCACAAAGCTACACTTCTTCAAATTTATCAACAATTTATCTTCCCTCAACCTCTCAAAATCTCTACAAACATGCATCAAATGCTCCTTCAGGGTTTTGCTAAAAATTAGAATAACATCCAAATAGACAATAAAAACTTACCCAAAAATTCTTTGAGTGCCTTGTTCATGAGCCTCATGAAAGTGCTCGATGCATTGGTTAGTCCAAATGGCATCACTAATCACTCATACAGTCCTTTTGTTTGGAATATTGTCTTCCATTCATCTCCTTCCTATATCCTAATATAGTGATACCCACTATTCATGATGAAGAGCGTGAATCATATAACACACAACAACAAAAATCGCACACATAAAATAGAATGATCTTTTATTGATTTGGGCAACACATTACATTACAAAAGCTCAAATACAATCAGAGGATGAATCCTCCATAGGTTGCAACACATTACAACTTTCTATCTCTAGACTCTAGAACTATCTGCCTTTTGTAACCCTAAATCTACTAGGATTTCTATTTTCCCACCTTTTCTTGACTCTATACTTTCCCCTTTATCTCTACTACTACCAAGAGTTCCCAAAAATGGTTATTAATAGCCCTTTTTGGCAGCCTCCGACTAAATTTCAAAATTTGTATCTCCCTCAAAAAATATGTTGGCAATTAAGGTGTCTCAACCTTGGTAATTCCTTGCATTATTTATGTTTGTATTTATTAATTCAATGCCTATGTTGTAATTTAATTGTAAATTCCATATTGTCATTTTGTGGGATGTGGCACGGTGATGTGTCAGCCTACATGGAAGATGACAACTTATAATTTTGTCCTCACATAAGAAGATAGGCATCCCACTTTGTGGTAGGAGTATTTTGCCATGTGTCAACATCTTGGATGTTGTGTAAGGGAATGTTTGACCAAAATAGTTATGACAGATTCCAATGAGAAAGTTATGACATGTACGAGTCAGAAATAGAAGCTTGTAAGACATGTGAAGACATGTGTCATGAAGCATCCTTGAAAAAGGGATATTTGGGCACCCCAAGGTAGACTATGACATGGTGTAAGAGAATATACTATTTATAGCTTGTGTATGATAGATTCTCTTACAGCTATAAGTTGTAACTGCTATGATAGATTCTATGACAGTCGTAAGAGTCGTAAGAGCATCTGTCATAGCCCATTTTGGAAATAGGTGACCCCTTTGGGATGGGAGTTGTGGACAAGTGTTAGATACATTTTACAATGTTGACCAAGTGTCCTTAGGCGTGGGTTTTGGGCCATGAGGCCAAGTTGGGCGCCTTATTCCAAGATATGACCAATTTTGCCTTGTATATTCTATATAAATAGGTGCTTGGAGGAGATGTATTACAGGATTGACAGGTATTGTTATGCTACCAGATTGACTCCAGACACGAGTCTCAAAGACCATTCAAGCTTGCATTGCAAGTGTATTGTAAACAACATTCAGTTTTGTTAATACATTGTGTAGGTTTCTGAGTGTGGGGTTTATCACCTAATAAGGGTTTTCCCCATGTTATATCTTTGTCTCTCTTCTTCTATCTTCTTTCTAGTTCATGTGTATTACTACAATATCTCATTTATATGTTTCATGTTACTATAGTTGTAAGGATTAAATTGAATTTGTATAGCTCTCCCCTCCTTAGATTAGTGTAGGAAGTGATTTCCGCACACCTAGCTTCCTTTCAGTTGGTATTAGAGCTTGATCACCTTTGGTCCTAGTTGTTGGGTAGGGGTTTTTTGAGCTGATCTTAAGTTAAGTGGGAGTCTATGTAGAGTATTATGAATCTTATTGTAGCAAGGAGATGGCAAGCACATTCGGAAGGATAGAAGTGGAGAAATTCAATGGCACTAATTTCGAGCTGTGGAAGATCAAGATGGAAGACATGCTTGTTGATCAAGACCTTTGGGAAACTATCAGTGGAACTAAACCAGTTGTAATGTCACAAGCTGATTGGGATCTTAAGGATCGGAAGGCTAAGGGTCTCATAAGACTTAGTCTTGTTGATTCTGTCCTGCTAAATGTCCATGAGGAGGCTACTGCAAACTTGCATTGGAAGAAGTTGGGAGATGTGTATCAAGCCAAATCCCTGGTTAATAAACTTTTTTCTGAGAAAGAAGCTGTATTATCTTTGAATGGAGGATGGAGGATCCATTGCCAAGCATATGAATGCTTTCAACATGCTGGTTGCACAATTAACATCTGTTGGTGTGAAGATGGAGGAGGAGGATCGGTGTATGACCTTGCTTTGTTCTTTGTTGGATTCATGGGATCATCTTCTCATGGCTATTGGAATCACCACGTCCACATTCAAAATGGATGAAGTGGTTTCTTCATTGTTGTCTAAAGAGATGCAGAGAAAGTCTTCTGAGGCAGCCAAAGACGCTCTTACAATTCATGCAAGACCCAAGGAGAAAGGGAAAAAGAAGGACAAGAAAGTTGAAAAGGGTAGATCCAAATCCTATGGGAGATCCAAATCTCCTGGAAAGTCCAAGGCTCTCAATTGGAACTATGGTAAATTTGGGCATTTCCAAAAGGAATGCAAAGAGGAAAAGAAAAAGAAGAAGAATCTAGATTCAAATTTTGACAAGTCACAAGATGATGGTGATGCCTTCATCACAACCCTGGAAACCTATGCATCTGATGATGTGTGTCTCATTGATTCTGGTGCATCATTCCACATGACCTCGCATCGAGACTGGTTCACTAAGTATGAGAAGTTCAATGGTGGAAAGGTGTACCTGGGTGATGACTCTCATCTGAAGATTGTTTTTCATGGAAAAGTCTCTATCTGATTCCCTAATGGATGAGTGAAGGGGATCTCTGGGGTTATGCACATCCTAGGCTTAGCACGAAACCTACTTTCTATAAGTATGTCAAATGATGCAGGTGTGCAGGTTGTCTTTTTGAAAGAAGGATGTAAGATGACTAGAGGAGCTATGGTGCTTGCTAAGGGTACTAAAAGAGGTACTCTGTTTCAACTAGAGGCATGTATTTCATAATGCAATAGTTCTTCTGACTCAAGAAAGAGGGCAGCAATCACTTTATCCCCATCATCTGAACAAGAAGTGAAGAAATATGTTGTATCTAGTCCTGATGGTTGTAATCATGCCTTGGAAGTTAAGCTTCCTACTGAAATGACAATGTTATGGCATAAGAGATTTGGCCACATTAGTGAGAAGGGTCTGTGTACCCCGAAAAATAAGAACCTCATTGAGGGGTTAGATTATTGTAATCTTGAGTTTGATTTTTGCAAACATTGTATATATGGAAAACAAAACCATGTTTAGTTTTACTTGAGTTCTCATAGATCTTCTGGTGTGTTGGACCTTGTTCATTCTGATGTATTTGGTCCTGTTAATGTTCCTTCATTATCAAAATCTATATATTTTGTATCTTTTATAGATGACTATAGTAGAAGGACATGGATTTATTTTCTTAGAAGCAAATCTGAAGTCTATAGTAAGTTTAAAGAGTTTAAGGCCTTTACTAAAAATCAGACTGGTAAAAAGATTAAATGTTTGAGAACTAACAACGGTGGTGAGTTCTGTTCAATAGAATTTGATAAATATTGCAAGGAACTTGGGATTGAAAGACACAAGACAACTCCATACACCCTGCAACAAAATAGAGTTGCAGAGAGGATGAACAAGACACTGATAGAGAAGGCTAGGAGTATGCTTAATGGAGCTAGCCTAGAACAAAAGTTTTGGACTGAAGATGTTGCCATTGCTTGTTATCTTGTAAATAGATCTCCTACATCAACTCTTGTTAGTAAGACACCCATGGAGGTGTGGTCTAGTAGAAAGCCTTCAATAAGGCATCTTCGTGTTTTTGGTTGAGGCATATGCACATGTGCCTAGGGAGAAGGGGTCAAAATTGGAGAACAAGGTTGTTAAGTGTATCTTCGTTGGCTATGGTGTCAGTGTGAAAGGATACAAGCTTTGGGGTCCCGTGGCTGAAAAAGTGTTGTATAGCAGAAGTGTCATCTTCAGAGAGCTTACACCTTCTTCCACTATTTTATAGCCAGAAGAAAAAGAAAAGAAAGAGGATGTTGTTCAGTTTCTTGCTACCCTTGAGAAGACTAAACAAAAAGACAATGTTGGACCTGATGATGAGGAGAGCTCTTGCAGCTCTGAAAGCTCAGATGAAGAAGTTGAACCTCAACCTCAATGCTTGAGGAGGTCTACATGAATAAGGAAGCAACCTGAAAGGTTTGGTTTTACATTGCTTGATTGTAGTTGTGCTTATTCTTTCATTACTAATAGTGATGAACCTAGAACTGTGTCAAAGGCTTTAGATATGAAAGATACAGGTTCCTGGAAGGAGGCCATGGAGGATGAAATGGCTTCTTTGGAAAAGAATCAAACTTGGGACTTGGTACCTTTGCCTCCTGGATAGAAACCTATTGGATGCAAATGGGTGTTCAAGAAGAAATTTGGTGCAAATGGTAGTGTTGAGAAGTATAAAGTCAGATTGGTTGTGAAGGGGTATTCACAAGTGGAGGGTATAGATTATGGTGAGATCTTCTCTCCCGTTACAAAGATGACATCCATTCGATTTCTGTTATCTTTTGTAGTAGCTTATGACTTAGAGGTAGAATAGATGGATGTAAAGACACATTTCCTTCATGGTGATTTGGAGGAAGAAATCTACATGTCACAGCCAGAGCATTACATGGTGAAAGGTAAAGAAAATTTTGTTTGCAAGTTAAAGAAGTCTTTGTATGGTTTGAAGCAATCTCCTAGGAGGTGGTAGTTGAATTTTGATGCCTTTGTGTTTTCAATTAGATTTGTGAGATCGAAATTAGATCACTGTGTGTATTTTAAGTTTGATGGTGTTCGTATTCTCATTGTTACACTATATGTTGATGATATGTTGCTCATTAGGAAGGGAAAGAATATGATTTCTAATTTTAAATCTCAGTTGTCAGCACAGTTTGAAATGAAAGATTTAGGGGCAGCCAAATACATTCTAGGAATGGAAATCAGAAGAGACCCAAACCAACAGAAAACTTTGGTTAAGCCAGAGTAAGTATGTGAAGACCATGTTGGATACGTTCAGCATGGCAGATTATAGACCATTGTGTGTTCCTATTTATTTGGGGACAGTTGTCTATTGAGGATTGTCCAAAATCTCCTAGTGAGCTGGAGGACATGAGCAGAGTACCTTATGCTAGTGTTATTGGCAGTTTGATGTATGCTATGTTCTGCACAAGACCAAACATTGCCCAAGTAATGGGAGTCCTTAGTCGATTTATGGCTAATCCTAGATGGGTTCATTGGGATACAGTTAAGTGAGTGTTCAGATATTTGAGGGGTATTTCTGAGTATTCCATATGCTATCATGGTAATGTTGCAGGACCTCTACATTCTGTTGATATTCATGAATTTGTGGATTCAAATTGGGTAGGTGACATTGATAGCAGGAGATCCACCAGTGCTTATGTGTTTACACTGTTTGGTGGTGCTATTAGTTGGATGAGTAAGTGACAACCTGTGGTTGCTTTGTCCACAATAGAAGCTGAGTATATAGCAGCAACTCATGCTTGTAAGGAAGCCATTTAACTTAAGAGATTGTGTTCAGACATTGGTGTTGATGCAGGTCAAATTACGATCAGTTGTGACAGTCCGAGTGCGATTTGCCTTGCGAAGAATCCCACTTTTCATGCCAAAACAAAGCATATTGATGTTCAATTTTACTTTGTGTGAGACATGGTAGAGGATGGGAAGGTAAATTTGGAGAAGGTAGATACTTTGAAGAATGTTACAGATGCATTGATGAAGCCAATGAGCACAGAGAAGTTTAGACGGTGTTTGGAGTCTATGGGCCTCTAGGCCTATAGCAGTTAAATCATGTTATTCTATTGGCTCTTACAAGGTGTTCGACAAGTGGGAGAATGTTGGGAATTAAGGTGTCTCAACCTTGGTAATTCCTTGCATTATTTATGTTTGTATTTATTAATTCAATTCCTATGTTGTAAATTAATTGTAAATTCCATATTGTCATTTTGTGGGATGTGGCATGGTGATGTGTCATCCTACATGGAAGATGACAACTTGTAATTTTGTCCTCACATGAGGAGATAGGCATCCCACTTTGTGGTAGGAGTATTTTTCCATGTGTCAGCATCTTGGATGTTGTGTAAGGGAATGTTTGACCGAAATGGTTATGACGGATTCCTATAACGAAGTTATGACATGGGTCAGTGCAAGAAGTTGGGTCCACTTTTTGGCCAAAAAGTGGAAGTGTTTTCCCTGATTTTTAGAATTTGTCACATTTGACTTGAATATTTGAGGCACTTAAAGATTGAATCTTAAAAAAAGTTAGTAATATGAAATGTAGTACTCGGAGTCTAGTTTCTAAATATGTAATTTATTTTAATACCCAGATGATACAAATTGATTTTCAATAGTCATTTCTAAAAACCACTTTTTAAAAGTCACTTTTTTTACCATACCATACACGTGTACGACCAACATGATTTGACCTAAATAAAAGTATTTTTCTAAACCCTTTTGGGGAAAGATGTGTAGTATAGTGAAGTTTCATGAGGATATTTTTTTATAATTTTTTTCCAAATAATATTTTTTTATTAATTTTTTATTGGCCCTAATTGTTGTTTTCAAAGAACCTCATGTACGGCCAACATAATTTGAGCAAAACTAATCATAAAATAATTTTTTTTTCATTGTGTAAAGAATGATGTGTAGATTGATGACATATAATTTTTTTTTCAAAAAACTATAAAAATTAAAAGTTATTAAAAAAATACAAACACCTGTCATTTCAAGTTTTTAGACTAGTTTGCCCATAAATTAAATAATAAATAGAAAAACAAGTCCAATAAAAAAAATTACATATTTGAAAACTAGACACTGTCATCTGTAATGGGTTTTAATTTTGTTAAAAAAATTAGAAAAAAATGTCGTCAGCCATATAGGTAAACTCAGTCTTTTCTCTTGTTCTGTACTTAGAAAAAAACTTGAAGGTCCAAGGCAAGGGGTTGGCTTACCATGCCTTTCCCAAGCCTAATCTTTTCGAAACGGAATGGGTACGTGTTATGAATGAGTACCCATTTTAAAATGGGTACCCATTCCTTTTGTATGGAAAAAAGAAGTGCACAGGCTTTTTTTTCAAATTCAAATATCTTTATAGAAACGGGTACCCATTCCTAAATGGGTACCCATTTCTAAGTGGGTACCCATTTAGGCTCGAGCACCCATTCCTAAATGGGTACCCATTTCTATCAAATTTTTTTTTTTGCCCGCAACTTCCCCTCTATGTGGACCCAACTTCTTGCACTTACCCACATGTACGAGTCAAAAATATAAGCTTGTAAGATAGGTGAAGACATGTGTCATGAAGCATCTTTGAAAAAGGAATATTTAGGTACCCCAAGGTGGACTATGACATGTTGTAAGAGAATATGCTATTTGTAGCCTGTGTATGACAGATTCTCTTACAACTGTAAGTTGTAATTGCTATGATAGATTCTATGATGGTCATAAGAGTCGTTAGAGCATCTAGCATAGCCCATTTTGGAAATAGGTGACCCCTTTGGGATGGGAGCTATGGACAAGTGTCAGATACATTCTACAATGTTGACCAAGTGTCCTTAGGCATGGGTTTTGGGCCATGAGGCCAAGTTGGATGCCCCATTCCAAGATATGACCAATTTTGCCTTGTATATTCTATATAAACAAGTGCTTGGAGGAGGAGATGTATTACAGAATTGGCAGGTACTATTATGCTATCGGATTGAGTCTAGACATGTGTGTCGAAGACCATTGAAGCTTGCATTGCAAGTGTATTGTAAACAACATTTAGTTTTGTTAATACATTGTGTAGGTTTCTGAGTGTGGGGTTTTTCACCCGATAAGGGTTTTCTCCATATTATATTTTTGTCTCTCTTCTTCTATCTTCTTTTTGGTTCATGTATATTTCTGCAATATCTCATTTATATATTTCATATTGCTATAGTTGTAAGGATTAAATTGAATTTGTATAGCTCTCCCCTCATTAGATTAGTGTAGGAAGCGATTTCTGCTCACCTAGCTTCCTTTCAAAATAGGTCAACTTCCAGGAGCCATAACTTTTGATCCAGGTGTTTGATTGATGAACTATTTGAAGCACTAGAAAGATTGCAGAGTGCTCTATATTGTAAGATTATGCTTTGCTGATTCCACCCATTTTCGAGGCCATACGGGGTCATTTAGTGCCTCAAACCTAAATTTGAATAATTTGCATGCATTTTTCGGGAAACAAAAACTTTAATATCTTTCAACCCACAAATGATCTTTGCTTGATTCCTTCACCAAAGGTCTTATTTTTTATTTATGAAGCTTCATGTAAATTTTCACTTCCATACATGCCCAAATATAAACTTTCCAAAAATAGCAGTTTGTTATTTTTAGTAGTTTAGAAAAACTGGAGGTTCTACATCATTATTCAAGTGATTATGGAACCAAAAATATTGATTATGGAACCAAAAATACTAATTTTGGAAAGAAGTGAAAACAACATTAGTAATTTTGAATCATCATCTTTTTTGGGTGATGTAAGATTGTCATTACACCACTAGATGCTCCTACATCAGACACCCAAGGTAATTTTGAGAAGCGACCTTGTCACATCTCAGGTGTTTGAGGAAAACCCCAAACAGTCAACCTCTACCTTAGATAATCAAGAAGAATCTTCAATAGGCCTTCCTTTCAACTTTACCAAATATTCTTCATATTTCCTATTTCAAGTACTTCTTTCCACACAGCTATCCAAGATCTCTTCTATCTCCTTTGAAGTAGATGTCGGAATACTCCACTATTCTTCTATTGGTCCATCATTTGTTCCACCTTCATGATAGTCTATTAAATCAACAATGTTGAACATAGGAGAAATGTTGATCCCATCTACCCGCTCTACCTCATATGCATTTCCTTAATCATTCTTCTTCAGAATCTACATGGTCCAAATTTCTTCATTTTCAACTTATTATATGTTCCAAATGAAAACCTCTCTTTTCTCAAGTGAACCATGACTTCATCTCCTATATGACATTCCTTATATCTCCTTTTCTAATCTGCCTTAGCCTTGTACTGAATATTCATCTTATTAATGTGCTTTCTCACCTCTTCATGCAAATTCTTCAAGTGTTCTGCAAAGTCTTCAGCTTCAACACTTGTCTTTTCTCCCTTGTCCAACTTCCTTAACTCTAAAGCATTTCTTAGACTACTCTCATATACCATCTAGAATGGTGATTTACCTATACTCCTAGTGATAGAATTGTTGTAAGCAAATTTTGCCTGTGGTAAAATCAAATCCCATCCCTTGGGCTTATCTCCTACTAAACAATGTAGCAGGTTACCCAAACTTATATTCACTACTTCTGTCTGTCCATTAGTCTATGGATGGTGTGTAGAACTGAACTTCAAATCTATCTTCAACTTCTTCCACAATGTCCTCTAGAAATAACCAACAAACTTGGTATCTCGATTTGAAACTATGCTCTTAGGTAGACCATGTAGTCTCACCACCTCTCAAAAAATAACTCTGCAATATGAACACCATCATTAGTCTTCTTACAAGGAATAAAATGCACCATTTTTGAGAATATGTCTGCCACCACAAAAATGGAATCATGTCCTCTCTATGTCCTTGGTAAACCAAGAACAAAATCCATGCTAATATATCCCATGGCCTCTTTGGTACAGGTAATGGTTGATATAGCCCTATATTCTAACTTGTACCTTTTGCCATCTGACACACTCTACAACTCTACACAAATTTCCTCACATCTTACTATAACTGTGGCCAATAGTAATCCTCACCAACAATATTGATGGTCTTATCTCGACCAAAGTGTCCAGCTAATCCCCCACTATCCTTCTCCTAAATCAAGTTCTCTCTCATGGAACTCCTCAAAATGCACAATTGGCTTCCTTTAAACAACATGCCATCTTGGATTATGAAATCTAACAATTTTGTCCTGTCCAAAGTAACAGGTTCCAAACAAGCCTTCCAAGCCTCTGCAAAATTTGGATCTTCGGGATACAAACTTTTGAGCTCATCAAACCCAATAGCTTCAATCTTCATTTTTGTCAACAAATTTTGCCTTCTGCTCAAGGCATCTGCAACTTTGTTGGACTTCCCTCTTTTGTCCTTCAAAACAAAAGTATAACTCTACAAAAACTCAACCTATTTTAAGTGCCTTTATTTTAACTTTCCTTGACTATTAAGATATTGTAAATCCTGATGATCAGTATATAAAAAAACTCTTTTGGCAACAATTAATGTTTCCATTTCTTCAAAGCCTAAACTATAGCATAAAACTCTTGATCATAAACATAATACTTTTTTCTTGGCATCATTAAGCTTCTCACTAAAATAGGTAATGAACTTACCTTCTTGACTCAAAACAGCTCCTATAGCACTGCCACTAGTATCACAATTTACTTGAAATACCTTATTGAAATCTAGAAGTGCCAAAATAGGTTGCTCTATGACTTTTTGCTTCAATGTATCAAAACTCTTGGCTACTCTTGTAGTCCATTTAAATTTTTTTCTATCTACTCTCATTATCTTAGTTAGGGGTGCACAAATGCTACTAAAATTCCCAATACATTTTCTATCAAAACTTGCCAAACCATGAAAATATCATACCTCTATAGCACTCCTTAGCATGGGCCATTCCATGATAGCCCCTCACTTTTTCTAGGTCCATCTTAATACCTTCTTTTGAGACAACAAATCCCAAGTATACCAACTCCTTCTTCGCAAAACTACATTTCTTCATATTAATCAACAACTTTTCCTCCCTTAGTTTCTCTAAAACTCTTCTAATATGCATCAGATGCTCATCTAAATTCTTACTCAACTCTTTCAATACATCGTTCATGAGCCGCATGAATGTGCTCGATGCATTGGTTAGCCTAAATGGCATAACTAACCATTCATACAAACCTTCCTTTGTCTTGAAGGTTATCTTCCATTCACCTCCTTTGATTTGGATCTAGTGATACCCACTCTTCAAGTCAATCTTTGTGAAGTGCTTAGCTCCACTCAAACAATCCATGATATCATCCATTTTTGGCAATGGAAATTTATACTTGATTGTGATCTTGTTGATGGCTCAGGAATCTATGTTAGGAAAATTTTCTCAACCTTGCAACTTTGAAAGGTTACTATTCTTCCTAGTTTTGGTCTTTTGAATACCATTTATCTTGGAGAATGGTCTGAAACTTTCAATGCTTCCAAAAGTTTCTAAAAGAGCTAAAAATAGCGAGACTATTTTTAGTAATTCCTTCGATTAAACTTGGATTGACCTAAAAATTTTTCCAGAAGGTGCATAACAGCTAAGTGAACATCTCGGGTGAGTTTCATCTCAAGATCATATCTGGATCGCAAGATATTAAAGTTTCTATTTTTTGAAACTGCCAGAAAAAAGTTTTAAACTTAATTACCAGAATTGAAACTTCTCTAAATGTCCTAAAAATTGTCATAACTAGTATAGCAGGTTATAGGGTAATAGATCTCTTCACGAGCTTTCCAACGCATCAAACGGTTCATTAATCGGACACCCGGATCAAAAGTTATGGCCTTTGGAAGTTGGACCTTCTATTTTTAGGAAATGTAAAAACGTGTTGGAAACATAAAATAGTTGTAAGGGGAGAGTTACATGTGTTGGTGTGTGGTTTGGGACATCACAAGGCATCTTTCATTGGAGATAATTTGGGCACCACTTTATGGGTGGTTTTGGCTCATGGTTTTGTAATTACCGATAATGATTTACTGTATTGCATCTCCTATATATCAAGAGCTGGAGATGGAGGTTGTGTGTAAGAATCTTATAGATGTCGAATTACCTCCTAGATCTCTAGTTGGATATACTCCTATAAAAGCTTGCTCTACAAGTATATTGTAATCTTTGTGATTCCTAAATAATATATTGGGTGGCTTTGGAGTGTGGGGTTTTTTACCTGAAAGGGATTTCCCCACGTATATCTTCTGTTGTGAGTTTTATGTTTGCATTTCAAAGTTGTTATTATCTTTCTATTAATATGCATCTTAATCTGTAACTATAAAAGTAAAAATTTGCATAAGTCTTTCCTCAGTAGATCATTGTAGGAAGTATTTTCCACATAACTAGCTTCCTTTCAGTTGGTATAAGAGCCTGATCACCTTTGGTTCTAGTTGTTGGGTAGAGGGTTTTTTTAGCTAATCTTCATTTGAGTGGGAGCTTGTGTAGAGGGTTTTGAAATCTTTGTTTCAAGTAAGAGATGGTGAGCACATCTAGGAGGTTTGAGATAGAGAAGTTTATTGGCAGTAATTTCAAGTTGTGGAAACTCAAAATGGAGGACATGCTTGTAGATCAGGATTTATGGGAAGCTGTATCTAGTACAAAATCAATGGAAATGTCTCAAGAAGACTAGGATCTCAAAGATCAAAAAGCTAAGGGTTTGATAAGGCTCTGTTTGACTAATTTAGTGCTTCTGAATATCCATGAAGAGAAGACTGCAAAGGAACTTTGGAAGAATCTTGGAGATGTTTATCAGGGGAAATCCCTAGTGAACAATTTATTCTTGCAAAAGAAATTGTATTCTCTGAGGATGGAAGATGGAGGATCTGTCACTGATCACTTGAATACATTCAATATGCTTGTTGCCTAGTTGACTTCTATTGGTGTGAAGATGGAGGAGGAGGATTGATGTATGACATTATTGTGTTCCTTACCAGATTCATGGGACCACCTTGTTATGGCCATTAGGAGTACCACTACCACCTTCAAGATGGATGAAGTGGTTTCTTCATTGTTGTCTAAAGAGATGCAATGAAAGTCTTCCAAATCAACTAAGGAGACTCTTGTGGTTCATGGTAGATCTAAAGAGAAGGGAAAGAAAAAGGATAAGAAGGAAGAAAAAGGAAGATCCAAATCCCATGGGAGATCTAAGTCTCTTGGAAAGTCCAAGGCCCTATGTTGGAACTGTGGCAAACCTCATCACTTCTGTAAGGAGTGCAAGGAGGAGAAAAAGAAAAAGAAGAAGAATTATGATTCAAATTCTGATAAGTCCTCTCAGGATGAAGGAGAAGCATTTTTTGCTACCTTGTAAATGCATTCATCTAAGGATGTGTGGCTTATTGACTCTGGTGCATCCTTTCACATGACATCACATTGGAGCTAGTTTTTGAAGTATGAAGAATACGATGGTGGAAAGGTGTACTTGGGTGATGATTCTCACCTAGATATTGTTGGTCATGGAAGAGTCTTGATTCGATTCCCTGATGGACGAGTAAAGGGAATCAATGGTGTTTTACATATCAGTGGTTTTACACAGAACCTTCTTTCTATAAGTAAATTGAATGATGTGGGTGTGCAGGTTGTTTTCTTGAATGGAGGATGCAAGATGACTAGAGGATCTATAGTGTTAGCTAAGGGTGTTCAGATTGGCACTCTATTTCAGCTTGATTCATGCACAGCTTAGTGCAATAGTGCCTCTATTTCGAAGAAGAGAGCTTCAGATTCTTCATCCTCACCATTGGAACCAGCAACACAGAAGACTGTTGTATCTACTTCCGATGGTCGTGCTTTTTGGGTACCTAAGGGTGCTTATTCTATGGAGATGAAACTTCTAGCTAAGAAGACAATGTTATGGCACCAAAGGCCTAGTCACATTGTTGAAAAGGGTTTGAGGACCCTAAAGAATAAAAATCTTGTTAAGGGTATGAATGATTGTAACCTTGAGTTTAATTTCTGTGAACATTGCATTTATGGAAAACAAAACCGTGTTCAATTTTATTCTAGTTTTCACAAATCTTCTGAGGTGTTGGACTTGATTCATTTTGATGTGTTTGGTCCTATTAATATTCCTTCAATTTCAAAATTTGTTTACTTTGTTTCATTCATTAACGATTACAGTAGAAGGACATGGGTGTATTTCCTTAGAAGTAAATATGAAATCTTTAATAGATTCAAAGAGTTCAAAGCTCTTGTAGAGAATTAAAAGGATAGAAAGATTAAATGTTTGAGGACTGACAATGGTGGTGAGTTCTATTCAGTAGATTTCAACAAGTTCTGTAAAGAACAAGGGATTGAGAGGCACAAGACAACTTTATATACCCCTCAACAGAATCGAGTTGCAGAGAGGATGAATAGAATGTGGATGGAGAGAGCAAGGAGTATTCTAAGTGGAGTTGGTTTTGAACAAAAGTTCTAGGCTGAAGCTATTTCTACCACTTGTTACCTGGTTAATAGGTCTCCTACATTAGCGCTCATTGATAAGGCACCTATGGAGGTAGGGTCTGGTAAAAAGCCTTCATTAAGACACATTCGAGTATGTGGTTGTGAGGCATATGCACATGTGCCTAAGGAGAAGAGGTCTAAGTTGGAGAACAAGGTTGTAAAGTGTATCTTCACCAATTATGGCATTGGTGTGAAAGGGTACAAGCTTTGGGATCTAGTAGCTGAGAGAGCTCTATATAGCAGAAGAGTGATCTTCAGAGAGCTCAATCCTTCTTTTGTTGTCTTGTAGCCAAAGAAAGAAGAGAAGAAAGATGATGTGGTTCAGCTTCCTTCTACCCATGAGAAAGTTGAACCAAAAACATCTATTGGACCTGATAATGAGGAGAGCTCTAGTAGCTCTGAAAGTTCAGAAGAAGATGAAGAACCCCAACCTCAACCTTTGAGGAGGTCCATGCAGATAAGGCAACAACCTGATAGGTTTGGTTATTCATTACATGATTCCAGTTGTATTTTTTCTTTGATTTCTAACACTAATGAGCCTAGAACTATAAAAGAGGTTATGGGTATGAAAGATGAAGGTCCCTGGAAGGAGGCCATGGAAGAGGAGATGGCTTCTTTGGCAAAAAATAATACTTGGGACTTGGTGCCATTGCCTGAAGGACAAAAACCTGTTGGATGCAAATGGGTGTTCAAAAAGAAATTTGGTATAGATGGCAGTGTTGAGAAATATAAGGCTAGATTAGTTGTGAAGGGGTATTATCAGGTGGAGGGAATTGACTATGGTGAGATTTTCTCTCCCATTGCAAAGCTGACATCTATTCGGTTCCTGTTATCTCTTGCAACATCATATGATCTAGAAATGGAATAGATGGATGTGAAGATAACATTCCTTCATGGTGACTTGGAGGAGGAAATCTATATGTCACAGCCAGAGCACTACGTGGTGAAAGGTAAAGAAAATCTAGTTTACAAGTTGAAAAATTCTTTCTATGGTTTGAAATAGTCTCCTAGGATGTGGTACCAGAAGTTTGATGCCTTTGTGTTGAGTATTGGATTTCAGAGATTGAAATCAGATCATTGTGTTTACTACAAGTTTGACAATGATTGCATTCTGATTATTGCATTATATGTCGATGATATGTTACTCATTGGAAATGGTAAAAGTTTGATTTCTAATTTGAAGTCTTAGTTGTCAGCACAGCCGTAGATGAAAAATCTAGGGGCAACTCGGTACATTATGGGAATGGAAATCAGAAGAGACAGAAAATAAAAAACTTTGGTTAGGCCAGAGTAAGTATGTTAACACTGTGTTGGAGAGATCCAGCATGATGGATTGCAGACCTTTTACTGTTCCTGTTACAATGGGGACAAAGTTATCTATTGAAGATTGTCCAAAGTCTCCTTCTAAGACAGAGGATATGAGCAGAGTTCCTTATGCTAGTGTGGTTGGCAGTTTGATGTATGCGATGGCTTATATAAGACTAGACATTGCCCAAGCAGTGGGAGTCCTTCGTCGATTTATGGTTAATCCTGGATGGGTACATTGGAATGCAGTGAAGAGAGTGTTCAAATATTTGTGGGGTACTTCTAAGTATTCCTTATGTTATCATGGTTATCCTACAGAACCTTGGCATTCACTTTGTAATTATGGATTTGTGGATTTAGATTAGACAGGTGACATTGATAGCAGGAGATCCACGAGTGCTTATGTGTTCACTATGTTTGGTGGTGTTGTTAGTTGATTGAGTATGTGGCAACCTGTGGTCTCTTTGTACACTACTAAAGTTGAGTACATGGCAGCAACTCATGCTTGTAAAGAAGCCAATTGGCTTAAGAGATTGTGTTTTGATGTTGGGTTTGGATCAATGCAAGGAAGATTACTATTTATTGTGATAGTCAGAGTGCCATATGTTTGGCTAAGAATCCTACTTTCCATGCAAGGACTAAGCATATTGATGTCCAGTACCATTTTGTTCATGACATGGTAGAGGATGGGAAGGTAAACTTGGAAAAAGTTGAAACTTTGATGAATGTTGTAGATTCCTTGACAAAACTTGTGAGCACAGAGAAGTTCAAATGGTGTTTAGAGTCTATGGGCCTCTCAGCCCCTAGCAATTAAATCATGGTGTTGATACTCACTTTGCTCTTGCAAGGTGTTCGATAAGTGGGAGAATGTTAGGAAAAGTGTCTCAACCTTGTAACCTCGAAAGGTTACTATTCTTCCCAGTTTTGGTCTTTTTGAATACCCTTTATCTTGGAGAATGGTCTGGAACTTTCAATGTTTCCAAAAGTTTCCAAAAGTGCTAAAAATAGTGAGACTTACTATTTTTAGTAAGTCCTTTGATTGAGCTTGGATTGACCTGAAACTTTTCCCAAAAGGTGCAAAACAGCTAAGTGAACATATTGGGTGAGTTTCGTCTCAAGATCATATATGGATCACGAGATATTAAAGTTTCTATTCTTTGAAATTGCTAGAAAAAAGTTTTGAACTCAATTACTAGAATTGAAACTCCTCTATGTCCCAAAAATTGTCATAACTAGGATACTAGGTTATAGGGTGATAGATCTCTTCATGAGCTTTTCAATGCATCAAATGGTTCGTCAATCAGACACCCAGATTAAAAGTTATGGCCTCCAGAAGTTGTACCTTCTATTTTTGGGAAATGTAAAAACATGTTGGACACATAAAAGAGCTGTAAAGGGGAGAGTTACACATGTTGGTATGTGGTTTGGAACATCACAAGGCATCTTTCATTGGAGATAATTTGGGTGCCACTTTATGGGTGGTTTTGGCTCATGGTTTTGTAATTACTGGTAACAGTTTACTATATTGCATCTCCTCTATATCAGGAGCTGGAGATGGAGGTTTTGTGTAAGAATCTTATAGATGTCAAATTACCTCTTGGATCTCTGGTTGGATATACTCCTTTAAAATCTTGCTCTGTAAGTATATTCTAATCTTCGTGATTTCTAAATAATATATTGGGTAGCTTTGGGGTGTGGGATTTTTTACCTGAAATGGTTTTCCCCATGTATATCTTGTGTTGTGAGTTTTGTGTTTGCATTTGGAAGTTGTTATTATCTTTCTATTAATGTGCATCTTAATTTGTAACTATAAAAGTAAGAATTTGCATAAGTCTTTCCTCAGTAGATCAGTGTAGGAAGCATTTTACGCATACCTTGCTTCCTTTCAATCTATACACGTTATCCACTCTCCATCTTTCTTCGGTGTTAGTACTGCAAGAACTGCACATGGACTTAGGCTCTCCCTTATCAGTCCCTTCCTTAACAACTCATGAACTTGTCTGTTCAACTCTTCATTCTCTATAGGAGTAATTCTATGGGTTTCATTATTCAGCAAACTAGCTCCTAGTATCAAATCCATTTGGTGACTTATCTACCTCACTGGTGCTAAACCTTCTGGTACATTATCGGAGATGATGTCTTGAAATTTTTCTAATAGATCTGAGACTTCTGATGGTACATCTTCACATTTGTCCTGACTGATCTTAGGAATCAATGTAAAGCAATGGCACTCATTCTTCATACCCTCCAAAATTTTCCTACCATTTAGCAAGCAAATTCTGGAGGTACTACTTACCTTTTCTTCCACCTCCTTCAAGGGATTCAACTTATGACAAACTCCATCCTTTGTTAGGGAATATATGTTTGCATGGCCATCATGGATAGCACACCTATCATACTACCATGGCCTCCCCAATAGCATATGGCATGCATCCATTAGTATGATGTCACACAACACCTCATCATGGTAGTCCCCAATCTTGAACTTGACTAAACACTATTCATTGACCAAAGCTCTATGGTCCTTTTGCAACCATGAAATCTGATATGGATGTGGATGTTTTTTTCTTGTCAGCTTCAACTTGTTAACCATCTCCTTTGAAACAAGATTGTCATTGCTTCCACTGTCAATAATAATATCACAACACTTACCTTCACACTTACACCTTTTGTAGAATAATCTCTTCCTCTGATCTTGTTCTTCCTCCTCATTCAACAAGGTTCTTCTAACAACTAGGGTTTGTCCCCTTTCAGCACCTTCAGAATGCTCAGATTGTGCATCTTCATCTACATTTGCAACTCGTGCATTACCTTCAGGTCTTGTATTCGTCCTTCCTTGATGTTGCAGACACTCGTATGCTCAATGCCATTTTTCTCCACATTGAAAATAGGTTCCTCTAAAACCTCCTCTTCTAGGCCCTTGCCTAGGTCTACCTCTTCCTCTTCCTCTTTGCTCACCATTGTTTTGGTCATGAGGGCAGTAGGTATTATCTCCTCTCTGATTTCAACTGGTGCCAACTTCTTCACTTTTCTTTTGATCTTCATTACAACCTCCATAGGATCTTCCACCAATCCTTCCACCTTGACCTCTTCCCCTTTTTCTTTCTTTCAAATCTTTTATTCGACTTATCTTCCACCTTAAGGAAAAACTAGTACACATTTTCTATGGTAGTCATTATGACTAGGCTCGACTCCTCTTCCATACTTGGCCTTAACCTATTAATGTAATGGGCCACCTTCTCGTTGTTGTCCTCTGCATGGCCTATTCTGATAGTAATGTTATAAAAATGTTCTGTATACTCCTTAACAAACTTGTTACCTTACTTCAATCCTTGTAGCTTCTTCAACAACTCCATATCATAGTCCACAGGAATGAACTGCTTCTTTAGTCTGTCCACCATTCGATCCCATTTGATAATCTTTCTTTTCCTCTTCTATTTCTCTCTAACTAGACCTCCTACCAATTACTAGCATGGCCCTTCAACTTTGTTTTTGTAAACTTGACCTGTTCTGGATCTTCCACATCTTCATACTCAAAATATTCTTCCATATCATTGATCCAATCAATAAGTTGTTCTAGATTCAAATATCTAGAATAGGGAGAAACTTCCATCCTAGGCCTCTTTCTGATCTTCGAAATGGCCCTCAACAACCTAACTTCTGTAGGATCTCCTACAACTTCTTGTTCTATCTCAGATAGATCTTCAGCTTCATCTTTACTTTCCTCTCTTGTTCTCGACTCAAACCCTCTTTGCAACTCCTCTTGCAATGCATCAATTTGCCTTTTCATGGCTCTAAAACCCTCTTTCTTCAAAGCATTTCTTACAACATAGTTTATTCATGAAGGCATTTTGATCTCTGTAGGAAACCCGCAACCTCAGGTCCTGGTGCAAACTGCCTCACGGTCGGTGATCTGTCTACACACTCAGGAACCCTTGCTCTGATACCACTTGATGAAGGGAGTAAATCATATAACACACAACAACAAAAATTACACACAAAAAATATAATGATTTTTTATTTATTTGGGCAACACATTACATTACAAAAGCTCAAATACAATCAAAGGATGAATCCTGCACAGACTGCAACACATTACAACTTCCTATCTCCAAACTCTAGAACCTTCTACCTTCTGTAACCCTAAATCTACTAGGGTTTCTATTTTCCCACCTTTTCTTGAATCTATACTTTCCCCTTATCTCTACTACTTCCAAGGGTTCCCAAAAATTGTTATTAATAGCCCTTTTTGGTGGCCTCTAGCTAAATTTCAAATTTTGCATCTCTCTCCAAAAATAGGTCAACTTTCGGGAGCCATAAGTTTTGATCCAGGTGTCTGATTGATGAACCATTTGAAGTATCAGAAAGATTGCGGAGTGCTCTATGCACTAAGAATCCACTCTACCAATTCTATCCATTTTTGGGGCTATCTAGTGCCTGAAACCTAAATTTGAATAATTTTCAAGGGTTTTTTAGGAAACAAAAACTTTAATTCATGCCACAAATGATCTTTGCCTGATTCCTTTGCCAAAGGTCTTATTTTTCATTTAGGAAGCTTCCTAAAAAAATTTGCTTCCATACATGCCCAAATGGAAACTTTCCAAAAATAGTAGTTTGGGAAAACTAGAAGTTCTACACCATTATTCAAGTGATTATGGAACCAAAAATACTAATTTTGAAAAGAAATGAAAACAACATCAATGATTTTGAATCATCATCTTTTTTTGGGTGATGCAAGATTTCCCTTAGACCACTAGATGCTCCTACATCAATTCAAATCTATCTTTGTGAAGTACTTATCGCCACTTAGATAGTCCATGATATCATCTATCCTTGGAAAAGGAAATATGTAGTTGATTGTGATTTTATTGATGGCACTAGAATCAGTACACATCCTCCATTCTCCATCCTTCTTAAGTGCTAGAACTGTAGGTACTGCATATGGACTCAAAATCTCTCTGATTAGCCCCTTTTTCAACAATTCTTGAACTTGTCTATTCAGATCCAACATTTTATGCAAGATTCATTCTATGGTCTTCCTTGTTAGGCAAACTAGCTCTTGGTATCAAATCCATCTGATGAATTATGCTTCTCACTAGTGGCCAACTTTTAGGTACATTATCTGAAACAATATCTTTGAATTCATGCAATAAATATACAATTTCTATAGGTACATCTTCTCCTTCTTTATTAATTTTAGGAATCAAGGCAAAGCACACGTGTTCATGCTTCATTTCATCCAAAAATTGTCTACCATCTACCAAACAAATTCTAGCATTACTAGATACCTTTTCCTCTGCTTCTCTCATAGGTTTCATCTTATGTTTCACTCCATATTTTGTCAAAAATAGGTGTTAGCACAACCATCATGGATAGCACACCTATCATACTGTTGTGGCCTTCCCAATAAAAAGTGACATACATCCATTGGCATAATGTCACATAACACCTTATTATGATAATCTCCAATCTTAAACTTTACCAAACATTGTCATTAACCAAAGCCTTATGATCTTTCTACAACCAAGCAATCCTATAGGGAGGTGGATGCTCTATTCTCTTTAAATTGAATTTTTTGACCATATCTTTAATGACTAGATTATCTATACTTTCACTATCAATAATCACATCATAACACTTACCTCTTGATTTACACCTTGTTCAGAACAAGCTCTTTCTTTGTGTTGGTTCTTTATTTCCCTCTTCTTTTAGCAAGGGTCTTCTAATAAAAAGAGCTTCTCCTCTTTCTACATCTTTTGAATGTTCAAATCTGACCTCCTCATCAACATGGGCAACTCTAGCATTACCCTTTGATTTTCTATTTTTTACTCCCTGATTTTGTTGATAGTCATATGCTCTATGCCCTTCTTCAATGCATTTGAAATAGGTTCCTCTAAATCCTCCTCTTCCAAGTCCTCTTCCAAATCTACATCTTCCTCTCTGGTACCCATCATTCTATCCTTGAGAGAGGTATGTATTTTTACATTGTTATTTTGACCAGTGTCTGCATCTTCATTTATCTTTTGCTCATCTTGTTGTCCGTGACCCCCATATGATCTTCCACTAGTTCTTCCTCTCTATTTGTTCTCAAAACATTGTTCAACTTTTCTTCTATTGTCATTAGAAAATGATACACATCTTCAATAGTTGTCAAAATGAATAGGCTTAATTCTTCTCAAATACTGGGTTTCAATCCATTGATATACCTTGATACCTTCTCTTTATTAACCTCTGTGTGACCTGTTCTAATGATAACCTTGTTTATTTGTCTTAGACCTTGTATTTTCTTGAAAATTTCTAACTCATAATCCACAAGAGTAAACTATCTTTTTAATTTATCCATCATTCTATCCCATCTGGTGATCTTCTCTTTTCCTCTTTGGTTTCTTTCTAACTGTGCCTCCTTCCACCAAATTCTAGCATGACCCTTGAGCTTGGTCTTTGCAAACTTGACCCTCTCAAGATCTTCTATTTTTTCATATTCAAAATACTCTTCCATACCATTGATCTAGTCTATCAATTCTTCTGGATTGAGACTACTGGTATATGTAGAGATATCTATCTTTGGCCTTTTCCCAATTTTTGTTATGGCCTTCAATAGTCTAACTTGTTCAAGTTCCACTTCTCCCTCATTTTCTTCAGATTGTGCATCATCTTGGGCTACATCATATTCATCTTCACTTTCATCTCTCATTCTTGGTTCAACCCCTCTTCTCATCTCCTCTTGGAATGTATTATTTTTCCTCTGTAGAGCTCTAAATCCTCCTTCTATCACAACAAAATTTCTACCACCACAATATATTCATGGAGGCATCTTGATTTTCTTCTTTCTACTCTACACTTATTGTAAAAATTTCTCAATGAAAAGCTACCTCAAATTGGTAGTTCTGCTTCTTAGTGTTAGTCCTTCTTCCATCACATGTTCATGTTCTTGTATTTTCTCTCTTTGGGAGAGCATATTTTGCCCACTGAGTTTTTCTCTTTTTTCTCCACTTTATGAGAGATTCTTGTTGTATATGGGTACCTAACATGGCTTTGTAGCCAGGACCCATCATTCTTGCATTAGTTGCATGTTTTTCATTTCTCCCTAAGTTGTACTTATCGGGGGGTGTTGGTGTAATTAAATATTTAATTACACTTTATTAAATTTACTTAGGGCTAATTTTAGTCTTAGGTTATTCTTAAGTCATATTAGGGTTTTCTCTAACTTGCAAATATAAAAGCAAGTTCTCACATGTAATTCATTGATCCATTTCATTAATTCATCCTTATTGTGCAAATCATTCCTCTTTGCTTTTTTATCTTGTGGAAGGTAAATCTTAGGTTTTGTAGGTGATCCTAGTGTTTCAGGTTTATCATAAACTACAACATGGTATCAGAGTGGATCTACAAGCCCCTTCTCAAATTTGGAGAGAAATTCAAACAAAAGCCATTTGCTGGGTGTATTTCTATGTAAAATAGAGTCTTCCATTGGATTCAGAGTAGTCAAAATAGTCAGATTAGCCTTTTATTTGGCTTGATTTGAGCTTTGTAGGCTAGATCTGCAAGGATTTCAGTAAGTGCTTTTTTTTAAATCTAGAGGAAAGATAATTTTAAGCGCATTTTGGGCCAAATTTGACCCTACCATCATGCTCAAAAGGCCCAAAAACCTTAAGATCGATTATCAAATCGTCGAAAATAGCCTTAGGCTCATCTGGGGCAAATTTTTTTTGCTAGGTAAGCCGTACGGCTTGCCCAGCACGCAAACTGAGGTGAAAATTTTTCAAAAAGAAACATTTAGTTTTTCCTACATAAAAAATTATATTAACAAAATATAATCGTAGGTTTTTTTATTTATAAAACTTAAAAAAAAGTGAAAAATTTAAAAGTTTTTTTTTGGGTTTTACCCCTGAACAGGTCGTACCTGCACAGGGTACCCCAAGGGGCTGCAGACCCTAGGGTCCTGTGCCCATTGGGTTGCGGTCCCCTTTTGGGCCGCGGACCCCATCATAGGGGTCGTGGTGTCGTGTTGATCATGATGTTAGTCATAAATAAACATAGAATAAAAGTTACACAACAACCTTTACTCATCTTGAAAGATACAATGAATTCAAAGAATTTATGATCCCAAGTCTCTGTTGATTAGGTCTTAATCTTCTGACGTTACTTAGAGGTTGATGTGTGTTGCTATTTCCATTTTGGGGCCTTACGTAGATCTTATCAGTAAGATGATGTTTCCTATAATGATGCTACATAGAGAGTTATTTCTACACAGGATATACTTCAAATATTGTGTTTGTCTTTAAATCTTTGCATAATATTTGTCATTTTGACATGCTTTACCCTCAAATATGCTGAATGTGTTCAATTATCTACGAGATGTCTGCATATTTGCATTATTTGCTTAAGATTCTCAATTACTTGCAATTATGATGATGAAAGGCTCTGAAATTGAAAGAAATTGAAAGAAATACTTCAAATTAAAGTTGAATCTTCAGCTATTGATCCAGTACACACTTGATACTATCACTATGAGAAGAAATCAAACCATATGTTCACTAGGATGTTCCACAGCTAGACATAGTTGATGCAAACTTCAGAGGATGATGAATGAAAATAATACATGCAACATGATTAGCACTCCAAGGGACGCAGCAAATCAAAGCACATATCCAGATTTCAGACACAGATTACTCAAGATTTATGAAGATTTGTAATCCAATATGTTCTTCTCTTTCATTAAGTATGCAAAAGACATGTACATATACAATAGCTTTGAAATGAGTCCTGAATACTTTAGCAAACAAATTTCAATTAGGTTTTAAATCAATAAAATGAGGCATCCATGCACCTTTTATAGAATAAGGTGAGGGAGCGGTTACAATTGATCTATGATCAGGATTTGTCTATTGAAATCCACGGTTCACATTTATCTTTGACTTTGTCAATCTTCTCACATGGTACAGGTTGCCAGCTGGCAACCATCAAAACAACTTATACTTTCATAAGCATTTGATGCATATATTCCCTTTTATGATGCATCCTCATTAGGCTCTTTATCATCATCATCACTTTCACCACTCTCGCTATCTTCATCATCCTGATGATGGTCTTCTTTAATATGGACCTGCATAGCTATCCTTATATTCTCATATGCCTGCATGATTTTCTCTGATTCTCTGTCATCCTGAGTTCTTTCTTTGGTGATGGCATGTTTATGCACCTGATATTTATTCCGGAGAGATTCCAACTTACTCCTTCTGCCAAACATTTCATTATAGTCCTCCACCTTGACCTTTATTCTCATTACCTTATCAAGCACTTCTTCTGTCAAGTGGTTGAGAGGGTCCTTAGCAACTAGCTAGAAATTACTATGTAGAGCTCTGATGAAAAACTCTTCATCTTGATTTTCTATCTTGCCTTCTACATCTCCTTCCAAAATTTCCAAAACTTCAGCCTCATGGGACATCATATCATGTAACTTCATGCTGATATTCTGTAGTTTACTATTGCATCTTTTGAGTACATCACATTCAAATCTGACATCTTTATTCTAGATATCCATCAATAAGTCTATGTTATTATTCAGTACCTAGTTCTTTATTAAGATCTGAGAATCAATCCTCTTCATTTCATCCAAAATGTGGATGACCTTCTCCAATTGAAATGACCTCCTGCCGATCTCCATCTACAATTTATCCACTTTTCTCTTGGAGGTATCCAAAGAATTCCACCTCTTCAAAGAGGCCTTTGCCACTTCTTTTGCTCCATTGAGCGTGGATAACATCCATTTCAACATTACTATTGATTCATGCTTCATGAGGTTCAATTTATTAACCTCCTCCTGAGAAATAGTAGTCAATGGGACTGCATGGTCAGTTGACATATCGTCAGGGTTAATTAACCCCCTTATATATGCATGCAGCTGAGCAATGTGCTCCTTATGCTGCTTATTCTTCTCCTTCTCTCTTTTCACCCTTTGGGTTAATGAATCAATAATGTCTTTACCTTCTTGGCCTTCTTGATCCTCATTGGCAAATCCCAAATCTACTATAGTAATCTGGAATTCATCTAGAGTGATCTTGCCCTTTTCTTTATCAACTACAGGAACAGCTGCCTGGGTTGTTCTCCTACCTGTATCAGGATCCCTTTGTATTGCAAAAGTTATTCTAGCATTTCTCTTTGGATTTATTAAATTTTTTGTAACTAATGTGGATACATCAAATTCTTGTATCCCTATGTCTGACTCTTCGCCAATTTCTTTCTCCAGCCACGAAGGAACTTGATCTTTTGGTTGTTGGTCTCCACCACCATCATGATGATCACTTTGATCTCCAGTATCCACCATCATGTTCGATGGGGAGGGTGATCTCCTTATTTCTTCCTTATGATGCTCCTCATGAGGGTGATCTTTGGGTGCATCCTCTTGTTGAGGAATTTCCTTCTCTGGAGGGTGATCCTGTTGATCATCTACATGTTTATCATGATCTTGATCTTTTGCTTCCTCCACGGGTATCTTATCTACCTTAATGATTTCCTCATCCTGAGGCATATTTGTTTTCGTAGATATTACTATATCTACCTTAGGCTTGTCCACCTAATCCGCAGGTGCAATTTGTTCTGCAGGTGTAACAATTACTTCTTGTGGCTTTAGGGCAGGATCATCTGATATATCTGTCTTTTCTCCTCTCTTGTCTTGTACTTCAACTATCTTGGGCCCAATAGGTATTTCCTCTTGTTGTTGCTCACCCATATCCAAAGTATGGCTCTTTGTCTCTGCCATCTTTACTTCCTCAACATTTTCTTCTTTTCCCTGAATATTTCCTCTATTTTTAGGACTTGCATCCTGTCTATAGGTGAGATCAATTATTGCAGGACTAGTTACCTATTTAATCAATGTATCCAGCCCTATCTCTTGAGCTATCTTTTCTGGGCTTTTTTCTTTTTTCTGATTCCACTTGCTTTATCTCCTCCAACACTGCTTGTACTGATGGAGTCCCATGAGGAGTTATCCCGGTTCCAGTAGCAAGTGTTTCCATTTTCTGTGAAGCTACATCCTTCACTACCTCATCATTGGATAGGTCAACTGTTTCCTCCAATGAAACAATACCACTTTGGAGTATCCTAGAGGTTTCTTTTACCTATTCTTTTGCTAATTCAGTTTTGAATTTTACAATAGTGGGGAGTGGAACATTATGTTGCAGCTCCTTCTTGGATACATCCCCACCTGCTCCCCTCAGCATTATGGAAGTTTGTCTTATTTCTCCCCTCATAGCAGTCCTCAGTTTCTTAGATGTAGTTGTTACCACCTGAGGTGCTTTTCTCTTCCTTGTGAAGGACAAGGGGCGTTCTTCTTCTTCAGATTCTTCTTCTAAAGGAATATCCTTTTCTTTATTCTTCTGTGAGGTCTGGCCCTCCTCAGATGTACCAGCAGGATGTGTAGTTGGCCCTTGGACTTGTTTAGGTTTTTGTTTATCCTAAGGAGGCTGTGATGATGAGACTAATATTTGTCCTGATCTTGATGCATCCTCAACTGGTACTGCCATTCTTTCCACTACAACCCCTTTGGGCTCAGTATCAGCTTTCTTACCTTTTGAGGACTTCTTGCCATTTTCAAGAGGTGGAGCTTTCTCTCCTTTTGTCTTTCTTTTCTCAACTAAGAAGTCATCGTATTCATCTTCAGCAATCTCCTGCCTTTTCTTTTTGTTGTCCACTGTGATGACAACACCCTTTTTCTTCAGCACATTTATCTGCTCATCTACCCAAGCTTGGGTTAGATGTAGTATCCTACCTATGAATGGATCTAAGGAGGTATCCTCCTATATAGTGAGATCTGGTGCAGAGATTGTATAATTATATATCTTCTTCTCTTCATTCTCATCAGCCATTATCATCCCATCATCCTTCTTCAGTTACACCAGGATGGAAATGCAATCAAAGGTCTTGATTTGATTCAGTGTTAACCTTTGATACCTTCTTCTTCGGGCTTCAGCTTCATCTTCACAATTTGCCCAGAAGTCCTCAAGGTTTCTTCGATGGATGGGTTTCCCCATGATCTTCTACATCCTCCCATAAGGATCATATGACCTTACTAATGGAAAAGGCTAGAAATTCATCATATCTAGACCAACTAGGGCCTTCTTGATACTCTCAAAGTCTGAGCACATATACCAGCCCATTACAACTAGAAATAACACTAGTGGCAGCTTGTTGTTTGCCTTATAGGCATTCAATATTGTGGAGACCTATCTTAAAAACTCCATTAAGACAACTGCATCTGTAGGATACCTTGGGAGCATGAGAGGCTCCCCCTCAAAACCTTCAATCCTGATATAGGAGAAAGTGGCAAATTGAATGAACTAGGCTCCATGCCTGTAAATAACTTCCTGAGCCTCCATGCTCAGTCTCTTGTTTCTATCTTCTTCCATTGTCCTCACTAGGTGCATAGAGAATGCATCATTTACTAACTTGTAATCTTGGAGGTAGTTCATTCTTTACAGTTGGGGATGATGATCCCATATATGCACATCATTGATTATGCCTCCAATCTTTCCATCTGTAACCAGTGCATCAAATATACCCTTGTATGCACATGAATAAACTACATATGATGTCATGTAGAAAGAATAATCTGAACCTCCTAGGTTTAGTAGCTGCTCATCTAGAGCGTCACTTACTATTTTGGCCCACATGGGCTTGTTATCCATGTATAGACACATCAGGATGACTGCATACATCCAGTCCTTGAAACTTCCAGCATCAGGCTGGCCTATCACTCTGCTCAGTAGGGCTATCATGTATTGATACTCATCGTCGAAGTCATACTTATATAGATGCACCGGAAGTTTGGCTACTGCAGGATAGGGACTGTTCTTCGACCTCCATTGATACATCTTCTTCCTAGCAGTCTTCCTATTGTTCTCATACTCTACCTCTGATTTCTTCAAATCTATGCTGGCAACCTTCTTGCCCAATGACAAACTAAAAGTGGCGGCAATACCCTTGATTGATAGATCTGCATACACTCTGCCATGTTTTTCTACTTTCCTTGTTCGCGGGTTATAATTTCTTGCACACTCAACAACTAGCTCAGGGGCTTCCATGGAGTAGGGAAAACTAGCTGCATTCCACATTTCTGAAATGAAGACCGCATCCAGCAAGACACTGGTATTCTTCTCATCATTCATTTTGACCAACCAGGTAGCCAGATCTGTATTCCCTTGATGTGTATCAGTGATGGCTCCATACTTGAATTGATGAGCAAACATCAGCTTTAGGAATTCTACTTCTGACCTAGCTAACCACTTGTCCGCCATGGATGCCTGCAATTAACACAACATGTTCTTACAATTGATACATATACCAGCATGCATATACATTACATATTCATTATTCATCATGCATACTACTGTTCTTTCCACATCTCATTTATCCTGACATGCACAATTTGAAATCTCAAACCAGAAGACCTTATGATACCTGAATATGCAGAACATGATAACCAGATGGTTTCAATTACTTACTTGATGTGCTTATCCTCTTACTTATATCCCAGATTATCCGAAAGTGATCTTGATACTGCTAATAATTGATTTCTTCGTTCTGCTGTGAATCGCCGAATAGGATGTTGTTCGTCTGAAGGCTTGGAAGCCTTGCTCTTTGTAAAAACTAGTTTATCGCAATGTAAATGTAAAATACCCTGTAAATTCACTTTTAATCTCTGAATTGGGTCACTTAGGGTAAAATTAGGGTAAATCTATTATAATCATTAAGTTTTCGCACGGAAACCTATAGAGGTTGCCATGTGTGAGCATCGCGTTCACCATTAGCGAGATACACCTACCATATTAATGAGCATTCAATGTTGCACGGCAAGCAGAGGAGGATGATCATGTGAAATATCAGGTGATGTTTTGGATATCAGGTGATGTTTAAAATATCAGCGTCTTGTAATATGATCATTCGGGTCTTAGCAGGAAATGCCTATGTCGGTATATCGGGTTGTTTTTGAACCATCGGGTCAGGTTAGGAATATCGGGTGATATTCAAAATATCAGGGGATGTTCGAAATGTCTGGTGATGTTTATAATATCACCCCTCTTCAAACTAAGATGACCTTCCATCAAAGTATCAGGATGATGTCAGTAGGATAATTACTTGGTTCAGCGTTATGGTTTTATGACATCATCATCATGTTATGCAGGAAGGGTCATGTTTGGAAATATACCTCCTCGAGGTAAAAGAATGGTGACATCATCATCATCTTTACTTCTTCAATTATCAAGTTTGGATGACGTCAGCAGGATATTGGTTCAGGGTGATATTTTGTGATAGGCCGATATTCAAATATCGGGATGATATTCAAATATCAGGGTGATGTTTTGGAATATGACCTTCGTAAAACATATAATGTTGTTTGTCAGGTGGATATCATTATCACCTAAAGTTGACGTCCAGATATTCAGAGCAAGTGATTTTATCAGGTGATAATATTATATCGAGGTGATCTTTTGTAAGTTGACTGATGTTGAGAAATATGATCCTCCCCTCAGAATATTAGGTTTGACCAGATCTTTGACTCATTATAACTTTTGTTCCTCAAGGAATATTTGGGTGATCCAAAAGGCAAACCTACATGGAATTTTGTACTCTATCTACCCATGAGGTTATTGACATGAAATGTTAACTCTAAAAACTGACCTCATCATGATGACTTACCCAGTCCCCATTATGCAGGATAACCTGCACTGACTTACTTTTACCAGACTGCCAGCAAGTAGAAAACACAAGCAAACCCAAAAAAGTTGGGTCCCTATTTTGGCAAATCAAAATGGGGCATGTTGTGTAACCACACAACAACTTGCCACCAAAGAAAACATCAAAATTCTAATGATTCAAGTGATGCAAACACATCCTAACATAGCATTTTAACTCTTTCTAAGCATAAGCATCACAATCTTTTTGAATGACAAAATGTCCTCATGGTAACAATGCTAACGAAGGATCAATAGTGTGCAAATGATTAATTATCCTCATCTTGAAAGCAAGTTGAAAACATGAGTAACTAATGTTAAGCTACATAGTTGGAGATCATCCCTCATAGCCAACCTGGATAGAGCCTTGCTGCCAGCAGACGTTCATAGCCCTAGCAGGGTTATCTATACAATCCCCCTAAGTAGAGCCCCACTGCCAGCAAGCGTCTATAGCCCCGGTAAGGTTACTTAGATGGCCTAATTTTATTATGTTTATATATTTTTATTTCATATACTTCATATATCTGATATCATCATGTAAGCTCAAAATGCAAGGTATAGTCACTTGCTATTTTAGGTTGGAGATTGCATTGGTAGCAAGGGAGTCCCTTTAGATTTTTCACTTAACACCTATACTTTTGTGTTCAACAAAGCCAAGGCTGTTAAGTGAGTCATTGTGAAGAAATCACTTTGGTTAAGAAAAGGTACCCTGATGACAAGATATCACAAACCTGATCATGAAGACTTTCTCAGAATGAGTCACAACCTATATATAAATGTGTTCCCATCACTTGAATCCTAACAATTTTGTTAGTTTCTGGGGTGATGAGCTACATCATCTTGACTAACCAAAACAAAACTCAACAAGCGAACAAAGCAAAAGCAAAACAAAACACTGTACACACAACTATGCAAATATATATTATGATACACATGACTGACATGAAGCTACTTAGGCTTGGAAATAATGTTTGAGGAACTGTCCATTAACTGGTAATGAAACATCCTCACCTGTCAAGTTCTTAAGCCTAAAAGTATTGTCTCCTAAAATCTCAGAAATTTGGAAGGGACCTATCCATAATTTATCAAACTTACCATGGTCTCCTTTCTTCTCATGGGCTTTATCCCACATCAGGACTAAATCAGATATCCTGAAGGCTTTAACTTTGGCTCTTTTGTCAAACCATCGTTTGACAACAACTTGATGTTTGGCAAACTGGTCAATTGCCTGACTCCTTTTCTCTTCTAGGTGTATCAGCTGAAGCAACTTGACTTCTTGGTTATTGTCTATGCCTAGGTACTCTTGGGCAAACTGCAAGGTAGGAATCTTCAGGTTAACAGGGAGGATTGGATCTACCCCATAGACTAAATGATAAAGTGAGTTTCCTAATGCAGCCTTCTTTCTGGTTCTGTCTACCCATAAGGCATATTTCAAAAGTGCATTCCATTCCCTAGGGTTCTTGTCTACTAACTTCTTTATGATATTCAGCAAATTTTTATTGGTGGATTTTGCCAATCCATTCCCTTGGGGATAATAATTAGATGAGAACTTCAGTATGATCCCATAATCAAAGGCCCAACTTGACAGTTTGGTTGAAGTAAAAGTAGAGCCCTTATCACTTACCAGAGCATAGGGAACCCCATACCTGGTGACTATGTTACTTTCCAGAAATCTGATGACATCATCTGCATTGCAAGTCTTGCTGCTAGTGGCTTTAGTCCACTTGGTACAATATATCAGTAATTGTTAGCACATACCTATGGCCTGGGGATGATGGAGGATTAATAGGTCCTATGAAATCCATGCCCCATTGTGCAAATGGGTGCGCTTCCATCACTGGTTGCAGAGGTTGTGCAACATATCTCTCTCTGTTGGTAGCAATCTGACATACATGACAGCATTTAATGTGTTTAGTTGTATCCTTGAAGATTGTGGGCCAATAATATCCTGCTCTAAGGATTGCATGTGTAGTAGCCAAGGATGAGCCATGTGCTGTACCAAACTTGTCATGTAGCTCTAATAAAACTTTATTTGCCTCTGGCTTCTCTAAGCATCTCAAATATGTTCCTTCATAATTTTTCTTGAAAAGTACTCCTGCTTTCATCATGTACTTCTAGGATTTTATCCTCAGGGCTCTTCTCTCTGAAGCCTGCAGTCTTGGTGGGCATCTTCTAGTGATCAGGATGTGTCTGATATCTGAGTACCATTCTTTATTATCCCTAGCATTGATAACATACTGCTAGCTTGTGATGTTTCGATCAATCTCTGATATCATTTGGCTTAAAGCCTATCCTCTTACCAATTTCATTGGTGTAATCTCAATGTCATATTCTTGTAAAACTATGATCCACTTTGCCCTTTTTTCACTAGGCTCACTCTGCATTAACATCATCTTTACTGTTGCATCAGGCACTACAACAATCACCTTGCTTCTCAAGATATAGTGCCTAAATTTCTTTACTGCTATAACCAAAGCAAGTGCCTGCCTTTCAACATCTACATATCTCAATTCAACATCTTTGAAAGGGCAGCTCATGAAGGCAATTGGTTTCTCTTCTTTTTCTTTATTTCTCTAAGTTAGCACTATTGCAGAGGTATGTTCTAAAGCAAATGAATAGATATAAAAGTCTCTGGTGTAATTTGGACTGATAAGGATAGAAGCATAAGAAATAGCTTTCTTTATGTCTTCAAAGGCTGCCTTGGCTTCTGATGTCCACTCAATCTTTGCATCCTTCTTCAGCATAGTATTTAATGGCCTGACTATTTCTACAAAACCAGTGATGAATTTCCTAACAAAATTTATCTTACCAAAGTAAGATTTGAGCTCTTTCTTGCTTCTTGGAAGCTGTAATTTCATAATGGACTCCACCCTGTCAGGATCAATGAGAATCCCATTTTCAGTTATTAGGTGGCCCAGCAACTTTCCTGTTGTCACCCCGAATATGCATTTCTTGGGGTTTAGAGATATCCCATATTCTTCAAATTTTTTTAGTACATTTCTGAGATTAGCTACATGGTTGCCTCTCTCTTTGGAGAACACTGTCAGGTCATCCATGTAGATGACTATGCATTTTCCTATTAAGCCTCTGAAGGCTATGTCCATCACTCGCTAGAATGTTGCTCTAGCATTTATCAGCCCAAATGGCATGCGTCTATAAGCAAAGATCCCCCACTTTGTGGTGAAGGCAGTTTTTAGTCTGTCAATTTTGTCAACCATGACCTGATTGTAGCCTAAGAAACCATCAAGAAAGGACATCATTTTAGCACCATTTACAATTTGCAGAACTTCATCCAAAGAAGGTAAAGGATAATTATCTTTCTCTGATGCTCTGTTCAGGTTCTTGAAGTCTACACATAGTCTGATGTCTACATTCTTCTTTCTCATTGGCACTAGATTAGCCACCCAAGTGGAGTGTCTCATAGGAAATATAATCCTGGCATTTAACAGCTTCTTGACTTCTTAAAAAATTATTGGTTCAAGCAAAGCATTGACTGGTCTTTGCTTCTATCTGAAAGGTTTAGCGTCTGGCTTGAGAGGTATAGTATGAGTTATGATTGATGTGTCATATGTCTTCATCTCATCATAAGTCCATGCAATGACATGGATGTAATCTTTAAGGGCTTCAGTTATTCCTTCTAACTCTTCTGATGTGCAAACTTTACCAATCAAGACATTTCTCTTGTTTTCATTTTGTCCAATATTCACTTGTGAATACTGACCTCCATCAGCTTTGGGAAGATCCCTCTGCTTCAACATATTATCCAAGTCAAAGGCTCTTTCTAACTCAATCATACCTTTGGGAATCCTGTTGCTAGGCAACTCTAAAATTTCATCTTCCTCCCACACATGATCTTCCACCTTGTTCTCATCTATGATCTGAGCATCAAATATGTCTCTGTTAGAGATGAAATCAAGAATACGCTGATCATCATCAAAAACCTGAAGGTTAGTAACATTATCAGGTACTGATGGCACTGAAATTAGTTCTACTAAAAATCTCTTTAGGCTAAATATGGACAAAGGCTCTAATGTACTGGCAGCCTGTGCTAAGGCATCTGCCCTATGGTTCTATTCTCTAGGTACGTGGGTGATATTAAATACATCAAAGTCTTCAATCAAATCCCACACTCTGTGTCTATAATTTGACAATTTCTTATAGTTGCAAGAGTAAATTCCTCTTACCTATCTGACAACTGATTCTGAGTCTCCAAAGACATGCAGAATTCTTACCTTCTTCTTAAGAGCAAATAGTATTCCATGAATCAGAGCTTCATACTATGTCACATTGTTAGTGTAGGGAAATTGTAATCTATAGGTAGCTAAGTAGGATTTTCCTGATGGATCAATAAGATCAATCCCTACTCCAGCTCCTTGTTTGGACTTGGATCCATCAAATCTTAAGATCTAGGGCTTATCTTCAGCAAGAGGTTTATCTGAACTTTCTCTTTTCTTTGCAGCCCTGGCAGCTGCTCCACCTGATATCCATTTTAACTTAGGAATTTCATCATTCTTAAATTTCATCTTTTCTTTCTTCTGGAAAACTGATTCATTTTCTTTCTTTTCATCATCAGGAGGATGATCTTCTGGATCAGGCACTGTATGCTTCTTTAAAATATGTAAACATAATGAATAGGTAGTCTCTGAGTGATGTGCCTTATGCAACCTACACCATCCCTCAGAAAGTGCACTCTGTGGATGCTTCCTTTGTTCTATCCCCCCTTTAATTTCTCCTGATAGAAATTCTTCAAATCTGGTCAGGTTACTGCCTCTGTCTTCATCAGACAGTTCATAATCCAACTCCACCAGACAATCACTCCCAAGGGTGATCTTTTCTTTCGTCTTAACATTTATCTGGTTATATACCACAATTTCTTCTATTCTCAGGATATGATCCTCATCCTGATTTGTTACCGCACTTGTGCTTCCTGCAGAAGACAAACAAAAATCAGTATCATCATCATCACTGGATGCAGAGCTCACCTCAGAAAATGATGATGATGCCTCACTGCATGTCTGCTCCAGCTCCATCATATCTAAGCATGTTTCACAAGTTTTCTCTGAATGAGCCTCATCGTGTAATTTGCACCAACCATCAATCAAAATGTCATGAACATGTATATTTAACAATTGACAACATTTTACCTATTTGGACAGACGCATCTCAAAGTTTCTAAAGTGATCTATTTCATTCCCATTTTCAAATTTATTATCTGATTCTATAGTTGGTATGTCTTCTTGATGATCATCATGATGATGATGATGAAAGTCAAGCATCAGGATCTCCTCTATCTTGATAGTCTATGGTCTAATGGCATAAACTCTAGGTTCAACATTTATGTACATGATCTCATTTGTTTTGTTGTACTCAGTGATCATGTGCTTCATTCTAGGCTCAGCATCTATCCTTATCTGGTTAGGTATGCCTTTCCAAAGTAACCACATGTGACTGAAGTCAATAGACATATATCCATTGAGAGTTTTAGACCAGTCTCTACTGAGCAACATCCTGTATGTATCAGGTATATCCACTACTTGAATATTGATGTAATATTGGATCCTGGGATCAGATGCTAGTTGCATGTGGATATGTGTTAATTCCCCTATTACACTTACTTCTGTTTTATCTAGCTGTGTCACCTTTTTTAAAGATTTAGCAGGATGTAGCCCTAAAGCATTGCATATTGATAGGGGCATGACATTTGTAGATGCACCTGAATCTACCAAACAGTTGTGTATATTCTTGCTAAACATCCTTATAGTGAGGAGAAAAGGTGGTGACTCACTTTTATCCCTGTACAAGGTCATGTGGGAGGTTTCTGCAGCTTGGATAGTAGCTGGCACCTTATGTTTGACAGTGTTATCTTTAGCAGCATGATCCTTATTGTTAGGCTGCCCTAGAGAATGACTATCCTCTCTAGGAGCAGGATCATCTAGTGATTTCATAAAGGCCTTCTTAATTGTAGGAGTTTTCAACAATTCTGATAGAGGTAGGCTGATCTTCACCTTCTTCATCTCATCTACTAGATATGTGACTAGTTTGTCAGATTCATGAGGTAGGCCAACAGCTTTTGATACTGTATTTTGTGGTGACAGATATTGTGCATTTACCTTTGGAAATCCCAAATTGTTACTTGCCTTGGGATCAGGAGGTGTATTAAAATTATTTGGAGGCAAGGAACTGGTTAATGGACTAGTAGGTCTATTGGAGTTACTTCTCAGATTATAATTGTGCTTACCCTGATATTGCTGCTAGTAAGCATGCACCTCCTCATGTTCATTGGATGGCTCGTTTTCATCTTCAAAAGGGAAGACATAATTTGACTCAAAAGCCATGGTAGATTCTTCACTTGCCAGGTTGTAATTATGGTGGGATGACATAGTCTGCTGATGATGCTGATCAGTGTAACTTTCTAATACAAATGCAGAGTCATATCCACAAGGGACAATTTCATTTCCCTCCACCTGAGGTGGATTTCCATAAGTATTTGAAACTTCTGTCTGGAAAATGCTAGCAGCAATTCTAAATTGTGGATAGTCTAATTCTGCATGAGCATTTGTATTGTGTATTCTACACCAATTAGTGAGGGCTACCTCAGTAAGATTGACTCTAGTAGTCTGTTTAGCTTCAGTAGGTGGCTGGTTATCTAAGGGTGATGGCAGTGAACCATTATTTGGCCTGGAGTTCCATACTCTAGGCTATCTTGGAGGATTGTTATTATTTCCACCACTATTGTTGAAATTATTATTGTTGTACCCCCTATCAGGATAACTAGGTCTGTCATTGTTATAGCCTCTATTTTTGTTAGGCTAAGAATAAAAGTTCTGGTTCCTCAAATGAGTGACTTCTGTGGTTAGTTTTCTTAGCTGAGCAGAGATTTCTTTGATTTCTTCTTTCTCTTCTTGAGCTTTAGCCACTACATTTTTAGTTTGAGGCTTGAAGAAAGAGGATCCAGTGTTATTGTTCTGATCCACACCCTAAGGTGTTGGTGTTTGTGTAGGATACTGCGGCACTTGGCCATTTCCATTAGGAGGAGGAGGCATGATACTCAATGGAGATATCTATAGAGGTGTTGGCATTACTGCTGGAGGCATCATAGCTCCATTGTACTATGGTTGGGGAGGATATTGTGCAGGATATGCTGGATACATGCCTGGCAATGTAGGGAAATCTATGTTAGGTGTTGGAGCAGGTACCAGCTACTGATTGACCTTGATAGCTTCTTGAAAAGCTCCTATCAAAGTTGTCATTTCAGGATGTGTCCTCCTGATGAACATGGAAGTCAGAGGATCTAGAGCTGAGTAATAGATACTCCTGGTAGTAGCATCTGCTACAGTATATGGAGCAACTAACTTGGATAGCATTTTTTGGAACCTAGCATTGAAATTGGCAATAGGCTCTCCCTCAAATCTTTTGATTGTAGCAAATAGGTGATAGTTCATTGAAGGATCAATAGGTACTTTGAACCTATCAGTAAAAGCTTTCTCTAGGACAGCCCATGAACTGACAGAACTCTGACCAAGACTAATAAACCAATTATAAGCCTCTTCCCCTAGGGAAAAAGGAAATAATCTGCATACAACGTCCTGATGCTTGATTCTGGATCTATAGCAGGCTTCCTTGAACGTTCTGATATGATCATCAACATCTTGATAAGGATGATATTTTGGACAGAGTTTGTCCAAATTCTTTCGTAACTCATGATATGCAGTGAAGGTCAAAGGTGACTCTGCTGCAAAGAAAGACATTGCAACTGGAGGATGTTGAGCCTGTGGTACAGTTGGCTGAGGTTGAACCTAGGGTTGAGGTTGGACAGGAGGTGTCACAAATAACCCTGAAGGTATTTGCAAACTGATAGGAGTTACAGGAGGAGGTTGTGGTGAAGCTCTTGATGCACTAGATCCTGGAGTGTGATGAATGTCCACAGTTCTAGGTCTGAACCCTCTAACAGGTAATTCGTTAAAAGGTCGGGAGGATCGTGACCTGGTATTTATCCTGTGAGCTAGGATTCTCAATTTTAAGGCAAATTGGCTGGAACTTTGTAAATATCAGTTGGAATATACCAGCAGTGACAATATTTATGGTCAAGATTGGAAATTGACCTAGTATTTGTAGAACATTTGTGGCTATACTACAAATATGAGGTGATATCTTGGTTTGGCAACACTTAGCAGGCTGATATCAGGTTTCTAAGGCAGGATACCTCAAAGTTTAGACAAATTTACCCAAAATACGACCGATCTTTGCAAATACATGATGATCTACTATAAAGATTGCAATATTTATGACTGATTTTGAAAACTTTACACGGGATTAGTGTATATCAACTCAGAACAACAAATATTTGCATCTAGCATGGAAATTTAGTGGTGTCTGAGTGTTACCTTACAATCTTTATCATTACCTGAACATACTAATGATGATCCTCATCCTATAGATGGCCCTCCTTCTAGCGCCAATTTATGTTGATCATGATGTTAGTCATAAACAAACATAGAATAAAAGTTACACAACAACCTTTACTCATCTTGAAAGATGCAATGAATTCAAAGAATTTATCATCCCAAGTCTCCATTGATTAGGTCTTAATCTTCTGACGTTACTCAGAGGTTGATGTGTGTTGTTGTTTCCATTTTAGGCCTTACATAGATCTTATCAGTAAGATGATGTTTCCTGTAATGATGCTACATAGAGAGTTATTTCTACACAGGATATACTTCAAATATTGTGTTTATCTTTAAATCTTTGCATGATATTTGTCATTTTGACATGCTTTACCCTCAAATATGCTGAATGTGTTCAATTATCTACGAGATGTCTGCATATTTGCATTATTTGCTTAAGATTGTCAATTATTTGCAATTATGATGATGAAATGCTCTAAAATTGAAAGAAATTGAAAGAAATACTTCAAATTAAAGTTGAATCTTCAGCTATTGATCCACATACACACATGATACTATCACTATGAGAAGAAATCAAACCATATGTTCACCAGGATGTTCCACAACTAGACATAGTTGATGCAAACTTCAGAGGATGATGAATGAAAACAATACATGCAACATGATGAGCACTCTAAGGGATGTAGCAAATCAAAGCACATATCCAGAATTCAGACACAGATTACTCAAGATTTATGAAGATTTGTAATCCAAAATGTTCTTCTCTTTCATTAAGTATGCAAAAGACATGTACATATACAATAGCTTTGAAATGAGTCCTAATTTTTGGCAGGTTTTTTGGAGGTTTCCCTGATTTGGTAGAGGCCTATTTTGTTCTAGAGTTCACTAATTCTGGCAGAGGGTTATTTTATCTAGTGGACTCTATCTTTAGTAGGTTCTCCAAATCTGGCGGCAGTTTTGCCAACTTTAGCAATAGGGGCCATTTTTTTCCCTAATTTGTGCTTCAAAGGGGTTATTTTCTTTTTGCCATATCTTGAGCAAACAAAGTTAGATTTTTGCAAACGAATAGGCGTCAGAAAGTTGGTTCCTAGTACAATCCAGTGGTGCTGTTAATTTTTCTAGATTTTGTTGTTGGTACAATTTATTGCTGTTTGAAGTCCAGATACTATTTTTGGCCTCCGAGCTCATATCTTTTTACCATGATCTCCAATTTTTACGATTCTTACAGCATTGGAAAGGTATTAAGGATCTCTACACAACCATTCATGTACTTTTTCCAAATTTAGTCCTATGTATTCTTTATTTAGTTTGTTAGTTTTATGGCTTCTGTTTGATATTCTGGACATTTTGGCACTTGGAGAAGTTCTGTATGTTTTGTTGGGCTTCTTTTATTAACATTAATACATATTCAAATTGTTGATCTCTGATCTGATTTATTTGAGGAGATATCCTAGGTTTTGTTGTTCACCCTTTTGTGGTTACATTGGGTAAGGATAATTATGAGTCTTGGCAAAAGGGCATCTTGACACATCTCAGGTGGCTTAATCTTTTGCCTTATCTTTATGGACTCATACCTGAACCAAATACACCTAGGAGGAAATCTGCATGGGGAAATTATATTGATCATATCGTAGGATTGATTGGATCTAGTGTTGATTATAACACTATGTGTTATATCTCACATATTGAGTGCCCATGCACTCTTTGGACTAGCATTTGGGAGATCTATGGAGACCCTCATATCTCTCCATTCCTAGATGATCTTGCTATGGATTGTCACATACCCCTTGATGATACAGATTGCATACCTTTTGATGATGATATAGTTGAGGAGCTTGCATATTTGACAGGTCTTGCTAGTTCAGATAACATGGAGACTTCACTTGCTTCTCCTTCTCTTCTTATTGAGATCACATCTGTATTACCTATTGCTACTTCAAATTCTTTGTAGCAAGACATTATCAGTCTTCCAGAGATAGCTTGTTGGGATGCATATCTACCAAATATATCATTATTGTTTGTAGAGTCCCACCTTACAAATTTGGAGGACCACATTGAGGACATTTGTCTTCTCTTTGATGATAGCTTTGATGGAGTTGCATCACCATCATCTGCTTCAGAGATTGTTCTTCATCCTCATATTCAATCATAGTTTTGTAGTGGATTGGAGACATTTGAGCAGTTTTCAAGAGCATCATTGTTGTCTTTGGATCATGTATAGAGTTCAAAGGAATTTATCCTTCTTCCTGTATATTCCTATCTAGAATGGGAAGACATTATGCACACATCTACATTTCTGTTTCTTCCTAAGGGAAGGAATGTTGTTTGACGTTCATGGGTCTTCATCTTTATTCTATGTCGAGCATCTTCCAGCAATACAGGAGTCATCTTAAGGAGCGGCTGCATGGTTTCTCTTCTCATCTATATTTTGGGAGGGAGCATTTCCTCACATGGGGTTTCATCCTTCTCACTTCTAGGAGGGTCATCAAACCTTCTCTCTTCTTCCTCTCTTATGGGGGGCATTCATGATTGTACTTTTGTGATGGATTCAGTTCTTGGGGTGTCTTAGTGTTAGTCCTTCTTCCATCACATGTTCATGTTCTTATATTTTCTCTCTTTTGGAGAGGAGTTTTCTCCCACTGGTTTTTTCTCTGTTTTCTCCACTTTTATGAGAGATTATTTTTGTATATGGGTACCTAACATGGCCTTGTAACTGGGACCCATCATTCTTGCATTAGTTACATATTTTTCATTTCTCACTAAGTTGCACTTATGGGGGGTGTTGGTGTAATTAATATTTAATTACACTTTATTAAGTTTACTTAGGGCTAATTTTAGTATTAGGTTATTCTTAAGTCATATTAGGGTGTTCTCTAACTTGCAAATATAAAAGAAAGTTCTCACATGTAATTCATTAATCCATTTCATTAATTCATCCTTATTGTGCAAATTATTCCTCTTTACTTTTTTTCTCTTATGGAAGGTAAATCTTAGGTTTTGTAGCTGATCCTGGCATTTCGAGTTAATCATCAACTCCAACACTACTTCCACCTTCAAACTCACTATCTCAAGGTCTTGGCACAAACTACCTCATTGTTTGATGATCTTCTTACACACTTGGGATACACTTTCTCTTATACCACCTAATGAGGGTGTACTCCACCCAACACACTAATAATATCAAATTATAAGCTTCAAACTGGTGATAACATGAACTCATGGGGAAAACCTTTTTAGGAGAAAAATCCCACACTTCAAAAGAAGCTCAATATATTATTCAAAAATCTCAACAAGATTAAAATATACTTACAGAACAAGCTTTCACAAGAGTATCACCAACAAGAAATCTGGGGGCAACTCAACATCTATAATACCCTCACAAACAACCTCCATCTCAAGCACCTGATATATAGGAGATACAATATAAGAAACCGTCAATGGTAATTACAAAACCATGAGCTAAAACCACCCAAAAGTGGTATGCAAATTATCTCCAACCAAAGATGCCCTATGATGTGTCAAAATAGACATAAACACATGTAACATCCCCTTATAGCTCTTTTTCTGTGTCCAACACATTTTTACTTTTTTCCAAATATAGGAGACACAACATTTGGAGGCCATAACTTTTGATCTGAGAGGTCGATTGACGAACTGCTTGATGTGTTGGAAAACTCATGAAGAGATCTATGTAGCTACAACCTTTTTTTTCTAGTTGCAACAACTTTTGGGAAAAAATAGCCTCTAAGTGCCTCAAAATTAACTTCAAAACTTTTCCAAGTATTTAAAAAAGTGGAAACTTTAATATCTTGACATCCAGGCATGACCTTGGAGTAAACTCACCCAAAATGTTTTTTTGGAACTTTCATAGTTTTGGGGAAATTTTTGAGCTCATACGTACTCAAATGAAAACTTACTAAAAATAGAAACCCTACTATTTTTAGCCTTACTAGAAACTTTGCATGTTCTCAATCATTCTCCAAAACCAAAATGGAAGGAAATAAAACAAAAATCTTTTTTTTTTGGGTGATGCAAGATTGCTCTTACATCACAATATCCTCATTATAAGGTCTTATACCACCACCTAAATGCCTTTCTCTATAAAATCTACCACATCTTTCTCTCGATCTATTTTTCCTTCTTATATATATTTTATTTATCTTATCATTTGGTTTCAATGTGAATTGGCATGCATCTTCAATTTTCTAGATTCTAACCATTCTCAAATTTTCTTGGATCACTCCTCTTAATCAATTATATTTCTTTCCACCTTTTCTTGATCATTTTCACTATGTCTAGCTGTAATTGTCATTTTATAGAATTCTTCTATCTAATCTTTCACTTTCTTTCCTTTCTATTTCAAAATTTATGATCTTTTCAATAATTCTTATTAATAATCTACAACTATAAACTTAATTTTCAACTACAAAATCATCTTATCCCATATCTCTATATTTTCTGTACTTCTCTTATTTCTGTATAATTGTACGTATTTCCACCATATTGCATGCATCACATCCTTTCAATTTTATCTTAGAAAATCTCTCTAAGGATCTAAATTTTTCTCATACTCAAAATATTCATCCAGTTCATTTATCCAATCAATCAATTCTTCCAAATTAAGACTACTATAATAAACAGTAGCAATAACTCCACATCTCTTACTAATTTCTTAAATAGCTTTCAACATCATTACCTAATTTATATCTTATTCTTCTTCCATAATAAATTTGGTAGTTGGTGCATTCTTTTGCACTCTTATTCTTCTTTAAATTTCTTCACCATCACTAGATCATTATATCTAGGATTATGACATAATCTTCTATACTTTTTAATACTATCTAATTGGATCTAAAAATTTCTCATCTCAAACATTTTTTTATCCTTCCAACAATATTGTGACACCTTGGACTCTACCCACTCCTCATGGAGCTATCAAAACATTCAAATTTGATTCAAAATACCTTAGTTTTAGTGGTTTGTTTGCAATATTCCATTCCAAAATACCTCAATTTGATGATCTATTTACAAGTAGAATTCCCTTGATATCTTTTACCTAACACATCATAATGGAAGATATCTTTCAACACTTGATGTACTCTCTCAAGACCCAAATCCTAATACTGACTAATACACTTACACAATCTCCTCCTCCTTTTCCTATAAGATTCAAACTCCCTTAGATGATACTTGATGCCATCAATAGAAATATCCAAACCATGCTTTGATATCACTCGATTCATCATGGATGGATGATCTAGTTAAGGACTATTCAATGACGCAACCAATATAACAAATAATCATCACAAAAACAAATTGACATAGAATACCCATGAAATAATGATATTATTGATTCACTATAGAACTTTTGATCATGATGCAATGGCTTATAATAGCATGAGTCCTCCTATTTCAATATATATTAGGAACAATTAGTGTGCATGTTTTATATTAATTATAATCTTTGAGCTAATATATAACATGATACTCTACAATATAGTATTGAACTCTCTTGAGATAACCCTCTTTCTTGGAGATTAATATAACTTCCCTCTAATTTGAAATGAATGATGTTTATATAGTGAGTGCAATAAAATTTTATGCACTAACCAACTAGGTGATCTACAATGCTCAATACATAATGAAACATGTAGAAGGATCCATCTTGGATGAATGTGGTTAGATGTAAGAATTGGAATTCAATGTTGTACTAACTATGAACCTCCCTAAAACTAATAACCTTGAATATATATTCAAATTTTGGTGCAAATCTTGTTGCGTGGTTTAATGGGTCTTCCTTAAGAAACTTTATAGGTCTATCATCGATAAATAGCCAAATGCCTGTAGATGGCATGACACACTAGAATATGATATTATGAAGTAATGAGTTAAATTTTGATTATATGGGATCAATGTTCTTTGTTACACATTAAGATAATGATGACTTGAACTTTATTTAGAATATTAAAAAATAAAAAAAATACATGAAAGAAAATAGTTTTGAGTGTTGCAATATTGCTCCTAGACCCTATATGCTCTTCCATAAACAATTCTACCATCTAACCACGTGGATCCCAAATTCCATTTCCTCCTTTCTTAGGAGGTAGGTAACATAGATAGCATTAAAAAAAAGCACTCAAATGGAAATAAACAAACACAAACTTGGTCATTATTTTCTTGACACATGAGGAATAACATATAATACCAAAAACAAGGATGGCATGGTAGTCTAAGGCTTGCATGGAGCACTTATCTACCCTAGCACTCAATTACCTATTCCAACATAAGCTAAGCCACCCAACCTTCAAATTAGTTGTTGGGAGGGTTTAGGGTATATGCACAAGCCTATAGTAATCACATATGCATAAGTTTTATCATTTCCCCACTAATTTGAGTACACCCACAAACTAGTTCCGTTCCCAACAATTCCAATTCAAAAATAATCATTTCCAACATTCATAAAAGTGCATAAAACACAACAAAACTTCATTCATAGATTTATTTCAATCTCTTCAGCAAATAATGGAAAACACATGAGATCCCATATTCAAGGCAAACTATTATAGCATACACTTTATCATACCACAAGGATAAATTTAAAATTTAAAGAATTTAAAGGAAAATATCTTCTTTTCAAAGTTAAATCCAAAGGGTAGGAAGAACACATGACACCTAGGAATTGACTCCCCCAAGCTCCCAAGATTCCAAAACTCAAAAGAGTTTTCCCCACAGAATCTTTTTCAAAGGTGTAACGCCCCGCATGACCACCTTAGAGAACAACACATCTACGCTACGCAAAACGGAATATATTTTTTTGAAAATGAATAAAGTATCAAAGTAATGTTAACACATCTAAATACATCATTTGACCTAACGACTAGTCCTCTAAGATGTCATGGGAGCATTACTTGACAAAACAATTAACATAATCTAACACACAACATGAATTAACATCAGATAAATAATCATTAGGATCTAATACATAGTTACAATTTCTTCTCACGAACGAGTACATCAACACATTTTTACTTATCACCTTCTGAACACATACATTATAAATCAACTAATACGCAGACAAGAACATAAATACAAATCACTTACTTCATACCTGATACAAGTTCTGACGGCTGATACACAAGATACAACCTCCTCGCACACGAACAATAGCAAGGAGAAAACCAATGGATAAAAGCTCTTCCACCCGACCATGTGGAACCCTGAGGTCCACCCCCCGAGCTAGGAGTTAACATAAGGTTCCCACTACAACATACAGTCAGGTAGATAGTAGACTATAAGAACAAAACAAGACTTAACTCCAACAATATAAGCCAATATCACAAACAACTTAACAACACTTCCAGAGGCAAGCACATAACGAATGGGGAGAGTACAACTAGGGAATTCTAGACTACAGTAGGGAGGAGTGTCATCACATGGCTTGTCATGGGTTGTCCTCGTAAGCCTTCCTAGGCCCCGACCCCCACCTTGGGTTGTCCTGGCAGCCTCTCCCGACTCCCAGCCCCCATACAATGCTCATGCGGAATCAACATACCTTTCATGAGGACAAGGTAGTTGATCTTGCCATTCCAAGCCTTCTCATCTCATCTCAAGCCTAAACGAGCACTTGAGCCATGAGTGAGGCATCCACTTATCTTTATTTAGTGTGATTAACTACCCAACCCCCTAATTCATTATTTAGGTTATCACTGAGTTATCAAACTCCCACATGGGTTGTCCTGGATGCCACTTTGGGCTCCGGCCCCCATTGAGAGCCACTCCCCTACCTGCAACTAGAAAACCCTACTCAACAAACATAGCAAACATCATCATGACAATGATGATACATGAACCATGTAAGGAATCAACCATCTTGCACACAATTATCCTCATATCAACATGTGTATATAACAATGCAAGGAATTAACCATCTTGCATGTCATCTTAATCACAAGGACAACTAACAAAACATTGTCCATAGCAATACATAAACATTACTCCATTACTGTACTCGATGTCTCCCATTGTCTAACCCAACACAACATCTCAAACAAATAAATACCCATAACATCCATGAAGAACCTTTCTACACATCATGATACATTCAGAATCTTTACACTCTTTCACAACACCAGAACCAATTTCCTTATACACAACAAAAGGTGACATAGCTTCATTGACTCAAGACACTTATCAACATGTTATATGACGTCAATCCACCTTAGCCTCTGGAATAAACCCTTGACAACTTAGACTATTTCATAAACATTCCACTCACATTATACAATTCCAAATCACAATATACTAACCAACTCGTAAATAAACTCATTCACCCATTATTTTATTAACTTTCATCATAACTTTTACAAATTCCAACAATAAGAATCAATATTTGTTTCAATGATGGGGTAAGTGCAAAAAGATGGGGGGCCAAAAAGTGGCCAAAAAATTTTCAAAAAAATTTAAGGCATAATGCGAGCGCGTTATAACGCGCTCGCGTTATGGCTTGGCAATGACAAGCCTTAGGCTCGTCATTGCCAAGCCATAACGCGAGCGCGTTATAACACGAGCGCGTTATAACGCGAGCGCATTATAAAGCGCTCGCATTATAAAGTGCTATATATAAAAAAAAAAAAATCGCTGTCATTTTATTTCAATGTGAGTTTTTCCTCCGCCCACGGCTTAAAACCCTTCAAAAACGCGCTCGCGTTCTACAAAACGCCATTCAACACAAAAGACTTGTCGATTCATCGCCGAAATGCCGCCGCAACGTCGAGCACGCCAAAGGGGTGAGTTATCTTTGTTTTTTTGTTTGAATTTCTTCCTAAATAGGTAGGTTTTTGTTGATTTTTGATGTATATTTTATTAATTGTAGGAAATGTTAATGCACCTCCTCCTCCTCCTCAAAATCCACAAAATCTTGAGGAAGAAATACCTACAGAACAACAACCTCCTCCATTCATTCCTCGACATGCCCCTGGAACACAAGATAATATAATGGGGGAAATTGAAAACAACAAAAAATAAATTGAAGATATAATTGCAAGGTTGAAAGATCCTTCCACTTCAACCTTGCATAGGTCCACGCTTGCCGAATCTCTTGAGTCTATGTTATCAAATGTAAATTCAATTAGCAAGTAAATAACTAGTTGGACCGATAAAAAGAGAGAGTTTAGAGATTACTATGCAGATAAATTGTCATACCAAGATGTCAAAAAATTACAAATTACAAAAGTAGACTTGTGTTCAATTTTCACAAACCCACAAACAAATCAACCTCCACCCATTACATGCAAGAGGTTCCCTATCCATTGGTGCAACAACCAAGCGATAAGGGACAATTTGGAGCAGAGGTGGTGGATGGTTTTTGACCATCCTCCATGCAATAACAATGAGGTCCCACAATACTTTTTGAGGAAACTCTACTCCGAGTTTGTCCTCAATAAAGTGCCAAACTATTTTGATATGCGGGACTTCCAGGGTAGAGGTGGGGGCTCAGCACAGGATAGACCAGGGGCACGTCTTGACCCACAGTGGGTAGTGAGACGAGTAATCAGCAGACCAGCCCACGAGCATGTTTCTATCCCTTCCATTGTGAAGGAGAGTGTTGAGGTCGATACACTGAGGTCAATTAGTGCCTTGACCTAGAGCATCATAGAGCATGCCAATCCTGCAACACAGAGTGGGTTGGGAGATAGTGTGAGGAGTAGGGTCCCACCGCATACTTGCCAGGCTTGCGGGTCAGCCTGTGGTTATGACCCCATGGACAGTCAGGACGCAGGTGCATAGGCTACATCTGCAGCTGAGCAGATGGTGATGACAGATACCCTCCTGAGTGAGACTTTCGGCCTTGATACTCAGGAAAATATTAGCAAGTTTATTGAATTTAATTTATTAAATTTTATTTTGGAAATACAAGATTAACTAATTTAAATTGATGATTTTAATGAAATTTCAGGGTCATAGCGTCGATGCAGTTTTCAGTGGTTCTCCACCTACATTTTTCACTAGATCATCTACTGTCGAGGTATGTAACTAGTAAACAATTATAAATATTACATGTGAATAGCATCGTTATATGAATGGTATTCTAATTTCTAATTTTGGATGTTGAATAGGTTAACACTGTAGATTTCATGGCAACACCTGCCAGCGGTGGTGGACTTCAAAGCTTTACGGAGGTAATAAAATAAATAGTTTAATGAATGAATTGTACTTACTAAATTTTTGTATGTGATTTGTGTGTTTTATTGTGTGTACTTCCATGTTTAGATGAGCGTGTGTGTATGTTAGGAGCCATGATTTGCATCACTATTATAGTTTTCGTAATTGAATAATGTTGTTTTATTTCCAGATGATGCAGGCTGCAGATACACCTCCCCATGTTCATAGGGCAATGGAGCAGGGTGTGGCCTCTGCGATTCATTACTCTATGGCATTGACAGGGGTATGAGGCAGATTAGTAAATTTCAATTTACATTCATTGTTATAGTTGTCTATTTTTGAAAAATCAAAAGATTATTGATTTGAAGTTTAATTTCTATCTGGATGGTTTCTATAGGACATGACATCACCAGAGCCTATTCCTGCTACTGAGGCAAGTGAGGAGACAGATTATATGTTAGCGGTAAGTGATTATTTTGTTAAATGTTTCTTTTTTTATAACATGTAATTTCTATATATTAATATCTATAATTTTTTTGTAACAGGTAAAGGTGCAGGAAGAACTAAATAGGAGGAGTAGCCCTCAGGTTCGTAGTAGACCACCCACATGCATGTCTCCATCCCCTAGAAGATCAAAGGCTGCTCGTGATTTATTCTCTTCACTAGCTAGAGGGGAATGACTTTTTATTGTGTTCCTCTGTTGTATGCCTATATGGCATTTGTGGACATATATTTTGTATTGTACATAGTTGACATTGTATGCCTATATGGCATTCTTGTAAGCCTATATGGCTATTTTGTATATATGTTATACTTATATTGAAAGATATTGATGTATGCGTATATGGATATTTGGTTAATACAAATCTTTTTTATTGATGGCGTCCATACTTGCATTATAAATCCACTTTTGAATGGATATTTGTAGATGGCTACTTCAAATATTTAAAGTTTGATTGTATTACATAGGATGTTTGCATTTTCTTTGATAGGCTTGATAGGCCATGGATTACATGATGGTGTTTGATGGAAAAGTATGGTACTAGAAGACTCTAGTTCATTCTTAATAGGCTTGTGATTGATAATATCTTTGCATGATTGCACTTGATCTTGGATCATGGGCATGTTGTTAGGATTTTGATTGCATTGTGATGTTTGATGGATAGGCATGGTGTAAGTGTAAGATACCCAACTAGTTCTACGAAAAATTTTCCTTACTTAAACACTTTTACTTGCTAACAATTCATCAACTACTTCAATAACATAAAGATATACATCAAGATAACTATTTGAATGAAACAACATTAGAGTTGGGTACTTTTCTTGTTACTTGATTCAATCAACTTGCAATGTCTTATTACATGGAAAATGCTTCAAATAGCATGAAGTACAACTCATTCAATGGAAATACAAGGATAGGCCTTGAAGCCTTGATGTTACAATGTCTTCCTTACTTGAGCAACATTTGAAGATTTGGAATGTTCAACTCATCACCTCACAAGGTAGGCGCATATTTGAAGGATTTATAGGTTTTTCTGACTTGGGCGCCAATTTGAGGTGACCTCCTCCTAAAGTTGCGCCTTGTCAACATTAGGCGCCAATTAGAGTTTATGGATGCTCTGGATTGTTTCCAAGAGTAGGCGCCAAAACATCATCATTATGAAAGTGTTTTAAATGCTAGGTGCCCAAATGAGCCCTCTGGAGTCTAGGCGCTCCTTTCATGCATTCTATGTTCTAGGCGCCAATTGAAAGGAGTGGAGAACAGGGCAAGCGCCATCCAAACTAGGTGTTTCCTTGAGGTGACAAGGACTTAGAAAGTGCGCCTAAGGTGAGCGCCTTGAGTGAAAAGGTCTAACAAACATCTTTGAACCCCCTTTCAAGGTTAGGCACATTCTGGAGGTGGAAACAAGTAGAAGGTGTGCCTTAGCTTCCTTTGTCAATTCTTGCAAGTCTTTGTTGATTAGGAAGGTGGAATGCTTCATTGTAGAATGAGCGCCTATCTTCTAATGTCCAAACTACTTCTTCTGGCTCACTCTGTGGCTAGGTCCCAGAGCTAAACTGTTCACACAAGGGAGTGCGCCTAGACTCACTTGATGTTTTCTTACTACTTCAACCCTTGGAAGATGTTCCAAGGTGTTCCCTTTTACAAGCACCTGACCTCCCAAGTTCCTTCATGTGCTATTCCTTGAAGGTGCCAAAACTGAGCTCTAGTGCCATGGGATTGTGCCTAACATCTTTGAAGAGTTTCTAAGCCTTTTGCAAGTTGATATCCCAAACTCATCTTCTAGGCGCAACAGGAGCTTTCCAAAGGAGTTTCCAAGTTTTAGACGCCAAGCGAGGTCATGGGTGAATGGAACTGCGCCTTAGGAGATGACTGGATCCTAAGCGTCAGTCTGGAGTTACAGTGGAATTGATATGCGCCTCAACTAGCTTAGGCACCCATTTGAAGTGATTCCTTTAACACTTCTCTGTCAATCTCAACTGCAAGGATGATCTCCTAATCCAATTTTGATCCTCTGGAGATGCAAACAGCTTTACATTTCACTAGGCGCCATCAATGATGATCATCAACCAAAGCACATTTCAAAGGTGAGATAGGCAAGTGAGGCTCCAAACTAGTCCTTAAGACTTATCTCCTTCTATCAAGTCAATTTCAACTATGTGAGAGAGTTCTATTCTAGGCGCAAAATGGAAATGTTTCATCAATTGGTGCATCTTACAAAGCTCCCAATTCTAGGCGCCAGAGCCAAAGAGTTTTTCCCAACACATGCACCTAGGCTAGGAATTCACCTAAGAGACATCACTTAGCTTTAAAACTTTCAATCTATAGCCATCTAGGATAGGCGCTCCAATGGAGGATCCTTGAACTCATGCATTGGCGCCTTCTAGTTCTAGGCACCCATTTTGGATGATTCATCCTGATACTAGCGCCCAAAATGACTACACTCTCTTCATCATCCAATTCACTTACAAGACTCAAGTTGGAGACTTAGTTGTCTATCCATGTTCTCCAGAAGATTCATTGTACCTCTATGCACTTAGGCACCCTAGTTGATGTGATTAAAGTGCTTCAAAGCTCCATGATTCTTGGTTAGGTGCACATTTGACATTGAGCAAGCAAGAAAGTGCGCCCTGACTCTAGGAGTCCTGCCTTAGTCAAGTTTAGCATCCAGACTTAACTAATTTCAAGTTTCTAACTTTGTTCCTGCAAAAAACAAAAGTTAAGTTAGTCAAAAACCAATTCATTCCCTCATTATTTCGAATTAGCCTCCGGGAATGAGGAATAGGCTAACTCATTCTTCATTTGATATTCCTCGGAGAACTTGAAGTTACTTGCAAGATATTCGTCGGAGAACTTGAATGGATAGATGCCTTGAAATTTCAACATGACGTTAGTGATGAAGAGTATTGACATGTTGGACTTGATGTGACCTTGCTGAAGGCGCATTTTCTTTCTTAGCATGATCATCCCAAACCAAGGCGCCAACTTGGAAAACCCTGTGAAGGCACCACTATCTAGAATTTCTTCCAAGGTGTTAAAACTTGACATCTTTTCTTCTCTAGGTACTATCTCCTTCAAGGTGCTCCTTAAAATCATTGGAAGTGCTTAGGACTTACCTTAGTCCAAAGTGCCACAATCCATTCCTTGAAGCACAAAGAATTCTCAAAGGCGCCCCTATTTACCTCTAAGCACTCAAATATCATTTAGATTCAAGGCGCACATTTAGCTCCAAAACTCAAATTTCCATCATCAACCCATCAAGGTGCATCATCTTCCCTTTGTATCCCCTTCAAGGTGCAGACATTCACTTCTTCACACTCAAACTCACTCTTTTACGCCAGAATAGGTGTATAACTTCAAATAAGGCACTAATCTTAGGTTTCTAAGTACTTAGTTTGATCTTAAGGCTATCCTTCCTCTAAGCACTCTCTTCAACTCCCTCACTGAAGGCCCTCTGTAAGTTTGGGCGCATTTCATCCCAAGGCACTTCAACATCATCCAAGGCGCAAATTCACTCTCCAAGACAAGGTGCAAAAAACCCTATCCTAAGGTGCTCAAATCTTGCTTCTAGACCTAGGCGCACAAACATGAGATTGTGACTTCAATCATCATTCTTGGTTAAGGCACACAAACTCTCATTCAAGGCACATATCTTTCTCCAACAAGGCACATATATTCCTCCAACAAGGCGCATATTCAATTCTAGGGCGCTCTATCTTGGATTAAATCAGGGTATCTCCTCAACAAGGCTCTCCAAACCATACCAAGGCGCTAAAACACTTAATGCAAGTTCTTCAAGTGCTTATCCAACTTGATTCCTCCAACACAGGGCGCTCAATCTACTTTCTCAAACTTTCAACTCAAATCCTCACCTTATATTCTCCAAGGCAAAAAGGTGCAATTTGATTGAGGGCGCTAAAACTCTTAGGTGCACTTATCTCCCTGAACTTACCTCTCTTCTTCCCTAGGCACCAGAAACACCTCTTTATCTCAACTAGGCACTTATCTTCTCTAGGCGCACATGGTCTTCAAGGTGCACTTCATTCATCAAGGCACCTATCTCTAACAATCTCAACACTCAAAGGGACTCAAAACTCATCTGGACACCATCACTTCCCTAAAGGCACAAAATTGGTGTAGATACATTCCATTTATTAAGGATCATTCTGGCGCCCAAATCTTGTCAAAGCAAAGGATCAATAGGTTCTCTCTAAGGCGCACTCCAGGGTTTGATCTTGCAAGACTTCTCACGTCAAAATTTTGACCAAGACACTCAAGGCACTAGTCTTTATCATCTAACCCTACAGTGCACTTACTCATTATGATATACTCCTCAACTTTGTATTCAACCTTGCCCAAGGCGCATATTCACTATAAGGCATTCTCACTTTGTCAAGGCTCAGAGGGCTTCAACTTGCTAAAGGGTAGAGGTCTAGGTGCATATCTGACTTGAAGCTCAAGGCACTCCAACCCTCTTGCTCTGGAATTCCTTCTAGGCACTAAGTGACTTCTCCAATTCCTTGAAAACATTTGAAGTGTTTTACCTTCTCAAGGTGCTCCTTCGAACTTGACTCCAAGGTGTTATAATCTCAAAGGTGCTGACATCATCTCAACCAAAGGCGCTCAATGATTCATCCCATATCTAGGCGCTAAAACACTTAATCAACCAAGTCATTCAAGGCGCCATTCAGTAAAATCATCTTCCATGATATTCCTATCAAGGCGCATATCACTTCTCTCATGGGCTTTAGGCACTCAGTTGAGTGTTTCAATACTACTTAGGTGCCAAATTTATTCTAATGCACCAAACACAAAGAGCTTTCAAACACTGGGTGCTCACAAAGAGTCTTCCAACCTTGGATGCTAAATTAGGTCTTTGCAACTATCCAAGGTGCATATCTTTGTTTGAACAACTTATGGTGCCAAGACAACTTCTCATTAGGGCGCTCAAAACACTTGTGTTTACATTTGAAGTGCTTTACCTTCTTAAGGTGCTCCAGACTAACCTGACTCCAAGGTGCTCCATCATCATCCTTAAGGCGCTAATAACATCATCCAACTCCTTAAGGCACTTCACTGTCAAAGTTTGAAGGCGCTCTACCTAGACCTTTCCCCTAGGTGCCAGAACTCCTAAGCGCTCACTAGATAACTCTCTTCTTCAAGGCACAAATCTTCCTATACTATGATTGCCTCTAAAACGCTGATTAACGTGATGTGAGGGTGCAAAGGCTACTCCAATCCTTAGTGAGCACCTAGTTTAAACAAGGAGAAATAAAGCATTCAAAACTATCCAAACAATCATCCCCTTCCTAATGTCTTCACTGCTCTGGAAAACCTTGGCCAAAATGACACATAACAACTCCTATGAGCACCCTTATGCCCTAGGATCATCTAGTTTGTGCGTCTTGTAATGAGGAGTTCATGTAAGTTTGGAATGAGCACCTTGAATAAGTGTAAACTAGCCTAGAGAAGGGTATGTGCGCCTTGAGCGCCTTGAGCATTCAAGAGATAACTGTGCGCCTAGAACAATATGAGCGCTCATGATGATGATTAATGCCCTGATGAGACTATGAGTGCCTTGTTCAGGAGATACCTTGTTTGATCATAAAATGCGCCTTGAGTCTTGAAGGTTTTGAGCACCTAGGTGATTTGGATGTTGGGATGTTGGTATGCGCCCAAGATTGAGGTAAGTGAGCGCTTGTAATGGAGAAGAGCAATGAGATGGAATGTCTTGTAGAGATTGGCGCCCAGAGACCCATTTTTGTGCCTTTGATGATGACCATTTTTGCATAAGAGTTTAGCACCTTAGAGTTGTAAACTTTCTCTTTGGGTGCCCCTGAGTGAATGTTGGTGCCTTGGACAACTAAATATGCCTTTGATGGAGTGGAGCCCAGAAGGGGAGTAGGAGGAAACCCAATCTTCAAGATTCATCAAGTTTCAAAGTTTAGGTCAAAGGTTATCCACTTTATCCAAGGAAGGTGTTATCATCTACACTCTGAGAAGGTAATGTCAAAGGCCATCATGAAGGATCACTTCATCAACTTCAAGTCCTTTCACCTAGCAAGTCCAAGAGAGATTTCTACTCTGATTCATGAAGTAAGCTTATATCATCCTTATCTACTCTGCAAGAAGAAGAAACATTACAAAGTCAATCAAATGAGTTACAAGTACCATACATCCAATTGCAAGGAGTGAACCACCTTAAGGAAAAATAGTTCTCTTGAAGTTACTTGAAATGTCAAAAGGTTTAGCGCCTCTAAGTAAGGTCAGAGGTGAGGTTAGAGGTGAAATGTGCCTTTGGACCATTCTGGCACCTTGGATGAAGAACCTATATCTTGAGCCCAAGAGGTAAAATTTGCACCTTAGTGGATTTGGAGAGTTACAGAGATTAGAGAAAAGTACCTTGAAGACAGAGTTGTTCAAGGCGCATGTGTGATTTGGTCAAAAACAGGCGCCTAGAGTGAATAGGCTTTCATCCTGACTTAATACACTGCCTCCTTCTGACGATTTTTGGGGCAGCAGAAAACCTTTCACCACGGGCAAATGCCTCAGAGCTATAAAAAATCGAGACAGGTTATTGTAGAGGCACTCTACGTGATCCCATTGCCTTAGACGGAATGTTTTTAAGTGACACGGTTTTCGAGTAACATCTCATCAAAGATTGCTGCCTTTTTGCACTTTGGACTCTTCAGGGATATCGTCGGTACAATGTAGCTCCGACTATTTCGACATGTTTGGGTGAAAAATAGGACCATTCCTAGCATAAATGTACCCATTCGGACGCGTTGGAATAGTCAGTTTGGTCACATTAGGAGCAGGATGAAAGTTACACCCCTTTGCAACTTTACACTGCCTCCTTCTGACGATTTTTGGGGCAACAGAAACCCTTTCACCACGGGCAAATGCCTTAGAGCTATAAAAAACTGAGAGAGGTTATTGTAGAGGTACTCTACGTGATCACGTTGCCTTAGACAGAATGTTTCTAAGTGATACAATTTTCAAGTAACATCTCGTCAAAGATTGCTGCCTTTTTGCACTTTGGACTCTTCAGGGATATCGTCGGTACAATGTAGCTCCGACTGTTTCGACATGTTTGGGTGAGAAATAGGACCATGCCTAGCATAAATGTACCCATTTGGACGTGTTAGAACAGTCAGTTTGGTCGCATCAGGAGCAGAACGAAAGTTACACCCCTTTGCAACTTTACACTGCCTCCTTCTGACGATTTTTGGGGCAACAGAAAACCTTTCACGATGGGCAAATGCTTAAGAGCTATAAAAAACTGAGAGAGGTTATTGTAGAGGCACTCTACATGATCACGTTGCCTCAGACGGAATGTTTCTAAGTGACACGATTTTTGAGTAACATCTCGTCAAAGATTGCTGCCTTTTTGCACTTTGGACTCTTCAGGGATATCGTCGGTACAATGTAGCTCTGACTATTTCGACATGTTTAGGTGAGAAATAGGACCATGCCTAGCATAAATGTACCCATTTAGACACGTTGGAACAGTCAGTTTGGTCGCATCAGGAGCAGGATGAAAGTTACACCCCTTTGCAACTTTACACTGCCTCCTTCTGACGATTTTTGGGGCAACAGAAAACCTTTCACCATGGGAAAATGCCTCAGAGCTATAAAAAACTGAGAGAGGTTATTGTAGAGACACTCTACATGATCATGTTGCCTTAGATGGAATGTTTCTAAGTGACATGATTTCCGAGTAACATCTCGTCAAAGATTGCTACCTTTTTGCACTTTGGACTCTTCAGGGATATCGTCCGTACAATGTAGCTCTGACTATTTCGACATGTTTGGGTGAGAAATAGGACCGTGCCTAGCATAAATGTACCCATTCAGACGCGTTGGAATAGTCAGTTTGGTCGCATCAGAAGCAGGACGAAAGTTACACCCCTTTGCAACTTTACACTGCCTCCTTTTGACGATTTTTGGGGCAACAAAAAACCTTTCACCACGGGTAAATGCCTAAGAGCTATAAAAAACTGAGAGAGGTTATTGTAGAGGCACTCTACGTGATCACATTGCCTTAGACAGAATATTTCTAAGTGACACAGTTTTCAAGTAACATCTCGTCAAAAGTTGCTACCTTTTTGCACTTTGGACTCTTCAGGGATATCGTCGGTACAATGTAGCTCTGACTGTTTTGACATGTTTGGGTGAGAAATAGGACCATGCCTAGCATAAATGTACCCATTTGGACGTGTTGGAATAGTCAGTTTGGTCACATCAGGAGCAGGACGAAAGTTACACCACTTTGCAACTTTACACTGCCTCCTTCTGACGATTTTTGGGGCAACAGAAAACCTTTCACCACGGGCAAATGCCTTAGAACTATAAAAAACTGAGAGAGGTTATTGTAGAGGCACTCTATGTGATCACGTTGCCTTAGATAGAATGTTTCTAAGTGACATGATTTCTGAGTAACATCTCGTCAAATATTGCTACCTTTTTGCACTTTGGACTCTTCAGGGATATCGTTGGTACAATGTAGCTCTGACTGTTTCGACATGTTTGGGTGAGAAATAGGACCATGCCTAGCATAAATGTACCCATTCGGACGCGTTGGAATAGTCAGTTTGGTCGCATCAGGAGCAGGACAAAAGTTACACCCCTTTGCAACTTTACACTGCCTCCTTCTGATAATTTTTGGGGCAGCAGAAAACCTTTCACCACGGGTAAATGCCTCAGAGCTATAAAAAACTGAGAGAGGTTATTGTAGAGGCACTCTACATGATAGCGTTGCCTTAGATGGAATGTTTCTAAGTGACACGGTTTTCGAGTAACATCTCGTCAAAGATTGCAGCCTTTTTGCACTTTGGACTCTTCAGGGATATCGTTGGTACAATGTAGCTCAGACTGTTTTGACATGTTTGGGTGAAAAACAGGACCATGCCTAGCGTAAATGTACCCATCTGAATGCGTTGGAACAGTCAGTTTGGTCACATCACGAGCAGGACACTAAAAATGCAAAAGTTGCTTTGTGCAACTTGACAACATTGACACTTTTTTGCAACATGACTCAAAGACTCAAACTGACCCCAAATGACTCAAAGTGACTTAAAATCACCTTGATTATAGAGGTTGAGGCGCTCCTTATCATTCATTCATTATGAGCGCCTTGGGAGAATGGTATATAGGTCATCATCATGATTGGGCGCCCTGGATCCAGAGTGTTGGAGAGATCATCAAATGGTGTCTAGTAGGGTGAGTTATGAGTTTGGTCGCATCAGGAGCAGGACACCAAAAATGTATAACATGATGATGTAAAAATGTGTACATATGTGTAAAAATACAAGAGGAAATAAAAAAAGACAAACCTTACAAATTAACGTGCATACTTACAACTCAATGTAACATAACTTTACAAAATCAATGTGAATACTTACAAATTAATCCAATGAACCATCTGGATCTGCTCTACTCTTTATTGTGTCAAGTATTGCTTCATGGTCAGACTCACACACCTTCCACAATATTTTGTTCAAAGGTCTACCCCGATACTTTATCAAATGAACATTGGATGCCACGACAAGGTTCAAGTAATGAAGAATCTTTCGATGCATGTCAAAGTCCTGAAATAGCCAAATATTAACACTCTTATGTGGGTACCTTCTAAGCCATGTTCCAGTAATAACCACTGATCCTGTAGGGTATTCGATGTTTTCTCCATCTGTAACAGGGGCCTCCAATTTCTTTTTGGCCTCAACATAACGACATAAGTAATAATCTATTCCCTCTTCATTATCTTCATCTGCAATAACTGCATATATGTGTCCTACATTGATATGTGTAGCAAACTAGATGAAATTAGATGCATATACGTGCCCTATATTACCTGGTTGAACTAAATCTGATATGTCGTCAAAGTCAGCTGACGATTCCATCTGTGTTAGTTCTAGTGCCGTCGGGGGTCGATACGTGTCAAGTGGGCTAAGATAACTTAACTGCCATTCGTCAACCCACTTCTTTGACTCGCACTCATCCCAGACTTGAATTGTACAGGAAGAACAAAAGCATGGCATCTTTCATGTATGGATACTCCATGAACCTGCAATTGAGCTTCTAAAAGAGTGCATCTCATTTGATCCTGTCAGTGTACAATAATCCTCATATGGTGCAATGTTAGTATCATCTATCAACCAAAAAAATCTACGAACTAAAGACTTACCTTCATTACCTGGACCCATGGAAGCATTACACCACTCGACAATCGATTTTGCATCTGTCAACTTTGCATTATCTTTATACTTTAACTCTTCTCGTGCTATGGCTCTTTTGATACATGCTCCTGCACCATCATGCTCCCCCTTTCCATGCCTGGCCTCACAAAAGTTCCACATATGTTGAATACCTGTAAAATTATGCCTCCTACTCAGCCAATAGAAATTCTGCAAGTTCTTGAATTGTGATGTACAATTATCCGACCATATGATATGCTGACTGAACGATATGCCCCTTCTAGCCAAATCATTGTAGAACACCTGAAAGCAACCTTGCACGAACTCCGTAGAATGCATGCGATCATCACTAATATAGAAATTATACTCCCTTATGATCTTTCTGTCATCCTCTGTACTATCATTCGCATGAATGAATGCGATGTGCACAAATATAGAAACCTGTGTGGAGTTGTAATATTGTGATTGCACCTCACGCTGTGGCTGTAGACTGTAGTTCTCTGCAAAGTCGACGACTGAAACAATGCTACCAACCAGAAATGTGTCCTTGCATAACTTGAATTGCAAGTCCAACCATCGAGCTCTATGGGCATGTCTTGCATACTCATACACTATGCTGTCACGAAATATAGGCATAAACTGATACACTGGAATCTTTTCAATAACTAATTCACACCTCTTTGCTTCTTTACCATCTTTTGTATTGTATGCCACTATTTTATTCTTGCCAAACTCTACTAGTTCATTTCCAACCGCATGTGTTATTTCCATATGTTCGCATATTAGCAAATGTTGCAAGCCACCGCAACGATGACATGTGCCATCCAAGCATAATTTCTTGTAGAATATTTGACCTTCCTCTCTTTCACATAAAATTCTTGATATGAAGTCTCTTGAAGATGTTGGTGGGGCACATATGGCACAACCCTGCAAATTATTGTTAGTATGCATATCTAAACATATAGACCTATAAGCATCAAAATGGTTAGAAAATTCAATATGTAATCTACAACAACAAGTAGTGTGTGTGTGATTTATCTTAACATAGAAAGGTTTTAGCATTTCAAAATATCTTTGACAAATTTTAATTTGAGGATACTTCTCTAGAAATTTACCATAAAATTGTGTTTGAGTCTCATCCAAAAAATGCTTTGGATGTGGCTCGCGGTTCTGACTACCAATTCTCCTTCTTACCACATCCCTTTGATTCAGAGATACCCTTGTGTAATTCTTCCAAAAGTCTTCAATTAGTGATCTCAATGCTTCAACAATTGGTTTATCTTTTCGTGGTAGTCTCCCCGAGAATGCCCATAATTCATTGGCATTAGTGTCCTCAATTCTTTGGTGTCTTCCAAATGCTCTTGATAAAGTTTTCCTATTAATTCTCAATTCTTGACTTGTCTTTCTAATGAGACGAGCTTTCCTCGTTTGACTACTTACTATAGTCGATGTAATCACACGCCGTGTTGCATTACTATCTTTTGTGCGTGAGGTGTTACCCACACTCTCATACGCACTCATTAGATTCTTGACAATAGATTTTTCACTTGAAGCCTCTGATGTTCTCAACCCAAGAATCTTCATGATAGACCTATACTTTATACTTCGCATCATTTCAACGAATAGTTGACATCTTACAGTCTCATTTAACTTTTCAAAGAACAATCTCCAAATCTTATTAGCATATCTTCTACAAGTGTGTTTTGGAATCTTACCTTCCATTGGCTGCAAAATATTCTCATCAATATCAATCAAATACTTTGGCTTTCTATGCAAAATTTTAGGTGGTGTCAAGTTAGGTAAATTCGTCTCAACATTAGGAATTTCATCAATATTTAAATGAGATGGGTTAGATGGCATACCTTTGATCGAAGATGGAATAGATGGCATACCTTGAGGTTGAGGTGGGAATGTTGGCGTACCTCCTTCATCACATGTGAGTGATGATGTACTCTCAACTTGAGATGTGGTAGATGGTGTCCCTACATGTTGACTTGCGGTAAAGGATGTGTCTCCAACTATGGTATTCAAATCTCTCGTACCACGAAGTTTTTGCATTCATTCTCTTTGTGCCGCCAATACCATATCTCTTTGTGATGGTTGTGGTTCCTCTTCAATTGGTATGTCTTCATTTATCATGTCCAATTTCCTCTTCTCACGAAGTTCCCTCATAGCCATTGCTTTCTTTGCATTCTTAGCTTCTATCTCTTCCTACGTTGGTTTAATTCTTGATCGTTTCCTCGGCATGACGGAAAATTTGTCTGTAGCATGATAAAGAGACCAATATTAGTTCCTAAGAAATGAATACATGATAATAGTGGGATTGTATTTTTTTATGTTGTAAGGATTTATTCTTGTATAGTTTGACATCATGGTATGAACTAAGGTTTGTTTATTACACATAATTATTAAAGAGCCCAAGTGTAGAAAATATACATGGCATCATGTGAGATTGTAGGTTGCTTTCTCGATTGGGAATGTGTCTATTTTAAACATGTATGATAAAGCATGATAAAGTAATTCAATCCGAAATAAGGAAAATGTAAAGAACATGCATGTAAAGACTTGACATACCTAAAAAATGAAGATTTGAATGGAGAGAGTACCCAATTATGTAGTGTTTTTATCTTCTTGCATCAAACTCCTCAACAATTTGAGTTTTTCACCACTTGCTTCCTTTTCAATGTTAAATTCTTAAAATTGAATCACAATTAACATTGCAATACTACAAAAATTGAAACTTCAATAGATATATATCAAACTTGGTTTGAAAACTATGTTATTTCCTCCTTCTCAAGTTGGCAAAGTAGAAAAGGTGGTGGAAAGATCATGCAAAGGTGGTACAATGTGTCAAATGTGCATGTGAACTTCCCAATAGCATGAAAGCACTTCTTTTTTGTCAGAGCACACGCAGAATCAGTAAGAAAACAGAGCATGTGGGCCTGGATCACGGGGGTAACCACTTTTTTACCGTTTTAGTAGAAATACAAAACGCGAGCGCGTTATAACACGAGCGCGTTATAACACGAGCGCGTTATAACACGTTCGCGCTATAACGCGCTCACGTTTTGTCCTGCTATAAATCCCTAATCCCTAAACCCTCAACTCTAATCCCTTGACCCTCAACCCTCAATGTCAAATCCTAATCCCTCAACCCTATCCCTAAACCCTCAACCCTCAATGTCAAATCCTAATCCCTCAACGTCAAATCCTAATCCGTCAACCCTCCAACCCTATCCCTAATCCTTACAACCCTCAACCCTTAACTCTGATCCATCAACCCTCAACACTATACCTTAAAACCTAATCCCTTCAACCTCAACCCTATCCCTAAACCCTTGACCCTCGAACCTCAGCCCTCGACGTCAAACCCTAATCCCTCAACCCTTAACTCCGATCCCTCATCTCTCAACCCTAATCCTAAACCCTCAACCCTCCACATCAAACCCTAATCCCTCAACCCTCAACCCTAATCTATCATCCGTCATGCCTCAACTCTAATCCCTCATTCCTAAACCCTAAATGCTATCCCTATTCCTAGAACCTCAACAGGCTCGATACTATACCTTAAACCCTAATCCCTCTACCATCGACACTCTTATTTAACCCTAATCCCTTGACCATTAACCCTATCCCTCAACCTCAACCCTCAACCCTCAACCCTCAACTCTCAACATTAAACCCTAATTCATCAACCCTAAACCCTAATCCCTCAAACCTAAACCCTATCCCTAAACCATCAACCCTCAACACTATACCTTAAACCCTAATCCCTCAACCCTCAACCCTAAACCTTATCCCTAAACCCTAATCCCTCAACCCTCAACCCTAATCCCTCATCCCTCAACTCTAATCCCTCATCCCTAAACCCTAAATGCTATCCCTATTCCTAAACCCTCAACAGACTTGATACTATACCTTAAACTCTAATCACTTATCCCTAAACCCTCCAACCCTATCCCTAATCCTTATACCCTCCACACTCTACTTTAACCCTAATTCCTCGACCCTCAACCCTATCCCTAAACCCTTGACCCTCGAACCTTAACCCTCAACCCTCAACATCAAACCCTATTCCCTCAACCCTTAACTCTGATCCCTCGACCTTCAACCCTAATCCTAAACCCTAAACCCTCAACGCCAAATTCTAATCCCTCAACCCTTCACTCTAATCCCTCAACCCTAAACCCTATCCCTAAACCCTCAACACTATACCTTAAACCCTAATCCCTCAACCCTAACCCTAAACCTTGTCCCTCAACCCTCAACCCTAATATGTCATCCGTCATCCCTCAACTCTAATCCCTCATTCCTAAACCCTAAACGCTATCCCTATTCCTAGACCCTCAACAGGCTCGATACTATACCTTAAACCCTAATCCCTCTACCATCGACACTCTTATTTAACCCTAATCCCTTGACCATTAACCCTATCCCTCAACCTCAACCCTCAACCCTCAACCCTCAACTCTCAACATTAAACCCTAATTCATCAACCCTAAACCCTAATCCCTCAAACCTAAACCCTATCCCTAAACCATCAACCATCAACACTATACCTTAAACCCTAATCCCTCAACCCTCAACCCTAAACCTTATCCATAAACCCTAATCCCTCAACCCTCAACCCTAATCCCTCATCCCTCAACTCTAATCCCTCATCCCTAAACCCTAAATGCTATCCCTATTCCTAAACCCTCAACAGACTCGATACTATACCTTAAACTCTAATCCCTTATCCCTAAACCCTCCAACCCTATTCCTAATCCTTATACCCTCCACACTCTACTGTAATCCTAATTCCTCGACCCTCAACCCTATCCCTAAACCCTTGACCCTCGAACCTCAACCCCCAACCCTCAACATCAAACCCTAATCCCTCAACCCTTAACTCTAATCCCTCAACCTTCAACCCTGATCCTAAACCCTAAACCCTCAACGCCAAATTCTAATCCCTCAACCCTTCACTCTAATCCCTTAACCCTAAACCCTATCCCTAAACCCTCAACACTATACCTTAAACCCTAATCCCTCAACCCTCAACCCTAATCTGTCATCCGTCATCCCTAAACTCTAATCCCTCATTCCTAAACCCTAAACGCTATCCCTATTCCTAGGCCCTCAACAGGATCGATACTATACCTTAAACCCTAATCCCTCTACCATCGACACTCTTATTTAACCCTAATCCCTTGACCATTAACCCTATCCCTCAACCTCAACCCTCAACCCTCAACCCTCAACTCTCAACATTAAACCCTAATTCATCAACCCTAAACCCTAATCCCTCAAACCTAAACCCTATCCCTAAACCATCAACCCTCAACACTATACCTTAAACCCTAATCCCTCAACCCTCAACCCTAAACCTTATCCCTAAACCCTAATCCCTCAACCCTCAACTCTAATCCCTCATCCCTAAACCCTAAATGCTATCCCTATTCCTAAACCCTCAACAGACTCGATACTATACCTTAAACTCTAATCCCTTATCCCTAAACCCTCCAACCCTATCCCTAATCCTTACACCCTCCACACTCTACTTTAACCCTAATCCCTTCAACCTCAACCCTATCCCTAAACCCTTGACCCTCGAACCTCAACCCTCAACCCTCGACATCAAACCCTATTCCCTCAACCCTTAACTCTGATCCCTCATCTCTCAACCCTAACCCTAAACCCAAAAACCTCAACCCTCAATGTCAAATCCTAATCCCTCAACCCTAAACCCTATCCCTAAACCCTCAACACTATACCTTAAACCCTTATCCCTCAGCCCTCAACCCTAAACCTTATCCCTAAACCCTAATCCCTCAACCCTCAACCCTAATCTGTCATCCCCCAACTCTAATCCTTCATCCCTAAACCCTAAATGCTATCCCTATTCCTACACCCTCAACAGAATCGATACTATACCTTAAACCCTAATCCCTTATCCCTAAACCCTCCAACCCTATCCCTAATCCTTATACCCTCCACACTCTACTTTAACCCTAATTCCTCAACCCTCAACCCTATCCCTAAACCCTTGACCCTCGAACCTCAACCCTCAACCCTCAACGTCAAACCCTAATCCCTCAACCCTTAACTCTGATCCCTCGACCCTTAACACTATACCTTAAACCCTAATCCATATCCCTCAACCCTTAACCCTTAAAACTTAAACCCTATCCCTACACCCTCAACACTTGACACTATATCTCAAGCCTTAAACCCTCATCCCTAAAGCCTCAACCCTCAATCCTTAAACCTTCAACCCTAAACCCTATCCCTAATCCCTCTACCCTCGACACTCTAACCCTAACCTCGACATTAAATGCTAATCCGTCAACCCTAAACCCTCAACCCTCAACCCTCAACACTATACCTTAAACCCTAATCCCTCAACCCTCAACCCTAAACCTTATCCCTAAACCCTAATCCCTCAACCCTCAACCCTAATCCATCATCCCTCAACTATAATTCCTCATCCCTAATCCCTAAATGCTATCCCTATTCCTAAACTCTCAACAGACTTGATACTATACCTTAAACCCTAATCCCTTATCCCTAAACCCTCCAACCCTATCCCTAATCCTTGCATCCTCCACACTCTACTTTAACCCTAATTCCTCGACCCTAAACCCTATCCCTAAACCCTTGACCCTTGAACCTCAACCCTCAACCCTTAATGTCAAACCCTAATCCCTCAACCCTTAACTTTGATCCCTCAACCCTCAACCGTAATCTGTCATCCCTCATCCCTAAACCTTAAACGCTATCGCTATTCCTAGACCCTCAACGGGCTCGATACTATACCTTAAACGCTAATCCCTTATCCGTAAACCTTCCAACTCTATCCCTTATGCCTTAACCCTCATGATTAATAGCCTTGAACGTAAAAAAAATTGAGTGGGACATAACGCGAGCGCGTTATAACGCGCTCGCGTTATGTCAAACATGGCAAAAGACAGACTTACGGGAAAAAAATGCAAGGTGAAACATAACGCGAGTGCGTTATAACGCGCTCGCATTATGTCAAACATGGCAAAAGACAGACTTACGGGAAAAAAATGCAAGGCGAAACATAACGCGAGCGCGTTATAACGCGCTCGCGTTATTTCTTGCTTTGGGAATCCCAAGCCTTGGGCTTGGGATTTGCTTTGGATTTCCAACCCAAAGGCTTGGAGTGCCTTATGAACAGTCACAGACGTGTTTTTCTATATTCTTCAAAATTTCACATAATTTCGTTCGTGCTAACCCTCAGATTTGCACGTGTTTCAAGGTTGAACAAATCTAACACATGGGTAATGTTAGGCTTTCTCTTAGCTATTTGACGATGTGATTTTTTTCACATTTTAACAATGTTAAGCCTTTCATCTTTAATTTCTTTTGTTTGTGTGTCCGTTTTTATGCAAAAACCACTGTTTGGTCTTTTTTTCATTGTAAAATAACTATTCATTCAAATTTCAAAAAAATTACATATTTAGAAACTAGACTCCATTCTACAAATATTTAAAAAAAATGATTTTCAATTAGTTTTCAAAATTTATAGGGGTAGCACGGCCAAAATTCTATTTTTTAGGATGTGTCCACTTTAAAAATTAGTAAAAAATCAAATATTCATCAAAAAATTATCAGAAAAATCAAGCATAAACTACATGCTATTAGCTAATTTCTCACCGAAGCGATTTTAAAAATACCAAAAAAAAGTTGACCTTTTGAGGGAGCCACAAAACATGCTATGTTATGTTTTTTTGACAGAAACAACACCAATTTCTGTGGCTCCCTCTTTTGAACCCCTTAATCTATGCCATTTTCAAAACAAAATAGTAGTTTAGAAAGTAGACTCAGAGCACTACGAACATTGTTTTGGTTGCATCTCTAAATTTTGAGTGTAACTATGCTCAATTTCTCATCCAAGGCCAGTATTTCCTGATTTCAGAAAAAAAGTGGCCACTTAAGACCCCTTTTTGGCCCCCCATCTTCTTGCACTTACCCGACATAATTACTAACTTATTCCTAAACCTTGATTATTTGACAATGCTTAATCCATTTCCGTTTCTTTTCTAATATTATATATGTACCTACTCATATTTAGGACAACAAACGTAATTGTATTTATATACATTAGATATATTCCTTAACTTTACCAAACATTATTAATATAACACTAAACAATACAATAACACATTGATATGTGCTCTAATTAACAAATATCGATATAACGATATATATTGACTTGCATATTGAAAATAGAAAATATTAATGATGAAAACAAGTTGTTTCTATTCTAGATTGGAACCTTATAAGTCTACATGGAAATTTTGGGATCTTTAGACTTCCATTCATGCTGTGATTATAGGAACGCCTTGTGGCAAAATAAATGCCAACTAATTGAAAGATATCTATCTGCATACTATACATAATAATTCCAAACATTTATTTCTCAATACTATCAAATCTTAGTTCCTAAAATATTTATATCATCTCACCATTCTCTCATTGCTAAAGTTTGGTATATCCAAATATTCATATTCCTCTAAATATCATTAATTGTATAAAGGATTTTGTTTACTATCATACATACTAGTATTATGTAACTTTAGATAAGCATATAGATACATTCATCATGTTACAAATAAGCATTTCTTTGTTTTCTAACAATTCTAATCAAAGCATAGTGATAATGTTGCATTGCGGGGTTGTATATCTGTTACATAATGTACATGTTTAGTTGGTTGAGAAGAATGATAATTGCAATATTAACAAAAAAACATTTAATGTGCACAGATAGGATTTTATCTGGAACTTGGGCAGCTAAGTGCGCCAGCATACAAAGGCAATTTATTTTAAACTAAATACATTTTAGATTTTACTGTCCACTAAGTGTAGGAATTATAATTCCTTAAGGTATTAATGTGCCAGGTAAATATGGACTCGATGGAGCTACATCTGCTGTGGAGCTTACTCAAGCATCCTCTAGATCAGCGAAGAGACCAATCTAGACTGCTATGGTCTCCCTTGGCCAACCTTCACAGACTCTAGATGAAACGACATAGTTGGAAGCAGCCAAAAAGTTGTAAACTATCTTCCAAATTTTATTATCTATAATATTCCTACCACAACTATTGACATTGGTGCCTAGTATGCAAGGCAGCTTGAGTGATTACTAGATAAAAGAAAATCTATAGGTAAGAGTGATTTAGACAACTTCATATAGTAGAGTTCTAAGTGAAGTATAAAATTTAGCATTGTCTTGGCTTCTGGGTTATGATATTTGTTCCAGCAGTCTGGACATTTGATATACCCATGATTACAATTCATATCAGACAAAGTTTTTTTTTAAAACAACCGTCGTGTCCCTGCCACTGTCGAATTCAAGGAAATGATGTGTTTTTTTAAATGAAACCTCTGAGCTTACAGTGTTGGGGCGTACATGTATAGCTACCCAGCTTAAAAATACTATCGAACCCTAGTTTTTGAGAGAGAGCAGAATTAAACCTTGGATCAGATGATGCTAATTACATTTGTTAAATTATAATGAAAAGCCAATATAATGCACATCTGGTGTTATACATTCAGTTTTCTTTTGAGATGTTTTCTGATGGTCAACATCAGGTTATTAATGACAAATGCTGCACCATTTCTGGAAGTTGTATTCATGATATATACAACTTGCGATCATTAATCTGCAAGGGACGTCTGCTTAATAGGGCGTTTAAACATCTATAACCCTGATAACATTATATCTTTAGCTATTTAATATGTGTGCATGGTTGACTTCTTGGCTATGCGGCTATCTTGAAGACACCATAACCTTTATCATTGATTATTATGTGAACATGGTTGACCTGCTTGCCCGTGCAGCTATCTTGCAGACCCCCTCAACTTTACCATTGCGATACCTGTTAAGTCGGTAGGGTATTTTCTGCAGATCACATATGAATATCGGCCTAGGAGTATTTACAGTGACCCTACTTTTCAAATACACGATTTATGTTCTTTTCTCAAACATTTATGCAGACGTGGCAGGTGTGGTGAGTTTCAAACGGTTAAGAAGAATTGATGCACGATAGAGGAATTAAAAGGATCCCTTGATAGTTGTATTGACGGCCATAGATGGTGCAATCTTTTTGTGTAGGAGACGGATCACATCCATCGACAGAGGAGATCTATTCCTCTTGGAGAAATTGGCTTGGAAGATGAAGGCAGCCAATTATTTTGTTTGATTCAAGATATTTACTTACTGCTGAGAAATAATCTAAAGCAGAATTATTTTGCGGTAATAGTAAAAATTTGGAATTGCAATCGGTTTGTTAAACACGCCCTGTTGATTATCTATACAATTTATTTCCAAGATTGTTGTAAGAGGAATTGTTGTAAGGGCTGTGAACCACTTTCATCATTTTAAACAGAGCAATTTTCTAGTGAAGTTTATTGGCGATGCTAAACGAAGCAATCAGAATAACATTGTAGATATGCAATACAATAATGTGCACAGCATCAAACCTACTGTATTAATGATAGAAATTCCAACCCATAACATCCTTGTGTATACTATGCAATCTAATCAATTGAATTCTAACCATACAGGCAAATAGATCATATGTAGCAGATCGCTAAAATGAAAGTCACTGGCTGGTTCAACTACATACCTCATTTTCCTACATACACATTGCTTCCTTTGGACAGATCATCAAGAGAGAGATTATGTATTCAACACTAGTAGCATGTCTTGTATCGGCAGTTTAGATCTTGTATCTGACGGTCTATCCATAAGCAACGGACCTCATGAATCTTCGGTGATCTGCAACATATTCTGCGGCGGTCAAGATCTCCAAGCATCCTTATCAATCAACCCACATCTCAAGTCGGCGGTTTTGGCATCGTCCTTCGGCATTTTTTTTTGGTTTGATCTAAAACATCGACCGTCAACAATTTCCTCATCAGCATCTGGCCTTTTGCAAATTCTGCAATCTGTAGTCCACATTTTTCCTCGGACTAGTGGTTATTTCCATCATCTGTATACGCTGTAGTGACCTCAATCTGTTCTTCGCAACTCAGTTCTCCTTCCTAGATCTCCCACTCCATTTTTTTCCTCTCCTTCTCTCCTTCTCTCTGCTTATTATATAGAATTTCCTACCCTCAATGTTTGTACTCCACCATAAGGGAATAAACACACGATCCAGTGCCAACCGAAAATATAGCTTACTTTCATTTAATTTCTAATACCATTACAATATAACCTCTATTCTTTTATTTACTCAAGGGTAACTTTCATTTAATATAATACAACTTATAATCTTTACTTTATTTAGTCATTTATTTACTTGGCCACATATATTTACTTTCATGTTTATTTTATTTATTATAAAACAATTCCACAACTTATAATGCCACTTTATAACTAATTTATCTCCTTTATTATTTATTTTTATTTATTATTTATTTAATATATATTTGTTATATAACAACCAATGATTATTCATAAATCTATTTAATAAACATTAATCAAATTTATCTATTTATATACCACAATTAACCAATCACAATCATGCAATTACTCGACCATCAAGCATGCAGAGAAAGCAAGACGACAACCAAGAGGCAAACGAAACTGAGAACAATGACTAGCCGCAAAACTGAAGACTTATCCTCTACAAGGACAACGGATGACTGGGGAACCTTATGCTAACTCCCATCAACAATTCCATTGGCTAGGGCACGCTCAGACCTGCTAGTTCAGGTGGAGTCGATGCCCGGTACCTGCATCCTGCAGCAAACCTCAAGATTAAACATATATATACAAACATGAAGTCACGCACACAGTAAACAAAAATCGCAGCATGGCAGGGTACTCGGACACGAGTAATGCAATACTGTTCTGTTCACATAAATACATCCATAATTAAGTATTCAGTTGTCTACAAGAAAGTAGAATAATCAATTCAATATGATCTAGTCTAACAATTATTGTTAAAGCATCATAACCATGATTAAATATCACCTTTAACTCAGAAGTAACATTAATCCATTACACCAATTATGTCCATCAAACTGTGAAACATAAAATATTAGTAATCCAATATCACCAATCATCATCATAGTAATAGGTCCATAAACAACTCAGCATAATAACAGAGAGTCCAATGTCATGATATCCAATCCTACTAGAAGAACCATCAGTCCAATAGAAGGCAAGGTGAGGGGCACTACAAAAGGTCTGGAATCGTTCACTTGGGTTTTAGGAAAAAATCTCTTCAAGCTCTTCAAATCAAAAAATAGACCATGAAATGAATTCTCATTTTTCAAACATATAAGCAAACCCTATTTAAAAAAATTCTATCTTTTCATTCACACTTAACATGGTATTAAAGTAATATCTATTTTTTAAATGAAATACTGTCTCTGTCACACAAACACACATATTTGTGTATGTATATATACACACATATATACATATATATGTGTATATATGTAAATATATATATATATATATATATATATATATATATATATATATATATATATATATATATATATATATATATATATATATATATATATATGTGTGTGTGTGTGTGTGTGTGTGTGTGTGTGTGTGTGTGTGAATACACACACACACACACACACACAAACCTTTCTCAACACTAACAAGTTTTCCATTTTGAATACATCTAACCCCTTTATCTTTCCAAGTGGATTTAACATTTCTAAGAGTACTTAATTAAATCCTTACATATAAGAAAACTTTATATGCATAGTGGGAAATTAATTAAGGCATATAAAGCACATCCATTATTGGTTTTGCCATAAAAGGTTCCCAAATTGTATATAAGTAGCATAGATGGTTTTGACAAGTATATCACATGCCATCTCATTACCTCATTATGGAGCAAGATGGATACAGTCAAACAAATCCATGTTACCTCTCCATTATCGACCACCATTGGTTTACATATATAATCCTATACACTTAGGCTAACATCAAGCCTATCTAACACATATAGTTAAATCATAGTATAAACCCACATATAGTTAAATCATAGTATAAACCCAACAAGAACAAATATACTTATGCAAAACACATATATCTTAGAAGTTCTCATAACATTATAATTAAATTAGAATACTGATTCTCTACTATTCTCTACTCAAATGCATAATCAAAATGATACATATAAGAAACATGATCAAATCACATAAACTCGTCTTTCAAATGATAATATTGAATCATAACTAACATCACAGAGTCATAATACAAATAGTGAAATTGAAAGGATTTGCATAGCTTAGTCCTACAATAATTTCGTACATCTTGAATATAGTCATATAGTCATGTTGACATGAAATTTGATCACAATAAGCTACAAAGAGCATAGAACATGATAATAAGGATATCATCTAGTCTTTGTAATCATAGGGCTCACCACAGGCGGATGAAATGAATGAAGCATGTGAATCTTATGTCCGGAATGGAATAAATAAAGCATGCGACTCAGCGGGTATCTAAGCTTGTCGATTCGTGCACCGGGTGGGGCTTCCGGGTGAGACCTTTATAATAGGCTAAGTGGTAGGTCTCTCTGTCGTTTGGTAAGGGTGACCGCGGGTAGTCGGATACTAAGCATAACTCGTTCGTAGTTTTCTTCCAAAGGGAATGTTGTCCACATGCTTCATGTCAGGGTGACGCTGGTTTTAGGTCAAATGCTCTTTCTATTAATTGTACGCATTACCCAGGTATTTTGTATAGGCAGGAGGGAGTGCCAGCTCCGATGTCTCTATCTAAGGGGGTAATGGGCCCATCGGTCCCACAGTAATGGGACGGTGTATCCCTATCATGATGCAGGCTACGGTAACGGGCACAGAGCGGTGGTCGATTCGCCCCCTCCTTCCTATATTGTGGGCGGTGCTCCCTTCGTTCCCCTGAGCATGGTTCCAATGGGCATAAGATTCATAATAATCCAAAGCACCAATATGGTTAGCCTTACAAATACCTCACACAAATAATTCTCAAATCAATGTGTACAAGGCTCAAGAAGGCATCAAAATTGCCAATTATGGCCCTAAACCACACACAACAATGCATGGACAATAATATGGATCATACAATCAATAAATGGTATCACTTATGGACATGATCATAGACATCCTACATCACTAGTCCATGCATGCACCCACACTTGTAATCTAACTATTGAAAGGTGTATGCAAACATGTTATAACATGAGCATTAGAGGGTTTTAGGGTAAAAAAAGAGACGACAAATCTATAGGCCTTATGGGCAATCTTATCTCTTATAAAAATAACCTAAGATCTATTATCACCTAATAGAGTTTAGCATAAAATGAAGAAATATTCAATCATATAGCCCAAATTCGGGGCTTAAATTTGACAGTTGTATAGCTGTATTTAGGGATTTTTGTTGTAAAATACAATCAAATTTTAAAAAAGACTGTATCATATGAAAGGAGAGATTTTGGACAAACTGTCAAAATTTATATAGGATTATGATGATTTATATATTTGATTTTTATATGATTTACTTGTAATAAGGCATATAATAGTATTTGAAGGGCACCATTGAATAGATAACTGTCATACAAAAATTTAAGCCCTGAGCCCAATAATCAAAACATATCAAAAAGATTAAGAAATTTTCCATATTCATGAAGTTTGAATCCCTCTTAACTCTTACAGAAATAGAATCAATCTAAAAGTTTAGAAGCTAAAGGTAGTGCCCATTTGTAATCTACACTACCTACAATATTTCCCATCTATATGACAAAACTGAACATAAGACTGAATTATAATTAATAGGATTATTTTACATATACAAATCATTTGGAAAACACTAAAATGGACTTAGATGCTATTGATAACCACTCCTTGAAGGTAAATCTTAAACTGTCGATACGTTGTAAACATACTGGCAGTCAAATTTTCACCATTTGGTCGATTCAAATTGACTTATCAAAAAACAGTCCGATTAAAACAGTTGATGAATGTGAGTCGAACAGGTCGAAGAGGTTGGTCAAAATCAGTAGGAGTAAAAATTTTAAGGAACCGCTGACACAACAACGTGTCGGATGTTTAAGTGGGTGATACTTGAACGCTAATTTGCAGAATAAATTATAGATTTATACAAGGTGTTTGGGTAATGAATGAGATTTACAATAGATCCCAAGATTTGGCTGATTTAGTCAACTAACATTCTTTACATACTGGGATTAAATTCAAAACTGAGGAGAACGAATTCCCTTAGGCATCAAATTGCCTAGGAGAATGCATATTGTCTTGAAATATGTGAATCGCCCCAAAAATATGATAATCTTGGATCTAATCACTACGTGTGCCAGGTATGGATGAAAGTTGTCAATCGTAAACAATCTTACTTAGGTTTAACAATGCTTGCTTAATGGAAGACAAGTTAAATATTTTTTTCTGAGACGACCGAGACATGGAAAGATTCATGAATGAAATCCTTTCTGACTCCGTGTTATTTAACTATCAGTTGTTTGCAGAATTTCAACGATTTCAAGCAGTCTCGACCACCGTTGGATTCTTTATAAAGTCTAGTTTAACTTGGCGAATAAAATATGATCTGTGTTCTTCATCGCTTCATCCGACACTCTGTGGCTTTATTTGAAAATTCGGAGGTTTCCTGGTCTTTGGCAAGCCATAGATCTTACAAAGAAACGTGGCAGTGTCTCAAAAATTACCTAGAATCAGGCGTCAGTTTTGATAACCATTGATTTTCTTGATTCCAAACAGGCGACAAAATCTTGCACGACTAGGGATTGTGAAAACCATGTGGAAGCTGGTGCATCATTGATAGACATCGATATGAGATGTTGGACAACAGAGACCGTCTCACATGATCAGCCAAAGTGAAGGTCTTGTGACAAAACTTGAAGATGTTCGTGTCAACATCTTTTCAGACCTGATTTCTCTATTAAATCTAGTATGTTGCACCATTAAAGTCTAGCAGGGAAAAATAAGCTATTGAATCTAGTGCGTTGCACCATTCGAGTCTGACAGGAAAAAATAAGTCAATCAAATAGGAAAACAGATTTGACCACTTTAGCCATTCTAATCTTATTAACGTTGACATCCTGTGGAAAGAAAATGACTAATTCCCTTACTTGACACCAAAATTAAACCTCATTCATAAATCATCAAATCCAAATGGTTGACACAAACATGGGCCAAAAAATGAAACCTTGTTGATATGAATCTGGACCTGATCTGGTATAAATCTTAGCTTATAGTATCATCCATTCCCTTTTATATCCATAGTCTTGACAATATGCCGGACCTAATAATAATATTAAATTTACTTTATATCAATAGATTGGAGGCTTTGTGAAATTTTAAAAATAAGATGTCTTTGATAGGAATCTAGACCTAGATATTTTATCCATTATAATTTTGTCAACACCTTGGCAATTAGTACAATAAAATGTGGTAAATAGTTGTCCTATTTTTATTGGCCAAAATTTACCTTTGATCATTGAATTGGGTGATATTTAAGAACAATTATAGAATAATACTACTTGTTCTTAGGAGCAAATCTGATGTAGAATTACATCTATTTAACATATCATTATAGCAGATAGATAGGGGGCTAAATAATTGAAAAATGAGCTAATTTGTGATGATCATTTGATATACCTAATTACCAAGATAAACTCAATCCTAAGTGTTCCTAAGAATATCTGAAGTTAGAGGAAAGAATAAACCTAGATAATTAGCTAACCTAATATTTGTATCAAATCTACTTATTATCAAAGTCTCACTTGATTGAAAACATTGAAATAGAAATGTTAACATTGGGATCCAAATAGTAGTGGACTTGATCCTTCTTTAAAAACTAGTTACACAAGAAGCATAACCTATTGTGGTAGTAGGGGGAGAAGTATCTAAAGACCTCGCCATGAAAGAATAGCTAGAAGGAAAATGATTTAGAGATGACATTTAATTTTTAAATATAAAGACTCTAACTCTAAAATAAATAAAACAGGTCTACAGAAAAATGAAGTAAAGACACCAAATTCTTTAAATATGTATACTTAAACAAAATAATTCTAAAGTAAAATAAAGTAACTCTTACATGACTAACAATAGTTCTATCTTTTTCTTATCTTAAATACATCTATCTATAAGATGAGGATAGATATAGTCTTGAGATGCTTATCCATCCTAAATAGCAAATTTAATATAGATACCTTGAGAGGTAGATATCTCTCAATGTATTTTAGATAGATGTATTTAAGATATCTATACTAGTTCTAAAATCCATTGAGGACCTTTAGCATCTAAAATAGATGAGAAAGAAACCTAAACAATAATAACTATGATCACCAAGATAAATCTAATTGATAATAACCACAAGGGCTTAGCCATGAAATTTCATGAACCTTAGTCATAAATAGGTCCTCTCTAAATGCATTAGCAAACCCCACCCACCACACTTAAACTTGTGGGAAAAATATAGAAGACAAACATGACCACAACAAACTTATGAGAATGAAATTAAAAATATATTTTGGTGATTTTGATTTCTAGTTGATGTGCTACTCTTATGATCCAAGCTTTGTTGTGTGCACAACTAGAGTCTCACCTATTCACTTAGATTACATGTTTGTCTACACTCAACACACACCAAATATTTTTATTACAGCTCTACACAAGACCATTCTACAGATAGTTCCACTATACATTCATGTACAACATTACTCACCTACATTTTTTGGCCATGCACATAGGTGCATGTGCTTATCAACTATACAAGTTTGACACTTGATACCATACAAATTCAACACCTATCACACTCTTGTGAACATGAAAGTGTACCATACATTTTGACATCTATCAATTTATTATTTGAGGCCTAGTTGAAGGCCCTTGTATGTATAGCTATCTTGTACTAGCTATAAGGAAAGAAGTTCATACTAGCATGTTGTTACTTATACAATACTATATATATCTTCTTTCATGCAATTAAATTATATTGCAAAGTCTTTTATTTTCTTTGAATTTGCATACACATGACAATTTAGAAAATCTTATGTATGTTCTACACATTATGTATGCTATTATTTTAATCTATAGTTTTGCCATCCAATCCTCCTAGTGAATCAAATCATTGGTAACAAAGCTAGAATTTTCATAATATTTTCATGCACATTCAAATACACCCACACCAACAACAAAAGGATCATGCCCCTAATTCAACATTTGAGCAATTTTACAAACACTCAGAGTAGATAAAAATTGAAAATTAACACATATCTATGTATCTAGTATAAGTGCAATAGCTATTCAATACAAGCTTTGAAACATAGTTCCAAGAGCTCTTCATACAGTTTCATGACTTATATTGGATTAGCACTAATGCATTCTAGACCATTGGCTATAGCAAACCATAGATATTCTTTTGGAGTGCATGTAAGCCTCAACATTCCAATATTTGAGGGAAAAATAGATGTCACGACACTAGATAATTGGATTCATTAGCTCAAGTAGTACTTCTTAGTTAATAAGTTCAACAATTCTAGGAATATTTTATTCACAACACTATAAATGTTAGTCATAGTACATCATTAATGGAAAGTAACTTGCACATAGTGAGATAGGGAGCATGATCCCATCAAAACTTGGAATGAATTTGTCAATTGTATGCAAGAATATTATCATCTTAGATATTATAAGGATAAATACATAACATTTCAATAGTTTCATCAATATAAAGATCAGAGCATAGAATCTTACACCAATGAGTTTCACAACTACTTACATGCTTATTTGATGAAATACCAAAGTATCTCCAAGTGCTCAAATATATTAGTAGGCTCTTTCTTCTTATTTGTGCTAAGATGGACTTCCTTAATTTTCCTACATTAGGTCAAATGTTTTGTAATTCATCAAAAAATGAAGCAACAGTGGCTTTCTTTATGTAAAGGAAAACTTGTGGAAAATTTCTATTCATTCAAACCATTTTAGAACATGCCTATTTATGAATTTTAAAATGGTATTTTTGAGCATCATCACCAAATCCCAAGTCTCCCAAGATGTTTTCATTAGAGAGGTATAAAAGGAAATGGCCACAAATCTTGTAATGGTGTAACTATCATCATTCTCACTCACACTAAGACTCTAACTATTGTAGACAAAAAACCTTGGTTACATTTAAGAACATTGAATCCTATTAAAGATGAAAAGACTGATTAAGAGGCTCAATGTGTGAACACAATTAACCCTCCCAACACTCTAGGGAGCAAGAATGACTTTTCCACATGAAGGTACATAAGTCAATGGTAAGTTCATGTATATCATCATCAATAACAAAAGTAAAAGAACATCATTGCACAGATTGTAGCCTAATACCTTAGGTTCCATACCAATGCTTGTCCAACTCCCTATTCTCTAGGATGGCTACAACATGAAAAGTAAAAACAAGTAACTCACTAATGTTCATTTTATTATGTTGTTAGACTTATGTGTATATAGTCACTTGTGATGATGCACCTCTAGAAGTTTGTAATATTTTTCTCAGCAAACTATTTCTCTATAATTGCATGGCTACTTACAATACAAAACTATAATCTTAGAGAATTCACATTGGTGAAATTAGTATTTTAAGATGTGAGAAATGTTGTCACAATCTAGATTGAACCTCATGTAAGCTAAATAGTGTAGCAAGATAATTACACACACACACACAAGTTTATATTCTTAATGGTTCATGGAGAAAAAAATATGCAACTGAGCAAATACATGCTTATAGTAGATGAACCCATGCCTACTACATCACAACAATGCCAACTAAACATTATATTACACCATATAATGATTTTATCACGAATCACACAAGGCTTTTGACACACTACTAAATATTACATAAAATGAACTTAATTCTTAGATCTCCTCTTCTAAATAGCTATCTATATTGTAGATAGGTATGGGAGAATGGAAAATTTGACATCAAGTTCAAGAACTAGTTGATAAAGGAATGATTAGGCCAATTTCATCTCTTTATGAAAGTTTGAACATGCTAACACCAAAAAATTATGTCACATGGTGAATCTACATTGATTACTACGCACTTAACAAAATATTAGTGAAAAATAGGTAGTCCTCTTCCATGCATCAACAATCTCTTGTATTAACTATTAGTGTAGAAATACTAATATTATTAGTTATTATTTACTAAGTAATTATACATATATTTCACACATGGCTTTAAGCCACCTTAGGTAGGCTATGTGTCAACTTGGAGAGTTGATCAAACTCATCCAAGATACATGTCAACACTCATTTTCTACTTGGTAGAAACTTTCTTGCCACCACTACTTGAGTACATGAGTTGACTCTTAAAGTGACTCAAACTCTCCATAAGTGTATATGTACACACTTGTTCATTATAAATTTACACCGATTATGTGATTATCTAATTAATCATTTTTGAGTCATTTGTTCTTGTTTACTCCATTTTGTGATCAACATTTGCTTAGTAGATCCTTTGTTCTAACATGGTATCAGAGAAGTGTCTAAGTTAGTTTGTTAGTTCATTTAGAGGTGTAAATCTCCTATTTGGCATTTGGTGAAGGCTCTAAACCCTTGTTTAGGCACCAAGGGCCAATGGGCGTTGTTGTTTGAGGGTATTTTTTTCCTTGTTTGGTAATGTTTGGTGTGGGAATTTCAAAACCCTGGTCGGATCTACTTGCAAAGCTTAAGGAGGTTGAAGCCAATTCCAATATTTTGTTGTTTGTAACCACCAATCAACACAATTTAATAAGCCGCTTCCCACAAGTTTTAAGCTTCAACATCACTAGTCAACACTTATTGAAAACTTCAAGCCATAGTCAAGTTGCAAAGTCGCATCCACATTGGTCTACATTTATCTATAGTCCAGTTTGCAAAGATTTCCATCACATTTGTTGCATGGAAGGATTTTTTTGTAAATCTAGAGACCCTTGCACTTGGGAAAGGGGCATGTAGGCCAAGTAGAGAGGGGATGCCTAAAATTGTCCTCTATTGACCCCTGTAGGGCATTAAAATATGTAGAGAGGGGACACATAAAAGCCTCTCTAGTTCCCCTCTATTTGGTTTGTCCCTTGTTCACCCTTGTTTGCACGCCTCAAAGTGCATCATTCCCTTGTTTTGCTTAGAAATAGCATTGAGAGGCATGAATCTATAGAGAGGAGGCTCTATTTGGTGCGTTTAAAGGCACTAAAGCCTGAACTAGGAAGAAAGGTTTGGCACACCTTGCTCATCATTTCTTGGCCACCCCTACCTATTTTGGTGGATTTTGCCCTAATTTTACCCCATTATTTTGGGCTTCGCATATATTTTCCCTAATTTGAGCTTTGTAATTGTTGAGCTTCAAATAGGCATATAAAATTTGGGGCAAATTTTCTTTAAGGAATTAATGGTTATCTCAACTTTGTATTTTCACCTGATGAAGACGAAGTGTGGGGTCCAATTTGGCAAGAGGCCAATACCCCCTCACAAGCAAAACCATTATATTCTACTCCCCTTGCCTATTCCAACGAGTGGTTGGAAATCTAGGTTCATCTTGCCATAGAGCATTTTTTTAACATTTTAGTGCAGTTTTTATTTAATAGGCCTCAATTATGGGAAATTGATTGTGTAATAACTTTTGATCGGTAGCTCAAAATTGAGCACCATTTTTTGAAAAAGTTAATGTTTTTAATTTCCCATGCAATGGTCCTATTTTCATTGTAAAATGCACTAAGTTATTAAGTGTTAGAAATCTAGGGGTCACCTAATACTGAATTAGGGGGGTGTACATAGTCATGCCAAGAACACTCTTGAGTTGTGCCAAGAGAACTTCCATAGAGTCATGTCAAGAGCACTTTCTTGAGTCATGTCCAAAACACTTCCGCACTTCTTTCCACACTTTCAGTTAAGGTGGGTTAATTAAGAAATTTGTTGATAAACGAACTCAACTTATAAAGTGCCACAAATATAAAAGGGGATAAAAATATTGAATTAGGGGGGGGGGGGGGGGGTTCATTGAGTTGTGTCTAGAGCACTTCCAAGTTGTGTCAAGAACACTTCCATTATGCTATGTCAAGAGCACTTCCATAGATTTGTGTCAAGAGAACTTACACTACTCCTTCAACATCCATCAATATTTTTTTTGCATTGTATTGGAATGTGTTGAGTGCACTTCTATTAAGATGTATCAAGAACACTTCCATATCACCATCACCTAATTCTACATGTAAATCTAGAGTTGATTCTTAAAGAACTTCCAAAGATTAATCACAACATAAGATTGATATCAAATCCTTTTCCTCTATAGATTTTAAAGGACTTCTAGAAAGTCTTCAAAGAAGGACTTCATTGTAGCCACATGGCATGCAATTTTTCATATTTCTTTCTGTTGGAGGAATTTTTTTTCCACTGGGTTTTCTTTCTTTCTCAACCTTATGAGAGATGCCTTTGTACATGGGTACCTCATCAAGCCTAGTAGCTAGGTCCCATGTTTATTATGCCCACCGAAGTTGTGCTTAAGGGGGCTATTAGTGTAAAAATACAAATGTTATTACTTATATAATAAGTAATTATATGTATATATTTCACACATGGATTTAAGCCACCTTAGGTAGGTTATGTGTCGAATTGGAGATTCCATCAAACTCATCCAAGATATATGTCGACACTCATTTACCACTTGGTGGAAACTTTCTTGCCACCACTACTTGAGTGCATGAGTTGACTCCTGAAGTGACTCAAACTCTCCATACTATATGTAAACACTTGTTCAATATCAATTTACACCAATTATGTGATTATCTAATTAATCATCTTTCATGTCATTTGTTCTTGTTTACTCTATTTTGTGATCAACATTCACTTAGTAGATCCTTTGTTCTAACATTAACTTCATGGTGCATACTAATCCATGAAAAAAAGATATCAAGTTAGGTATCACTAGGTTCTAGTCCAATAAAAAAATATCTATAAAATTTCATTCAAAATACAAGAAGGCCTCAATGAATGGGTCAATCTTTTGTTCTAACTAATGGTCATATGGAATTCATGCACCTAATGAATAACATGTTCTTTGAACATGAATTCATGAACTCATTTTTGATTACCTATTTGGATGATATCCGTATCTTTAGTAAGTCTTGAGATGAACATATGCAACATGTTGGTTAGACACTAGATACAACATGCTAGCACAAATTATAAGCTAACCTTAGAAAATACACTTTTTGAGCCATTCAAATTTAATATCTTGGTTACATTATTAACTACTCTAGCATTCATGTTGAATTCAAGAATGACAAAGTGATTCAAGATTAGCCTATTCCATGCAATTTTATAGGTTTTCATGGATGAACATTCATAGGTGTCATGACAATCTTGCATTAAACAAAAATATAATTGTTTCTTGGTTGTTATAGTTCATTTGTTTGTTTACTGGTTCCTGGTAATTAGTTAGTTGTAGAAGTTACCAGATTTCACCATAGTGTGATATCTAGTTTCATGATTTTGGAATTATCTTTTACAGTGAGGAATAGATGTTATGTCAATGTTTGAGGAAAATTGGATGCATAGAAGAACAATATTAGATTGGTGAGTGTATAATAGGTTAAATTTTTTGGCATAGTTATGTTTGCTCTAGATTATTTAGCATTTGTGCCTAAAGATGAGTGTATGAGGAGGTTTATAGGACTGTTGTGGACATATGTTGAGCATAACACAAAGAGTTTTTATTGTTGTCACTATTTAGGTTTGAAGGTTTGTTAACATTTCCCAATGACACATTTCATAAACTTTGTGCCACCTTATGTTTGATGTAGATCATTCTATAGGTTGAGGAAGGCTAATTATATGTGGTTCGTGAATGGATTAAGGTAAGAAAAGAAGAAGGGAGAGATAAAAAATGAAGATAAGGAGAAAAAGAGTGAGGTTTGAGATGTAGAGTGTGAGTGGAAGAAGAGGCATATAATTGTTACATCATAAAATGTCTACACTAGCATATTACACCTACTTTAGCACCTGGTTGGACCTAAAATGTTTACACTTGTTAATCACGACCTATTTTAACACCTTTTTGAACATTAAACAATTAATTCTTGATCTCGATGATAAAAATTGACAAGATAACAATGAGAGTGGCATAAGAACACCTAAAGAGACTTATGAAGGATTTTTGGGGCTAAAGGACAAGGGCATCCAAGCACCTGAGTTCCTCATTTAACCTTACCTATTTATAACATATGCTAGCTTAAGACATCTTAAGCGCTTCCTCATGTCAGCCCCATTTGGTTTTATTCATCGTTTGTGAGCAAGAATCCATATAATTTAAGCAAGTTAGTTTATTCATTTCAAGACATAAGCTATCTCTAACTTCTGGAAGGATTCTTTCTCTCTCTTATTCTCTCTCATGCTCTATATTCTTCTCTAAATATATCTATGGTGGATTATTGTTGCAGCACTAACTTATTATAGGTCTTGTGAAGATCTTTCTACTTCTTTTGGTTGGGTGCTACCACAATAATGGGTTACACTTTCTGGGAATCCTGATTTTTGCTAAAATCACATATTTTTAGAAAATATAATGATTTAAGCCTTGAAAGGTTCCATTTAACAAAGTTTAATTGAAGAGGGTTTGATCAAACCCCCTTGGATAGAACCCCACTAGTTTTAAACCATACCTATAATGGAGTCTCCTCTACACTTATCAAAATGATGATAAAAAACCACTTTTGATTTACCTTTTGGGGGATCAAATGAATTCATTTAAAATTGATGTTTTGTAAGTATGTAGTCCTTATTATAAGATTCCCAAAAAGTATAATTTTAAATATATTTAATTTGATTAATATATTTGTTTTTATTTTTTGTGAATGTAGGTTTTTCAATGAACATCAAGGTCTTTGTTTCACACATATGAAAAAATAGGAAAATAGAGAATTTTTTTTTTTAAAATACATGTCCTCTAGGTATTGGTGTCCTTATTTCAACCAAAAAAAAATGAATTCTGATACCTACAAAAAAAGTCATGTTGGACAGAATAGGCCTATGTCTAAATTATAATTGGTTTGACTTCAAAACTTAATTAAAAAAAAATTCAACAAAACATTATGAAACCAAATGCATCCTCTAGATATTGGTGTTACCAATCTAAATTCAAAAGAATCATAATTTTATCCTTTGTAGAAAAAAAGTTATGTGCGACAGAATATACATCACTTTAAAAAAATGTTGTTTACTATTAAAAACTAGTTATCAAAGGAGACGCAAAAAAAATTACAATTTAACTCAATTTTTTTTTACAAAATATATATTTAGAATCTACAGACAAAATCTCACAAATCACTAGTTTGCATCATCTTCAATGGTTTAGAGGCTATAGGTGTTAGAAAGTGAAGATTTAGTTCAAAATGTTGATTTCAATGTCAAGTTTGGCCAAAAAGTGTAACCCATTATTTTGGGATGACTCGGCTACACTAATTTCTTGAGTCAAGTTGTGATGCCGCATCAAGCATACTATGGTTTCCATGCTCATGGTAAATTCTTTCCTTCATCTTTTGTTCTAGCATTCCATTCTACTTCAGATTTGCCTCTGCCCTCCTAGGGCATGCTCTTTTTATCTATCATCATTGCTATCATGGAGGTGGAAACACCATTCATGGAGCTTGACTTAGGCAATCTCCTAAATAGCACCCAACCATTTTCCTTCTTGTGTGTGTGCAGGTAGCAACTGGAAGAATTTGTAGAAGATAAGTTGTAGGAAGCAGGAACAAAGAAGGGTGAAGACATAGGAAATCTAACATTTTGAAAAACCCTAATTAGGGTCTAGGGCACCCAAGTTCCCTATTCCTTTGACCTCCCAACTTTGAATCTGGGTTCTCCTCTATCCACTAGTCTTTGTTGTGTTTTCAGATTGTCTGTATCTATTTTTGATAATGTGTTATGCTCCGATCTTGCTCAATTAGAGTTTCATGGTTTACTCTAGTCTGATTGGTTAGATCTGGTTGATTATCCTATATACAACAAAGGGACAAAGACCCTATATTTTGGCTCTCCTTCTTAGGTACAAGCCAAGCTCAACTTGTGTTCTAATGTTGGATAGAAGAGGGTTTGACCTAGTTTAATCTATTGGGCTAGTCTCTCTTTTCTATCTAACATTTTGGTGAACCCGTCATTTCTTGCACTTTGGAACCATTCTTACTTCAGATATGAGGAATTTTCTGCCTTAGATATGATTATATTACATTCATTCATCATTTTTAATAGTTAGATAGCTTAATTTGACATTATTTCATTATTAGGGTTTACAAAAATCTTGCATTTCTAGAAAATCTAGCTAATCTTCAACCTAGGGTTTGTAGATTAGTGATTTGTTTCACATCTTGTTGAATTATTGGGTTAAGTAAATGGATTTAATTTTCTATACCTTATCATCCTTGCAGTTTTATAACATTCTTGCATCCTTGCATGTGAAATTTGGAAAATAAGCATTTCATTTTAGATCTTGAAAAAAGCATATTTGTTACCTTGTTTGCATTTCATAAGGTTAGATCATCATAGAAAGAATTAAAATTCTGATTTTTTCATCAGATCTGATTGATATTAAAATATTTAATCATTTCATGGTGTTCAATCTTGCATTTAAAACTCTTATTTGCTAGGGTTTTGTTAAACAATTTGCATTTTTTTGGAAAACCTAGTCAAATTTAAAACCTAGGGTTCATAATTAAGAACATGTTTCAGATTTTTTGCTATCATTTACATTTCAACTTTGATCTTGCATTGCTATAAAATGTCATAAATACCATTTGTGTTCAAAAAAATAATTCTTACATCAAAAAATTGTGATTTAGGAAGTAAGTATTCAAAAACTAGGGTTTTTACAGTAAACCCTAGCTAGTCTTGCATTTAGTGCATCTTCGTCAAAAGCAATGTTCTCTAAATATTGTTGCACTTAAGTGCATAAATTATATAGGCACTTAATTGCACATACTACACATCTTCTATTTTCAAGATTTAGTTGTTGTGGTTACCAAGAGTATCACATTTTTGGAAGACCCTACTTCTCTTTCACTTGTTGGTCTTTGATTGCAATCTTATTTTAATATTGGTTGTACTTGATTAATGAATTGTACATTGCTGCTCTATATCATATTTGCATCTTGTAAACAAGACAATTCATTATGGACTTTTCTAGTTTCTGCTCTTTGGTATATTTTCATGCATATATCATATATTTTAAAAATTTATCTAAATTCATTAATATACATCCATATGTTTTAGATCACATAGCATCCATGTATGATATCATTTGTTATATATTTGATTTTGATAGCTTCATAACTCTCACGGGTATGTATCCTTTGATATTAAAGGACTTTACTAATTTCATCTCTGTGCATTGTCATGAGAAAGATGATGGTGATAGTTCTTCTTCTACTTCTACTACAAGTCACGATAATCCCATGGATCTACTCTCTAATATATGTGATGGTGACCTAGATTTGTCTATTTCACCCTATGATTTGAATCCCTCTCCCAAAATGGTTCCCACTTGTGAGGATATTTTAGCACAAGAGGATGAAATCATTGACACATTCCTTAACATTACTTTACCTTCTCTTCATTTGGATTATCTCTCTTCTAGATATGTGACATTAGATGATGTTGAGAATACTACTTCTATTTCTACCATAGTACATGAGGTTTCTATGGCTCATCCTATGGATCAAGATCCACCTTTGGTTGAATGTTCAAGTACCATGGATATCACTAAGGATGTGGAGACCATTGATCTTCCTCTTTTTATTGAATGTTCAAGTACCTTGGATATCACTAAGGATGCAAAGAACATTGATATTTCTCCTTTGGTTGCATGTTAAAACCCCATGGACATCATAAGGATAACATCATCAACAATTTTCTTAACAACACTTTAACCTCCCTTCAAAAGATGAAGCATTAGTGGATGATGAGCAGTCTGTCACATTAAATCCATTGGGGATGGATGTTAATCTTACTCAAAAGAAAAACAATGTCAATTAATGTTGATTGCCAGGAACACTGAGGTGGGGGGGTGAATCAGTGTTCTATAAATCTTTTTTTACACTTTCACTTTTAACCATTTCAAAAGAATAATCCAATAGAAGCAAAATATACAACTGAACAACATCCAAAAAAGTATGACACATAACACCAAGATTTTACGTGGAAAACCCAAAACGGGAAAAACCACGGAGAGGATTAGCTCTCATATATATATTGCAATCTTCACAAAAATGATGTTCAAGCTTGGTCACTCCATGGGCCTAGAACATGTTGGCTTAGTGCCATGAAGTACATCTAGATTTAGTAGGCTCACTACCTCAACCCTAAACCTAGTAAGATTATAATGAGGGTTGTTAAATCCTGAGCGCTGTTAAACCCTATTGAAGCCTCACTGCCTTGATGACAAAAGCTTGCTTCCAATCAGATCACACATGATAACTGAATACTGCTTAAGCATATGCCACTATACCAGGGTGCAGTCATTTAGCAATTGAATTCTAAATCCCAAGTCTTCATTGCTACTTCTCTTCTAACTCTGCTCTTCTATTCGCATGCTCACACCAGACACACACACCTCTACTCCCACACACCACTCAACTAAAGATCATCGCTCTTATATATATCCACATCATGATATAATTCATACTTAGGTCAACATCTAAGAAGTGAAACGTGTACATAGAAAGATCTACCTTTTCGTTCAATCCAATGCACTATGTGTCACGTGGATCCAAATCTTCTCCCAAACATGTTCATATAGGTTAGCTCTAATCATTCAAATACTTGAATAGATCTTTCACACACTATCCTTTCTCTGCATCATGATTTATCTCACCAGTCGGCCTGTTCCTCAAGAGCATGATTAACAACTTCCTCTACTAACTTACAACTTTTACTAAGGATCTCAAAACACCTTCAAAATCATATATCAAGGACTCTTTACATATTCCCAATCTTACCCTTAGAACTGCAAGGCATTATATCATCCTGGGGAGAAATGCAGACCATCAAAACTCAAACTCTGTCTCTGTCAAACTCTGTCAAACACTATGCCAATACCTAGCAGCTTGTAGGTAACCTTCTGATGGACTTCAAATCTCCTAACTCTAGAATAAGACACTTCATACAAGTGTTTACAACACCTTACAACTACATAACAAAATACTTATCTGCGGAGGAATGCAGACCTCTGCACTAGACCCTGTTCACTGTTCCTGCTATGCTCCTACTTACCCAGACTTAGATATTTCTTCTAAGTGACTTTCGGAAGAAGTCAAGACTTAATCTCTGAAGCATGATACCATCAAACAATTACTAACATAATATCTAAACTGCATTACACAATCATCATTTCTAGAGACATACTATCTGACTTACTGTCCTCTACTCAAAATACTTTCCATACTTAGCCATTTTCTGTCAACCAGGTCTAAAATCCAATATGCTCTTCCAAATTTACCTCTTCTATCCATGGTAATAAGATCTCTGATCCTTGTTTCCATCAATGACAACATACAAGTCCATACTGGAGCAGTGTCTCTTGCCAACAATCTCCCCCTTTTGCATTGATGGCAAGACTAAGTGAAAAATGCTTGACTGTTCCCCCTTACCATATACACTTTATTTTCTTGCTCCCCCTAAGATGAGTATCCATTTTTCACTGAACTTCTTCTCCCCCTTTGACATTAATGGAAAAGGGTGTGATCTAAAATCCAAAAATTTCAAAAATTTCAAAAATGTATGTACTCAGCCGCAATCTTTATGCTAATATTACATATGTTTGAGGATGTCATTGAACATGGTTTTAATTTATGCCCACTCAACGTTCCAACCTTTCTGAGTATTATCTAAAATTTGAATGTGTCTACTGTAGAGAAAAGATAAAGCTTTTGCATTATTGAGATTAGAAGGTGTGCCTATTTGTACAACTACCCTAGCCTTTGCAGCCAGATTTGTCATTGAGTTTAGTTTAGGGCATACTAGTCTCCTTAGTTGTCCCATTCTACTTCTTATTTGATATTTTCAATTTAATAAGTCATTCAGATCATTGTGGATGTGGATGACTTCTTCTTCCTTATTTCTAACTAATTCTGTTGCCAGATCAAATTTGTTATAGATGTCCATCATTTTCTGTTCCAGCTCTTTGATCTTTTCTTCAATCTCCTGAGCAGCTTTTGGCCAGGATAGAAAAAATTTGTACACATCTCTAGCTTCTTTCACAACTCTTTGAATGTTGGCTATTGAATTATCTAATGAAATCTTATCCTTGGCTATCATTGTCTTTAATTCTTCCAGTCTTTTCCCTTCAAATTCCTGCCTTACTTTTGTTTCTGCAAATTTCTCAAAAGATTCAAACTGAAATTACATACTAAATTTATTAATCCCTTCAAATGACTTGCTGGGGGCATGGATGAAACCCTCTTGTGGGTAGGCAACAGCTTCTCCAAAATCCCAGATGCTTCATCAATTAGTTTATTATCCTCAGTAAGTGATTTCAACAACTCTTTGTTGAGCCTTTGCTTGAACAATTGAAACCCACTTAAATTTATGTGCCAAAGACATTGTGTCTAGATTTATTTGGCCCTATAGAAATTTTGGTTCATCCCAATCTTATTTCTCTTTCTCTAGCACTTCTTTTACTGATGCAGCAGTGTCTCTTGCCACCTTTTCTTCACAAACTGAGACTTTCTTTTTCTTCTCTCCTTCAATCGTGACTTCTGTAATCGATGAGATCCTCATTCTTTTTCTGGGACTAGATGCTGGTCTCTCCTTTTTAGATCTCTTATCTTTCCTTTCTGGAGTGTTTGATGCCCATTGTACCAGAGTACTTGTGAACTTGGATCCTCCTGATTTGGTTTCTACCTTACTTAATTGTTCATTTGATGTTCTCATTGATTGCTCAAGTTCCATCAACATTTTGGAAGATAATTCTAAGAACGTCTTGAATATGTCCTCTTTGGGATTAATACGTTTACTTAGTAGTGTATTAGCTAATTTAGTCAAGACATCTTCTGCAACTTCATAACCTAGTGCAGGGACCCATACGGTTCTTGGTTCCATAGCTTCCATAAAGCATTTGTCTTTATCCACCATGAATACAATGTCCTTTTCATACTTTATCACTACTTTTTTAGGTGTCCGAAACCTTACCATTTTCTGTTGAAAATCTCTAAAAAATTTCTACATGATTTCACTTTACATATCTGTATTACCCAAACTCTATAAATGATTTCTTATTTGAGAAGTTACAAGAATGTGATCGATCCATATAACATTTCCTAGATGAGGTAGCTCTTTTAGGAAGTAAAAGAGTAAACATGTAATCAATGTTCCATATTTGAAAGGATGATTAGTTTCTTTTGCCCTTTTTAAGTTCTCCATAAGTTCATTTTGAAACAATTCACAAAGATCATAATTTGTATTTTTTTTATAATGTTATATGCTGTGTAAATAGCTAATGCAAACATAGAATTTTCCTTGTTGGAGAAGTATATTTTGTATTTGATAATCATTGATGCAAATCTGACAGCCAGATCCCTGATATCATTCACTATAAGGCCATTATTCTCAAATTTGGTTCCTGTTAGCTGCATTACCACATTGTTCTTCATTTTCTTTAAGCCTGGAACCCTTCTGGAGGAGCTCATACCAGGTATTGCTTTAATGGCTTCTTTAGTTATCAAATAGGGTTCATCAAGCCATAAAGATTCATCATGAATTCTTCTTAGAAAAAGCTTGACCCATGTATCAATCAGAACTGTGGGAAAGTCCAACCAGGTGTCAAATTTCTTTTCTCCTAGAACTTTGTAATCATCTTTCAGCACAATGTCCACAGTAGTCAGTTCATCCAAATACAGTGTGCCTAACTTCATATGATCATATTCTTCTAAACTGGTATGAATGTATGCCCTGATATCTTCCATATGCATGAACCCATGTGGAGTAATTGAGAATGCCCCTAACAAATCATTTTTTGGCAATTTGAAGAATTGTTTCTTAAACTTGGGGCGAGACATTTTTCCTATTTCAATTACATGAGGAGTAAACATTTTTCTAGAGCAATTTAATTTTCATAGTAGGGTTTCAAGTTGCAAATACATCTTTCACCGGAATAGGGTTTCCTTGATCTCAATTTGAAATTCTTTGGAGAGTATTGTAGTTGTTTTGATTTTTTCTTTGGTTCGCCTTAGTCACTTGTATGCAAAGTGATTTTGAAATCAAACAAGTCTCCTTTTATCCTCCGCAAAGCTTGACCTAGTTGTCATTAAATGCTTATTTTCAAAAAGCTACCAAAACCCTTTACTGTAGAACACAGATGATTAGAATTGCTCCACAATATGCCGCATTGACCCTTTTGCTTTTAGTTTTTCTTCTATGTGTTGTGTCACATCAAATTTCATCATATGCCTTAATGTCGAATCCTGGCACCCACTTTCTAGCTGGGGGATTTGGATTTTCCACACTACTCCCCCTGAGCTAGAGCTCTCGATTTACTTCCCAAAGGAAGTATCTGCACCAGATATTGGTGCCGATTGATCCCTAACTTCAATTACTTCTTTCTTGATCCGTACCTTGTTCATTTCTTTCTTGGTTTCAATCAGATCAACCTTTTCTTTTCCCTTCTCATTTTTCTATTATGTTTTCCTTTCTTCAGAATAGTGATCTCTCTTCACATTCCTGCTTCTACAAAACCTTGCAATATGTCCAGATTTGTTACAATTGAAATATACCACATTCTTTTGACCTTAATTCCTTCCATTGATTGAATTTGATCTGCATTTATTAGCCATGTGTCCAAATCTATTGTATGCAAAACACTTTCCATTAAATGATTGATTGTTCCTGATATTTTGAAAATTAGTTCTTACCAAACTTATGCATTCATTTGATTTGTGTCCCATTTTATAGCACACATTGCACCTAATAGAATTCTGACTTACTTGACTTCTGCATACAGCAACTCTATGACCAATTCTAATGCAAGTGAAGCATTTACCTTTGAATGATTGTTCATTCCTCCCATTGTTGAAACTTTTCCTAATCTAATTTCTAAATTCATTTGCTTTATGACCAATTTTCTTACAATTGAAACACTGACCAGAGAATGATGGAGTCTTTTGATTTATTCTACTCCTACACTAAGTAGCCTTATGACCAAACTTATTGCATGAATTACAATTACTATTGAAAGATGGGTACCTCTAAGCATTTGGTTGTCTGACTAGAGGTATTCTAGGTCTTCTTCTTTGATTTCTGAACTAGTATCCTTTGTTTTGCCTTGACTCGGTGCTTATTTTCCTGGAGTTTGAAATTTCTCCTTTCTCAAATCCTAAACCATGTTTCTCATCAGCATTCCTCTGGCTAGCAATCATTTCATCAAGCTTTGCAATAAGTATCTTTAATTTTTCTTCAAAACTTCTGTCCTTTTCCAGATCTATTTTTAAACTTATAATTTGTTTTTCAAGTTTTACACAATCTTTTGATCTATTCTTCACAATCCAATTTAGATCATCTTTTGCTCTTATTCTTTCTATAACTTGTGCTTCCAAATTATTTAGGGCTTCATTTGCTGATAACAATTGGTCACTAACTTCTTTGTATTTGTCTTTGAATTTCTTGACTTGCTCTTTCAGCTTTAAGATGCATTCATTGGCTTGTTGCAAGTTTTCTTTTAGATCCCTGACCTCTACTTCAGAATTTTTATGATCCACAAAAGCTACTTCTAATTGGTTGTATCTCTCAAAATTTCCATACCTTCTTGCTACCATGATCATACTATCCCAGATCTTCCTTAAGTTGTTAGACTTTTTCCAAGGAACTTGGCTCTAATACCAATTGTTGATTGTCAGGAACACTAAGAGGGGGGGGGAGTGAATCAGTGTTCTATAAATATTTTCTTGCACTTTTACTTTTAACCATTTCAAAAGAATAATCCAATAGAAACAAAATATACAATTGAACAGTATCCATAAAAGCATGACACATAACACCAAGATTTTACGTGGAAAACCCAAAATGGAAAAAACCACAGAGAGGATTAGCTCTCATATATATATTACAATATTTACAAAAATGATGTTCAAGCTTGGTCACTCCATGGGCCTAGAACATGCTGGCTTACTGCCATGAAGTACAACTAGATTTAGCAGGCTAATTGCCTCAACCCTAAACCTAGCAAGATTACAATGAGGGTTGTTAAACCCTAAGGGCTGTTAAACCCTATTGAAGGCTCACTGCCTTCATGACAAAAGCTTGCTTCCAATCATATCACACATGATAACTAAATACTGCTTAAGCATCTGCCACTATGCTAGGGTGCAGTCATTTAGCAACTGAATTCTAAATCCCAAGTACTCATTGTTGCTTCTCTTCTAACTCTACTCTTCTATTCGCATGCTCTCACCACACACACCTCTACTCTTGCATGCCACTCAACTGAAGATCATTGCTCTTTTATATATCTACATCATGATTTAATTCATACTCAGGTCAGCATCCAAGAAGTGAAACATGTACATAGAAAGATGTACCTTGTCACTCAATCCAATGCACTATGTGTCATGTGGATCCAAATCTTCTCCCAAATGTATTCATATAGGTCAGATCTAATCATTCAAATACTTGAATAGATCTTTCACACACTTTCCTTTCTCTGCATCGTGATTTATCTCACCAGTCAGCCTATTCCTCAAGAGCATGCTTAACAACTTCATCTGCTGACTTACAACTTTTACTAAGGATCTCAAAACACCTTCAAAATCATATCAAGGACTCCTACACATTCCCAATCTTACCCTTAGAACCGCAAGGCATTATATCATATTGCGGAGAAATGTGGACCATTAGAACTCAGACTCTATCTTTGTCAAACTCTGTCAAACACTATACTGATACCTAGTAGCTTATAGCTAACCTTCCTGTGGACTTCAAATCTCCTAACTCTGGAATAAGACACTTCATACAAGTGTTTACAACACCTTACAACTGCATAACAAAATACTTATTTGCAGAGGAATGCAGACCTTTGCACTAGACCCTATTCACTGTTCCTGCTATACCCTTACTTACCTGGACTTAGATATTTCTTCTAAGTGACTTTTGGAGGAAGTCAAAACTTAATCTCTAAGGCATGATACCACCAAACAATTACTAAAATCATATCTGAAATGCATTACACAATCATCATCTGTGGAGACATACTATCTAACTTACTGTCCTCTACTCAGAATACTTTCCATACTTAGCCATTTTTTGTTAGTCGAACCTGAAATCCAATATGCTCTTCCAGAGTTATCTCTTCTAGCCATGGTAATAAGATCTCTGAGCCTTGTTTCCATCAATGGCAACACACAGGTCCATACTGGAGAAGTATCTCTTGCCAACAATTAAATCATCATTAATAGACTTATTCTACACACTAAAGGGATAGTGAATAAGTGCAATATGCTTCCTTTCTCTAAACCTATGATTACAATTCAAGGTGTTCCAAAACCATCTCAACCTCTTGGTTACTTTCTCAATATTGCAAAGCAAATTACTCAAAGGAATCAAGGTGTTCAGAGTGTGTCACTATAATCTCATTATAATGTGGCTGCTCACACATACAACACCCATAATAACAAGCAAAGTAAGAAAGCACTATGTGTGTCCACTTCTCTTCCACCTTCTCAACCTTTTCTTCCTCCACCTCCTCATCTTCCTCAACATATTAGTAAAGAATATGATCTTGTTGAGTACCTCCATGCTACTCTGGCTAGGATCTCTCTATGGGATTTAATACAAATATTACCTACATACCGGACTGCTCCATGAGGCTCTACAAAAGGGAGTTGTTCCACCTTCTATTAGAATGAATGATGTAGCATCTCAATTTAGTTGTATGCATACGACAACATCAAATATTTCATTTCAACAACATGAACTACCTCCCATAGAAGTTCAAAACCAATATGAACCTCTTATGATACTCATCATCATTAATAGAATGAGGGTAACATGCACTTTGATTGATGGTGGTTCAGGTATTAATGTTTGTGGCAAATACTTGTTGCATACGCTCAATGTTGATACATCTCTCATCAAATATGATAAACTCAACATTCGTGGCTTTGATAATGTTGGTAAGAAATCACTAGGTACAATCACCTTAGATATTAAGGTTGTGTTAGTGTAAATAGTGTCATTATCTAACTAGTTTAGATATCTCCTCTTAGAAGGATTGACCTATTCAAACATAGGCTTACGTTTAGTTAGTCTTTTAGGAGTTTGTCTCACTTCGACATGTGTCATTATCTATGTGAGACACCTCTTTCCTTTTAACTTGCCACTTGGCCCTAGACATGTCATGTGAGTTAGACAAGTGTTGCATGCATGTAGGGGTAGTCAATAGTTCAGTCCTACCTTCATACATCCTTCTCCTTGCCTATTTATGCAAGGCTTCTCATTGTATTTTATACACTATCATTGTATATAATAGATATGCTCTTGTGCTCCATTTTTCACTTGTGGAAGGTTATTTAATTTGTGCTTGCTGATCCTGGCTGCTCCAACATGGTATCAAAGCCATGCTTGCACATTCCTTCTCAAATCGGTGACTCTGGCACTTAGCCCTATCATCAGAGTGTCATGAAGCTAAATGGACTGCATCGTTGAGTTCAGAAGGCCTAAGACAGTCAAGGTGACCCTTCAAATGATACTTTTCGGTAAAGTCAATTTTTTGCATAGTTTTTGCTCATGTGCTTGAATAGTACAATTTTTGGTAAAAATGCAAAAAAATTTAGTACAGGGCCATATTGTCCCCTGCCATTTTATCTTGCAGGTTTTTTAAGAAGGTATCTCACCTGCTCAGCATTCCAATCCATATTGTCTAGATTTTGTAAAAAAATTGCAAATTTTTTTTGGTAGAGGGCACTATTGCCCCCTGTAATTTTTTGTATTATGGATCAATTTTGTTGTGTAAGATTCATTTTACAGATTTTGTAGACTCTCAGCCTCTACAAACTCTTCACAAGCTCTTTTTCGGGCTCACCTACATTTTTAGTTCAACTCTATTGAGCTTCATTTTGGAGTTTCAAAGAGCCCTTGTTCATTTTGGGCATCTACGAGCTCCCTTTCAACCTTCTATTGTAGACCTTGTAAAGTCATTCACAAGCCTTGGTTCTATTTTCATTGGTGTTTAATGTTGTTGTACCTTTAGTGAGCTCCTGAGCTCCTACACCTACTCCTCCTAGCAATAGGATTGCCATTGATTAGGGCATAGCTTATGTGTTAATGTTTGTGGTGTTTCTATTGACATATCTGATTCATCTGATGGATGCATTTATGTATACTCTATTTGAAAGGAGGGAGGGCATTATTATCTGTACTATAGATGTTGTAGCATGTATTTCTTTATTGGTGTAGATTAATTTACATCATTTGGTGTATGCAGAGGTTATTTGGCAGGAATAAGCCATCTTTCAGTCCTCAACAGCCTGCTCAGCTACATTCCAAGCTGAACTCTAGCCATTCTAGATTGGCCTTGGCAATAGATCAGCCCAACACTCTTCGACCTTTAGGGTCATGGTTTCTTGTCAAAGGACACAGTGTCATTTTGACACAAAAGCTCATAGTTTCTTTCAAGGGCATGATTTGTCCTTCTTGGGCACTCACCACCAAAGATTTCTACATGCCTTTAGCAATTTGCTTTGTGATCTCTGTTGAAGTCATAGCCAAATTTCCAACAACATCAATGGCTACCATTTGTCATTCAATTCAAGTCATTGACCCTTCCTTGTTGCAGGATCGACTTAAAAAATCTACCCAAATTTGAGCCAGTCTCAGTCCTTTTGGAGGCAATTTGTTTCTTCTATCTCTTGTACTAGGAGGTTTGCCCTTCCATGAGTCTGCGACCCGGTCAACAAGTGCCTTACCAGCCTTCATACGACCTATTCAACCTAGAATACTGCCTTGTTGTTCCTTATTCCTACTTGTCAACAACCCAAAGTACTATTTCCATCTTTCGTCGACCTAGTTCACAGTCCTTTTTGGACTCTACTCAATGTACATGGCTGATTCGGCACCAAAATCAGCCCATTCAACTCCACAGTTCCTATCATCTGGGGATAGGACTTCGAGTCCCCCTAAGGATTCTAATTAGGAATCTAGTTAGCCCTTCTTTTCAAGCCCTCTACTCAGCCACTCTAACAACATTAAGTTTACATGCAACATTGTTAGGAAGTTTTAACAAGTTATTAATGTTATCATTAAACATAGACTCTAACATTTAATGTTGTTCAATAAATGTGTTGTCAAAGTCTATGTGACTTTTGCATCACTTATATTGTAAACCTTTAATGGTACTTGTAACATTAACCTTCTTTGTAACCATAGACTTTATTGACATTGTGGCATTTTATATTGACCAATAGTGGTCCTCAAAAACTGCCACACTTATTGTAAACTCAAATTGGCAAAACATAACTTTTACACTAGCAGGAGATCGACAGGGCTCTTCAAAAGTACCTAACATAGGCATTTTTTTCAAATTGCTAAAACTTTCAAACTGTTTATCAGTTTTTTACAAATTTGTAGTCAATAGAAAGGTATTTCCATCCAATTCTATTTCGCAAAGACAAAATAATTTTTTTTTGCCTTTTTTGATGGGGTTTTAATACTCAAAGTTCATTGTAATCTCAAATTTTGACAAGGCATAACTTTTGCCCACGACATTGAAAATTCATGATTTTTTTTTAAATTGCTCAAAATTTTGCAAGGAATCTAAATAGACATATAATTTTAAGATTTGGATAGCCTAATTTGTAAAAATCACTATGCATTATAAATGATTGATTTGGCATCCAATCTTAACAAAACTTGTAATTTCTCTTGCATATCTTTCTGGGGGGCTTCTAACTTAGTCATAATCATTTTTTTGGGGGGGGATTTCATTTCTTCTTTGATAGTGCTTAAAATTTGATCATGTATATTGCTATGGATGACTCGCATACTTCCTTTCATTTGAGTATTCTCAATAAACCACGTAATAAATGGATGATCAAATGTGGATATTATGGGCTAAAATGACATACAACAAAAGAATGTCATCATCACAAAATTGATGAATTATGACAAAAAATTCTCATCTCACTAAGACACCTTGTGAGACATCATCAGTTAGGTATGTACACTATAGTCAGATGATTTACCTTGAGATCCCATCTACACCATCATCACCTATTACTGCATCTGAATCTAGAGTTGATATCTCCATGGCTTCTAGTGATTATTTGCACCAAGATATGGTTATTGTCTTTCTAGAGTTGTCACATTGGGATGAATATCTACCCAACATTTTGTGTCTTTTCGTAGAGTCCCACATTGCAAATTTGGGAGACACCATTGAGGACATTCATCTTCTATTTAATGACAGCTTCTATCAAGTTGCATTAGCCTTGTCTTCTTTAGATATGATTATTCTTCCTTCACCTATGTTAGCTTCTATAGTGACAGATTCTATAGATATTTATGAGTCCACATATTTGACTCCAACATCAAGTTTTTTGAGATCCTCTGCAGTAGTATCAGATTTGTCTAGGTTTAGTTATCACCATACATCTATGGTCCCTATATCTGAATCTCAACAATTGTCACACATCAGCATTGGCTAGGAGATCCTTGAGAATCCTTCAAAGACATCATGGGCATCATCTGCATCTCTAAATCATGTACAGAATTTAGAGACCTTCATACTTCTTCTTGTATGTTCCTATCTAGAATGGGAAGATTCTTTGCACACTTCTGTAGTTTGATTTCTTCCTAAGGGGAGAATTGTTGATTAGCATTCATGGATTGTCTCAAGTAGCTACTAGCACTACAAGAGGTATTTTGATAGGAGGCTGCATGGTTAGTCTTCTCATCTCAGTTTTGGGAGGATCTCTCTTCTCATCTTCACATTTTCAGAGTAACTAGAGGTAATTACAGAGTGACTTTTACTGTTAGTAAATGTAAAAACTCAAAGTGAATGAGGGTAGGCATGCTCCCTTGAGGAATCTACTATTTTTGGCATGTATGACAATTGTCATAATGTTTGGCAAGTGAATCTATGACAACTGCAAGTTGTCATAAGATTATGAGATTCTATGATGCATATGATGGATATGTTAGTTGTATATTTGTTATATTTAGCCCAAGGTTCCTATCTTGGAAAGATACTCTTTTATGGAATCAATGACAGTTATGACATGTCATAAGATGTTGTAAGAGGCCAGATTTAGTCTTGGGCACCCAACCTTTGTATGAATATTTTTGGACAAGTGTAAGATGCTTGTAAGATGGTAATTAATGTTTACATGTTGGAGAATCTTAGGAGAGACAAGGTGAATCCCTAGAATGGAGTGGAAAACATTTCTATAAGTATTTTCCATGTATTTGTTGTTACAATATAGATTTTAGGTACTTAGGTCCTGTTGGATTGAAGACTTGTGGAGAGAGTTGTGTAGTTGATGTATTGTACAATCTTGTGCCTCTTTCCTAGTGGATCTTTTTACCCATGTAGAGTGTCAAAACTCTACATTTTGTTTTAGTTGTAGCTTAGTTTGCAAGTTTCAAATCTTGCTTCCTAGGTCTCTTTTTGTTTCTATGCAAGTTTCAAAGGTATTGCTGCATGGGTTTCTTTTGCTTTGTGCATAATCTGCCAAGTGTCAAGCCACAATTAAAGCCGCAGTAACGTTTCAAATATTATGTTTTGTGTAGAGTGCGCCACATAGTAGATAGCTTTAATGTTTCAAGTTTCAGCAGTGCTGTGGAGGTCGCCATGTGTAGCTTGCGGAGGCAGCCCCTAAAATTCTATGTTTTGTGCAGAGGGCACCGCATGTCTTTTTATTTTGCTACGGACGTTCCCGCATGTTTCTTTTCATATCATATTGATGCTAGTAAAGAAGATGGTGGGCCATAGTATGTTTCAGTTCCAAGCTTACGGAGGTCACCACGTGGTGGTCATGGAGATAGAGTTGTTTTGTTTATGACCCTTTTCAGCAAGAAACTTAAATCTTCTACAGTATTACGGACTACGCCAAGTGTCAGCTCCCGCAGGGAGTTTCAAAATTTTTATCAATTTCAAGCAATGTTGCCGATGTCGCCATGTGTTAGTTAGCATGTGCGCGGACGCTGCCATCTGTGCCAGTTTTCTCCCTTTGAAGGTAGTAAACATTGAGGCTGTGGGTCCCATCATTAATGTGTCTCATATTATAAAGTAGTGCGGGTTGCGACAGATGTCAGGAAAGGAGGTCACCTGAGCTTAAAGACACAATTTTAAAGGATTTGTGGAAGAAGACACATAGATGGTTCTGAAGGCTACAGAATGTGACAAGTGTCATTTTCTGTTCATTTCTAAAAAGCAAGGGAGTTTCTCATTTTGTTGCGGATGCTACCATCTGTCACAATATGTTTCAAGTTTCAAGTGCGTGGGTCTCATCATGTGTCTGTGTCTTAGTAAAGGAGGTGTGCGACATATATTTTGCCCCAACCAATGAGCATTAAGGAAGGGCGACCCTTGCAGATTCAGAGGATCGTAACTGCCGGGGACTTCTAGTTATCTTCAGTTCCGTTGGCCTGTTGGGATTTGGTTGTTAAAGACAATCTAGGGTCAGATCTATGATTATAAATAGCAGTATTTGTAATGAACACACAGACAGAAATAGAGATATACTTTTTATAAGCTTGTAGTCATAATTTAAAAAAGAAGTTGAAGACTTTGTTGTGGCCAGTTTATGTCATTTTGCCTTTATTTTGTTATTCTTGATAAGAAAGTTAATGTATCTGTGTCTTTTATATTGCTAGAAAATTAATGAGAAGAACTCTGTTCTATGCCTTGGTTGATATTATCTGTGTCATTGCAAAGTGTTTGATTGTGAGCCTTTGATTATATTTATTCCATCTATTTATGTTAATCATGCAGTATCTACTCTTTAAATGAATCTCGAGAATAGTTTCACTATACTTAAATTGAAGGAATAATTTTACTCAAGCGCATCGCCATAGTTAGATTTGCTTAATTATATCTGTAATCCTGTTAATTTCTTACCCTTTGGTCAAAACCCATTTAAAATAGAGAAGAGCCAGCTTCTTTAAAATCTGGAGGTTGTTTCAAGTAGCAAGTTCCACATTCTTGAGACTTCCCATGTTGGTGTTAGAACCTGTACAATTTTATACATCAACAATTTTTGGGATGCCCGGTGGGACCTTTCTTGAAGTTTCTGTCAAGATCGTATGAGCCAAAGAGCAACAAGGAGCCAGAGCTATGGACCTACAACAAGAGCTCAATCTGCTACTAATCCAAGCATTCTTTTACCACCATTGTTAGCTACTCCTAGGAGAAGAGTGAATCAGGTTGTAGTAGCACAAAGAGTAAATATGGGAGCACCTATACCTCCAAGAAACTATGCCAATTGGAATACTGGTAGTCCTCTCATCCTCCCAGTTCCACCAGTAACTTGGGATGCTATTCCAGCCAATGCTCTGAAGGCTCTATCTAAGTTCAGTGGAGAAGATTTCAAGACACCTGAGGAGCATCTGCAAGATGTATCTGATGTGTGTACAGTGCATGTTATTACTTAACATAATGTAGCCATAAGACTGCTAGCAGCTTCTTTCAAAGGAAAGGCTCTTAACTGGTATAGATCTCTCACTCCAAACACAATATCTACATGGGATCAACTTGGTGATGCTTTCTTTGCAAGATTTAAAGAGAAAGGTGATAAATCTTCATTGCTGCAACAATTGATCACTATCAAAAGGGCACCACAGGAGGCCATGACAGATTTCAACTCAAGATTTCAAAAGACCTGGGATAGAATTCCTGCTACAGCAAGACCATTATCAGGTATGGCTATTGTGTTTTACCTCAAAGCTTTAAACTTAGATATATCAGTAATGATTTAGTCTCTTGGAGGTTAGACACTACCAGAAGCATATGAGTTGGTAGTCAAGGCTAAAAATAACTTGATAGATTGATAAGTACAAGGTATTTTTTGTAGCATATCAAATTGTGATATTTTATTTTAGGGTTTAACTACATAGTTTTTTGAGTCAAACACATGACCCATATTTCATGAGTAGTGGTTCACATGAACCCATCTCTCATGTTAATGAATGGTTCACTTAGCACTCATTGCATCTAGGTGATGTACATAGGGGTGAAGCATTAGGACTTCTTGGGAGGTTACCCATCCCAGTACTACTCCGACTCAAGCGTGCATAACCATGGAGTTTCCCCCAAGATCAAGCCCACTTAGCTTGCTACCCCATTTGCCAAACCTTCAGCAAGTGTTGTGCCTTATGAACCATTCATTATAGAGCCCCTTTAGCCCATCAATTGATAAGTACAAGGTATTTTTCGTAGCATATCAAATTGTGATATTTTATTTTAGGGTTTAACTGCGTAGTTTTTTGAGTCAAACACATGACCCATATTTCATGAGTAGTGGTTCACATGAACCCATCTCTCATGTTAATGAATGGTTCACTTAGCACTCATTGCATCTAGGTGATGCACACAAGGGTGAAGCATCGGGACTTCCCAGGAGGTTACCCAACCCAGTACTACTCTGACTCAAGCGCACTTAACCATGGAGTTTCCCCCAAGATCAAACCCACTTAGCTTGCTACCCCATTTGCAAAACCTTTAGCAAGTGTTGTGCCTTATGATAGATGTTGGAAAATTGCCCCCAAGGCCTCCTATACCCATGTTCTTAGAAATTACCCTACCTTTGCCACAAGAAGCTCCTAATCTTACAGCCCCACCTATGTCCATGTATTCATTTCTAGTACCTCAACAACCTGCTAGGACAACCACCTCTGCTCAACCATCTGAAATGGATGATGTCAAGAACATCTTAAGAACCTTCTCAAATGAGATAATTAATCTAAAGAGACAACAAAAGTCCTATCCAAAGACCCCTTATCAAGGTTATCAAGGAAATAGACCTCCCTTTTAGCCAAATCAATATAAAGGCCCTCAAAGGCAAACTAATCCTCGGCCTTCAAACTAGTTGGTTTCGGTCCCTACACCTTTACAAACTATTCCTCCTAATCCCAACAGGGAAATAGTTCCAAGGAAAAATAACTTAGCAGATGAGAAAAATGCTTGGTGCTTTCCCTGCAACAATGCCCATATGCCCAGAGACTGTCCCGAGGTAATTTGCAGCAAAAGATAGTAGAACAAAGAGGGTTAGAGGGACAATTTTCAGCTTCTATCACTCCACCATATCAATGTTGATAACTGAGAGGGGGGGTTGAATCAGTTATCCTAATTATTTCTTCTTTCTGAATTTTCTTATTAATCAATGCAACATTAATTCAAATAAGCAAACATTACCATGAAAGGAAAAACACATGACACAGTATTTTTGACGTGGAAACCCTGTTAAGGGAGAAAACCATGGGGTGATTAACCCAAAGATTATTCTCTGTTAGAAGAATAAGGAAATACAAAATGGCACTTGCCAATTAGGGCTCACTACCCAAGCACACTGCTCACAAAGGAGGCACACTGCCTACAAGGAGACACATTGTCTACAAAAGAATGTTATACAATACTTGAACTAATTCAAAGCATCCACATATGCTGGAGTTCAGTTCCGGTTAGGCTTAGTACACTGATTTGCTGCACTTCATCTTTCGTCTTCTCTTATGCTGCTTTCCTTTCACATACCGGACCTTCCTTACTACTTCTGCTCTGCTCTGCTTTTATTTGCATACCACATATCACAACAACACATCTCACAACTAGATCCATCCTTTATATATATCCGCACAAGTGATTTCATTATCTTTCTAGTCAGCACCCGGAACAGTCAATCTTCTCACAAACTCTGTTCTGTCGGCTAAATCCTTACACATCAAGTAATCCAGATCAAGCATATACTTATAGAAATCATTAATCATGTCGGCCAAATGTGATTCATGCCTTCATAACCTTTAACACCATCAGTAACACATCCGGAAAGTAGTCTGATGTTCTGTCAATCAGTTCTTCCTCTATTCACACTGTTACTCAAGAACCCGGTACTCAAGTATTCATATCTTTTGCCTCATGTATCACCGGAGGCTAAAACCTTGGAATCTATCACTTAAGGTAGTACTCTTTACTTCCCCAAATCTGCACTTTACCAAGATACTTCTTCTGAGAGATCCAGACCTGTCTGTCGGACCTTGCCATATGCTCTGTTCTTGTTTACCAGACTACAACATTCTTCACTTTGACTTCCGGTAGAGACACACCATGTCCTGCGAATGTGTGGGATGAACTTTGTTGCCATCAATGATGACAATCATGAATCCATATAGTGTCTCTTGCCAACAATCTCCCCCTTTGGCATTAATGGCAACACTTAGTGAAAAATGACTAAGTGTTTACACTAGGCTCCCCCTTGGTTGATGCTCTGTCTTTATATATATTTTCTGGAGCTCCCCCTTATTTGGATTCCTCATTTTCACTACTCTTCACTCCCCCTTTGACATCAATGGCAAAGGGTAGGGTCCACACACCAAAATTTTCAAAAATTTTACTATACTTAGCTGCATAAGTATATATATACAAGTTGTACTTACATATACTTAAGTATGTTTGCAAAAGTGTTCTTCAACTGTACAACTTCTATCGCCCAACTCTGCTTCATCTTGTCCAAAATTGAGATATGCCCACTCAATAGGAATACAAACACATCTGCCCTTTTTAGATCTGTTGGATCATTGGTCTAGGCTATAATTTGGGCTTCTGTTATAGCCTCATGCATGGCCTCTAGCTTAGGGATAATTAACCCCCTAAGCTCACTTAACCTACTTATTCTATTTTTCCTTTCCTTCTCCAATTTCTTGATTTCACTCAAGACTACAATAGTCTGACATTCTTGATTTGTTATAGAGGATGAAAGAGGATCAAAATTTTGAGACAAGCTTAGTAGTTTGTCCTCTTGCTCTTTTATGTTCTTCTCAATCTCCACTGTTACCTTGGACCAAGAGATACAAAATTTATATATTTCACCGCCATCCTTAAGAGCATTTTCTAAGTTCTTTATCCCAATGTTCATGTTTCTCCTATCATTAATGATCAAACCCTGTACCTCAGAGAACCTTTTATCCAAAAACTCCTTCTGGACCTTTTCTTCAGCTGATTTTTCTAGAGAATCAAAATGTGTATTAACACTGCTGACTAAAGTTTTGAGATTACCAGAAGAGGAGGCTGTGGGATCTTTCTGAACCGATGGCATAATCTTTTCAAGCACTCCGAAAGCAGCTTCTATCAACTCACAGTCTTCCATATGAGACTTTAGGAGTTTCTCATTGGCCTTAGCATTTGCAAATGAAGCTATCTTCATTGTCTGTACCAGAGAAAGAGAATCAAAATTGAATGGACCTTGTAGAAGCTCTGGTTCATCAATCTCCATTGTTTCTTTGTTCAGGAATTCTTGGATAGTTTGTGCAGTGTCTCTTGCCAGAGACAGATGTTTCTTCTCTTCTGTAGTCTTGGAGCTGTCCTTAGGAGTTTTCTCTTCTTCACCACTAGCAGTTGTGGTTTTCTTTGCTGAAGTCTTCTCTCCTACTACAACCTTAGCACTGTCATCTTCTTTTTCCTTCACCTCTGCTTCTTTCTCCTATGATTTTTCTTCTCCTTTAGATCTGGAGACTGTAGGGGAAACCGGAGGAGAAATGTTAGTCTGTTTGGGGCCCACCTCTTCTGACATTTTCTCAGGAGTTTTTTCTACAACATTTGTAGGATCAGTACCCAAGTCCTCTATGATAGGAAGATTAAATCTTTTGAAGGTTTTCTGGAGAATCTCTTTAGTATCCTTGGCTACCTTGTCGGTCTCACCAAGCATAAGCTGATTCATCCTTGCTTTGCTCCTGAATTCATCCTTGCAGTCTTTGAATACCATGTTCATTGTCTTGGGATCAATTGAAGGATATAGCTGAATAGCTATCTATTCCTGGATCTCAAGGTCTTTTGCCATGGCATTGGTCTTTCTCATTTCCAACTCCTTCTCTAGACTCTTAGGAATTAGAGAGATAATTTCAATAAAAGCTTTATTGTAAATGTACAGAGACCTGATTGTAGCTTCTTGCAGGATCTTTTGGTCGGCCTCATTGTAATCATCATAGAATTCAGCCATTGGTTGAAGGTTTCCATCCATAGTGACTGATTTGATTACACTTTCTAGGGACAGGGTGGGCTTTTCAACAAATTCCTCTGCTATTTCTTCCTTGTCTTGGCATGTGGAGGGCTAACTGGATCCTTTCTTCTTCTGCTTCTTTATTTCCTTTACCCCCTCATCTGATTCGGTTTCTTCTTCATCTCTTTGACTTGCATAAGCCCGTGTGGCTTTTGTCTTTGACCTTTTCTCTCCTTTGTCAGATGCTTGGACTTCCAGTTTTGTGCTTTTAGCTGGGACAAGTGCTGGTCTCTTTGAAGATCTGGTCCGGGTGGAAGTTTCTACCAGAGCACTTTTCTTGCTTCCTTTTTCTGCCTCTTTCTTCTCTTCATCAGCTTTTTGTCTCTTTTCCCGGTTGGCATCAAGTGTCTCCTTTGAGATCCTAAGGCCTTGTGCAATATGTTCTACTTCTTTTCTCACCTTCCTTTTCATCTTTGGTTCTCTAAGTTCCACATGGATCTTTACACTCAGCTCCTCAAAGGTTCCAAACCTTTCTGCCTTTGGATCTTTAGGCTGACTCAGCATGTGATGAACATGTAGCTCCACAATCTATTCATCAACTTCATACCCCATGGCCATGATCCAGACTATCCTTGGTTCTACTGCCTCCATTAGGCACTAATCAGTCTCTACCATAAAGCAGACTGTGTCCTTGTATTTCTCAACAAGAGACTGGGGAATCCTTTCTCTTGATTGCATCATGTTCTGAAAGTTTTTGAAGTATTCCCACATGGCTATATTCCTTGCTTTAGCATCCCCAAGCCCATGCAAATAGTCTCTGATCTGAACTGCTACCGGTTTGTCATTCTGCCATACCCATCCATTTGATCTGGGCAACTCATTCATGAAGTAGAAAAATAAACATACCATTAGTGCACCATATTTGAAAGAGTTTTTCTTGTCCTTTTTGATCTTTTGTATGTTTTCCATTAACTGGCTCAAAAGAAGCTCATAGAGATCATATTTTGCATTTTTTCTCAACATCTCATAGGCCGTGTATACTGCAGTTCTGGATACTGAATTCTCCCTACTGGAATGATATATCTTGTATCCTATTATCATAGATGCATACTTGATATTCGGGTCAGTAATATCTTCAATGGTCATTGCCCTCTTATCAAATTTTGATCCGGTGGGCTCTGTGACAATGTTGTTTTTGACAGATTTGAGGACAGGAATTCCTCCAGAGGAATGTAAACTAGTTACTACCCTAATTGCTTCCTTGGTGATCTTGCAAGGTCTATTCAGCCATAGGAAGTTATCATGCACCCTACTTAAAACATACCAGACCCATTCATCTTCTTCAAAGCAAGGGAAATGAATGAACTGATCAAAATGCTTTTCCCGGATGCCCTTATACTGAGGTTTGATCTCAAAGGAATCATCTATTAACTGCTTGTGGTATATGTCTCTTAGTTTGAATTCCCCAAACTCTTCAATGTTTGCATGTATATAAACCCTAATATCTTCGGTGTGCAAGACGCCATGCGGAACACTAGAAAATGCACCTAGGGGGTCTACCTCCAAGGATTTGTATGGATGTTTCTTAAATGTAGGGCGAGGTCTATCAGAGATCTTTACTATATTCAGAGTAGCCATCATCAAACAATCTTACTAAAGGATATCAAGAACGATAAATACCTTTTATGCAGGTTAGGGCACACGAAGAAATCCGTAAAACTATATGAAGAGTTGCCTTGATCTTTTGGGAGAAGTTGTTTACAGAGCTCCTTTTCTTTCTTCTTCGCATGTGAGTGTACAAGTGTGTAAATGACAGACAAATGAACACTTTTATTCCAAGAAGCCCTAATTTTCACCTTGCAATAAATGTGCAACCTAATTTATTTCAGTTTGCTTGGTTTTCCTTGTTCAAGGAGGAAGAAACTCATCCAGATCATTATGATTCCCTTGTGATCAATGTTAGTGATGAATCATCATATCCACTTGTCCTTCTGATCATGTTATGTATCCACAGATCAAACTATATCAATTTGGATTCATACCGGGCCAATCTTGTGAGAAACCTATTTTATCGGAAGACTCACTTAACCGGACCAATTCTGAAGGAATTGAACCTTTTAAATTTTCTTGCGGATCTCTTAGATCTTTACTTGACCTTCTTTACATGTTTCTCTAGAAACCCTTTGATCCGTAGCTTCTCATGTGCCAATTTCAGGCACCACTTAACTGGCTGGGGGAACAAGGTTTTCTTTGTGTCTCCCCCTGAGCTAGAGCTCACCTTTAAGTTTCTGGAAGGAATATCAGCACCAGAGTTTGGTGCGGATCCAACCTCTACATTCTTTGAACTTTTCTTCACCTAAATCTTGTTCATCTCATTCCTAACTTCATCCACATTCACCTTTTGTTTACCCTTATCTTGATTCTGATTATGATATACCGGACCTCTTTTCTCCTGATTCTTGCTTCTGTGGAATTTTGCATTATGACCGGACCTATTACAGATTTGGCAAACAACATTTCTTTGCATATTTGACTGATATCCTCTTGATCTGCATTGATTAGCCATATGACCTACTCTATTGCATGCAAATCATCTACCATTGAATGATTTATTCATTTGCATATTTCTACATTCATGAGACTTGTGACCGTACCTTTTGCAATTAAAACACTATCTGGAGAAGGATGAATTAGTCTGATTCATTCTCTTTCTGTACTGATTAGCTTTGTGACCAAAGTGATTGTAGCTATGGCAGTATCCATTGAAGGATGGATATCTTTGAGCATTGGGTTGTCTTACCAGAGGTCTTCTAGTCCTGTTCCTTGGATTTTCTGATCCAAAATTCTTTTGACCAGATCTGGAGTTTTCTCCTTTCTCATATCCCAAACCACATTTGTCATCTACCTTCTTTTAACTTCTAAGAAGAACTTCAAGTTAAGCAGAACTTATCTTGAATTTCTCTTTATACTCATTTGCTATTTGAAGATCCCTTTTTAGAGAGACAATTTGATCCTCAAGTTTTTCTTCATTATCTTTAGCATCTTCAAGATTAGATTCAAGATGTCTGATAATTCTATCCATCTGGTGGCAATCTTCTGATTTCTCCTTGAGAGATTGTCTTAGATTATCTTCAGTTTTTCTTTTCTCTTCAATTTCTAGGGTAAACTTTATAACTCTTGATTCCATTTCATGTCTTACCATAATGATTTCTTTTGATAACTTTTCACATAAATTGGTTTTCTCAGTTAGTACTTCATTTGCATTATTTTCTTCACCTTGTCTTGCCAATTGCTGAAGCAACTCCTTTCTCTTTTTCATAGAGAGACTTAATTTGTCTTTTAGTTCTCTCATGAAATCATTAGCCTGTTTGAGTCTTTCATTTAATTCATTGACTTCAGAGTTTGACTGTTCAAGATCCTCAAGGGCAGTCTCGAGTTGCTCCCTTAAACCATATCCATCCATTTGGACTCCCAGATCTTCCTCAAGCTATTAGACTTTGTTAGGAGGAACTTAGCTCTGATACCAATTGTTGATAACTGAGAGGGGGGTGAATCAGTTATCCTAATTATTTCTTCTTTCTGAACTTTCTTATTAATCAATGCAACATTAATTCAAATAAGCAAACATTACCATGAAAGGAAAAACACATGACATAGTATTTTTGATGTGGAAACCCTGTTAAGGGAGAAAACTACAGGGTGATTAACCCAAAGATTATTCTCTGTTAGAAGAATAAGGAAATACAAAATGGCACTTGCCAATTAGGGCTCACTGCCCGAGCACACTGCTCACAAAGGAGGCACACTGCCTACAAGGAGACACACTATCTACAAAAGAATGTTATACAATACTTGAACTGATTCGAAGCATCCACATATGCTGGAGTTTAGTTTTGGTTAGGCTCAGTACACTGATCTGCTGCACTTCATCTTTCCTCTTCTCTTATGCTACTTTCCTTTCACATACTAGACCTTCCTTGCTGCTTCTGCTCTGCTCTACTTTTATTTGCATACCACATATCACAACAACACATCTCACAACTAAATCCATCCTTTATATATATCCGCACAAGTGATTTCATTATCTTTCTAGTCGACACCTGGAACAGTCAATCTTCTCACAAACTCTGTTCTGTCGACTGAATCCTTACACATCAAGTAATGCGGATCAAGCATATACTTGTAGAAATCATTAATCATCTCAGCCAAACATGATTCAGGCCTTCATAACCTTTAACACCATCAGTAACACATCCGGAAAGTAGTCGGATGTTTTGTCAGTCAGTTCTTCCTCTGTTCACACTGTTATTCAGGAACCTGGTACTCAAGTATTCATATCTTTTGCCTCATGTATCACCAGAGGCTAAAACCTTGGAATCTATCACTCAAGGTAGTACTCTTTACTTCCCCAAATCTACACTTTACCAAGATACTTCTTCTGAGAGATCTGGACCTGTCTGTCAGACCTTGCCATATGCTCTGTTCTTGTTTACCGGACCACAACATTCTTCACTCTGACTTCTGGTAGAGACACACCATGTCCTACGGATGTGTGGGATGAACTTTGTTGCCATCAATGACAACAATCATGAATCCATATAGTGTCTCTTGCCAACAATCAATCCCCTAGTGTTCAAAATGTAGTAATGGTGGCCCAGATGCAAGGGATGTCTATACAACAAGAGGAGGAAATAGCTCCTGAACATGCCTTATTTTCATGGATTGAAGAGGAAGATTCAGTGTTTTTGAATGAGGCATCTACTTCAAAGAAGCCATTGGTGCAATCAGACTTTTATACCAAATCAAAGAGGAGAATGATGGAGCATCCTAAAGTCACTAATAATGAGATCATGGGAACTCCTCCATTTCAAAATCATCACAACACGGTCTCTAGGCAAGAAATACCTCATCCTGTGCAGAACCAAGTAGCCTCGGGATAGGTTCTAGAAAAGACAAGGTACCCTTATTATTCAAGGACCCAAGCATTAGGACCTGTGAACGTGGTGGACCAACTAAAAAGAACTCCAGCACATGTATCAATCTAGGATATGTTAGCTATTCCTAAGAAAAAGACACTGTTGCAGGAAGCTCTGCAAGGTCAAGAAGCCTCTAAACACATTGATACTAAGGAAGGAGCTATGGATAAAGGGAAACTTCAGCCCAAAGATATTGTACCTCTACAAACAACAGCTCTGCTGAACAATGCACCTGAGGTAGGTAAATCTAAACTAGATCCCTTTTATTTGGCTCTAATAGTTGGGAAAAACTGCTACATAATGCAATGATAGACTTTGGAGCCAGTACTACAGTAATGCCAAAGCAGATAGCAGATGCCTTGAAGATAAAATATGAACCACTTACAAGAGGGGTCATGCAATTGGATGGGAAATCTATGCAAACAATAGGGAAAATCAAACAACTTCCATTACAACTATATACTTGCCCCAATATAATTGTCAATCAGGATGTGGTAGTCATAGATATTCCCCATGTATTTGGTTTATGCTTATCTAGAGATTTCATAGCCAAGATAGGAGGTTACATGTCACTAGATTGGTCACACCTCATCCTGAGAACCAAATATGGGACAAAGATGAAAATATTGTCTAAGCCATTATCCAAAGACCATGTCACAAATGAACTAGCCCCAAAATTAGAAGCATCCCATGCCATGCTGAATAAAGAGGAGAGAATCTTTGTTGAAGAGTTAGATGACTGGACTGAACATGACCAACAGGAAGAAGAGAATAATCAGTTATTGAATATGATGCAGAGTGATCCCTATGGAAGTTATGACTCTACAGGTCTAGGCACTTATGTCATATTTGAAGAAGACCACGAGATCCCTAATGTTTTAAGGAAAGAAGCATCACAGAGTTAAGAATCTGAAAGAAACTCATAAATCTAGACCCTCAATTTTGATGGGGCTAGGAGTAAAAATGGTGCTGGAGCAAGAATTTCCCTTACTGCCCCAAATGGTGAGAAAATTCTAAGAGCCATTCGTTTTCAGTTTGCCTGTACCAATAATGATGCTGAATATGAATCTTTGGTGTATGGACTCATGTTGGCAAAGAAAAAAGAAATAAAGAATCTGATAGTAAGAGGAGAGTCAGAACTAGTGGTAAAACAAATCAGAGAGAAGGCAATAGCCAAAAATGTAAGAATGAGATCCTATAGGCACAGAATTTGGGACCTAATAAATGGTTTTGAGGCTTTCAATATTGAGGTAGTTCCCAGAGCCCAAAATTCTAAGGCAGATAGAATGGCACAGATTGGTTCACAATTTGACCTAGCAAGTGATCTATTAGTTAACAATGAGTCAGTCAATGTTATAGTAAGACCAACAATTCCAGATAATGACGAAAATTGGCAAGTTTTTGACAATGACCTTCAGGTACTTGCATTCTTACAACAATCAGGTGAATTTGCTAATCAGTTACATCCCAAAATTAAGGAAGCATATGTTGACCAAATCATCCAGCTAAAATCAAATAAACTTCCTAAAGGGCTCATTACTCTAGAGAATTTGTTTGATCTAGAAGATGTAAGTCTAGAGAAGAGGAGGTTTTAGGAAAATAAGGAAGATTATTCTGAGATTCAAGTCAGTGAAGGAAGAAAGTTGAAAATTGATAATTCTACAACCCAAGAAGAAAGGGAAAGGCTGATTGATTTGTGTGAAAAATATGATAGGGTGATTGCTTGGACCTATGAGGACCTCCATGGCTATAATAGAGATATCATCCAACACACCATAGAGATTACTGAAGGATCTAAACCAGTCAGACAGAAGCAAAGGCCAGTAAATCCTAGAATTGAACCTTTAATGGTGGATGAGCTACAAAAGCTCCTAGAATCAAAGATTATTTTTCCAATTAAGAATTCAACCTAGGTATCAAACTTAGTGCCTATAAGAAAGAAGAATGGTGATATAAGACTCTGTGTAGATTTTCAGGATCTGAATAGAGCATCTTTGAAAGATCATTATCCCCTGCCCTCTATGGAATAGATTTTACAGATTGTGGCTGGATTAGAGAGGTTTTCCTTGCTGGATGGTTTCTCTGGATACAATCAGATTTGGTTAGTTGATGAAGACCAACATAAGACTACATTCACTTTAAAGTGGGGAACATTTGCATATACTAAAATGCCTTTTGGCCTTTCAAATGTTGGAGCTACTTTTTAGCGTGTAATGGATGTGGCGTTCGAAGAACTTATAAATAAAATTATTCTGATCTATCTAGATGACCTCACTATTTTTTCTAAGAATGCTATAGATCATTTTGACCATTTAGAGGCTATTTTTAAGAAATGTCAAGAGTTTGGAATATCTCTGAATCCCAAGAAATATATCTTTGCAGTACCTCAGGGTAAACTTTTAGGGCATATAGTGTCAAAGGAAGGGGTCTCTATTGATCCAGAAAGAGTCACAGCCATAATGAACCTATCTCTACCAGTCAACAAGAAAGTAGTACAATCCTTTCTAGGAAAAATCAATTTTGTTAGCCAATTCATATTTGATTTTGTAGGTCTAATTAGACCAATGACACTATTTCTTAGGAAAGATCTAGTTTTCAAATGGACCACAGAAGGAAGATAGGCTTTTGAAGAAGTCAAGAGAGCCATTTCAACAACCCCAGTACTCAGAAACCTAGATTTTTCTAAATCCTTCATAATGTACGTGTATGGGGGAGAATTCAGTGTTGTTGTTGTTTTAACTTAGAAAGATGATCAGCAAGAGGGAGAACACCCAATAACCTTTTTCTCCAAAACTCTCAGGGAATATGAGGCTAGATATAATTTTGTGGAGAAGCAAGCATATGCCATTGTGAAAGCCCTTAAAAAATTCAGACATTTGGTCACAGGAAATAAGATTCTGATATTAGTTGCTCATCATAGTGTAAGAGAATATATTATGGAGGGTGAGATCACTGAGAAAAGAGCCAATTGGATCACAAAGATTCTAGAATATGATGTAGAAGTAAGACCCACCAAGTTAGTTAGAGGTAAAGGATTGTGCCAATACATGACCCAAGACATGGAAAGAACAGTGGCTGAAGAAAGAGAAAGTGAAAATGTATTGAAACTCTAAGAGGTTGACCAAGACTCTCGGGTCAAAAATAGGATACAGTTTATGAAGTATGGAGTTTTCCCTAATGAGCTCTCCCATGATAAGAGAAGATACTATAGCTAGCAAGGGACCCATTTTGTACTAATTGATCATATTTTATTCAGAAGGAATGTTGATGGTATACTCTTGAGATGTATAGAAAAGGATGAAGCTCAAAGAATACTACATGAACTACACCATGGAGCCTCACGTGGACACTTTTCATCAAGGACCATTGCAATCAAAGTAACTCAAGAAGGATATTTCTAGCCCACTCTATTTACAGATTGCTATCAGCTAGTTAAAGAATGCCAGGCTTGTCAGTTTTATACTGGCAAAAGGAGAAATGCAACAATGCCTCTAAGCCCCATAGTTGTGGATGAACCCTTTTCTCAATGGGGTCTAGATTTTATTCGTATGATCAATCTAGTGTCAAGTATGGGACACAAATGGATCCTCACAGCAATAGATTACTTTACCAGGTGGAGTGAAGCAGTACCACTCAAAGAGGCAACAAAAAAAGTCATATTAGAGTTTGTAGAGGGCATAACTGCTCAGTTTGGTCCTCCTCGTACCATCATATCAGATAATGCTAAAGCATTTTTGGGAGCTAAATTATTTGAGTTTGCATTAAGGAATGGGATTTATTTGAAGAATTCTTCAAATTATTACCCTCAAGGTAATGGTCTGGCAAAGTCCACTAACAAGAACCTTATTAGACTCATAAAAAGGATAGGGACCAATTATCATAGAGAGTGGCATAAGTTACTTAATACAACACTGTGGGCTGATAGAACACACCAAAGCAAGTGACTAAAATGTGTCCCTATGAATTGGTTTATGGTAAACTAGCAGTAATGCCACTGAGCTTAGACATCCCTACTTTACAATTGTTAAAACATATAGAAATTGAAGAGAATGGCCCCATGCAAGTCAGACTTGTTGAGCTGTTAGAAGTTCAAGAGAAAAGAGAAAAGGCAAATGAGTCACTAATGAAACATCAGAAAATGGTTAAGGACTATTTTGATAAGAAGACTTCAAATCCCATTTTTGAGGTTGGCTCTCTAGTATTGAAATGGGATGAAAGAGCTGTTAAGCTAGGTCGACACAGCAAATTTGAATCATTATGGATGGGTCCTTATAAAATTCATTCCTGCAAGCAACAAAATTCATTTGAGCTGGAGACCATGGATGGAGAACCTAAAGAGATTTTGGTAAATAGGATCTTTCTGAAACATTTCAATTAAGGAGGGGCTCTTAATGTATCATAGTTAGTTAGTTTTCTTTCTTTTTCTCGCTTTCCTATTTTCCCACTTTCTTTTCCTGCTTTCCCTTTCAATAAGTATTCAGTGAACACGTGTTAGCAGTGCAAAGCCCCTTCTCTTTTGGTCTATTATTTATTAAGGTTGTTTGGCAATCCCTAAAATTCCCTGGAAGTACACACTTTTTAGAAAAGATAGCCACTCCCATAACATATCTGACACTCCATTCCATGCGGATTTCAAAAGATACACTAGTTGTTTCTTGGCATTAATGCCATTAATAAGATAAGATGTGTCATTGATTATCTCCATAAAGCTCCAATGAGTTAGTGTTAAATCCTAAGTGTAGCCATCATTTGCTTCTATCTTTCTTCTTTGAATCACTGTTGCATTTGGATTCTATCCATAGTGAGTTCCTTTCAGCTAAGAATCACTCTAGTTAAATAGTTTCATCATTTTCTGTGTCAAAGCTTCCTACATTCTCCTCACAGATACAGATATGTCTGAGACACAATCACCGTAAGAGGGACTTGGAATTTATGAGTCAATAGATAAGTTGTTGAACAACAAATCATATGCTTTAGCGCTCGCGCAACCAATGAAAACTTATCCAAGAACAAGGGTTCCTAAAGTGGGGTATTCCGTCGACCCGAAACAGGTGAAGGATTATGCAGATGGCATATATGACACAACCCTTCAAAAAAACACCAAGGCTCTCTAGGAGGGGACACATCAAAGGTATATTCTCTGAGCAAACAACGGGCAGCAGTCTGAGACTTTTGGTATGAGGATATGGACCTCGTGATTGATGCAGTTCCTGGTTCCTAATGTCCACCTGTGTCCCGAGCTAATCGAGTTATGTGTAGAACTATTTCATGCACCATCAAATACCATTCAACATGGCCCTTTCATAGTGCATATTACACCCAAGGCCAGAAGAGACATGCTAGCCCTGCAGCATGGTAGAACAGCCACATTTCCAACTATTTCCAAAATGCAAAACACATGGGCAAATATAATCAACAAATTCAAGTTCCTGAATTAAGAGATGTAGTTGGTAGACGATAACATTCATATGCCCATACTACCCATTGGGCGGGCACAATTTAGTCAAAATACTTAGGAGGCACTTTCAATGATAGCTTTCATTTTTAGAATGAGGGAAGATAACATAGTCCATGACTGGTAGTTGGAAATCATTTTCAGATTGAAAATTGTGGACAAATCACAAGAGTACCGGCTAGATTTTTCATAACAAATTGCTAATGCCATGATTGATCAGCTCTCAAATTTCAAGTCAAGGTGAGTTTTCAAGTATTCTTCTTTCCTATTCCATCTTATGCTATATTAGAATAATAGTATTTTCGCACATCATATGCATTTAAATATGTATGATCCAGATTTTGGTCAAAACAAAACCATCCCTGTGTCTGCATGGACACATGTGTTATTTGATGTCCCTGATCCTTATGAGTTTTGGGAACATTTTGTAGCCCCTACCTTCTACCAATTAAGCCCTGAGCCTGTAGAACATAGATTGACACAAAGTATAAGGGGTTTTATGACCAATTGCCCAATTCCCTATGATTATTTCTTTGGGGCACATAATACAATAATCAGAGTTCACAGTTTCAATGAGGACCCTATACTATTACCTAAAGTATTGACCCCTAGGGTCGTATTCTTAGAGGTGACCCAATAGGTATCTATGATTGATAACACAAGAAAAGGAAAAAGAAGATGTATGATGTCCCATGGGTCAGGAAAAACATGACACTTGAGGTTAGAAGTGTAGAGAACCTCTTGTTAAGGAAGTTAGCTGCCCTTGGTTTCATCATCATTGAAGATAAATAGAAATATGACCCAGAGAGTTTTTTGGCCTCCTAGATTATGAATAACAAGGTTCATGCCAAGATGGTGCATGAGGGTCACCCATTCTGGGAATACAGGAGGAATCCAAAGGGGGATAACCCAGACCTATATGTAGAATTATTTGATTTTCCCTATGAGGGGCCTAGGCCTTGGGAAAAATTTTATGTCAAAGAGAGGGAATATGACCCCAAGGTGAAAATGACTGCTAGTCTGAGGAAAGAATTAAAGGCCCAGGACTGGAGGACAGAAAAGATTGAAGCCTATTGGAAATATAGGAAAGAAATTTTAGAGTTCACACATTCATTTGGGAATGTTGATAGTGATGAAAAATGGGAATCAATCTGGGGTGAGTGGCATCCCTCCCTAGACTCAAGTCCAGATACAAGCAGAATTCAGAGGAAGGGTGAGGAGATAGAGGAGGAAACAGAGTTAGCCCAAGTTATGCAAGAAATGGGACAGGCTTCATCTGTTGCCCCTGCATCTTCATGGCCCCAATCCCTTAGCACCTTAGAGAAGCAAAAAGGTGTGGTGTCATCACCAACTTTGGGGACTCAAACAACTTCAGCATCTAGGGGTTCTAGGTTTGTTCCTTTTCAACCACCAGTGGTGGTAAATGTTGAAGAGAAAGAAATAGAGGAAATGGGTGAGAGGCCTAGGAAACATAGGAGATTGCACCTACAAGTAGAAGAGGAGGAAGAAATAGAACCACAATAGCAACAACTACCAATCACCTCTTCCATCGCTCAAGTAAGTGTTTCTTCTCCCTTTTCTCCTATATCTCTTTCTTCTACTATAGGAGTGGCAACCCCAAGTAGCCAAACATTCATAACTCTTACCACTTCTGTTGTGCTTACATCAACCCTTGCCATAATTGCTAGTTCACAGGCCATTTTATTACCATTATTTTCTCCATCTATGCCAAAAAAACCCCTCCTCAAGTTTCTCCTAGCCAACAATTATTGGCTATTCCCTATGGCCTGCCTCAAGGTCATCCCTTTGCTGGAGGATACATTACATCCCCTCCTACATTCCAAGCCCAAGAAGACACAGCAAAAAAGGATAGAGAGGCTAGAATGGATAAAAAGAGGAAGAAGGAAAATAAGAGCCTTACTGTGGCACACATGAGGTCACTTTTTGACCCCATTCAGCAATCACTGATAGTCACACATTTGTCTCCAAATGTGGTGAAACCTAATGAACAAATGCAGCCTCAGGATTATGCTATGAATGTTGTGGCTATGGATATGTCTATTTTCTGGCCACAGGACAAGGTCGAGCTACTAAATGAGACTACATCTGCTATAGCAAGACACTATTTGAAAGTGTCCAAGAAGTTGTAGAAAGAAAAAAATGATTTAGCTCAAGAGAAGGTGAATAGTAGCAACCTTGTTGGGGAGGTTCAATCTAGGAAGAATGAGATTGAGAGTCTGAACAAATAGTTGCAAAATACTGTTTCTTTCTAGATACATCAGGCTACATAGACCCAGAATGCTTCTCTTAAGTCTAAGCTAGCATAAGAAAAATATGCAGTGACTGTTTTGAGACAAGAGAAAGCCACTTTAGAGAAGAAATATCAAGAGAAGTTGCAACAGGCCACACAACTACAACATAAGTTATTAAGTGAGCAGAATGCTAATGGTGCAATTTAGGTACAACTCATGGCTGAGCAACAAAGAACAAAGCAGCTAACAATTGAGTTAGCTAATAGGCCACAGAATGTTGGACTTCTTAATTTGGTGAAAGCGCTATATGTTTCAATATGGAAGAGAATCTCTGAGGAGATTATCCAGCTAAGGCCATCTTTAACTTTCCTATTAAATGCTCAGTAGCTGTGTGAAAAAGTAGAAACTTCGATGCAGGCCACCTTGTCTACTGTTTCATTGAGGGTTTCTGACTCTCAACTTTTATTGAAGAAATTGTATGACATAATAGATGAGACTCTATTAGTAGCAAGTATCAATGACAGAATGGTCACTACTAAAAAGGTCAATGAGGTTTTGAGTTGCAACTCTATAGCTACAAATTGTCAAGAGCTCTCGGATACAGTGAAAGGAGTAAAAAATATAAAGAAACATATAGAGGATTTGGTACAACTGGGGCTTCCTTCACCATTCGCAGATAGTAACATAGTGTTGATGATTGATGACATCAAAGCCCTGCTCTTGACCAAGCAAAATGATCAGACAATTTTTTAAAGTTTAAGTGATTCATTATTAGTCAAGGAAGTGGAAGCTGTGTTGATACCTATGGCCCAGCTGGAGTTTCAATTAAAGGCTATGTTACAAATTTTGCAAACTTTTTCTCACAAGGATATAATTAATCTTGATTTTTCTTTTCAAGATTTGCAGAGTAGATAGGGACTCTCTGATTCAGAATGGTCTATTTATCAGACAGTATTGCAAAATTTATGACTCTAAGTTGTATTTTCAATACATATCTTTTTACCAATTTTGGGTTCTTTCAGAGTAGGCTTAGAAGTCTTGTTGGTCACCAAGAACTGTAGAGTGTCAAAACTCTACATTTTGTTTCAATCGCAGCTTAGTCCATGGGTTTCAAATCTTGCTTTGGTATCTTTTTGTTTCTGTGCGAGTTTCAAAGGTATCGCTATGCGGGTTTCTTATGCTTTGTGCGGAATCTGCCAAGTGTCAAGCCACAGTTAAAGTTGTAGTAATGTTTCAAATATTAAGTTTTGTGCAGAGCATGCCATGTAGCAGATAGTTTCAATGTTTCAAGTTTCAACAGTGCTGCGGAGGTCGCCACGTGCAGCTTGCGGAGGCAGCCCCTAAAATTCTATGTTTTGTGCAGAGGACGCCGCGTGTCTTTTTATTTTTCTATGGATGTTGTCGCGTGTTTCTTTCTATATCATATTGATACTAGTAAAGAAGATGGTGGGCCACAGTATGTTTCAATTCCAAGCTTGCGGAGGTCGCCACGTGGTGGTCATGAAGATAGAGTTGTTTTGTTTATGACCCTTTTCAACTAGAAACTTAAAGCTTCTACAATATTGTGGACTGCACCAAGTGTCAACTTCCGCAGGGAGTTTCAAAAGTTTTATCAGTTTCAAGTAGTGTTGCGGGTGCCACCACGTGTAAGTTAGCATGTGCGCAGAAGCTGCCATCTATCCCAATTTTATCCCTTTGAAGGTAGTAAGCATTAAGGCTATGGGTCCCATCACTAATGTGTCTCATATTATAAAGTAGTGTGGGTTGCAACAAATGTTAGAAAAGGAGGTCACTCGAGCATAAAGACATAGTTTTAAAGGCTTTGTAGAAGAAGACATAGATGGTTCTGAAGGTTGTAGAATGTGACAAGTGTCATTTTCCTATTCATTTTTAAAAAGTAGAGTTTCTCGTTTTGATGCGGATGCTGCCATCTGTCACAATATGTTTCAAGTTTCAAGTGTGTAGGTCTCGCCATGTGTCTATGTCTCAGTAAAGGAGGTGTGCCACATATATTTTGCCCCAGCCAATGAGCGTTAAGGAAGGACAGCCATTGCAGATTCAGAAGATCGTAACCACTGGGGACTTCTAGTTATCTTCAATTTTGCTGGGCCATTGGGATTTGGTTGTTACAGACAATCTAGGGTTGGATCTATGATTATAAATATGCAGTATTTGTAATGAACACAGGCAAAAATAGAGATATACTTTTTATAAGTTTGTAGTCAGAATCTAAAAGAGAAGTTGGAGACTTTGTTGTGGCCAGTTTATGTCATTTTGCCTTTATTTTGTTATTCTTGATAAGAAAGTTAATGTATCTGTGTCTTTTATGTTGCTGGAAAATTAATGAGAAGAACTTTGTTCTGTGCCTTGGTTGATATTATCTATGTCATTGCAAAGTGTCTGATTGTGAGCCTTTGATTATATTCATTCCATCTGTTTATGTTAATCATGCAATATCTTCTCTTTGAGTTAATCTTGAGAATAGTTTCACTGTGCTTAAATTAAAGGAATACTTTTACTCAGGTGCATTGCCATAGTTAGATTTGCTTAATTATATTTGTAATCCTATTAATTTCTTACACTTTTCTCAAAACCCATTTAAAATAGAGAAGAGCCAGCTTCTTTAAAATCTAGAGGTTGTTCCAAGTAGCAAGTTCTACATTCTTGAAACTTCCCATGTTGGTGTTGGAACCTGCAAAATTTTATACATCAACAACCCACAAGGGTTTTTTCCATGTAAACACTATGTCATTGTGTTGAGTTCTTCATGTTTGACATCTTTCATGTAGTGGGTTTTATGTTTTGTTACCATCTCCATTGTTAATGCATACTTAAGATTACTGAAATTTTTCTTGACTCAGATTTCTATTGAAGTAGTGTTGCTTTCATTTCTAACATTTGGTATTAGAGCTTGGCCAACTTTGACTCTTGGGTGGTAGTGTGGAAGCTATAGCTACAGTGGGAGATTTGGTTGTGTTTGTTTTGCAAATCCTGTGTTGTTATTATGGTTGCATCCACCGTTGCATCAACCTCTAGAATGGACATTGAGAAGTTCAAGGGAATGGGGTATGAGTTGTGGAAGCTGAAAATGGAATATTTGTTGGAAGAAAGAAACCAATGGTTGGTTGTTCAAAAAGAGAAGAAACCCGATGATGCCTCTCAAGAGGAGTGGGATGGACTAGATAAGAAGGCACATGGAACCATTTGGTTGTGTCTTTCAGACTCTGTCTTGTTGAATGTCGCAAAGGAGGAGACCACACACAAGTTATGGAATTAGTTGGGTGAGATCTATCAAGCCAAGGGTATGGTACCTAAATAAAATTTATTTAAAAAGAAAATTGTTTTCCATGAAAATGCAAGAAGGTGAATTAGTTGTAGAGCATTTAAATTCTTTTAATTTTTGTTAAGTCATCTTGCTTCAGTAGATGTTGAAGTTAGTGAGGAAGATAAATGTATCTTACTTCTTTGTTCTTTACCTAAGTATTAGGAGAATGTTATCCTTGCTATCATTGCTAACCTTGTGGATCGAAAGGAGGATGCTCTTGTTTCAGTGCTACTGTCATAGGAATTGAGGAAGAGGAGTTCGGATAGTTCAGGGGATGCTCTCAATATCAGGGGAAGGTGTAAGGAAAGGGGACGTAAAGGAGATCAGAAAGAGGCTAAGGACAAGTCCAAGGGCCAGTCTAAGACTCATGGTAAAAAGAATAGATTTAAGTGTTGGAACTGCGGTAAAAGGGGATGTGAAGGAGTGCAGAAACACCAAGAAACAGTGGGAGAGTGCTTCGGATAAGTCCTTGAATGTAGGTGAAGATGTTTTACTTTCTACATGTAATGTTGTTTCTAATGATCACTAGTTGGTTGACTCAAGATGCTCGTTTCATATGCTCCAGTATAAGGAATGGTTCTCCACATATGAAGAATATGATGGAGGTAATATCTACCTTGGTGACAACTCTTCATATCTGATTGTCAGGAAAGGAAAGGTATTGTTGTGTTTTAGTGATGAGAGGATTAAAACCCTCCTTTGTGTTTTGCATGTTCCTGGATTAGGTAGAAATTTGATTTCAGTTTTGAAGTTGAATGATTTGGGAATTCATGTGACATTTGACAAGCATGGCTAGAGATTGGTGAGAGGAAACTTGGTGGTAGCAAAAGCGAAGAGATTCGGGAACATGTTTAAGCTTGAAGACACTATAGTTTCTAATGCCTCTTATGTTTCTGAGGCTTCTAAAAACACTTATATGTTGTGGCACTGTAGATTGGGCCACACAAGCAATAATGTATTGAAAACTATTAAGAACAAAGAATTGTTGGACGGTTTCTCTTATTCTGATGAGCATTTTGATTTACGTGAGCATTGTGTGTTTGGTAAACAAAATAGAAAATCATTTCCTTTACGAAGCAATAGAGCAAAAGAGAAGTTAGAAATTATTCATACAGATGTGTTTGGGCCTATGGATAATGAATCTATCAGAAAATCTTGTTATTTTGTCACCTTCATTGATGATGTATCCATATTTACATGGATTTATTTTATGAAACATAAATATGAAGTTTTCACTAAGTTTAAGGAATTCAAAGTCTTAGTAGAGAACCAATCAGGTTTAAAGAGAAAAATATTAAGATTTGACAATGGAGGGGAATATTGCTGTAAGGAATTTGATGAGCTTTGCAAGCATGCAGGTATAATTAGACAAAAGACAACTCTGTATACACCACAACAGAATGGTGTTGTAGAAAGGATGAACCAAACAATTACGGAAAAAGCCAGAAGTATGCTTAGTGATGCATAGTTAGATAAATGCTTTTGGGTAGAGGCTGTGTGTACTAATTTCTATTTGATAAATAGATCTCTTTGTAAGGCTCTTGATTCGACACCTTATGAAGTGTGGACAGGTAAGAAACCTTCTGTTTCACATTTAAGAGTTTTTGGCTATGAGGATTTTGTTCATGTGCCTAAGGAAAAGTGATCTAAGTTGGATCCAAAAGCTGAAAAGTGTACATTCATTGGATATGGTGATAATGTGAAAGCTTATAAGCTTTGGAATCCACTAACCCGCAATATTATCTTTCCTAGAGATGTTATTTTTAGGGAACTTAGAGCTATTTCTAAACCTGAGCAACCAAAAGAAAAATAAGAAAAGGTAAAGAAGGTGCACTTTAATTTAGAGTAGCAAGATGCACCTCAAGAAGGACAAAATGATGGATTGGGGGGTGAAGAAGGAGAAGATTCGAGTAGTTTTGATGAAGATGAATCTGTTGTTATAGAAGAAGTTGTTGCAGATGATCATGCAGAAGAACGAGTAGAGTCTCTTACTCCACCCTTGAGGAGATCCACAAGACAATGAAATCCAGTTGAAAGGTATAGCCCACCAAATTTCTATTGTGTATATGTTTTATTGAGTACTAACAATGAACCTAGATCCTATAGGGAAGCTATTTTTATAGATGATAGTGAGTCTTGGTAGTTAGCCATGTAGGAGGAGATGATGGCTTTAGACTCTTGTAACACCTAGGATCTTGTTGGTTTGCCCAAAAAAAGAAATGCCATAGGTTGTAAGTGGGTCTTCAAGAAGAAGTTTGGAGCAGACAGGTCATTGGAGAAGTACAAGGCTAGACAGGTAGCCAAGGGCTACTCTTGGAGAGAGAGAGAGTTGATTTTGGTGAGATATTCTCTCCTGTTGCAAAATTGACTTCTATTAGATTTCTTTTATCCATTGTTGTAGCTTATGATTGGGAGATTGAGCAAATAGATGTTAAGACTACGTTCTTGCATGGAGATCTTGAAGAAGAAATTTATATGCAATAGCCTACAGGTTTTGAGGTAAATGGAAAAGAACATTGAGTTTGCAAGTTAAAGAGGTCTCTTTATGGTCTGAAACAGTCCCCCAAAATGTGGTACCAAAAGTTTGACTCATTTGTTTTGAAATTGGGTTTTGTTAGAAGTGAGGAGAATCACTGTGTTTACATTTATTGTGTTGATGATTCTATATTGGTTATTGCTTTGTATGTTGATGACATATTTTTTAGCAATACTAAGGATATGATTAGTGAGATTAAAGCCCAACTTTCAGGTGCATTTGAGATGAAGGATCTTGGTACTATAAGGTATATTTTGGGAATGGAGATGGATGGAGTTAATAGAAAGCTTTGGTTGTCACAAAGTAAGTATGTGAATACTATTTTGCAGAGGTTTAGTTTGTAGGACTGTAACCCAGTTAGAGTTCCTTTACCTATTGGTACTAATCTTTCATTAGATATGTGTCCAAAGACTAAAGATGATTTTGAGGATATGTCTAATGTGCCATATGCTAGTGCTATAGGGAGTTTGATGTATGCAATGGTTTGTACTAGACCAAATATTGCCCAAGTAGTGGGAGTTTTGAGCAAGTTTATGTCTAACCCTAGTAGAAAACATTGGAATTATGCGAAGAGGGTGTTTAAATATCTTATAAGTACTCTTGATCATTGTTTGGTTTATTCTAGTACTAAGAGTGCTAATAAATCTTTGGACATTTAGGGTTTTGTTGATGCAGATTGGGCAGGTGACTTGGATAGTCGAAGCTCCACTAGTGGCTATGTGTTTACTCTATTTAGAGGTGCAATGAGTTGGATGAGTAAAAGGCAGCCCATAGTTGCTTTGT